>CM077032.1:69614978-72364978 GCA_039090855.1 Macrothele yani | reverse complement strand
GTGCACCAAGGCACTCACATGACTCATGGCAGGTGCCTCACCGGCCCACTTCCACACGTAACCCGCACACCACAAGCAGCAAATACGCAACACCCACCCTTCAGATACCATCCATTCACACCACATCATAAGAGAAAGAGCAGAGACAGAACCAAAACCCTCACACAGCCTCCTGCCGTCTCGGTCAACGGCCAGCACCGCCTACCTCGACCGGAGAGAAGACAGATTAAACTACTGATGAAAGGGTCGGAGACTAACCTCTTCGCGACGAAATAGTAGGACGCAATGAATTGTATCAATAACACATACAATCATTATATTGACAAACTCGCGTTGATGTATTTTGTCTTCGTATAAGACCCCCAAATCATGGGGGCTGGGAGAAGGAGCGCCCTAATGTGCTCTCGCATGACGTCCCCTCCCCCATACACGAACTTTGTTGCAACACATCTTCACACCAGGGCGGCCAACATTCTAATCTTTATATCGCCAACATCACAGGCAAATATCTCCAGAAAATCACCAGATTTAAGGAAGAAATCAGCAGTGCCGTATTTCACAAGTCTGAAACGAAATATCAGTTATATTAATATGTATATATATAATTCATAGATAGATAGATATAGATATAGACATATATATAGAGATAGATGAAAACACAATGTAAGCATTTATGTTGAGAATTTTAAAAACTTCAATGAACGCTAAGACCAAACAACATGCGAACTTTTAAAATCCTTAATGAATGTTAAGCCCAAAGATTTAGAGTAAAACAATATGTACATGCAATAAAACTCTGAGAATAAAATCATGATAAAGTAAAAGTAACAAACGACGTTGAAACCAAGGACGTAGAGTTAAATTATATGCAAATACAATAAAATTCAGAGAATAAAACAATAACGTAGTTAAAAGAACGAATATATATATATATATATAAATTTTCACTCGATGCCTTAATGAAGGAAAGATTCCTGAGGATTGGAACACCGCTACAATGATCCTGCTACATAAGAAAGGTGACATTGAAGATCTCGGAAACTACAGACCTATCAGCCTCCTATCAGTAGTTTATAAAATCTTCACTAAAGTTCTTTCACACCGCTTGAAGGTAACACTGGACATGGCTCAACCGAGAGAACAAGCTGGATTCAGGAGTGGCTACAGCACAATAGATCATATCCATGTGCTGAGAGAACTAATTGAAAGAGCGAGGGAATATGAACTTCCATTGTGCATGGCTTTTATCGATTATGAAAAAGCCTTTGATTCGGTGAAACCATCAGCAGTTACAATGGCTCTGAAAACCTGCGGTATTAAAGATGCATACATTAATATTATTAATAACATCTGTGAAAATGCAAGTGCAAAGATTAGGCTGTTTGAAAATACAACACACATAAAAATTGGAAAGGGAGTGAGACAAGGTGACACCATATCTCCGAAGCTCTTTAATGCCACATTGGAGGGTGTTTTTCAGTCGCTGAGCTGGGAAAACAAGGAGATAAAGATTAATGGAGATTATCTAACACACCTTCGTTTTGCTGATGACGTAGTCATTTTTGCAACTACCCCATCAGAGCTGCAGAGTATGATCCAGGAACTTGCTGACAAGAGTAAAGAAGTGGGATTAAAAATGAACTTTCAGAAGACAAAAGTGATGTTCAATGCTTTTACAAGAAATGAAGATTTATCGATTGATGGAGAAAAGCTGGAGATAACAGACACGAACGTTTATCTTGGACAGCAGATATCAAGTGAGGGTCACATTGATGAAGAAATTAATCGGCGTACAAAACTTGCCTGGAGAGCTTTTGGAAGAAACAGCATAATTTTCAAGAGCAATATGCCATTATGTCTTAAAAGAAGTGTTTGATCAATGCATCCTTCCAGTGCTTACGTATGGTGCAGAGACGTGGACCTTAACTAAAAGAGACATACAAAGGCTGCAGACAACTCAAAGCAGCATGGAGAGGTGCATACTTGGTGCAACCAGGAGAGATAAGAAGAGGAACTCGTGGATCCGGAAAATGACAATAGTGGAAGACATCATGATCAGAGTTAAATCCCTGAAATGGCAATGGGCTGGGCATACTGCCAGAAGAACAGACCATCGATGGACAGCCGAAATTTTAGATTGGATTCCAAGGGACAGGAAAAGACCCAGAAGAAGACCACATGGGAGATGGGTGGATGAAATTCGAAAGTATGCAGGGGTGACATGGAAGAGACTGGCACAAGACAGACCGTTGTGGAGGAAACTTGGGGAGACCTTCGTCCAGCAGTGGATTGATAATGGTTGACAATGATGATGATGATGATGATGATATATATATCATCATTGTCAACCATTATCAATCCACTGCTGGACGAAGGTCTCCCCAAGTTTCCTCCACAACGGTCTGTCTTGTGCCAGCCTCCTCCATGTCACCCCCTGCATACTTTCGAATTTCATCCACCCATCTCCCATGTGGTCTTCTTCTGGGTCTTTTCCTGTCCCTTGGAATCCAATCTAAAATTTCGGCTGTCCATCGATGATCTGTCCTTCTGGCAGTATGTCCAGCCCATTGCCATTTCAGGGATTTAACTCTGATCATGATGTCTTCCACTATTGTCATTTTCCGGATCCACGAGTTCCTCTTCTTATCTCTCCTGGTTGCACCAAGTATGCACCTCTCCATGCTGATTTGAGTTGTCTGCAGCCTTTGTATGTCTCTTTTAGTTAAGGTCCACGTCTCTGCACCATACGTTAGCACTGGAAGGATGCATTGATCAAACACTTTTCTTTTAAGACATAATGGCATATTGCTCTTAAAAATTATGCTGTTTCTTCCAAAAGCTCTCCAGGCAAGTTTTGTACGCCGATTAATTTCTTCATCAATGTGACCCTCACTTGATATCTGCTGTCCAAGATAAACGTACGTGTCTGTTATCTCCAGCTTTTCTCCATCAATCGATAAATCTTCATTTCTTGTAAAAGCATTGAACATCACTTTTGTCTTCTGAAAGTTCATTTTTAATCCCACTTCTTTACTCTTGTCAGCAAGTTCCTGGATCATACTCTGCAGCTCTGATGGGGTAGTTGCAAAAATGACTACGTCATCAGCAAAACGAAGGTGTGTTAGATAATCTCCATTAATCTTTATCCCCTTGTTTTCCCAGCTCAGCGACTGAAAAACACCCTCCAATGTGGCATTAAAGAGCTTCGGAGATATGGTGTCACCTTGCCTCACTCCCTTTACAATTTTTACGTGTGTTGTATTTTCAAACAGCCTAATCTTTGCACTTGCATTTTCATAGATGTTATTAATAATATTAGTGTATGCATCTTCAATACCGCAGGTTTTCAGAGCCATTGTAACTGCTGATGGTTTCACCGAATCAAAGGCTTTTTCATAATCGATAAAAGCCATGCACAATGGAAGTTCATATTCCCTCGCTCTTTCAATTAGTTCTCTCAGCACGTGGATATGATCTATTGTGCTGTAGCCACTCATGAATCCAGCTTGTTCTCTCGGTTGAGCCATGTCCAGTGTTACCTTCAAGCGGTGTGAAAGAACTTTAGTGAAGATTTTATAAACTACTGATAGGAGGCTGATAGGTCTATAGTTTCCGAGATCCTCAATGTCACCTTTCTTATGTAGCAGGATCATTGTAGCGGTGTTCCAATCCTCAGGAATCTTTCCTTCATTAAGGCATCGAGTGAAAATTTGGGCGAGTACTGTTTCGATTTCTCCACTTGCTTCTTGTATGATGTCTACAGTAATTCCATCTTCTCCTGGAGCTTTTCCCCGCTTCATGTTCTTGATTGCATGTGCAACTTCTGCTGGAAGGACTGGAGGAACTCTGGTACTGGTATCTTTCATGATGTCTGGAGTGCATGTATCATCCCTTTCATATAATTTGGAGTAGAAATCTTTCACTCTTGTCAAAATTTCGCCTCTATTTCTTGTTACAGAACCATCTTCTTTTCTCAGTGCCATAATCTGTTTTCTTCCCTTACTGAGATGTCCCTTTGCTATCTTTAGGCTTTGGTTGTTTTCAATTGCCTTCCTTACTAGTTCACAGTTGAATTTCCTTACGTCTTCAGTGATACTTTTTCGTACTGTCTTGCACAGCTCTATATATTCCACTTTGGAAGTCACATCTTCTTTAGTTGTCCTCATCTCTCTTCTTTTTTGCATCAACATTTTCGTTTTTTCCTGATAATTTATTTACATGCAACTTGTTCTTAGACCCAGCTAATTTTGTTGCTGTTTCCATAAGAGCTTTGGTTACTTTTCTGTTAACTTCAGAGATGTCCACTTCTTCCGATGTTAGGCCTTCTAAAGCAGAGAACCTGTTCTTCAGTTCCAACTTGAAGGTATTATGGTGTTTTTTAAGGTTGGTTATGTCAATAGATTTTGTTTGTCTTATGAGCTTGCCACGTTCAAGTTTAGTGTTGAGGTGCATCTTACATCTCACCAATCTATGGTCACTACCTGTGTTGAACTTGTTTAGCACACTGCAGTCTTCAATGACGAATTTTTTGTTACACATAATAAAATCAATTTCACTTGTCGTCCCATTTGGATGTCTCCATGTCCATTTCCTGTGTGACTTTTTCTTGAAGAAGGAGTTCAAGATGAAAAACCCTTCTGCCTCTGCAAACTCAACGAGAGTATTTCCACGCTGGTTTCTGTTGCCGTGACCGAATTTACCTACTGAAGTTTCATTCTGTTGCCGTTGCCCTATTTTTGCATTGAAATCTCCCATAATTATTTTCAAGTGCTGCTTACCTTTATTATTTAGATGACAAATTTCCTCATAAAATTCTTCAATTTCTTCTTCAGGATGACTTGTGGTGGGTGCATAAGTTTGAA
The DNA here is from genome assembly GCA_039090855.1 of Macrothele yani. Classification (NCBI taxonomy): domain Eukaryota; kingdom Metazoa; phylum Arthropoda; class Arachnida; order Araneae; family Macrothelidae; genus Macrothele; species Macrothele yani. The sequence goes on along the minus strand of CM077032.1, from coordinate 72,360,116 downwards.
TAATCTGAGCCTTGTATCTTCTCGATAGTTGGATAACGAGTCGTGCAGCTCTGTCAGAGGAACTTTCAACTTCTACCACTTTATCCTTCAGTTTCTTGTTTATTATAAATCCAACACCACTAGTTCTGCCAGTATCTGTCCCACGATAGTAGAAAAGATGTCTACTTTTCAGTTCGATGAGATCTTCTCCTTTTCTCCTTACCTCACTTAGCCCCACGATGTCCCACTTGATCCTTTGTAGTTCCTCTTCCAATTCAAGAAGCCTTGAATCAGAAGATAGGGAGCGTCCATTGTACGTAGCCAAGGTCAGCATCAGATGGCAGCCTAGTCCGGTCCTCCGGGGATTCTTAGCACCCTCTGCCTTCATGTCGCACTGGCCGCTGCCTTGGCCAGGTACATTCCAGCTGCCGGAGACTGAGGGCCAAGATTTAAGTTGTGGAATCATTTTGTAGGGGTTTGGCCATAACTCACCACGCTGGCCAAGCGGGTTGGTGAGTGTGGGATAGAATTTCCTCTAATCCCGATGGTATAGTTATACCGCTATTGGCGGTCGTCAGAGCCCCTTTAGTGGGAACAGGATGCACCACGAGAAGGCGGGGTTGACATTTGTCAAGGAGAGGCTGTGATGTTACGCATCACCTGACCTTATATATATATATATATTGGATTCCAAGGGACAGGAAAAGACCCAGAAGAAGACCACATGGGAGAGGGGTGACATGGAGGAGACTGGCACAAGACAGACCGTTGTGGAGGAAACTTGGGAGACCTTCGTCCAGCAGTGGATTGATAATGGTTGACAATGGTGATGATATATATATATATATATATATATGTTGTTAATATTGTGAACTGAACTGGCTTCTTTTGATATACTAAACATTTACCACAGAATATGAGATCTCAACAGCAGGAGAGTTAATTGGAGGACCCATAAGGAATGAAAATGTGATATAAGATGGAATTTATCCCCATCACATGAAAATTTTGTTTTAATATTTGAAACGATTTCTTAGTGTATTACCCACACAGCTAAAGCCTTAAATATACTTTCTGTCATCCATGTATAATTTACAAGTTTGGACATAAGTTTATCTTCCGGTTAGCTTTGTAAGAAAACTGAAAAATTTTACAGTATATAAAGAAAAACAATGACCTAAACTCTACTACCTGTGGACGGAAGTCCTACAAGAAAATGACGCTGACCCCCCCCTTATCAGTCAGTCCTCTCAAAAGCTTTCAACTTCATCATCTGAATATGGTATCTGAGAAGATGATGACTGACCCTCGGTGACGCCGTTGTGGCAATTTTTCAATTACTTCTTTTGGAAGCTCATATTCATGACACTACTTGCCCTCACGTTTCAAACCAAACTTTATGATCAGTATGCTGACTAAAGTGTCAATTTTCATTGTATTTCTGGTTTTGTTTTTTTACATAATTTACATAACTGAATACTCGTTCAACATCTGCATTCGAATGTGGCAGTGTTAAAGCATGTAATGCAAAATCAGAAAGTTCCTTAAAAGGATTTTCTCCTGTTGAGTCTTTGTATGATGATATTTCACACCACAGCTTTGCAGTGTCATGAACTTCAATCCATTTGACATAATGAAAATTTCGCTATTGCCTTTCAATCTGCGTTAATATAGATGCATCGGAATAAAAAGGTGCTCCGAAATTTACAACAAAAGCCTTCAGTGGTCTTAAACATTCTGATACAGTACAGATAACAAAGACATATGCTGCAAAATATAAATGTTCGATTGTAATCGTTTCCTCAGCTGTGCTACAAGTTCCTTCAAGAAAAAAACACATTTTTTTCGCATATCCTTTTCAATATTTTCTGGTGTTAAATTATTTTTAAAATTTTGAAATATAAGATAAATATAAGATAGGATCCTTTAATGACAAACATTTTCTCATACTTCAATTCGGAGCAGACAACCAACTGAGGAGGTGGGAGCCTACGCAAGATTTACTGCTTGCAACAGGAAGTATACAATTTATTTAGAAATCTCCTTTCAGAACACTCTACATATTCGTATGAGGATCGAGTCAAAGGTATTTTAAAAAACTGACAAAAAGTAGAGAAAAGAAAATAATTGTTTAAAACATGAAAGGATAAAAAAGTGATGAAATACAATACAACAGGAATTGCGAAAGACAAGATTGAAAAACATAAAAGGATCCATTTGTTTATCAGTTTTGTTAACAATTAAATATATTTAAAATGAATAAGTGTGTATATTACATTTACTTTTAGTAAATTCTTGAAAAATTAAAAATATAGTCAAAATAGAATTAAATTTTATATGTTAAATTTTTGCAAATAATTACTGTACTTATCTAGGAAGCTAAAATAAAATTAAATATGTTCGCGAGTATAAGGTACCTTTAAGTTATATTACATATTACATTTTAGCTACAAATATTTTAAATTCAAAAAGCTTAATCAATAATCTTATTTAGTACTTTCGATAAGATTTTATAAATTACAGGAGCCAATGCATTCAATTTATTAAAGGTTTTTTGAGCACCGTTAGATCTGAGTTCAAATTCCAGAAATCTTCTGAGGTCACACTTTAGGTCAATTTTTATCTGCTCTGTATTTTTGGATTTTTGTTCAAAGGATAAAGTATTTCTATTTTTCCAAATATTACATTTTGTAATTGCTATTATATGATGTATTATTAATTTTTTTGATTCAGAGCACTGTAACGGTGTATGGTACATGATTTGGTGGGTAGTAAATTTATCTTTATAATTGAAATATTTTTGTAACCAATCCCAGATGTGTTTTGATTACAATCAACGAATAGATTTTCTAGAGTTTTCCTCTGAACACAGAAGGTGCAGTTTGGATTAGGTAATTTTTTAATTTTAAACAGCCATTTTCTTGTAGGAACAATATTATGTGAAATTTTGAAGAGTAAGCCTGAGTACTTAATTTTATTTTGTATGCCTGAGTACTTAATTTTATATTATTATGAGTAAGCCTGAGTACTTAATTTTATTTTGTATGCCTGAGTACTTAATTTTATTTTGTATGCCTGAGTACTTAATTTTATATTATTATGAGTAAGCCTGAGTACTTAATTTTATGTTATTAAGAGTAAGCCTGAGTACTTAATTTTATATTATTAAGAGTAAGCCTGAGTACTTAATTTTATATTATTAAGAGTAAGCCTGAGTACTTAATTTTATATTATTAAGAGTAAACTTGAGTACTTAATTTTATATTATTAAGACTAAGCCTGAGTACTTAATTTTATGTTATTAAGAGTAAGCCTGAGTACTTAATTTTATATTATTAAGAGTAAGCCTGAGTACTTAATTTTATATTATTAAGAATAAGCCTGAGTACTTAAATAAATTTTGAACAGTAAGTATGAGTACTTAATTTTATTTTGTATGCCTGAGTACTTAATTTTATATTATTAAGAGTAAGCCTGAGTACTTAATTTTAATATATTAAGAGTAAACTTGAGTACTTAATTTTATATTATTAAGACTAAGCCTGAGTACTTAATTTTATGTTATTAAGAGTAATCCTGAGTACTTAATTTTATATTATTAAGAGTAAGCCTGAGTACTTAAATAAATTTTGAACAGTAAGTATGAGTACTTAATTTTATTTTGTATTGCTGTATCCAAATATTTTTTACTGTATTAGATAGTAGTATACTTTCTAATTTTGTTGAATGATTTTTGTTTAACGCTGGTATATTTTACATAATTTATAATCATGGGTGATATTTTTTAAAATGGATTTTTCCGTTATTTCCTTCCAAATACTTCTCGTTTTTGCATATTTATTTCCTGTGATATAAACAAATGTATTTTGAGGTGTGGATTAGTTGACGCACTGTATTTCTCTACCGACCTGAAATTTTAATATTTTAAATGCTGGGTGCTTCTCATTTTGAAAACCATTTCAAAGTGTACGGAAACGGAGTGAATCGCTTTTCAAAGATGATCCCAATCCCCCATATTCAAAATTGTTATACATTACGTTTCCTTTTATTTTATTTCCCTTTCCTTCCCAAATGAAATGGAAAGGAAGTTGTTCTGCCTTTTCTATGACATCTTTAGGAATTTCAAAGTTTCTGGCAAACTAATAAAACTTTAAGAAATGTAAAGAGTTTATAATTTTGGCCTTTGAAAAGAAGGAATGATTTTTTGTTTGTACTTTCGATACATTCTTTCCATTTTGTAGTTAAATTTGGTTCCTCATAAACCAGATGGTCCTACTGTTTGCCCTGCAGATGCTGCATGGAAACCACACGGGCGCGGATATGTAGTTGGAATAATCGAAATGAACGTTCACGGTTAGGGTTGCAATTTGACAAAAACAGAGAGTAAGACTAAAAATCTCCAGATGTCTCACTAGACGAGAAACGATATCTCTAGTATTGAGACATATCGCTGGAATGATAATTTTGTCACCAGATGTGAATCATTATCTCCAATTCTGGCGACAAAATCGCTAAGCTTCACACTGTTCACCAGGCCCTAAATTAACACCGCGTTGATGTATTAGTTGCTTGTTAACTGCTCCCCACGCATTCAAAGAACGAATGAGGAACTAGATACTTTGAAGGCTATTGAAAATTTTGACGATCATTGAACTTGAATTAATATGTATTTATAATTTATTTTTTGTAGTTATTACTGCAAGTTATATTACATGATGAACACCGGACTTTGAATGTGTGTTCAGTTATGAAAAGTTTCATTATTTATATGAATGGCGGCTTGTGGGTTCACAAATAGGGTGTTGCACACATATCTTTTTTCTTTAGAAACACTACTCGCGAGCGCTGGGTTTTGGGGATAGTTGTTGGTGGTGTACTTGGAGGGGAAGGATGCTGCGCAGGAAGAGTTTAACATTACTAAAAGCAACGTACTGTTGCACGAAGATACTTTCTACATAAGTGCCATGTTCCAAAATTTCGAATTGCGTTACTAGAATTAGTGGAAAAGAAAAAATAATCTGTTCTTACCATAAGTTATTTGAAGAAAAAATCCATCCTTCTCTCTTTCTGCGTAGCGAATTTGGCAATAACTCTCCTGTTGAAGTCGAGAATATTCATTACAAGATCCTTCTCAATGGAAAGCATGGCCAAGGCTGCTTTCCTGTGTCATTGGGTTGCTCAAAAATGTTTTTATTATTTTTAAAGTGGAAAAACACCGTTCTGCTTCTACTGATGTCATAGGAATTGTTAGGATAAGTTTCAGTAACGTGTAATATTCACTAAATGTTTTTCCTAAATTGTTTCTTATGATTAATTCACATAAGCTAACAGCCCCTGAGAGTGATCTGAACTCTTCTGCGCAGTAGATGGACAAAAAGTTTATTCCGGAGTTTCATTTTATCTATAAATGAATACACAGCACACACTGTTTTCAGTGTCTCCGTGGCATAATTAGGGAACTTTTGTGGTAAAAATAACAAAGCCGCAGCTAGATACCCTGTGAAGGTAGACCTTTCCTTAGCCTGGGAAATAATGACATCACAGACTTTTTTTGCTTCTCTTTTCCATTCAGAGTGGTCAGTTTCCGTTTTTAAAAGAAGCAGATGTACCCTGTGTCGTTGCACTCTCATCAACATGTTCCCTAATTGTCACTACATTTGTCTCAAAAAACAGTAATAACTTTCTTTCCTGTAGAGGAATCAAGGTAACTTTTTTGAAGTTGACCGAAGAAAATTTCTTCAAGAGGCATGAGTTTAGCGAAAAATGAAAGCCTGAAGCTGTAACTTGTAAGAACCTTTAAATAAATGACCATTAGCCTGGAAAATAGTACTTTCCCTTTTAACGTCATTAGACTTGAAAATGATCTTCAGGCATTCCAAAATACCTCTCTTTTTATCAAAAACCGTATTGACACTGCGTGAGAGAAAATTCCATCTGTAACTAGTAAGAACCTTTAAATGACCATTAGCCTGGAAAATAGTACTTTCCCTTTTGACGTCATTAGACTTGAAAATGATCTTCAGGCATTCCACAATACCTCTCTTTTTATCAAAAACCGTATTGACACTGCGTGAGAGAAAATTCCATCTGTAACTAGTAAGAACCTTTAAATGATCATTAGCCTGGAAAATAGTACTTTCCCTTTTAACGTCATTAGGCTTGAAAATGATCTTCAGGCATTCGACAATACCTCTCTTTTTATCAAAAACCGTATTGACACTGCGTGAGAGAAAATTCCATCTGTAACTAGTAAGAACCTTTAAATGACCATTAGCCTGGAAAATAGTACTTTCCCTTTTGACGTCATTAGACTTCAGAATGATCTTCAGGCATTTGACAATACCTCTCGTTTTTTCAAAAACCGTATTGACACAGCGTGAGAGAAAATTCCATCTGTAACTAGTAAGAACCTTTAAATGACCATTAACCTGGAAAATAGTACTTTCCCTTTTGACGTCATTAGACTTGAGAATGATCTTCAGGCATTCGACAATATCTCTCTTTTTATCAAAAACCGTATTGACACTGCGTGAGAGAAAATTCCATCTGTAACTAGTAAGAACCTTTAAATGATCATTAGCCTGGAAAATAGTACTTTCCCTTTTGACGTCATTAGACTTGAGAATGATCTTCAGGCATTCGACAATATCTCTCTTTTTATCAAAAACCGTATTGACACTGCGTGAGAGAAAATTCCATCTGTAACTAGTAAGAACCTTTAAATGACCATTAACCTGGAAAATAGTACTTTCCCTTTTGACGTCATTAGACTTGAGAATGATCTTCAGGCATTCGACGATACCTCTCTTTCTATCAAAAACGGTATTGACACTGCGCGAGAGAAAATTCCATCTGTAACTAGTAAGAACCTTTAAATGACCATTAACCTGGAAAATAGTACTTTCCCTTTTGACGTCATTACACTTGAGAATGATCTTCAGGCATTCGACGATACCTCTCTTTTTATCAAAAACGGTATTGACACTGCGCGAGAGAAAATTCCATCTGTAACTAGTAAGAACCTTTAAATGACCATTAGCCTGGAAAATAGTACTTTCCCTTTTGACGTCATTAGACTTGAGAATGATCTTCAGGCATTCGACGATACCTCTGTTTTTATCAAAAACGGTATTGACACTGCGCGAGAGAAAATTCCATCTGTAACTAGTAAGAACCTTTAAATGACCATTAACCTGGAAAATAGTACTTTCCCTTTTGACGTCATTAGACTTGAGAATGATCTTCAGGCATTCGACGATACCTCTCTTTTTATCAAAAACGGTATTGACACTGCGCGAGAGAAAATTCCATCTGTAACTAGTAAGAACCTTTAAATGACCATTAGCCTGGAAAATAGTACTTTCCCTTTTGACGTCATTAGACTTGAGAATGATCTTCAGGCATTCGACGATACCTCTCTCTTTTATCAAAAACGGTATTGACACTGCGCGAGAGAAAATTCCATCTGTAACTAGTAAGAACCTTTAAATGACCATTAACCTGGAAAATAGTACTTTCCCTTTTGACGTCATTAGACTTGAGAATGATCTTCAGGCATTCGACGATACCTCTCTTTTTATCAAAAACGGTATTGACACTGCGCGAGAGAAAATTCCATCTGTAACTAGTAAGAACCTTTAAATGACCATTAACCTGGAAAATAGTACTTTCCCTTTTGACGTCATTAGACTTGGGAATGATCTTCAGGCATTCGACGATACCTCTCTTTTTATCAAAAACGGTATTGACACTGCGCGAGAGAAAATTCCATCTGTAACTAGTAAGAACCTTTAAATGACCATTAACCTGGAAAATAGTACTTTCCCTTTTGACGTCATTAGACTTGAGAATGATCTTCAGGCATTCGACGATACCTCTCTTTTTATCAAAAACGGTATTGACACTGCGCGAGAGAAAATTCCATCTGTAACTAGTAAGAACCTTTAAATGACCATTAGCCTGGAAAATAGTACTTTCCCTTTTGACGTCATTAGACTTGAGAATGATCTTCAGGCATTCGACGATACCTCTCTTTTTATCAAAAACGGTATTGACACTGCGCGAGAGAAAATTCCATCTGTAACTAGTAAGAACCTTTAAATGACCATTAACCTGGAAAACAGTACTTTCCCTTTTGACGTCGTTAGACTTGAGAATGATCTTCAGGCATTCGACGATACCTCTCTTTTTATCAAAAACGGTATTGACACTGCGCGAGAGAAAATTCCATCTGTAACTAGTAAGAACCTTTAAATGACCATTAACCTGGAAAATAGTACTTTCCCTTTTGATGTCATTAGACTTGAGAATGATCTTCAGGCATTCGACGATACCTCTCTTTTTATCAAAAACGGTATTGACACTGCGCGAGAGAAAATTCCATCTGTAACTAGTAAGAACCTTTAAATGACCATTAGCCTGGAAAATAGTACTTTCCGAAAATTCCATCTTGTAGCGGAAGCTCGGGTTAAACGTTTTTTCACAACCTGATCAAGTACAGCAGCTCGTTGTGGGCTATTTGAAAAAAACAAACAAAAAAACGAACAGATGACTTGCAGACTAGAGAAAAAATTCGTACATTTCTATTTATAGAAGCAGCTTTCATCATAACTAAATTTATTTTATGGGTATAGCAATGTAAGTATTCAGCAGCTAGATAAGATTCCTTCGCAACTGCTTGCACGCCGTGGGAAGAACCGGCCAGAACAGATGCTCCGTCGTACGTTTGTGCAATTAATTTTTCGGGATTTTCATTAATTTTATGTTTCTTCTAGTAAGCAAGTAGCCAAGCTTTGTGCGTCATGTTATAAAGGAGAAATAAAATTCCAAAACCTTTCAACTCGTTTTCCTTTTACCACATTCCCGTAAACAATGGCCATTTGAGATGTCACTTGTTTCTTCCGCAGTGATATCTAAAAATTATGCTTCTTTATTTTTTTTTTTATTTTTCCAGCCTAAGTGTTAATAACTCTTTCGTTTAAGATGGTTTAGAAGGATTAGGGCCGAGAAAGAACTTGATTGTCCTAAGAAGAGTTATCCTGTGAAGAATATTTCTCTCTTCATTGATTATCCTACCACGAAGTGGAAAAACTATTAACAGCAAACACGCCCGATCGTCAGGAAATTTTTTACAAGTACTCCTCATCGCAACTCGGGAAGAGGGTGGGAAGGTTCCAACACGGATGTGTTCCCTTGGCTGAAAGTACCATGAAAGCAACTTATAGCACAGCAGGCCAGTTAAGAATTCGCCTTAAACAAGGAAAAGTGTGGGAAGCGTGAATACCTTCTTTACCAACCTCTAAAAGGAACTTAAATTATTTATACCGTTCCTTTCAAAATAAGTACATCGATAAGAACTCGAAAATTCGCAATATCAGCAACAGCAAGAAAAAAATATATTATTATTTATATGAGAAAGTAAAATATCAATTGACAATACAAAATAGTCGCTTTAAGGATTGATTTGTTGCGGTCTGTGAAAACCAAAACTGAAAATCCAATTATATGTTTTCGGGGCCCCTGAAATAACGAGGCCCTAGGCGCGCGCCTAGCCGGAAATCCGCCCCTGATCATGACCTCTCAGTGCTAACTCGAAAACCCCGCAAAACCTAACACAATTTATTAAAATATTTAAAACATATCTGTTATGCTTAACCTTTTTATTGTCCTGTAAAACTGTTCGTCTATATGCTGTGTCTAACCGTTCGCTATATTGACAGCACCAAAAAAAGGGACAATTTTAAAACATTTTTAATGTGCGTCTCTGAAGCCTCGTGTTTTTTAATGTGAGTGGTCAAATGATTAATATCTGTCATGCCTGATTTTGTCCAAGAATCCTCGCCTCCATACAATAAACATGGGAAACAAAATAGCGCATTTTTTACATCACACACACACAACCACTCATTATATTATTTACGTAGAATTCTCTTTAAAAAATCTTTTAAATCGTCGCTTACCAGTTGTTATGTTCTGGACAATATCCAAGTCAGGTAATGGTCGTTCAAGTTTACGGATATATTTTGCTTTTCTTCATAGGAAAATCCAGGAAAAGGATTTGATAAAAGATTTTCAACACTATTCATTTTAAATTTGTAAAAAAATACATTAATTTATTAATAACAACAGAGCTAATAACGTAAAGGGGGCCGTGGGTGGCCTAGTGGGCAACGTTCGTGACTGCCACGGAAAGGACCTCAGGTTCGATCCAATAAATATCCGCCGTGCGTCGGACCCCGGTAATAAATAAGAGCGTCTTCTTCCCCCTTTCTACTTCGCTTTCGTGTCATTTTCCTATCGGGCACTCTAGCCCAAATCTCCTAGCTTCCTATTTCTAAGGGTTGTTCAAGACCTGGGGTCAGACACTCCCTTCCTAAAATCCTCTGCATGTGATCATGCTGATAACGTAAGTTTTATTGCCACAATAAAATAATAACGAATTATAAAATTAACAAATACTACAAAGCAAACACATAAGCTCTCCTCAAACACAATCGTCCGAAATCAGACTATTAAGTTTGCACGTGGTTACAAGTCAAGAAGGAGGAGCTCATCTGCGGGTTTCAGGTTCCATGTGATCTCGAGAGCAATGGGTTACTGCGCATGCTCTTTAAGCGAAACGAGTTCATTGGTAGTGGGGGTTGCTAAGCGTTTGCAACAACCACTTATCTTACTGGTTGGGAATGCAACGACGGGGTTTCGCGTCATACGTAGGACATTGCCGTGTCGATGTTGCAGCTCGTCGGCAACACCCAGTCAAGCGACGGGTAGCTCATACACAACTCCCAACAGCGCATCGGTTATTGGATTGTTTGAGTATTTTTGACTGATTTCAAGCTAAATAAACCAATTTCTCATAAGAAAAAATGTTTTATTAACAATTTTTTTTAATATTCAGAACTATTTTCATTACTCAGCGATCATTTTGTTACGCATGGATAACATGGAGCACTCACAAACACTATAAGCTTGGGGGGCACATTCAGGGTCTCGCGGAGGCTAACCGGAATGGGCTGAATTTGAAGCAAATGTATCTGCACATTCTCCCTAGGCCTAGGGAGCAGGTTACTGAGTTTAGTGTCGTCAACTGCAACAAGAAGGAGGTGCGGATGAGCGTGTTGGCTGCTGTAGTTGACTGTAAGAAGCGGGATTTTAAATTCCGTCTGGCTCACGATGTCCTTCCGACTAGGAAGAGGCAGTACAGGTGGGGTACTGCCATCACCGACAAGTGCGCGTCTTGCAATCTCATTGAAGACCGGTACCGTTTGTTCTGGAGTTGTCCCATGGCCGTGCAGGTGTGGAAGCTCGTTTGGACCTGGGCAGGTTGCCCGCAGCGACTCAAGGCTCAGGAGGTCTTTTACCAGTACCCCGGCCCCAAGACTGGGCGGGATGTCTGGAGGTTGATCATCACTGAGACCACGTACAAAATCTGGAGAGAGAGGAACAGAGTTGTGCATAGTAATTACGGAAATGCATGATTCAACCCTTTGAAAGTGGCCTAACACGTCAAGTGCCAGCTTAGGAATAGAGTTGAGTTGGATGCCCGCACTCTTTCGGACCGTGCCTTTAAGTTCCGGTGGGTCTTCTGGCCCAAAATTGTTACTGGAACGAAGGAAAAATATTTTTTCCATTGTGGAACTTAGTCTCCCCATCTTTTCGACTTGTAATCCTGTATTTCCAGGCCCTTGGTTTCTTGTGTTCTTGTTGAACTTTGTTTTTTTGTTTTAATCTTTGGAATATTTCTTTTCTAGATTCCGGGATGGCGTGAGGAGCTTTCCCTTCTTATTCCCTGCCGGGTGCCTGTTTGCGTACCATACCAGTCTCCTCCAGCGGCGCTGGCTTTGGGGGCGGCTGGTCGACTTTGTGTGTGAATCGGGGGGTCTTTGTGTTTCGCTCTGATCTTTCCTCACTTCGCCTTTCCGGGTGTGGTTTGCCTGTATGTGTTTGCTTTTTGGGTGGGTGGTGTGTGATTGCTGTTTGTGGTGTGTCGATTCTGCGTGGTTGTGTGCAGGTTTGGGAGCCATTGTTGGGTCGAAAGCTGGTCTTTGTGCCACGCGGACGGCTCGGCGACCCTTCTGGTGGTGTTTCGGATAGGACGTCATCACAGGGCACCCGTGAAGGTCAGTCTTCTCCTACTTGAGTGTTTCGGGGTGATCTAGGGCCTGCCTCGTCATTCTTGGTGTCCCCGTCTGCAAGCGTGAACTGTGGCCTGTTCGAGTTCTTCGGCAGGCCAGTGTGATTCGGGGGTCTGGATGTGCTGACTGTGGAACCGTTGTTGGCGCTTTGGGGTGTGAGTAAAATACTGGTGGAACTGAACTCACATTTTGTATGTGGTTCGGCGAAGCGAGTGTGTTGGTGTTGCTGGGCAACAAAATTTCGTGCCGGGAGAGGGGTCGCCGTGCTCACGCACAATGGCGTCCCCCTCTCTCGGATGCCAAGTCTTGGTTCTCCAAGTGTTGTTTTTCGAAGACAAAGAATATCTAATGCTTAAAGAAGGTCAACTCTCATAAAGATAACGTGAAACAGGCGGCAACAGCGCCACCACATCTTAAGAAATAATATGCTCTGCGGGAAAGTTAACATTTGGGAGCAAAACATGTTAGGAGGGACTACGGCAGTGAAGCTCTTGTTTGATCCACCACGGTCCGACTCGTGGATCCACAATGGATTCCTTCGATCTGATGACTATTTGCTTAGAGCAGTTTTGTTGTTGTTGTTGTTGTTGTTGTTGTTGCTGTTTTCTGGTATCCTGGCCATCCCTTATTTTGGTGAGAAAAATATGCAAAATCATTAGTATTACTATTTAAATTAAATTTCAGCAAATATTACAGCTAGGCCTAAGGATCCGTACAAAATGCAGACATTCCCTAGTATTTAGCATTACTGAAAATATTCCTGAAAAACAAACAAAAGCCTTAATTAACCCGGTTGGCTTAACGAAACTAACATATCCGATTTGCGAAGTGATTATGCTACTGAGAAGGTTACAATCACGTGCTGTGAGTCTGAGTAAATCGGCTGACTGTTCTTTATCCAAAGCATCGATCGAGTAGGGCCAAGTAGGGCAGTGTCCAAAGAATTGAAGTCAACAGAAATACGCAGGCGCAGTCTGCCCCGGCATCAGCCGATCAGCCTGCATGTTTTCCCTGAAGATACGGCTGCGCTAGTTACGTCTCGCTGAACCTTAACTTCTTCTCGTTAGATATCCATATTTTAATATTGCCTGGTTTAGCGTATTTACAAGAATAATTTGAAATCCTTACATCTCTATTAGTATTTTCTTCCGGATAGGTTACGTTCTTTGCAGAAACTCTGAAATCGCACACGTTCTTTTGCTGGCAGCCTTTTAATATTGATATTTCAGAATTCGTTATAATCTCTAATTAAAAAGACATTTCCTATCTCCACAGGTGTCTCTCAATGTCAAGGCCGCGGGTGGCCTAGTGGTCAGCGTTCGTGACTGCCATGGAGATAACCTCAGGTTCGATCCACCAAATACCAGCCGTGGGTCGGATGGACACCCCGGTAATAAATAAGGGCGTCTTCCTCCCCCTTTCTACCTAGCTTCCGTGTCACTTTCCTATCGAGCACTCTAGCCCAAATCTCCTAGCTTCCTATTTCTTGTTGGAAAGAGTGCTTGCTATGTGTCCGTTCAAAGTTCCACACAAAAGAACAATAGATGGCGTTGCTGCGTTAAGCGAACTTACTTGTAAATAATAAAGGGAAAACTCTCATCCTCACTCGAACGCAAAAAGAAGTAAAGTACTTGTCCGACCTTCGACCTGAGAAGAGAAAAGCTGTTCCCGTTAGAACCGAAACTACAAAAACAATGGAGTTATGTGTGAATGTACTGCGTATGTGATGTTGTTCCAAAAACCAATATAAAATTAGATAGCGTGTGTTTTCTTAGATGTTCAGTGTTTCAGTGATGTGTTGTGAATAAAATATTATCTATTTAAAGGTGGTAAGTACTCTTTATGCTTTCAACCATTCGTTCAGTGAATTCAATAATTCTCTTCCGCTTGTTGAATCCGTCATTTGAGATCAACGCGTGAACCTACTTAGAATTTCTAACATTTCTATGGGTCGTTTAAGGCCTGGGGTCAGACACTCCTTCCTAAAATCCTCTACATATGATCTGATCTGATCTGATTTCTCATCGTCAACTTCCACGCAGTGAACGTTAATTCACACCGCGACAGAGTGTTTGTCAAACAACTTTAACATAGCATCGCTAATTTGCCGGTGTACTGAGTTGGCTCGAAAATTCTTTCAGACTAATATTTCGTCATAACAGAGCCTCTGACAGGCAGTAGTGTTTTGAAATTTGCTAATTTTTTTTTTATTGAAACAGCAAGTAATATTTTGTATTTCCACACATCAAACGCATCACCAACTTCGGTATGACACCGATTACTTCAAAACAACAAAAAACATTTTCTATTTCCACATATCAAACGCATCACCAACTTCGGAATACCAACGATTATTTCAACACAACAAAAAACATTTTCTATTTCCACATATCAAACGCACCACCAACTTCGGAATACCACCGATTACTTCAAAACAACAAAAAGCATTTTCCATTTCCATATATCAAACGCATCACCAACTTCGGAATACCACCGATTACTTCAAAACAACAAAAAACATTTTCTATTTCCACATATCAAACGCATCACCAACTTGGGAATACCACCGATTATTTCAAAACAACAAAAAACATTTTCTATTTCCACACATCAAACGCATCACCAACTTCGGAATACCACCGATTACTTCAAAACAACAAAAAAAAAATTTCTATTTCCACATATCAAACGCATCACCAACTTCGGAATACCACCGATTATTTCAAAACAACAAAAAAAATTTTCTATTTCCACATATCAAACGCACCACCAACTTAGGAATACCACCGATTACTTCAAAACAACAAAAAGCATTTTCTATTTCCATATATCAAACGCATCACCAACTTCGAAATACCACCGATTACTTCAAAACAACAAAAACATTTTCTATTTCCACATATCAAACGCATCACCAACTTCGGAATACCACCGATTATTTCAAAACAACAAAAACATTTTCTATTTCCACATATCAAACGCACCACCAACTTCGGAATACCACCGATTACTTCAAAACAACAAAAAACATTTTCTGTTTCCACATATCAAACGCATCACCAACTTCGGAATACCACCGATTACTTCAAACCTAAATTTCAGGTAAAATCCCTTTTTAGAAAAGGCCATTTTCGAATATTTCGTCATAACAGACCCTCTGACAGGCACTAGTATTTTGAAATTTGCTAATTTTTTTTTTATTAAAACAACAAGTAACATTTTCCATTTCCACATATCAAACGCCTCACCAAATTCAGAATACCACCGATTACTTGAACCCTGAATTTCGGGTAAAATGCCACTTTAGAAAAGGCCATTTTAGAATATTTCGTCATAACAGAGTCTCTGACAGGCAGTAGTATTTTGAAATTTGCTAATTTTTTTTTATTAAAACAACACGTAACATTTTCTATTTTCACATATCAAACGCATCACCAACTTCGGAATACCACCGATTACTTCAAACTTGAATTTCAGGTAAAATCCCTTTTTAAAAAAGGCCATTTTAGAATTATTAACGTGTATATTTATGTTAGCTTTCAAGATTTATATCATTATTAGACCTACGTAGTCAATTTTCTCTTTTCAAAGACTGGTTTTGCGCCAACTGAAAAAAATTAACGCCAAGAACAGACAGTTTTCTGTAAAATTTCAGCTATGCCTGTGTCATGTATGAAATGGACTTCAACAAAAATGGAGAAAATCTCAGGTTCTCCCCCTCCCCTCAGAAAACCCCTGAAAAATCCCATAAAAGAATAAAAAATTGAAGTTTAAGAAACGCTTGCTCAAAAGAAGCGATAGAGTCTTTTGAGCAAGCGTTTCTTTCTGGATCTCTGAAACAAAGAAAAATTAAGTGTTGGACACAGAATGTCTTAAATAAATAAAATTCCTAACAAAACGCTAATAAAAGCGTTAACAATTTTGCCTAACAATTTAAACCCCGCAAATAACAACCCTAACAATATAAAAACATCATACGGCCAAGTTGGGGATTCTTTCAGACCAATATTTGTCATAAAACACAGCGTCTGACAAAAGCTCTCACAGCAAAAGGTCATTTCAAAATGACTAACGTGTATACAATTTAGTAACGTACTAACGTATATATTTAGTGGCTATGATTTACCAAAGAGTGACGTCACAGTTAGCTTAAATAATTTAATAAAATAACAACAGGGTTGGTGTAAAAAATAAGCAAAGTACTCATTTTAAAAAACATAAAAAAAAAAACATTTCGAATATTCGAAAAATAACTGCATTTTAGATCAGATCAGATGTAGAGGATTTTAGGAAGGGAGTGTCTGACCCCAGGTCTTAAACAAACCTTAGAAATAGGAAGCTATGAGATTTGGGCTAGAGTGCGCGATAGGAAAGTGACAGGGAAGCGAGGTAGAAAGGTGGAGGAAGACACCCTTATTTATTGCCCGGGGGCAGTACCCGGGATCCGACGGCTTAACGTGCCCATCCGACGCACGGCGGATATTTAGTAGTTCAAGCGTTAGTACCTGCCTGGGATCGAACCCGAGCTCTTCTCCGTGGCAGTCATGACCGTTGACCACTAGACCAACCGCGGCCTGTGTGGAACAAACATCACACATTTTTCGAAGAACCAAATGGCCAGTGGATCCATTTTCCACAATCGGGCGCCAATGTGAAAACCCAAGTCTGTTCAAGCCGGGCATCGAAACCAGAGCCCCTCACTTGGGAGTAAGTCGCTCTCCCAACTGAGCTACGCGGACAGAATGTCTCGCTGCAGATTTGTCGTCTTGACACATGTTTTCACCTCTGTAGTACGTCACAGGTAATCAATTCATGTTCTGTTTCATGCTGTTTATAATACTGAAATCGTTATAAGAAGCTAAATGCTCGGAAACAGATTAACTATCGTATTTTTCTTTCAATTTTAAAGTACACTTGAAATTTGATGCTGCATGTTGCATTCATATGCATCAAACGCATGCCATGAGAGCATTTGTCATTTTCATGTAGGACTTCCGTCCACAGGGAGTAGAGTTTAGGTCCCAGCCACCTAGAGCGAGATCGCCTTTTGGGCAGGACACAGAAACGGAAGGAATGAGAGCAAGTCTAGCGACTTTTGACAGAACAGTTTGTAGTGAGATTAGAGTACAGTATATGGCGCCACCGTACAAGTACGATATTGCACATAGATGGGTGAGAGAATTTCAGGGAGGACATAGGAAATTAAACCAGTGGGTCCAGCCTGGGGGCCGTCACTTTACGTGCTCGTCCGATATTCAGCGATTGTTAGTAAATCACACCATCTCTGAAAGATCAGCCATCTGCGGCTCTTTAATGTGCATCAAACGCATTCTTCCATTCAGTTGTTTTAATTGTATTTATCTTTTCAATAAACTGCGTAGTAAAGCCAACCCAAACCAACCAATCACGCTATTCGATTTACTTACTAAAGAGTGACGTCAGAATCTCCCAAACAAAAGCAAGTTTAGAAAGTCAATTTGATTGCGTATTAAAGACTACGTAACAGAATGAAGAACGTTCTTTGACTTTAAGAAAGGCGTTGTTATTCTACTCGCATGCACGGAAAGGACGACGGCGACGTTTGTAGAAGTTTTAGGAAGGGTGTGTCTTCCGAGGGCCGGCCTGCCCCCAAGTCTAAAACTACCCGCATGCACGAAAGGGTTCGTTGCGCTACTATTTATGGTACTTCTCCCGATTAAAGGCCATTCCCGACCGCGAATGTAGCGGCACATTCGCGGTCGGGAACGGGCCTTAATCGGAGGAAGAACCGCAGCGAAATCAGAGGAGCACAGATCGTTACGCAACAAACTGGAGCTATAACGGATTGCTCGTGAAAGTGTCAGAAGATAAAAGATTGTAAAATCAGAGCACAGGAGCGCTAACGTTGCGCCATCTATCACCGTGTTAAAAACCCAGCTCGGTACCGAACGACGTATTTTAGCCAACATTTAGAACCTGAAACACTCGGGTTAACCCGCTAGTTACTACTACAATGTCTTTTTTTATGCCTTTATTAGCGTGCTCTCTACCAATCTGTTGTCCTCCAATGTCTTTAATGGGAATGTGTATTGCTTTGAACAAAACTTTAACCTTAAGCGACATTTTAGAAAGAGATAGAAGTTTGGAAACTAGGAATTTACCACACAAATTCCACAACATTCAGTAATATCATCAAAAAATCAAAATAAAATATATATTGCAAACTATGGTAGCTTAATATTGTAAATGTCAGATAGATGTAAATCCTTATGAATTTTTACATGACTCATCTCACTTCGGTGTGATGATAATGCGTTGAAGACCGAGTTCACTTCTCAGAATTGTTTCATATCTGTCGAGAAGTTTGTAAATGTGTACTAGTGATGAGCATAATCGATTGAACCTAAGAATCGAAAGGTTGTAATCGAGAGATCTAACAAATCGAGATATTCATTCGAAATAATCATTCGAATGATTTCTAATTTTAGAATTTACCGGTAGATGGCGCGATGCCCTCAGAGCCGCCGTCTGCGTTTGACAAATCGAGATATTCATTCGAATTGGTGGTTGGTGCTATGCGTAGAGCTTTCTTTCGCTTCGAATATTTCGGAACAGAACCAGCTGCACTTATATTCAAAAATAAAATATTTCCTTGTTCCAATATATATGGGATAAGAGTGTGTGTATATTTTTCTTGTGAAAAATAATTACATTAGGTTGTAGCGACAGTATTTCTTCAACTGAATTGAAATGAAGCCTGGTGGCAAGCGATCAGAAGTTTGGGAACATTTTACCAAACTTTCTGATAAACTGACGATATGTCAAATATGCAAAAAAGAGTTAAAATATTTTGGTAACACAACAAACCTAAGAGAACATTTAAGAAGAAAACACCCAAGTTATTTAAATGTTCGTGGAGAAAAATCAGATTTGGCTCATGGGCCTGTAAGTGCAGCTACATGTTCTACTCAACTGCAGACAAGTTTTGTCCCAGAAGTGAATAGTGTTGTAGCAGTAGGAAATGATCCATCACATGAAACAACACATCCTCCACCTAAAAAGAGGCAGCGCCAGTTAAGAATGTTTGGAGGTGAAGTACAGAAACAGCTGTCTGATGCAGAAAAGAGTTCTGTTGACCGAATTCTAGTCGAAATGATTGTAAAGGATTATCACTAGTGGAAAATGGAGGATTTTTAAAGTACAGTAAAAAGCTTCAACCATTGCACAATCCTCCTAGCAGAAAAATGCTAACCACGAAAATACTGCCAGAGCTGTATGAGGAGGAAAGCACAAAAGTTAGAAATCTGCTACACAGGGTGAAACATGTTGCCATTACAACTGACATGTGGACATCAAATAATAATAAAGCATTTCTAACAGTAACTGCACACTACTCAGATGCTGATAAACTTCATGCTGCAGTTCTTGAAACTACAGAATTACTACAAAACCATACTGGGAAAAACATTGCAGCAGTCCTCATGTATATTTTTAATAAATGGGGTGTGACAGATAAAATTGTGACAGTTATAACTGACAATGGATCTAACATCAAAAATGCTGTTACAGAACACCTTCAAAAACACCACCATCCATGTGTAGCTCACACATTGAATCTCAGTATCAATGAAGCTATTAAAAAAAATGTGACATTATCTGAGATTATAAAAAAATGCAAAGCATTGGTGGGTCATTTTAAGAGCAGTGTTTCATCATAAAAAACTGAGAGAAATGCAGCAGAAAATGGGCCTTCCTGAACTGAAGGTAAAGCAAGAAGTGGCAACGAGATGAAATTCTTGTTTGGCAATGCTTGAAAGGTTGTTGGAGATAAAGATACCCTTGTCAGCAGCAATATCATCTCTACCTCAAACTCCTGTTTCTTTAGATGGTGCTGAGTGGAATTCAATTGGAGACTGTATTCCATTATTAAAACCTGTTGAGAGCATGACCCTTGAACTTTCTTGGGAGAAATACCCCACAGTGGCAATGATAATTCCACTTGTTAGAGGTTTGCAGCATTCCATAAAGATGCAAAATCCCTGCACCCCAGCTGGTGAGTTCTTAAAAAGTTCTTTGCTGGACATAATAGCAAGGCGTCTTGGATCTTTGGAAACAAACAAAACTGCTGCAAAAGCCACTTTCCTTGATCCAAGGTTCAAAAAAGCAGCATTTGGCATTGAGCAAAACTTTGAGAATGCTCGAAAATGGATAAATGAAGAATTGGAACTGATTATACGTCAGCAAAACAGACAAGTGGATACTGCAGATTCTTCAGCTAAAGCACATGTAGTAGTGCAAGAACCACCAGCTACAAAGAAATATTCAATTTGGGAACATTTTGACAACAAATTAGCACAGGTTAAAACAGTGACTACTGTAGGCACTAGAACTTCTTTAATGGTAAGACAATACCTAGAAATGCCCAATATTAATAGATCACATAATCCATTAGATTTCTGGGAGAAACAAAAACATTCTCTGCCAGAGTTATACAGTTTGCAATGCAAATATTTGTGTATTCCAGCCACATCTGTTCCATCTGAAAGGGTGTTTTCAAAAGCTGGGCAAATATTAAATGATCGGAGAAACAGACTCTCATCCAAAAATTTGGATCATATCATCTTTTTAAATTGTAACATGTAAATATTTACCAGAATTCAAATTACAAGAAAAAAAATAGTGGAGTAAGAACATATCTAGTACAAAAACAAATATTTTTCTTTCTTATTCTTTTGTTATTTTATTTTCAAAATATCTTGCATATGTTCAATTCCATTCATTTATTTTGCTGAGCAAAGAACAAAAGGACAGTACTACAGATAAATCAGTTAAAACGATGCCCAGGCAGGAATCGGATGGGGGGGGGGGGAGGCCAGCCAGGCCTGACAAGGTCCCATGCTCCCAAGATCAATTTTACAATGAGAGCAGCAGTTTTAAATTGCAAACAATAAAGGTATCATTAGAAAAATCAAACAGCCAAAAAATCAAACAACAACAACTACAAAAAAATATATATATCACATCTCGATACAAAAGAAAGTCATTATGTTAAATATAGTTCCCATCAACTGTGATCACCAAGTGGAGGTGCCGCAATTCATTATAAAGTTTTAAATTTTTTTTTAAAAAGGTTAAAGTTATTTAAGGTAGTTAGCTCCGTGGGTAATGAGTTCCAGTAATGTGGGCCAATGTAGTTCAAACTTTGCTTCATGGCTTCCGATTTTGGAAGAATAGGCCTAATATATGATTTAGTGCATGTGTAATGCGTGTGCATCTGGGGTGTAATATGTATAATATTGGAATGTAAATTATTTTTAATGAGCTTGTACATAATTTTCCCAATATTGTAGTAATATAATTGGTTAATCGTTAGAATATTATATTTATTTGGGAAAACTCTTGTAATATTATATAGTGCTAATTGTGAATTTCTATCAAATTTTAAGTCAATTAATCTTATTTATTTGTTTTGAAGAATTTGAAGCTTTTTGAAATTATATTTAGTTGTCTGTCCCCATGATAAGATAGCATAATTAATATGAGTCTGGAACATGGTATAATATAAATAAATTAGTGTTTTGTAGGTAAGGTTTGTAAATATCAGGCTAAAAACTCCAAAGTTTTAGACAGTTTGAGAAGAAGAGAGTCAACATGATGGTTCCATTTAAGTTCCCTATGTAAGGTAATCCCCAAATAAAGTAAGGAGTTAACCCCTTTGATATTAATACCATTCATAGATAATGTGATAGAAGTAGGTAGTGAGATATTTTGTTTTGAGAAAATTAAATATTTTGTTTTGGTAGTATTTATTAGTAATTCATTGGAGTTTAGCCAGTCTGAAATGTTATTAAGTTGGGTATTAATATTCATAGTAATGTCTGTCATTGAATTGAATGAGGAAAGAATGGTTATATCATCTGCATAGAGGAGTAGGTCCAAGTCACTTATTGAAATAAAGATATCGTTAATATATATAGTGAAAAGCAACTGTCCTAAGATTGAACCCTGTGGGACACCAGTTAGTGTAAATTGAAGCATGGATTGATGTTGGTTAATTTGTGTGTATTGTTGTCTATTTGATAAATAATTTTTAAAAAGAGAATGTTCAATGTTCCTAATTCCTATCGTGTGTAACTTATGAAGTAGAAATAATGATTTTTGGTGTCAAACGCTTTGGATAGGTCTAAGAATAATGCAATGGTATGTAAGTTGTGTTCAAAATTATGTTGGATAGTTTCTTGTAGGTATAGTAAGGCTGATTCTGTTGATTTTCCAGATTGGAAACCATGTTGATTTGGATGGATGATTTTTTAGTTTATGAATGTACGAGATTAACCTATTGTAAATTAATCTCTCAAAAATTTTAGCAAAAATAGATAAATTGGCTATTGGGCAGTAGTTATTTGCCTCGTTTATCGATCCGGATTTGTATTTTGGAATAATTTTTGAAATTTTAAGTAGATCTGGAAATTCACCAGTTTGGAATATGTCATTAAAAATGAACAATAGAGGATCCAGAATAAGATTAGCATAATTTTTAATAATGAATGGCTGAAGATCATCACATCCAGGGCCTGACCTGGAATTTATATTGTTGAATTCTTCCCATAGTTCTGTTTCGGTAATATTGGTAAGATGAAAATTATTAGCCCTGTGTGCACTTCCTAGGTAATCAGTGAATGGAATTTTTGGGGTAGTTAGACTATTTTTCAATGCTTGTGGAAATAGAGTAAAATGTTCATTTAACGAATTTTTAATATCTTGTATGTTTGTAAGCTGAAAGTTATTGCAATCTGTTAAGTGTTGAGGAGCCATTAGATTTGATTTCCTACCCATTAGTAAATTTAAATGTTTCCATGTTAGTTTTGAAGAGTTATGTGAAAAAATGTTGAGATAGTACTTACACTTAGTATGTCTGATATCGCTATTCAGTTTATTACGAAAATTCTTAAAATACCGGAAGTCCTGTGGTAGTTTGCTTTTGATGAATTTTGCGAAGAGGTTATTATTTTTATTTATCCTTTTTAATAAAGCATTGGTGATCCAAGGCTTACGAAATTTTGTTTTTAGTTTATTTTGTTTTATGGTTTTTGGAAAGGATTTATTGTAGAGTTGTGTAATAACTGTGATGAACGACTCATAATTTTTGTTGGCAGAACCATGGTTCAAGATACTACTCCAGTTAATATTTTGTAAATGAATTTGAAAACTTTCCATATTTCTATTATTAATTTGCCTGGAGGTGTAGCCATCTACAGGTGTAGTAGTTAGTTGTTTAAGAGGGTAAATTGTAAATGTAGGAAGGTGATCACTGATATCATACTGTAAGGCCCCCAAAATGATAGTCTCAGATAATACATTTGTGATGGAGAGGTCGATCATTGTCTGTGAGGTAGGGGTTATACGAGTTGGGACTGAAATAATGTTTTTCTGTCCAGAACCATTAAGTGATTGTAGAAGCTGAAAAGAACGATTGGTGTTTTGTAGTAAGTCAACATTCATATCTCCCATGAGAAATGTTTTTTTTTTTTTGATAGGTTAGAGTAGTTAAATAATTCTGTAAGTAATGATAGGAAAGCTGCAAGATCTGAGCTGGGTGGCCTATAGCAGACAATAATTATATTAAATTGGTTATGGATAGTTAGAATTTCTGCATTTTGATTCAAGATTGTGAGATGTGGAATAATTGAAAATCATTATAAATATCTTTTACAATAATTGTGACCCCTCCACCAGTTTAGTAAGTTTTGTTCAAATGGAAACTTTTATAGTTAGTAACAAAAACTTTATTTACATGACATTTGATAGCATTTTATTGAGATCGTACAATACTGGAAATAAAGGCTTCCATTTTAGCATTATTTCCTATCAAAGTACTTTATTAAGTTGCTCAAAATAACACACACAGTAAAATTTCAGACACATAGAACAGAACAAATGAACACTACCATAAGCATTGAGCTTTTTAAATCTCACGACATACTCAAAGGAAAAAAGCAAGGACATTTATGCACAAATTTTCTTTAAAGTGTACAAGAAAATAAACACAAATGTTATTTTTAATCCCTGTCTAGTAGTAAACTTTTGGAATACTGCATGTTTTTGATTCAATACTTATGTTTGTGTAAGTAAATTTAATATACTACCTGTCAGCAAAAAATGCTTTTGTTTTCCTTCACGTTTCTTAGTGACTGTTTCGTTCCTCAGTAGATTTCAAATTTTTTTTTGCTGTATTGAATTCCGTGTATATGTAATTATAACTGGTATAACATGTTACAGAATATATTTATACTGAAATAATATTACTCAACACACAACAATTAAGAAGGGTGTGTTGAATATATTAATTTTGATCTTTAATAATCTGAGGCTGATGTTAACTGATAGAAAGATCATTACAGTATACAAATAGTCGCTGAAAAATAAAATTTGTTTCCCTTTCAGAAATATGGGTCCCCACCACTGTTAACTGGTATTAAAACATTCTACACAAATATCTGAATTGAGAAGTCATTTACAATAGAAGTCATTTACAATAGTGATGACATAATTTTATTTCAAATTGAAAGATTTCTCTTCACTAAAAACACTTCATATCAATAGAACTTCATCCAAAGATGATCAGAAGATAATTTTTTTCACCATTAAAACCTTTTTTTAAAGGATAAAACAACAACAAAAACAAAATATATATACCTGTATAGTATGCTTTTCTACATTGCTTGATGACAGTGTTCCAATGTTTCTTTTCTGTGTACTGAAAGCACTTCAGATTAGTAGAACATGACATAATTTTGGTGAGATAGTAAGTTTTCCGTGTATTAAACATGACATAATTTTGTGGAGAAAGTAAGTGTTCCGAGTATTAATTGATAGAATCTGTATTTCATGAAACAAATTTTGATTCAGTGCTAATTGGGTATGACATAGCCTACTGGTTTATTTTGCGGTTGTGATTTAAGTTTAATGTATTAGCCAGTGCCATAAAAATACAACAAGGGGCCTGAAACAATGAAACACCTAACCAAATCTGAGTTTCATGATCTTTTGCCCATTATATGTGCAGCAAAGAGCAATGAATGAGGTCTCCGTAGCCTGTGATTTCAATAAACAATGTAGCTGCTGAGTGATATGATCGCGGTCAGCTGCAAGCTTGTTTTTATACCATTTGCAGCTGTGCTGTGCATCCGTTCATTTGCTTTTGAAGGGGTGTCCTGTTACTTTTGTCAATATAGTGTATCTTATCAGAGTATGTTTCATAAAATGAAAAGTTTATATGTTGGTACTCCTAAAATTTGGTTTTGTATTGTGTGTCCATTGTGTTCTTTTGATGTGAAAGTTTTGGGTGCATAGATAGGAAAAGCTGGGACCGAGCTGTTTTACAATGTGGGAAAACTTGCTGCACTGGTAATGTATGTTCTTATTTTTTGTCAATTTTTTTTTAACAGTAAAACTCCCAACAGGGGGAAATTTACTTTCTGAGCATATTTACTGGAGGTTCCATTTATTTTAAGTGCTTTTAATCAAACAAAAATGTTTCAGGTTTTTTAGAAAAAGTATGTTCTTACTAATATAAACAAATACCCTGATTTTGTTTTCAAAGAAGCATATGCAAATATGCATCATTAGCTGAGTTAGTTTTAAAAAAAATCAGTCAGATTGTAACTTATACTCATAGCACAGTAGTTTTTGTCTGTTATTGACATGTATTTTATTTTCAGAATTTCTTGCTAATATGTCAAATCACAGGAATAAATGTCATTGTAAAATATGCACAGTGTATTTCTATTATGTAAATATATGTAGATTGTCTTCAGAATTTGAACTGGCTCCACACATTTTTTTCAACCAGATTATGACTTCTGTGCCTAATGAAATATTTTTGCTTCTAACTGAAATTTGTTTTTGAAATTCTTATTTGTCTTAAATAATATTCCAGTTTAAATTTAATATAAGTATCTTGTGCAAATACTTGCAATTTATTCAGGTAGGCATACTTCTAAGCAAAGTGTTTTTGCCTATTATTATTATTTTTTTTAACTCCTTGCTTATAAAAATGATAAAAGTGAGTGTCACTTAAAGCATGTACATTTCCATTCTGTAAACATAATGTGCAAATTATCTTCTGCATCTGAAATGGTTTCAAATATTTGACATGCATGTCTTGTATGCCTGATGAAACATTTTTGTTTCCTAAAATTTGTTTTTGAAATCCCTTAGTAATGACTGGTTTAAATTTGTTAGATTTTTGTGCAAATTTGAGTTCAGATTTGAACTGGTTTCAGTTAAATTTATTCAGCTAGACAAGCTTGTACTCCTAATTAAAGTGTTTTTCCTGCTAATTTGTTTTCCCAGAATTTCTTGTTGGTTCAAGAAACCATGAGTTCAAAACAGGCATGCTTCTATTCTGTAAATATGACATGCAAATAATCTTCAGTGACTGAACAGGTTAAAGTTTTTATGCTAATTGTGACTTATATGCTTAATGATACATTTTGTTATTAAAATATAATATTTTTCAGATATCTTTTGTCTAAATTTTTTAAATCCCTTAATTAAATTATAGGTAAGTTTTTGTGCACATCTTTGAGAACTGAATTAGAATATAAACTGGCTTCAGCAAATTTTATTGAATAGATTGACTTGTCTTGTATAATCTTGTTCATATCTAATACAACCAATTGCAAATGCAAATTCTGAATAAATAATTTTTTTGTCAAATATATGTATAGTAGTAATTTTCTGGATAATTCATTGCAAAAAAGCTAACTCCCAAAGCATCGTAAAATTAAAAAAATACTTAAAAATCGCAACATCGAACAAGAAAAGAGCATACGCTAAGCATAATAAAATTTAAGCTAACATATTACTTAGTCAAAAAATGTGATTATGTGGTACACAGGACAGCGACATTCCGTTTTCAAGCCAAGGTAAAACATA
This sequence comes from Macrothele yani, assembly GCA_039090855.1. Classification (NCBI taxonomy): domain Eukaryota; kingdom Metazoa; phylum Arthropoda; class Arachnida; order Araneae; family Macrothelidae; genus Macrothele; species Macrothele yani. Next base: position 72,333,084 of record CM077032.1, on the reverse strand, counting down.
ATCGTTTAAAAGATGCAAATTTAAAACTTCTTAATTAAAAAAAATACGATAATTAGAGATGCAAATTTAAAATTCGTAATTTAAAAAAGTATGTTTTATTTTCCCCGTGTTTCGTTGAGCTTCTTTTCGAAATCAGCAACGCTCTAAAAATTTAAAAGTACCAGTATTCAAAAACTTGTGGTGCGTACTGAAAAGGCAATTTCCTCTCTTTAACCGATAATATGGAATAATGACGCCTGATTTTTTTCGAATAGCATAACCAAGCCCAATAACTTAAAAGGAACCCGAGTGATCCTTCCTGAGAGAGATCATTCGATCACGTGAAAAGCGAGTATTTCCGAACCTCTCGGATCTCGGTACCTCTCGAGATGTCTTTCAGTAAACGAGCGATTCGCTCGGAACCCATGTTCTCGAGCAGAGACGAGTGATTTCGCCTTTCGAATGCAGTGTTTGATCTCGTTCGACCGAGTAGGAGCAATCGAGAGTTCTCTCGAGAGGTTTTTTCATTCGAATGAATTTGGCGTAATCGAATATTTCGAGAGATTTCCATAATCGAATGAATCGATTATTTCAACTCGATTATGCCCATCACTAATGTATACTTTGTCGTAGGGATGGGCGATATCATTTAATCTCTCAAAATCATATGATACAAAAACGTCTGTATCGATATGACAGATACTTATCTACTTTTTTTTTTTCAATTAATGGAGTCAATTCCGAAAGCAGTCAAAATAACTGGAGTTCAGTTATGTGTACTGTTACTGGGTTAATATTGGTACCCGAATATCTTCACCGTGTTTACTTTCCCATACTGGAGAAGTATTGTGGTATATTAGCACTCCAGTGCCTGTACACTGTATTGTATAATATATTTGAAATGGTATACAGGCACGGCTGAGCTAATGATGCTTCTCATTCACACCAAATAAGACAGTTTCAATATTTAGCAAATTTTTCAGTTATTTGCAGGTGGTGTGGGAAAAGAATATCTAAATAAGCTGTTTAACTTTCATGAATAGCAACCTGGTGCGTTCAGGTGCTATAACCACCTGGAATAATTAATTGATACCATATGTTTAAACTTATGGTACAGTGAGCTGCTAGTGAAGAAGCCTGCACACCTAAAAACAGAAACATTAGTACTTTACCCCTGTTTTCAGGGTCAGCTGTAAAATTTAACAAAAGATCTCACAAATCCTGCGGACCAGCTTGTGTCAAAATAAATTGGTCCACCAGGTTCTGTAATGGGTCTTCAGTGCTTAGAAGACTATATGACATACAGAAGTATTATTAATACTTTAAACTGAACTCTAAAAGACTCTTGTGATTAGAGTTTGCTTTTATTTTCCTTCCCTTTTTTTAAATGAGAAAATGTAACTGGTCTTTCGGACCACAGTTAGTGGAATTGTAGTGGTCCCATGGAAATTTCAGTGGTCTCGGTGCAGCGGACCACTACTAAGTTCCAACACAAAGGTTGATAGGAAATTTTCGGACTCTGAAACAAAGCAGCTGCACCGCGCACCCCTTCTCCCAGGTTGACGGGAAATTTATGAATCTGCAATGAAGCAACTGTAGTAAAGTGGCTGTTATGACCTACACTAGAAGAGAAAAATCCTTACAGAAAAATGGATGCAATGAAATGTTCATGACTTTAAAGACCACATAACAGGGATGTGAAAATATCTTGTGATGCCGTCAAAAATATAGTTGAACAAATTACATCTGATTTTAAAAAAATTTAATTAGCAAATATGGTAGTAGTCACCCTACAATACACACTCCTGTAAAATAAATACCTGATGCTGCAAACTCAGTTGCTACAAAATAAGACTTCCCCGTAAAGAAATAAGTAGATGTACTGCCCTCATAGCTCTCCCACTCCTTAATCCTAAATAAAGAGGCTTTCCTCATTCATCAGCATCTCCCTCTACCATGAGTCATAACATTTAACAGGACCATTTTACCTTAGAAAACAACTTTGCCTGACTTACAAATGCAGTGGACTTTCTATGTCACTTGAAAATTCATAATAAGTAAAACCAATCAATTTTTTAAAGCGACACGCAATTGCCGTTGTTTCCGTGTGTTTTAATTTTGCTGATTCTTTTTTCCAGTAGTTGAATTTTTTTCCATATTTGTTCTGCTGATGAAACCAAGCCGGTTGCTTCGGTGAAACGTCCAATGTTATTAAAGTTTTGGGTTACATTCACTGCGGAGTATTAATGCTTCTTATACCTTCAACATCGAACGTACTGCTGTAAGATAGGATTTTGTCATTTTCTTGTAGGACTTCCGTCCACAGTGAGTAGAATTTAGATCCCAGCCACCTACAGCGAGATCGCCTTTTGGGCAGGACACAGAAACGGAAGGAATGAGAGCAAGTCTAGCGACTTTGACAGAACAGTTTGTAGTGAGATTAGAGTACAGTAGATGGCGCCACCGTACAAGTACGATGTTGCACACAGAGAGGTGAGAGAATTTCACGGGGTACATAGGATAGGATACCCATTTAACCAGTGGGTCCAGCCTGGGGGCCGTCACTTAACGTGCTCGTCCGATGCACGGCGGATATTCAGCGATTGTTAGTAGATCAACCCAGGTTCGAACCTTGCATCGATAGTCTGACTCGCTAACCACTAAGCCATCCGCGGCTCCTGCTGTGATATATATATATATATATATATATGGTTTACAGTTATTTCATTTCAGGTAAGTTTTTTTTATTTCAGTTCTGTGTTGTTGGTTCAGTTAGGGAAGACCAGGTGTATAACACTAAAGTAAGAAAAAATTAGCCCTTGTTTCGGAAATCGCATATTTCAAAGACACCTGCATGAAACCTGAACCAGGGTTCGGGAGCCGGGGGAGTCTTTCCCTGATGAGTGGCTCCCGGTGCCCGACCCCAAGTGTTTAAAATTATTATTATTATTATTATTAATATCATTATTTTTGTTGTATGTGAATTGTTAGAGTTTTGATTTTAGTTTGCGTGTGTTAATTTAGTGGGATTTAGGGATTTCTACTGGAAGTTCTTAGTTGAAGGTGTAGAGAGTTTGACATATACTGCACCAGTGGTCTTTGCTGCAGTGCGCAGTTCCCGGATGGGTATATAGGACAACTTTGTAGTACACCTTTAGAATATTTTATATATATATATACATATATATATTTTGCATGTTTTTGTGTGAGGACGGAGGAGGAATGGTTCATTTTGTGGGGAACTTCTTACAAACATTTTACAAATCTCGGCACCCATTTGCTTTTATAACTGTGACTTCTTATTTCTTTTTCGATTGGTTTAATAAGCATCTTCAAGTTTATTTTATTGCTAAGTTTGTCTGAAACCATTTGAAGGATGTACCTAGAGCATATTTCTTTTTAGATTTCTGGAAACCTGATTTTTGATATTTTCCAGAAGAGAGGAAAATATCAAAATCATCTTCAGTTGACCTTTCATTTCGACAAATTTACTTCAACCTGAAAGGTTCTAGTTATACACCATCATGGGGTAAATCACATGAAAGCCCATTAAAAAAAAAACCTTTCAAATTAGCCTCATGTTATGAATGTATACATGGCAGGCACAACAGCAACTGTGAATCTTGGACAGGCGCCAGCTAGTTCTGTGTGACATTGGCGAAAAGACCCCAACTCACTGGGTAACAATTTTTTTTTTTTTTTTTTTTTTTGCAGATCAAGCATTTTGAGCTCTGCTGATCAATTTTTTCGGAAAATCGGCTCACCTTACTTGACCTTGGTGGGGCCATTTCGATGAGAAAACTGGAAAATAGAAATCAATTCCAAGAACAAGAACAAATAAAATGCCACATCGTTGTCTTTGGCAAACCTGAACAAAAGCAAGATGGCACCAAAAGTTTGTTTCGTCCGCTTTCGAAAGTTCAAGTTTGCCGCCCCAGTGGCGCAGTGGTCTAAGCGATGGCCTCTGATCATTCGTCCAATAGGGGTCCGGGTTCGAATCCCGTCAGGCATGGATGTTGTGTTTGCCTTACGGCTCCTTCCCTTCCCTGGAACAAGTGACTCCAAATTAGGGACCGGCGACTGCTTATAGCCCATTGAGTTGCTCACGGGGGCCGTTAAACCTCCAATCAAAAAAAAAGTTCAAGCTTGGCGATATATCATAACAGTTGTATCGATATGTATGTTATATCGGAAGTCCTAGTATCGATATTGAGTGTCATATATCGTATCATTTGATACATATCGCCCATCCCTACTTTAGCGTCCTAAATTATTTCGTCGGAAAAATTTAACTGTGTGGGGAAAGTGTGACGTACAAATTTTTAAGCATGCAAAATAATGGGGTAAGGTGCAAAAATATAGTACTTGTAGAGAATAGGAAAGAATTTTACCAAAGTATTTACCTGGGAGCTCGATGTTTTGGAAGAGTACGTGCGGCAGGCTTAGGACGACGGAGCTGCGACGGCGTGAAGGTGTAGTCCGCAGAATAGGGATGGGCCATATTTGTCAATATATCGAAATATCGATATTTTCGCCCGATATTTCGATATATTGTATTGATATTGAAGTTTCGATATATCAGAAAATCAGTATATTGCTTTTTGATATATCTGTGCGATATTCAAAATATTGGTACTTGATATTCAATATATCAATGTAAGGTCAGGTGATGCGTAACATCACAGCCTCTCCTTGACAAATGTCAACCCCGCCTTCTCGTGGTACATCCTGTTCCCACTAAAGGGGCTCTGACGACCGCCAATAGCGGTATAACTATACCATCGGGATTAGAGGAAATGCTATCCCACACTCACCAAAACCGCTTGGCCAGCGTGGTGAGTTACGGCCAAACCCCTCCAAAATGACTCCACAACTTAAATCTTGGCCCTCAGTCTCCGGCAGCTGGAATGTACCTGGCCAAGGCAGCGGCCAGTGCGACATGAAGGCAGAGGGTGCTAAGAATCCCCGGAGGACCGGACTAGGCTGCCATCTGATGCTGACGTTGGCTACGTACAACGGACGCTCCCCATCTTCTGATTCAAGGCTTCTTGAATTGGAAGAGGAACTACAAAGGATCAAGTGGGACATCGGCGGGGTAAGTGAGGTAAGGAGAAAAGGAGAAGATCTCATTGAACTGAAAAGTGGACATCACTTCTACTATCGTGGGACAGATACTGGCAGAACCAGTGGTGTTGGATTTATAATAAACAAGAAACTGAAGGATAAAGTTGTAGAAGTTGAAAGTTCCTCTGACAGAGCTGCACGACTCGTTATCCAACTATCGAGAAGATACCAGGCTCAGATTATTCAAACTTATGCACCCACCACAAGTCATGCTGAAGAAGAAATTGAAGAATTTTATGAGGAAATTCGTGATCTAAATAATAAAGGTAAGCAGCACTTGAAGATAATTATGGGAGATTTCAATGCAAAAATAGGGCAACGGCAACAGAATGAAACTTCAGTAGGTAAATTCGGTCACGACAACAGAAACCAGCGTGGAAATACTCTCGTAGAATTTGCAGAGGCAGAAGGGTTTTTCATCTTGAACTCCTTTTTCAAGAAAAAGCCACACAGGAAATGGACATGGAGACATCCAAATGGGACGACAAATGAAATTGATTTTATTATGTGTAACAAAAAATTCGTCATAGAAGACTGCAGTGTGCTAAACAAGTTCAACACAGGCAGTGACCATAGATTGGTGAGATGTAAGATGCACCTCAACACTAAACTCGAACGTAGCAAGCTCATAAGACAAACAAAATGTATTGACATAACCAACCTTAAAAAACACCATAATACCTTGAAATTGGAACTGAAGAACAGATTCTCTGCTTTAGAAGGCCTAACATCGGAAGAAGTGGATATTTCTGAAGTTAACAGAAAAGTAACCAAAGCTCTTATGGAAACAGCAACAAAATTCGCTGGGTCTAAGAACAAATTGCATGTGAACAAATTATCAGGAAAAACCAAAATGTTGATGCAAAAAAGAAGAGTGATGAGGACAAATAAAGAAGATGTGACTTCCAAAGTGGAATATATAGAGCTATGCAAGACAGTACGAAAAAGTATCACTGAAGACGTTAGGAAATTCAACTGTGAACTTGTAAGGAAAGCAATTGAAAACAACCAAAGCCTAAAGATAGCGAAGGGACATCTCAGTAAGGCGAAAAAACAGATTATGGCACTGAGAAAAGAAAATGGTTCTGTAACAAGAAATAGAGGCGAAATTTTGACAAGAGTGAAAGATTTCTACTCCAAATTATATGAAAGGGATGATACATGTACTCCAGACATCATGAAAGGTACCAGTACCAGAGTTCTTCCAGTCCTTCCAGCAGAAGTTGAACATGCAATCAAGAACATGAAGCGGGGAAAAGCTCCAGGAGAAGATGGAATTACTGTAGACATCATACAAGAAGCAAGTGGAGAAATCGAAAACAGTACTCGCCCAAATTTTTACTCGATGCCTTAATGAAGGGAAAATTCCTGAGGATTGGAACAACGCTACAATGATCTTGCTACATAAAAAAGGTGACATTGAGGATCTCAGGAACTACAGACCTATCAGCCTCCTATCAGTGGTTTATAAAATCTTCACTAAAGTTCTTTCACACCGCTTGAAGTTGACACTGGACATGGCTCAACCGAGAGAACAAGCTGGATTCAGGAGTGGCTACAGCACAATAGATCATATCCACGTACTGAGAGAACTAATTGAAAGAGCGAGGGAATATGAACTTCCATTGTGCATGGCTTTTATCGATTATGAAAAAGCCTTTGATTCGGTGAAACCATCAGCAGTTGCAATGGCTCTGAAATCCTGCGGTATTGAAGATGCATACATTAATATTATTAATAACATCTATGAAAACGCAAGTGCAAAGATTCGGCTGTTTGAAAATACAACACACATAAAAATTGGAAAAGGAGTGAGACAAGGTGACACCATATCTCCGAAGCTCTTTAATGCCACATTGGAAAATGTCTTTCAATCACTGAACTGGGAAAACAAAGGGATAAAGATTAATGGAGATTATCTAACCCACCTTCGTTTTGCTGATGACATAGTCATTTTTGCAACTACCCCATCAGAGCTACAGAGTATGATCCAGGAACTTGCTGAGAAGAGTAAAGAAGTGGGATTAAAAATGAACTTTCAGAAGACAAAAGTGATGTACAATGCTTTTACAAGAAATGAAGATTTATCGATTGATGGAGAAAAGCTGGAGATAACAGACAGGTACGTTTATCTTGGACAGCAGATATCAAGTGAGGGTCACATTGGTGAAGAAATTAATCGGCGTACAAAACTTGCCTGGAGAGCTTTTGGAAGAAACAGCATAATTTTGAAGAGCAATATGCCATTATGTCTTAAAAGAAAAGTGTTTGATCAATGCATCCTTCCAGTGCTTACGTATGGTGCAGAGACGTGGACCTTAGCTAAAAGAGACATACAAAGGCTGCAGACAACTCAAAGCAGCATGGAGAGGTGCATGCTTGGTGTAACCAGGAGAGATAAGAAGAGGAACACGTGGATCCGAAAAATGACAAGAGTGGAAGACATCATGATCAGAGTTAAATCCCTGAAATGGCAATGGGCTGGACATACTGCCAGAAGAACAGACCATCGATGGACAGCCGAAATTTTAGATTGGATTCCAAGGGACAGGAAAAGACCCAGAAGAAGACCACATGGAAGATGTGTGGATGAAATTCGAAAGTATGCGGGAGTGACATGGAGGAGACTGGCACAAGACAGACCGTTGTGGAGGAAACTTGGGGAGACCTTCGTCCAGCAGTGGATTGATAATGGTTGACAATGATGATGATGATGATATCAGCGTATGGCTGATGTGATTTCACTTGTGGGATGAAATCTGTGTTCTTTCCTCTGGCATGTCACGAAAATTATGTTGCTTGAGGACTATCAAACTGCGATCTCATTATCGAGATTCACATGATATTATGTCCCCTTCTGATATCTAAAACTCTACAAGGAAAAATGCCTGCTGTGTTGAAAACCTCGATGGTTGAAAATTTAAACTATTAGTTGAAGGTAGGCACCCAGAAAAGAAATTTAAAGAACGGTCGACAGCAGATTGTTCTTTTGCCTATGAGTATTAAGTTTGAAGTCAAGTAAACTGGCACTTTGACCAAAATCAAATACATGCCAATGACACAATTTGAAGTTGAAGATAAGCATTTTTTTTAGGGATAAAGTACGTAGCTCTTAACAGCTGGCTAAGGAAATGCAAAACAGCTTTTCGAGAGTTTTCTTGATCTCTTACAAGTTATGTAGTATAAAGTTTGTTGTAATTCAGGCTATGTATATATCAGACGTAATTTTTTTTTTATCATCCTTTGATAATTATCTTGTTAATACATAGTTAAACTTCCTGAAGTAATTAAATAATCTGGTAAAAATATGAGCATAATTAACTTTCGTCTTGATCTGCTGATTTTCCCACACTTACAGCATGTTATTTCCTCTGACTGTCCATTCGTTTTTATGTTGTCTAGGAGAGACAGGCTTTCATACATTAATTAGTAAATATATACTTGATCGATTTGGATTATATTTTTTATGTCTTTCATACATTAATTAGTATGGCTTTCATTAATTAATTAGTAAATATATATACTTGATTAATTTGGAATATGATATTTTTTAATTTTTTGTTTTTATAATCGATTTTTAACAGAGGACTAATAATCGTTAGCATTTTTTAAAATATCTTTCTGGAAAAATAATAGCTTTCTATGAAAAGGCCATCATAAATTATTCATACTCTAATTACTGTTTTTAATAAAAATGTCACTTGTGAACATATTATAAGCACTTTAAATTTTTTTGCTTATGCCATGGGAACTAATTTTGCTTACACCATGGAAGTAATTACATCTGTATACTCCATTAACATTGTGTTCTGTCTTAAACGGTAAAAAAAAAGAGCAAACCATTGTTCACACCTTCTGAAAAATAAAAATGTATACAAAATGCTCTAAAAATTACAATAACAAAGTTTTTTTAAAGATTTTTTTCCATAACATTTCCTTGCAACTTTGACATTTGCATGCCAATAAAAAAAGTTATTCTTTCTATAATTCAGTTATTCCCATGTTAATTGATGGCTAAGATTCCAGTCTGCTGGGATTAATAAGTACTTTTGTTTTGTCATTTATGCCATACTGAAGCTTCAACTTACCTTTCCTCAAAATGTTGGAAATACATATTTCTCATAATCTCACATTGATGAAAAACTCATGAAAACATTTCTTTGCAACTGGGATTTTTGGAAACTTCTTGGCAGAAACCATATTCATGCTCGTCGAGTAATGCCCACACATGAAACAAGAAAATCGCCTTTGGGTTTTGGAAAGTATATTCAGCATTTCTGCAGATTACAAGCACACTTCTGTTGCATGATTTATTTATTTATTTTTGTATCTAAACTTTCTGGTATATATATTTTTTATTTTAGGATCTGAAAAACAATATTTTATGTGTTTTTCATACCACTAAAAATACAGCTTGAGAGTTGCAATCTTGCATAAAGAAAGTTTCAAGCTATAAAATGTAATAATAAATGACAAATAAAATTGCTTTATTTTAGCAGGAGGAAGCAGCTCTTGAAAAAAAGAATTCAGCTGATGTTTCTAAGAAATTATCTGAGAAAACTGGTAGGATATTTCTCCTCACATTCACTGCCAAGCTTGTGTATTATAATTATTACTTATTACCAAAACAATTTTTTAAGGTAAAAATATTTTTATGTCTTAAGAGACACATATGGTTGAGTCATCATTAGACTATGTAAATTCTATCTGTGGAGAATAGTTACTCAATTATGTTTGCTCATGCTGATGACACAATCCTGTTGGCAGAGAGCAAAAGTGAGTTGCAGCGTATGTTGTCCCACATGTATGAAGTTTGTATGAATTTTAAACTTAGTATATGTAAGGAAAAACCCAAAGGTATGTTTTTGACAGATGAATTGTTAGTATTAAATCAAACAGATCAGTCTAAATGACACAGAGATAGACCAAGTAAATCAATTTACATATTTAGGAAGCATGTTTGACAGAGAAAACAAATTAGATGGTGAAATTAGTAGGCTAGTAAATTCATCTTTGAAAGTCATAGCTGCTTCAGGAGGATTTTGAATAAATGATGAATGATAGGTTCTCAAAAAAGTCCCAAATAGTTGTGCGTGAAAAAGTACAGTAATTGTTCCTACTCTGATGTGCAGCAGTGAAGGTGGAGTACTGCAGATGAAACATAGGAGTAATTTGTGAGCTGGAGAGATGTGTTACTTATGGGGGTGAGGGCAAGATATATTCTGATCACGTGAGGAATGAAGATGTGTTGTAGATGAGTAGTGTGAAGCAAAATATTGTTTGTAAAGTGGGGACAAATATTCTTGGGTGGTTTGGCCATGTTGAAAGAATGAGTGGTGAGATGCTTACTAGGAGAATTTATTCTACACAAGTGGCAGGAAGAAAATGTAGAAGATCAAGGAAATTAAGGGAGGACCAGATTCAGGAATTCCTGCATGAGGAAAAGAGAATGAATGTGAAGTACAAAAGGTTTTGTGTGAAATGTGTGGTGGATGTCAGTGAAGCTCAAGTTGTGAGCTGAGATCACTGTAAATGCAGATGTTTGATACATCAAGAGTAAATAAAATGCAGTTCCATCAGTTTTAAACTTTAATCCAGCAGATAAGCTCTCTTTGAGAAGCTAACCTCTGATTTCAGAGAACAGCTTAGTGATATATATGCATGTAAAGAGAAAATCCTTCATCTACAACAGGTTGAATATAACTAAAGGTGAGAAATCAGTACTTATTTTTGTGTTGTTTTGGTGTTAATAAGTGAAACATTAAATGCTATATCCCATTTGAGTTTAAAGCTGTAAAACAATTTTTAAATCTGCTGACTTCCTTAATTTTAAGGATAGACTTCACCAATGAGCGTTTAAAATGTAAAAAAAAATTGATATGACTTCGAAGATAGTTCTTCATGTGTTTTAAATGTAAAAAAAATGATATGACATCAAAGATCAGTTGTTTGAAATGTAAAAAAAAATGATATGACATAAAAGATAGCTCCTCATGTGTTTTAGACTTGATAAAGAATACTTCAGATATTTATTGTGTACAAGTTTTTAATGGAGATGAGAAATCCAAAGAAATGAACTGGAAAAAAATGCTTTAAGTGAAGTGTTGTACGTATGGGTGTGTGTGTGTTGATCTCCATGAACATCTAAAGTTGTTCCTAAATGTGTAGAAGCTTGATTCACCATAAGCAGATACATGTCCCTAATTTAGGGCCAGTGGTTCCAGGAAAGACAAGACAGGAACAACTTCTATATGCATTTTACCACTTGGTAGGCACATTTTCCATGATTATTTAAATACTGAATAGTTTTCATGACATTTAATGAACATTTCATGACCGAATAGATTTTATTCATGACATTTAATGAATAGATTTCTTGACTGAATAGATTTCATGAAATTTAATTGCTAAAACCTGGAAAGAGTGACATCTTTGTTTATTCACTGATGCCACGTATTTGGAGGATTTTCACATTTAATGAACAGTGCTGCTTATTTTGAAAATTTGATTGTTTTCTCGCAGTTCCTGAGGAAGAAATAATCTTTTTGTATGAGAATTTTCCTGATATTGATGCTGAATCAGTTGTAGCAGGTATAAAATCATATAAAATTTTTGCAAACTTGATCAAATGTAAAACCGATGGGCGCAATGCAAGGTATTCATAAAATCAGAGCATTGTTTCAGCTAATATATTAATATAGTATAAGAACTCCCTTCCTACAGCTAGTGTCAAACAAACATTTGGCACAATGTATTGCCTTTTAATCAAACCAAGAACCCATATTTATGAGTGCAAATGCAATTTTTACATTGCACATTTATTAGATTTTAGCGGGAAAAGAATTTTGAAAAAAGTAACTTTGTACACTGTAAAGAAACACTAGAGGAATCAAATGAGGAAGGGCACTGCACATTAAAACTTTTCTGGACAACAGAATTTTGTTAACGCCATTTTGTTTAAGAATAATAGTGTTTACTAAAATAAATCAACAACAGAAAAACATTCACAGTTTCTGCCAAGAAAGAAATAGACATAATAGCAAAATGGACAACACTGGGAAAATTAGACCGAAACCTATTAACAAGTTAATAATCTAAAGCAACTTATGGGAATTTTACTAGGAAATTTTTTCATTAATAGCAAATTTTCGGAGAAAACTCTTCTCCTTCTTCAGGCTGTCTTGTTGTTGTCACTTTTTACTTGTCACTATCACGGTTACGGTTTACCTTGACGGTTACGTTTAACCTTGATGGTTTAGGTTATTTTTCAACAAATCCTGCCAGATGTTAGGCAGGGAAAATCCTTTGCAGTCATTGATGATGGAATTTTGATTTTTCTCAATCTCTATTCCTTCTTTTAGTTTTCTTTTTGGAAATTGCTTTGGAAACTGATTACTTTAAGGAATTCCAATCCATGCTGTGCCTAGTTTCTCTAACATGCCTATCTAATCCAGTCTTGTTGGAGCAATTTTTTATAGCTGCTTTATGCTCAGCTATACGAGTTTCTAGTCTGCGACCTGTTTCACCTATGTAAGATAGTCCACAACTACAATTTACTTCATAAACTACTCCTTGCATTTTTAAAATATCTTCTTCTCTTTGAACTATTTTAGGGAAAAATTTTTTTAACTTTGTTCTCTAAACTTGGAGCTAGCCTAATATTGTATTTTTTACTAATTCTCTTTAAAGCCTCAAATAAACCTTTGTGATAAGAAATTTTTCTAGTGAATTTTACTTGTTGCTTTTGTGGGTTCTTCGTACCATTAAAATTCAGAAGCTTCTCAATTTCTTCTTTAGGATAGTTATTCTCTGCAATGCCTGTGGTTTACTATTAACAAGGTTTATTGTATTTTCAGTTTTTTTTTTTTTTGTACAAAAAAAAAATTATATATATATATCTACAGTATATACACACACTAAATTTGAAATAATATATTTTCTTGTATGTATGCAAACTTGTTCAAAATTGCATTAAAAAGCTCTTGCCATTTACCTCTCAACAATAATATGACTTTGCAGAACATTCTGCATTAGAAATTGCAAATAATATGCTGTGATTACAGGCTAAGGGGGTAATGTTTCAGACAGAAGTAACCGAGTGATTTTGTTTTAGGCATTTTACTCCGCTTTTGTACTTAAATAAACATTTCGAATAATGGAAAAACCTTAACATGTGTAGAATAATCAAATCAATGAGAATTATTTACCCAATTGCCTGTGGTTTACTGGTCTTCCATGTAGCAAAATATTTCTTCTACAAATTCCATTTCAAGTGTTTTTTTATTTATATACATTCTTTAAAAAGACGTTGAGTGTGCTTAACAGGAAAGTTGACATCCAGTTTGTTTATTTTCAAATGATAATCAAAACCTTTAAATATCGTTGGTGACAGTTGATATTACCCCCCCCCCTTAGTGGAAGGGAAGTACAGATGTTATATAAACACAAAATTTTATGATTGCTTTTTTGACTAATTTTGTCTCGCTGTATCAACAATCTTGCATAGGTAGCAATGTTAAGTACAGAGAATCATGATAACATGTTTTGTGAAAAAAAACACAGTTTCCACATTTTTGTTCTGTAAATTTATGTGACAACTTCCTGCCCTTTGGCCGCTTTCATCCCATCTGTGCTCTGCCCCTTCATTAGGAAATGCAACAAGGGGCATATATAGATTGTTTTTGAGGGCGTGCCAATAAAATGAAAAAAATTTAAATCCAACAGGACAAAATAAAAGAATGAGAATAGAAAAAAATAAAACATTTTTTCTAACGTAAATTTGGGAATTTTTTTATTAAATTAAGCATTTTTGTTTCGAATGTAAGGCACATTTTAACAAAAAAAAAAAAAACACACATTTAAACACTTTCGGGGGGAGAGGGCATAAATATATACTCCATATAAATACGCCCTTACTTTACCACGGCTACCATGTGAACAACCCTGATGTTGGCTTTCCAGCTCAGCATACAAGATATATTTTTAGTGAATTTTTTATGAATTATAAAAACGTAAAATGTTAATCCCGCTGTCGAAAGTATTTATTTACGTAACAAAACGGCGTAAAAGGGCAAAATAAAAGCACTAAGTTTTTAACGAGTTTTAAAGCCGTAAAACCCATGGCGTCGGTCTTGTAAAAAAACCCGTTAAATATCAATTCCGCTATCGGAAATAAATATTTACACAACAAAACGACGTAAAATGGCAAAATAAACTAAACGCACAACGTTTATTTCCAAGTACAGCGTCCGTCTTGTAAAGGTACGAAGTTAGTAATATGCAGTCTTTTCTGAGATATCACTATTTTAATGGTATTAACAAAACTTGATTGCAGCTATATTTTCAAGCTGCAGGATATTTTTATGCTCTTAGATCGTTTTAAGAACCCTGAAAATAGAGTATAAATTTCGTGTTTTAGAAAGAAAAAATTGCTATGAAAATTCCTTGTGACATAAGTTACACAATTATTTTATGTGAATCGTGCGATTTCTATCATTTCCGGATAACTCTGTAAGGAATAGTTTATGTGTATTTATTTATACACACTTTGGTACTGTGTTCAATAAAGCAATACAGATTTGCAAATGGCGCCGCACAGAAGCTTTATTTAGTGCTGGCTAAGATTTGTGCGAACAAGCCAACAGCTCGCTTTGGCCAACAGCCAATTAGTCCCAAGTTCCCAACAGCCAATACTTAGCACAACATCAGATCGAATCGGATTCAGTGATAACCCTGAGGCAGTATAAACCGGAATATCAGTCGTAAATAAACCGGAATATCAGTCGCATTGAGATCAGAAATATTGAAAAATATCGAAAAATCGATCCGATATATTGATCTTTCAATACCAATATTTTCGATTCAATATATCGGTCTCAGAAATATGAAAAATATCGGTATTGATACTTTTGCAAATATCGCCCATCCCTACCGCTGAATGGAAGCTTCGTTGAGAAAGGTAAGTAATGGGCGGAAGAATACAACAGGAAGCGATTGAGCAGTAGATATGAGCTTACCTGTTACTTGGTGTTCACGGCGCTAACTGTGACTGCTACTCAAAAGTAACAGTGATTTTTAACTGTGATTGGAATCACAGTTTAGGACCTGTTATTTGTTTCCCTTCCGTGAATTCGTGCACCAGTAACGACTAACGAACGAGTAAAGTAACTGATAGCAGAATCACTTAATGGAACGGTGGGTTGGCCATAATACAGCGGATCCTGGGTTATATGTTTTTTACTTTTAAACGTAAATCTGCGTTAACCCCGATATTTTGCTGTAGTTATAATGGCTTTTTCAGTTGGGTTATGCGTAATTCTTTTATGCGATTTATAGGTTAAATTTTGAATTCAGATTATCAAATATAGAGTTCTTTTATACATAACATGGTGCTACAACTTTGAAAAAAATGAGACAGCATTTATTTTTCAGCCTTGAAATGGACGAAGCAACAAAAAAATTATCATCTAATGTTCACACACAATTCACAAATTTCTCCAAATTCAAAAAAATTAAAACAAACAGAAAGTAGTGATATTTTACCCAGCATTAATGGTAAATCAACTAGTGAACAAAATTCTTTGAAAAGGGCCAAGTATTATAAGTAAATAATGTGTTCTAAGGGTGTTGAATATAAGAACACATTCGGATTTACTACCTAATATTTCAAAGGTAAGAGTTCTTTCATATATTGAAAATATGAAATCATGCAGAATTTCTTACCTTGTTTTATAATGTAAAAAAACAAAAAAAAATTAAAGGTCAAAATAGACAGGCAAGAACAAAATAGAATGGACAGGTAGCGAACAAAGTATTCATTAGCATAATCTAAAATTGTGAGCCCTCTTCCCCTTTTTTTTCTTTTTGGAAGCATTTAAAATTGTACAATAGTATTTAATATTTTGAAATTTCAGTCACATGTTTTTTAAGCCATTCCATAGTAAAATGTATATCTGAGATACTACTGTCTGCCACAGATTACAAAATTATGAACTTTATAGTTTTCCGACAGAAGATATGGGCACAGCCCACGTAAAGTTCTCTGACAGAAATTTCAGTCGGTAGTCATAGTCATAATATCTATCAGATTTTGTAAAGTGGTTAATACCTGATGATTTTTGTAGGGAATGTAGAGGGGAGAGGGATCATATAAATTGTGGACAAATATAAGACTAAATTTAAGCAACTGATTACCTCCCTGTTGGGGAAATTTCTGTGAAGGTATATCTATAGCTTGCACGTGTGTGTATTATTTGGAGGGAATTGCCACACTGGCACGACCCTAAATCGGCAGTTAATAATTAACATAAGAAATGTGTTACCGAATTGTGGACTACACCTCCATACAGAAGAATGCAGAGTCTACAGGAAATAAAGTAACTAGCATTCTAATAGTATATACAGCAGAGTTAATGTCAAAAAGCCTCCCGGTGGCGCAGTGGTCTAAGCGATGGTCTTTGATCATTCGTCCGAGAGGGGTCCGGGATCGAATCCCAGGGAGGCATGGATGTTGTGTTTGTCTTATGGCACTGGCTCTCTCCCTTCCCTGAAACCAGTGATCCTAAGTTAGGGACGGGCGACTGCTTATAGCTCATTGGGTTGCTCACAGTGGTCGTTAAACTTCCAATGAAAAAAAAACCTAGGCTTCCTCAAAAACTACACTATAGTAGATGTTGCCATTCGTGAGCTAAATTCCAGCGTAAGGTTGGACACCTACTAACCTAAGGGGTATTTAGCTCACGAATGACAACACCTACTATAGTGTAGTCTTGTGGACGGGTAGGGATGCTACCTGAAAATTCGACTGTAAGTAATATCCTTTTATTCCCAAGTAAATCCTATAATTTAGTGAAATTTGTAATACATCAAGTCTAAAAATAGCCATGACATCAAATTATTACCTGTTCATCAAGTTCAGGGGGAACCCTGAGCTGAACTACTTTTTGTAATTTTTGAATACAGAAAAAGAAACAAAATAAGAAACTGTGAGTACTGATATTATGATTGTAAACATCACAATAGAGTATTACAATATTTAAGCACGAAAAAAGACTGTTGTTTTTGGTATTGACTTTGAGATCAACGTGCATCTAAAAAAATGTGAAAACACAATTTACTTTTGCATTTTTGAACTTCACTTTTAGTTGGTAAAGTTCGATGAACACTTACCGCACGTGGGGCTTGGCTTTCAATCCATATTTCCATTACGTGGATGCGGCACGGGATTTTTTTCATTTGGCCACGGGTCTGCTTCTTCTTTTTTTTTTTTTTTTTCTCCGTTGGAATTTATTTTGTCTCATCACCAAATGAGTTTTTCCTTTGCTGCATCCTCATTTACTTCAATATTTATTCATACCCGAGTACTTTCGGTACTACTACTATACCGTCTTCGAGGGGACATTTTTCTCCAACTAGCACGGACCGTGTCAGCTGGGCATTTCGGTGGTTCTCGCGGGCTGCTTCTGTCATCTGCTATCGCTTCTTCTTGGGCGTTGTGGCGCCATCTCTTGTTGGTCAGTGATCTCCTTTTTCGAACTTTTTCTTTTTTTGCTCAATTTTAATTAAATTTCTCCAGCTGTTTCTCAAATTATTAGGGTCATTGTGGTTGCAAACTTTTGTCCTATTTTTTTCAATCATTACCGACTCTGCTATTCTGAGGTGTTTTTCGGATTTACAGCTTTTAATGATTTTTATATTTTCGAATTTTGGATATTTTTGGTTATCCAGACAGTATTGAATCAGTGCTGTTTTTTCTTCTTTTTTCTGCCAGTTTTTTATGTGTTGTTTTAATCTGTGTTTAAGCTTATTTTTGGTACTTCCTATATAAGCCATTGGAGGATTTTCAGTAATAGGAATTGAATAAATACCTGCTTTTTCTAACATTCTTATTTTATCATTATTTTTTGTTACTATATTTTTGATGGTATTTACTTTTCCTCCAATTTGAATGTTATGCTTTTTACAAATATTATTAATTTCATTGGTAGTGCCTTTAATGTAAGGAAAACCATTTAAATATTTGATTTCTTTTTTAATTACTACAGCATTATTTTTTTTATTTTCTTTATTACTTCTGTGTCCCATTTTTTTATTAAATGGTTAGGATAACCAAAGCTGCTTGCAATTTTTTTTATGAATTTGATTTCTTCATTGATGAACTGACTATTTTCAGAATGCGTATATGCTCTTTTAATTAAGGTTTTTATACTATTGCATTTTTGAGGATATGGATGTGCTGAATTGTATGGGATTAGGACCGGAACAAATGAACTTTTCCGATAAACTCTGTATACTTTATGAGTTTATTGATATAATTAAAAATGTAAACCAAGATCTACAGGATTATAGCAAGTATGGATGTCAAGGCCCTTTTTCCAAGTACCACTGTACCGGAAGCAATTGAAAACATTGTTAAAAAATTAAAACAGGACAAAAATCTTAATAACACACAATTTCAAGAATCAAAAGCAGTTTTGTTATACATTTATGAAAACAATATTTTCAAATTTGAAGAGAACATTGCAAACAAAAAAATAGAGGCCCAATGGGTTCCCCTCTGTCAAATCTATTTGCAGAAGTGACTATGAGCAATATTGAGGAACAAATAATCTGTACAATGGAAGAAACTCCTTTGGTTTACTGTAGATATGTGAATGACATTTTTATTTTGTCACGAATGAGTATTTATGAACTTGAATCATTAACTCAGCAATTTGGTAATATCTATCCAACGTTGACAGTAGAACATGAGGAGGAGAATACTTTGATCTTCCTTGATGTTAAAGTTGTCAAGCAAAGAGACCAACTACAATACAGACTACATAGAAAACAGTCATTTATTCCTGTTCTGATTCCATATAATTCAACACATCCATACACACAGAAATACAATAGTATTAAAACTTTAATCAAAAGAGCAATGATTACACACTCCTCAAAAGAAGAATTCTTTACAGCCATTCCATGAAAAAGTGGACAAACAGGAAAAAAAATTAAATTGTATCATATTATTATTTATGATACATCAAATTGAAGGTATGAGTACTACATAGAATTTGAATTCACAACAAAAAATGCTATATAAATCATTGTCTCCTTGCATTTTAGTCTTAAACATCCAGAACAAAAGGTAGAATTTACATTTAGTAATTAGACAATTCTAATACCAGTTCTGGAAATGTTTTGACAACTGTTTTTCACTTGCAGTTGTATTTGCTAGATGTAGCAGAGTCCAAAACACTTTGTAATAACATATTTTACACTTAAAAATAATTGAAAATTTAAAAACATTTTTTTTTTAGTCTGCTGACCGTCATTTTTTTTAGTCTGCTGACTGAAATGACCATAAAGATAGTTTATACTAACATACCCTTTGTGTAGAAATTTCAAACTTTGTGGAAGTTTGACTGTCAGCAGTCTGAATAAGTGTAGAAAAAGTCATGTAGAAAAAATTAATTCTTGGACCTCAACTGAGGTGTGACGTGTGTGACATTATTGAAAGTCTCACTTAGGTGTCACACTTTGGTACTGAGGTGTTGCCTGACATTGCCACAACTCTGTTTAATGAAAAAGAAAAGACTTCACACTGTATATCAGATAGCACAAAGAAAAAGAAAAGATTTTTATGCCATAATGATATATTGTAAGTAGACAGGTACCAGGAAATGTGTGAAATCAATAAAGGACTCACTATCAAGGAGGCACAATTTAATACAAAAAAGACACATGCTAATTACTATAAGTGATGCTTTCACACAGTTCAAAAATGAAAATTAGAACATTTTAATTAAAAAACTAAGTTTCACGACATGTGTCCTGGATATGTGACATTAATTTTGTAAACACCACGGAATTATGTGCTTGCAAATATCATGCAAATTTACATTTTTTTATACAATCCTTGGCCAGCAAAATTCCAATTCCCCAAAGTTTCCTTCAAATGAAATAGAACTGATGAGTGTTTTGTGCTGCAGCATTCAAAATGAGAACTGCATGATTGGATTTTGCACAGACTGTAAAAGTGATGTTTGCATGTGTGTTGAAGAGATACATATAGACACATTTGTAACATGAAAAGATATAGATGGTTTCGAAAAAGTGGTTGAGATTGATGGTTCTGTTTGAAGAACTGTGCTTCATAATCAGTTACATTATTATAAAATTCATTCTTTTGTAAGAACAGTTTAGTCACCAAATGAAGGTCTGCTCCAAATTGATTTTTTTGAAAATTTCAGTACTATCTCCCAAGATGAAATCCAGAGTGGACACTGGAGGCACCAGCAAATAACTACTGTATATTTACCAGTTGTGCATGAAATATTAAGCATACTGTAGCTGTAATAAGTGATGAGCTCAACCATTACAAAAATGCTGTGCAGGCCTTAAAAATTGCAATAGCTACATTAAAGGCCAAATTTCCAGAAATAGAAAAGTTAACAATTTTTCTGATGGAAGTGCAGCTCAATTTAAAAACCAATTCACTCAGTAAAATCTTTATTTGAAGCAGGACTTTGATGTCGCTGGAGAGTGGAACACTGAAACGCAAAGTAGAGACAGTGAAATCTAAGGTGATGATTGTCAATTCTGCAGGATTTTTTCTAATGTGTAAATAAATACATTATATGAGTTCATTCTTTTCAGAAAAAAAAAAAAAACTAACCGTCGATTCCGATGGGTTTTGTCTAGTCTCTTTTTATCTAACCATTTCTTCATTATCAAGCAATGACGATAAATTAAACTACGATTGGACGAAAATTCCCATTTTCATCTGACTTATTTCCACAAAGAGCAATATGCCTTGCCTGGCCAATGTTCTGGCAACATCAAATAAAATATTTAAAATTTTAGTATTAAATTCTTTATCATGTTCTTCTTGAAAATTACACTAGCCCTTTTATTTTTGTCTAAAAGAATATCGACGTGTTTATCTTTTTGTGAAAAATGGCAACAATCCACTAGTGCAGCTTTGTGAGCTTTAAAAGAGAAATGCTGGGATAATTTTCCTAATTTATATTTATCCACACTCTTCATTTTGTGTCATTGCCTTACACCTGTTTCATTCCAAGTACAATCTAATTTCTCCCTGTCTGGACCTTCAGGGAAAAGAAAACAAACTCAAAGCAATAAGCAGTATCTTTAACAATGCTTTACTCTATATCAGGATATTGTTTATACCAGGAAGAAGAAAAGCGTCTCGAATTATCTGAGGGCATCTGCTGCCTCAGGAAACCTGTCGGGGTGAGGGCGGATACCAAAATTGTAAAAAATAAAGAATTTTTGTCCGATTGGGAGATTTTTGACATTTACAAGCTACAAATAGACATTATCTGAGGGCATGTGCCTACTCAGCAAACCTGTCGGGGTGGGGGTGGGGGTTAATACCAAAAGTGTAAAATATGAAAAATTCCTCGTCTGATTGGGAGATTTTCAGCATTTACCAGCTACAACTCAGCAAACTATCTGAGGTGTACCTACTCAGGATACCTGTGTGTGTGTGGGGGGGGGGTATATAAACAGCGTATAATATGGCGCATGCGCTCAGATAATGTGTCGTGTTGTAGCTGGTAAATGCTGAAAATCTCCCGATCAGACCATAAATTCTTCATATTTTACTATTTTACACTTTTGGTTTTACCCCCCCCCCGACAGGTTTCGAGAGTAGGCACATGCGCTCAGATAATGTGTCGTGTTGTAGCTGGTAAATGCTGAAAATCTCCCGATCAGACCATAAATTCTTCATATTTTACTATTTTACAATTTTGGTATTAACCCCCCCCCCCCCGACAGGTTTCCAGAGTAGGCACATGCGCTCAGATAATGGGTCGAGTTGTAGCTTATAAATGCTGAAAATCTCCCGACCGGACCAGAATTTGTTTACATTTTACAATTTTGGTATTACCCCCCCCCTACCCCTGACAGGTTTGCTGAGTAGGCACATGCCCTCAGATAATGTGTCGAGTTGTAGCTTGTAAATGCTGAAAATCTCCCGATCGGGCGAGAATTTTTTTTTATATTTTACAATTTTGGTATGTCACCTCCCCCCGCCCCCGATAGGTTTCCAGAGTAGGCATATGTGTTTAGATAATGTGTCGACGAGTTGTAGCTTGTAAATGCTGAAAATTTCCCGATCAGACGAGATTTTTTTTTATATTTTCCACTTTTGGTATACCCCCCCCCCCCGACAGTTTTGTTGTCGAGTAGTCACATGCGCTCTGATAATTGTCAGACTTGTAGTTTGAAAACCCTAAAATATTTGTTGAGATGCAGATCAAACATTTGTTGTAAAGAATTACATTAATTATCGCAATTAAGAAAAGACGAAATTACGGAAGCTTTATATGACTTAGATTACCAACCTCTGTTGTGGGGTCGTGGCCATGAGGCGGTCAAAAACGTAATTTTTATACGGCCCCTTAAAATGTTTGTGGCCAGTTCTCCTACACCCAGGCCGCGGGTGGCCTAGTGGGCAACGTTCGTGACTGCCACGGAAAGGACCTCAGGTTCGGCAGGTACGAACGCTCGATCCACTAAATATCCGCCGTGCGTCGGATGGGCACGTTAAGCCGTCGGATCCCGGGTACTGGCCCCCGGTAATAAATAAGGGCGTCTTCCTCCCCCTTTCTACTTATCTTCTGTGTCACTTTTCTATCGGGCACTCTAGCCCAAATCTCCTAGCTTCCTACTTCTAAGGGTTGTTTAAGACCTGGGGTCAGACACTCCCTTCATAAAATCCTCTACTGAAGATCTGATCTGAGATCCTACACCCAACTTGAGTTAATACGGAATTGTTATGAATGTGACATCGATAGAACGAAAGCTGTTAAAAATGTCTAGGCCTCGGGCCTGTGAAATAATATTTAGTGCCAAAGTAAAAGCGCAATGCTACTAACTTTATTTGAATCATAAACGTTGCGAATATGACATTGAGTAAAAACTATTTAAAAAGCCTAGGCATAGGGTAACGAATGAATATTTCGTGAATGAGTAAAAGCGGAATATTATTAACTTCACTTGATAAGTAATAGTTGTGAATACGACATTAATTGAATAAAAACTATTAAAAAGGCCACGGCCTAGGCCTAGGGAACGTGAGAAAGTTTTTAGTGAAAAATTAAAGGCGGGATATTATTAACTTGAGTTGATACCTAATTGTTATGAATGTGGCATCGATAGAACAAAAACTGTTAAAAAGGCATAGGTCCTGTGAAATAATGTTTAGTGCTTAAGTAAAAGCGCAATATTATTACCTTGAGTTGATACGTAAACTTTATGAATATAACATCGGTAGAAGAAAGACTGTCAAAAGGTCCTACGAATGAGGCATAGTAATTTAGTGCCTAATTAAGTAAGAGAGAAATATTAATAACTTGAAATGTTATGTAAACATTTAGTACCTAAGTAAAAGTGCAGCGTTATTAAAAAATCCCAGTTTGTCGTCTTTTTCCGAACATAGTATGAGTTCTGATGTAATTGCTTTGTTTCGTTGAAACCTAAGAAATGTGTTATGTAATCATGAATATGATGTAATCCATATTCATGATTATGTGCTATGCAATCCCGATCCAGGACGACGAAATTTTCAAGTTTTCGGATATTGTCCTTCTCATATTTACACCAAAAAACGGATTTTCATCTTCAAAATTTGTGCTTTGTAATTTTTTTAAAATTCAATTGTAATTGTCGTTTGTCTTACTGGGAACGTTATCTCCATTCAATTCCCCTCACAGCGCCAAGAAACTGCAATTTTTGTACGGCCCCTAAAGATTTGTGCCCAAAAGTCCGTTATGTCCTAAACTTGTTTTAAACTTTTATAGGTAATTCTGCGCGAATTCTGATATTTTGCTGTAGTTTTTACGGCTTTTTCAGTTGAATTATGTGTAATTCTTTTATACGTTTTTCGCGGTTAGTTACATTTTGGATTCAGATTATCTAAAACACACTGTTCTTTTGTACCTAACATGGTATGTTACAACTTTGAAAGAAACGAGGCAGCATTTTTTTTCAGCCTTGAAATGGATGAAGCTACTAAAGATTTACTAAGTAACGTTCACAATTCACTATTTTCTCCGAATTCAAAAAATTTTAACCGCACTCACTGCGAGAAAGATGAGCTCAGAAACAACGCTGTGAAAAAATCACAAATAGCAGGCAGCTGCCAAACGCAACAGCAGATGAGTAACATCTACAGGAAAAT
This sequence comes from Macrothele yani, assembly GCA_039090855.1. Classification (NCBI taxonomy): domain Eukaryota; kingdom Metazoa; phylum Arthropoda; class Arachnida; order Araneae; family Macrothelidae; genus Macrothele; species Macrothele yani. The sequence continues at coordinate 72,308,789 of CM077032.1, read as the reverse complement.
CACGAAGAGCATGATGGGTAGCAATGACAGAGTGAGGAACGCTCATTGGACGATCACTGTTCCTCACGGTTTTCAGTAGCAGGCGCTACCTGTGACTTTTCGGTAACCGTGATCAAATCACTGGTAGTGAAATGAAGCGTCTAGTAGGAATACGCTGAAGGAAAGAGGTCGGCTTTACGCAGCATTGTAAGGGTGTTAGTAGCTTTCTCAACAGTGTTAGTGGATTTTTCCAAAGTCGTGAGGCTCCATACTTCCTTTCAGACTTCGTCAGGGCTTAAAATTTCATTATCCGGCACAATACGCCAAGAAGCTCTTGGCCATACTACGATTGCCTCCCTGCCATACTACGATTTCTGCATTAAACTCCTTTATTTTCAAAAATATCCGTTTCAGGATTAAAAAATGTGAGCTACGATGTACGAAATAACAGCAGAACTACAAATGAAGTACTTGAAGAAATCAACTATCCCTGTACATCTTCGAAACCATAACCAAAACGTGGGGTTCAACCGGAACCAAAAGTTCTTACTCAACACTTCTGTCGTACATGAAAACATTTACATTCCTTCTTTATTTCCATTCGGAAACCTTGTGAAACTAATAATAACGACATTCCGCACAATTCTTTCTCAAGAACTAAATAAAGAGTTTTAAACTACTTCCACTTGCGCAGGATTACAGCACACATCACACTCTTCAGGTATGCACCCCACTCCTATTGTATTCTTCCGCGTGTTCACTAGGAACTCCTGCTCCATTCTCACGCACGGAAGCTTCACGTCGTCGCCGTAAGCATCGCTTAAGCCTCCCGCCCCAACTGCTGCACATAATCGAACTCTCAAGTAAATACTTCAGCAAAATTCTTTCACGTTCTCTTAAATTACAGTTTTTCTGCCCCTTTCCCCACTATTTTGCTAGCTTACTTAAGTATACGTCGCACTTTCCCCACACACTGAAATTTTTCCGACTGAATAATTTAGGACGCTAATTTTTTTTTTTTTTGTTGAAGTTCCGCCTATCCATTTTTAATTATATTAATAAAACCTGAAGCGTAACATACTCATATAGCAAATATGACACATTGCCACTAACACTAACATCCAGAAAATTTCTTAAGGGGGTCCATGCATTTGGTTCGTACTCAATCCACCGTCAAGGAGGTCTTGTCCCCGAGGACACATCCCTTTCACTGCCGTAGTCCCCCCTAACATGTTTTGCTCCTGAATGTTAACTTTCCCGCAGAGCATATTATCTCTTAAGATGTGGTGGCGCTGTTGCCGCCTGTTTTACGTTATCTCTATGAAAGTTGACCTTCTTTAAGCGTTAGATATTCTTTGGCTTCACTGCCGTAGTCCCCCCTAACGTGTTTTGCTCCTGAATGTTAACTTTCCCACAGAGCATATTATCTCTTAAGATGTGGTGGCGCTGCTGCCGCCTGTTTTACGTTATCTGTATGAGAGTGGACCTTCTTTAAGCGTTAGATATTCTTTGCCTTGGCTACGCCTCTGCTAACAGCAGTAGCATGCACTGATAAAAAAAAAAAAAATGTTTGCCTAGGTAAAGGGACGGAAATCAAAATTTGGTGTTATTTCCAACTGTGGCGCTAGATCTTCGAGATTTACTAGTCAGCTGTAGTGTGCTGCCATCTAGCGGCCTCTCTGAAAGATACTGAGTATGTTTTTTTCCAGAAAAGTTGAAGCCAAGTTCAAGCTCAAATCGATCTGTGAGAAAGAAAGAGAATTTTACCTTTTAAACGTGATTTTGTATGATTTAGCACATACGATATTTTCTTACACTTTCTAGTTGGTGAAAAGAATTTTTCGGCAACTGGGGGCTCAGCCCCGCCGTTGCTGTACCCAAATTTTTGATAAATTTAAAACACTGAAAAATACGAAATCTTTTTTTTAAGGCATTTTTTTTTAAATAATATGATATTTAAAAATGATTGCAATTATCAAACTTCTTTATATCAGTAATTCATTTAGCAGAGGAAGAGTGGCTGAGGTCAACTTTGTGCTTATTAAGTGTTCACAGAGACAGAATAAAAGAGAAACAGCTGAATTCTGTAGAATTAGCTATAGATAAGTTTTCTAAAAACAAGAGAAATCTGCAGTTTGCTTTCTCTGAAAAGTACTAGACATCATGGTGGGATTAACTTTTCCATCACAATGTTCTAAACTGTAATTATAATTTTAATTGTATTAACAGTTCTTCCGATAGAGTTAATGCATCGCTCCGGCGACGATGTGAAGCTTTGCTTCATTGAAAGGAAGATTCGCTACTGCGTGTAATTCACACGTGGACGTATACCTCCTGAGCAGGACAGCGAACCATGTTATACTCATACGCTACAGAATATATTTCGTTTATGTTTGTCATCGTTTTTAAACCAGATGTTGAGAAATATTTTGCTCTTTCGCATATGATTCCCTGATTCAAAAAAGAAAGTACCAATATGCTTTTCTATGTTGTACAGAAAACTGGGGAACTATAACTTTCGGTTCTGGTTTGAACGGCTTCCATTCGTTGCTGATTTGCTGTGTGACAGCACTTGAGGTTCTGTTAATAGCTTGTACGCAGGTCAGTTTCTATCTTACTGATACGTATCTTTTGCAAATCGAATATGCCGCCCCGGTGGCGCAGTGGTCTAAGGCGTTGGCCTCTGATCATTCGTCCGTAAGGGGTCCGGGTTCGAATCCCAGTCAGGCATGGATGTTGTGTTTGTCTTACGGCACTGGCTCTCTCCCTTCCCTGGAACCAGTGACCCTAAATTAGGGACGGGCGACTGCTTATAGCCCATTGAGTTGCTCACGGTGGTCGTTAAACCTCCAATCAATAAAAAAAAATCGAATATGTTTTATCCGGTTTTTCCTTCCAACAACGTACAGGATACAACAAAATAAAGGCTGGATTGTGTGGACCTATTTGCTGTAACGTATCACTACAACATTTTTATCACTCTCCTGCCAACAACGTAACGTCTTTCTTTTGTGCTCTTCCTCCCGTCATTTCGGCACAGCAGCGAACCTTCCTTGAAAGTTAAAATACCAACTAAACAGGATGAAACACATAGTAGCACACATACACTACATGTAATTACGCTTTACTGATAAAACACACACCACATGAGATCTTTCAAGGATCACAACGTCCCTATCTTCAGATGTTACATTCACAATATTTGTCATTTTCTTTGTAGAGACTTCCGTCCACAGATAGTAGAGTTTAGGTTCAAGCCACCTAAAGCGAGTTCGCCTTTAGGGCAGGACACAGAAACGGAAGGAATGAGAGCAAGTCTAGCGACTTTGACAGAACAGTTTGTAGTGAGATTAGAGTACAGTAGATGGCGCCACCGTACAAGTACGATGTTGCACATAGAGGAGTGAGAGAATTTCAGGAGGAGCAAATCAGATCTAGAGGATTTTTAGGAAGGGAGTGTCTGACCCCAGGTCTTAAACAACCCTTAGAAATAGGAAGCTAGGAGATTTTGGCTAGAGTGCCCGATAGGAAAGGGACATGGAAGCGAAGTAGAAAGGAGACACCCTTATTTATTAAAATTGCCCACTAGGCCACCCGTGGCCCTTGGGCAACGTTCGTGACTGCCGCGGAAAGGAATGAGAGCAAGTCTAGCAACTTTGACAGGACAGTTTGTAATGAGATTAGAGCACAGTAGATAGCGCCACCGTACAAGTACGATGTTGCACATAGAGGGGTGAGAGGATTTCAGGGGGAGCATATGAAAGGATACCTATTTAACCTGTGGGTCCAACCTGGGTGCCGTCACTTAACGTGCTCGTCCGTTATTCAGCGATTGTTGGTAAATTACACCATCTCAGAAAGATCAGCCCAGGTTCGAACCTGAGGACCTTGCAATGATAGTCTGACTCCCTAACCCATCCGTGGCTCATGTTACATTCACGAGCAAGACCAAGATATATATATACAACACCATTGTCAGAAGCCAGCAATATCGCAATGCCATCTAGGATTAACACAGTGCATTTAAAATAGGTCGTGAAAATATTTAAATAAAATAGTCCATAGTTCCGATATAACTTTAGGGACATAATCATTACAGCAACGAGAACCGAATGATGCAATATATAGACTCTCCATAAATAATAACAGTGAGAATTTACCTGAAGAGTTTATAAAGGATACCTCATTCCACTTTGGAGTATAGGTACCGGTTGCAACCAGACGAGACAAGGCGGTTGTTAACTTGCCATTACGAACATCATATTTATGCTCCCTGACTCTGGTCCTCAAGTTCCTTTTTGTAGAACCAATATATACAGTATCATTAGTGTCTGGAACAACGGCTTATAGAGGTATGGTGTATATGCCGTACCTAGTATATATAGGCACCTTGTCCCGATCCTTCTTGATTAATGCATAAATATTTCTAGTCGTGAGGCCAAAGTCAATATCATATGGTTTACACTTATTTCTTACTATATTAACAATCCTGGGCATATAAGGAAGTGATCCAACAAAACGGGGTTTACGAAAGTCTCTAGAATGAGTCGAAACATTCAACTTCTTACTTTGCCGGAGCAAGCGTGATCCTCAAAAGATCTCATGCGGTGTGTGTTTTATCAGTAAAGCGTAATTACATGTAATGTATGTGTGCTACATATGTGTTTCATCCTGTTTAGTCGATATTTTAACTTTCAACGTTTTTAATACAAATCATCCTTCATCAAGCGAACCTTCCTTTTCACGGATCAAAGCTTCACATCCTCGACGCCGGAGCGATGCGTTCGGCCTACCGCAGCTTCTCTTCACAGCGTCGGACTCACAGATCAATATTACGATAAAAATCTTTAAAACGCACTTAAAATATCAAATTTCTGCGCCATTTGCCATTCATTTCTATACTCTCAAATCTGTACGTCGCACTTTTTCCAGACAGTAATATTTCTCCGATGAAATAATTTAGAACGCTGATCTACACATTTACAGAATTTTTCGGCAATTGGGTCCGGATGGATAGTGCAGACTCGGGAAAGTTACTTATTCCGGGCGTGAGTAGTAAATGCCATAGGAAACACATTAGTGGATTTCTGCACAGAAGGAAAAGCTTATTCAAGAATTACAGACATTAGCTGTTAGATACCACGCCGAAGTAATTTTGTACCACCGGGCGGCAACGCCCTATGTTAGTTCGATTGAACAACGTATGTACGTTACAGCGCCGCCCAGTCTTTCCGGAAGTCCTAGCACCCGAAGCATGTTATGACGAAACGAATGCTCAAAGAAAACTGTGAAGTTATGCTATATAAACATGCAGATGTCACTTCAGCCCCAAGTTGAAATGCATCGGTTAATTGAAGGGGAGGAGCTAGTGGAAGTCTGGAAGGGGACAATTTTTTCTATCAATGCCTAAACAGATTAGTTATAGTTTTCGGGCTCGTTCGGTCCCAGTTTCTATCTTGCAATATAAAATTCGGGTTCGGTCGGGCTGACATACTTCGGGGGCCGCGGGTAGCCTAGTGGTCATCGTTCGTGACTGCCACGGAGAGGACCTTGGGTTCGATCCCAGGCAGGTACAAACCACTAAAAATCCACCTTGGGTCGGATGGGCACGTTAAGCCGTCGGGCCCCGGGCATGGGCGGCGGAAGGTAGGGGACGCGGGTGTCCGGACCCCTTCTGAAATTTTATAGTCCCCCTCGCTGAGGGGGTTCACCCAAGAAACATATTCAAAATATGTGGTTCACATATAATTTACATTTTATTTTTAACGATTTCCTGGATGCCGTCACCATGCTTCGCATTTCTTTGGAAAACTCTTTATGTACAATTTTTGAAAATTGATTTCGCAAAAGTGATACTGAAAAGTTAATCTAATGCTCTGTTTTCTCCTTAAAAACGATCGTTAAAAAAATCTTTAAATTTCTTTAAAACAATAGCCGGGTCTCTCTCCTTCTCTCTGTGAGTTCTTTCTTTCCCCCCCCCGAGTCCGAATGTGTTTTACTCGAGATCAGAAGACCCATTAAATATTTACATCTGGGAAATAAATAACTGAACAAATGAACTCGAACTCAAATTAAGCAGTATACTACTTGTTGTGCACAGAACACAAATATTTCTTGGGGTTTTGACACATAGGAGATAAACGATTCTGGAAGAATGTGCGTGCGTTTTCTGCCTGTCATATTGCTAGGAAAACTGGCCGTGTTTGAGCAACTGTAATATTAGATGTAATATCAAGGGGCAGGAAAAAACCCTAAGCAAGACCACGCGAAAGATGGAGCAGAGACATTAATGTCTTTGCACCATATTTGGATGAAATACGACAGCCTGCTGGAGTGACTTGGAAGAGAGAGGTTCAAGATAAAAAGTTGTGGAAGGTACTTGGGAAGACCTTCATCCAGCAGTGGATTGAAAATGGTTGATGATATGTACGAGTATATACTCATCTACCGACGTTGATTTATTCCTCTCTCTCTCTCTCTCTCCCTCCTTACATTTTTTAAATTGTTTTCGCTCTCGGCGAAGTTGTACCCCCTCCGAAAATATAGGGTTCCGTCGCCCATGGCCCCGGGTACTGGCCCCCCGGTAATAAGTAAGGGCGAATTCCTCACTCTTTCTACCTCGCTTCTGTGTCACCTTCCTATAGGGAACTCTAGCCCAAATTATTTGGCTTCCTATTTCTAAGGGTTGTTTAAGACTGGGATCAGCCACTCCCTAAAATCGTCCACACATGATCTGATCTGACATACGGCGGGCTCGGGCTGACATGCTTCGGGCTCCGGCTGGCATACTTCGTGCTCCGGTGGCATACTTCGGGCTTGGGCGGGCACGATCCACTGAACACGGCGATCTGCTGAACATGATGAAAGTGGAAGCAATCAGTGTTTCTTTCAGGCATACATCCAGGGGCGAAGCCCCCGCGGAGACATTTTAGGATACCGAGCCAAATTTTAATAAATTCAGGCTATGATGAAAAAGGAAGTTTCGTTTCTTTTTATGCTACAAATATTTCTCCAATTATATTTTTTTAAATATTTGTTCAAATGGTACTAGTTTTAGTTTGTTTTATTAAAAAGTGTATTACGATGCATGGTATTCTTCAAAATATAATAAGTAGACTAATCATACCTAATTCTCTGGGAATCGTGATACAGGATCAAGAGTGCGTTGAATGCCTTTTAACAGATAAAAATTTCAAACCTGCGGAACCCCCCCTCTCTTTTAGCTGAAGACAGTCTGTTATCCCTGAAATGTATATAGAATTTTTCTTCGGGGGGGGGGGACGAAAATAGGAAGTTTTTGAAATCCACCATCTGGAACAAAATCATAGTTAATCAAAGTTAATGAAAAATTTAAGAAAAATTAAAGCATTTTTTTTGCCATGTAAGTCGATCCATTTTTTTCTAATGAAAGTCGCCTTTTACCCCCCAAAAAAAAAAAAAAAAAAAAAAAGACACATTTTCCGTCGGGGGGGGGGGCTCTCTCTAAATGCGCCTCTGTGCTAGATATATATAGTGATTACTTCTATATATATAAATATAGTAGTTAAAATTATATATATGTCATCATCATCATCATTGTCAACCATTATCAATCCACTGCTGGACGAAGGTCTCCCCAAGTTTCCTCCACAACGGTCTGTCTTGTGCCAGTCTCCTCCATGTCACTCCCGCATACTTTCGAATTTCATCCACCCATCTCCCATGTGGTCTTCTTCTGGGTCTTTTCCTGTCCCTTGGAATCCAATCTAAAATTTCGGCTATCCATCGATGGTCTGTTCTTCTGGCAGTATGTCCAGCCCATTGCCATTTCAGGGATTTAACTCTGATCATGATGTCTTCCACTCTTGTCATTTTTCGGATCCACGTGTTCCTCTTCTTATCTCTCCTGGTTACACCAAGCATGCACCTCTCCATGCTGCTTTGAGTTGTCTGCAACCTTTGTATGTCTCTTTTAGCTAAGGTCAACGTCTCTGCACCATACGTAAGCACTGGAAAGATGCATTGATCAAACACTTTTCTTTTAAGACATAATGGCATATTGCTCTTGAAAATTATGCTGTTTCTTCCAAAAGCTCTCCAGGCAAGTTTTGTACGCCGATTAATTTCTTCACCAATGTGACCCTCACTTGATATCTGCTGTCCAAGATAAACGTACGTGTCTGTTATCTCCAGCTTTTCTCCATCAATCGATAAATCTTCATTTCTTGTAAAAGCATTGTACATCACTTTTGTCTTCTGAAAGTTCATTTTTAATCCCACTTCTTTACTCTTCTCAGCAAGTTCCTGGATCATACTCTGTAGCTCTGATGGGGTAGTTGCAAAAATGACTATGTCATCAGCAAAACGAAGGTGGGTTAGATAATCTCCATTAATCTTTATGCCTTTGTTTTCCCAGTTCAGTGATTGAAAGACATTTTCCAATGTGGCATTAAAGAGCTTCGGTAAAATTATATATATATATATATATATATATATAACAAATGGAAAACTTGCACCCCCCCCCCCCCGGCCAAAAAGTCCTGAAAGAAACACTGGAAGCAATTTCTAACAGAAACAATTTTTATGTTAGCCTGGAGTCCTGGACCACAAAGTAAGTCAGATACAGAGCGGAAACAGACATTGGACCCTATGGGAGCCCCTCCATAGAATAAAAATCCTCTCTTTCTGCTATAATAATTATATTCTATTTATTACGTACCAGGAACGAACTGTTTGATGGAGCGAATCATCACCTCAACAGGGGCGGATTTCCGACTAGGCGCACTAGGCGCGCGCCTAGGGCCCCAGAGTTTGAGGGGCCCCGATAACGTATAAATGGATTGCTAGTTTTCTTTTGGTTTTCATGAAACGAAACAAATTAATCCTTAAAGCGACCGCTTTTGTACTGTCAATCGATATTTCACTTTCTGATATCATTAACATATATGTTTTCTTGCTTTGTTGATATTCCAAATTTTCGAGTTCATATCGATATACTTATTTTGAAAGGAACAATTAAAATAATTTAGCCTTCCTTTTAGTGGTAGATGAAGGAAGGATTCGCGCTTCCCACACTTTTCAGTGTTTAAGGCGAATACTTAACATAATTGCTGTTATTTAAAGTACTTTCATGCTATTTCCAGCCAAAGGAAAACATCTCTGTTGGAACCTTCCCCCTTCCCCCAGGAATCGCGATGAGGAGTGCTTGTAGATACTGTGATGATCGGGGGTGTTTGCTGTTAATTATTTTTTCCCTCTGGGGTAGAGTAATCAGGTTCTTTCTCAACCCTAATCCTCCTAAACCAAAAGAGTTAATATTTAGGCTGAAAAAATAAAGAAGTTGCAGAATATTACACTATCTTCTTCTTATTTAGTAGTGTTAAAAGAAATTTCTATTGTCTCCCCTGGTTTAATACTGATAATTACCAAGTATTCTCATTTTTTCTATTCCTTAAATTGACATAAAATTAACTTTTGAAAAAGCAATAAAAAAAGTTTCAATTATATTCTTACTGGAAAAGCTGTGGTTCCTACTTTTCTATTTTCAAACCGGATCTTCTGCATTTAATTCTTGTACTTCTGTTTCTGATAACTGCAGTGCAGGTAAAAAATAAAAAACGCGCATCTGTTTGACTGAATAAAAAAAATGCAGACCTTCTCAATTTTCCGATGAAAATAATAAGAAAAATGCTTTCAAGAAACACATTCTCGCTTTCTTACACTGACTGATGAAATTCTTTCTGTCCAACATTTTTGGTCCATGGCATTCGTCTATGCCATGGACGGCTTAATCTCTTCGATTTAGGGAATAGAATAACCACAGAAAAGCCATTTAGGGAATAAAATACTCCACAGAAAAGCTCCTCCACGAAAAGCCATCCACCCTTTTCAGGTGAAGTACTGTGCACAAATTGCCGTTTACTCGAATTTTCTAATGTAAAGGACTTTTCCGGCTGCTAAAGTCTTTAAGTATTTCATTTTTTCTTAATATCATGCTCAGTTTCTACTAATTTGCTCATAACATTTGATTTTCCAAAGTTGAAGCAATGGAAAGATCAAGTCTTGTGATTGAAACGCATTCCTATTTTCTGACAATCTACACGCAATATACTGATAAATTTAGAGAAATTCGATTTTCAGCGCCCTTAGCGTTAAATTTACCAATTTGCAACTGAAAAGGAGGTAAAGTAATCAGTTTTGCCTAGCGTATCAGACTCGAAAATAACTTTTCCTGTAACTGAAATAGTCTCTTCGTAGCGTAAAGCTAAAATTTACTAAATTTCCACTTTGAGAACTCCTAGCGGGAAATTTAAATTTATGAACTAGTAGTGAAATTTAAAATAGGCAGAATTTAATGAATGTTTATGTCCTATCATTCGCAAAAACAATATTTGAAAAATCCGTGAAAACCAAATTCTTTGGACTTAGCGCCTCTAGAAGGAAATTAATGAACTAATTGGAAAATTTAAGTATTTGAGAAGGAACAGTTAAGCCTAATCTGAGAGGCACAAAAATATATTTTCCTTCTAAGTTGAACAGTTACAATGGAACTTTAATTTTGGAATTTTCGACTTTGACAGCCCTTATTCATGAAGTATGTGGGATATTTAAAGTTATGACGAAGTGAATTTCTCCGTCATTTTTATCCGCGCCAGGATTCGAACCCGGGTCCACTCATTCCGGAATAAGTTGCTCTACCAGTTGAGCTACGCGGACATTTTATTCTGATTCCTATCTGCCTTTATGTCGTGTGCGTCCTTCTGGCAGGTACGTCACATCTCCTGGTACGTTACATCATATCCCCCTTATTTTTTTTTTTTTTTTTTTTCTTTTTTCGAAGTGCTGCTCTTATTTTTCCTATCTCGCGGTGTGGAAATAACATCACACCATTGCGAGATTGTAAACGGTCGGGTCATCCGGATAGTTCGGGCGCCATTATGACGAAGTGAATTTCTCCGTCATTTTTGGTCTACGCCGGGATTCGAACCCGAGGACACTTATTCCGGAACAAGCAGCTCTACCAACTGAGCTACGCAGACATGTATTCTGATTCCTATCTGCCTTTATGTCATGTGCGTCCTGCTGGCAGGTACGTCACAAAGTGCCAAACTTAATATTCTTTGATTTCCTATTAGCCGCAAAAATAATTTTGGAAATACCTCTAAAAACAAAAAGTTCGATGTGCATGGACAAAGTGATCAAACTAGCACTATTTCTCACAAAACGTTCTATTAACAAGAAGATAGAACGGCATTTTAAAGAGCGTAAAAACCTGTTACTTGACTGCACTTTTTTTTTCTTTTTTTCTTCTTGTTACCGACGGATGAAAATTTATGAGGCAATAAGAAGGGGAAGGTGGGCCCCTGAATCTTTTAGCACCTAGGACCCCAAAAGATCTAAAGTCGCTTCTGAGGAAAGACGACAAATCCGTCGGAATAAATATTCCATAATGTGGTCTGCCAAATTATTTTTGTCAGCCCCATCTGAAAATGTGCGTTTCAGGGGCTGCCTATTCAGGACCGTCGAAGAGAAGGGCTGGGTCATTCATTTGTTTGAGGACGAGAATTTAAGCTCCGGTGAGGGAGCGGTTTATGGCATCACCTTAGCCATCACCCCCTAATAGTATGGCCGCTGTGACATCATGGCGAGGATAGGCGCTTTTCTTCACAAGTCTCTCCCTCTATTCTGTTGGTAGTAGACCTTGCGGACGGAGTGATTTTTTTTTTTTTTTTACTCGCATTTCCTTGTGAATATATTTATTTAATACAAATAATATATTATTTAATATAATAATATTAATATTTATTTTAATACATAAAATGCCTTCATCTTGTGCTGGTAGAGGAATGTGTTATTAAATACAAGCGTGCAGTTAATTTTAAAGCTGAAACAGCAAGAATTTGTAGTGACCATTTCCACAGTTTAGACAATGAAGATGATATGAAAAATCACTTGCTTGGACTCCCAGAACGTAAATTTCTGAAACCTACAGCTGTGCCGAGTTTGAATTTGGAATGCACAAGATCAACCAGCGTACTCGGTAATACACGAAAACGCGGGGAAATGAAAAGGTATGCCCGTCGAAAGCTCTGAATCGAATCACAGGACTTAGTTGAAAAAAAAAAAAGAAAATGCTTTTTGTGGAGGACGTTATTTTCAATGAAAAATAACTTTCAGAAGAAGAAATAACATTTACGACAGTATGCATGTCTTGCTCAGAAATGGAAACTGAAAACAAAATTCTCACTGAAAGAGTTGATGGAAAAACAGATAGGCAGCTATCTGTTGAAGGAAAACAAACATCCCCATAGAATTTAAGAGCTAAAAAGCAACGTTTAAAGAACAACCGTTCAGAGATTCTGCTTATGAGAAAAAGACTATTACAAAAACACACACACAAAAAAAAAAAAAAAAAAAAAAAAACTACTACAGATGGAAATACGTAAACCTTTAGAAAATGTTTACTCCTTCACAGCTAGAATGCATCGCAACGCAAAAGAAAATAAACAAGTGGACAGAAGAAGATATCAATATTTCTGGTGGCATAGGGAGTAAGAGCTATTTCTAGAAAAGCTTATGTTTCTGGAAGGATAAAATTTGGATCCCTTTACCAAATGCAAGCTCGTTAAAACGATGATGGTGGGCCAAATTTATTTGTCGTCCTGAAATTCTCCACTACGTTCTGCTTCTTATGAAGAAACGTAGTGAAAACCTATCAGAAAATGAGGAGCTTTGCGTTCTTAGCTATGATACATTGACAGCAAAATATCCTATGGCACATGAATGGATCAGATTCTGGGTCCATATTCTAAAGTCTTAATTGACCTTGTCAGTGGAATTTTGTCTCCACAGAAGCAACCAGTTTATTTCGATTTTCAACGCGTAATGAATAAAAAGCTTCTCTTTGAGATCATTAGAACACTAGAAAAAGCTGGCATAATAGTTAAATCAGTCGTTTCAGATTTGGGAGGTTTCATGACGTTATGAAAAGAGTTGTTCACGCGTCTCATTTCTTGAAAATTTTGCGGAACCATTTCATAGACTAGCTGCATAGCTTTCTATATTTGCTGCATTGCTTTCTATATTAGATTAAGCATTCATTTATTATAATTCAACTTTTAAACAGACACAATATCGGGGAATGAAACTGATAAATTGTTTATATATACTTAATTTGAAATGCAAATATTCACGCGCCCCTATGCTTCTTTAACTGTTGAGCTGCTGTTACTTTACTCAGTGTCCTCGCGGTGACGTCACGCTCCCGAGTGAGAGAGGTTTATATTGGAAGATAGAGCCCGGGCCCGAAAAGTCGAAAACTATGATTAATTCAATTCAATTCAATTCGATTCATTTAGTTTGTTGAGCTAAAAAAAACAAGGGTTACAAAAATATCATTGAAACAATGCATAGCAAGCAAGGAAGCAGGGGAAAAAGGCTAGCCAGGCCGAACAGAGTCTCATGCTCCCCAAGCAAGTTTTACACTGAGGTCAGTAGTTTATAATTACAAACAAGAGTTTCACAGTGATAGAATGATAATTTAAAAAAAAAACACACACACACACAAAAAGCGAAAAATAAAAGAATATACAGTGGCGCGCGCACCTAGGAATGTTTGTTGGAGGAGGTTGTTTACATTGTTAGAGTTTATATAACAAGAATTTTTGTTCGAGGGGGCTGTATATATGTATATGACTATAGTTTATATACGGTTGTGACGTACGTCGCTCTTAATTTCTTTGGGGCTTTGGGAAGAAGACACCATGTAATAGAAGACACTATGTCAGAAACTATGTAATTTTTTGAACATAGAAATGCTATTTTTGAAAGTTTAATTGTGGCGTATGTCGCTCCTAATCTCTTGGGGAGGTTGGAAAAAGGACACCATGTCAGGCACTATGTAATTTTTTGGACATCTAAAATAATATTTTTGAGCTGAAACGATGAAAGTTTTCCGTTTTTAGCACGAATTAAAAGATGAGAAATATATACAAGTAAAACCATGAGCACTTTGGAGACAGCGGCTGCCCTTCTTCAGATGTAATAAATAGAGACACATTTAATCTATATACAATATAGATCATTGCATTGTGGCAAGCATGGTAAGTTATTAGCCAATAGTAATCTACATGCGCCAAAATGTTGCGTATACTGTTGGCCCAATGGGCTGTGAAGAAATCATGGAAATATATTATAGAAATAAGAAATGTTGTGTAAGGTGGGGTGAACATTCAATTTTAAGTTTATACTACAATTTATAATTTACTGTTTTAATAAGTAAACCTGGTGACCTTTTAATTGCAGAAAGTGTATATATAGAGGCTTCCGGTGAGCAAAGTAGTAATGGGAGCCGCGGATGGCTTAGTGGTTAGTGTTTCAGACTATCGATGCTGGGTCCCCAGGTTCAAGCCTGGGCTGATCTTTCAGAGATGGTGTGATTTACTAACAATCGATGAATATCGGACGAGCACGTTAAGTGACGGCCCCCAGGCTGGACCCACTGGTTAAATGGGTATCCTTTCCTAGACCCCACCTGAAATTCTCTCACCCCTCTATGTGCAATATCGTACTTGTACGGTGGCGCCATCTACTGTATTCCAATCTCACTACAAACTGTTCTGTCAAAGTCGCTAGACTTGCTCTCATTCCTTCCGTTTCTGTGTCCTGCCCAAAAGGCGATCTCGCTGTAGGTGGCTGGGACCTAAACTGTACTACTTGTGGACGGAAGTCCTACAAGAAAATGACGCTGAGTACCAAAAGTTGAAAGCAAAGTAGTAATGAACATGCCCCCTATGAGTTACATAACGTTTGGAAATCACTTATTGAAACAGTAAAATATAAATTGTGATATAAACTTAAAATTGAATGTTTACCCCACCCTACAGCATTTCTTATTTCTATAATATATTTCCATGATTTCTTCAGACCATTGGACCAACAGTATACGCAACAATTTGGCGCATGTAGATTACTATTGGCTAATAACTTACCATGCTTCCCACAATTCAATGATCTATATTATATATAGATTAAATGTGTCTCTATTTATTACATCTGAAGAAGAGGCAGCCGCTGCCTCGAAAGTGCTCATGGTTTTAATTGTATATATTTCTCATATTTTTAATCATTAAATCGTGCTAAAGACGGAAAACCTTCATCGTTTCAGTGATTAATTTTGCACGAGTCTTCAAAATTTGTTGATTAATATTTTTGAATGTTTAATTTATCTTAATCTCTTTGGGGCTTTGGGAAGAAGACACTATGTCAGACACTATGTAATATTTTGAACATATAAAATAATATTTTTAAATGTTTAATTTGTGACGTACGTCGTTCTTAATCTCTTTGGGGCTTTGGGAAAAAGACTCCACGTAATAGAAGACACTATGTAATTTTTGGAACATGGAAATGATATTTTTGAATGTTTAATTTGTGGCGTACGTCGCTCTTAATCTCTTGGGGGCTTTGGAAAAAGGACACCATGTCAGACACTATGTAATTTTTTGAACATGTAAAATAATATTTTTGAATGTTTAATTTGTGACTTACGTCGTTCTTAACCTCCTTGGAAGAAGCTTAAAAGCCCAAAGCCCCCTCCGTGGGTGCGCCAATGATGATATATGAGAAGATAATATACATTACAGATAATACAATTGAAAAAGCAATTTACATCACGATATACAAGTCGGGAGGTAAGGTCAGCCCCGCCTTCTCGTGGTACATCCTGTTCCCACTAAATGGGCTCTGACGACCGCCAATAGCGGTATAACTATACCATCGGGATTAGAGGAAATGCTATCCCACACTCACCAACCCGCTTGGCCAGCGTGGTGAGATATGGCCAAACCCCTCCAAAATGAGTCCACAACTTAAATCTTGGCCCTCAGTCTCCGGCAGCTGGAATGTACCTGGTCATGGCAGCGGCCAGTGCGACATGAAGGCAGAGGGTGCTAAGAATCCCCGGAGGACCGGACTAGGCTGCCATCTGAGGCTGACCTTGGCTACGTATAATGGACGCTCCCTATCTTCTGATTCAAGGCTTCTTGAATTGGAAGAGGAACTACAAAGGATCAAGTGGCACATCGTCGGGCTAAGTAAGGTAAGGAGAAAAGGGGAAGATTTCATTGAACTGAAAAGTGGACATCTCTTCTACTATCGTGGGACTGATACTGGCAGAACTAGTGGTGTTGGATTTATAATAAACAAGAAACTGAAGGATAAAGTTGTAGAAGTTGAAAGTTCCTCTGACAGAGCTGCACGACTCGTTATCCAACTCTCGAGAAGATACCAGGCTCAGATTATTCAAACTTATGCACCCACCACAAGTCATCCTGAAGAAGAAATTGAAGAATTTTATAAGGAATTTGGTCATCTGAATAATAAAGGTAAGCAGCACTTAAAGATAATTATGGGAGATTTCAATGCAAAAATAAGGCAACGGCAACAGAATGAAACTTCATTAGGTAAATTCGGTCACGGCAACAGAATGAAACTTCAGTAGGTAAATTCGGTCACGGCAACAGAAACCAGCGTGGAAATACTCTCGTTGAGTTTGCAGAGGTAGAAGGGTTTTTCATCTTGAACTCCTTTTTCAAGAAAAAGCCACACAGGAAATGGACATGGAGACATCCAAATAGGACGAAAAGTGAAATTGAAGTTATTATGTGTAACAAAAAATTTGTCATAGAAGACTGCAGTGTGCTAAACAAGTTCAACACAGGTAGTGACCATAGATGGGTGAGATGTAAGATGCACCTCAACACTAAACTCGAACGTGGCAAGCTCATAAGACAAACAAAATATATTGACATAGCATTAAAGAACACCTTAATACCTTCAAGTTGGAACTGAAGAACAGATTCTCTGCTTTAGAAGGCCTAACATCGGAAGAAGTGGATATTTCTGAAGTTAACAGAAAAGTAACCAAAGCTCTTATGGAAACAGCAACAAAATTAGCTGGGTCTAAGAACAAGTTGCATGTGAACAAATTATCAGGAAAAACCAAAATGTTGATGCAAAAAAGAAGAGAGATGAGGACAACTAAAGAAGATATGACTTCCCAAGTGGAATATATTGAGCTATGTAAGACAGTGCGAAAAAGTATTACTGAAGACGTAAGGAAATTCAACTATGAACTAGTAAGGAAAGCAATTAAAAACAACCAAACCCTGAAGATAGCAAAGGGACATCTCAGTAAGGGAAGAAAACAGATTATGGCACTGAGAAAAGAAGATGGTTCTGTAACAAGAAATAGAGGCGAAATTTTGACAAGAGTGAAAGATTTCTACTCCAAATTCTATGAAAGGGATGATACATGTACTCCAGACATCATGAAAAGTACCAGTACCAGAGTTCTTCCAGTCCTCCCAGCAGAAGTTGCACATGCAATCAAGAACATGAAGCGGGGAAAAGCTCCAGGAGAAGATGGAATTACTGTAGACATCATACAAGAAGCAAGTGGAGAAATCGGAAACAGTACTCACTCAAATTTTTACTCGATGCCTTAATGAAGGGAAGATTCCTGAGGATTGGAACAACGCTACAATGATCCTGCTACATAAAAAAGGTGACATTGTGGATCTCAGGAACTACAGACCTATCAGCCTCCTATCGGTGGTTTATAAAATCTTCACTAAAGTTCTTTCACACCGTTTGAAGGTAACACTGGACATGGCTCAACCGAGAGAACAAGCTGGATTCAGGAGTGGCTACAGCACAATAGATCATATCCACGTACTAAGAGAACTAATTGAAAGAGCGAGGGAATATGAACTTCCATTGTGCATGGCTTTTATCGATTATGAAAAAGCCTTTGATTCGGTGAAACCATCAGTAGTTACAATGGCCCTGAAATCCTGCGGTATTGAAGATGCGTACATTCATATTATTAATAACATCTATGAAAATGCAAGTGCAAAGATTCGGCTGTTTGAAAATACAACACACATAAAAATTGGAAGAGGAGTGAGACAAGGTGACACCATATCTCCGAAGCTCTTTAGTGCGACATTGGAAAATGTCTTTCAATCACTGAACTGGGAAAACAAAGGGATAAAGATTAATGGAGATTATCTAACCCACCTTCGTTTTGCTGATGACATAGTCATTTTTGCAACTACCCCATCGGAGCGGCAGAGTATGATCCAGGAACTTGCTTTCAAGAGTAAAGAAGTGGGATTATAAATGAACCTTCAGAAGACAAAAGTGATGTTCAATGCTTTTACAAGAAATGAAGATTTATCGATTGATGGAGAAAAGCTGGAGATAACAGACACGTACGCTTATCTTAGACAGCAGATATCAAGTGAGGGTCACATTGATGAAGAAATTAATCGGCGTACAAAACTTGCCTGGAGAGCTTTTGGAAGAAACAGCATAATTTTCAAGAGCAATATGCCATTATGTCTTTAAAAAAAAGTGTTTGATCAATGCATCCTTCCAGTGCTTACGTATGGTGCAGAGACGTGGACCTTAACTAAAAGAGACATACAAAGGCTGCAGACAACTCAAAGCAGCATGGAGAGGTGCATGCTTGGTGTAACCAGGAGAGATAAGAAGAGGAACTCGTGGATCCGAAAAATGACAGGAGTGGAAGACATCATGATCAGAGTTAAATCCCTGAAATGGCAATGGGCTGGACATACTGCCAGAAGGACAGACCATCGATGGACAGCCGAAATTTTAGATTGGATTCCAAGGGACAGGAAAAGACCCAGAAGAAGACCACATGGAAGATGGGTGGATTAAATTCGAAAGTATGCGAGAGTGACATGGAGGAGACTGGCACAAGACAGACCGTTGTGGAGGAAACTTGGGGAGACCTTCGTCCAGCAGTGGATTGATAATGGTTGACAATGATGATGATGAGTATTAGTCATAGTTCCCATCCACTGTAAACATTAATTTGAGGAACTGCAATTCATTATGAAGTTTTTTAATTTTTTTTTTTTTTTTAAAGTTAAAATTATTTAGAGAAGTCAGTTTCGTCGGTAGTGTGGGCCAAAATTATCTATACTTTGCTTCATGGTCTCCGTTTTCGGATGAATAGGCGGGATATGTGATTTAGTGCGTGTGTCATGTGTGTGTGTATCTGGGGTATAATTTGTACGATGTCGGCGTGTAAATTATTCTTAATGCGTTTGTACATAATTTTCCCGATATTGAAGTAATATAATTGGTTAATCGTAAGAATGTTGTATTTGTTTGGGAAAACTCCTGTGTTACTATAAAGTGTTAGTTGTGTATTTCTATCAAATTTTAAGTCATTTAATCTTATATATTTGTTTTGAAGAATTTGAGGTTTTCTGAAATTACATTTAGTTGTATGTTCCCACGATAAGATAGCATAATTAATATGAGTCTGAAACATGGTATAGTATAAATGAAATAGTGTTTTATAGGTAAAGTTTGTGAACACCAGGCTGAAAACTCCAATATTTTTAGAGAGTTTAAGAAGAAGTCCTGTTTAGTCATTAAAAATCTCGTCTTCCACACTTTCACACATTCCTCCCCGTGCAACAAACCGATGTCTTTCTCAACTGCGGAGTAGGGAATGGACGTCTATCTATTTCTATATTTTATATTCATTTCTATAGTTTGACCATTTTCTGTAGGTTTTTTATTTCTAAAATTTGACTGTTAATTTCTTCCTGGAATGTTTCTGGCGGCCGGGCATCAGGAAAAATCGGGAGGCACAACAATCTACGTCGTACGTTGTTCAATAGAATTAGTAGGGAGCTACCCCTTTGAGGTAGGGAGCAAAATTTCGTCAACCTGCTATCTATTGTCTATAGTTCTTAAAGAAACTTTTCGCCGCCCCGGTGGCGAAGTGGTCTAAGAGCTGGCTTGTGACCATTCGTCCGTGAAGGGTCCGGGTTCGAATCCCGGTGAGGTATGGATGCTGTGTTTGTCTTACGGTACTAGCTCTCTCCCTTGCCTGGAGTCCGTGGCCCTACACGACGGCCGTTACACTTTCAATCAAAAAAAAAAAAAAAAAAAAAGAAACTTTTCCTTTCGCAGAAATCCAGTAATCCATGGCCTATAGTATTTGCTACCCAAGTACGGAATGAATAGCCTTGCCGATTTCCTAATCCCCATCTAGAGACAGTTGCCGAAGAATTCTCTTTAACAGCTAGAAAGTGTTAAAAAGTATTGTGTGCTAAATCAAAGAATATAAACGCTTCGCGTGAAGAAGCTCAACTCTCGTAGAGATAATGTAAAACAGGCGACAGCAGCGCCACCATGTAATGCGGCCGCAGATGCTCTGCGGGAAAGTTAACATTCAGGCGCAAAAAGCGTAGGAGACATGGGACGGGAAGCCTATTTCACGGAAAGGAAGCTAAGCTTTGATCTGCGACTGTTTCCTTCGGTCTCATTGGATCTACTAAAGCATTTTCTTTTTTGTTCTTTTCTGAGTATCCCTCCTGTCCCTTCTTTTGGTGAAACAAATATATACATTAGCAATTAATATTATTTTAAGGAAATTTTAGCAGTTTTATTCTCACTTTAAGCACCGTAGTAATACCAGGTTGCTTGGCATGAATTTCACATTTACAATATACCTTAAATGTCAAAAATGCTGAGGCTGGTTTTGAATTTCCATGGGATTCGTGGTACTTCGTATTAAAAATTGTTTGCATGGAATTTTCAGTAGCAAAACAAAGGAATGGGTTCCCACAAAACGTAAACATTAGGTACCCAGCAAAAACAGTCTTGCTGGGCCAGCACTGTCCGCCAATTTCCCAGTAGTAGCCATAATAATATAAAAGAAAAAAAAAAAAAAAAGCAAAGACAACCGCAGTTTCCCAAAGCTACAATTTTTTTTCTACCCTTCCGAAGTTTGTAAATTAAACGCACTGCGCTGGGGAAATTTTCTCAACAGATCTGAAAAACATTCGTTCGTATCTGAGTAGGTTCGAACCTGGGCCGTTGGCGTGATAGCTGAGCTCTCTACCGACCGGACTAATTCCTCACGTTCGAGTGCATCCTTAAAGCTGTCTCTTTGGTATGCAATGTGTAATCGAATGCTTCCCTCTTTCATTTTACAATATTACGAGGTATTTTTCATAAAAGTCAGTTTCATATAATTGATAAATTAATTTTTTCAACGTAACGATAGCTTTTTTTTTCAGCAAACGTTGTTTTAATGGTTTTCCAGGATATTTGTTTCAAACGGTTTCAAATTTGTTCTTGTTATTCATCCACTCCATTCCATGAATTGTTATTCATCGGAATGGAGTGGGTGTACTTCATGGCTGTAATATAAACGCAGATCTAGATAAGAACAACAAAACCTTTGAACAAAACGCCAACACAAACAAGCGTTTATATTCTTTGAACACAAACACGCATGCTCAGTCTAACAGTCTGCTCGGCATCCTGCGGCATCAGCCTGTAATGTTGGCTTCTGTGTAGTAATTCTTTGCCGCATAATATAGTGGCGCTAGTTACGTCTCGCTGAGCCTTACCTTCTTATCAGTTAGATATTCTTTGGCTAAATCATACAAAATCACATTAAAAGAAAAAGGAAGAAAATTCTCTCACTCTCTCCGAGCCCTGGCTGGATTTCGGGCTCGGTCTCGGCCCGTCTCAGCACTGCTGCATACCGAAGTGTACCCTCGAAGCCAAAAAAGTAGATATTGAAACAGATGACAATGTATTACAAATCGCAATTGAAAGTAAAGCTGAGTCGCAGGTTACATTGCGAAGAAAACAATGACAAAATATACAGTACATGAATGAAATTAACTTCAAAGACACGTAGAAACGCAAGTTATGAAATTTGCAAAGTACACGTTAACGGTCAGTAAGGAAGAAGCAAGAATAATGCCGCGTATTACTGTAGAATGCTATAAGAAACTGAGATGCAAACCAAAAAAAAATCCGGAAAATGATATGTATATGTCGTATGCGTCAACTTCAATTCTGCTGGAAGGTCAAAGCTCTTTTTTTTTCATGCTACAATACACTTCTTGATTTGCAGCACCGAATGGGCATATGCGGTGGGTAAAATCTCTGTTCAATATGATGGTAATTCCTCACCAATTCAACCCCAAGTAACTAATAATATTTCTTAAAAGCCTGGATGTTTTTTCGATGCATCGTTTCACATGCCTTCGAGGAAAAGATCTCGGTTTTTGCCAACGAATCAAGTAAAACAACCAATAGGAAGGTGATATTTCTTTCCTCTGTATAGTTATGAATGTAACAAAAAGAAATGCATTTACTTTTCGTAGAAGATATTCTCTTCCAATTCCAAATATCGGTCGCGAAACCTCGATGTTTTTTCGATGTATCGGCTTCTGCAACATCGAGATTAAAACATCGATCATCGGTGGCACAACATCGAAGTTCAAAAATATCGAGGATTTTTGCCCATCCTTAATGTCCAGGTTGAACGAGTTAGGTGGCAGCTCGTTACCTTTTCCGTTAGTATCAATTGTGCCTCTTAGTTTTCAGTATTATTTCTAAACAATTATATTTAATTTTTTAAGTCAATATTCTAATCTCAAGCTCAGGCTTCCGTTCAAGAGACGTGATATCATCGCAGTGAGATTTTAATTAATATTTGGGAAACCGTCTGTGGATGGGTTGTAATTGAAGAATAGAAACCTGTTGCATTGCGGTCTGAGGATCCACGTCACAGATCGATCTTCTGCTAGGTAGTTTCCCAAAAGATGGCTTTCCGCTCCGTGCTACTGCTACGTAATAATAGAAAGATGGCTGTAGTTTTTCGAAAAATTTATCTGACAGCAAAGTTTTTGATTTTGGGCGCCAGCGATCCGTACAAGCCATAGTCTATGTACAAACAATTCGCAAGTCATTTCACGTGGTGTGCCATACGGTCCCTTATGTGACTTCGACTAATGAGCAGGGCCTGAATACTGCACGGGGCCCGATCATTGATCGTTTGAGGTATGACTATCGGTTTTCAGCGGTATGGAATTTATCGTGGGTCTTCTGCGCTGCTCGTGGCCAAAATCAAAAACTTTGCTGACAGATAAATTTTTCGAAAAACAACAGGCATCCTTCTATTATTACGTAGCAATCGCACGGAGCGGAAGTGCCACCTATCGGGAAACGTGTAAGATTTTTTTTTTTATTTTTTTTAAATAGAAACTAGGGACATGCGTATTTTGCAAGTTGCCCTAAGCCTAACCTCGCTTTCACTTTTCTTCCCAAAGGATTTTTTGCTCAGTCTAGGCCAGTCACTTCTTATAATATCTCTAATTTCACATAGTGTGGCAAGTTTGATGCCATTTATTGTTTTGATTTTTTGAACGTATATCTTCGCGTTTCGTTTTTTTTCAAATTTGAAATTTAGTCATAGCAATACTGACGTTAACAGCATTATCAATATATATTTTTTTCTTGACTGAGGTATGGTACAAGATGTTTTCTGTGTCAAGAACAGTGGTTAGGCTCCAATACTTGCTTAACCACTCCCAAATTTCCTTGTTTTACTTGCATTGCGCAAACAGATGAGTGATAGTTTCATCACTAGGAGTAGAAAGAAATCTTTTCCACCATTCCATAGTGGGGACTATGTTATGGGCAATCTTAAAATTAAGATTTCTAACCTTGGGCTGAAGTTTCACGACACTCATGTTATCCCAGGCATGACCCTGTCACTGTTACCCAACATGCCCTTCGTTTCTGTTCGTGGTGTATCATAGCTTCGCGTTAATTGTTACCCAGTGAATCCTGCTCCGTTTCAGGACGTAAAAATAAAATATAATATCCATAAAATTTCCGTTTCAGGACGAAAAATCTTAGCTACGATGTACGGAGTAACAGCAGAACAACAAATGAAGTGCTTGAAGAAATCAACTACCCCTGTACGTCTTCGAAATCATAAGTAAAACTTCGGGTTTAAACGGAAGCAAACGTTCTTACTCAACACTTCTGTCGTACATGAAAACATATACATTCCTTCATTTTTTTCAATTCGGAGACATTGTGAAACTAATAATAACGACATTCCGCACAATTCTTTCTCAAAAATTAAGAAAACAGTTTTGAACTATTTCTGCTTGCGCAGGGTTACAGCACGCATCACACTCTTCTGTTAAATACACCAACTCCTATTGTATTATTCCGCGCATTGACTACGAACTCCTGCTCACTTCCGGAGCATGGAAGCTTCACGTCGTCGCCGATGACATCGCTTAAACTGCTGAACGCCATCGTACTCACAGGTAAATACTTCGGTAAAATCATTTCACATTCTTTTAAATTACTGTATTTCTACACCTTTCCCCTCATTCCGACAAAATAATTTAGGACACTAAAGTACACATTTACCGTTATCTGTACTATACTTCGATTCACCCTAAGATAACACTGCAGTTAAAAGTACAAGAGCCTACGCACTCACTGAGACTTCGGGGACTCCGGAGAGCTATGCTCATCCGCCTCACTCCCCACTGTGTCCTGTCAATCATTTCCCCATCAACTCATCGGCATCCTTGTCTCCCAAATACTGCATACCTACGCATGTGTGTGTCCGTCTAATTTTAAAACTTAATTTCTGAAAATAGATCATTTTTAAACTTGTCTAAAATAACTATATGTACTTATAAGTACAAGGAGTGTTCAAATGAAAAGGTACGAAACGACACAGTGGGTATAAATGAAGACTTTATTCAAAGTATACACCATAGGCCGTAGCACAACGACCCCATTGATTAACGAACCGAAGGATTCC
The DNA here is from genome assembly GCA_039090855.1 of Macrothele yani. NCBI lineage: Eukaryota > Metazoa > Arthropoda > Arachnida > Araneae > Macrothelidae > Macrothele > Macrothele yani. The sequence continues at coordinate 72,284,125 of CM077032.1, read as the reverse complement.
TTGTTCCCAGAATTCCTATGGCCGTGACGAGACCCAGTCCTGCACAGCGTCTTTGAGTTCGTCGTCCGAGTGGAAGCGCTTCCCTTTCAGATGTTTTTTCAGGGGAACAAACACATGGAAATCGCATCACCTGTGACGATCCGCTCCAGGAAAGCGGGGTCTTCATGATACCGAAACAGATGTTGAAGTGCTAGCCCCATTCGCAGTTCCTTTTGCTGGTCGGTGAGCTGCTTCGGAACCCACTGCGCGCACACCTTCCGATAACGCGACCTGTCGTGAACAATTGTCCACACTGTTCCAACGCTGACATCCACCTACACCACCAACATTCGCATTGTGACACGCCGATCACCTCTCACTAGGTCGTCCACCTTGTCGATGAGATCGGCCATGATGACTGTGTTTGCCTGGCCCGGTCTCGGGTCATCAACCAAACTCTCACGGCCTGCACGAAAACAGGCACTCCATTTTCTCACTGACTTGTCGGACACACAGTCTTCCCCATATACGGTCACCATCCGGCGATGAATAGCGGCCGGTTTAACACCTTCCGCTGTCAGAAATCGGATAACGCCTCGCTGCTCCTCAATCGTCGAATTTTGCAATGTGAACGCCATCCTGTCCTCACACACACTGCCGCGTCAATTGGACGGCGCTCTTTATAAGAGCCCCTGCTCTCTCCTGCGCATTCGGGCGCCCGCGCATGCTCCGATCCACGCCGGCGACTCCAATCGCATCCCTAGATGTGTCGCTACGTTCTCCCATAGCGGCATAGACAAATATGTTAACGGTTACGTTCTTATGACGTTTCGTACCTTTTCATTTGAACACCCTTATACATACTGTAGCGAGGACAAAATAAAGTAGGATTCTGGGCAATAAAATGCGTTGGTTTTCACCGAAAATTTCGGGAAGTACTTTTAGTCGCGGCGATAGGTTTCATGTACTTTCCCAGTGTCATCTTAGGGTGAATCGAAGTATAAATGGCAGATGCCTGTTCTTGGTGATATTTTCGAGCCACGGATGGCTCAGTGGTTAGCGAATCAGACTATCGATGTTAAGCAAGTATTGGAGCCTAACCACAGAAAACATCTTGTACCATACCTCAATCAAAAAAATATATATATATATATTGATAATGCTGTTAACGTCAGTATTGCTATGACTAAATTTCAAATTTGGAAAAAACGAAACGCGAAGATATACGGTCAAAAAATCAAAACAATAAATGGCATCAAACTTGCCACACTATGTGAAACTAGAGATATTATAAGAAGTGACTGAGTAAAAGATCCTTTGGGAAGAAATGGTTAGTACACAAGAATTTGTGTTATATCAACAAAAACACTAATGAACCAAATGGTTCATATGAGATTCTAAAATAGTGAAAGTCTACAATTTCATTTTCTTGAAGAAAAAAAATCAACAAAATAGATTTTAAAAAATAAATAAAAAAACTTATTAAAGGACCTTAAAAGAATACAGTGATGGGGAGTGTTCTCCCACTCCATTAATGATATGATGGAGGGGATTGCACTCCTCCAAGCCTAACAGGTAAGTGAAATTTTGTTTGACTTTTCTACATTTCAATAAATGACAGGCTTTCCAATATTAACTATCCTCTTGTTTTGGTTGCCTTCAAGATGTCACGGGATAAGCAGCTTAAAGAAGGAAAACAAACATCCCCATAGAATTTAAGAGCTAAAAAGCAACGTTTAAAGAACAACCGTTCAGAGATTCTGCTTATGAGAAAAACACTATTACAAAACCACACACACACACACACAAAAGAAAAAAGAAAAACTACTACAGATGGAAATACGTAAACCTTTAGAAAATGTTTACTCCTTCACAGCTAATGCATCGCAACGCAAAAGAAAATAAACAAGTGGACAGAAGGAGATATTAATATTTCTGGTGGCATAGTGAGCAAGAGCTATTTCTAGAAAAGCTTATGTTTCTCGAAGGATAAAATTTGGATCCCTTTACCAAGTGCAAGCTCGTTAAAACGATGATGGTGGGTCAAATTTATTTGTCGTCCTGAAATTCTCCACTACGTTCTTCTTCTTATGAAGAAACGTAGTGAAAACCTATCAGAAAATGAGGAGCTTTGCGTTCTTAGCTATGATACATTGACAGCAAATTATCTTACGGCACATGAATGGATCAGATTCTGGGTCCATATTCTAAAGTCTTAATTGGGCTAGTCAGTGGAATTTTGTCTCCACAGAAGCAACCAGTTTATTTCGATTTTCACCGCGTAATGAATAAAAAGCTTCTCTTTGAGATCATTACAACTCTATAAAAAACTGGCATAATACAGTAGTTAAAGCAGTCGTTTCGGATTTGGAAGGTTTCATGACGTTATGGAAAGGAAAGTTGTCTCGAGCAAGGTTGTCTCTTTCCTCGATCCACATCTTCCAGTGCATATAGCCCAAATTGAGCGGAAACTGCTCGATGCAGTGAAAGCAAAGTTAGGCTCAGAGCAACTTGCAAAATAAGGACGCATGTCCCTAGTTTCTATTTAAAAAAAAAATCTTTCATTACTTTTTTTTTCTTTTTCTGTTACATGTGTTGTGGGGGTTTATCTTAGGTCACGGCACCATTTAAGTTGTGGGGGTTATCTCAGCCACGTGATATAATAGTTATTTATAATAGATAGCCAAAATTAAACCTGAAGGAAAATTTTGAATTTGGACTAAAATTTAACTTTGGGAGATGGGTAGATGCATTTCGAAACAAAAATATTTTCTAAGTATATGAAGGCCATGAATATCCTAAACAAAAATGCATCTAAAAATTTACATTCCACAAGAAGTTATTGAAAAGTTTGCGTTGTTTGTGTTCACGTAGAGTTGAGTCATCTGAAAGAGCAAAAATAAGTGAATATTGTTGCATGTATATGAAAATGTGTCACTATAAGTCATAGGATAAAATGTACTCGTTCAATAACAACTTGTGGAGGCTGTGAAAGTCAATTTAAAAGGACAGCACAAAAATTGCGGTTATGAAATACCTCATAATACCAGGATTCAGATCGATAGCCTTAGTCAAGCTAAGGGGAATACATGGGCTCAAGTCATGGAAGACAACAGCACACAAAATTTTTCACACTGCACTAATTTTGAACTTTTTTTGAAAGGCTACTGCCTATATTTATTTTTTTTTCTTTAAAAACTTAACAAGGTAATTTAGTGGACAATCAGATGGTATTTCCTTTTTTTCTTGTTTGTTTACACACAGCAGTATAAAAACAGAATCTCAATCTTTTCTTTCTATTTGGCCACTGGCCTTATGAACAGCACAACTTGACATATTTCAACACAGTTGGTTTGAACACTAGGCATTGACTTTATGCATCCAAAATTATACTACGATTCACATAGCTTACACAAAAAAATATTGGATTCTTTTTTATTTTAATTCCACAAGGTGGACAAGTTCTGTTCTTTTGAAATGCACTCTCTTCTCCCTCACCTAATTAGCTCAGTGAAAAATTTACAATTTTACACTTATTGAATTAAATTTACAGCACCTGAACAACCTTAGCAAACTCTGCAATCTCCCCAAACCAGCTTCAAAGACTTCAATTAAATTTACAGTTATAATAAGAGCCACAAATTATACTTTAACCAAATCTACCATCTGCAAGTAAACAAACCAAGTAAATTATCCTCAAAACAGAATTTACACTGAGTACAAGCGTTAATTAACATTACATAACCTATAGAACTACACTGAATGAACCTACTTCACTTATAAAGAAACCTCACTAACTAACTTAAAAATTATCACTATTCATAACATCATCAACATAATTCAGAAATTCAAACAATCTTCTTGCACTAGCTTGCTCATAAAAATCACCTCACTCTGCACTTCAAATAATAGTTCAAGATACTTAATAACACTATACTGTAAACAAAAGCTCAAAATACCAATTAACTAAATATCATGTTCACTAACACTAACCACCAGAATTTAGAATTTACATCCCCAGCACTACAGCATATCATAAACCAATTAATTTAGATACTTTAAGTCACGCCACACAAAACTTAAATTTAACACCTGCAGTGAATTACTGGGGTAGCAGTGAGGCAAATACTCTCAGTTCAGACACTACCCTGGGTTTTGAGAACCAACACAGGAAGAAAATACCAGCCCGGCTGAAGGCGTGAAATTGGGTCGTGAATCCAATTTCAACCTAGGCAAAGGGAAAGGAAAAAAATCCTCAAGTGCGACACATCATCAGGTACAGAATTTCCTCTAACATGACCTCGCAACATCCATTGAAGCAATGCCCGACCAACCCTCGCTGGCAGTACATATCTCCGTGGGCAGCGAAACTACTTGGGGGTTTGAAGAACAAGTTTTCCCACAAAAACCACGTCCTCAACGCTCCCACTTTTCGAACCAATGCACAATTCCACCTTGATCAACCACGCCTGCAAGAGCCTGTCGTACTTCAACCCAAAATACTCCAGGCACATCTGGCCCAGAACTAACACAACTATATAACAGGAAAAATCACTTATCTATCCACATATATCCCAGGAAAAATCACAAATCTCTATATATCCCAGGAAATCCAAAATCACAATATCCACATCTATCCCAGGAAAAATCACTAATCTCTATATATCCCAAGAAATCCAAAATCACCATATCCACATATATCCCAGGAAAAATCACTTATCTCTATATATTCCAAGAAATCCAAAATCAACATATCCACATATATCCCAGGAAAAAATCACTTATCTCTATATATCCCAAGAAATCCAAAATCACCATATCCACATATATCCCAGGAAAAATCACTAAGCAAGGAAATTCTTCTGTATCGCACTGCAGATAATAACACTGACCATTTACATAACCTACTAAATATTTTCACCTTATTGAGAATTAAAATTACATTTAGACTTTTTTAGTAAAAACAAGAAAATTTAGGCCAAAGAAAAGAACAATTAATACTGGAACTGGTGAGCAAAAGTGTGTCTTCTCAACCCATGATGTTCATTCTTTTTGTGAAATACTAAACTTGAGAACCCAAATACCTTAACTTCTATTTTGCACATATCGCATCCTGGTGAAAATTCCCTACTCAGAGCCCTCTGCCTTAGGACAAGTTCCCAGGCTTGCCCTAAGATCACCCCTTTCCAATGGGAGATTAACACTCATCTGGAGCATGAAAAATACTGGTCCTCAAAACAACACACCAACACTCTTAATTTTGACACTCAACACTCCAAGAATGTAAACAGAACTTTAGGTTTCCAATTTCCTCACACTATACATATGCTCCCAAAATCCCAATATAAATCATCCCATAATTTATCTTCACTCAAAAAAAAAATAATAATAATAACTCAACGCTGTAAAAGGCTAGAGAGAAATGTTTACAATTATTTTATCACACACGGAATCCCAATAACACTGCTTTTCAATTTTCACATGCCCAACTAAACTATAATCGATGCACCAAAATTTACTGTGCTCAAACATTAAACCAAATTTTTCGGATACATTAAAATTTACTGGCCTGGGGAATTGCTTAAATACCAGACATGACAACACACACACACAAAAAAAAAAAAAAACATGAATGATAGCATTTTCAACTCCCCTTTCTTTTTTTTTTTTTTCCTTGTTTTCTGAACTCATACCTGAGGAACCAATAAATTTTATTTTTGAAAACTGAACGACAACACAGCCACAATCAGAGGCCACAACCAAAAACCTTCAGTTTTTTTCCTTCTATGCTCAGCTCGAAGCTCAGGTATTTGCGTGGGCTTTTGTGTATCAATACTAAAAGATATGAGCTAAAGCATTACCTTTGAGCTGGCGTTCCTTTTTTTTTTTTTTTTTTCCTTCTTTTTTTTTTCTCAACACAACTAGAGTTCATGGCCCAGGAACGACAGTTCGTTTTTCCTGTCTTTTTCCTTTTTTTCGGCTGGCCCTGTAGGCCCTTTTTTCTGAACAAGGGCATCGCTGGCAGCTGCAGACTTGAGGTACTTTTTGATGAGAGGTGAGGACCATGCAATAATAACCTTGTGATTAGCAGCAATGTGCTTCTTGATGGCCTGCAGGGAAGAGCCTCCCTGTTTCCTTCCTTAAACGGTTAATAGCCGAGGTAACCATTTTCGAAACTTTGGGATGAGATGGAACCTTTTTTGGCTTCTTTCCTCCGGCCTTTGAAGCAGGCCTCCCTTCGGGAGTAGCAACAGAATGGAGAAGCTGGGGATGTGTTTGGCCCTCTCTTTGCGGGATATCAATAAGGTAGAAGGCATGTTTTTTTTTTCGGCTAAGTCCTCTCCACGAATGACATCGTCTTAGCCTGTCGCCTCCCCGCCATTTTCCTTGCCAGGGCAAAGTTCCCGGCCGGCGGGATGCCTCTTCATCGGCGTTCTACATCGTCAACCCCTCGAAAAAAAAAAAAAAAAGACCAGAGCCAGAGTGTCACAATTTTACAAAAGCACTCGGGTGTTTGAGACTGCTGACCTCTCATTGGCTGACCTCTGCATGGCAACAGCATTTCCTCCCACAACGGAATTTCTCTCCCACTCCTGAAGTGTGACCTTTGACCTTCACACGTAAGCATCGTTGCAGCGTCCCGCACTCTCAACGAGAAAAAAAAATTGTTACCAGGCACATGGCATCTTCGATCAGCCAGGGGGAAGGAACTCTTGACCTTCACACGTAGGGACCAAGTACCTTCCTATGTGCGGCTGTGACCTTGTCCCAGAACAAGAACGACGCCAATCAAAGAGAGCATTTCTGCAACATTTTCTGAGCGACTTCTACCGAACCCTCAAAATGGCCGAACCGAAAGAAAACTCCCTTTTTCTCACACTTTTTTTTTTCAGAAACGCCCTTTTTTTCCCTCATTCCGTGATGTTAAAGTAAGATTAATTTTGACTCTCTTAGCTGCACACCTACTCGCCTTTTCCTATCGCGATAAAAGAACAGATAAAATAATTATTTCCAAAACCCCAAAGTCAGTTAAATCAAATATTATTCTCTTTTTCTTTTTTTTTTTTCTTAACATGAAATTTTGTTTTCCTGGTTGTGATTAAGACAAGCGAATTTTGCGCACGAATTCCCCTGCCTTTCAACCAGGAATTTTTCTTCTAACGTATGTCATGGGAGAAAATTTTGCATTAATCAATCCCTGATGAACCAACAGAAAGATTGATCAGGTCTTTCTGAAATTCACCAGAGGTTAAAATTTTCGCCATGACACATGTCCTTATGTCTTTGCACTCAAAATCTTATATATTTCATCCGCCGGACCCGAGCACATTTCACCTGGAAAAACCCTTTTTAGGGACAGGCCTTTCCGATAGGTGGTGCTCGGTGAAGGGAGATTGAGACAGCATCACAAGGAGATGCACTTTGCATCACACCGTGATTAGTTCTTAATACAAATTGAACAATGCAAGGTCCTCAGGTTCGATCCTGGGCAGATCTTGCAGAAATGGTGTGATTTACTAACAATCGCTGAATATCCGCTGTGCATCGAACGAGCACGTTAAGTGACGGCCCCCAGGCTGGACCCACTGGTTAAATGGGTATCCTTTCCTATGCCTCCCCCGTGAAATTCTCTCACCTCTCTATGAGCAACATCGTACGTGTACGGTGGCGCCATCTACTATACTCTAATCTCACTACAAACTGTTGTGTCAAAGTCGCTAGACTTGCTCTCATTCTTTACGTTTCTGTGTCCTGCCCAAAAGGCGATCTCGCTGTAGGTGGCTGGGACCTAAACTCTACTCACTGTGGACGGAAGTCCTACAAGAAAATGACAACTACTGCCAGCTCCATGTATCAATATGGCTGGGCTCAATGTTTTCGACACCAGTATAAATGAGATGGAAATGAGCGTTTCAGTCATCAAAGCCATCGGCGGAAGCTGAATAGTGTAGATCGTCGAGAAATACACCATGGAGGTAGGAATAAGATGACACGCTGTGCCAAATCTTCCCATGATAGCAAAGTGAAGCCGGGTTTGTACGCTTCCGCGCTGAAAGTAGTACCGCCAGCTTTGGCGTGATTACCCAAAGATGCAAAAGCAGACGATTTTCCGTAGGAAAGCATTAGCGAGACCCTGTTCGTTTTCTTAAGATTTTACATTGTCTTAAATTTTAAGCGAAGTGGAAAAGCAGTGGAATAGGTTAAAGAAACTCTTAGGTTTACATGAAAGGAATTTTAGTACAAAAACTTAGATTTTCATGGAGGAAAAGAGATCTGAAAAAGCGTCTTCGTAACGACGGAGACGTATATGAACTGACGATTTAAAATGTGTTTATACTAAACATAATTTCATAAATCGTTTAAAATCTTTCTCTGTCTTAGCGGATTATCGTAAAATATTGTTTATCATAGAAATTTTAGCGATCGAGCTTCAGAGAATTTGTATTATGAGTGAATTTTTCAAAAGATCGCACTTTAAAGGGAAGGAACACTTCTCCCATGTTGTCAGTAAGGGAAAATTAAAGTAAACAATAACATTCAACGTATGTTTTACTTAAGAACAATTATGATTGTTCTTAAGCAAATAAACAAGGGGCGGGGGGGGGGGAGAATATTCTCATTGAACATTATTACTTAAAAAACAAAAATTCATGAAATATCTAGGTTTTATTTCCAAGCCTTATAGAAAAAATGAGGAATCTGCGAGCCTGTACAAGGAAATTTAAAAAATCAGACTCAAAATATGACGTTACTGGGTCTTCATTTTATTTTTTATAATTGCTTTAGGCACTTGAATGATTTTAGTTTTTTCTAATGGAGGTAGGAAATTCCAACTGGTTTGGTTAGAACTGTGGTGGGCTTCAAAAGATGAATGTAAATAATTTTAAAACTACAGGCCTTACTAGGAAGGAAGCTTTTTTTCGAGGGGGGGGAGTTGATTTTTTTTAAAGGGTGCAGTTTCAAAATATAGCAAGAAAATATACATTTTAATAATTTGTGGAAATAGGATTTACAAGTCCTGCTGATAGTAAAGGAAATCTGACTTGATAAAATGTCTTGATAAAAACAGATTTACATAAGCAGCAGAAATAATTCATACTGTAAGATCTCTTTTAAAATAAATCCAACTGCATTCAAAATATTATACTTCTAATACCCATCACTATTAAGAGAGGCACATTCATAATGTAATAAGTAAATAGCTTTTAAGTAGTAAATGAAACAGACGTGTGTATATAATAAGAATTTTTAATTTGGTTTTTGAAATATACGTATACCATTTATGAGCAAGGTTATATTTATTAATAAAGAATTAATTGAGGATAAATCCTGCAGTTTGTTGCTAGCACAACATATGTTCAAGAATAGGAAAATCTGATCACATAAGGTGTGGTAAATCAACACAACAAAGTGATTAATTTTAGCTCTAATGACAGAGAGCATTGTTAACAGCAGCCCATATGCTAATGCACATTTAACCTACATTTTATGGCCACAAAAATTAATGGATAACTAATCAGAAGTGCATGGAAAATATAGAAGTGCAAATTTTCTGTCATCAGATACTAAATCATTTTTAGTTCCCTGTTATCCATGCAACATCTCCAGTACCAAAATCTGATTTCCCAAAATAATGCTGACCTTTTAAGCTAGAACTTCTTATGGCAGCCTATTTCATCTGATTAGTTAAGTAATAAAGTTTTCACTCAAGTAATTTATTTGTTTACCATAACTATACATTTTCATATATTGCTATTAATATCTTTATGATTTTATGCTGTTATATTTTTACTTCAGTTGAATTCAAGATTTCCCCCATTTCTGTCATCAAAAAGCCTAGCTGTGAGCTGCATTTCACACTCATTATGTACATTGTAAGCTGCAGAAAATATGTCAGTACTATCATTTCCTAATGGGGGTTCAATATACCTCTAATTACACAAGACAAAAGAGAATGAGTTAGTTAGAACATGAAGAAATATTATTATGAGTTGATGCCCACATACATATTAAACTTCTTGAAGTCATTTTCATATATGCGAGAACAGAAAAGCTTACCCAACAGTATTTGTAGCTGCAATTTAGCTTACTGCTGCAATTCAGACCATTAAAGACAAATGATTGTATGGAAATTTATATGTAAATCCAATACAAAACACTTATCTCAAATAGTTAAATCTCATCTTCACTAACCTTCACTAGCAGCAGCAAAATGCTTTCCTTCACATACAATGGGTGCAACGCCAGGTATGAGTGTCTTTTCTCTTAAAAGGCTTAGTCCTTCAGCCCTAATTCGAAAACAAAAAATGAAGGGGGGGGGGGGTGTATGGATACACGACAAGAATACCAAAAAATATAAGATATATATATATATACAATACAGGAAATCTGTAACAACCATCAAAATATTAGGTACAAGATATTTACACTAATGTGCAAAACAGTACAGGCTAATTACACTGAGCTAATCAGAACATGAACTGTGAGTAAATAAACCACAGTAAATATCTGAATGTTTCAGTTACCACAAATACCTCAGCTTTGAAGAAATTACAATCTGTTGATAAAACAGAGACAGGTCATAAGCTCGACAGACAAAACACACATGCCACACCCACTGTGCAAGGAATGACCTTTTAACTACATCTCACTGATTTTACCAAAACAAGTAAGATATGATGTAAAGGAAGAAAAGGTAACAAGAAAGACTTTAAATATCAACAGAGAACCAAAAGGGGAAAGTTTAAGTAGAGCATATATGCTGTAGAGCATTAATGCTGTAATTAATATTAGATAGAAAAAGCAGATTATTCATGAGAGAGTTAAAATGCATGAAAACAATGTTTAATATCAGAACATATACATGCATTACAGAATAGCAACTAAATCAGGTAAAGAAAACATTTAGTACCAGAAGTGAATGAAATATTTTTGACTGGTACCTTATCTATGGAATATCAAAGTAACTGATAATTCTAAAACGTTTACTGCTCTGTAAAATGAATAATAGAATATGAAGTTTTAGAATACCAAAAATGTGCAGTGACTAGAAATGGGGTGGCCGAAGAGAATGAAATCCATTTTTGGAATGAACAGGAAATACAAGCAATTTAGATATGTATGATTGCTGTGTTAATAATTATAATGTATTTCCATGTACTATGAGAACATTTCTTCAAAAATCAAAATGTGCATACATATGTTTGCAGGGTCATAGCTTGAGAGGAGCCAGAAGTGCAAATCTTCACTGTAAGGTACTCATGTTCGGTCACTTTCAAATGCTTCTTTGTTTATTTGTCTCTTATTTCTATTCTTTCCTTTTTTTAAACTTCTAAATATCTGTGCACCCTTTGTGTTTCAACTTTCACTTTTCTCAGCTACTGTGTTTAGTATCACCATCATTTTATGTTTCACAAACGAAGTGGTTTTGTTGTGAATCAGGAGATACTGACAATGATGTTTTGCGTTGTCATATAATTCCCAAAAACGGTGAGTGCAGTGTCTCACATGCAAAAGTTACTGTTTTAATGCCCTCTGCTAATTCAGAGAATCTGTATTTGTACTGTGAAGTTCAGTTTTAAATAAAAGAGCTCCAGTTCTATTAACTGATCTTGTAGCGCACTATCCAAAGCACCTTGTCTATTAGTTTAAAATGAGTATTATTTACTAGTTATGGTCAAATCTGCAATTTAGTATACTGGTCAAGCCCTGAAACAGGTAAAAAGAAATAGGCGAACTTTTAGTAAAGGTAGCTAATTCCTAACCCCTATCGTTGTTGTTTATAGTGCAAAGTTTCTGGATATGAACACTGTCATAATTATAGGTGGGTTATTAATAACTCAAAGACGATTATCTTAATAATGTAGCTATATTGAACATCCTTTTAACGTGGTTCAGTTATAAATACCCCTCCGATTACACTATTCCAGAAAAAGTTGCTACAACTTTCGTAAACAGCTCTGTATAATCTACGTAAACCTAGCGACTTCTTTAATTTTGCTACAAATTTAGAACATTACATAATATGCTAAAAGGAAGCAAATCACAGCAAAATATACAGTAGGCATTCACAGTAAATTGTAATCGACGATTGAATCCCAAAGAACTTAATTAAACCTAGTAAACGGAAGATAAAGTGATTCTAACCGGTGGAACGACACACCTGGTATATATATATATTTTTTAATTTATTTGCACAGCTCAATGCCACGCATAATCCCATGGAAACTAAATATGAACAAGCTAAAGTAAGCTGTCAAACACAGAAAAAATCTACGCTGACAAAAAATTTTAACCAAAAATATGAGCTTCTAAAAATCACAAATTTTCATTGCTTTCCTATGGCCGGCACGACCAAAAGGGCAATCAGCACGCGGAGGGATATCATTGAGTAAACACATCGGCTTCAGAAATCTGCGGTTAAGGCGACTCCTGTATTTCTTACCTCCATGATTTACACTTACAGAATTGAAAAACGTAAAAGTATCAATAGTTACAAAAAAACTATCGATGCTCTGAGTTGGACGAAACTATTGATAATACAATCAATCGTACCTCTACTTTAAAGCTGAAGTGTAGTCAAGGAGGTTATATTACTGGAGACACCACTGGCTCTGCCGCCATAGGTCACAGCTAATCTGTGGTGTGACGTCACAAGCAGGCAAAAATGAACTAAATTATACCGTTGATGAAACAGTAAGCTTGTGTATCATTGATAAAGATTATTGAATTACTCATTTCATCTGTTCATACGCTTAGAAGCTTTTGTTCCATTGGTTTCCAAGCAGCTTCTCTTCTGCGGCTGCGTCGTGCCTGCTCATGACGTCATTTGCAGCACAGACGGTGATTTATAGCGGCCAATGCTGTGTGGATATGAGTGGTGTCTCCAGTAATATCCAGAGTGTAGTACCGGAATACTTGAGTGTAGTACCGGAATACGATTTACACTATTTTCTCTCATTTCTGCATTGAGTCCCAATCCAAATTTCTAATGTTAATTATAAACTGCTAATTTAGTTTTGTACCAATGTGACGATCCATCTATATAATACGCAATCTATAAATGTACCTTCACGGAAGTCCCGCCCAGGAGCGTATTGGCCCACCGGGACACCGGGATATTTCCCGATGGACCACTCGAGAAATGGCCCACTACTTCTCGTATCCTGTTCGTCTGGATTGTCCGGAAAGAACGAATAATTGTTTTGGTACTTACTAATAAAAATCGTTAGATTCATTTGAGCTTTATATTATCTGTCTAAAAAGCTATTGTCTTAAAAAAAATGGCGTTTCATTCTGTCAATATACAAGGTCTGTCCAGAAAGTAATGAGACTCATTCAATAACAGACGTTTAATTAAAGTTATACTTACATAACATTAAAATTCCTCGAAATAACATCCTTGAACATCAATACATCGCTGCCAGCGGTTCTGCCATGCAGCGTAGCTTGCCTGGAAGTAGGGAATAGGGATCGCTTTCAAAGCACTCGTCGCACCAGTTTGCACGTTTGTAACAGTCCCAAAATGGTGTCCTTTCAGGCTGAGTTTGAGCCGGGGAAACAAAAAGAAGTCAGCCGGGGCCGTGTCCAGGCTGTAGGGAGGTTGGGGAAGCGTGGCCACGTTGTGTTTCGCCAGAAACTGTCTCACTCTCAGTGACGCATGGTTTGGCGCATTATCGTGGTGAAGAACCCAAGTGTTGGTGATCTCCAGGCGGACGCGCGCAACTCTGTTCTTCAGCCGTTAAAACATTTACACGTAAAATGCAGCGTTGACCGTTTGTCCGGGTGGTACGAACTCCTTATCGACAACACCTTTACAGTCAAAGAAGACAATGAGCATCGATTTCATCTTCGATTTGCACATTCGACGCCTTCTTTGGTCGAGGAGACTCGGGAGTGTGCCACTCTGAGCTCTGTCTTTTCGTCTCCGGATCGTATTCAAAGACCCACGTTTCATCACCTGTTATCACTTTCTCCAAAAAAACCAGGTTCACTCCTCACAAGCTCACGAGAAATCGACACACGGTTGTTCCTCTGTTCATCGGTCAAAATCTTAGGAACCGATTGGGCGCAAACTTTCCGCATCTGCAATTCTTACGTGATGATTTCATGCACAATGGATTTCGCGAGTCCCACGTGCTCTGCTACCAATCTAACACTCAGACGTCGGTCAGAGTCCAAAACCGCTTTCACCTTTTCCACATTGTCCGAAGTGTGAGACGTTGAAGGGTGCCCTGGGCGTGGCTCATCCACGACGCTCTCTCTTCCCTCTGTGAAGGTTTTGTGCCACCGAAACACTTGTGCTTTCGATAAAGCATCCTTCCCGGAGGCTTTCTGTATCATAGCAAGCGTCTGGGTCGCGAATTTTTCAAGTTTAACACAAAACTTTACCGTGTATCGCTGTTCCACACTTTTCTGCATTTTGACCGTTACGCAGCGCTCACACAGCTTTCCACTTCGCAAGCGATCCTCACTCTGTAAAAGCTCAGAGCCAACTGACGTGGCATCGATCGTTTACCTAACATACACCGCCACCCGTCACGCCCGGAGATTCCGCCCTCCGGCCCTCCTGATTGGCCCAGGAAAAGTGGTCTCATTACTTTCCCGACAAACCTTGTATATGTTGTACGTTTGTTGGAAAATAACAAAGCAAAATTCTTTCAACTCCAGTAAAAAATGTGTCCCTGACAAATCAAGCTGTTATAAATAAATTAATCTGTAGTCAGATTAATTTATTTAAATTAATCTGACTACAGATTAATTTATTTATGAATGAAGCATAGGTCATTGGACTTGGAGCCAAAAGGACATTGGTAGGACGTAGCCTCCTTCTGTAATCTTGTAGGAGGTACTAGTAACAAATTTCATGGTCCATCATCCCCACACCTTTACCCACGTGCAGACATAGAGCACAAAGCGATTATTCGGCAGAGATGCTCCGTAATCTGTGTCTTACATTAATTAAAAAAACCGGTCTACCAGTACTGATTCGTGGATCAAAATGGTAGTTCGTGACTCAAAATAACGGGTTGACTTTAACCCTTTAACGACCATAACGCCCAAAACGCGCGTACGTACAAACGGCAAAGCCGTCCGAAAAGCCTGTCTAAAGTTAGTCAGATTTCTTATCCTTACTGATTCTTCAAATCCTTACTGATTTCTTATCCTTACTGATTCTTCAAATCCTTACTGATTTCTTATCCTTACTGATTCTTCAATTTCTTCCTTTACTCTGCCTTTGTTTACCCCCTTGACTCAATAATGCCCAAATCAGGCAGACATGTGTCAATAATTGTATTGCACACGAAATTTTTTTCTCAGAATAGAATGCATAACTATTAACAGAAAAATGTTAAAACTCCTTAAATAAAATTTTTACCTTAAAACATATGAACATTAATTTATGTTAGCTGTGCTTTGTGTTTCTTAAGATTTCTCAACTGAAAAATAATCACAGGATTCACAGGATAATAAAATGTAATGAAAAAATAATAACTCCAAATATATGCAGGGAGGGAACGTTTCATGAATTTCGTCCCATATAGAATGAGTACCATACTACCACTTGCATTATTTGAAAGGTTTAACCTTTTTTTTTAAAGAACTTGTGAAACCTAAAAGCATATACTGTATGTACTCATGTGCAAATTATACTTACAGGTTTTATCATTTATTTATTTATTTTTAACATAGAAAATCCTCTCAGTTAAAACTGAAATTAGTTCTGCAAAGCGCTTTATAAACTTCATACTCTTGGAAACTCAAATTCTTGGGCTGATAAGCACCAACTCTTTTAAGTGAAACTTTTCGACTCAAATTCTTAGGCTGATGAGCACTGTGTTTTTTTAAGTGAAGCTCAAACTAAAAATTCTTGGGTTGATAAGCACTGAGTTTTTTTAGGTGAAGCTATTCTTCCAGATTTAAAGCAAAAAACGGAGATTTCAACAAAATATCCACTAGATTAATTGTACTCGACAAGCAAAAAAGTCACGACTCAAAGGAACAACACATACCGAGAGAGACACACACAGAAAAAACAACTAACTGAACTTTGCTACGACATTTGAAACATTCCCGCCACCCTTGAGTTTGATCGGGGTAAGCTTCTCTGTAAACCCACGACGTTAAGGAAATGGATACTCTCCCGCCCAATCAAATTTAATTTTTCTTTTTTTGCACACGCGGTTAAGACAGTGTTGTATTACAGTGCCTAGAAGAATTAGTGTGACGTGCTCCATAAGATGTCCTTCACGGTTTTGTGACCAATCGTCATGAAATGACAGAGGGCGCTGGCATCGGAAGTTACGTTAGGAGCTTCATCGGCTTCATGCTATTCAATGGTGGGAAGTTTGTTTGCCAAGGATTTGCTGCCTTACGAAACTTCAAATTTTTACAAAACAAAGGTTAGTGGAGGGAAATCTTTTTGGCAGTATCTTTGCTAATTCGTTGTAGCTCGATCATAACAGTAATACACTAGGTAATTCAACAGTTGATCACTAAAACGCAATAGGATTATTCGGGTGTCAGTGTGCTAGTTTTATTCAACTGTGGATTGTTTATAACGAAATTTATTTCCGAAATTAGTAACTTTTTATTCGTGAAGATGTAGAAGTTGATCAAGTATTGCTGTCACGCGTTAAACCTACTATATGGTTAAACTTAAGTGCAGTACTGAAATCGACTGCAACAGTTATAAGATCATAGGGAAATAATGTCATCTATGAAAGGACTGGGAAATTCTGCATTAGCAAATAATAAAAAAACATAGAAAACGGAAAAGGCAAAGCAGCTGTTTTGTGCCAGGATGTAATACTGGCTATAAATCCTGCAAAAATAAAATATCACTCTTTGCTGTCCCCAAAATTCCCGATATGTTGAGCAAATGGGATAAGGCAATTCCCAGAGCTGATAAGAAACTTGATGAAAGTTGTGTTGTATGTGCCTTGCACTTTGAATCTAAATTCATGGAGATGCATTATCGTTCCACTATTCAAAGTAAGGAAGTTCTAACATGCCGAGACAAACCATCACTCAAGCCTGAAACCATACCTACTATTTTCCCAAATTTAAAAGGCGAACGATCAATTAGTTTTTCCAATTTTTAAGGGAGGGGGGCATGCCCTACCGTGCCTTCCTCACGTTACGCCTGTGTGTATGCTACATTAATAATTTCCTTATTTATAAGGGTAAAAATAGTTACAGGAACTGCATAGAATTATCCCATTTAGACAGACTCCATGAACACCCACTTCTTAATTTTTACCTTATTAAACTTTTTACTTAAGGTGCAAAAGAATTTTCCTCTCTTCACTGCAAACCCATTTGAATAGCAAATTTAATCACATAATTATTATAAGGTGAAGAAAAGTAAAGAAAAATGTTATAATTATTTTTTTTAAAAGAATGTCATCATATACATTCAGTTTTTTTTATATTTACTTCTGTCCGGTATGATTCATTTTGTTTATCGTATCACAGGCAAAGTTTTTTTAGGAATGATTTTTATTAGAAAATAGACCAATTTTAAAAATAGTAATCGCATTTTTGTATTCTATTTTCAACTCATTAAAAGGTTTCTTTTCAAAGCCAACTAAATGGAAAGTTTCAATATTTATTTTGATCACATGTTCTTACCAAGAAATTTAGTCACTCATTGCTGAACAATGATGTATGTTATTAAATAATTTATAAAGTTTTTAGGTTACTGAATTTTAAGACATTATTGGAATGCAAATTGTAAAGCCGATGTCTCATTGAGAAAATATTTCCCCCTTTTTTTTCCAGTAAGGTTTTGAGGGGCAAAACATTTTCTTTTTTTTTTAATTTTTACTTTATACTGTAAGTTGATGTTTCAGTGATTGTAAACTGCATATTGGTCTCCAGTGTTTTTGCATAATGTAACCCATGTATGACTCTAAAACTTGCGAAATATCTAACATTAATGTTGACATTAGCACAATGCAAAGCTTAACTTAAACTACGATACCCTTATTAATGAATCTTGAGCACCCCGTTCGTTCTTTTTTTTTTCTTTTTTGGGAGGGGGGGAGGGGAGAGGTGAAAGACTTGTGTCTATTTTTTCGTATATACTTATCTGCTTATAAAATATCGTTCGAGGAGTACACATAATACTGACGAGCTGGGTGTGTGTCATAGAAAGATGTGCGTTTTCGTCGTTCTTCCTCCATGAAAAGCGACGTGACATCCGATGGCAGCGCCATCTACCGCTTTCATGATTGTGGGCAGCAAGTTTTTTGCGAGCACGACACACTAATTCTTCTAGGCACTGTAGTTGTATGTAGGTCATCATACTGAATGAGACGGGGAAGAAATCGTCTCCTCTTCGCTTGCGTAGTGATGTTACTGGGGCCTGTTGGAGCTGGCCCCAATAACCTCACACTCTGAACGTGATCTCTTTCCTCAGGGAATAATTTTTGAAGGAAACTTTTCCCTTAGGTAATGGTTTTTGAGGGGAAAGGTTTATCATCATGTAGTTAAGAGAGAGAATAAGAATTAGAAAGAGAAATTTTTAGGTGGGGCCCGGCCCCTCCGGCCCCTAATGACGAACCGCTCCTGATTTAGAGTGATATAAGATTTTTCGGTCATGGTCGTCCAAGGATTAAAAAGGGAGCTATTCAAGGAGGTGGTACAAATACCATTGCTTAGTAGATGTACAGTGACCAAATAAATACAGGGTGATTCATAAAGAAGTATACAGTTTCAAAGCACTATAAAACAAGAACAATGTAAGATATTTTATGTTACCTGTAACAGAATTGTAGGGGAATGTTCCAAGTTTTTTTAGAGACAGACACAGGTGTTCTATATGTGCACCCTTCGTCACACGACACACATCGAGCCGGTAATCCATTTCCGCCCAAACGCGAGTTAAGATATCTGAATCAAGTGCAGCGAGATTTTACAACATCTGCACTTTGTATGGAATCATTTTCAGCTTCTTTCTCAAAATTCTTCAGACAGTCGTCTGTGAAATCTGCACTTCACGACTCACCCTCCGCGTTGATTTCTCCGGGCTTCGTTGAATGGCGGTGATCGCCAACTTCTTCCAATACACGCGATCGTCCAGGACTTTTAAGTTTGCACAAACAGCCCGTAGTTTCAAATTTTTTTATGCCAATCGTAGATAGATTTTCTGGTAGGAGGTTCTTTTCCGAACCGTGATCGAAAATGCCGTTGCACAACAGTTATAGATTCCGTTTTGCTCAATTCAAGAACACAAAACGCCTTCTCCACTGCAGACGCTGCCATTTTGACTGACTAATCATGTGACACGGGCGCTATCGCCTACGTCACTTCCCTCAGCAGCGGGACACAAACTTTATGAGTACATCTACCTAACGGTTCGCAGTTGAGGTCCGTGTCTTCAAATGTTACTGTTTTACAGCATCTGGAAAATGTATACTTCTTTATGAATCACCCTGTATAATTATCTGGTAAAACACCCTGTTTTGAGCATGGTTTGACATGCTCCATTCAGTCATGAGTGAATTTTTAAAATTATTTCACCCTTAAATTGCTGCTAAAATTTGTTCACGACTAAATTAGTTTTACAGTGTATAATTCAACGGTTCTCAGTCACCCAGGAGCTAAGATACTTTTTTTTTTTTCATGAGGAAATTTATGAGACCATTGTGAATACATGTTTTTCTGTAGTAGACCACAAAATTAAAATTCCCGATCTGGGTTTGTGGATCGCATCTGCCCCTGGTTTCCCGTCCATAGGGAGATAATGAGTTGCTCAAATTAAAGTCTTATATCTCACTTTACTTACAAAATGTCAACATGTGTTCATAATATTCAGCGATTTCCCATATGCCCTACGAAAAACGTCCAGTATTAACCACTGTGCATTATCTGATATTTTGACTTATTACAAAGGGCATAACGACCGAAATTTCTGTCACAGAACTTTATTATGTGTGCTGTGTCCGTATCTTTTTATGATTCAGGAAATTAACAAATTCATAATTTTATAATTTGTCTCCAGCCAATGCTATATACAGTATACAGGGCCGACGCACACACATGTATGCTTAGTGACGCACTTAGGAATTCTTGTTGGAGGGGAGCTATATATATACACTGAAGAGCAATTGAATTAGAGACAAAGCCGCGGATGGCTTAGTGGTTAGTGTTTCAGACTATCGATGCTGGGTCCCCAGGTTCAAGCCTGGGCTGATCTTTCAGAGATGGTGTGATTTACTAACAATCGCTGAATATCCGCCGTGCATCGGACGAGCACGTAAAGTGACGGCCCCCAGGCTGGACCCACTGGTTAAATGGGTATCCTTTCCTATGTCCTCCCTGAAATTCGCTCACCCATCTATGTGCAATATCGTACTTGTACGGTGGCGCCATCTACTGTACTCTAATCTCACTGCAAACTGTTCTGTCAAAAGTCGCTAGACTTGCTCTCATTCCTTCCGTTTCTGTGTCCTGCCCAAAAGGCGATCTCGCTGTAGGTGGCTGGGACCTAAACTCTACTACCTGTGGACGGAAGTCCTACATGAAAATGACAAATTCTCCGGCGTTATATGAATTAGAGACAGCTGGCGGTATGCAAAATTGGCACTGTGGGCGGCCCTGTAAACGGAAATGACATGATGTATGCAGCGATCCGACGATATAAGGAGTGATACGACGGGAATCAGTAAGACTCGGACGCAGTATGGGTAAGACAAAGGATCTAAGCGCATTTGATCGTGGGCAAATTGTCGGGGCCCGACGAATGGGTCACTTCATCTCGGAAGTCGTGCAGACACTGGGATTTTCATAAGCCACTGTATCACGGGTGCACCGTAAGTACATCGAATCCGGTAAAACCATCCCTGCAAGGGCCAACTGCCGTGGACAACAGCGTGTGGATGAGCGGGAATCATCGTCGGCTAGCTCGCATTCTAACAGCGGATAGACGGGCCACAGTGCAAGAAATCACTCGGCAATTTAACGCTGGTGCACAAAAACGTGTAAGCAGCCACACCATCCAGAACCATCTCCTCGCTATGGGGTACAGAAGCCATCGTCCCACGAGGGTACCGCTGCTGACCGCACATCACAGGGTGCAAAGATTAGCATGGGTCGCGGAAACATCGCCACTGGACCCTAGACATGTGGAAAAATGTTGCTTGGACTGATGAGTGGATATTCACGTTGGTACATGCGGATGGCAGGATACGAGTACGGCGCAAACCACATGAAGCGATGGATCCTTCTTTCCAGCAGGGTCCTCTTCAAGCTGGTGGGGGTGGCATTCTCGTCTGGGGACTGTTTACGTGGACAGAAATGGGACCCTTGGTACGTGTGACATCGTCCCTCACAGGGCAACGCTACCGGGATATCCTGGACGACCATTTGCTCCCGTTTGTGCGCCTTCAACATCCCACTGGGGACCTCATCCTGCAACAAGATAATGCCCCGTGCCATCGCTCCCGAATTGTATCCGAATGGTTGGATGAACACTCCACCGACGTGACCTCGCTTCCTTGGCCAGCTAGGTCACCCGACTTCAATCCCATCGAGCACATCTGGGATGCCGCCGAGAGAGATGTTCAAGGCTCTGACCCTCCTCCATCAAATCTTCGTGAACTGTGGGAGCTTGTTCAGGGATCGTGGATGGATCCGTATGGCTTCCCAACGCTTCCGGTGTCTTGTCGAGTTCATGCCGAAACGAATCGCCGCCGTCATCAGGACAAAAGGTGGTGCTACACGTTACTAGACAGGTATCTCTAATTCAATTGCTCTTCAGTGCATATATATATATATACCAGAGTTGTTTCAGTCCTTCCAGCAGAAGTTGCACATGCAATCAAGAACATGAAGCGGGGAAAAGCTCCAGGAGAAGATGGAATTACTGTAGACATCATACAAGAAGCAAGTGGGGAAATCGAAACAGTACTCGCCCAAATTTTCACTCGATGCCTTAATGAAGGGAAAATTCCTGAGGATTGGAACAACGCTACAATGATCTTGCTACATAAAAAAGGTGACATTGAGGATCTCAGGAACTACAGACCTATCAGCCTCCTATCAGTGGTTTATAAAATCTTCACTAAAGTTCTTTCACACCGCTTGAAGGTGACACTGGACATTGCTAAACCGAGAGAACAAGCTGGATTCAGGAGTGGCTACAACACAATAGATCATATCCACGTACTGAGAGAACTAATTGAAAGAGCGAGGGAATATGAACTTCCATTGTGCATGGCTTTTATCGATTATGAAAAAGCCTTTGATTCGGTGAAACAATCAGCAGTTGCAATGGCTCTGAAGTCCTGCGGTATTGAAGATGCATACATTAATATTATTAATAACATCTATGAAAATGCAAGTGCAAAGATTCGGCTGTTTGAAAATACAACACACATAAAAATTGGAAAAGGAGTGAGACAAGGTGACACCATATCTCCGAAGCTCTTTAATGCCACATTGGAAAATGTCTTTCAATCACTGAACTGGGAAAACAAAGGGATAAAGATTAATGGAGATTATCTAACCCACCTTCGTTTTGCTGATGACATAGTCATTTTTGCAACTACCCCATCAGAGCTACAGAGTATGATCCAGGAACTTGCTGACAAGAGTAAAGAAGTGGGATTAAAAATGAACTTTCAGAAGACAAAAGTGATGTACAATGCTTTTACAAGAAATGAAGATTTATCGATTGATGGAGAAAAGCTGGAGATAACAGACACGTACGTTTATCTTGGACAGCAGATATCAAGTGAGGGTCACATTGGTGAAGAAATTAATCGGCGTACAAAACTGGCCTGGAGAGCTTTTTGGAAGAAACAGCATAATTTTCAAGAGCAATATGCCATTATGTCTTAAAAGAAAAGTGTTTGATCAATGCATCCTTCCAGTGCTTACGTATGGTGCAGAGCTAAAAGACACATACAAAGGCTGCAGACAACTCAAAGCAACATGGAGAGGTGCATGCTTGGTGTAACCAGGAGAGATAAGAAGAGGAACACGTGGATCCGAAAAATGACAAGAGTGGAAGACATCATGATCAGAGTTAAATCCCTGAAATGGCAATGGGCTGGACATACTGCCAGAAGAACAGACCATCGATGGACAGCCGAAATTTTAGATTGGATTCCAAGGGACAGGAAAAGACTCAGAAGAAGACCTCATGGAAGATGGGTGGATGAAATTCGAAAGTATGCGGGAGTGACATGGAGGAGACTGGCACAAGACAGACCGTTGTGGAGGAAACTTGGGGAGACCTTCGTCCAGCAGTGGATTGATAATGGTTGACAATTATGATGATGATATATATATATACACTGAGTAGCCACTGTCATGGCGAAAATTTTAACCTCTGGTGAATTTCGGAAAGACCTGATCAATCTTTCTGTTGGTTTATCGGAGATTAATTAATGCAAAAATTTTCTCCCATGACATACGGTAGAAGAAAATTCCTGGTTGAAAGGCAGGGGAATTCATGCGCAAAATTCGCTTGTCTTAATCACAACCAGGAAAACAAAATTTCATGTTGGTGAAAAAAAAAAAAAAAAAAAGAATGATATTTGATTTAACTGACTTTGGGCTTTTGAAAATAATTATTTTATCTGTTCTTTTATCGCGATAGGGAAAGGCGAGTAGGTGTGCAGCTCAGAGAATCAAAATTAATTTTAGTTTAACATCACGGAACGAGAGAAAAAGAAAATTAAAATTAGTGATTTTCTGCAAAGCAAGAATTCGCCATTTTTCGTTCCTCGTTTCCAAACGTCGAGAAAAGTCGCCCAAAAGTGCAACATCTTTTCGTCTTTTGGGTAAGGAATTCAGCAACAGAATCTATTTTTAGACCTCAGGGTCAAGAGGCTTGGTCCCTACGTGTGAAGGTCAAGTTCATCTTCCCCTGGCCGACCAGAGGATGCACGTGCCTAGTAACATTTTTTTTTTTTCGTGGAGAGTGTTGGACGCTGCAACGATGCCTGAGTGAAGGTCGGGGGTCACTCGAGGCCTGGGAGAGAAATTCCGCTGTTGCCATGCAAAAGGTCAGCCAATCAGGGGTCAGCATTTTTTTCCAACACGCGAGACTTCTTTGACACTTTGAGACGCTTGTCTCAGTCACTTTTGTTCTTGTCCTCTTGCTGGCCGGGAGAAAGAGGGGACAGCCGAGTCTCTCCTCGCCTTTTGGTGGGGAGAGCATTTGCTGACCACCATGATTTGACATCGAGGTAAAAAAAGCTTAAAGGAGCCTAGTAGCGACGGTCTTCTAGCGTGGGGACTTGTCAGGTTCATGGTTAGTTACAAAAAAGAAAGCCGCCCCGGTGGCGCAGTGGTCTAAGGCGCTGGCCTCTGATCATTCGTCCGTAAGTGGTCCGGGTTCGAATCCCGGTCAGGCATGGATGTTGTGTTTGTCTTACGGCACTGGCTCTCTCCCTTCCCTGGAACCAGTGACAGTACATTAGGGACGGGCGACTGCTTATAGCCCATTGAGTTGCTCACGGTGGTCGTTAACCTCCAATAAAAAAAGAAAAAAAAGGAGCTCAGGGCTTGCGATGAATTGCTCACTTATTCCACCAAATGAAAAGAGGTGGAAGAAATTATGAAGAAAGGACAGGGCCACCGTAGGACGAGACCTCCTCGGGGCGCAGCGAAAGATGATCACCGATGCACTCCTAAGCATTCTCGTGAGAGCTGATGGATAAAGAGAGAAGAACCTCCGTGGTGATGCCGTCCACCTTCCAATGCAGCCGACCAAATTCCTACCAGAGTAGAGCCATGGGCATCGAAAAGGACAAGGGAGAATTACTCCCTCTGAGAGGGTCCATCATCACCAGCTTCGGGATGTCTTTTGTTTTCCCTGTGTTCAGGTGAAGTGCTCGGGCACATTGTGTCCAAAAAGAAAGAGAAAGACATTTTAAAGATGACAATCCGATTTTTGGCGTAAATGTGACAAGGATGGTAAGTCAGATAATATTTGAAAACTTGAAAATTTTCATCGTCCTGGAGCGGGACACGAACCCGCGTCTCCCAGAAAACGCCTAGGTATGCTAACCACTACACCACCCAGAACGACCAAGTTTCAAGTTTCAAATTTGTATCATATGGCGTAATCCCGTATTTCTTTCATGAGAAAGACATTGTTGGAGGCGAAGAGAGGATCAACAGTGACAGTGTGATGAGAAGATTTTTTTTTATTTGAAATAAGAGTTGTTCATGCCCAGCCCAGAAGGTAAATTCTTTCTCGATTTTTTTTTTTTTTGTATTATGTTGTGACCGCTGCGGAATTGTTGAACGAGTGGGTCAGCAGTGTGAAATCAAATTTATAGTTCTGCGAAAAAAAAAAAAAAAGAAGAAATTTTCTTTTTTTTTTTTGAGGTTAGCTGGATGTGGGACAGATGTCCCCATATTGTTGTTGAGTTTTCAAAATTAAAATTTATTAGTTCCTCAGGTATGAGTTCAGAAAAAAAAAAAGAAAAAAAGAAAGGGGAGTTGAAAATGCTTTCATTTTTTTTTTTTTTTTTTGTGTGTGTTGTCATGTCTGGTAGTTTAGCAACTCCCCAGGCCAGTAAATTTTAATGTATCGGAAAAATTTGGTTTAATGTTTGAGCACAGTAAATTTTGGTGCATCGATAATAGTTTAGTTGGGCATGTGATAATTGAAAAGCAGTGTTATTGTGATGCCGTGGGTGATAAAATATTTGTAAACATTTTTCTCTAGCCTTTTACTGCGTTGAGTTATTTTTTTTTATGAGTGAAGATAAATTATGGGATGATTTATATTGGGATTTTGGGAACATATTATAGTGTGATGAAATTGGAAACCTAAAGTGCTGTTTACATTCTTGGAGTGTTGAGTGTCGAAATTAAGATGGTAGGTGTGTTATTTGAGGACCAGTATTTTACATGCTCCAGATGAGTGTTAATCTCCCATTGGAAAGGGGTGATCTTAGGGCAAGCAGGGAACTTGTCCTAGGGCAGAGGGCTCTGAGTAGGGAATTTTCACCAGGATGCGATATGTGCAGAATAGAAGTTAAAGTATTTTTTGTTCTCAAGTTTAGTATTTCACAAAAAGAATGAACATCATGGGTTGAGAAGACACACTTTTGCTCACCAGTTCCAGTATTAATTGTTCTTTTCTTTGGCCTAAATTTTCTTGTTTTTACAAAAAGAGTCTAAATTGTAATTTTAATTTTCAATAAGGTGAAAATATTTAGTGGGTTATGTAAATGGTCAGTGTTATTGTCTGAAGTGGACCTGCGCATTGCCATGGTGCAGAAGAATTTCCTTGCTAGTGATTTTTCCTGGGATATATGTGGATATTGTGATTTAGGATTTCTTGGGATATATAGAGAGATAAGTGAATTTTCCTGGGATACATATGGATATTGTGATTTAGGATTTCTTGGGATATATAGAGAGATAAGTGAATTTTCCTGGGATACATATGGATATTGTGATTTAGGATTTCTTGGGATATATAGAGAGATAAGTGAATTTTCCTGGGATATATGTGGATATTGTGATTTAGGATTTCTTGGGATATATAGAGAGATAAGTGAATTTTCCTGGGATACATGTGGATATTGTGATTTAGGATTTCTTGGGATATAGTGAGATAAGTGATTTTTCCTGGGATATAGTTGTGTTGGTTCTGGGCCGGATGTGCCTGGAGTATTTAGGGTTGAAGTACGACAGGCTCTTGCAGGCGTGGTTGATCAACGTGGTATCATGCATTGGTTCGAAAAGGGAGATCCTTGAGGACGTGGTTTTTGGGGGAAAACTTGTCTTCAAACCCCCAGTAGTTTCGATGCTCACGAAGATATGTACTGCCAGCGAGGGTCGGTCGGGCGTTGCTTCAAGAAATGTGGTGAGATCATGTTAGAGGAAATTATGTGCCTGATGATGATGTGTCGCACTTGAGGATTTTTTCCTTTCCTTTTGCATAGGCTGAAAGTGGATTCACGACCCAATTTCACGCCTTCAGCCTGACTGGTATTTTCTTCCTGTGTTGGTTCTCAAAACCCAGGGTAGTGTCTGAACTGAGAGTATTTGCCTCACCGCTACCTCAGTAATTCACTGCAGGTGTTAAATTTAATTTTTGTTTTGTGATTTAGGGTATCTAAATTAATTTGTTTATGATATGCTGTAGTGCTGGGAAGTAAATTCTAAATTCTGGTTGTTAGTGTTAGTGAACTTGATATTTGGTTTGGAAATTTAGTTAATTGGTATTTTGAGCTTTTGTTTACAGTATAGAGTTATTAAGTATCTTGAGCTATTATGTGAAGTGCAGAGTGAGGTGATTTTTATGAGCAAGCTAGTGCAAGAAGATTGTTTGAATTTCTGAATTATGTTGATGATGTTATGAATAGTGATAATTTTTAAGTTATTTAGTGAGGTTTCTTTATAAGTGAAGTAGGTTCATTCAGGGTAGTTCTATAGGTTATGTAATGTTAATTAATGCTTGTGCTCAGTGTAAATTCTGTTGTGAGGATAATTTACTTGGTTTGTTTACTTTCAGATAGTAGATTTGGTTAATGTATAATTTGGGGCTCTTATTATAACTGTAAATTTAATTGAAGTTTTTGAAGCTGGTCTGGGAGATTGCGGAGTTTGCTAAGATTGTTTAGGTGCTGTAAATTTAAATCAATAAGTGTAAAATTGTAAATTTGTCATTGAGCTAACTAGGTGAGAGAGAAGAGAGTACGTTTGAAAAGAACAGAACTTGTCCACCTGGTGGAATTCAAAAGAATACAGTAATTTTTTTGTGTGTAGGCTATGTGAATTGTAGTGGAATTTTGGATGCATACAGTGTGTAAACCATGTGAATCATAGTATGATTTTGGAGGCATAAATTCAAAGCCTAGTGTTCAAACCAACTGTGTTGAAATATGTCAGGCTATGCTGTTCATAAGGCCAGTGGCCAAATAGAAATAGAAAGAAAATTGAGATTCTGTTTTTATACTGCTGTGTTTAAGCAAAAAAAAAAAAAAAAAAAAAAAAGAAATACCATCTGTTTGTCCACTAAATTAACTTGTTAAGTTTTTAAAGAAAAATAATAAATACAGGCAGTAGCCTTTCAAAAAAAAGTTCAAAATGAGTGCAGTGTGAAAAATTTTGTGTGCTGTTGTCTTCCATGACTTGGGCCCATGTACCCACCTTAGCTTGACTAAGGCTATCGATCCGAATCCTGGTATTATAAGGTATTTCATAACTGCAATTTTTGTCCTATCCTTTTAAATTGACTTTCACCGCCTCCACAAGTTGTTGTTGAACGAGTACATTTTATCCATGACTTATAGTGACACATTTTCATTCACATGCAACAATATCCACTTATTTTTGCACTTTCAGATGACTCAACTCTGCGTGAACACAAACAACGCAAACTTTTCAATAACTTCTTGTGGAATGTAAATTTTAGATGCATTTTTGTTTAGGATGTTCATGGCCTTCTAATACTTAGAAAATATTTTTGTTTTGAAATGCATCCACCCATCTCCCAAATTTAAATTTTCTATAATTTCCATAGAAATTTCAATATCAGCATAAATATAGTAATGCTTTTAATAAATAACAATCAATTCAATATACAAAATTAATTTTTTTACATCACCAAAACACCACCTTATTATGACCACCCCTCAGTACTTCGTTGGTCCACCTTTTGCCTTTAATACTGCGTCGATTCTTCGTGGCATGGACTCCACGAGACGTTGATAGGTGGTTTGTGGAATCTGAGACCATGCTTGATGAATAGCACTTTCCAGGAGTGTGAGATTGCAGGATTGTGGATCCAGCTGTCTGATAGCTCGTTCAACTTCATCCCACAAATTCTCAAAGGGGTTGAGATCTGGAGATTGTGGGGCCACCTAAGCAAAGTAAACTCACCGGCATGTTCCTGAAACCAATCCTGTACAATACAAGCACTATGGCAGGACACATTATCTTGTTGAAAGTAGCCATCGCCATTGGGATAAACCATCCACATGACAGGATGCACTAGGTCCGCAATGATGTTTTGATATGATGTGTCAGTCAGACGTGGATCAACACGAATTAAAGGGCCCAAAGCATGCCAGGAAAACATTCTCCAAACCATAACGTTGCCTCCATCAGCTTGAAGGGAATGCATTTGGGGTCCATGCTTTCGTGCTGTATCCGTCAAATTCTCACTCGACCATCGGCATGGTGCAGCTGAAAACGTGATTCATCGGACCACATAATTTGTTTCCAATTATCGACTGTCCAATTCTTGTGCTCCTGTGCGAACTGGAGACGTCTTCTCTTGTTAACTGCAGACAGCAAAGGTGTTCGAACAGGCCTTCGGCTGCCATATCCCATCCGATGCAGTGTTCGGCGAACAGTGTGTGCAGAGATCATTTGAGGTGATCCTTGATTAAAATGGTCTGTAATTTGCTGCACTGTTGCCTGTTACCAGTCTGGACACTCTCCGTTCCGCCCGAGCAGTCACTAGTCTGGACACTCTCCGTTCCGCCCGAGCAGTCACTAGTCTGGACACTCTCCGTTCCGCCCGAGCAGTCACTAGTCGATGACGATCACACGTTGCATGTAGAGACCCAGTTTTTTGGCTGACAGTCCAGTCTTTAAACACTTTAACAACAGCTGCTCTGGAACATTTCACGAATGCGGCGGTTTCGGTGATACTCGCTCCATGGCTCCGAGCTCCTACAATCATTCCACGTTGAAAGTCCGTCAAATCACATTTTTTACCCATCTCGTCACCCAAAAATCACTTCTACTACTGTCGCAAGCACTAAGTTTTCCCTTTTTATACTAACCTCGCCCCTTGCGGGAAACAGCGTGCAGCCATAGCTCATTTGCTTGAAACTGTCAGGTGGTCATAATAAAGTGGCCACTCAATGTATAAACTATGGACAACAAGAATCGTTACGGTATACTCAAAAACGCATATAGCGTATTAAATCCGTTTATTATTATGGCGTAATAAGCACGAAGATTCGCCAAGCTTTCGCTCGCACTCCACTGGAAGGCTTTTTTCAAAGCAATGGTAGACATAAAAATGCTATTTCATGTCTACCATTGCCTTGAAAAAGCCTCCCAGTGGAGCGCGAAAGCTTGGCGAATCTTTGTGCTCATTACACCACAAAAATAAACAGATTTGATACGCTGTATGCGTTTCTTGAGTATTCATATTGTGTTGTATTAAAAATAACGTTAAGAGTCGTCAGGGGTTGGCGTTCAGCGCCACGGTGGCAGAAATATGAAACACTGCTTGTACATTGACTGATAAGGAGTAACAGAGCCTTGAGCAGTAACATCAACAGTTGATAATCACAGTTAGCCGTGGTTCTGGTACCATGTCCACAAAGGGGATGTCGGAATGGTCGTCAAATAAAAAGTTCCTTGGCGATATTTCAACCTGCGGCTTTAAACTGGGTGCGGTGTTATTTTCACTAACAAACCAAGGATATAAGTTAAACTTCGGCGTTACACTTGGTGTATTTTCGGTAATAATAATAACAAAGAAGAATTCAATAATGATTTGGTCATTTCTATTGGGTGTGCAACTTAATTCTCGGCCCCTAACCGCAAGCGATCATACATAGAACGTTGGTAAATACAAATAGCTGTGTGAGATAATGGGTGATTGCAGCGCCATCCAACAGCTTTCAAGGCAACCGTAACCGCTCACAGCTGTAGTGACAGAAGGGACGAAAGTTGACGGTGAAAGCAATGTCGTTCGAGAAGCAACATTTGAGGCACTGCCTTCTGTTGGTGTTTCATCTGAAAAAAGTGCCGCGGAAGCCCAGCAAATGATCTGTGCTGCTTTGGGTGAGGCTGCTGTGTCCTACAGTACGTGTAAGAAGTGGTTTCAGCGGTTTAAGCAGGGAAATTTCGATCTCCGTGGTGCAGAACGTCCAGAACAGCCACAGAAAGTTGACGATGAGGAACTGGAACAACTGTTGGACGCGGATCCCTGTCGCACACAGTCAGAGCTCGCCCAGGAACTCGGAGTAACACGGCAAGCCATTGCAAAGCGCCTGCACAAGCTTGGACGGATTCACAAGGAGAGCCTTTGGGTGCCCCACCAACACACAGCTGCGAACAAGTCTAGGCGCTACGATGTTGCTGTTTCCTTGCTCTCCAGATTCAAGAAGAAGGATTTCCTCCACAAGATTTAGACCTGTGATGAGAAGTGGATCCTCTACGATAATCCTAAGCGGCGCAAATCGTGAGTTTATCCAGTCAGCCTACCACCAGTACTACCAAACCGAATATCCATGCCAGGAAGTTGTTGCTGTGCATATGGTGGGATCAGCGCGGTGTCGTACACTATCAGTTGCTCAAACCTGGTGAAACGGTTAATGCTGAGCGTTATTGTCAACAAGTCATTCGTGTGAGTGACGCAATGGAGGCGAAAAGGCCATACACCGGCAAGGGCAGAAGGTCGGTCCTGTTGCTTCAGGATAACGCACGTCCTCACACCGCGAAAACGACTTTAAACACGATCACCGACCTGGGATGGGAGATTTTGTCCCACTCGGCGTATTCTCGACTTCGCCCCGTCGGATTATGACCTCTTTCGCTCCCTGCAACATCACCTGAGTGATACACACTTCATTTCTGTCGAGGAGGTCCACACAAGTATTGATGACTTTATCAACTCGAAACATCCCTCTTTTTTCCGCACTGGCATTCGGCAGCTCCCTGACCGATGGTTCAAATGTATCCAACACGACGGGGATTATTTCCCTGATTAGGTACGTATTCTATTTGCTATAATTTGCTGACAACGTGTCGTGCCTGTGGCCGAGAATTAAGCAGCACACCTAATAGAAACAATTTTTAAACTTCGGGGCCATGGCATTTCCCCATAGTAGGTATGTGTGTTTTTGTAGTGGAGCACAAGATTTTTTTTTTTTTTTGATCGAAGGTTTAACGACCACCGTGAGCAACTCAATGGGCTATAAGCAGTCGCCTGTCCCAAATTTAGGGTCGCTGGTTCCAGGGAAGGGAGAGAGCCAGTGCCGTAAGACAAACACAACATCCATGCCTGACCGGGATTCGAACCCGGACCCCTTACGGACGAATAATCAGAGGCCAGCGCCTTAGACCATTGCGCCACCGGGGCGGGGGAGCACAAGATTAGAATTCCCGGTGTAGTTTGGACGTCCCAATTTACCGCTGGACTTAGGTACGTCATTTAAAGAGAAATTTCATGTGTTTTTAAAAACTTA
Organism: Macrothele yani; assembly: GCA_039090855.1. Lineage (NCBI taxonomy): Eukaryota > Metazoa > Arthropoda > Arachnida > Araneae > Macrothelidae > Macrothele > Macrothele yani. Next base: position 72,251,951 of record CM077032.1, on the reverse strand, counting down.
AGTAGAGGAAGAGACAAATTACACACGAGGCGGTGAGCAACTCAGCACATTGTTTTTATTATTAGACTGCAAATATAACTTCCACACAGTATCATCTTAAACCAAAGAGCTTAAAACTGCGAATTTAAAAAGAAAAACACTCATTAGAAAAGTACATCAGCTAGTAAAACAGTTTATTTGTAAACAGATTATGCATAATTTTCTCTCTTGGTTCTCAATTATGGCACAATCAGCTGGTAACAAATAGCGGTGAAGTTACAATATTACACTCATCATGCACGATGTAAACTGATTTACAATATATAAATTTACATATAAAGCCTTTTATGTACAAGAGTATTTGCAGATCTTGGATAATTCTATTCACAGAAGCAAACATAAAGGCTGCTTAATTCCAACAAAAAAAAAATGCAGCTGCAATTATCGGCAAAAATAGTCACTTTTGCGTAAAAAGTGTACTGCATATATATATATATATACAAATTTAAAAATACCAATATTCAGTAAAAAGTCAGCTGTGCTACTGTGATATGTTATATACAGCCATAATTTTACTTTGTAGAAATTTTAATCACATAGGTGTGCAATTAAAATAATGAAAGTCCACAGAAATACTGTCGTAAGTGAAGCAAAACAAAATCAGCTTGAATGCAGAATTTTTTAACTTACAATACATTTCCTTGTTTACTGAAATACACTGCTGGACAATTGCTAAGGACGGATCATAAACGGCTGTATAGCGCATAAAAAAAGTAAGTGTATTTGGATGCCAAGTGAAATAAAATAATGTCAGAATGCCAGGACATTACAAGAAAGACAATTTATTGTGCTCTGAAATCCAGAAGGCTTTGGAACGTGTTCAAGGGACAAACAGGCCATTTTGTGCAGAATACGTTAACGTGAAAAAAATGCAATTACCGTCCGCAAGGCGTTCCGGCGTAAGATGTCAATACGGGATATGGCCACCATGGAGGGCGATGCAAGATTCCACACGTTCGTGTCATGCTTTGCACAACATTATCAAGCAGCTGTTGGGGTAATTTATCCCATTCCTCTGTCAATGCACGGATGAGTGTGTCCTTGTTTATTGGAGGTCATTGGCGACCAGCAAGACTCCTCACCAAAGCATCCCAGACATTTTCAATGGGATTCAGATCTGGAGAACGTGCTGGCCATACAAGGCGTTGAATATCCTCGCTCTCAAGACACTCCTGGACAGCGACTGTTCGATGACATGTTGCGTTGTCGTCCATGAAAATGAATCTATCACCGACGGCACCACAGAACATGCGAACATGAGGTAGCAGAACATCATTAATGTATCGTTGGCCAGTCATAGTCCCAGTTGGAAGCACATAGAGGGACGTACGGCCATTGATCATGATGCCAGCCCATACCATGAAACTACATGTCGGATATCGGTCCCTTTCCTCTATGTTTGCTGGACAATATGCAGTACCACTATCACGCCAGATCAGTTGTCGTCGACAATCAGACGATAGACTGTATCTACTCTCATCTGAGAAGAGGACAGCAGACCAGTCGTTATCAGTCCAATTGCGATGTTGATGGCACCATTGCAAACGGGCGATACGGTGACGTCTGGACAATGGGATGCACACAACAGGACGGCGGGCGTATAGTACTCCTTCATGCAAACGTCTGGCGACATTTTTTCGGGAGATCCGCTTGCCAGTAGCAGCCATAAACTGATCTGCTACCTCACTAGCTGTGCTGCGCCGGTGTCTTTTTGTTGATAGCACTATGTACCGATCTTCTGCAGGTGTCGTACTGCGAACACGACCTCCCCCGTGACGTTTGATACACTCTCCATTTGTTTGAAATGATTTCCAAAGCCTTGAAACAACACTGTGGTTGACGTCGAACTCCCTGGCAACATCTGTTATTTTTCGCCCTTCTTCAATCTTGCCAATAATACGGCCACGCGTAAAATCATCTAGGTGATGTCGGGAAGACATACTGAAAATTGCAAGTTCGTCAATTGATTCTTTCCCTTTCAACTTTGCGTTTGAACAACAACGGTCAATACGCGTCAAATCCTTTATATCTCTTATCAGCGCTATGACGTAACGAACAAGTTCGGCAATCCCAAATTTGCATACGCACAACACGTCTTACTGTATCCCGCACTTATGCTGAATTCCACATTTTCCTGCCTTCCATTTATGGTCGCTATCGTTGTTATTGTCATCCGTCCTTAGCAATTGTCCGGCAGTGTATTTTACATATATACGAATACAGTGCATTTTTTCTGGAGAAAAAGGTGCCGGAACTGTTAAACATAAGTTCTTGTAAAAGGGGAGGTTTTACCAAATAGAAAACAAATCAATTTCTTGAATATTATTCTCTAAACCGTAAACAATACGAGAACTCAATTTACGTGCTCATATGCCCTATGTGGATCCCATTCAGCAACAAAAATGGAACATTCCAATACACGTGTGACAGATTTTCCTTTAAAACTACGGTTAAGTTCCGACATCGTATATCGGGGTACCCTAGTGGTCAACGTTCCCTAGTTAGATACCCTAGTGGTCAACGTTCGTGACTGCTACGGAGAGGTCTCAAGTTCGATCCGATGCAAGTACGAACCACTAAATATCCTATGTTAAAAACAAATACAGCTGTCTGAGCACGATAACAACGCACCAGATACTAAATAAAAGATGTTATACAGGGTGTCCCACTCGCTACCGAACCAGGCATTTCTTTAATAATATTAACACCAATGAAGATATTGCAACGAAATTTGAAGTGGACTTACCTCATTTCGTGCGAAATGTGATGACATCGCAACATGTGCCGGAAGTGGCCACCACTGGCGTCCAGACAACATTGAACCCATCGCTGTCCGCCAGCCAGCCGGAGTGCCCTTTAGTGGCAGACACATTCCTAAGTGTGGTGCCACTGAGGAGCAGTCCGCCAGCCAGCCGGAGTGCTCCTTAGTGGCAGACACACATTCCTAAGTGTGGTGCCACTGAGGAGCAGTCCGCCAGCCAGCCGGAGTGCTCCTTAGTGGCAGACACATTCCTAAGTGTGGTGCCACCGAGGAGCAGTCCGTCGCGTCTATCTACTGCTGTGTTATGCCACTTCGCTGAGCGTGTCTACACAATACGGTTGTTGATAGTGAGTGCTCGTGCTCGTGGCTGTTCACGTACGTGGGGAAATGTATCGGTATACTCTGGAGGAGCGAGTGTTTATTGTTCGCACTTACTGGAAAACAGAATCGATAAAGTCTTGTCAACAGCAATTCCTGGAGAGGTTTGCAGGCAGACATCCGAGGAGCAAATCCACCATTTGGGCACTGTCGAAGAAACTGGAAACAGGGGACTTTATTAGACGACGTCCACAAATGTTCGAGGAAACAATCCAGAATGTAAAGGGCCGACTACTTGTGTCTCTCAGGAAGTAACTTCGCCGATTGTCACAGGAAACAGGGTTGTCCAAAAGCACTTGTCAACGTGCTGTGAAAAAAGCGAAGCGTACCGTATCTCCGTGGTCCACGAACTGAAAGAGCCTGACCACGTGAAACGAGTGACATACTACCGATGATTTCAGACATTTCTTCAGGAAAATCCGGGCATTCTGGACTACATCACGTGGTTCTCGAACGAGGCGTGGTTTCACATGTCCGGATACCTCAATTCTCAAAATTCCCGTATTTGGGCCAGTGAGAATCTCAGCGCGATACATGAAGAACCCCTTCATTCACAGAAAATTGGTGTTTGGTGTGGGATGACCCGGCGCCGCATAATTGGTCCCATCTTCTTCGATACAACCATCACAACACCTGCATACACGGAAATCTTCAACACCTTTGTAAATCAATTGGACGACGACGAACTCTCCATTGGATATTATCAGCATGATGGAGCGACTTCACACACCAGTATGGCCGAAATTCAGTCCTTTTTCGCGACCTTGTCAGTTTGAACGGTCTACGGCCACCGCGCTCGCCGGATCTGACGCCTCCTGATTACTTTTTTGGGGGATATCTAAAAGGGAGAGTTTACCAAAAGAAACCGCGAACCATAGATGCCTTGAAAGCAAACATCACCGAAGAAATTCAGGCAGTGACGGCGGACGTACTGGCAAGGACTTTCCACAATATGGTGCGCCGGGTTCAATGCTGTCTGGATGCAAATGGTGGCCACTTCCAGCACATGTTGTGATGTCATCACATTTCGCACGAAATGAGGGAAGTCCACTTCAAATTTCGTTGCTTCTTCATTGTATGTTAATATTATTAAAGGAATGCCGGGTTCGATAGCGAGTGGGAAACCCTGTATTTACAATTTAAAAACTACATACACGTAATTAAAAAAAAACAAAAAAACATAGTAAGATCTTTCGGAAATACTATACCTCCATCCTCAGGCATAGCGTGCAGAAATGGGAATGTCCCGAGTACAAATACACTCAAGCAATACCAACATGCCTCAGTCGAGTACACTCTAGCAATACCATCATGCCTCAGTCGAGTACACTCAAGCAATACCATCATGCCTCAGTCGAGTACACTCAAGCAATACCATCATCCTAGTCAAATACACTCAAGCAATACCATCATGCCTCCTCACTAAATATCCGCCTTGCGTCGGATGGACACGTTAAGCCGTCGGACCCCGGGTACTGGCCCCCCGGTCAGTTATAAATTAGGGCAAATGGACGATGTCATCGCTCTTTCCACGTTATTTATTAAACAACGCATAGCGACTGAAAAATTGTATTCCGGCACTGCTGGGATCGAACCCCAGAACTCTCGATAACTAGTCGAGTGCGTTCGAATTTACGCTACAGCGCCAACAATTCTCAGCGCCATGCGTGGTTTATCAGTCAGCATCTGACTACAGGAATACGTATTGATGGTCTCAGCAACTGAGATGTCGTCATCTGGTGGCATTTAAAGCAACAGCTATTTTAATTGTAGCTGATAAATTCAAAGGGCGATAGAAATGTTTAATATATATGAAATACATGGAGATAATGTAAATGGACGATGTCATCGCTCTTTCCACGTTATTTTTTAAACAACGCATAGCGACTGAAAAATTGTATTCCGGCACTGAGTCGCTATGCGTTGTTTAAAAAATAACGTGGAAAGAGCGATGACATCGTCCATTTACATTATCTCCACGTATTTCATATATATTAACCATAAATTAGGGCGTTTTCCTCCCACTTTCCTTTCTACCTCGCTTCCACGTGGCTTTCCTATCGGTCACTCTAGCCCAAATCTCTTAGCTTCCTACAGGGTTGTTTAAGACCTGGGACCAGACACTGCCTTCCTAAAATCCTCTACATTGTAATGATCTGATCTGACATCGTAAATCGTCTACTAGTGAGATATGTTCAAGGGTGTTGAGCTTACTGACTTTCAACGAGGTGTTCTTAGAGGGTGCCACATCAGTAACCTGCCTTAGAGGTCTGCACGGGCCTTTTTGTTTTAGTTTAGAGAACAAAGTAACGGGCCGGGCTTTTTCGGAGACACTTACGACCAGGCCGGGCCAAGTCCGGCCCGTTGCTTTTATCGCAGTGATAAAGACAGAAAAAAAATCGTGTCCCCCGATTTCCTGGTGTGTTTAACTGTTTCGCTGGCTATACATACTTCCTTGACATAGCACAGTGCGTTATCAGAAAAGCAAGGAGGGGTACTCACAGTGTTTTTACCATCTGTAGGTATTAAGTTGGTAAAACCACTTTGGGGCTAGTTGAAATCAAAAAGATGTGTGTGTTGTGGGGTACAGAGTGTGTCTTCAGTGAGGTGAGGGTGTTTTTTGTATGAGAGAGTAGGACGAAATGATTTTTTTTCTCCTATCTCTAATCTGTATAGAGAATAACTTTTATACAGGTACAGCTCACTAGTTCAGAGAAAGTGAGATTCTGAACGCGTTTGATCTTTCTTTCCCTCTCTCATCTTAAAGGTTATATTTTCCGATAATCAAAGTTTAGTTAATATTTTTAGGTAAACTCAACTAAATATTTATAATAATATCTCATTTCATTATTTAATTTTCAGATTTTTTTTAATAAAATACAATAGAAAGACAAAACATAATACCAAATGGCACATCACGGGCAGGGCCTAGATAAGAGCTGCAATTGACAGGCCCGGGCCAGGCTGTGTGTCTGATATTTGAAACGGGCCGGACCTTAAGGTGGTTTCAACCAAAATCTCTGCCTTACGTTTCCAATGGTAAAACTTCTTTACATATTTTTTTCGCAATTAATGTATTCCCAAGGATGAAAATTTGCACATCAATGAAACTAACGTTAAGTTATAGCATGGGATACTTAATACTTGCTAAAACTTAACCATAATTAAGCAATCCAACTACTGACGTCATCAATGTACAGGTCGCGCCATCTATTAACAGATCTGAACATTGCTCAAAGAAAAATTATTGGTTTTTAATATAATTATGGTTATGTTTTAGATTCTTAATACTTGCTAAAACATAACTACGATTAAGAAACCCAACATTTGTTTGTCTACTGACGTCATTAATGTACAGGTCGCACCATCTATTAACAGGTCTGAACATTATTAAAAAAACGATTGGTTTTTAATATAATTATGGTTTTGTTTTAGATTCTTAATACTTGCTAAAACATAACTACGATTAAGAAACCCAACATTTGTTTGTCTACTGACGTCATCAATGTACAGGTCGCGCCATCTATTAACAGGTCTGAACATTATTAAAAAAATGATTGGTTTTTAATATAATTATGTTTTTTTTTTTTTTTGAGGTTTAACGACCACCGTGAGCAACTCAATAGGCTATAAGCAGTCACCCGTCCCTAATTTAGGGTCACTGGTTCCAGGGAAGGGAGAGAGCCATTGCCATAAGACAAACACAACATCCATGCCTCACCGGGATTTGAACCCGGACCCCGTTCGGACGAATGATCAGAGGCCATCGCTTAGACCACTGCGCCACCAAGGCGGCAATTATGGTTTTGTTTTAGCAAGTATTAAGTATCCCATGCTATAACTTAAAGTTAGTTTTATTGATGTGCAACAAATTTTCATCCTTTTTTTTTTTTTGGAGGTTTAACGACCACCGTGAGCAACTCAATGGGCTATAAGCAGTCACCCGTCCCTAATTTAGGGTCACTGGTTCCAGGGAAGGGAGAGAGCCAGTGCCATAAGACAAACACAACATCCATGCCTCACCGGGATTTGAACCCGGACCCCGTTCGGACGAATGATCAGGGGCCATCGCTTAGACCACTGCGCCACCAAGGCGGCAATTATGGTTTTGTTTTAGCAAGTATTAAGTATCCCATGCTATAACTTAAAGTTAGTTTTATTGATGTGCAACAAATTTTCATCCTTTTTTTTTTGGATTGGAGGTTTAACGACCACCGTGAGCAACTCAATGGGCTATAAGCAGTCGCCCGTCCCTAATTTAGGGTCACTGGTTCCAGGGAAGGGAGAGAGCCAGTGCCGTAAAACAAAGACAACATCCATGCCTCACCGGGATTCGAAGCCGAACCGCGTTCGGACGAATGATCAGAGGCCATCGCTTAGACCACTGCGCCACGGCTTTTCAATTAATGTATTCTCAAGGCTTTTCATCCTTGAGAATACATTAATTGCGAAGGAAATATGTAAAGAAGTTTTACTATTGGAAACATAAGGCAGAGATTTTAGGTGGAACCACTTTAAGCGTACGGGCTTCAGCCAGACCGGGCTAACCAAATAAGGCCTGTGCAAACCTCTAACCTGCCTGTGAGTGCTGTTGCAGAACAATCAATTTCTTGAACATTGCTCTAAGCCTTACAAAATACAAAACCTTGTGCGATTGTAGAACAATTGCAACCACACGGTCACCTGTTTCAGACGTTATTAGTAAATGGAAACGTGAGGTACTTACGATTACCAAGAAACTTTCACGAAAGCCAAGTAAATTAACGGAAAGGGATAAGAGAACTCTGAAACGTATCGTCCACGGCACCGTAATTTATCTGCACAAATCATCACCAAAAAATTTCAGGATTGATTTCAAAGATCCCAATAAACCCTTAGATTTAACAGAGATGAGTGACTACACTAAAACAGTTCGTAAGGAACTGTACAAATTTCCATTGCTCAACTGCTGCATCATCATCATCATTGTCAACCGTTATCAATCCACTGCTGGACGAAGGTCTCCCCAAGTTTCCTCCACAACGGTCTGTCTTGTGCCAGTCTCCTCCATGTCACTCTCGCATACTTTCGAATTTCATTCATCCATCTCCCATGTGGTCTTCTTCTGGGCCTTTTCCTGTCCCTTGGAATCCAATCTAAAATTTCAGCTGTCCATCGATGATCTGTCCTTCTGGCAATATGTCCAGCCCATTGCCATTTCAGGGATTTAACTCTGATCATGATGTCTTTCACTCTTGTCATTTTTTGGATCCACGAGTTCCTCTTCTTATCTCTCCTGGTTACACCAAGCATGCACCTCTCCATGCATATTTGAGTTGTCTGCAACCTTTGTATGTCTCTTTTAGTTAAGGTCCACGTCTCTGCACCATACGTAAGCACTGGAAGGATGCATTGATCAAACACTTTTCTTTTAAGACATAATGGCATATTGTTCTTGAAAATCATGCCGTTTCTTCCAAAAGCTCTCCAGGCAAGTTTTGTACGCCGATTAATTTCTTCATCAATGTGACCCTCACTTGATATCTGCTGTCCAAGATAAACGTACGTGTCTGTTATCTCCAGCTTTTCTCCATCAATCGATAAATCTTCATTTCGTGTAAAAGCATTGAACATATGCAGCATATATCACAGTGAAATTTTCGCTTTCATTAACAAGTGTAACTTGGAAATCTCCACCACCATCTCCGCCATCATTCATCATGCAGTCCATGTGAACCAGTTGTTATCGATTTGGGATATCACCCCTGCGTTGATTGATTGGTGTTACTATTAGTGACTGCTTATATGTTTTATAAAGCTAGGGAGAAAAAAAGGCCTCCACAGAATTATGTCAAACAAACAAACAAATGATAACTGCAACAACAAGAACAGCAAAAAAAAAAAAAAAAGAACCTTCAAAATTATTCTTTTAGCGAGAAAAGATCATTCGCAGTCTCGCTGTGTGTCTTCTGCTCTCGGACGGTCATTCATTACTCCCGTTTTGACATTAATGGCTTTATGACCCAACCAAAGCTCATTGAGTGCATGGTGAGCTGCTGTGCAAGGAACGCGATTGCGAAAAAAAAAAAATCAGTAGCTTTAAACAATTAGGAAGGTAGGGTACAAACCACATCCCACACCCCCAATTTCTCACTTGCTTGGCTGTCTTATTTCTTAAGTGTTTATTCGGTATCGTGGTTAAAACACGATTTTTTGAAGATTTTTTTTTTCATAGAAACCAAATATTTGCGCTATATTCAGATTATCTTATTTAATTTTATGTAAAATGGAACTAAATATATAAGCACGAATCCAGTACATAAAAAAAAAAAATTCGGAGGGGTGCGGAGCACCCCAAATGATTTCATGGCTCCTGAGCACCCCTGTAGTTGGCGCCAGTGACCAGTCCCCGTTGAAATGATGGCGTCTTACTATGAAAGTTTAACTTCCAAGTACAAAATACGGCATTTGGAAAAAATTAAAGAGATTGAAGGAAAAGATCACTATATGCTGAATGAAAGTATCTTCGAAGGTGACGCGAATAGTTTTCCGAAAGTGCAAATAGTAAATATTTCTATTACTTCGTCTTTGGTCGAAGCGCCCTTACGGCAAAACAGTTCGAGGCATATAAAAGTCTCGAAGCGTACAATTTCTCAGCGTCGATATTCTTTTACATGGTAATTTAGTGAGATCACTAATTCGTGAGCAATCAGTAATTTAGTTAGAAAATAGTTTTTTTTAGAAAAATATCAACTGGTAATTGATGGAACGAAGCCGCGGATGGCTTAGTGGTTAGCGAGTCAGACTATCAAAGCAAGGTCATCAGGTTCGAACCTGAGCTGATCTTTCAGAGATGTATGATGTACTAACAATCGCTGAATATCCGCCGTGCATTGGACAAGCACGTTAAGTGACGGCCCCCAGGCTGGACCCACTATTTAAATGGGTATCCTTTCCTATATCCCCTGAAATTCTTTCACCCCTCTATGTGCAATGATCGTACTTGTACGGTGGCGCCATCTACTGTACTCTAATCTCACTACAAACTGTTCTGTCAAAGTCGCTAGACTTGCTCTCATCCCTTCTGTTTCTGTGTCCTGCCCAAAAGGCGATCTCGCTGTAAGTGGCTGGGACCTAAACTCTACTCAATGTGGACGGCAGTCCTACAAGAAAATGACAAATACTAATTGATGGAACGTATCGCTGTTAAGAAAGGCAACCCTTCCACCTCACTTTCAATTTTAACTACCAGCGATACGTCCGCGGATTGGCAAAATGTTAAACGTATCGCTCTGTTTAGCAATCGGAAAGTCCTCCGGTACCGGGAAAGTATTGAAATCTACTTTACCCCTAACACCTGCAATACAGATGCACCTTTGCACATCCCTATCATTTGGAAAGCAATTTTGAAATCTGGCAACAACTGATGCTTATACCACGTGTTTCATTCCATGGCTGATTACATGGACTGTCATGTGACCATGTTAGTTTGTCCCCTCACCACCAGATGGCACCGAGGTTTCGGAGATCTACTATTTTAATTGGAGTTCCTACGCTTACCATGCACTGGATTTGCAAATGGTTCATTCCATGGCTGATGAAGGTAGAAGCAGGGCCGGATGGAGCTCTTGCGGGGCCCTGGGTGAAATTTCATTGTGGGCACTAAAAAATAAATCTCATATAATAAAGTCGTTTCTGAAAATTATCGTTCGTGAGGAAGACACACGGACACTACCGTAAAAACAAAACGATTATCTCAAAGAAGTATCTGCTTCTTAAGAAAAAGACCATAATACGGACTGAAAGTTCAGAGAGAGAGAGAGAGAGAGAGAAAAGAGAGAGAGAAAGAAATAGAGAGAGGAGGGAAGAGAGAGAGAGAGAGAGAGAGAGAGAGAGAGAAAGAAATAGAGAGAGGAGGGAAGAGAGAGAGAGAGGGAGAGAAAGAAAGAAATAGAGAGAGGAGGGAAGAGAGAGATAGAGGAAGAGAGAAAGAAAGGAAGAGAGAGATAGAGGAAGAGAGATAGAGAAAGAGAGAGAGGGAAAGAAAGAGAAAGAAATAGAGAGAGAAGGGAAGAGAGATAGAGAAAGAGAGAAAAGAGAGGGAAAGAAAGAGAGAAAGAAATAGAGAGAGGAGAGGAGAGAGAGAGGAAGAGAAAGAAATAGAGAGAGGAGGGAAGAGAGAGAGAGGAAGAGAAAGAGAGAGGGAAAGAAATAGAGAAAGAAAGAAAGAAAGAGAGAAAAAAGAGAGGAAGAGTAGGATATAGATAGAGAAAGAGAGAGAGGGAGAGAGGCAGAGAGAGAGAGACAGAGAGAGAGAGAGAGAGAGAGAGAGAGAGAGAGAGAGAGAGAGAGAGAGAGAGAGAGAGAGAGAGAGAGAGAGAGAGAAAGAGAGAAAGACAGAGAGAGAGTAAAAATTGTTAAAATCTGTGATTTTCTTTCCCGGGAGAAGAGGTTTAGGTTGCATTGTGACTCTTATAACAGCTTATTCACAAAATGATAAAAAGAGACCTGCTAAGCGAACATTTTCTCATTGCGAATATTTTTGTATAGGAAATATAATAAGGATCCCTCTAAAAATAAATTGGTATAAACAGTTTTTTCTCCTGATACATGTTTAGTGATTGATTTTTAATGCACAGTGGAGTAACTGACAAATTAGTGACATTCCGAACTTTTATACGCATTCATATACGAAAGCTGCCCTTTTTTTTTTTTCAATTTCTTGTAATGTTGGAAAAGTGGCCTCCATGTGTAGTCCGAAAGTAACTTGCATATTGTTCTTTTTATTTCCTTAAATTTAAGTATCAGGTTTTCACACAATTTGTGGGATATATAAAAGTAGGGGACCACAAAATGATGAAATTTAATTTGCTATTTCACGAATGCGGAAAAGGTTAAGGTGGTTACAAAAATCATTTCGAATCTGCAAATCTCAGTGTCCGTACAATGAACAGGGGGGATAACTTATTCCAAAATGGGGAGATTGGAAACAAACAAAAAACTTCAAAAATATATTTTTAAGGGCCTTGCGCCCCAAAACTTACAAAAAAATGTAGTTACATTTTTTTTTCCGAAAATTATTTTGTTTTCTAAACTGCGGGGCCCGGGGCGACCGCCCCGTTTGCCCCTATGGTCCAGCCGGCCCTGGGTAGAAGTCACTACTGAAATGTCCCACCACTAAATATTTTAACATAACTTATGCGTGATATGATGATATTAGGAATTCTTCTAATAAATACGTATTGTTTAAAAAGCACTGGTGTCCAGACACTTTTTTCCACATAATGTATACAATTATACACTACATAAAATTGCGCATTACAGCATAACTGACTTTTATCCTATGATGCAAACAAAACAGACATAGGAGTTCAGTTGACACTAGAACTCTTTACTTCATAACAATTATGTAGCTTTCATTTGTAGAATCATGCATAATATAGTTAACAAAAACACAATATGAATATCAACAACTGGTATAAAACGATATAGAATAGCCACAACAGAAACAAAAAAGATATTTTTAAAAACATAACATCAACAGCAAGAACTGAAATAAAAGTATACAAAAGTAAAAAAAACAACAACAGTAAAATGAGCTGCGCATGTTAAAAAATGTAAAGAACAATTATGTATAGCATCAATACACATGCAAAAATTATGTTTTCATAAAAGCAGTTTGACAACATTACCTGAATTAAAAAATTAAGGAAAAGCAAACATTAAGCTCATTGTGAGCAAAAAAAAAAAAAAAACCACCTCAATTATTCTGGTGTGCTGGATATACTGTACATTTTTTTAGAGTGTGGAAAAATCCAACTTCAGCTGCTTTAAGAAGGTTTTTTAAATATATAATCTGCAAAGTTTGCGAACAAAATTTCTCCCATCCTGTATAAGTGAAGGTACCAGAAGTAGCTTAAATTGCTGTCACTGTGCTCTACGAGCATACGACATCATTGTTTTGTTCAGAGTCTTGATGTGCAAGCAGTAGTCACTTGGCTACAGTTTTGGGATATCCATCAGATTCCAACCAAAAACATCAATGTTTTCAACAAGCAATCCAATTTCTAATTATTTAAAAGGACTCTCAGCCGTACCTAAAAGCATCCCAGTAAAGCAAATTCAAACAGACTCCTTTTCAGAAGCATTTAGCATTTTGAAGTAGCAATGGATCATTCATGAAGTCATTCACAACGAATCACTCTTGACAATGAATGGTTCACTCTTATTTCTGTGGATGATCGTTCAATCCGACATTACTGCGATGTGTACCAAAATCTCAGCAAGCTCAAGTGTATCCCCCACCCCCCGCGAGTTCGGAAACAAATTCCCAATAACAAAATTAATGTCAAGAATTGGTAAGTATCAACCATTACATGCACGGACAGCAGCAGAGGAGGGGGGGGGGCAAGGGCACGTGCACCGACAAGAAGGGACAAAAATTTTTATTTTCTGTATTTTTACACCTTGCTAAAAATAGACATCTATCTACTTTTTGTACTGTCAAAGCTTGTAAAATAATCCCAGTAGTCTTTGAAACTCTTGATGTCACCTTTTTCAGAAAGAAATTCATCACCCCTCTGCTATCAAGCCAATCTGAAGCAGGAAGAAAAGTAGATTCTTTTCCAGAATCTGTCATAGAATGCAGTCAGACCAATGAAGATCTGATTGGCTTGAACAATATCAAATGCCTGCTATTAGCTGTAATCCCTGTTACAGCAATGGCACTAGAGAGATCCTTCTCGGCAATTAAAAGACGGAAAAACGTATCTAAGAACCAAAAGGGACCAACAGCATCTTACAGGACTAGAATTAATGCATATTCACGGTAATATTGCTCTAAAAGTACTATGATATTTTGGAGAGATTTGTTCGAATGCACCCAAGGAGATTCACTTTTGTGTGTAACACACATTCCATTCTTTATTGAAAACAGTTATTCAAATAAATTTGTGTACTTAAAATGACTTTTAAATAGACCTGATCAAAATACTCATATATGATCATGCAACTCATTCTCCAGAAAAATAATGTAAAATTGATAATCCGTATATCGAATATCTGCACACACTCCCATCTCCATGACACTAAAGTAAAATATTCTGATAGTGGTATTAAGGTGCCCCCTCCTTTCAAATTTCTGCAACTGCCACTGATTATTTGATTGAGCAATCAGCTAGGAAATGATACTGAAACTCAAGAATGGGAATGAAATGTGGATGCCATTCAATTCCCAATAAGAAACGTTAATGTAGAGAATTAATAAGTGTCAACCATTATATGAGTGAGCAGTCAACTAGGAAATAATGGCGAAACTTAAGAATGGGAATGATACGTGAATTCCATTAATTTGAATTCCCAAAGAAAAGCAATGTTGAAAATTAATAAGTGTCAACCGTTATGTGGGTCAGCAATCAGCAGTCTGCTAGGAAATAGTGGTGAAACTTAGAATGGAAATGATATGTGAATGCCATTCATTTGAATTCCCAACAAGGAAAGTAATGTTGAGAATTAGTGTGTCAACCATTATGCGAGTGAGCAATCAGCAGTCAGCTAGGAAATAGTGGTGAAACCTAAGAATGGGAATGATACATGAATGTCATTCATTTGAATTCCCAACAAGAAAAGTAATGTTGAGAATTAGTGTGTCAACCATTATGCGAGTGAGCAATCAGCAGTCAGCTAGGAAATAGTGGTGAAACTTAAGAATGGAAATGATATGTGAATGCCATTCATTTGAATTCCCAACAAGAAAAGTAATGTTGAGAATTAGTGTGTCAACCATTATGTGAGTGAGAAATCAGCAGTCAGCTAGGAAATAGAGGTGAAACTTAAGAATGGAAATGATATGTGAATGCCATTCATTTGAATTCCCAACAAGGAAAGTAATGTTGAGAATTAGTGTGTCAACCATTATGTGCGTGAGCAATCAGTAGTTAGCTAGAAAATGATGGTGAAACTGAAGAATAGGAATGATACGTGAATGCCATTCATTTGAATACCCAATAAGAAAAATAATATGAGCAATTAGCAGTCAGGTAGGAAATGTCTAGGATTAATGAGTGTCAACCATTATGTGAGTGAGTAAATCAGCAGTAAGCTAGGAAATAATGGTGAAAGTGAAGAATGGGAATGATACGTGAATGTCATTCATTTGAATTCCCAACAAGAAAAGTAATGTTGAGAATTAGTGTGTCAACCATTATGCGAGTGAGCAATCAGGAGTCAGCTAGGAAACAGTGGTGAAACCTAAGAATGGGAATGATACATGAATGTCATTCATTTGAATTCCCAACAAGAAAAGTAATGTTGAGAATTAGTGTGTCAACCATTATGCGAGTGAGCAATCAGCAGTCAGCTAGGAAATAGTGGTGAAACTTAAGAATGCACATGATATGTGAATGCCATTCATTTGAATTCCCAACAAGGAAAGTAATGTTGAGAATTAGTGTGTCAACCATTATGCGAGTGAGAAATCAGCAGTCAGCTAGGAAATAGAGGTGAAACTTAAGAATGGAAATGATATGTGAATGCCATTCATTTGAATTCCCAACAAGAAAAGTAATGTTGAGAATTAGTGTGTCAACCATTATGTGAGTGAGCAATCAGTAGTTAGCTAGAAAATGATGGTGAAACTGAAGAATAGGAATGATACGTGAATGCCATTCATTTGAATACCCAATAAGAAAAATAATATGAGCAATTAGCAGTCAGGTAGGAAATGTCTAGGATTAATGAGTGTCAACCATTATGTGAGTGAGTAAATCAGCAGTAAGCTAGGAAATAATGGTGAAAGTGAAGAATGGGAATGATATGTGAACGCCATTCATTTGAATTCCCAATAAGAAAAGTAAGATGTAGTCCTGATGATGAATTAGGCTTTAGTTCGAAAATTTGACCACCAACTTTTTTGAATAATAACCTCTATAAGACCCGTAAAAAAGTTAATTCCACAGTACAATATGAATAGAGGTGCCATAAATTCATTTACAACTAGAAAAGTAATGTTGAGCATTAATAAGTGTCAACCATTATGTGAGTGAGCAGTCAGCTAGGAAATAATAGTGAAACTTATAAATGGTAATGAAACATGAATGCCATTTATTTGAATTGTGTCAGTGAATTGTTTGTAATGAGCAGAGATTCTTCATGAATGTTGAATGGGTTCCCTAAGCTCATACTATTTTGGCCAGTTTGCCAATTTCTGTTCTAGCCTTACATCCTCTTTGGACATAAACACAAGGAGAATGATTTGCTCAATGAGTGTAGTGAGACAACCAGGAGTGAAAAGTGAATGACCATCCATTGAAATGATCATTTGTGAATGACTCTTTTGCATGAATGAACTCTCAAGAAAGAATGATTTATGACATCACTAGTAAACACAAGATCCCTGCAATGAATGATTTACAGATGCACTTAGTGAGCATAGTGACTGTTTAAAATTGAATGGTCATTCGTTATGATTTTTATCATTACTTGTACACTTACTAGTAAACACGAGATTCCTGCATGAATGATAAATGAACTCCTAAGAAAGAATGATTTTTATCATTACTAGTACACTTACTACTAAACACGAGATTCTTGCATGAATGATTAACTCAGTGAGCATAGTGACAACTGAAAAGTCATTCGTTTGAATGATCATTCGTGAATGACTCTGAATGAATGATGAATAAATTCCCAAGAAGGAACGATTTATGCCACCACACTGCTATGTTAAAAATATTTGCTACTTCCAGAGATTCAAGTGCTTCTACACAGAATAAATGAAAGTCAGAACAGTAACTTCATTATGGGATCACAAATACTGTATCCCTTCTAAAATTTGCAATGCTAACATTAAAAAATATTGTAGCTCCTGAATACAGAGCTTACGGTATGGGGAGTATTCTGTTTAAAATCAGAACACCATTAAACAGGTGAAGTGCTAATTATCACACTACACATTATCAAATATTGATATACCACATTTTATATATATTCATTGATTCACAAGAATCTAGAACACAATTTGTAGTACAAAATACTAGATATTGTAACTTACATATGAATGGCTCACTAAGTTTTGTTTTGCTCTCCAATGGCCCAACTATTTTTAAACTGATTAAGTAGTTTTCAAGTACAGGGGGACCTCGGTTATACACTTTCCACTTTTATATGTACAGGGTGTCTCAAAAAGGTGCAACCAATTTCAAACGATGATAACTTTGGATACAAAACTAATATCAGCATTCTGTTAGCTGCAGGTGGTAAGGAATACCCCTCAAGTTTTTTTAGAAGTGTACTCAATGGATCCTGCAATGAAAGCACAGATTGTGGAGTGGTTTATTGAAACCCAATCCGAAACGCAGGTTCAGCGGAATTTCAGAACAAAATATGGGAACAAACCGTCCATATGTAACAGCATGAGGAAGTGGTACAAGTCATTCAAGGAAACTGGTAGTGTCCTTACAAAGAAAAACTCTGGATGACCATTGCTGGTTCCAGAAAGGGAGGAGGTTGTGAGACAAACGTTCACTCGTAGCCCTCGAAAATCAATCAGACAAGCAGCATGATGGCTGGCCATCCCCAAGTTGTCAGTGCACAGGGTGTTACATCAGAGATTGGAAATGCACCCGTATAAACGACAGATAACCCGCCACATAACCCCGGATGATCATGTGAAACGTAAACAGTTTGCTCAAGAGATGTTGGAGAACATTGCAAGTGCTAAATCTTTCCTAGGACAAACTTGCTTCTCAGATGAGTGCATTTTCCATGTTTCTGGAAAGGTTAATAAACGGAATGTGAGAATTTGGAGAACTGAACACCTGCATTGCACAATGGAACATGATATCCCAAAAGTGAATGCTTGGTGTGGCATAATGGTCGACCGTGTTATTGGAGTCTTTTACTTTCAGGAAGCGACCACGAGAGCTGATAATTACCTGGACATGACTGAGCAGTTTGTGTATCCCCAGGTGGATGAACTTACAACTCTGGTTATTTTCCAACAAGATGGGGTGCCACCTCAATGACCTTTGATTGTGATGAGGTCTCTTGATACCAAATTTCCCAATCGATGGATTGGGCATGGTGGTCCCATTGCATGGCCCCCACGTTCACTGGATTTAACACCCTGTGACTTCTTTTTTATGGGGATTCATCAAGGGTGAGGTTTACAGCACCCCTGTTGCAGACTTTGCTAACCTAAAGAGCAGGATTACACACGCATTGCAGAAAATTAATACGAACATTCTCGAGCGAACATATTTGGAACTGGAATACCGTTCAGACATTGTTCCGGTGACAAATAGTGCCCATGTCAAATGTCTATAAAACTTCATGATTTGTTCTGTCAATTAACATAAGTTGTGTGTTGAGATCATTTATATTAAAACTATAATAACTATTTGAAATTGGTTACACCTTTATGGGACACCCTGCAAATCAGTGCTGGTCCATTAAATTCATTTATATGTAATTCATTTGTATGCTTTTCGGAATTATACATTAAATTTTGAATTTCAGATTATCAAAAATACACAGTTCTTGGATTCTTTTATATGTAATCCAGTATTATTCATTCTGCTTCATAAAATACAAAGCATAATGCTACTGAGCACGTGCTTTTAGCAATAAAAGTGTAGTATAGGATTAACTGAAAAGTGTCATTTATGATTTTCTATCAGAGTTGACACGAGCGCGACGGCCTGTGCAAGCTTTTGAATTTATTGATGTGACCCTCACTCCTGCAAGGTTGAAGACTTCTGCTCTATGAGGGTGATAACAAAAGTTCTGCACACGTTAATCTAAAACAGAAGAGGATCGTGCAATAAGGAAAATGAATGCATCATGTCAAGGCCAGATTCTCAGCAACTAGTGGTGTCAGAACGACGTGCTATCATTTAGTAATAAAAGAAATCCGTCTTGTATGCACGATGATATTTATTCAGCTAAAAAACGAAATCTATGTACAGGTTAAAAACATGAGCACTTTCGGTGTCACAGTGACACCTTCATCAAATGTGATTTCCATCATGTGGTTACATGCTGGTTTTAAATATGTGGAGCAGATGCATCATGGGAAAGGTAATGTCAGTGTCGCATGATATACCAGATAACAAGACAGTCGAAAAAGCATAATTAGCCAATGAAAATTACTCAATAGAAACATAGTTATGGTGCTGTCCTCCCTAATCAGATTGCTCCAGGGTTCAGGTAAAACACAAGGATAATAGTCATTACAACAACGTGTATTATAAGCCAAAATATAGAGGATTTCTGTAAATAACGAGGAATAAACAGAGTTAGGTGTGTTTATGATCTTAGCATTGTCCCAGTCTGGGATGGAATTTTCAGCACCTACAGTTCTTGCAAAAAACATGCTTTGGTGATTCATTTTTAAATTATATCTGTGTTCTTTAATCTCAAATCCGAATTTCTTATGGTTGAACCCAAATAATGATTATTTAGTTCACCAGAAGTAGTGTCGAGCATAGGAATAATATACACACCCCCATTTCTTCCCTTTGTTAATTTTGTCATGATCGTTGCAGATAATGGAATATAAATTGCATGATCATATTCCAAATTGTATTTTATGACAGGAGCATATGTTGGTAAGAAGGTTTACAATATGTGGATTAAAATCAACAGATCCAACATATTTTTTAGGCACTTGTTCACTAATTAAAGCAGTTGACACAGCAAACCGTCAGGCACTGTTGCCTGAAGAATTGCCTACTCCTTTGAGGCAGTTCGTATTGATTTAGTAGGACTATGTGAAAAAGCTTCACGAATGCTTTCGACGTCGCCTTTACCTGTACTTGGTCTTCCACATCTTGGCCTATCAAGGACATTTCCAGCTTCCAGAAACTTCTTGTGCCAAGCTAAAATACTATCATGGCTTGGAGGATCTTTTTTACGCTTTCCAACTGTAGGTTGAAGAAGCGTATATGCTCCAGCTTCGTCTGGCCGTCTGTCTGTCGGCATGATAACTCGCGTAAAAATGGTTCGATTTCGATGAAATTTTAGTATGTGGTAGGGGATCACCTGGGGACGAACCCTATTGAATATGGACGAAATGGGGTCAAAGGTCAGGACAAAGGATCGGGATCCATTCCATTGCTCTTATGCATCATAACTTGTGTAAATATGGTTCGATTTCGATGAAATTTTAGTATGTGGTAGGGGATCACCTGGGGACGAACCCTATTGAATATGGACGAAATGGGGTCAAAGGTCAGGACAAAGGATCGGGATCCATTCCATTGCTCTTATGCATCATAACTTGTGTAAATATGGTTCGATGCCGATGAAATTTTTATATGTGGTAGGGGACTACCTGAGAAGGAACCCTATTCAAAATGGGTGAAGTGGGGTTAAGGGTCAAGACATAGGAGCGGGATGCAGTCCATTGCTCTTATGCGTCATAACTTGTGTAAATATGGTTCGATTTTGATGAAATTATAGTATGTCATAGGGGACCACCTGGGGACAAACCCTATTGAAAATGGACGAAATGGGGTCAAAGGTCAGGACAAAGGATCAGGATCCATTCCATTGCTCTTATGCATCATAACTTGTGTAAATATGGTTCGATGTTGATGAAATTTTTATATGTGGTAGGGGACTACCTGAGAAGGAACCCTATTCAAAATGGGTGAAGTGGGGTTAAGGGTCAAGACATAGGAGCGGGATGCAGTCCATTGCTCTTATGCGTCATAACTTGTGTAAATATGGTTCGATTTCGATGAAATTGTAGTATGTCGTAGGGGACCACCTGGGGACAAACCCTATTGAAAAAGGACGAAAAGGTGGTCATAGGTCAGGAAATAGGATCGGGATCCATTCCATCGCCCTTATCCCATACTATTAAAGGAGCACTTCTTGCATGTATGTAAATTTTATTTTGAAAACGGCTCTAAGGATTTTCATGAAAATCGTTAACCTACCGTTTTCTGGTACTAGAAATCGATTTAGCTTGATCTCGACTTTAGGAAAATTCGTTTAGTGGGTTAAATAACCACCCTGAATTATAGCGTTTTTAGTGTCATTGCGTCATCCCATTAATGTTACCCACGCTTAGAAATCTTATGACGTCACAATCTCGCGATTGAGAATGTTGGCGCACGGTCAAACCATCTGTCTCATTACGTCACGTGTTGTGTGTGGATCCTATTAAAGTTTTATGATGTCAAACTCTTGTGAGCAGATGGTCACGATTCCCATCTGCCTCATTACGTCACGTGTTGTGTGCGTATGTCCGTCTGCGGCATAACTCGCGTAAAAATCGTTCGATTTCGATGAAATGTTAGTATGTTGTAGGGACCTGCTTGCAAACGAATCCTATTGAAAATGGGCGAAATGGGGTCAAAGGTTTGGACACAGGAGCAGGATCTAATCCATAGCCCTTATGCATCATAACTTACATAAAAATGCTTCGATTGCGCCAAACCTTTATCATGTTATTTCGGAGGTATACTGAACCGGTTCTGTTGAATATAATCGAAATGGGATCAAAGGTCCGGGCACAGGACCAAGATTTATTCCACAACCATTATCCTCATAACTTGAGTAATGATTTCTGGTATGTTGGAAAGCATATCATAATCAATGCATTTGCATGATTTTACTAACTTGTTTGTTTTTTATTGAAGGTTTAATGACCATTGTGAGCAACTCAATGGGTTATAAGCAGTTGCCCGTCCCTAATTTAAGGTCATTGGCTCCAAGGAAGAGAGAGAGCCAGTAAGACATAAGACAAACACGAAATCCATGCCTCACCGGGATTCGAACCCGGACTCCTTCATGGACGAATGATCACAAGCCAGCGCTTAGACAACTGCACCACCGGGCGGCACTGGAGGATTTTTTCCAAATTTTGAACGAAAATTTCTTTGCACTCAGGTAACAGATTCGTTTTGAAAAACCAATCAACACATATCGCTTTCTCTGCTGGAGTCGACATTTTTTCCACTAACCTTGTGATTGGATCAGTAGTGAGGGAAACAAAAACCTTAAGTAAGTAGACAAAATCTGCAAAAATTATGTTCGTATCGCGAACAGTTTTTTTAGAAATAAATTCTTAAAATGTGGCAAGGACTTTTGAGACACCCTGTATATTTAACAATAAAGCACAAACAATAAACTGGAACCTAATCAAGGCTGCTCTACAGATGGTGTGTAAATGCATAAGAGATGAAATCTTGTGGTTTTCTACTTAATACTGTTTTTGTTTTTCTCCCTCTATGCATTTCATACTCAACTCTCAAGAAACAACAGAAAAAACTCAACAATATTTCACAATATTTTTTTTTCTAGTCGAACCATTGCACTTGATTTAATTGAACTGGAAGAACTCAACAATATGCTGGAGCATGGAGAAAGTTAGCATTCAAAATAGCTTCACCAGCAAATTCTGAATTATTCAGTGATTATGGTAGAACTAATGGTTAAACAAAATGTAGAACTACAATTACCTCAAAATTATGGGTTTTTACTAAGGAATAAAAATAATATTTCCTGTGGAAATAACTTTTTTACAGGTCTTATAGAGGTTATTATTCCATAATTTTGAGATAATTGTAGTTCATTAATTCCTTGTTTGACAAGTCACAGTATCATTATAACTATTCAAAAATTTACGTGCCTACAATTACTTTAATAAGAGCAATGAGAGTGGACTTACCGTTACCAGTAGGTCCGTTCTCTTAGAAAAGCATACATTTCTTTGCACGTTAACTTCCATTTTAATATCCACGGTTGGTTTTGGCCGTTGGTGCGGTGGCTTTTTATGTTGTCTTCAACATGTTCTTTTATTTGACTGAGTGAGCAATTTATTAACCTATACTGCAGAACAGAAACATTGGTCCAAGAAACCTCTTTTATACTTTAAAATCCCTATATTTACATTGACTTTGAATAACCCTAACCGATAACCTATATACACTTTCTCTAGGTTACTGGTTAGGGTTATTCAAAGTCAATGTAAATATAGGGTTTTTAAAGTATAAAAGAGGTTTCTTGGACCAATGTTTCTGTTCTGCAGTATAGGTTAATAAATTGCTCACTCAGTCAAATAAAAGAACATGTTGAAGACAACATAAAAAGCCACCGCACCAACGGCCAAAACCAACCGTGGATATTAAAATGGAAGTTAACGTGCAAAGAAATGTATGCTTTTCTAAGAGGACGGACCTACTGGTAACGGTAAGTCCACTCTCATTAAAGTAGTTCATTAAGTCTAACAATGGCCACAGCATCAATTGCTACCAAGTTTAAATATAGAATAAAAGACAATTCAAGTTTTGCACCATGTTCCAACTTTTAAACTCTTGTAAGAACAGAAGGAAATATGCAGATATACTTTTCAAATCTCACAGCACTGATTCATATAAACCACCGGAACATACAAAACAAAATTCTGCAAATATACGTATTTTTAGTTATCACACTAACTTCGTAAAATGCTAGATTTGGTTTTAAGAAAATAAGCATCCATTTTCACAACTTCACACATGACTAAATCTGTTGTATTTTTTACAGACACACACACACATATACATTCATTTAAAGCTTTTATGAGGACAATTCTAAGCACATAAAAAAAAAGATAGGTTAAGGGAAACACATTACACATTAGCATGTTTCCATAGCCATGATTGGGAAACATGAATACATACAAGCTTTAGTGGGTTTCTATTATGTGTAAACATACAGACATTTAAAGCTAAAAAAAAATGAGCATTATAAGAGACAAGAATCACATACAAAGATATATATAAATAACAAAGAGTTTCTACACAAAAAAATCTGTAGTCAATTTAGGACTTGAAAAACGTTTCAAAAGTATATGCCCACCTAAATATGTGCCAAAAAATACACTTTCTCAAGTGTAAAAACAAGATATGCAGTGGATTGATAATGGTTGACAATGATGATGATGATGATGATGCTATAAACCTATAGCTATACCAAATTTAGTGATCATTAACTGATGTAGTCCTATGGCATATGCCTGTTTCAAATCAATGGTTAGAAGAGCATATACTCAGGGCAGTCAAAAAGTTAGTTGCACTCACATGCAAAAAAAAAAAAAAGAAAAAGGAAAAAAAAAGTACATTTTGCAAAATAAATTCCTATTTAGTAGTTCTAATTCTGACTATTAGATAGCTCTAATCATTCTACTATTCTCTTTTACGTGCGATACTTCAAAGTAACTTGTACAATATTCTAGAGGATAATGCTTACCTTGGCATTCCTTTCTAGCGATGCGAACATTTCACACACGTGTTTTCCGGTCTTTGTTGATGTTATTGTCCTAAAGTCCATTGTATGAGATGACTAGCTTTACTTCTCACACTTTTCGCTGGGTATACTCATTGTATCTTTGATTCAAACACATCAATTTTTACCGTTTTTTATACTCGAAATTTTCGCCCATACTCTGGGCATCCTCAGGAGCTTGGCGACTTTACCACCGATGTTCCTGGTTAACTTTGCTCTAATGGAGTCCGATACTCCATGTTGCCATTCGTCGGATATACTTTCCTGGATATATTTCGTTATCAAGCCCGGATGGCGCCATCTATGTTTCATTAAAACAACTTGTTTTCCCCCTAACCTGGTTTTCTTGTCTTTTTTGCCAGTTTTTCTTTTGTTGTTGTAAACCGGCAAAAAAGACAAGAAAACCAGGTTAGGGGGAAAAAAAAGTTGTTTTAATGAAACACAGATGGCGCCAGCCGGGCTTGATAACGAAATATATCCAGGAAAGTATATCCGACGAATGGCAACATGGAGTATCGGACTCCATTAGCGCAAAGTTAACCACGAACATCGGTGGTAAAGTTGCCAAGCTCCTGAGGATGCCCAGAGTATGGGCGAAAATTTCGAGTATAAAGAATGGTAAAAATTGATGTGTTTGAATCCTAAGGCAGAGATCCAATGAGTATACCCAGCAAAAAGTGTGAGAAGTAAAGCTAGTCATCTCATACAACAGACTTTAAGATAATAACATCAACAAAGACCGGAAAACACATGTGTGAAATGTTCCCATCGCTAGCAAGGAATGTCAAGGTAAGCATTATCCTCTAGAATATTGTACAAGTTATTTTGCAAAATGTTTATACTTAGGTAGGAAATACAACAGAAGAGCTTTGAGGCTGTCAATCCATTTATTGGTGTAAAATGACATGAATGGTAAGTCAGATAATATCTGAAAACTTGAAAATTTTGTGGACCTGGAGTGGGAATCAAATCCACGTCTCCCAGCTAGCACCTAAGTAAGTTTACCACTCCAAGGCGACAAAATTTTCAAGTTTTCAGATATCCGCATCTGACTTACCATTCATGTCATATTTACACCAATAAACGGATTCAGAATTTAAAAATTTGTATTGTACAATGATGCTACCACATATTTCATTCATTAGTAGAAGAGCTGTAATCGCCTAGTTTATTTAAACATTTATCGTAGCGCGGCACGAGTTTGTCTATCCCTTCTTGAAGAAAATGTCCGACTTGCGATAACCATTATTGTGCCGCATTTTTACGTCTTCATCGGAACAATACTGTTGCTTCGCAAGGCCAGTTTTCACGGGGCCAAATCCACGGAAATCAAAAGGCGAAAGAACTGGACTGTAGGGAGGGTGTCACCACACCTCCCATTTGAATTTGTCAAGGAGGCCTTCGTGACGTGTGCCAAATGTGGTGTTGCCTAGTCACGCAGGAGGACAAAACCTCTTGACAGTTTTCCTGGCTGTCGATCTTTAATCGTCTTTTGCAGCCTCTTAAGGGTTTCACAATATCATGCCACATTAATCATGGTGTCCTTGAGCACGAATTCACGATGCATAATACCTTGATTGTCAAAGAGAAGAGTGAGCATAACCTACTTCCTACGCCAATAAATTGGATCACTAGTACAGTGTTACTATTTACTACTTAATTGGTGTACTGTTCCTCGTTATCAATTTGAGCATAACCTTTCCAGAGGAAGGAACCATGCAGCTCTTTTTCAGAGGCAGAGAATGTGAACGCAGTGCTTCCACTTTTACCTTGTTTTGGGGTAATTTGTAATCCTCTTGGGGTAAATATAATTTTTTTTAGGGTTTTTTAGGGTAATATGAATCTTTTTTCAGAATGTTTTTTTTTTTTTTTTTTTTTTTTAATTTTTTGCAAGAACCCTTAACTGAACATTTGTGTTTGTATCTGACACGGTATCTCACAACTACTGCATCAACCAGTAGTACATCTTCATGACTGTGACATACAGTTTGGTACCTGACCTGATAAAGGCTAAGACAGTGGTGAGCGTAGTAAAACATGTCAACTGTTTCTTTGTTTCCAAAGACAAGTTTCAGACAGGGTATTATTCAGTATTATAGCATTAGTAAGCTCTGCGATTGTTTTAACTAAAGTTGATTAAAGCTGACGATTTTTAGTATGAGTGAAGTGCACTCCAACATGTTGATGAGTAAATGTTGAAAAAGAAACAGTTGCTATTTCTGAATATGAATGTGGAAGAGGTGTCAACATCCAAGCAACTCCATCCAAAAAGAAATGTCTAGGTACTGTTAACAACTAGTACTGTAATTTTCATCGCATTATCCGCACTGGCGTATAATCCGCAGACCGCGAAATTCACATAAATTTTTTTTTTCCCTTTGTATAATCCGTAGACTGTGACATGCAGGAAAAAAGAATCGCAGTATAGTCCGCACATCATAGATGTTGAACCGGAAGTGGAATTTCCGAAAGAAAAGTCAGTCACATAATGACCCATGAGTCCGAAGAAGTAAGAGAAAAGAAAAACGATTTTATTAAATGAAGAAATACATTTTTAGAGCTTACTTTTTCATATTTTTATCTCCGGACAGATAAAGGGTGTGGCATCCATAGATCATGTCGATGCAGCTCCAGAGTATTGCATTACACCTTGCCAATGACGAAAGGCTGATAGAAAACAAGTCGTAGAAATACCGTATGCTTTCAGAGTAGAGGGATTGGCTTACATGTGGGCCAATAAAAAACTTCCGTGAATTCTCCGGCGGAAAATACCTACGGATTTGTTTACGTTTAAAACCATGGCACAGAGGCTTTCTGCCTGTTACTGCGCGATTGTTTTCTGACCTCAAAACTATCGCGCAGTGACATGATCATATCATGTCATTGCACGATAGTTCACAATTGTGTCCACCACTTCAAGTGTAAATTCGGCAGAGTAACCTGAAACGTTTCCTTTTCAAAGACATCATGAATAGCAATGAAGGAAAATAGAAGCAACAACGATGGCCAAAATGGCGAAACACGAACTAAACACAAGGCAGCGCACATAAGATCCGAAAGGAGGAACGCATAGGTTCATGTGCAAGCGCTGTGTGTACTTCTTTGGGTTTTTGCCAAAAACAGAGACGGCACAATCTTCTCAACGATACAAAATGACCCCTGCTGTCCCTCCCCACAACTTTCCCGATCTTTTGTTACGACATTCCTCCCCCACTGCTCACTGACCTCCCCACTCCGTACAAACTCCTGACCTGAGGAAAATTCTTCTGAGGGAGTTCCTTTTCCAAATTATACATCCTCCCCTGCACAATTATGCTACAGATTTTTTTTTTAAATCGAAGGGTCGTAATTCTTTTTTTTAAATCGCCCTATTATCCGCATGTGCATATAATACGCAGAACCTATATTTTTAACTTTTTTAGCAGATAATCCGCGGATTATACGACAAAAATTACAGTACTCGCAACAATTTATTACAGGAGCAGCTGGTTGCAAGAACCGGTTACAGAAATCTAGCGAAAGCCAATCTGAGAATTTACAAATAAAATCTGGCTTATTGTAAAGTCTGTGAACTATGTACCTGTGGCTAAAAAAAAAAAAATGGTAAAAAACTTAGTTACATTTTTAATTTGAAAACAGGTTTAAAACAGTATTTTCTTATATATTAATATTTATTTAAAGCTTAAAAACAACCATCCTAGGATTGGCTACAGGCTAGTATGTAAATATTGTTTTTATAACTAAGAGGGTGGTTGACTCAAAGGTAAAACATACTACAAATATGTTAAGAAGTAGGTAAGTACTTTTAACTGACCTAGACGGTAGTGCATTACTGAACTTCTTTTTGTTATTTCATTATTATTGTGAAAGAAATATTTTGTGTGGGGGTTTTGTTGTACCATCTTATCAATCAATCTCTAATGCTTTCATTAAAAGAGCAGTTTCAATTTTCAGTAAACCTTCTCTGGTTACTGAAACCAGAAAAGGCTTACTGGAAAAAATTATCTATTTATGTTTGTTTTTAGAATATTGACGTCTTTCAATAACTTCAAAAATGCAATTCCGGATCTGATTATTCCTTTCTTTTTTGAATTGTTGCTAAACTGAAAAACAAGTCTTATTGTACACAGCACATTGTCTACCATTCAAAACCCACCCTCAAGGGACTACAAATCAGTGAGAAATTTGATGATGACAACAGCATTACAAAGTAGGAAGTTCAACATCAAGCAATCGTATGTAATGAATATTTGATTTAATTGGATTAACATTCAATATTATCAACGCATATACATCACAGCAAATTATGGCTATGTCTTAAATACTAAATGGGAGTAACAGAATCATCAATAGCGAAATAACCTTAAGCACTGGTTATATGTAACCATTATACTGCATTAATAATGTATACATTAGTGTGACATTGTTACAGTTAACGGTATCAAATATCTTATAAATTCCTCTATGCTGTCTCACTTCAAAATCATATTGAATTTTGCTTTAGAACTGATTACAAATTTTTAGATAATTAAAAAAATTATACAGATTCATAGATTATTAATCAAGTCCTATGAAAGATCATATTCAATTTTGCTTTAAAATTGATTACAAAATTTTTGATAACAAAAAGTTATTATTGCAAATTCATAGGTTATTAATCAAGTTCTATGATTTACACACACACACAGGCCTTTCAATGGACAGAAATAAATAAAAAAAATTGGCAAGAATTTCGTTATGAATGTGGTCTGTACTGCAAAAATGCCTTAAAATGATGTATGCATGAGATTATAATTATGATTTGTTCAGTAGTATTTTAAAACAAAATCTAAGAATTGAACCAAATCTTGAATAGAACAGACTTTGATATAATAGATTTCTTTCCTTAAGGATGTCTCTAAAGATCCATTATAACTGAGGTAAAGAAGTGACACCAAGGAAAATATTTTTCAAGCCATGCTTATTTTACAGATTTCATGTCTTAGAATTTAAACTAAAATGATCATTTTAAAACATAAATTTTGGAAAGAGAAAAAAATGTATTTCAATTGAAACAACTACTTAAAAGTTTTTTTGCTTCATCATGCATTTAGGTAAAAATTCAAATTACAGTATTTGGTTCTGATCTGATTAATAGTTATAACAAAAGATGCAGGAAATCAATTACTAACATTTGATTTCATGTTTTTTAACTAATTTCATGAATTTTGTATAAACACATTAAAAAACTGAAAGCTAAATAAAATTTGCATGTAAAAATGCATCAAAATGGCACACACACATACATAGACAGTAAAAAATTAAATGCAACATGGATATACTCAATTTTTGATGAAAATATTGCACATGGAAGATGATCAACTAGAAGCTAACTGGTCCTTATTGATGTTAAAACGATGTCTTCAGGTGTCTGTGACTGTGTCTGCGAACACCAACGTGACACTGACAGGAAAACACAAACCAAGGTGCTAAGAAATCCGAAAACCTATCAAAGAGAAAACACTGCTCAATGCATAGAACTATTTTCTTTCTTTTCTATCTGCACCTGAAAATGCAACAACATGTGAACAATTTGCAAGGATATGCTTTTTCTAAGACTTATAGGTAGTGGTGTGTGTAAACTTTATTAGTAGGTATGAAAAAAATGTACCTCATTTCTATCAATAGCTGAACTCCATCCTGCAATTTTGTTTTTCTGTTTAATCTTTTCCATCACTGTCATAAAATGTAATCTTTGACATTAAAATCTTCAGAAGAACCTTTTTTCAATATTCCATAAAAACAGTTTAGACATACAGTGCCCTTGTGTGCAACATGAATAGGTTTTTATTCTCACAATTTAATGCACACTGGTGTACTTACCTGATTCAAAAGATGCAAAGAAATAAATCAAAGGACTCTAGTGTGGGATATGGTGGACCTACCACACTAGAGAAGGATGGTCCACCATGGAAATTAAAGGACTTTAGTGTGGAATATCGTGGACCTACCACACTTGATGGTCCACCACGGAAACAATATGGAAATGGAAAAAGGTGAAGGAAAAAGAGATCTCGGCTGAGCGAGTGTAAGATTGGTGTATGGAATACTAGAGGTATAAATGGCAAGATGAATGAGGCGATTGAAGAAATGAATAAGCATAGATTGGATGTGTTGTGTGTAAATGAAACCAAAAAAGAAGGAAATTGGGATAGAAGAAGTGAATGGAATGGTGAGTGTGTAGTCTGCAGTATTGGATAATGTGAGAGGACAGCGTGGTATAGGTGCAATTTTATTGGGTTGGTGTGAATGAAATGTCCAACAAAGGACCAACACACGTGGATGGCGAGAACGGAAAAGTATAACACTCACCTAGACAAAATAATCCTCCTCGGCATCAACACATATTGGGTTGTCGGAAAAGTCATGAGCAGCTCTGTTATCGCTATGGCATTCGACAGATGCCAGTTCTAGCTGCAGTCTAAAAGGAATAGCGAGCGATTTGGTTGATTTGCGGAGATTTGACATCAAGTTCAAGATGGAAGAACAAACTGTGCATTTTCGCCATATTTTACTGTTTTACTTCCATAAAGGGAAGAACGCGCATCAAGCTTGTGAAAAGTTGCGTAAAGTGTACGGTGATAATGCTCTACAAGAACGTCAGTGCTAGCGGTGGTTCGCAAGATTTTGACCTCAACGATGCCCCTTGGTCCGGGAGGCCAACCGAGGTTGATGATGACCAAATCAAGACATTGATTGAGTCAAACCCACGTTACACGACATGAGAGATTGCAGACACATTGCACATCCATCATTCAAGCGTTCATGACCACCTGAAGAAGCTGGGATATGTAAGCAAGCTTGATGTGTGAGTCCTCGTGAACTCAAAGAAGCTCAATTGACGGCGCGTATAAACATCTGCGATATGCTCATTAAACGTGAGGAAAATGATCCTTTTTTAAGTGACTGATAACTGGTGACGAAAAGTGGATTGTGTACAACAATGTGCTGCGCAAATGGTCTTGGTCCCGACGTGCTGCTTTGCCTCAAACGACATCCAAAGCAGACAGTCATCAGCGGAAGGTTCTGGTCTCAGTGTGATGGGATTTTAAAGGTGTCGTGTTTTTCCAGCTCCTACCATGGAACCAAACAATCAATTCGAATGCGTACTGTCGGCAATTGGACAGTTTGAACAAATCCATTATCCAGAAACGTCCAGAGCTTGTTCATCGTAAAGGTGTTGTGTTCCATCATGACAACGCGAGACCACACACAAGTTAGATCACCAGCCAAAAATTATTGGAGTTTGGGTGGGATGTGTTGCCACACCCAGCATACTCGCCTGACCTTGCGCCATCAAACTTCCACTTGTTTTGCTCTCTTCAACAGTCCTTGCATGGTATAATGTTCAATTCAGATGAGGCTGTAAATCAGCACCTTATACAGTTTTTCGCCATGAAAGACAGGTCCTTCTATGAACGAGATGGCAAAAGGTTATCGAACAAAACGGGCATTATATCATTGACTGATCTTTGTTCTTTCTATCAATAAATGACCATTGCAAAACATGGCTAAAATACGTCCTGACTTTTGCGACAACCCAATAGTTGCCATCTGTCCAGCAAGGCCACGATCCCAGAACAAAAAAAAATCTTGTGGCTGGGACCCTAAGAAGTCATCAACTGCACGTTGAACCTCGTTGCCTGTCATGAACTGTTTCCCAGACAGAAAGTGATCCAGGCGACAAAACAGATGATGGTCGGTCGGAGACAAGTCCAGGGAATAGGCAGGATAAGGCAGTGCTTCATAGCCGAAGGCACTTGGTGTCAGAATCGTTCATTGTGCAAGATGAGGATGGAAGTTGTCCTGAAGCAGAAAAATCCCCTGTCTGTTGACCAAAGCCAGTTGTTTCTGCAGCAATTTCCAGTGCATCTGGTGTAATTCAGCACAATAACATTTTGCAGTGATGGTTTTAGCCTCTTGCCAAGAAACTCCGATGAATGATCCCATCTGTGGACCACCAGAAAAGGAGCATCGTCTTCTTGGTGTGTAGGGGTGGCTTAGGATGCTGTCCAGCAGGCTGCGCCTTGCATAACCATTATGCAGTTCATTTCCGATTATCATAAAGGACCCAATTCTCATTGCAGGTGATGATTCAATGCAGTAGAGGTTCCTGTTTATTCCTGGCAAAGCAGTGACATGCAGACTTCCAAACACCTAGTCTTGTTGGCAGTTGTCAACTCATGCGGCAGCCACATGTCCAGCTTTTACCTTACCCAGTGCAGCCAGAGGCCAAAGAACTGTCGTGTGGTGGACACCTATCTCTGCTGCTATCTCATGACATGTTTTTCAGGGGTTCGCTTCAACCACACATTACAGAACATTGTCAGAAACAGCAACAGGTTGGTGACCAGGTGCTTCGTTTTGCAGGTCTGTATCTGCACTTCAAAACTTCACAAACCATTGCCGAAGGGTTTGTTCGTTGGTTGTATTCTTCCCAAACACTTTGTTGACGTTTTGAGTGGCAATTCCTGCAGAATGGCCCAGTACAAATTCATACAGAAAGGTGACTCTCAAATCCGGCGTATGCATGTTTCCTTTGCAATCCACGTTACGTCCAAACAAACCAGGCCTGAACCTTGTTCTTAACACATGTGCTAACTGTTTGTAGTAACTCTGTGATGTAATATCTGCAACACCTGTGGGTGATTCCATTCCACTGTGATGGGGGTCTGTCTCCAATGCTCATTTGTGCCAGACATATCATTTGCACCAACCCAATAAGTGAAAAGCTGAAGAACAACTTGGTTCACTATAGCTGTATAAGTGAGAGAATTCCTTGGATTTGTTTGAAAGTGAAACTTCAGAGAATAGTAATTATTGTAGTGAATGCTCGTGACTCAGAACCTTTTGATAGGAAGGAAGATTTCTGGAATGAGCTAAAAGCTGTTTTGACAATCCTGTATTATTTAAAGTTCTTCTTGATGTTGTTCTTTTGATGATCCAGTATCATTTTTAATTCTACTTGATGTTGTTCTTTAGATGACCCAGTATCATTTTTAATTCTTCTTGATGTTGTTCTTTTGATGGTCCAGTATCATTTTAAATTCTTCTTGATGTTGTTCTTTTGATGATCCAGTGTCATTTTAAGTTCTTCATGATGTTGTTCTTTAGCTGACCCAGAATCATTTTTAATTCTTCTTGATATTGTTCCTTTGATGGTCCAGTATCATTTTAAATTCTTCTTGATATTGTTCTTTTGATGATCCAGTGCCATTTTAAGTTCTTTTTGATGTTGTTCTTTTGTTGATCCAATATTATTTTAAGTTTTTGATGTTGTTCTTTTGATGGTCCAGTATCATTTTAAGTTCTTCTTGATGTTGTTCTTTAGATGACCCAGTATCATTTTTAATTCTTCTTGATGTTGTTCTTTTGATGGTTCAGTATCATTTTTAATTCTTCTTGATGCTGTTCTTTTGATGATCCAATATTATTATAAGTTCTTGATGTTGTTCTTTTGATGGTCCAGTATCATTTTAAATTCTTCTTGATGTTGTTCTTTTGATGATCCAGTGTCATTTTAAGTTCTTTATGATGTTGTTCTTTTGATGGTCCAGTATTATTCTAAGTTCTTGATGTTGTTCTTTTGATGATCCAGTATCATTTTAAGTTCTTCTTGATGTTGTTCTTTAGATGACCCAGTATCATTTTTAATTCTTCTTGATGTTGTTCTTTTGATGGTTCAGTATCATTTTTAATTCTTCTTGATGCTGTTCTTTTGATGATCCAGTATCATTTTAAGTTCTTCTTGATGTTGTTCTTTAGATGACCCAGTATCAATTTTAATTCTTCTTGATGTTGTTCTTTTGATGGTCTAGTATCATCTTAAATTCTTCTTGATGTTGTTCTTTTGATGATCCAGTGTCATTTTAAGTTCTTCTTGATGTTGTTCTTTTGATGATCCAATATTATTTTAAGTTCTTGATGTTGTTCTTTTGATGGTCCAGTATCATTTTAAATTCTTCTTGATGTTGTTCTTTTGATGATCCAGTGTCATTTTAAGTTCTTTTTGATGTTGTTCTTTTGATGATCCAATATTATTTTAAGTTCTTGATGTTGTTCTTTTGATGATCCAGTGTCATTTTAAGTTTCTGGTGGTGTTCTTTTGATGATCCAGTATCATTTTAAGTTCTTCTTGATGTTGTTCTTTAAATGACCCAGTATCATTTTAAGTTCTTCTTGATGTTGTTCTTTAAATGACCCAGTATCATTTTTAATTTTTCTTGATGTTGTTCTTTTGATGGTCCAGTGTCATTTTAAGTTCTTTTTGATGATCCAATATTATTTTAAGTTCTTGATGTTGTTCTTTTGATGGTCCAGTGTCATTTTAAGTTCTTGATGTTGTTCTTTTGATGGTCCAGTGTCATTTTAAGTTCTTTTTGATGATCCAATATTATTTTAAGTTCTTGATGTTGTTCTTTTGATGCTCCAATATTATTTTTTCTTGATGTTGCTCTTTTGATGATCTAGTATCATTTTCAGTTCTTCTTGATGTTCTTTTGTTGATCCAGTATCATTTTAAGTTCTCCTTGATATTGTTCTTTTGATGATCCAGTATCATTTTAAGTTCTTCTTGATGTAGTTCTTGTTCATATAATCCAAAAAAGTTCATTAAGAGTTTTTAAAACACTGACTTAAGTTTCTGGACTCATTGGAGGTGTCCGTTGCAGCCACACTGCCAGCAACAACATGTACCATTGAGACATCTTTCAGTACCCTGAGTAGGGTGAAGTCTTGGGTGAGATCAACCATGACTGAGGAGAGACTAGGTGGGATGTGTACAATGAGTGCCCAGCAAAATGGGTGTACAGACATGCAGATTTTATAACAAAGGTTGTCCCCTGATTTGAACAAAGCAATACAAGATTACAATTTTTATTTTCTTCCAACCAAGAGTGACACAATTATAATCCAGTTTAATTATTGAAAGAACTCGTTCTTTAATAGGAAGTTAGCATTATTTAAGAAGAAGGTAGTGTAGAACACGCTAAGTTACGTATAAAAGTTTAAGGCAAATATATTTCAGCCATTGCTATGGCCTTCATCAGTGCAACTACAATTTGTTTCGTTGCCAGATTGGAAAGGTAAGTTTTATAATGGTAACTCCTGGTGACGTGACGCAATGAGAGATTTCCAGATGTATGGAGCGTAAATAGGGAGCTCAGAGTTGCAATTTTTGGAAAATAAAATTTCCAAACTTTCTCTAAACCTCAGAGCAAAACAAGTTTGGAAGGAAGCCAACTTTTTTGTGTCAGACCAAAGTGGAATAGTAGAAGTGTCATCCATGGAATAGTAGAAGTGTCATCCATGGAATAGTAGAAGTGTCATCCATGGTAAGTTGAGACAAGAAAGAGGAAGGTTTTCCAAATTTCACATAAGATTTGTGTTCCTGAAGTCTTGAGAGAATTTTTTAGAATGAACTTCATATGTATGCGGTTAATCCAACGTTAGTCTTGATAGGAATTTTATACACTCCAGGGGAAGAAAGCTGAGGTCTTGGATCTCTGTCATTACGGAGGATAACAGAAATTGAAGGAGAAGAGCGAATGGCAAGTCTATATCCTTCTCTTTTGAAGATACTGATGAGCTTGTAGGCAGAAAGTTTATGGTGATGCTTGTAGGCAGAAAGTTTATGTTGATGAACTTGTAGGCAGAAAGTTACGTTAATTCAAAATGCTAAGAAAAAAAGAGTTGTTGCTCTTCAACCTGAATCACCAAAAAAGGAAGTAATGCTTGCTTGCTCTATCCCTTACCATAAACTTTCTACCTACAAGCTCAACAGTATCTTCAAAAGAGAAGGATACAGACTTGCCATTCACTCTTCTCCTTCAATTTCTGTTATCCTCCGTAATGACAGAGACCAAAGACCTCCGCTTTCTCCCCCTGGAGTGTATAAAATTCCTATCAAGACTAACGTTGGATTAACCGCGCACACAGCAGGTATATTCAAAAAAAAAATTTCTCAAGACTTCAGGAACACAAATCTGATGTGAAATTTGGAAAACCTTCCTCTTCCTTGTCTCAACTTACCATGGCGAACACTTCTGCTATTCTACTTTGGTCCGACACAAAAAAGTTGGCTCCCTTCCAAAATCGTTTTGCTCTGAGGTTTAGAGAAAGTTTGGAAATTTTATTTTCCAAAAATTGCAACACTGAGCTCCTTATTTACGTTCCATACATCTGGAAATCTCTCATTGCATCAAATCACCCGGAGTTACCGTTACAAAACTTACCTTTCCAAATTGGCAACAAAACAAATCGTAGTAGCACTGATGAAGGCCATAGTAATGGCTGAAAAATATATGCCTAAAAACTTTTATATGTAACTTAGCGTGTTCTATACGACCATCTACTTACCCTGAGTTTTCTTTATAATTTGCAAACTAATGGACGTAATTCAGTAAAATTTGACATGGACATACCTTGGAGTATGAGGAGCATGGTCAGCAACTGCCGAGGACAGCAAACATGCAATTGGGCTTCACTTCGCATAGGCGCAACAAGCGGGCTAGAGAGTAGTATGCGGCGGCATTACTCTCTAGCCTGTAGTCTGTCTAGTCGTGCTTGTGGAAAGCGAAGCTCGACTGCTTGTTCTCTGTCCTTGGCAGTTGGTGTGATGCATCTGACCGAGCTGTTGTTACAGGATCATCAACAGTCATCGTGCCTTTGCGTTACAAGCAATTACAGTATGAACAGGTACACAGGGTAACAGCGCGTGTTTATTGTCAGCACGTACTGGAAAACTGCATCAATAGAGGAGTGCCAAAGACAATTTACTGCAAAGTTTGGAGTTCGGAAGCCACTGGAAAAATCCTCCATTCAGTATCTGGTGAAGAAACCGGAAACCACGGGAACACTACTGGATGTCCATGAAGGAGGATGTCCGTGACTGTCAGAAGCCATGGTGCAGGAAGTGAATAAACAAAGACATCGCCCTTTCCACATTTAGCAATGCACAGCAACTGAAAAATTGTTATTCGGCCACTGCCGGCGAATTGAATCCCGGATCTCTCGATATCTAGTCGAGCGCGTTACCCTTACACCACGGTAGCCAACAATTCAAGGCGCTATGTGCGTTTTTGTCAGCATCTGACATTCTAAATCTGTAACATGGGCTCAGCTACTGAGACGTCTCCATCTGGTGGGCATTAACGGCACTGGCTATATATCAATTATAGCAGTTAAATCCCTGGAGGGAGATTCAAAGTGAAAATCCTCCAAATACGTGGCGTCAGTGAATAAACAAAGACATCACTCTTTCCACGTTTAGCAATGCACAGCAACCGAAAAATTGTTATTCGGCAGCCACTGGGGAATTGAATCCAGGATCTCTCGATATCTAGCCGAGCGCGTTAGCCTTACACCACGGTGGCCAACAATCCACCGCGCTATGTGCGTTTTTCTGTCAGCATCTGACATAATGAATCTGTAAGATGTGCTCAGCTACTGAGGCGTCTCCATCTGGTGGGCATTAATGGCACTGGCTATATATTAATTATAGCAGTTAAATGCAAAGGGCGAGATCCAAAGTGAAAATCCTCCAAATATGTGGCGTCAGTGAATAAAGAAAGACATCGCTCTTTCTACGTTTTAGCAATACACAGAATGGAGGATTTTGCCAGTGGTTTCCAAACTCCAAACAGGAAGTGAAAAACAGACGGCTGGCCTCCCCACAGAAGTCCTTGTGTAAATTGTCGCAGGAGATGGGGGTTTCCACAAGCACATGCCAACAAGCTGTAAAAAAAAGCAAAGCTGCATGCATATCGAGTTACTGCTGTGCAAGAATTGAAACCTCCTGATGAACAGAACAGACTGAATTACTGTCATTGGTTCCAGCAGTTTGTCAATGCACATCCGGGAAGCTGGACTACACGTGGTTCTCCAACGAGGCGTGGTTCTACTTAAGTGAGCACATCAATTCCCAGAATAGCCGTAACATTTCAGCTAGTGAGAATCATAATACCATGCATGAGACACCTGTTCATGATGAAAGAATTGGGGTGTGGTGTGCTCTGTCGCAGTGCCGCATTATTAGCCCACAGTGAGAAGAATCTAGATATCATTTCCCTATCGTTTGGAAAGCTATTTGAAATCTGGCAACAACTGATGCTTATACCACATGTTTTATTCCATGGCTGATGAAGGTAAAAGTCACTACTGAAACGTCCCACCATGTATAATTTTTAATGTAACTTATGCGTGATATGATGATATCAAGAAACAGTGGCGCACCCTAGAATTTTTGTTGAAAGGGGCTGTATATATAGTTATAGTTTATATAACAAGAATTTTTGTTGGAGAGGGCTGTATGTATATATATATACATATGCCTATAGTTTATACACTGTTGTGAGGTACGTCGCTCTTAATTTCTTTGGGGCTTTGGGAAAAAGACACCATGTAACAGAAGACACTATGTCAGACACTATGTAATTTTTTGAACGTGTAAAATAATATTTTTGAATGTTTAATGTGTGATGTACGTCGCTTTTAATCTCTTTGGGGCTTTGGGAAAAAGACACCATGTAACAGAAGACACTATGTCAGACACTATGTAATTTTTTGAACGTGTAAAATAATATTTTTGAATGTTTAATGTGTGATGTACGTCGCTTTTAATCTCTTTGGGGCTTTGGGAAGAAGACACCATGTAATAGAAGACACTATGTCAGGCACTGTGTAATTTTTTGAACATGCAAAATAATATTTTTGGATGTTGAATTTGTGATGCACGTCACTCTTAATCTCTTTGGGGCTTTGGGAAAAAGACACCATGTAACAGAAGACACTATGTCAGACACTATGTAATTTTTTGAACATGGAAATAATATTTTTGAATGTTTAATTGTGGCGTACGTTGCACTTAATCTCTTCGGGGCTTTGGAAAAAGGACACCATGTCAGAGACTATGTAATTTTTTGGACATGTAAAATAATATTTTTGAATGTTTAATTTATGACGTACGTCGTTCTTAATCTCCATGGAGGGGCTTAAACCCCGAAAGCCCCCTCCGTAGGTGCACCAATGTCAAGAATTCATCTAATTTATTGGCCCAATCTTCTTCCACACAATGGTGGATACCGCAGTCTACATGGAAATCTTCCACGAGTTTGTGAATCAGTTGGATGACGTGTAATTCCGTACTGGCTATTTTCACCAGGATGGTGCCACCTGCCACACTTCCAATGTCAGCATGGCTGAAATTGTTTCCTTCTTCGAAGATCGTGTCCTTTCTAAGGGACTTTGGCCACTAAGGTCGCTTGACCTTACCCCACCGGATTTCTTCCTATGGAGCATGCTGATAGGGAAAGTGTATCACAACAATCCATAGACTCTCATGGAACGCAGGAAAAGATCTGGCAGGAAATTGAGGCTGTGATTCCTGATGTGTTGGTAAATACCTTCCGTAACATAGAGAGGTGTGTGCAGGCATGCCTTGATGATAATGGCGACCACTTTCAACACTTGTTCTAAGATCATCATGCTTTACGTACACCAAGGTAGGTCCGTGCAAATTTCACTGAATTATGTCCATTAGTTTGCAAGTTACAAGGGAAGATTGGGACGAGAGCAAGTGAAACATCCTGTATAAAAAACTGCATACAGCTCATTTGGTTGAAATTTGACAAAAGTATCCTTTATACACTCTATCTACCAACAAGTAATTGGACACCCCTGCAATCAACGATATCTGCGGTCCTGATACACGTCACGGCCGCCGCCGTTCAATATCGTATGGGAAACAACTACTCAACCAATCGCATGCAAGATGCCATGCAGTTCGGAGCTCTCTGATTTCGAGAAAGGTGTAATCGTCGGGCATCATAGAAATGGCCGATCCATACGTGACATATCCAGCGAGTTGAAGTACCCAAAATCAAATACAGGTAACTTTTGACAATCATTTTGCCCTCTGTTACCGTGAAAGCCTGGAAATTATTTTCAACTCAATGACTTGCAACTCCGAATCTCCTCTCTACATTCCGTTGATCTGGAGATCAATTCTAAGTTTTGGCAACAAAAATAGGAAAAATTCAAATGTAGAATCTGGCAACAATCTTAGTCCTCCATTGGCGTGATGAAGACCTAAGATAAGGTCGAAAGCTTCCAACTTACGAACTTTTTGTAAAAGTTTTCATTTAACGTAACTAGCGTGATCAAGTTACCTTTATTTGTTAATATTGTTACATGTTTTGCCCATCATCGTCATGTACCCAAAATCGACAGTGGCCTACATGATTGGCAAGTGGAAGATGAGAGGTGACTGTCGGAATGTGCCCCGACCCAGCAGACCCACAAAACTGGGAGTTAGAGACCGACGGGTGCTGGCCAGAGAAATTCGGAAGAACCGCACCAAATTGACGGGCCACCTCCGCGAGGAGTTTCAACAGGCATCCGGGAGTGTTCTTTCGATGAATACCATCCGTAAGGAAGCCCATCTGCTCGATTATCATGGACATGCTGCCGCCCACAAGCCTTTGATCACCAAGTCCAATAGCACTGCTCGGCTAACGTGGTGCAAAGAACGTCGACAGTGGACCGTTGAACAGTGGAAACAGGTTCTCTGGAGCAACGAATCAAGGTTCAGCCTCTACCGTTCCGATGACAGGGTCTGGGTTTGGCGTATTCCTGCAGAACGCCTCCTGCCGGAATGTATTGTGCCTACTGTGTAGTTCGGCGGCGGTGGAATTATGCTATGGGGGTATTTCTCGCGGTATGGCACTGGTCCCTTGGCCGCAATTCCTGGTAGACTCAACGCTGAGACCTACTGCACCATTTTGGATGACCATGCGCTTCCTACGTTGTGGCAGTTTTACGGGGTGGACCCATGTTACTTTACGGATGACAATGCCACCTGTCATGTTGCGAGGTCCACCATAGCTTGGTATGGGGACAATGGGGTTAATCGAATGGACTGGCCTTCGCAGAGCCCGGATCTTAACTCTATCAAGCACTTCTGGGACGAGTTGGAGTGTCGACTTAAGGGGTGCCCCCACCGTCCGAAATCGGTGAAGGAACTGACCTGTCTTCTCCAATCCGAGTGGAAGAAAATACCGCTAGCCATCGTACAACGCCTGATTGAGAGTATGTCCCGGAGGGTCGCAGCTGTAATCGCCGCTCGTGGAGGCTCCACCAACTATTGAAGGTGAATAAACTTCATTTTCCTTTGCTATCACAGGTGTCCAATTACTTGTTGGTAGTTAGTGTATAATGCGGTACAGCTCTTCATTTCCTCTAGTCTAGGCAATTAAAAAAAAAATTAACAGCCCATTTGGTTGAAATTCGACAAAAGTATCCTTTATACAGGGTGAGCACAAAAACATTCCTTGATTTCAAGGAATTATAAAATCAAAACTTATTGGAATATGTTTATAAATATGGTGACCACAGATATGTTAACTCAAAACATTTCTTTTCTCTTCTGCAAAATCTCTGTGCACTTCTCTCACCGCTAGAGGACAGTGAAATCCAAGATGGTGCTCACCCAACAGCAAGGCAGCTGGTGCATGCTGGAATTTGTGAAAACAAATAGTGTTGTAACTGTGCAGTGTGCTTTCAGATGAAAATTTAATGTGGATCTGCTGACTAGCAAGTCCCTTTTGAAATGGCACAACAATTTCATTGACAAAGGATGCATCTGTGATCAGAGAAAAGGACATTCAGGATGACCATCAGTCTCAGAGCACGTTGTTGATAGCGTCAGACAAGTCTTTTGAGTAGCCCTAAGAAGTCAATACGCAGAGCTAGCAGAGAGTTAAAAAGCACGGTAAGCAAGATCTTACGCAAATGCTTGAGGTTGTACCCTTACAAGCTGCAACTGGTCCAAAAGTTACACCTGCAAAACAATGCAGGAATATCCAGGAGTAATGGAACATGATGATAACCTGCTGTCAAAGATCATTTTCAGTGATGGGGCAACCTTCCACTTAAATGGAAAAGTCAACAAGCACAATGGGAGGATATGGGGGAGTGAATATCCACATGCCACCCTGGAGGTTGAACATGACTCTCCAAAACTTAACGTGTTCTGCGCTGTATCAGAGCAGAATGTGTACAGCCACTTTATCTTTGAGGGACAAACCGTTGCTGGTCAAAGTTACCTGGACATGGTAACCAACTGGTTGCTGCCAGAACTAGCTGCTGAGGGTGGTGACTACCTTTATCAGCAAGATGGGGCACTGCCGCACTGGCATCTTGCTGTCCACACATTTCTCAACGAGCTCCTGCCAAACAGATGGATTGGCTGTGTGGGACAAAATGGCCAGGCGTTCCGCAAGAGGCAACTGAGATCACCAGACCTAACTGTTTGTGACTTTTTCCTTTGGGGGTATGTGAAGGGCAGCATGCATGTACCTCCACTACCCGCAACCATGCAGAATCTGCAGGAACGCATCACTGAAGCTGTAAACTCGATCACACCAGATGTGCTCCAGAAAGTCTGGTCCCAGCTAGATTATTGCATCGATGTCTAGCTGGGACTAGACTTTCTGGTGGGGTGCACGTAGAGTGTCTGTGATACCAACCGATACCACATAAAACTTTATGAGTTGATGCAACTGTAGCCACCAATCTGTAGGAATATTCCAATAAAGTTACATTCTATAACTGTTGGAAACCAAGGAACTTTTTGTGCTCACTCTGTATAATGCAGTACAGCTTTCATTTTCTCTAGTATACACAATTTAAAAATAGAAAAAAAATTAGATGAAACGTTTTTTGTAAACTCTTAAAGAAAATCATTCAAGGAAGACTGAAGCCAACACACTGATTAATTTTTATACGATGAATAGTTAATTAACTATGAAACTAAAGCTGTATTAACTGGAAACTACTGAATTTAATTTATTCCACTGAGAAACACATTTTTGAACTGATACAGGTGTCTGGAAATATATGTCTAATAATGGTCGCCTTTGCAACACATTCGTGTGGAGTGTAAACTTTTAAAACATGTAGATTCTCATCCTTTCATGACACAACTACATAATTACAGTAAAACTTCTATAACTCGAATCATCAAGGGAACTACGATTAACTTTCGAGCTGTAGAAAATTCGAGTTATAGAATTAATCCATATTTTTCAGCAATATCTTTTTTCTTTATTTCCCTAGTATCCATTTCTTGTATTAGCTTTATTTTTTCCTGCAAGGAAAACAATTTAAGCTTTCTTTTAGACATCACAAAAATTTCCACTACGATGATAGACATGGATTTTTCTAAAACTGGGTGCACAGCACTCACTGCCTGAAATGGGCCCAAAAGAATGAAGAAGAAAGAGCTTGCGAAAGAATTCTACTCCCACGCTACTGGACAGGCCTTGTAGTTAAGGGCTAAATCCTCGAAAATGATCCACCTCGAAGGGATTAACCCCCTTCACAGGGTGGATGAGATAGGGGATCCCCTTCATCCAGGTGACCTTGTTTGACCCCTAGCACCTACAAGACTAGCAACTAGCGCTGTCAAAAACCGGATATTTTGAAATTCGGATTTCGGATTTCAAAATATAAATCCAAAATCCAGATTGCTGCATGAAATCCAAATTTAAAAATCCAGATATTCGGTCGGATATCCGGCAAGTGCTATCAAAAACCGGGTATTTTGAAATTCGGATTTTGGATTTCAAAATATAAATCCGAAATCTGAATTGCCCAATGAAATCCGAATTTCAAAATTCAGATATTCGGATATCTGGCTAGTGTTGCCAAAAACCGGATATTTTGAAATCCGGATTTTGGATTTCAAAATTTCATAAATCCGAAATCGGGATTGCCGCATGAATTCCAAAATCGCATATATCTTTCCATCTTATCTTTCTTTCTTTCTTTCTTTACAGCCCCAGTGGCCTAGTGAATTAATCACAAACACTATAAGTGCTAGTGAGTGGGAGATACCTGGTTTACCCAGTTTAGCAATAATAACCAGGCATAGTTTCTTTTGTTCTTTCTTTGTAAATATTTGTTTGCGTCTTCTTAACCAACAACTAACAACAACCTGAGGCATGCGGTCTATCATGGTCAGATAGATCTATGTTATTGAGATGACTGAATATTTATTTGGTGTTCTAAATCTGAATATCCAGAAATCCGAAGTTCGAAATCCAGATATCCGCAGTTCAAAATCCAGATATCCGGAGTTTGAACTATTCGAATGATAAAATCCGGTTTTCGGATAGTAAAATATCTGGAAATCCGAAATACGTGAACAGCACTTCCGAAGTTCGAAATCTGGTTCTCACCAGTTCGAAATCCAGATATACGGAGTTCGAACTATTCCAATGATAAAATCTGGTTTTCGGATAGTAAAACATCTGGAAATCCGAAATATGTGAACAGCACTTCCGCAGTTCGAAATCCGGTTATCCGCAGTTCAAAATTCGGATATCCGGAGTTCGAACTATTCGAATGCTAAAAATCCGGTTTTCGGATACTAAAATATCCGGATATCCAAAAATCCAAAATCCATGAACAGCACTACTAGCAACAAGTGGATTTTTTTAAATTCCAGTTTT
This sequence comes from Macrothele yani, assembly GCA_039090855.1. Lineage (NCBI taxonomy): Eukaryota > Metazoa > Arthropoda > Arachnida > Araneae > Macrothelidae > Macrothele > Macrothele yani. The sequence continues at coordinate 72,206,969 of CM077032.1, read as the reverse complement.
AGAATACAATTTTCACGATTTTTTTCACCAAACACGAAATAAAGTTTCGAGTTATAGAAAAATTCGAGTATAACAAATTCGACTTATAGAAGAGAAAATGCATGAAAAAAAGAAAAAAAATTAAGCAAAATGCCAAAATTCTTCAAGTTATGGAAAAATTCGACTCATAGAAGTTATACATAGTGTGACACAGTTTGAAGTGCTTCACTTGCATTTCAATGCTCATGTTCCTTTGTTTTTAGTATCGATATTTATTTGTGCCCAAACTTCTGCGATGGACCTCACTAAATGCAAAGAAGTATTTCCAAAATCCTAATCATCATATCACTAAGCTGTTCTCTGAGATTCAGAGGTTAGCTCCACAAAGAAATATAAACTACCAGATTAATTTTTAACTGATTATTTACTTATTGTTGCCGTATCAAACTTCTCCATTTACAGTGATCTTGACACACAACTCAGGCTTCACCGACTTCCATCACACAATGTACACAAGACCTTCTATACTTCATACTCATAATCTTTTTCTCATGCAGACATTCCCGAATCTGATCCTCCCATGACTTCTTTGGCCTTCCTCTGCCTTTCCTTCCTGTCACTTGGGCTAAATATTCTCTTAGTAAGCATCTCATCACTCATTCTTTCAACATAGCCAAACCACCTAAGAATATTAGTTTCAACCTTACTAACATTTTGTTTCACATTACACATCTGCAACACATCTTCATTCCTCACATTATCAGATTGTATCTTTCTGCGAACAATCTGTAAGCATACAAGTATCTCTCCAGTACATAAATGACTCCTATGTTTCTTCTGAAGTACCCATGTTTCACTGCCATGCACCAGAGTAGGAACAATTACACTTTCATACACAGCCATGTGGGACTCTCTTGAGAACCCATCATTCCTGTGAAAACCTCTCAAAGCAGCTATGACTTTCAATGAAGAATTCACTCGCCTATTAATTTCACCATCCAATCTGTTCTCTCTATCAAACATACTTGCAAAATACACAAACTCATTCACCTGGTCAATCACTGTGCCATTTGGACTTATATCACATTCAATGCTAACAGTTCCTTGCTCATTTTCCTTATTTATACTCAGTTTGAATTTCATGCAAACTTTGTACTTCCAGGACAACATACTCGGCAACTCACTTTTGCTCTCTGCAAACAGGACTGTGTCATCAGCATACAGCAATCTGCACACACGGTTATTACCAAGACATAAGCGCCCCATCGAGGCAAACTCATCTCTCACTAAGACCGCCTATCATTTCTAAAATGAGTAAGTTAATCATACTCAGTATGGGGAAACGGACAGGTATGCAGTGTATGATTGCAACAGTTTATCATGGAAGTCAAAATGACAAATTGCCCTATGAACTGTTACTGCCATCTTAAACAAGCTACAAGCTTCAGTAAAAAACACTTCAGTTTTTTTTTAATTTGAAATTTCTATGTTGATGGCAGACACAATTTTGAATCAGCTGATTCACGGGGGTTTCCTGTCAGTCAGATCGATAAAGCGCTTTAAGTGTGATATTGAATTTGTTTTGTTACTTTTTTTAAGTATGGCATCTGTAAATAATTATTATGTTCGTTCAGTCTTTCGTAATTAAGGCTGAGCCTCCTCTGGCAGCCCACAAGCTATGATCCTGATTTGAAATATACATACATACATACATACATACATACATACATACATACATACATACATATTACTAAGCTGTTCTCTGATTTTCAGAGGTTAGCTCCTCACAGAAGGAACTCACTGTTGCTGCATCAAATGTCTCCATTTGCAGCGATCTTGACATACAGCTCGAGCTTCATTAATATCTATCATACGATGCACACAAGACTTTTTGTACTACATACTCATAATCTTTTTCTCAAGAAGACATTCCTGACTCTGGTCCTCCCATGATTTCCTTGCCCTTCCTCTACCTTTCCTTCCTGCCGCTTGAGCTGAATAAATTCTCTTAGTAAGCATCTCGTCACTCATTCTTTCAACATGGCCAAACCACCTAAGAACATTAGTCTCCATCTTACTAACAACATTTTGCCTCACATTACACATCTGCAACACATCTTCATTCCTCACATTATCAGATTGTATCTTTCTGCGAACAATCTGTAAGCATACAAGTATCTCTCCAGCATACAAACAACTCCTATGTTTCTTCTGTAGCACCCAGGTTTCACTGCCATACATCAGAGTAGGAACAATTACACTTTCATACACAGCCATTTGGGACTTTCTTGAGAACCCATCATTCTTGTGAAATCCTCCTAAAGCAGCTGACTTTCAATGAAGAGTTCACTTTACTACTAATTTCGCCATCTAATTTGTTCTCTCTGTCAAACATGCTTCCCAAATATACAAACTCGTTTACCTGATTAATAATGGTGCCATTTAGACATATCCTGCCTGCAGTACTAACAGTTCCTCGCAAAAACTATAACTTTGTACATCCGGACCAGCATACTCTGCAACTCACTTTCACTCTCTGACATGTAACGTATACTCTATATTCACTTTCCTTTTGATTTTACTATCTCTGGTTATTTTATTTTACTATGTAAATTATCTTCTTACTGAACGAAATATTATTTCACCCGCTGAATAAGATCTGGCAATGAGTGTAAGTCATGATGTGGTGGTAGCCAGTATATATAGGCGCGTTCAACGATACCCAAGGAGAGCGTTGTTGTTGTACGGAGAGGGTTGTTGTTATACTGGAGAGCGTTTGTTGTTATACTAGAGGAGCGTTGTTGTTGTGAAGGAGAGAGTTTGTTGTTGTTGTTGTATTGAGAGCTTCGTTCTATGTGATTAGTTTGATTCTTCATTATTGTGAAACGAGTTGTGTGTGTGCGTTGGATGATCAAGAGTTACATAATAAAAGAGCTTTGTCGTAAGTACGTCTTTCTCAATTCATAGTTTTTGTCAGATCTCTGTCTGGCTGTTAGGTTTATGTCATTAGTTTATTACTATTAACAACCAGCGTTAAGACTTTAGTCATCTTACTTACTGCTACAACATTACTACCAGTTATAAGTTTGTTCATTACTATTACTACACTACTAGCAGGTGACTTTATTCATGATCTTAATTAACTAGTAACAACAACCATTTGAATTCACTATTTGAAGTTTAGTACAAGCATAATATTCAGTAGCAGAAGCATTATACTATAATTCAGTAGTAGGAAAGCTTCATTATTATCATTAGTAGCTAGTAGAAAGAGCTTATTTATTATACTTAGCTCAGTAGTTGAAAGATTTATTCATTATAGACAACAGAACTGTGTTATCAGCATATAGCAAACTACACACATGGATATTACCAAGACATAAACCAGTATTGTCCATTTTGGCATCACACATGCATGCACCCATAAATATATTAAACAGCCAGGGTGACATCACACAAGCCTGTCTGACTCCTGCTTCAACAGAAAACCATTTCGACACAACATTATTTACTCATGGAGCCGCTGATGGCTTAGTGGTTAGCAAGTCAGACTGTTATTGCAAGGTCCTCAGGTTCGAACCTGGGCTGATCTTTCAGAGATGGTGTGATTTACTAACAATCGCTGAATATCCGCCGTGCATCGGACGAGCACGTTAAGTGACGGCCCCCAAGCTGGACCCACTGGTTAAATGGGTATCCTTTCTTATGCCCCCTGAAATTCTCTCACCCCTCTATGTGCAACATCGTATTTGTATGGTGGCACCATCTACTGTACTCTAATCTCACTACAAACTGCTCTGTCAAAGTCGCTAGACTTGCTCTCATTACTTCCGTTTCTGTGTCCTGCCCAAAAGGCGAACTCGCTGTAGGTGGCTGGGACCTAAACTCTTCTCACTGTGAACGGAAGTCCTACAAGAAAAAAAAAAAATGACAAATGTACAAAAACCATTTACTCATACCCATGCTCTACTGCCAGCATAAATGGCTTTCACACTATTGAGTAGATTTCCAGTGATACCATATTTATTTAGTCTGATTTGAAATATGATGTTTAATCATTAAAATGTAATCCATAAATAAATTCTGAATACATCAAACTTACTGCAGCAAGTGATATCTGTACTCTGGTCCAAGTAGCAACTGGCATTTCATGCCTTTGGTACACGTTTTCAGCATGAAGTAACATAGAAGATGAAGAAATGAATAAAATACTAAGACAACCACATATAAAAGCATCCTAGAAACATAAGAGGACATTTTGTTTTAGGACATGGCAAAATAATGCATCATTAAAAAAATAAGATACACTTATTTTCATCCACAATGAATGCAATTTCACATACAAACACATTTAGTACATGGAAGATTAATTTATGATATAATAATAATAGGTTGCTTACCCTTTGTACACATTTCCCTGCACGTTTTATTCTTTTGGTTGTCTAGCTTGGTTCAACCCTCTTGTGCGGTGGTCCTTTTTCGTCTTCAGGTTCATTCAATGCCTGGCGAATGTATAAGTCCTTGAAGTGTACTGCATTAATGACTTTAGGCCCCAACAGCGTCTACTTCCTCTCCAACCACTCCTACTAACGTGTAAAACCCAACTTTAGTTGGTTGATTGACATTTATAAAACCAAAATTCTTTAACTCAAAACGAACTGACATGACCAACAAACAGAAATGTCCTATTTACATACATTCGCCAGGCATTGGATGAACCTGAAGACGAAAAAGGACCACCGCACCAGTGGCTTGAACCAAGCTAGACAACCAAAAGAATTAAACGTGCAGGGAAATGTGTACAAAAGGTAAGCAACCTATTATGATTATAATTGTATGCACATAAATTATGAATAGTTATGGCGTAAGCTATAGCTGTTCTAACACTGAAATCATGACATAATAGCAGAATCACGGCTGCTCATAATTTCTGTTCAACACGTTAGAATTCACCTGCGTCCAGGTGCTGGTGTCTACCTGCAAAGTTCGTCCACTAGCACCTGGCTGGCTATATATACTGGTGTGCAAAAATTAAGGACGAAGAGGAGAAATTAGCATAACAGCGAAACGAGCAGGCAGAACAAACCGAAAGACCACTCGGGACATAGACTAGTGTCTGGTACGGTAGGGCATGCGCATATATGCAGCATGATGGGTGGGGGAGGGGGGTCGAAAGGGTATAAAAGCACACAGGCGGTGTACGCTCAGCAATTCGGTGAAAGCTATTGCACGGTGTACATCGGTTTGAACGACGTCGAGTTGCTGCCACCGTGTGATATGGCCAACAGGCAATCCAGTAGACGACATCTGGATGACTTTACCCGAGGTCTCATCATTGGGAAGTTGGAAGAAGGTCGAAGTGTGACTAGTGTGGCCGAGGAGTTCGGGATCGCTCACAGCATCATTTCACGAGCTTGGAGAGCATTTCAACGACAGGAACAGCTGTCCGAGAGTTTAGCAGTGGTCATCCACGAGCAACCACGGCGGCGGATGACCGGTATATTGTCCTACAGGCGAGAAGAGACAGACGGCAGACAGCCGGTGAAATCGCAAGGCACATGCAACGGACAACTGGACGTCCGTTATCGCGTTTTACCGTGGCCAGGAGGCTGCACAAAGGTGGTCTATTTGCATGATGACCAGTGCAGTGTGTGCCATTAACGCCTGCTTATCGAAAACGGCGGTTTCTGTGGTGCCAGGAACACAAGACCTGGACACATCAGCAATGGGGCCGAGTTCTCTTTACGGATGAGAGCCGATTTAGTCTGACAAGTGATTCTAGACGTATACACATCTGAAGAGAGCAGGGAACACGCAATCACACCTCCAACATCATCGAAAGCAACCGGTTTGGAGGTGGCAGAGTTCTCGTTTGGGGCGGTATCATTCTTGGTAGCCGTACTGACCTCTACATCTTCTAAGGAGGTTCAGTCACTGGGATCCGCCATTGTACTGAGGTTCTCCTGCCTCACGTGCATCTGTTTAGAGGTGTTGTGGGTCCTGAGTTCCTCTTCATGGATGACAACGCTACACCTCATCGTACAGTGGCTGTCGCAGAGCTGTTGGAGAGTGAAGATATTCAACGCATGGATTGGCCCGCAAGGTCCCCGAACCTAAATCCAATCGAACACGTGTGCAACCTTCTCGAGAGACGCTTGGCAGTACGTCACCAGCCGCCAGCAACGATTCCGCAGCTGCGATTGGCGCTACAAGAGGAATGGGCCGCGACGCCTCAACAGCTGCTTGACAACCTCGTCCTCAGCATGGACAGACGTTGTAAATCATGCAACGCAGTCAGGGATGATCATATCCCCTACTAAAGAATGGATTTTTCTTGGCAATCGCCTGTCACGTGGACGTTTCTGTCTTCTGTCCAGTTGTGCTTGAAGCTACCTTTTCAATAAAGTGCTTTTGTATCCTTTGGATTCCTTGTTTGGACAGTTTTGCTCACTTGTCCCATATTCTTACATCTTGGGGATCTTATGGTATGACTTGAGTCAATGTGGAGCACTTCTACACGATGTTACATTCGAAAAACCGTCTTGTCCTTAATTTTTGCACGCCAGTGTATATGTTGACACTAATAGTATATCTATAATATTTGAGTTCTTACCTTTTATCTCTGTACATCATGTCTCTGGCTCATCGCTTTACAATGAACAAATTGTCCTTTTTGCTCTATCAGTCTCAGATTTGATGATACCTATATCTTTATTTATATTTTTCAGCTATTCCATATCAGTATCATTGGTATCAGATATGTGTAGATCTTATGCTTGATACTTATAAACCAGAAGATGTGAGGTTTTATAATTTAATTAAAATATCTAAAGAGGTACGAGTTCTGTTTCAAGGCCTTTGCTTCAAACTATTAAAATTAATGATAGACTAAAAATTTTTAAGATGGAATCTAAAATACCATAAAAACCCCAAAGGACACCACAGAAACTCTAGGATTCCAGATACTCGGCCACTCAGAGACATCCAAGTACCACACAAACCCTCCCGCATATAGGCACATTTGCACATTCGGCAACACAGAGATTGCCATTCATTTGTCCACCGCTATCATAGATCGTATTCATTGCACATGAAGGGAGCATCATTCTTACAAGACATCATGTCGCCATCTAGTGGGCAAGATGGTGATTCCACTTGGAGTTATTTTTACATTTCTGTCTCAGTTTTTCAGCTAACATTAAGGGATTTTTCCAGGCTGCAGGTATAAAAATGGGTGTGTTATTATTGCAGTTGTGTTGAAATTTGTGATGAATAATCAACGCTTCAGACATTAAAATAGCTTTCTGAGTTCGCTGTTGAACTAGTAGTTGAGTGCCTTCCCATGCCTGCCAACCTGAGAAAATTCAAATGTGTAAAATTGTGCACGAACGACATTTCTAATGATTTTTTTAACTATGCGCAAACAACATTTATGCATTTGATAATTTTTAGATGTTTATAATACAAACAAATTATATCACATTTTGATACCATACTCGACGCTTTCCGTCGTCCGTAGCGGACCGACGGTTTCCATAGCACACTCGACGTTTTCCGTCTTCCGCAGTAGACCGATGATTTCCATAACATACTTGATGTTTCCTGTCGTCCATAGCGGACCGACGGTTTCCATAGCATACTCGACATTTTCCGTCTTCCGCAGTAGACCGACGATTTCCTGTCGTCCATAGCGGACCGACGATTTCCATAGTAACTACGTAAAATCCACAGTAGTTGGAGTCTCTGAATATTTCTTCCCACCGCATGATCTTATTCAGCGTCAAGCGGAATGGTGTGAATAGAGAATTTACTGTGCCGAAGTCCCGACGATGAGGACGGGGCACGTGTGTTGAGGCACAAAATCTGCCTTTTGTAGCAACGTGGTGCAAGATTTCTGTTTGGGCGCACATTGACGCAAAATTCCCATCTCTGTTATGTATTTTATTTATAGGGATATTTCTAGCAAAAAAATAAAGAAAATTTTAAAAATCCAGAATAAAAGTTCTTCTGGCAGGAAAACCGGAATAAAAAACGGGAAACTTTCGCAAAATACAGAAGAGTTGGCAGGTATGCCTTCCCAATCAGGAATAGTATTAATATTCAAACAAAAGTCTATTAATGCAGTCTTTGCTTCTTTTTTGAAGAAAATACTTCAAAAAAGACGATGCACAGTGATGAAAGGTAAGAACTTAAATATTATAGATATACTATTAGTGTCAACGTATATAAAGCTAGCCAGGTGCTAGCAAATGAACTTTGAAGGTAGACACCAGCACGCCAGACGCAGGTGAATTGTAATGTGTTCAACAGCTGTGATTCTGCTATTATATCATGAACAAGACAGTTTTTTTTAATGCAACTAAGTATATGAATCATGATATTTCTTTCAACATAAATAAAGGAGAAAAAATAATAAATTTGATTATACAAAACCTCGTGTTTCACTGGGTAGTGATAACTTTCCTGTGGAATAAATCATTAAAGAATAACGAGATGGTGCTGTAAGTCCGAGACATCGATCAGCAGGCGACAGGCATTTGTGAGGAAGTAGTGGGACAGTGAACATGCGATTTCGGACAAGCAGCGATATACCACAGGAGAAAAGAGTTTTCTTGGTGAAAAGTTGGTATGCGGAGGGCGGAACCTCCGCAAAGGTGTTACGAAAGTGGGGTACAGTGCTTTAAGAATCATCGTAAGCCATCCCGTGCGTACCTGACAAAATTGGTAGCGAAATTCCAATGAACTAGCAGTGTAACAGATGATGTGGCAAACAGTTACCGCTGCTGCCTACAATGACATTTTGAAGAATCGTTTTTTCCCAGCTACAGTCCAGAAAAACTGGATTCACAACCGCCCATTTCAACAGGACAGGGCAACGCCACACTCCACAAATGATGTTCTTGATTTGCTTCACCAGCAGTATGGCCCACGGGTCATCGCCAGACGATTACCCCAACGTTTTTCAGCCGGTCTCTCTTGGCCTCTGTAAAGCCACAAATGCTGTTCTTGATTTGTTTCACCAGCAGTATGGCCCACGGGTCATCGCCAGACGATTACCCCAACGTTTTTCAGCCAGTCTCTCTTGGCCTCTGTAAAGCCACAAATGTTGTTCTTGAATTGTTTCACCAGCAGTATGGCACACGGATCATCGCTAGACGATTACCCCAACGTTTTTCAGCCAGTCTCTCTTGGCCTCTGTAAAGCCACAAATGCTGTTCTTGATTTGTTTCACCAGCGGTATGGCCCATGGGTCATTGCCAGACGATTACCCCAACGTTTTTCAGCCAGTCTCTCTTGGCCTCTGTACATCCCCGACTTTTCTTGAGCTAGACTTTTCTTGTGCTAGACTTTTCTTGTGCTAGACTTTTCTTGTGCTAGACTTTTCTTGTGCTAGACTTCTCTGTACAGTCCCGATTTTTCTTCTGTTAGACTTTTTCTTGTGGGGCTATGTGAAAGATCGGGCATACCAGAACGGACCTTGAACACTGCCTGACCTCCGAAGTGCCATGTAACAGGAAACTGCACAGATCTTGTTGAACATTTTCCCGTCGGTATTGCAGCACTTCGAAGAACGTATTCACAACATCATGACAGCGGATGGTCATCATGTGGAAAATGTCTTCCATTGATTACCTTTTGCCTACTCTTACTCCTGTAAACATCTTTTTCTTCTTTTTCAATAAACTAAGTTAACTTTATTGACTCTTTCTTTTGTCACTACCCAGTGAAACACCCGGTACACTGACTTGTAAATTTATATACAGCACAGAAATATAAGACGATTAATAAATTTTCATAGCACTTCACATGGCAAAAAAATTAATAATGTAATGCAATCTACATTTTGAGGTTACTCATCTCTTACACACATTTCGAACACGTAATTTTCAGTAGTCACATCATGGTTCAAGACCGAAAAACTCACATCACACTCACGCAGAAATTCGCCCCCACCCTCAAATAACTAAATGCCGATTCAAAGTAATCAACTACAATGACACATAATTCAACTCCCTAAAAACGTCTATCTAATTAAAACATCAATAAAAAAAACTTATGTTACGCATTTCCTAAAACATCTAAGTTAAAACTGCAACCCATAATTATTTGCAACTGTACAACGGTAATTAACTGAAACAAACCAAACCTGACACAACCATTATCCTCATTAATCTCGGACCTCTCCCCACTCAGCAACAAGCGTACTTTCCTAGGACTTTCAGCCTCTGCCCAGGCCATTTTCAAAGAGTGGACGCAACAGATGAACCTCCGTCGCCACCCTGAAACATAGCAAATGTTATAGGTTTTGCTTTGCTTGGCATCATCTCATCATCATTATTCACTGCTCAGCACAGTGGTGCCATCTATTAGCTGACCCATTAGTCTTCTTTTTCTCTTCCTACTTGTAAATATCCGATCGACAGCCAGCTGCATTTGATTCTTGAAAATTAATCTTCTTATTTTTTTTTGGATTGGAGGTTTAACGACCACCGTGAGCAACTCAATGGGCTATAAGCAGTCGCCCGTCCCTAATTTAGGGTTACTGGTTCCAGGTAAGGGAGAGAGCCAGTGCCGTAAGACAAACAGAACATCCATGCCTCACCGGGATTCGAACCCGGACCCCGTTCGGACGAATGATCAGAGGCCAACGCCTTAGACCACTGCGCCACCGGGGCGGCTAATCTTCTTATATCCAATCAAATGTAATGCAAGATCTATCAACCAGAACAAGTCAAAAGTTAGTGCCATTTTGAGCTACGCATAATGCTGGGCCTTCATTTCTGTTCGAAACACACATCAACTATGAGCGTCATTTCAAACGTTTTGCACATTGTGGGTTATCTCTTAAAAAACAATTTATTTCACAACAATCTTTTACAGTAGATACTTCATGTATATCTTCCGTACAAGGAAGTCACAAGTTATACGTGGTTAAAATATATAATACATAGAGATTCAGTACCTCTTTTAGAACTGCTATTACACACGTTAAAATACAGACATGTGAGCACAAAAATAAAATCAAAAGACAACGACAAATACAGGAAAATTAAACTATGACACCAGATGGCACCACCATATAGGAGGAAAACTGACCCATGCGCAATGTACATCATGACTTCTGGAGGTACGAAACGTTGTCACTTACTAACAGATGTTTTATTTCCCGTTCAAAATGCCTAGGAAGATGCTAGGGCGAAAGGCGTCCGGGGATGCTGGTGGACGTGAGGAGGTGGTGCACGCATTATGCAAATAGTTCATTCGTCGTTTCTTCTAGCCATTCATATTTCATTTTGCTCTTTTAAATTCGTTCACTATCAGCCTTTTAGATTCCTTCGCTATATTTTTTGGATTGTTCATTGTTAGCCTTTTAACCTGCCTGAGGTCATTACAGTGTTTTTTATTCTCAGTTGTATTATTCTTTTGAGCTTATGATACAATATATAGCAAGATTGTTTGGGTCGTCTACTACTTTGACATTGCTAAACACCATATTTATAGTCACCATCAGACTTTTTGCAATACATAGCCGATGAACACCTGAGACCAAACAACTTGCGGAACTACAGTGGTATGCGAACAAAAACAACCTCTGGACGAATATATGTGAGTAATTGCCCTTGCTTTCTTTTAGTCTTTATTTTCTAAATAATAAACGTCATAAATAACTGCACCACCATAATCACATGTCCGTATTTTAACGTGCGTAATAGCAATTCTAAAAGAGGTACTGAATCTCTATGTATTATATCCTTTTACAGGCCTTCGAAGTAATCTCCACGCTTCTTTACGAGAGCGGCCCAATGTTTGGGCAAGTCTTGTATTCCAGTCAGGACACCTCCATTGTTGGGGCATCAGATTACTCGGGTTACCTCATTAGAAACATCCTGAATTGTTTCTCGCAGAGTGACTTCCTCAGTTTTGGGAACAAGTCATAGTCTACTGGGCTCATAACAGGACTGTATGGTGCATGGGGAAGCAATTCTCATCCATACTTTTCCAGAATGTCTCTTACTGTACGGACAACATGCAGCCGCGCGTTGTCATGCGAAATGATGTCCCCAGCTTCCAGCATGACGAGCCTTCTTTGGAGAATCTTTGCGCACAAAAGATTTTGTACAAAACTTCTGTAATATTCTGCTGTTACAGTGGAATACTACTTCACACAAACCTTTATGAATTTCGGTAGGGGATTTTTCTAGCAAAGTTTCAGTTTTAATGTAGGATCGCTGGTTGCTACGTGAGATCTGACCTAACTCACTTTTCTTCCGCCATTTCTAGGCAGAATTTTTTGGAATCACTACCACTGTTCTGTCTGGCCTAATTCTAGCCTGCCAGACAGGCTAGACACAAAGCAGGTCAGACATAAAGGCAAAGTATAAAATTGGCAAAGTTTCAATTATAATGTAGGATCGCTGGTTGCTACGCGAGATCTGACCTAACTCACTTTTCTTCTTCCATTTCTAGGCATAATTTTTTGGAATCACTACCACCCTTTGTGTCTGACCTACTTCCAGTCTGCCAGACAGGCTAGACACAAAGGCAAAGTATAAAATTGGCAAAGTTTAAATTTCAAGGATCGCTGGTTGATACGCGATGTAGGATCGCTGGTTGATACGCGAGATCTGACCTAACTCACTTTTCTTCCTCCATTTCTAGGCAGAATTTTTCAGAATCACTACCATCCATTGTGTCTGACCTACTTCCAGCCTGCCACACAGGCTAGACACAAAGTAGGTCAGACACAAAGGCAAAGTATAAAACTGGCAAAGTTTCAATTATAATGGTAAAATTGGCAACGTTTCACTTTTAATGTAGGATCGCTGGCTGTTACGCGAGATCTGACCTAACTCACTTTTCTTCCTCCATTTCTAGTCAGAATTTTTCAGAATCACTACCACCCTTTGTGTCTGACTTACTTCCAGCCTGCCAGACAGGCTAGATACAAAGTAGGTCAGACACAAAGGCAAAGTTTCAATTTTAATGTAGGATCGCTGGCTGCTACGCGAGAACTGACCAAACTCACTTTTCTTCCTCCATTTCTAGGCAGAATTTTTTGGAATCACTACCACCCTTTGTGTCTGACCTACTTCCAGCCTGCCAGACAGGCTAGACACAAAGTAGGTCAGACACAAAGGCAAAGTTTCAATTTTAATGTAGGATCGCTGGTTGCTACGTAAGATCTGACCTTCCAGCCTGCCTGGTGGGCTGGAAGTAGGTCAGACACAGAGCAGAAACCACTGGAGTATCACGAAGCATCATTTCCTGACCAAGGGCATGATTCCAGGATATGGTAGGTGTTAAAAAAGAAAAACAAAAAAGGCAAGGTCAAAACCATCCACACAGGGGTGGATCCTGAGGGGGAGGGGCACCCCTCATGAACCAAGGAAAAGCTTTGATTTGTTAGGTTTATATAACAACAAATATTTTTTCGTGAAAAATAGTATTACCATAATTTTCACCGTATTATCCACACCAGCGTATAATCCTCAGACCGCAAAATTCACATAATTTTGTTTTCCTTCATATACTCCATACCAGTGTATAATCTGCAGATTGTGACATTAAAAAAAAAATCACCATATAATTCGCACATCATAGATGTTGAATCGGAAGAGGAATTTCTGATAGAAAAGTCAGTCACATAATGACCTAAGAGTCCGAAGAAGTAAGAGAGAAAAAAAAATGATTTCATTAAATGAAGAAATTAATTTTTAAAGGTTACTTTTTCATATTTTTATCTCCGGACAGATAAAGCTCAGTGGCATGGCATTCATAGATCACGCCGATGCAGCACCAGAGTATTGCATTACACCTTGCCAATGACGAAAGGCTGAAACAGAACAAATCATAGAAATACCATATGTACCAGCATATAAGTTGAAAGTTTTTGGAGGAATCCTGCTTTAAGAGTTGGGAGACCGAATTATATGTGGACCAATGAAAAACTTCTGTGAATTCTCCCGCGGAATTTACCGATGGATTTGTTTATGTTTTAGACAGTGGCACAGTGACTTTCCACACGTTACGGTGAGATTGTTTTCTGACCTTCTCAAAACTACACTGGCATGCAAAAATTAAGGACGAGACGGTTTTTCGAATGTAACGTCGTGTAGACGTGCTCCATATCGACTCAAATCATACCATAAGATCCCCAAGATGTAAGAATATGGGACAAGGGAGCAAAACCGTTCAAAAAAGAGGAATCCAAAGGATACAAAGGCACTTTATTGTAAAGGTAGCTTCGAGCACAACTGGACAGAAGACAGAAACGTCCATGTGATAGGCGGCTGCCAAGAAAAACCCAGTCTTTAGTAGGGGATATGATCCCCCCTGACTGCGTTGCAGGATTTACAACATCTGTCCATGCTGAGGACGAGGTTGTCAAGGAGCTGTTGAGGCATGGCAGCCCATTCCTCTTGTAGCGCCAATCGCAGCTGCGGAATTGTTGCTGGCGGCTGGTGACGTGCTGCCAAGCGTCTCCCGAGAAGGTCCCACACGTGTTCGATTGGATTTAGTGGGGAACTTGCGGGCCAATCCATGCGTTGAATATTTTCACTTTCCAACAGCTCTGCGATAGCCAGTGTATGATGAGGTGTAGCGTTGTCGTCCATGAAGAGGAACTCAGGACTCACAGCACCTCTAAACAGATGCACGTGAGGCAGCAGAACTTCGGTACAATAGCGGACACCAGTGACTGAAACTCCTTGGAAGATGTGGAGGTCAGTGCGGCTACCAAGCATGATACCGCAGCAAACGAGAACTCCGCCCTCCAAACCGGTCCCTTTCGATTATGTTGGAGGTGTGATTGCTTGTGCCCTGCTCTCTCCAGATGTGTATACGTCCATAATCGCTTGTCAGACTAAATCGGCTCTCATCCGTAAAGAGAACTCGACCCCATTGCTGATGTGTCCAGTTCTTGTGTTCCTGGCACCACAGAAACCGCCGTCTCCGATGAGCAAGCGTTAATGGCAAACATCGTACTGGTCGTCGTGCTAATAGACCACCTTTGTGCAGCCTCCTGGCCTCGGTAAAACGCGATAACGGACGTCCAGTTGTCTGTTGCATGTGCCTTGCGATTTCTCCCGCTGTCTGTCTCTTCTCACCTGTAGGACAATATACCGGTTGTCCGCCACCGTGGTTGCTCATGGACGACCACTGATGAACTCTCGGACAGCTGTTCCTGTCGTTTGAAATGCTCTCCAAGTTCGTGAAACGATGCTGTGAGACATGCCGAACTCCTCGGCCACACTAGTCACACTTCGACCTTCTTCCAACTTCCCAATGACGCGACTTCGGGTAAAGTCATCCAGATGTCGTCTACTGGATTGCTTGTTGGCCATATCACACGGTGACAGCAACTCGACGTCGTTCAAACCGATGTACACCGTGCAATAGCTTTCACCGAATTGCCGAGCGTACACCGTCCGTGTGCTTTATACCTTTCCGACACTCCCCCCTGTCATGCTGCATATATGCGCATGCCCTACCATACCGGACCCTAGTCTATCTCCTGAGTGGTTTTTCGGTCTGTTCTGCCTGCTCGTTTCGCTGTTATGCTAATTTCTCCTCTTCGTCCTTAATTTTTGCACACCAGTGTATTTGGACCAATGAAAAACTTTCGTGAATTCTCTCGTGGAATTTACCGATGGATTTGTTTACATTTTAGACCACGGCACAGTGGCTTTCTGCATGTTACTGCGAGATTGTTTTTTAACCTTCTCAAAACTACATGCAGGGACACGATCATATCCTCCATTGTGTCCACCACTTTAAGTTTAAATTCGACAGTGTAACTGAAACGTTTCCTTTCAAAGACATCATGAATAGCAATGAAGGAAAATAGCAGTAACGACATTGGTCAAAACGGAGAAACACAAACTAAACACAAGGCAGCGTACATGAGATCCGAAAAAGGAACGCATAGGTTTGTGCAACAAGCGCAATGCATATGTTCATTGGCTGGTTTACAAGAACGGAGGCGGCACAACAATCAGAGTTGTCCTTCTGAACGATTCAAAATGACACCCGACATCTCTCCCCACAACTTGCCCGATGTTTCATTACAACATTCCTCCTGCCTCTTCCCCCCTCCGTACAAACTCCTGAACAGAGGAAAATTTTTCCGAGGGAGTTCCTTTTGCAATTATACCTCCTCCCCTGCACAACTACGCTGCAGATATTTTTTTAAATCGAAGGGCTGTAAAAACTTTTTTTTTTTAAATCGGCGTATAATCTGCACAACCTATATTTTAAACTTTTTTAGCAGATAATCCACGTATTATACGACAAAAATTATGGTACTTAAAAGCAGGAGTGCAGAAAAATTTCAGGGCCCAATATTTCCCCAGAACACAATTTTTTCTGTCCGAAATTTCCCCCAAAACTGTAGAGGACTTTCATACAAGTTTAAGCGAGTAGTAGATCTATATGTTGATGATTAAGAACTAATCCTTAAAGCCTATTACTTAAAAATTTGAAAAAAAAAAAAACCCTGATATTTATTCTAGATTCAAAATGTCTGAAACATTTTTGTGTCTAGGTGAAAACAGTGGTGGGGCAGAGAGGCTGAAAAATAAACAGCTAAAAAAAATTCTGCAATTAACTATAATTTATTTCATTCTAGTATTTCAGGCATATAATTGTGACAGATAATTTTACTGAGTGAAATTTAAATTAGACTTAAATCCTTTGAAATATGCATGGGTCATTCGCTTTAAAATGTGCGGAACCCCTAATAATTTTTCAGATCGGCGCCTACGACACATAAGCTGCCATTAGTTTAAGAAATTTTTTATTAGCATGACTAGTGGTTGCGTTGTACTTATTACTCGTGCCACGCTCTCTACACCTTGGCATTCGTAAAATCGTTTGGGACTCGGTGAATCATATGCCAGCGGCAGTCTGCAGTACGTCACTGTGCTCATAACCTCTTGCATTTATAACGACATGACATTTTAAAAAATGATTACCTGATTACTGTGCAGTAAATTACTCTTATCTTTTGCGTTATACTCGTTGTTAATAAGTCAATTTTTCGTTTTATTATTATTACTACTATTATTATTTTACCTGCGGGCAAAAATTTCCCCAGAGCTGCCTTAATTTCCCCCGAACCTCGTTCGCGAGTTCGGACAAATTCTGCACCCCTGCTTAAAAGTACGTATATTACTTTTTTTAATTAATTGGAAGATATCAATGGATTTATAGACATACTAAGAACACTTTTTCATTTTGTGGGAAAATATCAGAAAGGTCCTCGGTTATTCCTGACACTTATGCTTCCCCACTCACAGAAATCGTGCATCTGCCCTTGCATCTACAAGCTTTTACAGCAAGGTATGATCATTATCTATTGTTAACAGCCCCCAAAGTGCTACTCAGCTCCAGCTAAATCTTCTCGTGTCAACAGACTGCAGTTTGTGAACTGAAACAATCTGCAATCGCCTTCACCAAAGAAGCCTTTATGAACGTAGACCAATGGTGTGCGTTGTTTTAACTGCATGACACCACAGGGCCTGCAAAATCTGGGCTCCAAAACATCATGGTTGAGGGCATGATGAATGGAGTCAAGTTCTCTTCTCTGACAAGTGGAAATTCAGTCTGGAGTCTAACAATCGACAAGTTCTTACCTGAAGGTAACTCAGCACACAAAATAACCCAGCTTTTGTGCAGAAAACATCGCATTACGGTAGACATGGGTTAACGGTCTGCGCAGAAATAGGTGCCAGTGGATGTATGGACCTGTACAATCATCTGAAATGAAGGCCCAGAGATATGGAGACAAAATTCTCAGAGCTATTGTCATGCTGTATGCTGCAGCCGTCGGTAGTTTGCTCCTTT
Source organism: Macrothele yani (assembly GCA_039090855.1). Taxonomy (NCBI): domain Eukaryota; kingdom Metazoa; phylum Arthropoda; class Arachnida; order Araneae; family Macrothelidae; genus Macrothele; species Macrothele yani. Next base: position 72,189,146 of record CM077032.1, on the reverse strand, counting down.
TCGTGAACCATAATGCTCGACCTCGTAGAGCTTGGTTAATGGCCAAAGTGCTTCAAGAGGAGGGAATCGAGCGTGTGAAGTGGTTGACGTGCTTCCTTGACTTAAATCCAATTGAGCATGCACTTGGCAGATGCATTGCAGCTCAATCGACACCTCAGTTGACTCTTTGTGAACTGGAGATTGCCCTCATTGAGGATTAGCAAAGATATCCCCAAAACTTCCTTGATAACTCATCAATTCCATGCCACAGTCTTAGCCGTTTGAGGTGACAACACACTCTGCTAGAGGTCAGCTACTACTTTCAAAAAGTCATTATTTCTTGTTGTACAGATATGCATACTACTGTACAGCATATACAGTGTGTCTACTGATTTCCAATGAACCAAATTCATGACTTTTTCATGGCATCTTCAGTTGAATTCATGACTTCTTGACAATGCATGGCACAATGACAACCATTCTAGACTCATAATCTAGTACCCTTGGCTTGAGATCCCAGGTAATTTTTTTATTTTTACAAACACTGAAATCAATTCCATGTGGCAATAGTTTAGGCAAAACTGATGTGTCTATAATATTGCTGCTAAAATGGCTATATGGGGGTGCTTTTTAATGAACCCCTACCCGAAAGCCAGTTGAGATAAAAGCTGAACGTAATTCTTATGTCACTAAAATTGCTTAACATGAATAATGTAATTATGCATGGCTTGCACTATGCCATTCACCAAATTCTATGTGTTTAAAGAAATTAAAACATCAAACTCTCATCTAGGATGGGGTATGGCTATTTTCAGAAATATTTCTCATTACATCTATTAACCCTTTAAGCGGCCGATGCACTTGAACCGAAAGGTGCCCAAATTTTCCTGCGCTCCTCAAACAGAAGTGTTCTCATTGTGACCGGGTTGCATGAAAGCTACAGCAAAATAATTCCTTTCCCTATTTGATCTCAGGAGTATTGATTATAAATCTGTTGCTGGTTGTAAGTGCTCCCTTACAGTCCTTAGCCTTGCAGTACGTAATCGTATTCCCTTACAGTCCTTTATTCTCTGTTCTGTGACCTAAAGAATGATTCGAAAGGGGTAGTTCCCCGGACACAGACTTCATGCTACTGGGTACAAACAAGTTACTCAAGCATCTTTTCTCTTCTTTCTTAGGTTCGTTGCTCTTTTTAAAGCATTACTAGCAGAAAAAGTAATCAGACAGGAAGGATTAATGACAATCATACCCTCCAAATGACCACTTAAAAAGACAAACCTAAGGTAAAAGCAGCACTTTCAGATGTACAGGTTCAATTATTTCTGTCGTGTTCGACCCTCTTAGACAGCTACTGTATATATTCGTTTGAGCTGATTTCAGCCTGTTTTGTTAACCCCGAGTTAATTTGTTCCAGCCGGCTAAAGAGTTAATACACAAATTCTTTTAGCATGGTAATGCTGTAAAAACTTACAAGTTTTTATTAAGGCAATATAAAAGCTATCACAATTACTTGGAACAAGTTAGGTTGATGTTACAAGCGCAGTTTGCGGACGGTCCCCTTAGAGGTCCTAGAGTTGACAGTCATCAGCAAAGAAAGCTGCAGCGTCAGATCGTTATCTATGATGCAAGACTACAGTACATCTCCCAGAGGATTTTAAAGTTCCCTGGATTATGACATCAGCTGTGAGTGAACTGTGGATTAAATGATAATCTGCTGCCCAAAAGTACCAAAGATATGTGAGAGAATTTTTTTGGAAGATTACTGCAAAATTTGGGCATCACACATAAGCAAAGAGGTTTGCTCCATCCCTGGTATAGAACATATTCACAAAATTGAACAGGTTCTCCTTTACAATGCTCAGAATTACTCAAGCAGAAGCAGTTTTTCAGCACTAAAAAAAAAAACATAAAAAACCTGCAAATCTTATACAAAAATCTCCAGTGAAACAATGAAGTTGAAAAAAACAAAAAAACAACTTACAACATAATTCCACTGTGAAGGTAAACTTTGAATGAGGAACGTCATGTCAAGGAAAAACATTGCAGATGTAACTAACATTGTGAAGATGCAGGCAAAGATATGAATTCTGATATAACATGAGAGTGGCAGCTCCAGAACATCCACCTCTGAAGTACCTGCACTCACAAGACATCCTACACTGATTGTTGTACATGCCTAATAGAAAAGAACAGAATTATTTATTTATTTGCCATGTTACATGCAGTAGCAACATAGCAGGGAACCAGGGGGAAAGACTAATGTTAGACTGACTAGCCCTGGCTCCTAAAATAAGAAAAATGTCAAGTATTGGGTTGTCGGAAAGGTCACGATGTATTTTAGCCAAGTTTTGCAAAGGTCATTTATTGATAGAAAGAACAAAGATCAATCAATGATATAATGCCCGTTTTGTTCGATAACCTTTTGTCCTCTTTCAGTGAGCTGCAGAATGCCTCGTTCATAGAAGGACCTGTCTTTCGTGGCGAGAAACAGTACAAGGTGCTGATTTACAGCCTCATCTGAATTGAACGTTATACCACACAAGGACTGTTGAAGAGAGCGAAACAAGTAGAAGTCTGACGGCGCAAGGTCAGGAGAGTGTGCTGGGTGTGGCAACGCATCCCACTCCAGCTCCAATAATTTTTGGCGGGTGATCAAACTTGTGTGCGGTCTCGCGTTGTCGTGGTGGAACACAACACCTTTACGATGAACGAGCTCTGGACGTTTCTGGATGATGGATTCGTTCAAACTGTCCAATTGCCGATAATACATGTTCGAATTGATTGTTAGGTTCCATGGTAGGAGCTCGAAAAACACGACACCTTTAAAATCCCACCACACTGAGACCAGAACCTTCCGCTGATGAATGTCTGCTTTGCATATCGTTTGAGGCAAAGCAGGACATCGGGACCAAGACCGTTTGCACAGCACATTGTTGTACACAATCCACTTTTCGTCACCAGTTATCAGTTGCTTCAAAAAAGGATAGTTTTCCTCACGTTTAATGAGCATATCGCAGATCTTTACACGCGCCGTCAATTAAGCTTCTTTGAGTTTATGAGGAACCCTCACATTGAGCTTGATTACGTATCCCAGCTTCTTCAGGTGGTCATGAACCCTTGAATGATGGATGTGCAATGTGTCTGCAATCTCTCGTGTCATGTAAAGTGGGTTTGACTCGATCAATGCCTTGATTTGGTCGTCATCAACCTCGGTTGGCCTCCCGGACCGAGGAGCATCGTTGAGGTCAAAATCACCAGCACGGAATTTTGCAAACCACTGCTGGCACTGACGTTCTTGTAGAGCATTATCGCCGTACACTTAACGCAACTTTTCACAAGCTTGACGCGCGTTCTTCCCTTTACGGAATTAAAACAGTAAAATATGGCGAAAATGCACCGTTTGGTCTTCCATCTTCAACTTGAGACTGCAGCTAGAACTGGCACCTGTTGAATGCCATAGCGATAACAGAGCTGAGCATGCCTCTAGTACTTCCAAAACCGCCCAACCGTCATCATGTGCCAAAATACGTCATGACTTTTCTGACAACCCAATAATTACACATTTTTCAACTTATATACACACATTTGCAATATGATATAACTAAAATTAATCAAATTTAACTATTTGAATGCTTCAAAACAAGTTAGAACAAATATAAAAATGACATCATATAAATTATATGCATTTCATATAAAAACAGATATAAGGAACTCAATATCCACTTCCAGGTGAGAAGTTGAACCTACTCAATTTTGGAGAAATCTCTACAAATGAATAATTTTGTAATTTTGACTATTTTCTACACTGGTGATTCTGAGAAATCAACTTTGTAGCCATTGGAAAAAGCTAATATTCACAAAACTCCTTGAGCAATATAAAATATCCACTTAATTAGCCAAAGTAATATGACACATGAAACAAACATTAAAAAACTCTTAAAGTCGAGCATATGGTACAATTTCAAACAAACCTACCTCTGCTTGTTACTTTACAGTAGTGCCGCATTTTACAAGGGGTTAGGTTTCAACGAGACAGTGTAAAGCCGAAACCACATGTATTCAAACCCAAATATAAAACTACATACAATAAATCACTTCACACGCTTTTTTTCTTTATATATGTACGGTATTATTCGCTTACATATATCTATTACAGTATAATGTGTATTTTACAAAGAACAATGTATACGTACTTCTGTAACGGTTACAGTTAAAATATGCGATAGCATGATGCAAACCCTTATGCATACCTATCTAATCGTTGCCTTCACTACGTAGCACCACTGCCGGGTCGTCAACGCTGAGGTCCAAAGCTGATGCATTAGGTGCAGTAGTTGGGGACTCTGGGCAGGGCAATGGGGAGCCAGTAAAAGGAGTTTTTTTCTGAAAAAACATCGTTATTTGCAACTGTTACTGCTATGTCTTTTGCTGCTGAAAAATCTCATAATACGGCATTAAAGAGTCCTCAATACTTCGGTTTATTTTAAGGCTACGTTCCATAGAGGGATCGTAATTAGAAATTAAATCTTTCAAGTGCTTTGCTGCTTGGAAAATTTTGACAAACTTGTGCAGATTACCGCTGGCAGTTTCATCTTGTTCGTCGTCATCATCATCCAAGGAAGTTTTCACAAGTTCTTCTAACTCTTAATTTGTCAACGGTTCTTGATGTCCATCAATCAAAGCTGTTATTTCTTCCTCCAGAATATCGATGAAGCCTTCACCCCCAATCTACTTGGCCATCTGAGTAATATGTTTTGCTCCCTTGTTTGAGGGTAGGAAAACCTTTAAAATAATTGACACAGTAACATTACAGGGACCGCCAGATGCATTGATTGATTTTTTCGTAGCTCCATTTTCAATGTGATATGAATCTAGCAGTGGGGCTGACAGCGTATAATTGAATCCGCATAAAATGCGGCACCACTGTATATTTACCTGTATCACACACGTAGTACATCTGATGACGTTTGTTTGTGGGATACTACTTGCCTTCATGCTTCACTTGAAAAAGACCTCATGAACGAAAGTCAGACATACTGCGTGTGTGATATATGTGAATATAAAGTCACCAGCAGAGGTAGATTTGTTTGAAATTGTACCATATGCTTGACAGCTTTTTAACATTGGAAAGAGGTTTAAGTCTAATAATATATATATTTTTTTTTGGTTTATACCTTGTTATTCTGTCTGTGTGTGCAGATTGCTGTATGCTGCCGACAAAGTCCTATTGGCAGACAGCAAAAGTGAGTTGCAGAGTATGTAGCCCCACATGTATTAGGTGTCCAACTTAATTCTCGGCCCCTAACCGCAAGCGATCATAGAACGTCAGCAAATGCAAATAGCTGTGTGTGATGATGGCTGATTGCAGCGCCATCCAACAGCTTTCCAGGCAACCATAACTGCTCACAGCTGTAGTGACAGAAGGGACGAAAGTTGACGGTGAAAGCAATGTTGTTCAAGAAGCAACATTTGAGGCACTGCCTCCTGTTCGAGTTTCAGTTGAAAAAAAAGTGGCGCGGAAGCCCAGAAAATGATCTGTGCTGCTTTGGGTGAGGATGCAGTGTCCTGCAGTATGTGTAAGAAGTCGTTCCAGCGGTTTAAGCAGGGAAATTTCGATCTCCGTGATGCAGAACGTCCGGGACAGCCACAGAAAGTTGACGATGAGAAACTGGAACAACTGTTGAACGCAGATCCCTGTCACAGACAGTCAGAGCTCGTCCAGGAACTCGAAGTAACACGGCAAGCTATCGCAAAGCGACTGCACAACCTTGGACGGATTCACAAAGAGGGCTGTTGGGTGCCCCACCAACTCACAGCTGCGAACAAGTCTAGGCACTACGATGTTGCTGTGTCCTTGCTCTCCAGATTCAAGAAGGATTTTCTCCACAGTATTTTGACCTGTGATGAGAAGTGGATTCTCTACGATAATCCTAAGCGGCGCAAATCGTGGGTTTATCCAGGTCAGCCTACCACCAGTGCCGCTAAACCGAATATCCATGCCAGGAAGTTGTTGCTGTGCATATGGTGGGATCAGCGCTGTGTCGTACACTATGAGTTGCTCAAACCTGGTGAAACGGTCAAAGCTCAGCGTTATTGTCAGCAAGTCATTCGTGTGAGTGACGCAATGGAGGCGAAAAAGCCATACACCGGCAAGGGCAGAAGGTCGGTCCTGTTGCTTCAGAATAACACGCATCCTCACACCATAAAAATGACTTTAAACATGATCACTGACCTGGGATGGGAGATTTTGTCCCACCCGGCATATTCTCCAGACTTCGCCTCGTCGGATTATCACCTGTTTCACTCCCTGCAACATGAGCTGAGTGATATGCACTTCACTTCTGTCAAGGAGGTCCACACAAGTATCGATGACTTTATCAACTCGAGACACCCCTATTTTTTTTGCAGTGGCATTCGGCAGCTCCCTGACCGATGGCTCAAATGTATCCAACACGGCGGGGATTTTTCCCCTGATTAGGTACGTATTCGATTTGCTATAATTTGCTGTCAACGTGTTGTGCCTGTGGCCGAGAATTAAGTTGCACACCTAATACAAAGTCTGTATGAAATTCAAACTGAGTATAAGTAAGGAAAAAATCAAAGTCATGGATTTTGAGCAAGGAACTGTTAGTACCAGTGAGGTACATTTGAGGCAAGCTAGGCTAGCTGCAAAGCCCAGAAAATGCACAAATAAGAGTCAATTAAATACTCTATATACTCGTGCATAGGTCGACTTTGTTTAATGAAATATTTAGGTCGAAATTAGGGGGTCGAACTGTACACGGAAAATATTTCTGATAGGTTGAAAACCAAAATTTTGATGCCTTATGGAAATGCGCATACTTAGCCCTTTGCGCCATCAGTTCGTTTGCAGTTGTATATTTAGTCATTTTTCGGGTGTTACTGGTACAGAAGAAAATTATTGCTAAGAATTTTCTTGATTTTATATGTACAAGGTTTTTTTTATTCACTAATAGAAAAACTCATTTCACAAGGATATCTCAAAGTCTGTTTTAGATCTGTCGATATGGCCTTGACTATTCTGCTGGTAAATCACCCAGAGGAAAGAGGTGAACGTCTCAGTCAGTAGTTTAAGTTGCACCGTGCCTTGACCTATGACCGTGCTCAATTTTCGACGGGGGATGAAGAGGGAAAAGAACAGACTATTGCAAAAGAAGACCGCTGCTACTGCTTAGCGATGGCGAAGAGAGGTGTGACAATCTACAGAACAGCGGTAACCTGATCAAAGCATCTCGAAAACGAAAGTGTTTAAACTTGGCCGATCGCTCAGAATAGCAGTACCACTGATAGTTAAAGAGTGCATTAGTTTAAAAACCTACTTATGTTTGTTATTAAATTGAGTGTGCCCCAGCTCTAAAAATCAAACAAACAGTAACCTTTTCTAAAGACTAAGAGCGATCAAAAAGGATTGCATCTTTACTGAATGGGGCGATGTTTGGTTTTGTCACAAACAGAGTGGAGAGGGGTTCATATATTGTTAAAATGTGTAACCTTCCCCTGAAAACTCTCTAACCAGGGTGGTGAGCCCTATCATCTTCCCAGAATTGTGCCTCAATTCCACCCACATTTTGTGGGAAACTGCCGCAAGCAACATTGCGAGAGCCCAGCTACAACAATAAATAGTAGGTTCACAGTTCCGCATGCGGACGCATCCTCGGAAAATATTTTTTTTTTTTAATTTATACACATGATAAGTAGGTATACAAAAACTGCAGATATTCACATAAAAATTGGGAGGACGACTTATACACGGGATATATAAAAACTGCAAATATTCAGATAAAAATTGGGGGGTCAACCTATACACGAGTATATAGGGTATTAAATGCTTTATAACTGCTCAGTATGTTTGAAATGACTTGGAGTAGAAAGCATACCATAAAAAAGTAATCACCTTCCTTAAGCAAAAAAAAAAAAAAAAAAAAAACCCACCTTGGAGACAGTTTTATTGGGTTTCTCAAAGTGGTTTTTGGGGGGCAAGTGGGTTTTTTATAAACCCAGCTTCCTCAGTTGTTTCTTGCTAGTGTGAGCAGGTTCTATAAAAACAAAGTGAAATGATACATGCAAAGTTTGGAACTACTTGGAAAGCATTCTTAATAGGAAGACCATCCATATATCCATCCCTGTATTAAAAACCTATCACCAATTAAATCATACTGCTAATTGGCTTACACTCTATGTCTCACGGTAGATTTAAAGAGCTCCAGAACTTGCTGCATTTCTAAATGTTGGTACGTATGTGAAACGGTACGTGTGCGAAACAGTCTTTCTCTATTTAAAAAAGAAATTGGCTGCCCCGGTGGTGCAGTGGTCTAAGCGATGGTTTATGATAATTCGTTCGTGAAGGGTGCGGGTTCAAATCCCAGTGAGGCATGGATGCTGTGTTTGTTTTATGTAGGGATCCCAGACGTCCCGTAAAATACAGGATCACCCCGTTTTTGGCTAATGCGTCCTGTTGTCCCGAGAAAACTCTTCGGGACAGCTTTCTGTCCTTATGTTAGAGTTCAAGACTGAAAAACAAAATCGATGAGTTACAATTTCTATTCTTTTACAAACATATTTTTTAACCTGTACGCCAAGCTTCCCCAAAACTGACTGTTATCTCCCGTGACGCTATCTCCCGCATCTAACTCTGTGGTCAATGCTCTCATTACGTAGGCAAGCACAGCCGTGGCAGATTGATATCGGAGGATAGGAGGGCATGTGACCTCGACACCTGGTGGATGCAGTCAGTAATACAATCTCATATAATTGATTTCTACAACACATCTGTGGCATATATAAAAGAATGGCCACAGTATATGCTGAAATTAGACAGTATAAAGATATAAAACGAGCAAAACACACAGAGTCACGTATGGTAAAAGGTTCGTTTAGCAAATAGCTTTCTGTCATCCTAAGACCTTAATCACCCGCGATCGATTGGTCGATCGCGGGTGATTAAGGTCTTAGGATGACAGAAAGCTATTTGCTAAACGAACCTTTTACCATACGTTGGTCGATCGCGGGTGATTAAGGTCTTAGGATGACAGAAAGCTATTTGCTAAACGAACCTTTTACCATACGTGACTCTGTGTGTTTCACTCGTTTTATATCTTTATGTATTATTGTCACGAGTTTTAAACCATTAACAGTATGCCTTCGGTGAAACTGAGAACAGATTATCTTGGGAAATTTTTTCAAACATTCCAACTATTAAGCAGACCACTGCCATATCAAACACTGTTAAATCTAATTTGTTTGATGAAGTAATGGTAGTAAAAACAGCTCTGAAGTCCAAAAAAGATAGTGAAGTGAAGGACATGTTGAAATCTAAATAGTTAGATGGAGTCTGAGTGGATCTCTTTAAAAATGTTGAAGGAGAACTACCAAATTTAAAGAAAGTAGTGGGGTTCGTTATGTGTATCCCTAGAACAAATGCGTGTGTCGAAAGATTATTCTCTCGCATGAACGCACTGTGGACTGATGAGAAAAACAAATTGTCTGTAAAAACTGCAAAATCATTCTTCAATAAGGATTGTGTAGCTTTTCAGGACATGATTCTTAAAAAGAAACAATTGTTGAGTGAAATTCATTTTTCAGAAAAGTATTGCAAGAGTGAGCAAGACTGATTGATTAATAAGAATAATTAGAATCATTTTGTACAGGCCTCGCGAATGTCGGTTGCCAGTCGCCAAATGGCGACCAGATATTTCGTAGTGGCTAGTAATTTTTTTAGTATAGTAGCCGATGATGGCGAGTAGATTTTTCCTTCAAGTGAGCAACCATTTTGTCCAACACCCTCACTAGGACTCGGCAATGTATCGATACATCGCGAAAAACCAGTGTGAAATTAACATTGATGTTACGGTGTTTCGACTGACGTAACTACGATTGATCACCACCGTGATGTAAATGCTCGTGATGTAATCGCCATCGTGCACCACCAACCCAGTACAAAGCACTGTTGTTCAAACCAGATTTCCCAGTCTGACACGCATGAATATCGGCTGATCCTCGTGCACGCACACGTCTTTGATTTCTCGCGGTGTCTCCTTCCAGACCCTACATCGGGGATTGCTCATCAGAAATTCGCCTGCCAGGCAAGTAATCGCGGACATCGTAGAGGTACCATCACGATGCAGACATGATGCTTAAACAGGTTTCTTATCGGGCTCCTGCGCTGATGATGCTATTAAGAGGCCACGTGTTCCACGCATTGGATCGCAGAAATTCACCACAGCTTAGGAACAATAGGAAGTATGTGGCAGGGTTTTTTTGACGTGAATACGTCATTAAAATCAGACCAGTACTAGGTGGCCAGTACAGAAAGTTGAGAAATTCACCACAGCTTAGGAACAATAGGAAGTATGTGGCAGGGTTTTTTTGACGTGAATACGTCATTAAAATCAGACCAGTACTAGGTGGCCAGTACAGAAAGTTGAGAAATTCACCACAGCTTAGGAACAATAGGAAGTATGTGGCAGGGTTTTTTTGATGTGAATACGTCATTAAAATCAGACCAGTACTAGGTGGCCAGTACAGAAAGTTGAGAAATTCACCACAGCTTAGGAACAATAGGAAGTATGTGGCAGGGTTTTTTGACGTGAATACGTCATTAAAATCAGACCAGTACTAGGTGGCCAGTACCGAAAGTTGAGAAATTCACCACAGCTTAGGAACAATAGGAAGTATGTGGCAGGGTTTTTTTGATGTGAATACGTCATTAAAATCAGACCAGTACTAGGTGGCCAGTACAGAAAGTTGAGAAATTCACCACAGCTTAGGAACAATAGGAAGTATGTGGCAGGATTTTTTAAACGTAAATACGTCACTAAAATCAGACCAGTACTAGGTGGCCAGTACGGAAAGTTGAGAAATTCACCACAGCTTAGGAACAATAGGAAGTATGTGGCAGGGTTTTTTGACGTGAATACGTCATTAAAATCAGACCAGTACTAGGTGGCCAGTACGGAAAGTTGAGAAATTCACCACAGCTTAGGAACAATAGGAAGTATGTGGCAGGGTTTTTTTGACGTGAATACGTCATTAAAATCAGACCAGTACTAGGTGGCCAGTACAGAAAGTTGAGAAATTCACCACAGCTTAGGAACAATAGGAAGTATGTGGCAGGGTTTTTTTGACGTAAATATGTCACTAAAATCAGACCAGTACGGAAAGTTGAGAAATTCACCACAGCTTAGGAACAATAGGAAGTATGTGGCAGGGTTTTTTGACATGAATACGTCATTAAAATCAGACCAGTACTAGGTGGCCAGTACGGAAAGTTGAGAAATTCACCACAGCTTAGGAACAATAGGAAGTATGTGGCAGAGGGTTTTTTTGACGTGAATACGTCATTAAAATCAGACCAGTACTAGGTGGCCAGTACGGAAAGTTGAGAAATTCACCACAGCTTAGGAACAATAGGAAGTATGTGGCAGAGCTTTTTTGACATGAATACGTCATTAAAATCAGACCAGTAAGTACTAGGTGGCCAGTACGGAAAGTTGAGAAATTCACCACAGCTTAGGAACAATAGGAAGCATGTGGCAGAGCTTTTTGACGTGAATACGTCATTAAAATCAGACCAGTACTAGGTGGCCAGTACAGAAAGTTGAGCGTTACGAAAAAATGGGCATCGAGTTCGGTCTAATAATTTTTATATTATCAACGCGAACGACACCAACCTAGTGTCATTCGATAGCTAAGGGAACAAAGACTTGCTAGTCACCTTGAGTTACCACTCAGCGATAAGCGAAGGGGGGACTTAGCGCAGCGCAGTGCAAACTTCTAATCAGTATAACTTGGCACTGCAAAGCGCTGCGACATCGAAATTGGTCTCAAACGAAAGTTGACGTCAAGATCTGTCGATTTAAAGCACTGGAAGTGAAATCATAAACAGTGTTGGTTGTCAAACTTTAGATCGCAGTTAAAAAAATTAAAAAAATTTCACAACGTTGGCATATACTCGTCGAAAGGCCAAGCAGAAATACATCGAACATAGTCTACATGGAAGAGCAACTAGTCAGCTTTCGATAAACACTGCAATGTCTGATGCAGAACGCATGAGAAAATATCGGGAGCGAAAGAAAATTTCTGCGGCGCAGCGCACAGGCACTTCGGCCGCAGTGACGCACGAGCCCAGTGACGTGGAACATCAGCAATGAACCTCTTAAAAAAAAACAGTATTTGGGCATGTCTGAATAGTGACACTTTAAATGACTTAATGATGATTAGATGCAATGGCACTTGAATTAAAGATTTTGATCCTCAATTGCGGTGGGTAGATACCTCTTATGGAAATATCAAACACAGTATGCACCAGTGGTAAACTGTATCAACATTATTAGTGCCACTTTATGTATATATATCCTACCTTTTGTCCCTTTGTTTTAAATATTATTAAAAGAAATCAGACATCGAAATTCAATGGCCTCTCAAAAATAAATTATGTGTAAATTAAAATAGAGTAATGATATTACAGCACTGAAAATAAATTATCAAAAAATAAATCATTTTGGAACAAAAGCATGAGGAAAATTGCAGTCAATCTAATGATTCTATGCAGTAACTGCTTTTATGAAGTTAATGGGGGAGGTGTCTCTCATTAGAAAGAAAAAAACATGCACCCATTTAATTTCATAGAAACATAAGTACTTAGAGAAGTTACTGAATTATTATTATTTTTTAATTTTGTATGGCCAGCAGATTTTGTCATTTGGCTAGTAAAATTTTTATTCCACTAGCCACATTGGCTACTAGAAATTTCAGCAGTTTTGCAAGGGCTGATGTTATAAGACTGGCATATGTGATGGATGTGCATACTAAACTTTCACCTCAGTCGTAAGTGTCCCGTATTTTTTTCCAATGTATCTGGGATCCCTAGACTTACGGCACTGGCTCTCTCCCTTCCCTGGAACCAGTGACTCTAAATAAGGGATGGGCGACTGCTTATAGCCCATTGAGTTGCTCACAGTGGTAGTTAAACCTCCAATCCAAATATATATATATAAGGCCTAACCTTTGGAAGAAGTGGATATTTCTGAAGTTAACAGAAAAGTAACCAAAGCTCTTATGGAAACAGCAACAAAATTAGCTGGGTCTAAGAACAAATTGTATGTGAACAAATTATCAGGAAAAACCAAAATGTTCATGCAAAAAAGAAGAGAGATGAGGACAACTAAAGAAGATGGGACTTCCAAAGTGGAATATATAGAGCTATGCAAGACAGTACGAAAAAGTATCACTGAAGACGTAAGGAAATTCAACTGTGAACTAGTAAGGAAAGCAATTGAAAACAACCAAAGCCTAAAGATAGCAAAGGGACATCTCAGTAAGGGGAAAAAACAGATTATGACACTGAGAAAAGAAGATGGTTCTGTAACAAGAAATAGAGGTGAAATTTTGACAAGAGTGAAAGATTTCTACTCCAAATTATATGAAAGGGATGATACATGTACTCCAGACATCATGAAAGGTACCAGTACCAGAGTTCTTCCAGTCCTCCCAGCAGAAGTTGCACATGCAATCAAGAACATGAAGCAGGGGAAAGCTCCAGGAGAAGATGGAATTACTGTAGACATCATACAAGAAGCAAGTGGAGAAATCGAAACAGTACTCGCCCAAATTTTCACTCGATGCCTTAATGAAGGGAAGATTCCTGAGGATTGGAACAACGCTACAATGATCCTGCTACATAAAAACGGTGACATTGAGGATCTCAGGAACTACAGACCTATCAGCCTCCTATCAGTGGTTTATAAAATCTTCACTAAAGTTCTTTCACACCGCTTGAAGGTGACACTGGACATGGCTCAACCGAGAGAACAAGCTGGATTCAGGAGTGGCTACAGCACAATAGATCATATCCACGTACTGAGAGAACTAATTGAAAGAGCGAGGGAATATGAACTTCCATTGTGCATGGCTTTTATCGATTATGAAAAAGCCTTTGATTCGGTGAAACCATCAGCAGTTGCAATGGCTCTGAAATCCTGCGGTATTGAAGATGCATACATTAATATTATTAATAACATCTATGAAAATGCAAGTGCAAAGATTCGGCTGTTTGAAAATACAACACACATAAAAATTGGAAAAGGAGTGAGACAAGGTGACACCATATCTCCGAAGCTCTTTAATGCCACATTGGAAAATCTCTTTCAATCACTGAACTGGGAAAACAAAGGGATAAAGATTAATGGAGATTATCTAACCCACCTTCGTTTTGCTGATGACATAGTCATTTTTGCAACTACCCCATCAGAGCTACAGAGTATGATCCAGGAACTTGCTGACAAGAGTAAAGAAGTGGGATTAAAAATGAACTTTCAGAAGACAAAAGTGATGTTCAATGCTTTTACAAGAAATGAAGATTTATCGATTGATGGAGAAAAGCTGGAGATAACAGACACGTACGTTTATCTTGGACAGCAGATATCAAGTGAGGGTCACATTGGTGAAGAAATTAATCGGCGTACAAAACTTGCCTGGAGAGCTTTTGGAAGAAACAGCATAATTTTCAAGAGCAATATGCCATTATGTCTTAAAAGAAAAGTGTTTGATCAATGCATCCTTCCAGTGCTTACGTATGGTGCAGAGACGTGGACCTTAGCTAAAAGAGACATACAAAGGCTGCAGACAACTCAAAGCAGCATGGAGAGGTGAATGCTTGGTGTAACCAGGAGAGATAAGAAGAGGAACACGTGGATCCGAAAAATGACAAGAGTGGAAGACATCATGATCAGAGTTAAATCCCTGAAATGGCAATGGGCTGGACATACTGCCAGAAGGACAGACCATCGATGGACAGCCGAAATTTTAGATTGGATTCCAAGGGACAGGAAAAGACCCAGAAGAAGACCACATGGAAGATGGGTGGATGAAATTCGAAAGTATGCGGGAGTGACATGGAGGAGACTGGCACAAGACAGACCGTTGTGGAGGAAACTTGAGGAGACCTTCGTCCAGCAGTGGATTGATAATGGTTGACAATGATGATGATATATATATATTTTTTTTAAAGCTACAATTAAAAAAAAAAAAAGGTTACCATTTCTCTAAAAAATAAAAAAAAAATAAAAAAAGAGATATCTCAGGGTTTCCACTCAAAAGTAATAAAGAAGTTCACTAACTTTTCCAGGTGGATTTTAAAGTTTTTCCAGAGAGGCAACCCCTATTATGTAGCAATTTTTTTTTTTTATTGGGGATTTAACCACGACTGTGAGCAACTCGATGGGCTATATAAGCAATTGCCCATCTCTACCTTAGAGCGGGCCATGGGTGGCCTAGTGGGCAACGTTCGTGACTGTCACTGAAAGGACCTCAGGTTCGATCCCAGCAGGTACGAACGCTCGATCCACTAAATATTTTCCGCCGTGCGTCAGATGGGCATGTTAAGCCGTCGGACCCTGGGTACTGGCCCCCCGGTAATAAATAAGGGCGTCTTCCTCCCCCTTTCTACCTCGCTTCCGTGCGACTTTCCTATCGGGCACTCTAGCCCAAATCTCCTAGCTTCCTATTTCTAAGGGCTGTTGAAGACCTGGGGTCAGACACTCCCTTCCTAAAATCCTCTACATATGATCATGATCTACCTTAGAGCCACTGACTCCAGGGAAGAGAGAGAGCCAGTGCTGTAAGACAAATACAGCACCCATAACTCAACGGGATTCGAACCCAGACCCATCTCCGACGAATGATCAGAAGCTATCACTTAGAATACTGAACCACAGACAAATTGTCACATATTATTCTATTCATACATTTTCTCACCAAAGTACACATTTATAAATTCTTTAAATAATTTGTCTTTATAAAATTACCTGCTTTTCATTAATAACAACTAAAAGCACACATTTTCTGTACCATATTTTCATGAACACTTGTGAATACTATCCAAATAGAATTCGCAAATACATTCCCATACAAACAGGTTATATGTACGAAAAAATCCATCAGCTGAATCATTTGTTTTTCAATAACACAATGCAGCTGAGTTTAATGACAGAATGGCTCCTGTTCAGCGAAATATGTCACAAAAGAACCAACCGACAAAGCACTGTGATCCCTTGTTTAGTCGGTTCTCTTGTGAAGTATTCTAATTGTTTCATGTTACTGCAGAAATTGAACAAAAACTTAATAACAGGCAATTTTCAAAGTTCAATTTTGCATCTTCTTTAGAGAATAAAGGGAAAATGTAATGTGACTGAAAGTAAGATCTACCAAATTCTAGGCAGGCAGTAATTGCAAACAAAAGTTTGAAATCTGAAAAAAAAGGAAAAGTTTTTTGTCAAAAGCAACCAACCCTTGATTTTTTTACAAAAAAAAAAAAAAAAGAGCAATTTTTCCTGAGCATTTCCTCATTTTTACAAAAGGGGGGGGGCAATCTTCCCTTATTTTGGGACCATTTTCAAATTCAATGAGAATTCTAAGTTTTGCCTGTTTTCCCAGTTGCTTGGAAACCCTGAATCTTCCTCTTTTCGGAAACGCATAAGCACAAATCGTTTCAAGGAAATATTAATATATTGTTGGTGATTATTCTGAACCTACCAGCAGAGCTAAGCGTAGCAGTCCATGCGGTTTTTGGTAATAGTTGTTATCCCATCCCAAGACGACAGCAAATTTGACAGCTCCCCTTTCGCTGCTGCCTGAACTAGAAGTTCTTCTCACATCGCCATCAATCCCAGCATTACATCCCGCATCACTGAGTTCTTCTAATTCATCCAAATTTACGTTCCTGAGAGTAGACTCATCAACAAAATGTTTGATGTTGCATTTTCTAACACTGCCATCACCCTTTGCTTGAACGGAGTCCAGCTGGCTGCCTTGTTCATGCACGGAAACACTCGTTTCATTATCACGCCTGTGACCATCAGGTCTTCCTATTTCGCTGTTGCAGTCCCAGGAAGGCATCTCGCAATCATTTTTATCCATTTTTAAATCTCCTTCAACCTAAATGCCATTGGTGTAGTGAAAAAATAAGCAGATGCATCCCGCACGAATTAGGTAAACAAACCAATGTCAGATCAAAAAATCAACATTGCCGGAAATGTTGCCAACAAAGTCAAATTATGCATGAGAAGAAAAAGGTTAGGGAGACTCTTCGTGCTCCATAGCAGACGCCACTGAAACACTCGGTTACCAAGCCTTAACCTAAGTATAGCGTCTAAAAGGGGAAGTGTGCCGTGCGAACTCAAAATCTGCGTTCGAAATATGTCCCACGCCGCATCGCGGCGCTGCAGACGGCGTCTGTGTCAAAGATTGTGTGTACTGTTGTGCAATGTGAACCAAACAACAGGGGTTGGATTAGGATATGTACGATTTTCTTAAGTGTGTGATTATGGAAACACATTTTATGGTTCAGTGAAATGTCTACGTCTGGCGCAGAGTGCAGCGTCGGCAAATGTAATTGAAAGTATAATTATGCGTGATTTAAATTGATATGCTACCTCCTCGAAGAATGCCTACCAAAAGGCTAACAAATGGCTTGTATGTGCCAAGTAAAGAAGTGCTGTTTGGAAAATTTAAATGTATGTCACTTAGTAGCGGCTAGTGGTAAGCTGAGTCGAATCTGACGAAAAAGACAGGCTACGGTGCGAAATAGTCACGTGCACAACTTAGTGCTGTCGCCAAGTCAATCGGTTGAACAGCCATTGCGTTTCATTGTTGGTTCACATTTGTTTGTATTGAGTGAGTGTTCCGTTTATTGCCATTTGGATACACGTATAGTTTTGTAAGGTAGGTATTATTATATTTCTAAGGTAAGGTTAATTCTTAGTAAACGTTTTATTTAGTTTTAGTAATAATTATAGGTTTAATGAGTAGATCTTAGTTTCACACGTGTTGAAATCTGTTCATGTCTCGTGAATAGTGAAGTATAAAGAAGTGAGTTATTCTGTAGTGTTGAATTCTTATTTCAAATAGAATAATTAATATATTTTGCCAATGCCGATTCACATAGAGCTTGAATATTACCAGAAATCAGGGCAACTTTTCAGGAAATTAGCCTTCGTAATTTGTATAACATTTGCATCTCCAACAATCGTTAGCCCTTTCTTTACGAAATTAATGCTTGAACTGTTGTTGCATTGTAATGTGTCTCTGAATTAAAGAGTACATTTTTTAATTTCGTAACTTAATGCAACTGTGATATAGCATTTGTCTGATTGAATTTACTAAAGCTGTCTGAACAGTGTGGACAGATTATGTTGAAAAACTTGCATGATCAACTTTATTCTAACTGTACAAAACATAGGGAACTACTTTCGATTAAAAATTTCATATCTAGTTCTTCACTTGTATTAAAAGGTGTAATTCTTTTTACAGGAATTGCCAAAATTTGCCATGCCACAGTGTTGCAGTGTTAGTGGCTGCTAGTTAAATTATAGAAGTCAAAAGGAGACTTACAACTTTTGCCATACCAATTGTCTTATACAAAATCTGCTGCATACATTTAAACAGACAAAGTTCTGATTTTAGATTTCCTTGTTCATTTTCCGTGGAATGTTTGTGTATGAGTAGCTTGAAAACTAAATAGGAAAACATAACTCTCCTCAGCTGGAAAATACTCTTGAACAACTTAGTGAAAGCCAAACATGACAACTGAAATTATTTGAAATCACGTGAAAGGAAAATTAAGAAGTTGAAAGTCTGAACGCTTAGTTTTGTGTGCCTCTCCTTAGTGCATAGTGTGCACAGAGTAAGTCCTGAGATAGGAAAAAGAGTTCAAACTTATCAAATATTTTATATGCAAAAGTGTATAGCCAGGTTGGTTAAAGTATTGAAATGTATTTTTCTTCTGTAATAAATGAAGATAACATTTCTGAAAAGTTATCTTTGAAACTGGAAAGTAAAGATCCGTCATATTTGGTTTAATTTTATTTGAAACTTGTATACCAGGAAGCAGTACTTCAGTTAGCTTCTCGTAACATATTTCCAATCTTTTTTCTGCTTCATCACATATTCACACAGTGATGCGGAGTGGTTGGTGGCATTCTGTACTGAAGATTTGTATTTAATATTTGGTGGTGTCTTTTTTTTTTTCAAATTGGAACTAATACTGTTTGTGCAGTGGTTGCCCGTCTTCAAAATGGACCAGAGGTCCTCATTTACTAGCAGGTTTGATTTCATCTGTCAAAATTCATTTGAAAATCTATGGACTATTTTCTTTCCGTGGAAGATGATGCTGTACTCCTTCGCGTCATGGGGTCCGGCTAGTCCCTCAACGACACCATACCCGTACGAGTTCCATGTCACTTATTTTCAGATTAATAAATGTTAGCAGTAATATTGTAGCATTTTTGTTTATGTTTCAATACTGTACCAAAAAATTCCAGGAAATTTCTCTTATTTTTCATACTTACCACTATGACTTCATTGCCATAAAATTTTTGATAAAAACACCTGTGAGAAATTAACTGAAGTGTTACTGTGTGTGTGTGTGTGTGTCAGAGCTGAGTTCGGGCTGAATTTCAAGATCCCGAGCCTGAAGTATGTCAGCTCGAACGAGCCCGAAAACTATGATTAACCTGTTAAGCATTGAAAAGTCTTCCAGACTTCCACTCTTTCCTACCCATGCAATTAACTGATGTCTTTCTCAACTGCGGAGTGGAGAAGGGATGTCTATCTATTTCTATAGTTACCTTTAACCATTCATTTATTCCCGAAATGTTTTTTTTGGGGGGGACATCTGGAGGCACAACAAACTACGTCGTATGTTGCTCAATAGAATTAGCAGGGAGCTGCCCCTTTGAGGTAGGGAGCAAAATTCCGTCAGCTTGCTATCTACTATCTATGCTTCTTAAAACTTATCCTTGGCAGAAATCCTGTAATTCATGGCCTATGGTATTTTGTTATCCAAGCCCGGAATGGATAGCCCTGCAGAATTCCTACTCCCCATTTGACCCAGTTGCTGAAGAATTCTCTTTCACAACTAGAAAGTGTAAAAAGTCTCGTGTGCTAAATTATATAAAATCACATTAAAAGAAAAAGGAAGAAAATTCTTCCCCTCTCTCCAAGCCCGAACTCCAGTAAGTATTACACAGCCAGCGCCCGGTTCGGGCTCGGCCCGTCTCAGCACTGGTGTGTGTGTGTACTAGTGCTTAGCTTGACATTTATAGTAGGTATATTGAAAGTAAAAATTTAATTTTACTATAATGAGCAAATTTGGCTTCTAGTAAAGAATGTTAGTAAAATGTATAAATTCCCTAGTGTTATGAAAAACTACTAACCAATTCTGCTTAATTCCTTTAGAAATGTGTGGGAAATATTTATTTATACTGTTAAAATGTTGTCTAATCTAAAAAGTGATATCAAATATGTTTTATAAAAAAGTAGATCACAGTTAGGTATGAACATTACAAGAATAGATTTTAGGTAAAGAAAATAATTGACATAACTCATACATAAAATATTCAGATGGTAACACACACTGGAGGATCTAAAGCTGAGATAATTTTGATGTAACTTGTGATGATTCAAACTATTTGAAACAGATGTCTTAATTTCTGCCATTGGTTAGCAAGAATTCTTTTTTTATTTTGTTGTGTGTATCTATAACTTTGTTGCAGATGCTATCACATAAAGGAAGTTTGGGTAACAATCTGAAGCTGAATACTGTTTAGCTTGTGATGACTTCCTTCTTTCAAACTATTTGAAACAGACATTTGAGGTACATTTATGTAAAAGAATGGACCCATTTGTTTATTTTTAATAGTATTTTTTACTTTGTTCCGCTTGAAGATACAAGACAAATTCATAGTCAATAGGTAAGTTGATTCTTTATCCAAATGTAGTATTTATGCTAATTTTTAAAACAAACTAAAAAATTAATTTCTGAATTGTAGCAAAGTGCTTTAATAATATGAGGGTGGATCAAAAAGTTAGTTACACTGTTGAATAAAAAAATCAAAGATATACTCAGGGGATGTATGTTGGTTTACATCATTAATTCATTTTTCGACATAGTCGCCTAAGGACTGTAAACATTTATCAGAACGTGCGATTAACTTTCCCATACCTGTACAAGAAAAGTCCAGTTTGGTGCAACTAGTTAAGGACCGCACTTTTCACAGCCTCATCCGTTGGGAATCACTGTCCACTAAGCTCCTGTTTCATTTTACCGAACAAATGGTAGCCGCATGGGGATAAGTTGGGGCTGTAAGGTGGATGCTGCCACACCTCCGACTTGAATTAATGCAGCAATTCCCTTAGTTTTCCGTGCTGTGTAATGTTCTTGGACATCAGTGTGACACCTTCGCTCAACTTACCCCGGCATCTGTCCTTAATTGAATTTCGCAAATTTAATGGTGTTTGGCAATATGAGTCACTTGATGGTTGTCTCTTTTGACAGAAATTCTGTGTAAACAACAGATTCACAGTCATCATGACCACTCCCGCAGACAGAGACAGTTGGACTTTTCACGTCTTCCTTGTTGGGGAGGTGACATGTTTCCATTCCATGGACGATCGTTTGATTTCAGTTACGTAACAGTAAATATGTGATTTCAGATTGCTTATAGAGATATATTTCCCACGTATAATAAGAAGAAATATTTCTTCCCCAGTGTTTACCTGTATAACTGGGAATTTGCTAAGCATCGACCTGACTCTAAATAGCTGAGCTACGATGAAGCAAGGCTCGCTTTGACTGGCGAAAATCTGATATGAAATGTAAACTAGAACAATCTGTAGGATGCATAATGCTGTATTTAGTTCCAGAACAATCTGCTGATATACCAAATGTCTTCCACATATTCCTGGTCCAAGAAGCCCCATCACACGTAATGAAATTAACAAACAGACCTGCATTTTCAGTGAGAATAACAGCTTTAATAATTAATTTTGCAAGCAAAGTTCCACTTATATTGTTACTTGTGGCAAAAACACCAATTATTTGGGTCCAATCTCCATTTAATGGCTGAAACACCATTACCAGTCCGTGATTACATGGGGTATACTTAACAGTTTTTGAAGTGTATGGCTCAATATGAACAAACCCTAATATTTCACCAGATGATTTTGCATGCAGTTTTTCTGTAAGCTTCACTTCATCTATTAATATACCACCATGTCTTGCAAAAGGCTCCATTTCACTTGTTTTCTTTGAAATAGTTTCAAACGTCAGTGCATTGAATCCAAAACTGCTGTTGTAATTTGAAATATACTTTCTAATAGTTGTTCTATTAGGTAGGATCATGATTTTGTGTTTCCGTATGTGCTCGTACAATTTTGGACTTTTTATGTGCATTAGTAAGCATTCAAGTAACCATTCTTTGGTATATGACATACCTCTTGCAGATTTCTTTTTGCTGCCTTATAACAATGAATAACCATTTGCTGCTGCTTAATGGGTAATTCTGCTATTTTTTCATTAATGGAAAGTTCTGTAAAATTCCTTTTTTTTTTTTTTTTTTAAGTTTAATTAGAGAGCAGAAATAACTAGTTTCTTCAGCCTGTTGATTTTCCGAACTGTATTTTGATACTTATTTTTAAATGTAGCCTTTCTTCTATGATAAGCTATTTTGTGCAAAAGTAAGCGCTGCAGATACTTACATCTGAGGCAAGTCTTTGTTGTTCCTTTCGTTACACAATTTTTGCTGTACAAATTATTCTAAAAAATAACTCCACTTTCAAGGTACTTCATGTTATTTTCAAATTCTGAAATGGAGCCTGTGCCATGACATACTGGTAGCCTATCAGTGTCTCGAATAATGGATTTTGATTCATCTTTAGAAGTAATATTAGAAACTGAGTTAATTTTTATTCCACGTAAATACACTTTACAGGTAACCTCTGGTTAACTTTTGGTAACAACAACCAGTTTTTCTGTTGTCAATGAATTTGACAATTCACATTTGAATGAATGAACATGGAAAATTATGCACTTTGAATTATTTGCAGGAATTTGCTTACCCCAAAATTCTGAAGGCTGTGATATTCAGAAGGCAGTTTCGTGTAACTCTTTGGGAAGTAAATTCCAAGCTATTTAAATTACCATCAGGCTTATCATTGGTTTCCCTAACTTTCCTGTATTTTGCCAGAGGTTTTGACAAATAATGGGGAAGGTTTGGAAATATTGTTGGAATTGCATCTGGTGTCAAGATGGGCCGATCTCTGGGTATTAACACAGTCTCCTCATTTATTTTATGCACAAAATTTCGAACCACAAATCTCTCAAAGTGCAGTTCACATACAGCACTAAATTTGTCGTAAGTTTTTATTTGCACCGGGAATCAATCTTTGCCACTGCTGTAAAAGTTTTATCATTTTTGGGTATTCCAAAGAGTGACGGCTTACTGTTTTTGTACTGAGTATTGCAACCTGGCACAAAACTATGGTTATTTCTCTTCCGCATAATGAGCTAAGTATAACTTATATACAATATTTAGGTAATCCACATTCCTTCTAAAACCTAAAACATAACACGTTTTCGTCTAAATTACCGTTCTTTTCACTGTAAGCAACACGAATTTAGTTTCCCGCTCCCATCACAGTAAGAAAGAGGGAAGGGAAGGCGATCGGAGCGCCATCTACGAAGGGGACAAATTTCGGTATCCACGCCAATCATTACGTACGCTAGGCGCTCGGCACACTTTCCCTTCTAGACGCTATAACCTAAGGCAGCATTTCTCAAACTTTGGTCTCTCATGGACCACTTTAAACATTTCTTTACTTATCGCGGACCATCATGCGGGAAGGGGAGGGTGTCTGGGGAACTTCCCTGAGAGAAATTTCAAATTGAAAACTATATTGTGTGAAACTAAGGTTGCCAACCCTGGTTAATATAATATCAGGACCTACCGGCCACCCTCATTGGCGGATGAATAATGACTTCTTCCCGCGCTCTCCAAGGAAACATGTAATTTTTAGTAATTTAGCTTCTTTAGCTAATTTTAGCTTCTTTTGGTGAATGTTAAGCTTTTTTCAGCAAATTTTCAACTGTTTTTTGCTTGAAAATAATATCGTCCCCAAATTGGGTCGGTAAGACGGTAAGCAGTTGCTACCGGCCTTAAGCACAAAATCGCCAAAAATTCCAACCTGCTGCTTATAATACCGGTCGGTCGCGAACCCTATCTGAAACAACGTCATTTTTATAGTACCTATATTTGATAAAGAAAGAAATAATTTGGTGAGTTATTATTTCATTTTGTCAGTTGTGTAACAAAAAAAAGAAATCATTCGCTTAATTAAATAATTGGCAATGTAGTATCACAGCATGGGTGTAGTCAGGGTAGGGGGTTAGGGGGTTCAAACACTCATCGAAACGTCAAAAAGTACGAAATTTCTTAAACCTTCTCTGAAAATCGCACCCCCCCAACCTAATTCTTGCTACGACCATGAGCCACGGTAAAAGATTTCTCCCTAAAATTCAAGTTACATCATATGCAAAGTGTTACATGGACAATTATACTTTGATTTTAATACTTTTCTGAAAGTACACGTATAAAGATTCAGTAATTAATAACGAAAATAATAACTACAATAATAATCATAGCATCTGTGATAGTGATGCTGCTGCTTGCGATCCTTTACCAAGCTATCTATATCCCGTAGGATGACCGATAGTTTGAATAGTAGAGTAGCTTACATATCTAATCTCTTTCTTCTCTTGCTCTTAATTTCAACTAAATTCGAATATCCAAACTCAAAGTTGCAAGTTGTCGGGAACAGAAGATGTTTAATGGCTATATTTCATAGCTCTGGAGCATGAGCATTCACTCAAAAATTTAAGAGGAAGGATCCACCCATTCTTCATTAATTTTTCTTCTGAAATTTCCTTTGGACCACACACTGAGATTTTGATAAAACACTGGTTTAAGGCGTTTGCCCAACGGCGTTCCTTCCCTAAAGATAGATACCTTAAATGTAATATGAACGGCTCCTCACAGCCCTTCAAATTCTCATCATGGTCGTTCAATACCGAAACAAAATAAATAAATAAGATATAATAATGCAGGTTATTCTAATAAATTTCTGTCAATGCCAGGAATAAATGAAAGACTGCTCCGTTTATCTAGTCAAGTCAAGTAGGCTAACTCGTGAATCTGTTGATGTTGACGTTTGCCGATAAGAAAATTTGGCAGAATTTAGCTTTCCCTTTAAACAGTGTTTGTATTTAGCTGCATCGTATTATGTCTGAAAAAAATTACGCACCCCTAAGCACTTATTGTGTTAGAGCGTTAACTGATAAGCTGTATGAAAAACGCAAAACTGCAGCGTTGGAAATTGAGAAGTAGGTATAAACTTTTAGAGGCGTAAACTGTACAGCAACATCGTAAAAACATAAAACTTCCTTAATTTTTCGTTATTTATTTTAGTTTTACTTGCATAAATGTAGCTTTATTATAAAATATATAACTGCGTTTGAAAATAATGAATTTTAGTGTGTTTTTAATGGGTGAAGTTCAGCAAAAGTGTTTTAGGGAAAAAGAGTACAGATGAACTAGTAAAACGCCAGTCTGGGTATTGGAGTGGTTTCCGGTTAATTGTGCGAGTTGGGTCTGGCCATGATGAGACATGGGCATGCCTGGCAACTTTCCCTGGGTTCTCACTTTGGGGAGGGGGTTGTAAAGTTAGTTTACAGTACCCTGAAAATATTAACTACTCCCTACGGAAAATCGAAAAGTGCTGCTCTGTAACACTTCATTACATAATGTAAAAAATTTGCTGTGATGTTATGATTTAGAAGATTTTTTTTTTTTACAAGAAACTGATTTAAAATATTTTTTGGCTATCCATCTGTTTGCAAGGGCGGATCCAGAAGTTTACTAGGGGGGGGGGTTCCGGTTTGGTATAAAAAGTGGGGATGGTTTGAGCCGCGGATGGCTTAGTGGTTAGCGAGTCAGACTATCAATGCAAGGTCCCCAGGTTCGAACCTGGGCTGATCTTTCAGAGATGGTGTGATTTACTGACAATTGCTGAATATCCGCAGTGCATCGGACGAGCGTGTTAAGTGACGGCCCTCAGGCTGGACCCACTGGTTAAATGGGTATCCTTTCCTATGCCCCCCCCCTTCGAAATTCTCTCACCCCTCTGTGTGCAACATCGTACTTGTTCGGTGGCGCCATCTACTGTACTCTAATATCACTACAAACTGTTCTGTCAAAGTCGCTAGACTTGCTCTCATTCCTTCCGTTTCTGTGCCCTGCCCAAAAGGCGATCTCGCTGTAGGTTTTTAGATATGCATTATACATACTGGTGGTGACGCTCCTACCTGGCATTCCTTTGCCTCGGGAATGTTAAATCATTAAATACCCGAATAAGAGCTTTGCCCTATTTCAAGATGTTACAGATGCTAGACAACAGCAAAGAACTAACGAAGAATACCCTCGTGCTCTCCCCCCCCACCCCATTTGTCTTCCCTTTATCTTTTGCGCTGTCTGTGCTTTTCCCTTGTTTTTTTTTTTTTTTTTTTTACTGAAGCTAAGTCAATGTAATATATATTTTAAATCCAATTTTGTAGTAAGTTTAATTGTTAATTTTTTTTTAGAAAGACTGAAAAAAGTGGGGACAAAGGTCAGGACATAGGAGAAGGATGCATTGCCGCCCCGGTGGCGCAGTGGTCTAAGCGATGGCCTCTGATCATTCGTCCGAACGGGGTCCGGGTTCGAATCCCGGTGAGGCATGGATGTTGTGTTTGTCTTACGGCACTGGCTCTCTCCCTTCCCTGGAACCAGTGACCCTAAACTAGGGACGGGCGACTGCTTATAGCCCATTGAGTTGCTCACGGTGGTCGTTAAACCTCCAATCAAAAAAAAAAAAAATAAAAAATTGTTGAGTGACGTTATTTCAGAATCGGAATCTGCGTCGTTGGTAAAATTGAAACTTACGCAAGCAGACTTTGACAAGGTGTACGCAAAAAAACCGCCGGAAAGTTCAAGAATCTTGGATAAAAACATTTAATTGGCTAAAGTCAAATGACGACAAGACTATTATATGGTGCACTGCTTGCCAAAACCATCCTAAAATTGCTGTTGCCACCAGCAATTTTTTCAAGGAATGTGTGTGTGTGTTGGGAAGGGGGGTCCAGGTGATAATACAGTTTAATAACTATAAGTGCACACAACAGTAGTCGAACAAAAACGTAAGGATTGCCTTTGTTTCTAAACAATTCTTTGGATATTTTATGATGCAAAATCACTTCTGTTTGCACAAGTGAAAAAGGTAAATAATTTTTAAATTCAAAATTGTTGAAAACTACTTAAACTGATGTACAGTTAACTATGACTATTTTTTTTTTTTTTGCAAAACACAGGACATATATTAAAAATTCTTGAAAATAGCATAATCACTAAATTTTTCGAATGCCATCGATTACCTTTCTTAAAACTTAAGATATATGCTTTTTTCCACTTTGAACACAGACACTTTAAAATGGTGATGCAAAAGATGTATAAAAAGTTTAGCATAATTTTTAACTTTAAAAAAATGAGGTTTCGGTTTTGTTATCTTAAAAGATAAACTTTTATGGGCATGTAGATTTCTCTTCTGGGTAAGTAAATATTTTCTGCATTTGCCCAGCTGGACATGTAACTTTTCAGATATTTTTCAAGCCCTGATGACGGTTGGTGATAAAAATCATTAGTGTATGCGTGGTCTTGTCGTGCTGGTGGGTATCATTTCTTGTGACGATGACCATGCATTATCGGCAAACGCCTTCGGTTTAACTTTAAGGAACCCAGACTTCTATCTGTTTTTAATTTTTTAGTCTGTCTCATCACTTTCTAAGATCTAGCAGTGATTCTGATTAAAATATTTGTAAGAGGTCTCATATCTAAATTTTTTCATTCAAAGAGATGCTTTTTTCCCCACATTATTTGCCCTAATAAGCATGTGTGTTGAGTTATCTAAAACAAAGTTCAGAGCTCCCAAGTCATTTATTTTAAATTTAAGTTTTTTTTTTTTACTTAAACTTCCTTCTTAAAATTAGGGTGGGTGTTATATGCCGATAAATACGGTACATATTAAATTCTTATGATTTTGTGCCTCTTTTTTCTTCCCTTTAGAATGGTTAGAGATTTCCAAGCGAAGAACAAAACATTAGAAACTAGGAAGCTTTTAAGAGTTCTTGGCCAGGACTTCACGTTATCGAACAACTTGAACAGTCGCAAAGGAGGGCTAATAGGCTTGGCAGCCATTGCAGTAGCACTTGGAAAGGTTGGATTTGTGTTTTCCGTACATGCATCTCGTATTTTATTAGCATTTCAAAAATGAATGTTTTTTGTGCAGCTGATTAATTTTTTTCTTGTTTTTCATGTATGATGTTTTAATTTTAAATAAAGTGATGTTTTATTCTGCCTCACACACCCTTATTCTAGCATTTTTTCATATTCAGTTTTTCAGAAAAAATGTTTTGGATTTATTGTGCTGAAATGTTGTGCCACTGCAATAGAGAAATTTTCTTACAGCATTGCATATATATCATATGGCACTGGTTCTCAAGAGGTAGACCACGAACCGAATGCGACCCACGTAGGATGTTAGTCTGGCCCGTGGTAGAAACTTAAGCCAAAAAGAAATGTATAAAATCCACAGGCCAAAAAATATATATCATCATCATCATCATTGTCAACCATTATCAATCCACTGCTGGACGAAGGTCTCCCCAAGTTTCCTCCACAATGGTCTGTCTTGTGCCAGTCTCTTCCATGTCACTCCCGCATACTTTCGAATTTCATCCACCCATCTTCCATGTGGTCTTCTTCTGGCAGTATGTCCAGCCCATTGCCATTTCAGGGATTTAACTCTGATCATGATGTCTTCCACTCTTGTCATTTTTCGGATCCACGTGTTCCTCTTCTTATCTCTCCTGGTTACACCAAGCATGCACCTCTCCATGCTGCTTTGAGTTGTCTGCAGCCTTTGTATGTCTCTTTTAGCAAAGGTCCACGTCTCTGCACCACACGTAAGCACTGGAAGGATGCATTGATCAAACACTTTTCTTTTAAGACATAATGGCATATTGCTCTTGAAAATTATACTGTTCCTTCCAAAAACTCTCCAGGCAAGTTTTGTACGCCGATTAATTTCCTCACCAATGTGACCTTCACTTGATATCTGCTGTCCAAGATAAACGTACGTGTCTGTTATCTCCAGCTTTTCTCCATCAATTGATAAATCTTCATTTCTTGTAAAAGCATTGTACATCACTTTTGTTTTCTGAAAGTTCATTTTTAATCCCACTTCTTTACTCTTGTCAGCAAGTTTCTGGATCATACTCTGTAGCTCTGATTGGGTAGTTGCAAAAATGACTATGTCATCAGCAAAACGAAGGTGGGTTAGATAATCTCCATTAATCTTTATCCCTTTGTTTTCCCAGTTCAGTGATTGAAAGAGATTTTCCAATGTGGCATTAAAGAGCTTCGGAGATATGGTGTCACCTTGTCTCACTCCTTTTCCAATTTTTATGTGTGTTGTATTTTCAAACAGCCGAATCTTTGCACTTGCATTTTCATAGATGTTATTAATAATATTATTGTATGCATCTTCAATACCGCAGGATTTCAGAGCCATTGCAACTGCTGATGGTTTCACCGAATCAAAGGCTTTTTCATAATCGATAAAAGCCATGCACAATGGAAGTTCATATTCCCTCGCTCTTTCAATTAGTTCTCTCAGTACGTGGATATGATCTATTGTGCTGTAGCCACTCCTGAATCCAGCTTGTTCTCTCGGTTGAGCCATGTCCAGTGTCACCTTCAAGCGGTGTGAAAGAACTTTAGTGAAGATTTTATAAACCACTGATAGGAGGCTGATAGGTCTGTAGTTCCTGAGATCCTCAATGTCACCGTTTTTATGTTGCAAGATCATTGTAGCGTTGTTCCAATCCTCAGGAATTTTCCCTTCATTAAGGCATCGAGTAAAAATTTGGGCGAGTACTGTTTCCATTTCTCCACTTGCTTCTTGTATGATGTCTACAGTAATTCCATCTTCTCCTGGAGCTTTTCCCCGCTTCATGTTCTTGATTGCATTTGCAACTTCTGCTGGAAGGACTGGAAGAACTCTGGTACTGGTACCTTTCATGATGTCTGGAGTACATGTATCATCCCTTTCATATAATTTGGAGTAGAAATCTTTCACTCTTGTCAAAATTTCACCTCTATTTCTTGTTACAGAACCATCTTCTTTTCTCAGTGCCATAATCTGTTTTTTCCCCTTACTGAGATGTCCCTTTGCTATCTTTAGGCTTTGGTTGTTTTCAATTGCTTTCCTTACTAGTTCACAGTTGAATTTCCTTACGTCTTCAGTGATACTTTTTCGTACTGTCTTGCATAGCTCTATATATTCCACTTTGGAAGTCACATCTTCTTTAGTTGTCCTCATCACTCTTCTTTTTTGCATCAACATTTTGGTTTTTCCTGATAATTTGTTCACATGCAATTTGTTCTTAGACCCAGCTAATTTTGTTGTTGTTTCCATAAGAGCTTTGGTTACTTTTCTGTTAACTTCAGAAATATCCACTTCTTCCGATGTTAGGCCTTCTAAAGCAGAGAATATGTTCTTCAGTTCCAATTTGAAGGTATTATGGTGTTTTTTAAGGTTGGCTATGTCAATACATTTTGTTTGTCTTATGAGCTTGCTACGTTCGAGTTTAGTGTTGAGGTGCATCTTACATCTCACCAATCTATGGTCACTGCCTGTGTTGAACTTGTTTAGCACACTGCAGTCTTCTATGACGAATTTTTTGTTACACATAATAAAATCAATTTCACTTGTCGTCCCATTTGGATGTCTCCATGTCCATTTCCTGTGTGGCTTTTTCATGAAAAAGGAGTTCAAGATGAAAAACCCTTCTGCCTCTGCAAACTCTACGAGAGTATTTCCACGCTGGTTTCTGTTGCCGTGACCGAATTTACCTACTGAAGTTTCATTCTGTTGCCGTTGCCCTATTTTTGCATTGAAATCTCCCATAATTATCTTCAAGTGCTGCTTACCTTTATTATTTAGATGACGAATTTCCTCATAAAATTCTTCAATTTCTTCTTCAGCATGACTTGTGGTGGGTGCATAAGTTTGAATGATCTGAGCCTGGTATCTTCTCGAGAGTTGGATAACGAGTCGTGCAGCTCTGTCAGAGGAACTTTCAACTTCTACAACTTTATCCTTCAGTTTCTTGTTTATTATAAATCCAACACCACTAGTTCTGCCAGTATCTGTCCCACGATAGTAGAAGAGATGTCCACTTTTCAGTTCAATGAGATCTTCTCCTTTTCTCCTTACCTCACTTAGCCGGATGATGTCCCACTTGATCCTTTGTAGTTCCTCTTCCAATTCAAGAAGCCTTGAATCAGAAGATAGGGAGCGTCCGTTATACGTAGCCAAGGTCAGCATCAGATGGCAGCCTAGTCTGGTCCTCCGGGGATTCTTAGCACCCTCTGCCTTCATGTCGCACTGGCCGCTGCCTTGGCCAGGTACATTCCAGCTGCCGGAGACTGAGGGCCAAGATTTTAAGTTGTGGACTCATTTTGGAGGGGTTTGGCCATAACTCACCACGCTGGCCAAGCGGGTTGGTGAGTGTGGGATAGCATTTCCTCTAATCCCGATGGTATAGTTATACCGCTATTGGCGGTCGTCAGAGCCCCTTTAGTGGGAACAGGATGTACCACGAGAAGGCGGGGTTGACATTTGTCAAGGAGAGGCTGTGATGTTACGCATCACCTGACCTTACATATATATATATTCTATTAAGAGACTGAAGCAAAAAAAAAAATTTTTTTTTTTGACTCACACCAAGTACAACATAGAAAAGGTTATGTATTGACAGGTGTGAGTAAAAAGAGAAAAAAATAAAACAACTGAATGTAGAAAGTGTCGAGAATACTGAGCCTTGGCTTTATCAAGGACCAGCAAAAACTCTGCATTTTCTCACTTCCACAAAGACCTATTTGGAAATGGGTTTCTGCAAAGTCATAGATGCAAGTAATAAGCCCACCAAAATTTTGTAAAAAAATATATATTTTAAAATATATATATATATGTCATGACCTCCGCAGAGTTGCATGACCAAGCTTTAGTTAACAATTTAGCTTGCATCCATAACTTTCCTGGCCCGACCCATTCTCTTCATCTGTTACTATTAAACAGAAAAAAGAAGACTATAGAAAACTCAAGCTGTAAGAGTGATACAATAAATCAGAAATAATGTTCAGTAATAACAAATCACCAAGTTCGCCTGAGAGAGAACTTAAACCCGAATAGCAATACAAAAGTATTACAAATTCTTAACATTGCAATAAAAAAGGAGATATTAATTTTTTTTAAACACAGATTCTTGAAAGAAAACTGGATTATAAAAACCCCCTACTCCACAACTTCTGACAACACAAAAACGAGAATATAATAAAGACAATAATTAATTAAAGAATCGCATTGTGAAGGTTATATGACATGAACAATTAGTTGCAATATGTACAAAGTATTTCAGAAGTGCTTTAAGTGCATAATTAAGTAGTTATTAAGAACGTAACTACATTGAAAACACAGCGCAAATTACAAGAACAATGAAACGGCCGGCTGTTTTGGCCTTAGTTCCCTAAAAAAATGCGCAAAGTTACCAAGTAAAAAAGAAAGAGTTAAAACCCGCAAAAAAGTTAATAGACCTGCCAGTGCCTAAAAGTTGAAAGCAAAAAAGGTACAAGAAGTTCAATCATTGAACTTGGAAATCCTAAAACCCAAAGACAATGAAAAGAGCTTACCTCTTATGCAACTGAACTTCCTCCTTTCTTGAGGAAACATGGCCGACCTTTTAACCCAAACTTCCAAGCACCCCTGCCACTCCCTAGTCACTGGGGGCAGTGTGGGTGGGGCTGAAGGCCTCCACACACTGAAAAATCCTACTCCCGGAGATTTTAACTAGATAAAAAAATATATAATTAAGATTGTGAACCTGTATGATCAGAAAGAGCAGAATTAACTCTCCAGAATACATGAGAAATATTATGAAATACACAAGTAGTGTATTTAATAATCTTTGCATGTATTTAATCACCTTAGTGAGCATCTGTAGACTATTCAGAATCCTATTAATTTTAATGTTAGTTTTACTATTTTTAGTATAGCTATTCTAGTGAGCGAATAACTAGTTTTCTTTTCTATTTATTTTTATTTTCTTTTATAAACAGATTTTTAAGCTTTTTTTGTTATTTTGTCTATATTATTTAATTTTTTATTTTTAATAGGACCTTCTTATCCATAGCACTAAGGTTCCTTTTTGTAGTTAATAGGCATCCTCTAGCCAACTTCCAAAAGGCTTTCATTGGTCAGAATCATATTATTAACTGCGTAGAAAATTAAAGCAGATCTGCCAACCTTACTCTATTATTCAGAATAATTTTTCTTAAAGTTCTTTTAATGAAAGAAGTAGGAATTTTTTTCTCTAGAAAACTGTCTAATAGTATATTAATGTGGTAATTGAAGTCCAAATTGTTGCTGCAAATTCTTGAAATTCTAAGCACCTGAGAAATTAGTACATTCTCAATTACTTTGGTTGATATGTTATTATTCCAGTGTAGATATTTAATTACTTTGAAAGGAAAATTAACTCTTTTATCAAAGAGGCTAAAAGATGAGTTACCTCTGTTAAGTTGAAGTCTAGGAACTCTAGTTCCTGATTACTGTGGTTGGTTTTACATAAGTTAAGAGAGCTAGGATAGATATTATCAAAATCACTCTCTATAACTTCTGAATTATTTATACACAGCAGATCATCAATATATCTAAATGTGTAAAGGTAGTTATCGGAGCAGGTGGAGTGATTTTTAATGAATTTATATTCCTTAAAGAACAGGAATAGATTTGCAATACTCGTGGATGCTGACGTTCCCATGGGGATACCGTTTACTTGCTGATAGAGAGTATTATTAAATAAGATATGGTTATTTTTTATGCAGCAATTGAGATAAGAGTTCCAGGCTCCTACATTAACAAATTGGTTAAGTTTAAATTCTGCATACAGCTCTTTAAAGTTAGTGATTATATCTGATAGAGGCAGATTAGTATATAGGTTCTCAAAATCATAACTATTAATATCTAAGGGATTTACTTCGAGTATAGTGGAAATTACTTCTGCATTATTATTAATAATCCAAAAATCTCCGTACTTCAAATTAGTACAGTTACTAATGTGTTTCAAAACCTTCTTCAAGATTTCTTCAAAAGCTAGATCAATTTTCTTTTTATGACTCCTGACTCCACTAGCTATGAATCTGAACTTCACTGGATCTTTATGAAACGTAACAGTTGCAAAAAGAAAGGGAAATTCAGGCTCATATCTTCTTATTTGTGGAATTTTAAGCTTCTTGAAGAATGCCTTAAAACGATTTTCTAACTGCTTAGTAGAATAACTTACGGGCTCGTAGGTTACTCTATTATTGAGTTCCATAGTTAACAATTCAAAATAGAACTTCTTACAGATAATTGCAAAATTATTGCTAGCTTTATCCGTAGTGGTAAAAATAAATAGGTCTTGTAGTTTGGAGAGTGACCTTTTAGCATCTCCAGAGAAAAATAGATTTCTATCAAAACAAAAATCCAGACCTGCCAACTCATAAGTGAAGCTATTGATTACATGATATTTCCATTCTGCGAAGGCCTCAATAGGCTGATTGTATGTTAAACTGGTTTTTATAATGTACCTATTAACATCTTGAGTGAAGCTCTCAAGAATCCTCTCTTTGGATATTTGGAAGGAAGGTCTAAATTTAGAACCATACTCTAATAAATTCCTAAGCTTGTCATTTTCAACAAAACTCAAGTTTCCAGTGATAATATGCTTGTAATTCTTATCATAGTAAACTGTTTCTTTATGTTCATCACAAGAACATGTAGTAACTACAGGAATGTAACTCGAAGAATTAAGTTTGTAGTTTTTAACTATTGACCTTAAGGTCTTAACATATTTAAAACTTACAATAGACTGGTGCCTGTGGATGGGAAAAAAAAATTGCATTATTGTAGAACAGCTTCCTAACATTGAGATGATCATAGGTTTTATTTAGAAACCTGATGGTCACATAATTACTGGAAATTTCTTTATGAGAAATTTTATCTTTAAGAATATGCTTAAGAATGTCTAGCACCAATGCAAAAACATGCTTATCAACATGGTTAGCTGTTTCTTTCCAGAATTTGAAAAAACTTTTAAGGACAGAGTGCTATAAGGACTTAAGTATTTTGTAAATATTTTTAACAAAACTAGTACCATTTTTAAAACTTTCCAGAGTTATTTGCAAGTTAGCAAAATCAACCTTGCTTGAAGTGCGAAATAACCTTTGTCCTCTATTACCTCTAGTGCAGCTCTTGTTGTTAACAAGAAAGAAGAGTTCACGTATAGAAAATTTATGCGGATTATGTTTATTGTCAGAAAGAGTGGAATTAAGACCATAGGGATAAAGAGACTGATGCTGCAAAATTTCAAGGGATTCAGTTTCAAGTTGAGCATAGAGGTCAGGTATAATACACACTGGCGGAAAGTGAAAAAAGAACACCAAGAAGGAGACGTCTGATACCAACAAAATTTATACAGCATAATAACGGAATACAGAGGATAACGTGATCAAAACATTATGGCAAAATACAGCTCTATTTGCTGATAAACTGAAAAATATCATTTCCATGTAACATGGTTAGTACGAGATTGAACCGCCATGAACTGCATCACACTGTGCAATTCTGGCATGGAGTCTGTCGTAAAGATGTTGGATGTAAGTTTGGGGTATTGAGTTCCAAGCATCCTCAACCTGGATGCGTAAATCAGGGATGGTCGTGGCTGGCCGTGGAGACTGTATAAGTAGTTGTCCCATTAAATCCCACACTTGCTCAATGGGGGACAAATCCGGTGAACGTGCAGGCCACAGAAGTTGTCTCGCACCCTGAAGTGCATGTTGTGTTGCACGTGCAGTGTGTGGCCGTGCGTTATCTTGCTGGAAAACACGATGGACCGACCTTACAAATGGCACAACAACGGGCTGAATGATGTTGTTGATGTAGAAGGTGCTGTTTAACGTACTCGGTACAAACACTAGTTGTGTACGGGAGTGATAGCTGAACGCTCCCTGCACCAGGAGACCAGGTGTAGGCCCTGTGTGTCGCTGGCAGATGCAAGAAGGGTGGGGACGGTTCCCTGTGCATCTGCGAACATGTATACGGCCATTGGAGGCTCCCAAGCAGAATCTGCTTTCATTGCTGAACACGACAGATCGCCATTGCGTTCTCCAGTGCAGACGTTGGCAACACCACTGCAGCTGTGGCTGACGGTGGGCTGGAATCACAGGAGGTACACATGCCAGAGGCACACGTGCACATAGTCCTGCATCCAGTAGACGGTTGCGGATTGTTTGCACAGTCACCTCAGGTGCAACAGCAGCTTGGATTTGCGTCGCAGTGGATGTTCTGCTTGACAACGTCGCTCTTCTTAGGCGTCGATCGGTCCGCTCATCAGTCCGTCTGTGACTCCCGGTTTCACGTCTTCTCGTGTGGGAATTTTCCTCGGACCATCTATGCCACCATCGTACCACCACCGATACTTCCCGTCCGATTCGCTCCGCAATACGGTGATACGACCACCCGGCCTCGCGGAGTCCGACTAGACGACCTCACTCAAAGTCCGATAACTGCTGAAATCGTACACGTCTTCCATGTCCAGGCATTGCAGCTTCACCAGGGTCTTCGCACGTGTCCGTACGCCGACGACTGATTACATTCACTTCGCCGTACTCCTTAAAAACCACCGACGATAATTTGCATATTATGCCGTGCTGTGGCGTAAGCGCTCACCGGTTGGTCCCGAAATTACGAAATTAACATCACACCTACGTACACTCGACCCCATTAACATATGTAAATTTCATGATCGTCCGCTAATTCCTTCTTGGTGTTCTTTTTTCACTTTCCGCCAGTGTATATGTTCAGATCTCCACTCATCTCAACATCTATAAATTGTTGCTGGCAGCGTTTGGAGCTTTTTTTTTTTTTTTTTTTTTTTAAGGTTTAACCACCACCTTGAGCAACTCAGTGGGCTACAAGTATTCGCCCTCCCCTAATTTAGAGCCACTGGTTCCAGGGAAGGGAAAGAGCCAGTGCCGTAAGCAGAGTAACAGAATGTAGACGTACAAGCGTACGCCGTACACGGATAGTTTCCAAACTATTAGCATATTTTACAGATAGGTTTTGCTTGTAAATTAACAAAAAAATGTTATTTACAGCAATTAAAACACTTACTCAAGGCTTTATTCAGATTAGTACACTTAATTCTATTTTAACTTGAAGAAATTTAAATTATTTTTCACATCTTATGAGTTCTTTTGTTTTAACAGACATTTCTGGCCTCTAGATTTTATCAAGGCCTGTTCTCAGTGTATATGAACTGTATCAAAAATTTTGTTTACCCAGATAGAATTTAAATTTTATATTGTATTTCCAATGGGTAAACTTCTGTAGCCATTTTATTCACAACTAATGCGTTCCCAAGGATGAAACTTTTTTTATTATTGGAGGTTTAACGACCACCGTGAGCAACTCAATGGGATATAAGCAGTCACCCATCCCTAATTTAGGGTCACTGGTTCAAGGAAGGGAGAGAACCAGTGCCATAAGACAAACACAACATCCATGCCTTACCGGGATTCAAACCCAGACTGCTTTCGGACGAATGATCAGAGGCCATCGCTTTGACCGCTGCGCCACCGGGACGGCGGATGAAAATTTTAACATCGACAAAAATAACTTCATGTTATAGCCTAGTATACTTAATATTTTTTTTTATTTAAACGTAATCAATCTAACATTTGTTTGTCTACTGACGTCATTAATGTACAGGCTGCATCATCTATTTTCTGGTCTTAACACCATGAAAGGAAAAGTTATTGATTTTTAATATAATTATGGTTAAGTTTTATTTTTATCGATGTTCAAATTTTTATCTTTGGGAATGCATTAATTGTGAAAAAAATGGCTACAGAAGTTTGCCCATTAGAAATACAAGGCAAAGATTTTAGGTGGATCCACCTTAAGTCTACTATTTTTTAATTAAGTTGTTGAAAATGCTATTTGATGCCCCAATGGCGCAGTGGTCTAAGTGATGGCTTCTGATCTCTTGCTTGAGATGGGTCCGTGTTCAAATTCCTGTGAGGCATGGATGTCGTGTTTGTCTTACAGCACTGCCTCGCTCCCTTCCTTGTAGCCAATGGCCTTAAATTAGGGACGGGCGACTGCTCATAGCCCATTGAGTTGCTCACAGTGGTCATTAAACCTCCAATAATAATAAAAAAAATGCTATTTATAATTTTTGAAGGTTCATCGATGGAACTATTTTTCTGGATATACAAACTTTCTTTAATTAGTCTCTTGTTTTTATGAGGTTCATAGTCCACTATTTTGCCCTAAAGGTCCATTTTACACATATTGCTGCACTTTCAATTGCAATGTACTTATTTTGTCCTAATTGGAATCTGTAATGTTGCAATAATTATTCATTGTTTTATTAATTTTTCCTTAAATTGTCTTATTCCATTTTTATCGTGGTTCGCACTTCATGGGTTTACAGCAAGTTTTATGTTTCAATGGTTGTGTACGCAGATATCTTTTATTTTTTCACAACTCTGGCTATAAGACAAACACAACATCCATGCCTCACTGGGATTTGAACTCGGACCCATCTCAGATGAATAATCAGAAACCATTGCTTAGACCACTTCACCACCACAGCAGTGGAGGTAACTCTTTCAGTGAGCGGTTAATTCCGTATTGTGTTTCGTGAAATGCCATGCACAACAGTTCTAATTATTGTGATTGTTCAAAATATTGTTCTGAATGCTGAAGAAGAGAAAAGTTGACAGTGAAAATTGTGAGTTTAACAGTGACCGGACAGAGAAGTATCTGTTTATTTTACCACAGAGAAATGGGACTGTTTTACATTTTGCACAGTACCTTTAATAAGTCTTAAAATAAAAATGTTTATATGAGTAAGTGTTCACTCCCTCT
The DNA here is from genome assembly GCA_039090855.1 of Macrothele yani. NCBI lineage: Eukaryota > Metazoa > Arthropoda > Arachnida > Araneae > Macrothelidae > Macrothele > Macrothele yani. Next base: position 72,150,188 of record CM077032.1, on the reverse strand, counting down.
GGTCCAGTTCTGTGAAAAAAAAATGGAGCCCCAGGTGAAAAATATTAGGTGTACAAATAAGTTTTAAAGCTTTTTAAGACAACGCAACATGTAATTTGAGAGAAAACAACAATACCTTTACGAATCAAAATATGTGCCATCGTTATCTATCACCTTCCGTCATGGTTCGAGTAGCTGACAGATTCCAGCCATGAAGTAATACTTCATCGTGTGATGCGATGAAGTCATCAACCCATTTTTGTATTTTGTCACATGTCTGGAGCCGTACAGCAGACAAACCATGTTGCATCAACAAATGATAGTCTGAAGGAGCTATGTCGGGACTATACGCCGGGTTCTCCGAAACTTCCCAGCCAAGCTTCAATAACCTTTCCTTGACCGATTTTGCGACATGCAGCCTAGCGTTGTCATGCAGTAATTTCACGGAACGCAATCCTTTGCCTGTGAATGGACGTTTCCCACAGATTTCCTGGTTCAATCACAGCAATTGTTGCTTGCAGCGATCAGCAGTAACAGTTTGACCCTGTTCCAATAGTTCATGATAGAGCACACTCTTCATATCCCACCAGATGCACAGCAGAACTTTCTTGGAGCGAATATTGCGTTTTGGTGTCGAAGTCGTTGCTTCACCAGGGTCTACCCAGATTTTTTGCCTTTGGATTGTGGTATCATATCCACTTTTTACCATTCATAAAGATTTTCGACAGGAAATACTTTCTGTGTTTATTCAGCAGATCCAAACACTTCATGACCCGCTCATCCTTGTTCCTCTGGCTCAGGTTATGTGGTACCCATTTTCCTTCCTTCTGAATAATTTCCATTGCATGTTATCGATTCTAAACGATTTGTTTAGTTACCCCCAGTTGTTCAGCTAGTTCTTTTTGTGTTTGAGATGAATCTTCATCCAGCAATGCTTGCAGTTCCTCATGTGCAACCTTCTGCGGGGCGCTGCTATGTTCTCAATCGCTAAGATCAAAATCACCTGCTTTAAACAGTCTGAACCAAAACTCGCTCATGGTTTACGATACAATATTCTCTCCCAGAACAGGACGGATCAATGCACATGCTTCTGCAGCACTTTTTCCTTGATGAAATTCATGAAGAATGCAGTGTCGAATAAATGCAGTATCGCATGCCATCTTTCACCTACCTATGTACAAGTGCGTTTTACTGTTGGGCAAACTTCTGTGCTACATTTTATACTTAGGACCAGTTACAGTCACATGACAACAACAAGGGGGATATGTCAGATACGTACATTAGCGGTGTATGTCACACAAAAAACGCTTTAAAACTTAATTCTATAAATTCTTTAAACATCTCAAGGTGTTGAATTTTTTACGTGGTTATAATTCACATTATACATAAATGTCAACTATTCAGTTGTTGCATTATTTTCTGTTTCTCGCGTTGTTGAAGTGCTTTCAGGAAACATCTTTGTTTGACCAAGGCTTATAATCATATAACAAGCCCTAAAGTTTATAATGTATTTCTATAATTATAAACTTTAGGGCTTGTTATATGATTATAACCCTTGGTCAAACAAAGACGTTTCCCGAAAGCACTTCAACAACAACGTGAGAAACAGTAAATAATGCAACAACTGAATAGTTGACATTTATGTAATGCTTTAAAACTTATTTGTACATCTAATAATTAAGAACCAGTGTCATGGAATGTTAAAGAAAATCACATGTAGTGTTTCAGATGATTAATTACTCCATGTACAGGGGTTTGTCAAAATAATGGAAACACATACTGTGGCTGTAGTATGCAATGTACCATGCAAAAAATATAGACATCACCCACAGTGTGAGGTACATCAAGAGGTGCAGTAAATGTGAGGTACATAAAAAGGTGCAGTATGATGTGTGAAAATTTAATTTAATGCAGTACGATGTGTGAAAATTTTATATGTGCAGTTTGAGGTACATAAAGAGGTGAAGTATGATGTTGGACGTCACCTAACAGTGTTGCAGGCCAGGACCTAGCAGTGGCACAGGTGAAACAGCTGTTACGAAGTAATTGCCGCCAATGTCAGATCTCAGTGACTTTAAGAAAAAAGGCATGATCATATGTGCTTGTCTTGCAAAAGCTTAAGTAACTAGAATGGCAAAAATACAAATGCCGTTCCATAAAAACTGAGAGTATTTTTTTGAGTAAATAAATCCATTGCTCTTTCCACGTCCACGTAAAGCAATGCACAGCAACCAAAAATTGTAATTCGGCTGCCGTCGGGGGAATCGAATCCCGAATCTCTCGATATCCGGCCGAGCGCATTAGCCTTTCACCACAGCGGCCAACAATTCACGGTGCTATGTGTGTTTTTTTCTTTTTCAGTCAGCATCTGACATCATAAATCCGTAAGATGGGCTCAGCTACTGAGACATCTCCATCTGGTGGGCATTAACAGCACTGGCTATATATTAATTATAGCAATAATTCAAAGGGCAAGATCCAAAGTGAAAATCATCTAAATACTTGGTGTCCGTTGATATCGAGAGATTCGGGGTTTAATTCCCCGACAGCGGCCGAATAACAATTTTTCAGTTGCTGTGCATTGCTTTACGTGGAAAGAGCGATGGATTTATTTACTCGACTGACGCCACATATTTAGATGAGTATTTTTGTTTTTGGAGTTGGCAACAGTTCAAAGAGGGAAAATAACCACGCAGACGACTAACTGAATTAAGGAAATATCTATGGCAACAGTTATGAACCGTGGCAGACGATTCTGATTTTACTCAAGAGACGAATATAGCGTTTTAAATCCATTTATTTTTGTGGTGTAGTCAGTACAAAGACTTGACGAATCTTTGTACGGACTACATCACAAAAATAAATGGATTTAATACACTATATTCGTCTTTTGAGTATTCACAATCTGGTGCACTTAAAATAAGGTTACCGATTTTGTTTTGTTATTATGCAGTTGTTTAAGGTACGTCTGCATTTCACCGTACAGCTATGAAGGTTAGTGATTCATAGTTAAGAAGTGAAATGCGTTGTGCGATCAAATGTTGCTGTCATTTGGGTAAAATGGCTCCAGAAACAGTTGATATAATGAAAAAAGCTTATAAAGATAAATGTTTGGCTGAGTCAACGATTTTTAGATGGCACCATGATTTCATAAAGGGCGTTCGTTGGTAGAACTAGGCCTGGTAGACCTGAAAGTGTTGTCACAGAGCGTATTGTTAACACTGTTTGGGCAATCCTGCAAGAAGATCGACGAATGATGTGTGAAGACATAGCAGCGTCAACTAATATTTCATAAATGTCGGCATTCCGCATTCTACACGACAGATTACATCATGAAAGATCATGATGTAATCATGTGTGTGTCCAGATGGGTAACTCACCACAAACAGTTGTTATCTAGAGTGCAGGTGTGTCATGAGTGAAAACAAATGATTGCAAAAGATCCAAACTTTCTAAACACAGTAATAACTGCCGACGAAACATGGGTCCACTATTTCGACCCCCTCACGCAGCGCGCCACGAGTGTCTGGAAACACATAGGCTCAACTCCTCCAAAAAAAGTCCGCCAAACTGAATCAGCTGGGAAGGTGACGATGATAATTTTCTTTGATTGTAAAGGTGTAGTCTACCAGCATGCCATTCATCCATAACTTACTGTCAATGCTGAGTATTACATTTCAGTATTGAAGCATCTGCGACGACACATATTGATTAAGCGACTGGAACTGGTGGACAAGTGGACTCTAGACCATGACAATGCCTGCCCACATGTGGCCAGAGTTGTATAAAAATAAAATGTATCTGTGTACCCAACCATTGAAGCAGAAAACTTGCTGCAACCCCACGAAGCGTGAACTATGATGACAAACAATAAGATAATTTATTAAAAAAGATTAATAAGACAATAAATAATTATTAGAACATTACAGATTGCAATGAGGACAAAATAAACACATTACAATTGAATGTGCAGGAATGTGTGTGAAATGGATCTTTATGGCAAAATATTAGACTATGAACCTCATAAAAACAAGAGACAAATTAAAGAAAGCTTTTATATCTAGAAAAACAATTCTGTTAATGAGATTTCAAAATTTATAAATAGCATTTTTAACAACTTTATTCAAAAACAGAAGACTTGCAAAATACATAAGAAGATTTTAATTTAATAATTGCCAACTGTAAGAGGAACCTGGCAATAAAATGTAATTTTATTCTGTGTAAACGAAACTTTTAATACAGTTCATATTCATTGAGAACAGGCTTTGATAACATCTAGAGGCCAGAAATGCCTCTAAAGACAAAAGAACTCAGAAGAAGTGGAAAATAATTGAAAGTTCTTCAAGTTAAAATTAAATTAAGTATATTAATCTGAGTAAAGCCTTGAGTGTTATAATTGCTGTAAATACCATTTTTTTTATTCAGTCTAGAAGCAAAAACTATCTGCTAAGTATCCCCTTACAGCGTACGCATGTACGTCTACATTCTGCTACTCTGCATGTGGCTGCTTGTGTTCAACAGTTTCTTATGAAATGCAGTATTGAAATAATGCCACAGCCTGCCCCCGTGCGATTTCTGGTTGTTTCCAATAATGAAGGAGAAGTTTCATGGCACAACATTCAACACAGATGTACACATTTTGTACAAGCTGTACAGGGGTGGCCAAAGCAGGTTCCACAAAATGCCTTTGCCACATGCTTTGAAAAGTGGACTGAACGATGAGACCGTTGCATATCATCCGAGGGAAGATACTTTGAGAAAGAATAATATATTTTGCTGTACCTATATTTCTTCATTTTGTGTGATTTTACTCTCAGATTTTATGGAACAGCTGTTGTGTTGGGTATATAAATAAGTTTTGAGGGATTTTCGTTCAGTGTCATACTTATTACTGCTTGCATGTGTTTTAAGGTGGCAACACTGTGATATCGCAGTACGAGACACCAGCTGTCAGTATACGACGTTCGATTGAGGTGCGAAGATGCATTTGTTTTACTCGATGGAAAATGGGAACTTTCGTCCAGACAAAACAGCTATTGAGGGAAGTGTTAATGCATTACTTTATTGTCAAGAAAAGTGCTGCCGACAGCTATCGCTTAATGTCAGAAATCTATGGTGAACATTCCCCATCCATAAAAACATGTGAGTATTGGTTTAGACGATTCAAAAGGAGCGATTTCGATGTCGGTGATAAAGAACGTTCTGGACCACCCAAAAAAATTGCTGATGCCGAATTGGAAGCTTTACTCGACAAGGATCTGTGCCATACCCAAAAAGAACTAGCAGCAGCATTAAATGTTAGTCAACCATGCATTTCGCAATGTTTAGCTGCCATGGGAATGGTGCAAAAAGAAGGGAATTGGGTTCCGCATGCTTTGCGGGAAAGAGACCTTGAACGTTGAAAAACCATTTGCGAATTGCTGCTTCAAAGGCAAAAAGAAAGGGTGTTTTGCATTGTATTATTACTGCCGACGAGAAATGGATATGGTACGATAACCCTAAATGGCAGAAAGCATGGGTGAAGTCAGGTGAACCAGGTCCTTCAATGCCAAAATGCAATATCCATGGTTCAAAGGTAATGCTGTGTAACTGGTGGGACCAGAAGGGTGTGATCCACTATGAACTGCTGAAACCGTCAGAAACTATTACTGGTGATCAGTATCAAGCCAAATTAATGCGTTTAAAACGAGCTCTCGTGCAAAAACGGTCGGAATGGAAGAATAGACACAACAAAGTCATCTTACAGCATGACAACGCAAGCCCTCGTGTTTCTCGACCCGTGAAAAAGTACTTAGAAGGATCCAACTGGGAAGTTCTACCCCACCCGCCATATTCGCCAGAAATTGCGCCATCGGATTACCATTTGTTCCGGTCGATGCAGTCAGCATTTTCTGGAGAACGGTTTAGCTCTTATGAAGACATCAAAAATTGGCTGGACAACTGGATCTCTTCCAAGGAACCGGAATTCTTCCTTCGGGGCATACGTTCACTGCCCGAAAGATGGAGTAAAGTTGTAGCTTCAGAGGGATCATATTTCGATTAATATTAAAATATTGTTTCTGTTCTTCAACATGTTTTGTTCACCTCAAATCCCTCAAAACTTATTTATACACCCAATAGTAGGTGTAACAAGTGGAACTGAATCCAAGATTATTTAGAAAAAGGCACAGCATTGTCTCCAAACAGGCAAATTGTGAACTCCATATGAAGGTATCAAATAGGGATAGGCAAGCATTGATATGTATTCTACAGGAGAAACACTAGACCACAGCACCAGAAATAGCAGCTCTAGTTGGAATGATCCAATTTCTGTCATAATCGTTCATCGGGAACTCCATTGTGCCAGTATTTACGACTGTGCTGCAATCTACAAACCTATGATTATAAACATTAATGCAACAAAACATGTAAGGTGGTGCAAAGCACATAAAAAACTGAGATGCTGAAGACTAGAAACGTATCATCTGGTCTTATGAATTGTGCTTCACATTGTTACTCACCACTGGTATAGTGTATGTCAATGAATACCTGCAGAAGCTTATCATCCCTACTGTGAAGCATGGAGGTAGATCCCTGATACTATGAAGTGCCATTTCATGCATTCCTGGATCAGGGTTTGATCCAGGTTTTTAAAGATCATACCCATTTTTATAAATATAAGTATTTCTTGATGTAACGAGATGGAAAACACGTTGAAAAATGTATTCGTTTTTAGTTAATATCCATTTAATGATAATAGTTTAACCGTTGTAACTTTTTACATGTTATTTTTCTTTTGCGTCAAATGCGTTTCTCTATTGGAAAATACAATGATTAACTATAAGAAATTCGATAGACAAAGTCGTAACGTACCTTTCGGTTGTAACAGTTGTTGGGCCTAGTCGCCGGTGCATTGTTTTTCACTCGGTTCTTGAGTTTAAACACTCCCAAAACAGCACATATATTCTTCACAGAGCTGTGCGTACTCATTGATTACAAAGCCCAAAAGAGGGGATCTTCTTCAAATGTACTTTGGACAAGAATACTATTAGGTGTAAAATTCCAAAGGCCAACGAAGAAAGTGGGGTGGGGTGGGGGGTTGGAAATCCATTAGACCGGTATAAAAATGTTTGTTTTAAAAAACAGTTGCTCCAAGGAGGGTAGTCATGGCAAAAAACCAAGGACTCAAATGAACAGTGAAATGTTAAAATACCTTAGAATAGGAAATACAAGTACGAGTCGTTTGAAATATTTCCGCACGAGAAAATGAAAGTCACCAAAAATATCGCTGGACTTCATGGCTGTATTGTCCGATGCATTCCGGCAACCAGCTTGGTTGCCAACCAAGTTTGCCGAAATGCATACAGGTTGCCAACCAAATGGGTTGGCAACCTGTATTGTCCGATGCATTCTGTCAACCAACTTGGTTGCTAACAAAGTTTGCCGAAATGCATACAAGTTGCCAACCAAATGGGTTGGCAACCTCTATTGTCCCATGCATTTCATCAAGGAACTTGGTTGCCAAACAAATGGGTTGGTAACCTGTATTGTCCGATGCATTTCGTCAACCAACTTAACTTGGTTGCCAAACAAATGGGTTGATAACCTGTATTGTCTGATGTATTTCGGCAACCAACTTTGCCAAAATGCATACAGGTTGCCAACCAAATGAGTTGGCAACCTGTATTGTTCGATGCATTTCGTCAGCGAACTTGGTTGCCAAACAAATGGGTTGGTAACCTGTATTGTCCGAAGCATTTCGCTAATCAACTTGGTTGCCAAACAAATGGGTTGTCAACCTGTATTGTCTGATGCAGTTCAGCAACCAATTTTGCCAAAATGCATACAGGTTGCCAACCAGATGGGTTGGCAAACCTGTATTGTTCGATGCATTTCGTCAGCAAACTTGGTTGCCAAACAAATGGGTTGTCAACCTGTATTGTTCGATGCATTTCGTCAGCGAACTTGGTTGCCAAACAAATGGGTTGGTAACCTGTATTGTCGGATGAATTTCGTCAATCAACTTGGTTGCCAAACAAATGGGTTGATAACCTGTATTGTCTGATGCATTTCAGCGACCAATTTTGCCAAAAGGCATACAGGTTGCCAACCAAATGTATTGTTCGATGCATTTTGTCAGCGAACTTGGTTGCCAAAAAAATGGGTTGGTAACCTGTATTGTCCGATGTATTTCGGCCAAGACAGTACAGCCATGAATGAAGTCCAGCGATACTTTTGGTGACTTTCATTTTCTCGTGCGGAAATATTTCAAACGACTCGTACTTGTACTTCCTATTCTAAGGTATTTTAATGTTTCACTGTTCATTTGAGTCCTCGTTTTTTGCCATGACTACTCTTCTTGGAGCAATTGTTTTTTAAAAGATACATTTTTTATACCAGTCTAATGGATTTCCAACCCTCCCACCCCCATCCCACCCACCTCATTGGCCTTTGGAATTTTACACCTAATAGTATTCTAGTCCAAACTACATTTGCAGAAGATCCCCTCTTTTGGACTTTGTAATCCATGAGTATGCACACCTCTGTGAAGAATATATCTGCTGTTTTTGGTGTGTTTAAACTAAAGAACCGAGTGAAAAACAACGCACTGACAACCAGGCCCAACAACTGTTACAACCTAAAGGTACGTTACGACTTTTCTATCAAATTTCTTACAGTTACATATCAGTAAGCTGTTCTCTGAGATTCAGAAGTTAGCTCCAAAAAGAAATACAAACTACCAGATATTTTTACTTACTGTTGTCATATCAAACTTCTCCATTTACAGCGATCTTGACATACAACTCGGGCTTCACTGATATCCATTACACGCCGTACACAAGATCTTTTATACTTCATGCTCATAATCTTTTTCTCATGCAGACACTCCTGAATCTGATCCACCCATGTCTTCCTTGGCTTTCCTTTGCCTTTCCTTCCTGTCACTTGGGCTAAAAAGATTTTCTTAGTAAGCATCTCATCACTCATTCTTTCAACATGGCCAAACCACTGAAGCATATTGGTCTCCACCTTGCTAACAACATTTTGTTTCACATGACATGACTGCAACACATCTTCATTCCTCATGCAATCAGAACGTGTCTTGCCACAAACCACCCGCAAGTAACCCATTTCTCCAGCACCCAAACAACTCCTATGTTTCTTCTGTAGTACCCAGGTTTCACTGTCATACATCAGAGTAGGAACAATTACACTTTCTTACAGTTAATCATAGTATTTTCCAATCGAGAAATGCATTTCACGCAAAAGAAAAATGACATGTAAAAAATTACTACAGTTAAACTATTATCATTAAATGGATATTAACTAGGAACGAATACCCATTTTTTCTGAAATTTACCTTATTTTTGTGAAATTTGTCTAATTTTTGTGTTTAGAGTATTTTCAACCCTTTGTAATTATTCTGACAGTAATTACTGTTTTATTTTTTCTGTCTTATTTTAATTTATTCTTATTCTATTGCTAATCATGGTTCACGCTTTCTGAATTTGCAGCAAGTTTTCTGTTTTGATGATTGTGTACGCAGATAGGTTTTATATTTTTTATTTCATGCAACTGTGATTATGCTCCAGCTGAGATCTCAGAAAATAGTAGTAATGAGGTAATAACACTCCAGATTACATTAAACCAGAAAAGTCATTAAACGCCAATTTTTTTTAAGTACTGGAGGAAAAGAAATAACAAAACATTAGGTGCTTGAATTAATTCTCGCTGTTGGCCAATAGAGCGCAGCAGTTGTGCTCTGTGACCCGGACAACACGTGACCTCTCTTGCTCATGCACATACCGTCCGTAGTCTGGGTGAAGCAGTGTGTGACATGCAATCGGAGGGCACAGAACACAAGTTTGTATCGCATTCACGATGTCGAGTTTCGTACCAAAAAAGGAGCATTTGCGGTAAGTATTACTCTTATGCTTTCATCTCAAGAAATCTGCAGTGGAAAGCCATCGTTTGCTAGTGCAGGCCTATGGGGAACATGCCGTATCGGAAACAACACGCAGAGAATGACTCCAACGCTTCAAAGCCAACGAATATGACGTGAAGGACAACGAGCGTCCTGGACAGCCGAAAAAGTTCGGAGATGGCGCGTTGGAGGCCTTATTGGACAAGGATTCATCTCAGAAGCTCCACGAGTTGTCTGAAACACTACGGGCCGATGAGTCAACGGTTAGCAAACGTTTAAATGCAATGGGAATGATCCAGAAGCTGGGAAAGTGGATCCCACATGATAAGGTTATTCTTCTCCATGACAACGCTAGACCTCATGTCGCCAAATCCATGAAGGAACTCTTGGAGGCACTTGGCTGGGACTTCTTACCCCACTCACCTTATTCCCCGGACATTGCTCCCTCGGACTTCCATTTGTTCCGGTCGTTACAACATGGCCTGTCAGAGCAGCACTTCCTTTCTGTCGCGGATATCCAAAAATGGCTTGGTGAATGGTTAGCCTCGAAAGAACCTGCATTTTTGTACCGCGGAATCCATTTGTTACCCCAACTGTTGGAAAGGGTTGTAGTGGCCAATGGACACTACTTTGAATAGACTATCCTGTACCATTCTGTAGCAACACGCAGGTGTTTGGGTGGCAAAAAACAGTGGGAATTAATTCAAGTACTTAATAACATTAAAAAAAGTTGCTCATATGTCACAACTCAATCCCCCATAAAGGGAATTGTCAGCACCTCCCCCATCATGCTCTTTTCATGGGAGTAGGGATGGGCTAAAAAGATCTGTGTTTTTAAGCATCGATGTTTGGAACTGCAAAAGAATATTTTCTACATGAAGTAAATTAATTTTACTTTGCTGCATTCTTTTAAAGAGGAAGAGAATATAATCTTATGTCATAAATTAGCGATTTTTTTTTTGCCATTTTGTTTGATGTTTTGTTGCCAAAAATAGAGTTCTTTTCCTTGATGTTACAGGAACCAAAATAGACCCGTACCCCTCCCAATCAGGGTTTCATGACTACTGTTTGAAATGGCAAAAAGCTGCCCCAGTGACTGAGTAGTCTAAGCGATGACTTCTGATCAGTCATCTGAAATTGGTCTGGGTTCGAATTCCGGTGAGGCATGGATGTTGTGTTTGTCTTACAGCACTGGCTCTTTCCCTTTCCTGAAACCAGTGATCCTAAATTAGGGACAGGCGACTGCTTATAGCCCATTGAGTTGCTCAAGGTGGTCGTTAAACCACCAATAAAAAAAACAAACTGCAAAAGCGTAATCCACCAAATTTTTTCTGTGATTAGTAAATGAATTTCTTTTTGTGTTCTTATAAAAAAAGAAAAGGAGTATCACCTTTCTATGTCACAAAATAACGATTTTTTTCCGCCCCCCCCCCCCCGATGTTTTGGCACTGAAAATTGTGAGTTCTTATCATCAATGTTACCGATGCCGATACATCAAGGTTTACGATACATCAAATGTTTTAACAACTATTATGATTACTCGATGCTGAATTAGTGAGTATCACCAATATATTAAACTATAATTTATTCATTGATGTGCCCATAATTGCTGCAGATGGGAAAGATGCGAGTTCTTCGGGTCTTTGGCAAAACATCGAGGTTTTCGCTGATACATGGAAAATTTCCACTGATCCTACTGATGAGTTCAAATGTTTCAGGAATGAGTATCCCTACTTCTGAGCCTGGAAAATGCATGCAGGGGAAAAATTGCTCCCATAATGATTTGGGGTTCTGTTCACCGAGGTTCACCTCCCAAGCTTTTTGGATTTCGGGTTCCATACTGTACCCACTTTTGCATTACTTTCGGTACAACCCTCATATATCAACAAAATGCAGTACTTAAGTGTCATTAACTTTAAGAATCATTGCTAGAACTGAAGCCACATCCAGACAATGGCAAAACATGTCCACACGTGCCACTAGCCATATGGCTTACTGACAAAAATTGCTAAATTCTGCCTTGTGTTTGAATGACTGCAATGTCTTTTCAGTGTACTTTTGGTATTGATTTATTGCCAACTTTGTTCTGAAATATTCAAGAATATAATTGTTTTTCATTGTTATGTAGGATACATCTCTCTATGTTGATGAATTAGTCCTCCCCGTCCTTTCCTGTTTTCGAGATCAAGATAGCAGGGTTCGCTACCGTGCCTGTGAATCTCTTTACAACATAGTGAAAGTTGCCCGAGGTTCTGTGTTACCTTTCTTCACAGATACATTTGATGCACTGAGTCTAGTAAGTATTTCTTGTGTTGAGTGCTGTGACTGTATGTCTTAACATTCTTTTCTCATATTTTGGTTTTACTGTGTTTTCATAAAATAGGCAGTACTGCTTTACTTCTGTTTAATATCTGTGTGTGAAAATTGCTGTATGCTGATGACACAATCCTGTTGGCAGAGAGCTAATGTTGGCAGAGAGCTAAAGTGAGTTGCAGAGTATATTGTACCGGATGTAGATTAGCGTGCAAAAATTAAGAACGAGATGGTTTTTCGAATGTAACGTTGTGCAGAAGTGCTCCACGTCGACTCAAATCATACCATAAGATCCCCAAGATGTAAGAATATGGGACAAGGGAGCAAAACCGTCCAAACAAGGAATCCAAAGGATACAAAGGCACTTTATTGAAATGGTAGCTTCGAGCACAACTGGGCAGAAGACAGAAACGTCCATATGACAGGCAGCTGCCAAGAAAAATCCAGTCTTTAGTAGGGGATATGATCACCCCTGACTGTGTAGCAGGATTTACAACGTCTGTCCATGCTGAGGACGAGGTTGTCAAGGAGCTGTTGAGGCATCACGGCCCATTGCTCTTGTAGCGCCAATTGCAGCTGCAGAATCCGTTGCTGGTGGCTGGTGACGTGCTGCCAAGCGTCTCCCGAGAAGGTCCCACACGTGTTCGATTGAATTTAGGTCCAGGGACCTTGCGGGCCAATCCATGCATTGAATATCTTCACTCTCCAACAGCTCTGCGACAGCCACTGTACGATGAGGTTTAGCATTGGCGTCCATGAAGAGGAACTCAGGACCCACAGCACCTCTAAACAGACGCACGTGAGGCAGGAGAACCTTGGTACAGTAGCGGACACCAGTGGCTGAACCTCCTTGGAAGATGTGGTGGTCAGTACGGCTACCAAGCATGATACCGCCCCAAACGAGAACTCCACCACCTCCAAACCGGTCCCTTTCGATGCTGTTGGAGGTGTGATTGCATGTTCCCTGCTCTCTGCAGATGTGTATACATCCAGAATTGCTTGTCAGACTAAATCGGCTATCATCCATAAAGAGAACTCAACCCCATTGCTGATGTGTCCAGTTCTTATGTTCCTGGCACCACAGAAACCGCCGTCTCCGATGAGCTGGTGTTAATGGCACACACCATACTGGTCGTCGTGCAAATAGACCACTTTTGTGTAACCTTCTAGCCACAGTAAAACACAATAACGGACGTCCAGTTGTCTGTTGCATGTGCCTTGCGATTTCTCCTGCTGTCTGCCGTCTGTCTCTTCTCGCCTGTAGGACAATGTACCGGTCATCCGCTGCCGTGGTTGCTCGTGGACGACCACTGCTAAACTCTCGGACAGCTGTTCCTGTCATTTGAAATGCTCTCCAAGCTCGTGAAGTGATGCTGTGAGCGATCCCGAACTCCTCGGCCACACTAGTCACACTTCGACCTTCTTCCAACTTCCCAATGACGCGACCTCGGGTAAAGTCATCCAGATGCTGTCTACTGGATTGCCTGTTGGCCATATCACACGGTGGCAGCAACTCGATGTCGTTCAAACTGATGTACACCGTGCAATAGCTTTCACCGCATTGCTGAGCATACACCTCCCATGTGCTTTATACCCTTCCAACCCCCCCCCCCCACATCATGGTGCATATGTGTGCATGCCCTATCATACCGGACCCTAGTCTGCTCGTTCCGCTGTTATGCTAATTTTCCTTCTTCGTCCTTAATTTTTGCACACCAATGTATGATGTTTGCCTGAAATTTAAAGTAAAGTAAAAACCAAAGTTGTGATATTTGAGAGAGGAACTGGTAGTACTGAATGTATTATAAGTCTGAATGGCACTGTGATTGACCAGGTGAATGAGTTTGTGTATTTAGGAAGCATTTGACAGAGAGAACAAATTGGATGGTGAAATTAGTAGGCGAGTGAACTCTTCATTGAAAGTCATAGCTGCTTCAGGAGGATTTTGCAGGAATGACATGCTCTCAAAAAAGTCTCGAGTGGCTGTGTATGAAAGTGTAATTGTTCCTACTCTGATGTATGGCAGTGAAACATTGGAGTCGTTTGTGTGCTGGGGAGATGCATTACTGTGGCAAGACACATTCTGATCATGTGAGAAACGAAGATGTGTTGCAGATGTGTAATGTGAAGCAAAGTGTAAGGTGGAGACTAACATTCTTTGGTAGTTTGGCCATGTTGAAAGAATGAGTGATGAGATGCTTATTAAGAGGATTTATTCAGCCCAAGAGGCATGAAAGAAAGGCAGAGGAAGGCCAAGGAAGACATGGAAAGTACCCGATTCAGGATTGTCTGCATGAGAAAAAAGATAGTGAGTGTGAAGTACAAAAGGTCTTGTGTGTGCCACGTGATTGATGTCAATGAAGCTTGAGCTGTGTGCTGAGATCACAGCATATGGAGACTTCTGATACATTAACTGTAAGTAAAATCTAGTTCCATCAGTTTTAAACTTTTATCTTGCACATCAGCTTTCTTTAAAGTGTTAACCTCTGAATCTTAGAGAACAGCTTAGTGATATGTACGAGGGTCATCCAGAAAGTAATACCTGTTATGAAATAAAAACAAAAACAGATGTTGTCGGAGTTTTTGTATTTTCACTAATACAATGACACACAATCCCTCATTTTTGTACATAATCACTGCCATGTTTAGGCACTTGTCATATCGTGTGACCAGTTTTTTAATACCTTCATCATGTACACAGTCGAGTCACATTATTGTGACCACCTCTTTTCACGTCAACAGTGCGTAGCCAATGAATGAAGGCACAGGTCCTCAGATGGCTGGGAGGGTATACAAGGTGTGCTGTAGGCATTCTGAAAACATATAGAGCCGCGGATGGCTTAGTGGTTAGCTAGTCAGACTATCAATGCAAGGTCCTCAGGTTCGAACCTGGGCTAATCTTTCAGAGATGGTGTGATTTACTAACAATCGCTGAATATCCGCCGTGCATCGGATGAGCACGTTAAGTGACGGCCCCCAGGCTAGACCCACTGGTTAAATGGGTATCCTTTCCTATGCCCCACCTGAAATTCTCTCACCCCTCTATGTGCAATATCGTACTTGTACGGTGGCGCCATCTACTGTACTCTAATCTCACTACAAACTGTTCAGTCAACGTCGCTAGACTTGCTCTCATTCCTTCCATTTCCATGTCCTGCCCAAAAGGCGATCTCGCTGTAGGTGGCTGGGACCTTAACTCTACTCAGTGTGGACAGAAGTCCTACAAGAAAATGGCAAATACTGTGTTCTGAAAGCATATCACTCATTGCTGTCATGGATAAAAGGTTTGATTTATCAGATTTGCAAAAAGGAATGATTATCGGCTTTCGGGCCAAGGGTGGCAGTATTTCTGGAACAGCTCAGATGCTGGTGTGGTTAAAGTGTATCACGATTGGAGAAAAGACACCATTGCAAATAAGCGACATGGAAACTGCGGAACACCACATGCCATTGATGTAAGAGGTAAACGTCGTATGCGAAGGTGCATGAGAGCCGATCGACACGCTACAGTGGAGCAACTCACTGGCCGAATGAACCAGGGGGCTACTGAAAGTGCGTCTAAAATGACTGTTCAGTGAATCCTGCTGCATATGGGGCTTCGATGCAGACCGATGGTCACTGCACCTATGCCAACGAAGGTGCATCGGCAGGAAAGGCTTACATTTGCATGACAGTATCAGAATTGGACCTCCGCTGATTGGCAAAGGATTGCGTTCTCCGATGAGTCACTTTTCTGCTTAATCAAAAAGATGGATGTTGACGTATGAGGCGAGAAACATAGGAGAATAAACACTCTTCAACCATTGCTGGAAGAACACAAGCTGGTGGGAGCAGGGGTATGGTCTAGGGAATGTTTTTGTGGCATTTCCTGGGTCCACTCACACCTGTGAAAGGCACTATGGACCAAATTCATTATGAATCCATCCTTGTAGACCACGTACACCCATACAGGCTGACTGGGGTGGATGGGATCTTCCAGCTAGAAATGTCCGAGAGTGGTTGGAAGAATTTGATGAAGACTTCAAAGTACTTCCCTGGCCCCCTAATTCCCCAGACTTAAACCCAATTGAGCACCTGTCGGACCACCTCGATTGTGTTGTTTGCTTTATGGATTGTCCACCACGCACCCTCCAACAGCTGTCAGATGCACTGCAGTCAGCATGGCTCCACATACCTGTGAACATCTTCCAGCACCTTATTGAGTCACTCCTAGCCTATCTAGCTGCTGTCCATGTTGCACACTGCGGTTACGCTGGATATTAGCTGGTGGTCACAATAATGTGACTCACCGTGTATCTCCCTGCAACACTTGTTGCATGGGCAGCCATTGCTGCACTCCATCTTTCAAATCATTGTCACAAGCGAAGCTACATCCTTCCATTTGGTGAACAAATGGTAATCACTGGGAGCCAAGTCCGGACTGTAAGGCGAAAGATCCAGGACCTCCCATTTTAAATCCTGAGGCAGGGGTTGGGTCTGACATGCCACGTGAGATCTTGCATTGTTGTAGAGAAACACCACACCCTTAGACAGCATGTCACACCGCTTGTTTTGGATGGCGCTACGTAGCCTCAGCAGTGTTCCACAATAAGTGTCTGCTTTGATGGTTGTGCCTCGGCGCATGAACTCAGCCAGCAAGAGACCTCTGTGGTCCCAAGACACTGTAGCCATGACTTTCTTTACCAAAAGCGTTTGCTTATACTAACGTGGTTTCCTTTGGGGACCAGGAATGGTGCCACTCAAGCAACTGGTGTTTGCCCTCCAGCGTGAAATGACTGACCCATGTTTCATCTCCTGTCACTATGTGGTCAAGAAATTCATTGCCTGTTTGTGCATAACGAGTAAAAACTCAAAGCTGCACCCATATGGTTTCTTTTGTGGTCATCGTTCAACATTCGTGATACCCACCTTGTGCAAATTTTCTGGTAGCCAAGTTGTTCTGTTACGATTTCATGGAGCAGTGAGCGAGAAACTTCCGAGAAACAGGCGTGCAATTCGTCGAATTTGATGCAATGCTCATCACTGATGACATCATCGACACATTCCATAAGGTGCGCTGTAACGAGTGCTGGTCATTACACACGTTTGCTCTCCCTGCATTAACATCTGAACCCTCCCCCGCACCGATGATTCGTCCAACACACCACCATAAACATCTGTAATCCGACGATCAATGTCTTTCTGATGAACGTTTTCAGCATTCAGAACACAAATCACAGAACGCACTTTGTACTCCATGGGATTTTCAATTGGCTTCACCATTTCAAATAAGCACAACAACGGTTCCAATCACTGCATTAACATGAACCTTACCAACATCTGATTGAGGATGGGTGACCTTGACCGCACGGCTTACGCTGTATCGCACACCCTCTATGTGCAAATGGGTATTACTTTCTGGATGACCTATGTATGTCTTAAAAGGAGCTATGTAATTTTATCGTCTCATTTAACTAAGAAATGCAGGGTGTATAGGAAAGTCCTTAAACAGGGAAATAACTTTTGAATGCAAAATGCTAGAGTTGTGGAAGTAGTGTGTACATATAGTGAAGTGACTATGCTGTATCAGATGAGACAGATTGCAGCACCCCTAGCGGCCAATTTTGGAAGTTAGCAATCCTATCGCAAGAATCAAGAGAGATAGCGAAAAAAAGTCAATAGCAAACGTGTAGAGCGTCACCGATTTAGTATGAAATGAAAACTCCAATAGAAGTCAGGAAATGCAGATCTCTTGTTATCCGATCACCGGCATAAATATGTCACTCATCGCGTGCAGAAGTGTGACATTATAAGGTGATGCAAATTTACTAATAAAACTAATAAATGTACATGTCAGCAAGGTACAATTTATTATGTACTGTAAAGTAAAGTAGTAGGAAATTCATACAGCAGTAGGACATTATGAAGAAGAAAAACACAAAATAATGTTCTAGAAATACAAAATGTCAGTACTAATACTTAAGCATTCGCGATGTGTCCACCATCGGCAGCAGTACACATCTGCATTCGAGCTAGAACTTCTTGTTGGACGTTCTGCAGCATTTCAGGTGTTACGTTGCTGCAGGCTTTGATAATGCGGGGTTGTATAAATTTACCATACACGACCAAATGTAAGGCCACACGTCGCACTGATGTCTCTCGTACTGCAGTATGTGTGGGTGGGCTAGCGCATAGGCCAGGACGTCCACTGGCTGCACGTGCACACCTGCAAGTGTCGGCCTACCTGAACAGGAACGACTTGTAAGGCTCCCGGTTTCTCTCAGCCGGCGCACGACATTGATGATAGTAGCCGCAGTAGGATGAAAACGATTAAGGAAATGTAATGAATATTGGCGTGCTGCCTCTCTTGCCTGACGACTGCATTCCCCGTACAACATAACCATCTCGCAGTATTCCTCGTTGGAATAACTAGCCATATGTAGACTCGAAGATCCAATCCACGCACTATCTGACAAACTTTCCCTGACAGCCAATTAATGCTTCCCGATGAGGTATGACATAGCGTTTCCATTTGCATACTTTCATCCATCCTTAGCTGTTTTGCAGGCAAAATTCGTTTACAGTTTTTACACTTTGCGATGTCATTTGTGACGTATTTATGCCGGTGATCGGATGCCGAGAGATCTGTATTTCCGGACTTCTATTGGAGTTTTTGGGGAAGTAGGACGTCATTTCATACTAAATCTGTGACGCTCTACACGTTTGCTATTGACTTTTTTTCGCTATCTCTCTTGGTTCTCGCGATAGGATCGCTAACTTCCAAAATTCACCACTAGGGGTGCTGCAATTGGTCTCATCTGATAGAACATAGTCACTTTACTATATGTACACACTACTTCCACAGCTCTAGCATTTTGCATTCAAAAGTTATTTCCCTGTTTAAGGACTTTCCTATACACCCTGTATACATATCATGAGACATATCCCTAAGGACAGTCTCGTGGTAAAACATGCTTTTGATTATACAAATATAATATCAAAGGTATTGTGTACCTAATATTGAAAGGTATATCGCACGTTATTGCTCCGTGAGACATGTGTTCCCACCCCAAGAGAAGCCTAATTATGCAACAAGTTTTTTGTTAGTTAAAAAATATTTACAAATAAAACTATTTAATTGAAATATTAATTTATAATTTTCCATCAAACACTCACTCATTAGCACACTCATACATTTAAAACTATCCATTAATTAAAACATATCTGATTAGAAAAGGCCATACTCATCGTGTCGGAAAACATGGCTCAAGCAAAAACACTTCGTCGACGATATCATGGCGAGCACTTTCAATGCTCCATGAGCACTATCATCAGGCCATCAGCAACCTACATGAGGGTTCCTCGCGTGTGTGTAGCTGCAGAAGTTGCATGCACCCTTCCTTCGTTTCCCGACATGCAACTTCTGCGGCTACACACACGCGAGGAACCCTCGTGTAGGTTGCTGATGGCCTGATGATAGTGCTCATGGAGCATTGAAAGTGCTCGCCATGATATCGTCGACGAAGTGTTTTTACTTGAGCCATGTTTTCGGACTCGATGAGTATGGCCTTTTCTAATCAGATATGTTTTAATTAATGGATAGTTTTAAATGTATGAGTGTTCTAATGAGTGAGTGTTTGATTGAAAATTATAAATGAATATTTTAACTAAAAAGTTTTATTTGTATATATTTTTTACCTAACAAAAAACTTGTTGCATAATTAGGCTTCTCTCAGGGTGGGAGCATGTGTCTCATGGAGTGATAACGTGCAATATACCTTTCAATATTAGGTACACAATACCTTTGACATTATATTTGTATAAGTCTAATTTATGTACAGATTTCTTTGGATAGTGATAATTGAATTCATGACTATCTGTTTGACAGCCAATGTTTACTTCCTGATGAAGTTTAACCAAGGTGACATTAACATTTTACATGTTTTGTATCTGAATGTCTGGAAAATTCATCTACACAAATATACAGTTTCAGTTGAGCATATACAAGGCGTCGCACTCACTACCAAACCCGGCATTTCTTTAATAATGTTAACACCGATGAAGATATTTGCAACGAAATTTGAAGTGGACTTGCCTCATTTTGTGCAAAATGTGATGACATCACAAACATGTGCTGGAAATTGCCACCATTTGTGTCCAGACAGCTTTGAACCCGGTGCTGTCAGCCAGAGGGATCCTTAGTTGCAGGAGATGTGGTAAATACAGTACGCATGAAGCTTCTCTTTTTCAAAGCACGTTGACAAGTGCTTTTGGACAACCCTGTTTCCTGTGACTGTCGGCGAAGTGACTTTCTGGGAGACGCAAGTAGTCGGCCCTTTACATTTTGGATCGTTTCCTCGGACTTTAGTGGACGACCTCCTGCATGTCATCTAATAAAGTCCCCTTGGTTTCCAATTTCTTCAACAATGCCCAAATGGTGGACTTGCTTGTCGGATGCCTGCTTGCAAACCTCTCCAGGAATTGCTCTTGACGAGACTTTATCGATTCTGTTTACCAGTAAGTGCGAACAGTAAACACTCACTCCTCCAGAGTATACCGATACACTTTCACGTGTACACGAACAGCCATAAGCACTCACTATCAACAACCATTTTGTGTAAACATGCTCAGGTGAAAATGGCATAACAAAGCAGCAGAGAGGTTTGTACGGCTGGCTGGTGGACTGCTCCTCGGTGGCGCCACACTTAGGAATGTGTCTGCTATTAAGGAGCACTCCGGCTGGCTGGCGGACTCCTCTTTCATAGTGGCGCCGCATTTAGGAATGTGTCTGCTGCTAAGGAGCACTCCGGCTGGATGGTGGACAGCGCCGGGTTAAATGCTGTCTGGGCGCAAATGGTGGTCACTTCCGGCACATGTTGTGATGTCATCACATTTCGCACGAAATGAGGTAAGTCCACTTCAAATTTCATTACAATATCTTCATTAGTGTTAATATTATTAAAGAACTGCCGGGTTCAATGCTGTCTGGACGCAAATGGTGCCTGGCCACTTCCAGCACATGTTGTGATGTCATCACATTTCGCACGAAATGAGGTAAGTCCACTTCAAATTTCGTTACAATATCTTCATTGGTGTTAATATTATTAAAGAAATGCCAGGTTCGATAGCGAGTGGGACACCCTGTATCATTTAATTGCACAATTTAATGTTTACATTACATATCAGTTTCTAAGTCAGTTATATGTAGTATTAATGTCATAGGTGTAAATACAAAATTTTAAGCAATGTGTACTAAAGTCGCTTTTGGGGCCCCTTCGGGATTAAGGCCCTGAAACTTAAGCTGCATTAGTTTCATAGTAGATTTGCCCCTGGATCCATTTCCAGAATTTGGCACCGATGTGAAAACACAAATTTGCCAGTGATGGGGATTGAACCGGCATTCTTCTGCTCTGGAGCCAAATGCTTTCCCAATTAAGCAACATTGACAAAATTGAATTTATCACCTCAACTTTTAGCGTCTTGATATGTGCTTCCACTCTGTAGTACATCACATATATCCTCCCCAGGGGAGTATTTGGAGGAGGCTTTGCCCCTCCCCCCAAAAAAAGTGTTTTATTTTTAATGTTTTGGGTTAAAATGGGACTTACATTAGAAAAAAATGTCTTAATTTAATAAAAATGCATGAACTTACATTAGAAAAATGCTTTAATTTTTTCTTCTATTTTTCATTAATTTAACAATCTGTTTTAATATCGGAAATGACAGTTGAAATTTATAATGTTGCTGAAAATGGTTATAAGCTGCATGTAGTTAAGTGTTGAGTTTCAAAGCTTCACATTTGTAAAATTGCATTTGCAGCATGCAGATAAATAACTTAGCTGTTGGGGAGGGCCACAACCAATCGGACATCTCTCCTCTCCCTCACAGCAAGCAAGAACATCATCTTGCTTTATTCCTGCCAGCTATTTCAGAGTGATTAGTGCTATGGAAGAGCAAAGACGAAATGTTTTATAAAAGGTGGTACTTGAGAAAGGCCGACGTTGGCCTTGTTACTTCTTGGGTGAATGAATTGTGCTGCGTAGTTTTACCAGAAATGATTATAAAGTCTTTCAAAAATGCGATAGATGTTATGGGAGATATTTGGAAACTCTGATAGTGAATCATACTTGAAAGGTTTTTGCAGAAGATAATCTCAGTAATTTGCATAATTCATTTCAGTAAATATATTTTCCAATTTTTGAAATATAAGGTCAACATATGTGGGGGTCGTGATTTTTCACAAATTTTTAACTGTTAAAGTAGGGGATGGTCTTATAGTCAAGTATATATGGGGCATCTTTGATTTATTACTTTTAATGCATTCACCAATTCTGAATGCTATATTAAATTGACAGGAAAGAACACAAAATCAAGCAACCAGTATTTTGCATTAAAAAATATTTTAATGAGAGTAATGAGAAACTTACCTTTACTAGAAGGTCTGTTCTCTTTGAAAAAGATACATTTCATTGCACGTTTTTTCCCATTTTAATTTCTACGGTTGGTTTGGGCTTCTGGTGCGGCGGTTTTATGTTGTATTCAACTTGTTCATTTATTTGACTGAGTGAGTAATTTATTAATACATACTGCTGCAATGATACTTGATCCAAGAAACCTCTTTTTTACTTAAAAACCTATAATTTCACTGATGTTAAATAACCCTAACCAGTAGTTTAATTGGCTTATAAAACTTACTATTCATTGAACCTACTTGCGTGAATATTCACAAACCATAAGCTAACTTCTTATTTACAAACACCAAAACCATCTAACAAAAAAATTTTAAAACCTAAAATACAATTATTTACAACAAACTTATCTCATTGCCCTCTATTTACAAACTCATCTCACTCTCTCATTCATGCACCACACCTCTGCCGTTCCCAACGTAGATTGCCTCTAGCAGCTTGCTACCCGACCAGGGTTGTCTTCAGGAGGCTAGGTGGTATCAGCCCTGCTATCACAGTGCGAGTTGTGGCCACAACCAATCGGACATCTCTCCTCTCACTGGTATCAGCCCTGCTATCACACTCAGGAGGCTAGGTGGTATCAGCCCTGCTATCACACTCAGGAGGCTAGGTGGTATCAGCCCTGCTATCACAGTGCGAGTTGTGGCCACAACCAATCGGACATCTCTCCTCTCACTGGTATCAGCCCTGCTATCACACTCGCACTGTGATAGCAGGGCTGATACCACCTAGCCTCCGGAAGACAACCCTGGTCGGGTAGCAAGCTGCTAGAGGCAATCTACGTTGGGAACGGCAGAGGTGTGGTGCATGAATGAGAGAGTGAGATGAGTTTGTAAATAGAGGGCGATGAGATAAGTTTGTTGTAAATAATTGTATTTTAGGTTTTAAAAATTTTTATTTGATGGTTTTGGTGTTTGTAAATAAGAAGTTAGTTTTAGGTGTTGTAAATAAGAAGTTAGTTTTTAATAAAAATAGAACAGTTAAGAGGGGGGGAAACAGAGCAGCACTGAAAACAGATGGTGCCAGAGACACAAAGATGCAGAGATTACGACTGAGGCCGGAATCTCAATGACATCGCTCACTCGAGCTGTGGTGGGCAGAGAGACACAATGGCCTCCTGATGATGACAGATGCCTGCTGAAAGCGCTAGAGGATTGTGTATGACTGGCTGAATGAGGTTGGCACTTGCGGTAGGGTTAGTACGGTGTTTGAAATGGATGGAGCACTTTTTTAGTCACAGTTGACAAAGGTTTAACTGCCTGGGATTGTAAATAGTGTAATTATGTACATAGTGGTTTTAACTGAGTGTATGAATGAGTTGTATGGTATGTATATTTGGGTGGTTTATACGGAGATGACGAGCTATGTTTACGTCTTAGATGGCATAAGGAAACCTGCATTTTTTGTCCAGTGAATAAAATAAAAAAGAAATGCACGATATTTCATGACCAGAAGAATGAATCTCATAAGCAAGGAGTTTATCAACCTTTGAAGGCCAAATACATTACATGATGATAATTGATGCGCTTGAAGTGTTGAGAGAAAAAAGTGACCAGGAACTTTAGGGTAAGTACTTGGCCATTTAATAATATGTCATTAATGAATTGCACGTTAATATGTGCACTTTGCAGGTATTTTATGCCTTAAGGGTGCAAATATCATGATAAAGAAGTTGGTTTATGCTTTGTGAATGTTAATGCAAGTAGGTTCAATGAATAGTAAGTTTTATAAGCCAATTAAACTACCGGTTAGGGTTATTTAACATCAGTGAAATTATAGGTTTTTAAGTAAAAAGAGGTTTCTTGGATCAAGTGTCATTGCAGCAGTAAGGATTGATAAATTACTCACTCAGTCAAATAAATGAACAAGTTGAAGACAACATAAAACCGCAGCACCAGAAGCCCCAAACCAACCGTAGAAATTAAAATGGGAAAAAACATGCAATGAAATGTATCTTTTTCAAAGAGAACAGAACTTCTAGTAAAGGTGAGTTTCTCATTACTCTCATTAAAGTAATTGTAGGCACGTTAACTTTTGAATGATTATAGTAATACTGTGACTTTTCAAACAAGGAATTACATAGAAAATATTTGTATTGGTAGCATACCTGTCATTGTAATATGCTTTTCTTCTTTTTACCATCTAGCTGGCTGCTGATTCGGATCAAAATGTGCGAAGTGCAGCAGGATCATTAGATGGTCTCCTTAAAGTAAGAAACTTGAATAACTCTCTGTTTTATGAAAAATGTACATTGGCAAAAATTTGGAAATCAACATGTGACATTTTGTATCGTGATATTTAGAAACTAAGTTGTGCATAAGGGAAATAAGTATTCTACCTTCTCTGTTTCTGCTCATAATAGCATGATAAATTTGGACTTAATCATATGACCATAAGTAGTAACAAGTATAAAACATTAAAGCATGTTTAAGTTACATCAAATGTTCAAAATAAGGAAGCTTTCAATGAATAACTTCCCTCTTTTTCAACCAGAGAAAGGATATACCCTCATGTCCAGAAATTAAGGATCAACAACATAAGGGCTAAATTTCGGACTCGCAAGTCATTGGTTAGCCATCAAAACATTCTGACATTATCGGCAAGGTATATGAGAGTACTACACAAGAAGCATAGAAGTCATTTGTGTGCTGGAGAAATACGTTACTTACGAGGGGGGGGGGCAAGACACATGAGGAATGAAGATTTGTTTCAGTTGTGTAATGTGGAGCAAAATGTTGTTAGCAAGGTGGAAACTAATATGCTTCGGTGGTTTGGCCATGTTGAAAGAATGAGTGATGAGATGCTTACTAAGAATTTTTTTTTAGCCCAAGTGGCAGGAAGGAAAAGCAAAGGAAGGCCGAGGAAATCATGGGAGGATCAGATTCAGGAGTGTCTGTATGAAGCCCGAGTTGGGTGTCAAGATCGCTGTAAATGGAGAAGTTTGGTACGGTAACAGTAAGTAAATAATCAGTTAAAAATTTATCTGGTAGTTTGTATTTCTTTATGGAGCTAACCTCTGAATCTCAGAAAACAGCTTAGTGATATGTATGTATATGAGAGTATACTAATAAACTGAACGCCGTCTGTGCACGACATACCCCAAGGCTCACCGTGGAACCTCCGGTTATGTTTAATTAAAATACACTGACTATAAAAGGAACATATAAGATGTTTCGGACACTCCACACCGGAATCCATCATCAGATACATAAAAAAGAAGTAGTATGGGCTGGATACAGATAATTTATAATTTCACATATGACACAATTTGTGAACTGCCACCTGGTGTGCAAACTAAACACATTGATTACAATACAAAAATGATTAAGTTAAGCTGTAACATATTCAATTGGATGGTCATGTGCACTGTAATTAGTAAAAAAAAATGTCCATGGTCTAGGTATGGTATATGGAACAGAGTCATTACAACACATATGCCCCTTCCATGCAATAAGTAGACTTTCAGTAAATGTTAATTGAGACTTCTTACTTGGTGTGGCGAGGATCTCCACTTCTGTCCAGATTGGTACATGGGCTCCACAGTCAACTAATTGGGAGAGAGCAGTTGTGACATCATCACTCAACACACACAACTATTATACTTCATACTCATAATCTTTTTCCCATGCAGACACTCCTGAATCCTCTGATCATTCGTCCGTAAGGGGTCCGGGTTCGAATCCCGGTGAGGCATGGATGTTGTGTTTGTCTTACGGCACTGGCTCTCTCCCTTCCCTGGAACGAGTGACCCTAAATTAGGGACGGGCGACTGCTTATAGCCCATTGAGTTGCTCACGGTGGTCGTTAAACCTCCAATCAAAAAAAAAAAAAAAAAAAAAAATACTCCTGAATCTGATCTTCCCATGACTTCCTTGGCCTTCCTCTGCCTTTCCTTCCTGCCACTTGGGCTAAGAAAATTTTCTTAGTAAGTATCTCATCACTCATTCCTCCAACATGGTCAAACCACCGAAGGAGTATTGGTCCCCACTTTGCTAACAACATTTTGCTTCACATTACACAACTGCAACACATCTTCATTCCTCACACAATCAGAACGTGTCTTGCCCCCCCTCCCGTAAGTAACGCATTTCTCCAGCACACCAACAACTCTGTTTCTCCTGCAGTACCCATGTTTCACTGCCATACATCAGAGTAGGAACAATTACACTTTCATACACAGCCATGCAGGACTCTCTTGAGGACCCATCATTCCTGTGAACATCTACCAAAGCAGCTATGACTTTCAATGAAGAATTCACTCGCCTATTAATTTCACCATCCACTTTGTTCTCTCTGTCAAACATGCTTCCTAAATACACAAACTCATTCACCTGGTCAATCACAGTGCCATTTAGACTTATAATACATTCAGTACTACCAGTTCGTCTCTCAAAAATCACAACTTTGGTTTTTACCTTATTTATACACAGTTTGAATTTCATGCAAACTTCTTACATCCGGAACAACATACTCTGCAACTCAGTTTTGCACTCTGCCAACAGGACAGTGTCATCAGAATACAGAAGTCTGCGCACACGGATATCCTGTGATTTTATGAGCTGTAAAAATCTCCTGATTTTCAGATATTGAAGGTTGGCATGTCTGCAGATAAAAGCCGATTTTGTTTATTGTCTGACTCTAGGCAGCAATACATCTGACAAAAACCAGAATCTACCTATTCAGCCAGAAACATCATAGAAATTGACCATTGCTGGGTGGTGGAGTATGGTGTGGTCTGGGATTATGATCAATGAGTGCACAGAGCTCCTAGTGTTGGAGAAATGGTCAATGAATGCCCAGCGTTATTGTGAGGAGGTCATTTTCTAATATGTAAGGCTGTTTTCCTGGTACTGTGGAAAATTATTTCGTTTTTAGGGACATTAACGCCTATCCTCATTTATCATTATGTGTTGATGAACTGCTGGAGAAGAAGGGGATCGACTGAATGGAGTGGCCTGCGTGCTCCCCTGACCTGAATCCAGTCAAAAATGCTTGGGATGCTCTGGAGAGGTTTATTGCTGAATGTGATTCCTCATCTGGCACCAAAAAAGATCTCGTGATGGGGCTGAAAGAAGAATGAAGAAACCTCCCTCTGGATCTTCTGGACAATCTCGTGAAAAGAATAGCCCACTGATGCCAATCAAGCATTACAGTCAGGGGTGGGCATATACCCTATTAAATGATCCATGAAGAATGGTCTTTCTTTGGGGAGCTAACCTCTGAATCTCAGAGAACAGCTTAATAGGACACTTTTGTGGAAGGTATTGAATGAATATGGTGTTACTGAGAATCTACTTAATAGTGTAAAAGCCGTGTATGCTGGTTGTAGAGCTTGTGTACAAATGAATGGTGTTTTATCAGACTGGTTCTGTATTGGTGCTGGAGTCAGACAAGGTTGTGTAATGCCACCCTGACTGTTTAATATATTTATGGATGTGTGCATGCATGATGCCAAAACAGATAATACTGGTTCATGTCTTGGTGATATCCGTGTGTGCAGATTGCTGTATGCTGATGACACTGTCCTGTTGGCAGAAAGCAAAAGTGAGTTGCAGAGTATGTTGTTCCGGATGTACGAAGTTTGCATGAAATTCAAACTGAGTATAAATAAGGAAAAACCAAAGTTATGGTTTTTAAGAGAGGAATTGGTAGCACTGAATGTAATGTAAGTATAAATGGCACAGTGGTTGACCAGGTGGGTGAGTTTGTGTATTTAGGAAGCATGTTTGACAGAGAGAAAAAATTGGATGGTGAAATTAGTAGGCGAGTGAATTCTTCATTGAAAGTCATAGCTGCTCTGGGAGATTTTCACAGGAATGATGGGTTCTCTAGAGAGTCTTGCATGGCTGTGTATGAAACTTTAATTGTTCCTACTCTGATGTATGGCAGTGAAACCTGGGTACTGCGGAGGAAACATAGGAGTCGTTCGTGTGCTGGAGAAATGCGTTACTTACGTGGGGTTTGTGGCAAAACACGATATGATTGTGTGAGAAATGAAGATGTATTGCAGTTGTGTGTTGTGAAGAAAAATGTTGTTAGCAAGGTGGAGACCAATATGCTTCGGTGGTTTGGCCATGTTGAAAGAATGAGTGATGAAATACTTACTAAGAAAATCTTTTCAGCCCAAGTGGCAGGAAGGAAAGGCAGAGGAAGGCCAAGGAAGACATGGGTGGATCAGATTCAGGAGTGTCTGCATGAGAAAAAGATTATGAGTATGAAGTATAAAAGATCATCTTGTGTACAGCGTGTAATGGATATTAGTGAAGCACAAGTTGTATGTCAAGATCGCTGTAAATGGAGAAGTTTGAAACGTCAACAATAAGTAAAAATTATCTGGTAGTTTGTATTTCTTTTTGAAGCTAACCTCGGAATTGTAGTGTACAGCTTAGTGATATGTATGTATGAATTTTTTTGTGTGTCAGTTTTAGTTATTGTAAGCCAATGTCAGAAAATGGTATGTTTTGTTCTTTTATCGATTTTCTCTATTAATAAGCACAAATTCATGCCTATTTATATGTGTACATGTCGTTTTCATCTTTGTTTACTCCTCATTAAAATATTTTCATCCACATCGTGTAGTAAAAGTATGGTATGAAAATATAAGTGATCCTTAATTTTTGGACATGAATGTATGATGGTAAGTGGTTGCCAGATCCATAATGTTGTACTTGTTATTTTTCTTTTAAAATTGATTTCAATATTAATGGAATAGAAAAGGAGAATCAGTTCTCAGGTATTCTGCCCCACACTATGACATTACCTCTAGACCCTTGAGTTGTGTTTACAAGGCATGAGCTGGATGTGTCATCTCAATGGGCTCTTGCCAAACCCTCTGCTTGCTGTTAGTACAGAACAAGGTGTACTGTGACTTGTCTGGCCAAACTTTTTTCCAGTGTCTAGACAGTGTTCCTGCCAAAATGGACACTACTGGTTTACGTCTTGATAATGTACCTACGTGTGCAGATTACTGTATGCTGATGACACAGTCCTCTTAGATGTGTTAAGTTGTTATGAAATTCATACTGAGTATAAATAAGGGGAAAACAAAAGTTACGGTTTTCGAGTGAGGAACTTTTGGTACCAAATGTGAGATCACTCTATAATGGCACACAGATAGACCAAGTGAAGGAATTTTTATATTAGGAAGTGTGTTAGATAAAGAAATGAAATTAGATTGTGAAATTAGGAAATGAGTGAATTTATCTTTAAGAGTTATAGCTGCTTTGGAGGATTTTTGCAGGAATGACAGGTTCTAAAAAAAAAAAAAATTCAAATAGCTGTGTATGAAAGTGTAATTGTTCCTACTCTATTGCACAGTAGTGGAACCTGGGCACTGCAGATGAGACATGGAGTTTTTGTGTGTTGGAGAAATGAATTGTGAGATGAGACATGGAGTTCTTGTGTGCTAGAGAAATTAATTTTGAGATGAGACATGGAGTTTTTGTGTGCTGGAGAAATGAATTTTGAGATGAGACATGGAGTTTTTGTGTGCTGGAGAAATAAATGTGAGATGTGACATGGAGTTTTTGTGTGTTGGAGAAATGAATTGTGAGATGAGACATGGAGTCTTTGTGTGCTAGAGAAATGAATTGTGAGATAAGACATGGAGTTTTTGTTTGTTGGAGAAATGAATTGTGAGATGAGACAGGGAGTTTTTGTGTGCTGGAGAAATGAATTGTGAGATGAGACATGGAATTTTTGTGTGTTGGAGAAATGAATTCTCAGATGAGACATGGAGTTTTTGTGTGCTGGAGAAATGAATGTGAGATGTGTGACATGGAGTTTTTGTGTGCTGGCGAAATGAATTTTGAGATGAGACATAGAGTTTTTGTGTGCTGGAGAAATGAATGTGAGATGTGACTTGGAGTTTTTGTGTGCTAGAGAAATGAATTGTGAGATGAGACATGGAGTCTTTGTGTGCTAGAGAAATGAATGTGAGATAAGACATTAAGTTTTTGTGTGTTTGAGAAATGAATTATGAGATGAGACATGAAGTTTTTGTGTGTTTGAGAAATGAATTGTGAGATGAGACAGGGAGTTTTTGTGTGCTGGAGAAATGAATTTTGAGATGAGACATGGAGTTTTTGTGTGCTGGAGAAATAAATGTGAGATGTGACATGGAGTTTTTGTGTGTTGGAGAAATGAATTGTGAGATGAGACAGGGAGTTTTTGTGTGCTAGAGAAATGAATTGTGAGATAAGACATGGAGTTTTTGTTTGTTGGAGAAATGAATTGTGAGATGAGACATGGAGTTTTTGTGTGCTGGAGAAATGAATTGTGAGATGAGACATGGAATTTTTGTGTGTTGGAGAAATGAATTCTCAGATGAGACATGGAGTTTTTGTGTGCTGGAGAAATGAATGTGAGATGTGTGACATGGAGTTTTTGTGTGCTGGAGAAATGAATTTTGAGATGAGACATAGAGTTTTTGTGTGCTGGAGAAATGAATTGTGAGATGTGACATGGAGTTTTTGTGTGCTAGAGAAATGAATTGTGAGATGAGACATGGAGTCTTTTGTGTGCTAGAGAAATGAATTGTGAGATAAGACATTAAGTTTTTGTGTGTTTGAGAAATGAATTATGAGATGAGACATGAAGTTTTTGTGTGTTTGAGAAATGAATTGTGAGATGAGACAGGGAGTTTTTGTGTGCTGGAGAAATGAATTTTGAGATGAGACATGGAGTTTTTGTGTGCTGGAGAAATAAATGTGAGATGTGACATGGAGTTTTTGTGTGTTGGAGAAATGAATTGTGAGATGAGACAGGGAGTTTTTGTGTGCTGCAGAAATGAATTGTGAGATGAGACATGGAATTTTTGTGTGTTGGAGAAATGAATTGTCAGATGAGACATGGAGTTTTTGTGTGCTGGAGAAATGAATGTGAGATGTGACATGGAGTTTTTGTGTGCTGGAGAAATGAATTTTGAGATGAGACATAGAGTTTTTGTGTGCTGGAGAAATGAATTGTGAGATGAGACATGGAATTTTTGTGTGTTGGAGAAATGAATTGTGAGATGAGACATGGAGTCTTTTGTGTGCTGGAGAAATGAATTGTGAGATGTGACATGGAGTTTTTGTGTGCTGGAGAAATGAATTGTGAGATGAGACATGGAGCTTTTGTGTGCTGGAGAAATGAATTGTGAGATGAGACATGGAGCTTTTGTGTGTTTTGAGAAATGAATTGTGAGATGAGACATGGAGTTTTTGTGTGCTGGAGAAGTGAATTGTAAATTGTGGCAAGACACATTCTGAACTTGAAGATGTGCTGCAGATGTGCAATGTAAAGCAAAATGTTGTTATAAGGTGGTTACTAATATCTTTAGGTGGTTTGGCCATGTTGAAAAAATTATTGGTAAGATGAATTTAATCAGCTCAAGTGTCAGGAAAGAAAGATAGAGGGAATTAATTAAAAATATATATATATAATTTATTCAGCCCAAGTGTTATGAAAGAAAGGTAGAGGAATTCCAAGGAAATCATGTAAGGACCAGATTCTGGAAAGCCTGCATGAATAAAAGGTAATGAACATGAAGTGCAAACGATCTTGTGTGAAACATGTGATGGATATCAGTAAAGCTCAAGATCACTGTAAATGCAGATATTTGATACAACAACAGTTTGTAAAATTTAGCATCATCAGTTTTAAACTATTTAATCTGGCAGATGGGCTTTCTTTGAGGAGCTGATAATCTGGTATCAGGGTGATAACAAAAGTTCTGCATATGTTAATCTAAAATGGAAGTGGATGATGCAATATGGAAAATGATTACGTCATGTTAAGGTCAGACTCTCAGCAATTGCCTTGTGGATGTGGGAAGGTTTGGAAATGGAAGCACACAGCTCCTCGGGTCACTGTCAGCTGAGCGTAACACCATCACTCATTCGTGAAAATAGAAACTCTGCCGGGAATAACTCTGACACATATCCACAGTGCTTTGCAAGAAGTTTTGTGGGAAAGAACTCTTGATCGAAGCACAATTTCTTGCTGGGCATCGTGCTTTTGGGAGAGCCAAAGCAACATACACCAAAGATGATCTCAGGTCATGTCAACCTCAAATGGTGACTGACAAAACATCTGTCACCATTGTTGCAATGCTCCTCGAGGAGAATCACCATTTGGCAGTCAAGGAGATTGCTCATCAGGCAAATTTGTCTACCATGTCTGTTCACCGGATTTTGACCGACTCACTGGGAAAAGAAAAGTTGGCGCACGTTGGATGCCCCGTCGACTCACCCCTGAGCAGAAGGCAGCCAGAGTGAGCATCACACAGGATCACCTCCACAGGGTTGATAGGAAAAGTGACACCTTTCTGAACAAAATTGTCACCAATTGATGAGACTTGGACCTGTGATTTTGAGCTGGAACTGAAGTCATAATCAGCGAAATTGAGGCATCCAAGTTCCCCACGTCCCTCGAAGTGTCATCGGCAACAATCCAAATTGATGCAAGTGATTATTTTGTGTCACGATGCCCAGGGTGTTGTGGTCTCTGATTGAGTGCCGGTAGGGCAAAATGTCAACGCACATTATTATCGTGATTTTCTGAGAACGAAGTTGAGACCGAAACTCTTCAAATCAGCCTTAACTTATTTGGAAGCATTCTTATATTCCCATACGCATAAAAAAAAAAGGCATATGGCGTGATTTTACGTGGCCAAAGACTTCAATGTAGAACTGCTATTAAAAGCAGTGACAATACTGTTCGTCACGTATATTTAGTTTAAGTATGCAGGGTGGAGTAGTTAGGTCCATAAAATGATATGAAAATTCAAAATGAACATTTATGGTAAAAAATTTTATTTTCTCATAATAATTTCGGCATTTTTCAGTCACTGTGGCAAAGCTTCAGCTCGATATTATGGACATTTGCTTATTTACATGAGATTCAAGTTTTGTCTGAACAGAAGATTCACGGATTAAAAAACACTATTTCGAGTTAAAATTCTATACCTTTGTATTGGTGTTTTTGCAAGGAATGATGATTAAAAACATGAAAGTTTAAAAACCCAAATGAATAAAAAGACACAAAGGAATAAAAGATGGACTCAAACTCAATTCACCACCTCAACACACTTCCAAACATATTTCAGGCAAGAATTTTGCCTTCCTCAGTGGAAACATTAAGGTGTACATGGGCACTAAGTCCTCATGGACGATCCTCGAAAGACTGATGTAATAATGTATTGTAGTATTGCTCTGCATGCAGCCTTCGTCGTCGCAGACCTTTGTTGGAAGCGTTAGCGATCTTGGTGCATGACAATACATCGTGTCATGGTGCAGCTTCACTACGAGGACTTTTGTCGAAATATGGCTGGGGAACTTTATCCCATCCACCACACAACCCTGATCTCGGTCCACCCGACTCTGATCTTTTCCCAAAGTTAAAAAAATCGGCTCTGTGGCATCCGCTGCAAATTTCTGGGCCAACTGTCATTGGACGCGACTCAAGTAATATGACAGCTGAACAAAGATGGTGTACTACGGGGCATCCAGGACCTACCTCACCATTGGCAAGCTGTCATTAGCAGTGGAGTGGAGTACATTGAATGGCAATATATGTAAGTTTTCTCAGTTACTTCACACTTTTCTCAAAAGTGGACAGTGTGTACAACTTTCGTTATTACCTCTGTAGAATAATGTAGTGATATGTTTGTATGGAAGGAGCATTTGGCAAAAGGCATCCACAGGGGTATTAATGCCAAAAAACTGAAGTCTATTAACATCATTGGTTAACAAAGAAAGGTGGCTTGATCACGCTAGTTACGTTAACTAAAACTTTTACAAAAAGTTCGTAAGTTTTGAACCCCCCGGTCCTCTTATCAGAGATCTTTATGATTGTTTCCACACTATTCATCAACATAGTTGTTTTGTTTTCAACAAAATTGTGTATAGGCAACAATCTGGTCTCCCCATGGGCTCACCTCTTTCCCCTCTGCTTGCTGAAATCTACATGCAACATATTGAAGTTTCCATAATTCCTCTACACCCTTTTCAACCTTCCCTATGGTTAAGATATGTGAAAGCGACATTTTCATTAGCTGGCCACATTCCGAGTCTGAGCTACAGATACTGATCAACTCCATTACAGAAAAATTTCCTTCCATTAAGCTCACTATATCTACAATGAGTAAATCACAAAATTGATTTCCTGGATGTATCTATCTGCAGAAACGCTGATCTCTCCATTACTCGTTCCGTCTATCGAAAACCTTCTGCAGCCACTAACATCATTCCCTACAAATCTTGCACCCTGCATCTCTACAAGCTTGCAGCATTGAAGTCCTACATCCACAGGGCTCATATCATTTGCAACAGCCAACTCTCTTCAAGAAGAACTCTCCAAAATTTCTACAATAGCCCTCTCTCATGGTTTCCCTGCTGTTACAGTCAACTCCTCATAAAGAAATATGAAAACCATTCGAAAATCGAATGCCTCCTTCCTCACAAGAAAAGAAGACCTGAAATTCTGTGGTTCTGTTCCTTACCATCCTTCCTATGTTTATCAGTTACAGATTCTTTTTAGAAGTTTTGGTTACCATCTTGCCATTAAATCTACCCCAAACATCTTGAAACTTCTACAAAGGGATAGGGACAAAGTTGAAAGCCTGAACCTCCCAGGAGTTTACTGCAATCCTATCTCTTCTTCTACTGGGGATAACTTATACATTGGAAGCACATACAGGAGCATAAGCCATAGAATTTTAGAACACAGAAAAGATGTTTCGAAAGGCAATCCCAACACTGCCTTGTCTATTTTGACAATGGAAGACACATCTGCAGTTCCCCACTGGAACGAAGCAAAACGAATCTGCTTTGCGTTTGACAATCGTTTTGCCCTCCGTTACCGTGAAAGCATAGAAATTATTTTCAACTCAATGACTTGCAACTCCGAATCTCCTCTCTACATTCCGTTAATCTGGAGATCAATTCTAAGTTTTGGCAACAAAAATAGGAAAAATTCAAATGTAGAATCTGGCAACAATCTTAGTCCTCCATTGGCGTGATGAAGACCTAAGATAAGGTCGAAAGCTTCCAACTTACGAACTTTTTGTAAAAGTTTTAGTTAACGTAACTAAAGCGTGATCAAGCCACCTTTCTTTGTTAATATTGTTACGTGTTTTGCCCATAATCGTCACATCATTGGTTATCACAGTTGAAAACAGTTCATCATTGCATGGCTGTATGTAGATGACATGCTCACAGTATACGTACATGCTTAAAGTGTCATTGCCACACCATGTGATGGCAGGGAAAAAGAAAACAAAATGGCAAACAAAAAAAGTTGACTTGTGGCAAAGAAAGAACAAATAAATTTGTGCAGTTTTACTAAAATTGTGGGATTCTTTATATTTTAAAGCATTGCTCATTGTGCATCACAGATGAATACGCTATTAAGCTCCGCAAATCTATTTGACCAAAAGTCCCCATAACCCCAACACCCAAACTAATCATTCCTATTCCTCATCCTACGACCCCCCACACAGACACCATCAATAATAAAGGGACTAACCTCTGGAAAGTTATTAACAAAAATCACACTCTTCACGACAACCCCCTTATAACCCTCGGAAATCAAAAATAAAAAGGTCCACCACCAACTTTCAACGCTAACGCTTCTATAACATTGCCCCCCAAGTATAACATTCCTAAAAACAAACCCGATGCCAATCTCTGAATAAAAAAAATATTTCAATAACTTTCTGCTTCACACGTTCCATCTCAATGAAACCCTAATCTCAAAAATCTTAATATATTAATTTCTATACCTCACCAAATCAAAAATCAATCTCTAAATCTGAACGCTATTATAAAACTCAAGGTATAAACTAACAAAAACAAAAGTAAGGAGGGGGCCATAATTATTCATTTATGAGGTATGAACCCATCAGCTTCACGTTAGCTTACCTATATAATAAATTTATTATTAGCAATTCCCCTATATTGAGATATGAAATTCTGATCGAATTGCTGTTGCCCTCCTCAAAACTTCATCTTGCTAAGAATATCACTCTTAGCAAGATGAAGTTTTGAGGAGGGCAACAGCAATTAAAAAAGTTCCAAGTGTACTCAAGTTAGAGTACACTTGGAACTTTTGTACCTGAGAATTGGGTGATACTTTTTCATTCTCTTGCAATGCATTTTAATAATTAATGATTTCATGGCTTCCTCTAATTACTTTCAGTACTGTAAATACTTAACAGAAATTATAGAGGATAAATTTATTAAGGTACATTGCCTCTCAAATTTTTGATTTATACACTAGATCGTCAGCAGTTCTTGCAGCTTACTACTTCCACAGGTCTGGTGAGATTTATACACTAGATCATCATCAGTTCTTGCATCTTACTACATCCACAGGTCTGGTGAGATCTATACATTAGATCATTGTCAGGAGTTCTTGCGTCTTACTACTTCCACAGGTCTGGTGACCAAGCCTCATCAGACCTGTGGAAGTAGTAAGATGCAAGAACTCCTGATGATCTAGTGTATAGATCAAAAATTTTAGAGGTAATGTACCTTAATATATTTATCCTCTATATAGGAATTAAACAACTTACATAAGGCTTTACTCAGATTAATATATTTAATTCACTTCCAGCTTGAAGAACTTTACTTTGTCTTCTCTTTCTTTGAGATCTTTTATTTTATCAGACGTTTCTGGCCTCTAGATTTTTGTTAAGGCCTGTTCTTAATTACAAAAATGGCACTGAAGTTAATAAATAATGATTTTCCCAAGAAAACTATCATAAATATTTTGCAACAAATCAAACTCTGACAAGCTGGAGAGAACATCACAAAGGTTGAAAAAATGGGGGAAAAAAGATCAAGTACATACCAATGGCAAATTATGGAGAATTAAAATTTTTTTTATAAACATTCAGTAAAGAGTAATGTAAAAGTGGCAACTACAGCACAAAATAAGGTGGCACATATAGAAAATAAAGAACATTACAGAGATACACAAGATAAGATGTAAGAAGAAAATGTCATTTATCAAATTCCACTGGACTGTAACAGTAGTTATATAGGACAAATGTCTGAAAAACTGGAATACAGAATTAAGGAACATAAAAAAGATATTAATAACAATGAACAAAATAGTGTTTTGGCAAATCACATACACATATGCAAATGTGAACCTTTATGGCAAACAATTTAAATATTGGACTGTGAACCTCATAAAAACAAGAGACTGATCAAAGAAAGTTTTTAAATTAAAAAAGAAATACAGTTCTATCAATGAACCAACAAAACAGGTGAACAGGATTTTTAACAACCTAGTTCAAAAAGAATAGGAATAGTAAACAAATAATGAAAAGTTTTTATTTGAATAAAAGTGCAAAAGGAAACTGGCAATTATTTTTAAATTCTCCTAGTGAAAACAAATCTTTATATAAAGTTCTTACTATTGAGAACAGGCCTTGACAAAAATCTAGAGGCCAGAAACGTCTGAGAAAATGAAAGAAGCCACGAGGAAGTGAAGACATAAAGTAAAGTTCTTCAAGATGGAAGAGAATTAGATATATAAAGTTCCTACTCATTGAGAACAGACCTTGACAAAAATCTAGAAGCCAGAAACGTCTGGGAAAATAAAAGAGCTCAGAAGAAGGGAAGACATATAAAGTAAAGTTCTTCAAGCTGGAAGTGAATTATCCTCTATAATTTCCATTAAGTATTTTACGGTACTGAAATGCATTTTAATCAGCATTATGATTTTTTATTGTATAATTAAAATATTTGATTCCTTACAATATTTTTTTTGTATATTCACTATTTAATGATCTTTATTATTTCTTACCTTAACAGGATATTGTTACAGAAAGTTCATCATTTGATCTTGTTGCATTTGTTCCTCAGCTTAGAGAAAGGATTCTGACTAGGAACCCATTTGCAAGGCAATTTATTGTGTCATGGGCAAGTTACTTTATTTATTATTTTGCTTTAGCTTTGTACGCCATTTTGTTGGAAATCATGATCATCTTTTAGTGAGTTTTATTTATTTGCACACCTCAACAGGCATACTATGCACACAGAGTGTTTCATAAACATTTTAACCACGGTTTATTTCCTCTGGGTGGTCATAGACATAGACGTTATTTCAAAGTACACCAAACCATGCACTTTCAAGAAGCACTTATAGTGTATCAAATCCATTTATTCACTGGTCATACACGAGATTCTTCCGTGAATTCACGGTATTCCACTTTTCGTCATCTGTGAGGGCGAGCGTGCTCATCTCATTATGGGGACATGCCCGAAATTATGTTTCCGTGGCATCCACATTATAGGACCCCTCTCACAGCCAATAAAGATACCAGGTCCGTTCCTATGAACTTACCCAAAACTAAGATTGGGTGAACGGACAAAATCCTCCCTGCTTTACTATTTAGTGAATGTCTGCGAACCAGGAAAGTGGATCGAGACTGCTGAAAACTCCAATAAGAATTACTAATGTCCAAAAAGTAATGCAAGAAAGACTTGATCGAACTTAATAAAATTTAATGAAATGTATCCGAGGTTTGGAAGTAAGTCTGTCCGTTGAAAAATGCTTTCCGTGATTGTAGACCAAATGTCCTTTATCCAGTGGAAAAGTTCATAATCAGCCAATGTAAAACTTGGCACCTATTATTTAACCCCTATCTACTCGTTGTATCAGGAATCAGCCAATGTATAGAGATGAAACCTGTATCTCTCATGATCTCCTATCTACTCGTTGTATCAGGAATCTAATTCAGATCTTTGCCTTCGTCGTTTTGCTAAGCTATCCTCTCCTGGATATTTGATGCAATCTGTGAGAGTCTCCGTTTCTGAGACCTGTATCACAATTATCTCAGTTATTCTCTCCCAGATATTTGATGCAATCTGTGAGAGTCTCCATTCCTGAGACCTGTATCACAATTATCTAAGTTATCCTCTCCCAGATATTTGATGCAATCTGTGAGAGTCTCTGTTCCTGAGACCTATATCACAAGTATCGCTGATTTAGAAAATAAAAGTTCTGTTACAGTCCAGTGCACAATTGAACATCCCGGACCCCCTATGCTCTGGGTCCAAACACACCTGAAAACTTTAGAGTCACGTCTGCTAGAGCATCTCCTGCTCCTCCCGTTCCACAAAAACAGACAGATAGACAGACTAACTAACTAAATTGGCGCTCTCTCGCCTCCTCACTGCACATACGTCACTTCCGCTGCCTGGCCCTAGGGCCTCCTACTCCTCTCTCTGCTGGCAACCTACATCATCATGACCAGCACTTTTGTTCCCCACATTGGCTAGACGCGCCAATCCTGTCGGCGGACGTTTGGTCTTACCGCTAGGTAGTCGGACCATTTTGATTTACCCTGTTATCTAACACACTCCTCTTGGACTTGCATACGTCACTTCCGCTTCCTGGCCCTAGGGCCTCCTACTCATCTCTCCACTGGCAACCTACATCATCGTGACCAGCACTTTCACTCCCCGCGTCGACTAAACGCGCCAATCCTGTCGGCGGACGTTTGGTCTTACCACTGGGTAGTCGTACCGTTTTGATTTACCCTGTCGGCGACGTTTTTTAGACAGGCTTAACTTACCACAAAAGACATAAACACATTGAGCACAATACACTTTCTTGCATACATACAATACGGATGGGCAGACAGCTAGACTTCTTGGCGTCTGCCCTCCATTAAACAATGCCTGATGGATGCCATTAACTTAATAGTTGATCTTTATCTTACTTGAGAAAAGTGTCTCCCTTTCTGAGTGTGAGAATTTCCGGCTTTCT
The DNA here is from genome assembly GCA_039090855.1 of Macrothele yani. NCBI lineage: Eukaryota > Metazoa > Arthropoda > Arachnida > Araneae > Macrothelidae > Macrothele > Macrothele yani. Next base: position 72,109,778 of record CM077032.1, on the reverse strand, counting down.
TTGTAGCATTCAAATAACTTTAAGAAATGTTCTAGAACTATCCAATGTTCTTTGTCTACATGGACTACATTCCAATGTTCTGTAAATAAAAATACATATATGGATGCTCTCATCATATGTCCATCTAATACACATGAATTTGTCATTACATATAAACATAATGTCCTTATTACTATTTCATTAACGTATGACTTCCTGATTATACAGGCATAATGTTCAATTAATTATTTGTCGTGCATAGATAATGTTCCCGCTCTCACAGTCATCATTTAGTACTCAAAGTCAGGTCACTATGTAGACCTTTTCCTTGATTATCCATGCTGTTTCAGTATTCCCATATTGATATGTAAATAATTGTATTAATTGTAGTAGTATTTCATATAACAGCTAAAAATGGTAAATAAATAAATAAGTAAATTCTTGAGATCGATGTAAAACTGAAGAGAAATTTTGAATGGATTAGTTGAGGGAGGGTTCGTTTCCCATCAGGGAACGATATTTCATTTTTCAAAACTTTCAAAAACAGAAGTTAAACAGATTGAAGATTTCCCCTGTAATTGTATTTTCCTTTTTGATCAATGCCTCCTCTACTCAGTATTGCTGTTAAATATCATTTTATTCCACAAATATTTGTATTTCATCTTGAAAAAGGCAGAATTTTTTCCAAAAAAGGAAATTAGACATTGCAAAATACGGTCCTGGACGATTGGTCCAATGCTGATTCGTCCAAAGAGACATTTGGTCCAATGTCCGATTCGTCCAATGGTATGATTGGTCCAATGCCGATTCATCCAATGGTACGATTGGTCCAACGCCGATTCGTCCAATGGTATCTTACCAATGGTAAACTGTTTTATTTTCCAGAAAGGAGTAAGGATTTAAATTATTTTGCTCATTATATCCTTTTGAAAGATCATTTCCCTATATTTGGTAATGGTAAACATTTTACATAAACCTGGTAAAAGACACTCAATTGAGCATTTCTCTGCTGTTTGCAAAGCACCTAGGCACGGGCCTTTTTAGAATATTTTAAGTTACAACCTAGATATTTGGTATTTGTAAACATTTTATAAAACCTTACAAAAGGCATTCTTCGTATTGTTTCTCATGTGTTTACAAGGCACCTAGGCCGCAGGCCTGTTTAGAAGATTTTATATTACAACCTAGATATTTGGTATTTGTAAACATTTTATAAAACCTAATAAAAGGCACTCATCGTATCGTTTCTCAGGTCTTTACAAGTCACCTAGGCCATGGGCCTTTTTAGAAGATTTTGAGTTACAACCTAGATATTTGGTATTTGTAAACCTTTTATAAAACCTTACAAAAGGCACTCATTGTATCATTTCTCGGGTTTTTACAAGGCACCTAGGCTGCGGGCCTTTTTAGAAGAGTTTAAGTTACAACCTAGATATTTGGTATTTGTAAATATGTTATAAAACCTAATAAAAGGCACTCATCGTATCATTTCTTAGCTCTTTACATGCACCTAGGCCTAGGCCTTTTAACACTTTTTATTCTACTGATGTCATATTCTAACGTTTAAGTAAAGTTACAAATACTAGCATAACATTAGTAAGTTTTCTTGATAGGTAAACGTTATAAATCTGACATCCGTAAAATAAAAACTGTCAAAAAGGCATAGGTCTAAGGCCTGTGAATTAATATGTCGTGCTTAAGTAAAAACGCAATATTAACTTCCTTTGATAGGTAAACGTTATGGATATGACATCGGTAAAATAAAAAATGTTAAAAAGGTCTAGGCCTAGGATCTATGAATTAATATTTCATGTTTAAGTGAAATCACAATATTATTAACTTGATTTGATATGTAAACATTATTAATCTGACATCGGTAGAATATAAACTGTTAAAAAGGCCTAGGCCTTACGAATTAATATTTTGTGCCTAAGTAAAAGCTCAATATTATTAACTTGATTTGGTATGTAAACGTTATGAATCTGACATCGGTAGAATTAAAACTGTTAAGAAGGCCTAGGCCTATGGCCTATGAATTAATATTTCATGTTTAAGTAAAACCCCAATATTATTAACTTGATTTAATATGTTAACGTTATGAATATGATATCAGTAGAATAAAACGTGCTAAAAAGGCCTAGGCTTATAGCCTATGAATCAATATTTTGTGCTAAGTAAAAGCGCAATATTATTAATTTGATTTGATACATAAAAGTTATGAATATGACATCGCTAGAATAAAAACTGTTGAAAAGGCCTCTGTCCGAACCTGACCAGAACGTTTCCATTGGCCAGTTGGCGGAAACAGAAACGGAAAACTAGTATTTTATATTATTTCATGCAAAAGAGAAACATTGAAGTTGATTGAACAGCTCGTACATCAGTAACTTCATACTGAAGCAATTAAGTATAAAAAAAAAAAAACAGCGATTACGAAAAAGAAAAAAAAATCTGTAACCACAATATTACGCATGAAATGTAACATTATTTTACATTCTATGTACTTATATACTTGCACTTTTGTATAACATCGGAGATAAAATCAGAACAGCTGAGATTTTTATAACACGAGTAGCACTTTGGACAGATAGGACGTAATTGGACCAATTGTCCATTGGACAAATCAGCATTGGACCAATTATCCCATTGGACCAATCGGCATTGGACCAATCGTACCATTGGATGAATCGTACCTTTGGACCAATTGTCCATTGGACAAATCGGCATTGGACCAATCGTCGTTGGACGAATCGTACCAGACCCGCAAAAATATCCCTGTAATCTACTGACATGAGATTCTTCCATTTGTGCAGTTCTCAAGATCGCTGCATAAATGAACAGAATTTGGGAGGGGTGGTCTTTTCCCATCGGAGGACGGAATTATGACTTTCGAAAACGGAAGTTAGACAGAATGAAAATTTGCTCCGTAATCATAATTTTTTTCTTGCAATATCCTTCTACTCAATATTCTTGTTAAATGATGATTATGGGCAAAACACGTAACAATATTAACAAATAAAGGTAACTTGATCACGCTAGTTACGTTAACTGAAACTTTTACAAAAAGTTCGTAAGTTGGAAGCTTTCGACCTTATCTTAGGTCTTCATCACGCCAATGGAGGACTAAGATTGTTGCCAGATTCTACATTTGAATTTTTCTTATTTTTGTTGCCAAAACTTAGAATTGATCTCCAGATCAATGGAATGTAGAGAGGAGATTCGGAGTTGCAAGTCATTGAGTCAGGGTTCCCACGCAACCTGGAAAACCGGGAAAACCGGGAATTCTCAGGGAATTTTAAAATTGTTCCAAAAATCAGGGAAAACTCAGGGAAAATTGTGATTTTCCGTAAAAATCAGGGAATTTTTTATCAGGGAACTATAAAGGCAGGGAATTTTTTATTTTGCCAGAAAAATATTTTGTTTCTGACTTTTGTAAAATATATTTCTGTATTGCTAAGTTTTAAAATAAGTCCGAGTTGTTTTATCCTTCGAGGCAACTCCGTAACCCACCCACCGCTTAAAGTGCAGCTGTGCAGGGAGTGCGTCTCTTTGCGGTTTCCCCCGTCTCCAGATGATCTAAATTACAACCGAACAAACATACACGTCAAAGCGTGAAAGAAAGCCATTAATCGCACACCCATTTCGCAGGCTCTTATCTGCTGGCGTTCGCGAAGAGAGGCAGTCATTTGTTCCTGAGTAGGTGCCCCGGTTCTCTGCGTAGACTGGGAAAAAAAGTTATGAAGAAGCTATTTCCTCAATTTTTTAAATAACCGACTGAAATTTTTACAGTGGGCAAGATATATGAAAATAACGTTCCATTTCAAATTTCGCCGAAATTCATTGGAAACTTTAGAAGTTGAGTTTTTTTTTTTTTTTTTTCCCCCCTTTTGCATGTTCTACGTGTCTTTTATCAAACCGTACAAAAACATTTTATTTTGCCGGATATTGGTCATCCAAATAAATCCCCCCCCCTTCCCCTTCAACAGCAGTGTGGATGAATGTTGCAAATTGAGGGCACCTAATTTATTTTGAAAAAGGTTCGTATCACTTACGAACTAAAGCTTCGCTTTCGTAATTCTGTAGCAGAATTGGTATAGTTGGAAAAGTATGTACCTTCAAATGTTAGAACAGGGAAAATATTATGAAATAGGAAGATTCTTCAAAGAGGGGGAAAGATTTATTTTTTTCATAGTACTTACGAATATTTTGACAAAAAATATATGAAAAATGCCATGCAATGAAGCTGGTACTATTGCATACCTACCATATTCCCCAGATTTCACGGCCGTTTTCTAGATTCGTTGTCTTCCGGTTTTACGGCCGGAAAGAGATTTTTTTTTTTTATTCTGTCATATTTCTATTTCATAATGCATGAAGAAATTTATTTATAGCTATTTTAAGACGATATTCCAATTACTGCAAGAGCTGGCTGGTTGCGAAAAATAGGGTAGTCCGACGCCCGGAACCATAGATTTTAACATCTGGGTCATTCCACGCAAAATCGTCAGATATTGAAATAATTTTCCGCCAACACATCTCCGATTCGTGCGATTTTTTTTTATTTATTTTTTTACGGTTAGCTGCCTCCAAGTTATAAAAAAAAAACCCCTGAAAGTTTCAATTTTTTTGTTTCTGATAGATTAGAAGATATTATTTTTTGAATTTTTGTGTATAGTAGAACCGTTTTCCGTAAAAACGCAAATATCTCCGTTATTTAGAATAAGAAATATAAAATTCATCATTCTGTCGTAATTTTTCCCAAGGTTTCAGCTTATACATAAGGAAAAAAAAAAAAAAAAAAATTGCGAGAACAAAAGTTAGACGGGGTAGAAATTTTCTTGTAATCGTAAATTATTCTTCTTGCGTTGCTGCACCTCACAAGAGTTGCATAAATTATTCATTTCACATCTTTACCCTCGCATTGCCGAAAAAAAAAAAAAATCTACCTAGTTACTACTGATGAAAATCTTTGCCGTGCGTTTCAGGTTTGTCAGTGCAGGCGCTAAAGCCTCTGTCTCCGTTTTGGATGACGTTATTTGTGGGGAGTTACTGCAAATGACCTGAGTGGGCTCCAGACTTTTCTCGCACTTTGCCTGATCAACATCGCACAAATGTATTGCCCTTCGTAAAGATATTGTTAAGTATAAACATGCCACTCGCCGCAGGATGATAAATTATGTTGACAAAAAAGTGTTAGGAGGATTTTATGAGCACACATGCACACAAAACTTCCTCTAATTGTTTCCCGTACAAGTAATTTGACGTAGCGTGGAAATGAACTGTGACCTGCGAGAAAAGTTCAGTACTAATGTTTGCGTCACAAACGTAGCCAATCAATTTTAAAACTTCCGGATTTTGGAAGTACTAATATGAATTGTAGCCTCTCAGGCAAAATGGTATTCCGTATTAACTGTTAGTTTTCCCCACTTGTTGCTTCCATTATTTTTTCTTTATCCCTGGTTTTAATTTTTTTTGCCGTTATGGCATTAGGGTCTCTGTGTGCCAGCTTATTGGTTATGAAATTTAACAGCACAATGTCTAAATATCCTATGCTGCGTTATTTAGAAGCAAATAGCAGAGGTGCCAACTATTACGAATTGTCCGTAATTATTACGGTTTCGACTGTCAGATTACGGAATTACGGACAGGTTGGAAGAATTACGGAATTCAGTGTGTTTTGGAGAATCTCAATTTTGTATCCTTTTTTGTTAAACCCTTTTAGTGCGACGCTGCTGATTTCTCGGCCTTCGATTTTGATCCGCATATTTTCCGAATCAGACTGCGGATTTCGGTGTCTCAATGATCATATCATTTATCAATCATATCGTTTTGAAATGGAATGTCCATGAATCATATCGTCAAACAGCGATATTATCGGAAGAATGGTACTGTAATTTTCGTCGTATAATCCGCGGATTATCTGCTAAAAAAGTTAAAATTATAGGTTTTGCGGATTATACACCGGTGCGGTTAACACGCCGATTTAAAAAATAAATAAATAAAAGACCTTCCGATTTAAAAAAAATCTGCAGCGTGATTGTGCAGGAAAAGGTGTAATAATTGGAAAGGAACTCCCTCGGAAGAATTTTCCTCAGTTCAGGAGTTTGTACGGAGCGGGGAGGAATGTCGTAATGAAAGATCGGAATAGTTGTGGAGAGGGACGGCAGGGGTCATTTTATCGTTGAGGAGAGCTCTGACTGTCGTGCCGGCAGGGGTCATTTTATCGTTGAGGAGAGCTCTGACTGTCGTGCCGGCTCTGTTTTTTGGCAAAAAGCCAAAGAAGTACGCACAGCGCTTGCTGCACGAACCTATGCGTTTCTCCTTTCGGATTTCATGTGCGCGACCTTGTATCTAGTTTGCTTTCGTTGTTTTGGCGAACGTCGCTGCTACTGTTTTCCTTCATTGCTAATCATGATGTCTCTGAAAAGGAAACGTTTCAGTTACACTGCCGAATTTAAACTTGAAGTGGTGGACAGAATTGAGGATATGATCATGTCACTGCGCGATAGTTTTGAGGTCAGAACACAATCGTGCAGCAACATACGGAAAGCCTCTGTGTCGCGATCTAAAACGTAAACAAATCCGTTGGTAAATTCCACGGGAGAATTCACGGAAGTTTTTTATTGGCCCACGTATAAGACGATCTCTCAACTCTGTAAGCAGGAATTCCTCCAAAAATTTTCGACTTATACGCGAGTACATACGGTATTTCTACGACTTGTTCTGTATCAGCCTTTCGTCATTGGCAGTGTAATGCAATACTCTGGAGCTACATCGGCGTGATCTATGGATGCCACACCCTTTATCTGTTCGGAGATAAAAATATAAAACAGTAACCTTTAAAAATGAATTTCTTCATTTATTAAAATATATTTTTTTTCTCTTACTTCTTCGGACTCGTGTGTTTCTGGAACGTGGAAAGAGCGACGTATTTATTTATTTACTGACGCCACGTATTTGGAGGATTTTCACCTTGGATCTCGTCCTTTGGAATTAACTGCTATAATATATATAGCCAGTGCCGTTAATACCCACCAGATGGAGACGTCTCAGTAGCTGAGCCCATCTTACGGATTTATGATGTCAGAAGCTGACTTAAAAATACACATAGCACCGTGGACTGTTGGCCAACGTGGTGTAAAGCTAACGCGCTCGGTTAGATATCGAGAGATCCGTGACTCAATTCCCCGGCGGCGGCTGAAAACAATTTTTCGGTTGCTATGTGTTTCTGGAACGTGGAAAGAGCGATGTGTTTGTGACCGACTTTTCTGTCGGAAATTCCACTTCTGATTCAACATCTATGATGTGCGGATTATACGGCGATTTTTTTCCCTAAATGTCAGTCTGCGGATTATACGAAGAATTTTTTTTTTATGTGAATTTTGCGGTTCATGCGGATAATACGACGAAAACTGCGGGTAATATGCCGTAAGTGTCATCGTAAAAGAGTTTGCGCTTGCTATCGGTTCCTCACGCAATTTCTCCGTGTGACAGGAGAAAGGTTACTTTAGCCAAAACGTTTCCTACTGCTGTTGAAGCAGGGTTGTTCACTTGGAATTGTTGGTGTATTATAAGACGTCGTACTGTCGGAAATCACTTTTTCGAGCCCCGTTCGAAGTGCAATAACGATCAACTCGTCGCAACGCGTGGTCCCGCGATGACGGATGTTTATATTTCTTGAGGACTTTCGCCGCGCGGGAGAACGAAGTGCGGTGTTTTATTACTAGAAGCTCTTCACATTATTCATTTCTTTTTCCTAAACAGACACAATCGCAAAACTCCATGAATTACGAATCCCCCTCTTTTTCCAAACTCGTGTTAGCAGAGGATGACTTTATTGACAGCTTGTTCCTCAGACTAGCAGAAGTGCTTTTTCCTACTGTGTGAAATTTTTTTCTAAGGTTATTTGAAATGGCTTGTAGTGAGAGTGAAAGTTTGCCAAGTGATGGTGATGATTTTGAATCATCTGAGAGTGATATTGGCCAAGCAACATTAAGCCAGAAAACTAGCCACAGTGCCACGCACACCATATCTTCTTCAGAAGGTGAAGATCTTCATAGTGAATCTTCAGATCATGAAAGTTCTGAAAGTGAATGGGAGGATGTAATAGAGGAAGTGATGAACAACCTCAGCATCCTTTTGATTGTCATGAAATGCAGGGGCCCAAACATGCTCCTGCAACTGATGTGGCACCTATTGCATATTTTTACTTGTTTTTTACCAATTTCATCCTTGGAATTATTGTTTCTGAAACAAATAAATATGCAAAGAGGTTTCTCCAGGAACATCCAAATCTTTCTCCCAAATCTTGAGCAAGGAAATGGAAAATGCTGAAATAAAGGTTTCCTTGCGTGCCTTCTAATATGAGAGTAATCAGTAGCCCATGTAGGACGAGATGAGATGAGATGAGATGATTGCGGAAGGCATATCCAGCCAAAACAAACACCAGGATTGTGTAAAATTAAAGACTCGATCAAAGCCTTTGGATAATTTTTTTTGCAAAAAAGAATGAAAATAGCGTGATAAATGCTGAATTGCTGTTTACTGCAATCGTTGTGGAGCATAACCTACCTATAGCAATCTGTGATCATGCTGGTCGTTTCTTTCATGCTATGTTCCCAGAGTCTGATATTGATGAAGCTGGATATCCTTGAGCAGATGTGGCATGGAATGAAATATCTAAGATGAAGGACTCATCTGGCCTTCCCAAGTATTCTGCATTGTCTAAACTAATGTTGGCAATATTGACTATCCCTCACAGCAATTCCTCTACGTAGAGAATATTTAGTATAGTAAGGAAAAACCTCGCATACTTCTGCCCAACAATGAGCACCAAAACATTAAGTGCCCTTCTTATACAGAAAAGTAAAGCATTTTCCTCAGGTGAGCTGTGTTATAAAAAGTTTTCTGAAAAAGAATATACCACTGCAAAACAAGCAACAAGGGAGTTTTTATGTCAGCAATGACATGAGGTAAGTACAATATTGATAATTTAATTTCATATTTTTTTGTGAGGATAGTGTAAACATATAAAGTTATTACACACTTCACGCATTAATTTCTCATGAAATACCCATTCCACGCGTTAGCGATATGAGGCTTCGTATGGTGATTACCGATAGGCACCTCATACAAGTATTACAGGTTACACAGTAATACTATAATATTGTCCTTAACTTTGAAAAAAAAAATGGCGTGTTACATTACTGAAAGTTTGTGGTCGATTACTGAAACATTACTGTAAAATCCCCTATTGATTACTGATGCGTTCTGCTAGAGGTTGGCCCCTCTGAAATAGCATAGATTCGATGTTCTCATTGCCAAGTGCAAGAACTAACGTTAGCTAAAATAATTACAATTTTGATTTTTAAATGTCAGCAGTATTTTCCCTGATTGCTAGAAATTGTTGGGATGGTACTGGCACACGTTTTCTCAGACGCAGAAATGCTGTCACGATTTCTGTTCTCTCTTTCTTCTTTTTTTTTTTATTTTTTAATAACTGTTTTACTTTGCTTTGTTTTTAAAGATTCTAAGTAAATTCCAATAGAAAATACAAATTGGTAGATCGATTTGATAGAACCGCTCTAACAAAATGTTAAGAGACTCTGTCAGACACTCACTATTTTATCATTCCCATTAGACTTCAATTTCAGCAAACGTTTCTGTGTTGTTTAATATTTATGTAAAATAAGCACTTAAAGCATTTAAAGCTTCAGCATTGTATCATTTAAGGGCAATTTATTCTCTTCAGTCACAATTCTCCCAGCTTGCATTTTTAAACCTAACTGGAACTCTAAATGTTATGAGTCGTTTAAAATGTTATTTATATACTTGTGTGTACTTAAAATACAGATAAATCAGTTGTATAATTTCACCTAATCGATTGAAATATTTCATTATATGTAGAATTTAAATTAAGTCTTTGTTCAAATATTCTTTAAAACATGTAAATACATGGTTTACATGTTTTAAAGGATATTTGAACCAACGGTACCAAAAATAAATAATGGTACCAACAATAATATGCCTCATGCATTTAATTGTTTTTATAAAAAGCAGGTAATTGTATAAAGGACAGTTATTTAAAGAATTAACAAATGTATGCTTTCGTAAGGAACGCAAGAATGTAAGGAAATGCAACAATTTGTCGCAATGTGATTTGATTTGCCGCTCTGGAAAAACTCTCAGGACCACCTGGAAAACCTGGAAAAGTCAGGGAATTTTTTTTCTACTTTTGAGTGGGAACCCTGTGAGTTGAACATAATTTCTATGCTTTCACGGTAACGGAGGGCAAAACGATTGTCAAAAGAAGCAATTCGTTTTGCTTCGTTCCAGTGGGGAACTGCAGAAGTGTCTTCCATTGTCAAAATAGACAAGGCAGTATTAGGATTGGCTTTTGAAACATCTTTTCTATGTTCTAAAATTCTATGGCTAATGCTCCTGTATGTGCTTCCAATGTATAAGCTATCCCCAGTAGAAGAAGAGATAGGAATGCAGTAAACTCCTGGGAGGTTCAGGCTTTCAACTTTGTCCCTATCCCTTTGTAGAAGTTTCAAGATGTTTGGGGTAGATTTAATGGCAAGATGGTAACCAAAACTTCTAAAAAGAATCTGTAACTGATAAACATAGGAAGGATGGTAAGGAACAGAACCACAGAATTTCAGGTCTTCTTTCTTGTGAGGAAGGAGGCATTCGATTTTCGAATGGTTTTCATATTTCTTTATGAGGGAGTTGACTATAACAGCAGGGAAACCATGAGAGAGGGCTATTGTAGAAATTTTGGAGAGTTCTTTTTGAAGAGAGAGTTGGTTGTTGCAAATGATATGAGCCCTGTGGATGTAGGACTTCAATGCTGCAAGCTTGTAGAGATGCAGGGTGCAAGATTTGTAGGGAATGATGTTAGTGGCCGCAGAAGGTTTTCGATAGACGGAACGAGTAATGGAGAGATCAGCGTTTCTGCAGATAGATACATCCAGGAAATCAATTTTGTGATTTACTTCCTTAGATATAGTGAGCTTAATGGAAGGAAATTTTTCCGTAATGGAGTTGATCAGTATCTATAGTTCAGACTCGGAATGTGGCCAGCTAATGAAAATGTCGTCTACATATCTTAACCATAGGGAAGGTTGAAAAGGGTATAGAGGAATGATGGAAACTTCAATATGTTGCATGTAGATTTCAGCAAGCAGAGGGGAAAGAGGTGAGCCCATGGGGAGACCAGATTGTTGCCTATACACAATTTTGTTGAAAACAAAACAACTGTGTTGATGAATAGTGTGGAAACAATCATAAAGATCTTTGATAAGAGGACCGGGGGTTCAAAATGAAGAATCAATTTCTTCATGAGGAGCATGTAGGAATCAAAATATGGTACAGAGGGAAACAAAGATTCTACATCAAGAGTATACAGATTATCACAAGGAGAAAAGGAATTAGGAAGGTTGTGGATGAAGTTTGAAGTAGAGACAACTGTATGAGGATGGTTGGCTGCGAGGGATTTGCATTTGAGGACCAATCTCTTTTCAAGGTTTACTGCTGGAGAAAAAGAATATTCCACTAAAGGTCTGATGGGGTTACCAGCTTTATGCAGTTTCACTTGCAGGAAGAGCCTGGGAGTTCTAAAGTAAGGAGGGGGATATATCACCGAGGAAGGATTGAAGAGTCTCTTTCTTAGCTAATCTGTCAACTGAGTTTTTGAGTTCTCCTCTCTACATTCCGTTGATCTGGAGATCAATTCTAAGTTTTGGCAACAAAAATAAGAAAAATTCAAATGTAGAATCAGGCAACAATCTTAGTCCTCCATTGGCGTGATGAAGACCTAAGATAAGGTCGAAAGCTTCCAACTTACGAACTTTTTGTAAAAGTTTCAGTTAACGTAACTAGCGTGATCAAGTTACCTTTATTTGTTTTTGTTAAATATCAATTTATTGCATAAATATTTGTGTTTCAACTTGAAAATGGAAGAAACATTTCTGAAAACGAAAATCAGATGGAGCAAAGATTTTGCCTATAATAATGGTTATTTTTTTCCCTCCGCGATGTTTCCTCTGTACTGTATTTTTAAATGTTACCAATTTTATACACAGTTGCATCACATTATTGTGACCACCTCCTATTTTTGACGTCAACAGCGCATAGTCTATGAAGGAAGATACATGTCGTGAGCCTGGCTTGGAGGGTATATAAGGTGTGCTGTAGGCATTCTGAAAACATATCACTCTTTGCTGCCATGTATGAAAGAGTGATTTATCAGATTTGCAAAAAGGGATGATTATCGGCCTTCGGGCCAAGGGTGGCAGTATTTCTGAAACAGCGAAGTTTGTGAACTGTTTGCGTGCTGCTGTGGTTAAAGTGTATCTTGATTGGAGAAATGGCACCATTGCGAATAAGCGAAGTGGAAACTGGGGAGCATCATGTGCCATTGATGTGAGAGGTGAACGTCGGCTTTGAAGGTGCATGGCGACCGATCGACACGTTGCAGTGCAGCAACTCACTGGCGGAATGAACCAGGGGGCTACCGGAGGTGTGTCTAAAATGACAGTTCAGCGAACTCTGCTATGTGTGGGGCTCTGATGCAGATGGATGGTCACTGCACCTAGGCTAACAAAGGCACATCGGCAGAAGAGGCTTACATTTGCACGCCGTTATCAGAACTGGACCTTCGCTGATTGGCAAAGGATTACCTTGTCCGATGCGTCACATTTTCTGCTACATTGAACGGATGGCCGTTGGCGTGTAAGGCAAGAAACATCGGAGAACAAACACTCTTCTACCATTGCTGGAAGAACACAAGCTGGTGGGGGCAGTGTTATGGTATGGGGAATGTTTTCATGGCATTCCCTGGGTCCACTCGTACCTGGGAAAGGCACTGTGGATCGAATTCATTATAAATCCATCCTTGCAGACCACGTACACCCATACATGCTGATTGTCTTCCCTGGGGCGTATGGGATCTTCCAGCACAACAATGTGACGTGTCACACAGCTAGAAATGTCCAAGAATGGTTGGAAGAGCAGGATGAATACTTCAAAGTACTTCCCTGGCCCCCTAATTCCCCAGACTTAAACCCAACTGAGCATCTGTGGCACCACCTTGATCATGTTGTTCGCTCTATGGATCCTCCACCATGCACCCTTCAGCAGCTGTCAGATGCACTGCAGTTAACATGGCTCCACATACAGGGTGTCCCACAAAGGACTCCCTGATTTTAAAATGAAATAACTCTGAAACGGAGATCGATAGAAGAATAAAACAAGTGGTATGTTTATTTGAAAAGCCGTAAAAATTTGATACAAAAGTTTCAAAATTACTTACAAATGTTGCCAAAAGGTGGCGCTGTACGCTATAGTCGCAGTGCGGTCCTATAAATAATGCTGTGAAGCACAGAGCGATCAGTCTTCGGACAGTTTCGCTGTCGAAACGTGAAAGGAGGTTAACATACTGAAGGAAGTGGATGAAGTCATGTATTCCGTGGAACAAAGTGTTTTTCTGGTACTCGAGTATCAGGGACTTCGTGGTTTATGCAAGATGGGGCCCGATCACACCATACGCCAGCGGTTTTTGGCCTTTCTTGAGGAATACTTCGGGAATAGAGTCATTGCTTTGAACTATTCCACATTTACTGGAACAGGCATGGATTGGCCTCCATACTCACCCGACCTTACCCCCTGCGACTACTTGTTGTGGGGCACATTGAAGGACACTGTTTTCCAGAACAGTCCTGCAACACTGGACGAGCTGGAAGAGTTGATCGGTGAGGTATGTGCGTCCATTTCTGTTGACTTACTACAGAGGGTGACTGAAAATTTCATTCTTCATTTGCGCCATCTCTGTGCTGCGAAAGGTGCACATTTTGAATCGATTGTCATGTGATTGCAACGATTGCTTGCAGAGGACAGTTTATAGACTATTTCTCGGATGCCCTACTGCGACTAAAGCATACAGCGCCACCTGTCTGCGACATTTGTAAGTAATTTTGAAACTTCTGTATCAGATTTTTATGGCTTTCAAAATGAACATACCACTTGTTTCATTCTTCTATCAATCTCCGTTTCCGAGTTATTTCATTTTAAAATCAGAGAGTCCTTTGTGGGACACCCTGTACCTGTGAACACCTTCCAGTACCTTATTGAGTCACTCCCAGCTTGTCTAGCTGCTGTCTGCACTTCAGACTTAGGTTACTGTGGATATTAGCTGGTGGTCACAATAATGTGACTCGACCGTGTATGTGATATTGTAAATTAGCGTAATCTGAAGTCATGAACCCCCTCCTTTTTTTTTTTTTTTTTTTTTTTTTTTGGAGGCATTCAGAATTTTGCAAAAATATTTAACATTTTGAAAATTCTTTTGTAAGTTTTTCAAGGCCATCCCCTAGAAAAACATAACCAAGGGTCCTCTGTAATTCCTGCATCACTGACTTTCATGTTAACATGAGATAAAGCAGCAGTTCCACTTTTATGGGAACAAATGAAGTTAACTAAGATTGCTTAGGAAAAAGTTGTATCATTGTGATATCAAAAGTCACATCACAATGGCTTTCATCAGAACTAATATACTTGATGTTTGTTTATTTACTTATAAAACTGTGTATGTCTGATGAGAATTGTTATGTGCAAGATAAATGTGTATTATATTCTGTAAGTGTGAATTCACTGACTTTGTAGAACATCTGTAAAAATTGCCTTCTGTTATGATTGCAGGTTTCAGTTTTAGATTCGGTACCTGACATTGACATGCTGGTTTTCTTACCAGAGTTTTTAGATGGACTCTTTTGCATCCTTGGAGATCCCACATCTGAAATCAGGAAAATGTTGGTACTGCACTTTTGATTTTTTTTTTTTTTTTGTTTCTCTTTTCATCTTATAACTTTATTTTGCAGTCATATCCCAGTATATAACATCTTGATTTGCAATGCGGTGCTGTTAAATGCTCTAATTTTGTGGAATTCCATGATGACACTGTTGCTGAAAATCACTACAACAGACTGCCCAATGGCATAACTGTATATTCAGACATTTTACAGCAATCACGTGTACAGTTGTAAGTTAAAGTATGTCCTTTGAGCTTTCAAACTTAAGCTGTGTGATCTCCATCGTTTCTTACTTCTTAGGTTCCATCAAGTTGAGGTTGACTCTTGTTGGATACATAAAGAAAACCAGTTTTCAACATGAGTTTTATTCGCAGAGTGAAAAAAATCCTGTTATTGCGATTTGTTTTTAACAAGGTAACTAGTTTAAATCTGAATGATATTTAGATTTCTAAGCTACATTGCTTAGCTTCAGTTGCACGAGACTTCATTGTACTGGGTGGTGTAACTGATAGCATGTTCGAATGGAAATTGGGAGATGTGGGATCGATTCTCATGCCAGAGTGATGCAACTTTCAAGTTTTTTGAAGAGGTGACTATGTGGGAAACTGTGAAAATGAGGCACCTTTGTGCTCATAATCAGCCCTTGTGAATGTCAGTATCTAGTGGCCAAATGGCAACCAGATATTTTGTAGTGGCTAGTAAATTTTTAATTTAGTAGCCAATGATGGCTAATAGATTTCCCCCTCTCCCCAAGTGAGCAACTATTTTGTCCAACTTTTCCCCCCACTTGTAAATGAATATCGAGTTCATTTTTCTCGCCCGTGTTCCTGCTGCTGCTTCGAAAATGAATGGAAGTGAAGGTGGGATTCGAGAGAAACTTAATCTACTGATGGATCAGCCTGGAGTGACCAAAGGATCAAGGTTACTGAAGCAACCTTTCCCATGGCATCTACAGGTAAAAGAATGATCTTTTAATATCTGTTTAGCCATGCATATGCTGAACAAAAAAAAAAAGAAACAAACTGTTATAGCAATGTTTTTAAAATGATGGAGCTGCTACATCTAATGCTGTGAAGTACTCATACATGAGATTCTTCCGCGAATTCGTGGAATTCTGCGTTTTTCTTCATCATTTGGATAATTCTTGAGATCGACGCAGAACTGAAGAGAAATTTTGGGGGGGGGGGTAGTTTTTGTTTTGAGGACGGTATCTCGTCTTTCAAAACTTTCGAAACGGAAGTTAAACAGAGTGAAGATTTTTCCCGTAATTGTAATTTCTTTTCACTCACGATGTTGCCTCTGTCCAGTGCTGTTGTTAAATATCATTTCAGCACATAAATGTTTGTATTTAATCATGAATCATGAAATTGTGGGCAACGATTTTCGAAAATGGAAGTTAAGGACGTTGCAAAGATTTCTCTCTAGTTTTTTCAGGCATGAGTTTCTTCTGTGGATTCGAATAATGCCGCCATTTCCGTTATCATTTTGGGCATTCTCGAGATCAATGCACAACTGAATGGAAATTTTGGGGGTCGGATAGTGGGGGAGTTGGTTTCCTTTTTTGTTTGAGGACGGAATTCCGCCCTTCGAAGCTTTTGAGAACAAAAGTTAGACGGAACAAAGATTTCTCCCATAATCTTTTTTTTTTATTTCCGACGTTCCTTTGGTCCAGTATTGTTCTTATATATATTTTTATTCCAAAAATACTGCATTTCAGCTTAAAAATCAAGGGAAAACTTAACGAAAACAGAAGTCGGTTGAAGTGAAGATTTCTCTCTATAATCATATTTTTTTTCTTCCTGCGGTGTTCTCACTATCCTGTGTTGTTAAGTGCTAGTTTCTTCCATAAATGTTTGCACTGAAGCTTGATCCTAGAGAGGGAAATTTTCCAAAAACGGAAGTGATGAATGTGTAATTTGATTGACATTAAATGTCCGTCATTACTGTTTCACACGTTATGCAAGTTCAGCAATCGGGAGATTGTTAAATGATGTTAGATACGTATGGGGCATAGTATTGGCAATTGAAATCAAGAAACACTAAACTATATATGTACTTACAATATTCGTAGTGGCTGTCGGGTCTTCATATGTACATCTTCAAAGTATGTGAACTTTTTCAGTTGCGAAGTTTAGTATAAAATTCGTAATATTGTAAAATATGCACCTGATAAAATTGAACAAGATGAATTTTTTCAATGAAGGTAAAAAATTCCTTTAACAACAACGAAATATGAAACTGTATTAAAACCTTGTCGAATTTTATAAAAAACGAAATATAATCCCGAAGAGGAAATCATTTTGACTGTGAAGCACCACGACAACAACGAAATATGAAAACGAATTATAACTTTGCCGAAATTTTAAAAAATGAACAGTCTTGAAAAAGAAATAATCATCTTGATTGCAAAGCATACATAAATACATCTCCCGGCTGCGAAGCACCAAACTAGTTTCTGCTAATAGTCATAGCTATCATCAGTGGTAGGTGCACGGATATTGGAATTACCGCACTCACTCGCTCAGGTATGCTGCCCGACCCGAATGCATGTTCTGCCCTGTCATGTAGATATTTGCGCATCATGGTTTAGGGTTTACTGCACACATCTATGGTATCGCCATCTGTAGTTAAACAAAATAAACAGGTAGCATTTATGGACTAGAAATATGCACCTGTATTTTTAAGTAATATTTGATATCTGAACTTACATAACGTGTGAAACAGTAATGACGGACATTTAATGTCAATCAAATTACACTATTGTGGCCACGTAAAAGGATGTTCATCGCAAATTGGCAAAATTTGAACAACGATATATTTGGAAGTGATGAAGTTTGAAAATTTGTTAGAATTGATGCATGGTGTTCAAAAGTATTCATATTCTGAAAGTTACACTATTTATTTAAAGTAGTGACAGCTGTTATATCATGCATTCATGGTACTCATGCTGCAAGTTTTTTCAGCATGATGGTAAAATATTGTCATCTGAGGGAATAAAAGAAAAAAACTAATAATAAGAAAAGTGATGAAGAAATGGGAAGGAATGATATCAACAGAGAAAGGAAAATTAAGCAAAGATTGTTGTGCAGCTGCAGAGTCAACAAAAGACAAATATGGCCATGTAACTTGCGGAGAAGAAAGCAACACAAGAGGAAAATCCAGCTGATGTTCTAGCAAGTAAAAAACAACAACAGTGGTGCTCTAAATTTTACATAAGTAAATTAGAGTGAATAATTCCATCTTGTTCATGCTGGATAAAATTAGAGTGAATAGGGGGTTATAATGAATAGGTGGTCATGCTGTATAAGTAAATTAGAGTGAATAATTCCATCTTGTTCATGCTGGATAAAATTAGAGTGAATGGGTGGTTATAATGAATAGGTGGTCATGAATAGGTGGTCATGCTGGATAAGTAAATTAGAGGTAACCACAAAAGTATTTGCCATTTTTCGAGGGACAAAAAAAAAACCCCCACCTTGTAATGATTGAATTTGCGGAGTATATCATCAGCTGAAATCCCAAGATGCTCTGCACATATGAATCAGATGAATAAGCAGTTTGGTAGTGGAAAGAGGTGCAATTACAATGGCGGTTATCAGTAGAGATTATCCGCGGTTGTTTGTTATACAAATTTAAACTCAGTTTATCTGCTGCAGAAACAACTTGTCACATTTGCTTAGCATTTAGGGCAGGTACTGTTGAAGGAACGCACAACTTGGAATTGATTTCGGAAGTTCAGAGACGGTGTATCCAGTAGCATAACCATGTTTCAAAACCTAGGGGGGGGGTCTGTATATATATGTATACATATAATGTGTGTATGTGTGATTGGACCCCCCCACACACACACACAGATTTCACTCGATGCCTTAATGAAGGGAAGATTCCTGAGAATTGGAACAACGCTACAATGATCCTGCTACATAAAAAAGGAGACATTGAGGATCTCAGGAACTACAGACCTATCAGCCTCCTATCAGTGGTTTATAAAATCTTCAGTAAAGTTATTTCACACCATTTGAAGGTAACACTGGACATGGCTCAACCGAGAGAACAAGCTGGATCAGGTGTGGCTACAGCACAATAGATCATATCCACGTACTGAGAGAACTAATTGAAAGAGCGAGGGAATATGAACTTCCATTGTGCATGGCTTTTATCGATTATGAAAAAGCCTTTGATTCGGTGAAACCATCAGCAGTTACAATGGCTCTGAAATCCTGTGGTATTGAAGATGCATACATTAATATTATTAATAACATCTATGAAAATGCAAGTGCAAAGATTCGGCTGTTTGAGAATACAGCACACGTAAAAGTAGGAAAGGGAGTGAGACAAGGTGACACCATATCTCCAAAGCTCTTTAATGCTACATTAGAGGGTGTGTTTCAGTCGCTGAGCTGGGAAAGCAAGGGAATAAAGATTAATAGAGATTATCTAACTCACCTTCATTTTGCTGATGACGTAGTCATTTTTGCAACTACCCCATCATAGCTGCAGAGTATGATCCAGGAATTTGCTGACAAGAGTAAAGAAGTGGGATTAAAAATGAACTTTCAGAAGACAAAAGTGATGTTCAATGCTTTTTCAAGAAATGAAGATTTATCGATTGATGGAGAAAAGCTGGAGATAACAGACATGTACGTTTATCTTGGACAGCAGATATCAAGTGAGGGTCACATTGATGAAGAAATTAATTGGTGTACAAAACTTGCCTGGAGAGCTTTTGGAAGAAACAGCATAATTTTCAAGAGCAATAAGCCATGTCTTTAAAGAAAAGTGTTTGATCAATGCATCCTTCCAGTGCTTACGTGTGGTGCAGAGACGTGGACCTTAACTAAAAGAGACATACAAAGGCTGCAGACAACTCAAAGAAGTATGGAGAGGTGCATGCTTGGTGTAACCAGGAGAGATAATAAGAGGAACTCGTGTATCCGAAAAATGACAAGAGTGGAAGACATCATGATCAGAGTTAAATCCCTGAAATGGCAATGGGCTGGACATACTGCCAGAAGAACAGACCATCGATGGACAGCCGAAATTTTAGATTGGATTCCAAGGGACAGGAAAAGACCCAGAAGAAGACCACATGGGAGATGGGTGGATGAAATTCGAAAGTATGCAGGAGTGACATGGAGGAGACTGGCACAAGACAGACCGTTGTGGAGGAAACTTGGGGAGACCTTCGTCCAGCAGTGGATTGATAATGGTTGACAGTGATGATGATGATGATATACAGATTGTGTAAGATAAAGTGTTTGGGACCTCCTACACACACATGTGCCCCTGTTGGCGAATCGTGGAACTTAACAAACACAACTGTGAAACTATGATATATAGGGCAGAAATGTTAATTACAAAGTTGTAGAACTGACTTTGCTTGTTAGGAATCAGCATTGCTGTTTTATTAAGTACACATTATACACGTGTTTGCATTCTACGAAAAATTACAATCTTATAATATTAAATTCAGTTGGTTCGCATCATAAAAAAGTGTGCATTATATCATATTCCCGAAAAAATGTTTGCGGGGGGGGGTTCTATTATATTGGGGATCATAGACTGAAAATCTGGGGGTCCTGACCGCCCCCTTCCCCATTGGTTACACCTATGGGTGTATCCCTTCAAGACAAGTACTTGTGTAAGCCTTGACACAGAAACCCTGAAAGTTGCTATTGAGCAGGACAGTAGCAAAACATGCCAGGAACTAGCCCAGTCATTTGGTGTTAGTGCTGAAACCATCCAAAGCCCTGAAAGTTGCTATTGAGCAGGACAGTAGCCAAACATGTCAGGAAATAGTCCAGTCATTTGGTGTTAGTGATGAAACAGTCCAAAGCCCTGAAAGTTGCTATTGAGCAGGACAGTAGCAAAACATGCCAGGAACTAGCCCAGTCATTTGGTGTTAGTGCTGAAACCATCCAAAGCCCTGAAAGTTGCTATTGAGCAGGACAGTAGCCAAACATGTCAGGAAATAGTCCAGTCATTTGGTGTTAGTGATGAAACAGTCCAAAGCCCTGAAAGTCGCTATTGAGCAGGACAGTAGCCAAACATGTCAAGAAACTAGTCCAGTCATTTGGTGTTAGTGCTGAAACAGTCCAAAGCCCTGAAAGTTGCTATTGAGCAGGAAAGTAGCCAAACATGTCAGGAAATAGTCCAGTCATTTGGTGTTAGTGATGAAACCGTCCAAAGCCCTGAAAGTTGCTATTGAGCAGGACAGTAGCCAAACATGTCAGGAAATAGTCCAGTCATTTGGTGTTAGTGATGAAACAGTCCAAAGCCCTGAAAGTTGCTATTGAGCAGGACAGTAGCAAAACATGCCAGGAACTAGCCCAGTCATTTGGTGTTAGTGATTGAAACCGTCCAAAGCCCTGAAAGTTGCTATTGAGCAGGACAGTAGCAAAACATGCCAGGAAATAGTCCAGTCATTTGGTGTTAGTGCTGAAACCGTCCAAAGCCCTGAAAGTTGCTATTGAGCAGGACAGTAGCCAAACATGCCAGGAAATAGTCCAGTCATTTGGTGTTAGTGCTGAAACCGTCCAAAGCCCTGAAAGTTGCTATTGAGCAGGACAGTAGCCAAACATGTCAGGAAATAGTCCAGTCATTTGGTGTTAGTGATGAAACAGTCCAAAGCCCTGAAAGTTGCTATTGAGCAGGAAAGTAGCCAAACATACCAGGAACTAGTCCAGTCATTTGCAGTGCCTGATTTAGGTCAGCAGTGGCCCTGTGCACATCCTATGCCTGGGGCCCCTTCGATTAAAATTTTCAGCCAACAGTTGAAAAGAATATTTACTGGTAAAATAATTTTTGCAAGCAATTTTTCTAGTAGTAAAACATTAAAATAAATCCCACATGCTAGGCAACTTTATAGCCAATGTGGCTCTTAATAGATGAGTATTCACACCACTTGTACTTATCCGCAGAGCTTACAACTGTAACATTAATTACTTTGGCATTCTATTTTTGTTTCATAGTATCATTTACAAAATAAATAACTATCCTCTCAGAGATATAATTTAAAGCCTCTAGTCTACATAAATTTAATGGAAATGGTGAACCGATGGTAGTTTAAACTGTAGGAAGTAATCCCTCACAAAATGTTACAGCTGACAACACATTGTGGGATAAATTATTGCAAAAGTCTTTAAATCTAGTAGTGTCATTTGAACTTTTTCCGTATTTTCATTTATGTGAAAATAAACCTACGTAATTATGAATATTGATTCACAAATCTTGTTCTCACAAAACTAACATTAATATAAATATTTTTATTAACTTCTACATGTTTTGCTGAAATGCTTTTCATGTTTAATATACCGTATTGCTCCGAATATAGGCTTAACCCATGATATGAGATCTCAAGGAAAAACAAATCATACCTACATGTTATTACAGGAGTGTGATTATAAGTCATCCCCATTTTTAAACAAACCATTAAAAATGTTTGAATAAAAATATTTAAAAAATACTTGATCATTTTTTACTGTTGAATTGGCAGCTGCACATTAAAAAATGACTTTTTTCAAACTTTTGTGGCTGCAAAATCAAGAATTATATCGTCAAAACTTAAATCTGATGTTACATCACTCTTAATGGACACTATATGAGGAGCATCAATTGACTCTTCTTTTAAACTTGAATGCTTTGTTCTTTTTAGAACCTCAAACGAGTGTTCGTTTGAACAGTTGGAAATTGGTATTGGTAAAAAAATCCTGAGGCATGTGTCAACAAGTGGAAAAATATGAACTAAATTCAAGTCCCTTAATTTCCCAAGGCAAGTGAGGAGATCTGTGCTCGCAGTGAATGAGTTGTTTCGTCAGGATTCGAAACTGAAGGAACTCTTCAGCAAAATGATCATATGTAGAGGATTTTAGGAAAAGAGTGTCTGACCCCAGGTCTTAAACAGCCCTTAGAAATAGGAAGCTAGGAGATTTGGGCTAGAATGCCTGATAGGAAAGTGATACGGAAGGGAAGTAAAAAGGGGGAGGAAGACGCCCTTATTTATTACTGGGGGACCAGTACGCGGGGTCTGTTGGCTTAATGTGCCCATGCCCATACGACGCACGTCAGATATTTAGTGGATCGAGCGTTCATACCTGCCTGGGATCGAACCTGAGGTCCTTTCCGCAGCAGTCACGAATGTTGCCCACTAGACCACCTGCGGCTCACTTTTCAGCAAAGTCTTCTTCAAGTTTATTTGAATACTGCTTTTGCAACAATTCAGCTGCTTCCATCACATCACTTAGGTCATTTTTGTAGACAAATCCAAATCTAGAGTCCAATTCCTCATATGACTTCTTTCTGGTTTGCAACTGTGAAACAAGATTGTCACATATTACCCAAAAAGTTTGAGTGATGAAGGAATCTCGATTATTAAAAACAACGTCTCTAGTAGATGAATCATCTAGAAGTAGGTTCTTGGGTATTTTCGTCCTTCTTGAGGATTCATAATCTATTTCTCTCCCTAACAACTGGTTGGATTCTTTCTCAAACAGTTCGAAATTTTTTTCACAAAATTCAGGATGAAGTCAATGATTGACTCATATAATGGTAAAACTAATGACAAATTGCCCGTGGAAATTGCACAGATAACGGAAGTGCTCACTTTGTTGATTCGTTGCAATATTGTCCCAGATAATCGTTAACAAAGCAGTCTCTTTTTTCATTAATTTGGCATGAAGTGACTTAAAAATTTTTTTTTTTTTTTTTTTTGGAAGTACTTTGGGGGCCCCCAAATTCTGAGGCTCTGTGCATGTGCACCATGCATGTGCAGAAATCAGGCTCTGGTCATTTGATGTTAGTGCTGAAACTGTCCAAAGCCCTAAAAGTTGCTATTGAGCAGGACAGTAGCCAAACATGCCAGGAACTATACTCGGGGCAAAGCTATCCTGGCAATGAGGCCGAAGCTACGGTGACCTTTTCACTCCCAGTATTACTCCGCACTAATGGTGTGTAATTAACCTTCACTAGGAAAACTTCTCCCACAAGCCCTCAGGGCTGGCTGTCTGTCACCGTGATCCGTTACCAAACCCCTCTATTTTAACCCCCTCCCCACCGCCGCGCGCTTTGCAGACCGGTAGACAAGCAGTTTATTTCTCCCTCTCTTATCTTTTTTTTCTTTTTTTTTTTGAGATGTTACAGAACGTGTAACGTTTCTTTCTTACTTTTAAAATGAAATTATCTTTGCTAAACACGGGAAGAAGTCTTAAGTGGCCTAATTTTGTTTTCACAGATTTTTCCATTTTTTTTTATATATTTCATATATTTATACTTACTGCTTGAAGATTACCAACTGCGGGATTTAATTAAAAGTATTTTTACCATGTCATCAGTTATGCGTAAAATTTCGTTCTTTCAAAATTTTTGCCTTGATTAGATTTTTTTTTATAACAGACATCCGTTAAATGTGTATGCATTTTTAACTACCCCGTTTTGCCATAAGTACTGGACAAGAGCCCGTCTCTGTGGTAAATGATATTTTAGGGTTCACTGTAAACTGCCACACATTGGAAAATTGCCACATGTTTTTCATTGATGGGCCGGGCACAAATTGCTGTTCCTCCGAGGAACACTTTGAATGTGTGGCAGTTTTCCAAGAATGTGTGGCAGTTTTCCAAGTTTCCGAATTATGTGTGGCAGGGGAAGGAACTCTTTCATTTGTCTGAATTTTCATGCCAGTTCATACACGTTTAAGGCAACTGCGCACAAAAGTTCAAAAGAAAAAGATGGCCGTTTCTTGGCCTATATTGAGAACTGAATTGGGAACTCCAAACTAATTTCGAGAAAACGTTCTATGTAAGCCAAGCGAGAATTGTATTTTAATTTGAAGAAATAAATTGCCGATGGATCTGAGGTACTTCAGTACTAAATTCAACCTTCATTCTCGCAATGGTGTGACTTGAAATGCCAGTGAGTTCTGCTGTAAGAACTGTTAATTCATTTGATTTATTCGGTGAATGTTTTTCCATCAATTTAGTGAAAACATTCATAACGATCACCTTAGCAGAACTTCGTAGTGGTTTCCCAGCTTTATGCGGCTGAAATACACTCGAGTGACCGGCAGATGCCATTCAAAAAAACGAAAAGACAGCAGAGTGTTTTAAAACAACAATCAAGAAGGAGAAACCAGGGGGAGAAACGCGAAATGCCCTCAGAAACACTTTTTTCGCCCTCATCCTTCCACTAATGACCCCCCACAACAATAAATATCCCCTGGGTTGACAGCTTAACTCTGACCCAAACAAGAATGCTGTGACCGAGAACCATCAGTGACGTCACCAAAGCATGAATATCTGTATTTTTTAGAAATGCCGCTGAAACTGAGATCTGAATTTTCTTAAATGCACACACACACACAACGTATTGAACATCTGTGTCCTTTCTAAGTGCCAGTTGAAGCTGGAGTACAAGCTTTTAGACCGGAACTATTTTATGCAGTGGAAGTATACACTCTGTAGCCTTCCTTCCAATGACAGGTTAAGTTTGCCCCGAGTATAGTCCAGTCATTTGGTGTTAGTAATGAAACAGTCCGAAGCCCTGAAAGATGCTATTGAGCAGGACAGTAGCCAAACATGCTAGCCCAGTTATTTGGTGTTAATGATATAACTGTCCAAAGCCCTGAAAGTTGCTATTGAAGTGGACAGTAGCCAAGCATGCTAGCCCAGTCATTTGGTGTTAATGATATAACTGTCCAAAGCCCTGAAAGTTGCTATTGAACAGGTCAGTAACCAATTATGCCAGGAACTAGCCCAGTCATTTGGTGTTAGTGATGAAACCATCCGAAGCTCTGAAAGTTGCTATTGAGCAGGACAGTAGCCAAACATGACAGGAACTAGCCCAGTCAATTAGGTGTTAGTGATGAAACAGTCCAAAGCCCTGAAAGTTGCTATTAAGCTGGACAGTAGCCAAACATGCTAGCCTAGTTATTTGGTGTTAATGATATAACTGTCCAAAGCCCTGAAAGTTGCTATTGAACAGGACAGTAGCCAAACATGCTAGCCCAGTCATTTGGTGTTAGTGATGAAACCGTTCGAAGCCCTGAAAATTGCTGTTGAGCAGGACAGTAGCCAAACATGCTAGCCCAGTCATTTGGTGTTAGTGATGAAACCATTCGAAGCCCTGAAAATTGCTATTGAGCAGGACAGTAGCCAAACATGCCAGGAACTAGCCCAGTCATTTGGTGTTAGTGATGAAACCGTCCAAAGCCCTGAAAATTGCTATTGAGCAGGACAGTAGCCAAACATGCTAGCCCAGTCATTTGGTGTTAGTGATGAAACTGTCCAAAGCCCTGAAAATTGCTATTGAGCAGCACAGTAGCCAAACATGCTAGCCCAGTCATTTGGTGTTAGTGATGAAACCGTCCGAAACCCTGAAAGTTGCTATTGAGCAGGACAGTAGCCAAACATGTCAGGAACTAGCCCAGTCATTTGGTGTTAGTGATGAAACCATCCGAAGCTTTTAAAGTTGCTGTTGAGCAGGACAGTAGCCATACATGCCAGAAACTAGCCCAGTCATTTGGTGTTTGCGCTGAAACTGTCGGAAGCCTTGAAAGTTGTTATTGAGCAGGATAGTAGCCAAACTTGCCAGGAAATAGTCCAGTCATTTGGTGTTAGTGATGAAACTGCCCAAAGCCCTGAAAGTTGCTATTGAGCAGGACAGTAGCCAGACATGTCAGGAACTAGCCCAGTCATTTAGTGTTAATGGTAACCCTGTCCAAAGCCCTGAAAGTTGCTATTGAGCAGGACAGTAGCCAAACATACCAGAAACTAGCCCAGTCATTTGGTGTTAGTGATGAAACTGTCCGAAGCCCTGAAAATTGCTATTGAGCAGGACAGTAGCCAAACATGCCAGGAACTAGCCCAGTCATTTGGTGTTAATGATATATAGTGTTGTTCATTATGAACTCTTGCAGTGTGGCCAAATGATCACTACTGCAGTGTACTGTGAACAACTGCAATGTGTGCATGAGGACCTGAAAAAGGAGGAGGCAACACTAGTCAACGGAAAGGGAGTTCTGCTCCTTCAAGATAACGCTCGCGCCCACTCCACTTCATTGACCAGAAACACTATTAAAGAACTTGGGTGGAAGCTTTTAGGT
The DNA here is from genome assembly GCA_039090855.1 of Macrothele yani. NCBI lineage: Eukaryota > Metazoa > Arthropoda > Arachnida > Araneae > Macrothelidae > Macrothele > Macrothele yani. The sequence continues at coordinate 72,082,895 of CM077032.1, read as the reverse complement.
CATCCAGCTTACTCACCAGATATTTCTCCTTCAGACTATCACTTGTTTCTTTCAATTGACATATACATAGATACACTGAAGAGCAATGGAGTTAGAGATACCGTCTAGTAACATGTAGCACCACCTTTCGCCCTGATGACGGCGGCAATTCGTCTCGGCATGGACTTGACAAGACACCAGAAGCATTGGGAAGCCATACGGATCCACGATCCCTGAACAAGCTCCCACAGTTCACGAAGATTTTATGGAGGGGGTTAGAGCCTCGAACATCTCTCTCAATGGCATCCCAGATGTGCTCGGTTGAATTGAGGTCAGGTGACCTAGCTGGCCAAGGAAGCAATATCACATTGGTGGAGTGTTCATCCAACCATTCGGATACAATTCAGGAGCTGCATTGCCTTGTTGCATGATGAGGTCCCCAGTGGGATATTGAAGATGCACAAACAGGAGAAAATGGTCGTCCGGGATATTTCGGTAATGTTGACCTGTGAGGGACGATGTCACACATACCAGGGGTCTTATTTCAGTCCACGTAAACAGTCCCCAGACGAGAATGCCACCCCCACCAGCTTGAAGAGTACCCTGCTGGCAAGAAGGTTCCATCGCTTCATGTGGTTTGCACCGTACTCGTATCCTGCCATCCGCATGTACCAACCTGAATCTCGACCCCATCAGGTCAGGCAACATTTTCCCACATGTCTAGGGTTGAGTGGCGATGTTCCTGCGCCCATGCTAATCTTTGCACCCTGTGATGTGCGGTCAGCAGCGGCACCCTCGTGGGATGATGGCTTCTGTACCCCATAATGAGGAGATGGTTCTGGATGGTGTGGCTGCTTACACGTTTTTGTGCACCAGCGTTAAATTGCAGAGTGATTTCTTGCACTGTAGTCCGTCTATTCGCTGTTACAATGGGAGCTAGCCGACGATGACCCCGCTCATCCACACGCTGTTGTCCACGGCGGTTGGCCCTTGCAGGGATGTTTTTACCGGATTCGATGTACTCACGGTGCACCCGTGACACAGTGGCTCGTGAAAATTACAGTGCCTGCACGACTTCCGAGATGGAGTGACCCATTCGTCGGACCCCGGCAATTTGCCCACGATCAAATGCGCTTAGATCCTTCGTCTTACCCATACTGCGTCCGACTCTTACTGATTCCCGTCGCATCACTTCTTATATTGTCGGATCGCTGCATACGTCATGTGGTTTCCTTTTACAGGGCCGCCCACAGCGCCACATTTGCATAACGCCAGCTGTCTCTAATTCAATTGCTCTTCAGTGTATACTCGTATATAAAGTAAAGCAGGAAAATGTGTGTGTTTCTGTCCACTAATTGTTAGACCACTTCTAAATGGTCAAGAGATCTAAAAATTGGTATGCTAATAGGTCTTAATGTCCGTATACCCAGAAAAGTCCGAAAACCAAAATGGCGTACTTAGAACACTGTCTGCTTAAATTTTTCGTGAATTGTTCGACCACTTCTAAATGACCTAGAAATCTGAAAATCGGCATGCTGATAGAACTTAACATCTGTATAATTAGAAAAGTCCAAAAAAATATATCAAAATGGTGATTTTGGAACATTTGCTTGAATTTTTTTGTGAATTGGTCAACCACGTCTTAATGACCTTGAGATCTGGAAATTGGCATGCTGTGATAGATCTTAAGGTACGGATACCTAGAAGTCCATAAACCAAAAAAAAAAAAAAAAGAAAAAAAAAAAAAGAAATTGGCAGCTTTGGAACATTGTTTGCTTTAATTTTTTATGAATTGTTTGAATACTTCCAAGTGACTTAGAGACCTGAAAATTGGCATGGTGATAGGTGCTAAGGTCTGGATACATAGAAAAGTCTGAAAATCAAAATGGTAGGTTTAGAACATTGTCTGCCTGAATTTTTCGTGAACTGTTCGATCACTTCTAAACGATCTGAAAATTAACCAAAAAATTTGAAAGGTGTATCTTAGCTTTACTGTTCAAAATGCTGATAAGTTTAAAGATAACTATGCCAGAAACGTTGAAATGCTGTAAAACTTCCATGACATTTTTATTTAAATTTAAGGGGCACCAAACCGAGTTACCATTTTATGTCAAATCACATGCATTGATGTCACGAGCTTGTTCTAAATTGTAAAACAGTTACTGATCTTAAATTACTTTCTTTCCTTTAATTACTTTTCCCTTTCTTTAATTTTATGTGCAAAAAATTATTTTATGTATTCATCGTTTGCAGAAGGGCATGACTGCTTGTTCTTACACATGGCATTCATGGTTAAATATCAGCATAAATTACACAAGTAATTTATCTTTGAAAATTTATCCCAGCTCTGATTGACATATGTAACAAATTTTATTACCGTAATTTCAGGTAGATAAGATGCAGCGTATATGAGTTCAAAATTAAATTTTCAGCCTACACGGCTTTTAACAGCATGGCGGCGTATGCGGCTTTTTTTTTTTTTTTTTTTTTGCGGAGCAAAATTATGTAACAAAAAACGTTTTGGCTTGTTGTTCCATTCTTGTTTCCGCGAGAAGATACCTCAATAGAGAGGGAATGTAATAAAAATGTTACTGCCACATTCAGTAAATTCCACCCCCCCCTTAAAACAAGACATGAAAATAATAGGTTATAGGATTGAGGTGGGACAGGTAAGAGAGAGATAACTCCGATAAAACTCTGAAAAATATCCGTGGCTCGGGGAAACTTCGCAGGGAATTGATCTTGTTAGCAAGGATTGCCCTTGTTTCATGTTCCTAGCAACTAACTCTCTTTGAACTCATGACATCATGAGCTTTGCTCCGAGGCTAACTCTCTCTCTCTCTCTCTCTCTCTCTCTCTCTCTCTCTCTCTCTCTCTCTCTCTCTCTCTCTCTCTCTCTCTCTCCCTCCCCTCTTGAAATGGGGTATCCGACTGCCATCCAAGATCGATTGTCATTGGTCAATAACAGCACGTACAAATTTTGTCAGTGACGTGTGCGTTCGTTGCATTCAGTTCACCAAATCACATTTTCTCGAGTACGCTACACGTAGTTCTACGTTATCATGGAAAGTAAAATGACGAAACACAGAAGTTATACTTCTAGTTTTAAGCTAATGGTTAATAAATATGTTTTTCCAAATCCTGGAAAAACATCAAAACTTCAACGATTATTTCGGGCTTCACTGAAGTAAACATTATTTTTAAAAACTGCGGTGAAATGCCAGAAGACAGCGAAAGTGATGCGGTGATGCGGAAGACCCCGAAGTTTTTTTTAGATGATGCGCTTTTAAAACTTTTAAATTTGGACAGTGAAGTTTCTGATTTTGATGGATTTGATTGGAAAACTATGTGTACCATATATTTTCAGAATGTTGTGCATGTATTTTTCAAATTCTTGAGGTATAAATGTTTTATAATTGGTTTAAGCACCTTATGAATTCTTTGAGTAAATTTTTATAAAATAGGTAGTGGGGTAAGTGTTATCCTTAAGACTGAATCTTGTTTAATTTATATTTTTATTTATTATTCGAAAGATCAGGTACTATACTTTTATCTACTTAATGTTTTCAAGATTCTGCCGTGGTACTACCCCAACTTACTGCGAAGGTGCAGTGTTTCTGGTGATTTATTTTTCCATTCCGCCCCCTTTCTTTTATTGCTGCAATGTATACGCCAGTGCGGCTTATTTACCCAATATTACGGTATATTCAGTGGCTTAAATTCTAGGCTAGCTAAGAAATGCCCAGGGAATTCCAATAAAAACGCTATCAAAATGTAACTGAAAATTCATTTTCTTTGCTAAGAGAACCAAATCTCACTATCAAATGTCATCTGCAAAATTGCTAACTCAATCACTTATCTCATATGCACTGTTTTTTCAGGCTGACTGGGAAGCATAAATACCATAAAGTAAGAAAGATGATACTTTATGGTTAACAGTTTGGCTAACTTTCACAGTGTAAGTGAAGTCAGGTATGTGACTACAGACAGGGCACACTTAACCTCTCCTGTTCCAACCAGTAATGTTCCTGGGAATCCAGAAATGTCACATGATTTCAAGATTTTTTTTTCATTTTTTTTTTAAGTAGCACTATTTGTAGTGTAATTTTCTGCTACAAGCTACTTAATTTTGTAGTGTGCTACTGTAACAACTGCATTTTTCTATTTATAGTAATGTTACAGGCTACCCTACTGTAAATGTAGCATGTTACAGATCACTGGGGATACATGATAAATTCATTTTCAGTTCTCCATATATTTACATGCACGTATTTCTCGATGTCTCGTGATTTAAAAATCTGTTTTTCTTACGTTATTTTTTTCAGGTAGAACCATTTAATTGTGGTTTTGACTGTTGTAACTTTTTACATGTTATATTTCCTTTGAGTGAAAAACAATTTCTCAGTTGGAAGTTACTAATATTCTCTGCGAATATATATCTCTGTAATCGAATGTGATTCAAGGAAAAATCTTTCACGTACCTTTCGGTTGTAGGTGGTCGATGTTCAAATCTTTTGCACGGTTGTTCTCATCAGGTTCTTGAGTGTAGGCTTTTTTAGAAGTTAGTCCGCACATTTTCTTGAGTAGGATAGATATACTTTTTTAGTTGAACTACGAGAGGCACATGAAGACAAAGGAGATGTGAAAACGTTAATCACTCGAAAAAATATTCGCATGAGGAAATGCAATCATAAATAATACAATGGCGGAAAGTGAGAAAAGAAAACCAAGAAGGAATTGGCGGACGATCATGAAATTTACATATGTTAATGGGTTCGAGTTTACGTAGGTGTGATGTTAATTTCGGGGCCAACCGGTGAGCGCTTTCGCCACAGCACGTCATAATATGCAAATTATCATCGGTGGTATTTAAGGAGTACGGCGAAGTGAATGTAATCAGTCGTCGGCGTACGGACACGTGCGAAGACCCTGAAGAAGCTGCAATGCCTGGACATGGAAGACGTTTACGATTTCAGCAGTTATTGGACTTTGAGCGAGGTCGTCTTGTCGGACTCCGCGAGGCCGGGTGGTCGTATCGTCGTATTGCGGAGCGAATTGGACGGGAAGTATCGGTGGTGGTACGATGGTGGCGTAGATGTTCCGAGGAACATTCCCACACGAGAAGACCTGGAATGGGAGTCACAGTCAGACTGATGAGTGGACCGATTGACACATAAGAAGAGCGGCGTTGTCAGGCAGAACATCCACTGCAACGCAAATCCAAGCTGCCGTCGAACCTGAGGTGACTGTGCGAACAATCCGCAACCGTCTACTGGATGCAGGACTACGTGCACGTGTGCCTCTGGCATGTGTACCACTGACTCCAGCTCACCGTCAGGAACGGCTGCAGTGGTGTCGCCAACGTCTGCACTGGAGAACGCAATGGCAATCTGTCGTGTTCAGCGATAAAAGCAGATTCTGCTTGGGAACCTCCGATGGCCGTATGTGTGTTTGCAGAAGCACAGAGGAGCATCTCCACCCTTCTTGCATCCGCCAGCAACACACAGGGCCTACACCTGGTCTCCTGGTGTGGGGAGCGATCAGCTATCGCTCCCGTGTTATCGCTTCCATACACAACTAGTGTTTGTACCGCGTACGTTATACAGCACCTCCTACATCAACAACATCATTCAGCCCGTTGTTGTGCCATTTGTAAGGTCGGTCCATCAGGGTGTTTTCCAGCAAGATAGCGCACACCCACACACGGCACGTGCAATGCAACATGCACTTCAGGGTGTGAGACAACTTCCATGGCCTGCACGTTCACCGGATTTGTCCCCCATTGAGCAGGTGTGGGATTTTATGGGACAACGACTTATCCGGTCTCCACGGCCAGCCACGACCATCCCCGATTTACGCGTCCAGGTTGAGGATGCTTGGAACTCAATACCCCAATATTACATCCAACATCTGTACGACAGACTCCATGCCAGAATTGCACAGTGTGACGCAGTTCATGGCGGTTCAACCTCGTACTAACCATGTTACATGGAAATGTTATTTTTCAGTTTACCAGCAAATACAGCTGTATTTTGCCATAATGTTTTGATCACGTTATCCTCTGTATTCCGTTATTATGTTGTATAAATTTCGTTGGTATCAGACATCTCCTTCTTGGTGTTCTTTTTTCACTTTCCGCCAGCGTTTAATCCCCATATTTATTATAGAGATGGTAATTTCGTAAATGAAGAATTCCTCTTCCCACATATGCTCATACCCATGCACTCTAATATTCCTCAAATTTTAGTTAATTCTTTGTTCATATAATTAACATCATTAATGTTTATTATATATATTTTTTCTGTTTTAAGGTGTGAATCAGTTTTGGGAGAATTTCTATTGAGAATTACTGAGCATCCACAGAAGGTCAACTTTGCAGCTATGGTGAACACGCTGATTGTTCACTCCAATTCCTCAGGTTAGTGAAATAAAATAATGTTAGGATGTATGAACATGTAAAACAAGGAGTCAGTATGCATGCAGTGGTGTCACCCAAAATTTCTATCAATGGGTCTGCGCAGAAGAAAATCTGTGAAAACATGTTAATATTGGGTTGTCGGAAAAGTCATGACATATTTTAGCCATGTTTTGCAAAGGTCATTTATTGATAGGAAGAACAACGATCAATCAATGATATAATGCCCGTTTTGTTCGATAACCTTTTGCCATCTTTCAGTGAGGTGCAGAATCCCTCGATCATAGAAGGACCTGTCTTTCGTGGCGAAAAACTCTACAAGGTGCTGATTTACAGCCTCACCTGAATTGAACGTTATATCACGCAAGGACTGTTGAAGCGAGCGAATCAAGTGGAAGTCTGACGGCGCAAGATCAGGCGAGTATGCTGGGTGTGACAACACATCCCACCTAAGCTCCAATAATTTTTGGCGGGTGATCAAACTTGTGTGTGGTCTCGCATTGTCGTGATGGAACACAACCCCCTTATGATGAACGAGCTCTGGACGTTTCTGCATGACGGATTCGTTCAAACTGTCCAATTGCCGACAGTACACATTCGAATTGATTGTTTGGTTCCATGGTAGGAGCTCGAAAAACACAACACCTTTAAAATCCCACCACACTGAAACCAGAACCTTCAGCTGAGGAATGTCTGCTTTGGATGTCGTTTGAGGCGAAGCAGCATGTCGAGAACAAGACCGTTTGCGCAGCACATTGTTGTACACAATCCACTTTTCGTCACCAGTTATCAGTCGCTTCAAAAAGGATCTTTTTCTCACGTTTAATGAGCATATCACAGATGTTTATACGCGCCGTCAATTGAGCTTCTTTGAGTTCACGAGGAACCCACACATCGAGCTTGCTTACGTATCCCAGCTTCTTCAGGTGGCCGTGAACGCTTGAATGATGGGTGTGCAATGTGTCCGCAATCTCTCGTGTCGTGTAGCGTGGGTATGACTCGATCAATGCCTTGATTTGGTCGTCATCAACCTCCGTGGGCCTCCCGGACCGAGGAGCATCGTTGAGGTCAAAATCACCAGCATGGAATTTTGGGAACCACCGCTGGCACTGACGTTCTTGTAGAGCATTATCACCGTACACTTTACGCAACTTTTTACAAGCTCGACGCGCATTCTTCCCTTTACGGAAGTAAAACAGTAAAATATGGCGAAAATGCACAGTTTAGTCTTGCATCTTCAACTTGATGTCAGATCTGTGCAAATCAACCAAATCGCTCACTATTCCTTTTAGGCTGCAGTTAGAACTGGCACCTGTCGAATGCCATAGCGATAACAGAGCTGCGCATGACTCTAGTTCTTCCAAAACCTCCCAACCGCCATCGGGTGCCAAAATGCGTCATGACTTTTCTGACAACCCAATAATTTACCATTGTTCTAACAGCAGAGCTGCCAAGTGTCCCAGGTTACTCGGATTCCCTCCAATTTCGAAAATATTTTCCGGAAATCCGATTTTTCTACAAAAAATGCAGTTTTGTGGTTTTATGTTTTCTTCTTTTATTTATTTATTATGCATGGTATTTTTCCCTCCTCATTAACGATGTCAGCAATAATTTTTTTCCAGTATCAATGCTGGCTGTGGTAGTTGGTAACAAATGAAGACAAGTGTATTTTTATGTTAATCCATAATACTTCAAGCACCAAGGCTGTGAGCCCCGTGATAGTAGTAAGACAATCAGTGTCTTGGAAAGTTAAAGTACTTGTTTGTAACGTCACATCCACGGTGCTTGTGCAGTGGCTTGCGAGGGATTGGAATTCTGCGCCAAAGCAAAAATGTTGCACCATTGTGTGACAAAACCACTGTGCCCCATTGTTGTCATCTTTGGCACTTCGACACCATAAATTCTCTGAGCACACCATTCCATTTGATGCTGAGCAAAACCATATGGTGAGAAGAAAGATTAAAGATATTCCAAGTACTATGGATTTTGCATAATCATTATGGAAATGATCAGTCCGCTACGAACTATGGAAAACATTGAGTATGTTATGAAAATCGAAAATCTCAGTGAAAATATGTTATTGAACATCCGTGTAAAGTTTATTTTCGTATTTTCAAGATATTTCGATTGAAAAACCAGAAAAAAGTCTGCGAATTTTGCAGACATTCGTAATCACACTGAAAATGACTGCTGTAACAGCGATCAGAATGCCATGTCATTTTCTGTTTCCACATATTAAGTTTTCCCGACTTTTTTTTTTTTTTTTTTTGTTAGTGATTAGATTTTTATTTTTTGATGTTTTCTGTGTGTGCGTGTGAGATCATGTTCCTCGTTCTTAATATCTTCGGTAAGAGTGAAAAGGATTAATATGAAAAGGTATTTTTTTAAGAATTTTTTTCTAATGAAATGCATGTTACTCTATTTCTAATACATACTTCTTCAAAATTAATCAATAGAAAACAGTAATTTTCATGCCTTTCCCTTTCACTAAAGGAAATTAAATTTTAGATTGGTATTTAATCTCTCCGTGGTGGAAACCGCGCAATTTTCGTGTCCCGTAAAATTGTTTCATGGCAAAGTGAGCAACGCAGTATTGATTTTTCACATTTAATTTTCCATAAAATTCATGTTTTCCAATTTCTTAGTCGCATCTTACTCATACCTGAGATTCTTCCGTGGATTCACGGAATTCTGATTTTCCTGTCATCATTTGGGCCATTTCCGAGATCGATGCAAAACTGAAAAGTAGGTACGGCCGTTGATGTCTTGGTTTTTGATTTCGAAAAGTTGGTAGCTCTGTCTAGCAGTCAACTCATTCAGTTCCTAAGCATGCGCAATGTCTACGAATTTGGAACCATTTCCATTACGTATCACTAGGCTGTTCTCTGAGATTCAGTGGTTAGCTCCTCAAAGAAAGTATATCTGCCAGATTGTTTAACTTTTGGACCTAGATTATACATACCGTTGATGTATCAGATGTCTACATTTACAGTGATCTTGGCATGCACACGAGTTTCACTGATATCCCTCACACGACGCACACAAAACCTCGTGTACTTCATACTCATTATCTTTTTCCCATGCACACATTCCTGAATCTGATCCTTCCTCAATTTCCTGGTCCTTCCTAAGAATAGTATCCAACTTACTAACAACATTTTGCCCCACATCACACAACTGCAACACATCTTCATTTCTCACATGATCAGAGCATAACCCCCCCCCCCCTCCTGTAAGTAATGCATCTCTCCAGCAGACAAACAACCCCTATGTCTGTTCTGTAGTACCCAGGTTTCACTGCCGTACACCAGAGTAGGGACAATTACACTTTCATACGCAGCCGTTCAGGACTTCCCTGAGAATCCATTATCCCTGTGAAATCCTTATAAAGCAGCTATGACTTTTAATGAAAATTTCACTTTCCTACTAATTTCTCCATCTAATGTATTCTCTCTGTCAAACATGCTTTCTAAATACACAAAACTCATTCACCTGGTCAATCGCTGTGCCATTTAGACTTGCATTGCATTCAGCACTAACATTCCTCGCTCAAAAACCGTAACTTTGGTTTTTCCCTTATTTATACTCAGCTTGAATTTCATGCAAACTTCGTACATCCGAGACAGCATACTCTGCAAATTACTTTTGCTCTCTGCCAACAGGACAGTGTCATCAGCATACAGTAATCTGCACACACGGATATCACCAAGACATAAACCACTATTATCTATTTTGGCATCACACATGCATGCATCCATAAATATATTAAACAGCCATGGTGACATTACACAACCTTGTCTAACTCCTGCACCAATGGAAAACCATTTTGATAAAACACCATTCACTTGTACACAAGCTCTACAGCCAGCATACATGGCTTTTACACTATTAAGTAGATTCCCAGTAACACCATATTTATTCATTACCTTCCACACAAGTATCCTATTTACTCTGTCATAAGCTTTCCCTGGCTGTGAAATCCTGCAGTATTGAAGATGCATGCATTAATATTATTAATAACATATATGAAAACGCAAGTGCAAAGATTCAGATATTTGAGAATACAGCACTCATAAAAATTGGAAAGGGAGTGAGACAAGGTGACATTATATCTCCAAAACTCTTTAATGCCACATTGAAAAATGTCTTTCAATCACTGAACTGGGAAAACAAAGGAATAAAGATTAATGGAGATTATCTAACTCACCTTCGTTTTGCTGATGACGTAGTCATTTTTGCAACTACCCCATTAGAGCTGCAGAGTATGATCCAGGAACTTGCTGACAAGAGTAAAGAAGTGGGATTAAAAGTGAACTTTCAGAAGACAAAAGTGATGTTCAATGCTTTTACAAGAAATGAAGATTTGTCGATTGATAAGGAAAAGCTGGAGACAACCACTACCTACATTTATCTTGGACAGCAGATATCAAGTGAAGGTCACATTGATGAAGAAATTAATCGATGTATAAAACTTGCCTGGAGAGCTTTTGGAAGAAACAGTATAATTTTCAAGAGCAATAAGCCATTATGTCTTTAAAGAAAAGTTTTTGATCAATGCATCCTTCCAGTGCTTTCGTATGGTGCAGAGACGTGGACCTAAACTAAAAGAGACATACAAAGACTGCAGACAACTCAAAGCACCATGGAGATGTGCATGCTTGGTGTAACCAGGAGAGATAAAAAGAGGAACTCGTGGATCAGAAAAATGACTAGAGTGGAAGACATCATGATCAGAGTAAAATCCCTGAAATGGCAATGGGCTGGACATATTGCCAGAAGGACAGACCATCGATGGACAGCTGAAATTTTAGACTGGATTCCAAGGGACAGGAAAAGACCCAGAAAAAGACCACATGTGAGATGGGTGGATGAAATTCAAAAGTATGGGGTGTAGCACGGACCAGACTGGCACAAGACAGACTGTTGTGGAAGAAACTTGGGGAGACCTTCGTCCATCAGTGGATTGATAATGGTTGACAATTATGATGAAGCTTTCCCTAAATCTGTGAAGGCAGCGAAAATCTTCTTACCAACAAACAGATACTTTATGATCATCATGTGTAATGCAAAAATTTGGTTAGTGCAGTCATAAAACCACACTGTACACCCCACTCTTTCTCTGATGTAAGACCTCATACCATTTTCATGCTGTTTAATTGTTTAATAATCTCTACTTTTGTTTCCATAGTTACAATCTGTCTCTTCTTTCCACATTTCTCTGCATGTTATCGATGACATGTGACTATTATCCAAGTGGACAACCAATACACAACTTTATAGAAATAAAAAATAAATGGGCGTAATTTTGTGCTAGTGCACACCGTTGATAAGCGATCTCAAATGGTCACTGTTTTCACATCCAGCGGGCAGCCTATCTGCCGTTTTTGCATTGTGAGCTCACCAGCACCATTTCATATCCGTAGTTGTAAGCAAAAGATGTGCTACAAGATGCAACTGCATAACTCTGAAACCACATTATTCAAAACTGCATAAGATGGTGACTCACAGTAATCAACTAATAGGATCAGAGAAAACCTCAGAACAGGGAACACGGACTGTCAGCGATCTACAACAATTATGTAATTTTAAATTAATTAATGCGTTTAGATTGCTATTACTAGCATTCAGAAAGCCATCTTTGAAACTTTACAACTGGTGATGTAGATATTTTATCTAACACTAAAACATTTGCATTTGGCACTAAGATGTATTGAATATATTTCAAATACCGTAATTTCGGGTAAATAAGCCACACGGCTCAGTGATAAAAAAAGGGACAGAATGAAAAAAAAAAATCACCAGAATTGCCGCACCTTCGCAGTAAGGTGGGGTAGTACCATGGCAGAGTCTTGAAAACATTACGTAGGTAAAAATACAGTACCTGATCTTTCAAATAATAAATAAAAATATCAATTAAACAAGATTCAATCTTAAGGATAACACTTACCCTACTACCTATTTTATAAAACTTTACTCAAAGAGAATTCATAAGGCGCTTAAACCAATGATAAAACATTTATACCTCAAGAATTTAAAAAATATACGCACAACATTCTGAAAATATCTGGTACACATAGTTTTTCAATCAAATCCATCAAAATCGAAAACTTCACTGCCCGAATTAAAAATTTTAAAAGCTCATCATCTAAAAAAACTTCGGGTCATCCGCATCACTTTCGCTGTCTTCTGGCGTTTCACCGCAGTTTTTAAAAATAATGTTTACTTCAGTGAAGCCTGAAGTAATCGTCGAAGTTTTGATGTTTTTCCAGGATTCGGAAAAACAAATTTATTTACCATTAGCTTAAAATTAGAACAGGGTTCCCACTCAACCTGGAAAACAGGGAAAACCTGGAATTCTCATGGAATTTGAAAATGGTTCCAAAAATCAGGGAAAATTACCCTTTTTTTTTTTTTTTTTTTTTTTTGTAAAAATCAATGGATACTTTATTTTGCCAAAAAAAAATTATTTTTTTTTAAGATTTCAAACTTTTGCTTGCAATTACTGCCTGCCTAGAATTTGGTAGATCTTACTTTCGATTATGTTAAGTATTTTTTCCTTTATTCTCTAACAAAAGATGCAAAATTGAATTTTTAAAATTGCCAGTTATTAAGCTTTTGTTTAATTTATGCAGGCAGTTGTTATAACATGGAACAATTAGGCACAATGGCTCCTGCTTGAAGAAACACTTCAGAAGAGAACCAACCAAATGATGGATCAAAGTCCTTTGTCTGTTGGTTTTCTTGAAACATGTTTCTCTGAACCGAGATATTCCATCATTAAGCTTAACTGCATTGTGTTATAGAAAAACTGAAACTATTCAACTAACAGATTTTTTCTTACATATGACCTGTTTCTATGGGAATGTATTTACAAATTCTGTGTGGGTAGTATTCACAAAAGTTCACGGAACTTTGGTACAGAAAATAATGTGCACAGTTAGTTGTTATTAACGAAAAGCAGGTACTTTTATAAAGACAAATTACGTAAAGAATTTACAAGTGTGTGCTTTGGTGAGAAAAATGAATGGAATGGAATGAAATGTAACAATTCTTTGCAACATGCCACTCTGGAAAACTTGGAAAAGTCAGGGAATTTTTTCATTACTTTTGAGTGGGAACCCTGTAGAAGTATAAGTTCTGCGTTTTGTTATTTTACTTTCCATGATAACGTAGAACTACGCGTAGCGTACTCGAGAAAATGCGATTTGGCGAACTGAATGCAACGAACGCCCACGTCACTGACAAAGTTTGCACGTGCTGTCATTGACCAATGACAATCAATCTTGGAAGGTAGTCGGATATCCCATTTCAAGAGGGGAGAGAGAGCGTTAGCCTCGGAGCGCAGCTGATGACGTTACAAGTTCAAAGAGAGTTAGTTGCTCGGAGCATGAAGCAAGGGTGATCCTTCCTAAGAAGATCGATTCCCTGTGAAGTTTCCCCCAGCCACAGATTTCTTTCAGAGTGTTATCGGAGTCACCTCTCTCTTGCCTGTCCCAACTCAATCCTATAACCTATTATTTTCATGTCTTGTTTTAAGAGGGAGTGGGTGGAATTTTTTTGCATGTGGCTGTAACATCGTTATTCCATTCCCTCTCTATTGAGATACCTTCCCGCAGAAAAAAATGGAACAACCCCAAACGTTTTTTGTTACATAATTTCGCTCCGAAAAAAAAAAAAAAAATTTCGCTCCGCCAAAAAAAAAAAAAAAAAAAAAAAAAAACCACCAAAAAAAAAAAAAAAAAAAAAAAAACTTACCACAAAAAAAAAAAAAAAAAAAAAACTTACCACCAAAAAAAAAAAAAAAAAAAAAGCTGTATAAGACACGTGGGCCAAAAATTTTATTTTGAACTCATATACACCACGGCTCATCTACCTGAAATTACGGTACTTCTGGGAACCTTTCTTGAAAGCAACATATGCTGAGAGTTTTTAATGAGAGCAAGAATTTTAGTGGCATATGAAGAATGTTTTCAAAAATTGTTAGAAGTCACCACGTTTAAAAAAAAATGGCATTTCATTTAGAAAGCACTTTTGCATGCTAAACAGAATGTACTGCATGAATATTGCTGTGCATCTTCTCATGTCTAGCAGTTAAGTTGTGTTGTGTAAGGTATGTAGAAGAGTGGATCAAAAAGTAACGCACACGATTTTTTTTTTTTTTTGGCAACAGTTTAACAGATAGGCAAAAGAAAACATGTGTACAGCAAAACTACATTTTTTAGCAATTTTTCAACATAAAAACTAAGATGCTCAAGACATTTATCCCAGCGTGGTACCAATTTTAGTTATACCTTGTTCATGAAAGTCTGTTTTCTGGACTACACTGAAGAGCAATTGAATTAGAGTCGCTGGCGTTATGCAAATGTGGCGCTGTGGGTGGCCCTGTAAACAGAAACGACATGACGCGTGCAGCGATCCGACAATATAAGGAGTGATGCGATGGGAATCAGTAAGAGTCGGACGCAGTATGGGTAAGACGAAGGATCTAATTGCATTTGATCGTGGGCAAATTGTCGGGGCCCGACAAATGGGTCACTCCATCTCGGAAGTCGTACAGACACTGGGATTTTCACGAGCCACTGTGTCACGGGTGCACCGTAAGTACATCGAATCTGGTAAAACCATCCCTGCAAGGACCAACTGCCGTGGACAACAGCGTGTGGATGAGCGGGGTCAGCGTCAGCTAGCTCGCATTGTAATAGCGGATAGGCGGGCCACAGTGCAAGAAATCACTCGGCAATTTAACGCTGGTGCACAAAAGCATGTAAGCAGCCACACCATACAGAACCATCTCCTTGCTATGGGGTACAGAAACCATCGTCCCACGAAGGTACCGCTGCTGACCGCACATCACAGGGTGCAAAGATTAGCATGGGCGCGGGGAACATCGCCTTTGGACCCTAGACATGTGGGAAAATGTTGCCTGGACTGATGAGTCGAGATTCACGTTGGTACATGCGGATGGCAGGATACGAGTACGGTGCAAACCACATGAAGCGATGGATCCTTCTTGCCAGCAGAGTACTCTTCAAGCTGGTAGGGGTGGCATTCTCGTCTGGGGACTGTTTACATGGACTGAAATGGGACCTCTAGTACGTGTGACATCGTCCCTTACAGGTCAACGTTACGGGGATATCCTGGACGACCATTTGCTCCCGTTTGTGCGTCTTCAACATCCCACTGGGAACTTCATCCTGCAACAAGACAATGCACCGTGCCATCGCTCTCGAATTGTACCCGAATGGTTAGATGAACACTCCGCCAACGTGTCCTCGCTTCCTTGGCCAGCTAGGTCACCTGACCTCAATCCCATCGAGCACATCTGGGATGCCATCGAGAGAGATGTTTGACCCTCCATCAAATCTTCATGAACTGTGGGAGCTTGTTCAGGGGTCGTGGATCCGTATGGCTTCCCAACACTTCCGGTGTCTTGTTGAATCCATGTCGAGATGAATCGCCGCCGTTATCAGGGCGAAAGGTGGTTCTACACGTTACTAGACAGGTATCTCTAACTCAATTGCTCTTCAGTGTACATGGGCCACCTGCAGACAACTCATTTGACTTCGTCAGCCAAATCAAAGCGTTGGCATTCCAGGAATCTTTTCAAAGGACCAAACAGATGAAAATTTGAATGAGCTAGATCTGGACTGTATGGTGGATGTTGGAGCACCTCCCAGACAAATTGCGAATTTTGAGACAAGCGCATTGAGCAACATGTGGGTGAGCATTGTCACAAAGCAGTCTGACATTTGCAGTGTTTCGGTCTTCTGTCATAAAGGACATCACGCAACTTTGTCAATGTGTTAGCTTAGGGTTGGACATTCACAGGGCTCCCCTTTGGATGAAACTCTTCCAGGAGACCACCATGCATGTCCCAGAAGACCATCATGGGGAATTTTTGTGCAGATTGGGTTATTCTGAATATTTTTGGTGGCCAGGAGTCAGAATGTTTCCACACCATACTGGCCTTTTTTTTTTTCGGGAGTGTAGTGGTACACCCAGGACTCATTGCCAGTCACTACACCTGCCAGAAATCCATGTCCTTTTGCTGCGTAACTAGCATCAAGTGGTCCAAGGATGACATCATTCTCTGTTCCTTCTGGTTGTCTGTCAAGTTCTTAGGCACCCATCATGCACTATCCTTTCATATTTGGCAATTTGTCATGCACAATATCATATGCTATACCACAGGGACGGCGGAAAGTGAAGTTCCTTGACCGGGCCCGGAATTTCGAATTGTGGTGTACTCTAGGTGGTTAGAATAAGATATCTCGAGATGCCCTTGTTAATGGAGAAGTACTACTTTCTTTGAAGCCTATAACAGCGAGCTACGGCCGTCAAAGTGTGGGAATGCTGATGGTTCTCAAGGCTATTGCAATCCAAATGTTTCCAATTTCGCATCGTAACTTGCTGCCCATGTGTGAGAAAATACTGAATTTACAAAATTCTTAATTATTTTGAGGCTTCTTCCCATTTTTATTTTAAATTGAAATACAAGAACGTGAGTGCGGAATTCTAAACGAAACATGACATTAAAATTGAAAACTTCATTCGTATAAGAAGTATAATTCATTCCGGTTTGATATTAACACTGTCACTTCCGAAATACAAACAGTTGAAAGTACGTAGGTATCATGTAGACAAGCATCAAATTTCCACACTTTGCGGCTTCACGGTTAAGAGGCTCAGGGCATCTCCAGAAATATTATTCTAACCTCCTTGGGTGTATCCCCTCCCTTCTCGCTTCCTGGAGCAAACAGAAAAAAGGCAATGCCTAAGGAGCTTTGTTGGGGATTAAGACCCCCCCTCCCTTCCCCACACACCTCGACCACTTACCTAGAGGAACTTCCTAAGGCACATCGCAACAGTCGCACATGTGCTAAATGAATAAAAAAAAAAAATCTTGGCTGAAATTATTGACCGGGACCGGGCGGTTCCGCCGCCACTGCTATACCATACAAAATGTTGAACTGCTGAACCAATGTGCGCAGATGGATCTGCCAGTCATTCAGAATTGCCTGTTCAGTGCCTCTCACAGTGGCAGGTGATGATGCGGTTACAGGTCGACTGGAATATGTCGAATCCGTAAGGTTGCCACGGACCTCTGCAATGGCCGTAATTAGGTAAGCCCGGCCCGTATATTTCTCCTGTTTCCAAGGCCCGGGCTGGCCCGTAAAATTTAAACAATTATCAAAACACGAATTTGACACCTGGTGCACTCGGTCATTCGACTCCTGAAGAGTTTTGGTTTTCTTAATTGGTACATGTATTCTATTACAATAATTGCTTATTCAAAATATTTCTGAGACACTGTATAAGTCACGTGACGTCCGAGGAGGGAGGGAGGGAGGGGGGCTTGTATACTCAAAAATATTTCATGAAAAGGACAATTTCCGTGCCTTTCAAATTTTTGGGTTTTCAAGTTATCATTCCCTTCCGCCGGACTTGGAAATATCCTTGGGGATAAGGAGGGGGGGTTAATTTGAAAAGTACGAAATATCCAGAATTATGTGTCCGATCATTTTACTGGGAGAATATTTTATGGCTTTATAAACTGCACCTATCTCTACTGGCATATCATATCACTGGAACCCAATATGTCTCTCGTGTGTGTGGGGGGAACACATTTGTGCCGCTTAAGATGTGATGTTCCAGATTTTGTGCTGTCATAACTCAAAAAGTTTTTTGCATTTAGTATGCACTGCACAACATTTTCCAGCCGACTAGTTTCAGAACGGGACAGCAATTTAAAATATTTCCAAATATTTCTTTTCCCCTTTACATTGTCTGCAAGCACATATTCTCCAGAAGCGATTTTTTCGCGAAAATCTTTCGCTTTCTTGAACTCCATAATAAGTATGGAAGAGTATTTATCAGCAACACTAAACTGAGCATATGCTAAGAGAAAACAACGACAGACTGCCCAGCTAATCAGTGTCACAGAAGTTTTGAAAGCTGCTGCCTGAGAGTACAAATAGAGAAAATATGGCACAGATTTATTCACAGAAGTCTGTCTCAGCCCATTTCTCCCATGGCATTTAAGACAACTTAAAAGCTTTTCACACATCTGGAGAACAAAGTGCCGCCGACCAGAACAATTAAAAAGATCGTCCGCGAGCGGGTGCCCCGGTTTAGAAATGCTGCAGTTAATAGCCTGCCCTGAAGAATGAGAGGAGGGTAAAGGTTAGAGAGAGAGAGAAGGGACCACATGCACATTGAAAAACTAAGGGAGCTGACCAACTCCAATTGTTTTGTGAGATGGGAGGATGTCGTAAAACTTCTATTTTTTCCATCAGGGGAAATTATTCAATCTTATCCTGCTGCTGTATGTTGCGAGTTTTCCAAATGAGAAAGGCACCGTATAGTGATTGTTTTGCTCATAAAAAACAAACAAAAAAACCCTGCTCAGTCCGTGTCTGTTTTACATTAAATATTGAAAGCCCGTTTTCCCAACTTAGAAATTAGCAAAGCCCCGACCCGGGCCCGTGCAGACCTCTAGAAACTGCACCATCTGCAGAAGTTGCCGAGGCCCATACAATTGCCACCAGGCACTTTGACCATTTCTTTGTGAATTTCCATCAGAGTTTTTTTTTTTTTTATTTAAATAAATTGGCTTACATCGTTTTGCTTTTCATTTCTAGACATCTCTGGCAAACGTGACTTTTTTGTGCATTCATTCATACTGTCTTTGCCATGACGACACCTGATCCAGCAAAATGTGCAGTATGTAACGTGATATTCGAACTCCTCTGCAAAACTGCAACCTGCAAAGAGAAAAAAATTGCTGTATGTTACTTTTTGATCCTCTCTCGTATGAATCACTGAGACTTTGTCTTATGACATATTTTGTGATGAGCTTAACATAACTCTAGAATATATAACTGATTGTGGGGTTTACTGAGCAATGAAAAAAAATTAATGGTCAAATTTTTGGGCAGAACCCTTACCCTTCATCAGGACTACACTAGAGTAAGTGTTGCCAACCTTGGGTGAAACTCCAGCCTTTAAAATCGTTTTATGTAGTGCCTCTTCTTTTCTCTATTTCTAGACTTTCCAAGAGTTTTCCCTTGAAGAAGTGCTGCTGGTGGGATAGCACTTCTACTGAGTCCCAAAGAATTTTATGTCCAGTGGCTTGAACATATCTGTCCAGTACAGTCTTGTTAGTCATGTTTCTAATAGCTGCTTTTATGCTCTGCCAGCCTGGTCTTAGCTGTCTGCCTATCTCTCCCACATAATTGAGACTACATTCACGTGTGACATTGTAGACTACTACTCCTTGTAATAAGATATAAGTTTCTTTCTGTTTTAAATTTGGCAGGTAGTTGCTGATTTTATTTACCAAGCCTAGAACTAGTCTAATTTGAATTTGTTTACTAATCCTCTGTAGGTTTTTTTGTAGCTTTGCTGATTTTATTTACCAAGCCTGGAGCTAGTCTAATTTGAATTTTTTTTTCTAATCCTCTGTAGTTTTTCTGTAGTTTTGCTGATTTTATTTACCAAGCCTGGAGCTAGTCTAATTTGAATTTTTTTACTAATCCTCTGTAGTTTTCCTGTAGTTTTGCTGATTTTATTTACCAAGCCTGGAGCTAGCTTAATTTGAATTTTTTTACTAATCCTCTGTAGTTTTGCTGATTTTATTTACCAAGCCTGGAGCTAGCTTAATTTGAATTTTTTTTACTAATCCTCTGTAGTTTTGCTGATTTTATTTACCAAGCCTGGAGCTAGTCTAATTTGAATTTTTTTACTAATCCTCTGTAGTTTTTCTGTAGTTTTGCTGATTTTATTTACCAAGCCTGGAGCTAGTCTAATTTAATTTTTTTACTAATCCTCTGTAGTTTTCTGTAGTTTTGCTGATTTTATTTACCAAGCCTGGAGCTAGTCTAATTTGAATTTTTTTTTACTAATCCTCTGTAGTTTTGCTGATTTTATTTACCAAGCCTGGAGCTAGTCTAATTTGAATTTTTTTACTAATCCTCTGTAGTTTTCCTGTAGTTTTCCTGATTTTATTTACCAAGCCTGGAGCTAGTCTAATTTGAATTTTTTACTAATCCTCTGTAGTTTTTCTGTAGTTTTGCTGATTTTATTTACCAAGCCTGGAGCTAGTCTAATTTGAATTTTTTTTTACTAATCCTCTGTAGTTTTTCTGTAGTTTTGCTGATTTTATTTACCAAGCCTGGAGCTAATCTAATTTGAATATTTTTACTAATCCTCTGTAGTTTTTCTGTAGTTTTGCTGATTTTATATACCAAGCCTGGAGCTAGTCCAATTTGAATTTTTTTACTAATCCTCTGTAGTTTTTCTGTAGTTTTGCTGATTTTATTTACCAAGCCTGGAGCTAGTCTAATTTGAAATTTTTTTACTAATCCTCTGTAGTTTTGCTGATTTTATTTACCAAGCCTGGAGCTAGTCTAATTTGAATTTTTTTACTAATCCTCTGTAGTTTTTCTGTAGTTTTGCTGATTTTATTTACCAAGCATGGAGCTAGTCTAATTTGAATTTTTTTACTAATCCTCTGTAGTTTTTCAAGCAATCCATTCTGGCAGGTAATTTTTCTAGTTAACAAGTATTTCGGAGTTGGCCTTTGAGTTCTTTTTTAGTAAGAATTTTGTCAACTAGAAGAGCAGGGTAATTATTATCCCGGAGAATGACTTTTAATTCTTTTCTTTGAATTTGTTTATTTACTTCAGAGGAGTTGAGCACAGCTATTTTTTCTACAAATTGAGGGATTGCGTTAGATTTCATGTATTCAGGATGGTTTGTATGAAAATCCAACATTTACTGGTGTTAGTCAGTTTTTTGTAAACTACAGTAACTATTTTTCCTTCTTGTAGAATCATAGGCAGTCCAGGAAATTAAGTTGGTTGTCTCGCTGGAGTTCTAGAGTGAATTTCAATTTTCCATCCAATGAGTTGAACCAATTAAGGATGTCTACTGGCATAGAGTTATTACTGCTGTCTACCATAAAAATAATATCATCCATATATCTCGCATATAAACTGAATATAGATAGAGTAATTAGAATTTCTTATTCAGGCTTCCCCACTTAGTAATTAGCAAGGAAAGGTGCAACAGGAGAGTCCGTCGCCAGTCCCGAGGTTTCTTTATAGACCTGATTACCAAATTGGAAAAAAATGTTTCAACACAAAGAACAGAATTTCATAGAGGCCAGTCAGCTCTACCTTGTTGAGGTCATAAAAAACTATTTTGTCTGCCAAATCTTCTGCCATAAATTCCAATAGTCGATCTGTACCAATTGTTCATATACATGGCTTGAATATCTAGACTTGCAATTATGGGATGATCAAGATGTGAGAGATTCTCTAATTTTTTTAGATCTTGAGAGGTTTTTTTAGCAAGGCAAGAGGATCTGGAAAGATTTTTTCAGGTGGTCAAGGGCGTAATATTGGAGATTTAAAAAAGGCAAATTTTTAGAATCTGCAATAGGCCTAAAAGTTCTCCTGGCTCCTCTTAGGCCTATTGTGGATTCTAAAAATTCACCTTTTTTGAATCTCCAATATTACATCCTTGACCACCTGAAAACTCTTTCCAGATCCTCCTGCCTTGCTAAAAAACACTCAAGATCTCCTAAAAAAATTAGAGAATCTCTCACATCTTGATCATCCCATAAAGTCATCAATACTTGTGTGGACCTCCTCGACACACGAATGAGTTTCCAACAATAATAATGCTCAGCATTGACTGTTTCACCAGGTTTGAGCAATTCATAGTATACAGCACTGCGCTGATCCCACCATATGCACAGCAACAACTTCCTGGCATGGATATTCGGTTTAGCGGCACTGGTGGTAGGCTGACCTGGATAAACCCACGATTTGCGCCGCTTAGGATTATCGTAGAGGATCCACCTCTCACCACAGCATAAAATCTTGTGCAGGAAATCCTTTTTCTTGAATCTGGAGAACAAGGACACAGCAACATCATAGTGCCTAGACTTGTTCTCATCTGTGGATTTGGGGGGGCACCCAACGGCCCTCCTTGTGAATCCATCCAAGCTTGTGCAGGTGCTTTGCAATGGCTTGCCGTGTTACTCCGAGTTCCTGGCGAGCTCTGACTGGGTGCGACAGGGGTTCGCGTCCAACAGTTGTTCCAGTTCCTCATCATGAACTTTCTGTGGCTGTCCCGGACGTTCTGCATCACGAAGATCGAAATTTTCCTGCTTAAACCACTGGAACCACTTCTTGCGCGTACTGTAGGACACAAAGCAGCACAGATCATTTGCTGGGCTTCCGCAGCACTTTTTTCAGCTGAAACGTTAACAGGAGGCAGTGCCTCAAATGTTGCTTCTCGAACAACATTGCTTCACCGTCAACTTATGTCCCTTCTGTCACTACAGCTGTTGGAATGGTGCTGCAATCAGCCATTATCGTACACAGCTATTTGCATTTGCCGACATTCTATGATCGCTTGCGGTTAGGGGCCGAGAATTCAGTTGCACACCTAATAGTTATTTACATAGAAATTATTTTAGAGCCTGTATCTGTTTTAAGCACATGTAAATAAAAGTTTTCTTGTTTGCTCACTTAGAGGAGGTGGTTCAGCTTACTGCTATCACATGGTTGAATGAATTTGTGAAACTCGCTGGAAGCACACTCCTTCCGTTTGCATCAGGAATCTTGACAGCTGTCCTTCCAAATTTAGCACAAGATGCTGAAAATCGAAGAAGTATCCTTAAATGATGAATTTGTGTATGTACTGTTAACTAAATGATGAATAATTATATATGGCATGTATTGTGAACTTTGTTGTGCTCATGAAATCATCAATTAAGAGTGATAGTGGTGTACTCAGTATTTCAATGTTGTCTTTTGTTTTGCTTTCTGTTAAAAATAATTAAAAAGAATTGTTTCTACACTATAAGTAATTCTGAAACTGGAGGTAATCAGTTATTAGAATTCTTCCCTGAAACTTGACTGAAAGCCAGTGATCATGAAGAACAACAACAAAAGTTGCACACCACCAGTGGTGTTATTATGTACATGGTCCAGTCACATTGTTACCACCAGCTAATGTCCAGAGTAACCGTCGTGTGCAGCGCGGACAGCAGCTAGACAGGCTGGGAGTAGACGGGCTGGGACTCAGTAAGGTGCTAGACAGCAGCTAGACAGGCTGAGACTCAATAAGGTGCTGGAAGGTGTTCACAGGTATGTGGAGCCATGCTGACTGCAGTGCATCTGACAGCTGCTGGAGGGTGTGTGGTAGAGGATCCATAGAGCAAACAACACGATTGAGGCAGTCCCACAGATGCTCAATTGGGTTTAAGTCTGCAGAATTAGGGTGCCAGGGAAGTACTTTGAAGTCCTCATCGTGCTCTTCCAACCATTTGGACATTTCTAGCTGTGTGACACATCTCGTTGTCATGCTGGAAGATCCCATCCACCCCAGAGAAGACAATCAGCAGGTGTGGGTGTACGTAGTCTGCAAGGATGGATTCTTAATGAATTGGAATCATAGTGCCTTCCACAGGTATGAGTGGACCTAGAGAATGCCATGAAAACATACCCCAGACCATAATGCTGCCCCCACCAGCTTGTATTCTTCCAGCAATGGTTGAAGAGTGTTTGTTCACCGATGTTTCCCATCTCACATGCCAACGTCTATCTGTTTGATGAAGCAGAAAACATGACTAATCAGGGAAGGCAATGCTTTGCCAATTATCGGAGGTCCAATTCCGACACTTCTGTGCAAATGTAAGCCTTTTGTGCTGATGCACCTATGTTAGCATAGGTGCAGTGACCATCCATCTGCATCAGAGTCCATACACAGCAGAGTTTGCTGAACTGTTGTTTTAGACACACTTCCAGTAGTCCTCTGGTCCACTGTAGGATGTCGATCGGTGCTCGCACACCTTCAAAGCCAATGTTCACCTCTCACATCAATGGCACGGGGTGCTCCGCAGTTTCCACATCATTTATTCGCAATGGTGCCATTTCTCCAATCACGATACACTTTAACCACAGCAGCACGCGAACAGTTCACAAACTGCGCTGTTTCAGAAATACTGCCACCCTTGTCCCGAAAGCCGATAATCATCCCTTTTTGCAAATCTGATAAATCTCTCCTTTTATCCATAACAGCAATGAGTGATATGTTTTCAGAATGCCTACAGCTAGCCTTATATACCCTCCAAGCCAGCACGACAAGTGCCTTCCTTCATTGGCTATGCGCTGTTGACATCGAAAGTAGGAGGTGGTCACAACAATGTGACTTGACTGTGTAGTTTTGTCCCTTAAGCAAAATTATAAAAAAATCCTTTCCCTGCTTCTGCTCCATTTTCAAAACTAACTAAGGAAATCAAAATGTTTATCCTTTAATTTGTATTAACATTTATTTCATTAAAAAAATCTGATGTTTTTACATATATAGATTATAGACACTCAAAGGGTAAAAAAAATGTTTCCTAGTTTTTGCATTTGCAAAGACCAATTAAATCTTTGGCATTTAATTTATATGCCTCTTCAGTTTCAGTGGCAATTAGTGAGAGATATTTCACATAATGTTTGACTGTTTTCAGCTGGCTGAATGATTTTTCAGAAGTGACTACTGTATCAGGTAATGTTAGATATAAAATAAGTGCTGTGGCACTTATTTTATATCAAACATTTTTCATGAACAATTGTATAATAATGTTATACAATTTGTTCATGACAAATTGTATAACATTATTATCAAAACTTTTATGAGCTCTTTTATTGAATTTATAGTTTTAATTTCTTCTTTTAGGATGCTATTTGAAGTTATTTGCAAAAGTTGATGTTGAATGGAAACATTTTTTTTTTTTTTGCAAATGTTGAATGGAGAAAATTTTACTTGGATCTTTATTGTCTTTTAAGCAAAATTTTAAAATGTTCCTTTTTATTGCTGTAAACAAGTATTACAAGGTTTCTTACCTCTTTTAACATTTCACTACATGTTTTATTCCTTCTGCCGTCATGCTTGGTTTAGACTTCCGGTGCGGTGTTCTATTTTTGGTCTTCAGGTTCTTTCAAATGCTCTACCAATGCTCAAGTCCTTGAAGTGCCTTGTTGTCCAGGTTGCAAATTTGTATCCCCCCTCCCTTCCCACCAGCTTGTGAAACCTAACTTTCGTTGCTAAAAATCAATTTTTGAACACACAAAAAAACTCTAGATATTATGGACAAGCACAAACTGCCTATTTACAAACACACAAAATTCCAAACGAAAAAGTTAAAAACGTATATACAAATATTTACACACGACTCATTCCTTGGACTCCTCAACACCCCACGAACAACCAACCACACCCTAAGCCATTCAAACACAGATTGCCTCGAGCACTTTCTACCCTCTACAGGGTCATCTTCAGGAGGTGTTCTAGATGTTTTCTCTTCTGCCACTGCAGCAAGAGTGAGTGATACGCCCTGCTTCCTCTGTAGAGGGTAGAAAGTGCTCTAGGCAATCTGCGTTAGAATGGCTTAGGGTGTGGTTGGTTGTTCGTGGGGTGTTGAGGAGTCCAAGGAATGAGTCGTGTGTGAATATTTGTATATACGTTTTTAACTTTTTCGTTCGGAATTTTGTGTGTTTGTAAATAGGCAGTTTGTGCTTGTCCATAATATCTAGAGTTTATAAATGTTTCTCTAATTTGTGCTATACATATGTCTGTAATTCTCTGTAACACATTTACCCTGAATTTGTGTTCAGGTCTTTTAAATCTGATAGGCTCATGCCAGTGATGTCCATGCGCATCAGTGCAAAATTTGGGAGCCTCCCCAGTGGCGCAGTGGTCTGAGCGTTGGCTTGTGACCATTCGTCCACGAGGGGTCTGGGGTCGAATCCTGGTGAGGCAAGTTTGTTGTGTTTGTCATATAGTACTGGCTCTCTCCTTTCACTGCAACCAGTGGCCCTAAATTAGGGGTAGGCAACTGCTTATAGCCCATTGAGTTGCTTGCGGTGGTCGTTAAACCCTCAATTAAAAAACAAAACAAAAACTCTGGCTCTGTTTTAAGAGCCTGGGTCTGAACAAGCCTGAATTCTATATCACAAAATAGAGCTTGAAGCCTGAATAAGCCCAAATTCTTTGTCCCAACTTGAGCCCAGGCCCAAATACAAAATACAGCCTGGACCTTAAAGAGCCCAAATTCTATATCACAAAGTTAAACCTGAACCCAAATGAACTCAAATTCTTTATCGCAAAATAGAGACTCGGCCCAAACAAGCCCGAATTCTGTATCACAAAATTGAGCCTAGGACCAAACAAGCTTGAATTCTATGTCACAAAATAGAGGCTGAGCCTGAATGAGCCCAAATTCTATGTCACAGAATTGAACCCAGTCCGAACAAATCTGAAATCTATATTGCAAAATAGAGCCCGTGCCTGAACAAACTCGAATTACGTATTGCAAAATAGAGCCTGGACCAGAACAAGCCTGAATTCTGTGTCATGAAATAGAACATGGGGCCATAACGAGCCTAAATTCTATATCACGAAATAGAACCTGAATGAGCCCAAATTCTATATCACAGAATTGAACCCAGTCCGAACAAATCTGAAATCTATATTGCAAAATAGAGCCCGTGCCTGAACAAACCCGAATTACGTATTGCAAAATAGAGCCTGGACCAGAACAAGCCTGAATTCTGTGTCATGAAATAGAACATGGGGCCATAACGAGCCTAAATTCTATATCACAAAATAGAACCTTAATTCTGTATCAGCAAATAGAGCCTACACCTGAAGAAACCTGACTTCTATATCACACAATTTGAACCCAGACCCAAATGATCTCGAATTCTGTATCACAAAATAGAGCCTGGTCCCGAGCGAGCCCGAATTCTATATCACAAAATAGAGCCTGGGTCTGAATGTAACTGAAAACTGTGACTAACAAGTTTTGGCATTAATAAAAAGAAATCCATTCGTACGGACTTCCACTCTCTCCATCCCCTTCAATTAACTAGTTTTGTTTTAAACAGAAGCGTAGGAAAGGAATTGTTCCTAAGCTGTTGTGTAGTATAGCTCATGATTTTCCATGATGTTTTATTCCTTCCTATAATGCTTCTGGTAGCTGATCATTCAGCATAATCTGGCTGCACTGGGATCTTTGTATGTTCCTTAGTATTATGAACTTGAGCTGTTGCATAGAGAGAGAGGAATAAATTTTGATGGCTTGGTATGTACTATATAATAAGTACATACTGTACAGTTCTTGAAGATTTTCCTTCTTTGCAGAAATCCACTAATGCATGACCTATGGCATGTGCTCCCCAAGTTTAGAATAACGAGCCCTTTGCAGACCCTGCTCTACCAAAGAACTCTTACCTTTGACCATTCTAAGTTTTACCTACTAACTCAATGCTGTAATGGAAGACTTGTATGCTAAATCCTAAAAACTCAGTTAAAGAAAAAAAGAAGATACCATATTTATTGGCATATAACATGCACTTGTTCCCCTAAAATTTAGGGCTGAAATTCTACCTGTGTGTTATACTTGTATACTACCTTTTTTTATTTAAACTGAGGTCAAATGAATGCTGCTGCAGAGTACGACACATCCAGACATTGCCAAATGTTAATGGTTTGGTATCACTTTACTCTACCTGCAGACACATCTCTAATGCATATCTCTTCTGTTTTCTGATGGATCTAGTTAAAAGAGGTATCAATACAATCTTCAGTTCTTCAGAAAGAAGATTCACACACACAAAAAAAATTTGAGATGAACTCCTAATTTACCTTTTTTAAATGCCTGAAAGTAACCTCAGCAGCGAACGCGAGCTGCCATGTTAAGCCTACGCGTCTGCTCTCGTTAAGTTGCTTTCACAGCACAATCTGCTTAAGCAGCAGCTGCTCGAGGAAAATATGATGAAACTTCCGGTGACATCCGAACTCCATGGCTGACAGTTGGTGATAAAAATCATTAGTGTATGCATGGTCTTGTAGCGCTGGTTCGAGGGTCTCGCAGACGATTCGTGTCAGTGGTTGCAGATGATGGTCTCCCACTGCATGGTTTGTCTTCAATGCTGGTTTCCGCTTCTTTAAACTTCATCCATTTGTTCACATTTATCTTGTCAATGGTGTCATCTCTGTAAACATCCAGTAGCCTTCTATGGATGTTGGACAGCCTGCATCCTTCCTTCGTCGAAGACTCAATGAAGGCACGTGGCTTCTTCTTGGAATCCATTATTTACCTGCAATGAAGAAGGGTTACTATAGAGAAAGAGTTAATGAATGGCTTAACATGTTACTATCTTTATTAAAATATTTCTTGATGATGATGGGCAAAACACATAACAATAATAACAAATAAAGGTAACTTGATCACGCTAGTTACATTACATGAAAAAAAATTTTACACAAAAGTTCGTAAGTTGGGAGCTTTCGACCTTATCTTAGGTCTTCATCATGCCAATGGAAAACTAAGATTGTTGCCAGATTCTACATTTGAATTATTTTTTTTTTCCATTTTTGTTGCCAAAACTTAGAATCGATCTCCAGATCATCGGAATGTAAAGAGGAGATTCGGAATTGCAAGTCATTGAGTTGAAAATAATTTACAGGCTTTCACGGTAACGTAATCTGGCAACAATCTTAGTCCTCCATTGGCGTGATGAAGACCTAAGATAAGGTCGAAAGCTGCCAACTTATGAACTTTCTTGTAAAAGTTTTTTCATGTAACGTAACTAGCGTGATCAAGTTACCTTTATTTATTAAAAGATTTATATTAACCTTTCTTGAGAGTAAAAAGACTCCCATACGCAAGGGGGATGACAAGACCCCTTTCGAACTTTACTTCCAGTTGAACTGGGGCAGCCAAAAACAACTTCTTTTTTTATTTTTCTTATTTAACCCACCTCAGGATAAACCAAGTTACCACAAGGATAACATGATATTTTTTACCTAAAGACCATATTCAGAAAAAAGATTGTGACCTCGATGTTGAATTAATATTCTCTTAGGTGCAAGACCCTAAGAAGAAAGTCTGTTTGACTTTTAAATAATTACATGATTTGAGTTCAGACCAGTGTGAGCCAGGTCGGTTTCTTTCTCCTTTTATTCTATCTCCAATTAATTTGTAGTACGAAAGGACCCAAATTACCTTAATCGATCTATTTAGCATAATACTGTAATAAATTTAGAACTACTCTACCAACATGTGGAATTTGAACGACTTCTGTCAGTTAATAAAAAAGTTATGTCCACTTTTGCATTACT
Source organism: Macrothele yani (assembly GCA_039090855.1). Classification (NCBI taxonomy): domain Eukaryota; kingdom Metazoa; phylum Arthropoda; class Arachnida; order Araneae; family Macrothelidae; genus Macrothele; species Macrothele yani. The sequence goes on along the minus strand of CM077032.1, from coordinate 72,053,311 downwards.
TTCAGTACAACCCTCGTATTTACCTGCAATGAAGAAGGGTTACTATAGAGGAAGAGTTACTCTACCAACATGTGCAATTTAAACGACCTCTGTCAGTAAATAAAAAAGTTATGCCCACTTTTGCATTACTTTCGGTACAACCCTCGCATATTACCTGCAATGAAGAAGAAGGGTTACTATAGAGGAAGAGTTACCCTACCAACATGTGCAATTTGAATTACCTCTGTCAGTTAATAAAAAAGTTATGCACACTTTTGCATTACTTTTGGTACAACCCTCATATATACCTGCAATGAAGAAGGGTTACTATAGAGGAAGGGTTACTCTACCAACATGTGCAATTTGAACGACTTCTCTCCGTTAATAAAAAAATTATGCATACTTTTGCATTACTTTCGGTACAACCCTCATATATACCTGCAATGAAGAAAAAGGGTTACTATAGAGGAAGAGTTACTCTACCAATATGTGCAATTTGAATGACCTCTGTCAGTTAATAAAAAAGTTATGCCCACTTTTGCATTACTTTCGGTACAACTCTCTATATGCATGATTGTTGTTAATAAGTACATTTGAGTATGTAGATGTTTTATGTCGCATATAAATATAATTTGACTGAGACTATTGCTGTGTTTGCTTAACACTATTTTGAAGATGTTATTGAGACAGCCACAATGGTAAACCATAGTCTGATGCAATTAATAACACTTGAAGAACACCAGTATCTGTCTGACAAAACTGGAGACACTCCTGAATCACCAGAAGGAGAAAAAGATACTGGAGCATTACCAGTTTTGATGGAAGACAATCAGCTGGATTTAAGATCAGTTGTTCTCGTGCTTACCAGACAGATTAAGCATGATTCGATGCAAACTCGTATTGCTGTGTTAAACTGGATCTATCACCTAATCATAAAGATTCCTGAAAAGGTATTTTTTTTATTTTCGTTTATCTCAAATAAGTCTGCCAGCCCACGTACAAAAATAAGATATTGTTAATTTTTAAAAGAGCATTTTGAGAAGTTTTGTGTAGAATTTCTTTGTAATCTAAAATGTTTAATTTGTTTTATTGTAAACATACTGGCCACCAAGTGAGAAACTTTTATTCAAAACCAGGTTGGACCTCCTTTAGCCCAAATTACAGCACATAGGTGGTTTGGCATAGATTTTACAAGGTGGTGGAGTGCATCTATGTCTACATCACACCATGTGCTCACCAGAGAGTCTTTTGACTGGTTCAGATTTTGCTTCTGGATGTGTTTTTCCAACATGTTCCATGCATCTCGATGGGGTACAAATCCAGGCTTTGTGGTGGCCGAGGAAAATGGTGGAAGTCTCTGTGATGCTTGCTGAATCACTGCTGAACACATCTTGCATGACTGACAGTAGCATTGTCATCCATGAAACAGCCAATCACCTGTCAGGTAAAACGTCAGCATTGCAACAATGTTCTGATAATCCTTGGAGGACACCTGACTTACCAGCAATATCACAGAGACCCATTTCATATCAACTGAACATACCTGACACCATGACACTTCCCCAGAACCTTTTGTTTTGTTTACAAGGCAAGATGGGCCCATTGTTTCATGGGGCTCCTGCCAAACTCTCTGCCTACCATCAGTACAGAACAAGGTGTATCGCAACTGGTCGGACCACATGACTTTTATCCACTGTCACTACTTCCAGAAGCCGTGAGTTGTCATGATAATTAACACAGCAATTGAACATCGCCGAATTGACTGTACTTACTGTTTCACATGTGAATTATATCACATCAGAATTACTGTTTCACACGTGAATAAAATCAAATCATTTCCCGCTCCACAGCGATGAAATTTTCAAGTTTTCTGATGTGATTTAATTCATGTGTGAAACAGTAATTACAGTCAATTCGGCGATGTCCGATTGCTGTGTTAATTATCATGACGTATTTACCACGTATTAGGAAAAGAATATTTCTTCAACTCTGAATACCTTGAGTTGTGTTTACAAGGCAAGCTGGGTCCAGTGCTTCATGGACCTCCAGCCAAACTTTCTTCCTACTCTTGGTACATCAGGGACCAGTTCTGTATCAATAGAATGTACCCCATACCATGACACCACCTCCAGAAACCTTGAGTTGTGTTTACAAGGCAAGCTGGGTCCATTGCTTCATGGACCTCCAGCCAAACTCTCTGCCTACTGTTGGTACATCAGGGACCAGTTCCGTATCAATAGAATGTACCCCCACACCATGACACCACCTCCAGAAACCTTGAGTTGTGTTTACAAGGCAAGCTGGGTCCATTGCTTCATGGGGCTCCAGCCAAACTCTCTGCTTACTGTTGGTACATCAGGGACCAGTTCTGTATCAATAGAATGTGCCCCACACCATGACACCACCTCCAGAACCTTGAGTTGTATTTACAAGGCAAGCTGAGTCCATTGCTTCATGGGGCTCCAGCCAAACTCTCTGCCTACTGTTGGTACATCAGGGACCAGTTCCGTATCAATAGAATGTACCTCATACCATGACACCACCTCCAGAAACCTTGAGTTGTGTTTACAAGGCAAGCTGGGTCCATTGCTTCATGGGGCTCCAGCCAAACTCTCTGCTTACTGTTGGTACATCAGGGACCAGTTCCGTATCAATAGGATGTGCCCCACGCCATGACACCACCTCCAGAAACCTTGAGTTGTGTTTACAAGGAAAGCTGGGTCCATTGCTTCATGGACCTCCAGCCAAACTTTCTGCTTACTGTTGGTACATCAGGGACCAGTTCCGTATCAATAGAATGTGCCCCACACAATGACACCACCTCCAGAACCTTGAGTTGTGTTTACAAGGCAAGCTGGGTCCATTGCTTCATGGACCTCCAGCCAAACTCTCTGCCTACTCTTGGTACATCAGGGACCAGTTCCGTATCAATGGAATGTGCCTCACACCATGACACCCCCTCCAGAAACCTTGAGTTGTGTTTACAAGGCAAGCTGGGTCCATTGCTTCATGGGGCTCCAGCCAAACTCTCTGCCTACTGTTGGTACATCAGGGACCAGTTCCGTATCAATAGAATGTACCCCATACCATGACACCACCTCCAGAAACCTTGAGTTGTGTTTACAAGGCAAGCTGGGTCCATTGCTTCATGGACCTCCAGCCAAACTCTCTGCCTACTGTTGGTACATCAGGGACCAGTTCCGTATCAATAGAATGTACCCCCACACCATGACACCACCTCCAGAAACCTTGAGTTGTGTTTACAAGGCAAGCTGGGTCCATTGCTTCATGGGGCTCCAGCCAAACTCTCTGCTTACTGTTGGTACATCAGGGACCAGTTCTGTATCAATAGAATGTGCCCCACACCATGACACCACCTCCAGAACCTTGAGTTGTATTTACAAGGCAAGCTGAGTCCATTGCTTCATGGACCTCCAGCCAAACTGTCTGCTTACTGTTGGTACATCAGGGACCAGTTCTGTATCAATAGAATGTGTCCCATACCATGACACCACCTCCAGAACCTTGAGTTGTGTTTACAAGGCAAGCTGGGTCCATTGCTTCATGGGGCTCCAGCCAAACTCTCTGCTTACTGTTGGTACATCAGGGACCAGTTCCGTATCAATAGGATGTGCCCCACGCCATGACACCACCTCCAGAAACCTTGAGTTGTGTTTACAAGGCAAGCTGGGTCCATTGCTTCATGGACCTCCAGCCAAACTTTCTGCTTACTGTTGGTACATCAGGGACCAGTTCCGTATCAATAGAATGTGCCCCACACCATGACACCACCTCCAGAACCTTGAGTTGTGTTTACAAGGCAAGCTGGGTCCATTGCTTCATGGACCTCCAGCCAAACTCTCTGCCTACTCTTGGTACATTAGGGACCAGTTCCGTATCAATGGAATGTGCCTCACACCATGACACCCCCTCCAGAAACCTTGAGTTGTGTTTACAAGGCAAGCTGGGTCCATTGCTTCATGGGGCTCCAGCCAAACTCTCTGCCTACTGTTGGTACATCAGGGACCAGTTCCGTATCAATAGAATGTACCTCATACCATGACACCACCTCCAGAAACCTTGAGTTGTGTTTACAAGGCAAGCTGGGTCCATTGCTTCATGGACCTCCAGCCAAACTCTCTGCCTACTGTTGGTACATCAGGGACCAGTTCTGTATCAATAGAATGTGCCTCACACCATGACACCACCTCCAGAAACCTTGAGTTGTGTTTACAAGGCAAGCTGGGTCCATTGCTTCATGGGGCTCCAGCCAAACTCTTTGACTATCGTTGGTACAGAACAAGGTGTATCGTCACTCATTGTGCCACATGACTTTATTCCAGTATCCAGTCAGTGTTTTTGACACTACTGTTGTGCAATAACTTTCTGGACCTTTGCAGTAATTTGTGGTTTCAGTATTGACATGTGGCTGCCAATACTGATCCTCTTCAATTCACTGCACGTAGTGTGCTGAGTTATGGGTCAGGAAGAGCCTTAATTGAATTTGGGCAATTGCTGCACCTAGGAAGTCCTGTTTCTCTGTACAATCCTTCCTAGACAGTGGCATAGTTTGCTGATATATGGGTCAGGAACAGCCTTCATTGAATGTTTTGGTCAATTGCTGCACACAGGAAGTCCTGTTTCTCCATGCAAACCTTCTTAGACAATGGCATAGTTTGCTGAGATATGGGTCGGGAACAGCTTTCGTTGAATGCTTCGGTCACTTGCTGCACACAGGAGGAAGTCCTGTTTCTCCATACAAGCCTACTTAGACAATGGCATAGTTTGTTGAGGTACAGGTTGGGAACAGCCTTTATTGAATGCTTCAGTCAGTTGCTGCACACAGCAAGTTCTGTTTCTCTGTACAATCCTTAGACAATGGCATAGTTTGCTGAGATGTGGGTCAAGAACAGCCTTCATTGAATGCTTCAGTCGATTGCTGCACACAGGAAGTCCTGTTCAGGAACAGCCTTCGTTGAATGCTTCGGTTAATTGCTGCACACAGGAAGTCCTGTTTCTTCGTACAAGTCTTCTTAGACAATGGCAGTTTGCTGAGGTATATGTCAGTAACAGCCTTCATTGAATGCTTTGGTTAATTGCTGCACACAAGGAGTCCTGTTTCTCCATGCAAACCTTCTTAGACAATGGCATAGTTTGCTGAGATATGGGTCGGGAACAGCCTTCGTTGAATGCTTCGGTCACTTGCTGCACACAGGAGGAAGTCCTGTTTCTCCATACAAGCCTACTTAGACAATGGCATAGTTTGTTGAGGTACAGGTTGGGAACAGCCTTTATTGAATGCTTCAGTCAGTTGCTGCACACAGCAAGTTCTGTTTCTCTGTACAATCCTTAGACAATGGCATAGTTTGCTGAGATGTGGGTCAAGAACAGCCTTCATTGAATGCTTCAGTCGATTGCTGCACACAGGAAGTCCTGTTCAGGAACAGCCTTCGTTGAATGCTTCGGTTAATTGCTGCACACAGGAAGTCCTGTTTCTTCGTACAAGTCTTCTTAGACAATGGCAGTTTGCTGAGGTATATGTCAGTAACAGCCTTCATTGAATGCTTTGGTTAATTGCTGCACACAAGGAGTCCTGTTTCTCCATACAAACTTCCTTAGAAAATGGCATAGTTTGCTGAGATATGGGTCAGGAACAGCCTTCATTGAATGCTTCAGTCAATTGCTGTGCACAGGAAGTCCTATTTCTCTGTACAATCCTTAGACAATGGCACAGTTTGCTGAGATATGGGACGGGAACAGCCTTCATTGAATACTTTGGTCAATTGCTGCACACAGGAAGTCCTGTTTCTCCATACAAACCTTCTTAGACAATGGCATAGTTTGCTAAGATATGGGTCAGGAACAGCCTTCATTGAATGCTTCAGTCAATTGCTGCACACAGGAAGTCCTGTTCAGGAACAGCCTTCGTTGAATGCTTCGGTTAATTGCTGCACACAGGAAGTCCTGTTTCTTCGTACAAGTCTTCTTAGACAATGGCAGTTTGCTGAGGTATATGTCAGTAACAGCCTTCATTGAATGCTTTGGTTAATTGCTGCACACAGGGAGTCCTGTTTCTCCATACAAACCTCCTTAGACAATGGCATAGTTTGCTGAGATATGGGTCAGGAACAGCCTTCATTGAATGTTTCAGTCAATTGCTGTGCACAGGAAGTCCTATTTCTCTGTACAATCCTTAGACAATGGCACAGTTTGCTGAGATATGGGACGGGAACAGCCTTCATTGAATACTTTGGTCAATTGCTGCACACAGGAAGTCCTGTTTCTCCATACAAGCATTATCAGTTGATGGTGATCTTGTTCCTAACAGATTGTCATCACGCCACAGTTACGCCTCTTAGACAAGCTGTGTAGGTTATTTTTCCACTGATTAAAGGCATGGGATATCTCACCTTTTGAGAAACCAGCTATACCTTTTAGACAAACAATTTAGGTCATTTTTCCACTGATTAAAGACCAAGGATGTCCCATCTTTTGAGAAACCAGTCAGTTTTCAAATTCATGGCTCCAGCCAGATGAGCACCCACAATAAGCTCTTTATTGAGCTCAAAAAGATCCTTTGTTTTTCCCATTCTGATCAACATTACTGACGATTACTAACTAGCAGCAGTCTTAAATAGTCCAGCCAGATGGGCACCCACAATAAGCCCTCATCGAACTCTGAAAAATCCTTTGTTTTTCCCATTGCGATCAACATTACTGATGATTACTGAAAAGCAGCAGTCTGAAATAGTTGCCTAGATCATGTGACTGCATAGTTTGCATATATGCTGTGTAAGTGACTACGTACATCAGCAGGATGGTTTCTAATTCAGTGGCCAGTGTGTGTATAAAAACTGTTACATATGCTGATAAATAAGTAACTTCCAATGATCTTTGATATGACAGATTACAGCACTGTGTGTGTGTGTGTGTGTGTGTGTGTGTGTGTGTGTGTGTGTGTGTGGAGGCTGTAGTGCGACTAAAACTGTAGGTGGTTTTGCATAGGTTTGCTACACATACAAATGTTTCGCTATTGTTCATTATATTGTTTGAAATAATCAACACACCTGCATTGTTCGAATTAATTGCCACATGCTGCATTGCTCAACCTAATCAAAACGTGCGGCATTGCTCAACCTTATCAAAACGTGCTGCATTGCTCAACCTAATCAAAACGTGCTGCATTGCTCAACCTAATCAAAACGTGCTGCATTGCTCAACCTAATCAAAACGTGCTGCATTGCTCAACCTAATCAACACGTGCTGCATATTGTTCAACCTAATCAACACGTGCTGCATTGTTCAACCTAATCAACACGTGCTGCATTGTTTAATTTTATCTCTGTGCACAACATTTTTTAACCTAATCACTGCACATGACATTGTTCAACCTAATCACTATGTACCACATTGTTCAATTTAATTTTCATGAACCACATTGTTTACTATAATAACCACACACTACATTGTTTCATTTTATCACCATGCACTGCATTGTTTAATTTTATCTCTGTGCACAACATTTTTTAACCTAATCACTGCACATGACATTGTTTAACCTAATCACTATGTACCACATTGTTCAATTTAATTTTCATGAACCACATTGTTTGATCTAATAACCATACAATACCTTGTTTAATCTAATAACTATGCACCACGTTGTTTAATTTTACCACCCTGCACCACACCATTTAATTGTATCCCCATGCACCACATTGTTTAACCTAATTGCTGCTTTTCGTGTTGTTCAACCTAATCACAGCACTTCACTCATTGTTTGACCTGATCACAGCACTTTGCTACATTGTTTGATCTAATCACTGCATGCCACATTGTTTAATTTTATCACCATGCACCAAATCATTTAATCTTATCCCTGTGCACCATATTGTTTTACCTAATCTCTGAGCTTCATGTTGTTCAACCTAATCATAGCACTTCACATTGTTCAACCTAATCACAGCGCTTCATGTTTGTTATGTTATTCAACCAAATCATCACACATCACATGAAAACTTCATTTTTCAGTCAGTGTTTCAGATGTGGAATGTTATGCGTATAATTTAAAAAATGTTCTTTACACAGAGGTTTTCCTTTTCTTTTACCCCCCCCCTCTCTCTCTCTCTCTCTCTCTCTCTCTCAATTCTAAAAACCCCTTTGAAAAATCTATTTTGTGATATATCACATAGCTAACTTCTGCACTAGGTTGTATAAAGTTATACCACATTTTCATCTATATATCTTATTCTGATTGATTTGATTTGAAAATTTCTTTTGCATCTGATATCTTCCACTGTGAGAAACTTTTTGTGCACAATTTGTTAATTTTTGTAACACACTTCTCAGCCACTTGTGGGAGTAAGTAGCTATTTGTATTTGTTGATGTTTTATCATTTGTAGAAATCTTTTGATAATTTTTGTAAGTGGTGTACTTTAAATTATGCACATGTATTCCCTTTTTTGTCGAATTTTTAGATTTTCAGAAAATCGTCTTTGAATTGTTCTTTGTCTGTGTGTGTGTGTGTGTGTGTGTGTTAAAAAGGGTTCAAAAAATGTGCACTACCTAGTCTTACCATAAATATAATACTGTTACAAAGTATTCAATGAAATAAAAGAATTTTAAAGATATTTTAATATACCTGTGATATGATGTAAGTAGTACACTTGTGAATACATGGCACCAATCACTTTTCAAAATGACATCCTTTTGCCTTCACACAGTCCTTCAGTCTCTGTGATAACTCATCAATAGCTTTATGCAGGACCTCCATGGGGAAAGCTGCTACTGCCTGCACCAAAGAACATTTGAGACTGTCAATACTGGGGTGTCTCTTTCTGCAGGCCATGTCCTCCAGTGTGTCCCACAACTTGTAGTCCAATGGGTTGAGGTCTGAGCTGCTTGAAGGCCAATCATCTGAAGAAATGGAAGTCTGGCAAATTCTCCTGGAGCTACTGCTGGGTTGACTTGGCCTTGTGGGCAAGGGCAGACAGAATCCTGCTGAAAGCTCCACTGTCGCTTTTGGAAGAGGGTGTGACTCACATTTTCCCCACTGGTTCCAAATCCCTGTCCTGATAAACTTTGGTTGATGTTTTCCCTCCTTTCTCACAGAAATAAAGTTCTGTGGTACCCTCATAGGAGACTCCCCATGGAACCATGAGAGAAGCAGGATGAACGCCCCTCATGATCCTTGGAGCTTTCTCCTGAGCTTCTTGTAAGGTTGATGCTTACACCTTGTCATTTTGGTGATTGAAAGCCTCTTCAATAGGGAAATTTTTTCATCAGATAAAAGGATCTGTCTGTGGCGCCCGGCTGCGTGATGTTACAGCAAAAGTTTCACTTTTAGCATTCTTTGCTGCTTCAGTTGTGCGGTGAGGAAGTGCTCTGTATGCTAGAGGTTAGTTCGGGCTCAGTTTTGGGGGCCCGAGCCTGCCTGGGCCCGAAGTCTTATAGTCCGAGCACGAGGACTGTCTACCATTTTTGTCATAGAGTTTGAGCCCCAGCCCCAGGACTATCTGCCATTTTTGTCATAGAGTTTGAGCCCCAGCCCCAGGACTATCTGCCATTTTTGTCATAGAGTTTGAGCCCGAGCCCCAGGACTGTCTGCCATTTTTGTCATAGAGTTTGAGCCCCAGCCCGAGGACTGTCTGCCATTTTTGTCATAGAGTTTGAGCCTGAGGACTGTCTGCCATTTTTGTCATAGAGTTTGAGCCCGAGGACTGTCTGCCAGTTTTGTCATAGAGTTTGAGCCCGAGGACTGTCTGCCATTTTTGTCATAGAGTTTGAGCCCCAGCCCGAGGACTGTCTACCATTTTTGTCATAGAGTTTGAGCCCGAGAACTGTCTGCCATTTTTGTCATAGAGTTTGAGCCCCAGCCCCAGGACTATCTGCCATTTTTGTCATAGAGTTTGAGCCCCAGCCCGAGGACTGTCTGCCATTTTTGTCATAGAGTTTGAGCCCGAGCCCGAGGACTGTCTGCCATTTTTGTCATAGAGTTTGAGCCCGAGCCCGAGGACTGTCTGCCATTTTTGTCATAGAGTTTGAGCCCGAGCCCGAGGACTGTCTGCCATTTTTGTCATAGAGTTTGAGCCCGAGGACTGTCTGCCATTTTTGTCATAGAGTTTGAGCCCGAGCCCGAGGACTGTCTGCCAGTTTTGTCATAGAGTTTGAGCCCGAGGACTGTCTGCCAGTTTTGTCATAGAGTTTGAGCCCGAGGACTGTCTGCCAGTTTTGTCATAGAGTTTGAGCCCGAGGACTGTCTGCCATTTTTGTCATAGAGTTTGAGCCCGAGCCCGAAGTAGACTTTTTTTTTTTTTTTTTTTTTTTTTTGCTTTATTTTAGCAACTTTCACGAACTATTGAACATTTTAAATTGCTGTAAAAACTACCCAGTGCAGAAGGGCACGGACAGTTTTGGTAGATCTAATTTAAACTATTTAATCAGGTCATTTTTTTTTTTTTTTTTTTTTTTTTTGCCGTTTATTATAAATTGATCCTAAGCTTTCACGTGCCAACCGGAATCATAGCAAAAGTTCTATTTAGAAGATTTTAACATCTAGTTTCATTTTTGTGCCTTCCATATTTTTATGTACTCATCTTGTTCCACAATTTATATGTCATCAACAAAAAGTATGTCCCAGTGACACTAACAATGTATATATGCACATCTTTACAGTATGTGGAAGATGTAACTGGTTTTAAATGTTGATCACAAAAAGCATCAGAAAACTTCAAAGGCGCGTTGGTCTTTCCTGCTACTGTAAAGTTTTACGAAGCAATTATGGAGAGAATTTAACCTTATGCGTAAATCGTCGTGGATAATCGAGACTAATCTTGGGTGTAATTTACGCCTTCAGAAAATCTCTTCATCGGCATCCTAAACATCTAACGGCAGCACCAGGAAACGAATGCTAGGTATCATAAACCTAGAGAATGGGAAAGTACTGTACATTGTTAGCTTAACTGGCTTTTTACTGTCTTCCAGACATCCATTCTCCTTTCCTTTATCGGATCGGAAAATCAGGGTGCATTTCAACCGTTCCCTTATCCCCTTACTCTTTCTTATGTTTGCCACCTGTCAGTTTCCTTTTTACACCTCGTGTTGCAAGTCAGGACCCCCACTCCCAGCCTACCCACCCGCCTCTAACACATTTTCTCTGGCTGGTCTGTCGCCGTTCCCTGGTGGCTGTCAGCCAGCTTCACGTGGACGGAACAACTGCATTGCCTAAAGGGACTAATAAAATTTCATTCACCCTCCTACAGATAGCCAAACAACAGACATAACTAAAAGAACAACTTTCTTGCGGTAAATGAGAACTGCTGCTAAAAAAAAAAAAAAATAATTGAAAATTAAACCAATAACTTTTGGATATAACTGACCTGTAAAAAAAAATTTAAAAATAAAACCAATAACTATTTGATAAAACTGACCTGTAAAAAAAAATCTATATATGGCAGCCTGAGCCCGACCAGAAGTTTTTAAAATGAAGCCCGAGCCCGTCTCAGCTCTACTGTATGCGGCCGGTAAGTTTTCTCTCTTAGGTCACGCGTGACATCGACATTCTTGAAGTGTTCAGCTCATGAGTCATCACCGATTGTTTTCTGAGAGGATTTCATCGAATATGGTATGCCACTGCTTTCACCAGGCTAACAGTCCTCACTGTACGCGGCCGACCCTTTTGGGGCGGTCAGCGACGGTCCCAGTCTCAAGGAACCTTTTTATGGTTCGGAAGACAAGACTTCGGCTGATTTTTAGCTTCTTCAGCATGTTAAAAATCTTGGAAGCTGATTTTCAAGCTTTGTGCATGCAGCCCTATTACAGTAACACGATTCTCATAATCGCCCCACTCAATGGCAAGTACTTCATGAAACACGTTATCTCCTCTGTGACTGAAGGCACAATGGTTCACTGGCTGCTTCGTGCCTTCTGGTTGGTCAGTGACATTGCACACCTGTTGTCCGCCATTTGTTGAACGTTTGTAACAGTATTTATGCTGAGACTGGGTATAACTGAAACTTCGGTGCCATCTTTCTTGTTTTTTCCCTCCATATCACTAATTGCATTTTCTTTTAACAGACATTTTGTCACATGGATGACATTTTTCCTGTTCTGCTGCAGACACTCTCAGATCCATCAGATGAAGTAAGTAATCAGAAAATCAGAAATGTATGAATTAATCTTTGATAGAAATGTCACGAATTGACATGGAATTTGTGGAGTTCACTGACTGATTAAAAAATTATTTTATTTGCAATTGTAAATATGTGGATTAGAGTTGTAACTATGTAAAGAATGCACCATTGCAAAATATTTGTTCAAATGAAATCTGTCATAATACCTACCTTATATTTTTGGCAGTAAAAGTGTTTATTTTTTTTATGCCATTTGAGTTTATTTTTTGTGAAGTTGTGAATTATCTGAATGATGGGCTGAGCCAAATGGTTCAGGCAGCAGTGACTCAAGTGTACTGAGACTGGTTTGAAAACGTGTTAAATGTGCACCCAAACTTGTTAAGCATTTGCTTTTTGATACCTAACAGAGCTGTAGATAGATCAAGAAAAAAAAAATGTATTAGTTTTTGCCAAATTGCCCAGAACACAAGGAAAAAAAAAGATGGAGTGAGTTGGTTTAAAACTCGAGCTTCACTCGACAATAACACATAAGCATGAAAACGAGCGAAAACACACAGAATCATGTATGGTAAAAGGTTCGTTTAGTGGTAGCTTTCAGTCATCCTACGACCTTTAGCTTTCGGTCGTCCTACGACCTTGATCACCTGCGTCCGACTGGATGGGCAGGCTGCCAGAACTACAATTTGAAGTTGGGGTGTTTGAAATGTTGCCAGATTTTGGAAGAGAGATCCAAACAAATGGGATTTGCTGAGAGGTATCTGAATTGCAGTTTTTGGTGAACAAAATTTCAATGCTTTCTTGGAAATGCAGAGATGCTTTGTTGATGAATGGAGTTACTTTTTTAGTTTCTTTCCAAATGAGAACTGCAGAGGTGTCTGCAAGGGTTAGTGCAGATAAAGCTGTCTTTGGAAGACCATTGGAAACATCTTTTTTGTGTTCACCAAGTGTTTCAAAAAAGTTGTTGCTATTAGTCTTCAAAAGACAGCAGTAACCCTTGTAGACACCTCTGCAGTTCCCATTTGGAAAGAAACTAAAAAAGTCACCCCATTCGTCAACAAAGCATCTCTGCATTTCCAAGAAAGCATTGAAATTCTGTTCACCAAAAACTGCAATTCAGATACCCCTCACCAAATCCCATGTATTTGGATCTCTCTACTAAATTCTGGCAACAGTTCCAGCACCCCAATTTCAAATTGTAGTTCTGGCAACCAGTCGATCGCGGGTGATCAAGGTCATAGGATGACCGAAAGCTACCGCTAAACGAACCTTTTACCATACGTGACTCTGTGTGTTTTCGCTCATTTTCTATGTTTAAGATGGAGGAAGGCCAAGAAAATCATGGGTGGACCAGCTTCAGGAAGGTCTCATTGGGAAAACGATAATGAGTATGAAGTACAAAAGGTCTTGTGTGTATCATGTGATGGATATCCATGCAACTGGAGTTGCATGCCGAGATCATTATAAATAGAGATGTTTGATCTGTATCAACAATAAGTAAAATCTAGTACCGTCAGTTTTAAACTTTAATATTGTTAATGAGCTTTCTTTGAGGATTTAATCTCTGAATCTCACAGAAAAGATTTGTGATATGTATGCTTGTGTTATGAATATCATGTGCTGAACACTAACAATGGAAAATATTATAATGCACTCAAATTTTGAAGATGACAATCCATTTTTTGGTGTAAATATGACAAGGATAGTAAGTCAAATAATATCCAAAATCTTGAAAATTTCGTCGTCCTGGAGCCGGACTTGAATCCGCGTCTCCCAGATAGTGCTCGGGTATGCTAACCACTACACCATCCAGAACAACCTAGTCTCAAGTTTCCGATTAATTTGAATATAACCATCACATGATTCGCTAGTCGAAGCAACCAGCATTCATGTTTAGCGAATCTGGAGGTCAAGAATCCTATCCCGTGATTGCCCAGAGGAGCAGATAAATCATGAAAGAAATACGGGATTACACCATATAATACAAATTTTGAAGATGGCAATCTGATTTTCGGTGTAAATGTGACAAGGATGGTAAGTCAGATAATATCCGAAAACTTAAAAATTTCGTCGTCCTGGAGCAGGAATTGAACCCGCGCCTCCCAAATACCTCCCGGGTATGCTAACCACTAGACCACCCAAAACGATCAAATCTCAAGTTTCCGATTTATTTGAATATATCCATCACAGGATTTGCTAGTTAAAGCAACCGGTATTCATGTTTAGCAAATCTGGAGATTAAGAATCCTATCCCATGATTGCCCTGGAGGAGCAGATAAATTGTGAATGGAATATGTGATTCCAGATTCACTAAACATGAATGCTGGTTGCTTTGACTAGTGAATCCTGTGATGGCTATATTCAAATTAATCGGAAACCTGAGACTTGGTCGTTCTGGGTGGTGTAGTGGTTAGCATGCTTGAGCGTTATCCGTGAGACAGGGGTTCGATTTCCGCTCCAGGAAAACGAAATTTTCAAGTTTCCGGATATTATCTGACTTACCATCCTTGTCATATTTACACCTAAAAATGGATTGTCATTTTCAAAATTTGTGTTATATGGTGTAATCCCATATTCCATTCATGATTATAATACACTACTGTTTGCAAAAATTGCAACACCAAGAAAGAATTGTGCTATTTAAAGGAAATTCATATCGTAGATTCCTGATTTTACAGGAGATAACTGATTACATATGTAGAGCTGTACAAGATTCTTTCACTTCAAAACTCAGCTTCGTGTGAGGACACCTCGAGCAGCAATAACAGTCTCTACATGGCATGACATTAAATGGAAGAGCTTTTTGACATTGTCCTGGGGAATAGGAGTCATTTATGTGCTGGAGAAATGCTTTACTTATGGGGGTTTGTGGCAAGACATGTTGTGATTGTGTGAGGAATGAAGATGTGTTGTAGTTTAGTAATATGAAGCAAAATGTTGTTAGCCAGGTGGAGATTAATATGCTTCAGTGGTTTGGCCATGTTGAAAGAATGAGTGATGAGATGCTTGCTAAGAAACTTTTTTAGCCCAAGTGGCAGGAAGGAAAGGCAGAGGAAGGCCAAGTAAGTCATGAGAGGATCAGATTCAAAAGTGTCTGCATAAGAAAAAGATTATCAGTATGAAATATAGGAGATCTTGTGTACAGTGTATGTGATGGATGTCAGTGAATACCGAGTTGTGTGCCAAGATTGCTGTAAATGGAGAAGTTTGATACAGCAAAAGTAAGTAAATAATCGGTTAAACATTTATCTGGCACTTTGTATTTCTTTGTGGAGCTAACCTCTGAATCGCAGGGAAGAGCTTAGTGATATCAGAAAGAGAATAGACTGGCAGGCTGCTTCTATGGGAGGCCAGAGTTCATTTGTGGTGACTGGTGGAGGCACTTGACAGGCCAGTCACTTAGCTACCATGTCCTAATTATATTGAATAGATATCGTCCTGAGGAATAGCCTGCCAGGCTGCTTCTATGCAAGACCAAAGTTTATTTGTGGTGACTGGCGGAGGCACTTGATGGGCCAGTCGCGTAGCTACCGTGTCCCAGATATGCTGAATAGATATCGTCCTGGGGAATAACCTGCCAAGCTGCTTCTATGCAAGACCAGAGTTCATTTGTGGTGACTGGCAGAGGCGCATGACAGGCTAGTCGCTTAGCTACCATGTCCCAGATATGTTGAATAGATATCGTCCTGGGGAATAGCCGGCCAGGGTGCTTCCATGTGAGACCAGAGTTCATTTGTGGTGACTGAAGGAGGCACTTGACGGGCCTGTCGTTTAGCTACCATGTCCCAGATATGTTGAATAGATATCGTCCTGGGGAATAGCCTGCCAGGCTGCTTCTATGCGAGACCAGAGTTAATTTGTGATGACTGGAGGAGGCGCTTGAAGGACCAGTCGCTAAGCTACCATGTCTCAGAATAGCCTGCCAGGCTGCTTCTATGCAAAACCAGAGTTCATTTGTTGTGACAGGAGAAGGCGCTTGACGGGCCAGTCACTTAGCTACCATGTCCCAGATATGTTGAATACATATGGTCCTGGGGAATAGCTTGCCAGGCTGCTTCTGTGCAAGACCAGAGTTCATTTGTGGTGACTGGAGGAGGTGCTTGACAGGCCAGCCGCTTGGCTACCATGTCCCAGATATGTTTAATCGACATCGTCCTGGGGAAATAGCCTGCCAGGCTGCTTCTATGCGAGACCAGAGTTCATTTGTGGTGACTGGCGGAGGTGCTGGACGAGCCAGTCGCTTAGCTACCATGTCCCAGATATGTTGAATAGATATCGTCCTGGGGAATAGCCTGCCAGGCTGCTTCTATGCAAGACCAGAGTTCATTTGTGGTGACTGGAGGAGGTGCTTGACAGGCCAGTCGCTTAGCTACCATGTCCCAGATATGTTGAATAGATATCGTCCTGGGGAATAGCCTGCCATGCTGCTTCTATGCAAGACCAGAGTTCATTTGTGGTGATTGGAGGAGGTGCTTGACAGGCCAGTCGCTAGCTACCATGTCCCAGATATGTTGAATAGATATCGCCCTGGGGAATAGCATGCCAGGCTGCTTCTATGCAACACCAGAGTTCATTTGTGGTGACTGAAGGAGGCACTTGACGGGCCTGTGGTTTAGCTACCATGTCCCAGATATGTTGAATAGATATCATCCTGGGGAATAGCCTGCCAGGCTGCTTCTATGCGAGACCAGAGTTAATTTGTGATGACTGGAGGAGGCGCTTGACGGGCCAGTCGCTAAGCTACCATGTCCCGGAATAGCCTGCCAGGCTGCTTCTATGCGAGACCAGAGTTCATTTGTTGTGACAGGAGAAGGCGCTTGACGGGCCAGTCACTTAGCTACCATGTCCCAGATATGTTGAATAGACATGGTCCTGGGGAATAGCTTGCCAGGCTGCTTCTGTGCAAGACCAGAGTTTATTTGTGGTGACTGGAGGAGGTGCTTGACGGGCCAGCCGCTTGGCTACCATGTACCAGATATGTTTAATCGACATCGTCCTGGGGAAATAGCCTGCCAGGCTGCTTCTATGCGAGACCAGAGTTCATTTGTGGTGACTGGCGGAGGTGCTGGACGAGCCAGTCGCTTAGCTACCATGTCGCAGATATGTTGAATAGATATCGTCCTGGGGAATAGCCTGCCAGGCTGCTTCTATGCGAGACCAGAGTTCATTTGTGGTGACTGGCGGAGGTGCTGGACGAGCCAGTCGCTTAGCTACCATGTCCCAGATATGTTGAACAGATATCGTCCTGTGGAATAGCCTGCCAGGCTGCTTCTATGCGAGACCAGAGTTCATTTGTGGTGACTGGCGGAGGTGCTGGACGAGCCAGTCGCTTAGCTACCATGTCGCAGATATGTTGAATAGATATCGTCCTGGGGAATAGCCTGCCAGGCTGCTTCTATGCGAGACCAGAGTTCATTTGTGGTGACTGGCAGAGGTGCTGGACGAGCCAGTTGCTTAGCTACCATGTCGCAGATATGTTGAATAGATATCGTCCTGGGGAATAGCCTGCCAGGCTGCTTCTATGCGAGACCAGAGTTAATTTGTGATGACTGGAGGAGGCGCTTGAAGGACCAGTCGCTAAGCTACCATGTCCCAGAATAGCCTGCCAGGCTGCTTCTATGCGAGACCAGAGTTCATTTGTTGTGACAGGAGAAGGCGCTTGACGGGCCAGTCACTTAGCTACCATGTCCCAGATATGTTGAATAGATATGGTCCTGGGGAATAGCTTGCCAGGCTGCTTCTGTGCAAGACCAGAGTTCATTTGTGGTGACTGGAGGAGGTGCTTGACAGGCCAGCCGCTTGGCTACCATGTCCCAGATATGTTTAATCGACATCGTCCTGGGGAAATAGCCTGCCAGGCTGCTTCTATGCGAGACCAGAGTTCATTTGTGGTGACTGGCGGAGGTGCTGGACGAGCCAGTCGCTTAGCTACCATGTCGCAGATATGTTGAATAGATATCGTCCTGGGGAATAGCCTGCCAGGCTGCTTCTATGCGAGACCAGAGTTCATTTGTGGTGACTGGCAGAGGTGCTGGACGAGCCAGTTGCTTAGCTACCATGTCGCAGATATGTTGAATAGATATCGTCCTGGGGTATAGCCTGCCAGGCTGCTTCTATGCGAGACCAGAGTTCATTTGTGGTGACTGGCGGAGGTGCTGGACGAGCCAGTCCCTTAGCTACCATGTCCCAGATATGTTGAATAGATATCGTCCTGGGGAATAGCCTGCCAGGCTGCTTCTATGCGAGACCAGAGTTCATTTGTGGTGACTGGCGGAGGTGCTGGACGAGCCAGTCGCTTAGCTACCATGTCCCAGATATGTTGAATAGATATCGTCCTGGGGAATAGCCTGCCAGGCTGCTTCTATGCAAGACCAGAGTTCATTTGTGGTGACTGGAGGAGGTGCTTGACAGGCCAGTCGCTTAGCTACCATGTCCCAGATATGTTGAATAGATATCGTCCTGGGGAATAGCCTGCCATGCTGCTTGTATGCAAGACCAGAGTTCATTTGTGGTGATTGGAGGAGGTGCTTGACAGGCCAGTCGCTTAGCTACCATGTCCCAGATATGTTGAATAGATATCGCCCTGGGGAATAGCATGCCAGGCTGCTTCTATGCAACACCAGAGTTCATTTGTGGTGACTGAAGGAGGCACTTGACGGGCCTGTCGTTTAGCTACCATGTCCCAGATATGTTGAATAGATATCATCCTGGGGAATAGCCTGCCAGGCTGCTTCTATGCGAGACCAGAGTTAATTTGTGATGACTGGAGGAGGCGCTTGACGGGCCAGTCGCTAAGCTACCATGTCCCGGAATAGCCTGCCAGGCTGCTTCTATGCGAGACCAGAGTTCATTTGTTGTGACAGGAGAAGGCGCTTGACGGGCCAGTCACTTAGCTACCATGTCCCAGATATGTTGAATAGACATGGTCCTGGGGAATAGCTTGCCAGGCTGCTTCTGTGCAAGACCAGAGTTTATTTGTGGTGACTGGAGGAGGTGCTTGACGGGCCAGCCGCTTGGCTACCATGTACCAGATATGTTTAATCGACATCGTCCTGGGGAAATAGCCTGCCAGGCTGCTTCTATGCGAGACCAGAGTTCATTTGTGGTGACTGGCGGAGGTGCTGGACGAGCCAGTCGCTTAGCTACCATGTCGCAGATATGTTGAATCGATATCGTCCTGGGGAATAGCCTGCCAGGCTGCTTCTATGCGAGACCAGAGTTCATTTGTGGTGACTGGCGGAGGTGCTGGACGAGCCAGTCGCTTAGCTACCATGTCGCAGATATGTTGAATAGATATCGTCCTGGGGAATAGCCTGCCAGGCTGCTTCTATGCGAGACCAGAGTTCATTTGTGGTGACTGGCGGAGGTGCTGGACGAGCCAGTCGCTTAGCTACCATGTCCCAGATATGTTGAACAGATATCGTCCTGTGGAATAGCCTGCCAGGCTGCTTCTATGCGAGACCAGAGTTCATTTGTGGTGACTGGCAGAGGTGCTGGACGAGCCAGTCGCTTAGCTACCATGTCGCAGATATGTTGAATAGATATCGTCCTGGGGAATAGCCTGCCAGGCTGCTTCTATGCGAGACCAGAGTTCATTTGTGGTGACTGGCAGAGGTGCTGGACGAGCCAGTTGCTTAGCTACCATGTCGCAGATATGTTGAATAGATATCGTCCTGGGGAATAGCCTGCCAGGCTGCTTCTATGCGAGACCAGAGTTAATTTGTGATGACTGGAGGAGGCGCTTGAAGGACCAGTCGCTAAGCTACCATGTCCCAAATATGTTGAATAGATATCGTCCTGGGGAATAGCCTGCCAGGCTGCTTCTATGCGAGACCAGAGTTCATTTGTTGTGACAGGAGAAGGCGCTGGACGGGCCAGTTGCTTAGCTACCATGTCCCAGATATGTTGAATAGATATGGTCCTGGGGAATAGCTTGCCAGGCTGCTTCTGTGCAAGACCAGAGTTCATTTGTGGTGACTGGCAGAGGTGCTTGACAGGCCAGCCGCTTGGCTACCATGTCCCAGATATGTTTAATCGACATCGTCCTGGGGAATAGCCTGCCGGGCTGCTTCTATGCGAGACCAGAGTTCATTTGTGGTGACTGGTGGAGGTGCTGGACGAGCCAGTTGCTTAGCTACCATGTCGCAGATATGTTGAATAGATATCGTCCTGGGGAATAGCCTGCCAGGCTGCTTCTGTGTGAGACCAGAGTTCATTTGTGGTGACTGGTGGAGGTGCTGGACGAGCCAGTTGCTTAGCTACCATGTCGCAGATATGTTGAATAGATATCGTCCTGGGGAATAGCCTGCCAGGCTGCTTCTGTGTGAGACCAGAGTTCATTTGTGGTGACTGGAGGAGGTGCTTGACGGGCCAGTCTCTTGGCTACCATATCCCAGATATGTTTAATCGACATCGTCCTGGGGAAATAGCCTGCCAGGCTGCTTCTATGCGAGACCAGAGTTCATTTGTGGTGATTGGCGGAGGTGCTGGACGAGCCAGTCGCTTAGCTACCTTGTCACAGATATGTTGAATAGATATCGTCCTGGGGAATAGCCTGCCAGGCTGCTTCTATGCGAGACCAAAGTTCATTTGTAGTGACTGGCGGAGGCGCTTGACGTGCCCGTGACTTAGCTACCATGTCCCAGATATGTGGTGCATCTTCCACATCAAAATCTTCAGACCAAAATTTCACAAACCAATTCTGACACTGCCGTAGTTTTGAGGCATCTTCACCATGCACATCACATAACTTTTTATGAGCTTGCACAGCGTTTTTTCCTTTTCAGAAGTAATACACAAAACATGATGAAAATGTTCCTTTTGATTGTCCATTTTGAAATCAACGCCAAACTAACACTTGTTAACCAAATCGTGCGCTTTCTGTTCCTAAAACAAGCTTGAACTGTCAGCTGTCACATTAGATAATGAGCTTGCAGTTTCAAATGATGTTAGTTACATTTCAAGACATGTTTTGCTATCTGTGTGTAAAAAACGCAATGACTTTTTGGCCAACACAATTAATGAACATTGTGATGTGTCTTCTGTATTCTCGTTTGTTCCTTGTATCACTCATACATGAGATTCCTCCGCGGGTTCACGGAATTCCGCTTTTTTTTTTTTGTCAGCGTTTGGGTTATATCCGAGATCGATGCAAAACTGAAGATAAATTTTGGAGTATTAGTTTAGGGGGGGGGGGGTCATTTTTTGATCTGGGGATGATATTTCGTTTTTCAAAGCTTTCGAAAACGGAAGTTGAACGGAGTGAACAATTTTCCAGTAATCGTAATTTCTTTTTCTCGCGATGTTTCTTCTGCACAATATTATTGTTAAGTATAATTTTATTCCATAAATATGAAAATGGAAGAAAAATTCCAAAAACGGAACTTGGCGCAA
Source organism: Macrothele yani (assembly GCA_039090855.1). Taxonomy (NCBI): domain Eukaryota; kingdom Metazoa; phylum Arthropoda; class Arachnida; order Araneae; family Macrothelidae; genus Macrothele; species Macrothele yani. The sequence goes on along the minus strand of CM077032.1, from coordinate 72,031,810 downwards.
AAATTTCCCTGTGTTCTTCAGGCATGAGATTCTTCAGTTGATTCAAAGAATTCTGCCATTTCCATCGTCATTTCGATGGTCTTGAGATTGATGTCGAACTGAACAGAAATTTGGGAGGGTTTGGTGGTAGGGTTGTTTTCCGTCGGTGGGCTGAATTCCGACTTTCAAGACTTTCAGAAACGGAAATTAGATGAAGTGAAGGTTTCTCCTGTAATCATAATCCTTTCTTCTCGCAATGTTTCTTCTACCCAGTAGTGTTGTTAAAAGGTCAGGTGATGCGCAACATCACAGCCTCTCCTTGACAAATGTCAACCCCGCCTTCTCGTGGTACATCCTGTTCCCACTAAAGAGGCTCTGACGACCGCCAATAGCGGTATAACTATACCATCGGGATTAGAGGAAATGCTATCCCACACTCACCAACCCGCTTGGCCAGCGTGGTGAGTTATGGCCAAACCCCTCCAAAATGAGTCCACAACTTAAATCTTGGCCCTCAGTCTCCTGCAGCTGGAATGTACCTGGCCAAGGCAGCGGCCAGTGCGACATGAAGGCAGAGGGTGCTAAGAATCCCCGGAGGACCGGACTAGGCTGCCATCTGATGCTGACCTTGGCGACGTATAACGGACGCTCCCTATCTTCTGATTCAAGGCTTCTTGAATTGGAAGAGGAACTACAAACGATCAAGTGGGACATCGTCGGGCTAAGTGAGGTAAGGAGAAAAGGAGAAGATCTCATTGAACTGAAAAGTGGACATCTCTTCTACTATCGTGGGACAGATACTGGCAGAACTAGTGGTGTTGGATTTATAATAAACAAGAAACTGAAGGATAAAGTTGTAGAAGTTGAAAGTTCCTCTGACAGAGCTGCACGACTCGTTATCCAACTCTCGAGAAGATACCAGGCTCAGATTATTCAAACTTATGCACCCACCACAAGTCATGCTGAAGAAGAAATTGAAGAATTTTATGAGGAAATTCGTGATCTAAATAATAAAGGTAAGCAGCACTTGAAGATAATTATGGGAGATTTCAATGCAAAAATAGGGCAACGGCAACAGAATGAAACTTCAGTAGGTAAATTCGGTCACGGCAACAGAAACCAGCGTGGAAATACTCTCGTAGAGTTTGCAGAGGCAGAAGGGTTTTTCATCTTGAACTCCTTTTTCAAGAAAAAGCCACACAGGAAATGGACATGGAGACATCCAAATGGGACGACAAGTGAAATTGATTTTATTATGTGTAACAAAAAATTCGTCATAGAAGACTGCAGTGTGCTGAACAAGTTCAACACAGGTAGTGACCATAGATTGGTGAGATGTAAGATGCACCTCAACACTAAACTCGAACGTAGCAAGCTCATAAGACAAACAAAATGTATTGACATAGCCAACCTTAAAAAACACCATAATACCTTCAAATTGGAACTGAAGAACAGATTCTCTGCTTTAGAAGGCCTAACATCGGAAGAAGTGGATATTTCTGAAGTTAACAGAAAAGTAACCAAAGCTCTTATGGAAACAGCAACAAAATTAGCTGGGTCTAAGAACAAGTTGCATGTAAATAAATTATCAGGAAAAACCAAAATGTTGATGCAAAAAAGAAGAGTGATGAGGACAACTAAAGAAGATGTGACTTCCAAAGTGGAATATATAGAGCTATGCAAGACAGTACGAAAAAGTATCACTGAAGACGTAAGAAAATTCAACTGTGAACTAGTGAGGAAAGCAATTGAAAACAACCAAAGCCTAAAGATAGCAAAGGGACATCTCAGTAAGGGGAAAAAACAGATTATGGCACTGAGAAAAGAAGATGGTTCTGTAACAAGAAATAGAGGCAGAAATTTTGACAAGAGTGAAAGATTTCTACTCCAAATTATATGAAAGGGATGATACATGTACTCCAGACATCATGAAAGGTACCAGTACCAGAGTTCTTCCAGTCCTTCCAGCAGAAGTTGCACATGCAATCAAGAACATGAAGTGGGGAAAAGCTCCAGGAGAAGATGGAATTACTGTAGACATCATACAAGAAGCAAGTGGAGAAATCGAAACAGTACTCGCCCAAATTTTCACTCGATGCCTTAATGAAGGGAAAATTCCTGAGGATTGGAACAACGCTACAATGATCTTGCTACATAAAAAAGGTGACATTGAGGATCTCAGGAACTACAGACCTATCAGCCTCCTATCAGTGGTTTATAAAATCTTCACTACAGTTCTTTCACACCGCTTGAAGGTGACACTGGACATGGCTCAACCGAGAGAACAAGCTGGATTCAGGAGTGGCTACAGCACAATAGATCATATCCACGTACTGAGAGAACTAATTGAAAGAGCGAGGGAATATGAACTTCCATTGTGCATGGCTTTTATCGATTATGAAAAAGCCTTTGATTCGGTGAAACCATCAGCAGTTGCAATGGCTCTGAAATCCTGCGGTATTGAAGATGCATACATTAATATTATTAATAACATCTATGAAAATGCAAGTGCAAAGATTCGGCTGTTTGAAAATACAACACACATAAAAATTGGAAAAGGAGTGAGACAAGGTGACACCATATCTCCGTAGCTCTCTAATGCCACATTGGAAAATGTCTTTCAATCACTGAACTGAGAAAACAAAGGGATAAAGATTAATGGAGATTATCTAACCCACCTTCGTTTTGCTGATGACATAGTCATTTTTGCAACTACCCCATCAGAGCTACAGAGTATGATCCAGGAACTTGCTGACAAGAGTAAAGAAGTGGGATTAAAAATGAACTTTCAGAAGACAAAAGTGATGTACAAAGCTTTTACAAGAAATGAAGATTTATCGATTGATGGAGAAAAGCTGGAGATAACAGACACGTACGTTTATCTTGGACAGCAGATATCAAGTGAGGGTCACATTGGTGAAGAAATTAATCGGCGTACAAAACTTGCCTGGAGAGCTTTTGGAAGAAACAGCATAATTTTCAAGAGCAATATGCCATTATGTCTTAAAAGAAAAGTGTTTGATCAATGCATCCTTCCAGTGCTTACGTATGGTGCAGAGACGTGGACCTTAGCTAAAAGAGACATACAAAGGCTGCAGACAACTCAAAGAAGCATGGAGAGGTGCATGCTTGGTGTAACCAGGAGAGATAAGAAGAGGAACACGTGGATCCGAAAAATGACAAGAGTGGAAGAGATCATGATCAGAGTTAAATCCCTGAAATGGCAATGGGCTGGACATACTGCCAGAAGAACAGACCATCGATGGACAGCCGAAATTTTAGATTGGATTCCAAGGGACAGGAAAAGACCCAGAAGAAGACCACATGGAAGATGGGTGGATGAAATTCGAAAGTATGCGGGAGTGCCGTGGAGGAGACTGGCACAAGACAGACCGTTGTGGAGGAAACTTGGGGAGACCTTCGTCCAGCAGTGGATTGATAATGGTTGACAATGATGATGATGATGATGATATATATATTGAATAAAGGGATGTTCTCTAGCTTAATAATTATGTAATATATTTCAGTGAACAATTTTGTCTTGTTCACACCGCATTATACTTACGTTGTTTCGCAGCACGTTCTTATTTTTCATCCGTGTGGTTAAAAAGTTCAGCTTTTTTCCCCTTCATCAGTCTCACGTATGATCACTGTTTTTCATTGTGTAGTCCATTGTGTGTTTATCGGCGATTTACACTGTTACTTGCCATGTTTGTCTTTAGTAATTTCCATTTTTTTTTTAATGTAAACCATGGAGCATGGTGCTGTTGGGCCACTGAGGCTATTGCACCAAAAAACTGCAACCAACCAACTGACAATACAAATAAAACCTGTTTCATATGATCTTTAATACTATTGATTTACTGACTTAAGTTCTGCTATTTATCTTGAATTACAGTTCAAAGGGTAAAATAATTTCTAATAAATATAAATTTTCTTTTATGTTTCTCCCCTCTAGGTTGTTCTATTAGACTTGGAAGTGCTATCAAAAATTTCATCTTCTAGTGCTGGTATGAAATCAAAGTCTCAGGCAGCCGGAGGTGTGAATTCATCCATAGCAAACGATATTATTCACTTGACTCCACCATCCAACATGAATAGTTACTTTACAAGTTTCATGTTGTCTCTGTTAAACCTCTTTAGTTCTAATAGTCAACTCTTAGAGGACAAGGGATCATTTATTATCAGGTATTTAATGCAATTTATGCCAAACTGTACCACTGTTTCAAGGATGCTATCAGGGGTGTGTTGCCAGTTCAGCAACAACCAGTTTACATCAGTTGCCACCTATAAAAGTGATTATAACTCTGTTGGACAAAATTCTGTGTCCTATTTAGAAAGTGTTTTTGAAGATTTTAGAATGGCCAATTTATACAGTGCCTATCAGGGACATCTTAAAAGGCCATGTGACAGTGATGGAAGCAACACCCCTTGTATAATGGAGGTTTTTTTTGGGGGGAAGGGGTGCTAGGCTTTAGTTCATCTGTTCAAAAGTTCACCCCAATGTGGTAGGTAGCACTCCGATACCTTGCCCAGTAACCTCTCATTTACCGATTTCTTTCTATTATGATTAGTCACCGTACTGCATGACTTTGTTTAAAAGCTTTTTGTGCACTTTGGCAGGTAACCTCTTCATTATTGCATATTTCTATTATGATTAGTCATCCTGCTGCATCTCTTTGTTTAAGAGCTGGTTGCATTCCTTGGCAAGTAATCTCTCATTCACAGCATCTTTGAGCGAAGTGAGGCCGAAGACCAAGCGAAGCACCTCTCAGAGTCTCTTATGGACAACCCACTGATATAACACCCAACAATCTTTCTTTTCTCAAAGTCAGTTCCCTCCCGCCGTGGCATTTTTACTCAACCTCACATTGCGATATGATTGCGGTCAGCTGCAGGCTTGTTTTTATACCGTTTGCAGCTGTAGCATTGAGGTGTAGCATTGTCGTCCATGAAGAGGAACTCAGGACCCACAGCACCTCTAAACAGACGCACATGAGGCAACAGAACCTCGGTGCAATAGCGGACACCAGTGACTGAACCTCCTTGGAAGATGTGGAGGTCAGTACGGCTACCAAGCATGATACCGCCCCAAACGAGAACTCCGCCACCTCCAAACCGGTCACTTTCGATGATGTTGGAGGTGTGATTGCGTGTTCCCTGCTCTCTCCAGAGGTGTATATGTCCAGAATCGCTCGTCAGACTAAATCGGCTCTCATCCGTAAAGAGAACTCAACCCCATTGTTGATGTGTCCAGTTCTTGTGTTCCTGGCACCACAGAAACCACTGTCTCCGATGAGCAGGCGTTAATGGCACACACCATACTGGTTGTCGTGAAAATAGACTACCTTTGTGCAGCCTCTTGGCCACGGTAAAACGCGATAACGGACGTCCAGTTGTCTGTTGCATGTGCCTTGCGATTTCTCTCGCTGTCTGCCGTCTGTCTCTTCTCGCCTGTAAGGCAATATACCGGTCGTCCGCCGTCGTGGTTGCTCGTGGACGACCACTGCTAAACTCTCGGACAGCTGTTCCTGTCATTTGAAATGCTCTCCAAGCTCATGAAATGATGCTGTGAGCGATCCCGAACTCCTCAGCCACACTAGTAACACTTCGACCTTCTTTCAACTTCCCCATGATGCGACCTTGGGCAAAGTCATCCAGATGTCGTCTACTGGATTGTCTGTTGGCCATATCACATGGTGGCAGCAACTCGACGTCGTTCAAACCGATGTACACCATGCAATAGCTTTCACCAAATTGCTGAGCGTACACCGCCTGTGTGCTTTATACCCTTCTGATGCCCCCCATGTCATGCTGCATATATGCACATGCCCTACCGTACCAGACCCTAGTCTATCTCCTGAGTGGTCTTCCGGTCCGTTCTGCCTGCTCGTTCCACTGTTATGCTAATTTCTCCTCTTCGTCTTTAATTTTTGCACACCAGTGTAGGAATGACCAAAAGAGCTTTATCAACCTGCCTTAAACAACATAAACAAAACAATCAATTATAAATTTCACTATATGGGATTAAAATAATACTGGACATAATGTGCTTTGGTACACTGTAGAAGTTCTGACACATTAACAGCACTTTTTCAAGAGAAAATTGTCGGGACTGGAAATAGAGCGAAGAAGAGGTACAGCATTAAATGATTTGAAAGGTTGGAATTTAGCTCATGAATGGCAACTCCCACTATATAGTGTAGTTCTGAGTGAGGATAGGGGTGCTACCAGAAAATTCGACTGTAAGTAATATCCTTTTATTCCTGAGTAAATCCAATAATCTAATAACATCTGTAATGCGTAATGCGATCAAACAGTTCCGAGACTTGGTATGTAGCACTCCAACAGATGGCAGTATGCGGGAGCAGTGGTCGAGGGCAGTGACCTTCATGAGTCATTGTGCTGAGTGGCGTCATTCTGTGAACATCGGGAACTGTGCTATACGATATTTGGTGACCACGTGCAGAACACTGCTGCGATTTCGGTATGGACTGCAAACTTGAACAGCAAGCGAATATCAAATTTTGCGTCAAACTCTGCAAATCGGGAACGGAGAAGCATGAAATATTGCGGAAGGCTTATGGCATGAAGCAATGAGTTGTGCAAGGTGTTTTGAGTGGCACTCGTGCTTCAAAAGTGGCGGAACGGCATTGGAAGACGATGATGAGAGGTCAGGGTGACCGTCCACGAGCAAAACCCCCCAAAATGTGGACAAAATTAGGGAATTGGTGCATGAAAATCTTCGGAGAGCCATTCAAGACATTGCTACCATCGTCAGTGTGTCATACGGAACAGTGCAAGAAATTCTGAAGTCAGTTTTGAACATGCACCGCATTGCTGCAAAGTTTATGCCAGAGATTCTGAACCATAACAGAAGGCGCTCTGTGTCGAACTCTGTGAAGATCTTCGTCAGCAAGTGGTGAATGAACCAACGTTCCTGTCGCGGGTCATCACTGGGGACGAGACTTGGGTCTACGGCTACGAACCGGAGACCAAACAACAGTCATCGCAGTGGAAGAGCCCGACAGTTCCGGAGCGCAATCAAAAGCATGCTCATCGTGTTCTTCTGCGTTCGTGGGGTTGTGCACTGTGAATTCATCCCCCCAGGGCCAGACCGTCACCACCCTTTTTTACTGCGATGTTCTGCAGCGTCTTAGGGAGGATATTTGCCACAAATGGCTTGAAATGTGGCGCAGGGGCGATTTCCTGCTCCATCACGACAATGTAGAAGCTCACAGAGCGTTAGCAACAGGCCAGTTTTGCAGCCGCAACAGCATGACTACCCCCACCAGATTTGGCCCCCTGCGACTTCTTTCTGTTCCCAAAGATGAAGCTGAAGATCAAAGGTCGGCGTTTTGAAACCATGGAAGAGATCCAGCGCAAATCGCAGATGGTGGTTGACACAATTCGCCAACAGGACTTCCAGGGAGCTTTCCAACAGTGGCAAAGACGCTGGCAGCAGTGTATCGCTGCCCAAGGAGACTACTTTGAGGGACATCATAGCCAGACTTAAGTAACGTAAGTGTTTTGTAGTATATCGGCCTAGTCTCGGAACTTTTTGATCGGACCTCGTATATCACAGGGTGTCTACCCACCTGGAAAACCTGGAAAAGTCAGGGGAAAGTCCTGGAAATTTCAAAAGGAAAGTCAGGGAAACTTTTCTGATTTAAAAAGTAAGGACAATTTTAAATTCCTATGTTAAATAAAGCCAGGGAAAATCTAAGTTGGTTTTCTAGAAGTTTAAACTACTGGAAGGTATGTTTCTTCCTTTCACCCAATTCTTCACCCTTTATGTCTACTCCATTCCAGTCCCCCTCCCCTAGTGATAAGACCAGGGTCTTTTCAGTACAGACCAAAAATCTGATTTAAAAAGTAAGGAAAATTTTAAATTCCCATGTTAAATAAAGTTAGGGAAAATCTAAGTTGGTTTTCTAGAAGTTTAAACTACTGGAAGGTATGTTTCTTCCTTTCACCCAATTCTTCACTCTTTATGTCTACTCCATTCCAATCCCTCCTAGTGATAAGACCAGGGCCTTTCATTACAAACTAAACAGTAGAACCTTTCCTCTCTTAGTAACAAAGAAAGACAGTGGGGAGAACAATTTTATAAGTGTAACTTGGAGTGATGTTTTCCCACTGAAATTTTGTTCTATTTGATGGATAGAGAGGATACCCTTCACACAAAGGGTGTTGGATATTTGGCCTCACTTGAAAGTTTTTGTTCAGGAGGCTGAAACTAAAAATGTTGAGCCAGATACCAAGACTTACGGTACAGTGAAATCAGTGCTTAAATGCAATGAACTCTTGGAAGCCAAATTAGGTTTCTTTATTTCAGTGGCATCAGAAGTACAGGGTTTTCTAATAAGATTTCAAACCAGCAAACCAATGGCACCTTTCCTCTGTGAAGAAATTTATATGATACTTCATAGTTTGATGAAAAGGTTTATTAAAGATAGTATTATCGAGAAGCACAATTCCGCTGTGGAATTCATGAAAGTTGATGTAAAAGAAAAATCTAATCTTTTACCCACTACAGATTTGAACAATCGGGTGTTTTCTATTGTTCACTGATGGACACCAGCACAAACTGTCTGAACTTATTTACATTTGTAAAAAAATGTGCTTATTATGTCGCATGGCAATGCAACTGTTGAGAGTGGTTTTAGTATTAACAAAGCTATGCTCATCGAGAACATGCAGGAAAAGTCTGATTGCTTTGCAGACAGTTTATGATGCTGTCAGTGATGCTGGGGGTTCACTTAAGTTGGATGTGTCAAAGCAAATGATACTTGCAGCCCGAAATGTTTACAGTTAACACCAAACAGAAGTAATCACCCTTTCCACGTTTATAAGTGAGTCACAGAAAAATTCTCATTGGCTGCCACCGGGAACCGAACCCAGTGTCATCCAGTTACACGCCGGACGTGCTACTACTGCAGCACAGTGGCCTGAAATTCTCCAGACTCGCATATGACTAACTGCCAAACCACATGGCAGGTTGCTTCTTGGAACTCCTCACAATGCTGGGGACTCAAAAATGGTAAGTAGCAACTGAACAAATAACTAAGAGGCAAATGAATAATTAATACATACAGTTGACATGGATTAGGAACATCAAACAGAAGTCTTAACTCTTTCCGCATTTATAAGTGAGTTACAGAAAAATTCTCATTGGTGGCGGCCAATGTGAATTTTTCCGTGACTCACTTATAAACTTGGAAAGAGCAATGACTTTCTGTTTGATGTTCCTAATCCATGTCCATTGTGTGCATTAATGTTTACAGTTGTTATCATGAAGTTTAGGAAAGAAAAATCTTATTGAGAAAGAATCTAAACTAGCATCTCAGAAAAGGAGCACTGCAGAGGAGATAAAAGAAATAAAAGCCAAGGAAATGATAATCGAAAAAGATAGCTGAACTGAATGGTCTGTTAAAAGAGCTGTGAAGTTAAATCTTATTGTGCCTTTGAAATATCCCCTGGTAAATTTTTTTTGTGCCTTTATGTAGGTGAAATATTCAAGGTTCTTCAAGTTTCATTAAGCCGCCCCGGTGGCGCAGTGGTCTAAGGTGCTGGCCTTTGATCATTCGTCCGTAAGGGGTCCGGGTTCGAATCCCGGTTGGGCATGGATGTTGTGTTTGTCTTACGGCACTGGCTCTCTCCCTTCCCTGGAACCAGTGACCCTAAATTAGGGACAGGCGACTGCTTATAGCCCATTGAGTTGCTCACGGTGGTCGTTAAACCTCCAATCAAAAAAAAAAAAAAAAAAGTTTCATTAACCTCTAACACTGCATTCTTGATTATTATTTGATATCAATTTGAGTTATGTAAAAGTGATACAGCAAAACAAAATATTGTGAATCATGTAAAGATTATTTTGAATAAAGTCAATTCTAATCTTTTTAAACCGAAATCTTTTTCTTAAATTGCTTGGATTTGTTTTTCAAATAAATAAAATCAACTGGATTTTTGCATAAAATACTTCACGTTATGATTTTTTTATATTCTTTAAAACAAATAGATTGAAGCCATTGGCTTTATGCTTTCATGTGAAAACCATATGTTCTGTGTATCTGACTTTGCGAAAGCACAATACCTGGAAATGTTTTGTTATTGGTATGGCAAACCTGGAAAAGTCAGGGAAATTTTAAACAAAGTTTGGGTATACCATATAATTTATTCCTTATGATGGGAAACAAATTTAAATTAAACGTGTTGCTTATAAATATATTGATTATCTTCAATTATTTGAAAATTCTTAGCGTTCGCTTTTGCCACGTTATATTCTGGACGTCGGAAGTTAAAAATTCCTTGCATTTGAAACATGATATTACTATAAAGTAGAATAAAAAAGGCTTTACTCACAGTGTTTTTTTTTTGGTGGTCCTCTTCCTTTTATTGCTTTCAATTTTTGAAGTTAAAATCCCATTTGGCATATCACTAAGCTGTTCTCTAGAAATATCCCTATGATTAGTAGAATAAATCTATCGCAGAAATTAGTTTAATAAAAACAACGAATTGCAAGTTCCTTAATAATCAAGGAAATCTAAATAGATGAAAGATTGTAAATCTTCTTAAGTCACATTATAAACCTTGAAAGCTTACAGATTAAATTATCTTATTCTTCTATTTAACCCACTACTAACAATACTAGGGGTAAAACAAATCTACCTAACAACACAGGGATGATAAAAATTCCACCATTGATTTCTTTCCCTCCTCCCGAAATCTCTCTATTTCCCCCTAAAATTCCAGAGTAAACTACATGTAGATAAGTTTGGGTAGATGCCCTGATATCAAGTCTAGTAATACCCATGACATCAGTTATTACCAAGAAACAAATGTTTACAAAAATTACAGATCTAGTTAAAACAGTTATTGTTGAAGGGTTTACACCCGTTTGGCATACATATCACTAAGCTGTTCTCTGGGATTCAGAGCTTAGCTCCACAAAGAAAAAACAGATTATTTTTAACTGATTATTTACTTACTGTTGTCGTATCAAACTTCTCCATTTACAGCAATCCTGACATACAACTCGGGCTTCACTGACATCCATCACACGATGCACACAAGATCTTCTATACTTCATACTCATGATCTTTTTCTCATGCAGACACTCCTGAATCTGATCTTCCCATGAATTCCTTGGCTTTCCTCTGCCTTTCCTTCCAGCCACTTGGGCTGAAAACATTTTCTTAGTAAGCATCTCATCACTCATTCTTTCAACATGGCCAAACCACCAAAGCATATTCGTCTCCACCTTGCTAACAACATTTTGCTTCACATTACACAACTGCAACACATTTTCATTCCTCACACAATCAGAGCATGTCTTGTCACAAATCCCTTATAAGTAATGCATTCCTCCAGCACACAAGCAACTCCTATGTTTCTTCTGTAGTACCCAGGTTTTTCTGTCATACATCAGATTAGGAACAATTACACTTTCATGCACAGCCATGCAAAACTTTCTTGAGAACCCATCATTTCTGTGGAAACCTCCCAAGACAGCTATGACTTTCCATGAAGAAGCAAAAGTCATTTCACGTTACACAGGTTGAAAACTAACTCTTATCTATTAATCAATCGAAATTTCAATCTTGCGACATAGACCCATCCATCAAAATTGATAAAATATGGGATAATTTTTTTACAAGGGTTTACCAAATTATAAACATCCAATCAAAATTTTCCGAAAATTTAACAGAATAAAGCCAAAAGATGGCAGCACAGGACCACAGCCTTATGATTAGAATTACAAAAACTGACCCAAGAACAGAATTGCGTACGCAATTTGATGGCTGACAAGAGCCCTAGCGGCTGAAACCATGGTCCCGTTTCAGTTTCCTTTACTGGCATTTGAATAAATATAATTTTTACGATTCAAAAATAATTTATGCATAATAAAATGCCATAAGCAATTTCTGCTCTACCTTGTTGTATAATGCTTATTCATGAATTATTTTAGCTTTGTGCAGTGAGCTGTTTGCTATGCAACCATTATATCAGCATTTCTTTCGTTTTAGGCAGCTGTGCTTGCTACTAAATGCAGAAGATATATATCGAACATTATCAGAAATACTAATAACCCATAATGATACAAGGTTTTCGTGTCACATGATTCACACACTGAACAGCATCCTGCTGACATCAACCGAACTGTATGGACTACGAAATCAGCTGAAAGATTTGAAAACCGAGGTGAGTTATAACTTTAAACTGTGTTATAAATATTTAACGGGAATTATCGAGGATAAATTTATTAAGTACATTACCTTTCAAATTTTCGATCTAAACACTAGATCTTCGTCAGGAGTTCTTGCTTCCTTCTACTTCCACAGGTCTGGTGACCAAGCCTGATGGATTTTCCATCCAGCATGCTAGATGGAAAATCCATCAGGCTTGGTCACTTCCTAAATACACAAACTCACTCACCTGGTCAATCACAGTGCCATTTATACTTACATTACATTCAGTGCTACCCGTTCCTTTCTCAAACACCATAACTTTGGTTTTTCCCTTATTTATACTCAGTTTGAATTTCATGCAATATAACGGCTGCCGGTTCTAAAGGCATGCTAGTTGAAACTAAAGTAAGCATCAAGTCTATAATACTTCAACAACTCGTCCTATCCGCAAAGTCAACGGCCTATCCCTGGTGGCGCAGTGGTCTAAGCGCGGGCTTACCTGCAGGACCTACCAGTGGCCACGTTTCAACAGGACAATGCGCGCCCGCACGTGGCCCTAATTGTGCAACGATTCTTCACAGCTCACCAGGTGTCACTGCTGCCATGGGACGCCTGTTCTCCCGATATGTCGCCCATCGAACACGACCTGTGGAAGTAGAAGGAAGCAAGAACTCCTGATGAAGATCTAGTGTTCAGATCAAAAATTTGAGAGGTAATGTACCTAATAAATTTATCCTCGATAATTCCCGTTAAATATTTATAATACTGAAAGTAATAAGAGGAAGCTATGAAGTCATTAATTACTAGATTTAAACTGTGGTCCATTATGTATTACAAAAATGGCATGGAGCTTCAATTTGTATGTTTTTTCCCAATAACATATACAGTAAAACCTCGAAAATCTATCATCGGCAGGACCAAACGAGTGCTGGATTTCTGAAGCTATTCAAAAAGTTCGTAACGGGTGTTATTCCTAGTTGTAAAGGAATTTATGGCACCTCTATTCATAGTTTATTGTGGAAATAACTTTTTTGTGGGTCTTATAGAGATAATCATTTAAAAAAAGTTGGTCAAATTTTTGAAGTAAAGCCTAGTTCATCATCAGGACTACATCACTGGAGTTGTTGCTGCCACTCAGTCAGAAGTGTCCAACCGCAGTTAGACCTGGAAAATCCAGCATCATCAAACCTCGAAAATCCGGCATCGATGGGACCGATGAGTGCCAGATTTATGAAACTTCCAGATTTCTGAAGCTATCCAAAAAGTTCGTAACGGGTGTTATTCCTAGTTATAAATGAATTTATGGCACCTCTATTCATAGTTTACTGTGGAAATAACTTTTATGGGTCTTATAGAGATAATTATTTAAAAAAGTTGGTTAAATTTTCAAAGTAAAGCCTAGTTCATCATCAGGACTACATCACTGGAGTAGTTGCTGCCACTCAGTTGGAAGTGTCCAACTGCAGTTATCGTTAATTGTGGTACTTCTTCTCGCTATTTTCCATCCCTTTTTCTACTTTCCTCTTTTCTAAGTTTGATTGGTGGGTGATTATTCTTACTGAGTCCCAATTTATGGAGTGCCCACTTGCTTGTATGTCTGTCTAGCCCTGTTTTGTTACTAATGTTCCTATACAGACATATACAAGCAAGTGAACAATAATGCTAGACAGACATATACAAAAATTGGACCGGAAAGTAGAAGAAAGTATGGAAATAGCAAGAAAAAGAAGTACCACAATTAACAATGATTGTGGTTGGACACTTCCAACTGAGTGGTAGCAACTACTCCAGTGATGTACACTGAAGAGCAATTGAATTAGAGACAGCTGGCGTTATGCAAATGTGGCACTGTGGGCGGCCCTGTAAATGGAAACGACATGACGTATGCAGCGATCCGACAATATAAGGTGTGATGCGATGGGAATCAGTAAGAGTTGGACGCAGTATGGGTAAGACGAAGGATCTAAGCACATTTTATCGTGTGCAAATTGCCGGGGCTCGACGAATGGGTCACTTCATCTTGGAAGTCGTGCAGGCACTGAGATTTTCACAAGCCACTGTGTCTCCGGTGCACCGTGAGTACATCGAATCCCGTAAAACCATCCGTGCAAGGGCCAACTGCCGTGGACAACAGCGTGTGTATGAGCGGGGTCATCGTCGGCTAGCTCGCATTGTAACAGCGGATAGACGGGCCACAGTGCAAGAAATCACTCGGCAATTTAACGCTGGTGCACAAAAACGTTTTAGCAGCCACACCATCCAGAACCATCTCCTCGCTATGGGGTACAGAAGCCATCGTCCCAAGAGAGTACCGCTGCTGACCGCACATCACAGGGTGCAAAGATTAGCATGGGCACGGAAACATCACCACTGGACCCTAGACATGTGGGAAAATGTTGCCTGGACTGATGAGTCGAGATTCACGTTGGTACATGCGGATGGCAGGATACGAGTACAGCACAAACCACATGAAGCGGTGGATCCTTCTTGCCAGCAGGGTACTCATCAAGCTGGTGGAGGTGGCATCTCGTCTGGGGACTGTTTATGTGGACTGAAATGGGAGCCCTGGTATGTGTGACATCGTCCCTCACAGGTCAACGTTACCAGGATATCCTGGACTACCATTTGCTCCCATTTGCGCGTCTTCAACATCCCACTGGGGACCTCATCCTGCAACAAGACAATGCAGCTCCCGAACTGTATCCGAATGGTTGGATGAACACTGCACCAACGTGACCTTGCTTCCTTGGCCAGCTAGGTCACCTGACCTCACTCCCATTGAGCACACATCTGGGATGCCATCGAGAAAAATGTTCGAGGCTCAGACCCCCGTCCATCAAATCTTCGTGAACTGTGGGAGCTTGTTCAGGGGTCGTGGATCCGTATGGCTTCCCAACGCTTCCGGTGTCTTGTCGAGTCCATGCCGAGGCGCCGTCATCAGGGTGAAAGGTGGTGCTACAAGTTACTAGACAGGTATACATTTGGTATCCCCAACTCTGAAAAACCTGATCCTGACCACCACCACCCCCACCCCCCTCCCGGCCCACTCAGTGGTTATGCCTATGAAGTAAGTAGTAGCAGTTTAGGATTATTTGCGTGTTTTATAGTAGTACAGTAAAACCTCAGAAATATGGCACTTTTCTGATTTCGTTTTTGTGAGAACACCCGATGTACCATCTCAACAACACATGGCGAGATCATCCGATCTCAGCGTGCAAATTGCCGATAGCCTCCTACCTGTTACAATGAGAGGTTTCTCAAATTCATCATCTCATTGAGCCGCACTGAAGTGTTGCAGACCAATGAGGCGATGAATCGGCATGTATGTTTAAAATACGCGTAGGTATGTGTGATGAGGATCTGTGATTGGTGGTGGCACTACGTTGATTCGATCGTGTAATAACATCTACATCAGCCTTCATGATGGATCGTCGTAATCGCCGTCGTTGTGTATCATAGTTTTGTCAGTCGAAGAACCGTAAGATCGATGCAAAATTCACATCGAGTTTTCGCGATGTATTGATACATCGGCCAGCCCTAGCCGTTGCTCTGGCTTTTTTTTTTTTTTTTTTTTTTTTTTAAGTTTTTGCCAAACCATTTGCGGAATACAATTTATTTCTTGACAGAGTTTTATAATAAATAGTACAAAAAAGGTAATCGCCAATATTTTCGCCAAAACTTTCTTTCCATGACCAAAACGATTTTTTCTTTCTCAGATTGCGAAGAATGCAATTGGCAGCATGACCCCTGCATATTTATAAGGTGTAGATGCACAAATTTTCGTTAAACTAGCCTGTTGCATGTAAGTACATGCTTTATGTAACTCCCGTTATGCAATTTTTGGATAGCTTCAGAAATCCGTAATTTTCATAAATCCGTCACTCATTGAGTCCCGTTGATGTTGGATTTTCAAGGTTTTACGGTACTTTTTCTTTTGTGCTTCACTCAGGAAGGTCACGCAAATGAACGCTGGTTATATTTGGTTGTCGTAAAAGTCATGACGTATTTTGGCACCTGATGGCGGTTGGGCGGTTTTAGAAATACTAGAGGCATGCGCAGCTCTGTTATCGCTATGGCATTCGACAGGTGTCAGTTCTAGCTGCAGTCTAAAAGGAACAGCTAGCGATTTGGTTGATTTGCAGAGATTTGACATCAAGTTGAAGATGGAAGACCAAACTGTGCGTTTTCAACATATTTTACTCCCGTAAAGGGAAGAACGCGCGTCAAGCTTGTGAAAAGTTGCGTAAAGTGTACGGTGATAATGCTCTACAAGAACGTCAGTCGCAGCAGTGGTTCGCAAAATTCTGTGCTGTGTGATTTTGACCTCAACGATGCTCCTGGGTCCGGGAGGCCCACCGAGGTTGATAACGACCAAATCAAGGCATTGATCGAGTCAAACCCATGTTACACGACACGAGAGATTGCAGACACATTGTATATCCATCATTCAAGCGTTCACGACCACCTGAAGAAGCTGGCATACGTAAGCAAGCTTGACGTGTGGGTTCTTCATGAACTCAAATAAGCTCAATTGACTGCGCGTATAAACATCTGCAATATTCTCATTAAACGTGAGGAAAACGGTCCTTTTTTGAAGCGACTGATAACTGGTGACGAAAAGGGGATTGTGTGCAACAATGTGTTGTGCAAACAGTCTTGGTTGGGACATGCTGCTTCGCCTCAAACAACATCCAAAGCAGACATTCATCAGCTGAAGGTTCTGGTTTCAGTGTGGTGGGATTTTAAAGGTGTCGTGTTTTTTGAGCTCCTACCACAGAACCAAACAATCAATTCGAATGTGTACTGTTGGCAATTGGATAGTTTGAACGAATCCATCATCCAGAAACGTCCAGATCTCGTTCATCGTAAAGGTGTTGTGTTCCACCACGACAACGCAAGACCACACACAAGTTTGATCACCCACCAAAAATTATTGGAGGTTGGGTGGGATGTGTTGCCACACCCAGCATACTCGCCTGACCTTGCGCCGTCAGACTTCAACTTGTTTCGCTCTCTTCAACAGTCCTTGCGTATTATAACGTTCAATTCAGATGAGGCTGTAAATCAGCACCTTGTACAGTTTTTTTGCCACGAAAGACAGGTCCTTCTATGAACGAGTCATTCTGTAGCTCACTGAAAGATGGCAAAAGGTTATCGAACAAAACGGGCATTATATCATTGATTGATCTTTGTTCTTTCTATCAATAAATGACCTTTGCTAAACATGGCTAAAACACGTCATGACTTTTCCGACAACCCAATAGTACGTGTTTTATAACCAGGTATATGTTGTCATACAAAGTCACCACTAGCTGAAGTAGCTTTGTTTTAAAATTGTACCTTATCCTGGACTTAAAAAGATTGTAATGTTTATTTTACAAGCCATATTACTCTGAAAACTAACTGAGAAGGTATTTTAGCAATTGCCAAGTGGGTTTGTTAATATTTGTGTGTAAAATAAGTTGGGAAACCCTCTAACACAGACTGTTAGTAAAGTGAAACAGATTTTTAATGAAGATGTGTAAAATAAATAATATTTTTTATGCAGGTTTGTTTCATGATTTTTTTTCCACTATCAGGGAAGCTGGTCCCTCTTCTGCTGCCTTTATCGATCATGGTGTCATAGTCCTGTGGCAACTGTGTCCTTGTGTCTTCTCACACAAAACTACAAGCATGCCTGTGATCTTCTACATCAATTGTATCCTTATCCAGAGAGTTCTATTGAACATAATTACTTTTCCATTACAATAATGTGCTCTGATTTCTTACTTTATTTATTTATTTAGGATGAAACTCTCTTTTCAACACTTGTTTCTTGCCATTTACACAGCTATGCAACATCTCATTTCTTATAAGTTGATTTTTTTGAAAGTGTAAGAATGAATCCTTTTTGCATTGCGCATGATGATTGAAAAGTATCTGGCTGTTGGTAAGAAAGTTTTTACTGCCTTAATACATTTAGAGAAAGCATATGACCGAGTAAATAGGATACTTCTGTGAAAGGTGTTGAATGAATATGGTGTTACTGAGAATCTATTTAATAGTGTAAAAGCCATGTATGAACATTGTATGAACCGTAAAAGTTATTCATATAGACATACCAAGCAGATCACTCCGAATTACATATATATAAAAAAGTGCTCTACCTTCGATGTTGACGAGTATGTCCCAGAAAACATCCACGGCCAATGCTCAATGTAGGCCTAGTCAAATATTCCTCTTTCTTTCAACATCCAGGAACACTGGTGGTGAAATCGTATGTGTGATAAAATATGTGGTCCCACTGGACGAAGTCAGAATTAAAACGAGACACTACAAACGACTACAAAACAAACAAAGACCTAACAATATAAAAAGGAATCAAGATTAAAATGAATTAAAAGCAGATGGACGGTCACAGTTGTGAAACCACATCACCAGACGGGTTTCAGCAAATTTAATGCTATCATCAGTGATACTCCCACCAGTGCTGCTTCATCGTATGAACACGCACACATCGATGCCGAACTCGTCAGACATGGACGCCACACCCTTGGTCTTCTAAATGCAAAGTATCCTAGGATCACAATAACTCAACATCCATTATCACGGAATACAACATCCATTGTAGTGTCTTGTTTTAATTCTGACTTCGTCCAGTGGGACCGCATATTTTATCACACGTACGATTTCACCACCAGCATTCCTGGATGTTGAAAGAAAGAGGAATATTTTACTAGGCCTACATTGAGCATTGGCAGTGGATGTTTTTGGGACATACTCATCGATATCGAAGGTAGAGCACTTTTATATATATATGTAATTCGAAGTGAGCTGCTTGGTTTGTCTATATGAATAACTTTTGCAGTTCATACAATGTTCAGTGTATGTTGATATGAATAACTTTTATGGCACTTTATATGTTGGACGTCATGTCGAAGGGCTATATTTACACCAAGAATAACGTGAACAGTAAACGTTTATACGTTAATATAGCAATATGATTGCAGTCCTGTTGGCAGAGAGCAAAAATGAGTTGCAGAGTATGTTAATTAGGGACGTACTCAGTTTGTATGAAATTCAAACTGTGTACAAGGAAGGAAAAACCGTAGTCATGGTTTATGAGAGAGGAACTGTTAGTACTGAATGCAAGATAAGTCTAAATGGTACAGAGATTGACAAGGTTAATGAGTTTGTATATTTTAGGAAACATGTTTTGCACAGAGAACAAATGAGATGGTGAAATTAGTAGGTGAGTAAATTCATCTTTGAAAATCATAGCTGCCTTAAGAGGATTTCACAGGAATCATGGTTTCTCAAGAAAGTCTCATATGGTTGTATATGAAAGTGTAATTGTTCTTACTCTGATGTATGGCAGTGAAGCCTGGGTACTACAGAAGAGACATAGGAGTCATTTGTGTGCTGGGTGATGCATTACTTATGGGGGTTGTGGTAAGACAGGCTTTGATCATTTTATGATAGCTATCAACAATATAATTGTGACGTTTTTATTACTGTTTCACACATTATTCATGAACATGTTGACTACCCATGGGAGCATGTTGTATGCAATGCAATGTAATGTATGAAACAATATGCATTCAATTTAGTATTATTCAATGTTATCAAGGAGTACTCACCAGATTTCAGTTCAGCTCTCCATATATTCCAATAGGTTTATTATATTGCAGTGCTTGTGGTTCATCTTCCTTTTTTGGCCAAAGAATGTACAACCTTTGGCAAAAAAGGAAGACGAATCTCAAGCACTGCAATAATAGACCTATTGGAATATACAGCTGAACTGAAATCTGGTGAATCCCTCTCCTGTTCCAGAATCTATTGAAATTGTCATTAAGAAGTTGCATGATCTTAAAATATTAAATAACACACAAACTCATGAATTCAAAAAGTTTTATTCTATTTATATGAAAATAATGTATTTACATACAAGAACAAAATATACGAGCAAAATTCAGGAGGCCCAATGGGCTCACCATTATCAACTTTATATGCTGAAGTTGTGATGAACAAGATTGAAGAAAATGTCCTGCATCATATTTAAGAAAAACCAGAAGTGTACTGTCAATACGTGGATGACATTTTCATTCTATCAAAACTGAACGAAGAAGAATTAAGAAAATTAACCAAGTGTTACAGTTCTTTATACCCAACAATAGAACTCGCGGTTGAAATAGAAGAAAATAATGCAATAGCCTTTTTGGACGTACAAGTTATAAAGTCCACAAATAAGTTGCAATACAGGGCTTATTGAAAAAGTTCATTTGTTCCTGTTCTAATCCCGTACAATTTGGCGCATCCTTATCCTCAAAAATGCAATAGTCTGAAAACCTTAATTAAAAGAGCATATACACACTCTGAAAATAGTCAGTTCACTAATGAAGAAATCAAATTCATAAAAAAAATTGCAGGTAGCTTTGGTTATCCAAACCATTTAATAAAAAAATGGAACACAGAAGTAATAAAGAAAATAAAAAATAATGATGTAGTAAATAAAAAAGAAATGAAATATCTGAATGGTTTTCCTTACATTAAAGGTACTACTAATGAAGTTAATAATATCTGTAAAAAGCATAACATTCAAATTGGAGGAAAAGTAAATACCATTAAAAATATGGTAATCAAAAATAATGAAAAAATAAAAATGTTAGAAAAAGCAGGTATTTACTCAATTCCTATTACAGAAAATCCTCCAATGGCATATATAGGAAGTACCAAAAATAAGCTTAAACACAGGTTAAAACAACATGTAAAAAATTGGCAGAAAAAGAAGAAAAAAACAGCACTTATTCAATATTGTCTGGCTAACCAAAAATATCCTAAATTTGAAAACATAAAAATCATAAAAAGCTGTAAATCTGAAAAACACCTCAGAGTAGCAGAGTCGGTAATGATAGAAAAAAATAGAGCAAAAGTTTGCAACCATAATGACCCTAATATTTTAAGAAACAGTTGGAGGAATTTAATTAAAATTGAGCAAAAAAATTGAAAATTTCGAAAAATGAGATCAGTGACCAACAAGAGATGGCGCCACAACACCCAAGAGGAAGCAATAGCCGATAACAGATGCAGCCCACGAGAACCACCGAAATGCCCTACTGACACGGTCCGTGCTGGTCGGAGCAAACGTCCCCTAGATGACGGTAACGAGATGTTACCGAAAGTACTCGGGTAGAAAACGTATAGAAGTAAAGTATATGTGGAAGCAGCAAAGGAAAAAACTCATTTAGTAACGAGGCCAATTAAAACCAACGAAAAAAACTGAAGAGGACCCGAAACTGAATGAAAAAACCCCCATGCCGCATCTACATAACGGAAATACGAAAAAAAGCCAAGATCCACGTGCGGTAAGTGTTAATCGAACTTCACCAACATAACGGTAAGTTCAAAAATGCAATTGCATTAATGCACGTCAAAAAAATGAACCTCCAATATCGGAAGTAATTGAAATGTACAATAGGGTTTTTCAGGGTTAAAATAAAAATATTACATTTTTGTTGACTTTGCTCATGCCCTCATCCCTATTGATATGAAAAGGATATCTGACAAATTTAAGGAAGATTGGGTAATATTTAGAGATTGCACACTTTTCATACTAATATATAATATATAGTATATATGCTAAAGAAACAAGATTTCCAATGATTATTATTTTTATTCTCAAATCCATCCAACAAAACTGAACTTCAAACAAGACTTAGGTGAAACAACTTAAATAACATTCATGTTATCTACATTAGTTAAATTTGTAAGATGCAACTCCTGTTTTCGTTCCCTTGGTGATGACTTTTCTGTGGTGCTCGACAATGTTCAAAAGGAACTGTTTCTGTTGTTAATCCCTGACTGACTCATTGAATTTCTTTATTAGGGCTATGCCCTTTTCGGCAGTGTCATTACCACTTTAAGGGCATTGATGGAGCTTCTTGGCACATTGCTGCGGTATTCCCCCACATTGTTGACCCCAAACAATCCATAAGAATGTCTTTGTCTGGCTGGTAACAAAATCGCTTTGGTCCTTTCCTTGAAAACCTAGGGTTTTTTTCCATCTAATCGTTTCATTACATTTTTCCTTTCGGGCTTCTCCAAATTCTGGAACATATTTACCTTCTCAGCTTTTCCTTCTCAGATTTTGGTATTCCGTGTATAACTTCTGAGTACCAGTTCAGATATTCTCCTCCATCACAGGGATGTTTGCTTGCTTCCACACTTCCTGCAGTTTGATACTTGTGGACTTTGCAGCAGTAGGCAGCATTTCTTTCACTTTATTGTGATGGTAGATGAAGACTAATAGCACCTGTTCTCTGGAGGGAAGCCGAGCCCCCAGAAATTCACCACTTGTCATCTTCTGAAGTAAACAAATTTCTTTTCTAGTATTCATTTTCACAACCTGAAAATGAGAAAAGAATTAGTACACTACAATTTCAGGAAGGAGTGGAGTACACACATGCTGCAGCTCTCTAGCAAAAAAAAAAAAAAAAAGCCAAACCCTACAAAAGTGTGCAATCTTTAAATATTATTCCATTTGTCTAAAATTTGGCATAAGGATCACTTAAAAGAATCAAACCAAGGGGATGAGCAAATTGACATGAAATTAGGAACTTTGGAAAATTGAAACATCCTAATGTACAACCTTTGGCCAAAAAGGAAGAGGAATCTCAAGCACTGCAATAACAGACCTATTGGAATATACAGCTGAACTGAAATCTGGTGAGTGCTTCTTGATAATATTGAATAATACCATAATTGAATGCATATTGTTTCCGCAGGAGTATGTTACATTGCATGTAACGTGCTCCCGCTGGTAGTCGACATGTTTATGAATAACGTATGAAACAGTAATACGAGCGTCGCAATTATATTGTTGATAGCTATCATAAAGTGACATAAGCCACATAGTTAGGGTTCGATAATCTCATTATACGAACTGTCAGAACGTAAATTGTAGTACACTTTAATCATGTGAGGAATGAAGATGTGTTGCAGTTGTATAATGTGAGGCAAAATGTTGTTAGCAAGGTGGAAACTAATATGCTTTGGTGGTTTGGCCATGTCGAAAGAATGAGTGATGAGATGCTTACTAAGAAAATCTTTTTAGCCCAAGTGGCAGGAAGGAAAGGTAGAGGAAGGCCAAGGAAGTCGTGGGAGGATCAGATTCAGGAGTGTCCGCATGAGAAAAAGATTATGAGTATGAAGTACAAAAGGTCTTGTGTGCGGTGTGTGTTAATGAAGCTTGAGCAGTGTGCTAAGATCATTTTAATGGAGCCATTTGATACACCAACAGTAAGTAAATTCTAGTTCTATCAGTTAAATGTTTATTTGGCAAATGGTCTTTCTTTGAAGAGCTAACCTCTGAATCTCGGAGAACAGCTTAATGGTGTGTGTGTGCGTTTGTTTGCATGTTGGTTTCTTGCCATAAGGGTTTATAGGTTGGAATATGTGAACATACACAGGGTTCCCACTCAACCTGGAAAACAGGAAAAACCTGGAATTCTCAGGGAATTTGAAAATGGTTCCAAAAATCAGGGAAAACTCAGGAAAAATTACCCTTTTTTGTAAAAATCAGGGAAAACTCGGGTGAAATTACCCTTTTTTTTTTTTTTTTTTTTTTTTTTTTTGTAAAAATCAATGGATACTTTATTTTGCCAAAAAAACTTATTTTTCAAGATTTCAAACTTTTGCTTGCAATTACTGCCTGCCTAGAATTGGGTAGATCTTACTTTCAGTTATATTAAGTATTTCCTTTATTCTCTAAAAAAAGATGCAAAATTGAATTTTTTAAATTGCCAGTTATTAAGCTTTTGTTCAATTTCTGCAGGCAGTTGTTATGACATGGAACAATTAAGCACAATGGCTCCTGCTTGAAGAAACACTTCAGAAGAGAACCAACCAAAAGTTGGATCAAAGTCCTTTCTCTGTTGGTTTTCTTGAAACATGTTTCTTTGAACACAGCCATTCCATCATTAAGCTTAGCTGCATTGTGTTATAGAAAAACTGAAACTATTCAACTGACAGATTTTTTCTTACATATGACCTGTTTCTATGGGAATGTATTTACAAATTCCGTGTGGGTAGTATTCACAAAAGTTCACGGAACTTTGGTACAGCAAATAATATGCACAGTTATTAATGAAAAGCAGGTAATTTTATAAAGACAAATTACTTAAAGAATTTAGAAGTGTGAGCTTTGGGGAGAAAAATGAATGGAATGGAATGGAATGTACCAAATCTTTGCAACATGCTACTCTGGAAAACTTTAAAAACCACCTGGAGAACCTGGAAAAATCAGGGAATTTTTTTATTACTTTTGAGTGGGAACCCTGTTACGGGAAGTAAGAGTGATGCATGGGCTACATACCCGCTACAGATAGTCGCCTTGTCGGTTCATGCAAGTGTCCCAGTGCTGCACGAGATTGTGGATGCCCCGAGGGAAGAACGTCCGTGGTTGGCTGTGGAACCAGTCTTCAACTGCGTCCCGGACCTCAGCATTGTTAGTGAACTGGCGGCCCTTGAGAGCTTTTTTCAGTGGCTTGGAGATGTTGTAGTCGCAGGGCAACAGATCGGAGCTTAAGGGGATGGATAGCGACCTCCCAGCGAAAGCTCTGCAGCAAATCTTGGCACACTGGTGCCACGTGCGAGCATGCAATGTCATGCAGCAGAATAACCCCATTTGACAACATACCGGGTCACTTACGCTTGATGGCTGTTTTGAGGTTGCATAACGTATTGCGGTATGTGGCTTCCTTGACCATACTGCTGACATCCAGCCAATCCAACAGCAATGGGCCATTCTCATCAAAGAAAAACCTTAGCATCACTTTTCCAGCTCTCAAGGAGGACCGATCTTTTTTTAGGCAGGGAGAGTTGGGATACTGCCATTCCATAGTTGTCTGTTTTGTGTCCGGATCAAAATGGTGGCACCAAGTTTCATCTGCGGCCACAATCTTGGAAAGAAACTGTAACCCCTCTGCGTGGTAACGATACAGATGCTCCAGACAAGCACCCATTCTCCGAGTCTTCTGCTCCTCCTGGAGATGCTTGGGGACCCATTGTACGCAAACCTTGCTGTATCCCAATTGGCAATGGAGAATGGTGTTAGCACCTCCCTTACTAACGGACAATGTTGCTGCAAGCTCGTGGGTAGAGGTTTGGTGATTCTCCTTTACAAGGTTGTCCACGGCAGCAATCGATTCTATGGCGATGGCCACGTGCTTGCTCAGGTCTTGGCATGTCCTCTGTGCTCTCACGTCCTTTATGAAATTCACTACACCAGCGGGGTACATCATGACTGATACTCATTCCCATACACATCCTTCATACGACAATAAATTTTGGCTCCAGTACTACCTTCTGCCGTCAAAAATTGCATAACTGCCCGCTGGGTCTGTTTGGACAAATCCATGTTAGGACCCTATGTAGTCAACTTGCCTCCACTCTGCAAATCCATATCACGACCCTATGTAGTCAACTTGCCTCCACTCTACAAATCCATATCACAACCCTATGTAATCAACTTGCCTCCACTCTGCAAATCCATATCATGACCCTATGTAGTCAATTTGTCTTCACTCTACAAATCCATATCACGACCCTATGTAGTCAACTTGCCTCCACTCTGCAAATCCATATCACGACCCTATGTAGTCAACTTTCCTCCACTCTGCAAATCCATATCACGACCCTATGTAGTCAACTTGCCTCCACTCTACAAATCCATATCACGACCCTATGTAGTCAATTTGTCTTCACTCTGCAAATCCATATCACGACCCTATGTAGTCAACTTGCCTCCACTCTGCAAATCCATATCACGACCCTATGTAGTCAACTTGCCTCTACTCTACAAATCCATATCACAACCCTATGTAGTCAACTTGCCTCCACTCTACAAATCCATATCACGACCCTATGTAGTCTACTTGCCTCCACTCTACAAATCCATATCACAACCCTATGTAGTCAACTTGCCTCCACTCTGCAAATCCATATCATGACCCTATGTAGTCAACTTGCCTCCACTCAGCAAATCCATATCACCACCCTATGTAGTCAACTTGCCTCCACTCAGCAAATCCGTATCATGACCCTATGTAGTCCACTTGCCTCCACTCTACAAATCCATATCACAACCCTATGTAGTCAACTTGCCTCTACTCTACAAATCCATATCACAACCCTATGTAGTCAACTTGCCTCCACTCTACAAATCCATATCACGACCCTATGTAGTCTACTTGCCTCCACTCTACAAATCCATATCACAACCCTATGTAGTCAACTTGCCTCCACTCTGCAAATCCATATCATGACCCTATGTAGTCAACTTGCCTCCACTCAGCAAATCCATATCACCACCCTATGTAGTCAACTTGCCTCCACTCAGCAAATCCGTATCATGACCCTATGTAGTCCACTTGCCTCCACTCTACAAATCCATATCACAACCCTATGTAGTCAACTTGCCTCCACTCTACAAATTCATATCATGACCCTATGTAGTTAACTTGCCTCCACTCTGAATCCATATCATGACCCTATGTAGTCAACTTGCCTCCACTCTGCAAATCCATATCATGACCCTATGTAGTCCATTTGCCTCCACTCTACAAATCCATATCACGACCCTATGTAGTCAACTTGCCTCCACTCTGCAAATCCATATCATGACCCTATGTAGTCAACTTGCCTCCACTCAGCAAATCCGTATCATGACCCTATGTAGTCAACTTGCCTCCACTCTACAAATCCATATCACAACCCTATGTAGTCAACTTGCCTCCACTCTACAAATTCATATCATGACCCTATGTAGTTAACTTGCCTCCACTCTGAATCCATATCATGACCCTATGTAGTCAACTTGCCTCCACTCTGCAAATCCATATCATGACCCTATGTAGTCAACTTGCCTCCACTCTGCAAATCCATATCACGACCCTATGTAGTCAACTTTCCTCCACTCTACAAATCCATATCAAGACCCTATGTAGTCAACTTGCCTCCATTCTACAAATTCATATCACAAACCTATGTAATCAACTTGCCTCCGCTCTACATGTCAGCACACTGACTTGTGCCGCCAATAACAGCGTGCTTCCTTACATGATATGCCATCTACCTGTGCAAATGCATGGCTCTGTGTAACAATGCTATTACACAAGTCTCACTTTCATTTGGGCAACCGTTATATGTATGTATGTATGTATGTATGAATGAATGAATGAATGAATGAGTGCTTGTCTGTTATTGAGACTGACTCATTTAAATGAATTGTGCATACTACATTAGCATAAGGTGTTCCTTAACGTGCTTTTCCAGTGAAGATATAGAAGTTACTGTGGAATTTTTGACAGAGATAGACAAGCTAGTACAGCTGATAGAATCACCAATATTTACATGTAAGTATTCATTAAACCTTAGTACTAATTATGTAGCTACTTTTTATGTTAGGGATGGCCAACTGATAGCACAGTCTGCAATGCAGGTTTGTCCTACTGTTAAGTATCACAAGGGATAAATTAATTTAACCAAGATGATGTAGCTGAACAGTCTGCAATCTTAACACTTTTTGAAGAAAGTGTTGAAGTGTGCTTAAATTGCTGTCTGAAGCAGGAGCTTGGGTATAAACTTTAGCGATGCATGAATATGGGAAAAATCTCCATTATGAGCATGAGTACACAAAGCCCTAAACTTTTTAGTTGATTGCTTCTTTTTCTCGGGAGCCAGCACATTTTTTCGAGAGATACCGGGAGAAAACCAGGATTGATCTAAACAAAAACTACATTCAGTACATGCATAATATTCCGCCACAGATTCGCGAATTTTTGGCTTTTTTTTTTTTTTTTTTTTTTTTTTTTTGTCATCATTTTGGTCATTTCCAGACTGATGCAGAACTGGAGAGAAGCCATAGTGAGAAGAATTGGCAGGGAAGCACGTAACACAATAAATATTAGAAGAATTCTTGAAAATCGTTATACCACGCGTAAGTTACATTTAAAATTATAAACGGGATTATTATATTTGCACTTTTAAGGTATTAAACTCCTGCAAAGTGCGCATAGTTTACGTGCAATTCATAAATGAAAAACTATTAGAAAGTACCAATCACTCACCCTAAAGATCATGGTAACCTCCATCGACAACACACTTCCAACACGTCAATCATCGTAATGTTTCTATAAACGGGATGTTTCAGTAGCGACTTCTACCTTCATCAGCCATGGAATGAAACGTGTAGTAAAAGCGTCAGTTGTTGCCAGATTTCAACATCGCTTTCCAAATAATAGGAATGTTAAAAGGTGCGTCAGTACTGCAGGTGTTAGGGGTAAGGTAGATTTCAATGCTTTCACGGTACCTGAGGGCTTGCTGATTACTGAACGGAGCGATCCGCATAACATTTTGCCAATCGGGAATCAAGGACATATCACTGATGGTTAAAATTGAAAGGGAGGTGGAAGGGTTGCCTTTCTGAACATCAGCGATATGTTCCACCAATCGCTGATTTATTCTGTGGTAAGTACTACCAATATAGTGGGTAACGCCTGTAGAAGTGTTGATAGGGATAGAGTAGACACCTTCTAACTCTAGGGGTTTATTGGGATCTATCTACATTGACAAATTGCATGGCTTTCCATCCCTCTTAGTACATAGACTAGTTAAGAGTTTTGAATCACAGAATAGATGTATTTAACTGCCTGAACCTTCCACCACCCATCAGTTTGTTGGCACTTTGCCCTTTAGCCTGTCCTTCACTCATAAAGTTTGCTCTATTTTCAAGTCTTTTGGCTACAGGATTGCAGTCAAACCACCTCCACATCTTCTCATCCTCATCTTTAATGACAGAGATTCCAATAAATCCCTAGAGTTACAAGATGTCTACTCTATCCCTATCAACACTTTTAGCATAAACCGGCAATTGATGAAACATATAATTAACATTAAGAAAGGCAGCCCTTCCACCAACCTTTCAATTTTAACCATCAGCGATATGTCCGCGATTCCCGATTGGCAAAATGCTAAGCGGATCGCCCCGTTCAGCAATCGGCAAGCCCTCAGGTACCGCGAAAGCATTGAAATCTACCTTACCCCTAACACCTGCAATACTGACACACCTTTTAACATCCCTATTATTTGGAAAGCGAGTTTAAAAACTGGCAACAACTGATGCTTTTACCATGTGTGGAAATGTGTCTCATTCATGGCTGATGAAGGTAGAAGTCGCTACTGAAACGTCCCGCTTATAATTTTCAACGTAACTTATGCGTGATATGATGATTTCAAGAATTCCTCTACTGAAGAGAATTTTTAGGGTGTAGGGAAGGGTCGTTTTCCGTCTGGAGATGGTATTTCATCTCTCATAACTTTCAAAAACGAAAGTTAAACAAAGTGAAATTTTTTATGTATTAGTAATTTCTTTTTTCTCACAATGTTGCCTGTGTCCAATATTGTTACATATCATTTTGGGGCGTAAATGGGTGTATTTTAGCATGAAGCTGTGGGCAATGATTTCCGTAAATGGAAGGTAATACGTCGCAAAGATTTCCCTGTAGTATTTAGGTGTGACGTTCTTCCGTGGATTCGAAGAATTCCGCCATTTTCATTATCATTTTAGGCATTCTCGAGATCAGTACGCAACTGAACAGAAACTTTCGAGAAATTAGTGGGGGAGGGCGATTTGTTTTTTGTTTGAGGACGGAATTCCGTTCTTTGAGTCTTTCAAAAAGGGAAGTTAGATGCAGCGAAAAATTTTCCCTACTCATTATTTTTCTTTTCTTAAGCGATGTTCCAGCTGCCCACTATTGTTCTTAAATGTCCTTTTATTCTACAAATACTGCATTTTAGCTTAAAAATAGAGGGGGAAAGTTTTGGAAACGGAAGTCGGCCGTAGCAAAGATTTCTCTTGTATTTTTTTTTTTTTTTTGTTTCCCCTGCGATGTTCTCTCTGTTGCTGTTAAATGTTACTTCCCCCAGAAATGTCTGCACTTGAGCTTAATAGGGGAAATTTTCCAAAAACGGAAGTGACGAAGTTTGGAAATTTGTTAGAATTTATGCATTATGTTCAAAAGTATCCGTATTCTGAAAGTTACACCATTTATCTAAAGTAGTGAAAGCTTTGATGTCATGCATGCATGGTCCTCAGGCTGAAAGTAAGAATTGATGCATGGTATTCAAAAGTATTCATGTTATGAAAGTTACGCCATTTATCTAAAGTAGTGAAAACTTTTATATCATGCATTCATGGTCCTCAAATGATTCTGGCAGTGTGGCATAGCGCATTATCCTGTCGGTAATGGCCATCACCAGCAGGGAACACAGTTGCCATGAATGGGTGAACTTGGTCTGCAACGATGTTTTGATACCTGATAGCTGTCAGGGATTGTGCTATTGGAATAATGGGGTCTAAAGTGTCACAAGAAAACATCGCCCACAGCATAACACCGCCGCAGCCGACCTGTTTCTGCCCAACAGTGAATCCAGGTGCCATAGCCTCCGTTGGTTATCGGCATATCCCCACTCGGCTGTCTATGTGATGCACCAGAAATCTTGATTCATCAGACCAGGCCACTTTGTTCCAATCATCCACAGTCCAATCTCGATGATCTTGGGCCCATTTCATGCGTTGTTGGCAGTGACGTGCAGTGCACATGGGAACACAGCTGGGTCTTCAACTACACAGGCCCATGCACAGAAAGCTGCGATAAACTGTGTGCTGTGACACATTTCCCTGATCACCACTGTTGTAGCTGTGGGGGATTTGTCGCACTGTGGTCCTGCGGACGATGTTAACAATGCGCGACAGTCTCCGCTCCCCTCTGGCATCAATGAGCTTTGGATGACACTTCATTGTTTGGCCGCTGCCGCGGTGGTGCAGTGGTCTAAGCGATGGCCTCTGATCATTCGTCTGAAAGGTTCCGGGTTCGAATCCCGGTGAGGCATGGATGTTGTGTTTGTCTTACGGCACTGGCTCTCTCTCTCTCCCTTCCCTGAAACCAATGATAGGGAAGGGTGACTGCTTATAGCCCATTGAGTTGCTCACAATGGTCGTTAAAACTCCAACCAAAAAATATATATATATATTGTTTGGCCATCTGTGCACCACTTTTGATACTTACTCACTACAGCGCACGTGAACAACCCACAAGCTGTGCCGGCCGCCCCGGTGGCGCAGTGGTCTAAGGCAATGGCCTCTGATCATTCGTCCGAAAGGGGTCCGGGTTCGAATCCCGGTGAGGCATGGATGTTGTGTTTGTCTTACGGCACTGGCTCTCTCCCTTCCCTGGAACCAGTGACCCTAAATTAGGGTCGGGCGACTGCTTATAGCCCATTGAGTTGCTCACAGTGGTCGTTAAACCTCCAACCAATAAAAAAAAAAAAAAAAAAAAAAAAAAAGCTGTGCCGTTTCAAAGATTGTAGTTCCTAGGCTCTGTGCCCTTACAATTTGTCCTTTATCAAACTCTGATAAATCGGCAGCTTTTGCAGTTCTGAACACTCTACTAACCGAAACCTAATCCTCGGGTTGTATATATACTGCTCTGTGAACTTCACCTGCCATCATTCGGTCCCCAGGCGGGCTCATTTCTCTAGGCTGGGATTGGTCATAATTTAATGGCTTATCAGTGTGTGTGTGTGTGTATTTCAATCATTGAACTGGGAACACAAAATAATAAAGATTAATGGAGATTATTTAATTTAACTCACCTTCATTTTGCTGATGGCAAATTTACTTTTGCAACTGCCCCCTTAGAGCTGCAGAGTATGATCCAGGAACTTGCTGACAAAAGTAAAGCAGTAAGATTAAAAATGAACTCTCAGACAAAACTGATGTATAATGATTTTACAAGAAATTAAGATTTATCAATTGATGGGGAAAAGCTTGAGATAACTGATACCAACATTTATTTTCGACAGCAGATATCAAGCAAAGGTCACACTGATGAAGAAATTAATTGATGTCTAAAAATTGGTTGGAGAGCTTTTGGAAGAAACAGTACAATTTTTAAGAGTAATGTGTCATTATGTCTTAAAAGAAAAGCGTTTAATCAATGCATCCTTCCAGTGCTTACATATGGAGCAGAGATGTGGACCTTAATTAAAAAAGACATATGAAAGACTGCAGACAACTGAAAGAAGCCTGAAGAGATGCATACTTAGTGTAACCAGGACAGATAAGAAGAGGAACTCATAGATAAGGAAAATGACAAGAGTGGAAGACATTATTATCTGAGTAAAATCCCTGAAATGGCAGTGGGCTGGGTATGCTGCCAGAAGAACAGACCATGGAAAATCGAAATTCTAGACTGTATTCCAAGGGTAAAAAAAAGACCACATGAGAGATGAATGGATGAAATTCAAAAGCATGATAGAGTAACATGGAGAAGACAGGCTCAAGGCAGACAGTTGTTTAAGAAACTTGAGGCAGACCTTCGTCCAGCAGTGGATTGATAATTGTTAACAACAGTGATGATATATGTACCATAATTTCATCGTATAATCTGCAGATTATACACCACAGATTATGCAGCTGAAAAGTGTACAATGAAGGAGGTAGTTAAAACCTTCATCAGGTTTTAACTACAGTTCACTTAACTACATTCATTTACCCTCTTCATGTATTTAATTTGATCATGAGTTTTCAATTGGTCAGCTTATCTAGGATTCTATGTGGAAGATTACTACAACAAGGTATGTGAATGATCACACTGAAAAACAACACAGTAACTCCTCCTGCTGCATAAATTAAAAAAAAAAGAATGGAATTTACAAAATATGGTTATTAGTGACCATTATTTAAACTCATTAATTACTTATTAGGAATTCAAATGAATAGCATTCACGTATCATTTCCATTCTTAAGTTTCACTGTTATTTCCTAACTAACTGCTGATTGCTCACTCACATAATGGTTGACACTTATTAATTCTCTACATTACTTTTCTTATTGGGAATTCAAATGAATGGCATTCCCATATCATTCCCATTCTTAAGTTTGATCATTATTTCCTAGCTGATTGCTAATTGCTCACTCACAAAACGGTTGACACTTATTAATTCTCTACATTACTTTTCTTATTGGAAATTCAAATGAATGGCATTCCCATGTCATTCCATTCTTAAGTTTGATCATTATTTCCTTGCTGATTGCTAATTGCTCACTCACATAACGGGTGACACTTATTAATTATTGACATTACTTTTCTTATTATGAATTAATTTCCTAAATTATTGGGTTGGAATAAAGTTAAATGTGCTGCAATTTCATTGTGGCAAATGAAAGTAAGTAGTTCATGCTAGTGACGTTAAGAGATTAGAACTTTTACAAAAAAGTTCGTAAGTTGGGAGCTTTCAACCTGTTCTTAGGTCTTCATCACGCCAATCATTGCTCACACTGGTGTGATGAAGAACTAAGACGAATTTGAAAGCTCCCAACTTATGAGCTTTTATGAGGTCCAAAGCTACCAAATTACGAAAAGTTCTAATCTCTTAATGTAACTAGCCTGATCTACTTATGTTTATTTGTTATTTCTTGTTACATGTTTTGTCCATCATCTTCAAATTTCATTGTGTGTGGCAGTAATGGCAGATTGAATGATCTTTCACAGTGATGAAAACATACCATTCATTGTGAATGAATCATTCATCACAAGTTAAGAGGTGCATGATTTGATATCAGTACAGATCAGTAACACCTCTTGTCTCATATACAGTTGATACTGAATTACGTGGAACAACAAGGTAGCAGTATTTTTGTTGATGAGGTCTCTATGAAATTAATGTTCAGTAGAAAAGTGTTTCTGTAAAAGTAGCATGCAATATATTAATATTTGAACATTTACAGATACATGTAATTAACAAGTCTCTTCCCTCTTCTTTATGATAATTTTCAGCCCTTTCTTTTTCTATAGATTAACCAAGCTTTTTCTTATCCACGAAATTCCATTTCCCTTTTACCGAAGTAATCTGAGTAACAATGTGTGTGTATGTGTTGTTATATCATCATAGGGTCGTCATTTCATTTGAATAGAGCGATTGGCTGAACTGCATCTACTTAACAAGAATATTGTACATGTTTTATTTTAAACTCTTTTTCACTGATTCTTTGTTTTCAAGACATTTCCTTTTGCCTTTCATTTCTACAATGACATGTGCATATTATGGATGATTATGATGGACTTTATTTGTAATTGTACCCTTTTTTATCATTTGCATTTCTTAAATATCACTTTATTTAGCTTTGTGTAAGGCACCTTTGTTGCTTTGTTGAATTGTGAAGTCTAAGTGTGGCGCTGTCTGTGCCTGCTCATGTGTAACGTCCTTATCACTGACGGGGTGACCACATACAGGGTGCAAAGGAAAGTCCCTTTAGCCTGGAATAACTTGCGAATGGAGAGAGGTACGGTTATGCAAGTGAGATAATGGTATAGTAAAGCGACTAGGCCCAATCGAATGCAACCGATAGCTGCGCCCCTAGTGGCGAAATGCGGAAGTTAGCCATTAGAAATCGAAAAGGAAAAGAGATAGAGCAAAATTTCCAATTACAAAGTTGTAGAGCATCAATTAGTTAGTACAAAATGACATTTGTTTCACACGGATAAGATAAATTGTCGCCTGAATACCCTAAAATGTCCGAAATCGATGCGCGATGATTTAAATCTGCATATTCATATTTCGCAAATGTAGCCGTATGCAAATGCAGATTGTGACGTTGTACCGTACCTACGATATAAAAACCAGTAGCAGGATGTACCCTGACCAGAAGTTTAGGTCTACGTATGCTGTGTGAGAATGGCGAGCTTGGATTTCTGGGGTTACATAAAAAATCAGGTGTATGCAACAGCGCCTACAAGTCTACTGGACTTACGTTGTTGTGTTACAGATGCTTACAATAGTGTGACACCTTCCATGCTGAGGAATGTGCATGCAGAGTCAATTTCACGAATACAAATGTGTCTCGTGGGCAATGGCAAACTCTTCGAACATACTCGACATTAACTTTTTATCACTGTGCGACAGTTTGCCATTTTGTTTTTGTTTTGTCTGGCATCATTAAACTGTATTGACATAAGTACGCATTTATGCAATAAATTGTGTGTGTGTGTGTCCTTCAAACGTTCACAGAAAAGGTCGTGCATCAATTTCGGACATTTTAGGGTATTCAGGCGACAATTTATCTTATAAACAAATGTCGTTTTGTACTAACTAATTGATGCTCTACAACTTTGTAATTGGAAATTTTGCTCTATCTCTTTTCCTTTTCGATTTCCAATGGCTAACTTCCGCATTTCGCCACTAGGGGCGCTGCTATCGGTTGCATTTGATCGGGTGTAGTCGCTTAACTACACCGTTATCTCACTTGCATAACTGTACCTCTCTCTCTGTTCGCAAGTTATTCCAGGCTGAAGGGACTTTCCTATGCACCCTGTATGTGTCACCTCCATCAGGGCTAGATTTTTATGTCATCTGATGATGGGCTTCTAGGATGCCCAAAAGATCTAATGATTTTAATGTTTTATTTTTATCGTCAATAAATCCTTTTAGTAACTGACGACGGTTTTTAACTAGCCATTAGTGGTCGGATGATTTTCTTTATAATCATGCAACAAGTTCAGCTGACTTGTGTTCCCTGATGTTACCTACAGCACGAACCACAGTTTGTTCAGTTTGTTATTATATGTTCATTGTTTGCTACTGACATCATGGTTCGTTAGTTTCTCTTTTAAGTGCTGTCATTTTTGTTTTGAATTCTTCAGTTTCATGCTTTCAATTTCAGACCTTCGACTGCAACTTCTTGATGCTCCACAGAATCCGCATCTAGTAAAGAGCTTGTATGGCCTTTTGATGCTGCTGCCACAGAGTGAAGCATTCCACACCCTAAGGCACCGTTTGGCCT
Organism: Macrothele yani; assembly: GCA_039090855.1. Lineage (NCBI taxonomy): Eukaryota > Metazoa > Arthropoda > Arachnida > Araneae > Macrothelidae > Macrothele > Macrothele yani. Next base: position 71,995,759 of record CM077032.1, on the reverse strand, counting down.
GTGTTCCTAATATTCAGTTAATGCCCTCTCAGCAATCTCAGTAAGATAGTTGTATATAAGAAATTAAATTATTTGGTTTTATTTTATTTTTCCTTTTTATGCTCACTTATTTAGCTTGCACTAATGTCAGTCTCTTCCGCATTAAAAGTTGTCCCCCTTTATTGCTATGTGTAGTATTAGGTGAAATTGGAACCCAGTTCCCACTGTACATTACTGTTTGTGAAAATTGCAACACCAAGAAAACATTGATTTATTCAAATAAAATTACGACCTTATTGACGTAACAATGTCAAACAATTACTGTTCAACATGTTATTCCAGGTTAATACAGAGATTTCAGACGTGAACTGGACTAATAATAAGCATATATGTTCAAATAACCAAATATCATACAATACTTATAAGACAAAATATCAATACTCACGACGTTGATGGCTATGTCCATTTCATGTGGTATATGAGGCTTCTTCGAAGACTACTGGAGAATATACCTCGTCTATATATGAAATGTCATGTGAATAACACTTGTTACATAGAATTTAAACCAAAGAGTGAATGTCCGACATATACACTGCCGGAAAGTGAAAAAAGAACACCAAGAAGGAATTGGTGGACGATCATGAAATTTACATATGTTAATGGGTCGAGTTTACCTAGGTGTGATGTGAATTTCGGGACCAACCGGTGAGCGCTTACACCACAGCACAGCATAATATGCAAATTATCGTCGGTGGTATTTAAGGAGTACGGCGAAGTGAATGTAATCAGTCGTTGGCGTACCGACACGTGCGAAGACCCTGAAAAAGCTGCAATGCCTGGACATGGAATACGTGTATGATTTCAGCAGTTATTGGACTTTGAGCGAGGTTGTCTAGTCGGACTCCGCAAGGCCGGGTGGTCGTATCGTCGTATTGCGGAATGAATTGGACAGGAAGTATCGGTGGTGGTACGATGGTGGCGTAGATGGCTCGAGGAATATTCCCACACGAGAAGACATGGAACCGGGAGTCACAGACGGACTGATGAGCGGACTGATCGACGCATAAGAAGAGAGCCGTTGTCAAGCAGAACATCCACTGCGACGCAAATCCGAGCTGCCGTTGCACCTGAGGTGACTCTGCGAACAATCCGCAACCATCTACTGGATGCAGGATTACGTGCACGTGTGCCTCTGGCATGTGTACCTCTGACTCCAGCCCATCGTCAGGAACATCTGCACTGGAGAAAGCAATGGCGATTTGTCGTGCTCAGCGATGAAAGCAGATTCTGCTTGGGAGTCTCTGATGGCCGTATGCATGTTTGCAGATGCACAGGGGAGCGTCTCCACCCCTCTTGCATATGCCAGCGACACACAGGGCCTACACCTGGTCTCCTGGTGTGGGGAGCGATCAGCTATCACTCCCGTACACAACTAGTGTTTGTACCGGGTACGTTAAACAGCACCTCCTACATCAACATCATTCAGCCCGTTGTTGTGCCATGTGTAAGGTCGGTCCATCGTGGTGTTTTCCAGCAAGATAACGCACGGCCACACACGGCACGTGCAACGCAACATGCACTTCAGGGTGTGAGACAACTTCCATGGCCTGCTCGTTCACCGGATTTGTCCCCCATTGAGCACGTGTGGGATTTTATAGGACAACGACTTATCCGGTCTCTACGGCCAACCACGACCATCCCCGATTTACGCGTCCAGGTTGAGGATGCTTAGAACTCAATACCCCAAACTTACGCCCATCATCTGTACGACAGACTCCATGCCAGAATTGCACAGTGTGACGCAGTTCATGGCGGTTCAACCTCGTACTAACCATGTTACATGGAAATGTTATTTTTCAGTTTACCAGCAAATACAGCTGTATTTTGCCATAATGTTTTGATCACGTTATCCTCTGTATTCCATTATTATGCTGTATAAATTTTGTTGGTATCAGACGTCTCCTTCTTGTTCTTTTTTTACTTTCCGCCAGTGTATGAGAACCGCCTCTAATGACTTATCAACTTCATTTGAGAAATGACACTCTTCACCCCTCAGCTTCTTAAGTTTGAAAACAAAACAGTATGGTAGGGAGAAAGATTAGGACTTATAAGGTTGATGAGGGACACGTCTAATATTGATTTTAGCAAAATAATTGAAGATGGCATATGCAAATTTGTGGTGCAGCATCATCATCCTATACGTAAGTGTGGTCTTTTGCGACAAATGTGATCCCACAAAGTCTGCAGTATAGTTCTGTAGTAGACCTCCATAACAGTAGTATTATTTGGCACAGCTTGCCGGTAAATAGTTCTTTGCACATTGAAGAAAGGAATCACCTTATTTGTATTAGCGAACTTTCACAACTTTCACTTTCTTTCAGCACTGGCTATGAAGACAACTTCCAAACAGTGTTTTGTTGTCTTATCTTCTGGGTCACAACAGTGTAACCGAGTCTTATCTGTGGTAATCACCTTAGTTATGAGTTCAATATCAGTAGCAGCCTTACTTTCATGTAGCTGACTGACAAACTTGTCTGAACGTGCTTTTGATAGGTGTCAGTATTTAGGGAAACCAACATGTGTGCGTGTGTGTGCACACACACACATACACACACACACGCGCGCGCGCACTCTCTCACTCACTCACTCACTCACACTCTCTCTCTATGTATGCAGGTGGTAATCAGTGCTAAGCTCAAAAGCCCAAAGTTGAGTCCTGTCATGGGCTGCAAAATATTTACTATAGTTTGGGCTCAGGCTGTGAGGGAGAGAGAATTTTATTCTTTTCTTTTTAAATGCAATTTTGTATGATTTAGCATATTACACTTTTAAGTTAGTAAAGAGAATTCCTTGGCTACTGGGTCTTTATGCAAAGTTGGAAGGGTTATTTATTCTAGGTTTGATAGCATAATGCTTTCTGAGTTAGTAAGGTGCTATTTGCTATCTAGTGTATATGATTCTTGAAGAAGCTCTCCTTACCTCACTGAAGAAGATTGATACCCAGTCTCCTTGCTGCCAGTGTGTATGGGAATACATTACTCTGGAATAGGGAATCTTCAGTTACATGGCAAAATTGTACTGCATTGCTGTCATTGTGCTAAGCTCCAGATTGCTTCGTGTAAGTTTTATACCGAGCAAATTTTATACAGGGAACTTCACTGAAAATGTAACAATACCCTCAAGAACTCTTTAACAGCTTAACTCACAGGACTTCTTAAGAATTCTAAATGTGTAGTATATTTCAATCCAGTTTGCAAAATATAAAGCAAAGCACTATGATTGTACTTATTGGGTATATAAATAAGTTTTGAGGGATTTGAGGTGAACAAAACATGTTGTTGGAGAACAGAAACAATATTTTAGTATTAATCAAAGTATTCTTCCTCTGAAGCTACAACTTTACCCCCCATCTTTCAGGCAGTGAACGTATGCCCCGAAGGAAGAATTCGCCGCCCCGGTGGCGCAGTGGTCTAAGGCGCTGGCCTCTGATCATTCGTCCGTAAAGGGTCCGGGTTCGAATCCCGGTCAGGCATGGATGTTGTGTTTGTCTTACGGCGCTGGCTCTCTCCCTTCCCTGGAACCAGAGACCCTAAATTAGGGACGGGCGACTGCTTATAGCCCATTGAGTTGCTCACGGTGGTCGTTAAACCTCCAATCAAAAAAAAAAAAAAAAAAAAAGAAGGAAGAATTCCGGTTCCTTGGAAGAGATCCAGTTGTCCAGCCAATTTTTGATGTCTTCATAAGAACTAAACCATTCTCCAGAAAGTGCTGACTGTATCGACTGGAGCAAATGGTAATCCGATGGCGCAATATCTGGCAAATATGGCGGGTGGGGTAGAACTTCCCAGTTGGATCCTCCTAAGTACTTTTTCACAGGTCGAGAAACATGTGGTCTTGCGTTGTCATGCTGTAAGATGACTTTGTTGTGTCTATTCTCCCATTCTGGCCGTTTTTGTGTGAGAGCTTGTTTTAAATGCATTCATTTGGTTCGATACCAATCACCAGCAATAGTTTCTGATGGTTTCAGCAGTTCATAGTGGATCACACCCTTCTGGTCCCACCCGATACACAGCATTACCTTTGAACCATGGATATTGTGTTTTGGCGTTGAAGGACCTGGTTCACCTGGCTTCACCCATGCTTTCTACCATTTAGGGTTATCATACCATATCCATTTCTCGTCGGCAGTAATAATACGATGCAAAAAACCTTTCTTTTTGCCTTTGAAGCAGCAATTCTTAAATGGTTTTTCGACGTTCAAGGTCTCTTTCCCGCAAAGCATGTGGAACCCAATTCCCTTCTTTTTGCACCATTCCCATGGCAGCTAAACGTTGTGAAATGCATGGTTGACTAACATTTAATGCTGCTGCTAGTTCTTTTTGTGTCTGGAACAGATCCTCGTCGAGTAAAGCTTCCAATTCGGCATCAGCAATTTTGTTGGGTGGTCCAGAACGTTCTTTATCACTGACATCGAAATCGTTCCTTTTGAATCCTCTAAACCAATACTCACATGTTTTTATGGATGGGGAATGTTCACCATAGATTTCTGACATTAAGCAATAGCTGTCGGCAGCACTTTTCTTGACAATAAAGTAATGCACTAACACTTCCCGCAAATGCTGTTTTGTCGGGACGAAAGTTGCCATTTTCCATCGAGTAAAACAAATACGTCTTAGCACCTCAATCGAACGTCGTATACTGGCTCTGACAGCTGGCGTCTCATACTGCGATGTCGCAGTGTTGCCACCTTAAAATACATGTGAGCAGTAATAAGTACGACACTGAACGGAAATCCCTCATAACTTATTTATATACCCAATATATTCACTAACTTCATGAGAATGTTAAATAGCGTCACAATTAATTGTTTTGAGTTTGACGTGCAAACACTTAAAAATTTTCAAGTCATGTTAAAGTAAATTCAACACTTGCCCACACCATGACTTCTCCTTGCTACATACACCGACCAGCCATTACATTATGACCACCTACCTAATAAGCTGTAGAACACCCCTTTATCCTGCAAAACAGCGGCCACTCGATGAGGTGACAATAGGTAACCTGAAGTATCTGATACCATAATGTCAACAGAAGGTCCTCCAGTTCCTGTATGTTTCCGGGCGGTGGTGATTTAGTGCGAACCCACTTTTCCAAGTCAAACCACAAATGTTCGATTCGGTTCACGTCGGGTGAATTTGGAGGCCAGGGCATTAACAGAAAGTCTCCAGCATGTTCCTCGAACCACTCCTTGACGATTCTGGCAGTGTGGCATGGGGCATTATCCTGTTGCTAATGGCCATCACCAGCAGGGAACACAGTTGCCATGAATGGGTGAACTTGGTCCATAACGATGTTCAGATACCTGACAGCTGTCAGGGATTGTGCTATTGGGATAATGTGACCTAAAATGTCCCCAAGAAAACATTGCCCACAGCGTAACACCACAGCCGCCGGCCTGTTTCATCCCAGCAGTGCATCCAAGTGCCACAGCCTCCGTTGGTAATCCGTGCTCGGCCGTCTACGTGATGCACCAGGAATCTTGATTCGTCAGACCAGGCCATTGCTTCGAATCATCCACGGTCCAATCTCAATGATCTTGGGCCCATTTGGTGCGTTGTTGGCGATGATGTGTGGTGAGCACGGGGACCCGGCTGGGTTTTCGTTTGCGCGGGTCCATGCGCAGAAGGCTGCGACGAACTGTGTGTGCTGCGACACATTGCCCCGATCACCACTGTTGTAGCTGCGAGTGATTTGTCGCGCTGTGGCCCTCCGGTCGCCACGAACAATGCGTGACAGTCTCTGCTGCCCTGTGGCATCAATGAGCTGCCGATGACACTTTGTCGTTTCGCCATCTGTGCACCACTTGTTATACATACTCACTACAGTGGCACACGAACAACCCACAAGCCGCACAGTTTCCAAGGCATCGCGCCATCACAAATTATCATTTGTCAAACTCCGATAAATCGGCAGCTTTTCCCATTCCGACTCCAAACACCCTACTAACCGAAAGCCGGTCTTCGGGTTGTATATATACAACTCTGTGAACTTCACCTGTGCTACCGTTCAATCTCCAGATGCGCTCATGCTCTAGCGTGGGGGCGGTCATAATGTAATCGCTCATCGGTGTATTAAACACGTGTGAAAACGGCAACATTCTTCACGGAACCACGAAGTAAAGTGGCAACTAATGTCTTATAAAGATTTTTAAAAGGCATTAGTCGGCACTTCGCTGGGTTGTTCTGCAAAGATCGTCGGTGTTTTTGCGTGTGCTTAATATTGTAGCAATGATAAGTTGTGATATGGGTAAGTCTTGAATTCACTTTAACATGAACGATTTGGACTACGATTCCAGCAAATATTTAAGTTCCAGGAATTTTTTGATGAACTCCTGGAACCCCCTGGAAAAGTTCTGGAATTTATTTTTTGTAAATGTGTATGAGCTCTGTGTGTGCCTTCTTTCTCCAATACCCTGTATGTTTGCCTTCATATGAAGTATCTGTTGTAGTTTTGTATATCTATGAGATCACTTCCTGTTGTTGCAGTGCCATCCAGAAGAGTGAGGATCGCAAGCCGCCTCATTTTGTAAAGTTCCCCGAGCTCTTGGCTCGCTTTCAGGACGTGCAAGCACAGCGTCAGAAGGAGAAGAGGCCAGTCAAACAGAGTTCATTGCCTCCTAGGTAGTGAGTGATAACCTGTGCCATAATGTATCATATTTAAAGAAAAAAAGAACACTTGTATGTGCATATGATGCATCTAAGTTATGTCGATCTAACATGTTTTCCATATTGTTGATGGTGTTTGTAGAAATTTGAAATCAGGATAGCTCTATTTTGAAATCAGGATAGCTCTTGTGTAACCTGTAAATCAGTGGTTCTCAAATGTTTTGGTGTCTGTGGACCCCTTTACACCCATGAAAATTCTTGAGGTCCCCGAAAAAACTTTTGTTTATGTTGGTTATATCTATCACTATTTACTGTATTACCTAGTCTTACCATAAATACTGTTACAAAGTATTCAATGAAATAACAAATGGAATTTAAAGATATTTTAATATGCCTGTGATATGATGCAAGATGAATAAATGGCACCAATCACTTTTCAAAATGGCATCCTTTTGCCTTCACACAGTCTTTCAGTCTCTATTGCAACTCATCAATAGCTTTCCGAAGGGTCTCCACAGGGAAAGCTGCTACTGCCTGCACCAAACAGCGTTTGAGGCTGCCAATGTTGCGGTGTCTCTTTCTGCAAGCCATGACCTCCAGCATGGCCTACAACTTGTAGTCCAATGTGTTGAGGTCTGGGCTGCTTGAAGGCCAATTATCTGGAGAAATGAAGTCTGGAAAATTTCGCCTAAAGCTCCTCCCGATGAGAAGGATTGGTAGTGAAGCATGTAACACACAAAAGATTAGAAGAATTCTTAATATTGTCATATCACGCATAAGTTACGTAAAAAAATTATAAGTGGTGGGACTTTTCGGTAGTGACTTCTACCTTCATCAGCCATGGAATGAAACATGTGGAAAGAAACACGTGGATGAACCATGTGGTATAAGCATCAGCTGTTGCCAGATTTCAAAATAGATTTCCAAATTGTGGGGATGTGGAAAGGTGTGTCTGCATTGCCGCAAAAGCATTTAAATCTACTGTACCCCTAATCCCTGCAATACAGATGCACTTTTTCACATCCCCATCATTTGGGAAGTTATTTTGAAATCTGGCAACAGCTGATGCTTATACCACATGGTTCATTCCACGTGTTTCTTTCCACATGTTTCATTCCATGGCTGATGAAGGTACAAGCCACTACCGAAACGTCCCACCACCAATTTTTTAGCGTAACTTAGGCATGATATGATATTAAGAATTCTTTTAAGCCACTCCTGAGTTGATTTGGCCTTTGTGGGCAGGTATGGAATCATGCTGAAAGCCCCATTGTCTGTTTTGGAAGAGGGTGTGACTCACATTTTTTACCACTGGCTCCAAAACCCTGACCTGGTAGACTTCGGTGGATGTTTTCACTCCTTCCTCACAGAAATGGAGCTCCATGGTGCCGTCGTAGTAGACTCCCCACCAAACCATGACAGGATGATGGCTCCTCATGATCCTTGGAGCTTTTTCCTGAGCTTTTTGTGAGGTTGACGCGTACACCCTGTCATTTTGGCAGTTGAAAGCCTCTTCAATAGTGAATTTTTTTCATCAGAGAAGATGATCTGTCTGTGGAGACTGTCTGCATAACACTGCAACAAACTTTTCGCTTTTAGCACCCTCTGCTGTTTCAGTTGTGGGGTGAGGAAGTGTCCTGTACACCGCCGGCAAACTCCCACCCTTAGGTCACTCCGCAGCATGCGTGACATCGACATTGTTGATATGTTCAGCTCACCAGCCATCACTGATTGTTTTCTGACAAGATTTTGTCGAATACAAACTGCCACTGCTTTCACCAGGCAAGCAGTATTCACAGTACGCGACCAACCCTTTCTGGGGCATTCAGCTACGGTCCCAGTCTCAAAGAACCTTTTAATGGTCCAGTAGACAAAAATTTGGCTGATTTTCAGCATGTTAAAAATCTCGGAAGCTGATTTTCCAACTTCGTGCAGTGCTTTAATTCAGTACCTAGTAGTTGCCTACTACAATATACGTGGGAATAATAGTCAATATGTATAAAACTATCAAGTAGCTTATTTACTAATATATCTCATGTGATTCTATCATAAAGTTCACATACCATTATGTGACTACAAGGTTCTTCATAAAGGTGCTTTGACATCTGTAAGTTTTCTGTTTTACACATTATAAAGTGGATGCAGTCTGCGACGGTGCATTAAGTTATTCAATTCAGATACAGTTCAGTTAAAAGTCCTGAAAATGTTACTTGCGGAAGTGCGAGTTCAGTCTGACATCGGTAGTTTATTGAGAGTTTCTTGGTCAAAAGTTGTATCCTGCTTCTATATGGTCAGTTGTTAGGGTTAATTGGAGAGCCTTTTGGTCCAAAGTTGTATCCTACTTCGATGATGTCCAGTCATTAGGGTTAACTCTGTTCTGGTTGTGTTGACTTCATATTGAGTGGGCAAAGCTTTTCAGATAACAATTAAAAATTCTTGAATTAAGAGTTACTATTTACATTCCACTTGAAGCTCTACGTCGTACTTGGTAATTCTACGAGAATACAACTGACAAAATAACCCTATTGGCCAAGTACAATGTAGAGCTTCAAGCGGAACGTAAATAGTAACTCTACGTCATACTTGGCAATTCTACGTGAGTACAACATTGACAAAATAGCCCTAATGGCCAAGTACAACGTAGAGCTTCAAGTGGAATGTAAATAGTAACTCTGCGTTGTACTTGGCAATTCTACAAGAATACAACATTGACGAAATATCCCTAATGGCCAAGTACAATGTAGAGCTTCAAGTGGAATGTAAATAGTAGCTCTTAATTCAAGAATTTTTAATTGTTATCTGAAAACCTTTGCCCGCTCGATATGAAGTAAACACAGCCAGAACCGAGTTAACCCTAACGACTGGACATTATCGAAGTAGGATACAACTTTTGACCAAGAGGCTCTCAATAAACTAACGATGTGGGACTGAACTCGCACTTCCGCTAGTAACATTTTTAAAACTTTTAACTGAATTGTATCTTAATTGAATAATTTAATGCACCACTGCAGACTGTGCCCTCTTTATATAACATATAAAACAGAAAACTTACAGACATCAAAGCGTCTTTATGAAAAAGCTTATTTACTGCTCTTCTTGTTAATGTTTAGCTTCCAGTTTCTTCCTTTGAGTTCACGTTTGAGGGGTAACTACAAAGTAACTATTGCATAGTATTCCGATACAATAATGGAAGAAGTCAAAGTCTATATCATACCTTTCTTGAGTTCCATTGTGTTGCTTGACATAATCCAACTTGTCAGTTGTCAGAGATAGCACTATAAAATTTGCCTGTCAAATTTGCCTCCGGTCATCATAATACCGATGTATATCAATGTTGTCCAGGTCTATTCCTCACTATTTGCCATAGGTGCTGCATTTAAAAACTCCTTCAGCCTACCTTAATTATGGGTGTACTGAATGGTCAGATTAATATCTAATAATTAATATTTATGCAGAGCTGTTACAGCGACACGAAAATGAATGAATAACATTTGTAAATTAATGATTAATATTTGTGCAGCTCAATTACAGTGACACAATTCTCATAATTCTCCACTCCATGGCAAGTACTTCATGAAACACGTCATCTCCCCTGTGATTGAATGCACAATGCTTCACCAGCTGCTTCACGCCTCCTATTTGGTCAGTGATGTTGCACACTGATTGCGCGCCATCTGTCAAACGTTTGTAACAGTATTTATGCTAAGACTGGGTAGAAATTAAAACTGAGGAATTTTTAAAATATTTATTAATTCATTTGAAAATAATAATGAATCACAACATGTTAGCATAAATAACATATTTTTATGGGGGAAAACTATTTTCCAAAACGAAAAACAAAACAAAAAACTATATATATATGTATAGCAAAAACATAGGGAAAAGGCAAAAAACCAAAAAGAAATTCGAAATTCCAAAGCGCCAGAGGCTACATAGAGGCCTTCCTATGGGCTAAAAGATTAGTGCAATATTTTGTAAATATGTGAACTTGTAACAGCAAAGCAACACCTCACATGTAATCTCATCTTTTAACTGTATGTAAGTTGTTTTTTTATTTTATTATTTTTCTAGGAATAAGTGAAATTTTGTTTTATATAAATTTGCACTAAACTTAATTTTTTATGTTTTCTTGTGTATCTTGGGTATATAATTTGCTTCTCTGTGACTTACAACCTAGCACTTGATATTAAACTTTTATTTTTCTAACAAATTTATTATTTTCTTAAAGAATTTTTTGCTGTGGGTATTGGGCATTTACCTTGCGATTCTGAGACATGCAACTTGTTTATTTGGGTTCACTCTCGCAATTTGCAACTGTAAATTGCTCCTTGTGCAACTTTTGCTTCCTTTTTTCCTAAATTTGTTGCTTGGTTCCTTTCTTTTTCAGAATTGTAATGTTGCTATATTTGTTTTAATTTATTCTTGTTTATATTTTATTTTTTTCTGGTGTTTCCTGTTTTTCTTTTTATCTGGCAGGATTAAGGTTTAACTTTTTCTGTGACAAGCTTAAAAATATCCTTTCAGTACCTTTCACTGGTTGGATTTTTCTTTATTTTTTTAATACTAATTTCTTACCTGTTTTTTTTGGGGGGGGCTCGGCTCCCTTTCTATTTGTTTTAAATGTAATTGTCTTGGCTGTTGTGCGGTCGAGCAACGTGTTTTGGTTCGCTGGGTTGGGTTTTTTTAGAAATCCCTTTTATTTTGACAATTTTACCCCTAAATTCAATCGGTCCTTATAGCAAACTAAAATAGCAGAAACCCACAATTCTCTGGTCTCAGTAGATTAATGAGTGATTTTCTTATTCCTTGCCCTTGACGAAGCCAACAGAGAGTCAATCATTAATATGCTGCCCTGCATTCTCCTGTTTGTTAAATTTCCATCGTTTAAAGTTCACCTGCTTCGAGTGGTTGGAAACTGGTGATTGTTGTTCTACATCTCGTTCCCCGATTTTTTGTTTTTTTCTTTGTTCAAAATTTGCTCTTTAGTTTCACATTTATATATATATATATATATATGCATGCATGCACTATATTGACGAAAGTCACCTGACACCTAGAACAGAAACGCAGCATAGCATTTACTGACATACACTAGTACAGTGTCAGTCCACCTTTGGCCTTAATGCATGCACTGACCCTTCGAGACATGCCTTCGACAAGGTTTTGGAACACAGAAATAGCTATGTACTTCCATTCAGTACATAATGCTGTTGCTTAGTAGTAGGCCTTGGTTCCAAACTTCTTATGCGGCACTCTAATTCATCTCATAGGTGCTCTATGGGATTAAGATCAGGGCTCTGTGCTGGCCAGTCCACATGCAATACGGAATTATCATGAAACCACGCCGTGACAGTCCTTGCTTTATGGCTCGGTGCATTGGTACCAACAAGGCTCGGTTCCATAGTATTGCCACAGAATTGGTAGGACATAATTGTCCAGAATATCGGGGTAGACTTGCTGATTAAAAGGTTTGTCCACGACAACCAATGGTCCGGGACCATACCATGAAAAACACCCCGACACAAGTACACTGCCAGCTCCAAACTTGACCTTAGGGACAGTACACTGTGGTAAATACTGTTCCCCTGGCTGCCGCCATACTCACACACAGTCATCAGACTGATGGATCATGTATCTGGATTCATCAGTCAATAGGACCCATTTCCATTGATCTAAGGTCCACGATAAATGTTCTTTACACCATGCTAAACGACGAGTAGCATTTCGAGTGGAGATGAAAGGCTTTTACCGTCACCTTACACACATGTTCCATTATCCATCAGAACAATGGCATCATCACCAGTGGTGTATATTCGAGGCTAGCTGCGAAGCCCAGAGAATGCACAAATAAAACTGAATTAAATATGCACAAAGGAAAGCCAATTAGCAGCGATATTAAGATATATCGATGCTTTTGCTGCAGAAAAAAGTGCGGATTCGCTTCTTTTGGCTTAGAGAGTCAGTCTGGTGAGCAAAGACCAACGGTTCTCCTTGCGGCGGAATGGTGTCATTGTAACACAAAGAGCTGTACCAATCAGTCTTCACTGTTCTGCTTCGATATGATCGCTGGCTAGTGTTTCCATGACAACAAGAATGAGCCGGTGAAGGGGAATGCTTTGGCAATGGTTTGCTCAGAAAAGAGAAGACTTGGAATCATTAGTCAGTCTCATGCTCTGGCCAGTAACAGTATGTGTTTCGCGAGAGTTGTTTCAGTTTGTGTGAAGTGTCAATGAATTAAAATCAATAGTATTGTATCTTAAATCTGTGGCTTTGTTGGAATCTAACTGTTTTGATAAATTTTGTGAAAGCTTCCCTGAACATCTACTATCAGAACTTAAAGAACTCTATACTTCAAATCTTGATACAGCTCGACTAAAAAATAAACTGAAGGTGTTTTATTCCCTTGATGAATACAAAAACAAATCAGTGAAAGACATTACGTGTTACACAAAGTTGACTAAATTGGACATAGTGTTTAGTGAGGTGTACAAATTAGCAGACCTCATATTAAACTTTCCATCAACAACTGCCAAAAGAAGTTTTTCAGCATAAAAAAGAATCAAGATATATCTTAGAGCCACACAAGAACATGCACATTCGAAAAAAAACTTTGCTCTTTTGTCAGTAGAGAAAAACATTTTTTTTAATATGAAAAAGTACTCCAAAGAAACATTTTATGAAAATGTAACACTCAAGTTCACGCAAAAGGAAAGAAGAATGAAGTTCACGTACAAATGAAGTATTCAGAAGAAGAATGGAGTTCATGTACAAATAAATGTTCAAATCGTAATCCTCATAATTATTTGGTATCATGTTAGCAATAGCATGAACCTAAAATTCAGAAAAAAGTTACTTCAATTACTTAACAATTAAAAATTAAAGTTCGCAATTAAAAAAACAGTACTGGGGAGGGGGGGAGATAGCCCAGGTCTCTGATCATCACATTATGTAGCCTCTAGAAAACTGCACTATACACTCATGAGAGAATGAGAGTGAAAAAAGGCTAATAACATTTTGATGGTGATATAAAATAGTTTCGATCTTGCAGACCCCCTGAAAGTGTCTGCAGCCCACAGTTTGAGAACCACTGCTGTAAATGATTGTGTCTCAGTGGCAGCATTCCATGTATATGACATACTTCCTTTTTTTAATATCTAATGTTATTTAACAATGATTCTGTTTTGTTTGTCATATATCAAATCACAAGTACAAAACATTTCCACCCGTCATTTAAAATGTAAGAAAGGATGTTTTTTTATGAAAAAACTGATCAAAGTTTGCTGGTGAATATTTTTTTTTCTTAGAATACATCGTGTACTGTATAGTACTTATGAATAAAATTAAATTATGAAAGTTTATTTCATGCAGTAGTTTTTTTTATTGCTGGAGTTTGTTGAAACAGAAACTGAACGGGAAAATTACTACTGTATACACTTAAGAGCAATTGAATTGAAGATACCTGTCTAGTAACATGTAGCACCACCTTTCTCCCTGACAATGGCAGCGATTCGTCTCAGCATGGACTCGACAAGACACCGGAAGCGTTGGGAAGCCATACGGATCCACGACCCCTTGACAGGGTCCCACAGTTCACGAAGATTTGATGGATGTGATCAGAGGCTCGAACATCTTTCTCGATGGCATCCCAGATGTGCTGGATAGAATTGAGGTCAAGTGACCTAGCTGGCCAAGGAAGCGAGGTCACGTCGGTTGAGTGTTCATCCAATCATTCGAATGCAATTCCGGAGCGATGGCATGGTGCATTGTCTAGTTACAGGATGAGGTCCCCAGTGGGATGTTGAAGACGCACAAATGAGAGCAAATGGTCGTCCAGGATATCCCAGTAATGTTGACCTGTGAGGGACGATGTCACACGTAACAGGGGTCCCATTTCAGTCCACGTAAACCGTCCCCATATAAGAATGCCACCTTCACCAGCTTGAAGAGTACCCTGCTGCTGGCAAGAAGGATCCATCGCTTCATGTGGTTTGCGCCATACTCTTATGCTGCCATCCACATGTACCAACGTGAATCTTGACTCGTCAGTCCAGGCAACATTTTTCCACATGTCTAGGGTCCAGTGGTGATGTTCCCGTGCCCATGCTAATCTTTGCACCCTGTGATGTGCGGTCAGCAGCGGTACCCTCATGGGACGATGGCTTCTGTATCCCATAGCGAGGCGATGATTCTGGATGGTGTGGCTGCTTACACGTTTTTGTGTAAGCAGCCACACCATCCAGAACCATCGCCTCGCCATGCCGAGTGATTTCTTGCACTGTGGCCTGTCTATCCGCTGTTACAATGCGAGCTAGCCGACGATGACCCCGCTCATCCACACGCTGTTGTTCGCAGCAGTTGGCCCTTGCAGGGATGATTTTACCGGATTCGATGTACTCACGGTGCACCCGTGAGACAGTGGCTCGTGAAAATCCCAGTGCCTGCACGACTTCCAAGATGGAGTGACCCATTCGTCGGGCCCCGACAATTTGCCCACGATCAAATGCGCTTAGATCCTTCGTCTCACCCATACTGCGTCCAACTCTTACTGATTCCTGTCGCATCACTCCTTATATTGTCGGATCGCTGCATACGTCATGTCGTTTCCATTTACAGGGCCACCCACAGCGCCACATTTGCACAACGCCAGCTGTCTCTAATTCAATTGCTCTTCAGTGTATATACCTACCTAATACCATATCGCTGCATCTCACAACAGCAGCCAGACATCTTGGTAAGGATGCCCAGGTGGCTCAGTGGTCTAAGCGTTGGCTTCTAATCATAGGCGTAACCACTGGGGGTCACCCAGATTTTCAGAGTCTGGGATCAGGACCCCCCTCCCAATAATGTTTATGGGAATATAATGCACACTTTATGATGTGAACCAACTAAATTTAATAATATAAGATTGTAATTTTTCGTAGAATGCAAACACATGTATAATGTGTACTTAATAAAACAGCGATATCGATTCCTGATAAGCAAAGTCAGTTCTACAACTTTGTAATTTACATTTATGCCCCATCTATCATAGTTTTACAGTTGTGTTAGCTAAGTTCCACAATTCGTAAACATAGGCGCCTATGTCATACCCGTCAGATCGAGCCTCAGCAACTGCTTTGCTCCTCTGTGTGTGTGTGTGTGTGTGAGTGTGTAGGGCGAGGGGGTCCTAAACTCTATCTTATACAGTATGTATGGACATGTTGCCAGAAGAACAGACCACCGATGGACAACCGAGATTTTAGATTGAATTCCGAGGGACAGAAAAAGACCCAGAAAACCCCATGGGAGATGGATGAAATTCGAAAGCTTGCTGAAGTGACATGGAGGAGGCAGGCTGAAGACAGACAATTGTGGCAGAAACTTTGGGAGACCTTCATCCAGCAGATGATTGATAATGGTTGACAATGATGATATAATATTGTATATATATGTATAGTAAAGGTGACATTGAGATCAGGAACTACAGACCTATCAGCCTCCCATCAGTGGTTTATAAAATCTTCACTGAAGTTCTTTCACACCGCTTGAAATTGACACTGGACATGGCTCAACCGAGAGAACAAGCTGGATTCAGGAGTGGCTACAGCACTATAGATCGTATCCATTTATTGAGAGAACCGATTGAAAGAGCGAGGGAATATGAACTTCCATTATGCATGGCTTTATCAATTATGAAAAGGCCTTTGATTCGGTGAAACCATCAGCAGTTACAATGGCTTTGAAATTTTGAAATCCCGCGATATTGAAGATGCATACATTAATATTATTAATAACATCTATGAAAATGCTAGTGCAAAGATTCGGCTGTGTGAGAATACAGCACACATAAAAATTGGAAAGGGAGTGAGACAAGGTGACACCATATCTCCGAAGCTCTTTAATGCCACTTTGGAAAATGTCTTTCAATCACTGAACTGGGAAAACAAAGGGATAAAGATTAATGGAGATTATATAACCCACCTTCGTTTTGCTGATGACGTAGTCATTTTTGCAACTACCTCATCAGAGCTGCAGAGTATGATCTAGGAACTTGCTGACAAGAGTAAAGAAGTGGGATTAAAAATGAACTTTCAGAAGACAAAAGTGATGTACAATGCTTTTACAAGAAATGAAGATATATCCATTGATGGGGAAAAGCTGGAAATAAACAACACCTACATTTATGTTGGGCAGCAGATATCAAGTGAAGGTCACATTCATGAAGAAACTAATCAGCGTGTAAAACTTGGCTGGAGAGCTTTTGAAAGAAACAGCATAATTTTCAAGAGCAATATGCCATTATGTCTTAAAAGAAAAATGTTTGATCAATGCATCTTTCCAGTGCTTACGTATGGTGCAGAGACATGGACCTTAACTAAAACAGACATTCAAAGGCTGCAGACAACTCAAAGTAGCAAAGAGAGGTGCATGCTTGGTGTAACCAGGAGAGATAAGAAGAGGAACTCGTGGATCAGAAAAACGACAAGAGTGGAAGACATCATGATCACAGTAAAATCCCTGAAATGGCAATGGGCTGGACATATTGCCAGAAGGGCAGACCATCGATGGACAGTCGAAATTTTAGACTGGATTCCAAGGGACAGGAAAAGACCCAGAAGAAGAAATTCGAAAGCATGTGGGAGTAACATGGAGAAGACTGGCGCTAGACAGAACGTTGTGGTGCAGTGGATTGATAATGGTTGACAATGATGATGATATACACTATCTACCAACAATTAATTGGACACCTGTGATAGCAAAGGAAAACGAAGTTTATTCACCTTCAATAGTTGGTGGAGCCGGTGCATACTCTCAACCAGGCGTTCTTCAACGGCTAGTGGTATTTTCTTCCACTCGGCTTGGAGAAGACAGGTCAGTTCCTTCACCGATTTCGGACGGTGGGGGCACCCCTTAAGTCGACGCTCCAACTCGTCCCAGAGGTGCTCGATAGGGTTAAGGTCTGGGCTCTGCGCATGTCAGTCCATTCGATTAACCCCATTGTCACCATACCAAGCCATGGTGGACCTCGCAAGATTAGAGGTGGCATTGTCATCCTGTAAGTAACATGGGTCCACCCCGTAAAACTGTCACAATATAGGAAGCGCATGGTCATCCAAAATGGTGCAGTAGATCTCTGCGTTGAGTCTACCAGGAATTGCGACCAAGGGTCCCATACCATACAAGGAGAAACGCCTCCATAGCATAATTCCACCGCCACCGAACTTCACAGTCGGCACAATACATTCCGGCAAGAGGCGTTCTTCAGGCAGACGCCAAACCCATACCCTGCCATCCGAACGGTAGAGGGTGAACCTTGATTCGTCGCTCCAGAGAACCTGTTTCCACTGTTCAACGGACCACTGTCGACGTTCTTTGCACCACGTTAGCCGAGCAGCGCTATTGGACTTTGTGATCAAAGGCTTGTGGGCGGCAGCGCGTCTCTGATAACCGAGCAGATGGGCTTCCTTTCGCATGGTATTCATCAAAAGAACACTCCCGGATGTCTGTTGAAACTCCTCGCGGATGTGGCCCATCGATTTGGGTGCGGTTCTTCCGAATTTCTCTGGCCAGCACCCGTCGATCTCTAACTCCCAGTTTTGCGGGTCTGCCGGGTCGGGGCTCATTCCGACAGTCACCTCTCATCTTCCACTTGCCAATCACGTAGGCCACTGTCGATTTTGGGTTCTTCAACTCGCTGGATATGTCACATATGGATCGGCCATTTCTGTGATACCCGACGATTACACCTTTCTCGAAATCAGAGAGCTCCGAACTGCGTGGCATCTTGCATGCGACTGGTTGCGTTGTTGTTTCCCACTGTTCCCACACGATATTTAACGGCGGCGGCCGTGACGTGTATCAGGACCGCAGATATCGTCGATTGCAGGGGTGTCCAATTACTTGTTGGTAGATAGTGTATGTATACATACAATGTGTGATCAGACCCACCCACCCCTCCCAGATTTTGAAACATGGTTACACCACTGCTTCTAATTATTAATATGAGATGGGTCCAATTTCATATCCCAGTGAGGCATGGATGCTGTGTTTGTCTTACAGAATCAGCTCTCTCCTCTCCTTTCCTTAGAAGCAGTGGCCCTAAATTACTGATATTCAAGGTGCTTACATTGGTCATTAAACCCACAAATAAACATCTTGGTAAGGAATCAATGACATGTTGAAGACATGGGGATAGTATATGTGCACCTACCTAATAACATGTTACTCCCCCTTTTGCCCTCACAACAGGAGCCAGAAGTCTTTATAAGGACTCAATGAGGTGTTCAAAACACGGAGGAGGTGGTGTATACACTGTGATGTAGAAGTGCCTTAGCGCGCCTTAGCAGCGCTAAGGCACTTTTTGCGGTTACTTGGTAAAAGAATCTGGGCAAAGGAACTTTTTTAAATAATCATGTATCCAAACGTAGGGGAAAGCTGTGTTCGGTTAAGATACGAGTAAGTTGTTATGCCAACTTACTCGTATCTTAACCGAATGTTTATACTAGAGAAATGGCCGCCAGTATAGTACCGTGGTCTAAGGCGCAGGCTTCTGACCATTCTTCCGAGCCTAAGACTGAGTCCTAACCCCGGATGGGTCATAGGTGGTGTGCATGGCCACTCTTCTCTGGAACAAGTGACCCGAAATCAGGGACCGGCGACTGCTTATAGCCAAACGAGTTGCCCATGATAGTTCTTAAACCCTGAAATAAACAAAAACAGTTCTGTGTAGATTGATCTACACAGTTGGGTAACACAATAGAGTGTCTTACCAATCGTAAGATTTTATCACAAAGAGAATGTGCACTCCTTTGTCTAGACAGTCAAATTAAATTTCTAGGAGATGGCTACTCCGTGGGGTTAAGACTGCGTTGGTCAGAGAGAAAACGGGATTGATGGACATTAGCAGGGTCGGTTCGTCATTAGGGGCCAGAGGGGCTGGGCCCCACCTAAAAATTTCTATTTCTTGAAATATATATATATTTTTTGCCCGGATTCTTATTCTTTCTCTTAACAACATGGTGATAAACCTTTCCCTTCGAAAACCATTACCAAAGGGAAAAATTTCCTTCAAAAACGAAAAACTATTCCCTGAGGAAAGAGATCACGTTCAGAGTGTGAGGTTATTGGGGCCAGCTCCAACAGGCCCCAGTAACATCACTACGCAAGCGAAGAGGAGACGATTTCCTCCTCGTCTCATTCAGTATGAAGACCTACATACAACACTGTCTTAACCGCGTGTGCAAAAAAAGCTGTGGGCCAGATCTATCTGGCCCCGCGCTAATTTGATTGACCGGAAGTGTATCCATTTCCTTAACGCCGTGGGTTGACAGAGAAGCTTACCCTGACCAAGCTCAAGGGTGGCGGGAGGGTTTTAAATGTCGTAACAAAGTTCAGTTAGTTGTTTTTTCTGTGTGCGTGTCTCTCAGTGATGTGTTGTTTTTTTGTGTCGTGACTTTTTGGCTTGTCAAGTACAATGAATGGAGTGGATATTTTGTTAAAATCTCCGTTCTTTGCTTTATATCTGGAAGAAAAGCTTCACTTAAAAAAACTCAGTGCGTATCACCCCAAGAATGTTTAGATTGAGCTTCACTTAGAAAAACAGTGCTCATCAGCTCAAGAATTTGAGTCCAAAAGCATCACTTAAAAAAAAACTGTGCTTATCAGCCCAAGAATTTGAGTTTCCAAGAGTATGAAGTTTACAAACGCTTTGTAGAACTAATTTCAGTTTTAACTGAGGGGATTTTCTATGTTAAAAATAAATAAATAAATGAGAAAACATGTAAGTATAATTTGCACATGAGTACATATGTTTTTAGGTTTCACGAGTTCTTTAAAAAATAAGGTTAAACCTTTCAAATAATGCAAATGGTAGTATTATACTCATTCTATATGGGACGAAATTCATGAAACATTCCCTCCCTGCATATATTTGGAGTTATTATTTTTTCACTACATTTTTTTATCCTGTGAATCCTGTGATTATTCCTCAGTTGAGAAATCTGAAGAAACACAAACCACAACTAACATAAATTAATGCTCATATGTTTTAAGGTAAAAATTTTATTTAAGGAGTTTTAACATTTTTCTGTTAATAGTCATGCATTCTATTCTGAGGAAATTTTTTTCGTGTGTAATACAATAGTTGACATATTCCTGCCTGGCCGCCCCGGTGGCGCAGTGGTCTAAGCGATGGCCTCTGATCATTCGTCCGAAAGGGGTCTGGCTTCGAATCCCGGTGAGGCATGGATGTTGTGTTTGTCTTACGGCACTGGCTTTCTCCCTTCCCTGGAACCAGTGACCCTAAATTAGGGACGGGCGACTGCTTATAGCCCATTGAGTTGCTCACGGTGGTCGTTAAACCTCCAATAATAAAAAAAAAATTCCTGCCTGATTTGGGCATTATTGTGAGTCAAGGGGGTAAACAGAGGCAGAGTAAAGGAATCTTGGGGGTGGGGTGGGGGTCTGAATAGTTGGCCTAATAATGAGATTTTTTATTACATTGTTTGACTTCGGCTACTGGCCCCACCCGTTTCAGTTGCCACGAGCCGCCACTGGACATTAGTCTTAAACAACTCGCCACTGGTATAGCGTCTAGAAGGGAAAGTGTGCCGAGCGCCTAGCGTACGTAATGATTGGCGTGGATACCGAAATTTGTCCCCTTCGTAGATGGCGTTCGATCGCCTTCCCTTCCCTCTTTCTTACTGTGATGGGAGCGGGAAACTAAATTCGTGTTGCTTACTGTGAAAAGAACGGTAATTTAGACGAAACGTGTTATGTTTTAGGTTTTAGAAGGAATGTGGATTACCTAAATATTGTATATAAGTTATACTTAGCTCATTATGCGGAAGAGAAATAACCATAGTTTTGTGCCAGGTTGCAATACTCAGTACAAAAACAGTAAGCCGTCACTCTTTGGAATACCCAAAAATGATAAACTTTTACAGCAGTGGCAAAGATTGATTCCCGGTGCAGATGTGCAGATAAAAACTTACGACAAATTTAGTGCTGTATGTGAACTGCACTTTGAGAGATTTGTGGTTCGAAATTTTGTGCATAAAATAAATGAGGAGACTGTGTTAATACCCAGAGATCGGCCCATCTTGACACCAGATGCAATTCCAACAATATTTCCAAACCTTCCCCATTATTTGTCAAAAACTCTGGCAAAATACAGGAAAGTTAGGGAAACCGATGATAAGCCTGATGGTAATTTAAATAGCTTGGAATTCACTTCCCAAAGAGTTACACGGAACTGCCTTCTGAATATCACAGCCTTCAGTATTTTGGGGTAAGCAAATTCCTGCAAATAATTCAAAGTGCATAATTTTCCATGTTCATTCATTCAAATGTGAATTGTCAAATTCATTGACAACAGAAAAACTGGTTGTTGTTACCAAAAGTTAACCAGAGGTTACCTGTAAAGTGTATTTACGTGGAATAAAAATTAACTCAGTTTCTAATATTACTTCTAAAGATGAATCAAAATCCATTATTCGAGACACTGATAGGCTAACAGTATGTCATGGCACAGGCTCCATTTCAGAATTTGAAAATAACATGAAGTACCTTGAAAGTGGAGTTATTTTTTAGAATAATTTGTACAGCAAAAATTGTGTAACGAAAGGAACAACAAAGACTTGCCTCAGATGTAAGTATCTGCAGGGCTTACTTTTGCACAAAATAGCTTATCATAGAAGAAAGGCTACATTTAAAAATAAGTATCAAAATACAGTTCGGAAAATCAACAGGCTGAAGAAACTAGTTATTTCGCTCTCTAATTAAACTTAAAAAAAAAAATAAATAAAAAAAAAAGGAATTTTACAGAACTTTCCATTAATGAAAAAATAGCAGAATTACGCATTAAGCAGCAGCAAATGGTTATTCATTGTTATAAGGCAGCAAAAAAGAAATCTGCAAGAGGTATGTCATATACCAAAGAATGGTTACTTGAATGCTTACTAATGCACATAAAAAGTCCAAAATTGTACGAGCACATACGGAAACACAAAATCATGATCCTACCTAATAGAACAACTATTAGAAAGTATATTTCAAATTACAACAGCAGTTTTGGATTCAATGCACTGACGTTTGAAACTATTTCAAAGAAAACAAGTGAAATGGAGCCTTTTGCAAGACATGGTGGTATATTAATAGATGAAGTGAAGCTTACAGAAAAACTGCATGCAAAATCATCTGGTGAAATATTAGGGTTTGTTCATATTGGGCCATACACTTCAAAAACTGTTAAGTATACCCCATGTAATCACGGACTGGTAATGGTGTTTCAGCCATTAAATGGAGATTGGACCCAAATAATTGGTGTTTTTGCCACAAGTAACAATATAAGTGGAACTTTGCTAGCAAAATTAATTATTAAAGCTGTTATTCTCACTGAAAATGCAGGTCTGTTTGTTAATTTCATTACGTGTGATGGGGCTTCTTGGACCAGGAATATGTGGAAGACATTTGGTATATCAGCAGACTGTTCTGGAACTAAATACAGCATTATGCATCCTACAGATTGTTCTAGTTTACATTTCATATCAGATTTTCGCCAGTCAAAGCGAGCCTTGCTTCATCGTAGCTCAGCTATTTAGAGTCAGGTCGATGCTTAGCAAATTCCCAGTTATACAGGTAAACACTGGGGAAGAAATATTTCTTCTTATTATACGTGGGAAATATATCTCTATAAGCAATCTGAAATCACATATTTACTGTTACGTAACTGAAATCAAACGATCGTCCATGGAATGGAAACATGTCACCTCCCCAACAAGGAAGACGTGAAAAGTCCAACTGTCTCTGTCTGCGGGAGTGGTCATGATGACTGTGAATCTGTTGTTTACACAGAATTTCTGTCAAAAGAGACAACCATCAAGTGACTCATATTGCCAAACACCATTAAATTTGCGAAATTCAATTAAGGACAGATGCCGGGGTAAGTTGAGCGAAGGTGTCACACTGATGTCCAAGAACATTACACAGCACGGAAAACTAAGGGAATTGCTGCATTAATTCAAGTCGGAATTGTGGCAGCATCCACCTTTACAGCCCCAACTTATCCCCATGCGGCTACCATTTGTTCGGTAAAATGAAACAGGAGCTTAGTGGACAATGATTCCCAACGGATGAGGCTGTGAAAAGTGCGGTCCTTAACTAGTTGCACCAAACTGGACTTTTCTTGTACAGGTATGGGAAAGTTAATCGCACGTTCCGATAAATGTTTACAGTCCTTAGGCGACTATGTCGAAAATGAATTAATGTTGTAAACCAACATACATCCCCTGAGTATATCCTTGATTTTTTTATTCAACAGTGTAACTAACTTTTTGATCCACCCTCATATTATTAAAGCACTTTGCTACAATTCAGAAATTAATTTTTTAGTTTGTTTTAAAAATTAGCATAAATACTACATTTGGATAAAGTATCAACTTACCTATTGACTATGAATTTGTCTTGTATCTTCAAGCGGAACAAAGTAAAAAATACTATTAAAAATAAACAAATGGGTCCATTCTTTTACATAAATGTACCTCAAATGTCTGTTTCAAATAGTTTGAAAGAAGGAAGTCATCACAAGCTAAACAGTATTCAGCTTCAGATTGTTACCCAAACTTCCTTTATGTGATAGCATCTGCAACAAAGTTATAGATACACACAACAAAATAAAAAAAGAATTCTTGCTAACCAATGGCAGAAATTAAGACATCTGTTTCAAATAGTTTGAATCATCACAAGTTACATCAAAATTATCTCAGCTTTAGATCCTCCAGTGTGTGTTACCATCTGAATATTTTATGTATGAGTTATGTCAATTATTTTCTTTACCTAAAATCTACTCTTGTAATGTTCATACCTGTGATCTACTTTTTTATAAAACATATTTGATATCACTTTTTAGATTAGACAACATTTTAACAGTATAAATAAATATTTCCCACACATTTCTAAAGGAATTAAGCAGAATTGGTTAGTAGTTTTTCATAACACTAGGGAATTTATACATTTTACTAACATTCTTTACTAGAAGCCAAATTTGCTCATTATAGTAAAATTAAATTTTTACTTTCAATATACCTACTATAAATGTCAAGCTAAGCACTAGTACACACACACACCAGTGCTGAGACGTAGCCGAGCCCGAACCGGGCGCTGGCTGTGTAATACTTACTGGAGTTCGGGCTTGGAGAGAGGGGAAGAATTTTCTTCCTTTTTCTTTTTAATGTGATTTTATATAATTTAGCACACGAGACTTTTTACACTTTCTAGTTGTGAAAGAGAATTCTTCAGCAACTGGGTCAAATGGGGAGTAGGAATTCTGCAGGGCTATCCATTCCGGGCTTGGATAACAAAATACCATAGGCCATGAATTACAGGATTTCTGCCAAGGATAAGTTTTAAGAAGCATAGATAGTAGATAGCAAGCTGACGGAATTTTGCTCCCTACCTCAAAGGGGCAGCTCCCTGCTAATTCTATTGAGCAACATACGACATAGTTTGTTGTGCCTCCAGATGTCCCCCCCCCTCCCCCAAAAAACATTTCGGGAATAAATGAATGGTTAAAGGTAACTATAGAAATAGATAGACATCCCTTCTCCACTCCGCAGTTGAGAAAGACATCAGTTAATTGCATGGGTAGGAAAGAGTGGAAGTCTGAAGACTTTTTCAATGCTTAACAGGTTAATCATAGTTTTGCTCGTTCGAGCTGACATACTTCAGGCTCAGGATCTTGAAATTCAGCCCGAACTCAGCTCTGACACACACACACACAGTAACACTTCAGTTAATTTCTCACAGGTGTTTTTATCAAAAATTTTATGGCAATGAAGTCATAGTGGTAAGTATGAAAAATAAGAGAAATTTCCTGGAATTTTTTGGTACAGTATTGAAACATAAACAAAAATGCTACAATATTACTGCTAACATTTATTAATCTGAAAATAAGTGACATGGAACTCGTACGGGTATGGTGTCGTTGAGGGACTAGCCGGACCCCATGACGCGAAGGAGTACAGCATCATCTTCCACGGAAAGAAAATAGTCCATAGATTTTCAAATGAATTTTGACAGATGAAATCAAACCTGCTAGTAAATGAGGACCTCTGGTCCATTTTGAAGACGGGCAACCACTGCACAAACAGTATTAGTTCCAATTTGAAAAAAAAAAGACACCACCAAATATTAAATACAAATCTTCAGTACAGAATGCCACCAACCACTCCGCATCACTGTGTGAATATGTGATGAAGCAGAAAAAAGATTGGAAATATGTTACGAGAAGCTAACTGAAGTACTGCTTCCTGGTATACAAGTTTCAAATAAAATTAAACCAAATATGACGGATCTTTACTTTCCAGTTTCAAAGATAACTTTTCAGAAATGTTATCTTCATTTATTACAGAAGAAAAATACATTTCAATACTTTAACCAACCTGGCTATACACTTTTGCATATAAAATATTTGATAAGTTTGAACTCTTTTTCCTATCTCAGGACTTACTCTGTGCACACTATGCACTAAGGAGAGGCACACAAAACTAAGCGTTCAGACTTTCAACTTCTTAATTTTCCTTTCACGTGATTTCAAATAATTTCAGTTGTCATGTTTGGCTTTCACTAAGTTGTTCAAGAGTATTTTCCAGCTGAGGAGAGTTATGTTTTCCTATTTAGTTTTTCAAGCTACTCATACACAAACATTCCACGGAAAATGAACAAGGAAATCTAAAATCAGAACTTTGTCTGTTTAAATGTATGCAGCAGATTTTGTATAAGACAATTGGTATGGCAAAAGTTGTAAGTCTCCTTTTGACTTCTATAATTTAACTAGCAGCCACTAACACTGCAACACTGTGGCATGGCAAATTTTGGCAATTCCTGTAAAAAGAATTACACCTTTTAATACAAGTGAAGAACTAGATATGAAATTTTTAATCGAAAGTAGTTCCCTATGTTTTGTACAGTTAGAATAAAGTTGATCATGCAAGTTTTTCAACATAATCTGTCCACACTGTTCAGACAGCTTTAGTAAATTCAATCAGACAAATGCTATATCACAGTTGCATTAAGTTACGAAATTAAAAAATGTACTCTTTAATTCAGAGACACATTACAATGCAACAACAGTTCAAGCATTAATTTCGTAAAGAAAGGGCTAACGATTGTTGGAGATGCAAATGTTATACAAATTACGAAGGCTAATTTCCTGAAAAGTTGCCCTGATTTCTGGTAATATTCAAGCTCTATGTGAATCGGCATTGGCAAAATATATTAATTATTCTATTTGAAATAAGAATTCAAAACACTACAGAATAACTCACTTCTTTATACTTCACTATTCACGAGACATGAACAGATTTCAACACGTGTGAAACTAAGATCTACTCATTAAACCTATAATTATTACTAAAACTAAATAAAACGTTTACTAAGAATTAACCTTACCTTAGAAATATAATAATACCTACCTTACAAAACTATACGTGTATCCAAATGGCAATAAACGGAACACTCACTCAATACAAACAAATGTGAACCAACAATGAAACGCAATGGCTGTTCAACCGATTGACTTGGCGACAGCACTAAGTTGTGCACGTGACTATTTCGCACCGTAGCCTGTCTTTTTCGTCAGATTCGACTCAGCTTACCACTAGCCGCTACTAAGTGACATACATTTAAATTTTCCAAACAGCACTTCTTTACTTGGCACATACAAGCCATTTGTTAGCCTTTTTGGTAGGCATTCTTCGAGGAGGTAGCATATCAATTTAAATCACGCATAATTATACTTTCAATTACATTTGCCGACGCTGCACTCTGCGCCAGACGTAGACATTTCACTGAACCATAAAATGTGTTTCCATAATCACACACTTAAGAAAATCGTACATATCCTAATCCAACCCCTGTTGTTTGGTTCACATTGCACAACAGTACACACAATCTTTGACACAGACGCCGTTCTGCAGTGCCGCGATGCGGCGTGGGACATATTTCGAACGCAGATTTTGAGTTCGCACGGCACACTTCCCCTTTTAGACGCTATACCACTGGTATCGGCTCCAATAAAACTAATCCCCTCGGCTCACTCTCCGACTCCTTAGAGGCAACACAAAATCTTCCACATGTATCATATAATCTTAGTAAAAACGACGCATTATTCACATTGAATTGTTGCTTCTCTGTTGGTTCACAAATATTCCCAATGCATATTTAAGATCTTATAGAACGACACAGAGCCGTATTTAAATAAAAATTTTATAATCTTAGGATATGTCTCTCACGTTACATCCTTCATGTTATCTGAAAATGCTCAGATTACGCGGTTTTAAGCCGTTTTAATGTAAATTGATATTGGAATTAGTAGTGAAAATTACCGAATAATAAGAAAAACAACGAATCAGATTTTGAAAATTTTGAGAGTATTTTTTCCTAGTCTGTTCACCGCTAAGGCACTTTTTTCATTTAGAACTTCATCACTGTGTATACACCTACCTAATAACGTGTTGTTCCCCCTTTTGTCCTCATAACAGCAGCCAAACATCTTGGTAAAGACTAAATGAGGTATCGAAAACACGGAGGTGGTATTAGTCTGGTGGAAAGGAAATGTCTAGCGCGAACGAGCGCTGGAGACAGGTCCCCACCACAGCGGAATTGAACCACCCACAAGTGTTGCGGCTATTACGTCACAGAGTTACTATAAATAACTATCAAGTGTGTGAAGAACAAAGGGCCGCGGGTGGCCTATTGGGCAACGTTCGTAACTGCCACGGAAAGGGCCTCAGGTTCGATCCCGGGCAAGTACGAACGCTCGATTCACTAAATATCCGCCGTGCGTCGAATGGGTACGTTAAGCTGTCGGACCCAGGGTACTGGCCCCCCGGTAATAAATAAGGGCGTTCTCCTGTCCCTTTCTACTTCGCTTCCGTGTCACTTTCCTATCGGGCGTTCTAGCCCAAATCTCCTATTTCTAAGGGTTGTTTAAGACCTGGGGTCCGACACTCCCTTCCTAAAATCCTCTACATATGATCAAGAACAAAGTTCAGGCGTGGTTTGTTTGGACGTAATGTATGTTGCAAAGAAAACATGCAGATGCCCGATTTGAGAGTCATCTTCCTGTATGAATTTAAACTGGGCCATTGTGCAAGAATTGCCGCTCGAAACGTTAACAAAGCGTTTTGCCAAAATACAGCCAACGAACGAACCATTCGGCGATGGTTTATAAAGTTTTGAAGTGGAGATATAGACCTTCAAAATGAAGCGCGTGGTCACCGCGACCTGTTGCTGTTTTTAACGATGTTCTGTCACGTGTGGTTGAAGCGGACCCCCGAAAACGAGTCGTGAGATAATGGTAGGTGTCCCCCATACGACAGTTGTTCGGCGTCTTGTTCTGCTGGGTAAGGTCAAAAAGCTGGACATGTGGTTGCCGCATGACTTGACAACTGCCAACAAGACTAGGCGTTTGGAAGTCTGCACGTCGCCGCTTGCCAGGAATAGGGAACCTCTACTGCATCGAATCATAATTTGCGATGAGAAGTGGGTCCTTTATGATAATCGGAAAGGATCTGCACAATGGTTATAAGCAAGGCACAGCCTGCTGGATGGCATCCTAAGCCACCCTTACACACCAAGAAGATGATGCTCCTTGTCTGGTGAATTCAGCCGGGATAATTCATTGGAGTTTCTTGGCAAGAGAACAAACCATCGCTGCAGAACGTTATTGTGCTGAATTACACCAGATGCACCGGAAATTGTTGCAGAAACAACTGGCTTTGGTCAACAGACATGGTGTTCTGCACCAAAACAACACTCGCCCGCATGTAGCACAACGGACGAGGCTGACACTAAGGGCCTTAGGCTGTGAAACACTGCTTTATCCTGCTTAATTTCCGGACTTGTCTTCGATAGACTATCATCTGTTTCGTCGCTTGGATCACTTCCTGTCCGGGACACAGTTCACGACAGACAACGAGGTTCAACGTGCAGTTGATGACTTCTTCGGGTCCCAGCCACAAGACTTTTTTTGTCCCGGGATCATGGCCATGCCGGACAGATGGCAACTATGTGTCGATGCCGAGGGGGATTATTTAGTCTAGGCAAGTTATACTTTTCCGTTCTTGTCGTCCACATGTGCTGTGATCTTGTCGGCCGTTTCATTCAAGGAGGTTATATTACTGGAGACATCACTGGCTGTGCCGCCATAGGTCACAGCTTATCTGTGGTGTGACGTCACAAGCAGGCAAAATGTACTAAATTATACCGTTGATGAAACAGTAAGCTTGTGTATCATTAATAAAGATTATTGAATTACTCAATTTATCTGTTTATACGCTTAGAAGTTTTTGTTCCATTGCTTCCCAAGCAGCTTCTCTTCTGCGGCTGCGTCGTGCCTGCTCATGACGTCATTTGTAGCACAGACGGTGACTTATGGCGGCCAATGCTGCGTGGATAGGAGTGGTGTCTCCAGTAATATAACCACCTTGGTTTCATTCGCACCCACGGCAATCTTAAGGGGTGGGCCGACGGGGCCGGCGCCCAGGGCCCCCCAACGCCCCAAGTGTCTTATGGATTTACATTCACCACTCAATGAAAAGAAGAAACACTAATGCAGAAAGTTGGAAGTTGTTCCGCCCTGTTTTTCAAACATGGCTTGTCGGTTTGATTTCCCGAGCGAGGTGACAGGAGTGAAGTTAGGTGTTGGAATGAATCTTTTGTGACAAAATAAGAAACAAAAAAGCCGACCTCCCGAGTGGAGGTGATGCTGATTTGATAAAACAATTAAATGAAAATTCTGATCGGAAGTAAAAATGTGTAATTCGTAAACATGTATAAGGTGTCCGAAAAACAAAGTGGCGTGTCAGCATGTACCCGAAGAACATTTCCCAAGAAAACGTCGTGAGCGAATTGATTTTATTTTTGACTGACGGGGCAAGTGTTTCGTTTTATCTTATTTTTGGCATGCGTCTCTAGAATTCCGAATGTAATGCAACTAGTACACTTCCACAAGCGCATATCCAAGTGTTTATGTTCTCACAGGAGAATTGTCCATTTTTAAAACACACACTATTTCCCAACCCCAGATGATTCATTTTCAAAAATTTAAGGATCAAATGCCATTCAGTGAGCTAGATGTAAAATTACGTTAAAAGTAACTCATGTGAACAAGGCATCCCCCACCCCTCCCTTTCTCCCTCCTTCCTTCCACACATACATCGCACTTTTTCGGAATCACTTTTTCCATTTAAACAGTCGTTTGTGTTGTCTATCTATACCAAGAAGTGCACGTATGTTTATCATAGGGGTCTGCCCATGCACTAGGGCTACTTACATATATTCAAATTTTGATGGCCGCCCCTGTGGTGCAGTGGTCTAAGCGATGGCTTCTGATCGTTCGTCCAAAAGGGGTCAGGGTTCGAATCCCGTTGACGCATGGTTGTTGTGTCTGTCTTACGGCACTGGCTCTGTCCCTTCCCTGGAACCAGTGACCCTAAATTAGGGACGGGCGACTGCTTATAGCCCATTGAGTTGCTCAGGGTGGTCGTTAAACCTCCAATAAAAAAAAATTGATGATGATAATCCGTTTTTTGATCTAAATATGACAAGGATGGTAAGTCGGGTAATATCTGAAAACTTGAAAATTTCGTCAGTGGGAATTGAAGCCGCGTCTCCCAGATAGCGCCCGGGTATGCTAACCACTACACCACCGGAACGACCAAGTCTCAAGTTTCCGATTAATTTGAATACAACCATCACAAAATTCCCTAGCCGAAGCAACCTACATTCATGTTTAGCGAATCTGGAGGTTAAGAATCCTATCCCGTTATTGCCCGGAGGAGCAGATGCATGATTTACATATGTTCAATCTTTAATGTTTATATAAATAACACATAGAGGCATTTTTGTCTGGTGCAGCAGCGCTGGTTGGTTTATTTCCTCCGTTTTAATTTAATTTTCGTTGAATGATTCGTAGAATGGGGAAGAAACATCATCTTTCAGAGCCCATTTTCTTGTAATTTACTAAGCAACTAAATGTGAGTGCATTTGTAGACTTCATGGAGTTCTATAATTTTTGTCACGTACGTAGCGCTATGAAAATTGTCGCCATGAAATTCGCCATTGTCATGACCCTAATATTTCGTTCAAATGGTATTGAAAGGTTACTGGATGTTGAATGTTTCCATATCAGTTGGGGAATAAATTTGGGGAGACCTTCATCTAGCAGTGAATTAATAATGGTTGACAATGATATGGAAGATCACGGGCCCCCGAAATTGTGACAGCCCAGGGCTCCCAAAAGTGATAAGACGGCACTGAACTAGAGTAATGATTTTTTTTTTTTGATTTGAGGTTTAACGACCACCGTGAGCAACTCAATGGGCTATAAGCAGTCGCCCGTCCCTAATTTAGGGTCACTGGTTCCAGGGAAGGGAAAGAGCCAGTGCCGTAAGACAAACACAACATCCATGCCTGACCGGGATTCGAACCCGGACCCCTTACGGACGAATGATCAGAGGCCAGCGCCTTAGACCACTGCGCCACCGGGGCGGCGTAATGATTTCTGGTATGTTGGAAAGCTTATCGATTGGGGGGATTGGAGGTTTAACGACCACCGTGAGCAACTCAATGGGCTATAAGCAGTCGCCCGTCCCTAATTTAGGGTCACTGGTTCCAGAGAAGGGAAAGAGCCAGTGCTCTAAGACAAACACAACATCCATGCCTCACGGGATTCGAACCAGGACCCCTTTTGGACGAATAATCAGAAGCCATCGCTTAGACCACTGCGCCACCGGGGCGGCAAAAAGCGTATCATAATCATTGCATTGCATGATTTTACTAACTTGTTATAGATAATGCAATGATATGAGCGTGTTTTTGCCTGTATACTGATTTGTAACTTTTGAATTCTTAGCACTGCATTTTGAACGCCTGTGCTTTTATTCACTTTTGAGCTAAAACAGCGGGAGAAGGTAGTGCGACCATTGGTGTTTCACGTGTAGTGACCAATGACTGGTTAATGGGATTGAGGTCCAGCTACTCAAGGGCCCATTCAAGTGGGGTAAATTCACTGGAATGCTATTGAAACCAATTGGTCGCCACTCAAGAAGTATCTGTTGAAAGATGGCATCATAGTGCAGGAAGACAATGTTTACGAACAGATAGATGGTTGACGAGGATGTTCACATACCCAGAGAACATTTAAGGGCCCAGGGGCTGAACAGTATTTGGGGGCCTTAGTATTACAGGCACAATCTAGGATTTCACTATGGATTGAATGAATAAAAATACCCAGGAGAAAACGTTCCCAAAATGTTACGAGGAAGCCATAAAAACATCCCCTCCGTATTGAAGTGTGTATCCCATGATTCATGGACGAATCAGTGGCAGCAAGAAAATGTAAAAATGAACTGCAAAAAAATTAATACCAGTTCAGTTCTGCTTTAATCCCCCCGCCCAGCTTGTTGAAATCATATCGAAGAATTGGGGTAAATAATATGATCCAAATATCAATTACACAGATGTGTACAAAAAAATCGCTGATACTTTCGAAAGATTTGTGGATGTACTGAGATCTACTATAATTTTTGAAGACTCCTAAAAAAGCAGAAAAAAATAGAATTTTTTTTCACAAGGCAGTTCCTTATACACAGTCGAATCACATGATTGACTTTGACGTCAACCGCATGTAGCCAAAGAAAGAAGGTACGTGTTGTGAGATGGATTGGAGCGTATACAAGGTGTGCTGTAGGCATTCTGAAAACATGGGTCGCGGATGGCCTAGTGGTCAACGTTCGTGATTGTCAAGTAGAAGATCTCGGGTTCGATCCCAGGCAGGTACGAACGCTCGAACCACTAAATACCCACCGTGCGTCGGATGGGCACGTTAAGCCGTCGGCCTCGGGTACTGGCCCTCGGTATTAAATCAGGGCATCTTCCTCTCGCTTTCTACCTCGCTTGCTTGTCACTTTTCTATCGGCCCCTCTAGCCCAAATCTCCTATCTTTCCATTTTTAAGGGTTGTTTAAAACCTGTGGTCAGACACTCGACCCTTCCTAAAATCCTCTACATATGATCTGAAGAAGTGGATCGGAAGAAGTGGAAGAAGTGGATATTTCGGAAGTTAACAGAAAAGTAACCAAAGCTCTTATGGAAACAGCAACAAAATTAGCTGGGTCTAAGAACAAGTTGCATGTGAACAAATTATCAGGAAAAACCAAAATGTTGATGCAAAAAAGAAGAGAGATGAGGACAACTAAAGAAGATGTGACTTCCAAAGTGGAATATATAGAGCTATGCAAGACAGTACGAAAAAGTATCACTGAAGACGTAAGGAAATTCAACTGTGAGCTAGTGAGGAAAGCAATTGAAAACAACCAAAGCCTTAAGATAGCAAAGGGACATCTCAGTAAGGGAAGAAAACAGATTATGGCTCTGAAAAAAGAAGATGGTTCTATAACAAGAAATAGAGGCGAAATTTTGACAAGAGTGAAAGATTTCTACTCCAAATTATATGAAAGGGATGATACATGTACTCCAGACATCATGAAAGGTACCAGAGTTCTTCCAGTCCTCCCAGCAGAAGTTGCTCATGCAATCAAGAACATGAAGCGGGGAAAGCTCCAGGAGAAGATGGAATTACTGTAGACATCATACAAGAAGCAAGTGGAGAAATTGAAACAGTACTCGCCCAAATTTTCACTCGATGCCTTAATGAAGGGAAGATTCCTGAGGATTAGAACAATGCTACAATGATCCTGCTACATAAAAAAGGTGACATTGAGTATCTCAGGAACTACAGACCTATCAGCCTCCTATCAGTGGTTTATAAAATCTTCACTAAAGTTCTTTCACACCGCTTGAAGGTAACACTGGACATGGCTCAACCGAGAGAACAAGCTGGATTCAGGAGTGGCTACAGCACAATAGATCATATCCACGTACTGAGAGAACTAATTGAAAGAGCGAGGGAATATGAACTTCCATTGTGCATGGCTTTTATCGATTATGAAAAAGCCTTTGATTCGGTGAAACCATCAGCAGTTACAACGGCTCTGAAATCCTGCGGTATTGAAGATGCATACATTAATATTATTAATAACATTTATGAAAATGCAAGTGCATAGATTCGGCTGTTTGAAAATACAACACACATAAAAATTGGAAAGGGAGTGAGACAAGGTGACACCATATCTCCGAAGGTCTTTAATGCCACATTGGAAAATGTCTTTCAATCACTGAACTGGGAAAACAAAGGGATAAAGATAAATGGAGATTGTTTAACCCACCCTCGTTTTGCTGATGATGTATTCATTTTTGCAACTACCCCATCAGAGCTGCAGAGTATGATCCAGGAACTTGCTGACAAGAGTAAAGAAGTGGGATTAAAAATGAACTTTCAGAAGACAAAAGTGATGTTCAATGCTTTTACAAGAAATGAAGATTTATCGATTGATGGAGAAAAACTGGAGATAACAGATACGTATGTTTATCTTGGACAGCAGATATCAAGTGAGGGTCACATTGATGAAGAAATTAATCGGCGTACAAAACTTGCCTGGAGAGCTTTTGGAAGAAACAGCATAATTTTCAAGAGCAATATGCCATTATGTCTTAAAAGAAAAGTGTTTGATCAATGCATCCTTCCAGTGCTTACGTATGGTGCAGAGACGTGGACCTTAGCTAAAAGAGACATACAAAGGCTGCAGACAACTCAAAGCAGCATGGAGAGGTGCATACTTGGTGTAACCAGGAGAGATAAGAAGAGGAACTCGTGGATCCGAAAAATGACAAGAGTGGAAGACATCATGATCAGAGTTAAATCCCTGAAATGGCAATGGGCTGGACATACTGCCAGAAGGACAGACCATAGATGGACAGCCGAAATTTTAGATTGGATTCCAAGGGACAGGAAAAGACCCAGAAAAAGACCACATGGGAGATGGGTGGATGAAATTCGAAAATATGCGGGAGTGACATGGAGGAGACTGGCACAAGACAGACCGTTGTGGATGAAACTTGGATAGACCTTCGTCCAGCAGTGGATTGATAATGGTTGACAATGATGATGATGCTGATGATCTGATCTGAATGCAGCACTGCAATTAATAAAAAATATGAAGAGCATTGTATGTGTGAGAAAAAGTAGTGATAGTTTTGTAAACATGAAATCTATAGACCCCTTTTCTTGTCTTTATTTCTTTTATTTGTGCGATATTTTTTTTTTTTTGATTGGAGGTTTAACGACCACCGTGAGCAACTCAATGGGCTATAAGCAGTCGCCCGTCCCTAATTTAGGGTCACTGGTTCCAGGGAACGGAAAGAGCCAGTGCCGTAAGACAAACACAACATCCATGCCTGACCGGGATTCGAACCCGGACCCCTTACGGACGAATGATCAGAGGCCAACGCCTTAGACCACTGCACCACCGGGGCGGCATATTTATTTCGAATTAACTCATTGAGTAAAACTATTTTTAAGTAAAAAAGTTCATTCTGTAGGTAAAACCACCGTGTAATTTCATAGTTTTTTTAAGTTGCGTGTATGATAATATAAGTTCAGAGACGTTTTACAGAGATCTACTCTGTTAAAATGAAAAGAATATGATAGTGCACGCAAATTAATGCTAAGCTGTAATACCCCAATATTATTTTATAATAAATATATTATGATTTTGACTTTTCACCTGTGAACAAGCATATGCCTTGAAAGATTACTTTTCCGAGGAAATTGCTTGGAACATACATCACATTGGTAAGGCTTTTTACCTGAATGAACAAGCATATGCATTAAAAAATTACTTTTCTGAGCATATTGCTTTGAGCACACATCACATTGACGAAGCTTTTCACCTGTGCGAAGGATGATGGGCTGTGAAAGAAGACTTTTCCAAGAACATTGTTTGGAGCATACACCACATTGGTGAGGCTTTACCCCCGTGGGAATGAGTAAATGCTTCGAATGTTCACTTTTTCGAATAAATCGTTTAGAGCATACATCGCATTGGTGAAACTTTTCATACGCCTAAATGAGTTAATGCTTCGAAAGATCACTTTTTCGAGCAAATCGTTTGGAGCATAAA
Organism: Macrothele yani; assembly: GCA_039090855.1. Taxonomy (NCBI): domain Eukaryota; kingdom Metazoa; phylum Arthropoda; class Arachnida; order Araneae; family Macrothelidae; genus Macrothele; species Macrothele yani. The sequence goes on along the minus strand of CM077032.1, from coordinate 71,959,054 downwards.
TCACATTGGTTAAGCCTTTTCTCTGTCTGAATCAGTAAATGCTTCGAAAGATCACTTTCCCGAGTAAATTGCTTGGAACAAACATCACGGTGGTAAGGTTTTTCATCTGTGTGCATAAGCATATGCTCCGAAAGATGACTTTTCCGAGTTTCTATTAGAATTTTTTGCTCTGTTAGCACAACAAAATGTCATACTGTTTAGTGCTATTTTGTCAATCAAAATGGGAAATTAACCTGGTCATATCTAAATTGACTTCATATACGTGCTTTACTACTAAATGTTCTTCGGAAATTAAAAGATTTTATAATAAATATTTCTCCGTTGCTTACCTGTGAAAAGTAACTCCAGGAGGTGGTATCCCGGAATTGTTGTGACATTCGTAAGCCCAACAGCACACTATTTCTTAAAAATAACTTCAAACTTCGAAAATCAAACTTCTCACGTACGTAACCCAATGGTTCAAGACCACCATCAGAGGCTTAACATGGCCGTCACACCGTCGTCTGCTAAGAAAGCTTCAAGTTTGTGACGTCATACTTTCCCCCTTATTTCTACCTCCATGAGTGACATGTAATGTGACGGTTATAATTTCTTATTCTCGTCAGTGAAGTTTGATTACATTATTTTGATCCACAGGATGTAAGATGGCAACAGTGTCATAGTTTATGTTTGTGTGTCATTTTTGTTAGCAGAAAACGAGAAGTAAGCAGAGCAGGAAAAAGGTGAAGTGCGTCTCGCGAGTCGAGAAGAGGCATTAATCTTCTTCCGTGTTATTGAACTAACGAGTTACGGAGCGCGGCTTTGGAGACATGTTGTATTTCAGGTTGCGTTATACGCTTATACCTGAAGATCGGTGTGCCTGAGGATCGGTCGGAGGTAGAGCAATTCGCGCGATCTCTTTTCTCCCCTCATCCGTGAAGGTGTGGCTTATAGTGATGAAAAGGATATCCGATTTGCCTTGTATCAGAACGGTGTTTTGTGATTGTGTTTCGTTAATTAATTGACCTGGATTATCTTTGAGATTTATAATGTTTGGCTTGCTGTAAGGCGATCCCTCGTTGCTCATGCCATGTGAACGGTTGGTCAAAATGACTGTTTTAGATGAAGATGAGTTGGTACATATACATGATGATCGAATTTCGGAGATATACCATTAATACTTTAGTACTTTAATTAAAATAATGGAGTCTGCTGTGGACAGGGAGTTCACAGCCTTGGGCGGTTTGTTTCAACACATCATAACCGATTTGAAGGTGAGTGCTTTTGAGTATCAAGTACTAGCTTTAAAGATTACAGGTCATTAAAGAAAAGAGTAATTTTTGATTTATAGCGTTCTAAGCTCATGACAGTCGTTATTTAAATGACATTATTGGAAAATTTCAAAGTGTTATTGCGAATTTTGATGAAAATTTGCCATCAGAATGTGCAAGGGCCAAAAGATAAAGTGAAACGGTTTTTGCAATGTATTTGTGTAATACAATGTGATATTTAAAATATGATTAAATTCTATTTTATTGATAAAAGTGTCACATTTTTATGGCAATTATTTAAATAAAAGAAATATCTGTGCAAGAATGCTCTGTTAATCGTAGAAATTAGGCATATACCAAAGTCGGTCTGTGACAAATTTTATTTCCGCAAATGAAACCAATATTAATGCATTTAATCATCGCTACTACTACTCCATGTTATTACACTCCATTTAGGACTTGGGTTTCTCTCAGGATAGCCCTCATTTCTTCACGATTCTTTGTCTTTTGGCCCTTGCACATTCTTGTTCCTCTAGTTCTTTATTCTCATTTTCTTTAAATCATCCTCCATGTCATCAAGCCAATGTCTTCTTGGTCATCCTCTGGGACTAGATCTGCCAGGTCCATACATGAAGACCTTTTTTGCTCCTCCATCATCTTTCATTATCAGGTGTGCCACTTCCCTTCCATTGCACCTTCAGCAATGCTGTTATCCTCACTCTGTATTTCTGTAGTTTCTCACACACTCTTCTCAATGCTGTTGGCAGGGGCGGATCCAGAAGTTTACTCTAGGGAAGGGGGTGGTTTTTCAGGTATAAAAAGGGGGCCAGAAGCCATTATAAAAGTTTTTTTTATATCATCATCATTGTCAACCATTATCAATCCACTGCTGGACGAAGGTCTCCCCAAATTTCCTCCACAACGGTCTGTCTTGTGCCAGTCTCTTCCATGTCACTCCCGCATACTTTCGAATTTCATCCACCCATCTCCCATGTGGTCTTCTTCTGGGTCTTTTCCTGTCCCTTGGAATCCAATCTAAAATTTTGGCTGTCCATCAATTGTCTGTCCTTCTGGCAGTATGTCCAGCCCGTTGCCATTTCAGGGATTTAACTCTGATCATGATGTCTTCCACTCTTATCATTTTTCTGATCCACGAGTTCCTCTTCTTATCTCTCCTGGTTACACCAAGCATGCACCTCTCCATGCTGCTTTGAGTTGTCTGCAGCCTTTGTATGTCTCTTTTAGTTAAGGTCCACGTCTCTGCACCATACGTAAGCACTGGAAGGATGCATTGATCAAACACTTTTCTTTTAAGACATAATGGCACATTGCTCTTGAAAATTATGCTGTTTCTTCTAAAAGCTCTCCAGGCAAGTTTTGTACGCCGATTAATTTCTTCATCAATGTGACCCTCACTTGATATCTGCTGTCCAAGATAAACGTATGTGTCTGTTATTTCCAACTTTTCGCCATCAATCGATAAATCTTCATTTCTTGTAAAAGCATTGAACATCACTTTTGTCTTCTGAAAGTTCATTTTTAATCCCACTTCTTTACTCTTGTCAGCAAGTTCCTGGATCATACTCTGCAGCTCTGATGGGGTAGTTGCAAAAACGACTACGTCATCAGCAAAACGAAGGTGGGTTAGATAATCTCCATTAATCTTTATTCCTTTGTTTTCCCAGTTCAGTGATTGAAAAACATTTTCCAAAGTGGCATTAAGGAGCTTCGGAGATATGGTGTCACCTTTTCTCACTGCCGCCCGGTGGCGCAGTGGTCTAAGGCGCTTGCCTCTGATCATTCGTCCGTAAGGGGTCCGGGTTCGAATCCCGGTCAGGCATGGATGTTGTGTTTGTCTTACGGCACTGGCTCTCTCCCTTCCCTGGAACCAGTGACCCTAAATTAGGGACGGGCGACTGCTTATAGCCCATTGAGTTGCTCACGGTGGTCGTTAAACCTCAAATCAAATCAAATCAAACCTTTTCTCACTCCCTTTCCAATTTTTATGTGTGTTGTATTTTCAAACAGCCGAATCTTTGCACTTGCATTTTCATAGATGTTATTAATAATATTAACGTATGCATCTTCAATACCGCAGGATTTCAGAGCCATTGTAACTGCTGATGGTTTCACCGAATCAAAGGGTTTTTCATAATCGATAAAAGCCATGCACAATTGAAGTTCATATTCCCTCGCTCTTTCAATTAGTTCTCTCAGTACGTGGATATGATCTATTGTGCTGTAGCCACTCCTGAATCCAGCTTGTTCTCTCGGTTGAGCCATGTCCAGTGTCACCTTCAAGCGGTGTGAAAGAACTTTAGTGAAGATTTTATAAACCACTGATAGGTCTGTAGTTCCTGAGATCCTCAATGTCACCTTTTTTGTGTAGCAGGATCATTGTAGTGTTGTTCCAATCCTACATAAAAAAGGTGACATTGTGGATCTCAGGAACTACAGACCTATCAGCCTCCTATCACTGGTTTAGAATGAAACTTCAGTAGGTAAATTCGGTCACGGCAACAGAAACCAGCGTGGAAATACTCTCGTTGAGTTTGCAGAGGCAGAAGGGTTTTTCATCTTGAACTCCTTCTTCAAGAAAAAGCCACACAGGAAATGGACATGGAGACATCCAAATGGGACGAGAAGTGAAATTGATTTTATTATGTGTAACAAAAAATTCGTCATAGAAGACTGCAGTGTGCTAAACAAGTTCAACACAGGTAGTGACCATAGATTGGTGAGATGTAAGATGCACCTCAACACCAAATTTGAACGTGGCAAGCTCATAAGACAAACAAAATCTTTTGACATAACCAACCTTAAAAAACACCATAATACCTTCAAGTTGGAACTGAAGAACAGGTTCTCTGCTTTAGAAGGCCTAACATCGGAAGAAGTGGACATCTCTGAAGTTAACAGAAAAGTAACCAAAGCTCTTATGGAAACAGCAACAAAATTAGCTGGGTCTAAGAACAAGTTGCATGTAAACAAATTATCAGGAAAAACGAAAATGTTGATGCAAAAAGAAGAGAGATGAGGACAACTAAAGAAGATGTGACTTCCAAAGTGGAATATATAGAGCTATGCAAGACAGTAAGAAAAAGTATCACTGAAGACGTAAGAAAATTCAACTGTGAACTAGTGAGGAAAGCAATTGAAAACAACCAAAGCCTAAAGATAGCAAAGGGACATCTCAGTAAGGGAAGAAAACAGATTATGGCACTGAGAAAAGAAGATGGTTCTGTAACAAGAAATAGAGGCGAAATTTTGACAAGAGTGAAAGATTTCTACTCCAAATTATATGAAAGGGATTATACATGCACTCCAGACATCATGAAAGATACCAGTACCAGAGTTCCTCCAGTCCTTCCAGCTGAAGTTGCACATGCAATCAAGAACATGAAGCGGGGAAAAGCTCCAGGAGAAGATGGAATTACTGTAGACATCATACAAGAAGCAAGTGGAGAAATTGAAACAGTACTCGCCCAAATTTTCACTAGATGCCTTAATGAAGGAAAGATTCCTGAGGATTGGAACACCGCTACAATGATCCTGCTACATAAGAAAGGTGACATTGAGGATCTCGGAAACTACAGACCTATCAGCCTCCTATCAGTAGTTTATAAAATCTTCACTAAAGTTCTTTCACACCGTTTGAAGGTAACACTGGACATGGCTCAACCGAGAGAACAAGCTGGATTCAGGAGTGGCTACAGCACAATAGATCATATCCACGTACTGAGAGAACTAATTGAAAGAGCGAGGGAATATGAACTTCCATTGTGCATGGCTTTTATCGATTATGAAAAAGCCTTTGATTCGGTGAAACCATCAGCAGTTACAATGGCTCTGAAAACCTGCGGTATTGAAGATGCATACATTAATATTATTAATAACATCTATGAAAATGCAAGTGCAAAGATTCGGCTGTTTGAAAATACAACACACATAAAAATTGGAAAGGGAGTGAGACAAGGTGACACCATATCTCCGAAGCTCTTTAATGCCACATTGGAGGGTGTTTTTCAGTCGCTGAGCTGGGAAAACAAAGGGATAAAGATTAATGGAGATTATCTAACCCACCTTCGTTTTGCTGATGACGTAGTCATTTTTGCAACTACCCCATCAGAGCTGCAGAGTATGATCCAGGAACTTGCTGACAAGAGTAAAGAAGTGGGATTAAAAGTGAACTTTCAGAAGACAAAAGTGATGTTCAATGCTTTTACAAGAAATGAAGATTTATTGATTGATGGACAAAAGCTGGAGATAACAGACACGTACGTTTATCTTGGACAGCAGATATCAAGTGAGGGTCACATTGATGAAGAAATTAATCGGCGTACAAAACTTGCCTGGAGAGCTTTTGGAAGAAACAACATAATTTTCAAGAGCAATATGCCATTATGTCTTAAAAGAAAAGTGTTTGATCAATGCATCCTTCCAGTGCTTACGTATGGTGCAGAGACGTGGACCTTAACTAAAAGAGATATACAAAGACTGCAGACAACTCAAAGAAGCATGGAGAGGTGCATGCTTCGTGTAACCAGGAGAGATAAGAAGAGGAACTCGTGGATCCGAAAAATGACAAGAGTGGAAGACATCATGATCAGAGTTAAATCCCTGAAATGGCAATGGGCTGGACATACTGCCAGAAGGACAGATCATCGATGGACAGCCGAAATTTTAGATTGGATTCCAAGGGACAGGAAAAGACCCAGAAGAAGACCACATGGGAGATGGGTGGATGAAATTCGAAAGTATGCAGGGGTGACATGGAGGAGACTGGCACAAGACAGACCGTTGTGGAGGAAACTTGGGAGACCTTCGTCCAGCAGTTTATTGATAATGGTTGACAATGATGATGATGATGATATATATATCATCATCATTGTGAACCATTATCAATCCACTGCTGGATGAAGTTTCTTCCACAGTGGTCTGTCTTGTGCCAGTCTCCTCCATGTTACTCCCGTATGCTTTCGAATTTCATCGACCCATCTTCCGTGGGTGATATATACAATGTTAGCAGCAAGAGATGCCGAAAATTACCCTGTATTAGCCACGCTGCCTGCCTCCCAGCGCACTCCACGTAAGTGGGGATTGACTTCAGAGTGGGTGGAACGATGGGAAGTGCCCGTAAGGCAAGAGAGAGCAGGAAAATTAAGAAAGAAGTCCGGAAAAGACCATCTGGGAAGGAGCGGTGGGGACATTTTTACGAATTTTGTTTACGACCCGGTTAAGATACGTACGTAGATCAGATTGTGATTCACAGTTTCTCCCACCTACTCTGATCTCAGTACCAAGCCCTGTTTATGTTACAGATGCTAGACAATATGACCAGAGTTGTATAAAAATAAAATGTATATGTGTACACAACCACTGAAACAAAAAACTTGCTGCAAACCCGGGAAGTGTAAACCATTATAACAATAGAATAAGATAAATAGTTTAAAGAAAAATTAATAAAACCATAAAGAATTATTAGAACATTACAGATCTAATGAGGACAAAATAAGTACATTATAATTGAATGTGCAGCGATATGCGTGAAATTGACTTTTATGGCAAAATATTAAAATGTTGGATTATTATGAACCTCAAAAACAAGAGATTAATTAAAGAAAGTTTTTATATCCAGAAAAACAGTTCCATCAATGAACCTTCAAAAGTTATGTATAGCATTTTCAACAATTCAAAAATATTGGACTTACAAAATGCATAAGGAAATTATTTTAATTTATTAACTGACAACTGCCAAGAGGATATCTTAATAGTTGTATAACTATTATTTTAACTAGATTAATGAGAGTAATGAGAAACTTACCTTTACTAGAAGGTCTGCTCTGTTTGAAAAAGATACATTTCATTGCACGTTTCTTCCCATTTTAATTTCTACAGTTGGTTTGGGCTTCTGGTTAGTTAGTTAGTTGATTTTAGTGGCGCAAGGGCCAGGTTTGGCCAAAGAGCGCCAGACACAGAGAGCTATCAGTTAAAGATTTTTAAAAGCGGGGTGAAGTGATTAATAGCAGACAGACTTGGTAAAGGTAAGAAAAGAGAATGATGAAAGCTGTGAGGACTAGTTAGTTAATTTGGTTTATATATATATATACATATTTTTATTATTTATTTATTTTTACTATTATTATTATCATCATTTTTTTCCCTCTTTTTTTTTTTTTTTTTTTAAATAAGTTTTAAAACGTTAATCTCTTTTAAAAAGGAAAATACTGCGAAAGTGTCGCAGTGGTCGCCCGAAAGCTTTTGAAGCGTAGCTGCGCCGTCGTCCAGCAGATGAGACTGAAAATAGTGAAACCGACGATAACGAAAAAGAACGCAACTACACAAAACATGAGAGACGGTGAGTAAACAGTCGCACGCCTCACACATTGGGGCAGCGTCGCCACACAGCAAATAGCTATGCGTGAAGCGACAATGCCCAATGCGGAGACGCGCAAGAACAACTTCTTCCCTACGGTTCCGGCGACACGATGATTTCCAGACTCCAAGGATAGGTTTAACACGGTGCAGTTTATTCTCCACCTGTTGGTTTTATGTTGTCTTCAACTTGTTCATTTATTTAACTGAGTGACTTGTTCATTTATTTGACTCACTCAGTCAAATAAATGAACAAGTTGAAGACAATTCCACTTAGTAGTTCTAATTCTGACTATTATATAGCTCTAATTATAGTACTCTTCTCTTTTACGTGCAATATTTCAAAGTAACTTGTACAAAAAACTAGCGGGTAATGCTTACCTTGGCATTCCTTTCTAGCGACGGGAACATTTCACGCACATGTTTTCCGGTCTTTGTTGATGTTATTGTCCTAAAGTCCGTTGTATGCGATGACTGGCTTTACTTCTCACACTTTTCGCTGGGTATACTCATTGGATCTTTGCCTTAGGATTCAAACATCAATTTTTACCGTTCTTTATACTCGAAATTTTCGCCCATACTCTGGGCATCTTCAGGAGCGTGGCGACTTTACCACCGATGTTCGTGGTTAACTTCGCGCTAATGGAGTCCGATACTCCTTGTTGCCATTCATCGGAAAAACTTTCCTGGATATATTTCGTTATCAAGTTCGGCTGGCGCCATCTATGTTTCGTTAAGAACATTTTTTTCCCCGTATTTTTTTTTTTTTTTTTTTTTTTTTCTTCTCCTATCCTGGTTTTCTTGTCTTTTTTTTGCCTGCTTTTCTTTTGTTGTTTTTCTTGTCTTATTAGTTCTTTCCACAGGCCCGATAATGTGCTAGGGTCGTTCTGGTTACATACCCTTGCTTTATTTTTGTAGATTAATATTGCTTCTTCCCTCCTCATTTGCCTTTCCGATTTTTTATTCTTTTTTAGCATTTTAATTTCATTAAACTTTGGGAATGTCCTAAAATGCTAAAAAAGAATAAAAAATCGGAAAGGCAAATGAGGAGGAAGAAGCAATATTAATCTACAAAAATAAAGCAAGGGTATGTAACCAGAACAACCCTAGCACATTATCGGGCCTGTGGAAAGAACTAATAAGACAAGAAAAACAACAACAAAAGAAAAACAGGCAAAAAAAGACAAGAAAACCAGGATAGGAGAAGAAAATAAAAAAATAAAAAAAAAAATACGGGGAAAAAAATGTTCTTAACGAAACATAGATGGCGCCAGCCGGGCTTGATAACGAAATATATCCAGGAAAGTTTTTCCGACGAATGGCAACAAGGAGTATCGTACTCCATTAGCGCGAAGTGAACCACGAACATCGGTGGTAAAGTCGCCATGCTCCTGAAGATGCCCAGAGTATGGGCGAAAATTTCGAGTATAAAGAACGGTAAAAATTGATGTTTGAATCCTAAGGCAAAGATCCAATGAGTATACCCAGCGAAAAGTGTGAGAAGTAAAGCCAGTCATCGCATACAACAGACTTTAGGACAATAACATCAACAAAGACCGGAAAACACGTGCGTGAAATGTTCCCGTCGCTAGAAAGGAATGCCAAGGTAAGCATTACCCGCTAGTTTTTTTGTACAAGTTACTTTCAAGTTGAAGACAACATAAAACCGCCGCACCAGAAGCCCAAACCAACCGTAGAAATTAAAATGGGAAAAAACGTGCAATGAAATGCATCTTTTTCAAAGAGAACAGACCTTCTAGTAAAGGTAAGTTTCTCATTACTCTCATTAAAGTAATTGAAGGCACGTAAACTTTTGAATGGTTATAGTAATACTGTGACTTTTCAAACAAGGAATTATTATTTTAACTGTTTCACACGTTATGACAGTGTCCGTGTTGAGTGCTCCTTTGTCTCGTAATTTCCGCTGTTATATGAAATTTTTAAGTTCAGTAGATCAAGTCAATGAATTGTTCAAGATATTGTAATAGGCACTTACCTACCATCAGAGTCACAGAATATAGATGTACACGCGTACGCCGTACGCGGATAGTTTCCAAATTATTAGCAGGTTTTGCAGATAGTTTTTGCTTGTAGATTAAAAAAATTAAAATGTTATTTACAGCAATGAAAACACTTACTCAGATTAACATATGTAATTCTATCGTAACGTGGGAATGTTCAACTATATTTCACATCTTACGACAGTGAGTTCTTTTGTTTTTACAGACGTTTCTGGCCTCTTGATTTTATCAAGGCTTGTTCTCACTATATAGGAACTCTAACAGAAGTTTCGTTTACACAGAAAGACTTTAAATTTTATTGCCAGGTTCCTCTTTCGGTTGCCAGTTAGTAAATTAAAATCTTTTCCTTGTGCATTTTATAAGTCTTTTGGAAACGCTATCGTAATTTACGCTGTTTATAATTTTTGAAGGTTCATTAACGGAACTGCTTTTCTAGATATAAAAACTTTCTTTAATTAGTCTTTTGTTTTTATGAGGTACATAGTCCAATATTTTAAAGTTTTGGCTTTAAGGTCCATTTTACACACATTTCTGCACATTCAGTCGTAATGTACTTTTTGTCCTCTCTGAAATCTGTAATGTTCTAATAATTATTTATTGTTATATTAATTTTTCTTTAAAATCATTTTATTCTATTGTTATCGTGATTCGCGGGTTTGCAACAAGTTTTTTGTTTCAATGGTTGTGTACGCAGATACATTTTATTTTTATACAACTCTGCCTACCATTTGGTCATTTTATAGTTGATTGTTGAGCTGTCGTAGTTCGCAGAATTAGCTTTTTAAATGAACAGAAGGTATTTAAGTCCAGTTTCAAATGAATATGATATTTGGAGTTAAAAAAAAGTCAGAATTAAAAACTATCCACTAATTTTTTTTATATAATCCGTATCATAATCATTAAAATCCATATCATCAGAATCTAAAAGAATATGTATAAAAATTAAAATCCTTATCGTTATATGCAGTCGTGAAATATGTAAAATTTCTTAGCAAACAAACTACAGAAGTCTAAGACAAAGACCTTTATGTTAGCAAAGATTCCGGACAAATCAATGTAATAATAATGTCAAGAGGAACCTTGCAATAAAATTTAAATTCTTCCTGTGTAAACGAAACGTTTGATGCAGTTCTTATACATTAAGAACAGGCGTTGATAAAAATCTAAAGGCCGGAAATGTCTGTAAACATAAAAGAACTCAGAAGATGTGAAAAATAATTATTCTTCAAGTTAAAATCAAGTATGCATATTAATCTGAGTAAAGTCTTGAGTGTTTTAATTGCTGTAAATAACATTTTTTTTGTTGTTGTTAGTAGTGGTACAAGCAAAAACTATCTGCAAAACCTGCTAATAATTTGGAAACTAATTAAGAAGGTAGTGTAGAACACGCTAAGTTACGTATAAAAGTTTAATGCAAATATATTTCAGCCATTACTATGGCCTTCATCAGTGCGACTATGATTGGATTACATTGCCAGATTGGAAAGGTAAGTTTTGTAATGGTAACTCCGGGTGACGTAATGCAATCAGGGATTTCCAGATGTAAGGAACAAAAATGAGGAGCTCAGAGTTGCAATGTTTGGAAAATAAAATTTCCAAACTTTTTCTAAACCTTAGAGCATATAGATTTTGGAAGGGAGCCAACTTTTTAGTATCGGACCAAAGTGGAATAGCCGAAGTGTCAGCCATGGTAAGAAGAGATAAGGCATATGAAGGTTTTCCAAATTTCGCATCAGATTTGTGTTCCTGAAGTCTTGAGAGAATTTCCCGGAATGAACTTCCTATGGTATGCGGTTAATTCAACGTTAGTCTTGATCGGAATTTTATACACTCCAGGCAATTAAAGCGAAGGTCTTGGGTCTCTGTCATTACGGAGGATAACAGAAATTGAAGAAGAACGAATGGAAAGTCTATCCTCTTTTGAAGATACTGATGAGTTTGTAGGCAGAAGGTTCATGGTAAGGGATTGAGCCAGCAAACGTTAGTTCCTTTTTGGGTGAAACAGGTTGAAGAGCAACAACTGGTTTTCTTAGCATTTTGAATTAATTTAGAAACCAGGAAAGGGGGAAAGCCATGTTGAGTAGCGATCAAGCGGATGTTTGCTAATTCATTTGTTAAATTAACTTCGGTGTTATAAACCAAATGCGCCCAATGAATGAGAGACTTGAGGGCTGACAGTTTATATTGGTGGAAGGTATGAGAATTGAAAGGAATAATGCTATTGGTAGAAACAGGTTTTCGGTAGACAGAAGTGGAAAGTAGATTTTTACATTTTGAGATGCTAACATCCAAGAAATTTATCTTGCCATCAATTTCTTCATTAATAGTGAATCCAATGGACGGGAATTTTTCAGTGATTAAATTTGTGAGTTGCAATAAATCTTTTTTAGGATGAGGCCAGATGACAAAAATATCGTCGACATAACAGAGCCATAAGGTAGGTTGTTGGTCGTGTTGCATCACTATTGATTGCTCAATATTTTGCAGGTATACTTCAGCCAAAAGTGGGGAAACCCCATCGGTACACCTTGGTTTTGTTGATAGCATTGACTAATAAAAAAGAAGTAGTCACACTGATGAAGGCCATAGTAATGGCTGGAATATATTTGCATTAAACTTTTATTCGTAACTTAGCATGTTCTACACTACCTTCGTCTTAATTAGTTTGTTAGTCACGTGCATTGCCTACCACTCATTTATAATTTGGAAACTATTTGCGTACATCTACATTCTGCAACTCTGAATATGACAATAGCGAAGAACTAACAAAGACTATCCCCATGTTTTTTGTCCTCGCTGCCCCTGTTTTCCCTTTATCTTTTGTGCTCCCCCCTCTCTCTTTTATTCTGTTCCCCTCTCTTTCTTCTTTTTACTGAGCATAAATCCATGTCATAAGTATTTTAAATCCTCTGTACTAAGTTTAATTGTTAATTTTTTTAGAAAAGTATGCAAAGTTAATCATTTACGATCTTTGCTACTTTAAACGTAAAAACTTCATTATGGTTTAGGTCAAGCAGTCCCCCCCCCCCCCCCGTTGGATCTGCCACTTGCTCCTGGTCTGTTCAGGCTCAAGACATTTCAGCTTCCAAACCAGTATTCATAATTCAAAGAATATTATTATCGTGCTGAAGTAAATGCATATTAACATCGAACCGTCTTTGCACGATTCAAACTTGCGTTAGATATCCTAAAGTTAAGAAAACAACAAGTTAGAAGTATATAAATAAACTTTTCAGATCTTTCGGATTACATAGTGAATCCATCTTCAGCAGAGTTCGCCAGAAAAATAATTTACAGGAGTATTTTTAATCCTTTGAAAAAATTTAGGGAGTAATTTTTAAAAATGGGGAGTATTTTAGAAAAATCAACAGATGAAATAAACTTACAAAAATGAAATCGATTATGAAAAATCAATCTAGATTTTTCGCATATTAAAAATATTTCACTACCACTCAATGTATCTAGAATTTGGATTTGTTTGCTTCTTACTTTAGTAATAAATATAATATTTGTATTTTAAAACAATAACATTAAATATACCATGTTTTGTAATGACCACATGCAACACCAATGTGTTCAAGAAGTGAATACATTGCACTTTTGATATTCCTACAGATATCTAAAAATATATAATAAACTTCTCAGCAAGTTCCACAGCCACATTTGTCTTTTGTTGACTCTGCGGCTGCACATTTAGTGCTTAAATTTTCACTTTGCTGATACCATTGTTTCCCTTCCCTTTTCTTCATTGTCGCTTTTTTTCTTCCTTTTTTTTTTTTTAATGCCCTTGGATGGCAATTTTAGCCATCATGCTGAAAAAACTTTCAGTCTGAGGATCATGAATGCGTGATAACTTTCACTATTTTAGATAAAAGATAAATACTGTAACTTTAAGAATATGAATACTTTTGAACACCATGCATCAATTCACACAAACTTTTCATCTTCGTTACTTTCGTTTTCGGAGAACCCCCCCTCTTTATCAAGCTGAAACGCAAACTTGGGGGGGGGGTAATTAAGAACACGGGACACGTGTTCACAACATTGTTGGGAGAAAAAAATTAAAAAATTACAGTTACGGGAGAAATCTTTGTTACGTCCAATTTCCGTTTTCGGACATTTTCCCTCCATTTTCAAGGTGAAATACAAATATTTATGAAATAAAATGATATTTGACAACAATACTAGGCAGAGGAAACATCGCGTGGGAAATAGATCACAATTACAGGAGAAATCTTCACTGCGTCTAACTTCCGTTTTTGCAAGTTTTAGGCGGAAAGCATCCTTCACCACTAACAATTGTCCCAAAATTTATGTTCAGTTATGCATCAATATCTAGGATAACCCAAATTATGATGGAAAAGGAGAAATTCCTGGAAGCCATGAGACTTTCATGCCTGAAGATGGAATTTTCGCGCCATCGAATTTCCGTTTTTGGAAATTTTTCTTCTGCTATTAAACTGAAATACAAATATTTATGGAAGAAAATGATATATAACAACAATACTGAACAGAGGCAACATCGCAATAAAACAAAATTACGATTACGGAAAAAAATCTTTATTTCGTTTACTACCGTTTTTGAAAGACGAAATACCATCCCGATTCATATTTTTATGCGTTGGTAAAATTCTTCGGTGCATAGTTTTACGCGTTTCTCGATGATTTTCACGCGTTGTATATTTTATGCGTTTTTCGATGCGTATATTTACGCGTTGATGTGTATTTTACGCGTTTTTTCGATGCGTATTTCTACGCGTTGATGTGTATTTTACGTGTTTTTTCGATGCATATTTTTACGCGTTGGTAAAATTTAGTTGCGTAAACACACTTTTCGATGCATACTAGACGCGTAATTACGCATTTTGGCGAACTCTGATCTTCAGAAAAATTCATTGTATAAAAAGAAATGTTACAATTTTATAAATAAACGTTAAATATGTGTACTTTAGCGTCCTAAATTATTTCGGCAGAAAAATTTAAGTGTGTGAGAAAAGTGCGCCGTACAATTTTTAAGCATGCAAAATAATGAGGAAAGGTGAAAAAATATAGTATTTTTAGGTAAAAGGAAAGATTTTTTTCCGAAGTATTTACCTGGGAGTGCAGTGGTTTGGAAGAGTACGTGCGATAGGCCTATGGCCTAAGATGACGGAGCGGCGATGGCGTCAAGGTGGAGTCCGGTGAATGGAAGCTTCATTGAGAAGGGCAAGTAATATGCAGAAGAATACAGAAGGAAGCGGTTGAGCAGTACGTAGTCATTAAAGCATCTTGCAGGAATACGCGGCAGGAAAGATGTCGGTTTTACGCAGCATTGTGAATTGTTATTTTTATAGGGTAATTTTGAGAAAGCGGTAGTACAAAATCGTCAGTCTCCACATTTCATCTTGTATTTCGGCAGGGCTTAAAATTTCATTATCCACCACGATGCAAGAAGCTGTAGGCCTCCCTGTCATAGTACGATATCTGAATTGAAGGAAATCGTTTATTTTGAAAAATCCAATTCATGAGGAAAAAATGTGAGCTACGATGTACAGTACAACAGCAGAACTACAAATGAAGTGCTTGAAGAAATCACCTAGCCCTTCACATTTTCCAAACCATAACCAAAACTTTGAGTTTAACCGGAACCAAAACTTTGAGTTTAACCGGAACCAAAACTTCTGTTGTACGTCAATTCATTGACATTCCTTAATTTCTTTCCATTCGGAGACATTTTAGTTAAACTAATAATAACAACATTCTGCACATATCTTTCTCAAAAATTAATAAAACAAGTTTGAACCAGGGGTGCAGAAAATTTTCAGGGCCCAATATTTCCCCAGAATGCGATTTTTTTCTGTCTGAAATTTCCCCCAAAACTGTAGCAGACTTTCATACAAGTTTAAGCGAGTATTAGATCTATATGTTGATGATTAAGAACTAATCCTTAAAGCCCATTACTTAAAAAGTTGAAAAAAACAAACAAACCTAATATTTATTTTAGATTCAAAATGTCTGAAACATTTTTGGGTCTAGGTGAAAACAGTGGTGGGGCAGAGAGGCTGAAAAATAAACAGCTAAAAAAAAATTCTGCAATTAACTATAATTTATTTCATTCTAGCATTTCAGGCGTATAATTGTGACAGATAATTTTACTGAGTGAAATTTAAATTAGACTTAAATCCTTTGAAATATGCATGGGTCATTCGCTTTAAAATGTGCAGAACCCCTAATAATATTTCAGATCGGCGCCTACGACACATAAGCTGTTAGTTTCGGAATTTTCTTTTATTAGCATGACTAGTGGTTGCGCCGTACTTATTACTCGTGCCACGCTGTCTACGCCTTGGCATTAGTAAAGTCGTTTGGGCTCGGTGAATCATATGCCATCGGCAGTCTGCAGTACGTCACTGTGCTCATAACCTCTTGTATTTATAACATGACATTTTTCAAAATGATTACCTGATTACTGTGCAGTAAATTACTCTTATCTTTTGCGTTATACTCGTTGTTAATAAGTCAATTTTTCGTTTTATTATTATTACTATTATTATTATTTTACCCGCGGGCAAAAATTTCCCCAGAGCTGCCTTAATTTCCCCCGAACCTAGTTTGCGAGTTCGGACAAATTCTGCACCCCTGGTTTGAACTACTTCTACTTGCGCTTGATTACACGACGCATCACACTCTTCCGAAAAATACACCCCACTGCTGTTGTATTCTTCTGCGCATTCACTACCAACTCGTACTCCGTTCCCACGCACGTAACCTTCATGTGGTGGCCGTTAGCATCGCTTCAGCCTCCTGCACCAACTGCTGCAAACCATCGTACTCATAGGTTAATATTTGAAAAAATTACTTCCTTTCATCAAAAAATACTATATTTTTGCACCTTTCCCCATTATTTTGTATGCTTCAAAAATTGTATGTCGCACTTTTCCCACACAATTATATTTTTCCGACGAAATAATTTAAGATGCTTAAGTACACATTTACCAAATAAACATAAACATCGTACTGACAATGCCATACAAAGCTCAATGCAAGTGTTCACATTCTCGCACGCAAATTACAGCTTTCTTCTGGGTTGGGTGAAAAGTTTTATGAATAATAAATAGTGAAGTTGATTTGGATTTATACAGATAAATTATTATTAAGTAATACCTTCCAAGGTTGAGGAGTGCTTACTGGGCTGTCTTCATTACAGCACCTATGTGCCCATTTGTGGATAAAAATGCAATTCTGATAATAGCATCCTTGATTTTAAGGGAGTGGCAAGAATTGTTGCTTCATCTCATTAGGGAAGTGGGTACCTCCGTGAACTAGATGAGATAGAGCTGTTGTCATAGCACCATTTTTAACATTATATTTATGTTCAATCAATGTAGTTTTTAATATCCAAGTCGTTGAGCCAATAAAACATATGCACTGGTGGAAAGTGAAAAAAGAACACTAAGAAGGAGACGTCTGTTACCAACGAAATTTATACAGCATAATAACGGAATACAGAGAATAGCGTGATCAAAACATTATGGCAAAATACAGCTGTATTTGCTGGTAAACTGAAAAATAACATTTCCATGTAACATGGTTAGTACGAGTTTGAACCGTCATGAACTGCGTCACACTGTGCAATTCTGGCGTGGAGTCTGTCGTACAGATGTTGGATGTAAGTTTGGGGTATTAAGTTCCAAGCATCCTCAACCTGGACGCGTAAATCGGGGATGGTCGTGGCTGGCCGTGGAGACCGGATAAGTCGTTGTCCCATAAAATCCTACACGTGCTCAATGGGGGACAAATCCGGTGAACGTGCAGGCCATGGAAGTTGTCTCACACCCTGAAGTGCATGTTGCGTTGCACGTGCCATGTGTGGGCGTGCGATATCTTGCTGGAAAACACCACGATGGACCAACCTTACAAATGGCACAACAACGGGCTGAATGATGTTGTTGAGAACGAGAGATTCTAGGAACAAAGTCCATGGAGCCTACATATCTTGTAGAAGCATGGTCTCTTGATAACTTAGTGGTTGTCGATCTCTTTACTTTTTTAATGATGTTGTCAACAGTTGACTGAGAATATCCATAGTTTTTAGCTGTGTCCTTTATGTGTCGAAGTTCTGCTCTGCGTAGTTTCATACTTGAAGAATGAGTAAATGCTCTTCTAACATGATAATAAATGGATGGAAGTTTATGTTTTAAAAGGTGTGCTGAGGTAGCTGGTATTAGAGCTAGAGAAGAAGGCGGTTTCTTATAAACAGAATAGGTGATTTCTAACGAATCAGGAGTTCGTTGTAAGAGAAAATCTAGAAATGGCAATGTCAGATTATCTTTTAATTCAACTGTGAATTTAAGACTAGGATATTGAGCAGATAGACATTCAGCGAATTAGTTCTTCGTTAGAAGATGGCCAGAAGATGAGGAGATCATCTATGTACCTTATGTAAAGGAGTGGTTTTATTGATATGCAGTATTAGAATTACAAAGAAATCTTCTACTGGCCCAGTGGATTACTAGAATTTGCAAACCACGTGTCCAGCAAAATGCCCAATGGCCCATTAAAAAAAAAAATAAAAAAAAATAGAAACATTTACAATATATGTAGAAATCAAAATAACGTGTCATTTTAATGGAATTATCTCCAATATTTGTTTTTAAAACATCTAATTTGATAGTGCGACTGACAGGACAAAGAATTTTCCAGAATAAGATCCTGACGGATTGGTAATATAACAGAGTAAGAGTGCATTCCTGATCTGTTTTTATTTAAGAAGAAACAAGGAGACTCCAAGGGTACAAAACAATTCTTATACGTTAGTAGCCTTTTTTACAGGTTTTATTGTTTAGGATTTAGCTTCCTTTCCTCATTTTTAGTCTTATTGCTCATCCCTGTTACTTTCCCATGAAGTTAGTTTTAGTCCCCCATTTAAAACTGTTTCATGTGAATTGCTATTTTGCAAGAATTTCCTTCACGCATCGAATTGACCTTCTGTGCTAGTGTGGTTTTCTTGGGTTAGTAACAAAAGCTGGCTTGTGTCTGGTGTCAGTATCTGCTACATTCACTAGGGTAGGCAAAGGTAACAAAAATTACCTTCATGCATCGAATTGACCCTCTGTGCTAGTCACAATCCATTTTTCGTCACCAGTTATCAGTCGCTTCAAAAAAGGATCGCTTTCCTCACCTTTAATGAGCGTATCGCAGATGTTTATATGCGCCGTCAATTGAGCTTTTTGAGTTCATGAGGAACCCGCACATCGAGCTTGCTTACGTATTCCAGCTTCTTCAGGTGGTTGTGAACGCTTGAATGATGGATGTGCAAATGTGTCTGCAATCTCTCATGTCGTGTAACGTGGCTTTGGCTGGGTCAATGCCTTGATTTGGTCGTCATCAACGTCGGTGTTCCTTCCGGACCGAGGAGCATCGTTGAGGTCAAAATCACCAGCACTGAATTTTGCAAACCACCGCTGGCACTGACGTTCTTGTAGAGCATTATCACCGTACACTTTACACAACTTTTCACAAGCTTGACGCACGTTCTTCCCTTTACGGAAGTAAAACAGTAAAATATGGCAAAAATGCACAGTTTGGTCTTTCATCTTCAACTTGATGACAAATCTCCGAAAATCAACCAAATTGCTCACTATTCCTTTCAGACTACAGCTAGAACTGGCTCCTGTCGAATCCCATAGCGATAACAGAGCTGCGCATGCCTCTAGTACTTCCAAAACCGCCTAACCGCCATCGGGTGCCAAAATACGTCATGACTTTTCTGACAACCCAATAGTTTCTTCGGTTTTAGTGAGAACAGAAATCCAAATAAGCCAAAAAATTTTATTTTTCGATACTTTCCTATCATTAATATAATAATTATGAAAACATTTCTTGAAAAAACTGGAAATGTACAGAATTTCGAGAATTTTAGTGCAAATGTAGTGAGCAAATAAAGAAGGAAAAAATTAATTCTTATTTAATTATGTACTTTCAAATGGGAAAATTAGTTCTGCTGTGGCTGAAACTGACACTCCAGAACTTTAGTTCAAGATATTGTATACTGTAAGGACCAAGAAAACCGAGTAAAATTAGATACAGATCTCGTCCAAAAAAACAAAACAAAAGCGTATAAAAAGCAGCAACCCAAAAATTTTACTGTAGATGAACCTCAATGCATTAATGTACACAAACAGTGTTTGGATTAATAGAAAATTTGCTACGTACAATATTTATTTATTTATTTATTTCTGAAGCCGTCAAAGTGGTAGACACACTTTGCCGTTTCAGTATAACTTGGTCTTCTTCAGGGGTTAAAGTTCAGGGATTAATGGCGGGATTCCCGCCAAAAAATTTAAACTCCTGCCGAAATAAAGTTGTAAGGCGGAAGACTCCCGCCTGACAAAATTTTAAGAAAAAAATATAATGTATATAAATATAAAATCTTGGGTTCGTTTTTGGACCACTCGCAAAATTTGGGAGCTAGAAAGGCATCGTACGTAAAAATTCGTGCGTTAGAAACGGACCCTTCAGAGTTCCGAAAATTGCAATTGAATACATCGTTCATGTCGGGAACATAATCAGTTTATGGACACGTGAATCGGCTTCCATATGTAGCCGCATGAGCAGTTCATTTTGCATATCGTGGACTGTTATGAATCAGGCATGAGATTCTTCGGATTCGCAGAATTCCGCTTTTATCGCTACGTTTCGGTTATGCTCGAGATTGATGCAAAAAAAAAGAACAACGAAGATAATATTTTCGGAAGTATAGTGTGTGTGTGTGTGTGTGTGTGTGGGGGGGTGTTCCGTCTGGGGAATGTGTTTTTCAGAATTTGCATAAACGGAGTGAAAATTTTTCTCTCAATCGTAATTTCTTTTTCTCGCAAAGTTTTCTCTGTCCAGTATTGTTTTTCAGCTTCCAATAACGGAAGTTCGACAAAGCAAAAATTTCCATGTAAACTTAAGGAATGAGTTTCTTCCGCGGATAAAACTCATGCATTGTGTCGTTCTCGAGAACAATGCAAAACTGAAGGTAATTTTTTGGGGGTGGAGGTTTGGTGTGTATGTGTATTGCAGTGGGTTTGCTAAACAAGTTCAACACTGGTAGTGACCATAGAATGGTGAGATGTAAGATGCACCTCAATGCTAAACTCGAGCATGGCAAGCTCATAAAACAAACAAAGTGTATTGACACGACCAACCTTAAAAAACATCATAATACCCAAGGAAGTGGGGCGTTTTCCGGCTGGGGGCGGAATTTTGCCTTTCAAAACTTTCGAAAACGGAAGTTAGACAAACTGCAGATTTAATCTGTAATCGTATTTTCTTTTTTCTGGCTTCATTCCCGGTGCTCAGTATCATTGTAAAATATAATTTTTTTGATAAATGATTGTGTTTCAGCTTGAAAATGGAGGAAAAATTTCCGAAAGCGGAAGTCGGTAGGAGCGAAGATTTTTCCGTAATCGTAATTTTTTTTTTCCGCGATGTTCCCACTGTCCTGAATTATTGTCAAATGTTATTTTCCCTCCATAAATAGTTGCAAAGGGAAAAACTGGACACTTACAACGGAAGAATGGTTGAATCAACCTAGTCTCAATTATGTGATCTGTAAACATCTCATACAGTATTTAAGAAGATATATTTTTTTCAGAGATGAAAGGAAACTTGTTCAAAAGTAGTAAATTAGTTGACCCTTGTGATACTAAACTTGCACATCACAATGTCCAGTGCAGGTTTATCTTTTGTGATTGAGATAGACTGCATATTTCCTTCTGCCACAATGGAACTCTTTTTGAAGTTTGAGTGTGTAGAATCTGAATCTGTGAAGCAACACACACGCACGCACACACACACACTCACTCATTTTGGTAGTCTTTTAAAAGCCTAGCAGTCCAGTTCCCGTTTTTTTTTTTTTTTGAATTAATGAAGATGAAGTTATAGAATATTCACTATTCAAACATAGGTAAAAAATGAAGAGTACAGGGTGTCCACAATGTCTTGTTACCCCCATAAGAAATGTAAGTGAGCTATGTATCTGTTGTATGATGTATATGTTGAGGCATCCTTAAACATCCAGTGGATCCATTTGCTCCGTCATTCTCGTGACAGAGAATAATTTTACGCCATGTTCTGTGGGACATTTTCCGAAGCAGTTGCGGGTTGACACGAGAGAAAGCACGTCTCACTGCTTGTTTAAGTTCATCAGTGGTTTGGTAGCGCTGCTGTGCAGCAACCTCCTTTATGAAACCCCAAAGGGCATTATCACACGTTGAAAGATCTGGGCTTTGAGGTGGTCATCATTCAAGTGGAGCGGGCAGCACTGCCGAACCTCTCCCAATCCAACAATCCCGAAAGACTTAACCAAGGTATTCCCGAACAGCGATTGCGTAATGGGCAGGTGCTCCATCCTGTTGGAACCATACGTCATTCAGAATGCCAAGATTTCCAAGTTGTGGCACAAACCAGGTTTGCAGCATGTCCAGATAAGTTGTCTGATTCACTGGACCATCAAAGAAATACGGTCCAAACAGATGTCGACTATTCATTGCAGCCTATGTCATGACATGCGGAGGATGATGTTCTAATTCTTCGACATAATGTGGGTTTTCCTTGGACCAAAACACAACGTTCCGTGATCAACAGCTGCGGTATATTGCACATTCATCACTGAAAATGACCTTTCCACGTTTTGGGATTGTGGCAAATGTCTGAAGCATCATTGCACATGCATCCCGTCTGCGGTTTAAATCAATGTCTGATAACTCCTGAATGAACATCGGCGATATGCGTGCAAATTCAGGTAATTCTTCATGTGCTTATGCAGTGCCGATCGTGTAATTCCAAGCTCTGCTGATCGTTTGCAGAGTGACTTCATCGGGGACCTGATAACCGATTCCTCGACCGCTCGACACTGTTGCACTCTGGTTGATGGTCTTCCCGTTCATGGTTTATCCTTGATGTTGCCTGCTTCGAAGAGTTTATGTTCCCACCGCAGAAGAGTCTGTTTCGGTGGGACCTCTTAGTCGAATCGTTGTTGGAAATCGGCACGCACGTCACACATTGTCTTCCCTGTGCGTGGACGTTCGTGTACCCAGACACTGACAACAATCCGCTGTTCCAGGGTGTATTCGCTGGCCTCACACATGGTTCCGGTACCTAATCTGTAAATCCCGGTGGCGCAGTGGTCTAAGGCGCTGGCCTCTGATCGTTCGTCCGTAAGGGGTCCGGGTTCGAATCCCGGTCAGGCATGGATGTTGTGTTTGTCTTACGGTACTGGCTCTCTCCCTTCCCTGGAACCAGTGACCCTAAATTAGGGACGGGCGACTGCTCATAGCCCATTGAGTTGCTCACGGTGGTCGTTAAACCTACAATAAAAAAAAAAAAATCTGTAAATAAACACAATACAGACCATAACTCAACACATACATCATACAACACATACATAGCTTACTTACATTTCTTATTACAGGGGGGAGGTTAACAAGACATTGTGAACACCCTGTATGTGTGCCACTGTCCAAAGTTTTCTCAGAGTTTTATAAGCAACCATCTGCACACATTTCCATTTGTGTCAAAAGGTTTTTCTTAAAGCAAGTCTTGTGTTACATTTAACAAATGTACCATGTGAACATGGCTTCAGCACACACAAAACAAAATTCAGTTGAAATTTAGAGATTCACTGAGCAACAAAAGTCTTAATACATATTTCTGTAATTGGGCCAGATAGACACTCAGAAATAAAACAATGAGCTGATTAAAGCTTGCTAACTGTGCTAAGGAATGAAAGACAGACATATATACTTCAGGCACAATTTTATGATATCAACGTACTGCAAAACAAACAACTGTAGTCTTGTAAAATGAATCAAGGTAATTTGTATTAGGCTGAATGTAGTAAATTTTTTCATCTAATCAACCTGTTTGTTTTAAGAACTAAGTCTAGCTTATATTGTTTGAAAAATTTACTACTGTTTTACCAACGACTTAATATTATTAAGTCATACACTGAAGAGAAATTGAATTAGAGACAGCAGGCGTTATACAATAGTGGCGCTGTCGGCGGCCCTGTAAACGGAAACAACATGACGTATGCAGCGATCCAACAAGATAAAGAGTGATGCAACGGGAATCAGTAAGAGTCGGACACAGTATGGATAAGACGAAGGATCTAAGCGCATTTGATCGTGGGCAAATTGTCGCGGCCCGACGAATGGGTCACTCCATCTCGGAAGTCGTGCAGGCACTGGGATTTTCATGAGCCACCGTGAGTACGTCAAATCCGGTAAAACCATCCCTGCGAGGGCCAACTGCTGGGGACAACAGCGCGTGGATGAGCGGGGTCATCGTCGGCTAGCTTGCATTGTAACAGCAGATAGACGGGCCACAGTGCAAGAAATCGCTCGACAATTTAATGCTGATGCACAAAAACGTGTAAGCAGCCACACCATCCAGAACCATCTCCTCGCTATGGGGTACAGAAGCCACCGTCCCACGAGGGTACTGCTGCTGACCGCACATCACAGGGTGGAAGGATCAGCATGGGCTCAGGAACATCGCCACTGGACCCTGGACATGTGGAAAAATGTTGTCTAGACTGTTGAGTCGAGATTCACGTTGGTACATGCTGATGGCAGAATACGAGTACGGCGCAAACCACATGAATAGATGTATCCTTCTTGCCACCAGGGTACTCTTCAAGCTGGTCGGGATGGCATTCTTGTCTAGGGACTGTTTACGTAGACTGAAATGGGACCCCTGGTACATGGACTGAAATAGGACCCCTGGTACGTGTGACATCGTCCCTCACAGGTCAACGTTGCTGAGACATCCTGGACGACCATTTGCTCCCGTTTGGGCGTCTTCAACATCCCACTGGGGACCGCATCCTGCAACAAGACAATGCACCGTGCCATCGCTCCCGAATTGTATCCGAATGATTGGATGAACACTCCACCGACGTGACCTCGCTTCCTTGGCCAGCTAGGTCACCTGACCTCAATCCCATCAAGCACATCTGGGATGCCATCGAGAGAGATGTACGAGGCACTGACCCCCTCCATCAGATCTTTGTGAACTGTGGGAGCTTGTTCAGGGGTAGTGGATCTGTATGGCTTCCCAACGCTTCCGGTGTCTTGTCGAGTCCATGCTGAGATGAATCGCCGCCATCATCAGGGCTAAAGGTGGTGCTACACGTTACTAGACAGGTATATCTAATTCAATTGCTCTTCAGTGTATATTCAAAACTCCCCACCTGAAATTTTCAATCCCCTTCATTTACAAACAGAAGTGGGGAGACTCCCTTCCATTTCAAATTTGAATTTTAACCCCTGGGGTACAAAAATTCACATACATTAGCAGCCTTTCTTTTATGTTTTATTTTTTAGCGTTTAGTTACCATTTTCATATTTTAGTCTTATTGCTCGTCCCACCTACTTTTCATGAAGTTAGCTTTAGTTCCTCATTGAACACTGTTTTATGTGAATTGTTCTTTTGAAAAAATTACCCTCACGCATTCAGTTGACCTCCTCTGCTGGTGTGTTTTCTTGGAAAAGAAAAGAAAACTGAATTGTGTTTAGTATCTGCTGTATTCACTAGGGTGGGTGAATCCAAGGAAAAGCAGGACGTTTATTTTGCTTACTTTGGCTCTTTGCAAATGGTGGGGAGAAAGGTAAAAAAAACCGGCTGTTGCCATTACCAGAGTTGTATAAAAATAAAATGTATCTGCGTACACAACCATTGAAGCAGAAAACTTGCTGCAAACCCGCGAATCATGATAACAATACAATAAGATAATTTAAAGAAAAATTAATGAAACAATAATTAATTATTAGAGCATTACATATTCCAATTAGGACAAAATAAGTATATTACAATTGAATGTGCAGCTATGTGTGTGAAATGGACCTTTACGGCAAAATATTGAAATATTGGACCATTGAACCTCATAAAAACAAGAGACAAATTAAAGAAAGTTTTTATACCCAGAAAAACAGTTCCATTAATGAACTTCAAAAATTATGAAAAACATTTTCAACAATTTAATTAAAAACAGTAAACATACAAAATACACGGAAACAATTTTAATTTAATAATTGGCAACTGCAATAGGAACCTGGCAATAAAATTTTAATTTTTTCTGTGTAAATGAAACTTTTGATACAGTTCCAACACATTGAAAACAGGCCTTGATAAAATCTACAGGCCAGAAACGTCTGTAAAAATTAAATAACTCAGATGTGAAAAATAATTGAACATTATTCAAGTTAAAATAGAATTAAGTATATCAATCTGAGTAAAGCCTTGAGTAAGTGTTTTTAAAAAAAATTGCTGTAAATAACATTTTATTATTTTTAATCTACAAGCAAAAAATATCAGCAAAATTTGCTAATAATTTGGAAGCTACCCGCATACGTCTACATTTTGCTACTCTGGCTATTACAATACAAGACTGTTGCAGTATGGCCAGTAAATTTTTTTCTAATTTGTCACAAGTTAAAAAATTAATTTTCACTTCTTTTTCTCCACCTACTTTTCATGAAGTCAGCTTCAGTTAAAAACGAATTTCTACTTCTTTTTCCCACCTTTCTGTATTTATTGTTTCTCTCACTCTTTACAAATCACGAGGGATAAAAAAAGTAGCTGTTATCAATAGCATTTCATGAACCTATCCCCAGTTTGTAGCCTAAAAGGAAAACCGCACAACAAGGTAAAAGAAGTAGAAATTCATTTTTTAACTTGTGACAAATTAGAAAAAAAAATTTGCTGGCCATTCGGGCCAGTAAAATCAATAGCTCAGTGGTCCGACGGAAGTTTTACTGGCCAATGGCTAGCAGACCAGTGGGTACTTCGAACACTGTATAGTTATGCTCTAGGTTGAGAAATTGAAACTATATGTAGTTTTTGCTCCAAATGTGGTTTATAGTCAGCTATGGTATGCATGCCTCTGATGGAACTATAGTGTTCTCCCTACAATTTTTTTACAGCGAGACGGGAATAAATTTTAGCTGGGTGGTACTTTAACAACTCCTTCCCCAACCCAAAAAAAAAATAAAAAAAATCTTAACATTATTATACTTATTAAACATCTGTAACGGTGTGATAGGCATTAATGTAACATAACATGATAAACAAAGGTTAGATAATCGTTTAAAAATTATTTAAAAATTGAGTATTTACTAGTAAATCACATTCAACACAGATTTCTTTTTTTTTTTTTTTTTAACAGATTGAGGGTTTAGTGAAACAGTGAGCAACTAAATAGGCTGTAAGCAGTCACTTGTCCCTAATTTAGGGTCACTGGTTCCAGGAAAAGGAGAGAATCAGTGCCGCAAGACAAACGTAATATCCATGCCTCACCGGGATTTGAACCTGGACCCTCTCGGACGAATGGTCATAAGCCAGCGCTTAGACTACTGTGCCACAGATTTCAGCCAGTTTTCATCAACACTGATGGTGTATGTGGGAATAAGTTTTCCATTCTTACTACACTGAAGAGCAATTGAATTAGAGATATCTGTGTAGTAACATGTAGCACCACCTTTCGCCCTGACGACGGCGGCGATTCGTCTCGGCATGGACTCGACAAGACACCGGAAGCGTTGGGAAGCCATACGGATCCACGACCCTTGAACAAGCTCCCACAGTTCATGAACATTTGATGGAGGTGGGTCAGAGCCTCGAACATCTCTCTCGATGGCATCCCAGATGTGCTCGATGGGATTAAGGTCAGGTGACCTAGTTGGCCAAGGAAGCGAGGTCACGTCGGTAGAGTGTTCATCCAACCATTCGGATACAATTTGGGAGCGATGGCGCGGTGCATTGTCTTGTTGCAGGATGAGGTCCCCAGTGGGATGTTGAAGACGCCCAAACAGGAGCAAATGGTTGTCCAGGATATCCCAGTAATGTTGACCTGTGAGGGACAATGTCACATGTACCAGGGGTCCCATTTCAGTCCACGTAAACAGTCCCCAGACGAGAATGCCACCCCCACCAGCTTTAAGAGTACCCTGCTGGCAAGAAGGATCCATCACTTCATGTGGTTTACGTCGTACTCATATCCTGCCATCCGCATGTACCTACGTGAATCTCGAGTCATCAGTCCAGGCAACATTTTCCCACATGTCTAGGGTCCAGTGGCGATGTTCCCGCGCCCATGCTAATCTTTGCACCCTGTGATGTGCGGTCAGCAGCGGTACCCTCGTGGGACGATGGCTTCTGTACCCCATAGCAAGGAGATGGTTCTGGATGGTGTGGCTGCTTACACGTTTTTGTGCACCACCGTTAAATTGCCGAGTGATTTCTTGCACTGTGGCCCATCTATCCGCTGTTACAATGCTAACTAGCCGACGATGACCCCGCTCATCCACACGCTGTTGTCCACGGCAGTTGGCCCTTGCAGGGATGGTTTTACCGGATTCGATGTACTCACGGTGCACCCTTGACACAGTGGCTCGTGAAAATCCCAGTGCCTGCACGACTTCCGAGATGGTGTGACCCATTCGTCGGGCCCTGACAATTTGCCCAGGATCAAATGCGCTTAGATCCTTCATCTTACAAGTACTGCATCCGACTCTTACTGATTCCCATCGCATCACTCCTTATACTGTCAGATCACTGTGTACGTCATGTCGTTTCCGTTTACAGGGCCGCCCACAGCGCCACATTTGCATAACGCCAGCTGTCTCTAATTCAATTGCTCTTCAGTGTATTATGTGCATTGTGAAAACATTCATTAAAGGAAATATGGCCAGGCAGAAGCAGACAAAATTAACTGGGCAGGGCACCCATTAAAAAGGCTCTAGGGAGAACACTCTAAATAGCCTCCGAAGTTTAGTGACAACTTCAACAAAAGGAACATGGCAGAATCACGAAATTTCTAAAATACCAATTTCCATCATCATATCAATTTCAGCATCATCTTAAAACTTGAGATACATGCTTTTGTGCATTGAACATTTTGAATACAGACCCTTAAAATAGAAATGCAAAATATGTAAAAAAGTTCATTATATTTTTTAACTTAAAAAAAAATGAGGGTTCTAATTTACTCTTATTATCTTAATTAAAAGATAAATTTTCCTGGGCATTCAGCTTTCACTACCTGGGCAGGTAAACCTTGTATATGCCCGACTGGGCATGTACAAGAATATTTTTCAAGCCCTGGTAGTAATCCAGCTGTCTGATGCCTCTTTTGACTTCATTTCACAAATGCTCCCTTGGATTGAAATCCGGTGATTGAGGAGGCCGATGTAGCAGGGAAAGTCTCCGTGATGCTCCTCAAACCATTCACAGTCGATGTGAGCACTATGACATGGAACATAGTTCTGTTGGAAGTGTCCTTCTGCATTGGGATAATCAGCTGTTCTTTGCTTAAAGTGAACAAAATACCCATTTCGAGTGAGGCCTTAAAGAAGCCAAATAAAAAGCTGATCTAGTTTTTGGCCTCCATGCAAAAGAGGTGGAATTGGTGGTGGTGGTGGGGGGGGGGGGGGGTTTGGAGGGTGGATGTGTGCAAAAGACACACACACACACACACACACACACACACACACACACACACACACACACACACACACAGGGAAAGTTACTTTAATGAATGTTTGCACAGCATACATAATAGTAAGAGTGGAAAACTCATTCACACATACACCTTAAATGTAGATGAAAGCTAACTGCAATCTGTGTCGATTATGTTTGTTTGTACTCATTTTGTTTTATCATTTATGTACAATTTTCTCATGTTTACCATGCTATATTACACTGGCGTGCAAAAATTAAGGACGAGACAGTTTTTCAAATGTAACGTCGTGCAGAAGTACTCCACATCGACTCAAATCATACCATAAGATCCCCAAAATGTAAGAATATGGAACAAGTGAGCAAAACCGTCCAAACAAGGAATCCAAAGGATACAAAGGCACTTTATTGAAAAGTTAGCTTCGAGGACAACTGGACAGAAGATGGAAACGTCCATGTGACAGGCGGCTGCCAAGAAAAATCCAGTCTTTAGTAGGGGATGTGATCACCCCTGACTGTGTTGCATGATTTACAATGTCTGTCCATGCTGAGGACGAGGTTGTCAAGGAGCTGTTGAGGCATCGCGGCCCATTCCTCTTGTAGCGCCAATCGCAGCTGCGGAATCATTGCTGACGGCTGGGGACGTGCTGCCAAGTGTCTCCCGAGAAGGTCTCACACATGTTCAATTAGATTTAGGTCCGGGGACCTTGCAGGCCAATCCATGCGTTGAATATCTTCACACTCCAACAGCTCTACGACAGCCACTGTACGATGAGATGTAGCTTTGTCGTCCATGAAGAGGAACTCATAACCCACAGCACCTCTAAACAGATGCACGTGAGGCAGGAGAACCTCGGTACAATAGAGGACACCAGTGACTGAACCTCCTTGGAAGATGTGGAGGTCAGTACGGCTACCAAGCATGATACCGCCCCAAACGAGAACTCTGCCACTTCCAAACCGGTCTCTTTCGATGATGTTGGAGGTGTGATTGCGTGTTCCCTGCTCTCTGCAGATGTGTATACATCCAGAATCGCTCACCAGACTAAATTGGCTCTCATCCGTAAAGAGAACTCTACCCCATTGCTGATGTGTCCAGTTCTTGTGTTCCTGGCACCACAGAAACCGTCGTCTCCGATGAGCAGGCGTTAAAGGCACACACCGTACTGGTCGTCGTGCAAATAGACCACCTTTGTGCAGCCTCCTGGCCACTGTAAAACGCGATAAAGGACATCCAGTTGTCTGTTGCATGTGCCTTGTGATTTCTCCCGCTGTCTGCCGTCTGTCTCTTCTCACCTGTAGGCCAATATACCAGTTGTCCGCCGCCGTGGTTGCTCGTGGACAACTACTGCTAAACTCTCGGACAGCTGCTCCTGTCGTTTGAAATGCTCTCCAAGCTTGTAAAACGATGCTGTGAGCGATCCCGAACTCCTCGGCCACACTAGTCACACTTCGACCTTCTTCCAACTTCCCAATGACGCGACCTTGGGTAAAGTCATCCAGATGTTGTCTACTGGATTGCCTGTTGAACATATCCCAACAGTGGCAGCAACTCAACGCCGTTCAAACCGATGTACATCGTGCAATAGCTTTCACCGAACTGCTGAGCGTACACCGCCCGTGTGCTTTATACCCTTCCAACACTCCCCCCCCCACGTCATGCTGCATATATGTGCATGCCCTACCGTACCTGACCCTAGTCTATCACCTGAGTGGTCTTTTGGTCCGTTCTGCCTGCTCGTTCCGCTGTTATACTAATTTCTCCTCTTCGTCCTTAATTTTTGCACACTAGTGTATATCAAGCCTACCGCAACACACCACTAAAGAAGTTTAATAACTGTAGTAATGTTAAGCAAAACAAACTTTTTTTCCCTCTCTGTCGATTTGGGAAGGGGTTGTTAATATCAGTTCATCCCAGAAGTAATGTTTTGCGCAAGCCCAACAGTAGTGAGTGCCCTGGTGCCCAGACTATGATGTCGACCATGGTGAGTGTAAGAGGGATCACGCGAGCAGACCTTCAAGTCACTTGAGACCGCAAACGGGAGTTCTAGGTGCAGTTGTTGTGTACTTAAACTGCAGAGGATAATGTCAGTGTCAAAAGACCACATTATGCTGTATGAGTTCCACCGTCGACATTCAACGACGGTAGCACAAGTCTAACCCCAGTCCTTGGTGTATCATAAGTAGTGCCCGCTGGGGTCCACAAACCAACCAACTCTAATCGACCGCCATCGTTTCCTACTTATGGCGATCTAATGATTAGCAGAGCTTCGGAAGTCTGGTTAATCCGTTGGTTCCCGGGGTAGAGACTTCTTGTTATTAACAAGTCTAACCCCAGTCCTCGGTGTAGCATAAGTAGTGCCCGCTGGATCCACAAACCAACCAACTTTTAGTTGGCCACCATCGTTTGCGACTTCTTGCAAAATAGAATTTCCATGAAATTGTTGAATATATTTTCGAACAAAGGAGTTTTCCTTCCAGGAATTTTTTTTTTTTGTCATGGTTAAAGATTTTTTGGTGAAGGTATTTCTTCTGGAAGATTTTTAGCAAATTATCAGCATACCAGCACTTCAAAATTTCCATTTCAAGCACTATTAATAAAAAGTACACTTAAAAAAAAAATGAAACTGTAAAACTAGTTACGGATTGTTTGAGATTTTCATTTTTTTTTTATTTGATCCCTCATTCTGTTCCACTGAATTTGTTGTTGTTTTTTGTCTTGCAGAACAGCGCACCAGTATGGGAAGATTTTCTTGTGAAAGCCAGTAAACTCCATTCTCAGCTGAAGTAAGTGATCACTTTTTATTCATATATGAGATTGTTTTGCAGATTCTCAGTATTCCACTTTTTTGTCATCATTTGGGTCATTCTCGAGATCAATGCAGAACTGAAGCAAATTTTCCGGGGGGGGGGCTCTGTCTGGGGATGGTATTTCGTTTTTCAAAGCTTTAGAAGATGGAAATTAAGCAGAGTGAAGATTCCCCCTTAATCGTAATTTCTCTTTTCTCACAATGTTGCCTATATCCTATATATCCAGTATTGTTGTTAAGTATCATTTTATTGCATAAATGCTTGTATGTCAGCATGAAACTGTGGATAACCATTTCCGAAAATGAAAGTTAAGACGGCGCGAAAATTTCCTTGTCGTCTTCAGGTATGAGATTCTTACGTGGATTCGAAGAAGTCCGCCATTTCTGTTACCATTTTAAGCATTCTTGAGATCAATGCACAACTGAACAGAAATTTGGGGTGGGGCAGTGGGGGAGGGGATTCGTTTTCCATTTGAGGGCGGAATTCCGTCTAAAACGGAAGTTGGACGGAGCGAAGATTTATCCTGTAATTGTATTTTTTTTTTCTCACGATGTTTCCTCTGCTCAGTACTGTTCTGAAATATCTTTTAATTCCACAGATACATCATTTCAGCTTAAAAATGGAGGAAAACACTTTCCGAAGGCAGAAGTCCGTCGAAGTAAAGATTTTACTCGTTATCATATTACACTGCCGGACAATTGCTAAGGACGGATGACAATAGCAATGATAGCAACCATAAAATGGAAGGCAGGAAAATGTGGAAATTAGCATAAGTGCGGGATACAGTAAGACGTGTTGTGCGTATGCAAATTTTGGATTGCCGAACTTGTTCGTGACGTCATAGCGCTGATAAGAGATATAAAGGATTTGACGCGTATTGACCGTTGTTGTTCAAACGCAAAGTTGAAAGGGAAAGAATCAATTGACGAACTTGCAATTTTCAGTATGTCTTCTCGACATCACCTAGATGATTTTACGCGTGGCCGTATTATTGGCAAGATTGAAGAAAGGCGAAAGATAACAGATGTTGCCAGGGAGTTCGACGTCAGCCACAGTGTTGTTTCAAGGCTTTGGAAATCATTTCAAACAAATGGAGAGTGTAGCAAACGTCACGGGGGAGGTCGTGTTCGCAGTACGACACCTGCAGAAGATCGGTACATAGTGCTATCAACAAAAAGACACCGGTGCAGCACAGCTAGTGAGGTAGCAAATCAATTTATGGCTGCTACTGGCAAGCGGATCTCCCGAAAAACTGTCGCCACATGTTTGCATGAAGGAGCACTATACGCCCGCCGTCCTGTTGTGTGCATCCCATTGTCCAGACGTCACCGTACCGCCCGTTTGCGATGGTGCCATCAACATCGCAAGTGGGCTGATAACGACTGGTCTGCCGTCCTCTTCTCAGATGAGAGTAGATACAGTCTATCGTCTGATAGTCGACGACAACTGATCTGGCGTGATAGTCATATTGTCCAGCAAACATACAGGAAAGGGACCGATATCCGACATGTAGTGTCATGGTATGGGCTGGCATCATGATCAATGGCCGTACGTCCCTCTATGTGCTTCCAACTGGGACTATGACTGGCCAACGATACATTAATGATGCTCTGCTACCTCATGTTCGCATGTTCCGTGGTGCTGTCGGTGATAGATTCATTTTCATGGACGACAACGCAACATGTCATCGAACAGTCGCTGTCCAGGAGTGTCTTGAGAGCGAGGATATTCAACGCCTCGTATGGCCAGCACGTTCTCCAGATCTGAATCCCATTGAAAATGTGTGGGATGCTTTGGGGAGGAGTCTTGCTGGTCGCCAATGTGCTCCAATAAACAAGGACACCCTCATCCGTGCACTGACAGAGGAATGGGATAAATTACCCCAACAGCTGCTTGATAATGTTGTGCAAAGCATGACACGACGTGTGGAATCTTGCATCGCCCTCCATGGTGGCCATATCCCGTATTGACATCTTACGCCGGAACGCCTGCGGACGGTAATTGCATTTTTTTCACGTTTACGTATTCTGCACAAAATGGCCTGTTTGTCCCTTGAACACGTTCCAAAGCCTTCTGGATTTCAGAGCACAATAAATTGTCTTTCTTGTAATGTCCTGGCATTCTGACATTATTTTATTTCACTTGGCATCCAACCACACTTACTTTTTTATGCGCTATATAGCCGTTTATGATCCGTCCTTAGCAATTGTCCAGCAGTGTATTTTCTACTCGCGATGTTCTCACTATCCTGTGTTGTAGTTAAATGTTACTTTCCCCCATAAATGTCTGCACTTAAGCTTGATAAGGGAGCAGAAATTTTCGAAAAACGGAAGTGATGAAGTTTGAAAATGTGTTGGAATTAATGCATGGGGTTCAAAAGTATTCATATTCTGAAAGTTACACCATTTGTGTAAAGTAGTGAAAGCTTTGATATCATGCATTCATGGTCATCCTCAGGCTGAAGGTTCTCTCAGCGTGAGGGATAAATTGTCATCTGAGGGAAAAAAGAGGAGGAGGGAGAAAGAAGAAAAGTGACAAAGAAATGGGAAGAGAATGATATCAACAGGAAGAAAAACTAAGCAAAGATTACTGTGCAGCTACAGTAGCACCAAGACAGAAATATGGCCATGGCACTTGCTAAGAAGAAAGCAACACAAGAGGAAAATTGAGCTGATGTTTTTGCAAGTAAAAAAAAAGCTGTGTTTGAAGCAGTGTCTTTTAAAACAATTTTGTTTTGAATTCAGTAATGTTATATTGTGAATAGTGTGCTCTAAATATCCATATTTAAATGAATTACAGTGAAGAGTTCTATCTTGCTCATGCTATGTGTTGTATTCACACTTTCTTGTCACACGTTCTGATTTTTCACCGTTTAAAAAGTTCATCTTTTTTGTTCCTTGGTCAGTCTCTTGTATGTTCATTATGTGCACATGAAAAAGCTGACATTTTCGTATCTCTATTTCATGCTGATTTTATTTTAAGTGATTATTGACTATATTTTCAGATGTCTGTGTTATATGAGGGTTGTACCAAAAGCAATGCAAAAGTGGGTGTAACTTTTTTATTAGCTGACGGAGGTCATTCGAATGGCACACGTTGATAGAGTAACTCTTTCCCTATACAAAGGTACTACTCAACATAGTCTCCATCACAAGTGATGCAATTTGCACCATCATTGGAACCCAACTCTCAGATCCTCTTTGAAAAAATTCAGGTGTGAACTGTTGTACCCACTTCTTCGCAGTCACTTTCACCTCATCTGTGCCATCAAATCATTGTCCCCAGAGACTGTCCTTCTTTGGACCAAACAGGTGGAAGTCGGAGGGTGCCAGATCTGGGCTGTATGGTGGATGGGTGATCACCGACCAGCCTAATATGCTGATCAAGCGATCAGTAAAAGATGTGTGTGGTCTCGCGTTGTCATGGTGAGTGTGGAACCTTTTTAGGTTTTTCCGTCTCTTCCTCCTTGTGGCTTCTCTAACCTTCTTGAGTGTCTCAATGTACTGCTCGCTGGCCACGTTCCAGAAAATCAAGGAGAATGATGCCCCTGTCGTCCCAAAAAAAAACAGTCACCATGACTTTCTGTGCTGATTGCTGGCTCTTGAACGTCTTAGGCCTTGGTGAAGAGGTGTGACACCATTCGATGGATTGATTCTTCGTTTCCGAATCGTAAAGATATGTCCACGTTTCATCCCCTGTCTCCAGATCAGAAAAAAAATGTGTCTTCGTTGGCTTCAAACCCTTCCAGAAGATCAGAGGAGACTTCCACCCTTCTTAAAATCGGGTGTCAACTGCTGAGGTACCCACTTTGCACACACTGCTCTAAGTGTTCCACCGTCTTCTGTGTGGCATTGTGACTGCAGTCCAGTTGTGCAACAAGTCCACGGATTGTGACTCATCTCTCGACACGAATCAATTCATCCACTCGCTGACGATTCGTGTCAGCGGTCACAGGTGATGGTTTCTCACTATGTGGTTTGTCTTAAATGTTGGTTTCCCCTTCTTTAAACTTCTTTATCCATCTGTACACACAGCTATTGTCAATAGTGTCATCTCCATAAACATTATGTAGCCTTCTGTAGATGTCAGGCAACCTGCACCCCTCCTTCGTCAAGAACTCAATGATGGCATATTGCTTCTGCTTGTAACTCATTATTTACCTGCACTGAAGAAGGGGGTTCCTCTACCAACATGTATTGGGTATATAAATAAGTTTTGAGGGATTTCCGTTCGGTGTCGTACTTATTACTGCTCACATGTATTTTAAGGTGGCAACACTGCGATATCGCAGTACGAGACGCCAGCTGTCAGAGTCAGTATACGACGTTCGATTGAGGTGCGAAGACGTATTTGTTTTACTCGGTGGAAAATGGCAACTTTCGTCCCGACAAAACAGCATTTGTGTTAGTGCATAACTTTATTGTCAAGAAAAGTGCTGCCAACAGCTATCGCTTAATGTCAGAAATCTATGGTGAACATTCCATATCCATAAAAACATGTGAGTATTGGTTTAGAGGATTCAAAAGGAATGATTTCGATGTCAGTGATAAAGAAAGTTCTGGACCACCCAAAAAAAAATTGCTGATGCCGAATTGGAAGCTTTACTCGACGAGGACCCGTGCCAGACCCAAAAAGAACTAGCAGCAGCATTGAATGTTAGTCAACCAAACATTTCACAACGTTTAGCTGCCATGGGAATGGTGCAAAAAGAAGGGAATTGGGTTCCACATGCTTTGCGGGAAAGAGACCTTGAACGTCGATAAACCATTTGCAAATTGCTGCTTCAAAGGTAAAAAAGAAAAGTTTTTTTTGCATCGTATTATTATTGCCGACGAGAAATGGATATGGTACGATAACCCTAAATGGCAGAAAGCATGGGTGAAGCCAGGTGAACCAGGTCCTTCAACGCCAAAACGCAATATCCATGGTTCAAAGGTAATGCTGTGTATCTGGTGGGACCAGAAGGTTGTGATCCACTATGAACTGCTGAAGCCGTCAGAAACTATTACTAGTGATCGGTATCGAACCCAATTAATGCGTTTTAAACGAGCTCTCACGCAAAAATGGCCAGAATGGGAGAATAGACACAACAAAGTCATCTTACAGCATGACAACGCAAGACAACATGTTTCTCGACCTGTGAAAAAGTACTTAGAAGGATCCGACTGGGAAGTTCTACCCCACCCGCCATTTTTGCCAGATATTGCACCATCGGATTACCATTTGTTCCATTTGATGCAGTCAGCACTTTCTGGAAAACAGTTTAGTTCTTATGAACACATCAAAAATTGGCTCTCTTCCAAGGAACTGGAATCCTTCCTTTGGGGCATACATTCACTGCCCGAAAGATGGGGTAAAGTTGTAGCTTCAGAGGGAGTGTACTTCAGTTAATATTAAAATATTGTTTCTGTTCTCCAACAATGGTTTTTGTTCATCTCAAATCCCTCAAAACTTCTTTATATACTCAATACAATTTGAACGACCTCTCTCAGTTAATAAAAAAATTATGCCCACGTTTGTATTACTTTTCGTACAACCCTCATATTATTTTATTAAGCATATTTTTAGTAAATTAATAATAATAATTACCATTGAAGTTTAAAAATAACATGCTAATGATATGTAGGGCTTATAAATTATTGATGTCAGCAGATTAAAAACAAAAACTATTTCCCTGACCAGGCATAGGAAATAAAAGAAAAAAATTGCAGTGGGTATTTTTTTCTGCCATAAGAAAAAGTTGTTAATTACCGTTATTTTTAATACACCACAGTATGAATACTCAAGAAATGCATATAGTATATTAAATCCGTTTATTTCTTATGGTGTTATAATAACAGAGATTCACAAAGCTTTTGCACTCCAAAGCCTCCCAGTGGAGTGTGAAAGCTTGGCGATGATCATGATCATAAATGATCATATGTAGAGGATTTTAGGAAGGGAGTGCCTGACCCCAGGTCTTAAACAACCCTTAGAAATAGGAAGCTAGGAGATTTGGGCTAGAGTTCCCGATAGGAAAGTGACAAGGAAGTGAAGTAGAAAGGGGGAGGAAAAAGCCCTTATTTATTACCGGGGGCCAGCACCTGGGGTCCGACGGCTTAACGCGCCCATCCGACGCACGGCGGATATTTAGTGCATCCAGCGTTCGTACCTGCCTGGGATCGAACCTGAGGTCCTTTCAGTGGCAGTCACGAACGTTGCCCACTAAGCCACCCGCAGCCCCAAAGCTTTGCGAATCTCTGTGATTATTACACCATATGAAATAAACTGATTTAATACACTATTATATGTGTTTCTTGAGTATTGTTAATTACCTCCTTTTTTTGTTTCATTGCGAATTGTAGCAGTTGTACACATCATTGTTGGGAAAAAAAAAAAAAAAAAAAAAAAAAGCACAAGCAGGACCACAAGAGTAAAACAACAGTTGAACATTATAGTAAAAGAATGAAGACCTGAAATGACTAAAATTGCAAAACCATATTCAATTCATAAAAAAGCAATGATTCAAAAAGCGTACAGAGATTCAAATTGAACTTCATGCGCTTTTAAAATCCTTGACATTTCGTGTTTTTTAAATCACGATATTCAACTCATAAAAAGCAATGATTTAAAAAGCATACAAAGGTGAAAAGTGAACTTCGTACGCTTTTTAAATCATTGCTTTTTATGAGTTGAATATAGTTTTGAAAAGTATCTGGCTGTTGGTAAGAAAGTTTTTGCTGCCTTCATAGATTTAGAGAAAGCTTATGACCGAATAAATAGGACACTTTTGTGGAAGGTATTGAATGAATATGGTGTTACTGGGAATCTACTTAATAGTGTAAAAGCCATGTATGCTGGTAGTAGAGCTTGTGTATGAGTGAATGGTGTTTTATCAAAATGGTTTTCTATTGGTGCAGGAGTCAGGCAAGGTTGTGTAATGTCACCATGGCTGTTTAATATATTTATGGACGCATGCATGCGTGGTTCCAAAATAGATGATAGTGGTTTATGTCTTGGTGATATCCGTGTGTGCAGATTGCTGTATGCTGATGACACTGTCCTGTTGGCAGATAGCAAAAGTGATTTGCAGAGTATGTTGTCTCGGATGCACAAAGTTTGCATGAAATTCAAACTGAGTATAAATAAGGGAAAAACCAAAGTTATAGTTTTTGAGAGAGGAACTCGTAGCACTGAATGTAATGTAAGTATAAATGCCACTGTGATTGACCAGATGAATGAGTTTGTGTATTTAGGAAGCATGTTTAACAGAGAGAACAAATTGGATGGTGAAATTAGTAGGCGAGTAAATTCTTCATTGAAAGTCATAGCTGCTCTGGTAGCTTTTCACAGGAATGATGGGTGGTTCTCAAGAGAGTCCGGCATGGCTGTGTATGAAAGTGTAATTGTTCCTACTCTGGTGTATGGCAGTGAAACCTGGCTACTGCAAAAGTAACATAGGAGTCATTTGTGTGCTGGAGAAATGCGTTACTTACGGTTTGTGGCAAGACACAGTCTGATTGTGTGAGGAATGAAGATGTGTTGCAGTTGTGTGATGTGAAGCAAAATGTTGTTAGCAAGGTGGAGACCAATATGCTTCGGTGGTTTGGCCATGTTGAAAGAATGAGTGATGAGATGCTTACTAAGAAAATCTTTTTAGCCCAAGTGGCAGGAAGGAAAGGCAGAGGAAGGCCAAGGAAGACATGGGTGGATCAGATTCTGGAGTGTCTGCATGAGAAAAAGATTATGAGTATGAAGTATAAAAGATATTGTGTACGGCGTGTAATGGATATCAGTGAACCCGAGTTGTATGTCAAGATCGCTGTAAATGGAGAAGTTTGATACGACAACAGTAAGTAAAAATATCTGGTAGTTTGTATTTCTGTTTGAAGCTAACCTCTGAATCCCAGAGAACAGCTTAGTGATATGTATGTATGTATGTATGTATGTATGTATGTATGTATGTATGTATGTATGTATGT
Source organism: Macrothele yani (assembly GCA_039090855.1). Taxonomy (NCBI): domain Eukaryota; kingdom Metazoa; phylum Arthropoda; class Arachnida; order Araneae; family Macrothelidae; genus Macrothele; species Macrothele yani. Next base: position 71,919,151 of record CM077032.1, on the reverse strand, counting down.
ATGTATGTATGTATGTATGTATGTATGTATGAATGAATGAATGAATGAATGAATGAATGAATATAGTTTTACAATTTTAGCCATTTCAGGTCTTCATTGTTTTACAATAATGTTCAAGGGTTTTAGTCTTGTGGTCCTGCTTGTGCTTTAGACATCAATAAATCTGTCTAAATTTGTTTGCATATCATTTTGTTCAGTTCAATATGGTTCATGTGTGAAGCTAACCTCTGAATCCCAGATCATTAGTACAACAGCATATAATACGACTTCGCTTAAAAGTATTATGCCTGTTACTTATTGTTTAACTCAAGACAATATCTGAAGATAATATCTAGTTATGCTGAAATAGTGATATATCATCCAACCATCGTAAGTAGTATAATTTGTACCTTCTGAATTTCAGTGAATTGTATTATTAACAAAATTTCTTTTCATATTACCTACCATGTGTTGTCAATATTTAGGGGTAACCCGTCCATTCATGATTTATAAAACTTGAGAAACAGTAATTTCAATGTTAAACTTCTAACAAGTTATGAATATAAAAGCCACATAATGCAAAGGTTCAAACCACCTTTAGCTTGAATTACCTTATAGTGGTAAAGAATATTTTCCATATGTAGTAAATGAATTTCTTTTTGTTGCATTCTTGTAAAGAGGAATGGAATATCGTCTTTCTATGTTGTGAATTGGTTGTTTTTGTTTCGTTGAGGAAATCCAGTTCTTTTCCTCGACTGTACAGGAACCGACACATAGAGCATTTTAACAAATATTATTAGTTACTCAATTCGAATTGGTGAGTAATCACCATTATATTAAGTAGAGAATTTACCCACCAATATGCCCACTATCAAGTCAATACAGACCTTGGACGTGGATCAGGAACATCAAACAGAGGTCATCGCTCTTTCGACGTTTATAAGTGAGTCACAGAAAAATTCTCATTGGCAGCCACTGGGAATCGAACCCAGGGTCTTCCAGTTACGCGCCGGATATGCTTCCACTACACCACAGCGGCCTCGAATTCCTCATTGCTGCAGATGGAAAAGTACAAATTCTATGGCTTTAGCAAAAGCATTGACACATCAAGGTTTTCACTGATATATCAAAAATTTCAATGTTTTGGAACAAGTAACCACTGATGTGCTTTTCCCTAGTCCTAAATGACTTGAATTGGAGACTTATTTTTGGCCACTAAGATTTATTAACTTACCAGCTAGTTTTATTTTATTTAATTTTTTGGCAACTAACTTTTTTGACTTACCGGCCACTGGCAATTTAGCTAAAATTCCAATCTGCAGATATACAAGTGGATGACAGTCCGCATTTAACAAAGGTGGAACTACAGCACATATCTATTCCAGAAAGTTTATGAAAATGAAAAAGACAAAAAAATCCAGGTGTCAGGTCCCGCCGAATTCGATCAGCCACTAGGCCTTACGGAACCGGAATCTCTCAAACGGGCCTGACGTAGGTTCTTTTGAGTGCCGTCGAGTTAAACTCGATCGTTGAAAATAAACTGGAACGTGCAGTCAGTAATCACTTCAGTTCATGACAATGAATAACTCCAATAACAAGTCCTTGGTTAGCCGAAACAAAGTTTAATAGTTTAAATAATAAGTTCCGTTCGATTGGCTATCTCCACGTGTCAACAGGTTCCAGATAGCGAACACTTAACTATTTCACAATATCCTGGAAGACCCTCCGCCACGTGAACTTGAGTCGTTCCCTCGAAAACTCCGGTCGATCTCTTATCGCCGAAAAACCCCCAACTCCTCCGTCAGCGAAAAACGAAAAACCCCGCGAGGTCTAACTGACACTCTCGGCTTTAAAACACGACGTCCAACCCGTGGAAGGTGAAACACGAAAAGCCTCTCTAGCGAACGTGTCGCTTCCTTTTATATCCTTAAACTTCTTTCCGCCTCTGGAAATCCTATTGGTGTGGAGTTAGCCGTTCACCGGAAGTGACCTATACACCAGACCCCGTCGACGTCAACGGGTCTTGCTAGTCACGGGCTTCGTTCGGTTATATAATCCAGCTTACAAAGGAAATGGTGCCACGTGCCAACACGTGCATTTGAATTTCCATTACATTGCCTTTGAAAGGAGAAATAATTGCAGAAAATATTACTACATGCAAATAATTAGTGGGGCCAAACTCCGTCACCTTACACCAGGAACAATTTTCTGTTAATGGTAAGTGCATCAAACATTTGCTTCTCATGTTAAATACTGTATTTTTAAAATGTAGGAGTTTGTATTTTCTATAGTAATATCATTAAAATTGAGGTTTCATTTATCCTTTTTTTGCAGTTATATCTTTTATTTTTTATTTCAGTTCCTCGAAAAAATGTAATATTGATGCTCTATTTTACTTATAACCAAATTGAAAAAGTGGTAGAAACTACAGAAATATCAGAATTAGTGCAGAATGACCTATAAAAGTGAAAAATATATAACTGAGGTTCCACTGTATTTAGTTTTAGGTGAATGTAAATTTTCCAACTCCCTTTATTGCAAAGTGTAAGTACTAGATTGAACAATGAAAATAATGTCAGTGTGTGTTTCTGCAATTTTTTCACTGCCTGACAAAATCTTTATTTTTTGCAGGGCCACTATTTTGTCTTCTACCTCCTTCCTAGACTCTTTTCAGAAGATAGCTGACATGGCCACAAATACTAGAGGTTAGCAGTTTATATGTTGTGCCATTGCTGTGGTTATTTTTTTCTTGTTTTTAAGAATTTTTTGTCGGACGTAAAGTGTAGCGTGAGCAGGGCTCGATTTTGACCGGTAGTTAGTAGCAAATTGCTAGCAAGCAAATGTATTTTGCTAGTGATAAAAAGTGGTTCTAGCAAAAGTTGCATCGTCCTGGAGCGAGAATCGATTACATGGATGACCAGTAAGTGATACAAGCAAATTCAGTTTGCTTTGCTTGAAAATTGTGTCAATTTTTCCATGTATTATGAGCAGGGCTCGATTTCGACCGGTAGTTAGTAGCAAATTGCTAGCAAGCAAATGCATTTTGCTAGTGATAAAAAGTGGTTCTAGCAAAAGTTGCATCGTTCTGGAGCGGGAATCGATTACATGGATGACCAGTAAGTGATACAAGCAAATTCAGTTTGCTTTGCTTGAAAATTGTGTCAATTTTTCCATGTATTATGAGCAGGGCTCGATTTCATCCGGTAGTTAGTAGCAAATTGCTAGCAAGCAAATGCATTTTGCTAGTGATAAAAAGTGGTTCTCGCAAAAGTTGCTAGTGGAAAAATTTTGAATGTTTTAGTGTGAACTGACAAGCGCCACTGCTTTGCGCTTGTGGAACATACAAAAAGGAACAACTGCTTTCTGGAAACGAATGTTTCTTTAAAAGTACAAACATTGTAAAAAACATTTTGGCACTAGTAGAAATATCCAGTATATTTCCCTTATCTACTTCTGCATGTGAGGTTGGGTTCAGTTTCATGGTGATTGGGGGTGGGCAGTCTAAATTTACAAACACTGAATGCTCTCATGAGTATTGAGGATGAAGGTCTGTCCAAAGACAAGTTTGGACCCCAGGCCTGCTGTTTTAAAGTGGTATGATGAAAAGACCTGAAACTCAGTTCGTAAACCGTACAGAAAATAACTTAAGATTTTTAATAGTGTTCTCGAATTTTGTGAATAAAGTTAAATAGAATTTTTTTATATTTTTAATCTTTTCAGCATTAAAATGTGACTATCACAGGGGTGAAGTCAAAATTTGTTATGATTGACTAATGGAGGGGGCATGTTCAAGTTTCTTTTGTATAATGTTAATAAACTTTTGCTAATAGATAATGCAATTTGCTAGTAAAAAATAAGGTCACTAGCAAGTGTTGCTACTGCTAAAAAGAGCAAAATCAAGGCCTGAGCTTAAAAAAAATTTAGTAGTGGTATGTGATATTTACAGGGTTTTTAATCATGGCTTTCTATTACTTCCTATACCATACATTAGACATTTATTTTTTTTGTGGCTGTTTTTAAAATATGGATCCTCAGCCATGAGTTATAACTGATTTCCTTTGTGTGTTTCCTGTCTTCTCCATTTCTCAACAGTCAAAATTCTCCATATTTATTTCAGTATGCTGGATGACATGGCTTTAATATAATTTTCTATCAACTCAGTTTATGTTTAACTATCATATAAAGCTTCAGTTTTTTTAGTGAATTTTAGCCTGAATGTCTCAGAAGAGATTTGATGATGATGTACACCCCCGTAGCAGAATCGCGGCGATGGGCGACGTATGTCGCAGATTTATTTTGGTCCTGCAGACAGAAACGATATCCCCAGAACCTTATTAAAACCTAAAACCATCTTGCAGACCCCTATCATAGATGCAAGTCTTCCCACCTTTCAAACTTTCCCCAAACGGAAGTTAGGCGTAGTGAGGATTTCTCCCGTAATCGTAATTTTTTTTTTCTCGTGAAGGACGACGTACGTCACAGAATTATTTTGTACTCATCCCCGTAGCAGACTCACGGCAACGGCCGGCGCACACCATAGATTTATTTTGTACTCATCCCTGTAGAGGAATTGCGACAACAGCCAACGTACATGGCAGATTTATTTTGTACCCATCCCCGTAGATGAATTGCGGGGACACATCGCAGATTCGTTTTCTACTTACCCGCGTAGCAGAATCGCGGTGACGGCCGGTGAACATTGCAGATTTATTTTGGTCCTGCAGACAGAAACGATGTCCCCAGAACCCTATTAAACCATCTTGCAGACTCCGTATCATAAATTCAAGTTTTCCGTCTTTCAAAATTTTTGAAAACGGAAGTCAGGTGGAGTGAGGATTTCTCCCGTAATCGTAATTTTTCTTTTCTTCCGAAGTTCCCTCGATGCTTGAAGAGAGGATTATCCAATATTGTTGTTAAATATAATTTGATTGCATAAATATTTGTGTTTTGGTTTGAAAATGGAGGGAACAATTTCCAAAAATGAAGGTTTGGCAGAACCCAGTAATCTTGAATTCTCTTTCTTGCCATATTCTCTCAGCCCTCTATGGGCATTAAATAGCAAAATTTTCTGAAAATCAAAGTTGTACAGAGCAAATATTTCTCCCTCTAATAATTGAAAATGGAGGAAAATTTTTGGAAAACCAAAGTTTTACGGGGAAATTTTATTTCTCTGTAATAACCCTCCACCTGTCGTGCTTCTGTATTATTGTTTAATCTTCATTTAATTACATACATGTTTGAACTTGAGTGGGAAATGGAGAAAAATGTTCTGAAAACGGAAGTAGAATGGAGCGAAGATTTTTCCCCCTATGACAGTTTTTTCTAGTGATACCTCTGCGCTTTAATGTTGTCAAATATCATTTTATTTCATAAATCTTCGTGTTTCAGCTTGAAAATGTTGGTAAAATTCCAGATACAAAGGACCAGAATGTTCTTGATTCTAATTAACATTTCAATTGCTGTAGTACCTAGGTTAGACATTTTTTTAGGTAGAAAAATATGTCTCTGCAATTTTTATTGTTTTTCTTATTTAGTAGTTATCTTGCTTAGTGACCACCCGCAGATTATTTTGTGGTACCATGATATCTGTCGCAGACTGACCAGGAACTTTCTGCTATGGGGATGTAGACATACTGGCCACTGAATTAGGAATGTTTATTTAACAGAGTTTGATCCAGGTTTTTAAAGATGTTACCCATTTTTGTAAAATGTAGCATTTTTGTGTGAAAGGTAGCCCATTTTTTTGTGAAATGTAGCCCAATTTTTGTGAAATGTAGCCAATTTTTTGTGAAATGTAGCCTTTTTTTTTGTGAAATGTAGACTTTTTTTGTGTGAAATTTAGCCTATTTTTGTGAAATTTATTCTGCTGCCCCAGTGGTGCAGTGGTCTAAGCTATGCCCTTTGATCATTCATCTGAAAGGGGTCCGGGTTCGAATTCCGGTGAGGTATGGATGTTGTGTTTGTCTTATGGCACTGGCTCTCCCTTTCCTGGAACCAGTGACCCTAAATTATGGACCGGCAACTGCTTATAGCCCATTGAATTGCTCATGGTGGTCGTTAAACCTCCAATGTAAAAAAAATAATAAAAAAAGTACTGTATTTATGTGAATTTTGCCAATTTTTGAGTTTAGAGAAATTTCAATCCTCTATAATCATTATTCTGACAGTAATTATTGTTTTATGTTTTTAGTTATTTTTTTTTCATTATTGCTAATCATGGTTCACACTTTTCCAGTTTGCAACACATTTTCTATTCTGGTGACTGCTCACGCAGATAGTTTTTTTTTTAATGTAACACTCTGTGATTATTACGCTAGCTGATATCCCAGGCCGGGTGGGGGGAGTTAATAACATTTCAGGTTGTATTAAACCAGAAAAGTCATCAAAGGTCAAAATTTTTAAGTGCTGGAGGAAAAGAAATAGCTCACTAAATAAAATACCCCCCCCCCCAAAAAAAAATCGATTACATGTCACAACGCGATCCCCCATAAAGTGTACAATCAGCACTTACCCATAATGCTCCTCTCCTCATAATTGTAAAATTATTTCTTGGAACCCAGCCAGTACAGCCAAGATTAATCTAAGTACAGACAGGCAAAAAAAAAAAAAAAAAAAAAAAAGACGAAACCCATCGATGTTTTTCAGCATCGTTGTTTGCAAGTGATAATCAATGTTTGGAACTGAAAAATAATATTTTCTATGCAAAGTAAATGAATTTTTTGTTGCATTCTTTTAAAGAAGAGAATATAATATTCCTATGTCATGAATTAGCAATTTTTTTCTCTGTTTTGTTCTATGTTTCATAGCCGAAAATCGAGTTCTTATCCTTGATATTACAGGAGCCCGTACGTCGAAGAAGCATCCGAGATTCACGCCAATACATCAAATGTTTTAACAAATATTGGTTACTCAATGTTGAATTGGTGAGTAATCAACAATACCGTATTTACCCTCCAAAATCGAACCTGTTTATCCGGGTGTGCGTTAGAATCGGTGACAAATAACTACATCGGGAGTCTTGCAAATGCCCAACTATACACAGTGCGTCAAAGAATTTTTAAGACTGGGTCTGTAAAATGAAATAGAAACAAGAAATTATAATTTGTTTTGGTTTGTTATTCAAAATAAGTCCCTCCGGCTTCAATGCACTTGTTAGAGCGATTTAATAATGATTCGAATGCCTGTTCCAGTTCACTTTGCGGAATTGTCTCCAAAGTATGCATCAAAGCTGTTTGTATGGTCGAAATATCATCAAAATAACACCCTTTTGACGTCATTTTAAGTTTTGGGAACAAAGAAAAGTCGCAGGGTGCTAAATCAGGCAAATACAGTGGATGATTCAACACACAGATGTTATTTTTCACCAAAAATCTACGAACAAGAAGTGAGGTGTGACTGAGTGCATTATCGTGCTACAAACACCAACTGTTTTCATCTCGATATTCTGGACGAATGCGACAAATTCTGCCCATCAAACGCCTCAAAACATTTAAATAAAATCCACCAGTAATTGTTTGTCCACTTGGAACAAATTCTTTAATACCCTTGCTATCGAAGAATGTAATGAGCATTGTTTTGATTTTCGATGGAACTTTTCTTGTTTGTTTGGCTTGTGGCGAGTTTTTTGACTTCCATTCCGCACTTTGTCGCTTTGTTTTAGGATCATATTGAAAACACCATGTTTCATCACCAGTAAAAATCGATTTTAAGAAGTTTGGATCATTTTCTGCGGCTGAAATGATGTCTCTGCAATGTGCACTTCTCCTTGATTTTTGTTCACTGGTAAACGTGTGTGGAACGAATTTAGCACAGACTTTTGTTTTGCCCAAATCTTCATGCAGGATGGTTGGAATCGTTTCTGTGTTGATGTTTAAAGACTCTTCCATCATTCTTAGTGACGCACATCAATTGTTTGCCGCAAAATCACGCACTTTTTCTATAATCTCAGGTGTCCTAGATGAACTTGGTCTTCCGGTACACTTATCATCTTCTAGCGTATCTCTTCCGTCCAAAAAACGTTTGTGCCACAGGAAAACATTTGATCTACTTAAACAAAACTCACCGTAAATTTGTTCCATCATTTGGTACGTTTCCGAGGCACTTTTACCAAGTTTTGCATTAAATTTAATAACAGCCCTTTGTTCCATCTTAATAATTCAACATGAAAACAATTTTACTTCTCTAATGAACGGCTGTTTCGTTTGAGTTACTTTAACAACTGCACAGTACTTTTGGCAGAAAGCAAGCAGATGGTCACGGTTTATAACGCATTCACGATTACACTGGTGGTGCCACTGTAGGCTGAAATCTAGCGCCAGTCTTAAAAATTCTTTGACGCACTGTGTATAGGATATCGTCTTTGCGGCATGCCAGTGAGTGGAATTTCCTCTGAGCGTCTGACTGTTGCTGTGTCCACCGACAATCTCCAACTTTTCCCATCCTTCTACATTCGTTGAGAAGCTTCGACAAAAGATATGAAATATGGATAGTCTCTTGCCTCACAGTATTGTTTTCTGAAAGAAACACTGCATTTTGTTACTTGAACATGGAGTTATACTGTCCAGACTCCAGAGATGTGTTCTAAACGGCAGCATTATCCAGCAGAGTTTAAACTGCAGGTGGTTGCCTATGTAGAGAAAAATGGCAATTGCACTTGTTTTAGGGAGTATGGAGTTTCCGAAGTGAATGTAAGGCTTTTGGAGGAAGGAAAGCTGAATCAGTGCTCCAAAACAAGAAAGACTTTCTTGGGACGTAAGACACCCGGGCAGATTTCCCGAGATTGACGATCGACTAGATCATTTCGTGAAGCAGCAGCGTGCATCAGGTTTTCTTGTTACTGTAGAAATTCTTCAGGCAAAAGCTCCAGAAATTTATAGTGAATTTGGATCCAGTGTAAGATTCACCACTTCAAGAGGATGGATTTGCCATGCTATGAAAAGAAAAGGATTTTCTCTGAGGGTGCGTTCTTCAATATGTCAGAAAATGCCATCTGACTTTGAAGAAAAGCTAGACAGTTTTCTCAAGTACATCATATCAGTAAGAAAGCAAGGGCATCATGTTTTAAGCCAGATTGAGAGTGCTGATCAAACACCATTGTATTTCGATACACCATCAAATTACACTGTAGAAAGTATTGGTGCAAAGCAAGTTAAAGTGCTAACAGGAAACGAGAAGCTCTGAATGTTGGTCATGCTTTCCATTACCGCCGATGGGAACAACATACCACTGTAGGTTATTTTCAAGAGAAAAACATTTCCAAATAAAGAGACTTTTCCTCAGAAAATTCATGTCAGAGTTCAAGAAAATGGCTGAATGACCGAAGAACTGGTAAATAACTGGCTTCAAAAAGTGTGGTTTTAACGACCAGGTGCAAGGCAACTAAGCTCCATGCTTGTATTGGATACACTCAAGGGGCATGTAACCAACTCGGTGAAAACCAGGATTGTTGTAAACAGAACTGATCTAGTTGTTGTGCCTGGAGGAATGACTTCCCAACTTCAGCCCCTTGATGTCTGCATAAATATGCCTTTTAAAGCAGCAATTCAATCACACTATAATGCATGGCTTACATCAGAGACACAGAACTGACAAAAGCTGGATGTGTTAAAAAACATTCGCTCTCTGTAGTAGCACAATGGTTTGTAGATGCCTGGGAGTTCATTCCTGATGATTGTAGATGCCTGGGAGTTCATTCCTGATGATTGTAGATGCCTGGGAGTTCATTCCTGATGACTTAGTTAAGATGCCTGTAGATGCCTGGGAGTTTATTACTGATGATTGTAGATGCCTGGGAGTTCATTCCTGATTACTTAGTTAAGATGCCTGTAGATGCCTGGGAGTTCATTCCTGATGATTGTAGATGCCTGGGAGTTCATTCCTGATGACTTAGTTAAGATGCCTGTAGATGCCTGGGAGTTCATTCCTGATGATTGTAGATGCCTGGGAGTTCATTCCTGATGATTGTAGATGCCTGGGAGTTCATTCCTGATGACGTAGTTAAGATGCCTGTAGATGCCTTGGAGTTCATTCCTGATGATTGTAGATGCCTGGGAGTTCATTCCTAATGACTTAGTTAAGCGTTCTTTTCTGAAGTGTGGCATTTCCAATGCGATGGATGGCACTGAAGCCGACACTATCTTCGAACAATCCAGCAGTGAAACCACAGCCGGCACCAGCAATGAAGATTCGTGCAGTGAAATATCTGAGGATTTAGATGGAGAGATGTCTGTGAGCAATGCATAATTTGGAATAATGTGGAATTGAAATAAATTCAAGAATTGTCATATTTTGTAAGTTTCATAAGCTTGTATTTCTTTCAAGTTTTCTTGCGTTTTAGTATATGAGTATTAAGAAAAAATACGCATTTTCATAGCTGAGAAGTAAGGTGTGCATTAGACTCGAGTAAATACGGTATATTGAACTGCGATTTTACCCATCGGTGTGCACTGCTTCAAATGGAAAAGATGCAAGTTCTTCGGCATTTTAGCGAAACTTTAAGGTTTTCACTGAAACATCAAAAATTGCCACTGATATTACTGATTCATGGATGTTGGCCCCGGAAAATGCATGTGAAATGAGGCTGCCAAAGGGGGACAAAATATACTTCCATATTTCTCTGGGGTTCCTTTCAGTGAGCATTGCCTCAATTGCTGGTAGCCTAGTCGCTGCAGGTAGTGATGAGGCAGTGGTTGATAAGCATCTGTCGAAAAGAAATGGAATCAGGTGAATGAGTTGGCAAAAACTTGAAAAAAGCCAGAAACCTCTTGGCATGCGACTGCCAGTACTGATGCTCTTAAGTTCTTTGGGCATGCGACTGCCAATACTGATGCTCTTCAATTATTTGGGCATGCTACTGCCAGTACTGATCCTCTTCAATTCCCTGCGCATAGTTTGCTGAGATATTGGTCGATAGAAGCCTTCATGGAATGCTTCAGTCAATTGCTACACACAGGAAGTCCTGTTTCTCCTCACAAGCCTTCTTAGATGACAACAATCTCGTTCCTGAAAAATTGTTGTGACACCACAGTTATGCCTCCTAGACAAGCAATGTGGGTTATTTTTCCACTGATTAAATACCCCGGGATATCTCACCCTTTTGAGAAGCCAATTGCGCCTCTTAGACAAGCAATGTGGGTTATTTTCCACTGATTAAAAAGACCCCGAGATATCTCACCTTTTGAGAAACCAATTATGCCTCTTAGGCAAGCAATGTGGGTTATTTTTCCACTGATTAAAGCCCCGGCATATCTCATCTTTTAGAAACCAGTTATGCCTTTTATACTAACGATGTGGGTTATTTTTCCTCTGATAAAAGACCCGGGATATCTCACCTTTTGAGAAACCAGTTATGCCTCTTAGACAAGCAGTGCGAGTTATTTTCCCATTGATTAAAGATCCGGGATATCTCACCTTTGGAGAAACCAGTTATGCCTCTTTGACAAGCAATGTGGGTTAATTTTCCACTGATTAAAGACCCGGGATATCTCACCTTTTGAAAAACCAGTTATGCCTCTTTGACAAGCAATGTGGGTTAATTTTCCACTGATTAAAGACCCAAGATATCTCACCTTTTGAGAAACCAGTTATGCCTCTTAGAGAAGCAATGTGGGTTATTTTTCCATTAATAAAAAACCCAGGATATCTCACTTTTTGAGAAACCTGTTATGCCTCTTAGGCAAGCCATGTGGGTTATTTTTTCACTGATTAAAGACCTGGGATATCTCATCTTTTGAAAAACCAATTATGCCTCTTAGACAAGCAATGTGGGTTATTTTTCCACTGATTAAAGCGACGGCATATCTCATCTTTTAGAAACCAGTTATGCCTTTTATACTAACAATGTGGGTTATTTTTCCTCTGATAAAAGACCCGGGATATCTCACCTTTTGAGAAACCAGTTATGCCTCTTAGACAAGGAATGTGGGTTACTTTCCCCAGGATATCTCACCTTTGGAGAAACCAGTTATGCCTCTTTGACAAGCAATGTGGGTTCATTTTCCACTGATTAAAGACCCGGGATATCTCACCTTTTGAAAAACCAGTTATGCCTCTTTGATAAGCAACGTGGATTAATTTTCCACTGATTAAAGACCCAGGATATCTCACCTTTTGAGAAACCAGTTATGCCTCTTAGAGAAGCAATGTGGGTTATTTTTCCATTAATAAGAAACCCAGGATATCTCACCTTTTGAGAAACCAGTTATGTCTCTTAGGCAAGCCATGTGGGTTATTTTTTCACTGATTAAAGACCTGGGATATCTCATCTTTTGAAAAACCAATTATGCCTCTTAGACGAGCAATGTGGGTTATTTTCCCATTGATTAAAGACCTGGGATATGTAACCTTCTGAGAAACCAGCGAGTTTTCAAAAATCGTTGCAGCAGCCACACAGACGCCTACGATAAGCCCTTTATCAAACTCTGAAAGATCCTTTGTTTATCCAATTGTGGTCCACAGTACTGCTGATTACTGAAGTGCAGCAGTGTTAAGTAGTTATCTAGACTACATGGTAAAGCATGTGTCCATGTATTTTGCATATGCGATGTGTGAGTGACGTTTATGTACATCTGTGTGAAGGTTTCTAATGTGTACTTAACATGATTAAATTGTGAAGGAAACAATTTTATGGAGTGTTCATGAAAGAAATGGTGAACACCATTTTGGCTTTAGTGTTTAGACAATCAAGTTTTTATAGTTTTTGACATCTGACCAATTTGTAAAAATTGATTAGGAAAAAAATAAAAATAAATTTGGAAGCCTACCTTTATAACCAAAAAAGTACAAAATTATTGTGTTATTTTTTCAGGTAGAACCATTTAATGGTGGTTTTAACTGCTGTAACTTTTTACATGTTATATTTCCTTTTAGCGGAAAGCAATTTCTCGGTTGGAAGTTAATAATATTTGCTGCGATTATTTATCTCAGTAATCGAATGTGATTCAAGGAAAAATCTTTCACGTACCTCTCGGTTGTAGGTGGTCAATGTTCAAATCTTTGCACTATTGTTCTCATCAGGTTCTTGGGCGTAGGCTTTTTTTGACTAATTTCCTTCAAAATGTCCGCACGTTTCTTGAGTACTTTTTAGTTGAACTACGGGAGGCACATGAAGACAAAGGAGTTGCAAAAATTACGTTAGAGATCTTGAAAAATCACTCGTAAAAACATTCGCATGAGGAATTGCAATCACCAAAAAACTTCGTCAGATTTCTTGAATGTATTGTCCGATGCATTTTGGCAGATCTGTCTGCCATCTTCTTGGACCTCTGTTCGTCCGTTCTCTTTGCAGTTTATGTTGAATATGCGACATGCTCAGTTTGGGAATCTTTGTGTGTTATACGTCATCCAAAACCACCATTAAACCACCATTAAAATGGTTCTACCTGAAAAAATAACATATGGAAAACATGTTTTTTTTTAAATCTCGATACATCGAGAAATACGTGCATAAAATTATTATCGGTGCAGAAAACAACAGCAACAGCTCATATTGTGTTGCTTGCAAAGTGTTTGATGTAAGAGTTGTAAAAGGAATATCATATCCCTCAGAGAGAGAGGAAACTTGCCTAATGTTACAAAGGAGAGCCTACAGCACAGGAGACTGGTAGTTCTAAAATATACCACTAGTGTTAAATGCTATGATTTTCAAGGGCAAGTACCATAAAAAAAACTGATTCCAGTTTTTTTTTTGTGTTGTTGTTGTGAATGATGATTGTTTTAATTAATATTTTGTACCATTTGAAGCTAATCGCCATTGTAGGTTTTTTGCATGAAACAAACTTTGCGTTAACAAATGGATCTTGTTCATGATTGAAGTTGTTGAGATTTGTTGTTTCCGTTTGTTCATGCAATCAGTTTTTGTCCATGCTTACATAAATGGTTGCGCAGCGACAATGAAGCAAGGTGAGTTGAGTAGAACAGTAGACACTAGATAGATCAGACCACATGACACAACTGACACCATAAATTGTGATGAAGTTAAACAGACCCCCCCCCCACACACAGAAACAGACCCCCCACACACACAGAAACAGACCCCCCCCCACACACAGCTAAAACCTTTGCTTTGATCCTCTGACCCCTGAAAAGACACACAACACAGATGTTGTTCCCACTGGTAAGGTTACACAAGGTAAGTCATGCAGGCTACATGAGCATTCCAGGGGATTATCTCCCTTCAATGAGCTAGAAGAAAGCTCCCCTGGTTAATGAGTTAGTATATTTACAGATACACAAACAAAAACAGGGGTAGGGTTCTGATACCCATTCATCATTACTGCAGTGCAAAAACAAGACTGGGGGAAAAAAATAAGCGCTTGTTTTAAAAAATAAGGACTTTTTAAGGATTTTTAAGGGCCTTAGAAATGGAAATAAAAAATAAGGAGTTCTTAAGGACTTTTAAGGACGGTACGAACCTTGGCCTCGACACATTTAGCTGTCTTGCTACCTCAGCTTGCGGTTGCACTGCTGGCAATCTGCTAATCTCTGTCCACCATGAAGAGCGTTCTAGTGATGGTACGAAACCATTCTTCCACTAACAGTCACAGCCTTCTGGCTATTGTTTCGATTTCCTGGAACTATCTCTAGAGATTGGGGACCACTTGCCTTGACTGATTCAGCCATCTTTAATGTTCTCCCTTAGAGTGTTTTTACTGGGCGGCACACTCAGTTAATTTCGCCTGCAGCACGGCTATATTTCCTTTAATGAATGTTTTCACAATGCACATAATAGTAAGAATGGGAAACGTATTCCCACGTACACCATCAGTGTTGATGAAAACTGGCTGAAATCTGCGTCACAGCCCTAGTGGTGCAGTGGTTTAAGCGCTGGCTTATGACCATTTGTCTCAGAAGGGTCCAGGTTCGAATTCAGGTGAGGCATGGATGTTGTGTTTTTCTTACAGGACTGATTCTCTCCCTTCCCTGGAACCAGTGGTCCTAAATTAGGGAACAAGCGACTGCTTGTAGCCTATTGAGTTGCTCACGGTGGTAGTTAAACCTTCAATCTTTAAGAATCTGTGTCGAATATGATTTGTTAGTAAATACACATTTTTAAAAAATAATTTCTGTACAATTTTCTAGCTTTTTTTAATCATTTTATGTTACGTTAATGCCTACCACACCGCTAAAGATGTTTTATAAGTGTCATAATGCTAAGCAAAACATTTTTTATTTATTGGGGAAGGAGTCGTTAAAAGTACCATCCAGCTAAAATGTCTTGCCACCTGGCTGTTAAAGAAAAAACTAGGTAGAACACTAATCTTGCTACCTCAGCTTGCGGTTGCACTGCTTCAAATCTGCCAATCCCTCTCCACCATAAAGAGCCTTCTAGTGATGGTACGGAGTCATTCTTCCACTAACAGTCACAGCCTTCTGGTTATTGTTTTGGTTTCCTGGAACTGTCTCCAGAGATCGGAGACCACTTCCCTTGACTCATTCAGCCATCTTGCTACCTCAGCTTGCGATCGCCTGGGTCCGATCTACTGATTGCTCTCCACCATAAAAAGTCTTTGAAGTGATGGTGTGGAACAATTCTTCCACAAACAGTCCAACTCAAGCTTCAGTTGTTGCATCCTGCTCAGCACAGTGTTTATCATGGGCCACTTGCCTGCTAGTGCCATCTCGATGACATGTGGTCGTCATTTGCAGATTTCCTCACGGGTTGGCGCAACATTGCTTGGATACGTTGACTCAGTGTTTCCCTTCGCACGTGTCTCAGAAAATGTTTTGCGATTGGTCATCTAGTTTGCAACATATTCTTGAATTTGACTGTGTTACATTAATTTTGGACATCAGTGTACTGTAAAGTTTTGGGGGAACATGACTTGTTTAACTTTATATCATCACTGTTCTTATAACTACTGTAGGCAGTGTGTGTATTTCATAAAATGCGTCTGTAGTGTTCAGCAAAATACACTATCTACCAACAAGTAATTGGACATCCCTGCAATCGACAATATCTGCGGTCCTGATACACTTCACGGCCGCCGCTGTTAAATATCGTGTGGGAAACAGCAACACAACCAGTCGCATGCAGGATGCCACGCAGTTCGGAGCTCTCTGATTTCGAGAAAGGTGTAATCGTCGGGTATCACAGAAATGGCCGATCCATACGTGACATATCCAGCGAGTTGAAGTACCCAAAATCGACAGTGGCCTACGTGATTGGCAAGTGGAAGATGAGAGGTGACTGTCGGAATGTGCCGCGACCCGGCAGACCCACAAAACTTGGAGTTAGAGACCGACGGGTGCTGGCCACAGAAATTCAGAAGAACCGCACCAAATCGATGGGCCACATCCGCGAGGAGTTTCAACAGGCATCCGGGAGTGTTCTTTCGATGAATACCATCCGTACGAAAGCCCATCTGCTCAGTTATCATGGATGCGCTGCCGCCCACAAGCCTTTGATCACCAAGTCCAATAGCGCTGCTCGGCTAACGTGGTGCAAAGAACGTCAACAGCGGAAACAGGTTCTCTGGAGCGACGAATCAAGGTTCACCCTCTACCGTTTGGATGGCAGGGTCTGGGTTTGGCGTCTGCCTGGAGAACGCCTTCTGCCGGAATGTATTGTGCCAACTGTGAAGTTTGGCGGCGGTGGAATTATGCTATGGGGGTGTTTCTCCTGGTATGACATGGGACTCTTGGTCGCAATTCCTGGTAGACTCAACGCAGAGACCTACTGCACCATTTTGGATGACCATGCGCTTCCTACGTTGTGGCAGTTTTACGGGGTGGACCCATGTTACTTTCAGGATGACAATGCCACCTGTCATGTTGCGAGGTCCACCATGGCTTGGTATGGTGACAATGGGGTTAATCGAAGTGGACTGGCCTGCGCAGAGCCTGGACCTTAACCCTATCGAGCATCTCTGGGACGAATTGGAGCGTCGACTTAAGGGGTGCCTCCACCGTCCGAAATCGGTGAAGGAACTGACCTGTCTTCTCCAAGCCGAGTGGAAGAAAATACCGCTAGCCGTCGTACAGCGCCTGGTTGAGAGCATGCCCCAGAGGGTTCGCAGCTGTAATCGCCGCTCGTTGGAGGCTCCACCAACTCTTGAAGGTGAATAAACTTCGTTTTCCTTTGCTATCACAGGTGTCCAATTACTTGTTGGTAGATAGTGTATGATTGTATTATCCATACTTGTATGCATTTGTTTTACATGCAGTCTTTAAATCACAAGGTACCATAAGTGGATACAAGGAGACTTAAAAAGTTCATACAAGGAGACTTTTGCGTAGATACTCCTCCGTTTGAAAACTAGAAAAGGTCCTAAAACTTGTTTAAAATCATAATGTGTCAAAGATATCGAATTATTCAAGAGTTTGGAGGAAGTGACATTAATTGAAATGGTAGTAATGCAGAAGTTTGTCTTCAGGGGTTTAACAAATTTTCCTAATGAAATGCACACTTTTCCATTTCTTTCAGTCTGTTTTTTGCCGTAATAATCAATGGAGAAAGCACTTTTGTTTGTCTTTTAGGGAAAAAAAGGAAACTCCGTGATTTTTTATTTTTTTTTATTTTTGTGAAAAGTCCTGGAATAGTCATGGGATTTTTTTCTTGCAATAAAAAAAAAGATCATTCAAAATATTTGGATTTTTCTCATCACTTTGTTCTAGCTTCCCACAGTGATGTCATGGAATGTGGAGACATGAAATTATCTCTTTCATCTTTCCCTTGAATGGAATGTGGAGACATGATTTCATCTTTTCCTTCCTTGGAATGTGGAGATGTGATATCATCTCTTTCATCTCTCCCATCCGTGGAACGTGCAGATGTGATATCATCTCTTTTATCTCTCCCGTCCATGGAATATGGAGATGTGATATAATCTCTTTCATCTATCCTGTCCATGGATTGTGGAGAGACTTTAATCTCTCTTTTCCATGGAGATTGTGGAGACGTGATGTCATCTCTTTCATCTCTCCCCTGAAATGTGGGGACATGCTATTTTTCTTTTGTCTCCCTTCCATGGAATGTGGGGACATGCTATTTTTCTCTTTGTCTCTCCTGCTTCCATGGAATGTGGAGATGTGATATCCCATCCCTTTCATCTCTGCCGTTTGTGGTATGCAGAGACATGATACTGATATCATACTTTCATCTCTCCTGTCTATGGAATGTGGAGATGTGATATCCCATCCCTTTCATCTCTGCCGTTTGTGGTATGCGGAGACATGATACTGATATCATACTTTCATCTCTCCTGTCTATGGAATGTGGAGATGTGATATCATGTCTTTCTCTCCTTTCCACAGAATGTGGAGATGCAATTTCATCTTTCCCTTCCATGAAATGTGGAGATGTGATATAATCTCTTTCATCTCTACTGTTCATTGAATGTGGAGACGTGATATCTCTTTCATCTCTCCCATCCATGAAATGTGGAGACATGATATTATCTCTTTCATCTTTCCCTTGCATGGAATGTGGAGACATGATTTTATCTTTTCCTTCCTTGGAATGTGGAGATGTAATATCATCTTTTTCATCTCTCCTGTCCATAGAATGTGGAGATGTGATATCATCTCTTTCAGCTATCCTCTCCATGAAATGTGGAGACATGATATTATCTCTTTCATCTCTCCCAAGCATGAAATGTGGAGACATGATATCATCTTTAATCTCTCTTTTCCATGGAATGTGGAGATGTGATATCATCTCTTCTGTCTCTCCCATCCATGAAATGGGAGACATATCATTTCTTTCATCTCTCCCCTGAACCTGAAATGTGGGGACGTGATATCATTTCTTTTATCTCTCTCTTCTATGGAATGTAGAAATGTGGTATAAACTCTTTGATCTCTTGCTTCCATGAAATGTGGAGACCTGATATCCCATCACTTTCATCTCTGCCATCTGTGGTCTGTGGAGATGTGATACTGATCTCATCTCTTTCATTTCTCCTGTCCGTGGAATGTGGAGATGTGATATCATGTCTTTCTCTCCTTTCCATGGAATGTGGAGATGTGATTTCATCTTTCCCTTCCATGGAATGTGGAGATGTGAAATCAACTCTTTCATCTCTCCCTCCATGGAATGTGGAGGCATGATGTCATATCTTTCATCTCATGTAACACTGCAGTGCAAGATGTTTGAGTGCCACAATTCCAGTGATCTTGGTTAGCGGTAAAGAAGTTGTGTGCATTTGGAGTCAGAACACCATGTGAAAACATTCCCAGGAGTCCCAGATGTGGCTGTTTGCTGTGCCGCATGTGTTCCTCACCAAAACAGATCATTATCTGTCGTCCCAACTGCCGATGAGCATGGAAATAGATGACTATGGGATAGGAAATCTTCAGTGCCATGGCCAAGTTGTTTCATATTATCATCATGCTAGTTTCGAAATTGCTTCATGTAAGTTTTATAATGAGCAATTTTGATACAGCGAAAATAGTGTCACCTTATTGAATATGTAACACACAATGCAAGAATATTCTGTAACAATGGAACCCATAGGAGTTTATAGGAATTTTAAATACCTAGTAAATTTCAACCTAATTTGCAAAATATAAAACAAAGCACTATGATTCTAGCAAAAGTAAAAGTACCTGGAATTTTTTTGTGAACTCCTGGAAAAGTCCAGAACAGGCGGAAAAACTGAGAACAGAATTTTCCGTTAATATACAAAAGGAATTATGGAAAGATTTCTGAAAATTCAGAATTTTCCATTTACACCTCTTAAAAATGGCAATTTACTGTTAATACACGAAAGGAATTGCGGAAAGGTTTCTGAAAATTCAGAATTTTCCTGGCGTACGAAATATTCGTGAAATTTAGCCCCCCCCTCCCTCCCCCATCGTTTCATGGAAAAGTTTGTATCAAGAATATAATTTGCGAATGGAATTGCGGAAAATGGCTCGTGAATTTCAGAAAATTTTGTGCGGTACTACAGAGTGAACTGTGCGGTACCGATTTTTGGTAACCACAATTTTCAGCTTGTAAGAGGAGATTACTTTTTTTTTTTTTTTTTTTTCCAGAAGTTCGGTCTGTGACTTATAAATTCCACATTCGAGTTATCTATTGATCGATTATTGAAATTTCGTAGTAGGCCCTTAAGGAAAACTAAGATGTATATTTTGCCTTAAATTCAATCTTGATCTGGGCACCCGAAATGCAATATTACGTTCACGTGAAAGCGTACGAAATGTGATATTCCGTTCACAAGAACTTGTTTAAAAGCTAGTGAAACATATATTTCCGAAGTTCGACAGAAACACTAGAATAGCCGTGATGATTTGGACTGGCAGCTGTCGTATGTTAATAGCATCTTCCTCGCCACCCTCGGAGACCCCAAAGGTCGCATACTCCCCTGGCTTTCCAAAGCCGCCAAAGCAACAATGGGTGCACCTTCACTGGCGTAATTAACACAACGCCCCTCCCCGCAAGATTTACTTCAGCACCTCTAAGCACAGTAATTTTCCCAGCATTTCGAACACTAGGGACGATGCATTTTTCTTGGTGTGTCTGTGGTGGTTAGGGCGGGGGGGGGGGGGGGGGGAGAAAGTCAGGTGGAGTGTCTGCAAAAATAATGGAGATACCTAGAGCTCTGTAGTTTTAACTTTTCAAGTAATAGATTTGACAATACGTGTAATTGCTTTGTACAAAACCAAAGTAAATCACTCTGTTACACATGGCAGATCTATGGCTCCTGTGAATAAATGTTGACGCCTGTCGTCCACGTAATCCTTGATAACTGGCTGTTTTCCCACATCCTCCATGGGGAATCCCACTATAGCCTCGCGCTTTTCCTCAGCAGCGCAGAGAGAGGATTGGAGAGCGATTGCATTATTTACAACCCATTGCACAGCAATCGTATCTCAACCCGAAGTCAAAGAGCCCAACACTTTCAATCTGTAGGACATTCAGTGTTTTAAAAGTGAAACTAGGCATTTATTTAGGCAAAGCTAAATACATCTTAAAGCAAAATATATATGAATCTTGATAAGCACGCGAACAGTTCACAAACTGCGCTGTTTCAGAAATACTGCCACCCTTGGCCCGAAAGCCGATAATCGTCCCTTTTTGCAAATCTGATAAATCACTCCTTTTAACCATGATAGCATGGAGTGACATGTTTTCAGATCATGACCATATGTAGAGGATTTTAGGAAGGGGTGTCTACCCCAGGTCTTAAACAACCCTTAGAAATAGGAAGCTAGGAGATTTGGGCTAGAGTGCCCGATAGAAAAGTGACACGGAAGCGAGGTAGAAGACGCCCTTATTTACTACCGGGGTCCGACGGCTTAACGTGCTCATACAATGCTATAGTAGATCAGATCAGATCATATGTAGAGGATTTTAGGAAGGGAGTGTCTGACCCCAGGTCTTAAACAACCCTTAGAAATAGGAAGCTAGGAGATTTGGGCTAGAGTGTCCGATAGGAAAGTGACACGGAAGCGAGGTAGAAGACGCCCTTATTTACTACCGGGGTCCGACGGCTTAACGTGCTCATACAATGCTATAGTAGATAAGATCAGATCATCTGTAGATGATTTTAGGAAGGGAGTGTCTGACCCCAGGTCTTGAAACAACCCTTAGAAATAGGAAGCTAGGAGATTTGGGCTAGAGTGCCCGATAGGAAAGTCACACGGAAGCGAGGTGGAAGACTCCCTTATTTACTACCGGGGTCCGACGGCTTAACGTGCTCATACAATGCTATAGTAGATCAGATCAGATCATGTGTAGAGGATTTTAGGAAGGGAGTGTCTGACCCCAGGTCTTAAACAACCTTTAGAAAAGAAATAGGAAGCTAGGATATTTGAGCTAGAGTGCCCGATAGGAAAGTGACACGGAAGCGAGGTAGAAGACGCCCTTATTTACTACCGGAGGCCGACGGCTTAACGTGCTCATACAATGCTATAGTAGATCAGATCAGATCATATGTAGAGGATTTTGGGAAGGGAGTGTCTAACCCCTGGTCTTAAACCACCCTTAGAAATAGGAAGCTAGGAGATTTGGGCTAGAGTGTCCGATAGGAAAGTGACACGGAAGCGAGGTAGAAGACGCCCTTATTTACTACCGGGGTCCGACGGCTTAACGTACTCATACAATGCTATAGTAGATCAGATCAGATCATATGTAGAGGATTTTAGGAAGGGAGTGTCTGACCCCAGGTCTTAAACAACCCTTAGAAATAGGAAGCTAGGAGATTTGGGCTAGAGTGTCCGATAGGAAAGTGACACGGAAGCGAGGTGGAAGACGCCCTTATTTACTACCGGGGTCCGACGGCTTAACGTGCTCATACAATGCTATAGTAGATCAGATCAGATCATATGTAGAGGATTTTAGGAAGGGAGTGTCTGACCCCAGGTCTTAAACAACCCTTAGAAATAGGAAGCTAGGAGATTTGGACTAGAGTGCCCGATAGGAAAGTGACACGGAAGCGAGGTAGAAAGGGGGAGGAAGACTCCCTTATTTACTACCGGGGTCGACGGCTTAACGTGCTCATACAATGCTATAGTAGATAAGATCAGATCATCTGTAGATGATTTTAGGAAGGGAGTGTCTGACCCCAGGTCTGAAACAACCCTTAGAAATAGGAAGCTAGGAGATTTGGGCTAGAGTGCCCGATAGGAAAGTCACACGGAAGCGAGGTGGAAGACTCCCTTATTTACTACCGGGGTCCGACGGCTTAACGTGCTCATACAATGCTATAGTAGATCAGATCAGATCATATGTAGAGGATTTTAGGAAGGGAGTGTCTGACCCCAGGTCTTAAACAACCCTTAGAAATAGGAAGCTAGGAGATTTGGACTAGAGTGCCCGGTAGGAAAGTGACACGGAAGCGAGGTAGAAAGGGGGAGGAAGACTCCCTTATTTACTACCGGGGTCGACGGCTTAACGTGCTCATACAATGCTATAGTAGATAAGATCAGATCATCTGTAGATGATTTTAGGAAGGAGTGTCTGACCCCAGGTCTGAAACAACCCTTAGAAATAGGAAGCTAGGAGATTTGGGCTAGAGTGCCCGATAGGAAAAGTCACACGGAAGCGAGGTGGAAGACTCCCTTATTTACTACCGGGGTCCGACGGCTTAACGTGCTCATACAATGCTATAGTAGATCAGATCAGATCATATGTAGAGGATTTTAGGAAGGGAGTGTCTGACCCCAGGTCTGAAACAACCCTTAGAAATAGGAAGCTAGGAGATTTGGGCTAGAGTGCCCGATAGGAAAGTCACACGGAAGCGAGGTAGAAAGGGGGAGGAAGACTCCCTTATTTACTACCGGGGTCCGACGGCTTAACGTACTCATACAATGCTATAGTAGATCAGATCAGATCATGTGTAGAGGATTTTAGGAAGGGAGTGTCTGACCCCAGGTCTGAAACAACCCTTAGAAATAGGAAGCTAGGAGATTTGGGCTAGAGTGCCCGATAGGAAAGTGACACGGAAGCGAGGTGGAAGACTCCCTTATTTACTACCGGGGTCCGACGGCTTAACGTGCTCATACAATGCTATAGTAGATCAGATCAGATCATGTGTAGAGGATTTTAGGAAGGGAGTGTCTGACCCCAGGTCTGAAACAACCCTTAGAAATAGGAAGCTAGGAGATTTGGGCTAGAGTGCCCGATAGGAAAGTCACACGGAAGCGAGGTGGAAGACTCCCTTATTTACTACCGGGGTCCGACGGCTTAACGTACTCATACAATGCTATAGTAGATCAGATCAGATCATATGTAGAGGATTTTAGGACGGGAGTGTCTGACCCCAGGTCTTAAACAACCCTTAGAAATAGGAAGCTAGGAGATTTGGGCTAGAGTGCCCGATAGGAAAGTGACACGGAAGCGAGGTAGAAGACGCCCTTATTTACTACCGGGGTCCGACGGCTTAACGTGCTCATACAATGCTATACTAGATCAGATCAGATCAAATGTAGAGGATTTTAGGTAGGGAGTGTCTGACCCCAGTTCTTAAACAACCCTTAGAAATAGGAAGCTAGGAGATTTGGGCTAGAGTGCCCGATAGGAAAGTGACACGGAAGCGAAGTAGAAAGGGGGAGGAAGACGCCCTTATTTATTACCGGGGGTCCGACGGCTTAACGTGCCCATCCGATGCACGGCGGATATTTAGTGGATCGAGCGTTCGTACCTGCTGGGATCGAACCTGAGGCCTTTTCCGTGGCAGTCACGAACGTTGCCCACTAGGCCACCCGCGGCCCATGTTTTCAGATCATGTGATCATATGTAGAGGATTTTAGGAAGGGAGTATCTGACCCCAGGTCTTAAACAACCCTTAGAAATAGGAAGCTAGGAGATTTGGGCTAGAGTGCCCGATAGGAAAGTGACACGGAAGCGAAGTAGAAAGGGGGAGGAAGACGCCCTTATTTATTACCAGGGGGCCAGTACCCGGGGTCCGACGGCTTAACGTGCCCATCCGACGCACGGCGGGTATTTAGTGGATCGAGCGTTCGTACCTGCTGGGATCGAACCTGAGGTCATTTCCGCGGCAGTCACGAACGTTGCCCACTAGGCCACCCGCGGCCCCCATGTTTTCAGAATGCGTACAGCACACTTTATATACCCTCTAAGCCAGCTCACGACATGCGCTTTCTTTCATTGGCTACGCGCTGTTGACGTCAGAAGTAGGTGGTGGTTACAATAATGTAACTCGACTGTGTATATTATGTTACTGTAAGAAAACGGGTACTTAACTTTTTGGACAGGTGATTATACGATGGCTATGTATCAGTCTTTGGACCCTTAAAAAAGCTATTTAAGCTATTTAGAGTAAATTTTATACTTAGGAGTTTTGTGCAATAATACTTTAAAAAAAAGTACATTTCACATTTTTTTAAAAATGATTAAAAGGCATTGCCAGTTTTATACTGACAATGCCTTTAGATCAAGTTGCAAAGCATTTTGTTGCTTCGAAAAATCACAATAAAAAATGCTTAATTTGTGAAAAGTTCTCTTACAGAAAAAACACAATAATTACAAACCTATTCAGAAAAATAATAAGCTCCAACAGACAATGACTAAATCACTAGCATTAATAATAATAATAAAAAAATTCATCATTGCGCAATTTGTTTTATGATGAACATGACTTAAATCCCTGAGTGTTTCTGACTGAGTGATTAAAGGCGTGCGTTATCTGTTGGGCCAACCCAAAGGGCGTGGGGTTCAATCCTGACTGCAGCGGAATGATTATCTGGTGTAAGGACTGAAAAGTGCAGGTCCTTTGATTTTCGCAAAATTTCAGTTTAAATACGGAAAAACCTGAACCGGGCTTTTTTTTATATAAACGGAATTTCTGACCATGGGAAATCTGTGCAAATACGGAAGTTAAAATAAACTGGCACTTTTAAAAACGAAAATTTCTGAAAAACAAGGACACCTACCGGCAACTTTGGTGCACGTTATTTTCGGAAGTTTTCGTGAATTTACACCACTTATCTTTTATATTCGCAAGTTTTCGTGAATTCACACCACTTATCTTTCATTTTCGGAAGTTTTCGTGAATTCACACCACTTATCTTTTATTTTCGGAAGTTTTCGTGAATTCACACCACTTATCTTTTATTTTCGCAAGTTTTCGTGAATTCACACCACTTATCTTTTGTTTTCGGAAGTTTTCGTGAATTCACACCTCTTATCTTTCATTTTCGGAAGTTTTCGTGAATTCACACCACTTATCTTTTATTTTCGGAAGTTTTCGTGAATTCACACCACTTATCTTTTATTTTCGGAAGTTTTCGTGAATTCACACTACTTATCTTTTTACAGTGAGCCTTCTGTGCAACTCCCCTTCCACTCCCGGCTTCCTTCTTTTTTTTGGGGGGGGGGAGGGGAGGGAGTATTCAATATTTACGTTTCTCCGAAGGGGGGGGTATTTCTATCTACCTCTACCCCTAAACCAACAAGCCTTGTGTCCATGTGACAGAAAATCCAATTTTTTTCAGTTGTTTCTACTGATTCTCCTAGAGAAGTACGTAATTGTTACAGAGATTTAATTAAGAGTGAAAATCCTCCAAATACGTAGCTGGCGTCAGTGAATAAACAAATACACCACTGTTTCCACCTTTTACCAACACACAGCAACCGGAAAATTGTTATTCGGTCACCGTTGGGGAATTGAATCCCGAAAATCTTTATATCTAGCCGAGCGCGTTAGCCCTCCAACAATCCACGGCGCTATGTGTGTTTTTCAGTGAGCTTCTGACATCATAAATCCGTAAGATGGGCTTAGCTCTGAGACGTCTCGATCTGTTGGGCATTAACCTCCATCTGCTGGTAATATTTTCCCTAAAATTCTTATTTAATTAAGAATTTTAGGGAAAATATTAGATCTCTCGCAACGTTTCTTTTGCCCCGTGTTTCCGTTTTTCTTTGTTCTTTTGACAAGCCTGGGAAAGTTTTATCTTTGTCACCCAGTCAGAAAGTATGGTTTCTCACAGACGCTTTTTCTAAGAGTCGTCTGCAATGGTATGACAATGTAATAGTGGTAATGTAAATAATCTTCTAATAATAACGTAATGGAACGGAAATGTTTATTTTACGAAACGTAATGTAAATATCTTTTAATTGTTAAATTTTAATGAATATGTTAATAATTAAGAATCCCTGCAGTTTTAAAATGTTTGAAAAGTAATCGTGGGAAACTTCTTAAGGATGTATTTTTTGAGTTCGATTTGGTAGAGCCAGTAAGTCACCGGAAACGATTAGTTTATCGGCTGATTTCCTGGAGAGGCACAACACACAGGATATCGTGTGTGTAGATAGCTGCAATAGAAGAAGGCTTTTTTTAGAGTTTTAAAGCTACTCATTAGGAAGGACTTCCGTCCTGCTGGGTGCCACTAGGCAGCGGACATTGAAACGCATGGAGAAGAGGGTTTTTTCGGTCGGAATGCTGCAGGTAGCAGTAGTTACGGAGACAATAAAAGAACGAGACTACTGAAGGTAGGATGATGACGTGTCTTAGGGGAGAATGCGGCTGACGGGAGTAGCGAGAGATTGGGAGATTTTCGAAGGAAGGAATATAATTTTGAGAAGGGATGCGTGGTCTCCGCGCCCGGGCGAAAAGAATGAATGTAGCAAGGAGTTGGGACATGAGAGATGGTCTAATCGCAAGGTGACCCAAGTTAACAGAGGTTAAATGACCAACCATTAAGGAAGCAAAATCACGAAAATAAAAGATTTTATCGAACGTCAAATCGCTTCTGTTAAATTATCTATTACTACTCTATTGATGTTTACAGTGCTCAAGGAACCTTGCAATCTTCTGATTATAACATATTTCGGTAATTAAGGAAAGAGTTAAAACAGCACTGTGACATATTTGGCGTCCGCGAGAACAATACTCAAAGTCATTTGCAAATTTCGCCTTTGTGCTTAAAGCTTCATCCAGTACAATTAGCACCTTTGCCATCTTTACTTCAAGAGCTCCGAAAGGAACGCGGGGATCGTTTAATATCAACTTTGAGGCTTTCCCAGCGATTCGGTGGCAAAAGGGTTGGAGGTTCGGTCACTTCCTAGGGGTGAATTCTCCAGCGGACAGGCGAAGAAGCCAGAAGTGAATGCTAAGGATTAAAAGCGAGTGGTCGTAAAAAAAAAAAAAAAAAAAAAAGGCCAGGGGCGCGCCTTAGGCGTCGGCCCACAACGTCTTAAGCTAGCCGGGGAATTCGAGATTTTCCCGTTTGCGCGCGAGGAAAGACGATGGAATGACCGAAAGTGATAACGTAAGGAAAGGGGTCCCTAGAGAAGAAGATAGTTTGCGGAAAGAGAGAGAGTAAGACGAACAAAACTTACGGACAACATTCCACGATTAAGTCAAAGAGGAGAATAAATTGTTTTAAAAGCATTGCATGAATATTTAAGCGTCCTACTTATTATTATCACCAATTACGTCACACGGTGATCGTTATTTACAACATCAACCTGGAAGTGAAATCAAACAAGTTAACAATTATCAACCTCAAGGAACAACAAATGAACAGAGGTTAAATGACCAACCAGTTAACATAATCGTCTGCTAGCTACAGACCTGAGGAAGAGGGGGTGGAAGTTTTTTTTTTTTTTTTTTTTTCTTGCGCGTAATGAGAGGAAATCCTGAGCTTACAAAAGATTAAGCTGCAGTTTACAAAGACTTGCGAAAGGAAGTTGTGGATGTCAGTTCTACCTTGTGAGGATATTACTGCTGTCTGTCACGCCCGTGATTTTTTACTATTTTGAGACTCCCCCCATGTCACATTTTGTCCGATTGTTGACACTCCCCCCTAAAAAGTACGTTCTAATTTCCAAACCCCTTTATTTTTGACGACTGCTTTTAGAAGTCCGTTGAGAAACAGAAAGAAAACATGTAATTATTTATTTGTGGCGCAGTGGTCTGAACGCTGGCTTCTGATCATTCGTCCGAGATGGGTCCGGGTTCGAATCCCGTGAGGCATGGATGTTGTGTTTCTCTTACGACGCTGGCTCACTCCCTTCCCTGGAACCAGTGGCCCTAAATTAGGGACGGACGACTGCTTATAGCACACTGAGTTGCTCACGGTAGTCATTAAACCTCCAACCAAAAAATAAAAAAAAAATAAAAAATAAAATAAAATAAAAATAAAGGAATCTTCCATATATTTGCACTTTTTTCTTCAGAAAATATTTATTATTTAGTCATTAATTTATTCCCAAATGCTACCCGAACTTTATCATTCTGAAATAAAGATCTACAAATGAACGCATGCACGCATTCAAGGTTGCAACACTACCGATTATACCATCTACAAAACACGATAGATTTGGTAGTACAAATACGAGAACTTAATATTCTGATTTAGTTAATTATAATCCGAAATCTGAAATATTTCATACGTTTTTTAGGCTTTCCAACCGTAGGTTGAAGAAGCGTATATGCTCCAGCTTTGTCCGTCCGTCTGTCGGCACGATAACTCGCGTAAAAATTGGTTCGATTTCGATGAAATTTTTAGTGTGTGTTAGGGGACCACCTGGGGACGAACCCTATTGAAAATGGACGAAATGGGGTCAAAGGTCACGGCATAGGAGCGGGATCCATTCCATTGCTCTGTTTCGTCATAACTTGTGTAAATATGGTTTGATTTCGATGAAATTTTAGTATAATGAAGGGAACCACCTGGGAATGAACCCTATTGAAATAGGTGAAGTGGGGTCAAAGGTCAGAACATACGAGCGGGATGCATTCCATTGCCTTTATGCGTCATAACGTACGTAAAAATGGTTCGAAAATTTTAGTTTGTGGTAGGGGACCACCTGGGGACAAACCCTATTGAAAATGGACGAAATGGGGTCAAAGGTCAGGAAATAGGATTAGGATCCATTTCATCACCCTTATCCCATACTACACTGCTGGCCACCCAAAATGCAACACCAAGAAGGAAGCATCCGATTGGCCTGAAATTCGCAGCATGCGTCGCCCGCGAGAGGACATGCAAACGATTAGCATCGCAGGGCATATGCAAATCATGTGCGCCCGGCACGCCACCGAGAAGCACTATAAGAAGGGTGCACAGAAGGCGGGGTGTAAGTAGTGGAAGTGTGTTGTGCTGCCGGACCTGTGCGTGGGAAGCTTCATGATGCCTCGTCGCAGAATACGGCAGTAATTCCAGTACGTTTCGGAGTTCGACAGAGGACGAATAGTGGCTTATCGCGACAGCAGTTCATTGTACCGAGACCTTGGCGCCCGTGTGGGACGACATCCAGCCACAGTGAGGCGAATATGGATTCGGTGGGTGCAGGAGGGACGGACGAACGGACCGACGTGAGCAATTGCCGCAGCCGCGGCCCACCACCGAACGAGAGGACCGGCATGTTGTGCAGCGGGCATTGACGGCTCGCACCGCCACATCACGAACGTTAGCGCAGGAATTAGGGTGTGTTGTGCAACAACCTGTGTCAGCACGTACCGTTCGACGTCGTCTGCCGGAGCGGGGTCTTGTCGCACGGCGCCCATTGCTCCGATTACCATTGACGTTACTCCACCGGCGAGTGAGGTGGCAGTGGGCCGCCGCACTCGCCGGTGGAGTAACCACGATGATCAGATCCGCGTGTGGCGGCATCGCGGCATGAGACTGTATGACGCCTGCATTATGAATCGCCATACCGGTCCGTCGCCTGGCGTTACGGTTTGGGGCGCAATTGGATATGACACCCGCACCTCTCTGGTACGCATCGCCGGTACAGTACACTCAACAGCTACCGCACCATCTCCGACGTTTTGGAGCCTGTAGTCCTCCCTTACCTGCAGGACCTGCCAACGGCCACGTTTCAACAGGACAATGCGCGCCCGCACGTGGCACGCATCGTGCAACAATTCTTCACGACCCACCAGGTGTCACTGCTGCCGTGGCCCGCCTGTTCTCCCGATATGTCGCCCATCGAACACGTCTGGTCGCTGATCGGCAACCGAGTGTCCCGGCAAGCACCACCCGCGGCTACGCCTGATGAACTGTGGCAACGTGTGGAAGCAGGCTGGGCCGACATGCCCCAAGCCCACATCCAAAGCCTCTTTCGTTCGATGCCGCGGCGTGTAGCGACCGTTATTGCCAGCCATGGGGGCCACACGAACTATTGATGTCTGCGTGTTCCGCAAGTCGCACGAGCCTGTAAGCTCAATCGTTTCATCATTGTATCTTTTGTTATGTGTCCAGTAAATCTGGCTTTGCTATCTCGTGTCCTTCTTGGTGTTGCATTTTAGGGTGGCCAGCAGTGTATTAAAGAAGCAATTCTTGTATGTATGTAAATTTTATTTTGAAAACGGCTGGCTCTAAGGATTTTGATGAAATTCGTTAATCTACCGTTTTCTGGTACTAAAAATCGATTTAGCTTGATCTCGACTTTAGGAAAATTCGTTTAGTGCGTTAAATAACCTCCCCGAATTACCACGTTTTTAGTGTCATGGCGTCCTATTAATGTTACCCATGCTTAGAAATCTTATGACGTCACAATCCCGCGATTGAAATGCTGGCGCGCGGTCACGCCATCTGTCTCATTACGTCACGCGTTGTGTGTGGATTCTATTAAAGGTTTATGACTTCACACTCCTTCGAGCAGATGGTCGCGATTCCCATCTGCCTCATTACGTCACGCGTTGTGTGCGTATGTCCGTCCGCACGATAACTCGCGTAAAAATCGTTTGATTTCGATGATATTTTTGTATGTGGAAGGGGAACACCTGGGAAGGAACCCTATTGAAAGTGAACGAAATGGGGTCAAAGGTCAGGACATAGAAGCAGGATCCATTCCACTGCTCTTATGCGTCATAACTAACGCAAAAAAGTTCGATTTCGATTTAATTATAGTATGTGGTAGGGGACCACCTGGGTACAAACACTATTGAAAATGGGCGAAATCTGGTCAAAGGTCAGGACATAGGAGCGGAATCACTTCCATCGCCATTTTTCGTCATAACTTATTGCGTAAAAATTCTTCGATTTGGATAAAATGTTACTATGTCGTAGGGGCCTGCCTGGAGACGAATCCTGTTGGAAATGATGTCAAAGGTTAGGACACAGGAGCGGGATCTATTCCATAGCCCTTATGCATCATAACTTACGTAAAAATGCTTCCATTGTGACAAAACTTTATCATGTTATTTCGGAGGTATAACTGAACCGGTTCTGTTGAATATCATCGAAATGGGGTCAAAGGTCAGGGCACACAGGACTGGGATCATAATCAACCTGCCAAATTGGCTTGGCAGTTAGCGTGTGTGAGTGTGGAGAAATTCGAGGGCGCTGTGGTGTAGCGGAAGCATATCCGGGGCGTAACTGGAAGACCCTGGGTTCGACTCCCGCGGTGGCGGCCAATGAGAATTTTTCCGTGACTCACCTATAAACGTGGAAAGAGCGAAGATCTTTGATGAGATTTATTCCATTATCCTCATAACTTGAGTAATGATTTCTGGTATGTCGGAAAGCGTATTATAATCAATGCATTGCATGATTTTACTAACTTGTTTATTTAACTATTAAAAAAAAAAAAAAAAAAAAAAAAAAAAAAAAACGAAGAAATACCATCCACCGTATTTTTGCCGCTGGACGTCCGAATTACTAAACCTCAACCATGTCACATTTGGTCCGGTTGTCAGGAACCCTCCCTCTTCCTGTAATCTCGGACGTACTTTATGGACGGCCCCTTACACACGTTTCCGTGTGCATTATTTTGGTTATCGCGAGGAGCACCACTTTCCATATTCATTACACAACCGGCACGAAAGGAATTCTGGCGGCCGATTAACCAAGACGACAATTGCAGATCGAGCGTGGAATGAACTCATTCCATATTGAACAAACGGCGTGCACGAAAGAAATTGATCACAAGCTGTCGTGGATGTCAAAGACTTCGCGTTGGAGAATGCCACCCGTGTTAAAGAAAGACATTGTTGACACGACCTGTTACTTAGAGGTCCACGAATGTATGCAGCGCCGTAATAACGAAGATCTAGTTCTCTTGCCAGGGCGGTCGAACTAGATTACACTCGATTTATGGGTTTGTGGGAGTACTCGCGTCTCTCATTTCGTGTTGTGTTTAAATCTGATGTGGGTCGCTTTTCTCGATGACCACTTCACTGAAAACTCTCTGGTCACTTAAATGGAGCGTTCTTTTTAAAGGAGTAAATGTACTGAGGCCGCCCCGGTGGCCTCTGATCATTCGTCCGAACGGGGTCCGGGTTCGAATCCCGGTGAGGCATGGATGCTGTGTTTGTCTTACGGCACTGGCTCTCTCCCTTTCCTGGAACCAGGGACCCTAAATTAGGGATGGGCGACTGCTTATAGCCCATTGAGTTGGTCACTGTGGTTGTTAAACCTTCAATTGCCGCCCCGGTGGCGCAGTTGTCTAAGCGATGGCCTCTGATCATTCGTCCGAACGGGGTCCGGGTTCGAATCCCGGTGAGGCATGGATGTTGTGTTTGATTTACGGCACTGGCTCTCTCCCTTTCCTGGAACCAGTGACCCTAAATTAGGGACGGGCGACTGCTTATAGCCCATTGAGTTGCTCACTGTGGTTGTTAAACCTTTCAATTGCCGCCCCGGTGGCGCAGTGGTCTAAGAGATGGCCTCTGATCATTCGTCCGAACGGGGTCCGGGTTCGAATCCCGGTGAGGCATGGATGTTGTGTTTGTCTTACGGCACTGGCTCTCTCCCTTTCCTGGAACCAGTGACCCTAAATTAGGGACGGGCGACTGCTTATAGCCCATTGAGTTGGCTCACTGTGGTTGTTAAACCTTCAATTGCCGCCCCGGTGGCGCAGTGGTCTAAGCGATGGCCTCTGATCATTCGTCCGAACGGGGTCCGGGTTCGAATCCCGGTGAGGCATGGATGTTGTGTTTGTCTTACGGCACTGGCTCTCTCCCTTTCCTGGAACCAGTGACCCTAAATTAGGGACGGGCGACTGCTTCTAGCCCATTGAGTTGCTCACTGTGGTTGTTAAACCTTCAATTGCCGCCCCGGTGGCGCAGTGGTCTAAGCGATGGCCTCTGATCATTCGTCCGAACGGGGTCCGGGTTCGAATCCCGGTGAGGCATGGATGTTGTGTTTGTCTTACGGCACTGGCTCTCTCCCTTTCCTGGAACCAGTGACCCTAAATTAGGGACGGGCGACTGCTTATAGCCCATTGAGTTGCTCACGGTGGTCGTTAAACCTCCAATCCAAAAAAAAAAAAAAAAAAAAAAATGTACTGAGTGGCCGCTTATAGGTGGTAAACGAAATCAAGCACAGACACGAAAATCCGGATGAAAAATCTGTTTATTATTTCCCCCTATAATGTACACTCAGTACACTGTAAAAAATAAGTAGTGGGAATTCACGAAAAATTTCTGTGTATGACATGCAGTAAAAGTACTGGTAGGTATCCCCGTTCTTCAGAAATTTCCGTTTTGAAAAGTCCCCGTTTATTTCAGAAAAATCCATTCCAGATTTTTCCCTATTTAAACTGATATTCCGCAAAACCGACGAGCCTGCAATTTACAGCGCTTTCCCCAGATAATCCTTCCACTCAAGTCAGGATTGAACCCGCGCCGTCTGGACTGGTTGAACGAGTAACACACGCCTTTAACCACTGAGCCACAGACGCTCGGAAATTCGAATCACGTACATCGTAGAACAAATCGCGCGACAATGGATTTTTTTTTTTTTTTTGTCATTAAAACGAGCGATTTAGTAATTTTATTTTCTGTTGGAGCATTTTATTTTTCAGAATAGGTTTGCTATTATTATTATTTAATTTTTTTCTGTAGGAAGACTTTTTTACAAATTAAGCATTTTTCATCCTAATTTTTCGAAGCACGGAAAAATCAGGATGAGAAGTGCGTGCTTTGTTCTTATCCACTGCCGCCAACAGCGTGCTATAGTGATATGCTCACGACCGGTATGGAGCGCAATACGGCGATAAGACCATCCCGCTCTCCGGAGCCCGACGTTGCGGCCCATCTCGAACTCCTCCAATTGCTCGAATTGCTTCTGAACTTTTATTCGAGGCCTACTTCACTTGCAAAGGATGCAGCCAACACAACAGCACGAGTCAGAACGGCAAGCGCGCGCAACGGGACGACCTTATACACTGAAAAGCAAGTGAATTAGAGACAGCTGGCGTTATACAAATGTGATGCTGTGGGCGGCTCTGTAAACGGAATCGACATGACGTATGCAGCGATCCGACAATATAAGGACTGATGCGACGGGAATCAGTAAGAGTCGGACGCAGTATGGGTAAGACGAAGGATCTAAGCGCATTTGATCGTGGGCAAATTGTCGGGGCCCGACGAATGGGTCACTTCATCTCGGAAGTCGTGCAGGCACTGGGATTTTCACGAGCCACTGTGTCGCTGGTACACCGTGAGTACATCGAATCCGGTAAAACCATCCCTGCAAGGGCCAACTGCCGTGGACAACAGCGTGTGGATGAGCGGGATCATCGTCGGCTAGCTCGCATTGCAACAGCGGATAGACGAGCCACAGTGCAAGAAATCACTCGGCAATTTAATGCTGATGCACAAAAACGTGTAAGCAGCCACACCATCCAGAACCATCTCCTTGCTATGGGGTACAGAAGCCATCGTCCCACGAGGGTACCGCTGCTGACCACACATCACAGGGTGCAAATATTAGCATGAGCGCGGGAACATCGCCTACTGGACCCTAGACATGTGGAAAAATGTTGCCTGGTCTGATGAGTCGAGATTCACGTTGGTACATGCGGATGGCAGGATACGAGTACGGCGCAAACCACATGAAGCGATGGATCCTTCTTGCCAGCAGGGTACTCTTCAAGCTGGTGGGGGTGGCATTCTCGTCTGGGGACTGTTTACGTGGACTGAAATGGGACTCCTGGTACGTGTGACATCGCCCTTAACAGGTCAACGTTACCGGGATATCCTGGACGACCATTTGCTCCCGTTTGTGCGTCTTCAACATCCCACTGGGGATCTCATCCTGCAACAAGACAACGCAGCTTCCGAATTGCATCCAAATGATTGGATGAACGCTCCACCGACGTGACCTCGCTTCCTTGGCCAGCTAGGTCACCTGACCTCAATCCCATCGAGCACATCTGTGATGCCATCGCGAGAGATGACCCCCCTTCATCAAATCTTCGTGAACTGTGGGAGCTTTTGTTCAGGGGTCGTGGATCCGTAGGGCTTCGCAACACTTCCGGTGTCTTGTCGAGTCCATGCCGAGACGAATCGCCGCCGTCATCAGGACGAAAGGTGGTGCTACACGTTACTAGACAGGTATCTCTAATTCAATTGCTCTTCAGTGTGTAGCCTGTTAGGCACAGCGCTACGACCCCTCCTTGCTGGCGTCACATGCGCGGCCGAGCGTAATACTTGAATCATTTGCATGTCTCACGGTGTCATATCTATCCACAAAGTTTCATTCCTGTAGGTTGCTTTCCTTCTGAGTGCAACTATTATTTTGACGATGAATATAAATGTCATTTTGAATGTATCGATATATGTATAAAAGGTTATATAATGATGTGACATTGTAGAACGTATGGCCGGCCCCGGTGGCGCAGTGGTCTAAGTGATGGCCTCCGATCATTCGTCCGAAAGGGGTCCGGGTTCGAATCCCGGTGAGGCATGGATGTTGTGTTTGTCTTACGGCACTGGCTCTCTCCCTTCCCTGGGACCAGTGGGCCTAAATTACAGATGGGCGACTGCTTATAGCCCATTGAGTTGTTCACGGTGGTCGTTAAACCTCCAATCAAAAAAAAAAAAAAAAAAAAAGAACGTATGCCTTACCTTATAACATTACAAAAATATAAATTCATTGAAATGTCTTTCGGGCTCGTTAGTTTGATCAGCAAATCGGTTTGATTTGGTTTTTATCAATGGTACTGTGTCATATAAGCATTATTACTTATTCAATACGGGCAGTAACCTTGAAATAACGCAAAACTTTCTCTTGAAGACGCTTTTCTCTGACATACAAAAATAAATGTTCCGATAGTGTCTCTAAATGAGAGGTTTTACAGTAACCGGAAATAATACAAAACTCCCTTTTAGGGGCACCTCTGTTTCTACGGACAAAACTAAATGTTCCGAGAGTATTCCTAAATGAGAAGTTTTACTGTAAACTAGATATAATACAAAACTCTCTTTTAAGGACACCTGTCTTTGACGGAGAAAACTTAATATTCCGAGAGCGTCCGTAAATGAGAGGTTTTACTGTAACGTAGAAATAATGAAAAACTCTCTTCTAGGGACACCTCTCTTTTACGGACGAAAATAAGTGTTCCGAGGACATTCTTGAATGAGATGATTTACTGTAACCTAGAAATGCAAAACTCTCTTTTGAAGACACGTCCTTTACCGACAAAAGTAAATGTTTCGAGTGTCCTTATATAAGAGGTTTTACTGTAACCTAGAAATATTGCAAAAATCTCAAGGACAACCGCTATCTTACGGACAAAACTAATGTTTCGAGGGTGTGCCTGAGTGAGAGGTTTTACTGTAACCGAGAAATGCAAAACTCTCTTTTGAAGACACGTCCTTTACGGACAAAAGTAAATGTTTCGAGTGTCCTTATATAAGAGGTTTTACTGTAACCTAGAAATATTGCAAAAATCTCAAGGACAACCGCTCTCTTACGGACAAAACTAATGTTTCGAGGGTGTGCCTGAGTGAGAGGTTTTACTGTAACCTAGAAATGCAAAACTCTCTTTTGAAGACACGTCCTTTACGGACAAAAGTAAATGTTTCGAGTGTCCTTATATAAGGGGTTTTACTGTGACCTAGAAATATTACAAAAATCTCAAGGACACCGCTCTCTTACGGACAAAACTAATGTTCCGAGGGTGGTGTGCCTGAGTGAGAGGTTTTATTGTAACCTAGAAATGCAAAACTTTCTGTTAAGGACCCCTCTATTTTACTGATTAAAATAAATGTTCAAAGAGTATCCTTAAATGAGAGGTTTTACTGTAATCTAGAAATAATTCAAAATTCTTATTTAAGGACAAAAATATGTTCTGAGAGTGTCCCTAAATGAGAGGTTTTACTGTAATCTAGAAATAATGCAAAATTCTCTTTTAAGAGCACCTCTCTTTTATGAACGAAGCTAAATGTTCCGAGAGTGTCCCTAAATAGAGGTTTTACTGTACCCTAAATACAATGTAAAATTCTCTTTTAAGGGCACCTCTCTTTTACTGACAAAACTAATGTTCAGAGAGTGTCCCTGAATGAGAGGTTTTACTGTAACCTGGAAATAATGCAGAACTCTCTTTTAAGGACACCTCTATTACGGACAAAGATATATGTTCCGAAGTTTCCCCAAGTGAGAGGTTTTACTGTAACCTAGAAATAATGTAAAATTCTCTCTTAAAGACACCTCTCTTTTACGGATCGAAATAAATGTCCAGAGAGTATCCTTAAATGAGAGATTTTATTGTAACCTAGAAATTATGCAAAACTCTCTTTTAGGGACACGTCTCCTACTTTTTTAAACTAAATATTCCGAGAGTGTCAGAAAATGAGAGGTTTTTACCTAACAATATTGCAATATTCTCTTTTAAGGACATCTATTTTTTACGGACGAAAATAAATGTTCGTGGAGTGTCCCTGAATGAAAGGTTTTACTATAACCTAGAAATAAAATTCTCTTTTAAGGACGAAAACAAATGTTCCGAGAGTGTCTAAATGAGTGGTTGTACGGTGTTCAATGTATTGCGCAGTTTCCGTAACTTAAGATTAGTCACATGATCATAGTCGCCGTCGCGCTTGAGCTTTCTCATAAGATCTTCATGAACTTCGGATTCTTGGATTCCTCCTTGTTATTTTACTTACCTTGATTCTTACAGCTGTTATTATCAATTCAGTTACTATTTGTCGAGTTCCGTGTGCCCCTTCCCCCCAACTTGAAACAAGACCTGTCGCCTCCAAGGTCATAACTCTTTCTGAAAATGTTTCTCGATATCCCAGAGCGGAGTTGACGTAATAACTCGATTACAATTTTTCTTCGATTGTTATTTCTGTCTCTCGCGAAAGCTGTTTACGTATCGCTGATCGTATGCATGGCATGGCCTTGCCAGTGTTGACTAAAGGAAGGGGAAGCAAATTATTAGCAGCGTTTGTTAAAGTCACGTATGTACCATGTGCTTCTGTGAACCATAATAAGGTGCAATGCGTGCGAAATCTTAATTAAGAGTAGTAATTGGTCATTGTTTTAAACAGCGAAAAAAATTATCTGCATCATCTGAAATTTGCGTATGTAATTATTTCATATGCCTTTACGGAAGTAAGAACTAGCAGAGTTGTTCGCACCACTGTCCTCTTAAGACACCGTGGAAAATAATAAGCTACCCGTTGCTGGTAGTGCGCATGCGTAGGACTAAACTTAATCTGACGGTAAAAGAAGAATGCGCATCACCATCTCGGCTGCATTTAACATTTGAAAATCAAACTATCTACTAATAAAAATAATATAACTGTATTAATAATAATCTGAATTTCTTGTTGAAGAATAGAAATCAAAGTTTTCAAGCTTTCGCACATCAATCAGATGGCTTTTTTACGCTTTCCAACCGTAGGTTGAAGAAGCATATATGCTCCAGCGTTGTCCGTCTGTCTGTCCGCACCATAACTCGCTTAAAAATAGTTCGATTTCGATGAAATTTTAGTATGTGGTAGGGGACAACCTGGAGACGAACCCTATTGAAAATGGGCGAAATGTCGTTAAAGGTCAGGACATAGGAGCGGGATCCATTTCATTGCCCTTATTCGTCATAACTTACGTAAAATTGCTTCAATTGCGATAAAACTATAACATGTTGTTCCGGAGGTATATACTGAAGTAATTCTGTTTAATATAATCGAAATGGGGTCAAATGTCAGGACACAGGAGCGAGATTTGTTCTACAGCCATTATCCTCATAACTTAACTAAAAATGCTTCTATTGCGACAAAACTTCAATATGTTGTTCCGGAGGTATACTGAAGCAATTCTGTTTAATATCATCCAAATGGGGTCAAATGTCAGGACACAGGAGCGAGATTTGTTCTGCAGCCATTATCCTCATAACTTGACTAAAAATGCTTCTGTTGCGACAAAACTTTAGTATGTGTTCCGGAGGTATACTGAAGCAGTTCTGTTTAATATCATCCAAATGGGGTCAAAGGTCATGACACAGGAGCGAGATTTGTTCTACAGCCATTATCCTCATAACTTGACTAAAAATGCTTCTATTGCGACAAAACTTTAGTATGTTGTTCCGGATATATACTGAAGCAATTCTGTTTAATATCATCCAAATGGGGTCAAATGTCAGGACACAGGAGCGAGATTTGTTCTACAGCCATTATCCTCATAACTTGACTAAAAATGCTTCTGTTGCGACAAAACTTTAGTATGTTGTTCCGGAGGTATACTGAAGCAATTCTGTTTAATATCATCCAAATGGGGTCAAATGTCAGGACACAGGAGCGAGATTTGTTCTACAGCCATTATCCTCATAACTTGACTAAAAATGCTTCTATTGCGACAAAACTTCAGTATGTTGTTCCGAAGGTATACTGAAGCAATTCTGTTTAATATCATCCAAATGGGGTCAAATGTCAGGACACAGGAGCGAGATTTGTTCTACAGCCATTATCCTCATAACTTGACTAAAAATGCTTCTGTTGCGACAAAACTTTAGTATGTTGTTCCGGAGGTATACTGAAGCAATTCTGTTTAATATCATCCAAATGGGGTCAAATGTCAGGACACAGGAGCGAGATTTGTTCTACAGCCATTATCCTCATAACTTGACTAAAAATGCTTCTGTTGCGACAAAACTTTAGTATGTTGTTCCGGAGGTATACTGAAGCAACTCTGTTTAATATCATCCAAATGGGGTCAAACGTCAGGACACAGGAGCGAGATTTGTTCTACAGCCATTATCCTCATAACTTGACTAAAAATGCTTCTGTTGCGACAAAACTTTAGTATGTTGTTCCGGAGGTATACTGAAGCAATTCTGTTTAATATCATCCAAATGGGGTCAAGTGTCAGGACACAGGAGCGAGATTTGTTCTACAGCCATTATCCTCATAACTTGACTAAAAATGCTTCTGTTGCGACAAAACTTTAGTATGTTGTTCCGGAGGTATACTGAAGCAATTCTGTTTAATATCATCCAAATGGGGTCAAATGTCAGGACACAGGAGCGAGATTTGTTCTACAGCCATTATCCTCATAACTTGACTAAAATGCTTCTGTTGCGACAAAACATTTAGTATGTTGTTCCGGAGGTATACTGAAGCAATTCTGTTTAATATCATCCAAATGGGGTCCAATGTCAGGACACAGGAGCGAGATTTGTTCTACAACCATTATCCTCATAACTTGACTAAAAATGCTTCTGTTGCGACAAAACTTTAGTATGTTGTTCCGGAGGTATACTGAAGCAATTCTGTTTAATATCATCCAAATGGGGTCAAATGTCAGGACACAGGAGCGAGATTTGTTCTACAGCCATTATCCTCATAACTTGACTAAAAATGCTTCTGTTGCGACAAAACTTTAGTATGTTGTTCCGGAGGTATACTGAAGCAACTCTGTTTAATATCATCCAAATGGGGTCAAACGTCAGGACACAGGAGCGAGATTTGTTCTACAGCCATTATCCTCATAACTTGACTAAAAATGCTTCTGTTGCGACAAAACTTTAGTATGTTGTTCCGGAGGTATACTGAAGCAATTCTGTTTAATATCATCCAAATGGGGTCAAATGTCAGGACACAGGAGCGAGATTTGTTCTACAGCCATTATCCTCATAACTTGACTAAAAATGCTTCTGTTGCGACAAAACTTTAGTATGTTGTTCCGGAGGTATACTGAAGCAATTCTGTTTAATATCATCCAAATGGGGTCAAATGTCAGGACACAGGAGCGAGATTTGTTCTACAGCCATTATCCTCATAACTTGACTAAAATGCTTCTGTTGCGACAAAACATTTAGTATGTTGTTCCGGAGGTATACTGAAGCAATTCTGTTTAATATCATCCAAATGGGGTCCAATGTCAGGACACAGGAGCGAGATTTGTTCTACAACCATTATCCTCATAACTTGACTAAAAATGCTTCTGTTGCGACAAAACTTTAGTATGTTGTTCCGGAGGTATACTGAAGCAATTCTGTTTAATATCATCCAAATGGGGTCAAATGTCAGGACACAGGAGCGAGATTTGTTCTACAGCCATTATCCTCATAACTTGACTAAAAATGCTTCTATTGCGACAAAACTTCAGTATGTTGTTCCGGAGGTATACTGAAGCAATTCTGTTTAATATCATCCAAATGGGGTCAAATGTCAGGACACAGGAGCGAGATTTGTTCTACAGCCATTATCCTCATAACTTGACTAAAATGCTTCTGTTGCGACAAAACATTTAGTATGTTGTTCCGGAGGTATACTGAAGCAATTCTGTTTAATATCATCCAAATGGGGTCCAATGTCAGGACACAGGAGCGAGATTTGTTCTACAACCATTATCCTCATAACTTGACTAAAAATGCTTCTGTTGCGACAAAACTTTAGTATGTTGTTCCGGAGGTATACTGAAGCAATTCTGTTTAATATCATCCAAATGGGGTCAAATGTCAGGACACAGGAGCGAGATTTGTTCTACAGCCATTATCCTTATAACTTGACTAAAAATGCTTCTATTGCGACAAAACTTCAGTATGTTGTTCCGGAGGTATACTGAAGCAATTCTGTTTAATATCATCCAAATGGGGTCAAATGTCAGGACACAGGAGCGAGATTTGTTCTACAGCCATTATCCTCATAACTTGACTAAAAATGCTTCTGTTGCGACAAAACTTTAGTATGTTGTTCCGGAGGTATACTGAAGTAATTCTGTTTAATATAATCGAAATGGGGTCAAATGTCAGGACACAGGGGCGAGATTTGTTCCACAGCCATTATCCTCATAACTTGAATAAAAATGCTTCTATTGCGACAAAACTTTAGTATGTTGTTCAAGAGGTATACTGAAGCAATTCTGTTTAATATCATCCAAATGGGGTCAAATGTCAGGACACAGGAGTGAGATTTGTTCTACAACCATTATCCTCATAACTTGACTAAAAATGCTTCTGTTGCGACAAAACTTTAGTATGTTGTTCCGGAGGTATACTGAAGCAATTCTGTTTAATATCATCCAAATGGGGTTAAATGTCAGGACACAGGAGCGAGATTTGTTCTACAGCCATTATTCTCATAACTTGACTAAAAATGCTTCTATTGCGTTAAAACTTTAGTATGTTGTTCCGGAGGTATTCTGAAGCAATTCTGTTTAATATCATCCAAATGGGGTCAAATGTCAGGACACAGGAGCGAGATTTGTTCTACAGCCATTATCCTCATAACTTGACTAAAAATGCTTCTATTGCGACAAAACTTCAGTATGTTGTTCCGGAGGTATACTGAAGCAATTCTGTTTAATAACATCCAAATGGGGTCAAATGTCAGGACACAGGAGCGAGATTTGTTCTACAGCCATTATCCTCATAACTTGACTAAAAATGCTTCTATTGCGACAAAACTTTAGTATGTTGTTCCGGAGGTATACTGAAGCAATTCTGTTTAATATCATCCAAATGGGGTCAAATGTCAGGACACAGGAGCGAGATTTGTTCTACAGCCATTATCCTCATAACTTGACTAAAAATGCTTCTATTGCGACAAAACTTCAGTATGTTGTTCCGGAGGTATACTGAAGCAATTCTGTTTAATATCATCCAAATGGGGTCAAAGGTCAGGACACAGGAGCGAGATTTGTTCTACAGCCATTATCCTCATAACTTGACTAAAAATGCTTCTGTTGCGACAAAACTTTAGTATGTTGTTCCGGAGGTATACTGAAGTAATTCTGTTTAATATAATCGAAATGGGGTCAAATGTCAGGACACAGGGGCGAGATTTGTTCCACAGCCATTATCCTCATAACTTGAATAAAAATGCTTTTATTGCGACAAAACTTTAGTATGTTGTTCAAGAGGTATACTGAAGCAATTCTGTTTAATATCATCCAAATAGGGTCAAATGTCAGGACACAGGAGTGAGATTTGTTCTACAACCATTATCCTCATAACTTGACTAAAAATGCTTCTGTTGCGACAAAACTTTAGTATGTTGTTCCGGAGGTATACTGAAGCAATTCTGTTTAATATCATCCAAATGGGGTCAAATGTCAGGACACAGGAGCGAGATTTGTTCTACAGCCATTATTCTCATAACTTGACTAAAAATGCTTCTATTGCGACAAAACTTTAGTATGTTGTTCCGGAGGTATACTGAACTAGTTCTTTTTAATATCATCGAAATGGAGTCA
Source organism: Macrothele yani (assembly GCA_039090855.1). NCBI lineage: Eukaryota > Metazoa > Arthropoda > Arachnida > Araneae > Macrothelidae > Macrothele > Macrothele yani. The sequence continues at coordinate 71,875,390 of CM077032.1, read as the reverse complement.
AAGGTCAGGGCACAGGAACAATATTTATTCCACAGCCATTATCGTCATAACTTGAGTAATGATTTTTGATATGTTGGAAAGAGTATGATAATCAATGCATTGCATGATTTTACTAACTTTTATTCGAGGACGGCGTGCACGGAGTTCACCAGCGATCAGTCTTCGACCGATAGGAGAATCACAAGCGTTTACCCAACACTTTTCCATAGCCATTTTTAAATCTTCTGTTTTTCGTAGCAATTTAAATAAATTTCCTTTCCGCTCTTAGGCTGAATTTGTTCTTCCGTCCACATTTTCCAGCCCGAGAGGGGTGCGTACCAGAACTGAATTCGAGCTCAATTTTAAGAGCCCGAGCCCGAAGTATGTCACAATATAAAAAAAAATCTACTTAAAAATGAGAGCATGAAGCTACTCGTTTTTTTTTTTTTTAAGTACAATCATATCGTAAACGAGTACATAACATGCTCAAATAAAAGTAACCATACGTTCTGACAAATAACTGCGTCAATAAATATAACTTCGTATTACTTCATTTTAGATATTACAGCTTTCAAGGGAAATTGTTTAATAAATGTGTAAAGTGACACACATAAATAATTGGTACAACAAAGTCACTAATCACAAGTAATTTAATTATGTATAAAGTATCTTTGTGTTTGTTTTTGCATTAACTATATTTGTGTCAATCTCATAAATAATATATTGTCGCTTGATCACTATATTTGTTATAAAGTTGTGCGCTCCATTTGCCCAGCATGTGGCAACGAGGATATCTATTATCCCATATATACCATCGAACAATGTACTTCCAGTTGATTCTATGAATAAATGAGCATGTATGGAGTACACTTACTCCAAATTTGAAATCAAGCCGCGGATGGCTTAGTGGTTCTACCTATTTCTATATAAATTGTTAGACTACCGATGGAGGCACCCCAGGTTCAAATCTGGCTGGTAGTGTTAATTTCTTACAACTGCTGAATATCCGCCGTGCATCGGACGGAGGACGTTAAGTGATGGCCCCCGGTTAAAGTTCCTAGGCCCCTCCCCCCAATTTCTCTCTGCCTCCTATGTGCAAAATGGTACGGTGGCGCCATCTAGTGTGCTCGCTGTCACTTACAAATTAGCCTGCCAGAATCGCTAGATTCGCTGTAACTTTCTTCAGTTTCTGTGCTGTGCCCGATAGGGCACAGAAACTGAATGAAGTTAGAGTACATATATTTGAAATATATGTACCCAAAAATGAGTACATAATTTGAAATATGAGATATACTCACAATTGATTCGTAAAAAAAATCGAAAAGACAGGTACTCAAAAATGAGTACGTGTCTTTTCCAAAAATGAGGCACAAGTACTCGGAGCTATTTATAAGCCGAGAATGTACTCAAAAACGAGTAATTTTTAACAGTGTAAGAACCCGAGCTCGTCCGATCCCGAAATATGTCAGCCCGAGCCCGAATGTTATATTGCAAGATACAGTCCGGGCTCGAAAACTATGATTAACCTGCTTAGGCATTAAAAAAAATCTCTTCTAGACTTCCACACTTTCCTCCCCGGAAATTAGCCGATGTCGTTCTCAACTGCGGAGTGGGGAAGTGTTGTCTACCTATTTCTATGTACATTGTTTGAGCATTCATTTCTTCCTCAAATGCTTGGGGGGTAAGGGGAACCAGGAAAGATCGGGCGGCACAGCAATCTACGTCGTACGTTGCTCAGCAGAATTAACAGGCAGCTACCCCGTTGAGATCGGTAGCAAAATTTGGTCAGCTTGCTATCTACTATATATTTATAGTTCTTAAGGAAACCCTTCGCAGAAATTCAGTAATTCATGGCCTATGTATGGTATTTGTTACCCAAGCCCGGAATGAATAGCACTGCGGAGTTTCCATCTAGACCCAGTTGCCGAAGAATTCTATTTAACAACTAGAAAGTGTAAAAAAGTCTCGTGTGATAAATCATACAAAAGCAGATTTAAAAAAAAAGGAAGAAAATTCTCTCCCTCTCTTAGAGCCCGAACTCCAGAAAGTATTATGCAGCCCAAGCTCGGTTCGGGCCCATGCTGCACTTCGGGCTTGGGCTCGGCCCATCTCAGCACTGGTGCATACGTACAGCCGGAATCCGAGGACTTCAATCTACACCAAAGAGAAATCATCGCTTTTTCCATGTTAATAAGTGAGTCTCATCGGCCGCCATCGGTAATCGAACCCAGTGTCTTCTAGTTACGTGCCGGATGCTATAAAACTGCGCCACAGAGGCCTTGAATTCTCCAGACTCACATGTGATTAACTGCCAAACCACATGGCAGATTGCTTTATGGAGCCCCGCACAATTCTGGGGATTCACAAAAGATGGAAAGCAGCAACTGAACAAATAACTAGGAGGCGAATGGATAATTAATACAACCACTCGACGTGGATCAGGAACACCAAACAGAAATCATCGCTCTTTCCCCGTTAATAAGTGAGTTTCGGAAAAATTCTCATCGGCCGCCACCTGGAATCGAACCCAGGGACTAACTGGAAGACTCTGGACTAAACATGAATGCCGGTTGCTTCGACTAGCGAATTCTGTGATGGTTATATTCAAATTAATCGGAAACTTGAGACATGGTCGTTTTGGGTGGTGTAGTGGTTAGCATGCTCGGGCGTTATCCGGGAGACGCGGGTTCGATTCCCGCTCCAGGACGACGAAATTTTCAAGTTTTCGGATATTATCTGACTTACCATCTATGTCATATTTACGCCAAAAAACGGACTCACATCTTCAAAATGTGTATTGTATAGTGTAATCCCGTATTTCATTCATGATGGACTTATTATATCTGTTACAAGCCATATCACACACAGCGATGTTAAATGATCCCTGCCGCCCCGGTGGCGCAGTGGTCTAAGCAATGGCCTCTGATCATTCGACCGAAAGGGGTCCGGTCTCGAATCCCGATAAGGCATGGATGTTGTGTTTGTCTTACGGCACTGTGGCTCTCAGCCTTCCCTGGAACCAGTGACCCTAAATTAGGGACGAGCGACTGCTTATAGCCCATTAAGTTGCTCACGGTGGTCGTTAAACCTCCATTAAGCCGCCCCGGTGGCGCAGTGGTCTAAGTGATGGCCTCTGATCATTCGACCGAAAGGGGTCCGGGTTCGAATCCCGTGAGGCATGGATGTTGTGTTTGTCTTACGGCACTGGCTCTCTCCCTTCCCTGGAACCAGTGACCCTAAATTAGGGACGGGCGACTGCTTATAGCCCATTGAGTTGCTCATGGTGGTCGTTAAACCTCCATTAAGCCGCCCCGGTGGCGCAGTGGTCTAAGCGATGGCCTCTGATCATTCGTCCGAAAGGGGTCCGGGTTTGAATCCCGTGAGGCATGGATGTTTTGTTTGTCTTACGGCACTGTGGATCTCTTCCTTCCTTGGAACCAGTGACCCTAAATTAGGGACGGGCGACTGCTTATAGCCCATTGAGTTGCTCATGGTGGTCGTTAAACCTCCATTAAGCCGCCCCGGTGGCGCAGTGGTCTAAGCGATGGCCTCTGATCATTCGTCCGAAAGGGGTCCGGGTTTGAATCCCGTGAGGCATGGATGTTTTGTTTGTCTTACGGCACTGTGGATCTCTTCCTTCCTTGGAACCAGTGACCCTAAATTAGGGACGGGCGACTGCTTATGGTCCATTGAGTTGCTCACGGTGTTCGTTAAACCTCCAATGAAAAAAAAAAAAAAAAAATCCCTACCCAAACGGAACATCCTATACATTTCAGGTGAAATCGAAAATGTGTTATTCAAAAACCTAAAATAAATCTTAAAGTAACATTTCGCTGTGGAAAGAAGCACTAACAATTATTATGCGTTTGACTGAATTCATTGATGCCATCACAATACTGGAACTCAATGACAAAGGAAATCGTAAAGGAACAATAACTGTGAAGATGAGCATACCACACTAGGGTATCATTTTCCCCTATTGTAGCGAATATTTTCTTTTATTCATTTAGTAGTTCGTTTTATATCATTGCCGTGCGTGTTCTTTTTCATATCCGAACCGGCCGATTTTGGCGGACAACAATTTTCCCCCTGTCACCCATCTGTGGCCCCGATTGATTAAGTACAGGTGATCAGACAGCGGCCCTGTAGAACATACTAACACCACGTGGGCTGCCACTCACAGTTACGGTTATCCAACCTCCATCGCACCCCAGATCATTATTCATTCTGTGTACGTACAAGCTCTGTTTACTCTCTCTCTCTTTCTCTGTCTTCCTTCCTCTCGGCTGGAAAGCGTGTTTCCTGCTCCGATGTAGTCACTGACCTGAAAGTTCATGCATCGATGGACCTTAATAAAAGATCTTGCTTCTGTGGCGCCCTCCTCCGATCCACCCCTCCATCCTCAGCATATATCCGTTATTGGGTTCCACTGAGGTGTGATCACTTATGACTTGAGCCTTCGGTGGGCGCGAAAATGAAAAATTGACCATTTCTCGTCTACCGGTTTTCTGAATGGAAATTTAATTTATGGTTATAGTTGTGTGTAAGGAACATAGGTGTAGTGGAGTGAGGGTGACATGCACCCATCAAATTCAGAAAATTTAAATGCGATGGCAAGCCTGCGATTTTTTTTTTTTTTTTTTATTGCCGCCCCGCTGGCGCAGTGGTCTAAGCGATGGCCTCTGATCATTCGTCTGAAAGGGGTCCGGGTTCGAATCCCGGTGAGGCATGGATGTGTTGTGTTTGTCTTACGGCACTGGCTCCCTCCCTTTCCTGGAACCAGTGACCCTAAATTAGGGACAGGCGACTGCTTATAGCTCATTGAGTTGCTCACGGTAGTCGTTAAACCTCCAATCAAAAAAAAAAAAAAAAAAGAGTCCGGGTTCGAACCCTGTGAGACTGGCTCCCTCCCTTTCCTGGAGTCAGTGGCCCTGAATTAGGAATGGGCGACTGCTTATAGCCCATTGAATTGCTCATGATAGTCGTTCAACCGTCAATCCAAAAAAAAAAAAAAAAAAAAAAAAATTGACCACCAACTTTTTTGAATAATAACCTCTATAAGACCCGTAAAAAAGTTAATTCCTCAGCACTATATGAATAGAGGTGCCATAAATTCATTTACAACTAGGAAAAAAAAAATGTGTTCTGCCCATAGGTTTAACGATCACCGTGACCAACTCAAATGGGCTATAAGCCGTCGCCAGTTTCTAATTTAGGGCCACTGGTTCCAGGGAAGGGTGAGAGTCAGTGCGTAAGACAAACACAACATCCATGCCTCACAAGGATTCGAACCCGGACCCATCTCGGAAAAATGGTCGGAAGCCAGCTCATAGACCACTGCGTCACCAGGGGCGGCATCGTTACGAAGTTGCGAGAGGAAAAACCAAGAAGACACACACACACACACACACACACACACACGCACGCAGAGCTTTTTTTTTTTTTTTTTGGGGGGGGGGGGGTTGTAGGTTTAACGACCACCGCGAGCAACTCAATGGGCTATAAGCAGTCGCCTGTCCCTAATTTAGGGTCACTGGTTCCAGGGAAGGAGAGAGCCAGTGCCGTGAAACAAGCACAACATCCATGCTTCACCGGGATTCGAACCCGGACTCCTTTCGGACGAATGATCAGAGGCCATCGCTTAGACCACTGCGCCACCGGGGCGGCCACACAGAGTTATACTCAGCTTCTAGATTTGGCCGCCCCGGTGACGCAGTGGGCTTAGCACTGGTTTCTGATCATTCGTCCGAATGGGGTCCGGGTTCGAATCCCGGTGAGACATGGATGTTGTGTTTGTCTTGCGGCGCTGGCTCTCTCCCTTTCTCGGAACCAGTGGCCCTAAATTAGGGACGGCCGCCCCGATGGCGCAATGGTCTTAGCACTGGTTTCTGATCATTCGTCCGAATGGGGTCCGGGTTCGAATCCCGTGAGGCATGAATGTTGTGTTTGTCTTACGGCGCTGGCTCTCTCCCTTCCTCTGAACCAGTGTCCCTTAATTAGGGACGGGCGACTCCCTGTTGGTACCTTTGATCTTCAGTGATACTTTTTCGTACTGTCTTGCATAGAGCTTTATATATTTCACTTTGGAAGTGGCTCGTTTATTTGTCCTCATCTCCTTTATATGGCAAGTTCATTAGTTACTTAGAAAAAAAAAAAAAAAAAAAAGCCGACATTCCGACCACGCGATCAGTGCGTTTATTATTTTCTCCGTATTCGTAAATGTGCAAGTGTTTGTGTGGTTTCATACATTCGGTCGTTTACCCGGAGGAGATTAAATACTTGTTGAAAAGTGAAATGTGCTTTAATAGGATTTTTGTTGCTTCTAACGACATGCCTTGTGGCGGCACAAGGGAAGCACGTGGCGTTGTTTGCCGTGACCGTATTTCCGTTGATTGTGATGCTAAACTGGGGTGGTAACCTTTGTGTGTGTGTTTCGTAGTAAGTCCTCTGCCTTTCTCGCTAACACATACACACTTGCTCTATACGAAAAGGGAGTTGGATTTGGTTACCATCTTCACGCTTTCGTAGCCGATTAGGAATTGTTACAATTAAATCGTATGCGTACTGAATTTTAAAACTTACAACAGTCGCGCCCACACATAACGAGCTCGCTTTCCAGTCTGTCTGGAAAGTTGGGCCGCGGGTGGCCTAGTGGGGCAACGTTCGTAACTGCCACGGAAAGGGCCTCAGGTTCGATCCCAGGCAGGTACAACGCTCGATCCACTAAATATCAGCCGTGCGTCGGATGGGCACGTTAAGCCGTCGGACCCCGGGTACTGCCCCCCTCGGTAATAAACAAGGGCGTCTTCCTCCCCCTTTCTACTTCGCTTCCGTGTCACTTTCCTATCGGGCAGCCTAGCCCAAATCTCCTAGCTTCTTATTTCTAAAGGTTGTTTAAGACCTGGGGTCAGACACTCTCTTCCTAAAATCTTTAGACTCGTGAGAGAGAGAATTTGCCATTTCCATGTAGGACTTCCGTCCACAGGGAGCAGAGTTTATGTCCCCGCCACCTACAGCGAGATCGCCTTTTGGGCAGGACACAGAAACGGAAGGAATGAGAGCAAGTCTAGCGACTTTTGACAGAACAGTTTGCAGTGAGATTAGAGTACAGTAGATGGCGCCACCGTACAAGTACGATATTGCACATAGATGGGTGAGAGAATTTCAGGGAGGACATAGGAAAGGATACCCATTTAACCAGTGGGTCCAGCCTGGGGGCCGTCACTTTACGTGCTCGTCCGATGCACGGCGGATATTCAGCGATTGTTAGTAAATCACACCATCTCTGAAAGATCAGCCCAGGCTAGAACCTGGGGACCCAGCATCGATAGTCTGAAACACTAACCACTAAGCCATCCGCGGCTCTTCTTTAGACTCGTGTTTTTTGCCGAGAACTTTATTATGATCGCAGGACAGGGGCGGGTTTCGCAATAGGCGCTCGCCTAGAGCTTGAGGGGACCCGAAATATTTATGATTGGATTGTCAGTTTTGTTTTGGTTTTCACGGACCGAACAAATCAATCCTTAAAGCGACCACTTTATTTGTATTATCAATTGATAGTTTACTTTCTCATATTAGTAAACATATGTATTTTTTCATCCTCTTGCTGATACTCCACATTTTCGAGTTCTTATCGATGTACTTCTTTTGGAAGTAACGGATGTAAAATAATTTAGCCTCCCTTTAGGGTAGCTGAAGGAAGAATTCATGCTTCCCACACTTTTCATTGTTTAAATCGAATACTTAACTGGTCTGCTGTGCTATAAATTACTTTCATGCTACTTCCAGCCGAGGGAAAACATCTGTATTGGAGTCTTTCTCCCTGAATTCATGGTTCGTACACTCCTTGAAAAGTCCTTGAATAAAAAAAGTTCATTTTCAAGTCCTTGAAACTACTTGAAAAAGTTTAAGGCTCTGTAAATAGTACTTGAAAAAAAAAATTGTTTTGTTTTTTAAGTAATGAAATTCTGATGTGGTTCTGGGGTTAGGGACACATTCTTGCCGGAGGATGGAACTTCCAGGAATTGCTTTTGCTTCATGCATGGACCCTTTCGTCTTCTGACTGCATCAAGAAACTGCATGAAAGTCATGCATCAAAAATAAAAGGTTAAAGCAAAACAAATAAGTGTTATACCAGCAAATGAATATAAAAATAGTGTACCATTTCAAAATATTCCGCAAGATGAAATGATTTTGAAAAACACCAAAACAGAGGGCAGGGTTCCCACTCAACCTGGAAAACGGGGAAAACCTGGAATTCTCAGGGAATTTGAAAATGGTTCCAAAAATCAAGGAAAACTCAGGGAAAATTAGGATACTTTATTTTGCCAAAAAATCTTATTTTTTCAAGATTTCAAACTTTTGCTTGCAACTACTGCCTGCCTAGAATTTGGTAGATCTTACTTTCAGTTATATTAAGTATTTCCTTTATTCTCTAAAAAAAGATGCAAAATTGAATTTTTAAAATTGCCAGTTATTAAGCTTTTGTTCAATTTCTGCAGGCAGTTGTTATAACATGGAACAATTAGGCACAATGGCTCCTGCTTGAAGAAACACTTCACAAGAGAACCAACCAAAAGTTGGATCAAAGTCCTTTATCTGTTGGTTCTCTTGAAACATGTTTCTTTGAACAGAGCCATTCCATCATTAAGCTTAGCTGCATTGTGTTATAGAAAAACTGAAACTATTCAACTGACAGATTTTTTCTTACATATGACCTGTTTCTATGGGAATGTATTTACAAATTCTGTGTGTGTAGTATTCACAAAAGTTCACGGAACTTTGGTACAGAAAATAATGTGCACAGTTAGTTGTTATTAATGAAAAGCAGGTAATTTTGTAAAGTCAAATTATGTAAAGAATTTACAAGTGTGTACTTTGGTGAGAAAAATGAATGGAATGGAATGAAATGTAACAATTCTTTGCAACATGCCACTCTGGAAAACTTTGAAAACCACCTGGAGAACCTGGAAAAGTCAGGGGATTTTTTTTATTACTGTTGAGTGGGAATCCTAGAGGGGCAATTCAAAGTTAATAAAATAAACGAGCCGTGGGTAAGGGTAAGGGGTAATTGCAGGTCATTGAAGGTGCGCCAGCCTAAGATTAATGGTCTGTACTTACTAAAATACCTACCTACTGACCGATCAACAGTACACACACATATGATAATTCGGGTTTAAAAGTCCTTGAATTTATTTTGCTTGGAAGAGTACGAACCTTGGAATTGCAATGTGGAGTGCTTGTGAAAACTGCCCTGATGATGGAAGATTCTGCCGTTTATTGCCTTTTCCCTTTGGGTTAGGGTAATCAAGAGATTAATATATATCAAATACGTGGAGATAATGTAAATGGACGATGTCATCACTCTTTCCACGTTATTTTTTAAACAACGCATAGCGACTGAAAAATTGTATTCCGGCACTGCTGGGATCGAACCCCAGAACTCTCGATAACTAGTCGAGTGCGTTCGAATTTACGCTACAGCGCCAACAAGACCATCAATACGTATTCGTGTAGTCAGATGCTGACTGATAAACCACGCATGGCGCTGAGAATTGTTGGCGCTGTAGCGTAAATTCGAACGCACTCGACTAGTTATCGAGAGTTCTGGGGTTCGATCCCAGCAGTGCCGGAATACAATTTTTCAGTCGCTATGCGTTGTTTAAAAAATAACGTGGAAAGAGTGATGACATCGTCCATTTACATAATCAAGAGATGTTACTCCTGCTTTAATACTCTTTAACCAGGACATTTATGAACAAGTAGTGGAATTTAAAATGGGCAAAATTTAATGAATTTTTATGCCCTATCATTCCCAAAAAGTTTTGAAAAAATCTGTGAAAACCAAATCTTTTGGCCTCTAGCAGGAAACTAACGAACTAATTGGAAAATTTAAATATTTCAGAAGGAACGGTTAAGCTTAATCTGAGAGGCACAAAAATATTTTATTCTCTTAAGTTGAATAGTTTCTTCACAACAGAGCTTTAATTTTTTGAATTTTCGACTTTAATAGCCGTTAAGCGGTGAATTCATGAAGTACGAGTATATGGGATATTTAGAGTGTCAAACTTAATATCCTTAATTTTTGAAATATCTCTAAAAACAAAAAAGATTGATATGCACGTACAGGCAAGAGTGATTACATTAGTACTGTTTTTTACATAATGTTCTAAAAATAATAAGAGAGAATAGCATTTTAAAAAGTGAAAAAACTGTTTTCTTGGCTTTGTTTCTTTTTTTGAATCTGACGAATTAAAAAATTTTAAGCGATGAGAAAGAATGAGAAGGGGAAGGCTCTGAATCTATTAGCGGCTAGTGCCCCAAGAGATTTAAAGACGCCTCTGGATTAGGGCATGATTTACGGGAGGGCATTCGTATGCCCGGCAATTTTATGGTTTAGCCGTGAAATTTACAGAGAATCTATTTCTTTCAGGGTAATATTACAGAATGTTATTTTACAGATGTTCGTTTTATTTTCCTTTCTTCCAGATAGATTAGTGTCATTTAGGTATGACCTAAAAAAAAATTCGAAAGGGGGTATATACACTGAAGAGCAATTAAATTAGAGACAGCTGGCGTTATGCAAATGTGGAGCTCTGGGCGGCCCTGTAAACGGAAACGTATGCAGCGATCTGACAATATAAGGAGTGATGCGACGGGAATCAGTAAGAGGAGCCGCGGATGGCTTAGTGGTTAGCGGGGCAGACTATCAATGCAAGGTCCTCAGGTTCGAACCTGAGCTGATCTTTCAGAGATGGTGTGATTTACTAACAATCGCTGAATATCCGCCGTGCATCGGACGAGCACGTTAAGTGACGGCCCCCAGGTTGGACCCACTGGTTAAATGGGTATCCTTTCCTATGCCCCCTGAAATTCTCTCACCCCTCTGTGTGCAACATCGTACTTGTACGGTGGCGCCATCTACTGTACTCTAATCTCACTACAAACTGTTCTGTCAAAGTCGCAAGACTTGCTCCCATTCCTTCCGTTTCTGTGTCCTGCCCAAAAGGCGATCTCGCTGTAGGTGGCTGGGACCTAAACTCTACTCACTGTGGACGGAAGTCCTACAAGAAAATGACGAATACTGTGGAATCAGTAAGAGTCGGACGCAGTAGGGGTAAAACCAAGGATCTAAGCGCATTTAATCGTGGGCAAATTGTCGGGGCCCGAGGAATGGGTCACTCCATCTCGGAAGTCGTGCAGGCACTGGGATTTTCACGAGCCACTGTGTCACGGGTGCACCATGAGTATATCGAATCCGGTAAAACCATCCCTGCAAGGGCCAACTGCCATGGATAACAGCGTGTGGATGAGCGGGGTCATCGTCGGCTAGCTCGCATTGTAACAGCGGATAGACGGGCCACAGTGCAAGAAATCACTCGGCAATTTAACGCTGGTGCACAAAAACGTGTAAGCAGCCACACCATCCAGAACCATCTCCTCGCTATGGGGTACAGAAGCCATCGTCCCACGAGGGTACCGCTGCTGACCGCACATCACAGGGTGCAAAGATTGGCATGGGCGCGGGGACATCACCACTGGACCCTAGAAGTGGAAAAATGTTGCCTGGACTGATGAGTCGACTTTCACGTTGGTACATGCGGATGGCAGGATACGAATATGGCGCAAACCACATTAAGCGATGGATCCTTCTTGCCAGCAGGGTACTCTTCAAGCTGGTTGGGGTGGCATTCAGGACTCTGTTTACGTGGACTGTAATGGGACCCCTGGTACGCGTGACATCGTCCCTCACAGGTCAACGTTACCGGGATATCCTGGACGACCATTTGCTCCCGTTTGTGCGTCTTCAACATCACACTGGGAAATGCAATGCAGCTCCCGAATTGTATCCGAATGGTTGGATGAACACTCCACCGACGTGACCTCGCTTCCTTGGCCAGCTGACCTCAATCCCGTCCAGCACATCTGGGATGCCATCTAGAGAGATGCTCGAGGCTCTGACCCCCTCCATCAAATATTTTTGAACTGTGGGAGGTTGTTCAGGGGTCGTGGATCCGTATGACTTCCCAACGCTTCCGGTGTCTTGTCGAGTCCATGCCGAGACGAATCGCCGCCGTCATCAGGGCGAAAGATGGTGCTACACGTTACTAGACAGCTATCTCTAATTCAATTGCTCTTCAGTGCATTACTTAAGGTGTCTGTAATTAAAGGATAATATTGTATTCAGGCAACGTATTTGAAGTTATTAACATCTCTTTCAAGTGTAGTGGATCCGTACCTTTATATTATATCCTGTATAAATTTTGGGGAATATCCATGCTGTATTGCAATCTGCATTGTATTTCTGATCTCTGCATTTCCATAACTTGCATTTGACGAATGTGTAAATGCTCGATGGATCAACGATCTAAAAGCTGCAGCCTTGTATTTTTTAAAAGGATGATTCGAATTGTACGGAATAACAACAGCAGAGCTAGATGGTTTACGATATACAAAATATTGCGTTTTATGAGTGTTGTTATCATGCTTGATATGCAGATCCAGATAAGGAATCTTACGTTCTTTCTCTAACTCAATAGTAAATTTATTGTCGGGTAAAATGAGGACATTTTTCGGCTGAAATCTTCTAAAAGTTCCATAGGAAGAGGCCAATATAGCAGTATATCATTAATAGACCTCATGTATAGAATTAGCGGATGTGTACAAGTATATAAAATTGTATTCTCCAATGTTTGCATTGCTATCTCCGCTAAGATAGTGGAGAGTGGAGAACCCATGGCTGCTCAGCCTTTTTGTATTTATACACTGGCAGAAAGTGAAAAAAGAACACCAAGAAGGAATTCGCGGACGATCATGAAATTTACATACTAGTATGTTAATGGGGTCGAGTTTACGTAGGTGTTATGTTAATTTCGGGACCAACCGGTGAGCGCTTACGCCACAGCATGGCATAATATGCAAATTATCGTCGGTGGTATTTAAGGAGTACGGCGAAGTGAATGTAATAAGTCGTCGGCGTACGGACACGTGCGAAGACCCTGAAGAAGCTGCAATGCCTGGACATGGAAGACATGTACGATTTCAGCAGTTATCGGACTTTGAGCGAGGTCGTCTAGTCGGACTCCGCAAGGCCGGGTGGTCGTATCGTCGCATTGCGGAGCGAATTGGACGGGAAGTATCGGTGGTGGTACGATGGTGGCGTAGATGGTCCGAGGAACATTCCCACACGAGAAGACGTGGAACCGGGAGTCACAGACGGACTGATGAGCGGACCGATCTACGCATAAGAAGAGCGGCAGTGTCAAGCAGAACATCCACTGCGACGCAAATCCGAGCTGCCGTTGCACCTGAGGTGACTGTGCGAACAATCCGCAACCGTCTACTGGATGCAGGACTACGTGCACGTGTGCCTCTGGCATGTGTACCTATGACTCCAGCTCACCGTCAGGAACGGTTGCAGTGGTGTCGCCAACGTCTGCACTGGAGAACGCATGTGGAGAATGTCGAAAACTGGAGAACGCATGTGGAGAATGTCGTGTTCAGCGATTAAAGCAGATTCTGCTTGGGAGCCTCCGATGGCAGTATGCGTGTTCGCAGAGGGGAGCGTTTCCGCCCTTCTTGCATCCGCCAGCGACATACAGGGCCCACACCTGGTCTCCTGGTGTGGGGAGCGATCAGCTATCACTCCCGTACACAACTAGTGTTTGTACCGGGTACGTTAAACATCACTTCCTACATCAACAACATCATTCAGGCCGTTGTTGTGCCATTTGTAAGGTCGGTCCATCGTGGTGTTTTCCAGCAAGATAACGCACGCCCACACATGGCACGTGCAATGCAACATGCACTTCAGGGTTTGAGACAACTTCCATGGCCTGCACGTTCACCGGATTTGTCCCCCATTGAGCACGTGTGGGATTTTATGAGACAACGGCTTATCCGGTCTCCACGGCCAGCCACGACCATCCCCGATTTACGCGTCCAAGTTGAAGATGCTTGGAACTCAATACCCCAAACTTACATCCAACATCTGTACGACAGACTCCATGCCAGAATTGCACAGTGTGACGCAGTTCATGCCGGTTCAACCTCGCACTAACCATGTTACATGGAAATGTTATTTTTCAGTTTACCAGCAAATACAGCTGTATTTTGCCATAATGTTTTGATCACGTTATCCTCTGTATTCCGTTATTATGCTGTATAAATTTCGTTGGTATCAGACGTCTCCTTCTTGGTGTTCTTTTTTCACTTTCCGCCAGTGTATATTGCCCTTGTATCGAAAGTACGTCCTGTTGGCCACAAATTTAAGAGCATCAGAAATACCTTGAATTTCGACTGGTGTAAGCTGTCCTTATTTGACAAACTTTCGACTTATAATGCCATGAACTTCGTCGATAGGTACGTTAGTCGTTAGGATAAAGAGATTTTGTACGTTAGTCGTTAGGATAAAGAGATTTTGCGTCAAGCGATGCAAGTATGAAGGGTATATTACATTTCAGTGTTCTAAGACCGTGCATTATTTTAAGAAGAAAATATTCCTAAAAGGTTTATCGACATGAGTAGTATCGGTCTACAAAAGAATTTTTTTCAATCAAGATTTTAGGAGCTCAGATTTTGCTGCAAATACATCAGAAGCGGAAATTAACACCTGTTGGCCAAATTATTCTTTACCAAAAATTAGGAATTGAAATGAGGTCGTGTTACGATTTTTTTATCTGAGTGTTAAGTGTTTTGGTTCCGGGAGTTTGGCAGGCCTGCGTTTGTAATATTTTTTTTTCTGTAGGTCTTATTATAAATGACGTAATTTTTTTATTTTTTTTTATTTTTTTATCGTGATTTTTCGAAGCAACACAGTGATTTGGAGTGTGAGATCTTCTTTTCAACTGGAAATAACTTTCAATGATCTTGAATAGAAGGTACAATGTACTGTTTTATATTATTATTTAACAAAACTTCTGAGAATCAAATTTACTCTTGGTAGCTCTTTTTTATTTAGGAGTCCACAGAGTGATGCATATACATCGTACAATCACCTGTACAATAGATTAAGTACCCGGTTTTGTGACGTGCGTGCACCGCAGGACGCACATGATATAAAGGCAGATAGCAGCGAGAGCATAAGTCCGCGTAGCTCAGTTGGGAGAGCGACTTATTCCGGAATGAGGGGACCCGGGTTCGATACCCGGCGTGGATAAAAATGATGGATACATTTTTTTCATTATAGTTTCTTATGGTAGGTAACACAGTACACAATAACTGGTGCACAAAATGGGGAAGAAAAACAAAATATCCTGTGCCACAACCAAAATTCATGCGATATACTATCCACGTTATTCGATCTCGGTACAGAACTTCAAAATTAAATACTTCGACAGACTATTCAAATTCAACAGTTAATTAAATGTTACCCGTATGTCCTCCGGAATATCGTGTAACATTGGAGGACCATGATTTCGTAGGTATGAATTTCGGAAAGGGGGCCTACAAATTAGTAAGTGTGGGAAAGCAATATATTCACCAAATAATTCCTACGGTATCGCATAGTACGAGGAAATAGTTAAACGAGGAAGAGTAGTTACCAAGTAAACAATTTAGAGAGCGCGGGAATTGGGAAAGAAAATCCGAGAAGCATAATGTGGACAGGCGTTCTAAGAGGATAATTATAATACCTATTTCATAATTTTTCTAAGACCTGGCTGAGCAGATTTCTTTCTTGAGGAGGAAATTCCTTATTTTTTTTTCATCATTCTTTTGAATTGTTTTTTTTATTTTATTTTGTGTTCCCCGAGCTCTCCGGAAATTCCAGTAAGAATACGCACGAAACACACCCCTAGGTTAGTAAAGAGAAAACTCGGAGGTTTTAGCAAGCAACGCTACGAGAATGAAATGCTCGCAATCACAGGTGGGGGCCAATTTACTGGACCTTTCGCTATTAACGAAGTCACGTTTTACGCACGCTAGCGGGCAACGAACAGGGCATATTTCTCGTAGTGGGCGTAACTGGTTGACACCAACAGAAAGAGTCATACAGGAAGCGTACGTGAAAATTCTAAGGCAGCGCGGACATCCCGCGGAGCAGTTGACAAGATAAAGGAATATTCATCTTCAAGAAAACTCGATGTTCTCAAGCCTTTGCCAACGAATCGGAGGGATTCCCATACAGGGATGTAAACCAATGCCGAAGCGAGGAAAAGCGGCCCAACCAATAAGGGGAGAACCATTTGGGTAGGACAGGAACACCCCCGAACCCCTTAAACATAGACGAGAGAAAAAGTTTTTTTTCAGGCGGAGATGATTTGGAGAGAACACGGGATGGAATGATGACTGCTATTTCTGGGTGAACGCAGAGAGGAAAGATGGACTCTAGATGAATCCTGGGCAGAATATCGCAGAAAGAATTAAGTTAGAGTTTTCCTGGGAGGACGCTCAAAATTGAGCAAGATGATTTCCAGGTGAAGGGAAGTATGATGTTTTCCCTGAGAGGTTTTTACGCAAATTTTGGGTGAAGCATCGAGTGATCTTATGCGGGCAGTGTGCATTCAGCAGGACCGGATGAGGTCCCAACCATAGACTTTATACCTATAAGTAATACCGGACGACAACGAAATAGATGAAAAGAAAAGAATTTGGTGAGAAAAATTTCATAATTCCCAATATCTCGTTAGCATGATCATGATTTTGTCTCCTATACATCCTCGGTAGAAAAGATAATTTTAATCTCTTGCAAGTGCTGAATAACATAATGTGTCTTATATTTTGCGGAAGGTGAACTTTAAAATATGATTGCGAATATCAAAAAGCATAATGAACTTAAAATATATTTTGGTTTAAATTAATAGAAATCTCCACCGATCAGTGTAATAGATTTTAAGGAAACACAAATGAAAATAAATTCTGTATTTTATAATGAAATTTACCCGAGTTTCTCAAATCTTTGAAAATTCAAAATAAGTGAATCTTTGTTTATTTTAACCTGAATAATTAAGTAGAACAATCGTAAAGTTTTGGTAGAGTAACAACTCCAAGATTTTAAGAAGAAAATAACTTTTAACATTTAGCAAACCCAGTCGCAGGAAAATAAAAGGTCCAAATCTGACATGAGTTTATTAAATTTCAAGCGGCATATGGAGGAATATGGGTTTCCCATGTTCTCCCATATGAAACACAACGCAATGCACCCGTCAACCCTGAACTTGGAGACCCTCCATTAGGGAACCCAACTTCACGGTAGACACCCATAGGCGGAAGATAATAGAGAGTAAAGAGTTACGAAAATTAACGGCCTTCTTAATAATTAATCCCACTGCAGCGAATAGGACGCAGCAGATGGTTCGCCCTCACATCGAGTAGGGGGTGGTAATATAAAACTGGTGCCGTGTGACCAGGATTTTTCAGTTCTTTGGTTAATTAATATAAAATTTGTGCTAGGACCAGGATTTCTTTGATCCTGTGGTTTAAAAAAAAAAAAGAATATTTGTTTTCGGTGGTCAGGATAATTAATCAAGTATACAGAATTAGCAGAATAATGCGATGTGTTTCTATTATCTCCTTCAATTCTGAGTAACAAGATGCAGGTTTTATAGAAAAATTAAGGAAATTGTAGCAAGATTTTAACTTCAAAAAAATAGTGAAGGTGAAATGCAAGTAAATAAGTTGCAGGAAATCAGATTATGCTGAAATAAATTTAAATTTCTAAGGAAATAGGCAGAAAAACAAATAAGAGTGATACTGCTAATTTAGCAAATGAATAGATGAAATCTTACAGAAAATACATGAAAATTAATAGTACGGAGAAAATAAATTTATACAAGTGTAATTCATGAATAATTTTGATTTATCGTTGAAAATCAAGGGAAAATTCCTTGCAAATCAAAGTGAAATTATTTTTGATGTGTTGTTTATTTGTGCATTTGAGTGTTGTGATTTTAAATCGGTAACTAGGAGGAATAATAGGTTCATTGATAACTTGGGGAATGTATAATTTAACGGTGAGGCACTGATAGAAGAGTAGTGATGAGAAGTTGTGGTGATATATATTTTAAAATCAAAAGTGCATTATTATTGAAGTGTGATTTTATTATGTGTGTTGATGCATTGATAAGAAACTGATAATTTAAGAAGGAATAGGCAGGTTAATTATTGATAAGAGGAATTAATTTTTTTTTCTGCAAGATATAGGAGCTAATAGAAGGTTAAGCAGTAATCTTGATTTGTTTTGGAAGACTAAAAGGGAATGTAATATCTAAGTGTGTGTTTTATTGTGCATTTAAATGTGTAGAGGTACTTGGGAGTGTAGACAGAGAGTAGTTAAGTGGATTAATATTTGGGAAAGAGTAATAAAAAGGACTAGTGCAAGAAGAATTGGTAGGAGTAATAATTGGATAATGCTGGAACAAATTTTTGAAATGAAAATAGTGTTTATGGAAGTGTGATTTATTGTGCTTTAAATGTGGGATTGCATCCACCAAGGGAAGTAGACAGAGGTTATTGCTAGTATACTAAAATTTAATGAATTTAGGAAGTCAGCATAAGTATTTGAGGTGTGGTTCTAATTTCTTGAAAAAGTGGTTATCGTATTAATTTTGTTACAAGTGCATAATTTGATCTCAAATGTTTCTAGTGTATTTATATATATATTTAAGACGTTCAAATTTATTACATATCTTAGTGTGAAGTGCTGGTTGTATATGTGCATATTTTGAGGGAATTTTGTTTAGTGTGTCGCGAGTTAGGTAGAGTTAAGTTGAAAGCCGAATGCAATTTAGGAGTAAGCTAGGAACGTTAATCATCTTATTCGTAGACAATTGTTTTCTGATCATAAGTCAAGTGGGTTAGCAGACGAAGCAGCGAGTTACGTTAGAGTGAATTTTTTATTTTTACGTGGTAGCTTCACCGGAATTTTTCTAATTTTATGCGACTTTACGAGATTACGAAGCATATAGTAGAAGCCGTGGGAATTTAAGTTAGTAAGGTTAAAGAATAAATATATGGCTAACCAACAGAACGGAGAACAGAGCAACGGTGAACAGAATTTTGTTTCGGAAAATTGCATAGTTGATCAACAGAACCAGGAGAACGACCTTCAGGGCACTCTAGAAGGGGAAGCCGTGTCAGAAAATTGTGTAGTAGCCCCGCAGAACGTACCAATAATGGCGGGAATGTTGGCGTATATCCCCACATTCAGCGGATCGGATGAAAATCTGACCGCACGTCAATTTTTCGAAACGTTGGAGAGCACCGCCGAACTGTCAGGATGGAACGACGCCGTTAAAATTTTATCAGCTAAAGCAAAATTCAAAGGAGCCGCCAGTCACTTTCTTTCGGAGGCCGTCGATATTAGGAGGGAGACCGAGTACGAACGATTTAAGCAGGCGATAGTACAAAGATTCGACGCATTGCAACCGGTTACCGTGAGAATGCAGAAATTTACGACTTGCCGACAAAAACCAGGAGAACGGGTGGCCGAGTATGTAGCTCGTCTTAACGGCTTAGCTTATTCCTACATGGAGACGATGGATTTAGAAAATGAGCAAGTGCGAGGACTGGTAGACAGCACTAAAATGTCGCAGTTTTTGAATGGATTAAACCCCAAATTGAGGCGCACGGTTTTATCCTTCGCCCCGGAAAATTTTCAGGCAGCAGTTCAGAGAGCGCTGGCCGAAGAGTCTCACAATCTCTTATTAGACCGGGACGTTAACGCTTACGATGCACAGCAGGAATCGAGTTCGATCCCAGGGACTTCACAAGGGCAACAGAGCAATTCAACGGACCAGATAGCCGATTTGTGTTCTATGATGGCGAAGCAGCTAGCAACTCATGAGATGCAGGTGAACGCTCTGAAAAGTGAGGCAGATAATTTGAGGGAAAGGCTAAGGCAAGCAGAGAATTCGCACCGGACGCACGTAAATCGCATTAGAAATTTCCAGAGCGCTAATTATCAATCTAGGGGAAATTTACCCGACGTAGGCATTACTTCGGCCATCTGCTATAACTGCGGCGATTTTGGCCATATCAAGCGATTTTGTTATCTAAATAATCGGGAAGGAGCAGTTTATACGCAACCATCGCAGCAAGCTCAAAGAGGTTCATGGGACAGGGCACCCAACCCTTCGTACCCGCGACAGCAGAATAACTTCTCCCCTGGCGACAGCCGCGGTAATCAGTACCGCTCCTACAGGAACTACAGCGCCACTTACCGAGAGGACGCTCACGTCCCACAGAATCCAAGGAATTTAGGAAACAGAAGAGAAAACCGCGTTCGTTTCGAAGAGGATGCACCAGGAAGAGATTGCAATAGGTATTCCAGACAAAATTCGCGTCCTTTAAACTAATTTCGGGTCAAGATAAGGGGACCGCCCTTGGCCGGAATTATAATAAGGTCCGTGGAGTTACTTTAACAAATTGTTACGTCCGAGGTGATGGAGCACTCCCGTTAGTGAAAGTTAGGATAGGAGATACTCACGCGTTTGCACTCATCGACAGCGGAGCATGTATCTCAATCTTTTGTGCTTCACTATTAGAGGAGATAAAGGGAAAGATTCGTATACGTGACTTAGGATCAGCAGTTTTAGTGAAAGGCATTACTGGAAGCACTTTACCTACATCTCAGTGCTATGAGATACCGGTAGAAATCGGAGGAGAAACCATTTTACATCCCTATCACGTTACTCAGCGGAAGTTGCATCAAGATTATTCTCTAATCTTAGGCTGGGATCTATTGAAGGAGCACGGATACGTATTCGACGCAGGAAAAGGAATTTTGAAACGGGAAAGCAGAGCAAATTTAGCTACGGCAGAGTACGGTAGAGGAAGGAATAACCGGAAAAGAAATTTTAAAGGAAAAGCACGTCAGTCGAAAATTCGAACCCAGGCCTTGTCCGTACCTTCAGCGGAAAGGACCAATCCCATTAACCCCGACGTAACCAAGATAGGAAGGACCGTCCATAAGGAACTCATCCCACCGTATTCGGAAAGGGTTATTCGGATCCGATGTGGGAAATTTTCGGGATGTCAGGTTAACCAAGTGCTAGTACAGCCGTTAGAAAGATACGCCCAGGGAAAAGTACGCTTGGGTCGTTCAGTAAACACGCTGGACAAATCAGGCATCATACCCGTATTGATAGCTAACCTCACAAATCGTCCCATTCACTTCAATAAGAAGACCAGATTAGCGAAAATTCAACCAATTGTATACGGAAATTTGCAAGAAGCTGCGGCGAAACAAGAGAAGTATGCAGACAGGCACGCTGCGGAAAAGAATCTACATTTAGGCGACAGAGTATTTTTGCACACCCCTTTTTCACAGCCACATTTATCGCGTAAGCTAGCTCGAACTAACTGCGGAGATTGGGAGATAGTTTCGTTCCCCACCCCAGTAAATGTTCAGTTGAGGTCAGTCGAAAATCCGAACAAATATCAGACCGTGCATAAAAATCGAGTCTTTAAGCGGACTGAACGCCTACCCCAGCTTATAGCAGAGTCACCGGTACAGGACAATATAGAGGTACAAGTACCCAGACAATCGCAGGATTTCTCTGACGACGGATCGGAGAGCACACAGGACTACGACTATCTGGATTGGGTCGATTTTCCCAGAGTAGTCATGCCGCAACCGACAAGCAGTAGAGCAATGCCGCCCGTAAGTCAACCGCCCAACATCGGAGTACCGATAAATTCGCCGCCCGCTACGTCGAGTTCAGCGCGAAGGGAGACAAGCAGGGAAGTACCGCTGCCCTCGCAACATGTTGAAGAGCCGAGGCGCACACAGGCAATCGCGGAACCAACGGAGGAGACCATACCGTCACAGGATTCCTATCAGGAAAGTAGCAGCCGACAAACACAAGAAGCAACGCGCCAAAGGGTTATTAGAGATCCATATCTACTACGTTCGCAGGACAGAATTCAGCAAACAGCAGCAATACACCCCACAGCAAATTCACAAGGGCCCAACACTTTGGAAATAGGCCTGAATCGCACGTACCCAAAGGAAATTGTGGTCAGCGACTCGACCGAAAGACTTGAGCAGCCGGAAGATACTAGCTTAGTAAATAGAATGTTGAAAAGTCTCAGTCAACCCAATAATCCAGAGGGAACCTCTTGGTTCGATTTAGCCGACCGCTATTTGTCGCAGCGCATTCAAGAAAACCTAAGCGCAGGGACACCAGAAGGAGCACCCGTCAATAATCTTTATCCACAGTGGAGGAAAATCGTAGCGAAACCTCAGGAATCGTGGGTTTAAGCCCGAGGAAGTAGGAAGAACGCTGGGCGAAGATAAAAAATGCGTGTGTGTTGTGAAAAAAAACAGCGATGCGCAATAAGAGGGAAGATCCCTGAATTTTCACGGTAAACGTTTAGCAGAAAATAAATTTGATAGGTGAAAAAAAGAAAAAAAAAATAACAATTTTTGCGATCTGATCAGTAATCGAAAATAATTCGTAAAAGAGTCTAGCTAGAAAATGGTGTATAAACATGGAAGAATATGCAGGAAGTAATTAATAATATTCATAGCAGGACCGCAGCCTAGTACGTGCATCGCAATCTTTCCAGTTTTGAGTTCACGAACCACGGAAAACTAGAAAAAAAATTTTTGTTTTGCTACGATAAGGGAAAAATTAATATTAAGTAAGGAAAATACATTACGTAAGTAAAAAGAGAAAGAATGGGTCAGAGATTAAGCGCCCAGCAGGGAAAAAAAAAAAAACCTGTGGAGGAAGCAATGTTTTTATTTCAGAGGAAAGACTGAACGGTAGCAATCATTCCTTTTAAAAAAAAAAAAAAAAAAAAAATATTTTGTAGGAAGAGGAAAAAAAAAGGAGGAAAAATAATAATTTTCCGCTCAAATTTTATTAATGATAGGCAGTAGGAGGATAAGCGAAGGTAATCGTAGGCAGAATGACGTCGCTCATGCACGGGGCTTGCAAGAGTAGAGGATACGGACGGACCGTGTTTCCAGTTTGAGAAACCCCGTACTCAAACTGGCTGGCAAGGAGCAAAAGGAAGAATGGGAAGACGCCATCTTGGGCCGCCATCTTGAAGCAAGAATGCAAAGAAGGAAAATTTATCGGTAAAAGAACGGGAACGCTCGGTAAGATATTTTGTACAGCAACGGCCGAGCATTTCAAAGGATGGAAACTATAAACGGGAGCACAGCACGACGAAGAAAAAATTAATTTTTTCTCTCAAAACTTTCTGAAGCATAGGCCGGAGTAATATATCACTAGAGAAAAAAAAACGTAAGCACCTTCTGCGGAGAAATGGCCGTGCGGAAACACCGACGGAATGCAATGAGAATAGCAGCGTATCGGATAATGCAGTGGTTCAAAATTACTATCCATGGCAGGTATTCAAAGCAATTAAAATACGCGAACCTGAAACAAAACATGGTATAAGAAAGTAGCAACAAACATGATCGATGCGTAGCCTAAACGTCACCTAACATGGCCTAACCATAACCTATCGAAATGACAGTAAAAAGCACTTACCTTGAAGAGAAATATCCAAAGGTACTATATTTTTTTTGTTTTGTTTTTTGTGGATAGTAGGAAAATTCAGTTTTAATTGATAAGGAAGGCAAGTATAACGGAAGAAAAGTATAGAAATGAAATCGAGGTAGAAATGCACTAGGTACATCGTGAGGTTAGAGGTTGAGTAAAGCAGAAGAGGAAATTTGAATGACAAGTGCACCAGACGAAAAGAAGCGTGATGTTTCAATGAAATCCGTCAGCAAACTGAGCACTGACCGGCAGAAATTAGAGGGGTGGTTTTAGCCCCAGGTAACAGAATACTAAGTGGATGCTTCTACATAGGCTAAACAAGAAGCCTCCGATGTAAGCAAAACATGCAAGAGGCTACGCTATTGTGCGCTCACTTACACCCACAGGCATCAGCGCAGGTGTTTCAGATTTCGAGCCGTGAGAGACGGTCAACACAGGAACGACCCAAAATTTTTGGAGCGACGAATTTGCAGGGGTGACATCGCCCAAAGGGGACCCTCGCAAGCATTTTCGAGGAAATCCCCTATTTTCCGAAATCATCGGCGTTCCTTAAATGGTCGCCGCACACCTGCGAATACACGAGAAAAGCATCTGGTCGTGAAATCAGAAATAGCCAGGAATGAGAATACAATGGTAATACGCGAGAAAAAAAGAGAGAGAAGAAAAAAAAAGAGTAAAGCACTAAAGATAAAATGGCAAGAAATAGTTCAGCAAAGAACTAACGATTAAGTTAAACAACGTAAAAGGGAAATAAGCGACTATACGCGGGTACTATCTGGTAGACAATACGACAAACACGAAAAGGGAAATTAATAATTTTTCTTTTAGAAGTAGTAGACGCACCAGCGAATGGAAATAATAGCTGCAGAATAGATAAATGGGAAGGAAACAACCGTTATTTAATTATAATTTAGTAAGCTTAAGAAACACGAGTGATGAGATTTTTATTTTTGTTGTTTTGTTGGAGAAAACCTACAAGTAGAAAAAAAAAAAAAAAAATACAATTAGAGAAAAGGGAAGCCTGGGATGGAATGCGCTTCGGAATTTCGAAAAAAAATATATATATAAATAAATATGCACATAAAAACCCCTCGCTTCTCGTAGGTCAGAGTGAAACGAGCTTTTCGAAGGAAATATTACTAGTTCTTAATGTAAAGTGTATATAATGCATGTGCAAGAGAAATACCGAGGTGATAAGGAGTGATTTCATGTGTATGTTTGTTTTGAGATAATTATGGCCGACAAGTGTTGACAGAACCATTACCACTTTTAGGGTATTTGAAGAGAGTGACATTCGTCAATAAAATGGACAAGATGAACGTGATTGCGTTCGCCGTGGTAATCTGGACAGTTAGCGGAGTAGCTGCTAATCACGAACTTTGTCATTTCAAGGGAGATAAATATCAGTGCACTGTAGCATCTCGTGCCGAACTTTTGAAACTAGGAATGCCGCGGAGTGCTTGTCATGCACATTCATGCGACGAGTGCGTGAAAGCCTGGAGGACATTCATTACGCACAACCATGAGCTTATCGAACCGAGAAATTTCTTCGTTCAGCAGGAACCGAACCCACAAGGAGCCCTTTCATTAATGGAGTGCACAAGAGACGGTTTACACTGTGCCTGCACAGCCGATGCACCGTGCAGTGGAACGAGCGAATATTGTGCACTGGCGAGCTGTGTGAATAAATCCGTCACTACGTGCAACTGCCGCCTGACGCCAGCAGTATCTACACTGATACATGAAGCGGAAGGACTACGGATTTCGAACCCAGCGCTGATCTCTTTCACAGAGTGCGTTGGAAAACCGCGCACTAATATTTTACCTCGGCGCCGTCACCAGAGACATTTGCTGTCTGACGAAGAGGCAGTATTTCAAGGGGAAAATATCAAAGTATCATACAACGACCCAATCATCACCAGCTCACTTCCAGGAACCCTGGTGATTCGAGTTCGAGGTATGGAGCGGGTTATCACTTTAAGGAACGCTCCGTATCAGACATCATTGCCACCGGAACTACTAGAGCTTTCTGCGGAACTAACTTTGATTTTCGTTACCACGGATGGAAAAACCCTAAGGGGTGCTTTGCAAATCGTAGGTAGAACAACGTGTAGACCCCTACAGTGCATACTGTGTCGTGAGATGCTACGACAGCTAAAGTGTTTACCCCACGCAGTCACTTATGTAGTGTATATTGTGCTAGTTTTAATTTCAGCGGTAACCTTTCTATATGCCAGGAAAGTAGTAATTAGCATCTGGAAGCTGTTGTGTGGAGTCGGAATAATTCTTTGGAAGTCATATAGATTCCTCAGAGGAACAACGTTTGTGGCAGTAAAGACAGGAGCCCTAACAGGAAATGTTTTACGTAACGGAGTAAATCAGATGCACGAATATTTGGAGAGGCAAGTTGCCCGTCCAGCGGCGCAACCGCCTTTACACGGACTGGTACTTTTGAGCTTATTTCTGTTGGTAAACGGAACTTCCGCGGAATGTAACGCACATTCGATTGTTGCATCAAAGGTGAAGGAGTGCACGGACTCAGAGGTAGAGCACAACTGCCGTCTAACTACTAATGCGCAGGTAACCCTAATGAATTTGGGGCATGAACAATGCATATGGTTTACGGACCAGGAAAATGACCATACACTTTTTTCCTTGAAAGTAACCTACCAGCAGGCAAACTGTATCTGGCACACGACGAGAGACTATTTTACGCACGTGACTACAATGCGTTATCTCAGCCAATTGGTTTGTGCAAATCACGAGACTTGCAATTGGGGAAAAGGATGTGTGCGATCAAAACAATTTGACGCACTGACAAAACAATCGCTAGACTGGCCCGGCATCACAGGCTGTCAGCCGTCCGACAGTGGGTCCACGTCATGCTGGATCATTGACTCGCAACATTGCCATTTCTTTCGAATATGGCTGGAAGCAGATTTCCTGCGAGCATACGACGTACGCAGAATAGTATCGATGCAGTGTAGTTATCAGCTACTAATTCAACAGCACAACAACGACACCGTAGAGACTCTGACGGTTAAGAACCAAGCCACGACCTCTACGGGCATCACAGTGCAAGTAGTCGGATCACTGGACCAGCCTACACAAATCGTGAACACACATCTGATCTCTCGAGTGGGAAACCCTCAAGAGAGTTATATTGAAAGGGCAAGCTTACCTTCACGACCGATGAAAGGACATATCGGCGATACGCAGAGCAACGAATCGATGTCGAAAAATTTTATCTTCGACGAAAGCATGTTTTCTTGTAGCTATTATGAGGACTCTATGAAATACCACCGACAACAGTCGTATTTACTGAGTATGATAGAACAAAAAAAGAGCGCCTTACCAATGGCATCAGCATGGCATCAACTGAAGGTTGACGGAAATGGCCAACTTGTTTCGGAACTGTTACACTCAGCCCCTATAGTGGTAAATCTTCAATTCCAGAAGTACAAGTACTCGATCGAAACCAGAACTGTCTGCCCAAAATTCACGGAGGCAGAAATCAAGGTAACAGGCTGTTTTGCATGCGAGCCCTTGGCTACGGTAGAGATCGAAGCTTTCTCATCGTGCGCAGCCGGGATTGTGGACGTTCACTTCGAAAAACTCACGGTGCACACTCGATCGGTAAAACTACAGACGGAAAGACGAACGATCAAGATAAATGTTACCAGGAACTATTCCTCGGCGCAATGGCACGGCACCCATATGAACTGAACGTGGAGATGGTGTTAGCCTACATCACTCCCGTCGGTTAGGCTGATCTCCAAAGGAACTCTGAGAAACTAGCTGAGTGCTTAAGAGATGGGAACGCCCAAAACCGAAACCATATCGCCCAACGGAGGCGCGTACCCGAGCAAATATTGTGTGTCGCCGAGAAGACGGCGGCTGAAGAAATCTGTCACTATCGGAAAGAATTCATATATATATATATATATATACAGTGCATATGTTATCTGTCAATGTCAAACTTAGAATTAGATTCGGTGGAGGAATTTAATATTTATTGAACATTGTTATAATAATCTTACTCGTAGTTTTATGCTTATTGTATGTGCTTATAATTACATTATGTATCATATATGCGCATAAGTTTTCGCAAATGATTGTAATTCATCGCATGTTGAAATGAGCGAAAACGAGCAGCCTTGCAAGAGAGGAAGGAATCCACAGCACCTAACTTTGGGGGACAAAGCTCTTCAACCCTATGGGAGAGGGAGATAATGTTACCCGTATGTCCTCCGGAATATCGTGTAACATTGGAGGACCATGATTTCGTAGGTATGAATTTCGGAAAGGGGGCCTACAAATTAGTAAGTGTGGGAAAGCAATATATTCACCAAATAATTCCTACGGTATCGCATAGTACGAGGAAATAGTTAAACGAGGAAGAGTAGTTACCAAGTAAACAATTTAGAGAGCGCGGGAATTGGGAAAGAAAATCCGAGAAGCATAATGTGGACAGGCGTTCTAAGAGGATAATTATAATACCTATTTCATAATTTTTCTAAGACCTGGCTGAGCAGATTTCTTTCTTGAGGAGGAAATTCCTTATTTTTTTTTCATCATTCTTTTGAATTGTTTTTTTTATTTTATTTTGTGTTCCCCGAGCTCTCCGGAAATTCCAGTAAGAATACGCACGAAACACACCCCTAGGTTAGTAAAGAGAAAACTCGGAGGTTTTAGCAAGCAACGCTACGAGAATGAAATGCTCGCAATCACAGGTGGGGGCCAATTTACTGGACCTTTCGCTATTAACGAAGTCACGTTTTACGCACGCTAGCGGGCAACGAACAGGGCATATTTCTCGTAGTGGGCGTAACTGGTTGACACCAACAGAAAGAGTCATACAGGAAGCGTACGTGAAAATTCTAAGGCAGCGCGGACATCCCGCGGAGCAGTTGACAAGATAAAGGAATATTCATCTTCAAGAAAACTCGATGTTCTCAAGCCTTTGCCAACGAATCGGAGGGATTCCCATACAGGGATGTAAACCAATGCCGAAGCGAGGAAAAGCGGCCCAACCAATAAGGGGAGAACCATTTGGGTAGGACAGGAACACCCCCGAACCCCTTAAACATAGACGAGAGAAAAAGTTTTTTTTTCAGGCGGAGATGATTTGGAGAGAACACGGGATGGAATGATGACTGCTATTTCTGGGTGAACGCAGAGAGGAAAGATGGACTCTAGATGAATCCTGGGCAGAATATCGCAGAAAGAATTAAGTTAGGAGTTTTCCTGGGAGGACGCTCAAAATTGAGCAAGATGATTTCCAGGTGAAGGGAAGTATGATGTTTTCCCTGAGAGGTTTTTACGCAAATTTTGGGTGAAGCATCGAGTGATCTTATGCGGGCAGTGTGCATTCAGCAGGACCGGATGAGGTCCCAACCATAGACTTTATACCTATAAGTAATACCGGACGACAACGAAATAGATGAAAAGAAAAGAATTTGGTGAGAAAAATTTCATAATTCCCAATATCTCGTTAGCATGATCATGATTTTGTCTCCTATACATCCTCGGTAGAAAAGATAATTTTAATCTCTTGCAAGTGCTGAATAACATAATGTGTCTTATATTTTGCGGAAGGTGAACTTTAAAATATGATTGCGAATATCAAAAAGCATAATGAACTTAAAATATATTTTGGTTTAAATTAATAGAAATCTCCACCGATCAGTGTAATAGATTTTAAGGAAACACAAATGAAAATAAATTCTGTATTTTATAATGAAATTTACCCGAGTTTCTCAAATCTTTGAAAATTCAAAATAAGTGAATCTTTGTTTATTTTAACCTGAATAATTAAGTAGAACAATCGTAAAGTTTTGGTAGAGTAACAACTCCAAGATTTTAAGAAGAAAATAACTTTTAACATTTAGCAAACCCAGTCGCAGGAAAATAAAAGGTCCAAATCTGACATGAGTTTATTAAATTTCAAGCGGCATATGGAGGAATATGGGTTTCCCATGTTCTCCCATATGAAACACAACGCAATGCACCCGTCAACCCTGAACTTGGAGACCCTCCATTAGGGAACCCAACTTCACGGTAGACACCCATAGGCGGAAGATAATAGAGAGTAAAGAGTTACGAAAATTAACGGCCTTCTTAATAATTAATCCCACTGCAGCGAATAGGACGCAGCAGATGGTTCGCCCTCACATCGAGTAGGGGGTGGTAATATAAACCCCTGGGAATTTCTCCTATTACCACAAATTTTTTGTCATATAGATATTTAAAAAGTGAGAACGAAGTTGTTCCGTTTAAGTAACAAAGGAATTACAGAAAGGTTTCTGAATATTTGAGATTTTTCGTTAACACGTCTTGAAAACGGTAAATAAACGTCCATATAAGAAAGGACTTGCGCAAAGGTTTCTGAAAGTTCAGAATTTTCCGTTAACACCTCTTGAAGATGGTAATTTACCGTCAATATCAGGAAGGAGTTGCAGAAAGGTTTCTGAAAATCCAGAATTTTTTTTGTTAATACATGCTAAAATTTATAATTTACTGTCAATATTAAGGAAGGAATTGTGGAAAGGTTTCTGAAAGTTCAGAGTTTTCCGTTAACACCTCTTGAAAATGGTAATTTACTGTCAATATAAGAAAGGAATTGCGGAAATGTTTCTGAAATTCCAGAGTTTTTTTGTTAACACATGTTGAAATTGGTAATTTACCGTCAATATATAATAGAGGAATTGTGGAAAGGTTTCTGAAAGTTCAGAATTTTCCGTTAACACCTCTTGAAAATGGTAATTTACTGTCATATAAGGAAGGAATTGCGGAAAGTTTTCTGAAAATCCAGAATTTTTTTGTTAACACATGTTGAAATTGGTAATTTATCGTCAATATATAATAGAGGAATTGTGGAAAGGTTTCTGAAAGTTCAGAATTTTCCGTTAACATCTCTTGAAAATGGTAATTTACTGTCAATATAAGGAAGGAATTGTGAAAATGTTTCTGAAAATCCAGAATTTTTCTTTTAACACTAGTTAAAATTGGCAATTTACCGTTAATATAGGAAAGGAATTGTGGAAAGGTTTCTGAAAGTTCAGAATTTTCCGTTAACACCTCGTGAAAATGGTAATTTACTGTCAATATAAGGAAGGAATTGCAGAAAGGTTTCTGAAAATCCAGAATTTTTTTGTTAACACATGTTGAAAATGGTAATTTACCGTCAATATAAGAAAACATTTACGGAAAGGTTTCTGAGGATTCAGAATTTTTCTCGCGTAAAAATCGTGAAATTCAGTTTTTTTTCGGTCACTTCACGGAAAAAATTTGTATCAAAAATCTGGTTCGTTAAATTAATTAACGGAAGGAATCACGGAAAGTGGTTTGTGAATTTCAGAATTTTTTTCACACTGTGGGCATGTATGCACATATCGTATTACAGCGACAAAGGGCTATTTTTTGTCCACACTGTACATCGGTCAGAAATTATATACCAGACTCACTTAGAAGACAAAGACAAAAAAAAAAAAAAAAAAAAAGGTACTTTAAATTCCGTGCGTTTTTCTGTAATGAAGCATATGTTTAATACCGGATGACCAGTCTTTCTGAAACATTGTTCTTCAAGCATTTATTTCCTCTTTGGTCTTTTTGTTGGTGTTCTATTCATGCGCAGAATTAATAAAAAATATAAGGAAAAGAACGGGATATTTTAAGAACCAAAATACATCCTTAAGAATCTTGCTTAAAACGCTGCGAGAAGCGAACAATAAGCTGACTCATGTTCGAAAACTACGCTTTCGTTAAAATATACTTTTTTTGTTTTTTTTAGTAAAAACATTTCTGAAAAACGTTGTGTTCCATTCCTTTGAACGACTAGGAACGCGTTCTTTTTCTCTCTGCAGAAAACGCTGTAGGAATTATATACTCTTGCTGGTTTTTTGAAGCATGCTGCTGTCAAAGGATGATTTATTTTATTATAAATTGTTCCGTTTCCTTGGTCGACAGCGGACATCTACCAGACAGTTGAAGTCGTAATGGACGGTCGTTCCACTTGAGTGCGGAAAATAACAAACCACTCACAATGGCTCAAAAATAGCAGTAATAATATCGAGACTGTTTTACTATCATTTCTCCCCGTTTCTCAGCGAAATGGAATGTGGGTGTTTGTATTTCAAGAGAAGACGGATCCGAGCTTTCATATCGTTATCTTGTCCCTTTATTTTTATTATTATTATTTTGTGCCCATTCACAGTAATAGTTGAATCGTTTATATGCAAATTCGACTTGCTGGTGGAAAAGGTCAAACCGTTTATATCAGAGGAAACACACTATTCCTCGTAGATCCTTGAATGAATGCATCCTTTTCGGAGTCTCGTTTGAATACGATCTCAGAAAATTACTCTTACTGCCGTACGATTTTATAGTGACTGCAGCTTGCTTCTGTCTTTTTTCTATTTATTTAATAAAAAATTTCCATTTCGCAAAGGTTCCGCGGAAACTTTGGTATTTCGACAGATATTTCATTATCACTAATTCCGCTGGGTTTTTTTTTTTTTTAAACTAAGTGGTGGGAAATTTCGCGATTTTAACGAAATTTCCGTTTTGAGAAGTTTCCGCGGGAACTTCGGTACAGATTTTCCGTTGCCACTAATTCCTTTCAATTATTGTATAATGAACCCCGCACCTTTTCGTCTCTTTATGACGCTGTAAAAAAATGTCTGAAATTCACGGGCAACTTTCCATCATTTCTTTCGTGAATTAACGAAGCACGTTTCTGATTAAACTCTTTCCGTGAAATGATGAAAAAAACCTGAATTTCACGGATTTTTTGTACCACGAGAAAATTCTGAATTTTCAGAAATCTTTTCACCGTTTGTTTTACACTGAAGAGCAATTGAATTAGAGACAGCTGGCGTTTTGCAAATGTAGCGCTGTGGGCGGCCCTGTAAACGGAAACGACATGACGTATGCAGCGATCCGACAATATAAGGAGTGATGCGACGGGAATCAGTAAGAGTCGGACACAGTATGGGTAAGACGAAGGATCTAAGCGCATTTGATCATGGGCAAATTGCCAGGGCCCGACAAATGGGTCACTCCATCTCGTAAGTCGTGCAGGCACTGGGATTTTCACGAGCCACTGTGTCACGGGTGTACCGTGAGTACATCGAATTCGGTAAAACCATCCCTGCAATGGCCAACTGCCGTGCACAACAGCTTGCGGATGAGCGGGATCATCGTCGGCTAGCTTGCATTGTAACAGCAGATAGACGGGCCACAGTGCAAGAAATCACTCGGCAATTTAACGCTGGTGCACAAAAACGTGTAAGCAGCCACACCATCCAGAACCATCTCCTCGCTATGGGGTACAGAAGCCATCGTCCCACGAGGGTACCGCTGCTGACCGCACATCACAGGGTGCAAAGATTAGCATGGACACGGGAACATCGCCACTGGACCCTAGACACGTGGAAAAATGTTGCCTGGACTGATGAGTCGAGATTCACGTTGGTACATGCGGATGGCAGGATACGAGTACGGCGCAAACCACATGAAGCGATGGATCCTTCTTGCCAGCAGGGTACTCTTCAAGCTTGTGGGGTTGACATTCTCGTCTGGGGACTGTTTACGTGTACTGAAATGGGACCTCTGGTACGTGTGACATCGTCCCTCACAGATAAACGTTACCGGGATATCCTGGACGACCATTTGCTCCCGTTTGTGCGTCTTCAACATCCCATTGGGGACCTCATCCTGCAACAAGACAATGCACCGTGCCATCGCTCCCGAATTGTATCCGAATGGTTGGATGAACACTCCACCGACGTGACCTCGCTTCCTTGGCCAGCTAGTTTCCTGACCTCAATCCCATCGAGCACATCTGGGATGCCATCGAGAGAGATGTTCAAGGCTGTGACCCCCTCCATCAAATCTTCGTGAACTGTGGGAGTTTGTTCAGGGGTCGTGGATCCGTATGCCTTCCCAACACTTCCGGTGTCTTGTCGAGTCCATGCCGAGACGAATCGCCGCCGTCATCAGGGCGAAAGGTGGTGCTACACGTTACTAGACAGGTATCTCTCATTCAAGTGCTCTTCAGAATATATTTACGATAAATTACTGTTTTAGAGTGGTGTTAACGGAAAGTTCTGAATTTTCAGAAACTTTTTCGCAATTCCTTTCGTTTATTAACGGAAAATCTCCGTTCTCACTTTTTCGATATCCGTATGACGAGAAATGACCGGTAATAGGAGCGATTGGTGAGAATACTTCAGGTTTGATTAATCTTTAAATTTCAATCATCTGTCGAATTAAGACGTTCCGTAGCAAGATCTGATATTGTGGATAGCATATCGCTTGGATTTTGTTTATTGTTGCACAAGATATTTCTTCTCCTCTCCCCTGTTTCGCGCACCAGCTATTTGTTATACAGTATATCTTCATTCTGACAAAGAAATTAATCGGCGTACAGAACTTGCCTGGGGAGCTGTAGGAAGAAACAGCACAATTTTCAAGAGCAATGTGCCGTTATGTGTTAAAAGAAGTGTTTGATCAATGCATCCTTCCAGTGCTTACGTATGGTGCAGAGAGGTGGACCTTAACTAAAAGAGACATACAAAGGCTGCAGACAACTCAAAGCAGCATGGAGAGGTGCATGCTTGGTGTAACCAGGAGAGATAAAAAGAGGAACTCGTGGATCCGAAAAATGACAAGAGTGGAAGACATCATGATCAGAGTTAAATCCCTGAAATGGCAATGGGCTGGACATACTGCCAGAAGGACAGACCATAGATGGACAGCCGAAATTTTAGATTGGATTCCAAGGGACAGGAAAAGACCCAGAAGAAGACCACATGGGAGATGGGTGGATGAAATTCGAAAGTATGCGGGAGTGACATGGAGGCGACTGGCACAAGACAGACCGTTGTGGAGGAAACTTGGGGAGACCTTCGTCCAGCAGTGGATTGATAGCGGCTGACAATGATGATGATGATATCTTCATTCTATAAGGTTTTTTATTGTGGGGCCTATTATGTAGATGTGCCAGTCGAAGAGAAAACTGAGATTGGGGCAACGGTTCGGGCGTGGTGGGGCGGCAAAGTTCCCATATAAAGTCTATGGAAGAAGCGTGTGACCCTTATCTTCATCAGGCGCTCAGTTCAATGTCACACTTGGTGTGTGCATGGTGTTGTTCTATGATCAGTCTTAAAGTAAGTAAATACTTTATTGCGCACTTACCCTTAACAGAATGTCTCTCTTGCAGAAAAAAAAAATAAATAAAAAATAAATGGAACGTAAGAGCCTTACTGGAAGGCGTGAGTGATCAATGGGTCGCAACTACATGTCTCCGAAAAGAGAGAATGAAGAGTATTCGGAACGCGAATCTTATTCCAACAACATTTACAAACACAGTTGTGACTGAAGATGTGAGTGAAAGTGTGCTGAAGCCATCGCGTAGACCACTGCGCCACTGGGGCGGCTTTCTTTTTCTTTTCTTTATTTGATGGGAGGTTTAACAACCACAGTGAGCAACTCAATGGGCTATAAGCAGTCGCCCGTCTCTAATTTAGGGTCACTGGTTCCAGGGAAGGGAGAGAGAGCCAGTGCTCTAAGACAAACACAACATCCATGCCTCACCGGGATTCGAACCCGGAGCCCTTTCGGACGAATGATCAGAAGCAATCGATAAGGCCACTGGGGCGGCTTTTTTTTTTTTTTTTTTTTGATTGGAGGTTTAACGACCACCGTAAGCAATTCAGTGGGCTATAAGCAGTCGCCCGTCTCTAATTTAGGGCCACTGGTTCCAGGGATGGGAGAGAGCCAGTGCTCTAAGACAAACACAACATCCATGCCTCACCGGGATTCGAACCCGGAGCCCTTTCGGACGAATGATCAGATGCAATCGATAAGGCCACTGGGGCGGCTTTTTTTTTTTTTTGATTGGAGGTTTAACGACCACCGTAAGCAATTCAGTGGGCTATAAGCAGTCGCCCGTCCCTAATTTACGGTCACTGGTTCCAGGGAAGTGAGAGAGCCAGTGCCGTAAGACAAACACAACATCCAGGTCTCACCGGGATTCGAACCCGGACCCCTTTCGGACGAATGATCAGAAGCCATCGCTTAGACCACTGGGGTGGCTTTTTTTTTTTTTTTTTTGATTGGAGGTTTAACGACCACCGTAAGCAATTCAGTGGGCTATAAGCAGTCGCCCGTCCCTAATTTACGGTCACTGGTTCCAGGGAAGTGAGAGAGCCAGTGCCGTCCAGGATTCGAACCCGGAACGAATGAGAGATGCAATCGATAAGGCCACTGGGGCGGCTTTTTTTTTTTTTTGATTGAGGTTTAACGACAAACACAGCAGGCCGTTCATCCCTAATTTACGGTCACTGGTTCCTCAGTGCCGTCGATGCCTCACCGGGATTCGAACCCGGAGCCCTTTCGGACGAATGATCAGATGCAATCGATAAGGCCACTGGGGCGGCTTTTTTTTTTTTTGATTGGAGGTGTAACGACCACCGTGAGCAACTCAGTGGGCTATAAGCAGTCGCCCGTCCCTAATTTACGGTCACTGGTTCTAGGGAAGGGAGACAGCCAGTGCTGTAAGACAAACACAACATCCATGCCCCACCGGGATTCGAACCCGGACCCCTTTCGGACGAATGATCAGAAGCCATCGCTTAGACCACTGCGGCGGCTTTCTTTTTCTTTTCTTTTTTTGATGGGAGGTTTAACGACCACCGTGAGCAACTCAGTGGGCTATAAGCAGTCGCCCGTCTCTAATTTAGGGTCACTGGTTCCAGGGAAGGGAGAGAGAGCCAGTGCTCTAAGACAAACACAACATCCATGCCTCACCGGGATTCGAACCCGGAGCCCTTTCGGACGAATGATCAGAAGCAATCGATAAGGCCACTGGGGCGGCTTTTTTTTTTTTTTTTTTTTTTTTGATTGAAGGTTTAACGACCACCGTAAGCAATTCAGTGGGCTATAAGCAGTCGCCCGTCTCTAATTTAGGGCCACTGGTTCCAGGGATGGGAGAGAGAGACAAAGACAACATCCATTCAGCCCCGTGACACAAAGACAACATCCAGGTCTCACGGGATTCGAACCCGGACCCCTTTCGGACGAATGATCAGAAGCCATCGCTTAGACCACTGGGGTGGCTTTCTTTTTTTTTTTTTTTTTTTATTGGAGGTGTAACGACCACCGTGAGCAACTCTGGGCTATAAGCAGTCGCCCGTCCCTAATTTACGGTCACTGGTTCTAGGGAAGGGAGACAGCCAGTGCTGTAAGACAAACACAACATCCATGCCCCACGGGATTCGAACCCGGACCCCTTTCGGACGAATGATCAGAAGTCATCGCTTAGACCACTGCGCCACCGGGGCGGCAAACAAGTTTTGTGGCCTCGTGAACAGGAAGTGATCGGAAAAGGAATTCATTTACGTTGAAATTTATTGCTCTGACTTTTACCGTTTCTTGAGGAACGATAGCAGGTTGCTTCTTAATTACAGTTTTTACTTTTATTCGTTAACTGTAGGCGATTTTAACTTCTGTTTGAAAAGACGGTGGTGTGAAACGTTGAAGGAATTAACAGGGATCAATGCTGATCAGCACTTCCCCGTCCGTGAATACTGTGGACCAGTTTTGCTCTGATTGTTCACGTAGTGACCGATGCGGTTTTTAAACAGGACCACAGATTTCGCCTTGGATTATTATGATCTAATACTTCGTGGAAGCGTATTTTGTGAAGACTGAATTTCAAATTTGCTTCTCTAGCTGCTAAGAGTTAGCGTACGTTGCAGCTGCTTGACCAGTTTCCGATGACCGAATTAAGCTGTCGAGTTCGTGCGTTCAACTTCCGTCGGTTCGTGCATGCGTTTTTGTATGTGAATTGATTTTAAATCCACTTGAATCGCGTAAGCCCGAAATTAGGAATAGGTGACATCTGCGGTCGTTGGATACAAGAGGTGAGTTCGGGCATAATTCTCCGGGCCCGCACCCTAGTTATTTATTTTTTTTTTTTTTATGGTAAACTCTGACCCTGAATTTATTTGTGTGTAAATTCACGGAAAATTTCTGAAAATAACGTGCAGCTAAGTTGCTGGTAGATGTCAGTCTTTCAGAAATTTCCGTTTTTAAAAGTGCCCGTTTGTTTTAACTTCCGTATTTTCACAGATTTTTCCGTAGTCAGAAATTCCGTTTATTTCAGAAAAAAAAATCCGTTTGTGAGGTTTTTCCGTGTTTAAACTTAAATTCCGCAAAATCGACGACCGTACATTTTTCAGCCCTTACCCTATATAATCCTTCCGCTGCAGACAGGGGATCAGACCCCCTTCGTTTGGGTTAGTTGAACAGGTAACGCACGCCTTTAACCACTGAGCCAGAAACGCTCGGAAATCCAAATCACGTACATTGTAAAACAAATTGCGCGACGATAATATATTTTTTGTCATTAATGCGAGTGATTTAGTCATTTTCTTTTCTTTTGGAGCTCATTATTGTTTTTAATACATTTGTAATAATTTTATTTTTTCTGTTGGCGGACTTACACAATTTAAGTATTTTCTTCAACGTGATTTTTCGAAGCAACAGAATGCTTCGGAACTTGATATCTCTTTTTTTAACCGACAGTAACTTACATGTATCTTTAAGAAATGGTACAATGTACCTTTTTATGGTATTATATCACAAACTTCTAAATATAAAATTTACTCTTGATAGCGATAATACTTAAGCTCTCCATGCACGGATACGAGGGTTGTACCGAAAGTAATGCAAAAGAGGTGGGCGTAACTATTTTATTAACGTTCGAATTGCACATGGTACGAACAGATGGAAATCGGAGGGCGCCAGATCTGAGCTGTACTGTGGAATGGGAAAAACCGAACAGTCTAATTGGCTGATCTCAGAAAATTGTCTCTGAGATGCTTGGCGCGGTAGATTAATTGTTTCTGCGGTAGAATAATTGTTTCTGAGATGTAGAAAAATTGTCTCTGAGATGCTTGGCGCCGTAGATTAATGGTTTATGAGATGTAGAAAAATTGTCCCTGAGATGCTTGGCGCGGTAGAATAATTGTTTCTGACATGTAGAAAAATTGTGTCTGACATGCTTGGCGCGGTAGAATAATTGTTTCTGAGATACAGAAAAATTGTCTCTGAGATGCTTGGCGCGGTAGATTAATTGTTTCTGCGGTAGAATAATTGTTTCTGAGATGTAAAAAAATTGTGTCTGAGATGCTTGGCGCGGTAGAATAATTGTTTCTGAGATGTAGAAAAATTGTCTGAGATGCTTTGTAGATTAATTGTTTCTGACATGCAGAAAAATTGTCTCTGAGATGCTTTGTAGATTAATTGTTTCTGACATGCAGAAAAATTGTCTCTGAGATGCTTGGCGCGGTAGATTAATTGTTTCTGCGGTAGATTAATTGTTTCTGACATGCAGAAAAATTGTCTCTGAGATGCTTGGCGCGGTAGATTAATTGTTTCTGCGGTAGAATAATTGTTTCTGATTTGTAGAAAAATTGCCTCTGAGTTGTTTGGCGCGGGAGATTAATTGTTTCTTCTGTAGAATAATTGTTTCTGACATGTAGAAAAAATGTTTCTGAGATGCTTGGTAGATTAATTGTTTCTGAGATGTAGAATAATTGTCTCTGAGATGCTTGGCGCTGTAGAATAATTGTTTTTGAGATGTATAAAAATTGTCTCTGAGATGCTTGGCGCGGTAGATTCATTGTTTCTGATTTGTAGAAAAATTGCCTCTGAGGTGTTTGGCGCGGAAGATTAATTGTTTCTTCTGTAGAATAATTGTTTCTGACATGTAGAAAAAATGTCTCTGAGATGCTTGGTAGATTAATTGTTTCTGAGATGTAGAAAAATTGTCTCTGAGATGCTTGGCGCTGTAAAATAATTGTTTTTGAGATGTATAAAAATTGTGTCTGAGATGCTTGGCGCGGTAGATTAATTGTTTCTGTGGTAGAATAATTGTTTCTGACATGTAGAAAAATTGTCTCTGAGATGCTTGGCGCGGTAGAATAATTGTCTCTGAGATGCTTGGCGCGGTAGAATAATTGTTTCTGAGATGTAGAAAAATTGTCTCTGAGATGCTTTGTAGATTAATTGTTTCTGACATGCAGAAAAATTGTCTCTGAGATGCTTGGCGCGGTAGATTAATTGTTTCTGCGGTAGAATAATTGTTTCTGATTTGTAGAAAAATTGCCTCTGAGATATTTTGCGCGGGAGATTAATTGTTTCTTCTGTAGAATAATTGTTTCTGACATGTAGAAAAAATGTCTCTGAGATGCCTGGTAGATTAATTGTTTCTGAGATGTAGAAAAATTGTCTCTGAGATGCTTGGCGCTGTGGAATAATTGTTTTTGAGATGTATAAAAATTGTCTCTGAGATGCTTGGCGCGGTAGATTGTTTCTGCGGTAGAATAATTGTTTCTGAGATGTAGAAAAATTGTTTCTGAGATGCTTGGTACATTAATTGTTTCTGCGGTAGAATAATTGTTTCTGAGATGTAGAAAAATTGTCTCTGAGATGTAGAAAAATTGTCTCTGAGTTGTAGAAAAATTGTCTCTGAGATGTTTGGTGCGGCAGATTAATTGTTTCTGCGGTAGAACAATTGTTTCTGAGATGTAGAAAATGGTCTCTGAGATGCTTGGCGCGGTAGATTAATTGTTTCTGAGGTAGAATAATTGTTTCTGCGGTAGAATAATTGTTTCTGAGATGTAGAAAAATTGTCTCTGAGATGCTTGGCGCGGTAGATTAATTGTTTGTGCGGCAGAATGATTGTTTTTGAGATGTAGAAAAATTATCTCTGAGTTACTTAGTACAATAATTGTTTCTGAGATGTAGAAAAATTGTCTCTGAGATGTTTGGCGCTGCAGATTAATTGTTTCTGCGGTGGAACAATTGTTTCTGAGATGTAGAAAAATTGTTTCTGAGATGTTTGGCGCGGTAGATTGTTTCTGAGGTTGAATAATTGTTTCTGAGATGCTCCCACCCTTGGTGCTGTTTAAGATCATTCCTTTTTGAACATCCGTCAAATCATTACCCCTGCCAGTTGTGCTTACATAACGCACGATGGCTCATCTGTCTTGGCCGGGTGTTTCTATCTCCGTGCGGTTGACCTTGTCACATGCACTCTGTTATGTGCCTGGGCGGGTGCACTGTAATTCCGGGGATGGTCATATTATTCTGTTACGGCTGTGTATGTCCGAACTCCACGACAGAAGAAAAATAACTTTTTTTTTGTGTGTGTGGGTCTACGCTTTTAAACAAAGTACTGCGAGTATAGAACGTATTGCACTCGCTTTACAACGGTAATCAGTTTCTTACTTGTAAATGGGCGCAATAATAACCGTAAAAAATCAGAAATTGCACGTAATTGGTCGTGAGTTTTTTTTTCTTCTTCTTTTGTTTGTTAATTGGTTTCATGTCTACAATGTGAGAACTACTAATTCGCTCTGAGGCAGAAGTCATCAACCTTTCTCCACTTGCGGGCAGCATTTTAGTTCCAGTTAAAAATAAGCAGCCAGTGAACTACAACGTAAAGGCGAAATGGGGTGTTTTTGAGAGCATAACAAATAAGGTGATACCGAATCCATCAGGTTGAATGAGCAAGTCTATTGAATCACAAGAATGTGTGGTCATATAAAATGTAAATGATCATCGAACGTATTTAATCGATATAAATTCCTATAACTAAGAGTACATGATAAATGCCAAACTATACGCCACGAGAAAATACAAAAGTTGGATAGGAAACAGAACTTTTGAAGTCGATCATTCAGAAATATAGGAACAGTTGTTTATCAGGTACGCCAATCATGAGAGTGGAGGAGAAGGAGGAGGGGACAAGATGCACCTTACGGACGACCCAATACTTTTACCGGAGGAGTACTAACCATCCAGTATTTTTCGCCATGTTTAATTCAATAAAATTGTATGAGTGTCACTTTCGAAATGTGTACATTAAAATATTAAAAAAGAAAAGTCATTATTTAACAAAAAAAAGCGGTTTTTTTTCTTGTTTCTTGCATCATCGTCAACTATTCTCAATCCACTGCTGGATGAAGGCCTCCCCAGCTCTCTGTCTTGAGCGATTCTCTTCCATGGCATTCTTGTATGCTTTCGAATTCCATCCACCCATCTCCCCGTATTTTTCTTCTGGGGTTTTCGCTCGTAACCCTTGGTATCCAGTTTGTATAATAATAATAATAATAATAATAATAATAATAATCGCCCATTCCTAATGCACTACTGGATGAAGGTCTCCCCAACTCTCTGTCTTGAGCGATTCTCTTTCATGACATTCCTGTACGCTTTCGAATTTCATCCGCCCATCTCCCCGTATTTTTCTTCTGGGGTTTTCGCTCGTAACCCTTGGTATCCAGTTTGTATAATAATTATAATAATAATAATGATAATAATAATAATAATAATAATCGCTCATTCCTAATGCACTACTGGATGAAGGTCTCCCCAACTCCCTGTCTTGTGCGATTCTCTTTCATGACATTCCTGTACGCTTTCGAATTTCATCCGCCCATCTCCGGTGTGGTCTTCTTCTGGGTATTTCCCTCGTGTCTTTTGGTATCCAGTTTGTATCATCATCATTATCATCATCACCCATTTTTAATGCACTGCTGAAAGAAGGTCTCCCCTACTCTGTCTTGAGCGATTCTCTTCTGTGACATTCCTGCATGCTTTCGAATTTCATCCGCCCATCTCCGGTGTGGTCTTCTTCTGGGTATTTCCCTCGTGTCTTTTGGTATCCAGTTTGTATCATCATCATTATCATCATCACCCATTTTTAATGCACTGCTGAAAGAAGGTCTCCCCTACTCTGTCTTGAGCGATTCTCTTCTGTGACATTCCTGCATGCTTTCGAATTTCATCCGCCCATCTCCGGTGTGGTCTTCTTCTGGGTATTTCCCTCGTGTCTTTTGGTATCCAGTTTGTATCATCATCATTATCATCATCACCCATTTTTAATGCACTGCTGAAAGAAGGTCTCCCTACTCTGTCTTGAGCGATTCTCTTCTGTGACATTCCTGCATGCTTTCGAATTTCATCCGCCCATCTCCGGTGTGGTCTTCTTCTGGGTATTTCCCTCGTGTCTTTTGGTATCCAGTTTGTATCATCATCATCATCATCATCATCACCCATTCTTAATGCACTGCTGAAAGAAGGTCTCCCCTACTCTGTCTTGAGCGATTCTCTTCTGTGACATTCCTGCATGCTTTCGAATTTCATCCGCCCATCTCCGGTGTGGTCTTCTTCTGGGTATTTCCCTCGTGTCTTTTGGTATCCAGTTTGTATCATCATCATTATCATCATCACCCATTTTTAATGCACTGCTGAAAGAAGGTCTCCCCTACTCTGTCTTGAGCGATTCTCTTCTGTGACATTCCTGCATGCTTTCGAATTTCATCCGCCCATCTCCGGTGTGGTCTTCTTCTGGGTATTTCCCTCGTGTCTTTTGGTATCCAGTTTGTATCATCATCATCATCATCATCATCACCCATTCTTAATGCACTGCTGAAAGAAGGTCTCCCCTACTCTGTCTTGAGCGATTCTCTTCTGTGACATTCCTGCATGCTTTCGAATTTCATCCGCCCATCTCCGGTGTGGTCTTCTTCTGGGTATTTCCCTCGTGTCTTTTGGTATCCAGTTTGTATCATCATCATTATCATCATCACCCATTTTTAATGCACTGCTGAAAGAAGGTCTCCCCTACTCTGTCTTGAGCGATTCTCTTCTGTGACATTCCTGCATGCTTTCGAATTTCATCCGCCCATCTCCGGTGTGGTCTTCTTCTGGGTATTTCCCTCGTGTCTTTTGGTATCCAGTTTGTATCATCATCATCATCATCATCATCACCACCCATTCTTAATGCACTAGTGTAAGAAGGTCTCCCCAACTCTGTCTTGAGCGATTCTCTTCTGTGACATTCCTGCATGCTTCAGAATTTGATCCACCCATCTCCGGTGTGGTTTTCTTCTCCCCCCCCCCCATTGTCTCTTGGTATCCAGTGTGTATAATAATCATCATCATCTCCCATTCTTCTCTCCACGTCATCTCCGGGACCTCAGTGCTTTGCTGCAATCCGAATCGGCAAGTGTTCCTCGGACAACCTTCCAGGGCCTCATTGCGTCCATGCCACGCCGTCTCTCCACTGTCTTCCAGGCCAAGGGTGGTTATTCCCATTATTAGGTAGATGGTCATGTTATTCTTATGTGGCCGTGTAAGCACCAATAGATTTGTGAAAAGGTGTAGAAATTCTTTTTGTGCTTTCTGAATTTCATTTATCAGTGTTACGAGGTTAGGGCTCCAAATGGTCACCGCATACTCTAGTGACAAACTGACCGTAGTCTCAAGAATTCGAATAAGTGCATGAAGAGTGGAAAAATACTTAGAATGTCGCATGATGAATATATGATTTTTGTATGCTGAACATACAATTCTTTGGATATGACTTTTAAAGTTCAAGTTGGAATCAAATTCGATTCCCAAGTCTTCGACATCGTTTGTCCGGCTAAGAGAATGGTCACCAGCTATATAGTTTATAATTGGCTAGTTTTGACCTGACATTAATGTATTGTAATATGCTCAAAACTGCCCCTTTTTTCTTTGTTTTTATTTGTTCAGTTATAACTTCGTTTTACAGGGGTAATAACGAAATGTTTTTGACTTTCCCTTCAACTTCGTTTTACAGGGGTTCGAATGTGTATATCAGTTTGTATGTATTACATGTCTCCGACTGAGATTATTTTTATATGGGAGTGCCAGAGGAAATTGGGGAGCGAGGGTTGGAGGGATGTGTGTGTAAATACCTATCTAGAATGCGTTAAAGGAAGCAGTGTTACTGAAGAAAATCTTAGACTAATGAATTATCCCTAAGCGCTGTGTCCCTCCTGACCAGGTTCTTTGCCCCCCTTTTCTCTGCTTGGCTGGCGTGGTTGCTTCAAGGATCTGTTTGTCCTCCCCCTATCGCTACATCCTTCTATTTTCATCTTTTTTTTTTTTTTTACGTATCAAGTTTGCTTACTCAAATCTCCTGCACTGGCGTGCAAAAATTAAGGACGAGACGGTGTTTCGAATGTAACGTCGTGCAGAAGTGCTCCACATCGACCCAAATCATACACTGCTGGACAATTGCTAAGGACGGATCATAAACGGCTATATATAGCGCATGAAAACATAAGTGTGGTTGGATGCCAAGTGAAATAAAATAATGTCAGAATACCAGGACATTACATGAAAGACAATTTATTGTGCTCTGAAATCCTGAAGGCTTTGGAACGTGTTCAAGGGACAAACAGGCCATTTTGTGCAGAATACGTAAACGTGAAAAAAATGAAATTACCGTCCGCAGGCGTTTCGGCGTAAGATGTCAATACGGGATATGGCCACCATGGAGGGCGATGCAAGATTCCACACGTCGTGTCATGCTTTGCACAACATTATCAAGCAGCTGTTGGGGTAATTTATCCCATTCCTCTGTCAGTGCACGGATGAGGGTGTCCTTATTTATTAGAGGGCATTGGCGACCAGCAAGACTCCTCCC
The DNA here is from genome assembly GCA_039090855.1 of Macrothele yani. NCBI lineage: Eukaryota > Metazoa > Arthropoda > Arachnida > Araneae > Macrothelidae > Macrothele > Macrothele yani. The sequence goes on along the minus strand of CM077032.1, from coordinate 71,830,420 downwards.
CAAAGCATCACACACATTTTCAATAGGATTCAGATCTGGAGAACGTGCTGGCCATACATGGCGTTGAATATCCTCGTTCTTAAGACACTCCTGGACAGCGACTGTTCGATGACATGTTGCGTTGTCGTCCATGAAAATGAATCTATCACCGACAGCACCACGAAACATGCGAACATGAGGTAGCAGAACATCATTAATGTATCGTTGGCCAGTCATAGTCCCAGTTGGAAGCACATAGAGGGACGTACGGCCATTGATCATGATGTCAGCCCATACCATGACACTACATGTCGGATATCGGTCCCTTTCCTGTATGTTTTCTGGACAATATGCAGTACCACTATCACGCCAGATAAGTTGTCGTCGACAATCAGACGATAGACTGTATCTAGTCTCATCTGAGAAGAGGAGAGCAGACCAGTCGTTATCAGTCCAATTGCGATGTTGATGGCACCATTGCAAACGGGCGGTACGGTGACGTCTGGACAATGGGATGCACACAACAGGACGGCGGGCGTATAGTCCTCCTTAATGCAAACGTCTGGTGACAGTTTTTCGGGAGATCCGCCTGCCAGTAGCAGCCATAAACTGATTTGCTACCTCACTAGCTGTGCTGCGCCGGTGTTTTTTTTGTTGATAGCACTATGTACCGATCTTCTGCAGGTGTCGTACTGCGAACACGACCTCCCCCGTGACGTTTGCTACACTCTCCATTTGTTTGAAATGATTTCCAAAGCCTTGAAACAACACTGTGGCTGACGTCGAACTCCCTGGCAACATCTGTTATTTTTCGCCCTTCTTCAATCTTGCCAATAATAAGGCCACGCGTAAAATCATCTAGGTGATGTCGGGAAGACATACTGAAAATTGCAAGTTCGTCAATTGATTCTTTCCCTTTCAACTTTGCGTTTGAACAACAACGGTCAATGCGCGTCAAATCCTTTATATCTCTTATCAGCGCTATGACGTCACGAACAAGTTCGGCAATCCAAAATTTGCATACGCACAACACGTCTTACTGTATCCCGCACTTATGCTAATTTCCACATTTTCCTGCCTTCCATTTTATGGTTGCTATCGTTGATATTGTCATCCGTCCTTAGCAATTGTCCGGCAGTGTACCATAAGATCCCCAAGATGTAAAAATATGGGACAAGTGAGCAAAACCGTCCAAACAAGGAATCCAAAGGATATAAAGGCACTTTATTGAAAAGGTAGCTTCGAGCACAACTGGACAGTAACGTCCATGTGACAGGCGGCTGCCAAGAAAAATCCAGTCTTTAGTAGAGGATATGATCACCCCTGACTGCGTTGCAGGATTTACAACGTCTGCTCATGCTGAGACGAGGTTGTCGAGGAGCTGTTGAGGCATCGTGGCCCATTCCTCTTGTAGCGCCAATCGCAGCTGCGGAATCGTTGCTGGTGGCTGGTGACGTGCAGCCAAGCGTCTCCCGAGAAGGTCCCACACGTGTTCGATTGGATTTAGGTCCTGGAACCATCCATACGTTGAATATCTTAACTCTCCAACAGCTCTGCGATAGTCACTTTACGATCAGGTGTAGCGTTGTCGTCCATGAAGAGGAACTCAGGACCCACAGCACCTCTAAACAGACGCACGTCAGGCAGGATAACCTCGGTACAATAGCAGATACCACCAGGGGCTGAACCTCCTTGGAAGATGTGGAGGTCAGTACGGCTACCAAGCATGATACCGCCCCAAACAAGAACTCCGCCACCTCCAAAACGGTCTCTTTCGATGATGTTGGAGGTGTGATTGCGTGTTCCCTGCTCTATCCAGATGTGTACGTCCAGAATCGCTCGTCAGACTAAATCGGCTCTCATCCGTAAAGAGAGCTCGACCCCATTGCTGACGTGTCCAGTTATTGTGTTCCTGGCACCACAGAAACCGCCATCTCCGATGAGCAGGCGTAAATGACACACACCGTACTGGTCGTCGTGCAAATAGACCACTTTTGTGCAGCCTCCTGGCCGCGGTAAAACGCCATAACGGACGTCCAGTTGTCTGTTGCATGTGCCTTGCGATTCCTCCCCCTGTCGTCCGTCTGTCTCCTCTCGCCTATAGGACAATATACCGGTTGTCCGCCGCCGTGGTCGCTCGTGGAAGACCATTGCTAAACTTTCGGACAGCTGTTCCCGTCGTTTGAAATGCTCTCCAAGCTCTTGAAACGATGCTGTGAGCGATCCCGAACTCCTCGGCCACACTAGTCACACTTCGACCTTCTTCCAACTTCCCAATGACGCAACCTCGGGTAAAGTCATCCAGATGCCTTCTACTGGATTGCCTGTTGGCCATAACACACGGTGGCAGCAACTCGACGTCGTTCAAACCGATGTACACCGTGCAATAGCTTTCACCGAATTGCTGAGCGTGCACCGCCCGTGTGCTTTATACTCTTCCGACCCCCCCCCCAACCCACGTCATGCTGCATATATGCGCATGCCCTACCGTACCGGACCCTAGTCTATCTCCTGAGTGGTCTTTCGGTCCGTTGTGCCTGCTCGTTTCGCTGTTATGCTAATTTCTCGTCTTCGTCCTTAATTTGTGCACACCAGTGTAGTTTCACATTTCTAAAGGCAATTTTAGACCTGAGATTATGCACTCCCATACTAAAACATCTTTAAATATTTCTGTTTTTAAAGAATTATTTATGAATACTGTTAATTTTATTCACTAACGTAGCCAGAAAAAAAAATTAGGGGGAGGGGGAGGGGGGTCCATGGGTTTTTTTCATTGGTGAAAGCCTCATATATACAGAGGTTGTCTAAAATAATGGAAACACTTTGATGAAAACAGTGACTTCGGTACGTGCTGGTTTTTGAGTAAAACGAACATGTAACTACAATTCTTTTTTACAAAAGTGTTACTTATAGTCTCAAGGGTCTGTGTGAGTGCATCGTAAATCGGTCTTTGCATAATTTCGTTCCAGGTGAAGGCACAATGAGTGACCTGTCGGAGTTCCAAAGAGGGCAGATTGTAGGAGCCCGTCTGGTTGGTGCGCCGACAACCACAGTGACACAGGTATTGGGGGTATCGAGAGGTACCGTGTCGAAGGTCATGACAGCATACAATGTTCACGGCACAACATCATCTGCAAGACACAACTGTGGAAGGAAAACCAAACTCACTGCGACAGACAGGAGGACATTAAAGAGGATTGTGACCGCAAGGAGGAAGACCACGGCGACGAAAGTGACTGCTGAGCTTAATGCACATCTCCAAAACCCAGTGTCGACCCATACCGTGCAAAGGGAATTGCATAAGCACAATATTTACAGCAGAGCTGCGATTGCAAAACCCCTGGTGTCACAGGTGAATATGAAACGGAGACTACAGTGGTGCCAGGAACATAAAACGTAGACTGCGGATCAATGGATACATGTCTTGTTTTCTAATGAATCATGTTTCTCACTATTCCTCACCACAGGACGGGCTTACGTGTGGAGAACCCTCACAGAAGCCTACAACCCAGACTGTCTTCTTCCTACAGTTAAGCACAGAGACTACAGTTGTGCCAGGAACATAAAACGTGGACTGCGGATCAATGGAAACATGTCTTGTTTTCTAATGAATCATGTTTCTCACTATTCCTCACCACAGGACGGGCTTACGTGTGGAGAACCCTCACAGAAGCCTACAACCCAGACTGTCTTCTTCCTACAGTGAAGCACAGAGACTACAGTAATGCCAGGAACATAAAACGTGGACTGCGGATCAATGGAAACATGTCTTGTTTTCTAATGAATCATGTTTCTCACTATTCCTCACCACAGGGCAGGCTTACGTGTGGAGAACCCTCACAGAAGCCTACAACCCAGACTGTCTTCTTCCTACAGTGAAGCACAGAGACTACAGTAGTGCCAGGAACATAAAACGTGGACTGCGGATCAATGGAAACATGTCTTGTTTTCTAATGAATCATGTTTCTCACTATTCCTCACCACAGGACAGGCTTACGTGTGGAGAACCCTCACAGAAGCCTACAACCCAGACTGTCTTCTTCCTACAGTGAAGCACAGAGACTACAGTAGTGCCAGGAACATAAAACGTGGACTGCGGATCAATGGAAACATGTCTTGTTTTCTAATGAATCATGTTTCTCACTATTCTTCACCACAGGACGGGCTTACGTGTGGAGAACCCTCACAGAAGCCTACAACCCAGACTGTCTTCTTCCTACAGTGAAGCACGGAGACTACAGTTGTGCCAGGAACATAAAACGTGGACTGCGGATCAATGGAAACATGTCTTGTTTTCTAATGAATCGTGTTTCTCACTATTCTTCACCACAGGACGGGCTTACGTGTGGAGAACCCTCACAGAAGCCTACAACCCAGACTGTCTTCTTCCTACAGTGAATTACGGAGACTACAGTTGTGCCAGGAACATAAAACGTGGACTGCGGATCAATGGAAACATGTCTTGTTTTCTAATGAATCATGTTTCTCACTATTCTTCACCACAGGACGGGCTTACGTGTGGAGAACCCTCACAGAAGCCTACAACCCAGACTGTCTTCTTCCTACAGTGAAGCACGGAGACTACAGTTGCGCCAGGAACATAAAACGTTTACTGCGGATCAATGGAAACATGTCCTGTTTTCCGATGAACCAAGTTTCTCACTATTCCTCACCACAGGATGTGTTTACGCGTGGAGAACCCCCAAAGAAGCCTGCAACCCAGACTGTCTCCTCTCTAGAGTGAAGCATGAAAGCGGTTACGTAATGGTTTGGTCTAAGATCTCGTGGTTTGCAGCAGGTCCCATTATCACCTTGCAAGGACATGTCATGATCATATGCAGAGGATTTTAGGAAGGGAGTGTCTAACCCCAGGTCTTAAACAACCCTTAGAAATAGGAAACTAGGATATTTGGGCTAGAGCGCCCCATAGGAAAGTGACACGGAAGCGAAGTAGAAAGTGGGAGGAAGACGCCCTTATTTATTACCCGGGGTCCGACGGCTCAAAGTCCCCATTCGACGCACGGCGGATATTTAGTGGATCGAGCGTTCGTACCTGCCTGGGATCGAACCTGAGGTCCTTTCCGTGGCAATCTCGAACGTTACCCACTAGGCCACCCGCTGCCTGACCTTGCAAGGACGTATCACTAGCGGTGACTATGTCACCCTTTTGGCCGACCATGTGCATTCAATGGCGCAGATATTGCTTCCGTCAGGGAATTGCACCTTTCAAGATGATAATGCCCCGATTCCCAGAAGTCGAATTGTTCAGTCATGGTTTGAGCAACATGATGATGAAGTTTCACACCTTCCCTGGGCTGTGCAATAACCGGACTTAAACATCATTGACCCTCCCCTCCCCCTGTGGTCTGTGTTGGAAAACAGAGTGCGATCCCGTTATCCACCTCCGGCATCTGTCAAGGAATTGGAGCAGTTTCTTCAGAAAGAATGGTACAACATACCACTTACCACCATCCAGGACTTGTATGCGTCCATTCCAAGGAGGATTCAAGCAGTTTTAAATGCCAAGGGTGCTCCCACACCATATTAGATGCGTAACACCTATTGTTTCAAAGTGTTTCCATTATTTTGGACAACCCCTGTACATATATATTGCTTTAAATTCGTACTCAATCCACCCTCAAGGAGGGGTCGGTACCCGAGAACCACCCAGCTAGCTACGTCTCTGATTTTATTTAACGTTTTTTTTTTTTTTTTATATAACCATGGCAGGTTCTGTTTATTTTGGTTCACTGTTACGCGATTCGTTTTCACGCACATTAACAACGTCGCGTTATTGATAGAATCAGTGCTCGAAACGGGCCGGTATAGCATACCGGCACTTCTTTTTTCCTAGTATTTCATACCGGCATTAATTTTAGTAGTGAGAACTGGTCCCTGACTAACGAGCGGTCTGTCTTAAACATAGAAACCTTATGTGCTCGTAGCTATGTGGGAACCGTAAAGGGTATAGGGGCGTGGTGTACACATGAGATTAAGTTCAATCCTTCATAGGATGGAAATAGAGCTACCCTAGCGCATGATCACATCTCGCCCAAACCCTAGATCATCCCAGTAAAGACGTCTGTAATTTTTATTTTATCATTAATTTTATATATTCAATTTGAAGAGCTTCTTCACAGAATGAAGAATTGAGAATAATATTGGGTTGTCGGAAAAGTCATGACGTATTTTAGCCATTTTTTGCAAAGGTCATTTATTGATAGAAAGAACAAAGATCAATCAATGATATAATACCCGTTTTGTTCGATCACCTTTTGCCATCTTTCAGTGAACTGCAGAATGCCTCGTTCATAGAAGGACCTCTCTTTCGTGGCGAAAAAACTATACAAGGTGCTGATTTACAGCCTCATCTGAATTGAACGTTATACCACGCAAGGACTGTTGAAGAGAGCGAAACAAGTGGAAGTCTGACGGCTCAAGGTCAGGCGAGTATGCTGGGTGTGGCTACACATCCCACCCAAGCTCCAATAATTTTTGGCGGGTGATCAAACTTGTGTGTGGTCTCGCGTTGTCGTGATGGAACACAACACCTTTACGATGAACGAGCTCTGGACGTTTCTGGACGTCGGGACCAAGACCGTTTGCGCAGCACATTGTTGTACACAATCCACTTTTCGTCACCACTTATCATTCGCTTCAAAAAAGGATCGTTTTCCTCACGTTCAATGAGCATATCGCAGATGTTTATACGCGCCGTCAATTGAGCTTCTTTTGAGTTCACGAGGAACTCACACATCGAGCTTGCTTATGTATGCCAGCTTCTTCAGGTGGTCGTGAACGCTTGAATGATGGATGTGCAATGTGTCTGCAATCTCTCGTGTCGTGTAACGTGGGTTTGACTCGATCAATGCCTTGATTTGGTCGTCATCAACCTCGGTTGGCCTCCCGGACCGAGGAGCATCGTTGAGGTCAAAATCACCAGCACGGAATTTTGCGAACCACCGCTGGCACTGACGTTCTTGTAGAGCATTATCGCCGTACACTTTACGCAACTTTCACAAGCTTGACGCGCGTTCTTCCATTTACGGAAGTAAAACAGTAAAATATGGCGAAAATGCACAGTTTGGTCTTTCATCTTCAACTTGATGTTAAATTCCGCAAATCAACCAAATCGCTCACTATTCCTTTTAGACTGCAGCTAGAACTGGCACCTGTCGAATGCCATAGCGATAACAGAGCTGCGCATGACTCTAGTACTTCCAAAACCTCCCAACCGCCATCGGGTGCCAAAATGCGTCATGACTTTTCTGACAACCCAATAGTTTAAACACCAATTTTAGTTTTTGCAGCAATGAGTGTTAACTTTTTCCACTTCGGAATTTTTTCTTCTGCAGGGCGGTGAGATTGCTATTAATTTAAGATTGAAAATTTATTCCGATTGCAAAGATTCTAATTGCTCGACTTTCTACTTCATGGAAGTCCCTATTGGAAGGGAACCCAGAACTTTTAAAGTCCCGAGCTTCTCGACTCGGGACTTTAAAAGTTCTGGGTTCAAGTCCAGCTGAGTCCCTAATGATTAGCCGAGGTTCAGAAGCCTCGTTAATCCGTTGTTCCCGGGGTAGAGATTCTTCGTTATAAACAAGTCTAACCCCAGTCCTCGGTGTAGCATAAGTAGTGCCCGCTGGTGTCCACAAACCAATCAACTCTAATCGACCGCCATCGTTTCTTACTTATGGCGATCTAATGATTAGCAGAGGTTCGGAAGTCTCGTTAATCCGTTGTTCCCGGGGTAGAGACTTATCGTTATAAACAAGTCTAACCCCAGTCCTCGGTGTAGCATAAGTAGTGCCCGCTAGGGTCCACAAACTAATCAACTCTAATCGACCGCCATCGTTTCTTACTTATGGCGATCTAATGAATAGCCGAGGTTCGGAAGTCTCGTTAATCCGTTGGTCCCGGGGTAGAGACTCCTCGTTATAAACAAGTCTAACCCCAGTCCTCGTTGTACCATAAGTAATGCCCGCTGGGGTCCACAAGCCGACGAACTCTAATCGACCGCCATCGTTTCTTACTTATGGCGATCTTATGATTAGCCGACGTTCGGAAGTCTCGTTAATCCGTTGGTTCCGGGGTAGAGACTTTTCGTTATAAACAAGTCTAACCCCAGTCCTCGTTGTACCATAAGTAATGCCCGCTGGGGTCCACAAGCCGACGAACTCTAATCGACCGCCATCGTTTCTTACTTATGGCGATCTTATGATTAGCCGAGGTTCGGAAGTCTCGTTAATCCGTTGGTTCCGGGGTAGAGACTCCTCGTTATAAACAAGTCTAACCCCAGTCCTTGGTGTAGCATAAGTAGTGCCCGCTGGTGTCCACAAACCAATATACTCTAATCGACCGCCATCGTTTCTTACTTTTGGCGATCTAATGATTAGCCGAGGTTCGGAAGTCTTGTTAATCGGTTGGTTCCGGGGTAGAGACTCCTCGTTATAAACAAGTCTAACCCCAGTCCTCGGTGTAGCATAAGTATTGCCCGCTGGTGTCCACAAACCAACCAACTCTAATCGACCGCCATCGTTTCTTATGGCGATCTAATGATTAGCAGAGGTTCGGAAGTCTCGTTAATCCGTTGGTCCCGGGGTAGAGACTCCTCGTTATAAACAAGTTTAACCCCAGTCCTCGGTGTAGCATAAGTAGTGCCCGCTGGTGTCCACAAACCAACCAATTCTAATCGACCGCCATCGTTTCTTACTTATGGCGATCTAATGATTAGCAGAGGTTCGGAAGTCTCGTTAATCCGTTGTTCCCGGGGTAGAGACTTTTCGTTATAAACAAGTCTAACCCCAGTCCTCGGTGTAGCATAAGTAGTGCCCGCTGGTGTCCACAAACCAACCAACTCTAATCGACCGCCATCGTTTCTTACTTATGGCGATCTAATGATTAGCAGAGGTTCGGAAGTCTCGTTAATCCGTTGTTCCCGGGGTAGAGACTTTTCGTTATAAACAAGAGTAACCCCAGTCCTCGGTGTAGCATAAGTAGTGCCCGCTGGTGTCCACAAACCAACCAACTCTAATCGACCGCCATCGTTTCTTACTTATGGCGATCTAATGATTAGCAGAGGTTCGGAAGTCTCGTTAATCCGTTGTTCCCGGGGTAGAGACTTTTCGTTATAAACAAGTCTAACTCCAGTCCTCGGTGTAGCATAAGTAGTGCCCGCTAGGGTCCACAAACTAATCAACTCTAATCGAACGCCATCGGTTCTTACTTATGGCGATCTAATGATTAGCCGAGGTTCTGAAGTCTCGTTAATCCGTTGGTTCCAGGGTAGAGACTCCTCGTTATATCGAAGTCTAACCCCAGTCCTCGTTGTAGCATAAGTAATGCCCGCTGGGGTCCACAAGCCACCGAACTCTAATCAACCGCCATCGGTTCTTACTTATGGCGATCTAATGATTAGCTGAGGTTCGGAAGTCTCGTTAATCCGTTGGTTCCGTGGTAGAGACTCCTCGTTATAAACATGTCTAACCCCAGTCCTCTGTGTAGCATAAGTAGCGCCCGCTGGATCCGCAAACCAATCAACTGAAATCGACCACCGCCATTATTTCTGACTTATGGTGAAGTAGTATTGTACGGAATTGTCAATTACATTTTCAAACAAAGGAGTTTTTCTTCGAGGGATTTTTTTTTTTTCAATTTTGGATATTTTTCTGGCGAAGGTATTTTATCCAGATAATTGTTGGCTAAATATCAGCATACTGGCACTTTAAAATTTACATTTCGAGCACTGGACAGAATTTTCGTAAAAGAGGGGTGTTGTAACAAAAATGTCGAGATATTTATTATTTTTTGTGTGTGCGAGTTTATTTAGTGTTGAAATCTTTGATGCTTTAAGGACTACAGAAGCCATTGTTTGAAATATCTGTATTTCCGTTTCGCTTGCAACATGGAATGCGTTTTTCGGAAAACAAAAGTATACTGGTTTTTTAGTCAGTTGGGTGTTCGATTGTTCTAGAATTTCTCAGTTGGTTCTGCCGTTATATCCAAACGTGGAAATACATCCACAATTTGCTGGTTTCTCGGCTCGTTTATTATATAGTTCACTAGAGGAGCCTGTGCCGATCAAGGTCGAATAACATAGGAGTGTAATTGAGGCTGGGTGATTTCTTCTGGGGAGTGCATTATCTTGTCATTTGTCTGCAAGTAGGCCAAAAATGACCGACTTCATATCCGGTTTGACGCCTACCCTACCTCTGTGTCCCGCGCCTTCCGCGAGATTTTTGAAGTGCCCATTTTTGGCAGTCATAAAAGAATTAACACCCGTTATTCAAGGCATTAGTAGCATCTGCGTTTTCTCGTTGACTCCTTTCAAAATTGCAAAATGTGTGAAACTTGAATTCAAGGGGCGAGGAGAGGGAAATAGTGAAAATGAGATAAAATTTTATAATAAAAATAAAGGGGAAGCTCGGAACTTAAGAGGAGGGGCTGATAGGAGGATAAGTACCGTAAGGGAAGAGGGGGGAAAATTTTTGAAGTTCTTGGCCGGAATGTTCCCTAAATATTCCATTCATGTAGAACCATGCATACGGATCTCCATGTCCTTTAACAAGGTACTGTTTTTTCGCAATTTTTGCTTACTGTGGATGTATACACGATCGTATCAGAATAACAAAGAATATAAAGCTTCGCGTGAAGAACGCCAACTCCCGTAGAGATAACGTAAAACAGGCGACAACCGCTCCACCACAACCTAAGGGATTATGTGCTGTGCCGAAAAGCAAACATTCTGGAGCAAAAGAACGAGAAGAAGTTAAGGCTCAGCGAGACGTAACTAGCGCAGCTATATCTTCAGGGATCATCATAATCATATGTAGAGGATTTTAGGAAGGGAGTGTCTGACCCCAGGTCTTAAACAACCCTTAGAAATAGGAAGCTAGGAGATTTGGGCTAGAGTGCCCGATAGGAAAGTGACACGGAAGCGAAGTAGAAAGGGGAAGAAGACGCGCTTATTTATTACCGCAGGGGCCAGTACCCGGGGACCGACGGCTTAACGTGCCCATCCGACGCATGGCGGATATTTAGTGGATCGAGTGTTCGTACCTGCCTGGGATCGAACCTGAGGTCCTTTCCGCGACAGTCGCGAACGTTGCCCACTAGGCCAAACATGCAGTGCACAGAAGCCAACATACCGGCTGATGCCGGAGCAAACTTCACATGCGTATTTCTGTTGACTTCAATTCTTTGGGTAAAGAACAGTCGTCAACCGAGCTACTCAGACTCACAGCACGTGATTGTAACCTTCTCGGTAGCATAATCACTTCGCAAATCGGATATGTTAGTTTTGTTACGCCAATCGGGTTAGTTAAGGCTTTTGTTTGTTCTTCAGTTTTTCAGAAATATTTTCAGTAATGCCAAATAATAGGGAATGTCTGCATTTTGTACGGATCCTTAGTCCTAACTATAATATTTGCTAAAATTTAATTTAAATAGTAATACTTATGTTATTGCATATTTTTGTCACCAAAATAAGGGATGGGCGGGATATCAGAAAACAACAACAACAAAAAACTGCTCTAAGAAAATAGTCATCAGATCGAAGGAAACCATCGTGGATCAAAGAAAAGCTTCACTGCTAGTCCCCCCCCCCTAACATGTTTTGCTCCTGAATGTTAACTTTCCCGCAGAGCATATTATCTCTTAAGAAGTGGTGGCGCTGTTGCCGCCTGTTTTACGGCATCTCTATGAGAGTTGACCTTCTTTAGAAAAGATGTCAGAGCCTACGGCAGTGAAGCTTTTCTTTGATCCACGATGGTTTCCTTCGATCTGATGACTATTTGCTTAGAGCAGTTTGCTTTTTTGTTGCTGTTTTCTGATATCCCGCCCGTCCCTTATTTTGGTGAAAAAAATATGCATTAACATTAGTATTACTATTTAAATTAAATTTCAGCAAATTTTACAGTTAGGCCTAAGGATCCGTACAAAATGCAGACATTCCCTAGTATTTGGCATTACTGAAAATATTTCTGAAAAACTGAAGAACAAACAAAAGCCTTAACTAACCCAATTGTCGTAACAAAACTAACATATCCGATTTGCGAAGTGATTATGCTACCGAGAAGGTAACAATCACGTGCTGTGAGTAGCTCGGCTGACTGTTCTTTACCCAAAGAATTGAAGTCAACAAAAATACGCATGCGCAGTCTGCTCCAGCATCAGCCTGTATGGTGGCTTCTGTGCTCTGCCAAGATTCTTCTAGGCACTGTAGCTGAACTCAATCCTATCAGGCTGTAACATTAAGCAAAAACAGCGAGGACAGAAAAGATGAGTTGGGACGCAGCGCCATCTATTGACGTTCTTCGCATTAGCAAACTGATTCCGTATCATTATTTACATTTGAGATTTTATTTATATTCCCTTTCACATTAAGAGATGGATATTTGTATTCTGAATTCGTAGTACTTGGGCAAGAGAATTTTTCTGTAGGAACTGGTGTAATTCATGTGTAAATCTCGTTCCTCCTTTATTCTTCAACGATCTAGGGCCGAGATTTTGGTAAATGTGTAGATTAGCGTCTTAAATTATTTCGTCGGAAAAATATTAGCACCTGGAAAAAGTGCGACGTACAGATTTTAGAGTATGGAAATTAATGGCAAATGGTGCAGAAATTTCGTATTTTAAATGTCTTTTAAAGATTTTTATCGTAACACTTACCTGCAAGTTCGATGCTGTGAAGAGACGGTAGGCCTAACGTATCGAACGTACAGGTAAATGTTACGATAAAAATCTTTAAAAGACATTTGAAACAGAAAATTTCTGCACCATTTGCCATTAATTTTCACAATCTAAAACCTGTACGTCGCACTTTTCCGAAGTACTAATATTTTTCCGACGAAATAATTTAAAACGCAAATCTACACATTTACCTACTATTTTACTTAATATGAGTTCATATAACTGAGGTTTTTTTCTAAAATTGAATTAGGAACGTAATTATCAGAATTAAAATGCTTACCACAAACAACAGTTGAAGGTAACTTGTCATTGGAGTAAAATCCTGACGAGATATTTCTTTCAGCAACAATTGCTTTAGGTTCTGATTTGAGGGAAACTCATGGAATGAAAATCCCACGTTTTTCTTCTTAGAAGATGTGCACATCGGCACACAGCATTAAACCATTTTGAAAATGGGTTAGATTTTGTTGTGAAAACAACAGTTTGGTTTTAAAACTAGAAGTTTTTTTTTAAAAGAAACAAGAAAAAACAACGAACATACACAATCCCGCAATTCAAACAACGCAGAAACTGAAGTGTTTATACCTTGGGACGCAGTGCCATCTAACGGCTGAAATCGTCCCTAACGCCCACTGGCCAATCACCAAAAGTCTATTGTCTTCAACGGTAATGTTACAGCCTGATAGGATCCAGTTCAGCCTTGGCTCTGCATTTTATATTAAGATAGTGATTGTATGTCTTCATCGGGAGATGCGGGTTCGATTCCCGCGCCAGGGCAATGTAATTTTTCAAGTTTTCTGATCTGATTGCTGTTGCGTGATGAACAGTAAAATACAGGCAATTCAATGATGCGTGATGTTGCTATGTTAACAATTCTGGTGATTTCAATATACAAAGAAGTCCAAGGTAGGTATTAAAGAAATTCAGTTATCCGTATAATGTTATGTATAGCAGCATACACTGTAAAATATAAATGGCGTGAATTCACGGAAAATTTCTGAAAGAAATGTGCAATAAAGTTGTGTCCATCTTTTAACGAAATTTCTGTTTTTTCTGTTTTTTTAAAGTGCCCGTTTTTAGCACGTCTTTTGTAAAAAAAAGATCGTGCTTTTTATCGGTTGGTCCGTCCGTAGACACCATATCTCTGCAACTATTAGTCCGGTTTGAAAAATTCTTTTGCGTTGGGAAGCTTGGAATGTGCGAATGCTGATCCTTTATTTCGTTTTTTTTTTTTTTTACAATGTACAATTTTGCCGGTAGAGGGCGTAAATGCAGATGATGTCGAATTCAAAATACGTTTCATTACATATATTTGCTTCTAAGCATCCGATTGAAAAAATTCTTTTATCTTATGTCGAAGAGCGTTTTAGGTATAGTTACTTTCTCAAGTTTGGCATAGATTTTCCGCTAGGGGGCGTAAAAGTAAATTACGTTTCCCCCGATATCTCTTCTTCTAAAACTCCGATTTGAATTTTTTTCCTTCAGTGGATGCAGCTGCTGATGGAAAATCTTTTGTGAATAATTTCAAATTTTTGGCAAAGAATACTTTGGCCACCAGGGGGCGTTATTGTTTATTTTTGCTTCTGATGTATTTGCCATAAAATCTGAGCTTCTAAAATCTCGATTGAAAAAATTCGTTCGTAGACCGGTACTACTCACGATGACAAACCTTTTCGGAATATAAATATTGCATGGTTTCTCCGCCAGGGGTCGTAGATGTATATCTTATTTTTGTAAATATCTCTGCTTCTAATGGTCTCATTTGAAAAATGCTTTCTTTATTGGATAGAGTTACCAGTGTGACATGTTTTCCATATAATTTCAAAATTTTGAAGTAATTCATAGACTTTCTGCTAGGGGGCGTAAAGGTAAATTACGTTTCTCCCCGATATCTCGAATTTTAAAACTCCGATTTGAAAAATTCTTTCTGCACCGGATACAGCTCTTGATGGGAAATCCTTTGCATATAATTTCTAATTTTTGGTAAAAAGTGGTTTGGCCGCTAGTGGGCGTGAGTCTTAATTTTCGCTTATGATCTATTTGCAGTAAAATCTGAGCTTCTAAAATCTCCATTGAAAAAAATTTGTTTTGTGGACCGATACTACTGTTACACGGCACTAGCAGTGTTCCTGCCGAGTCGGCCGGTAACGGTGCTTGAGACCTGAAGTACAATTTAGTTGGCCACGGCACCAGGTGAGAATCTCAGGTGCACTGCTGCACTCAAAGATTCACACCAGAACATAAAAAATGAAAAGTTGAAGAATGACCCGAAGCATAAGGCTTGGGTGAATCCACCTTGTGAACAAAATAACAACAACAAATAAAAAATAAAATAATCTAAAAAAAAATGATACTTTGGGATCAGAGTTGTGATGAGGTTCACCCGCAATCACCAATTCGTGACTGAGTGTAGTGGTCCGGATCTTACTCCGGTACATTCAATCCCCAACCAGCCAGTACAACACTCACTTTCGCAAATAACACATGATTCTCAAATACACAACACAACATTTAATAACGTTCTGCGAGATTTAAACAGATCCGGCGCTCTCTAGGCGCATAGACAATTGCCCCTCATATGTGGGCAGCATACGGTGTCACACTTTACTGTCGGATAACGCAGCCGACTGAGTCTCCACCGGACTATCTGAACAAGAGATACTACTCGTTTACATACTAAATAGAGCTGCAGGTGATATTCATATACAATTGCTTAGAGAATGAAAAAAAAATTATATGCAAACGATCACATTAAAAATACTCGCGACACAAAATACACAAGCACGTTAATTTGCGGTATAAGATTATAGGTGCGAAATACTGCCAAAGTTAATTAACTAAATCTAATAAGCATGCACATGCAGATCCCTTCCCCGCTCGCTTTGGCCCTGAACCAAAGTTAAAAGAAACTGTCCCGCCCAGCGGAATTTGTGGCCACACCTTCTCCCTTATTCATGTAAAAAAAATAATCAGGAAATGGGCCCGGTAAGAAATTGAAATCTGTATGTGCAGGTATTTCCTCTGAGGTTCAGTCACTCAGCATTACTGCATCTATGTCCATGCAGCTTTGGGTGTCGGGATGGCACAAGTTCGCAGATGTGCGAAGAAAGAAAAAGGAAATATTCATCTACTTACAGTTACGTGACTTTGCTGTGCAAATCCGTTGTGTATCACATAATATCACACGACAAAACAAAAAACACACACACAGACACTTGCACCATGTGGCAGCACCGATGATTCAACACTTCACTTTGACGCTTGATGTAAATGAAGCACACACTTAAAAATAATAATATCACGCCGCACTTTGTTGCAATGATTAGAGTGCACACTGATCTATTCTCGTGACGATTTGAAGGTGGCCGTTAAGCAAAATAGGCCCTCTCACATCTGATGTTGCGGTTTCCAAGATTGATTTTCTGTGTTCCTGGGAAATGATTTTTGTTGTCGTGAAGAAATAATTGTGAACGTCGACTGCTGGGAGAGTGGGACACATTCAATTCCGCTGCTGCTATAGTTGATTCCGTCCGTCGCTACCTTCCGTCCTTTTTGACCGTTCATTCCCAATTCAGTCAGTTCCTTTCCGTTCGCAAACCATCTATCTATCTACCCTGCCTGAGTACGCAGTTCAAATATGCCACTCGCAGGTTTCGTTTCCATTTTTTTTATCGAGTTGCGACCGCCAGCCCTGAGATTAATTTTCTCGGCCGAGCGAAATCAGACGTGCTTTTACCTTAAGCGTATATCGGCAACTCAACATTTCACCTGTATATTTGTTAGGTATCGAAGCCACCGCTCTTACGCTCATATTTTTCTTTCGCCATGTTTTATCCCGTCGCACTTACACGTAGTGGCTCCGCTGCTTACGTGACCACACACACGCACACATGGGGCCTCGCTTCGCCCCGTAAGACAAGCGCATCTCTTCACTTCCTCCACAGTAGGGGATGAATGGGGGTGACGATTCCACACTGCAGTGGTTGGCATCCGAACCCGACTTTGCATGGCTTCGCTTCTCATTGGAATGACCACTGTCCACTCGCAGACTTCTTAATTTGCCTGTAACTTGGCTTTCATTAGGCCAAACAGTCGCTGATTTCCATTACGCTCCAGCCTAGAAATTTCTGCTTTATCCCGCGGATTTAGGCATTCTGCTGTCTTTATGGCAAACTGGCATCTCCAGCTGCCTCGAGTTGTCTCCATTTCTTACCAAATGCGGGGAGGTTTGCTGCTTCATTTTCCCCAATTCATTTTGCTGCAGATCCAAGGCATCCAGCCTTTCACAGCGGAGAGCATACAGACAACTAAACTTTCTTCCTTATGTTCATGCCAAGTGCGAACTCTTATTTTTCTGCACGGACCACACAGAGAGCAATTGTTCTCGAAAATGCCCCAAACAATCGACGAATTTACGATTATTCGCTAAACCTTTTGTCCCCATCTTCATTCATTTACTCAAGTGGACCCCTCTTCGAAAGGTACCATTCCGTGTTGCTTAGTTTCCCGTCAGCTGCGCCCTGATATTTATGACCTAACAGAGCTATTCTGAGACCACCCAGCCAGAGAGAGAATTCTTCGCCTCTTTTCTTTTCCAAACCCCCAGATAAAACTTTATCTGCTGTTTACACTTTTAAACTCCAATCAAGCCTCGAACATAATTAATACTTAATTAATTTCACACATCAACCACGCCCATTAATTACTAAATTAATGGCGGGTGTGGGTCGTAACATCGGCCCCTCCTCAAGAAATCCAGAAGTCCTCTTCTGGGCCTATCGCTTTGCTCTTATCAATTTCCAGAGCAACCATTGAGTGCTACCTTTTCCCACAGATAGAAACAATTCAAAACGGCAAAAATATTGCGTTTCTTGCCTTCAAGAGCATTGGAGCGACTTCCCAATTATCCCGCAATTTTGTTAATTAATTCAGAGAACATCCGAAAGAAAAAACAACGTAAATGAGAAATAAATAAAAAAACTGAACTGTAAAAGAACATGTGAGCCTGCCGAACTGTGATTCCTAGCTGCCTCATACCATACGCGACATGGCGGACAAATTTTAAAGTTTTCTTCAGGTTTTAGGAGGGGGGGGTGTCCACTGTAACACTACTCACGTCGACAGACCTTTTAGGAATATTTCTTTCTTAAAATAATGCGCGGTTTCTACGCCAGGGGGTGTATATGTGTATCGTATTTTTGTCAATATCTCTACTTCTAGGAGTCCGATTTGAGAAATTCCTTCTTTGTTGGATAGTGTTTCTGATGCGAAATGTTTTTCATATAAATTTAAAATTTTCTAGTAAATCATAGACTTTCCGCTAAGGGGCGAAAACGTACATTGTGTTTTCCCCGATATCTCTGCTTCTAAAACTCCGATTTGAAAAATTCTTCTTGTATCGCATATAGTTCGTGATGGAAAATGTTTTTCATATAATTTCTTATATTTGTTAAAGAATGGTTTAGTCACCAGGGAGCATAAGTGTTTATTTCTGCTTTTGGTGTATTTGCAGCAAGATCTGAGCTCCTGAAAATTCGACTAAAAATTTTTTTTCTTGGACCGATACCGCTCACATCGGAAAACCTTTTGATAATACTTTCTTGCTAAAGTAATGCATGGTTTTCCCGCTAGAGACGTAGAAGCGTATCTTATATTTGTCCATATCTCTGCTTCGAAGAGTCCGATTTGAAAAATTCTTTCTTTGTTGGAGAGCGTGTCTGCTGCCAAATGTTTCTCATATTAATTCAAAATTTTCTTAACTCATAAGTCTGCAACCAGAGGGCGTAAGATCACCGTTCCGTTTAAAGCCGTATCTGCGGTAGTAAAAACCTGATTGAAAAACTTCTTTCTTCTGTCAGATACAACTTTTTTCTAGACTGGTTCCATTGACTATGTATAGCTGTGATAAATTTAATTTGGTTCAGAACGGATTCAAAAGACGTGCTCATTACACCCGAGAATTCGGTGTCATCTTTCTTGTTTTTGCTTTTTTAACTCATGTATTTTCACATATTTTTCGTAGTCAGAGATACCGTTTGTTTCAGAAAAGTCCGTTTAATGTTTTTTCGTATTTATACAGAAATTTAGAAAAATTGAAGACGTTGAATTTTTCAGCTCTTAAACCAGATAATCCTAAAGCAACCGTGGAATCGAACCGACGCGTCGATTCCCCCTGCTCTTTTCCGTGAACTATTTTTATCTTGACGTCGTCAGATGGTTGTGCTCTTGACCTTGCCAAATACAGAGCGGCATCTTGTGGGCCATGGGTTGAAAACTCGTGCTGTAGAGGAGGCCGTTATTTGCTATAATAAATGGCAGGTACGCCTGACGAAAGTCTGAAACGAGCAGGGTCGGGCCTTAAATTTGAAATTCTGAGCCGGGCCGAACTTTTCAAATTAAGACCTGCTAAAACCTTTACAGAGACTTCTTTACCCAATCCAAAAGGCAGTCATTCTACACAGTATTCGCCCGTTCCTTGAAAAGTTCTTGAAAGAGAAGTTCATTTTCAAGTCCGTAAAGTACTTGAAAAGTTTAACACTCCGTAAGTAGTACTCAAAAAAAAAAAAAAAAAAAAAAAAAAAAAAAAAATAGGACCTGTTCAAACTTTATAGAGACTTCTTCACCTAATCCAGAAGGCAGTCATTCTGCAAATGGTTCGTACGCTCCTTGAAACCTTAAGAAGTCCTTGAAAAAGTTCAAGTCCTTGAAAGTACTTGAAAAAGTTTAAGACTCCATAAATAGTACTTGAAAAAGTTTAAGACCATAAATAGTACTTGAAAAAAATTAAGACCTGCTCAAACTTTTACAGAGACTTTTTCACCCGCAGTCATTCTACACGTGGTTCGTACGTTCCTTGAAAATCTTGAAATGGCCTTGAAAAAAAAGTTAATTTTCAGGTCTTTCATGGTTTTTGCAGGTGATGCAGTACTTTTGGACAACAAGCATTCCCTTTTTTCCCCTTTTATGAGCGAAATTAAATTTTAAAATAGGTACTTAATCTATCCATGATGAAACCTGAGCCATTTTCGTGACCTTTAAAACTGTTTCCACGGCAGGGTAACGACGCTGTACCGATTTTTGATATTTTTAATTTCGCTTAAAACGTTTATTTTCCTATTCCTTAGTCACTTCTTGCTGTATCAAGGGGCAAAGAAAGCATTTTTTCTTTTGTTCAAAGGGAAATGAATGTTCAGAAATGCTATTATGAATCAGATTGTGCAGAGAAAACGACCTGACAGGGAACAAGGGATGGCGACAAAGGGTTGATGCGACGATTTTAAACTTTTGCTTTTTGGAAACAAACCGGAAAATGCCTACTCTTTTTAGCACGTCTTTTGTAAAAAAAAGATCGTGCTTCTGTTATCGATTTGTCCGTCCATCCGTCTGTACCCACGGTATCTCTGCAACTATTAGTCCGATTTGAAAAATTCTTTTGCCTTCGGAAGCTTGAAATATGCGAATGATGATCCTTCATTTCGTTTTTCTTTTTACGATGTACAATTTTGCCGCTAGAGGGCGTAAATGCAGATGATGTCGAATTCAAAATTACGTTTTAATCCACATATTATTTGCTTCTAGAAACATCCGATTGAAAAAATTCTTTTATCTTTCGATTCCATTTATGTCGAAGAGTGTTTTAGATATAGTTTCCTTTTCAAATTACGCATAGATTTTCCGCTAGGGGGCGTAAAAGTAAATTACATTTTCCCCGATAACTCTTCTCCTAAAACTCCGATTTGAAAATTTTTTTTTTCAGCGGATACATCTCCTGATGGAAAATCTTTTGCATATAATTTCGAATTTTTGGTAAACAATACTTTGGCCACCAGGGGGCGTAAGTGTTAATTTTTGCTTCTGATGTATTTGCCATAAAATCTGAGCTTCTAAAATATCGATTGAAAAAATTATTTCGTGGTCTGATGCCACTCACATCGATAAACCTTTTCGGAATATTTTCTATCTAAAATATCCCACAGTTTCTCCGCCAGGGGGCGTAGATGTATATCTTATTTTTGTCAATATCTCTACTTCTAGGAGTCCGATTTGAAAAATTCCTTCTTTGTTGGATAGTGTTTTCCGTGTGACATGTTTTTCATATAATTTCAAAATTTTCAAGTAATTCATAGACTTTCTGCTAGGGGGCGTAAAGGTAAATTGCGTTTCTCCCTATATCTCTGCTTCTAAATCTCCGATTTGAAAAATTCTTTCTGCACCGGATACAGCTCCTGATGGGAAATCGTTTGCACATAATTTCTAATTTTTGTAAAAAAATGGTATGGCCACCAGGTGGCGTAAGTCTTAATTTCTGCTTCTGATGTATTTGCGGCAAAATATGAGCTTCTAAAATCTGGATTGAAAAAAGTATTTTGTTGACCGATGCTACTCATGTCGACAAACCTTTTAGGAACATTTTCTTCTTGAAATAATGCATGGTTTCTACGCCAGGGGGCGTAGATGTATATCTTATTTTTGTCAATATCTCTACTTCTAGGGGTTCGATTTTGAAAATTCCTTCTTCATTGGATAGTGTTTTCAGTGCGACATGTGCTTTATATAATTTCAAAATTTTCAAGTAACTCATAGACTTTCCACTAGGGGGCATAAAGGTAAATTGCGTTTTCTGCTCCTAAAACTCTGATTGGAAAAATTCTTCCTGTATCAGATACAAGACCTGATGGAAAATATTTTTCACATAATTTCTAATGTTTTGTAAAGAATGGTTTGGCCACCAGGGGTCATAAGTGTTAATTTTTTCTGCTTCTGATGTATTTGTAGCAAAATCTGGGCTCCTGAAAACTCGACTAATTTTCTTTTTCTTGGACTGATACCGCTCATATGGATAAACCTTTTGTGAATACCTTCTTCCTAAAATAATGCATGGTTTTCCCACCACGGGACGTAAAGTCACATCTTATTTTTGTCCATAACTCTGTTTCTAAGAGTTCGTAAGCTCAAGATTCCGTTTACACCAATATCTGAGGGATTAAAGACCCGATTGAAAAACTTCTTTCTTCCGTCAAATACTATTGTTTTCCATACCGGTTCCATTGCCTTTGAATAGTTTTGATAAATTTAATTTGTGTCAGAACGAATTCAAAAGACGTGCTTATTACACCCGAAAATTTGGTGTCATCTTTCTAGTTGTGTATTGATATAGCAAGAAGTGACTTAGAAACAGGCATGCATTCATTTTCAGGGAAATTAAACTTCATAGAGTTTTTTCCGATATTGTCGACTCTAGGAGAATAGGCTTCAGACTCCTGGAAAATAGGCTTCAGACTCTTGGAAAATAGGTTTTGGACACTTGGAAAATAGGTTTTGTACTGTTTTGGAAAATACATTGGTTTTAGACTCTTGGGGGAAAAAGTTCCAGACTCCTGTGAAATAGGTTTCAGACTCCTGTGAAATAGGCTTCAGACTCCTGGAAAATAGGCTTCAGTTTCCTGGAAAATAGGCTTCATGCTCATGAAAAATAGGCTTCAGACTCTTGGAAAATAGGTTTCCGACTTTTGTGAAAAATTAGTTTTGAACTCCTGAGAAATAGGTTTGACTGTTTTGGAAAATATGCAGGTTTCAGACTCTTGGGAAATACATTTCAGACTTCTGGAAAATAGGTTTCAGACTCCTGAGAAATAGGTTTCACACTCCTGGAAGATAGGCTTCAGACATGTGGAAAATAGATTTTGGACTCCTGGAAAATATGTTTCAGACTATTTTGAATAATACACAGGTTTCAGACTCCTAGAAAATACATTTCAGACTTCTGGAAAATATGTTTCAGACTGTTTTGAATAATACACAGGTGTCAGACTCCTAGAAAATACATTTCAGGCTTCTGGAAAATATGTTTCAGACTGTTTTGAATAATACACAGGTTTCAGACTCCTAGAAAATATGTTTCAGACTCCTGGAAAATAGGTTTCAGACTCCTGAGAAATAGGTTTCACACTCCTGGAAAATAGGCTTCAGACATGTGGAAAATGGATTTTGGACTCCTGGAAAATATGTTTCAGACTATTTTGAATAATACACAGGTTTCAGACTCCTAGAAAATAGGTTTCAGACTCCTGGAAAATAGGTTTTGGACTTCTGCAAAATCGTCTGCACACTCCTGGAAAATAGGCTTCAGTATACTGGAAAATAAGTTTTGGACTCCTGGAAAATTGTCTGCTCACTCCTGGAAAATAAGTTCTGGACTCCTGGAAAATAGGCTTCAGACATGTAGAAAATGTGTTTCAGACTGTTTTAGAAAAGACACAGGTTTCAGACTCCTGGGAAAATAGGCATCGATGCCTCAAACTCCTTAAATGGACCTCCAAAATTCAGAACATTCCTGTATTCTGCGTTTGTTGAAAACATGCATCACATATGCATGATGAAGTACTCTGAAATGAAGTTTGAATTGCAAAGGTTATAATCTTTCAAGTTTTTCTGTATTGAAAGAAAATACTTCTTTAGACTTACCTGAGCTCTGAAAATGTTTATTATTTTTAGGCTCTTCTGCTTGATATAGTCTCATTTGGTTATTTAACTGCTCTTCCCTCCTTTTTTCCTCCTTAAATATTTATTAATACAAAATTTGCTGAAAATAAATGCTTTGTTGATTTTATTAGCAGTTCAAGTGCACGATTTGTTCATAGCAAAATTGAATCAACAAAGACATCGCTCTTCCACGTTTTATCAACACATAGCAACCAAAAAATTGTTATCCGGTCACCACTGGGGATCCAAATCCCAGATCTCTCAATATCTAGCTGATTCTTTGTTTATTCACTGATGCCACACTTTTTAAGGATTTTCACTTTGATAGCAAATTTGATTAAAAGTGCCCAATTGTAGATATCTTGAATTGAAATACTTCATTACAAAGCAATTTTTGTAACATTTTATAACACTGTGTGATATATCTGTATTTAAATTGCAAGTATTCACTGATTTTTCTCCTGTTTTTTTTGTTTTGAAGGTGCCACAAAAGAAATTGGAACGGCTCTGACTCGGTTGTGCTTACGACAAAGGAGCGTAGAGGCTCGTCTGAAAGTTTTCTCAAAGTTAGTATATGCACATACGTGTGTGCGTGCATGCATGTGTGTGTGTGTGTGTGGCACATATTTTAAATTTTTTTTAGTTGTGATCTGCTTCACATATGAAGTGAGATAAAACTTCTACATCTGGGTGGATTTCAAAATGTTCCTAGAATAAAGAAATTAATCATATATACTTGGGCCTGAAAAATACCATGCCCGAGATCCCCGGGGCATGTAAATTATTTGTCCAGGCAGGTAAATTAAAATTTTAGTTGACCGGTTCAGACTACTAAATTTTAAAAATTTCATTGCTAATCACTGGAAGTTGTTATTATTGTTACAGAATGCCAAGGACAAAATATCACTTCTTTAATTAATATTATGCTGTAAATCTAGAAATTGAACAACCGCATGTCATTTTTTGCTCCAGATACTGTTTATAGTCAGCGACAAGATGTTTGCCTATGATGGAACTGGCCTCCGGTGTTTAGTGACGAAAGGCGAAAACTTCGATGAAAGGAACAATGCGGAATCACTAAATTCCTCAGATACCAGTTTCATCATCATATAATTTCGTAACAGTTAGCATTATCACCTGAAAACTTGAGATATGGGCATTTGTGCATGCACATATTGAATACAGACCTTTTAAAACAAAAATGCAAAATATGTAACAAACAAGTTCATATTTTTTTACTTAAAAAAAAAGGAGGGTTCTCATTTGTTATCTGAAAAGAAATTTTTTCCCTGGGTATCCAGCTTTTATTACCTGGATAGGTAAATAATTTCTGCACAAGCCCAGCTGGGCATGTAACTTTTCAGACATTCTTCAATATATATATATATCATCATCATCATCATCATTGTCAACCATTATCATTCCACTGCTGGACGAAGGTCTCCCCAAGTTTCCTCCACAACGGTCTGTCTTGTGCCAGTCTCCTCCATGTCACTCCCGCATACTTTCGAATTTCATCCACCCATCTTCCATGTGGTCTTCTTCTGGGTCTTTTCCTGTGCCTTGGAATCCAATCTAAAATTTCGGCTGTCCATCGATGATCTGTTCTTCTGGCAGTATGTCCAGCCCATTGTCATTTCAGGGATTTAACTCTGATTATGATGTCTTCCACTCTTGTCATTTTTCGGATCCACGAGTTCCTCTTCTTATCTCTCCTGGTTACACCAAGCATGCACCTCTCCATGCTGCTTTGAGTTGTCTGCAGCCTTTGTATGTCCCTTTTAGTTAAGGTCCACGTCTCTGCACCATATGTAAGCACGGGAAGGATGCATTGATCAAACACTTTTCTTTTAAGACATAATGGCATATTGCTCTTGAAAATTATGCTGTTTCTTCCAAAAGCTCTCCAGGCAAGTTTTGTACGCCGATTAATTTCTTCATCAATGTGACCCTCACTTGATATCTGCTGTCCAAGATAAACGTACGTGTCTGTTATCTCCAGCTTTTCTCCATCAATCGATAAATCATCATTTCTTGTAAAAGCATTGAACATCGCTTTTGTCTTCTGAAAGTTCATTTTTAATCCCACTTTTTTACTCTTGTCAGCAAGTTCCTGGATCATACTCTGCAGCTCTGATGGGGTAGTTGCAAAAAAGACTACGTCATCAGCAAAACGAAGGTGGGTTAGATAATCTCCATTAATCTTTATCCCTTTGTTTTCCCAGTTCAGTGATTGAAAGACATTTTCCAATTTTTATGTGTGTTGTATTTTCAAACAGCCGAATCTTTGCACTTGCATTTTCATAGATGTTATTAATAATATTAATGTACGCATCTTCAATACCGCAGGATTTCAGAGCCATTGTAACTGCTGATGGTTTCACCGAATCAAAGGCTTTTTCATAATCGATGAAAGCCATGCACAATGGAAGTTCATATTCCCTCGCTCTTTCAAGTAGTTCTCTCAGTACGTGGATATGATCTATTGTGCTGTAGCCACTCCTGAATCCAGCTTGTTCTCTCGGTTGAGCCATGTCCAGTGTCACCTTCAAGCGGTGTGAAAGAA
Source organism: Macrothele yani (assembly GCA_039090855.1). NCBI lineage: Eukaryota > Metazoa > Arthropoda > Arachnida > Araneae > Macrothelidae > Macrothele > Macrothele yani. The sequence goes on along the minus strand of CM077032.1, from coordinate 71,804,703 downwards.
CTTTAGTGAAGATTTTATAAACCACTGATAGGAGGCTGATAGGTCTGTAGTTCCTGAGATCCTCAATGTCACCTTTTTTATGTAGCAAGATCATTGTAGCGTTGTTCCAATCTTTAGGAATCTTCCCTTCATTAAGGCATCAAGTGAAAATTTGGGCGAGTACTGTTTTGATTTCTCCACTTGCTTCTTGTATGATGTCTACAGCAATTCCATCTTCTCCTGGAGCTTTCCCCCGCTTCATGTTCTTGATTGCATGTGCAACTTCTGCTGGGAGGACTGGAAGAACTCTGGTACTGGTACCTTTCATGATGTCTGGAGTACATGTATCATCCCTTTCATATAATTTGGAGTAGAAATCTTTCACTCTTGTCAAAATTTCGCCTCTATTTCTTGTTGCAGAACCATCTTCTTTTCTCAGTGCCATAATCTGTTTTCTTCCCTTACTGAGATGTCCCTTTGCTATCTTTAGGCTTTGGTTGTTTTCAATTGCTTTCCTTACTAGTTCACAGTTGAATTTCCTTACGTCTTCAGTGATACTTTTTCGTACTGTCTTGCATAGCTCTATATATTCCACTTTGGAAGTCACATCTTCTTTAGTTGTCCTCATCTCTCTTCTTTTTTGCATCAACATTTTGGTTTTCCCTGATAATTTGTTCACATGCAACTTGTTCTTAGACCCAGCTAATTTTGTAGCTGTTTCCATAAGAGCTTTGGTTACTTTTCTGTTAACTTCAGAAATATCCACTTCTTCCGATGTTAGGCCTTCTAAAGCAGAGAATCTGTTCTTCATTTCCAACTTGAAGGCATTATGGTGTTTTTTAAGGTTGGTTATGTCAATAGATTTTGTTTGTCTTATGAGCTTGCCACGTTCGAGTTTAGTGTTGAGGTGCATCTTACATCTCACCAATCTATGGTCACTACCTGCGTTGAACTTGTTTAGCACACTGCAGTCTTCTATGACGAATTTTTTTGTTACACATAATAAAATTAATTTCACTTGTCGCCCCATTTGGATGTCTCCATGTCCATTTCCTGTGTGGTTTTTTCTTGAAAAAGGAGTTTAAGATCAAAAACCCTTCTGCCTCTGCAAACTCTACGAGAGTATTTCCACGCTGGTTTCTGTTGCCATGAATGACCAAATTTACCTACTGAAGTTTCATTCTGTTGCTGCGACCGAATTTACCTAATGAAGTTTCATTCTGTTGCCGTTGCCCTATTTTTGCATTGAAATCTCCCATAATTATCTTCAAGTGCTGCTTACCTTTATTATTTATTTAGATGATGAATATCCTCATAAAATTCTTCAATTTCTTCTTCAGGATGACTTGTGGTGGGTGCGTAAGTTTGAATAATCTGAGCCTGGTATCTTCTCGAGAGTTGGATAACGAGTCGTGCAGCTCTGTCAGAGGAACTTTCAACTTCTACAACTTTATCCTTCAGTTTCTTGTTTATTATAAATCCAACACCACTAGTTCTGCCAGTATCAGTCCCACGATAGTAGAAGAGATGTCCACTTTTCAGTTCAATGAGATCTTCTCCTTTTCTCCTTACCTCACTTAGCCCGACGATGTCCCACTTGATCCTTTGTAGTTCCTCTTCCAATTCAAGAAGCCTTGAATCAGAAGATAGGGAGCGTCCATTATACATAGCCAAGGTCAGCATCAGATGGCAGCCTAGTCAGGTCCTCTGGGGATTCTTAGCACCCTCTGCCTTCATGTCGCACTGGCCGTTGCCTTGGCCAGGTACATTCCAGCTGCCAGAGACTGAGGGCCAAGATTTAAGTTGTGGAGTCATTTTGGAGGGGTTTGGCCATAACTCACCATGCTGGCCAAGCGGGTTGATGAGTGTGGGATAGCATTTCCTCTAATCCCGATGGTATGGTTATACCGCTATTGGCGGTCGTCAGAGCCCCTTTAGTGGGAACGGGATGTACCACGAGAAGGCGGGGTTGACATTTGTCAAGGAGAGGCTGTGATGTTACGCATCACCTGACCTTACATCCCATATATCACACACACACACACACACACACACACACACACACACACACACACACACACACACAGATATTTTTCAAGTTGTCTCTCTGTAACTTTTCAGATATTTTATTTTTCATGCTGTCTCTCACACACGCACATTAACTGTTTGAGAAGTTGTTGGAAGGTGTGAGTCAAAAGTCCATCTTACATTCCAAATAGCGGACTTTTGAGTAAAGACTTGTATCTTCCATTGACTTCTCTAACAACATTCATAACTCCTTGAAACATCAATCAATAATGTTCAAATAGTTTTTTGAATTCACATGCAAGCATCATTAGTATTACTTAGTCATCAAAGAAATTTTAGTCAAAATCTTGCCTCTTAATAACTGTTTCCTAAGAACACTTGTGACACATTTACAGTTTTCAACTGTTCTGGCCTCTGAGTGAAGTACTAATATTGCTAATTTTATTCATTTTAACAGTTAAAACTTGATTTGTAATATTAAAAATTTCATTAATTCTTTATAAAAATCTATAATAAACTTATATATACAAAATTTACAAATGTACAAACTATATACACTTAAGAACCTGCTAACTTAAGTTAGTTAAAGTGAAGTGGGGCAAGTGTAATCACGTTTTTGCATAGTTCGACTTTAGACCTCTCTTACACATTTACTATTAGAGATAATACAATGATTTTTGTAGTGAAATATCCCTGTTTTATGGCCTATTTGGCACATTGGTTTAAATCAGCATTTAAGAAGTGTTTTTTGAGTTGAGGGTTATTTTGTGAAAAGATGTCAGATGGTTACACTTACCCCAGCATTTGGGGCAAGTGTAACCAAGCCCCATATCTTGACATTAATACACATGAATTAAAATCTGGGGCAAGTGCAATCTGCTCCAGTTTCCGCTGATTTTAAATTTTTTGAATCATCCTGCTATCTTTATTGAGTGCAAAGTTATCAACTTTTTGGTGAACACAAACACACTTAAAAGTGCAGAAAACTCAAAAACTCTTTTATTAAAAAAAGACACACACACACATCAATCAATCAAGTTACTTACATCAATGTTGTTTCCTTCAGTGGTATAAAACAAGCTTTTTTTCAGTCCAAACAACAGTTTTTAAAACAAAAATGATATTTTACAAATTATAATAAGTTAACCTATACAGGGTGTCTCAAAAATACACGGCAAAACTCCAGGAATGAGTTCCTCATAGGTAGATAAGGAAAAGGTGTTTATATCAACATAGGTCCGTTCTTTGCTTGTCTTGCTATGTCTTAAAAACATCACCTCTGGGTCACCATTTTCAGTCACAGAAGTCACTTGACCCACAAAACGGACATTTTTTTTTTTTTTGGAAAAACTAATATTAACATGTAAGCAAAGCTAACCAAGCAAAAGACAAAATGGATGTGAATAAAAAGGTTAGGCTAGGTGTAGTTCAAAGTTATGGGTGAAGCGTAAACAGTGTGGTTACACTTACCCCAGTTCGTGTGGTTACAGTTGCCCCACATGCAAAATTGGGGTGTTTACTGTAAACATGGCTATAAAGCAAAATCAGGAAAGCTAGACAAAAAAGTGATCAAATTTCTAAAATCTGTTCACTAACGTTAGTTAGGAACTTTAAAACAAATGTTTTTTGTGTAGTTGTTTGTGAAGCAACAGCCTGCTAAAATCTAAGCAAGCCACTTCCACTGAACGTCAAAATGCAGGCTTTTTTTTAAACAAAAAAAAAAAAAAAAAAATCATTCACTGAAGCTTTAATTGACTACTTTCACTCAAATATTATGAAACATGTCAAGGGGTTAATTAGTGAAAATAACGTCTTATCAGTTACTGATAACCAGAAGTTACACTTGCCCTGCGGTTACACTTCCCCCACTCCACCTTACATATCTGTGTTACTAAAAACCAGCTGTAATGATTTAGGCATTAATTTTAATCCTATTTTAGTTCTTTCCACAACAGTCTGTCTTGTGCCAGTCCCCTCCATGTCACTCCCGCATGCTTTTTAACTTCATCCACCCATCTTTTGGATCTTTTCCTGTCCTTTGGAATCAGTGCTGAAATGGGCCGAGCCTGAGCCCGAAAGCCCGAAGTCAATCCCGGGCCCGAACCAGGCTGAGGCTGCATAATACTGGGGCTTGGGCGGGCTCAGGCTCTGAGGGAAGGAGAGAATTTTCTTCTTTTTTTTTTTTTTTATGTAATTTCATATGATTTAGTGCACGAAACTTTTTTACACTTTCTAGTTGTTAAATAGAATTCTTCGGCAAGTGGGTCTGGATGCGGAGTGGAAACTCGGCAGGGTTTGATTCCAGACTTGAGTAACAAATACCATAGGCCATGAATTACTGAATTTCTGCAAAGGAAAAGTTTCTTTAAGAACTATGGATATTAAATAGCAAGCTGATGAAATTTTGCTCCTTACTTGAGCAGTATATGACGTAGATTGTTGTGCCTCCCAATTTTTCCTGATGCCCAGCCTCCTGAAACATTTCAGGAAGAAATGAAGGGTCCAAGAATATGAGCCCAGAGCTACATCCATCAGAGAATCTAGTGAAATTTAACGTGCGACGATACGTCAAACACAGAAGTTACCACGGACATCTCCCCTATTTGGCACAAGATTCTCAACATTCAGCAACCTCACTTACAGTGTGAGCCATAATAAAATTCTGGTTAGGGCAAATTTTGCACGTGCCATATTACAATTTTGTTTTTGAGTTCTTTTTTCAGATTCTGTTGTTGTTTTTGTTCCTCAGCCTGAAGAAACTTCCTGTGGCAGTGAAAGCTCGCAATTTTTAATGTCTTAGTGTATTACACCTAAAAACGGAAACTGTTCTTGTTGTACAAATATATTAATAAATAGATTATTACTTTTATGATCGACTAGCTTTAACCTGACACAATGTAATATGTCAAAAATATCCCTTTTTTTGATCTGTTGGGTTATAATGAAGTTTGCGTATAGCTCTTCTTTCAACTTATGCAAGTTTGATTGTAGTAATGCTATGCATGTTTCATGGCAATGCTGCAGTTGAAAGAAGCTTTTCTGTTAACAAAGAACTTGTAATTGAAAACTTAAAAGATGCAGTTGTTGCTGAAAGAAGTGTTTACAGGGCAATACTATCGTTAGGTGGTTTAGCTAATAGTGAGAAAGAACTGAATGTGGACATCACAAAATCAATGATATTAGCTGTCAAAAATGCTTCATCAAAAAGAGTAGAAGCCTTAAAGAAAAAGAAATATGATGAAGATGAAGTGGCCAATTGTAAAAGTAGAGCAGTCCAAGAACTAAAAAAAAACTCAAAGATAAGAAAAGAAAGCTTATAGAAAAGGCAAAAGAAGAAGCTGAAGTTCTAGATTCTGAGATAGCAAGTTTAGCTAAGATACTTAAACACTGAGTCTTTCACTGTGAAATTTCAGTCTCCATACATTTTGTACATCATAGTTTTTATATTGCCTTAATAAAAACTTGTAAGTTTTTACAGCATTGCCATGTTAAAATAATTTGTGTATTAATAGATGTAATGATAAATATTTCTGAAAATAGCCATACCCCATCCTAGAAGAGAGTTGAATGTTTTTATTTCTTTAAACAAGTAGAATTTGGTGAATGGCCTAGTGCAAGCCATACATAATTACATTATTCATGATAAGCAATTTCAGTGACATAAGAATTACATTCAGCTTTCATCTCAACTGGCTTTCATGTAGGGGTTCGTAAAAAGCCCCCCCCCCCCCCACTGTATAGCCATTTTAGCAGCAATGGCGTTATAGACACATGAGTTTTGCCTAAACTATTGTCTCATGGAATTAATTTCAGTGTTTGTAAACATAAAAAATAACCTGGGATCTCAAGCCAAGGGTACTAGATTATGAGTCTAGAATGGTTGTAATTGTGCCACGTATTGTCGAGAAGTCATGAATTTAACTGAAGATGTCATGAAAAGGTCATGAACAAGTCATGAATTTGGTTCATTGGAAATCAGTAGACACCCTGATTGTGCTGTTTTTCACAGTTAAAAAGGAAAAATGGATGATTTCTTCTACTCATGTCCTTTTTCAGAGTGATTTTGGTTCACGTCATGCTGCGAGAACCATTTTTTAAATGAATTTCCTCCCCGTCTTGTGAGCAATAGTGCATTTTAGTTGTTTCATAATTGGCAGAATAACTAACTGAAATGATTTTCATTCTTGTTTTTCAGTTCTCTCCAAGAGTCTTTAGTACTTCCTCTTCAAGAGAAATTAGAAGAATGGAAAAAAATGGCTAACTACTTAGACAAGGAACATGCCAAAGGTTTGTAACTGTTCATGCTTTGGTGCATCTCAGCGATAGCCACGTGATGGCCTAAGATATAGTATTTGAAGCGGATAATTGATTCAGTATCAACTGCATTAGACAAGTTAGCTGAACAAACAGTCCACTGTATTAATGCTTGTTACGAATGTAGGAACTGCAAAAGGGCCTCAGGCCACTACTTAAAGCAGGAACCAAAAGCCTCTCACAATTATTTATGCTTCTAAATTTGCTTTGTAGTTATTAATAATTTCAACCCCATGTTCACAGCATATATTCTTTATAGGAGTACAATCAAAACTCGTTTTAACAAAGTATGATTTAACAAAAAGCATGTTACAACGAAAAAAAATTGTAAACTTGCTTGGTGTATTGTATCTCTCTGTCTCTCTATTCTAAAACAAAGTAACTCCCGCTGTTTTAGAAATTTAGTGACACTCTTGCTTTCCTAGCTTGCAGCGCAAAACATATTGAACACAAAAATACGAAATTTACATCGTTTGTAGAGAACACGCTGATATTACCCGTTTTACAATTCTGGCGATACTTCAATAGCTATTGCATTTCAAACTTAAGGTAAGCAAAAAAGTGCTATCAGGTCGCGTTCCGGACACTCTAACAGCATCAGAACCACGAAATTTTGTAGGCATGTAGTGCCATGACCAAATTTTTGCACCTCGTCACCTTTTTTTGAATTTTGATTTAGTTTGCGAGAAATAAAAATTTTTAATTTCACAAAATTCTCTATTTCGCGATGAGATCCATAAAAAAAAAAAAAAAACACCGGATATATGGCAAACTATAAATCATAACGCATTGCAATTTTTACAGCATAAACTTACAACTATAATCCTTTTCTTAAAAAAAAATTAAGAAAAAGTCATTTTCTGATTTTTAAGCATTTTTTAAAGACGCAAAGGAAAGAAATGAACTGCTTGTCTGTCCACGATAACCACAGAGGAGAGTTCTCGTCCCGTGATCAGAGTTCGCCAAAAAAATAATTTGAAGGGGTATTTTTACTCTCTTGGAAAAATTTAGGGAGTAATTTTTAAAAGTGAGGAGTATTTTAGAAAAATTAACGAGTGAAATAAAAAAAAAAAAGTTGCGAAAACATCGGGAAATTATAAAAAAAAACCCTGTTTTTTTCTCATTAAAAATATTTCACTACTACTGAATGCATTTGGATGTTTTGCTTCTTTTTTAGTTATACAAAATATATATATGTATATAATACATAAATTACGTAAACACTACAAGCGCATGGAAATTAATCCCTGGAAATTCTTTGTACCATTTTGTTAAAGAACAAGAATGAATTTCCAACTTTGACGTCGATGTAACACAGCGCATTCTTCATTTTCTAATGAAGTGTCCATGTTTGTTGGCTGCTTTCGTATTTCCACCACTAGTTTTCTGCAGATTTCATTGTTTCCTTGCTCTGCGTTTTGTTTCTTTTTACACCATTGGACTGAATCTAGCCGAAGAAAAAAAAAACCCGTTAAAGTATGCTGTTTCAACACATCATTCAATACTACAGTGTCTGATAAAGCTGTTTCAATCTCTACAAATCACGACCACGTGCCACCATCATGACGAAGTACAAATCACGACCACAGTGCGCTCAGGAATTGCGATTGCGAAAGTGTACTTCACTCATCTGATCGAGCACGAGCTGTAGCAGCAGTGACAGAAATTTTGCGATGCGATTGCGCTCCCAATGACGTCAAGGTAAGGATCGAAGTCTCCCTGACGTCATGCCCTGACTGGCTGGCAGATCACGCCGCCATAGCTCCGGTCGTGCCAAGCAAACCACTGCCAGGTATGGATCGTCTACAACGTGAGATCTGGCCTGAGGTAACAAAGGGTATCGCTGATCACATGTTTGAAATACAGAATTCGAATAAAAAGTTGAAAATAAAAAATTTTAAGCTTAAAATTCTCGATTCCTATTTTTACGCGTTGCCAAAATTTCAATGTGTAAACACACTTTTCGATGCGTCCTAGATGCGTAATTACGCATTTTGGCGAACTCTGCCCATGATCTGCTGCCGTGATGACACAAAAAATTTGTCATGCATATGTTTTGTCGGTAAAGCTATCTCAGTTGTTTAACGGTTTAGCATAACGGTTTACGGAAATGCTTTTTGGACCACTTTTGTTTTCCTTAGTGGTAAATTTAGTAAGCGCTATAAATTCAAACGACAAAAGTCCGCCCTTCCAAAAAATAATTACACTAAAAAACTCAGAAACTTCAGAATGATGGCGGAGCAAAGTCCTTCAATAAAAATAGAAGGAAATCGGAAAAAAGTTTCGCAAAAATCCAACAGGGAGTTCACCAAGAGAGAAACAAAAACTATAAACAAGCCGCCATCTTGGAATCAATACAGTGCAAAAAGTATTGAACAATTGGGAGAACATTTTCATTTCATCAGATGGCATCACCGGAAAGAGACAGTCGAGCACATTTGTCAACAATTCTGACGATAGACAAGCAATAAAAATTGAAATTTATATGAATTTTCTAGTTTTTATGTCATGTGATATACTTGAAGATCGGGCTGCAGGGCCTGAGTGCTACTCTGGAAACGAGTGTAGCGAGCCTAGAGGCACAGACCCAAGTTGATATAAAAAATATAAAATATTATAATGAAATACGTTACATCGAAAAACTCCTTATTACAAAGTGAAATTCCTGGGGAAAATGCCCAACCAAAATTTTTACGTGGCGAATTTCTTCCTCTCTTTAAAATTCTAAATGATTTAGCTGCCATAGAACATCAGCAAAAGAACAAAAGTGACAACTTGCTTTGCCAAAAAATTTTGTCTGAAGAAAATGAGAATTCATCCAATGAAGATGAGACAGAAAATCTAAAACTGTTATTCTGATGTTTTTCCAGTAAGTGTAATTGAATGTTTAGAGAAAGTCGGATACTGTTTACATAACTAAGGACTTTATACTGAAGAAATTAGCAGCCATCTAAATGTTATGAATAACTGTATTCAACCGATTTTTTCTAAATTTCATGGGCTGTTTGATTATATGAAGGAAAATATGGCTCTTTGAAAAGCTCCATATAAATGGAAATAAAGTAATAATTTCAATAAAATATTTCCTGTCATTTTCAAATGAATATTAAAAACTGAATGTTTTAAGTGGAACCGCTTTTGTTGATAAGCATGATATTGGGTTGTCGGAAAAGTCATGACGTATTTTAGCCATGTTTTGCAAAGGTCATTTATTGATTGAAAAAACAAAGATCAATCAATGATATAATGCCCGTTTTGTTTGACCTTTTGCCATCTTTCAGTGAGCTGCAGAATGCCTCGTTCATAGAAGGACCTGTCATTCGTGGCGAAAAACTGTACAAGGTGCTGATTTACAGCGTCATCTGAATTGAACGTTATACCACGCAAGGACTGTTGAAGAGAGCGAAACAAGTGGGTCTGATAGTGCAAGGTCAGGCAAGTATGCTGGGTGTGGCAACACATCCCACCCAAGCTCCAATCATTTTTGGCGGGTGATCAAACTTGTGTGTGGTCTCGCGTTGTCATGATGGAACAACACCTTTACGATGAACGAGCTCTGGACGTTTCTGGATGATGGATTCGTTCAAACTGTCCAATTGCCGACAGTACACATTCAAATTCATTGTTTGGTTCCATTATAGGAGCTAGAAAAACACGACACCTTTACAATCCCACCACACTGAGACCAGAACCTTCCGCTGATGAATGTCTGCTTTGGATGTCGTTTGAGGCGAAGCAGCACGTCGGGACCAAGACCGTTTGCGCAGCACATTGTTGTACACAATCCACTTTTCATCACCAGTTATCAGTTGCTTAAAAAAAGGATCGTTTTCCTCACGTTTAATAAGCATATCGCAGATGTATATACGCGCAGTCAATTGAGCTTCTTTGAGTTCATGAGGAACCCACACATCGAGTTTGCTTACGTATCCCAGTTTCTTCAGGTGGTTGTGAATGCTTGAATGATGGATGTGCAATGTGTCTGCAATCTCTCGTGTCATGTAACGTGGGTTTGACTCGATCAATGCCTTGATTTGGTTGTCATCAACCTCAGTTGGCCTCCCGGACCGAGGAGCATCGTTGAGGTCAAAATCACCAGCACGGAATTTTGTGAATCACCGCTGGTACTTACGTTCTTGTAGAGCATTATCACTGTACACTTTACGCAACTTTTCACAAGCTTGACGCGCGTTCTTCCCTTTATGGAAGTGAAACAGTAAAATATGGCAAAAATGCACAGTTTGGTCTTCCATCTTCAACTTGATGCCAAATCTCCACAAATTAATCAAATCGCTCACTATTCCTTTTAGACTGCAGCTAGAACTGGCACCTGTCGAATGCCATAGCAATAACAGAGCTGTGCATACCTCTAGTACTTCCAAAACCGCCCAACCGTCGTTGGGTGCCAAAATACGTCATGGCTTTTCCGACAACCCAATAGCTAAACTCATGTGATTTAAATTTCTTCATAAATTCGATTTACAGTTAGTAATGAGACAAAAATTATTATATCAAAACAACAAACTGTATTTTGAACGGTAACCTTTCTCCAACTCCACATAACAGTGAGATCTTTCGTACAGGTGTTCAGTGGAAGTCCTGAACCTGAACTTCCTTTAGTCTGTTAGTCACACCTCATTGGATTCCTCAGTGTCACTGAAGTGCTCCCCTTTCAAGGCACACTTCACCTTTTGGGAAGAGATTAATCTACAGGAGCCAAATCTGGTGAGCTGGGTGGATGTTCAATGACACAGATCAACTTCGAAGCCACAAACTGCTTCACAGTGTGTAGGCACGTTATCATGCAACAGAAACCAATTGTTTTTGTGTCACAGTTCTTTCCTGACATGTCACATGCAGGCACACAGACATTGCATTACTCCTAAATAGTACTGATCATTCACTGTGGTGCCTCCAGAAACAAATTTGTGGTGTGTAATTCCAGCAGAGTTTAAAAAAAAAAATGACCATTGTCTTGACTCATGATTGTTGCAACTGCACTTTCTTCTGTCGGGGAAAAGACGTTCCACGCCATTTCATGCTCTGGCATTTTGTTTCAGGATCAAACTGAAAACATCAACTTTCATCACTGGTGACAGTTTTCTTTACAACAAATCATGACCTTGGTTAACTGCATGGATGAAATTTTGACAGCATGCAGCCCGCTGCTCTCTTTGTTCATGTGTCAACGTGTGTGGCATAAATCTCAAACAAATTTTCCTTTTATGCAGATCATTTTCTAATATTACCCTGGCCATTTTCTTACCGACACCAAGCGGATTTAGTGAGTAGCCTAGTAGTTATTCACCTGTCATGGGCAACCATTTCCCTAGCCTTCACCACATTTTTACGAGGGTTGTTCTGGAAGTAAAGCAAAAGTGGGCATAAATTTTTTATTAACTGACAGAGGTTGTTCAGATTGCACATGTTGGTAGAGTAACTCCTTTCTATGTATTGGGTATATAAATAAGTTTTGAGGGATTTGAGGTTAACAAAACACGTTTTTGGAGAACAGAAACAATATTTTAATATTAATAGAACTATGCTCCCTCTGAAGCTACAAATTTACCCCATCTTTCAAGCAGTGAACGTATGCCCCGAAGGAAGAATTCCGGTTCCTTGGAAGAGATCCAGTTGTCCAGCCAGTTTTTGATGTCTTCATTAGAACTAAACCGTTCTCCAGAAAGTGCTGACTGCATCGACCGGAACAAATGGCAGGGATCGCATTCCTCCTAAAATTCCTAAAATTCCTAATATTTTGTGACCCTCCTTAAATTCCTAAAATTAGACCTAAAATTTGCTATTCATCCTAAAATTTTCGTAAGCTTATTTTTATTAAAAACACAACCGTTATTAACGCCAATAAATTTACCATTACGGTAAGGTAAAAAGACCTGTTATTGTAGAAACACAGCCTATATGCTGTGCTGCTGAAGGGAGGGAAAAATGACGCCATCGAGATGCACTTGCTTCGGGGCGGGCGTTCCATTTTTTTGCCTTCGAACAGTTTTCGAGAGTAACAAGAGATCTAAGGGAAAAGGGGAGGGGTCATTTTCACCCCTGGTTTGCGCTTTGCAGACGAACTCCGTGGCACGCAGAAGATCGTACTTTATTTTTGTACATGCCTTGTGGAACCTCCTCTTTCTGCTGATGTTTTGTTATTGTAAACCGCAGGTGGGTGGAAGCAAAGAGGAAACATGTGGTCTCCTTCCGTAACCTCCGGTAATGACGATGGGATGGTAGCTGAGTATTATCTTGGCAGGCAGTAGAGCACGTGATCATTGACCTTCGATCATGCGTCGGCGACAGCGACCTTCGATGCGCAATATATCTCGGCTCCGACTCGCTTTGACTGAACTTGCGTGAGATGCTTATGATAGTTTCTGGTTTTACGTCTTTTATGGTGTTCTCTGTGCTGTGTGCAGGTTCAGTTCTCTAGTGGTGACCTGCTTTTTTTTTTTTTTTTTTTCATATCTTCTGACATCCTCGCAGCCAAATTTCGGGAAGTTGTCTGGTTTTGCAATATTGGAACGTGCTTTTGTACTTCCCTTTCATTTTCTGGTTAGTAATACAAGTGTTTAAGATGCCTAAATCCAAAACGAAATTTCAAGATGCGTGGCTCGCCAAAGAATTGGACGGAGTGAAGTTGAAAGAATGGTGTTCTGCAACTGAAACAATATTTTCTGCTAAGTGTATATTGTGTTCAGAAATTTTCAACATTTCTAATAGTGGCTTTTCACAAGTAAAAGCGCATCATAAAGGAAAAAAACATTTGCAGAAATTTCAAAGTAAATTTCAAAATAAGTCCATCCTGAAAGCCTTTGGAGGACGGGATCTTCAGCCCAAAACAAATATTAGTGAAGTACTGAGTCATGATTTACAGTTGGCTAAAGCCGAAGCATTATGGGCCATGAAAGTTGCTAAGGACAATATGTCTTTTGTTTCATGCACTGAAACAGTTGAACTTTTCAAAGAAATGTTTCCTGATTCTGCTATTGCAGCCAAAATGCAACTTAAAGAAAAAAGAGTTGCTTATGTGATATCACATGGATTGTCAAAATATTTTGAAGAGGATTTGAAAAAAGACATTGCATCTAGTAGCCCAGGAAAGGTTACTATAGCATTTGATGAAACTACAAATACACAAGTGAAACGGCAGTTGGATGTGTATCTCAGGTACTGGTCTTCAGAAATAAATTCAGTTTCTTGCCGATACCTAACAAGCGTTTTTCTGGGTCATGCAACAGCAGATATTTTGCTAAAAGAAATTCTTGATGTGTTATCATCCTTCAATATTTCGTTGAACAGAATTATTTGTGTATCCATGGACAGCCCAAATGTAAATAAGTGCTTTTTACGCAAATTCAATGAAGTTGTAAAACAAGAAACAGGCCAGAAATCTTTGGAACTAGGTTTTTGCAACCTTGCATGTTGTTAGTAATGCATTTAAAATTTTTTTGACAAGCTTAAATATAGATTTTGACGAATTTGCTACTGATATGCATTACTTTTTAAAGAGTAGTGCTGCAAGACGAGAGGATTATAAATCTGTCGAGGATATAACATTGGTCACTGCCAAATTTCTTTTGCGTCATGTCAGCAACAGATGGTTAACCGTTGGTTCTGTAGCCCAGAGGCTCTTGGATCAATGGCTAAATATTACAGAATATTTTTTAAACTTCTTGCCATCTCAAAAAATATTTGAAAAACAACTGCGCAATTCGGCAAGGTATAAAAGAATTCACTGTTTCCTGAAAAATGAGCTTACTCCTTGCTATTTAGCATTAATTTCATTTTCACACCAAAATTTTGAAAAGTTTTCCTTATGTTATCAGAGTGAAGAACCAAAAATACACCAGTTATATTCTGATTTAAATACTTTAATGAGGAATGTTATGGCTCAGTTTATCCAAGATGATGTTATAGCAGGGAAATTTGGAGAAGACCTAAAGAATGTAGATTTTGAAAACAAAAATTCATGGAAAAAACTAGGGGAGCTAGAAGTTGGTATGAAGACAAAAAATCTCCTCAGGAATGTTCAGGAGACCAGGCAGAAATTATTTCTCTTAGATGTAAGATCATCACTAATTGCAACCACAAAATATTTAAAGTCAAATTTGCCATTCTGCAATCAAAAGCTAAGAGACATAGAAGTTTTAAAGCTAAAAGAACCAAAGAAAGAGTCAACTCAACTTTCAGTCACTGAAGGACTTTCGGAAATAACCAGAATTTCAAGTGTTTTGCATCTTTCTGAGGAACAAATTGATAGAGTAAGAGAAGAGTGGAAACTTTTAAATTGCGATAAGCCAACTCTAGATGAACTAGTGAAATTTTCAGAGGAAGGACATATTCCAGTGCGGATTGATCATTACTGGCGTAATATATTTAGTATTAAAGACTCTAGCGGAAAAGAAAAATACTCAAATCTTGCTAAACTCATCAAGTCAATTTTAGTTTTACCTCATGGTAATGCTGATGCAGAAAGGGGATTTTCGGTTAACACTGCTCTGTTAAGGAAGGACAAGGCTAACTTAAAAGACTCAACTATAACATCATTAAGAATAGTTAAAGGGGCCATTAAACACTATGGATGTGTAAGTAAAGTTCCCATAACAAGAAATTTGTTAAATAGTGTTTGTGATTCACATAAATTTTATAAAGAGTATGTTGATAAGCTGAAGGAAGAAGAATAAAAAAAGGTAAAAGAAAGGAAGCAGAAAGAGAGGGAAAATAAGGAAAAGCAGCTAGAGAAAAAAAGAAAAGCTGAGTTTGATGACAAAATAAAAGAAAATGATGCAGAAATAAATAGACTTAAAAACGATAAAGAAGCCTCCCTAGCAATAATTCAAGAGGGAACAGAAAGAATGAGAAAAGCTGTAGAAAAACAAAATACTGTTGAAATAGCAGTTGCCTCTAACTTGATCATACAAGGTTCAGCTGAAATAAAGAAAACTGAAAGTAAATTAGTTGTGATAGAAGCAGAAAAAGATAGGCTAATCAGGAAAAGGTTAAAACAATAATATGAAAAAAGTAATTCAGTGAACAATTGTACATAGTTCTTGGTTTTCAATTACCTTTTTAGGATATCATAATTTAATGTGAAACCTGAAAACTTTACTGTGAAAATCGTGAATTGCTTCTGGTTCAACAGCATATTAATGTTCAAAGTGAAACTTGAATGTGGTAAATATACTTGAATATGATAATAACACGTGAAAAGATAAGAACTGAACATTAGAAGTAAATCATACTTAAACTTTAGACATTAGACATTATGCAAAAAATTTGGGTGTGAACTTCGACCATACATACTAATGGACTGCGCATTGGTAATAGCTGCATCAAAGCCGCCATGGCTCAAACATTGGGCACGTCATCATCAGACTCCAAATTTCGTGTAAAAATGCTGTTATGATTACTAATTTACGCTGCAGAACTTCAGTGTTTTCGGTGTATTATGTGAATGCGCCTCATATATAATGAAAACTCTTCAGGTAAGTTTACTTATGAGCTATATACATGCATGATCGGGTTGTTTACATTTTGTGATTTATAATGTGATGAACATTTGCGAAGAATTTGGAACATGCATTCCATTTTTTTTTCTTAAGTTACTATATTTTTATATCAATAGCTGCAAGTTTCTGGTTAAGTAATTGAACTTTATTGACTTAGGTATTTAATTCGTTTCTTACCCATGAAAAACCATAGAACTTTCTTTACTATATCGCTCAGAGCAACCATAAGCACAGCAGGTGTAACCCATCTTTTTGACTGTTGTCATGTGATTTTATGTTGGAGCCAGAAATTTTGATGTCATGCGCAGTCTATCAGTATATATGGTTGAAGGGTGTGAAGCAAACTCTTTACAATGTATACAAAGTTGTTTTACTAGATGTATACAAATATACATCTAGTTTTTATTGAAATACACTCCTAAAATTTTCCTAAAATTTTTCTAAAAATTCCTAAAATTCCTAAAATTCCTACCTAAAATTTTCCAGAAGTATGCTATGATCCCTGAAATGGTAATCCGATGGCGCAATATCTGGCGAATATGGCGGGTGGGGTAGAACTTCCCAGTCCGGTCCTTCTAAGTACTTTTTAACATTTCGAGAAACATGTGGTCTTGCGTTGTCATGCTGTAAGATGACTTTGTTGTGTATATTCTCCCATTCCGGTCGTTTTTGCGTGAGAGCTCATTTTAAACGCATTAATTGGGTTTGATACCGATCACCAGTAATAGTTTCTGACGGTTTCAGCAGTTCATAGTGGATCACACCCTTCTAGTCCCACCAGATACACAACATTACCTTTGAACCATGGATATTGCATTTTGGCGTTGATGAACCTGGTTCACCTGACTTCACCCATGCTTTCTGCCGTTTAGGGTTATCGTACCATACCCATTTCTCGTCGGCAGTAATAATACGATGCAACCCCCCCTTTTTTTTTTTTGCCTTTGAAGCAGCAATTCGCAAATGGTTTTTCAACGTTCAAGGTCTCTTTCCCGCAAAGCATGTGGAACCCAATTCCCTTCTAATTTTTTTGGGTGGTCCAGAACGTTCTTTATCACTGACATCGAAATCATTCCTTTTGAATCGTCTAAACCAATACTCACATGTTTTTATGGATGGGGAATGTTCACCATAGATTTCTGACATTAAGCGATAGCTGTCGACAGCACTTTTCTTGACAATAAAGTAATGCACTAACACTTCCCGCAAATGCTGTTTTGTCGGGACGAAAGTTGCCATTTTCCATCAAGTAAAACAAATAAGTCTTCGCACCTCAATCGAACGTCGTATACTGACTCTGACAGCTGGCGTCTCGTACTGCGACATCGCAGCGTTGCCACCTCAAAATACATGCAAGCAGTAATAAGTACGACACCGAACGGAAATCCCTCAAAACTTATTTATATACCCAATACAAAGGCACTACTGAACATAGTCTCCATCACAAGAGATGCATTTGTGCCATCGTTGAACCCAACTCTCGATTCCTCTTTGAAAAAATTTAGGTGTGGACTGTTGTACCACTTTGTCACTGCCACTTTCACCTCATCTGTGCCATGAAATCCTTGTCCCCGGAGACTGTCTTTCATTAGACCGAACAGGTGGAAATCAAAGGGTGCCAGACCAGGGCAGTACAATGGATGGGGGACCACCGACCAGTCTGATTTGCTGATCGCCTGATTTGTTGCCAAAGATGTGTGTGGTCTGGCATTGTGATGGTGAATCCTTTTCAGATTCTTGTTCGGCCTCTTCCTCCTCGTGGCTTCTCTAAGCTTCTTGCATGTCTCAATGCTCCACTCACTGGTCATGGTATGGCCACGTTCCAGAAAATCAAGGAAAATGACACCCATGGTATCCCAAAAAACAGTCACCATAAAACTTCCACAAGTAAAAATATAGATTTAAGTTTGAAATTTTTGTCTTGCTTGAAACTTAAATGTAGATTTTAGTTTGAAACTTTAACCAGTAAAAATATTGATTTAAGTTTGATATAGATTAAAGTTTTAAACTTCCACCAGTAAAAATATAGATTTATGTTTTAAACTTCCACCAGTAAAAATATTGATTTAAGTTCTAAACTTCCGCCAGTAAAAATATTGATTTAAGTTCTAAACTTCCACCAGTAAAAATTGGTCAGATACGTTCAAAATTCCATAATGCATGACAGACAGGAAATCCAAAAATTTGTTAAAAATGCATCAACTTTAACAAATTTTCCAACTTCGGTACTCCTGTTTTCGGAAATTTCCAATTTCCCTCTCCCTTATCAAGCGTAAATGCACGCACTTATGGGACGGGGGATAATTAACAATGCAGGAGAGTGGGAACATCGGGGGTGGAGGTGGGCTATTACTGGAGAAGAGAAATTTGCTCCGTTCGCCTTCCTCATTTTTGGAAATCGCCCCCCCTTCCCCCTATTTTCAAGCTGAAATAAAAATGTGTTTATACAGTGAAATGTTATGTAAAAATAATTCTTGGACAGAGGCAGTATCGCCAGAAAAAGAAATTACAATTACGGAAAAAAATCTGAACTCCGTCGACTTTCTGTTTTAGAAAGTTTCGTAAAGATGGAATTCCATCCTCGGACGGACATTCCCTCACCCCTCCCCCATTTCTGTTCAATTGTGAATCGATCTCGTAAATGACCAAAATAATAATAAAAACGGCGGAATTCCTCGAATTTGCGGAAGAATCTTATGCCTGAAGATTACAGAAATTTTTTTTGCGGCGTCTAACTTCCGTTTTCGAAAAATTGCTGCCTACAGTTTCAAGGTGACGTACAAACATTTATGCAATAAAATTATATTTAACGAGAATACTGGACACAAAGGCAACATCAGGAGAAAAAAATTAGGATTACGACAATTTTTTTTACCCTGTTTAACAACCGTTTTTGAAAGTTTTGAAACACGAAATATCATCCCCTAGATGGAATATGACACCTCACCGCCCCCTGAAATTATCTTCAGTTGTGCATCAATCTTGAAAATGATCTAAACGATGAAAAAAAAATCGGAATTGCACGAATCCGCTTAAAAATCTATATATATCATAAAATAATAGCAAAATAAAAAAAATTAAACAGAATGAAAATTCTTAGAATCTGTAGTTTCGACAGTGAGTTCCGTAGTCAGACAACAAAATCCGTTGAAACTATGGACGTTCCGTAGTAGTTGGCAGTTATGCATATGTGTCTTTCATTCAGGAAAGTTTCGCTATTTGATTTGGTTTTCAGTGAATTACAAAGCATTCGAAATGTCTGTTAAACCCAACATTCGATCATGTTAGCTTTATGAATTCAACATACATACCTTACATATCACTAAGCTGTTCTATGAGATTCAGAGGTTAGCTCCACAAAGAAATACAAACTACCAGATAATTTTTATTTACTGTTGCTGTATCAAAGTTCTCCATTTACAGCGATCTTGACATACAACTTGGGCTTCACTGGCATCCATCACACGCCATACACAAGATCTTCTATACTTCATACTCAGTTTTTTTCTCATGCAGACACTTCTGAATCTGATCCACCCATGACTTCCTTGGCCTTCCTCTGTGTTTCCTTCCTGCCACTTAAGCTAAAAAGATTTTCTTAGTAAGCATCTCATCACTCATCCTTTCAACATGGCCAAACCACCGAAGCATATTAGTCTTCACCTTGATAACAACATTTTGCTCCACATTACACAACTGTAACACATCTTCGTTCCTCACACAATCATAGCGTGTCTTGCCACAAACGCCCTGTTAAGTAAATCGGCACAAATGCTACAGAGCCATGGCATTCAATGTGTGATGCATTTGGAAATGCACCACACTCTGGAAGACCTTCTGCCGTTAATGACAGAGATTTCAAAATCGATGTTGAAAATGATTCCTCCTTAACATGTCAAAAACTTTAAAAAATGTTCCCCATAAGTGATGAGACCATCCACTTTGCATCTGCATCAACTTGGAAAGGTGTGAAATCTCAGTAACTGGGTTCCACACGATTTGTCAGCGAGCAATAGACCTCGAAGGCTTATCATCTGCTGCTCTTCATATACCATGTACCATCATATACCTTCTGCTACTCTTCATATACCATCATATACTATCTGCTGCTCTTCATATACCATCATATACCTTACATATGCTGCTGATCATATATTCAGCTCTCCATATACCTTCCGCTCAAATACCATCTAATGTCGTATACCTTCTGCTGCTCTTCATATACCATCGTATAAGGTACGTCGCATAAATATAGAGACAGTCGACTTTGCGCCGTGAACGCAATGCGAATATAGGTAGGAAGCTAAAGTGGTACCTAATTAGACATAACCCTACAACAAACGTTTCGATCCGTCGAGATGACCGGATTGTGTGAAAAGAACACCACAAAGTGAAATAGTGTAATTTTAGGTGTCCCATAAATATAAAGACAACTATGTAAAGTAGCCACATGCAAATGAGATGTACAAATTAGCATGTACGCACGCGCATGGGCCGTAATTCGGTCCAGCCTACAAAAGACAGCGGACCTGCCGTCAGACATTCATTTGCCGAAATGCCACGCAACAGTCAACTTTCTGGTGAGGAGGTGCAGAAGATTTGCAGAATGAGAGCGAATGGATTGCCTGTAGAGAAAATTTATAAAGCCATGGGGAGGAGTAGGGCAGTCATTTATAAGACTTTATCGAAACGCGGTGTGCTAACTGCCAGAAAACGGCCTAGAAGGCCTCGAATAGCAACCAAACGAGATGATCGTGCCATCATGCGTTTAGTTTCACCCCAAAGGTTATCACTATGTCAAGTTTCTCGGACTGTTGGTGTCACCGTCTCAAAGGACACAGTTCATCGACGAATCAAGGAAAGTCGCAACATTGTGCTCCGTAAAATACGCCGTCTGCCACACCTCACGTGGCGCCATCAAGGAAGCTAGATTGTTATGGGCAAGCAGCCACATGCACTGGACGGATGAGTGGATCACAACTATTTTCTCCTATGAGAAACAGTTCAACTTGGATGGCCCTGATCGTTAGAACTGCTATTGGCAGGATTTACGACGCGAGCCACGCACCTTCTTCAACAGACAGAAAAGAGGGGGATCTGTGATGGCCTGGGGAGCTTTTGCGTTCAATGGGACAATGGATATCGCTTTCCTGCAAGGCAGGCAGAACTCCAAAACGTATCAGGACATACTCAGCAGCCTCCATCTACCGTTTGCCGAAACTCTAGCGAGTGTTGATTATCTGTTCCAGCCCGACAATGCCTCTATCCATCGGTCTGCATCAACGAAAAGCTGGTTTAACACTCATCACGTGACTGTAATGGATTGGCCAGCACTCAGTCCAGATCTGAGTCCTATCGAGAACGTCTGGGGTATCCTCGCTCGTGATTTGTATATGAATAGACGGCAGTTGTCAAGTGTGGTGGCATTGAAAGAGCAGATTGAATGAAGCTGGTACGCACTCCGTCCAGAACACTTACATCACTTCGTGGTGGACAGCATGCCCAATCGGGTTTTCAGTGTTATTCGGAACAACGGCTCCACTATTCGTACCGGAGGTGCTCATAACTAGTAAGTCTTTATATTTTTGAGACAGCGTATTTCTGGTTTTTTTTTCTTGTACTTGGCATTGGAATTGTTATGTTTGCGTCAAACTATTGTGCAGCTGCATGTCCTATGCAATTTTTGCTATAAATATGAGGTGAACATTTCAGCTCGTTGTTGTTTCTTTTTTATTCGAGAATCTGTTCTGTCTCTATGTTTATGCGACACACTATACTATCTGCTGCTCTTCATATACCATCTACCATCATATACCGTACATCTGCTGATCATATATTCTGCTCTTCATATACCTTCTGCTGCTGTTCATATACCATCATATACTATCTGCTGTTTTTCATATACCATCTACCATCATATACCTTACATCTGCTGCTGATCATATATTCTGCTCTTCATATACCTTCTGCTGCTCTTCATATGCCATCTACCATCATACAGTGGTGTGCAAAAATTAAGGACGAAGAGGAGAAATTAGCATAACAGTGGAACGAGCAGGCAGAACGGACCGAAAGACCACTCAGGAGATAGACTAGGGTCTGGTACGGTAGGGCATGTGCATACATGCAGCATGACGGGGGGGGGTTGTCAGAAGGGTATGAAGCACACGGGCGGTGTATGCTCAGCAATTCGGTGAAAGCTATTGCACGGTGTACATCGGTTTGAACGACGTCGAGTTGCTGCCACCGTGTGATATGGCCAACAGGCAATCCAGTAGACAACATCTGGATGAATTTTCCCGAGGTCGCGTCATTGGGAAGTTGAAAGATGGTCGAAGTGTGACTAGTGTGGCCGAGGTGTTCGGGATCGCTCACAGCATCGTTTTACAAGCTTGGAGAGCATTTCAAATGACAGGAACAGCTGTCCGAGAGTTTAGCAGTGGTCGTCCACAAGCAACCACAGCGGCAGATGACCGGTATATTGTCCTACAGGCGAGAAGAGACAGACGGCAGACAGCGGGAGAAATCGCAAGGCACATGCAACAGACAACTGGACGTCCGTTATCGCGTTTTACCGTGGCCAGGAGGCTGTACAAAGGTGGTCTATTTGCACGACGACCAGTACAGTGTGTATGATTAACGCCTGCTCATCAGAGATGGCGGTTTCTGTGGTGCCAGGAACACAAGAACTGGACACATCAGCAATGGGGTCGAGTTCTCTTTACGGATGAGAGCCGATTTAGTCTGACGAGCGATTCTGGATGTATACACATCTGGAGAGAGCAGGGAACACGCAATCACACCTCCAACATCATCGAAAGGGACCGGTTTGGAGGTGGCGGAGTTCTCGTTTGGGGCGGTATCATGCTTGGTAGCCATACTGACCTCCACATCTTCCAAGGAGGTTCAGTCACTGATGTCCGCTATTGTACCGAGGTTCTCCTGCCTCACGTGCGTCTGTTTAGAGGTGCTGTGGGTCCTGAGTTCCTCTTCATGGACGACAACGCTACAC
This sequence comes from Macrothele yani, assembly GCA_039090855.1. Taxonomy (NCBI): domain Eukaryota; kingdom Metazoa; phylum Arthropoda; class Arachnida; order Araneae; family Macrothelidae; genus Macrothele; species Macrothele yani. The sequence goes on along the minus strand of CM077032.1, from coordinate 71,781,852 downwards.
CTCATCGTACGGTGGCTGTCGCAGAGCTGTTGGAGAGTGAAGATATTCAACGCATGGATTGGCCCGCAGACCTAAATCCAATCGAACACGTGTGGGACTTTCTCAGGAGACGCTTGGCAGCATGACACCAGCCGCCAGTCGCCAGCAACGATTCCGCAGCTGCGATTGGCGCTACAAGAGGAATGGGCCACAATGCCTCAACAGCTCCTTGACAACCTCGTCCTCAGCATGGACAGACGTTGTAAATCCTGCAATGCAGTCAGGGGTGATCATATCCCCTACTAAAGACTGGATTTTTCTTGGCAGCCGCCTGTCACATGGACGTTTCTGTCTTCTGTCCAGTTGTGCTCGAAGCTACCTTTTCAATAAAGTGCCTTTGTATCCTTTGGATTCCTTGTTTGGACGGTTTTGCTCACTTGTCCCATATTCTTACATCTTGGGGATCTTATGGTATGATTTGAGTCGATGTGGAACACTTTTGCACGAAGTTACATTCGAAAAACCATCTCGTCCTTAATTGTTGCACGCCAGTGTATATTAGCATTGTAAGCTTACATTATTTTTTCCCTAGATGATGTCTTATATGTGTTACTAGCTTCTTAATCATGAATGACATAACTAAAATATGTTCTTTTTCTTTCAGAATTTAAAAAGTAAGGCAGGATCTGAAAAAGAAGTCTTCAGATACCTTAAGGCTACAGAAGAAAGTTCGGAAAGGTAAGATTGAAATTCTGTCAGTTAGGATTTTTTTAACAGTAATTTGCCATTCTTTTTATGAATTATTTCATTTCACCGAATTGTAATGCCAAATGTGAATTACATTAATTGAATATCCATGGCATACCAAAACCTTACCCCTCTCCCTACAGGCAAGAACGTTTTCCTTAACTTTCATGACAATTTCTATTAAATCTTGATTTTTATCATTGTATAACACTAAAAGTTATGTTCTTCAGAAAAAGCCACATTTACTTAAAACTGGCTCCTTTAGTAATTTTCTTTTTGATATATTCATTGCACTGTACACAATTTATTTGTTTCTTCTTAAACCCCAGGTATACAGCAGCGGAATGTTATCACCAAAACTGCACTTTGACTGCTTTTCCTGATGGCTGACTACCACAGAATGGCAAATTGATACACCACTTTAATTTCAATTATTTCTATATTGTGTAGGAGGAAAGAACTTGTTTCACTTTCCGAAATTGAGAAGTCAGCTGAGCTGCCGAATCCAAAATTTCTTATTTGCCAATTGATTCTCACATTTACACTGAAAAGCAATTGAATTAGAGATACCTGTCTAGTAACGTGTAGCACCACCTTTCGCCCTGATGACGGCGGCCATTTGTCTCGGCATGAATCGACAAGACACCAGAAGCGTTGGGAAGCCATACGGATCCACGACCCCTGAACAAGCACCCACAGTTCACAAAGATTTGATGGAGGCGGTCAGAGCCTCGAACATCTCTCTCGATGGCATCCCAGATGTGCTCGATGGGATTGAGGTCAGGTGACCTAGCTGGCCAAGGAAGCAAAGTCAAATCGGTGGAGTGTTCATCCAACCATTCGGATACAATTCGGGCGTGATGGCACGGTGCATTATCTTGTTGCAGGATGAGGTCCCCAGTGGGATGTTGAAGACGCACAAACGGGAGCAAATGGTCGTCCAGGATATCTCGGTAACGTTGACCTGTGAGGGACGATGTCACATGTACCGGGGGTCCCATTTCAGTCCACGTAAACAGTCCCCAGACGAGAATGCCACCCCCACCAGCTTGAAGAGTACCCTGCTGGCAAGAAGGATCCATCACTTCTTGTGGTTTGCGCCGTACTCGTATCCTGCCATCCTCATGTACCAACGTGAATCTCGACTCATCAGTCCAGGCAACATTTTCCCACATGTCTAGGGTCCAGTGGTGATGTTCTCACGCACCCATGCTAATCTTTGCACCCTGTGATGTGTGGTCAGCAGTGGTACCCTCGTGGGACGACGGCTTCTGTACCCCATAGCGAGGAGATGGTTCTGGATGGTGTGGCTGCTTACATGTTTTTGTGTACCAGCGTTAAATTGCTGAGTGATTTCTTGCACTGTGGCCCGTCTATCCGCTGTTACAATGCGAGCTAACCGATGATGACCCCGCTCATCCACACGCTGTTGTCCACGGCAGTTGGCCCTTGCAGGGATGGTTTTACCGGATTTGATGTACTCACGATGCACCCATGACACAGTGGCTCGTGAAAATCCCAGTGTCTGCACGACTTCCGAGATGGAGTGACCCATTCGTCGGGCCCTGACAAGTTGCCCATGATCAAATGCGCTTAGATCCGTCATCTTACCCATACTGCATCCAAGTCTTACTGATTCCCGTCGCATCACTCCTTATATTGTCGGATCGCTGCATACGTCATGTCGTTTCCGTTTACAGGGCCGCCCACAGCGCCACATTTGCATAACGCCAGCTGTCTCTAATTCAATTGCTCTTCAGTGTACTAACCATTGCACCTTGGTCTTTTTGTAGAAATGACTTCCCCCTCCCCCACTCTTAGGTTTTTAGTATTTATGAAATTTGTATGCAGTATGGGATCTTTTATCTGGAACCTTTGGAACTTGAGATTTCCTGGATAAAGGATTTTTCCATAATTGGAAACTTTTATCCAGAACCCTTGGTACTTGGAGGGGTTTCTGGGTAAAACATTTTCCATAACTAGGGTCTGTAAGGACTCTTCTGATAATTTTCTGATTTAATTTCTGTATTTATCATTGGCAATGGTATATTGTAAAAACGATCAAGTGAAAATCTGACATCAGTGCAAATGCTGGCTGCCTGAGGCGCTCCCCAGGTAAGTAGAAGCTGATAGTACGAGAGACAGATAACATTTGGAAACAACCTAGGAAGCTCGTCGTTCTGGAACAACAGGGTGAGCTCAGAACTAGTAATGGCAGAATGTAACTAAAGTTTCTCTTTGTATGATATCGATGTGTCACGATCGGGAATTATGATCGCAAAATAAAGTGAATTACAATTGCAATGTAAAGTGTTGAGTTTTATCTAACTCTGGGAATGATACTTGCTATTTTATATTGATGGATGAACTACGATTAGTAACGATCATTTTAATGAATGCAGTGGGGGTACCACAACATGAATCCACACAGGGGGCCTAAAATTATATGTAGTATCTCCTGTAGGGTCTTTTATCCAGAACTCTTGGGACTTTGGGTTTCTAAACAAATGTTTTTACCATAAAAGGGATCTTTTTTCCAGAACCCTTGTGACTTGCGTTATTCTGGATAAAGAGTTTTTCCTTGATTGAAATCTTTTAAACAGAATTCTTTGGAACTGTGGTTTTCTAGATAAAGGGTTTTGCCATAATTTGGATCTTTTACCCAGAACTTCTGGGACTTTGGGTTTTCTAGAAAAAAAAATTCTCCATAAAGGGGATCTTTTATCCAGAACACTTGCAACTTGCATTATTCTGGGATAAAGAGTTTTCCCTTTATTGGAATATTTTAACCAGAATCCTTGGGACTTGCATACCTGCCAACTTTTACGGATCATCCATAAAATCTACGGATTTTGATACTGTTTTACGGATGTACGGAAGACTCGAACGTTTTTATGGATTTTTGGCGATCTTAATGCCCTGAGATTTTTATTTATTTCTGCGTAATTTTGCATTCGCCTCCTCGCTCAATGCACCGAGGAGTGAGTCAGATTCAATCTCTCTCTCTCTCTACCGTACTCCCGCTTTAGGTCACGTGATAATCGGCGCTTCTCGTTCCGCTACTGTAGTAACGCTGTCAAGGCTGCACGCGCACATCGCAGTGAATCGAGCGCTTCAGCTTTGGTACTTTCTGCGCAGCAGGGGAAGAGAATTCATGGAAAGTTACGCACGTGCTTGCTTGCTTGCTGTTTTTCGTATTATCATTACTTGTCTCTTAACTGTGCAATGGCCTTGAGTAAGGCAAATAAATATTTTCAAGTATTTAAGAACAGTTATACTAAAGAACTTTGCTGCATGAAATGATTGCAAAAAGGTGTGAAGTTTGCGTTTTGTGTAGTGTGCCGATCTGACTTCAACATTTCCCATGCTTGGAAAAACGATATTTCTCTGCACATGAAAGGGCCCAAGCACATTAGCAATGTACAATGTGTCGAAAAAAGTGTGGAAGTGGACTCTTATTTCAAGGCGAGCGTCAGTCAGTCGGATGTGCTACGTGCTGAAGTAATTTATAAATAATATATATAATAAAAAAAAGGTAATTTTAAGTAATTTATAATATATATACATATATATATATATATGTCATTACAAAAAAGTAATTTATAATATTAAAAAAAGTAATTATGATAATTTTAATATTATAATAAAAAAAAGTAATTATTAAGGTAATTATAATATTGAAGCTATCAAAGTCTTTATTAAGTAATTATAAAAAGTAATTATAATGTTATATAATATTGAAGCTATCAAGTCTTTATAATTATAATATTATATAATATTGAAGCTATCAAGTCTTTATTATAATATTATATAATATTGAAGCTATTAAGTCTTTATTATAATATTATATAATATTGAAGCTATCAAGTCTTTATTATTATAATATTATATAATATTGAAGCTGTCAAGTCTTATAATTATAATATTATATAATATTGAAGCTATTAAGTCTTTATTATAATATTATATAATATTGAAGCTATTAAGTCTTTATTATAATATTATATAATATTGAAGCTATCAAGTCTAATTATAATATTATATAATATTGAAGCTATCAAGTCTTTAGTAAGTAATTATAAAAGTAATTTTAATATTATATAAAAGTAATTATTAAAATAATTATAATATTATATAATTTTAATATTATAATATTAAAAAAGTAATTTATAATATTAAAAAAAGTAATTTATAAAATAATATATAATTAAAAAAAGTAATTTAGATAATAATATATAATTAAAAAAAGTAATTTATAATATATGTATATATATATATACAGTAATTTATATATAATATATATATATATAAACCCTTCTGCAGAGGCAGAAGGGTTTTTCATCTTGAACTCCTTCTTCAAGAAAAAGCCACACAGGAAATGGACATGGAGACATCCAAATGGGACGACAAGTGAAATTGATTTTATTATGTGTAACAAAAAATTCGTCATAGAAGACTGCAGTGTGCTAAACAAGTTCAACACAGGTAGTGACCATAGATTGGTGAGATGTAAGATGCACCTCAACACTAAACTTGAACGGGGCAAGCTCATAAGACAAACAAAATCTATTGACATAACCAACCTTAAAAAACACCATAATACCTTCAAGTTAGAACTGAAGAACAGGTTCTCTGCTTTAGAAGGCCTAACATCGGAAGAAGTGGACATCTCTGAAGTTAACAGAAAAGTAACCAAAGCTCTTATGGAAACAGCAACAAAATTAGCTGGGTCTAAGAACAAGTTGCATGTGAACAAATTATCAGGAAAAACCAAAATGTTGATGCAAAAAAGAAGAGAGATGAGGACAACTAAAGATGTGACTTCCAAAGTGGAATATATAGAGCTATGCAAGACAGTAAGAAAAAGTATCACTGAAGACGTAAGGAAATTCAACTGTGAACTAGTGAGGAAAGCAATTGAAAACAACCAAAGCCTAAAGATAGCAAAGGGACATCTCAGTAAGGGAAGAAAACAGATTATGGCACTGAGAAAAGAAGATGGTTCTGTAACAAGAAATAGAGGAGAAATTTTGACAAGAGTGAAAGATTTCTACTCCAAATTATATGAAAGGGATGATATATGCACTCCAGACATCATGAAAGATACCAGTACCAGAGTTCCTCCAGTCCTTCCAGCAGAAGTTGCACATGCAATCAAGAACATGAAGAGAGGAAAAGCTCCAGGAGAAGATGGAATTACTGTAGACATCATACAAGAAGCAAGTGGAGAAATCGAAACAGTACTCGCCCAAATTTTCACTCGATGCCTTAATGAAGGAAAGATTCCTGAGGATTGGAACACCGCTACAATGATCCTGCTACATAAGAAAGGTGACATTGAGGATCTCGGTAACTACAGACCTATCAGCCTCCTATCAGTAGTTTATAAAATCTTCACTAAAGTTCTTTCACACCGCTTGAAGGTAACACTGGACATGGCTCAACCGAGAGAACAAGCTGGATTCAGGAGTGGCTACAGCACAATAGATCATATCCACGTGCTGAGAGAACTAATTGAAAGAGCGAGGGAATATGAACTTCCATTGTGCATGGCTTTTATCGATTATGAAAAAGCCTTTGATTCGGTGAAACCATCAGCAGTTACAATGGCTCTGAAAACCTGCGGTATTGAAGATGCATACATTAATATTATTAATAACATCTATGAAAATGCAAGTGCAAAGATTAGGCTGTTTGAAAATACAACACACGTAAAAATTGGAAAGGGAGTGAGACAAGGTGACACCATATCTCCGAAGCTCTTCAATGCCACATTGGAGGGTGTTTTTCAGTCGCTGAGCTGGGAAAACAAGGGGATAAAGATTAATGGAGATTATCTAACCCACCTTCGTTTTGCTGATGACGTAGTCATTTTTGCAACTACCCCATCAGAGCTGCAGAGTATGATCCAGGAACTTGCGGACAAGAGTAAAGAAGTGGGATTAAAAATGAACTTTCAGAAGACAAAAGTGATGTTCAATGCTTTTACAAGAAATGAAGATTTATCGATTGATGGAAAAAAGCTGGAGATAACAGACACGTTCGTTTATCTTGGACAGCAGATATCAAGTGAGGGTCACATTGATGAAGAAATTAATCGGCGTACAAAACTTGCCTGGAGAGCTTTTGGAAGAAACAGCATAATTTTCAAGAGCAATATGCCATTATGTCTTAAAAGAAAAGTGTTTGATCAATGCATCCTTCCAGTGCTTACGTATGGTGCAGAGACGTGGACCTTAACTAAAAGAGACATACAAAGGCTCCAGACAACTCAAAGAGCCATGGAGAGGTGCATACTTGGGGTAACCAGGAGAGATAAGAAGAGGAACTCGTGGATCCGAAAAATGACAAGAGTGGAAGACATCATGATCAGAGTTAAATCCCTGAAATGGCAATGGGCTGGACATACTGCCAGAAGGACAGATCATCGATGGACAGCCGAAATTTTAGATTGGATTCCAAGGGACAAGAAAAGACCCAGAAGAAGACCACATGGGAGATGGGTGGATGAAATTCGAAAGTATGCAGGGGTGACATGGAGGAGACTGGCACAAGACAGACCGTTGTGGAGGAAACTTGGGGAGACCTTCGTCCAGCAGTGGATTGATAATGGTTGACAATGATGATGATGATGATATATATATATATATAAAATAAAAAAAAGTAATTTTAGTAATTTATAAATAAATATATAATAAAAAAAGTAATTTTAAAGCGGCAGTCAGTCGGATGTGCTACTATTTACGTCATTTTTAATTGAATATTAATTGCTATTTACGTCATTTTTAATTTTACTGATGCACATTTTCCCAGGTTGGCAGGTATGGACTTGTGGTTTTCTAGAGTTTTCCTTGATTGGAATCCATGCCTAACATTTAAATAAGATTTTTTTTTTTTTTTTTTTTTTGTAATTGGGATATTTTACCCAGAACCCTTGAAACTGGGGGGGGGTCTGGTTAAAGAGTTTTTCCTTAATTTGGACAACCATGCCTAACATTTAAATAAGGGTTGCTGAAACTTTGGTGCTTAAAAACTCTTAATTTTAGCATTCCTTGTTGTGTTGCCATCCTGAATTATGGAAAGTGATGTTCATGATAATAAATTATTCAGAGAGTTGTAAATGGTAATTTTATTGCAAAAGAGAAAAAAGTTGGATAAACACATTTTTTGAAGATTTTTCTCATAAAAATTGTCTGCTAGAGGTCTGCACGGGCTGGGCCGGGCAGGGCCTTCAACAATATTTAATGTAAAACAGACACGGGCCGAGCAGGTTTTTTTTTTTTTTTTTTTTTTTTACAGGCCGGGCAGGGCCTTCAATATTTAATGTAAAACAGACACGGGCCGAGCAGGTTTTTTTTTTTTTTTTTTTTTTTTTTAATGAGCAAAACAATCATCGTATGATGCCTTTCTTGTTTGGAAAACTGGCAACATACAGCAGCAGGATAAGATTTAATAATTTCTGCTGATGGAAAAAAAATAGTTTTGCGACATCCTTCCCTCCTACAAAACAATTGGAGTGGGTCAGCTCCCTTAGTTTTTCAATGTGAATGTGGTCCCTTCTCTCTCTCCCTAATTTTCACCCTCCTCTCATGCTTCAGGGCAGGCTATTAACTGCAGCATTTCTAAACTGAGCCACCCGCTCGCAGACCAGGGCTGTCGCTGACAATGTTTTTTATTGTTCTGGTCGGTGGCAGTTTGTTCTCTAGATGTGTGAAAAGCTTTTAAGTTGTCTTAAATGGCACGGGAGAAACAGGCTGGGAGAAACTTACTTCTGTGTAAGCTTCTCCATGTGCCGTATTTTCCTCATTTGTACTCTCAGGTGACCGTTTTCAAAACTTCTGTGACACTGATTAGCTGGGCAGTCTGGCGTCATTTTTCCCCTTAGCATATGCTCAGTTCAGTGTTGCTGATAAATACTCTTCCATACTTATTATGGAGTTCAAGAAAGTGAAAGATTTTCGCGAAAAAATCGCTTCCGGAGAATATGTGCTTGTAGACAATGTAAAAGGGAATTATCGAGGATAAATTTATTATTATCCTCGATAATTCCCGTTAAATATTTATAATACCGAAAGTAATAAGAGGAAGCCATGAAGTCATTAAATACTAGAATGTAAAGGGGAAAAGCGATATTTGGAAATATTTTAAATTACTGTCCCGTTCTGAAACTAGTCGGCCGTTAATGTTGTGCAGTGCACTAAATGCAAAAACTTTTTGAGTTACGATAGCACAAAGTCTGGAACATCGCATCTTAAGCAGCACAAATGTGTTACCCCCACACACACACGAGGCACATATTGGGTTCCAGCGATATGATATGCCAGTAGAGATAGGTGCAGTTTATAAAACCATAAAATCTTCTCCCAGTAGAACGATCGGACTCATAATTCTGGATATTTCTTACTTATCAATTAACCCTCCACTCCTCCTTATCCCCAAGGGTATTTCCGGGTCTGGCGGTAGGGAAAGATAATTTGAAAACCCAGAAAATTTGAAAGGCATGGAAATTACCCTTTTCATGCAATATTTTTTAGTATACACGCCCCCCTTCCTTGGACGTCACATGACTTATACAGAGTCTCAGAAATCTTCTGAATTAACGTTTATTGTAATAGAATACGTGTAGCAATTCAGAAAACGAAAACTCTTCAGGAGTCGAATGACCGAGCGCACCAGGTGTCAAATTCGTGTTTTGGTAATTGTTGAAATTTTACGGGCCGGTCCGGGACTTGAAAACAGGAGAAATATACGGGCGGGCTTTAATTAAAAAAATTTGAAATGAGCCTGGTACGGGCCGGGCCTTGGACGTGTGGGCTTGGGCCGGGCCGGGCTTTCCAAATTAAGGTCCGTGCAGACCTCTATTGTCTGCCACCTTGAATACGTTCCAGCTCTCCACGGTTCTGATGCACAGGGATGTCGTTGCTCTTCCAAGTTTATCGTCTACCCATTGTTTATGTAGTCAGTTGCTCATACCAAGCGTGTGTTGGAAGAACGCTCAACATCAATTACTCAGAGGATCTTCTAGGATAAACTTACTGGCATTTCAAAAGAATTGTGCATTACACTGATCACAACACATAAAAATATTTAAATGTTTTAAATTTTCTGTGTTCACAGTCAATAAACACTGCTCTTTTAAGCAAATTGTGCTGTCACAAGTACAGATTTTATTCTCTGTTTTTAAATTCCTTTCTTTTCATTTTTGGAAAATATTTCAATTAAATGTTTCATTCAATATAATAACCCAGTGGCACACCAAGGATCTCTTTATGGGAGTGGCCCAAAATATCGAAGATGCGAATAAAAATACCAGAGAAAACATCTCCCAAATTTTTGAGAAGTGATAAAAATATCTCTGCCATATTAAAGTGCATTTCCAGTAATTCATACATATTTTAAAACAAACAAACATGTTTTAAAATAAACAGCCAATAACAAACACCAAGTGAGGTAGGGACCAGGCCACTGGGCCAGTTGCACTCACAGGGTTCAATCCAGGTTTTTAAAGATGATACCCATTTTTGTGAAATTCTGCCAATTTTTATGAATTTTACCTATTTTTGAGTTTAGAGCAATTTCAATCCTCTATAATCATTATTGTAATGGACAGCAATTATTTTATGTTCAGTTATTTTTCATTTATTACTGCTAATCAGGTCCTATCTCGGTCACTTCTGACCAAGATAGGACCTCCACCCTGCAACAACATGGTGTTTACAGCCTCCCCCTAATCCACTCTGACCCTGACATGGCTCCAAAAAATATATTGGCTCTACACTTAGGACCTTGTCTGTCAGACTGGGATAACACAGATACGCCCTCAGATCAGGAACAAAAAGTACTGCACTCACTACTGCTGTAAATCATGAGGGATATTCCCCAGATTGGAATGGTGCTAAGATATTGAATTCCAACGTCGGCAGGTCTACTCTATTCATGTCCGAGAGTTTGTTCATCCTAGGCTACGGTGACTCTTGTTGTAATGAGGATCTGCCGACCTATGTACCTAGCACTTGGAGAAGATTGGTTACCACCCAAGAGGCATCCACGGACGAGGGACTTTGATTTGCAGTTGAACATTTTTAATTTAGTTTTTTAAATTATTATGCTAAATAGTTTGGCTGATTTGTTTTCAGGTCCTTTACTTTTTATTTGGACCAAGGGAAGGGGTGGGGGGGTTGATGGGTTTCTAAATTACTATGTGTGTACTCTTCATTTCTGGTGAAGAACGGGGGAGGGGGAAAGAAAGGGAGGGGAGGTGGTATGTATGGAACTTGGTACCATGTTGCATTGTGGGCAACGGTGTGCTGTATATATCTGATGGGCGGTGCTTGTCTTGTGGCACTCGGGCCAGTAGATGGAGACATGTGTTCTCCGAAAGCGCTAGCTTTCTGCAAGGTTTTTAGTCTGTAAATAAATGTTTTTAGTTTGCAGTTTGGAAACTTGGTGTTTTTATCGTACGGTGAGACAGCTTAGATTTATATTATTAGCAAAGTAGTGTTTTTTCCATTTTTATATACACTGGACAAATGTAAAACAGAACTGATAACTTCCTTATTTGCTACTGCGCTTTACTGCCTTATGTAGCTCACCACGGTCACAATGACAATAATCACTCAGGTGGCTTCTTTGCATTCCTCTGTCAGAAAATGACTGAACTTGTCACCAACATCTCAGCCTTAGTCAGACAGACATGATTCATCAATAGAGATTATAAGTCCCTACCTCCTGCTTACTTCTTTGAATAGATACACCCCCCCCTCCGTTTCCACACCCATCTCTTTCTTCGTCTAGGAGTGCCTGAGCATTGTGAGAGCAAGAACAGATTAACATTCTTGCAGCTGGATGCACTGGATTAACATTCTTGCAGCTGATGTTTAAGCTGGCTCAAAAAATGCTGTAGCAAAACTGCTAAAATGTAGAAAGAAGTTGTAGCAAAATGCTAAAGTTAGCCGCTTTTATTGCTCGGAAAATCATAACACCAACTGAATTATTCACACCAACAATGTTTTGGACGTCAGTGGAAAACTAATGTTGATGACCTTGGTGAAATGCAATAGACGTCAGGGTTGACTCTAGTTTAAACTTAAACTTTGAATAGGGTGAAGGGTCTGTAATCCCTGTGGCCTCTATAATCTTACCCCACCCATCCTTTATGGGGGTGCTCTAGAGTGTATGGACGAGGGGAGGGAGTGATTAAGCAAAAAATTAGGTATGTTCCTACAGTATTAAAAAGATACTGTAGGAGAACATACCTTAAGAATTAAAAAAAGTAACATTAGCGGAGCATGAATTGCTGCCAGAATTTCAGAAATTTTTGTTTTCACATAAATAGAAAAGCTGTAGCAGAATCTGCTGATGCATTGATATTTAAATGGCTGGCGCCATTTTGCTATAGACACTAGTTTTTCTCTTGCATTTTGGATTAAACGCGTCGCATGTCGTGAAAATAGCGACCGTCACTTAGGCTCTGCGCACAGGGTTATGGGATTCAGAATATTTTCCCAAATTCAACATGGCCAGTGACACTGCAACAAGTTTGAGAAATTACACCAAGCTCCTCAATAATTCCGAAATAAAATTCTCTAGGAATTTTATAGACATGCAGGAAAAACAACAGTGGTTTTTTGCCGCAAAATTCTGAATATGGCTCATGGTAAACGCATTTATACTGTAATACAGGTGCAGAATTCAGGAAGTGGCAATCGATTTTGTAGGATTGTTCTAGGTGCAACATTTTGACACCCAACTCCTTAGCTTGTAATACCTGCCTGAATCATTTTAACTTGGTTAGAGGGGGTAAGGTGAAATTCATAATATATTACATGAAATGTTTGCACTTTTTTTTTCTTTTTTTCTGGGCATCGGTTTTTACCTGTTCCTTGTATGCCATTAATTGCAGTGTTTTTCCTTTCCCCCATATGCAATTTTAAAAAGCATCATATAAAATGCGCAAATTGAATAACGCACAGTTCAGAGAAACGAACGGGATAAATGTCTATTTAGCATGTGCAATGATTATTTTATGCCATAATTTAGGTACATTTTATAACAAAATATATTCACAAAAGGGCTTCACTAGTTTGTGCAATTGTTGCATTTTTGGCGTTTCGAAGTTCAGCAGCAGAATGAAAATCTTACTCTAATACTTGCCCATATTTTTTCAGTGACAGGTAATTGCGTTGAAGTTTTAAACAGCTTGGATGTCTCTTTGGGGGAGAAAAAAATATATATTTTACTTATACAGTGGCGATCTTTTGTTACAAAGGAGTTAGCCATAGCCTGGAAGTTCAAAAGCCAATGGGGCGATCAGTTCTGTCTGTCAATCAATCACGCGCCTTCCGTGGTTCATGCAAGTGCTCGATCTTACCCCGGCAACAGGACTGGGATAAAATTTTCTAAAGTAAAATTTCTCTAATTTTTAAAATATCTGAATGCAATTTTCACGGAGACCAATACATGTTAAAATAACGTTCAGATTAAATTTTTTTTTTTTTTTTTTTTTGGAGGTTTGACGACCTCCGTGAACAACTCAATGGGCTATAATCAGTCGCCCGTCCCTAATTTAGGGTCACTGGTTCCAGGGAAGGGAGAGAGCCAGTGCTGTAAGACAAACACAACATCCATGCCTCACCGGGATTCGAACCTGACCCGTTATGGACGAATGATCAGAGGCCATCGCTTAGACCACTGCGCCACCGGGGCGGCATTTATAGTATATGTACATTTGCACTTAATTTATTGTATTCATAAGGTGACCAGGTATTGGAACACTGATTTGAGGACGAAAGGGCGTGGCATCCCGAAATCGGCAGTTCATTTGGGGACACACACATACTCCAAATAAATATGCACATATTTTTGTTACAAAACTGCATTGCTTCAATAAGTGTGATATTACATATGAAAATTTATATCTTAAAAGGATATATCTTGTAGAATGTTGATAACTTGTATTGTCAAAGTAGAATTATGATGGCCAGAACATGTTAGCAAAAGTGAAATGCTTTACCTTGTATATGTGCCGAATTAAAATCAAGCTGCACACCAAACTAATTGCATGGCGAATTTTACATTTTGCCAAAGTGTTTGGAGAAACTTAGATCAAGTACAGTTGAAATTTGACTGCGCCAGTAGTTCAGTGTCCTAGTGCTGGCCGCTGACCATTTGTATAAGTGGGTACGGGTTCGAGTCCAGACTGAGACATGGATGATGTGTTTGTTTTACAGCACTTGCTCTCACCCTTCCCTAGAACGAATGTCTTCAAATAGAAGACAGGTGACTGCTTATAGTCCTTAGAGTTGCTCGCTGTGGTCGTTAAACTCGGAAAGAAGAAAAAAAAAGTCGAAATTTCTTTTCACGAGAAGCATGTCGGAAAATTAGTACAACGAAAATTACTTTTAAGAACATTTTTCATTAGAAATCTAACGAGCTAATGAGGATTTCATCAAATCTAACGAGCTAATGAGCTAGTTAGAAATCTAACGAGCTAATGAGGATTTCATCAAAATCTGTTGAAAACTTTAAAAGTTACGCATTTTTTAAAAATTTATTCCGTTCCGCTATTACGACTTAATGTTTTAATAATTTCAAAAGTAGTGAAAAGATTTTCGCAAAATCTAAAAGAATATTTTAGCTTTGATAATCTCGATAATCTTTTTATTTAGAAACTTGGACATTTTTTTTCTGATACTTTCAAACAGTTTAAAACAAATGACAATTTTTAACAGTTTAAAACCGTAGGTTGAAGATGTGTTTATTTGCTATTCTGAAGAATCGTGCAAACTTTTCGTAACTGCAGTACATAATTTTTTCAGTTTTTGTCATCAAGGCACTTTTAAGGCTTTCGAACTTCACGGCTGTGTCCGTTCCATCCACATGCATTTTTTAGAAAAAGATGCAGTTTCGTTTGTCACAGAAATCAAAATGCAAACGGAATCAAAATTAAATACTATCAAATCACTCAGATATTATAATAACTCCTTCAAAAACTTATACCAGATTAAAATTCCTAACTTTTTTTAAAGCACTTGTGATCTAGAAATCTTTTATTTCAGTAGCGGTCTCCGGAAATGCACGCAATTAGCAGCGACTGATCACATGACCATACGTATTCCCCGAATCACGCAGGCTTAAACAAATGGGACCAAAAGAGAGGGAAGATGTTGAGATGATAATCTCCTGTCTTCCACGCGGGAAAGTGACTTACCGCCCCCTTCCGCACCTCGCTTATCTTTCCCCCACAGGCAGAAACACCGACAGGCTTGACAGCACCCACTTTTCCCTCCAACTTTGTTTTACTGCATTTGGGAAGGGAGTAAGCTACACTTTGTTTAACAATTGGTCTTCTTACATTTGGATATTGAACTGCAGAGGAAGAAAAGTAGCGCTAACGGCCGCAATGTAAGAGCTCACTATCGTGAGGTGAAAAAACCCAAAAAAATACGCTGAGTGCCGCAATGATAAAGTCGCGTGTATGGGGATTTTTCCCTCTTCCCATAATTGCAGCCACAGCTGGGCGGCAGAAAAAATTAGCTGGGCGGGCCGCCCAGTAAAAAGGCTCTAGGGAGAACCCTCTTCCCATAATTGCATCCACAGCTGGGCGGCAGAAAAAATTAGCTGGGCGGGGCCGCCCAGTAAAAAGGCTCTAGGGAGAACCCTCTTCCCATAATTGCATCCACAGCTGGGCGGCAGAAAAAATTAGCTGGGCGGGCCGTCCAGTAAAAAGCCTCTAGGGAGAACCCTCTTCCCATAATTGCATCCACAGCTGGGCGGCAGAAAAAATTAGCTGGGCGGGCCACCCAGTAAAAAGGCTCTAGGGAGAACCCTCTTCCCATAATTGCGTCCACAGCTGGGCGGCAGAAAAAATTACCTGGGCGGGTCGCCCAGTAAAAAGGCTCTAGGGAGAACCCTCTTCCCATAATTGCATCCACAGCTGGGCGGCAGAAAAAATTAGCTGGGCGGGCCGCCCAGTAAAAGGCTCTAGGGAGAGCCCTTTTCCCATAATTGCATCCACAGCTGGGCGGCAGAAAAAATTAGCTGGGCGGGGCCGCCCAGTAAAAAGGCTCTAGGGAGAACACTAGATTATGAAAAGGTCTTTGATACGGTGAAACCATCAGCAGTTACAATGGCTTTGAAATCCTGTGGTATTGAAAATGCATACATTAATATTAATAACATCTATGAAAATGCAAGTGCAAAGATTCGGCTATTTGAGAATACAGCACCCATAAAAATTGGAAAGCGAGTGAGACAAGGTGACACTATATCTCCCAAACTCTTTAATGCCACTTTGGAAAATGTCTTTCAATCACTGAACTGGGAAAACAAAGGGATAAAGATTAATGGAAATTATCTAACTCACCTTTGTTTTGCTGATGACGTAGTAATTTTTGCAACTACCCCATCAGAGCTGCAGAGTATGATCCAGGAAGTTGCTGACAGGAGTAAAGAAGTGAGATTAAAAATGAACTTTCAGAAGACAAAAGTGATGTACAATGCTTTTACAAAAAATGAAGATTTATCGATTGATGTGGAAAAGCTGGAGATAACCAATACCTACATTTATCTTGGACAGGAGATATCAAGTGAGGGTCACATTGATGAAGAAATTAATCGGCGTATAAAACTTGCCTGGAGAGCTTTTGGAAGAAACAGCATAATTTTCAAGAGCTATATGCCATCATGTCTTAAAAGAAAAGTGTTTGATCAATGCATCCTTCCAGTGCTTGCATATGGTGCAGAGACGTTGACCTTAACTAAAAGAGACATACAAAGGCTGCAGACAACTCAAAGCAGCATGGAGAGGTGCATGCTTGGTGTAACCAGGAGAGATAAGAAGAGAAACTCGTGGATCAGAAAAATGACAAGAGTGGAGGACATCATGATCAGAGTAAAATCCCTGAAATGGCAATGGGCTGGACATACTGCCAGAAGAACAGACCATCGATGGACAGCTGAAATTGTAGACTGGATTCCAAGGGACAGGAAAATACCCAGAAGAAGACCACATGTGAGATGGGTGGATGAAATTCGAAAGTATGTGGGAGTAACATGGAGGAGACTGGCACAAGACAGACCATTGTGGAAGAAACTTGGGGAGACCTTCGTCCAGCAGTGGATTGTTAATGGTTGACAATGATGATGATGATATGCGATTACCAAGTAGTGTCCCACAAGTGCAAAACATTATACATGACCCAATATTACAGGTGGGAATGCATGATCATATTGACAGTTCCGATGCTCGCACTGTCACTGTTGGCCAGTCCTTGGATCGTGATTCTTCCTTTGGCCACTGTTGCAGCATCCACATCTGCAACTGTCGTCATTGAAACAGCACGACGTGGTGTTCCTGATTTTGGTTGGTCTGCAATGCTTGTTCATCCACCACTAAAGAGCTGGCATCACCGCATTACAGTACTGCATGGAAGACAAGCAGGCCCATACACCGCCTTCATTTGTCTGTGAATTTTGCTTGGTGGCATTTTCGCCACTTTCAAAAACTGAATTACAGCATGTTAAGCAAATTTGGATGTATCCATATCCTATGAGAGAACAATAAAATTAGTACAGCTTATTACACTGCTTCTGTATAAAACAACAACAACTGCAATGCTAGCTTTTTAATCACCTGTACACTAGTGTCACCCATTGACAAAATACTTATTGAACAACCCTTATATTTCATTCAGAAGTTTTTTTCTTTCATTGTTTTACACACACATGAGATTCTTCCGCAGATTCGCGGAATTCCGCTTTTTGTCATCATTTGGGTTATTCTCGAGATCGATGCAAAACTGAAGATAAATTTTGGAGAATTAGTTGGGGGGGGGTTGTTTTTGATGTGGGGATGGTATTTCGTTTTTCAAAACTTTGGAAAACCGGAGTTAAACAGCGTGAAAATCTTTCCTGTAATCGTGATTTCTTTTTCTCGTGATGTTTCTTCTGTGCAGTATTATTGTTAAATATAATTTTTTACATAAACATTTGCATTTCGGTTTGGGAATGGAAGAAAAATTCCGAAAACGGAAGTTAGCTTGAAAATTTCCCTGTGATCTTCAGGCATGAGATTCTTCAGTGGATTCAAAGAATTCCGCCATTTCCATCGTCATTTCGATGGTTCTCGAGATCGACGCAGAACTGAACAGAAATTTGGGAGGGATTGGTGGTAGTAGTGAAAGTGGTGGGGTCATTTTCTGTCGGTGGGCGGGATTCCAACTTTCAAAACATTGGGAAACAGAAGTTAGACTGAGTGAAGGTTTCTCCTGTATTCATAATCCTTTTTTCTCGCAATGTTTCTTCTACCCAGTTGTGTTGTTAAATATAATTTTATTCCATAAATATTTGTTTTGCAGCTTCAAAATGTTGGAAAACTTTCCTAAAACGGAAGTCGGACAGAGCTAAGACTTCGCCGGTAGTTGTATTTTTTTTTTTCTCCGCGGTGTTAAATTTATCGTGTGTTGCTGTTATAAATAAATTATATTTTGAATACAGTGATGTGCTCCAGCTTAATATTTACATAATAAATTTCCGTGAACACTTTTGTCTTGTTCACGCCACGTGATATTCACGCTGTTTTGTAGCACGTTCTTATTTTTCACCCACGTGGTTAAAAAATTAAGCCTTTTTTCCTTTGTCAGTGTCATCCATGTTTATAATTGCTTCTCCTATTTTTTGTGTCTCGTCACTGAATTTTTGTATTTTGTTGTTTGCAGTTGGAGTGTACGACATAAAGCGTACCCTTGACTATGCACTTCAAGATGTCACAGACAAGTATTTATTACTTGAAGAAACAGAGAAGCAGTCTGTGCGAAAGGCTCTGATTGAAGAAAGGAGTCATTTTTGTGTATTTGTAGGCTACTTGCAGCCTGTTCTGGTAAGTGTCATTTAACATGGAACTGTTTCACATCATGATATGATTGTACTTGTTTATTATTCTCCACTGAATTTTGTATTATCTTTAAGTAAATTTGAATAAACTGTTGTAGATCTTGCAGAATCAGTAATTTTTAAATGCTTTAAGTACACAGGGTATCTATAAAAAGTAGTTTCACAAAATAAAAAATTTAATAATGTATTTTCTGATTATAATTTTGGGGTGCTAAACTCAATTTTACAAACATGTGACTTTAAAATGCTGTCAGGCACATAGCCAAGGGTGGGGCCTGGGGCTTGTGCATGGTCTCACTGGTCTCTGCTTGTGCTATTGACCTTGCAGAGACCAGCAGTCACCTTGGTTTAACAGTGGATAAGTCACCTACAGTGTTTTTTAGACTGGCAGGGGACCATTGATGTTTGTACTTATATGATGCATATGATATGAAATTTCTGCCTCTGGCTGTTTCTGAGGACGTTGTTGAGATTCAATCTCTCCGGTAGACAATGTGGGTATGGCCATGTGCTAAGGCTGTAGTTCGCATATGTGCAGCTACTGGGGATTAACTCCCGGGGCTTAGAGCCAGGTAGTTGTCAGCTGAGAGCAGGAGAGGAAGGACTTGCTTCTCAACCATCGAAGAATAAGGATCATCATGTCCAAGATATAGCTTGCGGGCATAGTGAGCTACGGAAGCTCGAAAAAGAGGAGCAGTACTTTACTTTTCTGTCAGGAGGAGCAGCGAGAACAGCAGATCGGGAGAACCACATAGTAGTGCACTCAACTTAGGTCAAGGACACCATCGAAAACGCCAGTTAGGAAGTGGAGAAATCTTGCATTTAAAGTTTTCATTAAGTGTGACAATGCGGTATAGACTCATTTATGCTTAGAACTCATTAAAAAAAGGGGGGGGGGGCTTTTGAGCCGCATTGGTTGCCAGCTTGTATATGAAATGTGTGGTGGTGGCTTGCTTGTACAATGAGATAAACTGTTAAGTTGATATTAGGTGCTTGAATTAATTCCTGCTGTTGCCCAATAGAGCACAGCTGTGGTGCGCTGTGACCTGGGCCACACGTGACCTCTCTTGTGCACGCACGTACCGTCCGTAGTCTGGGCGAAGCAGTGTGTGACACACGATCGGTGGGCACAGAACACGAGTTTGTATCGCATTCACGATGTCGAGTTTCATACCAAAAAAGGAGCATTTGCAGGATGCCTTACTCTTCCGCTTTCATCTCAAGAAATCTGCAGCGGAAAGTCATCATTTGCTAGTGCAGGCCTATGGGGAACATGCCCTATCGGAAACAACTTGCAGAGAGTGGTTCTGACGCTTCAAAGCCCGTGAAGGACAAAGAGTGCCCTGGGCAGCCGAAAAATGTCGAAGATGGTGCATTGGAGGCCTTATTGGACGAGGATTTGTGTCAGACGCTCCACGAGTTGTCTGAAACACCACGGGTCGAGGAGTCAATGGTTAGCAAATGTTTAAAGGCAATGGGAATGATCTAGAAGCTCGGAAACTGGATCCCACATGACAAGGTTATTCTTCTCCACGACAACGCTAGACCTCATGTCGTCAAATCCGTGAAGGAACTCTTGGAGGCACTTGGCTGGGACTTCTTACCCCACCCGCCTCATTCCCCGGACATTGCTGCCTCGGACTTCCATTTGTTCCGGTCGCTACAACATGGCTTGTCAGAGCAGCACTTCTTTTCTGTCGCGGATATCCAAGAATTGCTCGATGAATAGTTCGCCTCGAAAGAACCTGCATTTTTCTACTGCAGAATCCATTTGTTACCTCAACGGTGGGAAAGGGTTGTAGCTGCCAATGGACACTACTTTGAAGACTATCCTGTACCGTTCTGTGGCAACACACAGGTGTTTGTGTGGCAAAAAACAGCGGGAATTAATTCAAGCACCTAATAAATTATGTTGTGAGACATGTGTAGTTGGAAATTTATGAAAGCTTCTTGCTGGGGGCCAAGAATTACAGTACTGGTCTTACACTCACTGTAATCCTGTGTGTGTGTGTTTCAGTGTCTAAATATAATTCCAGTAGCCTCTCACCCGCTCGATATTGGAGACGAGTTAGTGATCTGTGTGAGCAATTAGTGGTGCAATCCTGTTTGCTTGTTCTGCATTTTATGACAGCAGAAGACATCCAGGAAGAGGGAGGCTTCTGCAGAGAATCTGTATGGGATGATAGGGAATGGGAAGGCAAGACATTTTATGACAGGAGAAGACATCCAGGAAGAGGGAGACTTCTTCAAAGAATCTGTATGGGATGATAGGGAATGGGAAGGCAAGACGTTTTATGACAGAAGACATCCAGGAAGAGGGAGACTTCTTCAGAGAATCTCTTTGTGGAGATAGGGAATGGGACGGTAAGGCATTTTATGACAGGAAAAGACATCCAGGAAGAAGGAGACTTCTTCAAAGAATCTGTATGGGATGATAGGGAATGGGAAGGCGAGACGTTTTATGATAGGAGAAGACATCCATGAAGAGGGAGACTTCTTCAGAGAATCTTTATGGGGAGGAGAGACATTTTATGATAGGAGATAACATCCTGGAAGACGGAGACTTCTTCAAAGAATCTCTATGGCGTGATGGGGAATGGGGAGGCAAGTCATTTTATGACAGGAGAAAACATCCAGGAAGAAAGAGACTTCTTCGAAGAATCTGTATGGGATGATAGGGAATGAAAAGGCGAGACATTTTATGACAGGAGAAGGCATCCAGGAAGAGGGAGGCTTCTTCAGATAATCTGTATGGAATGATAGGGAATGGGAAGGCAAGACATTTTATGAGAGGAGAAGACATCCAGGAAGAGGAAGACTTCTTCAGAGAATCTGTATGGGATGATAGGGAATGTGGAGGAGAGACATTTTATGATAGGAGAAGGCATCCAGGAAGAGAGAGACTTCTTCAGATAATCTCTATGGCGTGATAGGGGATGGGGAGACGAATCATTTTATGACAGGAGAAGACATCAAGGAAGAGGGAGACTTCTTCAGAGAATCTCTATGGCGTGATGGGGAATGGGAAGGCAAGTAATTTTATGACAGAAGACATCCAGGAAGAGGGAGACTTCTTCAGAGAATCTCTTTGTGGAGATAGGGAATGGGACGGCAAGCCATTTTATGACAGGAGAAGACATCCAGGAAGAGGGAGACTTCTTCAGATAATCTCTTTGTGGAGATAAAGAATGGGACGGCAAGACATTTTATGATAGGAGAAAACATCCAGGAAGAGGGAGACTTCTTCAGAGAATCTGTATGGGATGATAGGGAGTGGAAAGGCGAGACATTTTATGACAGGAGAAGACATCCAGGAAAAGGGAGACTTCTTCAGATAATCTTTATGGGGAGATAGGGAATGTGGAGGAGAGACATTTTATGATAGGAGAAGGCGTCCAGGAAGAGGGAGACTTCTTCAGATAATCTCTATGGCGAATGATAGGGGATGGGGAGGCGACTCATTTTATGAGAGGAGAAGACATCCAGGAAGAGGGAGACTTCTTCAGAGAATCTGTATGGGATGATAGGGAATGTGGAGGAGAGACATTTTATGATAGGAGAAGGCATCCAGAAAGAGAGAGACTTCTTCAGATAATCTCTATGGCATGATAGGGGATGGGGAGGCAAATCATTTTATGACAGAAGACATCCAGGAAGAGGGAGACTTCTTCAGAGAATCTCTTTGTGGAGATAGGGAATGGGACGGCAAGCCATTTTATGACAGGAGAAGACATCCAGGAAGAGAGAGACTTCTTCAGATAATCTCTTTGTGGAGATAAAGAATGGGACGGCAAGACATTTTATGACAGGAGGAAACATCCAGGAAGAGGGAGACTTCTTCAGAGAATCTGTATGGGATGATAGGGAGTGGAAAGGCGAGACATTTTATGACAGGAGAAGACATCCAGGAAAAGGGAGACTTCTTCAGATAATCTTTATGGGGAGATAGGGAATGTGGAGGAGAGACATTTTATGATAGGAGAAGGCGTCCAGGAAGAGGGAGACTTCTTCAGATAATCTCTATGGCGTGATAGGGGATGGGGAGGCGAATCATTTTATGACAGGAGGAGAAATCCAGGAAGAGGTGACTTCTTCAGAGAATCTTTATGGGGAAGAGAAGACATCCTGGAAGAGGGAGACTTCTTCAGAGAATCTCTATGGCGTGATGGGGAATGGGGAGGCAAGTCATTTTATGACAGGAGAAGACATCTGGGAAGAGGGAGACTACTTCAGAGAATCTTTATGGGGAGATAGGGAATGTGGAGGAGAGACATTTTATGATAGGAGAAGGCATCCAGGAAGAGGAAGACTTCTTCAGATAATCTCTATGCCGTGATGGGGAATGGGGAGGCAAGTAATTTTATGACAGAAGACATCCAGGAAGAGGGTGACTTCTTCAGAGAATCTCTTTGTGGAGATAGGGAATGGGACAGCAAGACATTTTATGACAGAAGAAGACATCCAGGAAGAGGGAGACTTCTTCAGAGAATCTGTATGGGATGATAGGGAATGGAATGGTGAGACATTTTATGACAGGGGAAGACATCCAGGAAGAGGGAGACTTCTTCAGAGAATCTGTATGGGATGATAGAGAGTGGGAAGGCTAGACATTTTATGGCAGAAGACATCCAGGAAGAGGAAGACTTCTTCAGAGAATCTCTATGAAGAGACAGGGAATGGGATGGCAAGACTTTCTTGGTGAGGGACTGCCCTATGAAACACCCATTTTAGTGTCCAAGGGACCATGTCCAGCCAACTCCCAACAGCTGACACTTTCCCCATGCAATTTCTAACTATAATGCTTTATCAGTTGCTCTGCAGGACAGCACTGGAAGCTTTAAATTACACCTCCTTCATTCCTGAGTATTGCTTTTAACCACTGTGGTATCAAAATGCTGGTATCAATGGCTAGCATTGTGAGCTCATCTTCTACAATGAAGCGGGACAGATCATTTGTAAGAAACAGAACAGGGTGAGACAGGCTGACAGGACTGGCACAAATGTCAGTTCATTGGGACGTATAATTAACCACAGCAGAGGTGTTGGACAAAATGTTAAGAATGTAACAAAATGTAAGTGTAAGTTTTCGTGTTTTTCCATTTAAAAAAGAAAAAAATCAGTCATTACTTAATTGCCATACATGATAGGATAAAATCATTTACTGCAGTAAAAATCAGTATATTCAAATTGCATCTTAAAAGTTTATACCTAAGCATTGCAAGGTGCAATACATACACCTTGCAATCTATGTATGTATGTACATACATACATACATGCCATATCATCGTATCATATCATATCATTAAGCTGTTCTCTGAGATTCAGAGGTTAGCTCCTCAAAGAAAGACCATGCACCAAGTAAACGTTTACACGTGGAACTAGAATTTACTTACTAATAGTAGAATAAAATGTCGACTGAACATGATAAAAACAAATGCAGTGCACAACGTACCACATGTTAAAATACTTTAATAATAAAAACACATTAGATATTTCGAAGACACATCGTCTTCATCATCAGATGATACAGTGTAATATCATGAGATGGACATTGACTTAAATACTGTTGGGTGACGTCACAAACACATATACCATGAATCATCGAAATTCCAGAAATGCTTTCATTGTTCACATACACTCCCTCTGTCATTCCATATGTGTTTCAGCTGCTGAAGTCACAGCCTTCATCAGTGGTCGTGAGAGTCGAGCTTTAATTTTTAGTGACCCACTATAAGTCAATCCCCAGCCCCCAACTTTGAAAGCAGAATTTCTTCCAAAAACTTTGAGCTTATGCACAAGTATATATGGTAACTGCTTTGAGAAAATAAATACCATGGGAACCATAGATTCAGTAAATCAAGGTGTGCACACGCAGTTGTCTGTGTGGGAGTAGAGGTTTCATTATTTAAGGTGCATCTATTTATTTATTTATTTATTTATTCTCAAGCAATGTAGATGTGAGTGAAAAAAAGGATGTTTATCAGTTTTTTGTAATTAATTTTTTTTTTCATATTGTAGGAGGCAGAGTTAACTATGCTCCATGAAATTAACCATCTCCAGGAAATTGTAGATACCCTTTCCCAAATCACTGGAGATCCTCATATGTTGCCTTCTACAAGTGAACAAGTAATATCCGATATCAAGAGCTCTGAAAATGCATGGTCCTTCCAGGTATGTATCAGAGATCCATATGTTTAGATTAACGTGAACTATTTATATTCAGCTGAAAAACCGGAGTAATTTTGTAAATATCTTAAAATTATGTTTCTGTTCCTCATGTATTGTCTTGTCAATAAGTTTTGTGTGTAAAGTTGGACCTTTTTGTTATGATGTTTAATAACAAACACCGTCCTGTACATTAAACCAGAAAACATTCTCACCAGTGCCCCATCCCTAGGGTCTGCGGTTCAATGACTTTTTGTTTGTCCGCTTCCTTTCCTCCGATGCAAGTCGGGAACAGATCGATAACCACATCTTGCTTGGGTGCCTCCGTCGGGATCAGGACAATTCTTTCTTATATCGCAGGCTCTATTCTAAAACTTTAAAGTTGATTAAACTACCTTTATGTATTTCTTGACAATGATGGGCAAAACACATAACAAGAAATAACAAATAAAGAGAAGTATTAGGTTGATGCATAAGTTCATGCCGTTTTTTTTTCACCACACTACAGGAATGTATTACATCAGAAGGGAAAACAGAATGAATCAACTATGTCCCGCCCCCATTGTTTACAATGGTGTCCCAACATCTGGATAGGTCTACCATGCCATTCTGGAAAACGTGCAGGTTTTGCTGCGAAGAAATCGTCAAGGAAATTCTGGAGATCAACATCATTGTGAACGCTCTGCCACCAAGTGCATTTGACAGAGATCGAAACAGGTGATAGTCTGAAGGGGGGCAACATCTGGGGAATAGGCCATATGTAGAAGGATCTCCCATTTCATGTACTGAATGGCCATTTTAGTCAGGTTTGCACTGTGGGGACTTGCGTTATCATGTTGGAGAAGGACACCATGGCGCTGATGTGGCTGTTTTTTGCTGAATTGCTCCCTTCACACAGCGGAGTTGCTCACAATAGAGTGCAACATTGATAGTCCGATTTCTCGGCAGCATTTCCCAGTGAATAATGCCTTCCATGTCCCACCAGACACACAACATGATCTTCGCAGGATGAAGGTCATGTTTTGGATGCGGTGTGGACATCATGTTTAGGCTTAACCATACCCTCTGATGCCTGAAATTCACGTACAGGTACCACTTTTCATCTTCAGTAACAATATGTGACATAAAGTGTTTGTGTTGCTGAGAACATTCGCAATAATAGGTGAGCAAGGACCTGTAAATGCAACACGCTGATTCTTGTTGTCCTCGGTGAGAGTGTGAGGCACCCAAGACCCCAATTTCTGGACCTTTCCCATACGTTCCAGGTGTCGCACCACTGTGGCCTGATCACAGTCCATCTCATTGGCCAAGAACTACATATGGCAACACGCTGATTCTTGTCCTCGGTGAGAGTGTGAGGCACCCAAGACCCCAATTTCTCGACCTTTCCGATACGTTCCAGGTATCACACCACTGTGGCCTGATCACAGTCCATCTCAATGGTCACCACTTTTCATCTCCAGTAACAATACGTGACATAAAGTGTTTGTGTTGCTGAGAACATTCGCGATAATAGGTGAGCAAGGACCTGTAAATGCAACACGCTGATTCTTGTTGTCGTCGGTGAGAGTGTGAGGCACCCAAGACCCCAATTTCTGGACCTTTCCCATACGTTCCAGGTGTCACACCACTGTGGCCTGATCACAGTCCATCTCAATGGTCACCACTTTTCATCTCCAGTAACAATACATGACATAAAGTGTTTGTGTTGCTGAGAACATTCGCGATAATAGGTGAGCAAGGACCTGTAAATGCAACACGCTGATTCTTGTTGTCGTCGGTGAGAGTGTGAGGCACCCAAGACCCCAATTTCTGGACCTTTCCCATACGTTCCAGGTGTCACACCACTGTGGCCTGATCACAGTCCATCTCAATGGTCACCACTTTTCATCTCCAGTAACAATACGTGACATAAAGTGTTTGTGTTGCTGAGAACATTCGCGATAATAGGTGAGCAAGGACCTGTAAATGCAACACGCTGATTCTTGTTGTCGTCGGTGAGAGTGTGAGGCACCCAAGACCCCAATTTCTGGACCTTTCCCATACGTTCCAGGTGTCACACCACTGTGGCCTGATCACAGTCCATCTCAATGGTCACCACTTTTCATCTCCAGTAACAATACGTGACATAAAGTGTTTGTGTTGCTGAGAACACATAATAGGTGAGCAAGGACCTGTAAATGCAACACGCTGATTCTTGTTGTCGTCGGTGAGAGTGTGAGGCACCCAAGACCCCAATTTCTGGACCTTTCCCATACGTTCAGGTGTCACACCACTGTGGCCTGATCACAGTCCATCTCAATGGTCACCACTTTTCATCTCCAGTAACAATACGTGACATAAAGTGTTTGTGTTGCTGAGAACATTCGCGAAAATAGGTGAGCAAGGACCTGTAAATGCAACACGCTGATTCTTGTTGTCGTCGGTGAGAGTGTGAGGCACCCAAGACCCCAATTTCTGGACCTTTCCCATACGTTCCAGGTGTCACACCACTGTGGCCTGATCACAGTCCATCTTTCAATGGTCAATTCGTGTGTGGTTTGACGCGGATCCAAGTGGATGAGATGGTTCAAATAATCCTCATCAAATTGAGATGGACGACCTGAGCGTGGAGAGTTGTTGAGGTCGAAATTGCCTCCTTGGAACCACTCAAACCATTTTTGAGCTGTCCTCGAAGCAATAGCATCCGCCCCATACACAGCACAAATTTATCGAGTAGCCTCGGTGGCTGCGAATCCCTTGTTAAACTTGTAGAGGAGCAGGTGTCGGAAATGTTCATTCCTCTCTACTTAACACTCCATACTTCCGGACCTGAAAACCAAAACACCATTAGCCACAATCACACACCGCAATATGGTTTAGATACACGATATTACTGGCTAAATTTTGATATACAACTGGCCATCTGCACCGTCACTACTGACCTGGGAAACACTCGTGAAATAAATGTCATGAACTTATGCATAAATCCAATAGATCACACTAGTTACGTTAAGAGATTAGAAGTTTTACAAAGAAAGTTCATAAGTTGGGAACTTTCAACCCCATCTTAGGTCTTCATCACGCCAATGGAGGACTAAGACTGTTGACAGATTCTACAACGAAAATTCAAACGTAGAATCTGGAAACAATCTTAATCCTCCATTGGCGTGATGACTTAAAACGGGGTTGAAAATTCCCAACTTATGAACGTTCTTTGTAAAAGTTCTAAACTCTTAACATAACTAGCATGACCTATTTACCTTTATTTGTTATGTATTTCTACTGGATCAGCAAAGACTTCAATTACTACGGAAATCGTCAGTCTGCTGCAGATTACGGAAAAAGCATTTTATATACTACAGAAATCGAAAATCTCAGTGAAATGACCTTTTTGATGATGTGTGTTAAGTTTATTTTCATGTATTCTGGATTCTAACATTCATTAAACATTTTAGAGAGTGAATATTTTCAATATTGTTGCATTTCCCCCGTGATGTTTCGGATGTCTAAGTATTTCTGGCCATGTGCACAGTTATCATGGTCCATGGAATTCCGGAAACGTCCTGAAATTTTAGTTCTCTTTCCAGAGCTTGGAAGGTGAGGAATTCACTGTGATTTTTGGCATGCAATTGGACGTCGTCCATGGTCAGGTTTTGATGTCTTCTGATTTCTGAAATTCTGTGTCATTGAGAAATTTAAATTAAAACTAGATGGCCTGTTACTTGAACTGTTTCACAAAAGTCGGCTCACTAACATTAATTTTTAAAGAATTGTTTGAATTAAATTGAAAAATGAAGAAAGGGAAAGACTCCGTCTGTTAGCTCAACACTTGCTTAATCTATAATAATAAAAGGAAGTTTGTGTGTGTGTGTGTGTGTGTGTGTGTGTGTGTGTGTGTGTCTTTTGCGATACAAAATAAAAAACGTGGTTTCCGATCTGAGTGTGTCTTTTCGCTTTCTTTACATGCAACCTGATCACAACCAATGTGAAGGCAGGAAAGATAGTAGTTTATGATAAATTTTAGGCATTTCTTTTCTAGAATGTTTCGTACTTTTGTTCTGGAAGTCATAAATTTTACTCGTTCGATTATTAGAATGTTTCATATGAAATGCCTTAATGAGATTAGATTTTTCAATAGCTTCGCTCAAAATTTACCAACTGTACCCTAAGTATCGGTTAACGTCGGTGACTTACCCTAGTCCAAATTTATTGGCAGAGAATAAAAATCAGTTTTCCAAGCTTTCACACATCAACCAGATGGCTTTTCTCAAGGAAGATAGACAGAAACTGCAATCTGAATAATAGAATGCGTCACCAATTTGCACAAATTGTTGAAGCATTATTCTGTTGTTCAGATTCCACAATTTGAACAAATTGTTGAAGCATTCTGTTGTTCACATTCCACAATTGGAACAGATTGTTGAAGCATTCTATTATTCAGATTTTAGTTTCTGTCTATCTTCCTTGAAAAAAAAAAAAAAAAACCTGGTTGATGTACGAAACCTTGGAAAACTGATTTTTGTTCTACGCCAATAAATTCGGATTACTAGTATAGTTATACTAATTTCTAAATTAAATACATCCAACAGATTCCACACAACATGCCCCATTGTCATCTCTTGGTACTGATATTTCACTTTTGTATTTCCCCTTTTCATATATGCGGATAACAATTTCTCAGTTATACCATGAGAATATTATTTGCAAAACTCAAATCTTGAGGACATAATTTTGACTGGTTTTCCAATTACTAATCAAAAACTTCTATTATGGGAATTTTTAGTAGGAATTTTTTTATTTTAAGGTGGTTCCACCTAAAATCTCTGCCTTATGTTTCCAGTGGTAAAACTTCTGTACATATTTTCTTCTCAATTAATATTTTTCCAAGGATGAAAATTTGCACATCGATAAAACTAACTTCAAGTTATACCATGGGATACTTAATACTTGCTAAAACATAACCATATTTATATTAAAAACCAATCATTTTTCTTTGAGTAATGTTCAGACCTGTTAATAGATGGCACAACCTGTACATTGATGACGTCAGTAGACAAAAACCAATGTTGGATTGCTTAATTATGGTTATTTTTAAGCAAGCATTAAGTATCCCATGCTATAACTTAAAGTTAGTTTTATCGATGTGCAAATTTTCATCCTTGGGAATACACTAATTGCGAAGAAAATACGTACAGAAGTTTTACCGTTGGAAACATAAGGCAAAGATTTCAGGTGGAACCACCTTGATTGCAAATTTTCGGAGAAAACTCTTCTTCTTCAGGCTGTCTTTTGTTGTCACTTTTTTCTGTCACTATCGCAGTTACAGTTAACCTTCATGGTTATTGTTATTTTTCACCAAAACCTGCCATATGTTAGGCAGATATAATCCTCTGCAGTCATTGATGATAGAACTCTGATTTTTCTCAATCTCTATTCCTTCTTATAGCTTTCTTTTTTGAAAATTGCTTTGGAAACTGATGACTTTAAGGGAATTCCAATCCATGCTGTGACTAGTTTCTCTAACATGCCTATGTAAACCAGTCTTGTTGGAGCAATTTTTTATAGCAGCTTTTATGCTCTGCTATACAAGTTTCTAGTCTGTGATCTGTCTCACCTATGTAAGACAGCCCACAACTACATTTTACGTCACAGACAACACCTTACGTTTTTAAAATATCTTCTCTGGGAACTATTTTAAGGGAAAAAATTTTCAAATTCATTCTCTAAGCTTAGAGCTAGCGTAATATTATTTTTCTTACTAATTCTCTTTTTTAGGACTCAAATAAATAATTGTGATAAGTAATTTTTCTAGTGAATTTTACTAGTTCCTGTTGCAGATTCTTCTTGTCAGTAAAATTTAGAAGCTTCTCAATTTCTCCTTTAGAGCAGTTATTTTCTGCAAGGATGACTTTTAAGTTCTTCTTTATGGGCTTTTTTCTTATCTGCTGTAGATACTATTTTATTAATTTTTTCAAAAAATTGACTTGCCACATTCTTTTTAATAGAAACTGAATGATAGGAATTGAAATCCAATAGTTTATAAACATAAAAGGTACACAATGCCATAATTCTTTGCAAAATAGTCAAACTGACAATTTTAAAACCACAATTAAAAGCCATGATATGTTAAAACATGCACCTATAATAAATAGTTAAAAATGTCAAATAATAAAAACACAAATGCATGAGGTCCTTTCAATCTCACTATAAGATCATCTTCAGATGTTGTTCCTAACTTAAATGAAACGTTCGCAGTACAAGGTTACGACCTTGGGTACGTTCCGGTCATGACGTGCTCTTTAGTTCAACGTGCGTATGCTTCGGTGAACTCGATATTGATTAGGATCAAAATTGATGATTTGATTTGATTATAACAATACAGAAATAAATTCTGTAATAATGCTAAAATTTATTTCAGTATACGAAACAAATTTTAGCATTATTACAGGAATTATCATAATTATGCCTCTTCCTCAGTAAAGGCCTGTTTCCATGGTAAGGCAATTTGGTAAGGCATATCGTCGTTACAGCTACTTATCGAAAAATGATGTATGAATAAACTCTCTGTGAATAATATCGACATACGAGATCTTGATGTAGCTAGAAGTTAGGTGTCCTCCCAACATAGGTATTGTGCTCCCTTGTTTACAAGTCTAGAAAGAGCTGCCATCTGTGCACCCATTTTCACACTGCACCGGTGTTTGGCCAGTCTAGTTCTTAATGGGCAGACTGTTGAACCAATATATATGCAATCAGGCTCCGACGGTTCCAACAATTTTAGCGAGATAGTGTACACTCCATGTTTACTGAGAGTATCAGCAACATCTTCGCCATTCCTTACCAGGGAAATAAGGTTGTTGGTCCTGATCACATAGTCAATATAGGCATTATTACATGCGTTTTTTAAGATGTTGATTAAGCAGGGTATGAAATCTATGGAGCCAACAAAACACTTTTGTTGATATTCTCGCTGTACTGTAGTAATGTTTGAATTCAGACAACGATTATAGAGCTTGGTCACAATGTATTTGGAGTAGCCATGCCTACTCGCCAGTTCAATAATCCATTGTAATTCAGTATGACAGGTTCATGTAGATGAATGTGTAAAAGCTTGTCAAATGTAGAACTGGAACACCAAAAGTTTATATGTCAAAGAGAGTGCCGATGGCATTGAGATGATAATTGTAACAGACGTGGGTTTTATGTACACGGAATAATGCAGTTCCAATGGTAGTTGGGTTTTGATAACAGAAAATCCATGTCTGTTTCAACTATCATCCCAATGGCATTGGCACACCCTTTGACATATAAACTTGTGGTGATCTGTTCACTATTCCATAGATTTGAGATAATCTGAACTGTAATTTTGAGAACTGTTTATAGTTTTCTGGAAGCTGGTTTTTCTTTTTTTGAAGTGAAATAAGCTTTGAGACTTTTTTATTCAAAGCTAGCAATGGGGTTTCTTTTACTTCTTCATATATTGTCTTTTTTAGTTATTCTTCCATCTTTTCTGGATAATCCTTCTTATCCATAATAGTAATCAACTTACTTTTGTCTTTTTCAAAGCAACTTCACTTTCTTTCTTTTTTTCTGAAATCTTTTAAGTGTTTTTAATTGGCTGTCCTCAAAATTTTGTTGAGGTTTTTTTCTTGCTTCAGGAATTTTGTAAGGCTATTGTGGTAATATTTTCTGAGAAGATCTGTTTTAATTTGGTCCTCTTTTTCTAAAGTGCTGTAGTTGCTTTCCAATTCAATTACCAATTTTTTTGTATTTATTTTTTCCATGGATAGATTGAAATTGCTTCCTTTATTTATCACTTGTAAAAATTCTTGGCTAACTCTTGTAGCAGTATTGTCTTTTACATGACTAAGAACTGCTGCTTCTTTGTTCTTACTTAAATATCATTTCTTAAAAAAAATTCTTTTCTTTAAGGTTCAGCTTTTTAATGAATTTTTTATTTTTGTTTTTTATTCCATTTTTTTAGCCAGTCCTTCACTCTGCTTTTACTGCATTACTTAAGATTCCAAAAAATTTCATTTTCATTTTCTACTTTTACTTTCTGATAATAAGCAATGTTTTTATATTTTGCTTCAATGCTTTGGTTTAACATTTTATTCTCTATTGTTCTTACAAAGTTGGCTGAAAGTAATTCTTTAAATGGTTTTCTAAGTCTAAATGAATTTGGAATAAAGTTATTTACCTTGCAATTTTTCAGGAACTTGGTTTGAGCTATTGATTTTTCCATCTTCAATTTAGCATGTTGAACTTTCTTGATACATTTCCAATTTAAGTCATGAAATGATTATGTGCAAAATTCAAATTTGAACCATAACTTCAACTACAGTTTTACAATTTACATATTCTTTATTGCATGTGTGATTATTCTGTCAGAGAGAAAAACTGATTTGACCAGCAGAACTGTCTTTTGAATTGTATAAATTCTAATTTATTACATCCACAAACTTAAGTTATGTGGGAAAATATTGCAAACTTAATCAGCATAATTCAATTTGCATAGTTAAGTCATGTGTAAAAGTCTGTTTGTGTACATGACATTGTTGTGTATGCAGTTGGTAAGGTCCTTAAAAAAAATTTAGATGAGTACTTATAAAAAAGTCCTTAAAAAGTGCCTATTTTTTGTGTGAGAAAGTCCTTTTATCGAACTTATCTAGTGTAATGGAGCCACACTCACTTTAGCAGAAGCCTTAAATTCTTGATACCTCTGTCTATTACTTTTAGATAAACTCCTCTGTCAGAGGCAATCTTTTTCAACAGCTCTATTTTATTTCAGAAGTCTTCGTCATTGGAGCATATTTCATTTCGGAAGTCTTCATCATTGGAGCATATTTCATTTCGGAAGTCATCATTGGAGCATATTTCGTTTTGGAAGTCATCATTGGAACATATTTCGTTTTGGAAGTCATCATTGGAGCATATTTAATTTCGGAAGTCTTCATCATTGGAGCATATTTAATTTCGGAAGTCTTCATCATTGGAGCATATTTCATTTCGGAAGTCTTCATCATTGGAGCATATTTTATTTCAGAAATCTTCGTCATTGGAGCATATTTAATTTCGGAAGTCATCATTGGAGCATATTTCGTTTTGGAAGTCATCATTGGAGCATATTTCATTTTGGAAGTCATCATTGGAGCATATTTCCTTTTGGAAGTCATCATTGGAGCATATTTCATTTTGGAACTCTTCATCATTGGAGCATACACTATATTGACAGAGATGCCAACAACTACGGAATCTCCGTAGTTCCTGCGGAAAAAGCTCTTGTACTACGGAATACGGAAAAACATGATTTTTCTACGGAAAATTAATGGAAATTATTAATTTTTTATTTTGCTTGTTCCCCTTCCCAACGCAACGGCAGCCGCTTGACGATCCGTCATGCTTGCGGATGCTGCCTGCACTTCGAGTTCTGCCTCTCGAAGCTGCTCGGATCTTTGCGCAAGCGACCGGCACTCGATGAGACCCTCCCTCCCCAGCATGCAACATTCTGGTGACGTTGAGCGTAGCTCGCTTTGGTGGTGGACGTGGGCGGAGTTCGGCCTGAAGCTCTTTCGCAGTGCAGCGGCAAGCTGTTGAAAATCGTTTGGTGCAGAACGTGAGTGTCATTGCCTGGCATCGGAGTTTTTTTTTTTTTAATTGTGCGTAGACCATTCATGTCAGTAATTAATATTTTGAAGTTTTTTTCTTGTGTTGCAGAAAAGTATGCTTGGATTTCGTTGCAGAGTTCGCCAAAATGTGTATTTACGTGTCTAGTAAGCATCGAAATTTTACCAACGCGTAAAAATATGCATCGCGAATTTTTCGCAACGCGTAGAAATACACGTCGTGAAGCGCGCAAAGTACGCAAAAATACGCATCGAGAAACGCGTAAAATACACATCAACGCGCAAAAACACACGTCGAGAAACGCATAAAACTACACATCGAAGAATTTTACCAACGCGAAAAAATGCGCATCGGGACAGCAGTTCGCCTTTCAAAAAGGGAAGTGAACGAAATCAAGATTTCTTCCGTAATCGTAATTTCGTTTTCCTGCGATGTTGCCTCTGTCCAGTATTGTTGTTACACATAATTTTATTCCATAAATCTTTGTATTTCACTTTAAAAACGGAGGGGAAATTTCCGAAAAGGAAATTCGACGGCAAAAAAATTCCCGTGTAATCTTCACCTTCGAGGAATTTCTGCTTTTTCGTTGTAATTTGGGTTATCCTCGAGATCGATGCGTAATTGAACAGAAATTTTAGGGCAATTGGTAGTGGTGAAAGATGCTTTTCGCCTGAAACTTTCGAAAACGGAAATTTCGTCTTTCAAAACTTTCGGAAACAGTGAAGATTTCTCCCGTAATCGTAATTTTATTTTTCATGCGATGTTTCCTCTGCCTAGTATTGTTGTTAAATTTCATTTTATTTTGTAAATATTTGTATTTCACCTTGAATATGGAAGGGAAATGTCCGAAAACGGAAATCGGACATAGCAAAGGTTTCTCCTGTAACTGTAATTTTTTCCCCAAGGATGTTCCTAACATGTATCCTGTGTTCCTACATATTCCCCCAAAAAAGGTTTGCATTTCAGCTTGATAAAGGGGGAGAGTCCGAAAAGGAAAGTGACGAAGCTGAAAAATTTGTAAGAATTGATGCATGATATTCAAAAGCATTCATGTTCTCCAAGTTACACTACCTTTTATCTAAAATAGTGAAAGCTATCATGCATTCATGGTCCTCAAACTGAAAGTTCTTTCAGCATGATGGATAAAATTGTCATGGCATCCAAGGGGTTTTGAAGCCTACTGTCATAGCTGATGGTGATGTTGAGCTTAATTTTTTAAATAACAGTTTTTCAAAAAAGAAAAATCAGAAAGGACACAACTGGTAATTGGAGTAAAAACAAGAATGTATTAAAGTGAAATCATTTTAAACGAAAATGAACTTTCTAAGTTCTATACATCTGTCGGAAAATTTCACATTGAAGAATGTTCTTATATTCAAGAAAAGATACTGATCTATGATGAATTCTTAAAACATGCAGAAGTAGTAGATCCTTCACTTAGAGCTACAACATCATTTACTTCTGTATTACAGATAGTCAAACACCTTCCATTTATAATAACTGAAAGTGAATTTGATATACTGGAAGTGGAATTCCTTGTTATCAAGCTGACAAATTAGAGACCATAGCAGTAACAGATAAAATAGATGTCACTTGGTCAGAAATCTCAAAATTAAGAGGCTGTAATGGAGCGGTTAATTATACTATTCTCTTGAAAGTAATGTTTGCAATACTTGTAGTTCCACACTCGAATGCTGTGAGTAAGAGAGATTTTAGTTTAGTGCGAAAAAATAAAGCCCATTTCCAACCTAATTTAGGTTTAGAAACTGTAGAAGCACTTCTCATTGCGAAGATGAATATGTTCTCCTCTGGGCAAGTGTGTTATGAAAAAAGATTTTCTGCTGAGGAACTCAAATCTGCAAAACACTGTACAGCAAAATCACTAAAGAAAGCTTTTTAATCAAGTGTTTGTTGTGTAAAAAAAATGTATCAGTCATGGTGTATATTATTTTCCATGTGAAAAATTTGGAATATTTTGATACAGATTTTCACGTATATAAATGAATAAGTAAGTAAAAAAATGCTAATTAAATTAAATGAGTTGTTTTCTTCAGTTAAAATTATTCTTTTTGGTATGACTACTGAAAAATGGCCAAAACTACTGAAAATTTGTACGAGTACTACTGAAAATATTTGAAACAGGTTGGCATCTCTGTATTGAAAAAAGTCACCAGACACCTAGAAGAGAAACACAACATAGCATTTATTGACATACATTAGTATGGTGCCGGTCCACCTTTGGCCTTAATGCATGCACTGACCCTTTGAGACATGCTTTCAACAAGGTTTTGGAACACAGTGATGGGTATGCACTTCCATTCAGTACATAATGCTGCCGCTAATTGTTGCTTAGTAGTAGGCCTTGGTTCCAAAATTCTTATGCAGTGCTCTAATTCATCCCATAGGTGCTCTATGGGATTAAGATCAGGGCTCTGTGTTGGCCAGTCCACACACGATACGGAATTACACGCCGTGACATCCTAGCTTTATGGCTCGGTGCATTATCCTACTGGTACCAACAAGGCACGGTTCTATAGTATTGCCACAGAGTTGATAGAGACATAATTGTCCAGAATATCGAGGTAGATGTGCTGGTTAACAGGTTTGTCCACGATAACCAATTGGCCGCAACCATACCACGAAAAACACCCCCACACGAGACACTGCCAGTTCCAAACTTAACCGTAGGAACAGTACACTGTGGTACATAGCGTGCCACCATACCCACACATGGCCATCAGACTGATTGATCGTGTATCTGGATTCATCAGTCCATGGGACCTGTTTCCAATTATCTATGGTCCACGATAAATGTTCTTTACACCATGCTAAACGACGAGCAGCATTCCGAGTGGAGATGAAAAGCTTGTGAGCAGCCGCATGACCACGGTAACCCATGGAACGAAGTTCTTTGCGAATGGTGCGTGCACATACCGAGTTTCCAGCATTTTTTACTCACCTGTACACTGAGGTCTTGTGCAGTACTTCGTCGATTAGCTGTAATGACTCCCCTGAGGCTTCAACGTCCTCTATCACTGATTTTCTTTGGTCTGCCGGTACGTTCTGCTGCTTCGTGTGTCTTCCATTTATTCAGTACATCCAAATCAGTTGACTTGGGTAGGTTTAAACGCCTCTCAGTTTGTCTTATGGACAACCCACTAATATAACACCCAACAATCTTTCCTTTGTTCAGTTCTCTCCCGCCATGACATTTTCACTCAACCTCACAGTGCGATATGATCGCGGCAGCTGCAGGCTTGTTTTTATACCGTTTGCAGCTGTACCACACATCTTAACAATGCAGCAGATTCGTTCATTTGCTTTTGAAGGGGTCTTCGGTGACTTTCGTAAATATAGTGTATTTCGTTTTGAAAGTCATCGTTGGAGCATATTTCATTTCGGAAGTCTTCATCATTGGAGCATATTTTTACCACTCTGAAGGTGCAGGAATCGGACACGGTTGCATAATGTCACCCTGACTGTTTAATATATTTATGGATGCGTGCATGCATGCATGATGCCAAAATGGATAACACTGGTTTATGTCATGGTGATATGCGTGTGTATAGATTGCTCTATGCTGATGACACAGTCCTGTTGGCAGAAAAGAAAAGTGAGTTGCAGAATATGTTCTTCTGGATGTACGAAGTTGGTATTAAATTCAAACTGAATAGTAATGAAGGTAACCAAAGTTATGGTTTTTGAGTAAGGAAGTGTTAGTACTAATGGCACAGAGATTGATCAGGTGAATGAGTTTGCGTATTTAGGAAGCATGTTTAACAGAGAGAACAAATTAGATGGCGAAATTAGTAGGCGGGTGAATTCTTCATTGAAAGTCAT
Source organism: Macrothele yani (assembly GCA_039090855.1). Taxonomy (NCBI): domain Eukaryota; kingdom Metazoa; phylum Arthropoda; class Arachnida; order Araneae; family Macrothelidae; genus Macrothele; species Macrothele yani. The sequence continues at coordinate 71,743,620 of CM077032.1, read as the reverse complement.
AGCTGCTTTGGGAGGATTTGACAGATTCAGGAATGTCTGTTTGAGAAAAAGATTGAGTATAAAGTACAAAAAAAAAAAAAAAAAAAAAAAAAAAAAAGGTCTTGTGTGCAGCATGTGGTGGCTGTATTTGTGCTGGTTAAAATTTTGATTTTAACCTCTCTGTTCTATTTATGCTTTTCAGTTTTAGTCTGTATGTTGTTCTAGTGCCTTGATAAACCTGCCTGTTGGCAAGTGAAAGCTGAGCAGATCCTGTATGATCCATTTTACACCTAAAAACCAGGATTATTATCTTTCAAAGTCGTGCACTTATTTGTTTTCACACTGAAGTTCCAATAGTCATGGGATAGCAGTATGCATATTTTTAACTGGCACTACCATCGTACACTAAAGAGCAATTGAATTAGAGACAGCTGGCGTTATGCAGATGTGGCACTGTGGGTGGCCCTGTAAACGGAAACGACATGACGTATGCAGCGATCCGACAATATAAGGAGTGATGCGACGGGAATCAGTAAGAGTCGGATGCAGTATGGGTAAGACGAAGGATCTAAGCGCATTTGATCGTGGGCAAATTGTCAGGGCCCGAAGAATGGGTCACTCCATCTCGGAAGTCGTGCAGTCACTGGGATTTTCACGAGCCACTGTGTCACGGGTGCACCACGAGTACTTCGAATCCGGTAAAACCATTCCTGTAAGTGCCAACTGCCGTGGACAGCAGCGTGTGGATGAGGAAGATCATCGTCGGCTAGCTCACATTGTAACAGCTGATAGACGGGCCACGGTGCAAGAAATCACTCAGCAATTTAACGCTGGTGCACAAAAATGTGTAAGCAGCCACACCATCCAGAACCATCTCCTTGCTATGGGGTACAGAAGCCATCGTCCCACGAGGGTAACGCTGCTGAACGCACATAACAGGGTGCAAAGATCAGCATGGGTGCGGGAACATCGCCCCTGGACCCTAGACATGTGGAAAAATGTTGCCTGGACTGATGAGTCAAGATTCACGTTGGTACATGCAGATGGCAGGATACGGGTATGACGCAAACCACATAAAGCAATGGATCCTTCTTGCCAGCAGGGTACTCTTCCAGCTGGTGGGGGTGCCATTCTCATCTGGGGACTGTTTACGTGGACTGAAATGGGACCCCTGGTATGTGTGACATCATCCCTCACAGGTCAACGTTACCGGGATATCCTGGACGACCATTTGCTCCCGTTTGTTTTGCTTAGACCACTGCGCCACCGGGGCGGCCGATTGGAGGTTTAACCACCACTGTGAGCAACTCAATGGGCTATAAGCAGTCGCCCGTCCCTAATTTAGGGTCATTGGTTCCAGGAAAGAGAGAGAGCCAGTGGCGTAAGACAAGCACAACATCCATGCCTCACCGCGATTCGAACCCGGACCTATTTCGGACGAATGATCAGAAGCCATCGCTTAGACCATGGGAGCTCCGGCTATCGGAGTTTGAACGAGGCATGGTAGTGGGAGCCAGACGGATGGGACATTCAATTTCCGAAGTTGTGCGAACATTCAACATTCCTCGATCCACGGTGTCACCTGTGTACCGAGAATACCTCATGGAAGGCATTACCACCCACCATGGACAGCGGAATGGCCAACCATGGGTGCTGAATCACCATGACCAGTGGCATCTGACTAGGATTGTCCATGTTAACAGGAAAGTGACATTGACTCAAATAACATCCACATTCAATGCAGGAGGTACCAGAGACATGTCCATCAGGTCAGTGAAGCATAATTTAGTGTCCGTGGGGTATGAGAGCCGAAGACCCACCAGAGTGCCTTTGTTAACACCACGACATCGAATACAGAGCCTCACCTGATCTTATGAACATGGTAATTGGACCCTGGAAGACTGGCAACAGAGGTGGTGTGGTCCAATGAGTCATGCTACCGGTTGTTACGAGCTGATGGTAGTGTTCAGGTGTGCAGCAGACCCCATGGACTCAAGCTGTCAACAAAGCACTGTGCAAGCTGGTGGTAGTTCCATACATGTGTGGGGTGTCTTTACGTGGCATGATTTGCGTCCTCTGGTCCTTGTAAACACGTCGTTAATCGGTAATCGCTTTGTTGCTCAGCTTGGTGACCATTTGCAGCCCTTCATGGACTTCTTGTACCCCAACAAACGATAAGATTTTCCAGGTGGACAATGCACTACGTCATCGAGCCAAGTTGTCCAGAATTGGTTCGAGGAGCATTCTGGACAGTGGTGTGGCCTAGAGATGAGTTCGGGCTCAATTTTAGGAGCCAGGGCCCGCCTGGATCCAAAGGCCTAGAGCCCAGGCCCGGCCTGCTTTCTTTGATTACATGTGTTTGCTGAGCCCGGGCGCACCCAGGCCCGTATTCTTGGAAAATTTTGCTTTTCAAGGCTTGCATTTATTCATTATACACTGGCCAAAGATATGGCCCAAGCAAGTATTAGTTTTAAAATAATTAGTTTAAAAAAATTAGTTCAGTTAATCCACTTCACAATATTAATATGTTTTTAAGAAATACTATGCGTAAAGCCAAATGTTCTAAAATGTAGATTTGAAAATAAATAAATAATCAACGTGCCCTTTGACCATATCAGGGGAATCAGTAATTTTGGTAAAAGCTGAAGAAAAGAAAATCATTTAGAAACAAAAAATTCCATACATTATTTCTTTTTGATTTCTAAATTTACTTTTATTTTGAATAAATTGCATTATAAAACGTACAATGCCGTACAGACAGTTGCAAGTGTTTGAAATTTTGACTCTAGAAAACTAATTTTTGCGATATAATTTACTTATATGCTAATTGGTAAAGGTAGTTTAAAGTGATGTAGTAGAATATAAAAAAAGCATGTAAGGAAATTTCCAAAATTAAAAAAAAAAAAAGAACGTAAAAGCATTCCAGACCAGATTATTCTGCATTTTATAACATTAACAAAGCTTTGTGCTTAATAGTATAATAATCACAATATTATCATATGTGTGTGCAGTTTGCAGATCAAGTTCATCATGAAAAAAGAGAGAGAGAGAATTGCATCTAATGCCTCAGCGCTTCAACTTGATCTTCTTTTCTCTAAAACTCGACCTGCTGCACTAAAAACCAACGTCACCCCAAAAATCGCGGGAGTGAGGAAATTTCAAAAAATAAATAACAATACTTCTAACTGCACAATTTTGGAAATTAATACATCATTTTAGAGATAAGATTCTTGATTTTTAATAAAATACAAAAAATGGGAATGTGATTTTTTCTCAGTTTTTCGATACCAGACCTCCTTAAACTAATCCTTGCTCGGGCCATAGCTTTGGACAATGCATAATGCAAGTCTTGCTAAGCAAAATTTGTCTTGCAATGACAGCTAGCTTAGGAAATTGAAAATCCTTCCACCATGGTAACAAATCCACAATGAAATTCAACACATGTAATTCAACCAGGCTCGGAATTACACTTGTTGAATTAATTTCAGTAATGAAATTCAAGACGAATCCTTGCTTGGGCCATAGCTTTGGACAATGCATAATGCAAGTCTTGCTAAGCAAAATTTGTCTTGCAATGACAGCTAGCTTAGGAAATTGAAAATCCTTCCACCATGGTAACAAATCCACAATGAAATTCAACACGTGTAATTCAACCGGGCTCGGAATTACACTTGTTGAATTAATTTCAGTAATGAAATTCAAGACGAATCCTTGCTTGGGCCATAGCTTTGGACAATGCATAATGCAAGTCTTGCTAAGCAAAATTTGTCTTGCAATGGCAGCTAGCTTAGGAAATTGAAAATCATTTCTCCATGGTAACAAATCCACAATGAAATTCAACACGTGTAATTCAACCGGGCTCGGAATTACACGTGTTGAATTAATTACAGTAATGAAATTCAAGACTGTAATTCTGAGCCTCGAACCGGGTTTTTCGGTAGTTAATGAATTTCGAGCCCAGGCCGGGCATGGCCACCACTTTTGCCCGACACGAACCCAATAGAGCACTTACGGGACGTGGTGAAAGGATCCATTCGCACCCAAAATCCTGCACGTACAAATACCAGGGAATTGTGTGCTGCTGTTCAGATGGCATGGCTCAAGATCTCTCGAGAAGTGTTGCGGCCACTTATGGAATCGATGCAACATCGATGCCACGTCAAGATGCTGAATTTCGCCAAGCTAGATAAGGTCCTATACAATACTAGGTACATATCTCATGACTTTTGGCACTTCAGTGTTTTTAACTCTGGTGTATCTGCAGTATTTTACTCAGTAAATTCTGTTTAAGTTTTATTTTATTTTTAGTAGTGAATTACTACTTTTAGACCATGTGATGGCTTCTTTTAACTGTACTTCTGTTATTGTGATGAAACCTTATTTTCTTTTATCCAGCAGACACCACCAAGCTCTCCTGGTTCCTTAGGTTCCCGGAAGTCCAGTGTCTGCAGCATTAGCAGCATAAACAGTTCCTCTAGTGGTAGTCTAAAATCATCTCATTCAAAGCAGTTGTCGCATTTTCAGGTAAAGTAAAAACCAAAAGGGTTTGACCAGAATGTTCACATTCTTCTTAGTTTCTACACTGATGTTCATAAAAAACAGACAGAAACTTATATATATATATATAAATTCCATATTGCTTTATATTTCATTGAAAAACTTTGGAAAAGCGTTCTTTAGCTCCTCGTGGCTCTTGCGCCATTAAACTCTGGGAAAAAATTGATGCTTGCATGAAAGAAAAAAGCTGAGTTAAAGCAATGAAATGTACAGAATGTGTGGTATCTGTGGAATCAGATGGACTGAAAACTATATCAAGCAAACATTCAATTTTTACTGAATGTTGATTTGGCTCAGTAATAATGCTTAACCAAGAAATTCCAGAATTAATAAACTGTGCGAATTTCATGATGTCAGATTTTGGCGTTCAAGAGTTATTTAACATGCTTTGAAGATACACAACATTAGAACACTTTTCCAATTATAAGAACCTCAGACTGAACAAAATTCGTTAACAATAGTTGTCATTAATCACACATGATGTAAAACACGCTATGCCTTCTAAACATTTATGTGGGGTCTAATCACCTCAGTACTTAATTAACTTATAACTCGGGAAGGGAACGACCTAGAAAGCTGAAAATAGTTGCGTTGACTTGGAAATTCCAGATCAACGCAATGTTGAAAGAATGAGTGATGAGATGCTTACTAATAGAATTTATTCACCCTAAGTGGCAGGAAAGCAAGGTAGAGGCAGGCAAAGGAAATCATGGAAAAACCAGATTAAGGAATGTCTGCATGAGAAAAAGTGTGAGTATGAAGTACAAAAGGTCTTGTGTGTGGCGTGTGATGGATGTTAATGAAACTCGAGCGGTGTGCAGAGATCGTCGCAAATGAAGATGTTTGATACACCAACAGTAAGTAAATTCTAGTTCTATCAGTTAAATGTGTACTTGACACATGGTCTTTCTTTGAAGAGCTATAAAAACATACTCAGTTGTTGTGGAACAACCCTTGTTATGTATACTGCAGAGTAGCAGAATGTACATGTACGCAGATAATTTCCTAATTTTACATACATGAGATTCTTCCGCGGATTCGCGGAATTCCGTCTTTTGTGTCTTCATTTGGGTCATTCTCTAGATTGATGCAGAAATAAAGAGAAATGGGGAGGCTTAAGGAGGGGTCGTTTTCCGTCTGCCGATGGTGTTTAATCTTTCAAAACTTTCAAAAACTGAAGTTAAACGGAGTGACGATTTTTCCTGTAATCGTAATTTCTTTTTTCTCACAATGTTGCCTATTTCCAGTATTGTTATTAAATATCACTTTATTGTATAAATGTTTGTATTTGAGCATGAAACTGTGGGCAACGATTTCCAAAAATGGAAGTTAAGACGGCGCGAAGATTTCCCTGTAGCCTTCGGGAAAAGAATTCTTCCGTGAATTCGAAGAATTCTGCCATTTCCGTTATCAGTTTAGGCATTCTCGAGATCAATGCACAACTGAACAGAAATTTTGGAGGGTAATGGTGGGTGAGAGGGATTCGTTTTTCATTTGGCGACAGGATTCTGTCTTACGAAACTTTCGAAAACGGAAGTTAGCTGCAGCGAAGATTTCTCCCGTAATCTTTTTTTTTTTTTTCTCACGATGTTCCTTCTGCCCAGTATTGTTCTTAAATATCCTTTTATTCCTCAAATACTGCATTTCAACCTAAAAATAGAGGAAGAAGTTTCCGAAAATGGAAGTCGGCCGGAGCGAAAATTTCTCCCGAAATCGCATTTTTTTTCTTCCAGCAATGTTCTCACTATCCTTTTTTGTTGTTAAGTGTTACTTTCCCCCATAATTGTCTGCACTTAAGCTTGATAAGGGAGGGGAAATTTTCCAAAAATGGCAGTGATGGAATTTGAAAATTTGTTAGAATTGATGCATTGTGTTAAAAAATATTCATATTCTGAAAGTCATACCCTTTATCTAAAGTAGCGAAAGCTTTGATATCATGCGTGTGTGTTCCTCATGCCGAAAGTTCTTTCAGCATGATGGATAAATTGTCATCTGAAGGAATAAATGAATAGGAGGAAAGAAAAGTGGTGAAGAAATAGGAAGGGAATGATTTCGACAGAAAGAAAAACTAAGCAAAGATTGCTGTGCAGCTGCAGAGTCAACAAAAGACAAGTATGGCCATGGAACTTGCTGAGAAGAAAGCAACACAAGAGGAAAATTGAGCTGATGTTCTAGCAAGTACAAAATAAAAAAAAAGAGAGAGATAGAGAGAGATGTGTTTGAATCAGTGTCTTTTAAAATCACTTTATTTTGTTTTGAATTCAGTAATTATATATTGTGAATGCAGTGAACAATTCCATCTTGCTTGTGCTGCTTTCTTTATATTCACACTTTCTTGTCGCATGTTCAGATTTTTTTCGCCCAATTAGTTCAGCTTTTTTGTTCCGTGGTCGTCTCATGTTTGATTTTACCAGATTTTGCAGATAGTTTTTGCTTCTGTAGATTAATAAAAAATTTAAAAAATGTTATTTTCAACAATTAAAACACTTACTCAAGGCTTTACTCAGATGAATATACAGGGTGTCCGAGAATTTTTGAACACATTACGAAATTATGTACAAACAAAACTATGAGCATTGTCTGTTTTTCTATGTCACATATTGCTAACACAGTGTCTATATTTTTGCTTTGCAGAATTGTTATTCCCAGAATCCGATAGATGGCACTAGGTGTGGCGTGATGAGGAATGTATGAGAAATGCGCAATCAGTAGTCATGTCATCCGTACAGCAAAAGGCGATGTGTGTGTTATGGCTTGCGGAATTAAAGTCTGTCATTAAAGTTAAAAGACAGTACCATTTAGAGTATGGTTGTAATCCTCTGTCAATTAATTCAGTTAAGCAGTGGATGAAACAGTTTAAAGAAGCTGGTAATGTGGAACATTGTGGAGGAGCCGGTAGGCCTAGCGTCAGCGGTGAGATGGTTGACCAAGTTAATGAAAGTTTCCACCGAAGCCCCAGGAAATCCGTTCGTAAAGCAAGCAGAGAACTGTGCATTCTGAAATCGACAGTTCACGATATCTTGCACAAGAAATTAAAGTTTCATGCTTATAAAATTCAAATAGTGCAAAAGATGCATGTAAATGATCACACTCTGTGATACGTTTACGCTGTGGATATGCTGAATTGAGTGGAAAACGACAAAAACTTTCTCAGTACTGTAATTTTTAGTGATGAATTCACATTTCATGTATCAGATATTATGAATCGTCACAACTGTAGGATATGGGGCAGTGAACTGCCTCATGCTGCTATTGAACTGGAATGTGATTCTCCAAAAGTTAATGCGTGGTGCACCCTATCAAAAAGAAAAGTGATCGGCCCTTTCTTCTTCTGCAAAAAAACCCATAAATGGTGACATTTGCTTGGATATGCTAGAAAATTTTGCTATACCCCATATCAAAAGATATGACGTCATTTTCCAACAAGACGGCGTGCCTCCGCATTGGTCAACGTGTGTACGTAAGTGCCTAAATGAGCATTTCCCCAACAGATGGATTGAACGTGGTGGTCCCATTCCGTGGCCTCCTCGCTCTCCAGATCTAACTCCATTGGATTATTTCATGTGGGGTTATGTGAAGGATCGTGTCTATCAGACGCGTTGTACTGATTTGCAGGAACTGAAGCAGCGTATCACAGCTGCTATTAATTCCATAACTCCTCAGATGCTTGCCAACACATGGCATGAAATCGAGCATTGCTTGGGCGTATTACGAGCAACCAAGGGATCTCACATCGAAATTTATTAACTTGTGTAGTTGCATTGTAAGTTAGTACAGTCAGTTTCTTTCTATCTGTTTAATGTTTTGTTTTATATAATTTTGTAATGTGTCCAATAATTCTCGGACACCCTGTACTTAATTCTATTTTAACTTAAAGAACATTCAATTATTTTTCACATCTATGTTCTTTTGTTTTTACAGATGTTTCTGTCCTCTAGATTTTTTCAAGGCCTATCGTTCTCAATGTATAGGAAATGTATCAAAAGTATCATTTACGCAAAAAGAATTTTAATTTTAGTGCCGGGTTCTTCTTGCAGTTGCCAATTAATAATTTAAAGTATTATCTTTATGTATTTTGTAGGTCTACACTTTTTTAATTAAGTTGCTCAAAATGCTATTTATAATTTTTGAAGGTTCGTTAGTGGAACTGTTTTCTGAATATAAAAACCTTTCCTTAATTAGTCTCTTGTTTTATGAGATTCATAGTCCAATATTTTTCAATAAAGATGCATTTTACACACATTGCTACACATTTAATTGTAATGTACCGTAATTTTTGTTGTATAATCTGCGGATTTATCTGCTAAAAAAGTTAAAAATATATAGGTTCTGCGGATTATAGGCCGATGCGGATAATATGCTGATTTAAAAAAAAGTTTTTATGGCCCTCTGATTTAAAAAAATTGTAAGATGATTGTGCAGAAGAGGCATATAATTGGAAAAGGAATTCTCTCGAAATTTCTTTCCTCTGGTCAGGAGTTTTTACAGAGCGGAGAGGAGGTGTGACGTAATGAAAGATCGGGAAAGTTGTGGGGAGGGACAGCAGGTGTCATTTTGTATTGTTGAGGACAACTCTGGCTATTGTGCCATCTCTGTTTTTGGCGACCAGCCAAAGAAGTACGCACAGCGCTTGCTGCACGAATCAATGCGTTCCTCCTTTCGGATCTCATGCGTGCCGTGCCCCTCTGTTTAGTTCGTCCTTTGCCATTTTGAGTTGACCAACGCCTTTGCTGCTGATGTTTTCACTCATTGCTATTCATGATGTCTTTGAAAAGGATACATTTCAGTTACACTGCCGAATTTAAACTTAAAGTGGTGGGCACAGTTGAGGATGTGATCGAGTTACTGTGCAATAGTTTTGAGGCCCGAAAACAATCGCGCAGTAACACAAGTGGAAAGTCGCTCTGCCACGATCTAAAGCTTAAACAAATCCGTCTGTAAATTCTGCGGGATAGCTCATGGAAGTCCAGCCCTATTTTTTTTATTGGCCGACATACATTGAAGAGCAATTGAATTAGAAATACCTGTCTAGTAACGTGTAGCACCACCTTTCGCCCTGATGACGGCGGCGATTCGTCTCGGCATGGACTCGACAAGACACCGGAAGCGTTGGGAAGCCATACGGATCCACGACCCCTGAACAAGCTCCCACAGTTCACAAAGATTTGATGGAGGGGCGGGGGTCAAAGCCTCGAACATCTCTCTGGATGGCATACCAGATGTGCTCGATGGGGTTGAGGTCAGGTGACCTAGCTGGCCAAGGAAGCGAGGTCACGGTGGAGTGTTCATCCAACTATTCGGATACAGTTCGGGAGCGATGGCACAGTGCATTGTCTTGTTGCAGGATGAGGTCCCTAGTGGGATGTTGAAGACGCACAAACGGGAGCAAATGGTCGTCCAGGATATCTTGGTAACGTTGACCTGTGAGGGATGATGTCACACGTACCAGGGGTCCCATTTCAGTCCACGTAAACAGTCCCCAGACGAGAATGCCACCCCCACCAGCTTGAAGAGTACCCTGCTGGCAAGAAGGAACCATCGCTTCATGTGGTTTGCGCCATACTCATATCTTGCCATCCGCATGTACCAACGTGAAACTCAACTCATCAGTCCAAGCAACATTTTCCCACATGTCTAGGGTCCAGTGGCGATGTTCGCGCGCCCATGCTAATCTTTGCACCCTGTGATGTGCGGTCAGCAACGGTACCCTCGTGGGACGATGGCTTCTATACCCCATAGCGAGGAGATGGTTCTGGATGGTGTGGCTGCTTACACGTTTATGTGTACCAACGTTAAATTGCCGAGTGATTTCTTGCACTGTGGCCTGTCTATCTGCTGTTACGATGAGAGCTAGCCAATGATGACCCCGCTCATCCACACGCTGTTGTCCACGGCAGTTGGTCCTTGCAGGGATAGTTTTACCGGATTCGATGTACTCACGGTGCACCTGTGACACAGTGGCTCGTGAAAATCCCAGTGCCTGCAGGACTTCCGAGATGGAGTGACCCATTCGTCGGGCCCCGAGAATTTGCTCATCATCAAGTGCGCTTAGATCCCTCATCTTACCCGTACCGTGTCTGACTCTTACTGATTCCCGTCGCATCACTACTTATATTGTCGGATTGCTGTATACCTCATGTTGTTTCCGTTTACAGGGCCGCCCACAGCACCACATTTGCATAACGCCAGCTGTCTCTAATTCAGTTACTGTTCAGCATATAAACCGATCCCTCAACTCTGAAAGCAAGATTTCCTCCAAAAACTTTCGACTTATTCGTGAGTTCTGTGACTTGTTCTGTATCAATCTTTCGTCATTGGCAAGATGTAACGCAATACTCTGGAGCTGCATCGCCGGGATCTATGGATGCCACGCCACTGAGCTTTATCTGTCCAGAGATAAAATTGTGAAAAAGTAACCTTTAAAAATGAATTTCTTCATTTAATAAAATAACTTTTTTCTTACTTCTTCAGACTTTTCTGTCGAAAATTCCACTTCCTGTTCAACATCTGTGATGTGCAGATTATACGGCGATCTTTTTTTCTGAATATCACGGTCTGCGGACTATACGAAGGATTTTTTTTTTAATTTTTTACGTGAATTTCGCTGTCTGCGGATTATACGCTGGTGCGGATAATACGCCGAAAATTATGGTACTTATTTTGTCCTCATAGGAATCTGTGATGTTCTAATAATTATTTATTGTTTTTTTTTATTTTTCTTCAAATTATCTTATTCTGTTGTAATTGTGGATCACACTTCGTGGGTTTACAGCAAGGTTTCTGTTTCAATGGTTGTGTACACATATACATTTTATTTTTATACAACTCTGGTATACTGTAAATTTCCCTCATTCAAACTTAAAAAAATATATGGAACTATACCCACAAATAGAGAAAATAACACACACATCCTTTTGGATATGTAATGTATTTAAAAGCCTAAAACAGGTCAAGGTCAATGACAAAAAGGAATGATTGTATGCATCATATGCAAGTGCTGAAAAAATTTTTGGTTTTGAATGTTAGTGTGTTTGGAAATCATGCCATTTGACATATATCGTTGTTCAATTTTCGCCAATTTGCGATGAACATACTTTTTACGTGGCTACGATATTTTAATTTGGTTGACATTAAATGTCTGTAAATACTGTTTCACACGTTATGCAAGTTCAGCTATCGGGAGATTGCAAAAGGACGTTAACAAAGTATTGGCAATTGAAGTCAAGTATAATAATAATAAGTATAAGTACAGATACTTATTATTATTATTATACTTGACTTCAATTGCCAATACTTTGTTAACGTCCTTTTGCAATCTCCCGATAGCTGAACTTGCATAACGTGTGAAACAGTATTTACAGACATTTAATGTCAACCAAATTAAAATGCCATTTGACTGTAGGAATATGTCCCATTTATGCTTATGTTTGGTGCTTGTGTAAATGAAATAAGAGATGCATGTTTTATGTTGTTACCGTGGAACTTGTGTTATGTTTATGCTTTGTGTTTTTTATTTTTGCATGGTATTGGCATGGCTTGATTTTCTCTTCCCCATCTCTCCTTTTCGTTTATAACAGCCAAAGTTTGGTGGTCTCCAATTAGCTAGTGTGTCGTCACAGGATTCAGGGTTTACTTCTCAAGACACATTATTTATGAATAGTGGCATGTCACCTTTGGAAATATCTCACAAGGTCAGTGATGGGGTGCAACACTTAGAACTTATATTTTGTTGTTGCTTTATTATTTTTATTATTTTTATTATTATTATTATTTAGATTCCACGTAGAACATTTCAGTTGATTATTTATTTTCTGTTGAATATTGTTTGTTAATTTTTATTTATTATTCTGCATTTAGTAGGTATGTTAATAGTTTTGGCCTTTTCACAAGACATGATTTGAACTGCAAACTTGGGAAGTCATTTTTTTAATGCACACAAATATGATTGTTAACACATAGTTGATGTGGACCAGGAACATCAAATAGAAGTCGTCGCTCTTTCCACGTTTATAAGTGAGTCACGGAAAAATTTCTCATCGGCCGTCACCGGGAATCGAACCCAGGGTCTTCCAGTTCGAATATGCTTCCACTGCACCACAGCTGCCTCGAAATTCTCCAGACTCACAAACGACAAACTGCCAAACCACATGGCAGGGTTGCTTCTTTGGAGCCCCGAACAATGCTGGGGATTCACCACAGATGAACAGCACCAACTGAACAAATAACTAGAAGGCGGATGAATGATAAATACACAGCTGACACGGACCAGGAACATCAAATAGAAGTCATCGCTCTTTCCACGTTTATAAGTGAGTCACAGAAAAATTTCTCATCGGCCGCCACCGGGAATCAAACCCAGGGTCTTCCAGTTCGAATATGCTTCCACTGCACCACAGCTGCCTCGAAATTCTCCAGACTCACAAACGACAAACTGCCAAACCACATGGCAGGGTTGCTTCTTTGGAGCCCCGAACAATGCTGGGGATTCACCACAGATGAACAGCACCAACTGAACAAATAACTAAAAGGCGGATGAATGATAAATACACAGCTGACACGGACCAGGAACATCAAATAGAAGTCATCGCTCTTTCCACGTTTATAAGTGAGTCACAGAAAAATTTCTCATCGGCCGCCACCGGGAATCAAACCCAGGGTCTTCCAGTTCGAATATGCTTCCACTGCACCACAGCTGCCTCGAAATTCTCCAGACTCACAAACGACAAACTGCCAAACCACATGGCAGGGTTGCTTCTTTGGAGCCCTATTTCCTAGTCCACGTCAGCTGTGTATTATCATTCTGAGAGTGCTGATCCCATAGGGACTCCTTTAGCTTGCTTATAGATTTGGTCTTTGAAACAGAAAAAATTAGAGTCTGTGACGAGTTCAATAAGGTGGAAAATCTGGAGGAGCGATTCTTGTTGAAACAAGGCAGAAGCTGTTAGTGCTTGTTTAAGATTGCCAATGGCCTCATATATAGATGGGTATAAGGACACTATATCAAAACTACCCATAAGATGGTTTTCAGGAATGGCAACGCTGGAGATTCTGGAGATGAAGTCTGTAGACGAGCGCAGCACATTGTCGGATTCAGGCAGGAAGGATGTGAGGAAACGCGCCAATTCTTTTTCTAGGTGGCAGGAAGGAGCAGATCTGCGTAAGACAATCGGTCTAATAGGAAGCTCTGGTTTATGGTGCTTTAAACGCCCAATAAGTTGCTAGATTTTGAGTCCCGGAGGGAGCTTAGCGGCTCTCATAAGATTTGTTGGTAGGTGTGTCATCTGTGCCACTCTCTTTAGCTTGGCAGTCCATCGGTTCAGGGGGCTAGTGAGTTGCACTGTTGACTCTTGAATGTTGGATAAATTCATTGATCTTCCGCTCGTAGTCTATAGTATCCAAAGCTGCTAGCTGTTGGGATTTATCGGTTAAAACAAAAACAAATGATGGATCGTTCTTGAAGGCGCTAATATCCGTCCTTGGCATTGGATTTCTCTTCTTGATTCTGTTTTGTTTCTGTGTCTGTTGTAGCTTCAGGGCACATTGATGGCGGAGTGCGTCTCGATGCTCCGAAGGAACATTGCTGATCAGATTCTCGACCAGCGGGATAATTTCCGAGGGTTGTAGATGAGCTTCGAAGGCGTGTTTAGGTCCTTTGTGCAGGGCAGTTAACTCATCGTGAGAAAATTTCTTTGATGAGATGTTGACTATAGGAACCACAAAGTTTGATGAGTGAGGTTGCTGCGGGTTTCTTAGGCTGGTAAGTTTATTAGCATGTTTCATCGATAGTGACTTATATTGCCGTTGTACTAGCATGTGTAATTTACGCATGAAAAATCCAATTCCAGGGGAGTGGTTTCAGTGGTGAGCTTGGTATAGAGTCCAAAAAGCCGTGTCTCGAGGGCGATGACCTTTTTCCTTCTAAGCTGGACTAGATGAGATAGGGTTTGTTGCTGGAAAAGTTGTTTCTTTCTCTGGAACCACTGGCTGTCTATAGTGGTTTTAAACCGGAGGAATTTTGGTGTCACTTTCCATTGCTTGCAGGTGGAGAGGAAGTTAAGGTGACAGCGTTCTTCTTTAAGCTTTATTCTTAGACGTTGGTACTCCTTACAAATACCCATGTTGCCCGGAAATAGCATGAATACAGAAATAAACAGGTGGGTAGTTAACCAGATGACAACGATTCTTGTAAAAATCCGTTTATTTTGGTGTAATATACGGTAACGAAACGAGCGAGCTTTCACTACCAACGGGTAGCTTCTTCAGGCTGGAATAACGTCTAAAGAATATATATACAAGAATTTACAAGAATTTAAATGCAAGATAACAATAATATAAACGTAAAAACTTCGTGCAGGCGGGTGAAAGGCATGTGCTAGGCGCATGCTGTTCGCAGAAACATGCGCCATGCAAAAGGTAAATCAAAAGAAAGTTCATCGTTGCACGCGATCGGGTTGGCTATAATTTCAATGGATTCCCTTATAGCAGTGGCCTTGGCGTTCGTGTAGGAGGTGATTTTCTTCATGTCGCCCCATTGTGGGTGGCTGAATGTGTTGCGACTTCCTTCGCTAGTGCTGTGTTTACTCTTCCCTCTGCAACAACTCTCTTGTGCTCCGCTAATCTTACCTTGAAGGAGCGCTTCGTCATGCCCACATATTCTTTCATTGATCCGTCGGGGTAGATTAGCGGTATAGAGTAGACTCCGGCGTCTGAAAGATCCGTGATAGTGCTCTTTTTTTGAAGTGAGGATCCTGGCGAGTAGTTTTGCTCCTCTTATCCCGATGTCAATTCCAGGGATTCCTGTAATTTCCGGATAACATCAATCCCATGGTCACATGGGGTTTTTTCTGATCCCCAAATCCTCAAATTGTGTTTTTGCAGCTTTCTTGAGACATGAAAGGACTCCTTAAAAGTGATCAAACATCAATCCCATGCAATTATCCAGAAATTAGAGGAATCCCTAGAAATTTACAAGACACAAGGTGGCAACATCAATGACCATGCTGGATGGAAAATCCATCAGGCTTGGACGCCAGACCTGTGGAAGTAGAAGGAAGCAAGAACTCCTGACGAAGATCTGGTGTTTAGATCGAAAATTTGAGAGGTAATGTACCTTAATAAATTTTTCCTCGATAATTCCCATTAAATATTTATAATTGAGATGATTGGAAATCACTTCACCTTAACTTTGTCACTGTCATGACCAGTGACTAAAAATAACAGTTCCAGAATCATTGTTAAGGTGTCACAGTCTTGGCATTGATGACCATATATCGTGTTCTAAGATAAACACTACAGGGGATTTTTACCCTGAGGGCAGTCGACCACTTAATACGAGAGTCATTTCAAAAGTTTTGTGCACTGTGAGTTATCTCTTAAAAACGAATTTATTTCACAACATACCTTTGCATTCCTTCAAAGTAATCTCCATGTTTTTTTATGACAGCAGCCCAACGTTTGGGCAAGTCTTGTATTCCAGTCCAGACACCTCCTTTGTTGAGGTGTCGTATTACTGGTCACCTCATTGCAAACATCTCTGCAAAGAAAAATGGCCCAGTGATTTGATTGCACATGATCCCGCACCACACACATTCACCTTTGGACTGTCACTGTTGAACCTCCCAAGTCACATGGGAGGTTTTCTGATCCCCAAATCCTCAAATTGTATTTTTGCAGCTTTCTTGAAACATGAAAGGACTCCTTAAAAGTGATCAAACATCAATCCCATGCAATTATCCAGAAATTAGAGGAATCCCTAGAAATTTACAAGACACAAGGTGGCAACATCAAGGACCATGCTGGATGGAAAATCCATCAGGCTTGGACGCCAGACCTGTGGAAGTAGAAGGAAGCAAGAACTCCTGACGAAGATCTAGTGTTTAGATCGAAAATTTGAGAGGTAATGTACCTTAATAAATTTATCCTCGATAATTCCCATTAAATATTTATAATTGAGATGATTGGAAATCACTTCACCTTAACTTTGTCACTGTTATGACCAGTGACTAAAAATAACAGTTCCAGAATCATTGTTAAGGTGTCACAGTCTTGGCATTGATGACCATATATCGTGTTCTAAGATAAACACTACAGGGGATTTTCACCCTGAGGGCAGTCGACCACTTAATACGAGAGTCATTTCAAAAGTTTTGTGCACTGTGAGTTATCTCTTAAAAACGAATTTATTTCACAACATACCTTTGCAGGCCTTCAAAGTAATCTCCATGTTTTTTTATGACAGCAGCCCAACGTTTGGGCAAGTCTTGTATTCCAGTCCAGACACCTCCTTTGTTGAGGTGTAGTATTACTCGGGTCACCTCATTGCAAACATCTCTGCAAAGAAAAATGGCCCAGTGATTTGATTGCACATGATCCCGCACCACACACATTCACCTTTGGACTGTCACTGTTGAACCTCCCAAGTCACATGGGAGGTTTTCTGATCCCCAAATCCTCAAATTGTATTTTTGCAGCTTTCTTGAGACATGAAAGGTTGCCTCATATGTAAAATAAGCAAAGGTGAGGAAGTCTGCATTTTCAGAAATTTGTTCCAGCATGTGAACTGCGAACTCTTTTGGTCTTGGTTTATCGTTTGGTTTGAGTGCCTGCTAGATCTGCAATTTGTACGCATATAGTTGCAAATGCTTGTGTAGGGCTTTGTGCACTGTTGAATGCGGTAATTGTAACTGCCTGGCAGCATTACCGATCGACTTGCTGTGCTATGTGGAAATGATTCCTGCACATGATCGGTGTTTTCATTGGATGTTCTTCGTTGACCAGTCCTCTATCTATTACTGATCCTATCCTGTCTCCATAAATTTCTTGTGCCACTTGTGAATCAACGGACATGGTGGTGGATCTTTTCCGTACTTAGTCCAGTAATTTTGCTGAGTTGGTGTATCTGATTTTGAAACCAAACATGACATTGCACCTGTTCTTGAGGAGTAGCCATTCATTTTATTTAACAAAAATAGTCACATTAACAGGGTACCTGATTTTAGACAAATGTAATGTCTATAAAACTTTGACAATCACTTTGTATATTCATGGTTCATACGCTCCTTGAAAACCTTGAAAAACTAAAGTTCATTTTCAGGTCCTTTTGAAAAGTTTAATACTCCGTAAATATTTATTGTATATATCTTTTAACTATACAGTTGGGATATTTTGTACTGAGACTTTGATTTATGATTAAGGAGACTTTGATTTATGAAATCTCTTGACTACTCAATTTTTTCTTGAAGAATATCGATCAATCGAAGGTCAAGAGTAATAATAAATTTCTACCAAAGGCAACTAGTCGGAAAGAAGCTACTGACCGATAAAAGGTAACAAGGCTATTATTTTAACCTCATTTTTAAGAATTAATTGTTTTTTGGTTCATATTTTAATAAATATATCATTAACTCTCAGTGTGACACCCACTGGCTAAATAAGAAGCTGTGGATTCCGGACATCGGGGTTTTTAACGAACTTTTTAAAAAACGTGAGGAACAGAAGAATGACGGGATTTGTGTGATATCTTGCCAAAAATTCATGTTGGTATGTGCTTGCAGCACCACCAGAGGGTGTGCGGTCATGTGCACTCGCACCAAATGTGGATCCTTTGCATACCAGCACACACTCCAGCTATTTGCAAAGTTTTGCGGTTGTAGCATGTTTTCTTCTAGGTGTGCAAATTTCATTGTCCATGAGTGTATTTAACATGAGAAAAAATCCATAAAAGTGTAATTGTGAAAAAGTTGAGATTGATATTTACTGTGAATTTCTGGTGTGAGAGAAAGAAAATAGAGACTTTTTACATAAAAGAGAAAGGGGGTTTAAAATTTTCCTGTTCAATCCAACACATTTATGGCCATGGGTGTGAAATCTGATTTATGTAATAGTGATTGCCATCATACCACACAAAATAGTTAAAATTCCTCATTTTAGTTTAAATAACATATAAATTTGTTATATTTTAATTGAAAAACTTAAACAAGAAAAAAAATTGCATGTAAGCAATGTCCGCTGACTTTTTTTTTTCTGCCTAGTGATAAAAAAATTCCATCAAAACAAAAAATTTCTACGGTATACTATCCATTCTGAGGACAAAAAATGAATTTAGACAAAGTGAACGGTGGACGAAATCAACAATGGACTAAATGGACAGTGGACAAAGTGAACTGTGGACGAAATGAACTGGACCAAGTGAACATGGGCAAAATGAACACAAAGTGATAGGGAACCAAATTATATGCTATAATCACAAAATGCATTGTCACACTCATTGAGTCCAACTTTTCTCTTTTCATTATTTAGCTCTCTACATTTGTTGAGATGGGATCAACAACTTCAAGTACACCTTCTTCTCCTTTGCCTTCAGTTACCTCCACATGGCCTAATCTTCAAGACACTATACAGTATGAAAAGCAACCCACCACATTGTTAAAATTCCAGAGGCCTCACACAATATCTTCTGGTAAGTGCATAATTATCCTGGTAGTCACATGTTGTGTCATACAAAATGCAATGTGTGCCAGTAAAGTGTATTGAATGCTGTTATAACGTGTACACAGTGTAGCAATTAAGTAATGAGACTGAAGTTTTTTTTAAAAAGCATGGAAAAGTAGAAAAACTTACATAAATCTATATATTAAGGCTGTCTTTGAATGAGTGTTAGGCTTCATCTTCTGCGATAGATGGCACAAAATATCACTCCTTGGGCGTGGCTTTTACGTCTTGAGGGATTGTCCCAGAAGTTGGCGTCAGCGAATGACTGAAGACCTTAGCATATTCAGAACGGAAGCGGTCTCTCGTTGGTTCCACAATGAAAAGACAAAATACGTGCTGTTACGTTTTAACCAATGACATTGTTTGGGGGAGGAGCTTAGCAGGTAGGCGAAGTTTCTGACTCAAATTCAAGTCTTTTCTGGTAATGTACACATTTTCTCTTCAAAAAATGAACGTACAGTAGAATTTAAGATGATCTATAGAAGACAAGATTCCAATCTCACTTCAGTGCCCATTAAATGATTTCTGTTTGGCCTAGATAATTGAAGAAATCAGACAGAAATGAGAGATTTCGTTTCTTCCACACAGAAACACTGCCAAGCTAACCTCTGGCACCATCTAGTGCCAAATTGGAATACTTTCGAGTCAGATAAATTGAATTTTAATAAAAATTCTAACAAATTTTTCGGAAAAATAACTGCGACACGTACAAGCTATGGGTTGTTTTTATTTGTGCTCAAAATTTCAAACTCTACGAAGTAATAGTTTTCGAGAAAATGTGTACAAAAGAATTTGCATTACAGATATAGGAGATAATTTCTGTTACACTTATTCAAAGACAGCCTTAATTCTATAAGGTTTTTCACTGTGAGTCCTATTTTGAGAAAACTGCTTAACATAAAGATATGGTTGAGGTATCAAAATAAAGGTCTTACCATGTAGATGTGCCAGTCGAAGAGAAAAACGAGATTGGGGCAATGGCTCGGGCATTGTGGGGTGGCAAAGTTCCCATGTAAAGTCTATGGGAGAAGCGTTCGGTTGACTCGCGTGCTGTTGAAGGTGGAAGCATGGAGGGACTGAGATAGTCCAAAGTCTTCTCTTTTCTGAGCAAACTGTAGCGCAAAGCAATGCTAGCAGGCATTCATATAAAAGTTCTCATCGGAACAGCGAACATTCCCGAAGACCTGATTGCGTTATGCCGTTGGACAGTGTGATATATATATATGTATACAATTTAATATTCATTCGATCTAGTTTATTCACGTAGGTAAGACGTTTCCCATTATGTAAAGATGAAAATAAACATTTCGTTGCCTTTTTTTAGTGAAAATATTTAGAATGTACATATTGAGTTGCACCATCTATATCTTCATTCTATAAGGTGTTTTACTGTGAGACCTATTTTGAGAACGGCTGAACGTAAAAATATGGTTCAGGTATCAAAATAAAGGTCTTGCCATGTAGATGTGCCATTTGAAAAGAAAACTGTGATTGGGGCAACGGTTCAGGCGTGACAAGGTGGCAAAGTTCCCATGTAAAGTTTTTGGGAGAAGCATGCGGCCCTCACCTACATCAGACGCTCAGTTCAGTGTCAGACTTGTTGTGTGCATGGTGTTCTATGATCAGTCCTAAAGTAAGTAAATACTTTATTGCATACTTACCTTGTGTTTGATCAATGCATCCTTCCAGTGCTTACGTATGGTGCAGAGAGGTGGACCTTAACTAAAAGAGACATACAATGGCTGCAGACAACTCAAAGAAGCATGGAGAGGTGCATGCTTGGTGTAACCAGGACAGATAAGAAGAGGAACTCGTGGATCCAAAAAATGACAAGAGTGGAAGACATCATGATCAGAGTTAAATCCCTGAAATGGCAATGGGCTGGACATACTGCCAAAAGGACAGACCATCAATAGACAGCCGAAATTTTAGATTGGATTCCAAGGGACAGGAAAAGACCCAGAAAAAGACCACATGTGAGATGGGTGGATGAAATTCGAAAGTATGCGGGAGTGACATGGAGGAGACTGGCACAAGACAGACCATTGTGGAGGAAACTTGGGGAGACCTTCGTCCAGCAGTGGATTGATAATTGTTGACAATGATGATTATGATACCCTTAACAGAATGTTTCTCCCCAAAAAACAACAGCAACAACCCGACAACAATGTAAGATCCTTATTAGAATGCGTGAGGGATCAATGGGTCGCAATTATATGTCTCAGACAAGAGAGAATGAAGAGTATTCACAACGCGAATCTCATTCCAACAACGTTTACAAACACAGTTGTGACTGAAGATGAGAGTGAAAGATTCATCTATCCCATTGAATTTTTGCTCACGATCGAGATGAGTGGACTTTCGCCTCACATTTTACGACTGAAAAAGGGTGCAGTGGTGATGCTCATGACGAACCTGGCCACCCCGGTGGCGCAGTTGTCTAAGCGCGGGCTTATGATGATTTGTTTGTGAAGGGTACGGGTTCGAATCCCGGTAAGGCATGGATATTGTGTTTGTCTTACGGCACTGGCTCCCTCCCTTCCCTGAAACCAGTGACTCTAAATTAGGGACGGGCGACTGCATATAGCCCATTGAGTTGCTCACGGTGGTCGTTAAACCTTCAGTGAAAAAACAACAACAACAAAAAAAAACACGAACCTGGACTATTGTCTTTACTGAAGTGGTTGAATGAATTTGTCAATCAAATAAACTTTACATTTGTTGTTTCATATGAGCTTATTCTTTAAAAAAAAAAAAAACTAACCTAACCCTCGATTTCTGATGGGTTTCGTCTAGTATATTTTATTCGAAATGCTTTCCTCTTGCATTAATACAAGAAGTAGCACAATCAGCTAGCCAAAGGAAAGGCCTGCAGTGGTCAGCTTTTGGTATGGAGTAATATTGCATACCTGCCATCTACTATGGAATGTTTATAGTTTCTATGGATTTAGTTGTTTGACTACGGAACTCACTGTTGAAACTATGGATTCTACGAATTTTTGTTTTAAATTTTTTTTATTTTTCTATTACGAAATAACACGAAATACCGTCTGGGGATGCTATTTCATGTTTTAAAACTTCCAAAAATGGTAGTTAAATGGAGTAAAAAAATTTTTTTGCAGTAGTGGTAAGTTTTTTTCTCTCCCGATATTGCATTTGCAGCCAGTATTCTTCCGAAATGTCATTTTAAATCGGTGTGAAACTGAAGAGAATTTGGGAGGAAGAGAGGGGGGAGGGGTCATTTTCCGTCGATGACAGTATTTTGTGTTTCAAAACTTGCAAAAACGGTAGGTAAATGGAGTAAAAAATTTTACCGTAATAGTAATTTTTTCTCACGATGTTGCCTTTGTGTCCAGTATTGTTAAATATCATTTTATTGCATAAATGTTGGTATTTCATCTTGAAACTGTAGGCAACAATTAGCAAAAACAGAAGTTAGACGGCGCACAAATTTCCTCATGATCTTGCTCGAATTTGAGGAATTTCGCCTTTTTTGTTATTATTTTGGTCCATTGCAAGTTCGAAGCACAAGTTAGCAGAAATTTGGGGGGAGTTGGTGGGGGTGTTCATTGGGAGACGGAATTAATTTTAACGAAACTTTCGAAAACGAAAGGTCGACGGATTATTTCCGTAATCGTTATTTCTTTCTTCTCGCAATGTTGCCTCTGTCCAGTATTATCGTTAAATAACATTTTACTGCATAAATATTTGCATTTCAGCTTGAAAACAGAAGGTAAATTTTCAAAACTGAAAGTGGGACGTTGCAAAGATTTCGCCCATGATCCCCCCATAACGTTCCCGCTCTCCTGCATTGTTAACATCCCCCGTCTCATAAGTTTTTGCATTCAAGCTTGATAAGGGAGAGTGAAATTTCCCAAAACGGAAGTGACAAAGTTGAATAAGTTTTTTTTTTCTTTTTTGTGTTACAAGGCATATTTTTGAGCAATAATTTTTTAGTTTGGCACAGAAACTGTAAAACAATTAAGTTGTATTTACTGTCTGTTTGTTTTTACATTGGTCCTTTGTTGGTTAGTAAAATTAAGAATTTCAGTTGACACAGCAACAGTCAACAGATTAAATTGTTTTTTAAGTTCATTTTGTTTTGTTTCATGCACCTTTTCTTCTTTTTTTAAATTAATTAGTTTTGCAAGGAAAAAAATGTGCATTTAATGGTACCTTTTTTTGCTTTATAGGGCATTTTTTTTTGGGGGGTCATAAATGCATTTAATAGGGCATTTTTTTTGTTTTTGGGTCATAAATGCATTTTTATAGGGCATTTTTTTTAGTTTTTTGGGTCATAAATGCATTTTTATAGGGCATTTTTTTAGTTTTTTGGGTCATAAATGCATTTTTATAGGGCATTTTTTTTAGTTTTTTGGGTCATAAATGCATTTTTATAGGGCAATTTTTTTAGTTTTTTGGGTCATAAATGCATTTTTATAGGGCATTTTTTTTAGTTTTTTGGGTCATAAATGCATTTTTATAGGGCATTTTTTTTTAGTTTTTTGGGTGTGGGGATGTGCTGAGTGGTTCTATGCCTGGTAAAGGCTGCACTAACCAAATGTTTGCATTATGTATGATGATTGAAAAGTATCTAGTTGTTGGTAAAAAAAAAAAGTATTTGCCGCCTTCATAGATTTAAGGAAAGCTTACGACTGAGTAAATAGGACTCTAAACAGAAATCATTGCTCTTTCCACGTTGATAAGTGAGTCTCAGAAAAATTATCATCTGCCGCCACCAGGAATCGAACCCAAGATCTTCCAGTTACACGCCGGACATGCTACCACTGCACCACAGCGACCTCGAATTCTCCAGACTCATATGTGATAAACTGCCAAACTACATGGCAGGTTGCTTCATGGAGCCCTGCACAATGCTGGGGATTCACCAAAGATAGAAAGCAGCAACTGAACAAATGACTAGGAGGCGAGTGGATAATTAATTCAAACACTCAACATGGATCAGGAACACCAAACAGAAATCATCGTTCTTTCCACATTAATAAGTGAATAGGACTCTTCTGTGGAAGGTACTGAACAAGTATGGTATTTCCGGGAATCTACTTAATACTGTGAAAGTCGTGTATGCTGGTAGTAGAGCTTGTGTACGAGTGAATGGTGTTTTATCAAAATGGTTTTCTATTGGTGCAGGAGTCAGTGTAATGTCACCCTGTCTGTTTAATATACACTGCTGGCCACTCAAAATGCAACACCAAGAAGGAAGCATCCGATTGGCCTGAAATTTGCAGTAAACGTCGCCCGCGAGAGGACATGCAAACGATTAGCATTGCAGGGCATATGCAAATCATGTGCGCCCGGCACGCCACCGAGAAGCACTATAAGAAGGGTGCACAGAAGGCGGGGTGTAAGTAGTGGAAGTGTGTTGTGCTGCCGGACCTGTGCGTGGGAAGCTTCCTGATGCCTCGTCGCAGAATACGGCAGTCATTTCAGCACGTTTTGGAGTTCGACAGAAGACGAATAGTGGCTTATCGCGACAGCGGTTCATTGTACCGAGACATCGACGCCCGTGTGGGATGACATCCAACCACAGTGAGGCGAGTATGGATTTGGTGGGTGCAGAAGGGACGTACGGATCGACGTGAGCGACTGCAGCAGCTGCGGCGCACCACTGAACCAGAGTGCCGGCATGTTGTGTGGCGGGCATTGACGGCTTGGACCGCCACATCGCGAACGTCAGTGCAGGAATTACGGTGTGTTGCGCAACAACCCGTGTCAGCACGTACCGTTCGATGTCGTCTGCAGGAGTGGGGACTTGTCTCACAGTGCATATTGCTCCGATTACCACTGACGTTACACCACCGGCGAGTGCGGCTACAGTGGAAAGTTGAACGCCGCTCCTGGACTACGGAATGACACGACATTGTCTTCTCCGACGAATCCCGCTTCTGCCTGCAACACCACGATGGTTGGATCCATGTGTGGCGGCACCGCTGTGAGAGACTGTACAACACCTGCATTATGCATCGCCATACCGGTCCATCGTCTGGCGTTATGGTTTGGAGTGCAATTGGATATAACACTCGCACCCCTCTGGTACGCATCGCCGGTACACTCAACAGCCACCGCTACATCTCCGATGTTTTGGAGCCTGTAGTCCTCCCTTACCTGCAGGACCTGCCAGCGGCCACGTTTCAACAGGACAATGCGCGCCCGCATGTGGCACGCATCGTGCAACAATTCTTCACGGCCCACCAGGTGTCACTGCTGCTGTGGCCCGCCTGTTCTCCTGATATGTCGCCCATCGAACACATCTGGTTGCTGATCGGCAACCGAGTGGCCGGTAAGCATCACCCATGGCTACGCTTGATGAACTGTGGCAACGTGTGGAAGCAGGCTGGACCGACATACCCCAAGCCCCACATCCAAAGCCTCTTTCGTTCGATGCCATGGCGTGTAGCGGCCGTTATTGCCAGCCATGGAGGGCCACACGAACTATTGATGTCTGTGTGTTCGGCAGGTCGCACGGGCCTGTAAGCTCAATTGTTTCATCTTTGTATCTGTTATGTGTTCAGTAAATCTGGCTTTGATATGTCGTGTCCTTCTTGGTGTTGTATTTTGGGTGGCCAGCAGTGTATTTATGGATGCCTGCATGCATGATGCCAAAATGGACAATACTGGTTTATATCTTGTTGATATCCGTGTGTGCAGATTGCTGTATGCTAGTGACATAGGCCTGTTGGTAGAGAGGAAAAGTGAGTTGCAGAGTATGTTGTCCTGGATGTATGAAGTTTGCATGAAATTCAAAGTGATTGTAAATATGGGAAAAACCAAAGTTATGGTTTGGAACTGGTAGTACAGAATTCAAGACAAATTTAAGTGGCACCAACATTGACCAGGTGAATGAGTTTGTATATTTACGAAGCATATTAGACACAGAGAACACATTAGATGGCAAAATTAGTATATTTATGAAGCATGTTAGACACAGAGAACACATTAGATGGCAAAATTAGTATATTTATGAAGCATGTTAGACACAGAGAACACATTAGATGGCAAAATTAGTATATTTACGAAGCATATCAGACACAGAGAACACATTAGATGGCAAAATTAGTATATTTACGAAGCATGTTGGACACAGAACACATTACATGGCAAAATTAGTATATTTACGAAGCATGTTGGTCACAGAGAACACATTAGGTGGCAAAATTTGCATATTTTCGAAGCATGTTAGACACAGAGAACACATTAGATGGTGAAATTTGCATATTTACGAAGCATGTTAAACACAGAGAACACATTAGATGGCAAAATTTGTATATTTACGAAGCATGTTGGACACAGAGAACACATTAGATGGCAAAATTAGTATATTTATGAAGCATGTTAGACACAGAGAACACATTAGATGGCAAAATTAGTATATTTACGAAGCATGTTGGACACAGAGAACACATTAGGTGGCAAAATTTGCATATTTACGAAGCATGTTAGACACAGAGAACACATTAGATGGCAAAATTAGTATATTTACGAAGCATGTTGGTCACAGAGAACACATTAGGTGGCAAAATTTGCATATTTACGAAGCATGTTAGACACAGAAAACACATTAGATGGCAAAATTTGTATATTTACGAAGCTTGTTAGACACAGAGAACACATTAGATGGTGAAATTTGCATATTTACGAAGCATGTTAAACACAGAGAACACATTAGATGGCAAAATTTGTATATTTATGAAGCATGTTAGACACAGAGAACACATTAGATGGCAATATTTGTATATTTACGAAGCTTGTTAGACACAGAGAACACATTAGATGGTGAAATTTGCATATTTACGAAGCATGTTAAACACAGAGAACACATTAGATGGCAAAATTTGTATATTTATGAAGCATGTTAGACACAGAGAACACATTAGATGGCAAAATTTGTATATTTACGAAACATGTTAGACACAGAGAACACATTAGATGGTGAAATTAGTAGATTAGTAGGAGAGTGAACTGTTCACTGAAAGTCATAGCTGCTTTAGAAGGTTTTCACAGGAACGATGGATTCTTAAAAGAGTCCTGCATGGCTGTGTATGAAAGTGTAATTGTTCCTACACTGATGTATGGCAATGAAACCTGGCTACTGCAGAAGAAACATAGGAGTCGTTTCTGTGCTGGGGAGATGCATTACTTACAAGGGGGTTTATGGTAAGACATATGCTTATCATGTGAGGAATGAAGATGTGTTGCAGATGTGTAATGTGAGGCAAAATGTTAGCAAGGTGGAGACTAATATTCTTAGGTGGTTTGGCCACGTTGAAAGAACGAGTGATGAGGTGCTGACTAAGAGAAGTTTTTCAGCCCAAGTGGCAGTAAAGAAAGGTAGAGGAAGGCCAAGGAAATCACGGAAGGACCAGATTCTGGAATGTCTCCTCGAGAAAAAGATTATGAGTATGGAATAGAAAAGGTCCTGAGTGCGGCAAGTGATGAATGTTAATGAAGCGTGAACAATTTGCCGAGATCGCTGCAAATGGAGCCATTTGATACACCGACAATAAGTAAACTTTAATTCTATCAGTTAAATGTGTGCTTGGCACGTGGTCTTTCTTTGAGGAGCTAACCTCTGAATCTCAGAGAGCAGCTTAATGATATGTATTCATGAGAGTCTTTAGGCACCCAGTGTTTTTAGTTTTTCCATTTGATTTTTGTTGTTTACTTACCTTCAGTTCCGATGCTGAATTGTGTTGCAGCTCTTCACTGGAAAGCACTTGTTACAAAAAAAAAAAAAAAAAAAAAAGAGAGAAAAAAAAAACAATTCTTGCACTTATCACAACAAAAAGTATTAAATTTGAATTCAAAGTAAAAATTGGAACTTTTTACGAAAATTTTGTATGGGGGTCCCTTGACCCTGGACTCCAGCCCCTTCCAAAAACTGTCTACAGTCTAAGTTAGAGTAGTACCATGAGGTAATATACCAAATTTGGTGGTTCTAAATTGAAAACTCTAGATTTTATGAAAATTTTGTATGGAGGTCCCTTGACCCCCGGACACCAACCCTTTCCAAAAACTGTCTATGGTTTAAGTTAGAGCACCATGAGATAGTATACCAAATTTGGTGGTTCTAAATTGAAAACTAGATTTTGTGGAAATTTTGTGTGGGGCCCTTGACCATGGGCTCCGACCCTTTCCAAAAATTGTGTACGGTCTAAGTTAGAGTACCATGAGATAGTATACCAAATTTGGTGGTTCTAAATTGAAAACTGTAGATTTTATGAAAATTTTGTATGGCGGCTCCTTGACCCAGGGCTCCGACTCCTTCCGAAAACTGTCTGTGGTCTAAGTTAGAGTACCATGACATAGTATACCAAATTCAGTGGTTCTAAACTGAAAACTGTAGATTTTATGGAAATTTTGTGTGGGGCCATTGACCCTGGGCTTCGACCCTTTCCAAAAACTGTCTACAGTCTAAGTTAGAGTACCATGAGGTAGTATACCAAATTTGATGGTTCTAAATGGAAAACTGTAGATTTTATGGAAATTTTGTGTGGGGCCATTGACCCCGGGCTTCGGCTCCTTCCAAAAACTGTCTATGGTCTAAGTTAGAGTACCATGAAATAGTATACCAAATTTGGTGGTTCTAAATTGAAAACTGTAGATGTGTATAGCAGACAAACAGACAAACATTCACTTTATATATTAGATAGTGAGCACACTTTGAAAGTTTCAACATTGTAATGAAGCTTTTTCATTGTGAAATGTAGATGTGGTGATGATATTCTTAGCTTCTAGTTTTCATGTATTTAGATAATAGCTATACTGTCATTTTGTTTGTTTGCTTATAGCTTATGAAAAAAATAGTCACTGTCGGCCTGCTCTCACTGCACACACCTTTCAGCCTCTGGACATTGATTCCAAGAGTGACTCTGATATGGGCACCTGTACTTTCAGAAGTAAAGATCATCGTAATTACAATAGCCAGCCTGGTACTCCCATTTATAGTAGGCCTACAATTCCTGGAAGGTAAGTCATGAAAAAAGTTCAAGTGTTTTTGTTTTGAAACATGAGAGGTAAAGATTTAAGCTTAATGTACTTTTATTTATTTCATACACAGACCTGCCAACTGTTACGATTGTATCGTATTTAGTACGATAAATCATGCTGCAGTATGATAACATGATTTTGCTGCAAAAAATATGATTTTTTTTTTAAAGTCATGTTTTCCCCCATTTTCCCCCTTTTCTGACAGAAGTTGGGAAAATCTACGTGTAATCTGTTTTTTCCCCTTTGAAAGATTTTTTTTTTCTTGGAGAGGTTTTTGATTTCTCTTAACAAATTCCCCTTCCTCTAGTTTTCTAATAGAAATAAAGTAAGTGCAATTGGCAACCAATGGACGAATTCCGACTCATTCCGTATAACATTCGGGACTAATTCGTACTTTCCATCGAGCTTGTATTAGGTGGAGACAACACTGGCTCTGCCGCCATAGGTCACAACTCATCTTCGGCGTGATGTCACATACAGGCAAAAACGAACTAAATTATACAGTTGAGAAAACAGTAAGCTTGTATAATTGATAAAGATTATTAAATCCATCATTTTATCTGCCTATATGGCTCGAAGCTTTTGTTCCATTGGTTTCAGTAGTTTCGAAGCAGCTTTTTGTCTGGATATAACATCATCTGCAGCACGGACGGTGACTTATGGCGGCCAGTGCTGCGTGGATAGGAGTGGTGACTCCATGGTACTTTCAACTCTTCCTCATACTTAAAGCTGCTGATTGGTCAGCGCTGAAATGTGGATGAGTGTCTGTTTATTGAAAGCTACCTCCCCCGCCCCTACATCTGCAAGAACCGATGTATGGAGCAGTTAGAGCACATGGTCTTTCATTCATTTTTGCCGAATTTGCTTGTTTTCGCTGTGTGTATTTCTGTTTAGTTCTCACGAATTGATTGAGTGATGTCTGCAAAGAAGAAAGCCCTATCTCAAACGTTTTCCACAAAGTATTGCAAGGAGTTTTAGTTCATAAAAGAATCAAAAACAAGTGCCTCTTTTGCTTTTTGTTTTGTGTGCAACTGCGATATCTCCATCTCTCATAGCAGACGTACAAATATAGTTAGGCATTCGAAAACAGCCAAACATGAGGACAATTTCAAGATGTTCAAGTCTACAAAATCTGTAAGTCAGTTTTTAACTGTGAATAGGGAGTTGCAGACTACTCAAGCACAAGTAATGTTCACATCTTTCATTTTGGAACATAATCTCATGATAGCTACTGTGAACCATGCTCACCCGTTATTTCAAGCGATGTTTCCAGATTCAAAAGATGCAAAGAATCATTCCTGTGGGGAACAAAAAAAAAAAAAAAAAAAAATTTATTATTAAAGAATTGACTAGTGAAAATCAAAAACAAATCATGGCTGCAGCTACCAAAAATCATTTTATGGTGTCCACAGGGTGTCCACATTCTGGAAAGTCAGGGAAATGAAAATTGGTAAGGGAAAGTCAGAGAAATGCCTGACATGTTGGTAAAAGTCTCGGAAAATTAGTGATATTTAAAAAATAGTCAGGGAAATTTCAATCACAGTTAGACTACAACTAGTTTTAACTCGGCGTTAGGGAGTGACGCCCTCATCGCCCAACACACTTGCACTTGGTGTTGCAGACAGTCACTAACTTCCCCTTCCTACTAATGTAACCTTGTATTTCCTACCTATTATTGTAAGTTGTGTTACATTACTTGTTAACATTTCTCTTTTTGTTTTAGGTCAAAAGAGTAGAAGAAAATTTGTGATATAAGTTATACCTTGTTAAAAGGCAATTAAGACTGCAGCAATGTCAAAGCGTTGTGTGTTTAATGAACAATGGTTGGACGAACAATTAAATCCTGAGTTTTCTGGTTGGAAAGCTGCTGTGAACGGCGACAATGAATCAGCATTTTGTAAATTGTGCTCTAGAAGTTTCAAGCTTAGCAATATGATGCGTCGGGCAGTCTCCAGCCACGGAAATGGCCCTAATCATTTGAAAAACATCCGTGCTAAAATGTCTCAGCCCAGTCTTGCTTCTTTCACTTCCTCTGTGAAAAATAACTCTCTTTGTAATAACGAACTCTTGCCATCAACAAGCTCAGGAAATGTGGAATCAGTATTTCTAGAAAATATTAAGTCTAATGACTCAAATACTTATGTTGTGAAAGATGATGCGAAGCCCAGTGACCTTAATGCTTATGTAGTGAAAAATGATGTGACAAAGTCGGAAATAATATGGGCCATAGAAGTGTTGTCCAAGCGAATGTCTCTGAACTCTTGTACACAGATTAACAAAACATTTCAGTTAATGTTTCCTGACAGTGCAATAGCTTCAAAATTTACTTTAGGCAAAAGCAAAGCATCTTATGTGATAAACCATGGATTGGCGCACCACATTTCAAAGAGTGTTTAATGGACAATCTGAAGCAGTGCACTGACTTTGTAATTTGTTTTGATGAATCACTAAACAAAATTGCTCAGTGTGGGCAAATGGATCAGTTTGTTCGTTATTGGGACGTCAATCTGCAAAAAGTTTCCACTAGATACTTAAGTAGTGTGTTTTTAGGACAAGCAACAGCTAATGACCTTTTAGAGAAATTCATTAAAGGTGCACCTCTTCCCTTGGATAACATGATACAAGTGTCAATGGATGGACCTAACGTTAATCTCAGCTTTCTTCAAAAGCTGAAAGATAAACTTAGAACTGAAAATCGAGATGGTAAATTATTAGTTGACATTGGAGTATGTGGTCTTCACGTGGTCAATGGAGCTATGAAAACTGGACTTGAAGCAGTGAAATGAGATATACATCACTTTCTGCGTAACTTGTACTACCTTTTAAAAGATAGTCCTGCTCGCCGTGCAAATTATACTATGATTACTGGATGTAAAGATTTCCCTTTGAAATTTTGCACTGTAAGGTGGTTGGAAAATATTAATTGTTTGACTAGGGCATTGCTTGTCTATGGTCATATCAAGAAATATGTTTAAGAATCATCGGTTTCCAGCAAACAGCACATGTTTCTTGCAGAATTCATGGAAAGTCCACTGTTGAAATGCAAATTGGCTGCATTTAGGACTATAGCTTCAGAGTGTGAATCTTTTTTGAGAAGGTTCCAAAGCCCAAAGCCTTTAATTCCTTTCTTACACACTGATTTGCTGGATCTGATGAAAAATTTGATGGCACAAAGCTTGAAGCCTGACAAATTAAGTGAAGCTGATAGTGTCTCAAAACTGTTAACTTTAGATGCATCAAAAAGTGAAAATCTTCTCTCAATTGAGAAAGTTGATATTGGATTTAGTGCTAAAAAGCCATTAAAGGAAGTGAAGTGCTCAGAAAGGGAGAAATTAGAGTTTAAGCTTGAATTTAGGAAACTTGTGACCAGTATGATTGAAAAACTTCGTTAGAAAACCCACTAAAATTTAAGTTTGTCCGTGGGGTAACTGGTTTGGACCCAAATATTATAGTGCAGCAGCCGAGTCTAGGCAAGAAGAAAGTTGGAAATTGTGCTCAAAGTTTTAGTTAGTGCAAACAGGATTTCAGATGACTGTGCTGAAAAAGCTAATAAACAGTACGCTTCATTGTGTGTAGAAGCTCAAGCTGCTTTAAAGTCTCAGTTTGATGAATTTTTAGACAGTCATGATGATTCCATTGGATTAGACAAATTTTACAGTGCTCTACTTGACAACCAAAAACAATTCGGTGCCGTTAGTAGTTTCATGTACCTTCCTTCTTGATAATATATGACTTGATTATATGGTCTGCCCATAGCAGTGTTTGCCACTTTGCCATTAATAGTTTCATGTACCTCCCTTCTTGATAATATATGACTTGGTAATATGGTCTGCCTGTAGCAGTGTTTTCCACTTTGCCGTTAATAGTTTCATGTGCCTCCGTTCTTGATAATATATGACTTGGTAATATGGTCTGCCTGTAGCAGTGTTTGCCACTTTGCCGTTAATAGTTTCATTTACCTCTCTTCTTGATAATATATGACTTGATTATATGGTCTGCCCATAGCAGTGTTTGCCACTTTGCCATTAATAGTTTCATGTACCTCCCTTCTTGATAATATATGACTTGGTAATATGGTCTGCCTGTAGCAGTGTTTGCCACTTTGCCGTTAATAGTTTCATTTACCTCTCTTCTTGATAATATATGACTTGGTAATATAGTCTGCCTGTAGCAGTGTTTGCCACTTTGCCACTAATAGTTTCATGTACTCCTCTTCTTGATAAATATGACTTGATGATATGGTCTACTCATAGCAGTTTGCCACTTTGCCATTAATAGTTTCATGTACTCCTCTTCTTGATAAATATGACTTGATGATATGGTCTACTCATAGCAGTTTGCCACTTTGCCATTAATAGTTTAATGTACTCCTCTTCTTGATAAATATGACTTGATGATATGGTCTACTCATAGCAGTTTGCCACTTTGCCATTAATAGTTTAATGTACTCCTCTTCTTGATAAATATGACTTGATGATATGGTCTACTCATAGCAGTTTGCCACTTTGCCATTAATAGTTTCATGTACTCCTCTTCTTGATAAATATGACTTGATGATATGGTCTACTCATAGCAGTTTGCCACTTTGCCATTAATAGTTTCATGTACTCCTCTTCTTGATAAATATGACTTGATGATATGGTCTGTCTGTAACAGTGTTTGCCACTTTGCCATTAATAGTTTCATTTACCTCTCTTCTTGATAATATATGACTTGATAATATGGTCTGCTTGTAGCAGTGTTTGCTACTTTGCTGTTAATAGTTTCATCTACCTCCCTTCTTGATAATATATGTATTTGCTTGTGTTGCAGGAATGAAACAACAAAAAGGAAACCTTCTCTTCCTGAAAAATCTGCCTCAGTGAAAGCCAAGCATTCCTTAGTTCTTAACCAGCAGTATGTTTCAAATAAAGGTGTACCTGATTTTAACAAAACCCCAGCAGATCAAGGTATGTGTATGTGCTATGTATTCCTGTGACATGATTGGTAGTGAAGTGTTGATTGTTGTAAGTCCTCAATATTCTATTTAACTTTAATAATTGGCATTTTTATTTTATTATGTAGTGGTTCCCCATCCTATTTATGCTAATACGAGGGAGCTGGCTTCTAATTATGAAAGCAGAAATGAAGAAAGTCCCTATGGCATGGGAAACAGTAGGGAGGTAAGATATATTTATTATTTTATTAATTGCATTTATATTATAAGGGTTGTTCAATAAATAGTGAGATTTTTTGGCTTGAAAGAGTCAAAACATGACATACTAAAAATAATCACTGGCAGCATGTAGACAGTGGTCCCATCATTGCAGAAGTTCTTGTATTCCTGCGGCATAGAAGAAGGCAGGCTGCTGCTGCAACCAGTTGTCTACAGTTTCCATTCACTGAACACCTGAACAAAAATACGATAACCAGCGTTCGAATTATCCACTGGTCCGCTGGCTGTTGGCCAGTAAAAATTCCATTGGGCCAATGAACTATTTATGTTACTGGCCCAATAGGCCAGTAATTTTTTTTAGCCTCGTTTATTTTAGAATTATCAAGTTTATAAAGAACTGAACCAAATTTCAAAATATCCAGGTTCGGCTATGACAGTTTTCAGATTTTTTAAAATTCAGACATTTACTACTCAAAAACTGAATATCAGAATTTCAAACCATACTTTAGTTTTATGAAAATTTTGGACTATAGGAAGATGTGGTCTGAATCAAAATATTTGGATTTAGACAACACCACTTGTTTGCCCAAGTAGTGACCCCAGAATATGGGTCTTTTAAAATGCTTTCCAACTAACTGGAGGTTGAAGAACTGTTTATGCTCTGGCTTTTCCCCATTTGTCTTTCTGTCCACATGGGGTAACCTCCTGCCTTTCACACTCAAGCAAGGTATTTCAGGCAGGTGGTTTTTGGTATGTTGCAAAGTGCTTCATAATCAGTACACTGTATGGCTTTCCCCTTATTTATTTTCTTACTTGTAGCTTCATGTGCTGTACATGCATGTACACTGAAGTGCCAAAAAAACTGGTACACCAGTCTAATACTTGGTAGGTCCCCCATGGGAGCGCAGTACTACAGAAATACGACGGGGCATGGACTCCACTAGCTTCTGGAAATATGCTGTAGGCAATGCGCACCATACTTCCTGCAGAGCGTTCCACAATTCGGGTGTATTCCGAGGTCTCAGATTCCTGTGTTCGATGGCGCATTCCCAAATGTGTTCTATCACGTTCAGATCTGGGGACTTGGGTGGGAATGGCAACACCCCAAACTCAGATGAATGCTCCTCTAACCATAATGTGGCGTCCCGACAGTTGTGTGGAGGTGCATTGTCCTGTTGGAACAGGCCCAACCCATCAGCGGGAATGCAAGACATGAGCGGGTGTACCTTGTCAGAAAGAATGCGCACATAGCGTTGGCCGGTCGCAGACGTTTGTAGACGTACCAGGGGTCCCAGTGAAGTCCAGCTAAACACACCCAATACCAGTACGGAACCACCCACCCACCCACCCACCCACCACCACCACCAGCTGGTACAGTTTCCTGTTGACAGGCGGGACCCATGGCTTCATGGGATTTTTGCCACATACAAATCCTTCCATCTGCCCGATACAGTTGAAAACGTGACTCGTCAGACCAGGCTACTTGTTTCCAGTCATCAAGTGTTCAGTGGCAGTGTTGCCATGCCCAAGCCAGGCGCGTAGCTCTGTGTCGTGCACCCATCAAGGGGACTCGAGTTGGGCGTCGGCTCCCAAAGCCCATATGGTGCAGGGTACATTGCACAGTCCGGACGCTGATGCTTGTTGAGGCTCCAGCATTGAATTCCGATGATACCTGCGAGAGTGTTGCACGCCTATCGCGTGAAACGATTCTTGACAGCCGACGATGGCCACGTTCACCCAATGTCTTTTTACAGCCACACTGGCATCCTAGGTGTTGGAGGTTTTCCCGGAATTCTTGTAGTCACGGTACACCCTTGCAATGGTCGTCCGTGAAAATCCGAACTTAGTTTCTACCTCCGAAATACTATGGCCCATCTCACGAGCGCCAACTATGACACCACGTTGAAAATCGCTTAAATCGTTATTACTTGTCATTCTCATGCCGAAAACAGCTCTGACAGCTGGCAAGGATGTCTATCGCTTTATATGCACACTGGCGGACGCAACTGAGTACGCGCAAAGGTGACGTTGCTATGTATTTTGCATAAACTCATCTGTACCAGTTTTTCTGGCACTTCAGTGTATATGCATGTATTGAATTTCATGACTTCTGTTGCTCTTAATTTGTGGTATACAGCTCCGATGAAATGACACGTTATGTTTTGCATATACTGTAAATGTGAAAGGTTTTTCTTTCACGGACCAGTGACTTGTAAATTCGAGTGGTCCGCTGGAGCTGTAGAAGATTTATTTCTAATTCTAACACTGATAACTTTCTAATTCTAACACTGATAACTTTCTAATTCTAACACTGATAACTTTCTAATTCTAACATTGATAACTAAGCGTGTCGTCGCCGCAAATACAGGGTAAGTCAAAATGATGTTCCAGATTTCAATGCTTTACCACACGACACGTAATGAGTAGTTTTAGTTGTGAGATGTGCACTTTAGAAGGTAATCTCTCCATGTTCCAGTGCCATGCTACTGATTCTGTGGGTGGTCGGTAGATGGTACGATAAGTAACAAGTTTGTATGTTCTCGATTTTCATACAAACAAGTCAGTTGCGACTGTTCAACGGCATTTATGGACAAAACTTAGATTATAGCCACCCAGTCGGACTTCAATTCGTAATTGAATTCACAATTTCAAGACACAGGCTGCATTTGCAAGGAAAAATCAACTGGATGTCTGTCAATAGGAAACAATTTACCGCCAAACTGTTTGCACTTATTCAATTTTTTTTCCAAGTTCCGTTGATCATTTTATGTCGACCAATGTCGACTAATTGTTATATCGAAGTCATTACTGTTGACCATTCGTTATGTCGATCAAACGTGCTGTCGACCAATCGTTATGTCGACTAATAATTTCTGTCCACCAATCATTATGCCGACCAATCGTTGTGCCGGCCAATCGTTATATCGACCAATCGTAACATACCCGACAGGAATTACCTATCGACATGCTCAAACAATGGCTTCTCCCACAGCTGGAAGAAGACATTGATATTAAGCAGAAAGGTTGTTTAAACCGTGTATTACGTGGCTTATTCATGTTGCAATATGTTAGTAGTCTAACACAACATGACTGTTTCACACGTTATACAGTTCGTGAATATACTGGGCTACCCCTAAATAATGAAAACTTGTGGTAGTAACATCAATGGCACTTTAGTTAATACTATATTTCATCGAATTTCATAAAATAAAATATATTCAACTACTTACAATGAATAGATGTTTTTTTGCCATAATCTTCAGCACTGTTAATTCAATATTTTTTTTTTAGTCTTGTTTTTCACAATAGGTTGTAGGCTTAATCTTTTAATGAGGTTATTATTATTTGCAGTTGCAGGAATGAAATTATATAGATTGTACTGTAATTGAACATTAAGTAGTAGGCCTAATCATGTTTTACAAAGTCCGTGTGATTCGGCTGTTATTCGAATAAAATATGCTGATGAGCTATACTCGGATGAGTATAACGCCTTGTTAACTTTTGAATAGACTCTTTGAATTCATGGGTATAAGCAGTACCAGTATTTTAGCACAGTGAAATATATGTTTCATTTTTTAGCTTATACCCATGAATTCAAAGAGTCTATGAGAGCTGAAAGAAAAGTCTGATAAACTTTAGCAGAGGACATTACATTCATTTTTCAAATTATTATTTTTTAGATTACCACTATAGTCACCTTTCAAATGTGAAACTGTACTACATGTACTGTAGTATTTTTTTATTATTTATACACATACATACTGTACTGTAAATAAACAGAAATGCATCATGTTTGGAATGTAGCAATTCAGAGTACATAACTTATATAAAAGTTTTGCAGTAGTTTACAAAGGTTTAATCTCAAAACAGTTCATTGGATATGCCATTAAAACCTTTCACTATTTAGTGACCACCCCTCTGAATGACCATTTTTTAGAAGAACCAGTAGTGGTTGCCTTAGAGTGGTTTCAGTGTAGTTTATCACAATTTTATCTAAGTGACTAAGAAGGCTACAAATGTTTGTGCTCAGTTTTCATTGATCTTTCAGTTAGAATTAACGGTATATTTCTTACACTTATAGTGTTTTAGTTGATCACTTTTGTAAATAAAAAAAAAATCGGAAAGTTAGAAAATTTACCCTCAAGTCTTTGAAATTCCTCTAACTGGGACAATGATGATTTGTGTGATTACACACTGAGAATTAAGAGCTAAGGTATTACCAAATTTTGCTTGTACCACTTAGCGGTCATCCATGTAAAACTTCTTAGAAAACTTGAAAATTTCATCGTCCTGGATTGGGAATCGAAACCCGCATCTCTCGATTACCAGTCGAGTGTGCTAACCACAGCACCACCCAGGACAGTGAAGTTCCAAGCAACTGAGACATAGGAATCTGTCCTCAGATTTTTGCTAGTTGAAGCATCGAGCTGTGGGTTAATCCCCCACACTGATGTACTTACCTGATTAAAAAGACAAAAAGAAATCAATATCCGGACTCAAGTGTGGGATATGGTGGACCTACCACACTTGAGAAGGACGGTCCACCACGGAACCAACCTGGACTTTCTAAACGGCGTATGAGAAAGAGATCTCGGCTGAGTGAATGTAAGATTGGTGTATGGAATACTTAGAGGTCTAAATGGCAAGATGAATAAGGTGATTGAGGAGATGAATAAGTATAGACTAGATGTGCTGTGTGTAAGTGAAACCAAAAAGAAGGAAATTGGAGTAGAAGAAGTGAATGGCATGGTGAGTGTGTGGTCTGGAGTATTGGATAATGTGAGAGGACAGGCTGGTGTAGGTGTGATTTTAAGTGAAAAGATGAAGAACAACTTGATTCACTATGGTTGCGCAAGTGAGAGAATTCTCTGGATTCGTTTGAAAGTGAAACTTCAGAGAATCGTAATTGTTGTAGTGTATGCTCCTTGTGACTCGGAACCTTCTGATAAGAAGGAAGATTTCTGGAATGAGCTAAAAGCTGTTTTGAGCCAGTTTGGTGCTAAAGAAAAAGTTCTAATAGCAGGGGATTTCAATGCTAGGGTAGGTGTGCAGAATGTAATTTCTGACAATGTTCTGGGTAAGTTTAATGATAATGGTGAAAGATTAATTGAACTCTGCATTGAGAATGGTTTGTGTGTATCTAATACATTTTTCAACCACAAGTATATCCACACATATACTTGGGAAAATCGTGCTCTTGGTCAAAAGAGTGTGATAGATTTTGTTGTCTACGATCAGCGCCTGAAACACTTAGTTGTTGACACCCGTGTGATGAGAGGTGCGGATGTTGGTTCTGATCATTACTTGGTAGTGTCACGAGTGAAACTTAATGTTGGTTAGAGGAAAAGGAATAGGAAGAGACCCAGGATAGAAAGAATAAAGGTTGATAGGCTCCTTGAAGATCATCAGCAATATTCTGACTTACTCGGAGAATGACTGAAGGATCTGAAGTCTGGTGAGAGGGATGTAGAAAAGAAGTGGGAATGTTTTAAGAACTGTGTTGTCACTGCTGCTAAAGAGTTCAGTGGCACCACAATCGTGGGTAACAATAAAGGTGATGTTTGGTGGAATAGTGAGATTGAAGGGGCAGTAAAGAAAAAGAAGGAAGCCTATTTGGGGATGTTGCAAGGTAGAGTCTCTGTGGATGAATATAGCTGTAAGAAGCGTGAAGCTGCTAAGCTGGTTCGCCACAGTAAGGCAAAAGATAGGAAGTCTTTCTGGAAGTATGTGAAACTCAGGAAAAATAGGGGAAACAAAGTTGTAAGTTGTGTGAAGAATGAGATCGGGGAAATGATATGGGAGTCCAATGAGTTAAGTGAAAGATGGGGTGAATACTTCTGTGAGTTATTAGATCAGGAAAGTAAAGATGATTTTGAGACAGATACAGATGATGTCACAGTGAGGGATGGAAGCACAGGAGGGATCTCAAGAGAAGAAGTGTGTAAAGCTCTAACATATCTTCAGAATGGTAAGGCTCCGGGAGTTGATGGCATAACTGCCGAGATGTTGAAATATGGTGGTGACTCTGTAATTGACTGGTTAACTGAAATTTGCCAGTTGTGCTGGGAGTTAGGAATGGTCCCTCAGGATTGGAAGGATGCTATCATTGTTCCCTTGTATAAGGGAAAAGGTGATCAGACTGAATGCAAGAACTATCGTGGTATTAGCCTACTAATACCACGAAGTGTGCCAGGGAAAGTGTTTGGTGAGGTTTTTACTGAAAAAGTACGGGGTCTCACATCAGAGAAAGTGTGGGATGTTCCGAGTGGTTTTATGCCTGGTATAGGCTGCACTAACCAGATTTTTGCACTACGCACGATAATTGAAAAGTATCTGGCTGTTGGGAAGAAAGTTTTTACTGCCTTCATAGATTTAGAGAAAGCTTGCGACCGAGTCAATAGGACACTTTTGTGGAAGGTATTGAATGAATATGGTGTTACTGGGAATCTACTTAATAGTGTAAAAGCCATGTATGTTGGTAGTAGAGCTTGTGTACACGTGAATGGTGTTTTATCAAAATGGTTTTCCATTGGTGCCTTGTGTACAAGTGAAATGGTGTTTTATCAAAATGGTTTTCCATTGGTTTTCCATTGGTGTACGCATGGCTGTGTACAAAAGTGTGATTGTTCCTACTCTGATGTATGGTAGTAAAACCTGGGTACTACAGAAGAAACATAGAAGTTGTTTGTGTGCTGGAGAAATGCTTTACTGACGGGGATTTGTGGCAAAACACGATCTGATTGTGTGAGGAATGAAGATGTATTGCAGTTGTGTGATGTGAAGCAAAATGTTGTGAGCAAGGTGGAGACCAATATGCTTCGGTGGTTTGGCCATGTTGAAAGAATGAGTGATGAGATGCTTACTAAGAAAATCTTTTCAGCCCAAGTGGCAGGAAGGAAAGGCAGAGGAAGGCCAAGGAAGACATGGGTGGATCAGATTCAGGAGTGTCTGCATGAGAAAAAGATTATGAGTATGAAGTATGAAATATCTTGTGTACGGCATGTAATGGATATCAGTGAAGCACGAGTTGTATGTCAAGATCGCTGTAAATGGAGAAGTTTGATACGACAACAGTAAGTAAAAATATCTGGTAGTTTGTATTTCTTTTTGGAGCTAACCTCTGAATCTCATAGAACAGCTTAGTGATATGCATGTATGTATGAAGCATCCATGCTTCTTCATAGCGGAAACAAAAAATATCGGGAGATGCGGGGTTTGATTTCCGCTTCAGGACGATGAAATTTTCAAGTTTTCTGAGAAGTGTTACATGGATGACCAGTAAGTGGTACAAGCAAATTCAGTTTGCTTTGAATATTCTAGTTGTAAATGAATTTATGGCACCTCTATTCGTAGTGTACTGTGGAATTCCTTTTTTACGTGTCTTATAGAGGGTATTATTCAAAAAAGTCGGTGGTCAAATTTTCGAACTACAGCCTAGTTTGTCATCAGGACTACGTCATTGGAGTAGTTGCTGCTACTCAGTTGGAAGTGTCCAACCGCTATTAACGATAATCGTGGTGACAAGTCTGTACTATACACACGTCAGGATACAGGAGAGAAATTCATTCCACCGCCCTTATGCGTCATAACTTACGTAAATATGCTTCGATTGTGACAAAACTTTATCATGCTATTTCGGAGGTATGCTGAACCGGTTCTGTTGAATATGATCGAAATGGGATCAAAGGTCAGGGCACAGGAGCGAGATTTGTTCCACAGCCATTATCCTCATAACTTAGGTAAATATGCTTCGATTGTGACAAAACTTTATCATGCTATTTCGGAGGCATGCTGAACCGGTTCTGTTGAATATGATCGAAATGGGATCAAAGGTCAGGGCACAGGAGCGAGATTTGTTCCACAGCCATTATCCTCATAACTTGACTAAAAATGCTTCTATTGCGCCAAAACTTTAGTATGTTGTTCCGGAGGTATACTGACCCAATTCTGTTTAATCATCGAAATGGGGTGAAAGGTCAGGGCGCAGGAGCGAGATTTATTCCACAGCCATATTATCTTCACAACTTGAAGTAGTGATTTCTGGTATGTTGGAAAGCGTATCATACAATCAGTGCATTGCATGATTTTACTAACTTGTTTTGTTGTAGTTTAGCTTTGTTCTTTACTTATGTATTTCAAATTTTGTTTCATACTATACTGATTTCAAAAATCAGCTTAAAATGCTTCTTTTGCAGTTACAAAACCAGAAAGAATTGGCAGCAGTTCTAAAGGAGGGTCTTCAGAATATGAGACTTTGTAACGATAATTTAAGCCCCTCACCACCAAGCATTCCTGCCCGACTGAAGCTGGGTCGACCAATGTTTGGTGGAAGTGAGACTCTTCCAAGATCTAGAGGTAATGAAGAATACATTATTTTTTCCGGCGTTTGTTATGCTCTCGCTCAAAAGCTGCATGTTCAACCAGTGTGTAGTCAAACTTTCTCTTTTAAGGTGGTTCCACTGAAAATATTTGCTTTATGTTTCCAATGGTAAAACTTCTTTACACGTTTTCTTTGCAATTAATTTATTCCCAAGGATGAAAATTTGCACCTTGAGAAAACTAACTTTTGAGTTCTAGCATGGGATACTTAATACTTGCTGAAACATAACCATTATTATATTAAAAATCAATCATTTTTCTACTGACGTTATCAATGTGCAGGTCGTGCCGTCTCTTAACAGGTCTGAACATTACTTAAAGAAAAATGATTTATTTTTAATATACACTGCCAGAAAGCGAAAAAGAACACAAAGAAGGAATTGGCGGACGATCATGAAATTTACATATGTTAATGGGGTGGCGTTTACGTAGGTGTGATGTTAATTTTGGGACCAACCGGTGAGCGCTTACGCCACAGCACGGCAAAACATGCAAATTATCGTCGGTGATATTTAAGGAGTACGACGAAGTGAATGTAATCAGTTGTCGGCGTATGGACACGTGCGAAGACCCTGAAGAAGCTGCAATGCCTGGACATGGAAGACGTGTACGATTTCAGCAGTTTTCGGACTTTGGGCGAGGTCGTCTAGTCGGACCAAACGAGGGCGGGTGGTCGTATTGCGGAGCGAATGGGACGGGAAGTATCGGTGGTGGTACAATGGTGGCGTAGATGGTCCGAGGAACATTCCCACACGAGAAGACGTGGAACCGGGAGTCACAGACGGACTGATGAGCAGACCGATCGACACATAAGAAGAGTGGCTTTGTCAAGCAGAACATCCACTGCGACGCAAATCCGAGCTGCCATTGCACCTGAGGTGACTGTGTGAGCAATCCGCAACCGTCTACTGGATGCAGGACTGCATGCACGTGTGCCTCTGGCATGTGTACCTCTGACTCCAGCCCACCATCAAGAACGGCTGCAGTGGTGACGCCAACGTCTGCACTGGAGAACGCGATGGCGATCTGTCGTGTTCAGCGATGAAAGCAGATTCTGCTTGGGAGCCTCCGATGGCCGTATGCATGTTCGCACACGCACGGGGGAGTGTCTCCACCCTTCTTGCATCCGCCAGCAACACACAGGGCCTACACCTGGTCTCCTGGTCTGGGGAGCAATCAGCTATCACTCCCGTACACAACTAGTGTTTGTACCGGGTACGTTAAACAGCACCTCCTACGTCAACAACATCATTCAGCCCATTGGTGTGCCATTTGTAAGGTCGGTCCATCGTGGTGTTTTCTAGCAAGATAGCGCACACCCACACACGGTACGTGCAACGCAACATGCACTTCAGGGTGTGAGACAACTTCCATGGCCACCGGATTTGTCCCCCATTGAGCAGGTGTAAGATTTTATGGGACAACGACTCATTCGGTCTCCACGGCCAGCCACGACCATCCCTGATTTACGCGTCCAGGTTGAGGATGCTTGGAACTCAATACCCCAAACTTACATCCAACATCTGTACGACAGACTCCATGCCAGAATTGCACAGTGTGACGCAGTTCATGGCGGTTCAACCTCGTACTAACCATGTTACATGGAAATGTTATTTTTCAGTTTACCAGGAAATACAGCTGTATTTTGCCATAATGTTTTGATCACTTTATCCTCTGCATTCCGTTATGATGCTGTATAAATTTTGTTGGTGTCAGACGTTTCCTTCTTGGTGTTCTTTTTTCACTTTCCGCCAGTGTAATTATGGTTATGTTTTAGCAAGTATTAAATATCCATGCTAGAACTTAAAGTTTGTTTTATCAATGTGCAAATTTTCATCCTTGGGAATACATTAATTGCGAAGAAAATATGTAAAGAAGTTTTGCCATTGGAAACATAAGGCAGAGATTTTAGGTTTAACCACCTTAACAAACGAATCCATTAACAATAAATTATATAATAGATCATTTATGAATCAAAATCATTCCTCTTCCCAATTTCAGTAAAGATACTAACTGATACCATGGTTTCAGCCACTTGAGCTCTCGTCAACCATTACACCATGTACATTGCACTGTTATCAAGTCATCTTTGAAACTTTTAAGAAAGGGTTGCTGTCTTGTGCTGCCATCTTTTGGCTTGTCCTGCTGAAATTTTGGAACATTTTGATTGGTCATACGTTTAGTTCTGTAAAACATTGCAAGGAAATTTACACAGATACTGTTAATTTTGATAGAGGGGTCCTTGTAAGCTTGATAATTAAACTATACATAATATCTAAGGTACTTTACCCGATATTGTCAAAGTATTTGTCACATTGTTTGCTCTGTGAGGCATGTGCTCCCGGCCCCGAGAGGTCTCTAACGTTACGGACCTTTGGTTAGTAATAAAAAAATTTGC
This sequence comes from Macrothele yani, assembly GCA_039090855.1. Taxonomy (NCBI): domain Eukaryota; kingdom Metazoa; phylum Arthropoda; class Arachnida; order Araneae; family Macrothelidae; genus Macrothele; species Macrothele yani. The sequence goes on along the minus strand of CM077032.1, from coordinate 71,698,654 downwards.
AGAAATAAAACAGTTAGGTTATATATTTTCAGTTCTACATTCATTCATTCGCACAATCAAACGTTTGAAATTTACTATTAATTAAAAGATTTTAGTAGAAATAGTTATACTCATCGGGTCAGGAGACGTCTCACAAGGGGTTCGTTGTTATGGCGACCGCTTTCAGCGGTGCTTAACCGCCATCTTCGGGCCTCTACTTCTATGCGAGGGTTTCTCGCGTGTGTGTAGTTTTGGAGTTTCATGTCGGGAATCGATGGGAAGGTTTGCTGCCGACATGCAACTCCAAAACTACACACACGCGCGAAGAATCCTCGTGTAGAAATAATCCCCCGAAGATGGCGGTAAAGGTACCGCAGAAAGCGCTCGCCGTAACAACGAACCCCGTGTGAGACGTCTCCTGACCCGATGAGTATAACTCTTTCTACTAAAATCTTTTAATTAATAGTAAAATTTAAACGTTTGATTGTGCGAGTGAATGAATGCGGAACTGAAAATATGTAACCTAACTGTTTTATTTCTCAAAAATTTGTTTTTAACTAACCAAAGGTCCGCAACGTAAGAGACCTCTCTGGGCTAGGAGCACATGCCTCACAGAGCAAACAACGTGAGAAATACTTTGACAACATCAGGTAAAATACCTTAGATATTATGTATTGTTTAATTAAAAGCATGTTTATAACATAAAACAACCTATAAGGTTGTCTCATGAATTGCATTTTTTGTAAAGCTTGATAATTAGTTGAAATTTCACTGGATTCATAGTGGAAAGATCATTTCCATCTAAACAATTAGAAATTACTTTTGCTTTATTCCAAACAGGTGTAAGACCATCATCAATAACTATTTTTACTAGATCTGTATTTTTCATAGTGAGAAGTAGTAACACCATATTCATTCAATACCTTCCACAAAAGTGTCCTATTTACTCGGTCGTAAGCTTTCTCTAAATGTATGAAGGCAGCAAAAACTTTCTTACCAACAGCCAGATACTTTTTCACCAAGTATCTGGCTGTTGGTAAAAAAGTTTTTGCTTCCTTTATAGATTTAGAGAAAGCTTGCGATCGAGTAAATAGGACACTTTTGTGGAAGGTATTGAATGAATATGGTGTTACTGGGAATCTACTTAATAGTGTAAAAACCATGTATGCTGGTAGAACAGCTTGTGTACGAGTGAATGGTGTTTTATCAAAATGGCTTTCCATTGGTGCAGGAATTCGACAAGGGTGTGTAATGTCACCATGGCTGTTTAATATATTTATGGTTGCATGCATGCGTGATGCCAAAATAGATAATAGTGGTTTATGTCTTGGTGATATCCGTGTGTGCAGATTGCTGTATGCTGACGATATTGTCCTGTTGGCAGATAGCAAAAGTGAGCTGCAGAGTATGTTGTCCCGGATGTACAAAGCTTGCATGAAATTTAAACAGTATAAATAAGGGAAAATTCAGTTATGGTTTATGAGAGAGGAACTGGTAGTACTGAATGTGATATAAGTCTAAATGGCACAGTTGATTGACCAGGTGAATGTGTTTGTGTATTTAGGAAGCATGTTTGACATTGAAAGTCATGGCTGCTTTGGGAGGTTTTGACTGGAATAATGGGTTCTCAAGAGAGTCCCACATGGCTGTATATGAAAGTGTAATTGTTCCTACTCTGATGTATGGCAGTGAAACCTGGGTACTACAGAAGAAACATACGAGTTGTTTCTGTGTTGGAGAAATGTGTTACTTACAGGGGGGGGGGGGGTTGTGGCAAGACAGGTTCTGATTGTGTGAGGAATGAAGATGTGTTGCAGTTGTGTAATGTGAAGCAAAATGTTGTTAGCAAGTTGGAGACTAATATACTTCGGTGGTTTGGCCATGTTGAAAGAATGAGTGATGAGATGCTTACTAAGTAAATCTTTTTAGCCCAAGTGGCAGGAAGAAAAGGCAGAGGAAGGCCAAGGAAGTCATGGGAGGATCAGATTCAGGAGTGTCTGCATGAGAAAAAGATTATGAGTATGAAGTATAGAAGATTGTGTGTACGGCGTGTGATGGATGTCAATGAAGCCCGAGTTGTATGTTAAGATCGCTGTAAATGGAGAAGTTTGATACGGCAACATTAAGTAAAAATTATCTGGTAGTTTACAAGTATTTTTTTTTTTTTTTTTGTGGAGAGGTTCTGTCTGTGTAAGGTGATATATATATACACTAGTGTGCAAAACTTAAGCAACTTTACTGATTTTGGCGTAATTCCGCGAACTCACCTGTGAGACATGAAATTCACACTACAGAGGCACAATGCAGTACCTAAAGGATGACGAAAGCAGCGTAGCAAACAAATGAATAGAACGCATACACGAAGGCAGGCAGCAGAAAATGGTTTATTGACAGCACGGCATTCGTACACTTAACCGACAGTCCATGAGGGAGAACAACAATCCAAAGTCCCTTAGTACGGGATATGACCTCCCCGAAGTGCAATGGTTGCGTGGCACCGTCTGGCTACACTCAACACCAGATGATCCAACAGTTCTTGAGGTAACAGTTCCCACTCCTCGATGAGCATCTGTGTCAGTTGTCTGGTGTTCTCCGGGGGAAACGATGGTGCCGCCAGGCGTCTCCCCAAAATATCCCACACATGTTTGATGGGATTTAAATCAGGGGAGCACGCTGGCCACTCCATTCTGCGAATATCTTCAGAATCTAACAGGTCCTCAACTGCTTGGGACCTGTGTGGGCGAGCGTTGTCGTCCATAAAAATAAAGTCTGGACCAATGGCACCTCGGAACAGACGCACGTGGGGGCGGATGAACTCATCACAGTAACGCGCTCCAGTTACGGAACCTGTGTCGAAAATGTGGAGCTCCGTCCGACCGTTCAGCATAATGCCACCCCACACAAGTACGCCAGGACCACCCCAACGGTCTCGTTCCCTGATGTTCGTGGGATGAAAGCGTGTCCCTACCTCTCGCCAGATCAACTGGCGCTGAGAATCGTTTGTCCGACTGAAACGACTCTCATTGGTAAAGAGGACGTGACTCCATTGATCAGGTGTCCAGTGTGCATGTTCGCGACACCACTGTAAACGGTGCCGCCGATGGGCTGCTGTCAATGGTATGCAGCGTTCCGGCCGGCGGGCATATAGCCCACCCTTATGAAGGCGTCTGGCCGCAGTAAACCGGGATACCTGTCGTCCGGTTGCTGTACGCAACCGCTGCGCCATGCTGCCAGCTGTCTGGTTCCGGTCTCTCTTCGCTTGCACGACGAGATATCGGTCGTCACTCGCCGTTGTTTTCCTGGGGCGACCACCACCTACCTTTCGTACAGCTGTACCTGTCGTTCAGTAGGCTTTCCAAGCTCATGACACTACACTTTTATCGATTCCAAACTCTTGGGCAACACTCATCACGGTACGCCCCTCCTCCAGCTTGCCGATCATTCTACCACGTGTAAAGGCATCCTGATGGTTTCTCCTAGCCATATTGCATGATCGATCTCACTTTCACTTGCAGCGAATGTCTGGAAATGCCTCTGTCCGCCGTCTTTTGTAGTCGACTGGCACTGCGCGCGCTGCCTCCACGCAGTTTACGTGCCCTCACGTCACCTCTGACGTCGAACTCCTGCTATTTGCATATGCATCACCTTTGTCGTGAGTTGTTGTTCCCTTGTACAACCCGCAAATCGCCCTTGTCTCCCCTGTCATGACTGTATGCTGTCAAACGACGTTGTTGCTTAAGTTTTGCACACTAGTGTATATACAGGGGTTGTCCAAAATAATGGAAACAATTTGAAACAATAGCTGTTCGCACCTAATATGGTGTGGGAGCACCCTTGGCATTTAAAACTGCTTGAATCCTCCTTGGAATGGACGCATACAAGTCCTGGATGGTGGTAAGTGGTATGTTGTACCATTCTTCCTGCAGAAACTGCTCCAATTCCTTGAGAGATGCCGGAGGAGGATAACGGGATCGCACTCTGTTTTCCAACACAGACCACAGGGGTTCAATGATGTTTAGGTGGATTGTGCAGGCCAGGGAAGGTGTGCAACTTCATCATCATGTTCCTCAACCCATGATTGAACAGTTCGACTTCTGTGAATCGGGGCATTATCATCTTGAAAGGTTCAATCCCCTGACGGAAACAATGTCTGCGCCATTGAATGCACATGGTCGGCCAAAAGAGTGATATAGTGACTGCTAGTGTTCCGTCCATGTAAGGTGATGATGGTATCTGCAGCAAACCACGAGATCATGGCCCAAATCATTATGGAACCGCCCCCATGCCTCACTCTAGAAAGGAGACAGTCTGGGTTGTAGGCTTCTGCGGCGGTTCTCCACACGTAAACCCGTCCTGGGGTGGGGAATAGTAAGAACATGATTCATCAGGAAACAAAACATGTTTCCATTGATCCACAGTCCACGTTTTATGTTCCTGGCACCACTGTAGTCTCCTTGCTTCACTGTAGGAAGAAGACAGTCTGGGTTGTAGGCTTCTGCGGCGGTTCTCCACACGTAAACCCGTCCTGGGGTGAGGAATAGTGAGAAACATGATTCATCAGGAAACAAGACATGTTTCCATTGATCCACAGTCCACGTTTTATGTTCCTAGCACCACTGTAGTCTCCTTGCTTCACTGTAGGAAGAAGACAGTCTGGGTTGTAGGCTTCTGTGAGGGTTCTCCACACGTAAACCCGTCCTGTGGTGAGGAATAGTGAGAAACAGGATTCATTAGAAAACAAGACATGTTTCCATTGATCCGCAGTCCACGTTTTATGTTCCTGGCACCACTGTAGTCTCCGTGCTTCACTGTAGGAAGAAGACAGTCTGGGTTGTAGGCTTCTGTGAGGGTTCTCCACACGTAAACCCGTCCTGTGGTGAGGAATAGTGAGAAACACGATTCATTAGAAAACAAGACATGTTTCCATTGATCCACAGTCCACGTTTTATGTTCCTGGCACCACTGTAGTCTCCGTGCTTCACTGTAGGAAGAAGGAAGACAGTCTGGTTTTGCAATCGCAGCTCTGCTGTAAATATTGTGCTTGTGCAATTCCCTTCGCACTGTATGGGTCGACACTGGGTTTTAGAGATGTGCATTAAGCTCAGCAGTCACTTCTGTCGCCATGGTCTTCCACCTTGCGGTCACAATCCTCTTTAATGTCCTCCTGTCTCTCGCAGTGAATTAGGTTTTCCTTCCACAGTTGTGTCTTGCAGATGATGTTGTGCCGTTAACATTGTATGCGGTCATGACCTTCGATACGCCCAATACCTGTGCTACTGTGGTTACCGACGCACCAACCAGACGGACTCCTATAATCTGCCCTCTTTTGAACACCAACGGGTCACTCATTGTGCCTTTACCTGGAATGAAATTATGCAAACACTGATTTACAATTCAATCATACATACCCTTGAGACTATAAGCAACAATTTTTAACAAAAAAAATTGTAGCTACATGTTCGTTTTACTCAAAAAGCAGCACATACCAAAGTCGCTGTTTTTCAGCGAGGTGTTTCCCTTGTACCACTGGTCCACCAAAATTCCTACTGGTCCGTAAAAAAAAATAATAATAATAAAAAAATCTTAGACATTTACAATATATATATGCAGAACATAACGTATCATTTCAGCGGAATTATCTCTAATATTTGTTTTTAAACCTACCTTTAGGTTGCAGCGTAAAAAGAAAACCACACAGAAAGGTAAAAGAAATAGAAATTATTTTTTTTTATTTTGTGACAAATAAAAACAAAGAAACTTACCAGCCATTCGGGCCTGTAAAATTAATAGTTCAGTGATCCGGCAGGAGTTTTACTGGCCAATGGACCACTGGGTAATTTGAACGCTGTACTTTCTTTGAGGAGCTGACCTGTAAATCTCAGAGATCTCCTTAGTGATATGCGTGCATGTATGTGTGGATGGATGGATGGATGGAATGGATGGGTGGATGGATGGATGGATGGATGGATGGATGGATGGATGGATGGAAGGAAGGAAGGAAGGAAGGAAGGAAGGAAGGAAGGAAGAAATTCAAATGTTTACTTTCCAATGGCTTCCATGTTTGCACCTGTATAAAACGGAAAATAGTTCGATTCCGTCGTATTCTGTCTTATACAGGTTTCACTGTATTAAGTTTTTCATTTGGTTTCTGCATACAATTTGCTTCATGTCTTATAGCATGGAGCAGTTAGGCACAATGGCCTGATATGCTTGTGCTTGGAGAAACACATAAGAGAACCAACAAACCAATAGATGAACGCCCTTTGTTGGTTAGTCTCTTGTGACATGTTTCTCGAAACAGCAGCCCATTTGGTCATTAAGCTTAGCTGCATTATGTTATAGGAAAAAGAAAAACATAGTCAACTATGGCAGTTTTTTTTCTTCCACATCAACCATTTCTATGCTTATGTATTAACAACAAACTCTGCATCGGCAATATACCATTCAGGTTCACAAAACATCATGGTACCAAAAATAATGTGCATCGTGCATTTAGTTGTTATAAAAGAAAAAAATGATGATATCAACAAATCCCTAAAAAGTTTAGTCGCCTGAAAGCTGACTCAACCGAGTTCTGTCAGATGGGAATGACATGATGCCAGAGTTCCAACCAGCATTGAAAGGAGGAAGAGCTGGCGCTCAGATAGAAAAGGTAAAAAGAATAAAGTTTTGACATAATTTAGAGTTGCAGAGGATATGCATTACCTTAGGCTTATACTTAAGGGGGTGAAGAAAGCTAACTGCAACTGCATCATACTCTGATTAATTTATTACACTTTGGTTACTCAATTTTATTTAATTTAATTCTGTATGTCTGGAAGCAGATTTTTTTTTTAAGTTCCTTTGTGATTGAATGTATATATGTATGGAGGAGGGATTACATTTTATATTAAACTATATTCTCCATTTTTTATTTAAGTTCTTGTCTTAGTGCAGAGTATCTTTTATTAATTTCAGTAATTTTTGTCTTGTACTATAATTTATTAAAAAAAGGTCTTTATGCTGCCTTTTCTATTTTAATTCATTTCATTCTTTTTGTGCTGTATCTTAAATTTAAAATAATTTTTGTTTGGAGGTTTTTGTTATTTTCAATTTGCTGAGCTTCTAATGGCCAAGCAGTTAGTTAGCTTAACTTTAATTAAATTTTTTTTAATATTAGTTGTATAATAACTTTATCTGCATTTTTCTTATATTCTAGAGGTGTGTTGAATTTTTTACCGTAAAAAGGGGCCATTGTTTTATTCCATTTTAGAAATGTCCTGAAAAGTGCCCTTTCTTATTTTTATAACACATTGTTAAGAATCATGTTTATTTAATTAACGTTTTTTTTTTCCTTCTGTATTATAGGAAATCAAATGAAATCAATCTAGGAAGACCACTGTGATACTGTGGCAATGATTCAATGCCTTATAAAGACACATTAATTAAATGCTATGATCTCTTTGCAGTAAATAGAAATTTCTAAGAAAATCACAGTGGTTAAATATTGTGATGTCTCTGTACATACAAAGAAAATTAATTAAATAAAATATCACAGTGGTCAAATACTGTGATCTCTCTGTTAATACAGAGGACTGCTGATGAAATGGATACCAGATTCCTGTAACACAGATATGCTGTTGAGAAACGTGTTTTTATAGAAGATTGGGAGATTTATGCAGAGTGTTTTAGGAAGGAAGTGTTTGGCACCAGGTCTTAAACAACCCTTAGAAGTAGGAAGCTAGGCGATTTGTGCTACAGTGCCTGATAGGAAAGTCAGACAGATGTGAGGTACAAAGGGGGAGGAAGACGTCCTTATTTATAACTGAGGGGGGCCAATACCCAAGGTCCGACTTCTTAATGTGTCCATTCGACGCATGGTGGATATTTATTGGTTCGAGTGTTTGCGCCTGCCTGGGATCGAACCTGAAACTTTTCTGTGGCAGTTACGAATGTTGACCACTAAGCCATCTGCAGTCCTGTTGTTATAAAAGATCAGATCAGATCTTTTAGAGGATTTTAGGAAGGGAGTATATGACCCCCAGGTCTTAAATACCCCTTCGAAATAGGAAGCTAGGAGATTTGGGCTAGAGTGCCCGATAGGAAAGTGACACGAAAGTGAGGTAGAAAGGAGGCGGAAGATGCCCTTATTTATAACCAGGGTCCGACGGCTTAACGTGCCCATCCGACATATGGCAGATATTTAGTAGTTCAAGCGTTCGTACCCGCCTGGGATTGAACCTGAGGTTTCTCTGTGGCAGTCACGAACGTTGACCAGTAGGCCATCTGCTGCCTTAATAAAAGATCAGATCAGATGTAGAGGATTTTAGGAAGGGAGTGCCTGACCCCAGGTCTTAAACAGCCCTTAGAAATAGGAAGCTAGGAGATTTGGGCTACATTGCCTTGTAGGAAAGTAACACGGACAGGAGGTAGAAAGGGGAGGAAGACACCCTTATTTATAACCGGGGTTCGATGGCTTAATGTGTCCATCTGATGCATGACAGATATTTAGTGGTTCGAGCTTTCGTACTTTTCCGTGGCAGTCAGGAATGTTGAGCACTTAGTCATCTGCGGTCCTGTTGTTATAAAAGAAAAGTGGGTAATAATTGTATTATGATCAGTTATTTAAAGAATTTACTGTTTGCTTTGAGGAGAAAATTCAAGAACAGAAGGAAATGTTAGGTATATCAAAAAAAAAAAAAAAAAATTATACCCATTTTTGTGAAATCCTGCCCGTTATTTGTGCAAAATGTCCATATTTATGTTTAGAGCAATTTTGTCAAAAGACGTTTTGATGAAAAACTCTTCACAGTACACTAAGATTCAAAGTGGTGAAAATTCATAGGTAGAAACATCATTATCAGACCATCAAGACTGCCCAGGTAGATGGGTCATCGAAATGATTGGTCTGGGCATGCTAGTAAGAAATCCAGTTGCCTGGCTTGGTATATATATATATCATCATCATCATCATCGTCAACCATTATCAATCCACTGCTGGACGAAGGTCTCCCCAAGTTTCCTCCACAACGGTCTGTCTTGTGCCAGTCTCCTCCATGTCACTCCCGCATACTTTCGAATTTCATCCACCCATCTTCCATGTGGTCTTCTTCTGGGTCTTTTCCTGTCCCTTGGAATCCAATCTAAAATTTCGGCTGTCCATCGATGATCTGTCCTTCTGGCAGTATGTCCAGCCCATTGCCATTTCAGGGATTTAACTGTGATCATGATGTCTTCCACTCTTGTCATTTTTCGGATCCACAAGTTCCTCTTCTTATCTATCTTTAGGCTTTGGTTGTTTTCAATTGCTTTCCTTACTAGTTCACAGTTGAATTTCCTTAAGTCTTCAGTGATACTTTTTCGTACTGTCTTGCATAGCTCTATATATTCCACTTTGGAAGTCACATCTTCTTTAGTTGTCCTCATCACTCTTCTTTTTTGCATCAACATTTTGGTTTTTCCTGATAATTTGTTCACATGCAGTTTGTTCTTAGACCCAGCTAATTTTGTTGCTGTTTCCATAAGAGCTTTGGTTACTTTTCTGTTAACTTCAGAAATATCCACTTCTTCCGATGTTAGGCCTTCTAAAGCAGAGAATCTGTTCTTCAGTTCCAATTTGAAGGTATTATGGTGTTTTTTAAGGTTGGTTATGTCAATACATTTTGTTTGTCTTATGAGCTTGCTACGTTCGAGTTTAGTGTTGAGGTGCATCTTACATCTCACCAATCTATGGTCACTGCCTGTGTTGAACTTGTTTAGCACACTGCAGTCTTCTATGACGAATTTTTTGTTACACATAATAAAATCAATTTCACTTGTCGTCCCATTTGGATGTCTCCATGTCCATTTCCTGTGTGGCTTTTTCTTGAAAAAGGAGTTCAAGATGAAAAACCCTTCTGCCTCTGCAAACTCTACGAGAATATTTCCACGCTGGTTTCTGTCGCCGTGACCGAATTTACCTACTGAAGTTTCATTCTGTTGCCGTTGCCCTATTTTTACATTGAAATCTCCCATAATTATCTTCAAGTGCTGCTTACCTTTATTATTTAGATCACGAATTTCCTCATAAAATTCTTCAATTTCTTCTTCAGCATGACTTGTGGTGGGTGCATAAGTTTGAATAATCTGAGCCTGGTATCTTCTCGAGAGTTGGATAACGAGTCGTGCAGCTCTGTCAGAGGAACTTTCAACTTCTACAACTTTATCCTTCAGTTTCTTGTTTATTATAAATCCAACACCACTAGTTCTGCCAGTATCTGTCCCACGATAGTAGAAGAGATTTCCACGTTTCAGTTCAATGAGATCTTCTCCTTTTCTCCTTACCTCAGTTAGCCCGACGATGTCCCACTTTATCCTTTGTAGTTCATCTTCCAATTCAAGAAGCCTTGAATCAGAAGATAGGGAGCGTCCGTTGTACGTAGCCAAGGTCAGCATCGGATGGCAGCCTAGTCCGGTCCTCCGGGGATTCTTAGCACCCTCTGCCTTCATGTCGCACTGGCCGCTGCCTTGGCCAGGTACATTCCAGCTGCCGGAGACTGAGGGCCAAGATTTAAGTTGTGGAGTCATTTTGGAGGGGTTTGGCCATAACTCACCACGCTGGCCAAGCGGGTTGGTGAGTGTGGGATAGCATTTCCTCTAATCCCGATGGTATAGTTATACCGCTAATGGCGGTCGTCACATCCCCTTTAGTGGGAACAGGATGTACCACGAGAAGGCGGGGTTGACATTTGTCAAGGAGAGGCTGTGATGTTACGCATCACCTGACCTTACATCCCTATATATATATATATCATGATCATCATCAACCATTATCAATCCACTGCTGGATGAAGGTCTCCCCAAATTTATTCCACAATTGTCTGTCTTGGGCTTGTCTCCTCCATCTCACTCCAGCATACTTTCAAATTTCATCCTTCCATCAATATATATATCATCATCATCATCATTGTCAACCATTATCAATCCACTGCTGAACGAAGGTCTTCCCAAGTTTCCTCCACAACGGTCTGTCTTGTGCCAGTCTCCTCCATGTCACTCCCGCATACTTTCGAATTTCATCCACCCATCTCCCATGTGGTCTTCTTCTGGGTCTTTTCGTGTCCCTTGGAATCCAATCTAAAATTTCGGCTGTCCATCGATGATCTGTCCTTCTGGCAGTATGTCCAGCCCATTGCCATTTCAGGGATTTAACTCTGATCATGATGTCTTCCACTCCTGTCATTTTTCGGATCCACGAGTTCTTCTTCTTATCTCTCCTGGTTACACCAAGCATGCACCTGTCCATGAGTTGTCTGCAGCCTTTGTATGTCTCTTTTAGTTAAGGTCCACGTCTCTGCACCATACGTAAGCACTGGAAGGATGCATTGATCAAACACTTTTGTTTTAAGACATAATGGCATATTGCTCTTGAAAATTATGCTGTTTCTTCCAAAAGCTCTCCAGGCAAGTTTTGTACGCCGATTAATTTCTTCATCAATGTGACCCTCACTTGATATCTGTTGTCCAAGATAAACGTACGTGTCTGTTATCTCCAGCTTTTCTCCATCAATCGATAAATCTTCATTTCTCGTAAAAGCATTGAACATCACTTCTGTCTTCTGAAAGTTCATTTTTAATCCCACTTCTTTACTCTTGTCAGCAAGTTCCTGGATCATACTCTGCAGCTCTGATGGGGTAGTTGCAAAAATGACTACGTCATCAGCAAAACGAAGGTGAGTTAGATAATCTCCATTAATCTTTATCCCCTTGTTTTCCCAGCTCAGCGACTGAAATAGACCCTCCAATGTAGCATTAAAGAGCTTCGGAGATATGGTGTCACCTTGTCTCACTCCCTTTCCAACTTTTATGCATGCTGTATTCTCAAACAGCCGAATCATTGCACTTGTATTTTCATAGATGTTATTAATAATATTAATGTATGCATCTTCAATACCACAGGATTTCAGAGCCATTGTAACTGCTGATGGTTTCACCGAATCAAAGGCTTTTTCATAATCGATAAAAGCCATGCACAATGGAAGTTCATATTCCCTCGCTCTTTCAATTAGTTCTCTCAGTACGTGGATATGATCTATTGTGCTGTAGCCACTCCTGAATCCAGCTTGTTCTCTTGGTTGAGCCATGTCCAGTGTTACCTTCAAGCGGTGTGAAAGAACTTTAGTAAAGATTTTATAAACCACTGATAGGAGGCTGATAGTTTTGTAGTTCCTGAGATCCTCAATGTCACCTTTTTTATGTAGCAAGATCATTGTAGCGTTGTTCCAATCCTCAGGAATTTTCCCTTCATTAAGGCATCGAGTGAAAATTTGGGCGAGTACTGTTTCGATTTCTCCACTTGCTTCTTGTATGATGTCTACAGTAATTCCATCTTCTCCTGTAGCTTTTCCCTGCTTCATGTTCTTGATTGCATGTGCAACTTCTGCTGGGAGGACTGGAAGAACTCTGGTACTGGTACCTTTCATGATGTCTGGTGTACATGTATCATCCCTTTCATATAATTTGGAGTAGAAATCTTTCACTCTTGTCAAAATTTCGCCTCTATTTCTTGTTACAGAACCATCTTCTTTTCTCAGTGCCATAATTTGTTTTCTTCCCTTACTTAGATTTCCCTTTGCTATCTTTAGGCTTTGGTTGTTTTCAATTGCTTTCCTTACTAGTTAACAGTTGAATTTCTTTACGTCTTCAGTGATACTTTTTCGTACTGTCTTGCATAGCTCTATATATTCCATTTTGGAAGTCACATCTTCTTTAGTTGTCCTCATCTCTCTTCTTTTTTGCATCAACATTTTGGTTTTTCCTGATAATTTGTTCACATGCAACTTGTTCTTAGACCCTGCTAATTTTGTTGCTGTTTCCATAAGAGCTTTGGTTACTTTTCTGTTAACTCCAGAAATATCCACTTCATCTGATGTTAGGCCTTCTAAAGCAGAGAATCTGTTCTTCAGTTCCAACGAAGGTGTTGTGGTGTTTTGTAAGGTTGGTCATGTCAATATATTTTGTTTGTCTTATGAGCTTGCCACGTTCGAGTTTAGTGTTGAGGTGCATCTTACATCTCACCAATCTATGGTCACTACCTGTGATGAACTTGTTTAGCACACTGCAGTCTTCTATGGAGAATTTTTTGTTACACATAATAAAATCAATTTCACTTGTCGTCTCATTTGGATGTCTCCATGTCCATTTCCTGTGTGGCTTTTTTTGAAGAAGGAGTTCAAGATGAAAAACCCTTCTGCCTCTGCAAACTCAACGAGAGTATTTCCACGCTGGTTTCTGTTGCCGTGACCGAATTTACCTACTGAAGTTTCATTCTGTTGCTGTTGCCCTATTTTTGCATTGAAATCTCCCATAATTATCTTCAAATGTTGCTTACCTTTATTATTTAGATAACGAATTTCCTCATGAAATTCTTCAATTTCTTCTTCAGGATGACTTGTGGTGGGTGCATAAGTTTGAATTATCTAAGCCTGGTATTTCTCGAGAGTTGGATAACGAGTCATGCAGCTCTGTCAGAGGAACTTTCAACCTCTACAACTTTATCCTTCAGTTTCTTGTTTATTATAAATCCAACACCACTAGTTCTGCCAGTATCTGTCCCACGATAGTAGAAGAGATGTCCACTTTTCAGTTCAATGAGATCTTCTCCTTTTCTCCTTACCTCAGTTAGCCCGACGATGTCCCACTTGATCCTTTGTAGTTCATCTTCCAATTCAAGAAGTCTTGAATGAGAAGATAGGGAGTGTCCATTATACGTAGCCAAGGTCAGCATCAGATGGCAGCCTAGTCCAGTCCTCCGGGAATTCTTAGCACCCTCTGCCTTCATGTCGCACTGGCCGCTGCCTTGGCCAGGTACATTCCAGCTGCCGGAGACTGAGGGCCAAGATTTAAGTTGTGGAGTCATTTTGGAGGGGTTTGGCCATAACTCACCACGCTGGCCAAGCGGGTTGGTGAGTGTGGGATAGCATTTCCTCTAATCCCGATGGTATAGTTATACCGCTATTGGCGATCGTCAGAGCCCCTTTAGTGGGAACAGGATGCACCACGAGAAAGTGGGGTTGACATTTGTTAAGGAGAGGCTGGGATGTTACGCATCACCTGACCTTACATCATCATTTATCTTGGGCAGCAGATATCAAGTGAAGGTCACATTGATGAAGAAATTAATCGGCATATAAAACTTGGATGAAGATCTTTTGGAAGAAACAGTACAATTTTTAAGAGCAGTATGCCATTATGTCTCAAAACAAAAGTGTTTAATCAATGCATCCTGCCAGTGCTTACATATGGAGCAGAGACATGGACCTTAGCTAAAAAAGACATACAAAGACTGCGGACAACTCAAAGAAGCACGGAGAACAGGGATCGCATTCCTCCTAAAATTCCTAAAATTCCTAATATTTTGTGACCCTCCTTAAATTCCTAAAGTTATACCTAAAATTTGCTATTCATCCTAAAATTTTCGTAAGCTTATTTATTAAAAACACAACCGTTATTAACGCCAATAAATTTACCATTACGGTAAGGTAAAAAGACCTGTTATTGTAGAAACACAGCCTATATGCTGTGCTGCTGAAGGGAGGGAAAATGACGCCATCGAGATGCACTTGCTTCGGGGCGGGCGCTCCACTTTTTTGCCTTCAGACAGTTTTCGAGAGTAACAAGAGATCTAAGGGAAAAGGGGAGGGGTCATTTTCACCCCTGGTTTGCGCTTTGCAGACGAACTCCGTGGCACGCAGAAGATCGTACTTTATTTTTGTACATGCCTTGTGGAACCTCCTCTTTCTGCTGATGTTTTGTTATTGTAAACCGCAGGTGGGTGGAAGCAAAGAGGAAACATGTGATCTCCTTCCGTAACCTCCGGTAATGACGATGGGATGGTAGCTGAGTGTTATCGTGACAGGCAGTAGAGCACGTGATCATTGACCTTCGATCGTGCGTCGGCGACAGCGACCTTCGATGCGCAATATATCTCGGCTCCGACTCGCTTTGACTGAACTTGCGTGAGATGCGTATGATAGTTTCTGGTTTTGTGTCTTTTATGGTGTTCTCTGTGCTGTGTGCAGGTTCAGTTCTCTAGTGGTGACCTGCTTTTTTTTTTTTTTTTTTCTATCTTCTGACATCCTCGCAGCCAAATTTCGGGAAGTTGTCTGGTTTTGCAATATTGGAACGTGTTTTTGTACTTCCCTTTCATTTTCTGTTTAGTAATACAAATGTTTAAGATGCCTAAATCCAAAACGAAATTTCAAGATGCGTGGCTCGCCAAAGAATTGGACGGAGTGAAGTTGAAAGAATGGTGTTCTGCAACTGAAACAATATTTTCTGCTAAGTGTATATTGTGTTCAGAAATTTTCAACATTTCTAATAGTGGCTTTTCACAAGTAAAAGCGCATCATAAAGGAAAAAACATTTGCAGAAATTTCAAAGTAAATTTCAAAATAAGTCCATCCTGAAAGCATTTAGAGGACGGGATCTTCAGCCCAAAACAAATATTAGTGAAGTACTGAGTCATGATTTACAGTTGGCTAAAGCCGAAGCATTATGGGCCATGAAAGTTGCTAAGGACAATATGTCTTTTGTTTCATGCACTGAAACAGTTGAACTTTTCAAAGAAATGTTTCCTGATTCTGCTATTGCAGCCAAAATGCAACTTAAAGAAAAAAGTTGCTTATGTGATATCACATGGATTGTCAAAATATTTTGAAGAGGATTTGAAAAAGACATTGCATCTAGTAGCCCAGGAAAGGTTACTATAGCATTTGATGAAACTACAAATACACAAGTGAAACGGCAGTTGGATGTGTATCTCAGGTACTGGTCTTCAGAAATAAATTCAGTTTCTTGCCGATACCTAACAAGCACTTTTCTGGGTCATGCAACAGCAGATATTTTGCTAAAAGAAATTCTTGATGTGTTATCATCCTTCAATATTTCGTTGAACAGAATTATTTGTGTATCCATGGACAGCCCAAATGTAAATAAGTGCTTTTTACGCAAATTCAATGAAGTTGTAAAACAAGAAACTGGCCAGAAATCTTTGGAACTAGGTTTTTGCAACCTGCATGTTGTTAGTAATGCATTTAAAATTTTTTTGACAAGCTTAAATATAGATTTTGACGAATTTGCTACTGATATGCATTACTTTTTAAAGAGTAGTGCTGCAAGACGAGAGGATTATAAATCTGTCGAGGATATAACATTGGTCACTGCCAAATTTCTTTTGCGTCATGTCAGCAACAGATGGTTAACCGTTGGTTCTGTAGCCCAGAGGCTCTTGGATCAATGGCTAAATATTACAGAATATTTTTTAAACTTCTTGCCATCTCAAAAAATATTTGAAAAACAACTACGCAATTCGGCAAGGTATAAAAGAATTCACTGTTTCCTGAAAAATGAGCTAACTCCTTGCTATTTAGCATTAATTTCATTTTCACACCAAAATTTTGAAAAGTTTTCATTATGTTATCAGAGTGAAGAACCAAAAATACACCAGTTATATTCTGATTTAAATACTTTAATGAAGAATGTTATGGCTCAGTTTATCCAAGATGATGTTATTGCAGGGAAATTTGGAGAAGACCTAAAGAATGTAGATTTTGAAAACAAAAATTCATGGAAAAAACTAGGGGAGTTAGAAGTTGGTATGAAGACAAAAAATCTCCTCAGGAATGTTCAGGAGACCAGGCAGAAATTATTTCTCTTAGATGTAAGATCATCACTAATTGCAACCACAAAATATTTAAAGTCAAATTTGCCATTCTGCAATCAAAAGCTAAGAGACATAGAAGTTTTAAAGGTAAAAGAACCAAAGAAAGAGTCAACTCAACTTTCAGTCACTGAAGGACTTTCAGAAATAACCAGAATTTCAAGTGTTTTGCATCTTTCTGAGGAACAAATTGATAGAGTAAGAGAAGAGTGGAAACTTTTAAGTTGCGATAAGCCAACTCTAGATGAACTAGTGAAATTTTCAGAGGAAGGGCATATTCCAGTGCGGATTGATCATTACTGGCGTAATATATTTAGTATTAAAGACTCTAGCGGAAAAGAAAAATACTCAAATCTTGCTAAACTCATAAAGTCAATTTTAGTTTTACCTCATGGTAATGCTGATGCAGAAAGGGGATTTTCGGTTAACACTGCTCTGTTAAGGAAGGACAAGGCTAACCTAAAAGACTCAACTATAACATCATTAAGAATAGTTAAAGGGGCCATTAAACACTATGGATGTGTAAGTAAAGTTCCCATAACAAGAAATTTGTTAAATAGTGTTCGTGATTCACATAAATTTTATAAAGAGTATGTTGATAAGCTGAAGGAAGAAGAATCAAAAAAGGTAAAAGAAAGGAAGCAGAAAGAGAGGGAAAATAAGGAAAAGCAGCTAGAGAAAAAAGAAAAGCTGAGTTTGATGACAAAATAAAAGAAAATGATGCAGAAATAAATAGACTTAAAAAAGATAAAGAAGCCTCCTAGCAGTAATTCAAGAGGGAACAGAAAGAATGAGAAAAGCTGTAGAAAAACAAAATACTGTTGAAATAGCAGTTGCCTCTAACTTGATCATACAAGGTTCAGCTGAAATAAAGAAAACTGAAAGTAAATTAGTTGTGGTGGAAGCAGAAAAAGATAGGCTAATCAGGAAAAGGTTAAAACAATAATATGAAAAAAGTAATTCAGTGAACAATTGTATATAGTTCTTGGTTTTCAATTACCTTTTTAGGATATTATAGTTTAATGTGAAACCTGAAAACTTTACTGTGAAAATCGTGAATTGCTTCTGGTTCAACAGCATATTAATGTTCAAAGTGAAACTTGAATGTGGTAAATATACTTGAATATGATAATAACACGTGAAAAGATAAGAACTGAACATTAGAAGTAAATCATACTTAAACTTTAGACATTAGACGTTATGCAAAAAATTTGGGTGTGAACTTTGACCATATATACTAATGGACTGCGCATTGGCAATAGCTGCATCAAAGCCGCCATGGCTCAAACATTGGGCACGTCATCATCAGACTCCAAATTTCGTGTACAAATGCTGTTATGATTACTAATTTACGCTGCAGAACTTCAGTGTTTTCGGTGTATTATGTGAATGCACCTCATATATAATGAAAACTCTTCAGGTAAGTTTACTTATGAGCTATATACATGCATGATCGTGTTGTTTACATTTTGTGATTTATAATGTGATGAGCATTTGCGAAGAATTTGGAACATGCATTCCATTTTTTTTTCTTAAGTTACTGTATTTTTATACCAATAGCTGCAAGTTTCTGGTTAAGTAATTGAACTTTATTGACTTAGGTATTTAATTCGTTTCTTACCCATGAAAAATCATAGAACTTTCTTTACTATATCGGTCAGAGTAACCATAAGCACAGCAGGTGTAACCCATCTTTTTGACTGTTGTCATGTGATTTTATGTTGGAGCCAGAAATTTTGATGTCATGCGCAGTCTATCAGTATATATGGTTGAAGGGTGTGAAGCAAACTCTTTACAATGTATACAAAGTTGTTTTACTAGATGTATACAAATATACATCTAGTTTTTATTGAAATACACTCCTAAAATTTTCCTAAAATTTTTCTAAAAATTCCTAAAATTCCTAAAATTCTTACCTAAAATTTTCCAGAAGTATGCTATGATCCCTGGGAGAAATGCATGCTTGGTGTAACCAGGAAAGATAAGCAGAGGAACTTGTGGATAAGGAAAATGACAGGAGTGGACGACATCATGACCAGAGTGAAATCACTGAAATGGCAAGGGGCTGGACATGTTGCCAGAAGAACGGATCACCGACGGACAACTGAAATTTTAGACTGGATTCCGAGGGACAGGAAAAGACCCAGAAGAAGACCCCCATGGGAGATGGATGGATGAAATTCGAAAGCATGCTGGAGTGACATGGAGGAGACAGGCTCAAGTTCAATCATTATCAATCCACTGCTGGATGAAGCTCTCCTCAAGTTTCTTCCACAATTGTCTGTCTTGAGCCTGTCTCCTCCATGTCACTCCAGCATGCTTTCGAATTTCATCCATCCATCTCCCATGGGGGTCTTCTTCTGGGTCTTTTCCTGTCCCTCGGAATCCAGTCTAAAATTTCAGTTGTCTGTCGGTGATCCGTTCTTCTGGCAACATGTCCAGCCCCTTGCCATTTCAGTGATTTCACTCTGGTCATGATGTCGTCCACTCCTGTCATTTTCCTTATCCACAAGTTCATCTGCTTATCTTTCCTGGTTACACCAAGCATGCATCTCTCCAGGCTGCTTTGAGTTGTCTGTAGTCTTTGTATGTCTTTTTTAGTTAAGGTCCATGTCTCTGCTCCATATGTAAGCACTGGCAGGATGCATTGATTAAACACTTTTCTTTTAAGACATAATAGCATACTGCTCTTAAAAATTGCACTGTTTCTTCCAAAAGCTCTTCATCTAAGTTTTATATGCCAATTAATTTCTTTATCAATGTGACCCTCACTTGATATCTGTTGCCCAAGATAAATGTAGGTATCGGTTGTCTCAAGCTTTTCTCGATCAATAGATAAATCTTCGTTTCTTGTAAAAGCATTGTACAACACTTTTGTCTTCTGAAAGTTCATTTTTAATCCCACATCTTTACTATATATATATATATATATAAGAATGTTCAACACCTATTTCACACCTATATATATATATATATATATATAATGACTTTCAACATCTACTGCCATGCTTTGCTTTAATAACAAAATATACCGACTGAATGCCTCCAAAGAAAAGCACATTAAGTTAAACATGACAGTATTCAAGATCTCCCTTGTCTGATTTTTTTTTTTTAGTAGAATTCTGCTGAAAATATTTTGTGAAGATACCATTACAGTTCAATATATTTTTGTGAAGCCTACCACCCTACTGTATCAAATGCCTTCTAGATGGGCACTTGAATGTTACAATTTATTGCAACATTATTTGGGTTGCCATTGTTGAAAAAGTTTCAAAACCATCTGGAAAACTTGAAAAAGTCAAAGTTTTTCTTTTAATTTTTGTTGTTAATTTTTCGGTGGGAAGCCCATTACCAATCATTTCAAATGTTACATTTTGAGTACACATTGTAGATCAGCATTTTTGACACTATGACACTTATTTCCTTTTTTATGTAACTCTGGCTGTTTTGTTTTTTTCATCTTTGTTTTATTTTATGTTTATTTTATTTGTGTTTTATTTTACTTTCCTGTCTTTTCACTGCATGGTATTAAAATTTGAGTTTTGTTTCTTTTTATGCTATTTTTTTGTTTTGTTCTGTTGGCTATGTTTTTGTTTTGTTTTGTTTTTCAAGGGAGCATTTGTGAAGATGATATTTTACAATGGCAGATGTCGTCAATGGCATTTGTGAATTGTAACAATCATGGTAACCAATATCAGATGAATCGTAGGCCAATGTCAATAGCAGGTCAGTTTGAAGCACCATACTTGTGTGGGTGTGTGTATATTTAATACAAAAAAAAAAAAAAAAGAGGTAATAACCCTTGTACTCATTTTTAAGTACAAGTGTATTAACTCTTTTTAACTTCAGCCTAATTTCTGTGAACTAAATTACCGTATTTTTTGGCATATAAGATGAGTTTTTTTTTCTGAGTCTGAGCCTTGAATTATTACTGAGTCTGAGCCTTGAATTTTTTTACTGAGTCTCAGCCTTGAGTGTGAGCCTTAAATTTTTTTTGACTGAGTCTGAACCTTGAATTATGATTGTACTTTGGTCTCTGGATCATATGTGGATCCATCTTATCTATTAATCAGTCAGTGGCATTTCTTAATGAGGAAAAATATATATACACATACACTGAAGAGCAATTGAATTAGAGATACCTGTCTAGTAACATGTAGCACCACCTTTCGCCCTGATGATGACGGCGATTCATCTCGGCATGGACTCGACAAGACACCAGAAGCGTTGGGAAGCCACGCATATCCACGATCCCTGAACAAGCTCCCACAGTTCACGAAGATTTGACGGAGGGGGAAAGAGCCTCGGACATCTCTCTCGATGGCATCCCAGATGGGATCGAGGTCAGGTGACCTAGCTGGTAAAAGAAGCGAGGTCACTTTGGTGGAGTGTTCATCCAACCATTCGGATACAATTCGAGATCGATGGCACGGTGCATTGTCTTGTTGCAGGATGAGGTCCCCAGTTGGATGTTGAAGACGCAAAAATGGGAGCAAATGGTTGTCCAGGGTATCCCGGTAACGTTGACCTGTGAGGGACGATTTCACACGTACCAGGGGTCCCATTTCAGTCCACGTAAACAGTCCCCAGATGAGAATGCCACCAACACCAGGTTGGAGAGTACCCTGCTGGCAAGAAGGATCCATCGCTGCATGTGGTTTGTGCCGTACTTGTATCCTGCCATCCGCATGTACCAACGTGAATCTCGACTCATCAGTCCAGGAAACATTTTCCCACATGTCTAGGTCCAGTGGCGATGTTCCCGCGCCCATGCTAATCTTTGCACCCTGTGATGTGCGGTCAGCAGCGGTACCCTTGTGGGGCAATGGCTTCTGTACCCCATAGCAAGGAGATGGTTCTGGATGGTGTGGCTGCTTACACGTTTTTGTGCACCAGCGTTAAATTGCCGAGTGATTTATTGCATTGTGGCCTGTCTATCTGCTGTTACAATGCGAGCTAGCCGACAATGACCCCGCTCATCCACACGGCAGTTGGCCCTTGGAGGGATGGTTTTACCGGATTCAATGTATTCACGGTGCACCCGTGACACAGTGGCTCGTGAAAATCCCAGTGCCTGCACGACTTCCGAGATGGAGTGACCCATTCGTCGGGCCTTGACAATTTGACCACAATCAAATGCGCTTAGATCCTTCGTCTTACCGATACTGCGTCCGACTCTTACTGATTCCCGTCGCATCACTCCTTATATTGTCAGATTGCTGCATACGTCATGTCGTTTCTGTTTACAGCGCCACATTTGCATAATGCTAGCTGTCTCTTATTCAATTGCTCTTCAGTGTATACATGCATGCATACTAACATATAACTAAGCTGTTCTCTGAGATTCAGAAGTTAGCTCTGCAAAGAAAGACAGTCCATTAGATAAATGTTTAACTGATTATTTACTTACTGTTGGTTTATCAAAAGTCTCCATTTACAGCGATCTTGGCAAACAGTTCGAGCTTCACTGACATCCATCACATGACGTACACAAGACCTTCTGTACTTCACACTCATAATCTTTTTTGCTCTGTAAATCAAAACTCATCTTTGTTCTGTGGATTCCTAGATTTTATATTCAGACTAGTTAACTTTTTTATGGGATTTATCTAGGTAAATTCTTAAAATTTCTGCAAATTTTCGGAGAGAACTCCTCTCCTTCATCAGGCAGTCTTTTGTTCAATCACCGTCACAGTCTTCAGTTACAGTTAACCTTGACAGTTACAGAGATTTTGCAAAATGTCTTGCCAGATGTTAGGCAGTGAAAACCCCTTACAGTCATTAATGATGAAGTTTTGTGTCAACCAATGTTTTGTGTCGACTCTGCTGTGGTAAACCCATTCAGCAGTCTGCTATGTCCATTGGCTCATTTTCATTTGAATTACCCTTATACTGAAAAGAAAAATACAGAAGTTAAGTCATTTTCTCTTACTTTTAATATTTGCTGAAACATTGAAAATATTGTTACAGAATTATTATTATTTTCTACCTTTCTGTGGCAGATTCTCCGACTATTTGAACGGAAGGAAGGAATACGAATAACATCAGTTCATAAGAAAATATAAGCTTACAAAATAACTTTTAGCCAAAAGAAAAATTCTGTTTGCTTCACTCTCACTTACATTTAATATTTACTGAAACATTAAAAATATAGTTACAGAATTGCAGAACACTGACTGTACTCATTCTAGCCTTGTCTTATGCTGAGGATTAACTTATCAATGAATGAAGATAAGGAAATTTAAAAATAGTTTACCCATTTGACTTAGCTAGATATCGACTTATAAGCCAAAAAATACAGTAATATATTACTCACTCTCCCATTTTCAAAGTTTTGTTATCAAAAAATGCTTTATAAGTTCTATTTTGTAAATTAAGAAGTATCAGGTGTACAAATAAGTTTTAAAGCATTTTTTGTGTGACGTACTTGTATTCCATTAATTTACATATCTGACATTCCCCCGACGTTGTTGTCATGTGACTGTAACTGGTCCAGAGTACAAAATGTGACACAGAAGTTTGCCCCACAGTCAAACGCACTTGCCCAGCGGTGGGCGGAAGAATGCAAGTGATACTGCATTTATTTGACACTGCATTCCTTACGAATTTCATCAAGGATAGAGTGCTGCAAAAGCATGTGCATCGATCTGTTCTGTTCTGGGGGAGAATATTGTATCGAAAAGCATGTGTCGGTTTTGGTTTAAACGGTTTAAAGCAGGTGATTTTGATGCTCGCGATCAAGAACGTAGCTGCAACCCCGCAGAAGGTTTCACATGAGGAACTGCAAGCATTGCTGGATGAAGATTCGTCTCAAATGCAAAAAGAACTAGCTGAACAACTGGGGGTAACTCAACAAACCATTTCCAATCTTTTACATGCAATGGGAAATATTCAGAAGGAAGGAAAATGGGTGCCACATGACCTCAGCCAGAGGAACAAGGATCAGCGTGTCATGAAGTGTTTGAATCTGTTCAATAAACAACACAGAAAATCGTTACAGCTGATGAAAAGTGGATATGGTGCGGCAATCCCAAAAGCAAAAAGCACTGGGTAGATCCCAGTGGAGCAACGACTTCGACACCGAAACGCAATATTCACTCCAAGAAAGTTCTGCTGTGCATCTGGTGTGATATGAAGGGTGTGCTCTATTATGAACTATTGGAACCGGGTCAAACTGTTACTGCTGATCGCTGCAAGCAACAATTGCTGCAATTGAACCAGGAAATCTGTGGAAAAACGTCCATTCACAGGCAAAGGATTACGTCCCGTGAAATTACTGCATGACAACACATGTCGCGAAATCGGTCAAGGAAACGTTATCGACGCTTGGCTGAGAAATTTTGCAGCACTTGGCATATAGTCCCAACCTTAACCCCTTCAGACTATCATTTGTTCCAATCGATGCAACATGGTTTGTCTGCCGTATGGTTCCGGACATGCGATGAAGTGCAAAAATGGGTCGATGACTTTCTTGCGTAACACGACGAAGTATTCTTCATGGCTGGAATCCGTCAGCTGCCCGACCGATGGCGGAAGGTGATAGGTAATGGCGGCACATATTTTGATTTGTAATGGTATTGTTGTTTTCTCTCAAATTACTTGTTGCATTGTCTTAAAACGCTTTAAAACTTATTTGTACACTTGGATCGTATTTTTAAGTACAAAAAGAAAAGGGATAATATATACCCTAGTACAGGTATATTAACTCCTTTTGGCTACAACATAATTTTTGTAAAATTAATTAATGTTACTCTTCTGTTTTCAAAGTTGTGTTATCAAGACATGTTATAAGCTCAATTCTGTGAACCTTGGATTGTTATTTTTATAGATCGATGAGCCATTTCCTTATGATCGCCTACCTAATAAGCTATATAGGACCCCCTTTAGCCCACAAAACTGCTGCCATTAGGCGAGGCATCGATTCGATAGGCATCCTGGGGTATCTGGTGCCATAATGTCAACAGCAGGTCCTCCGGTTCCCGTACATTTCGGTGTTGTGATGATTTAGCGGAAACCCGCTTTTCCAAGTCGAACCACAAGTGTTCGATTGGGTTCATGTCAGGTGAATTCGGAGGCCAGGGCATTAACAGAAAGTCACCAGCCTGTTCCTCAGACCACTCCTTGATGATTCAGGCAGTGTGACATGGGGCATTATCCTCTTGGTATTGCCATCACCAGCAGGGAAGATACACTGAAGTGCCAGAAAAACTGGTACAGACGAGCTTATGCAAAATACATAGCAAAGTCACCTACGCGCATACTCGGTCGCGTCCGCCAGTGCGTATATAAAGCGATAGACATCCTTGCCAGCTATCAGAGCTGTTTTCGGCATGAGAATGACAAGTAATAAAGATTTAAGCGGTTTTCAACATGGTGCCATAGTTGGCGCTCGTGAGATGGGCTATAGTATTTCGGAGGTAGAAACGAAGTTCGGATTTTCACGGACGACCATTGCAAGGGTGTACCGTGACTACAAGAATTCCGGCAAAACCTCCAACCTACGATACCAGTGTGGCCGTTAAAAGACATCGGCTAAACGTTACCATCGTCGGCTGTCAAGAATCGTTTCACGCGATAGGCGTGCAACACTCTCGCAGGTATCATCGGAATTCAATGCTGGAGCCTCAACAAGCATCAGCGTCCGGACTGTGCAACGTACCCTGCACGATATGGACTTTGCGAGCCGACGCCTAACTCGAGTCCCCTTGATGGGTGCACGACATGAGCTATGCGCTTCACTTGGGCACGGCAACACTGCTACTGGACACTTGATGACTGGAAACAAGTAGCCTGGTCTGATGAGACGTGTTTCCAACTGTATCGGGCAGATGAAAGGATTCGTGTGCGGCGCAAATCCCATGAAGCCATGGATCCCGCCTCTCAACAGGAAACTGTACCGGCTGTTGGGGGCTCCGTAATGGTATGGGGTGTGTTTAGCTGGACTTAACTGGGACCCCTGGTATGTCTACAAACGTCTGTGACCGGCCAACGCCATGTGTGCATCCTTTCTAACGAGGTACACCGCTTCATGTCCTGCATTCATGCTGATGGGTTGGGCCTGTTCCAACAGGGCAATGCACCTCCACACAAGTGTCGGGACCCCACATTATGGTTAGAGGAGCATTCATCTGAGTTTGGGATGTTGCCATTCCCACCCAAGTCCCCAGATCTTAACGTGATAGAACACATTTGGGATGCCATGCAGCGCGCTATCGAACACAGGAATCCGAGACCTCGAAATACACCCGAATTGTGGAATGCTCTGCAGGAAGTATGGTGTGCTTGCCTACAGCATATTTCCAGAAGCTAGTGGAGTCCATGCCCCATCGTATTTCTGCAGTCCTGCGCTCCCGTGGGGGACCTACCAAGTATTAGACTGGTGTACCAGTTTTTCTGGCACTTCAGTGTAGTTGCCATGAATGGATGAACTTGGTCCGCAGCGATGTTCAGATACCTGCCAGCTGTCAGGGATTGTGGTCTTGGGATAATGGGGCCTAAAGTGTCCCAAGAAAACAGTGCATCCACGTGTCATAACCTCTGTTGGTAATCGGCTAATTTGTGCTTGGCCGTCTACGTGATGCACCAGGAATCTTGATTTGTCAGAGCAGCCCACTTTCTTCCAATCATCCACGGTCTAATCTCCATGATCTTGGGCCCATTTCACGCTTTGTTGGCGATGACGTGCAGTGAGTATGGGGACCCGGCTGGGTTTTCGGCAGCGCAGGCCCATGCGCAGAAGGCTGCTGGACCGCCCCGGTGGCGTAGTGGCCTAAGCGATGGCCTCTGATCATTCGTCCGAAAGAGGTCCGGGTTGGAATCCAGGTGAGGCATGGATGTTGTGTTTGTCTTACGGCACTGGCTGCTTCCTTCCCTGGAACCAGTGACCCTAAATTAGGGACGGGTGACTGCTTATAGCCCATTGAATTGCTCACGGGGGTCATTAATCCTCCAATTAAAAAAAAAAAAAATGTTTCGAGAAATGTAACATTTACACAGGGTGGTCCATTTAAACCAGTATCCTGAAAAAACCTTACATTTTTGCAAGGGATTGCGCAAAGAACTTTTTTCAATAGAAGCAGCAACTCTTGAAGAATGAAAACCGCCACCGTGAAGAAGATTGTTCACCATAACTGTTAACTCAGTTCGTGATTTGTTTGTTGTTGCGTTGTCATTCACTTGCGTGCATTCGGAAACATGCAGTACTCTGTTCCAGAGCGTGTTTTTTAGTGAAATCGTATTGGGTAACCAATTCTGTCATCAAAACGCAACGAGCATTTCGAAGAGAGTTTGGAGTTTGAAAAGTGCCAAGCAAGTCAACAATTCTGTCGATGGCAAAAAAGCAAACCGGTTCTCTTCTCAGCGGTAGCGGTAGACATCACCCTCCGATGCCCCAAACGCGTGTGGACGATGTTTGGCGACGTTTACTTCAATCTCCGACGAAATCGTTGCGCAGATTAAGCCAACAGACAGGATATTCATACGGAACTTGTCAAAGGGCAGCAAAAAAAGCGAATATTCGACCATATAAAGTGAAACGTAATCCATCAGCTGCAGGAACCGGACAAGGGAAAGAGAGTAAGTTACTGCAAATGGTGTCAAAATTTTCTTAATTTGCGATCTGATATTCTCTCCATCGCATGGTTTACGGATGAAGCCTGGTTTTATCTGTCAGGCTACGTCAATTCACAAAACAGCAGATACTGGGCTGCTGAAAACCCACACGTTATGTGTGAAACACCGATGCATTCACAAAAAGTTGGCATATGGTGTGCAGTTTCGTCTTCGAAAATTATTGGCCCCATTTTTTTCTCTGAGACTGTCAACACTAATGTTTATTGCCGCATATTCAATGAATTTGTGGAACAACTTGATGACATTGAATTGACAGAGGGCTACTTTCAGCAGGATGGCGCTACGTGTCACA
Source organism: Macrothele yani (assembly GCA_039090855.1). Lineage (NCBI taxonomy): Eukaryota > Metazoa > Arthropoda > Arachnida > Araneae > Macrothelidae > Macrothele > Macrothele yani. The sequence goes on along the minus strand of CM077032.1, from coordinate 71,671,073 downwards.
CATCGAAAGTCTCAATGGAATTCATAATCAGCTTCTTTGATGACAGATTAATTTCAAAAAACATATGGCCTCCCCGATCTCCGAACTTAACTTCCCCTGACTTTTATTTATGGGGCTACTTAAAGGATAGAGTTTACAAAACCCATCCAAAAACATTGGATGCATTGCGTCAAACAATCACGACTGAAATTAGCAATGTTACTGCTCGTACTCTACATGAGACATCACTGAATATAGTGCGGCGTGTTCAACTGTGTTTACAAGAAAATGGAGGACAATTCCAACATTTGCTTTGATAAAATGATTCTCCAATACCACATGTGTAATTCTCAACTTACTGCATGATTTTGTTGTTAATTATAAAAAAAGTGATAAGTAAATCACATGGTACTGGTTTAAATGGATCACCCTGTATCATTGAAGTGCCAAAAGTCATGAGATAGCAGTATGCACATTTTTAACTGGCGCTGCCGTTTTATAGAGGCTTTGACGCACGCAAGACTTGTAGACTTCCTTTCAATTTCCATTGTACACTGGGCTGTTGATGTGAGTGAATATTAAACAGTGCTGCTATTAGGAACGTTTCGAACAAGACGAGCATTGACAAACACATACAGAGTTCTGGACATTCGATTAAATGGGACTCTTTGAAAATTCTCTCACAGCAACAGCACTGTGTAAAATGGAAATTGGAACAAAGTCTACAAATTCTAAGAAGTATCCCAATTAACAAACGTATCCCAATTAACAAACATATGGTATTACAGTCAAACCTCGATTTAACGAACTTCAAGAGACCAACAGTGTTGTATGTAAAATCGTGGAATTTGCTAAGTCGAGGAAGTCTTTCGAATGCAATATTCAAATTAAGCTAGTGTTTATAATAGGATATGTCAGCAGCTAAGTTCTCTTTCTTTCACTGAAATTTGAATTATTTATAGTACTTTTAATTACGAAATTTATTTTCAAAAATGTTATAGTACGTACATTTACTTTGCATGTTAAATACATAATTCGTAGATATAACATTTCTTTCCTCCAAGGGAAGGGAGAGAGCCAGTGCCGTAAGACAAACAAAACACTCGTGCCTCACCGGGATTCGAACTCGGACCCACCACGGACGAATGATCAGAAGCAATCACTTAGACCACAGCGCCTCCTCCGGGGCGGCATTAAATTTCAATATGCAGCATCAAAATTTAAGCATACTTCAAAATTGCGAGAAAAATATGATAGTTGATTTTTTTTCTGTGCTAGCTCCTTAAATAGCGATTTCAGTATTCTAAGCTGCATAACGAGTTTTGTTTAATTTGACCTGTAGATTTAACACTTAAGAAGAATAGAAGAAGCGCAATTTGGGGAAGAATTCCAGAGCTTAAGGAATGGGTACGTACAATGTGTGTCCCCTGAGTTTACAGAAAGCTATTGTTTTGTCTGTAGCTGAAAACAAGAATCTGCCAGGGTACCCAAGACTTCCTCCCCCACACCGCTTTTTTTTTTTTTCCTGCTTCCCACCCACATGCAAGAAAACGTTCCCCTGTTTCTTTGGAACTTGTTGGTCATTTGCTTCCCCCTATAAGAAGCGTACACTTGTTAGTCGCAGAAAAGGCGAACTGGTTTATGATTTCGTCAAGCTGTGTCGCAGATAGTGTTATTTGAAACGCTGGTTAACTGTATGAATGAAATTTCCCTGTTACGCGAGGCTCTCTAACTAACTTTTAATGTGAAAATGCTGGTTAACATATAGTTTGGTGGTTTAAAAAAATTTCAAAATGTTCGCTAAATTGAGGAAATTTGTTTTTTAAATCGGGAAACACCAAGCATCAATTTCTTTTTCTTTTGTTTATTGGAGGTTTAACGACCACCGTGAGCAACTCAATGGGCTATAAGCAGTCGCCTGTCCCTAATTTAGGGTCACTGGTTCCAGGGAAGGGAGACAGCCAGTGCCGTAAGACAATCACAACATCCATGCCTCTCCAGGATTCGAACCCGGACCCCTTTCGGACGAATGATCAGAGGCCATCGCTTAGACCACTGCGCCACCGGGCGGCGCATTAATTTCAATGTGAATAAATCCATGCTATAAAAAATGTACTTAAAATCGCGGTATTCGTTAAATCGCAGTCCGTTAAATAAGGGTTTGACTGTACCACTTGAGTGGCAGCACCTACTATCTTGAGTGAGTCCCAACGACAGGTTGGTGTGCAACCTGAAAATTTGACAAAAAAGTGATTTTTATGTCATCCTAGTAATGCTTGTTGTACATAATTGTGGAAATTGAAGGGTGAAAACTGAGCTACATATCAAATATTCTTGTTTTTCCTCATTATGATCAATACTACTGATGAGTAGATGTCTTAAACAGTTGCCGAGCTCATGTGGTGACAGTGTATTTTGTATATACCCTGCATAAGTAGTGTTATGTATTAGGTGTGCAACTTAATTCTCGGCCCCTAACCGCAAATGATCATAGAACGTTGGCAAATGCAAATAGCTGTGTGCGATAATGGCTGATTGCAGCGCCATCCAACAGCTTTCCAGGCAATCCTAACCACTCACAGCTGTAGTGACAGAAGGGACGAAAGTTGACGGTGAAAGCAATGTCGCTCGAGAAGCAACATTTGAGGCACTGCCTCCTGTTCACGTTTCAGCTGAAAAAAGTGCCGGCAAATGATCTGTGCTGCTTTGGGTGAGGCTGCTGTGTCCTGCAGTAGGTGTAAGAAGTGGTTCCAGCGGTTTAAGCAGGGAAATTTTGATCTCCGTGATGCAGAATGTCCGGGACAGCCACAGAAAGTTGACGATGAGGAACTGGAACAACTTGTGGATGCGGATCCCTGTCACACACAGTCAGAGCTCGCCCAGGAACTCGGAGTATCACGGCAAGCCATTGCAAAGTGCCTGCACAGGCTTGGACAGATTCACAAGGAGGGCCGTTGGGTGCCCTACCAACTCACACCTGCGAACAAATCTAGGCGCTATGATGTTGCCATGTCCTTGCTCTCCAGATTCAAGAAGAAGGATTTCCTCCACAAGATTTTGACCTGTGATGAGAAGTGGATCCTCTACGATAATCCTAAGCGGCGCAAATCGTGGGTTTATCCAGGTCAGCCTACCACCAGTACCGCCAAACCGAATATCCATGCCAGGAAGTTGTTGCTGTGCATATGGTGGGATCAGCGCGGTGTCGTACACTATGAGTTGCTCATACCTGGTGAAACGGTCAATGCTGAGCATTATTGTAAGCAACACATTCATGTGAGTGACGCAATAAAGGCGAAAAGGCCATACACCGGCAAGGGCAGAAGGTCGGTCCTGTTGCTTCAGGATAACGAGCATCCTCACACCGCGAAGACGACTTTAAATACGATCACCGACCTGGGATAGGAGATTTTGTCCCACCCGGCGTATTCTCCTGACTTCTCCCTGTCGGATTATCACCTCTTTCACTCCCTGCAACACCACCTGAGTGATACGCACTTCACTTCTGTCGAGGAGGTCCACACAAGTATTGATGACTTTATCAACTCGAAACAGCTCTCTTTTTTCCGCAGTGGCATTCGGTAACTCCCTGACCGATGGCTCAAATGTATTCAACACGACGAGGATTATTTCCCCGATTAGGTACGTATTCGATTTGCCGTCAACGTGTCGCGCCTGTGGCCGAGAATTAAGTTGCACACCTAATATATCTGCATAAAGGTTTCTAATTCAGTGGCCAGCGTACATGTAGCGGAGTTTCCACCGTTCAATTTTTACAAGCTGACACCTATGCATGTCTATGTGCGCAATGTAATTGTGTGTTGAAGCCTTGAACTCTTTTCACATTTTTTATGCTTATTAACTGTGTAGTTCATTGTAATAGCCAAATGAAAGCTTAAAATTTTCATTTTTAACAGGTATATCCTCTGAGCTACTTGTACCTCCTCGCAAAGCGAGTACTTTGCAGCGTGTTGGGTCATCGGGCTGCAAGCCCCCAACTCCAGTGCGGAGATCCTCCTCAATTACTGCCCCTACATCGCAGTCGAGAGCATCCACCGAGAATTTGTCCATCAAGCGTAGCGACTCCTCTTCCATCAGCTCGGGAGCAGGAGAAGTTAGGTATTCCCCAAATTTCTCAGAATTATCGAAGAACGGCAATAGTGTTCTACAAAACACATCACCTCCTGAAAAATACTTTTCCCACAAGCAAAGTGTGGATAAGAACAGGAGAGATTACCAAAGTACCTCAGACACGTACTCTGTTAACGGACGTGATAACGAAACAGAGAATAACATAGTTACAGACGTTTCCGATAGCCGTGCACGTCTTATACAGGACTTAAACTGCACCTTGCAGCAACAACGAAAGCTACTAGAGCGCAAGTCGAGCTTCAACGACGCTCCGTCGGTGCCTCCGCGCTACAGCTCCAAGCAAGATCGCTGCGAAACAAATAATCGCAATCTTCGCGAGTCGTGCATAGCTGAAAACACTCTCTACGGAACTATTGGAAGGTCGGAAGAGAGGAATCATTCTGGTGATAAAATTGGTGCTAGTAGGACCCTCTCGAAACAGGTGCAGCGGAAGAATTCGACGACGGAGCTGCCGTCCCATCGAGATTCGTCGTGGAATCCTAAGGAAGCCCCTGCTGTTCCGCAGCGCCACTCCTCGCAGTTCTCTTCTCCTATCAAGCTGTCCGCTCCGGCCCAAGAGCACGAAGACAAATCTATTAAGCAGTGTTTCATGGCTGCCCTTAATGCCAAACTCGCTCATCAGCAGCAGCAGCAGCACACCAAAGCCGAAGAAGATTCCCGTGCGCCCCACCGGCACTCGAGGAATAATAAAAATGCGATCTCCAACCACTGGCCTCCGGGGAACACGCGCTGTCGCGAATCCCTGATGGACCAAATAAAACGTGGCACCACGTTGAGAAAAGTGTCCTGCAACGACCGTTCGGCACCAAGGTTAGCGTGACAGTTGCACATGGTTTTCATTTGCCACATTTAGCCTTTGTACGACAGTATGTGTGTGTGAGCTTTTGATCATTTTGCATAGACATTCTATGTATCATTCCATGGTGCATAAAGTGTTCTTGTCTCTGTTTCCTATATATATTTTCAATTTTTTTTTCATTAGTTTCTTATATTGAATATGTTGAGTTTGTAGAAAATATTTACTGAGGTAAGTATAGATTTTGAGAGCTTTTATTATTTATGTAAGTCTCTTGTTTGAAGTGTTTGTATGTATGTCTTGTGGAACAGTTGGTTGTGTAAAGGCAAGACAAACTGGATCTCTTGTTTGATTTTTGTTGTTGTGAAACTTCTAGTGGAAGTCATTATATCTCATGTGATTCTATCATAAAGTTCACATACAATTACGTGACCACAAGGTTCTTCAGGAAGACGCTTTAACACCTGTAAATTCTGTTTTAAACGTTCTGTAAAATGGATACAGTCTGTGGTGGTGCATTAACTTATTCAATTAAAATATAAATCGGTTAGAAGTCCTAAAGATGTTACTTACGGAAGTGCGTGTTCAGTCCAACGTCAGTAGTTATTGAGTTTCTTTGTCCAAAGTCGTATCTTGCTTCAATATGGTCTGTTGTTAGGGTTAGTTCGAGAGCCATTTCTTTATAAGTTGTACCCTACTTCGGATATGTCCAGATGTTAGGGCCAGCTCCGCTCTGGCCGTGTCGACATCACACCGAATGGGCAAAGGCCTCCAGATAATAATTAAAGATTCTTGAGTTAAGAGTTACTATTTACATACAACTTCAAGTTCCACGTCGTACTTGGCCTTTTAGGGCTATCTCGTCAATGCTGCACTCTCTTGGAAATGCTGAGGAAGTCTTCAAAGTTTGGTCAGGTTCATAAAAAATTTAAAAGCTTTAAAAGGTTCCAGTTAAAATCGTTATATACACCACCTCATACCGTCCACAGTCTCAATCACTGGATGCTCTGTGTGACCTGACACTAGATGGCATTGGCAATGGGTTAAATGGGGAACATGCGCACTGTGGACACGAGACTTTCAGATAGCAGACTTTGACAGAAGGTGTGAAGTCTCCGTTGAAAATGCCAGGGTGGAGCCTAGGTGAAACGTGCGTCCGGTGATTGAGACTGTGGACGGTATGAGGTGGTGTATATAATGATTTTAACTGGAACCTTTTAAAGCTTTTAAATTTTTATGAACTTGACCAAACTTGAAAACTTCCTCAGCAATTCCAAGAGAGTGCAGCATTGACGAGATAGCCCTAAAGGCCAAGTACGACGTGGAACTTCAAGTTGTATGTAAATAGTAACTCTTAACTCAAGAATCTTTAATTATTATCTGGAAACCTTTGCCCATTCAATATGTCGATACAGCCAGAACTGAGCTAACCCTAACATCTGGACATATCTGAAGTAGGGCACAACTTACAACGAAATGGCTCTCGAACTAACCCTAACAACTGACCATATTGAAGCAAGATACAACTTTGGACAAAGAAACTCAATAACTACTGATGTTGGACTGAACACGTACTTCCGTAAGTAACATCTTTAGGACTTCTAACCGATTTATATTTTAATTGAATAAGTTAATGCACCACCACAGACTGTATCCACTTTATAGAACGTGTAAAAGAGAATTTGCAGACGTTAAAGCGTCTTCCTGAAGAATTCTAGTGGAAGAGTTTTTGATAAACTCATTTTGTTTTGTCTTATTTTGTAGCAAGTTATTAAGTTTTGTGTTGTAGTTACATGCATCTTAGACTTATACAGCAGAAATTCAGCAAGTCGCTTCCTCGCCACTTTTCATGAAATGCGTATCCTTTTCCTGAGATTGGGTTGTGTAATATAGAGCCCTGCAGAGGCAATATTTTTAGGCCGGAGCCTGGCCCGTTCCCACCCAATTAATGTCAGGCCCAACCCAGCCCTGCCCGGTGTTTTTTTTTTTTTCATGGCCTGGCCATTCAGGTCCATCATAGGTTTCATTTGCGTAACTGTCATTTGCTTTAACACAGACGGTATTTGTACTGTAACTTTTTGGACTAACTCGAAACTCGTGTAAAAAGAGGGCATAAGTAAGTTAACTAACCCACCAGTAACCAGAAATACGGCAAATGCAATAAATAGTATTAAGTGAATTTAAGTAAAGTATCGTCGTTTCATAATGGAACCCTTCGTAGGGTCAGATCACTGTTTATACGAGTCAAGTACTGTCTTCTTTGACACTTTTGCCCAGAACATAATGTAAATTGATGCTGAGTTACACACACGCACACGCAATAACATGCTTAATGGTTAATAGTTAATACAACAAACTCTGGTATGCAGAATATGATTCCGTTCTGTCAGCCCGACGTCTTTGATTTTAATTCTTCAGGTTTAGGATATAACTCCCAAAATCCAAATGTAACACAATTTTCCGATTGTTTTGCTCCTCGAACCTCTAATTTACCCAACCCAATATTCATCCATATTTAAAACAGAGCAAGTAGCAAATCAAAATTATAAAGACAGAATAGTTTACTAGCACTTATTAAAGCTTTAAATGATTCCTCTAAATGCAAATCATCGTATGGAGCAAGTGTTTTTCCGGTGTAAACTTACGAAATAAATGGAACATGGATTCAAAGGGGAGTTTGATTGCCAAAGACGAAAAGATGCGCGCAAAATAAACAAATAAATAAAAAATAGCACAAGGTGGGAGAGAAGAATGATTGCGAGAAACAAGAAATATGATCACGGGAAGAGAAAGACAGAGACTTCAAAAACGGAATGACGTAAATTTATCAACAACCTGACTACACGGTATGCATGCAAGTGCAGGCCTGTCCAAGCCCACCTATGAAATTGTAAGCCCGACCCGTAAGTTTTAAATTACAGGCTGGCCCAGCCCGTGCAGGGCACTAGTGTATTATAAGCAGGGGCAGTGGCAGCTTGTGGTTTAGCAAGCGAGTGGAGCACATGTAGGAGAACTGATATATTAATATTTGTGTATACTTCACGATGGTATTAAAAGTACCTCAAGAAACAAGTTAATAAAATCATGCAATGCATTGATTTTGCTTTACACTATGGTGCCAACAATCCATGATGGCACTTAAGTCGTGAAGTTATAAGAAATAGTATGTGTGACCCAATCTGCTGAATGGATGTTATTTACCTATGAGGACATGAGATCATATTGTGAGAGGCAATGAAGATGCAAATATCAATAAATATTGGATTGTTCGCACCCCCATAGCAGAATCACGGCGTCGTACGTCGCAGATTTTATTTTGGTCCTGCAGGCAAAAACGGCCTCTGCAGAACCCTATCAACTCTTTTCTCCCGATCATTGACACCAGATTTTTGTCTTTTGTTGGAATTCCATCTTTCAGAACTTTCTGAAAACGGAAGTTTGACGGAATGAAGATTTCTCTCATAACGTTAATTCTTCTTTTCTCTCGTAACATTAATTCCTTTTTTTCCAGTTTTGTTGTCAGATATGATTTTATTGCCTAAACGTCTATGTTGCAGTTTGAAAACAGAAGCGAAGAATTTCTGAAAACTGAAGTTAGACGCTGTCTCGTTGTTTTAAATTCTTTTTCTCGCGATGTTCTCTCTGTCCTGTGTGGTTTTTAAGTATAATTTTATTGTGTAAAACGGAGGAAAATTTTTCGAAAACGGAAGTTGGACGTAGTAAAAATTTCTTCTATAATCATAAAATGGAGGTTTTTTTCGTTTTTCTTTGTGATGTTTTCTCTGCACTGTAGTACCCTTTATTAATCATTTATTCATAATTCAGGTACATAAATATTTGCATTTAGGTTCAAAAATGGAGAAAGTTATTTCGAAAACGGAAGTCGGACGGGGTGAAGATTTCTTCCTGTTTTTTTCTAGCGATGTTCCGTTTGCCCTGTATTGTTGTTAAATATAATTTTATTCCATAAATCTTCATGTTTCAGCTTCAAAATGGATGTAAAACTCGAGGTGCAGATGCCAGTGCACTTGATTCTAGTCATCATTGCACTTGCTGTAGTATCTAGGTTAGGATTTTATTTTATTTTTGTAGGTAGAAAAAGTGTAAGGGGGGACCAGTTCTGTCTTACACTCTGTCTCCCTCTTTCTCTCTCTCTCTCTCCCTCCCTCCCTCCACCTTTCTCTGTCTTCTTTTTATTAATTTCGACCTGCACAAATTTTTGTTTTTCGCATCTAGTAGTTATTTTGACCAGTGACCGACCACCTGAAGATTATTTTGTAGCACCATGATATCTGTCGCAGACTGATCAGGAATTTTCTGCTATGGGGGTTTGCACCGTAGTGTAAAGCAAACCTCGGTTGGTAATCGAGCGATCTGGGGTTCAATCCCAGCGGTGTCGAAATATGATTTTTCGGTTGCTGTGTGTTAATTAAAGAAAAACGTGGGAAGAGCGATGACTTTGTCTATTTACATTGTCTCCACCTATTTTGAAGACTTTCACCATTTCTCATGCCCTTTGGATTTATTAGCTATAATTAAATAGCTTGTACCGTTAAGCCCCACCAGATGGAGCTGTCTCAGTTGCTGAGGCCATCCCTACGGATTTGTGAAGTCAGATGCTGACAGATAAACACACATAGCTCCATGGATTGTTGGCACCATAGCATAAAGCGAATGCACTCGGCTAGTTATCAAGAGACCTGGGGTTCGATCCCAGTGGCGTCGAAATACAATTTTTTGGTTGCTGTGTGTTAATTAAAGAAAAACGTGGAAAGAGCAATGACTTTGTCTGTTTACTTCTGAATTTTGTAGGCAAAATGTCGAAAATCTTTCACACCAGTAGTAGAGCCTGAAATTTCTTCTTGTAAACAATAAACATGAGAAGCAGGCACAGTATTTTTTATGTCACTGCCACATATACATTCGTTTTTATTATATATTTTGGAACTGAGATTCCTAATTTGCTCAGTATTTTTTTTTTATCTTCGTAATTTAAGATCTGGTGTAGATCTATCCATTTTTTAATTTCCAGTTTCTCTTCCAACAAACGTGAGGAGAACAGGAATGTTTCACATAATGAACAGTATTCATGATTTAGAAGGCAAACATTTAGATTCTCATATTTCGTTATTAATATGAGGATATTAAGCCATCGCTGTATCTTTTCCACCAGTGAAACGGAAGAATGGCATTAAAATAATCTGGTAACCAATGCAAGACACAGCAGTGAGCAATTACATTTTTGCCCGGGAACAAAACAAGAATGGGCACCGTGGAAGTGTGCTCCCATGCTTTTCTGCAAAGTGTATAACTGCACATGCTCAAATACCCCTGAGCTGGAGCTGCACGAGATTGCGCTCATGGGAGGTTGAATTCAAGTTTGTACATGAGCTGTGAATGGAGAACCTTGGATGTTTAACTGCAGAGAAATACAAAATGTTTTCTCTGGCATGATGCTGCTTTTTAGAACACATAATAACATATTATTTCAATATATTTTTAGTGTAATCTTCGCACTCAGAATTTTTTTTTAATTGTAAAACTTCTTGTTAATCTAATAAAATTTCTTCAAAAATAGTGGATAGGGGAGCACATGCTGCTATAAATGAGCTGCCACTGAATGGGGGTCAAACTTTCATATTTTTTCACTCCCCCCCCCCCCCCAATTCAACTCGCTAGTCCATAACCAACTCCCATCCCTCCGCCGTCTCCCTAAATCATTTTTTCGATAATCATCCAAATTGGCGCACTAGTTTTTATGGATTCTCAGCTGCTCAATGCATTTGCCTTCACATATCATTTTGTTTTACTGCTTAAACAAGCACTTGCTATTTTTGATTCACATAACTTCGTCAAAAATATGCCAACATTCAGTGGGAAAGCTGTCTTCTGGTTTATTTACACTTGTGCGACTATTGTAGGTGACTGTTACATGGTTCATGCGCGTCCTGGAAATCCTGGAAAAGTCCTGCAATTCCATTTTGTCCTGAAAAAGTCCTAAAATTCTGTTACATGTCCTGGAATTTTATCCATTCGTGCCTTTCTGTCCTTGCCCGATGTTTTGTAGTTTAGGATTTTTCTACTGACATAACCCTTGTCTGACAAATTTTCCACCCCACCCCCTGCAAAATGTGGGGGGGGGGGGTTGGTTTTCTTATCTGTTAAAACTGAAACTGCGTTATTAGCATCTTTTGCATCGTGCTTATGCTATCACTTTGTCTGTCTGACCCGGGGAGACCATATCTCTGCAATTATTAGTTCGATTTGTAAAATTATTTTTGTGTTGGGAAGCTTAAAATGTGAAAATGATGATCCATGCGTTCTGGTTCCATTTTTTTTTTCAATGCACAACTTCGCCACTAGAGGGCACAAATGGAGATCGTATTGAATTTAAAATGAATTTTACTTCATATATTTGTTTCTAAATTTCCAATTGAATTTTTTTCCCCTTTCAATGACATTTATATCGAAGACTATTTTAGTTACAGTCCCTTTTTCAAATAATGCAGAAATTTTCCGCTGGGGGGTGTAATGGTGAATCGCGATTTTCCCAATATCTCTGCTTCTATAAAAGTCCGATTTCAAAAATTCTTCCTGCGTCGGATACAGCTCTTGAAGCAAATGTTTTGCATACAATTTCTCATTTTTGGTAAAGAATGGTTTGGCCGCCAGGCGGCCTAAGTGTTTGTTTTTGCTTCTGATGTATTTGCTACAAATTCTGACCTGAAAACTTGATTGAAAAAATTCCTCTGTGAACCGATACCGCTCACCTCGAAATTTTTTTTTAAAATACCTCCTGCTTAAAATAGTGCATAATTTTCCCACTAGGGGGTGTACACGTATATCTTATTTTTGTCCATATCTATGTTTCTAGGAGTCCGATTTGAAAAATTCTTTCTTTGTTGGAGAGCATTTTTGATGTGAAACATTTGTCATATAATTTCAAATATTTTTTTAATGCACAAGTGCGCCACTAGAGGGCGTAAGGTCACTTTTCCGTTTACAGCAATATCTGCTGCACTAAAAACCCAAGTTTCTGATTAGCTGCAGCGGACATCATTTTTAACATTCTGCATTCTGAATTAAGTTTGCCCAAACATATAGGAAGTTGTTTGTTGTATTTTACACGTTGAACAAACCTATGGTTTCACTATATTTTAAGTAAAAACTTTTGGATTGTATGTCCTGGAAAAAAATCCAAAAGTCCTGGAATTTTGTGATTGAAAAAGCGTATGAGCCATGCTGTTATTATCTATAGCTTCAACCCTACCCACAGCTGGGGGTATAATTGATAAAAGGTCATAAAACTTTCATAATTAACATAGGAAAACCTGGGAACTGTATACTTTTTTGCAACACACCTTATCATGTCTACGTAAATATGACATGATTGCTGATGCATTAATAAATGATGGAATGAAAGCAAATCAGTCAAAAAGCAAACTTCACGATATTTTTCTTACTTTCTGCCAGTTATATCCCCAACTGTGTTGCCCTCCCACAAGGTGGGGGGGGGGGGGGGGGAGTGCACCTATGGACAATAACTACATTAAAAGTTAAATCAATGAAGGAAGAAATATTCCTCATAATACATGGGAAGTCGATAGAAATATTCAAAACAAATGAAATATAAATTCTGAATGTGCTTGTAACATTTACTGTTCATCCATTTAAAACCTCTCAGAAAACTTGAAAATTTCATTGCCCTGGTGCAGAAATTGAGCCTGCATCTCTTGTGATGCTATTATTGGAATCATTTCACTGTATTCCATGTAACCACTTCCTTCAGAAAACTTCAAAATTGTCGTTGTCCTGGAGCAGGAATCAAACCCACACCTCCTGATTTCAGGTCAAGCATGCTAGTCATTACACTTCCCAGAACTAGAAAATTCCAAGCAACTGAACTTAACGACTAGCATGCTCAACTGGAAATCGGATGGTTCGTTTTCCGCTCCAGGATGATGACATAGAATACTGTGAAAATATGCCAATAATAGCATTAAAATGCCTGTCACGTGTTTATGAAGAATTATTTCTTCACGGAAATTCGTTTTCCAATTGTATATGACTGCATCTCCCGATTCAATTCCCAGGAGCAGGTTCGATTCCCGCTTCAGAGCGATGAAGTTTTCAAGTTTTCTGAGAGGTATTACATGGATGACTATTAAGTTTTACAAGCAAATTCAGAATTTATATTCTGTTTGCTTTAAATATTTCTACATTAAAAGTGTTCACTGCACCTAGCATTTAAAGGAACTGTTTTAAACTTGTTTTGTAACCTTTAACCTATTATATTCCCACCCACAGCTGAGGATATAATTGGATAAAAAAAAAGTTACAAAATGTCTCATAAATTGCATAGAAAGACCTGGAAACTATCTACTTTTGTACAAAACGTCTTGTGTCTCTGAGTACGACATGGTTGCCAATGTGATAACAAATAATGAAATGAATTTGAATCAATCTAAAAGCAAATTTGATGATATTTTTTTGACCTACCAGTTGTATTCCCAACTCTGAACTTTCTCCCATAGCACCTAAAACTGTTGAAAGTGTTCACTGCATATTGTGGTATAACCATGTTTCAAAAACTGGGGGGGGGTCCGATCACACATTGTATGTATACATATATATACAATATTATATCATTATCAATCCACTGCTGGATGAAGGTCTCCCCAAAGTTCTTCCACAATTGTCTGTCTTGAGCCTGCCTCTTCCATGCCACTCCGTCATGCTTTCGAATTCCATCCATCCATCTCCCATGGGACCTTTTTCTGTTCCTCGGAATCCAGTCTAAAATTTTGGTGGTCCGTTCTTCTGGCAACATGTTCGTACATACTGTGTAAGATAGTTTGTGACCCCTCCTCGCCCTACACGCACACACACACACACACACACACACATGCAGGGGAGCAAAGCAGTTTGCTGAGGCGCGATCTAACGGGCATGACATAGGCGACTCTGTTGACGAATTGTGGAACTTTGCGAACACAACTGTAAAACTATGATAGATGGTACATAAATGTAAATTACAAAGTTGTAGAACTGACTTTGCTTATTGGGAATCAATATTGCTGTTTTATTAAGTACACATTACACATGTGTTTGCATTCTACAAAAAATTACAATCTTATATTATTAAATTTAGTTGGTTCACATCATAAAGTGCGCATTGTATCATTATATTCCCGAAAAAATTAGGGGTTCCTTCAGAGGCGGTTCGTCATTAGGGGCCAGAGGGTCCGGGCCCCTCCTAAAAATTTCTATTTCTAGAAATATATATATATATATTTTTTTCCCCCTGATTCTTATTTTTTCTCTTAACTACATGGTGATCAACCTTTCCCTTCAAAAACCATTACCTAAGGGAAAAGTTTCCTTCAAAAACGAAAAACTAATTCCTGAGGAAAGAGATCACGTTCAGAGTGTGAGGTTGTCGGGGCCAGCTCCAACAGGCCCCAGTAACATCACTACGCAAGCGAAGAGGAGACTATTTCCTCCCCATCTCATTTAGTATGAAGACCTACATACAACACTGTCTTAACCGCGTGTGCAAAAAAGCAGATCTGGCCCCGCGCTAATTTGATTGGCCGGGAGAGTATTCATTTCCTTAACGCCGTGGGTTGACAGAGAAGCTTACCCCGAGCAAGCTCAAGGGTGGTGGAAGATTTTCAAATGCCTTAGCAAAGTTCAGTTACTTGTTTTTTTCTGTGTGTGTCTTCTCTCTCTCTCTCAGTGATGTGTTGTTCCTTTGTGTCGTGACTTTTTTGCTTGTCGAGTACAATGAATGGAGTGGATATTTTGTTAATATCTCTGTTCTTTGCTTTAAATCTGGAAGAAAAGCTTCATTTATAAAAACTCAGTGCTTATCACCTCAAGAATTTTTAGTTTGAGCTTCACTTAAAAAAACACAGTGCTCATCAGCCCAAGAATTTGAGTCGAAAAGCTTCACTTAAAAAAAACTCTGTGCTTATCAGCCCAAGAATTTGAGTTTCCAAGAGTATGAAGTTTACAAATGCTTTTCAGAACTAATTTCTGTTTTAACTAAGATGATTTTCTATGTTAAAAATAAATAAATAAAGAGAAAACATGCAAGTATAATTTGCACATGAGTACATATGTTTTTAGGTTTCACAAGTTCTTTAAAAAAAAGGTTGAACCTTTCAAATAATGCAAATGGTAGTATGGTACTCATTCTATATGGGACGAAATTCATGAAACGTTCCCTCCCTGCATATATTTGGAGTTATTATTTTTTCACTACATTTTTTTATCCTGTAAATCATATTCCTCAATTGAGAAATCTGAAGAAACACAAAGCACAACTAACATAAATTAATGCTCATATGTTTTAAGGTAAACATTTTATTTAAGGAGTTTTAACATTTTTCTGTTAATAATTATGCATTCTATTCTCAGGAAAATTTTTCGTGTGCAATGCAATAGTTGACACATTCCTACCTTATTTGGGCATTATTGTGAGTCAAGGGGGTAAACAGAGGCAGAGTAAAGGAATCTTGGGGGTGTGGGGTGGTGTGGGGTCTGAATAGTTGGCCTAATAATGACAGTTTTTTTTTATTTCATTGACTTCGGCTACTGGCCCCACCTGTTTCAGTTGCCACGAGCCGCCACTGGGTTCCTTTATCAATATCGGGATCCCCGACTTTGAAAATCCCAACCCCCAGTGGTTACGCCTATGTTCACATAGCATTCATAGGAACTGTTTCGGGTAGGTGCTTACCATGTTTGCCAGCATGGTTAAAAAGCCTGGTTCATTCAATCGTGATCCAATTGCTATTATGCTATCAACATTGAAGCTGATGTTTATCATAAGGATTAAGAGTTCTCAATTTGGGTACCACATCCCCCCACCGCTTTCTTTTTCGCTCTCTACAAAAGCATAAAAATGAGAAGTTCTGCTGTATAAAAATGCATTTAGTGGGTCTTACTGTAAAGTTTCATGTGTTTTGCCAAGAAATCGTTATGCAAGAGTTACGTATTATCTTTTCCATAGATAAGAGAGAAGTCGGTATTTATGAAAAACTTGGTATGTAGATTAAGTTGTTGGTGAAATATGAAAAGTTATTTTGGAGCTCCAGTTTGTTTTGTTTGGCTGTATGTGTCATTGAAAACCACCCCTGTTTTGTAAACTTGTATATGTAATAAATAAAACCTTCACACTTCTGTTGTTTCATCACCTGCATAAATCTATTTATGGTCTCGTTTATCATTGGCTGCTCGCAGTGTTTCATACCTAGTAATTATGACCAAGACAAGTGTGACCAATTTTTTTAAAATTTGATGCATGTTCTTTGCCATTTATAAAGTATTATTGCACTAAAATGCTCTTATATTAATAAGGCAGGGAAAATACATGCATGTGCATGTTGTTGAAGAACATGCACACGCATGTTTGCACGAAACTTAACAAGTATTATTGGTGTGGGTAATAAAGGGTTACTCATTGTACTCCTTTTTATAGGACTTCTCCCACAGATATTTTTAAAGCTTGTGTGGGAAATGGTCTTTTAACAAAAAAAAAAAAAGTATTTTTAAGAATATTGCAGTTACTTTATCTGTTGATCTTGTATGATGATTACTATAAAATTTGGCGACCAAAGTTCCAGGCTCTTAATTAAGTACCATAATTTTCGTCGTATAATCAGCGGATTATCTGCTAAGAATGTTTAAAATGTAGGTTCTGCAAATTATACGCCAAGACGGATAATACGCCGATTTAAAAAAAAAAAAAAAAGAGAGAGAGAGAACATTACGACCCTTCGATTTTTAAAAAAATCTGCAGCGTAATTGTGCAGGGGAGGGGGTATAATTGGAAAAGGAACTCCCTCAGAAGAATTATTCTTATAAAGTACAGAGCGGGGAGGTGGAAGGAGGAATGTCGTAACGAAAGATCAGGCAAGTTGTGGGGAGAAACAGCGGGGGTCATTTTGAATCGTTGAGAAGTACAACTCTGACTGTTGTGCCATCTCTGTTTTTATAAACCAGCCAATGAAAGTACGCACTGCGTTTGCTGAACGAACCTAAGCGTTCCTCCTTTCAGATCCCATGTGCGCTGCCTTGTGTTTATTTTGTCTTTCGCCATTTTGACCAACATCATTGCTGCTATTTTCCGTCATTGCTATTCATGATGTCTTTGTAAAGGAAACATTTCAGTTACACTGCTGAATTTAAACAAAGGGGTGAACACAATTGAGGATATGATCGTGTTACTGCACGATAGTCTTGAGAAGGTCAGAAAACAATCGTGCAGTAACATGCGGAAAGCCACTGTACAGTCTAAAACGTAAACAGATCCGTCGGTAAATTCCGCAGGAGAATTCACGGAAGTTTTTTATTGGCCCACGTATAAGCCAATCCCCCAACTCTGAAAGCAGGATTTCCTCCAAAAATTTTCGACTTATATGTGACTACATACGGTATTTCTGTGACTTGTTCTGTATCAGCCTTTCATCATTGGTAAGGTGTAATGCAATACTCTGGTGCGGCATCTGCGTGATCTATGGATGCCACACCCTTTATCTGTCCGGAGATGAAAATATGAAAAAGTAACCTTTAAAAATGAATTTCTTCATTTAATAAAATCGTGGGTTTTTTTTTTTTTTTCTCTTACTTCTTCGGACTCCTGGGTCATTATGTGAGCGACTTTTCTGTCGGAAATTCCACTTCCAGTTCGGCATCTATGATGTGCGGATTATACGGCAATTTTTTTCCCTGAATGTCACAGTCAGCGAGTTATACGAAGGGGTAAAAAAAATTATTTGTGAATTTCGCGGTCTGCGGATTATACGCCAGTGCGGATAATACAACATAAATTACGGTACATACTACCTTTATGGTTTGATGTAATATTTTGATTCTGATAGAAGTGTTTTAATAGTATATGTGGTAACATTTTTATGCAGATAGAGAGAAGTTAGAAGTTACACAATGGGAATCAGAAATTTAGTCTTTCTCTCTCAAGTGTGGTATCAGGAAAAAACTAAAATCAGGAGGAGCAAACAATTAGGATGGGAATACAAATTCAGAACAAGACATCAGGTTCTCGTGCGGAAAGAGTCAATCATAAGAGTTTAAGGTAGCACACTTAAGAGCACGATAATTAAAACAGTACGCAAGCTTCTGATGAAGTGAAGAACTTAATGTATAAGTTTAAAGATTAAAAATGAAGCCATAAGAACTTTCGGTCTTCCTAAAGACCATCATCAGATGGAAGCCTTTTACTTCCATCTGAAGATGACTTTAAACTTTTATGACTGACAAATTCAGAAGTTGTAATTCATTGAAAAAAAGTTCTCATGATTAAAACTCTACACGACTTGTTTCATCAAGTCACTGTTGATGAAACATGGTCACATCACTATGAGCCAGAAATGAAACAACGGTTCCCGCAGAGATGGCACTCGAGTTCTCCATGGCCAAAGAAATCCAAGACTCAAAGGTCTGAAGAAAAGGTCGTGACAATGTTTTTTTGGGGGGATTCAAAAGGCATTTTACTGGCTGACTATCTCCCGCAGGGCCAAACAATAAATGCTGAATACTATTCGAACTTGCTGTGGCGATTAAAGGAGGTGCTGAAGGGAAAAAGGTGAGGAAAACTGCGGAAAGATGTTCTCTTTCTGCGAGACAATGCGCCGGCTCCCAAGGCTGGCAAGACAATTGATGTTTTAAGGTTTCTGGGGTTTACGTGTACAGACTATCCACCCTACTCATCAGACCTTGCTCCATCGGACTATTTCCTGTTTCCAAACCTTAAAAAAAGTTTGAAAGGGAAGCATTTTTCGAATGATTCGGAGGTGATATGAGCTGCAGAGCAGTATTTGAGTGATCAGACTTCAGAATTTTTTTTTTTTTTGGAAGTGTTAAAGAAACTTCAGAAATGCTGTGCCAATTGTGTTGAACTTCGGGGTGAATATGTGGAATAGTTTCATGGCTCTAGCCCATTTCCTTCTTGGTGAGGCCGAGAACTTATCAGCATCCCTTTGTAGTAACCTGTTCTCAGCTCCATTGTTTATGCAAGTTGTGAGATTTTAGCATATATTGCTATTACATATTACTTTTTAAAACAAATCTTCACAAGATAAATTGCAACAGGGAAAGTTGGGAACGACATTCCACAAATTGTATTTCACATTTGTACATATGTTACTGAGATTGAGGGAATCATGACATAGATTCCAAGATATACAATGGAAAAAGTTTATCCTTCAAATAATTTTAACCAAATGTTTTAATGAACATTTAATTTTAAAAAAAAAGTGAATTCTAGATTTGCCTGGGCTTACTTCTAACATATCACAATTTAGAGGGGAGTTTTATGACTTCCATAGGGATTTATAAGATAGGAGCTTACACATCCTAAATAAATTCTAAATATCAGTATTTAATATAAGTATTTGGCTTTGAACATGCATCACGTTCCCCAAACACTTTAATAATTTTGCTGATATGTAGTTGTATAGTGAATCACCTATCACCTTTTTGACTTGCCCTATAATATTTGTACAGTGAGTATTGTGGAATATTGTGCATTTAGTAAACTTTTATAAATATTGTTTGTAATATCACTGATTAGTCACAAAAAATGTATTTATAGTGCTCTGACAATGTGCATCCCTTGCCAGATTTCTTCTGCCTGATACTAAAGACAGTATTAATTCTTGAATCTTTTTTTTTTTATTTTATGTTTACTAGACTAGAAACTTCATTTTGACACTGAAATTTTGGTCTTCAGTAACATTTTTTTTTTTTGTCATTTATAGCTTTCTCTTTTCCTACTATCTTCAAAAAATACAAAATTTCAAAAGAATTGCAGAAGAAAATTGTGTTTTCATGGTAAATATGCTTTTGCATGTTTTGTGAGCACTGAAAGATCCATATTATAGCAGTTACATTGCTTAAAGGTGCTATTTTGTTCGTATTTGAAACCACTGCCATAATAACTTAAACTTGATGATTAAATTCTCCTTATACATAATCATCTGTTAGTTTTAAACTTTAATCAAGATTGCATTTTCACTTTCTATTGTAGTGTTGGGATTTTTTTTTTTTTTTTTTTTACCACACATATTTTAATTACACGAAGCTTTAGTTGTGGTATTTTACAGTTGCCTAATTTTGAATTAAACACATCCCATCATTAGTGCACTTCCAAGTAAGTAAGTGTTTTCATTCCAAGGTTAAAACCACCATATCTGGTCATTTAAATTGACTCCTTTTGTTCTTCAATCTCCAGTTCTTTCACTTTTCTTCTGAAAAAAGATGGAATTCCTGAGCAGTCACAATATATTGTATGTTCTGTGTTTTGAACATATCAATTTAACGCTGTTGTGTTTCTGATATTCTTTATTGTCTTTCTTCAGTAGTTTCCATTCAATAATGGGCTGCCACAGTCCAAAGTAGGATTTTCAGCCAGAAATACACCGGATTGGGTGGCCAGTCCAAAGCCAAGGTAGAAATTGGTGAGGCAACCATCTGAGACATCTCTGGCATCTGGGGCTGATTTCTCCTAACTCATTTATATTATTAACCCTGAATTAGATGAGCAACAGTGTGTGATCGAATTCACAACTGTGGCTTAAACACATGGGCATGATGCCAGGGAATTAGCCAACTGCACCATGCCAGTGGTAGTATTCTTTATTGCTGTATCATATATGCCAACTAGTGCTGATTTTTGGTTGCTGTTACCAAAGTATGGAAATATGCTGATGAAATTACGGAAAATCACCATTTGATATTTCTGATATCGAAAGCAATTTTCTCATCAACTTATATATGGATGCTCCTCCAGCATTCGTTCTCCCCTAAGCACTTCTTCTCTGATGTTTTCTCTGCTGCACATGCTCTGTCATACAGAAAAGCGACACAAATTGGTTGTGCAATTGTGAAGGATGAAACTTTATAAGCATGAAACTTTAATAAATCTCTCGTGGAGCTTTGCAATCGAGAGATTTATTTCTTCCTGCTTCACAGTCAAGATGATTTCCTCTTCAAGATTTTAGTTTTTTTTTTTTTTTTTAATTCGGCAAGGTTTTAATTCATTTTCATATTTCATTGTTGTTAAAGGAATTATTTACCTTCATTGTAAAAATTCATCTTGTTCAATTTTATCTGGTGCAGATTTTACAATATCATGAATTTTATTTTTCTGAACTTCACAATTGAAATAAGCTCACACTCTTTGAATGAGTCGGATACTTGCAAATTCTTGTGAGTAAATACATTACAGGCGTACATATGAAGCCCCGACAGCCACTACGAATATTATAAGTACATATATAGTTCATTGTTTCTTTATTTCAATTGCCGATACTATGCCTCATACGTATCTAACATCATTTAATAATCTCCCGATTGCAGAACTTGCATAACGTGTGAAACAGTAATGACGGACATTTAATTTCAATAAAGTTACATTGTCCAGTATGTTTGGATTTCTAGCGACAAAATCCTGAAACCACCGACAATACGTGAATCTCTTTACTTGATTGGTCGGTTGCAATTCCTGCACAACTGTGATGCCGTATGGATGGTGCTTGCCATCTTCGGCAACCCTTTGGAATGTGCATTTGGAAGTTCCCATTTCTTGCCCCAGTTTCCGCAAGGACTTCGTCAGTGAGGCCAACAGTCTTTGTGTAACATCCTCCACTGTTGCCTGGAACATCTTCGGCCAACCTCCGCCATGCACATTCAGCAACGTTCCCATCATTTCCAGTTTTTTCACAAGATGCTGAATGCAGAACTTTGCTGGTGGTTTGCGACCTCCAAATTTCACTAGGAATTGGGTTTTGGCATGCCTCGATAGACCCAGTTGTCCAATAGGTCCGTACCAGGAAAACACGTTGTTCAATTGAGTACCGATTCACGTTTCAAGACGGAAACAAAGCACAGCAGTCCTGTCTGCAAGGCGTGCAAGACCCATTGCAAATGCCAGATTGACCTTGGCCTCGCATCTGCCGGCGAATGACGTACCTGGCGTTCTGCAGCACCACCTGTGTTTGGAAAGACCGACAGTCTGTCTCCTCGTGGCATTTCTTTCTCACGCTCTCCCGTCCCTCTTCTCCGAGTTTCTATTTCGGGCTCGTTATACGGAAAACTCCAGAGCCAATAGCAAGTGGGACACCCTGTATTTTGGGCCACCCCCATAAAGAAATCCTGGGCGCTCCATTGGTGTGCTAGATGATTGCTGAAGGCACACAGAATTGAAGTAGCATCCACAATCCAAGGAATAATTTTGCTTCATACCTGGAGGTAATCTTTTATGTTTTACCAATGGACAGCATTTTTAATTTTTCCACTAGCAAAAAAATTGTTTACTATGTTCTTTTCTTTCTTTTTTTTTTTTTTAATAGTTGCGACACACTGAAATTTGGAGTATTAAATACCCAAATTCGCCTCTGCGGAGTAGATTACGTAAAAAAAAAAAAAATTGGGGTTACGGAAAATTACTTTTAGAGATTTGCATCTGTGCAGTATTATAATCTGTCGATGTTATCGTTTATTTCCTACTGACCTCTTCTACACCACACAAGAGCAGATGTCCCGAGAAGGAGTTGGTATTCAACCTAAAAATTAGGCAAGCAAATTTGAACTGAAATCATTCCTAGTGAACACATAGCATCTAATGTAAAGGTTTTGTATCTAATGTAAGGTTTTGTTTTGCATACTGCCATGGGTATTGCTTTGGCCGAAAAGTAATTGCTTTTTTTTTTTTTCAGTGTAAATGAAAGGCGAATTTTGAATGAGAAACAGAAACTTTAGTCAACCACATATTGTCCATTTTGTTCGATGACCTTTTGCCATCTCGCAGGCAAGTTCATGATTCCGCGCTCAAAAAGTTTTTTTTTTTTTTGGCAAAAAACAGTTCCAAAAACTTTAATGAGAGTAATGAGAAACTTACCTTTACTAGAAGGTCTGTTCTCTTTGAAAAAGATACATTTCATTGCACGTTTTTTCCCATTTTAATTTCTACAGTTGGTTTGGGCTTCTGGTGCGGCGGTTTTATGTTGTCTTCAACTTGTTCATTTATTTGACTGATTGACTTGTTCATTTATTTGACTCACTCAGTCAAATAAATGAACAAGTTGAAGACAACATAAAACCGCCGCACCAGAGGCCCAAACCAACCGTAGAAATTAAAATGGGAAAAAACGTACAATGAAATGTATCTTTTTCAAAGAGAGCAGACCTTCTAGTAAAGGTAAGTTTCTCATTACTCTCATTAAAAGTAATTGAAGGCACGTAAACTTTTGAATGGTTATAGTAATACTGTGACTTTTCAAACAAGGAGTTCCAAAAATGATTTGATAGCCTCATCAGCAGTGAAGATTTTACCATTCCGGGTGTTTTGCAATGAACGAAACAAATAATAGTCTGATGGTGCCAGATCTGGTGAATCTGGTGGGTCTGGTAACACATCCCATCCAAGCGGCAACAATTTTTTACAAATGACCGAACTTGTAAGTGCTCTTGTGTTCTCATGGTGAAACATATAACACCTTTGTGATTCACCAATTCTGGATGCTTCTGTTTGACTGCATCACTTAATTTATCCAGCTGATGACAGTACATGTCCGAATTAATGTTTTGGTTCCTTGGAAGCAATTCAAAATACACAACGCCTTTGAAATCCCACCAGACTGACAGCATAACCTTCCTTTGGTGCATATCTGCTTTTGAAGTGCTTTGAGCTGGTTCATCACGCTGATCTTTTTCGTTCGACATTGTTGTTGGCAATCCATTTTTCATCGCCTGTTATCATATGTTTCAAAAATGGATTGTTTACTTCACGTTTCAAGAGCGGATCGCAGATGTCAACTCGCTTAGTGAGATGAATTTCTTTGAGCTCATGTGGTACCCACATATCGAGCTTACTGTGTATCCGAGTTGTGTTTATGGTTTTCAGTGCTCGATTTTGATATGTTCAGATTCTCAGCAATCTCTCGGGTTGGTAAACGCCAATTGGATTCGATCAATGCCTCGCCATCAACTTTGATTGGTCTTCCTGAGCGTGGTGTATCTTTCACATCAAAATCTCCAGACCGAAATTTCGCAAACCAGTTCTGACACTGCTGTAGTTTTAAGGCTGTCTTTGAATGAGTGTAACGGAAATGCTGTCCCATATCTGTAATGCAAATACTTTTGTACACATTTTTTTCGAAAACTATTACTTTACAGAGTTTGAAATTTTGAGCACAACTAAAAACGACCCATAGCTAATATGTGTCGCAGTTATTGTTCCGAAAAATTTGTTAGATTTTTTTTTTTTTAATTCAATTTATCTGACTCGAAAGTATTCCAATTTGGTGCTAGATGGCGCCAGAAGTTAGTTTGGCAGTGTTTCTGTGTGGAAGAAACGAAATCTCTCATTTCTGTCTCATTTTTTTAATTATCTAGGCCAAATAGAAATCAAAGAATGGGCACTGAATTGAGATTGGAATCTTGTCTTCTATAGATCATCTTAAATTCTACTGTATGTTCATTTTTTGAAGACAAAATGTGTACATTACCAGAAAACACTTGAATTGGAGACAGAAACTATGCCTACCTACTAAGCTTCACCCCCAAACAATGTCATTGGTTAAAACGCAACAGCGCGTATTTTGTCTTTTCATTGTGGGGCCAACAAGAGACCGCTTCCATTCTGAATATGGTAAGGTCTTCAGTCATTCGCTGACGCCAACTTCTGGAACAATCCCTCAAGACGTAAAAGCCATGCCCAAGGTGTGTTATTTTGTGCCATCTATCACAGAATATGAAGTGTAACACTCATTCAAAGACAGCCTTAAGTGATTGCTGACGAGAGTTTCTTGCTGTGGGAAGCGGTAACGGCACACACGTTTGTGGGTACAGCTAAGCTTCCCACAGCACTTCTTAATCTTCCGCCAGCGCCCAGCAGCTTCGTTGCATCACATTTTCTGTCAAAATGCTGATCAGTAAAAAAGAATAAAACTTCTTTCCAACATATTTTGCTCCTCTATCTTTGTTCCATTACATTTTTCTGTTGCTAACACATATTTTGGCCTCTTCTGCACAATTACCACATGGATTTTTTTTTTAAATCAAAGTGCTACAAAGACATTTTTTTAAAGCAGCATATTATCTGCAAAACATGATTTTATAACTTTTTGTTTAGATAGCCTGCTGATTTTATATTGGAAATTTTGGTATATAAGCATAATTTAGGATGCAGAAATAAATCTGTTGAGAAATCTAACCTGGATCTTGACCATGACTGATATCTTCAAGTTGCCTTGTATTGATGCCACTTTGTTTCTTGTATGCTGGTAATATGAAAAACAAAGGACTCTTGCATTACTAAGTTTAAGCTTTTTGTTGAAGCAGATGTGTATGTATCTAGTTGTAGTCTTTAATTTTCAAAGGCAGAAGAAATTGGTTTAGGAAGTGTATTTGTAGATATAACTTTTCTTAGTGATAATCATTTTGCACTTGTAGGGATAAGATGTTGATAGCTTTAATGACTTGTGTACTCAATAAGTAGAAAGTGTTGTAGTATTGTAGTAAAGTGGTTGTGCAGTTTGTATTAGTGTGCATGCTCACCTGTCAAAAATATTTTCAGCAAATCATGAGTGTTTAAAAAAAAAAAAAAAGTTATTTTTTATTTCTAAAAAAAAAAAAAAAAAAAAAAAAGTAGAGTGATACTCCGACCAGTAAAATTTACATAATCCATTTTCATTGCATTTCAGAAAATATATAATCCCGAAACCCATTTTTTTTTTTTAAGAAATGAAGTAAAATTGTGTGAGATTGAATGTTGAAATTGTTTTTAGATCAGAACTGTGTGTTGCTTCAAAGAACAATGAGCTTCTATTTTTTTTTTTTTTCGTGAGTTCTTTCTAGACATGTGCAACTTTTGTGCTACCATTTTCCTATAATGTGAATATACAATTTCTAACCTCTAAAGTGGAGTTCCTGATGATAATAATAATAAAAATGAAATATACAGTGAAACCTTGGTATATCACCCTTTGATCATTTTCCATATATATTATTTATTTTTTTAGGTTCCAAATATAATTTTCATACCAGCACTCTTAAATTTGGATGAATTTACTCCCCCTGCCCTTCCCCCAAATGTCATTGTTGTTCAGTGGCACGCACCCCCCCCCCCCCCCCCACACACACAAATATGAGGCCCTTTTCCAAAAAATCTAAAAAAATCTTTTAGCTTTTAGTTACTGAGATTTTTAAATTCTATACTATATTAACTAGGTTTTATGAACGTTATAAAAATTCATATTCTTTGGAACCTACAGGTATTTTTCGTAAAACTAAAATTATAACACAGATGTGCGCATTGTACTTAAAATGACCGCCATAAGTTTATACACAGCACTACAAAACGTTTACGCCAAAGTTAATCATATGAAAATTTTATTCTTTTAGGGAACTAAGGCTAGGGATCCCAGACATCCTGTAAAATACGGGATCGTCCCGTTGTCCCGAGAAAACTGTGGGACAGCTTTTTGTCCTGTATTTTAGAGTTCGACTGAAAAACAGAGTCGATGAGCTACAATTTCTATTCTTTTACAAACATATTTTTTAACCTGCATGCCAAGCTTCTCCCAATCTGACTGTTATCTCCCGTGACGCTATCTTCCGCGTCTAACTCTGTGGTCAATGCTCTCATTACGTAGGCAAGAACAGCCGTGGCAGATTGATGTTGAGCGAAGGGAGGGCATGTGATCTCGACACCTGGTGGATGCAGTCAGTAATCTAACCTCTGCAGAATGGTCCGCTTGGCCCACGCCATTTTAGTAGCTTGCTCCAAGAGAAACAAGTTGGTGCTTGCAGTGTATTAATTACTGTACGGCTGCTGTTAAAATGTATAGTTTTTCAATTCTCCTGTGGCCCTGTTGAGCGTTGAAAATGCAAAAAGGAAGTGTGATTTTACACATGCTTTCAAAACTGACCTTTAAAAAGTTGCAAGAGGAAGGATTGAGTAGTGAAAAGGCATTCCAATCTCATAAAATTGATTTCTACAACACATGTGTGTCATATACACTGAGTGGCCATTTCATTATGACCACCCCCTCAGTACTTCGTTGGGCAACCTTTTGATTTTAATACTGTGTCGATTCTTCGTGGCATGGACTCCACAAGATGTTGATAGGTGGTTTGTGGAATCTGAGACCATGCTTGATGAATAGCACTTTCCAGGAGTGTGAGATTGCAGGGTTGTGGATCCAGCTATCTGATGGCTCGTTCAACTTCATCCCACAAATTCTCAATGACGTTGAGATCTGGAGATTGTGGGGGCCACCTAAGCAAAGTAAACTCACCGGCATGTTCCTGAAACCAATCCTGTACAATATGAGCACAATGGCAGGACGCATTATCTTGTTGAAAGTAGACATCGCCATTGGAATAAACCATCCACATGACAGGATACACTTGGTATGCAACAATGTTTAGATATGATGTGCCATCAGACGTTGATCAACACGAATTAAAAGGCCCAAAGCATGCCAGGAAAACATTCCCCAAACCATAATGTGGCCTCCACCAGCTTGAAGGGTTGTAGCAATGCATTTGGGGTCCATGCTTTCGTGCTGTTTCCGCCAAATTCTCACTCGGTCATCGGCATGGTGCAACTGAAAACGTGATTCATCGGACCACATAATTTGTTTCCAATTATCGACTGTCCAATCCTTGTGCTCCTGTGCGAACTGGAGATGATGTTTTCTCTTGTTAACTGCAGACAGCAAAAGTGTTCGAACAGGCTTTCAGCTGCCATATCGCATCCGATGCAGTGTACAGTGAACAGTGCATGCAGAGATCATTTCAGGGGATCCTTGATTATGATGGTCTAAAATTTGCTGCACTGTTGTCCTTCTGTTGTCTGTTGCCAGTCTGGACACTCTCCGTTCCGCCCGAGCAGTCACTAGTCGATGACAACCACATGTTGCAAGTAGAGACCCAGTTTTTTGGCTGACAGTCCAGTCTTTAAAACTTTAACATCCGCTGCTCTGCTCTGGAACATTTCAGGAATGCGGCGGTTTCGGTGATACTCGCTCCATGGCTCCGAGCTCTTACAATCATCCCACGTTGAAAGTCTGTCAAATCGCATTTTTTACCCATCTTGTCACCCAAAAATCACTTCTACTACTGTCGCAAGCACTAAGCTTTCCCGTTTTATACTAGCCTCGCCCTCTGGCGGCAACAGTGTGCAGCCATAGCTCATTTGCTTAAAACTGTCAGGTGGTCATAATAAAGTGGCCACTCAGTGTATAAAAGAATGGTCACAATATATGCTGAAATTAGACAGTATGTCTTGGGTGAAACTGAGAACAGATTATCTTGGGAAATTTTTTCAAACAGTCCAACTATTAATCAGACCGCTGCAGTATCAAACATTGTTGAATTCAATTTGTTTGATGAAGTAATGGTAGTGAAAACAGCTCTGAAGTCCAAAAAAGATAGTGAAGTGAAGGATATGTTGAAATCCAAACATTTAGATGGAAGTCTGGGTGCATCTTTTCAAAAATATTGAAGGAGAACTATCAAATTTAAAGAAAGTAGTGGAGTTTGTTATGTGTATCCCTGGAACAAATGCGTGTGTCAAAAGATTATTTTCTCGCATAAATGGACTATGGACTGATGGGATTAACAAATTGTCTGTAAAAACTGCAAAATCATTCTTCAATGAGGATTGTGTAGCTTTTCATGACATGATTCTTAAAAACAAACAATTGTTGAGTGAATAAGAATATTGATTAATAAGAATAGTTAGAATCATTTTGTAAGACTGGCATATGTGATGGATGCGCATACTGAACTTTCACCCTCAGTCAAGTGTCCCATATTTTTTTCCAATATATCTGGGATCCCTAACTAAGGCTGCCCTGTCCCCTAAAAGAATATTAGGTGTTTTATGCTCATGGAACTAAGGCTGTGCCTCATGATCACACGCATAAAACACCTAACCTGCCATGTGACAGTATCTAATGACCTTTTCTGATTTACATGAAAATACAATTCATAAGTAACAATTAAGAATAGTGGCACACAGAAAAAACTTCCTAAAATATTTACTCTTAAATACATAAATCACATTTAACATCATGCCACAATGATTTGCACTTAGTAAATAGTCCCCACGAAGAATATATTGGGTATATAAATAAGTTTTGAGGGATTTGAGGTGAACGAAACACGTTGTTGGAGAACAGAAACAATATTTTAATATTAATCGAAGCTACAACTTTACCCCATCTTTCAGGCAGTGAACGTATGCCCCGAAGGAAGAATTCCGGTTCCTTGGAAGAGATCCAGTTGTCCAGCCAATTTTTGATGTCTTCATAAGAACTAAACCGTTCTCCAGAAAGTGCTGACTGCATCGACCGGAACAAATGGTAATCCTATGGTGCAATATCTGGCGAATATGGTGGGTGGGGTAGAACTTCCCAGTCGAATCCTTCTAAGTACTTTTTCACAGGTCGAGAAACGTGGTTTTGCGTTGTCATGCTGTAAGATGACTTTGTTGTGTCTATTCTCCCATTCCGGCCGTTTTTGCGTGAGAGCTCGTTTTAAACGCATTAATTGGGTTCGATACCGATCACCAGTAATAGTTTCTGATGGTTTCAGCAGTTCATAGTGGATCACACCCTTCTGGTCCCACCAGATACACAGCATTATCTTTGAACCATGGATATTGTGTTTGGCGTTGAAGGACCTGGTTCACCTGGCTTCGCCCATGCTTTCTGCCGTTTAAGATTATCGTACCATATCCATTTCTCGTTGGCAGTAATAATACGCTGCAAAAAACCCTTTCTTTTTTGCCTTTGAAGCAGCAATTCGCAAATGGTTTTTCGACGTTCAAGGTCTCTTTCCCGCAAAGCATGTGGAACCCAATTCCCTTCTTTTTGCACCATTCCCATGGCAGCTAAACGTTGTGAAATGCATGGTTGACTAACATTTAATGCTGCTGCAAGTTCTTTTTGGGTCTGGCATGCATCCTCGTCGAGCAAAGCTTCCAATTCGGCATCAGCAAATTTTTCTGGGTGGTCCAGAACGTTTTTTATCACTGACATCGAAATTGTTCCTTTTGAATTACATGTTTTTATGGATGGGGAATGTTCACCATAGATTTCTGACATTAAGCAATAGCTGTCGCCAGCACTTTTCTTGACAATAAAGTAATGCACTAACACTTCCCGCAAATGCTGTTTTGTCTGGACAAAAGTTGCCATTTTCCATCGAGTAAAACAAATACGTCTTTGCACCTCAATCGAATGTTGTATACTGACTCTGACAGCTGGCGTCTCGTACTGCGATATCGCAGTGTTGTCACTTTAAAGTACATGCGAACAGTAATAATATACCCAATATTTTATTTCATTATATTCTGAATGATGCATAGTTATGTGCAAAGGACTATAATACACAACCTTATTCTCATTGGTAGAAAATCCAATGTTTTATGAACTAAAACCGAGAAAATGATTTCTAAATAATTTATTTATTCATTGAAAAAAAAATTATTTTCTTTTTTAATGCTTCATTCAAAGCTGCCATCAAAATTCTTGGTGGTTTCCTTAATCAGCTTCATATGAAATTTTCGCCAAAAATATTGTAAGATCTTTCTGTGCTGAAGCTATAGGCCCTTTTAGCCGTAGCCCCCCCCCCCCCCCCCCCCCCCACACACACACACAATGCGGTGGTTGTTCGTCTGGGACTTGGTGTATAGTTCCTTACCTTGAATACTTTAAAACGCTGATGCACAACCACCTTCAAAATAATCCCTTCGGGCGATGATGCACTTTTTCCACTGCTCATAAAGCATCTGGAAGCATTGCTGACAGCCATGTGTTGCAACCCCTCGCAATGCCTCCTGTGTTGCTGTTTTTACCTCATTTGTTGACACAAAATGACTACCCTGCAGATTTTGTTTCATCAGTGGAATGAGATAAAAATCGCAGGGAGCAAAGTTGGGTGAATCGGTGGGATGTGGAAGCACATAAGTACGATTTCTGGCGCGAAACTCCGTGACCAGTAGGGACCGTTGTGCTGGTGCGTAGTCATGGAGGAGGTACCATTAACCCATACATGAGATTCTTCCGCGGATTCGCGGAATTCCGGTTGTTTGTTGTGTGTGTGTGTGTGTGTGTGTGTGTGTGTGTGTGTGTGTGTGTGTGTCATCATTTGGATCAATCTCGAGATCGATGCAGAACTGAAGAGAAATGGGGGTTGGGTCGTTTTCCGTTCGGGGATGGTATTTCGTCTTTCAAAACTTTCGAAAACTGAAGTTACACAGAGTGACGATTTTTCCATGTAATCGTAATTTCTTTTTTCTCACGATGTTGCCTCTTCCCAATATTGTTATTAAATGCCATTTTATTACATAAATGTTTGTATTTCAGCATGAAACTGTGAGCAACGATTTCCAAAAACGGAAGCTAAGACGGCGCGAAGATTTCCCTATAGTCTTCAGTCAAAGATTCTTCCGCCATTTCCGTTATCATTTTGGGCATTCTCGAGATCCATGCGCAACTGAACAGAAATTTTGGGGGAGTAATGATGGAGGAGAGGGGTTCATTTTTCGTTTGACGACGGGATTCCTTCTTACGAAATTTTCGAAAACAGAAGTTAGATGCAGCGAAAATTTCTCTGGTAACCTTTTTTTTTTTCTCTCTCTCGCGATGTTTCTTCTGCCCAGTATTGTTCTTAAATATCCTTTTATTCCACAAATACTGCATTTCAACCTAAAAATGGAGGAAGTTCCCGAAAACGGAAGTCGATCGGAGCGAAGATTTCTCTCGAAATCGCTTTTTTTTTTCTTCCTGCGATGTTCTCACTATCCTGTGTTGTTGTTAAGTGTTAACTCCTCCCATAAATGTCTGCACTTAAGCTTGATAAGAGAGGGGGAAATTTTCCAAAAACGGAAGTGACAGAGTTTGATAATTTGTTAGAATTCATGCATGGTGTTCAAAAGCATAGGCATAGCCAAGGGGGTGGTCCTTGGGTCTGGACCCCCTCCCCCCTTGAGGGGAGTTTTAGTATGAATTTAAAGCGATATATATGAATACATGGGGCTTTCACCAATGCACCAAACCCATGGACCCCCCCCCCCCCCTTAGAAATTTCTGGCTACGCCACTGTTCAAAAGTATTGATATTCTGAAAGTGACACCATTTATCTAAAGCAGCGAAAGGTTTGATATGTCTTCGTGCTACTCAGGCTGAAAGTTCTTTCAGCATGATGGATCAATTATGTAAATTATTATTATCTGAGGGAATAAAAGGGGAGGAGGAAAGAAATGTGGTGAAGAAATAGGAAGGGAATTATATCAGCAGAAAGAAAAACTAAGCAAAGATTGCTGTGCAGCTGCAGAGTCAACAAAAGACAAATATGGCCATGGAACTTGCTGAGAAGAAAGCAACACAAGAGGAAAATTGAGCTGTTGTACAAAAGAAAAAGAGAGATATGTTTGAAGCAGTGTCTTTTAAAATCACTTTATTTTGCTTTGAATTCAGTAATTTTATATTGTGAATACAGTGAACAATTCCATCTTGCTCGTACTGCTTTATATTCACACTTTCTTGTCGCATGTTCTCATTTTTTCGCCCGATTAAAAAGTTGAGCTTTTTTGTTCCTTGGTCAGTCTCCTGTATGTTAACCACTTTGCCACATCTCTGGCCATTTGCAATGGATCGCATAATGTCCAGATAATGTTCCTTGTTAACTGTTGTGCTCTCAGGAATAAATTCAGAATGGACAAGAATCAAAAAAACACCTCCAGCATGGCTTTCTCCTTGCTGTGATCCTGCCTGAATTTCTTTGATCGCGGTGAAGACGGTGATTTCCATGTTGAAGAAGCAGCTTTGACTGAATATCAAACAAGTAGCACCACGTTTCATCACCTGTGATGATGTTATCCAAAAACATCGGATCACTATCGGCTTTGTTGATTAATTCACCCAATATCCGCATCCTTTTGTTCAAAAGCCATTTTTCTCACATCGCAGAAGACAGACAACTTACTTCAGCAGCAAATGTCTGTGCTTGCATTCCAATCACTTTCCATGGGCCAAACCATTCTGACTACAAAGGGGAGGGATGGTGGGATGTATTTCAGATGCAGTAACTTTAACCGCATGCTTACGTTGTCACGGGTAGACGCTGTCCCTGAACATTTAGATCCTACTCCGTACGTATACAGTTGAACCTCTGTAAACCACCTCTCCTTAAACTGCTACCAGTGGTAAAGCATGACTTTGTAAGTAAGAGAAGCAATGCAGTTAATATGCGATAAATAGATGGCAAAAGTGATATGAATGAACATTTATAATAATTAAAATCAGCAAGTGACCTGTAGGTTATATGCTACGTTGACAATACGGCATGGCAGAAAGCACCCCCACCCCCACCCCACCCCCAAATGCGACCATGCGCAGTACCACCAAAAGGCAATGTCTATGTAGAAGTTCAAATGCAATGATTTATAAGAAAAATGGTCACTGAAAATGTTGAAAGGGAAAGAAACTTGTCTACCCACACAATGAAAAGAATTGGGGGTTGCTTCTATCAGAGCTGAGTCGGGCTGTAGAATATTTACTGCGGTTCGGGCTCAGGCTCTTGGAGAGAGGGAGAGCGAGAGACTTTTTTTAATTTATAAATGTTATTTTTATGATTTATATATAAAATCACATATAAATTATCATATAAAATCACATAAAATGTAATTTTATATGATTTTTATAGATAATTTTTTTATTTAAAAATGTGATTTTATATGATTATGAAAATGATCCAAAAGACAGAGAAAGTATTTTTTTTTTTAGAATGTAGTCTTCGGAGCTTTGGGAGTTCACGTGGTTGTGTACTGTAGATGTGCCAGAGTCCATTGCTTCCATGGCGCTTACAGAGAAGAGTCACAGAAACAAATAGCTACACTAATAAAAGTAACGCTTACTTTTATATTCCTGAAATAATGACATATCACCGCTAAAGAACGTGCGACATAAAACTACTGAAAGTTCAAACCATAAGCCAATAATGGGACTGAATTAACTAATTACACTAACACAGAAAACTTTTAACAAATTGCAACTTCAAACTATTGTTACGGGAGTCCTGTGAGTGCTGAGTCTGACTGAACGTTTGGAAAGAGCACATGCTCAAGTTTGAAACTCTTGTGTGGTTCTGCCTTCGGCGTTGTGGAAGCATTTGGGAGAATGCTTCCCCATGCTCTATGCATTGCATTACTAGCTGTGGCTGGCTGTGGAAGCGTTTAGGAGAATGCTTCCCAACACTCTATGCTTAGCATTACTAGCTGTGGCTGGCCGTGGAAGCGTTTGGGAGAATGCTTCCCAACACTCTATGCTTAGCATTACTAGCTGTGGCTGGCCGTGGAAGCGTTTGGGAGAATGCTTCCCAACACTCTATGCTTAGCATTACTAGCTGTGGCTGGCCGTGGAAGCATTTCGGAGAATGCTTCCCAACACACTATGCTTAGCATTACTAGCTGTGGCTGGCCGTGGAAGCGTTTAGGAGAATGCTTCCCAACACTCTATGCTTAGCATTACTAGCTGTGGCTGGCCGTGGAAGCGTTTAGGAGAATGCTTCCCAACACTCTATGCTTAGCATTACTAGCTGTGGCTGGCCGTGGAAGCGTTTAGGAGAATGCTTCCCAACACTATGCTTAGCATTACTAGCTGTGGCTGGCCGTGGAAGCGTTAAGGAGAATGCTTCCCCACACTCTATGCTTAACATTACTAGCTGTGGCTGGCCGTGGAAGCGTTTGGGAGAATGCTTCCCCACACTCTATGCTTAGCATTACTAGCTGTGGCTGGCCGTGGAAGCGTTAAGGAGAATGCTTCCCCACACTCTATGCTTAGCATTACTAGCTGTGGCTGGCCGTGGAAGCGTTTGGGAGAATGCTTCCCAACACTCTATGCTTAGCATTACTAGCTGTGGCTGGCCGTGGAAGCGTTTAGGAGAATGTTTCCCCACACTCTATGCTTAGCATTACTAGCTGTGGCTGGCCGTGGAAGCATTTGGAAGAATGCTTCCCCACGCTCTATGCTTAGCATTACTAGCTGTGGCTGGCCACTCTGCGGGTGGGCATGCCATGTTACTGAGGTTCAGCTGAATGCATTATCTGCGTTGCTTCCAACGAGCAACTTACGTACGAGACAGTTTTTCTTGTTTTCGTAAAAATACAAATATGAATTTGCTTTCTTAAGAATAAAAGATACTGAAAAAACATGCCCGCTGCGTTACGTTGTTGGGATATTTTTATCTTACTTTAATGCTACATAATTTTAATTCACGCAATATGCTTCCCTTTGCTTCCGTTGACGCTTCACCACTGACTGCTACCCTCACTTTTCACGTATTTTCAATGTGCAGAAATTAAAAATTCCTTCGATGAACCACCACCTCGCTATCCACTGTTCGCCCATGTACTAAAAGCAACAAATACTCAAAATAGTATAACTATACTAAAAATCCGAAATTTCTTGGCGTAGAATACAAATAAACTTTTGCACATCAACCAGATGGGTTTTTCAAGGAAGGCAGACAGCTAACTGCAAACTGTACAATAGAACGTTTCAACAATTTGAACGCAGTGACTTGATTCCAATTAGTAGTTCCAATTCTGACTATTATATAGCTCTAATCATTCTACTATTCTCTTTTACGTGCGATATTTCAAAGTAACTTGTACAAAATTCTAGCGGGTAATGCTTACCATGGCATTCCTTTCTAGCGATGGGAACATTTCACGCACGTGTTTTCCGGTCTTTGTTGATGTTATTGTCCTAAAGTCCGTTGTATGCGATGACTGGCTTTACTTCTCACACTTTTCGCTGGGTATACTCATTGGATCTTGTGACTTGACTAGACAATAAATGAATAGGCGCAAACATGATAATTCGAAGAAACGAGTTCACGTTGGTTGGGCACGCTGTACCATGGTAGAAAACGCAGCATTATTTGAAGAATTGATTCCAAATATGTGGCAACTCCAGAGAGACGTCATTGCAAGCCTCACATCTGATCAAGATTTCCAAGGTTTCATGAATGGCAGTAGATTTGGGTGTGGAGTATAAAGCTAATTTCTTTGCGTCACTCCATATAGGATTGGCGAACTTGAACTTGACTTCTCTTGATAAGGCAGTGGTTATTTTTTCCATCTCTTGCATCCCTTTCATGTTCGCCAATTCTAATTCCAAACGGACGTTTGGTCATTCCGAATATTCTATTGTCCAGTTTGCAGTTAGCTGTCTACCTTCCTTAAAAAAGCCATCTGGTTGATGTGCGAAAGCTGGGAAAGTGTATTTGCATTCTACGCCAAGAAATTTTGGATTTTTAGTATAGTTATACTATTTTGAGTATAATTTGGTGTACAGTTCCTACTTTATTGAAAAGCAACAAATGTTTTCCAAGCAAGATTTCTTTGAAAGTAAATGCTAAAACTGCAAAAATCAGATTTGATATTGTGCCACCCCTAAAAGTTAACACCCATTAAATATTTCTTTGGGAGTAAATATTGAAATTGTAAAAATCTGATTTAATATTGTCACTCTCAAAATTTAACATTCCTTAGAGGTTTCTTTGGAAGTAAATGTTAAAATGGCAAAAATCAGATTTGATATTGTGTCACCCCTAAAAGTTAACACCCATTAAAGATTTCTTTCAAGTAAATATTAAAATTGTAAAAATCTGATTTAATATTGTTTCACTCCCAAATTTTAATGTTCCCTAAAGGTTTGTTTGGAAGGAAATATTGAAATTGCAAAAATCAGATTTGATATTGTGTCACTCCTGAAAGTTAATGCCCATTTAAAGATTTCTTTGGAGATAAATATTAAAATTTTAAAAACCAGATTTGATTTAATATCACTCCCTGAACTTAACACCTGTTAAAGATGCCTTTGGGGGAAAATATTAAAATTGAAAAAATACAAATTTATAGTTTTTCACTCCCAAAAGTTAACAACACCCGTTAGAGATTTCTGTGGTAATAAATATTAAAATTGTAAAAATCATATTTGACATTGTGTCACTCCCAAATGTTAACACCCATCAGAGATGCCTTTGGAAATAAATGTTAACAAAATGAACAGCCATTAGAAATGGCTTTGGAAGGAAATATTAAAATTGTAAAAT
The DNA here is from genome assembly GCA_039090855.1 of Macrothele yani. Taxonomy (NCBI): domain Eukaryota; kingdom Metazoa; phylum Arthropoda; class Arachnida; order Araneae; family Macrothelidae; genus Macrothele; species Macrothele yani. The sequence goes on along the minus strand of CM077032.1, from coordinate 71,633,986 downwards.
TCTTTTCTCAAAATTTACACTCATGAGAGATTTCTTTAGAAATAAATATTAAAATAATGATATAAATGTTGGCATATGTCACTTCCAAAAGTTAACACCTATTAGGGATTTCTGTTGAAGTAAACATTCAAATTTCAAAAATCAGATTTGATATTTCACTCCCAAAAGTTAACACCCATTAGAGATTTCTGTGGAAGTAAATATTAAAACTGTGATTACTCTAAATAAATAATTGTGTAATTTGCCCTTTTATTTGTTGAATATATAACAGTGTCTGATATCATTTTCATTTATTTGTTAATTTGAGCTTTCTCAGAGTTATCGTTTCTTTTAGTCCATGACTGTTGTTTGACAGAGCTCTATCTGAAATGATAGAACAAGGTTTCACTGTATTTATTATTATACCAGAGTTCAGCAACCTGGCCATGGCTAAAATTCCTGCTGTTCTTAAAGAGTGTGCTATGATAATCCCTTGAATTAGGTTATAATGACTTTTGACTTTCCTGAGAAGAGCTCAGATACCAACTTTAATGAAAAGCTTTCGATTTTATGACCTTAGTTGTATGTGGTGCCTTATCTTTGTCATTTGAATTATAGTCAGCTTTATATCAGCCACGGTGTAATACTCAAGTTTTACAGGATCTGTATACTTTAATACTGCATTGGTTATATGATGGATGGAAGGTGCTTTTTATAACTTGAAACAAAATCTGGTAGCTTGTAAATTAATTATTTTATCTGCTGTAGAATATATGATACAAAATACATTTTTTAAAGATAAATGAGTTTTAAATTGTTGAAATTTTCACAATGTGTGGTCATACCTAATGTATATTATGCCTGATTTGCTCCATAGTCAGTAAATCGGATTCTTTTACAACTTTCAAACTATTACGACTTCATTAGGTTCTACTGTAACATCATCAGATAACCCTGATGGATTTTTCTGCTGTGTAGTATAACTGGCTCATTGACTGACTGCTTATTGCTTCACTGAATTCAGATGAAGAATTGAGTGTTGCTGAAGGTGACTTCTAAATATCTTCAATAATATTTTACTCAGATATTAAAAACAGCAAAGAATGCTCTCTTTATATCAGTATTCCTTTTGTTCGAAATGTAATTATTTACATGTTCACTCTCTCAAGTTGTTGCTTTGTTTTTATTTGAAGAATTGTTATGTATGACCAGTTAGTTGAATTGCAGCCTAAGTTGTCCAGAGAATTTCCCTAAATAAATACAGCATCATGAAATTAAGTATAACTAGACGAAACCCGTCGGAATCAACAGTTAGTTTTTTTTTTTTTTTTTTTTTAATAATAAACTCCTGTGAAACAACAAATGTGAACTTTTTGACAAATTCATTCAACCACTTCAGTAAAGACAATGGTCCAGGTTTGTGATTTTTTTAAATTTTTTTTGGCTGAAGATTTAACGCCCACCGCGAGCAACTTAATAGCCTATAAGCAGTCTCTAGGGTCACTGGTTTCAAGGAAGGGAGAGAGCCAGTGCCGTAAGACAAACACAACATCCGTGCCTCAGTGGGATTCAAACCGGGACCCTTCACAAGCGTAAATGAGTGGTAGGCAGTGCACGTATCTAACAAACAAATTAAGAAGAAGGTAGTGTAGAACACACCAAGTTTCGTATAAAAAGTTAAAGGCAAATATATTTCAGCCATTACTATGGCCTTCATCAGTGCGACTACGATTGGGTTTCGTTGCCAGATTGGAAAGGTAAGTTTTGTAATGGTAACTCCGGGTGACATGATGCAATGAGGGATTTCCAGATGTAAGGAACGAAAATGGGGAGCTCGGAGTTGCAATTTTTGGAAAATAAAAATTTCCAAACTTTCTCTAAACCTCGGAGCATACCGATTTTGGAAGGGAGCCAACTTTTTAGTATCAGACCAAAGTGGAATAGTAGAAGTGTCAGCCATGGTAAGAAGAGACAAGGATGAGGAAGGTTTTCCAAATTTCACAGCAGATTTGTGTTCCTGAAGTCTTGAGAGAATTTTTCGGAAGGAACTTCCTATGTACGCAGTTAATCCAACTTTAGTCTTAATCGTAATTTTATACACTCCAGGCGAAGAAAGCGGAGGTCTTGGGTCTCTGTCGTTACAGAGGATAACAGAAATTGAAGGAGAAGAGTGAATGGCAAGTCTATATCCTTCTCTTTCGAAGATACTGATGAGTTTGTAGGCAGAAGGTTCGTGGTAAGGGATTGAGCCAGCAAACGTTAGTTCCTTTTTTGGTGAGACAGGTTGAAGAGCAACAACTGGTTTTTTCCTTAGCATTATGAATTAATTTAGAAACCAGGAGAGGGGGAAAGCCATGTTGAGTAGTGATCAAGCGGATGTTTACTAATTCATTTTTTAGATCAACTTCCGTGTTGTTTGTTACGTATAAAAGTTTAAAGCAATATAAAAAATATATTTGCCTTAAACTTTTTATACGTAACTTAGCATGTTCTACACTACCTTCTTCTTAATTTCCTTCACAAACGAATGATCATAAGCCAGCGCTTAGACCACTGCGCCACCGGGGTAGCCAGGTTCGTGATGAGCATCACAACTGCACCCTTTTTCAGTCGTAGAATGAGAGGCGGAGGTCCGCTCATGTTGATCGTGTGCAAAAATTCAATTGGACAGCGCACTGTTTCACTCTCATCTTCAGTCACAACCGTGTTTGTAAATGTTGTTGGAATGAGATTCGCATTGTGAATATTCTTGATTCTCTCTTGTATGAGACATATAGTTGGCACCTATTGATCGCTCACGCCTTCCAGTAAGGCTCTTTCTTTTTTAATTTTTTTTCTTCTGCGGGAGAGACATTTTGTTAAGGTAGGCATGCAATAAAGTATTTACTTACTTTAGGAGTGATCATAGAACACCATGCACACCCCAAGTCTGACATTGAACTGAGCGCCTGTTGTAGATAAAGGCCGCACGCTTCTCCCATAGACTTTATGTGGGAGCTTTGCCGTCACGCCACGCCACGCCCGAACCGTTGCTCCAATCTCAGTTTCCTCTTCGACTGGCACATCTACATGGTAAGACCTTTATTTCGATACCTGAACCATATTTTTACGTAACTTTGCCGCCCCGCCACACCCGAACCGTTTCTCTTCGACTGGCACATCTGCATGGCAAGACCTTTATTTTGATACCTGAACCATATTTTTATGTTCAGCCGTTCTCTCAAAATGGGTCTCACCGTAAAAAAAATTATAGAATGAATATATAGATGGCACAACTCAATATGTACATTCTAAATATTTTCACTAACAATGGTCAACGGAATGTTTATTTACATCTTTACATAATGGGAAACATCTTACCTACGTGATTAAACTGGATCGAATGAATATTAAATTGTATATATACATCACACAGTCTGACGGCATAACGCAAGCAGGTCTTCGAGAGTGTTCGCTGTTCCGATGAGTACTTTGATACGAACGCCTGCTAACATTGCTTTGCACAACGGTTCACTCAGAAAAGAGAAGACTTTGGACTATCTCAGCCCCTCCATGCTTTCGCCTTCAGCCACGTGTGAGTCAACCGCAGGCGATCGAATGTTAATGGCACTCTTCTCCCATAGACTTTACATGGGAACTTTGCCTCCCCACAATGCCCGAACGGTTGCCCCAATCTCATTTTTTCTCTTCGACTGGCACATTTAAATGGTAAGGCCTTTATTTTGATACCTCAACCATATCTTTACACTCGGCCGTTCTCTCAGCATATAACTCTCAGTAAAAAACCTGCCAGAATTAATATTATAGATGCTATTAATTAAACTTTGTAAACTGAGGTATTGTATGTAAGGGTATGACTGTGTTTAAATTTGATGCTAATAAAGTTAATTATTGATGCAAAATACACTACCTTTTAAATAGAAAATTTTAATTGTAGAAGTAAGGCAATATGTAAACCTATGCAAAGTTTCTTAATTAATGGGAAGTTCATGATTTATCATCTTACATATATTTGCAAATATCTTCATTAAACAGAAACTTTTATTTTGTGAGAAAGAGTGTTTCGGTTTTTCAATCAACAGGTTTGTAGACAGAAACTTTTCTGACAGTAGGCTATTTAAATATATGCTTGTTCCTTAAACTGTTTCTGGTCTTTGAAAGAAGTCAAGATTTTTTTTTAATTTATTTATGTCAGTTTTGAGCAGTAATCTTGACTGAAAACTGGATAACAAAATGCATATAAACAAAATTTGTTCTCCAAATAAATAAAATTATGCGAACAAATGTGATTTCATTGTCCTCACATTATTTTGGGAACTCAGACAGCTTGTGAACTGTATCATTCAACTGGCATTAGCTTCTTGTCAAATGAAAAGTTAACAAAATCACCTGTAAAATTGCATTTGACGTAATATTTGATCTGATGTCCATATTAATGTTTATCGTTACACTTTAATTCATGCCTTGAACTTCTTCATAGCTTTTTGTTTGCTATTTTTGTTAGTTAAATAAGTTTGTTTCATTTTCTAGGAATGTTGTAGTATCATATATACACATGCATTATTGTTTCTATTTTTCCCGGTTTTTATTTTCTTGCAACGGAACACAATTTTTCGCAGCTTTGCCGGTTAAAAGCGAGAGTTAATTTCTTGTTATTTATGTTGATTCACTGTTATAGGTGCTTTTATTTTATTCTGTGTTCTTGTATCACCAGTACTGATAGTCAGTCAACTCCAATTGAACCTTCAAGTGCTGATTTTACGCGTGCATCAATGAAAATACGCAACTGGAAAAACATTTTTGACTGTCCTTTACACATATTCAATGGTTTTTACTTCTGCATTTTGGCACAGTTTTTATGCCATTTTTTTAGAAATCACTTGAAATTTTTGGAATGAGACAAAAAAAAAAAAATAATGGTTGAATAGTGGATAATAGTATTCACTCACGAAGTTCTTTTCCTAGCAGAGAGGTAGATTTTTATAGCATTTGTACAGACATGAATGTGTCCATATATTGTCATGGAAGTTTTCCTGCCATGTTTGTTCTTTTACTTTAAATGAAATGACATGAGTGTTTTCATTTCTTGATGGAACTTGGTAGAGTGTGAAATTGAAGTACTTCTCAAATGTGATTGTTCCAGCTTATCTTCTATAATTTAATGGGATATTTACTTCCCACTTAGCACAAATTGGTTGTTTCAACGTTCAAAAATGGTTAATGGGTTGGTTGCAAAACATTAAAAAAATGTGTTTGAAAACCACCAGGGTGCACATGTAGTTGATCAACGGTTATAGCAGCATTCAAAAACTCATTTTTAATCATTTATAACTTTTATAAAATGTTGAAAACCCATTTTCTCTTCTGAAGTATTTAAAGTAACCCCAAGAGGTAGATTTTGGTTAAAATAGCATTTTCATTGTACCTTACGGCTTCTGCGTGGCATTTAACAAACCAAAATCCCTGCAATTTAAGGGATCATTGCATGTGCTTGTATATGTAAGCATGGCAGATCATTAATAAAATCCCTCACTATGCTACCTGCTATCCTTTAAATATGTCAATACTTATACTGGAGAAGTTTCAAACTGTCCTTTTGTCCTAGAGAAAAATAATTAATAAAATTCTGCATAAAAAAAACAGCTCGGGTACAAAGCTATTTAAGGAAGACACCTGTAAAACAATGCAAAAGATAGAAGAAAATCATGTGCCAATTTGGACTTTTACCACGTGATTTCCACTTGTGTTTCTTTTTTGTGTGTAGACCAAAAGAAGGTGCTTTATGAAAGAAACTGGAAATAGACTCAAGAAATAAAATATGATGTCTGCACTGCATTTATCATTAGTTTTTAATTTTTGCTGATAGATGGTATTACGAAAGCCAAGCCTGATTTTCAACATTTTAAAATAACTTTAAAAATCCCAGAGTTTCAACACACATATATCAGCTGTATTTGAATGTTTCTTAAATGTTCTAAAATTCCACTGTTTCAATGTATGCCTATTAACCACATAGCAACATTTTAAAAAGGTTTTGAACCAACCAGGAACCAATTATCAACTACCTAAACCAAATTTAAACGTTCAATCAACGTAACTGTGCTGATCAATTAACATTCATTATTTTTTACAATAACTGTCTGCAATATGCTGCTCAAAAATCCTAGATTTAGAGTTTTACAGAATATGTCATTTCTCAAAGTTTCATGTAAAACAAAGAATGTTTTTATTTTAATATATTTATGTCAATCAGATTGGCCAATACCAGTCGAACCCGCATATAACAAGCTTGCATAATACGAAGTTCCACGTAAACCAAAGGTTTTATAGATCCTGTGAACTTCATAATATTCCCCCTTGTTATTTTAACCACATATTGTGAACAACAATATTTGAAGAAACTGCATATATTAAAGTTTAGTACTGTTATCAGTTAACAAAATAAGAGGCATTCACTACTGTTGACAGCATTCTGTGGTTCCCTTTACAGGTAGGTCAATTCTCATGAAGACAAGAATAATTCAGGTGCTTTTTTACTAACCCCACCACGCTTGCCAAACATACATCTCTCGGGCAAATGCTGTCTTTTTCTCCCTCTCTTCTTGCCACCTTTCAATCGCTTCATCTCTGTTTACAAAATCTTAGAGTTCGTAGATTGTGAAAGAAATATTCTTTGCAAATACATGGAACAACTACAGAATTAATATAAGTAGTTCGAAATGCTGATTTCGCATCGAGTTTTATACGTGGTACAATATGTTTAATCAATACTACATAATACACTGAGTGGCCACTTTATTATGACTACACCCTCGGTACTTTGTTGGTCCACCTTTTGCCTTTAATACTGCATCGATTCTTCATGGCATGGACTCCACGAGATGTTGATAGGTGATTTGTGGAATCTGAGACCATGCTTGATGAATAGCTTTCCAGGAATGCGAGATTGCAGGGTTGTGGATCCAGCTGTCTGATGGCTCGTTCAACTTCATCCCACAAATTCTCAATGGGGTTGAGATCTGGATATTGTGGGGGCCACCTAAGCAAAGTAAACTCACCAGCATGTTCCTGAAACCAATCCTGTACAATACAAGCACTATGGCAGGACGCATTATCTTGTTGAAAGTAGCCATCGCCATTGGGATAAACCATCCACATGACTAGATGCACTTGGTCCGCAACGATGTTTAGATATGATGTACCAGTCAGACGTTGATCAACATGAATTAAAGGGTCCAAAGCCTGCCAGGAAAACATTCCCCAAACCATAACGTTGCCTCCACCAGCTTGAAGGGTTGTAGCAATGCATTTGTGGCCCATGCTTTCGTGCTGTTTCCGCCAAATTCGCACTCGGCCATCGGCATGGTGCAACTGAAAACGTGATTCATCGGACCACATAATTTGTTTCCAATTATCGACTGTCCAATCCTTGTGCGAACTGAAGACGTTTTCTCTTGTTAACTGCAGAAAGCAAAGGTGTTCGAACAGGCCTTCGGCTGCCATATCCCATCCGATGCAGTGTACGGCGAACAGTGCGTGCAGAGATCATTTGAGGGGATCCTTGATTAAGATGGTCTGTAATTTGCCTGACAGTCCAGTCTTTAAACACTTTAACAACAGCTGCTCTGGAACATTTCACGAATGCGGTGGTTTCGGTGACACTCGCTCCATGGCTCCAAGCTCCTACAATCATCCCACGTTGAAAGTCCATCAAATCACATTTTTTACCCACCTCCTGACTCATAAAATCACTTCTACTACTGTCGCAAGCACTAAGCTTTCCCTTTTTATACTGGCCTCGCCCACTGGCGGCAACAGCGTGCAACCATAACTCATTTGCTTAAAACTGTCAGGTGGTCATAATAAAGTGGCCACTCAGTGTATAAGTAGCTGTAATACTGTTTCTCACGTTATAATAACAAAAGTGTGGCCGTTAGAAGCAGGACGATTAGGCTAAATTATTTATAAAAGATATGTAACTTAAAAACCACTGTTAAAAACTTTCAACTCACCGATTCAAATGCTGCAGTCTTGTATAATCAAGATTAAGCTTGCGATACCATTTTGCACATTGTGCAGAATTCAGGAATAAAAAACATTTAAAATACCTGAAACAGACGAACAATGAAGTATAATGATATCTTGAATCCAATCACAATTAAAATACGGGAACGAACAAACATTCAAATCAATTTGTTTAACCAATCTTTGTTTGATATATTTCTTTCATTTAAATTGTTGTTCGTCAATCTTTTATTTAAATTGTTGATGGATTTGCAAGTTTTTGCAGTCATTTCCATTATCACATTTTTTCTTTTAGCCAACACATTACAATTACTTACACATATTCATCTCATACACACCGCATTTCCTTATCTTCAACATATATTTAAAAGGCTAAAAACACTATACACAACTTACACTCCACCCATCAAAGACAAGAATTGTCTTATGTATCCAAAATAACATGCAACCGGCAAAATTAAAAATTTTTGGCAGTTACTGTAATTTTTACATTCATTAAATATTTTGTTTATTGCAGATCTCACTCATATTATTTTGCTAGCTATAGTTTTTAATTAACAAGCAAGTATTATTTACCTTCAATTAATTGATAGATAGTGTACAATTTACTAGTCTTAACCTAACTTAATGTAATATGCCAGAAATAACCCTTTTTATTTGTCTGATTTTAACCAAGTATGTATATGTTGAATGTTTTGGACTGTTCCTGCAACGTCGTTACATACTGGTTCGACTGTATGCTCTTTTTCAGTTGCTATTAAAAAATAATCTTGTGAAAACACTGTGGTGCCAAAAGTCAATGAACATCATTGACGATTTATAAGTTGATGGCTCAATGTATCACTAACAAAAGACGAATGTTTAAAGAAACAATAATGAACTGTGCACATGCACACACTCTATGTATGCAGTTCATTGTGCCAGTTTTGTGGCATTTAATGAAATCAGTACACCAAGAGTACTTCATGTACATCAGCCACAGATGACTTTGTAATATTGAGATAAGTAGCAGTAAATGGTACAAAATGCACATGCATGCATAATCCATTCTGTTCAGTTGGGAATCTAAATTTTGTTTCCCAAAATAAGATTAAAACATTGGTGTAACACAAATACTCTTACATCAATGGCAGATGACTTCTGAATATTTAAGCAAACCACATTGAACTGTATACACAAAATATTATGCAGTTCACTCTCTGTTTTGTTGCATAGAATGTTGTTAGTACACTAGTATAACTCCATGTCCATTAATAAAAGATGACCAGAATATTTAAAAAAAACCCAGCAAATTGTACACAAAACACTTCATGCAGTTCACTGTTTTGTTGCACAAACTGTTGTTAAAACACCAATATTACTTCATGGACATCACTAACAAATTACTTTAGAGCATTTCAAAAAAAAAAAAAAAAAACCAGCAAACTGTACAGACAAAACACTGTTCATGTAGTTCACGCTGTTTTGTTTCACAGAATGTTGTTAGTAGTCCAGTACTATTTTATGTACATCAGAATATTTAAAGAGACAACAGCAAACTGTACAGACAAAACACTGTTCATGCAGATCACTCTGTTTTGTTGACCAGAATGTTATTAATACACCAGTATCACTTCATGGACATCACTAACAAATTACTTTAGAGCATTTAAAAAAAAACAAAAAAAAACAAAAAACAACAGCAAACTGTACAGACAAAACACTGTTCATGTATTTCACGCTGTTTTGTTTGACCGAATGTTGTTAGTAGTCCAGTACTACTTTATGCACATCAGAATATTTAAACAGACAACAGCAAACTGTACAGACAAAACACTGTTCATGCAGATCACTCTGTTTTGTTGCCCAGAATGCTATTAATACACCAGTGTCACCATGTACATCACTAAAAAAATGACCAGCATATTTAAACAAACACTGAACTGTACAGATAAAACACTGTTCATGCAGTTTACTCTGTTTTGTTGCACAGAATGTTGTTAGTAGACCATATACATCACTAAAAGATGACTTCAGAACATTTGGACAAACAGCAGTATTAACAACAAACACTATATGTTACTATAAACGTGATAGTTTTTGTGGTTCTTTCAAAATGTGTAGAGCTAACAAACAGCATAATGGAAGTGTATTGAGATTAGAATATTAACACTTTTGGCACCATGGCATTTTGTTTTGTTTTTGTTTTTTTCTACCCAAATTTTGTGAAAGTTCTTAAAATTTTTGAAATATTTTTTGCTGTGATCATTTTTACAGCTCTTTGTTTTTATTTAAATAGGTGAATTTTTCCTGGAGTTATCACATTCCTATCCAAACATTCATAATAGTTTTAAAAATCATTAAAAAAAAACATGTAGAGCACATATGAACTATGTTATTTATTTCTTGTGTATTACGTTTTCCCATATACATGTATCAAGTGAGCTCTGATCTTGTCGCTATGATCATTGTCTTTCTGTTTTGAACCAGTAGCCAGGAATGACAGTGTCCAGTTGGGATAGAATGGCTTAATGTGCCCGCCATTTTGCGCTTGATAAATGTGATGTAGTTCTTAGAGAATATAATCACTTGAGCTTTAATATTTGTTGTGACAGATTTTTGCTTCAGTTTTCATTGAAAAGAGGAATTGTCGATTTTTTCAAGTTGTTTTTAAAGGGGTTTGTCATCACATGGGTAACAGTTGGTAGTTCTAGTTTATTGAGAGAATCATTATTGTGGAGGTTTATAAAATTTATGGTTATTTTGAAAAGGAACATTTCACAAAATTTTATAAGCAAAGAAAGCATTATACGACTTGTAGTTTTTAGAACCTTATTGGGAATCTTTCGTGATAGTAGGTAAATCGGAGTTTAGTTTTCTGTTATAATTAGTTTTGGGTTTTAAATATCTTCATTTTTAATTAATATATATGACGTCATGTGTTTCATCAAACCACCGTACAGTTTGTGTTTTTGACTTTTGTTGTAATTCTTGTATTGATATATTTAGTCCAGTAGATCACATTGTTGGGAAATGCAGTTGTGTTTCTCTTGTATTATGTTGCTGTACTTAATTTTCAGAAGGATTCTTGCTGGCCAAGAAAGTGTTATGGTTAAGTGTGATATGAAGTACAATATTTGAAATATAAGATTACCTCCAATTTAATTACTAATTCTTGTATTTTAAACTCAATTTTTACTTTTATTTTTTTGGCTTCTGCAATTTGTCTTTACATTTTAGGACTCCGTTCATAAAAATTGTTTTAGACAGCAAGGCAGGCCTTAAAATATGGATATTTTTCCATGTTCCACTTTTGTAATAAAATACTATTTATTTGAGAACAAGATAACTCTATATATGTGCACTTTTTATATTTTTATGTTGATTGTAGTCAATAAATATGTTATCAGAATGGTATTGGTAGTTTGTCATTTTTATCTAGCATTGTGTTTGAAAACTGAATTAGCATAGGATCCGCAGTCTCGGCGGTGCAGGGGGAGGGGCTTGATATCCCTGCAAATAATAATTTTCTTTGCCAGTTGCACAACTACACTGCTGGCCACCTAAAATGCAACACCAAGAAGGACGCGAGGTAGCAAAGCCAGATTTACTGGACACATAACAACAGATACAAAGATGAAACGATTGAGCTTACAGGTCCGTGCGACTTGCGGAACACGCTGACATCAATAGGCGGCATCGAACGAAAGAAGATTTGAATGTGAACTTGGGGTATGTCGGTCCAGGCTGCTTCCACACGTTGCCACAGTTCATCAGGCGTAGCCGCTGGTGGTGCTTGCCGAGCCACTCGTTTGCCGATCAGCGACCAGACCTGTTCGATGGGCAACATATCGGGAGAACAGGCGGGCCACGGCAGCAGTGACACCTGGTGGGCCGTGAAGAATTGTCCTGTTGAAACGTGGCCCCTGGCAGGTAAGACTACAGGCTCCAAAACGTCGGAAATGTAGCGGTGGCTGTTGAGTGTACCGGCGATGCATAATGCAGGCGTCATACAGTCTCTTCCCGCGGATCCGACCATCGTGGTGTTGCAGGCAGAAGCGGGATTCGTCGGAGAAGACAATGTGCTATTCCGTAGTCCAGGTGCAACGTTCACCGGTGGTGTAACGCCAATGGTAATCGGAGCAATGGGCGCTGTGCGACAAGTCCCCACTCCTGCAAACGACGTCGAACGGTACGTGCTGACACAGGTTGTTGCGCAATACACCCTAATTCCTGCGCTAACGTACGTGATGAGGCGGTGCGAGCCGTCAATGCGGCATCGCCAACGTCGGTCCGTCCCTCCTGCACCCACCGAATCTATACTCGCCTGACTGTGGCTGGATGTCGTCTCACACAGGCGCCGATGTCTCGATAAGCCACTATTCGTCCTCTGTCAAACTCCGAAACGTGCTGGAATGACTGCTGTATTCTGCTACGAGGCATCAGGAAGCTTCCCACGCACAGGTCCGGTAGCACAACACACTTCCACTAATTACACCCCGCCTGTGCACCCTTCTTATAGTGCTCGGTGGAGTGCCGGGCGCACATGATTTGCATATGCCCTGCAATGCTAATCGTTTGCATATCCTCTCGCGGACGACGCATGCTGCGAATTTCAGGACAATTGGATGCTTCCTTCTTGGTGTTGCATTTTGGGTGGCCAGTAGTGTAGATATTTTTATTGAAGAGGAATGCAACATTGATATAATATGGGAAAAGGAAATTTTTGCAGCAATTAGTATCACTACTTATTTAATTGGTATCATCAAAATGAGCATGGCGCAGTGGTCTAAACGCTGGCTTCTGACCACTCGTTCGAGAAGGGTTCGATTTCCAGCGAGGCATGGTTGGTGTGTATATCTTACGACACTGGAACCATTGTAAACCTGGAACCAGTGGCCCTAAATTAGGGACGGGCGACTGCTTATAGCCCATTGAGCCGCCCCGGTGGCGCAGTGATCTAAGCGATGGCCTCTGATCATTCGTCCGAACGGGGTCCGGGTTCGAATCCCGGTCAGGCATGGATGTTGTGTTTGTCTTACGGCACTGGCTCTCTCCCTTCCCTGGAACCAGTGACCCTAAATTAGGGACGGGCGACTGCTTATAGCCCATTGAGTTGCTCACGGTGGTCGTTAAACCTCATTAATAATATAAACACCCAAGGTTCTTAGGTTAGGTCCATTAGCGATCTACGCTCTCATTGGCTGTTTCATTTGACGTCACTGTGGAAGCACGGAGCGGAAGCAAAACACACTGTTCATATTTACGTTCACCGTTTGTCGTAGGATTTTTATCAAAACAAATAAGAAATTTATATCGACAAAAAAAATTCCACAGTCTTTCCTAATTTGCGCAGTTTGAATACTAGCGCCAGTACTATTATCATAGGACATAAGATTTAGATACAAAATAAAGGTTGGAATTGAATTATACCAGAAATTTGCCGCCCCGGTGGCGCAGTGGTCTAAGCGATGGCCTCTGATCATTCGTCCGAACGGGGTCCGGGTTCGAATCCCGGTGAGGCATGGATGTTGTGTTTGTCTTACGGCACTGGCTCTTTCCCTTCCCTAGAACCAGTGACCCTAAATTAGGGACGGGCGACTGCTTATAGCCCATTGAGTTGCTCACGGTGGTCGTTAAACCTCAGAAAAAAAAATATACCAGAAATTAATCTGTTTCATTTCGCAACCAAAATGTAGTAGAGTTTCTTTTACAGACAGCATTGGGACTTTTTTAATCTCCTTCGAGAGTAGCGCTCGGGCCCTGCAGCCCGATCTTCAAGAAATAAAAACTGGAAAATTCATATAAATTTCAATTTTTATTGCATGTCTTAGCAAATAAGTATGGAGAAACTGATAGAACAGGAACACTTAATTTAAACATGTATATGAAATCAAAGTAATAACATTTTAAGATAGTATTTCCTTGTACACTATATTTTGAGCTTTTTTTTTTCCATTTCTCGGTATTTTTGGTTCTGGCCTATATCCGTAATGTTAACATTATCGGTGTGCGGTGTCAATCTATTCCTTATTCATGGATTACTCAAGGAAGAAGACTTGTAACTTGAGCATATTTTCTGAGTTTTTTTTTACTGTCGTTATGTTTTGGAAGGGCGGATTTTTGTCATTTGAACTTATAGCACTTAGTAAATCTACCATTAAGGAACACAAAAGCGGTGCATAAAACATTTCCGTAAGATGTACACAACTTACGGAAATTTTTTTTTTTTTTTTTTTTTTTTTTGGTTGGAGGTTTAACGACCACCGTGAGCAACTCAATGGGCTATAAGCAGTGTGTGTGTGTGTGTGTGTGTGATTGGAGGTTTAACGACCACCGTGAGCAACTCAATGGGCTATAAGCAGTCGCCCGTCCCTAATTTAGGGTCACTGGTTCCAGGGAAGGGAGAGAGCCAGTGCCGTAAGACAAACACAACATCCATGCCTGACCGGGATTCGAACCCGGACCCCTTACGGACGAATGATCAGAGGCCAACGCCTTAGACCACTGCGCCACCGGGGCGGCCTATAAGCAGTCGCCCGTCCCTAATTTAGGGTCACTGGTTCCAGGGAAGGGAGAGAACCAGTGCCGTAAGACAAACACAACATCCATGCCTGACCGGGATTCGAACCCGGACCCCCTACGGACGAATGATCAGAGGCCAACGCCTTAGACCACTGCGCCACCGGGGCGGCACTTACGGAAATGCTGAACCGTTAAACAACTGCGATAGCTTTACCAACTGAACATATGAATAACAAATTATCTGTGTCACCATGGCAGCAGGTCACGGGATCAGAACTTTCCTGTGTGGTTATCGCTGAAGACAGACAAAACCGTTCGTTCCTTTCCTTTGCGTCTTTAAAAAATGCTTAAAAATAAAAAAAATGACTTCTTAAAAAAATTTTATGTAAAAGAGGGACGATAGTTGTGAGTTTATACTGTAAAAATTGCAGTGCGTTATGATTTATAATTTGCCATATATCCGTTTTTTTAAAAGGATCCCATCGCGAAATGGAGTATTTTGTAAAATTAAAAAATTTTATTTCTCGTAAACTAAATCGAAATTCAAAAAAAAAAAAAAGGGGGGTCGACGAGATGCAAACTACATGCCTACAAAGTTTCGTGGTTCTGTTGCTGTTAGTGTGTCCGAAACGCGACATGATAACACTTTTTTTTTGCTTAACTTAAGGTGGTCGTCAAGTAATTTTGCTTCCTGTATACTTCCAATGGAAAAACTTCTGTACACATTTTCTTCACAATTAATGCGTTCCCAAGGATGAAAATTTGAACATCGATTAAAATAGCTTCATTTTATAACTTGGAATACTTATTTTTTTCTAAAACAGAACCATAATTATGTAATCCTACATTTGTTTGTCTACTGACGTCATCAAAGTACAGGTCGCGCCATCGTTTTTCTGGATTCAACACCACCAAAGGAAAAGTTGTTGATTTTTAATATAATTATGGTTATGTTTTAGAAAATATTAAGTATTTCAAGTTATAAAATGTAGCTATTTTAATCGATGTTCAAATTTTCATCCTTGGGAACGCATTAATTGTGAAGAAAATATGTACAGAAGTTTTTCCATTGGAAATACAGGAAGCAAAATTACTTGACGTCCGCCTTAACTTTGAAATACCAATAGCTCTTGAAGTATCACCAGAATCGAAAAACGGTTTGTTTCAGCGTGTTCTCCGAACAATTCTCTACAAACGATGCAAATTTCATATTTTTAAAAATTCGGGTAGAATTTATACTTGAAATTTACTTGGAAAAGCGCTAAAATTTCGGTGATGCAGTCTCTATATTTTGACTTTTACTGCAGTGAATGAACTTCTTTTGTTTAGAACACTGCACAGTTTTTCTTCTAAACAAATTCATTTCCCAAGATTCGCAAACAGTTTTTGGTCTTAGCAATGGATTCTGATCATTCGTCTGAGTTGGGTCCGGGTTCGAATCCCGTGAGGCATGGGTGTAGTGTTTGTCTTACGGCGCTGACTCTCTCCCTTCCCTGGAACCAATGACCCTAAATTAGGGACGGGCGATTGCTTACAGCCCATTGAGTCGCTCACGGGGGTCGTTAAACCTCCTATCAGAAAAAGTTTTTAAAGAAACAATAGCCGCCCCGGTGGCGCAGTGGTCTAAGGCGCTGGCCTCTGATCATTCGTCAGTAAGGGGTCCGGGTTCGAATCCCGGTCAGCCATGGATGTTGTGTTTGTCTTACGGCACTGGCTCTCTCCCTTCCCTGGAACCAGTGACCCTAAATTAGGGACGGGCGACTGCTTATAGCCCATTGAGTTGCTCACGGTGGTCGTTAAATCTCCAATCAAAAAAAAAAAAAAAGAAAAGAAAAGAAACAATAGCACCGAAAACCGAATAGTGGGGTCGTGACGTTTTCTAGCAAACAAACACTCCGCAATAGAACGATTTCTTTTTGTTACCACAATAGTTATCATATAACGCTTACCTTTTTTTTTTTTTTTTTTTTTTGATTGGAGGTTTAACGACCACCGTGAGCAACTCAATGGGCTATAAGCAGTCGCCCGTCCCTAATTTAGGGTCACTGGCTCCAGGGAAGGGAGAGAACCAGTGCCGTAAGACAAACACAACATCCATGCCTGACTGGGATTCGAACCCGGACCCCTTACGGACGAATGATCAGAGGCCAACGCCTTAGACCACTGCGCCACTGGGGCGGCACTTACCTTTTGTTACCAGAACAGTTATCTCTTTCTTTTTTTTCTTTGATTGGAGGTTTAAAGACCACCGTGAGCAACTCAATGGGCTATAAGCAGTCGCCCGTCCCTAATTTTGGGTCACTGGTTCCAGGGAAGGGAGAGAGCCAGTGCCGTAAGACGAACACAACATCCATGCCTGACCGGGATTCGAACCCGGACCCCTTACGGACGAATGATCAGAGGCCAACGCCTTAGACCACTGCGGCACTTACCTTTTGTTACCAGAACAGTTATCTCTTTCTTTTTTTTTCTTTGATTGGAGGTTTAAAGACCACCGTGAGCAACTCAATGGGCTATAAGCAGTCGCCCGTCCCTAATTTTGGGTCACTGGTTCCAGGGAAGGGAGAGAGCCAGTGCCTTGGGACAAACACAACATCCATGCCTCACCGGGATTCGAACCCGGACCCCTTTCGGACGAATGATCAGAGGCCATCGCCTTAGACCACTGCGCCACCGGGGCGGCACAGTTATCTCTATCCTATCACAATAAAAATATGACCCTCGATCACAAAGAATTGATCAAATACCACTAAATAAACGCAAGACTAAGAGTAACCCCATGTAAACAAACCATCGAAGTAAATGATCTGCCTTACAGCTACGTCATGCGCGAGTAGCCCAAAAATGCCTTCACTACTGCGCATCGAAATAGACGCTCTCTGATAAACATCCAGATCCGTCTCTCTGGAACGCTTGACGTCACACCAATGTCTACGGTGGTATGTAAATTGCGCACTAAAATCAGACCGCCATTAAAACTATATGTAAATTGCGAACCAAGGCCCATGGCAGCTATATGTAAATTCCGAACCGACTTCTCTGAACATCTCTGAGTCCGAAGATAGGTGTGGCAATTGCGGTGTAGTTGGGCACCAGCACCACCAGTGTACAGCCACACCGAAGTGCAGCAACTGCTCTTCTGCAAATATCAAGTTCCGCCTGAAGCTGGTCGTCTCTCACTCCAGCTTCAGTAAGACATGTCCTAGTCTTATTAAGGAACTTGAGCAAAGTAGAAGCCGGGTCAATTATAGTTAACAGATGGTGGTACCGTCGGAGGTACGTAGCTCTCATTTTAGAGCTTTTTGGTCTATTGGCCAAGGTGTTTCTGATGACCCTGGCCCGGGGTCATCACCACAGCACTGGCCCTAGTCCTGTGGACCATGTAAATAATTATTCTAGTGTGTTTAGTGTGATTCTGTGCTAAACACTTGTGAGAGGGGTGCATGAGACCCTCATACTGTCAATGTGCATGCACCAATTTCTTTTCTTAGATACTAAATAAAGGACTTTTGTCCCAAAAACTCGCGTTGGCGGACGATCTCCCTGCCACGAGGTGAGAAAAATTATTGAAAATTTGCTTGTCATGTTCGCCCATAGCACGTCATACACACGGGCTATGATCGAAGAGGGTGTAAGCAATGTTTCTTTCAGGACTTTTTGGCCGGGGGGGGCAAATGGAACCCTAGAAGGGCAAAGTTTTCCATTTGCTATATACATGTATATATGTATCATCATCATCATTATCATCATTTTCAACCATTATCAATCCACTGCTGGACGAAGGTCTCTGTGGTGGTGTGATACGGTGGCTATGGCTTAGGGGTTATTTTATAGCACTGGAATGAGAAGCATTTATTACCCCTACATTGGTATGCTGCCACCATTCAAACTATTCTGGTACCGGTTTGAATCAGTACATCATTCACCTGCCGCAACACTCGACTGCTGCAGATTAATACTTACAGCACTCGGAGTTCCTACGTACAACTTTATTTACAAGCATCCCGGAAGGGAATCCAGTTTATGTACACTGATCGGCTGATGTCGCCAGAGTTTAACATATGATTCACCAACATATCAGACATGGATATATACACTTCAATAGAGCAGGATGCAGCTGTCAATTAAGAAAGTCCAGGTCATGCACTTATCCGTGAGCGACGAAAGTTCCGTTATTATTGCTGGGTGAGTCACCAGTGATGCAGCAAGTCCTGAGTTCTCAAACTCTTTACACTGTTTTTACCTCAGTATGTTATCAGTTACACTCATGTACCGCAGTACATTGCTAAGCACAGTTACAGGATTTTTTTGTGACCTCAGTCACACTCTTTCCCTAATTTCTCCGGCACCCTCAGGTGTCAGAGATCACTCGTGGCCATGTTGTCAGACCCAGGCGTGAGCAGCGAAAAAGTGCCCGAAAATCTCCACTCCGTGTTTAGCCACCGTTTCTCCCGGGGTCATCTGCCCTTTCTCTGCCAATCACAGACGTGCATTTCCTCCCCCAGCCGCTAGCACTCCGATGACATAAGTCGATGTCACTCTCTTTTTCTCCATGCTTCCAAGCTATCCGCCTGCTGCTATGGGACACGCCCACGCACTTCTGACCTCCGCATCCTTCTCAATTCCGAGAAAACTGACCCCCTTCTGGCAATCCTGACGTAACTTTTTCTATGGTCCCTTGATCAGAGTAACTTTTTATACTGATCCCTATCGTCCCTGTCCTCCACCTCGCCACAGTCTCCCCAAGTTTCCTCCACAACGGTCTGTCTTGTGCCAGTCTCCTCCATGTCACTCCCGCATACTTTCGAATTTCATCCACCCATCTCACATGTGGTCTTCTTCTGGGTCTTTTCCTGTCCCTTGGAATCCAATCTGAAATTTCGGCTGTCCATCGATGGTCTGTCCTTCTGGCAGTATGTCCAGCCGATTGCCATTTCAGGGATTTAACTCTCATCATGATGTCTTCCACTCTTGTCATTTTTCGTATCCACGAGTTCCTCTTCTTATCTCTCCTGGTTACACCAAGCATGCACCTCTCCATGTTGCTTTGAGTTGTTTGCAGCCATTGTATGTCTCTTTTAGTTAAGGTCCAGGTCTCTGCACAATACGTAAGCACTGGAAGGATGCATTGATAAAACACTTTTCTTTTAAGACATAACGGCATATTGCTCTTGAAAATTATGCTGTTTCTTCCAAAAGCTCTCCAGGCAAGTTTTATACGCCGATTAATTTCTTCATCAATGTGACCCTCACTTGATATCTGGTGTCCAAGATAAACGTACGTGTCTGTTATCTCCAGTTTTTCTCCATCAATCGATAAATCTTCATTTCTTGTAAAAGCATTGAACACCACTTTTGTCTTCTGAAAGTTCATTTTTAATCCCACTTCTTTACTCTTGTCAGCAAGTTCCTGGATCATACTCTGCAGCTGTGATGGGGTAGTTGCAAAAATGACTACGTCATTAGAAAAACGAAGGTGATGTAACGTACCAGGAGATGTGACGTACCTGCCAGAAGGACGCACACGACATAAAGGCAGATAGGAATCAGAATAAAACGTCCGCGAAGCTCAACTGGTAGAGTGACTTATTCCGGAATGAGGGGATCCGGGTTCGAATCCTGGCGCGGCTAGAAATGACGGAGAAATTTACTTCGTTATAATGGCGCCCGAACTATCCGGATGACCCGACCGTTCAAAATCTCGCATTGGTGTGATGTTATTTCCACACCGCGAGATAGGAAAAATAAGAGAATTCTTTCTCCAGCACTTCGAAAATAAAAAAAAAAAAAAAAAAAATAATGGGGAGATGATGTAACGTACCAGGAGATGTGACGTACCTGCCAGAAGGACGCACACGACATAAAGGCAGATAGGAATCAGAATAAAACGTCCGCGTAGCTCAACTGGTAGAGTGACTTATTCCGGAATGAGGGGATCCGGGTTCGAATCCTGGCGCGGATAGAAATGACGGAGAAATTTACTTCGTTATAGTGAGTTAGATGATCTCCATTAATTTTTATCCCTTTGTTTTCCCAGTTCAGTGATTGAAAGACATTTTCCAATGTGGCATTAAAGAGCTTGGGAGATATGATGTCACCTTGTCTCACTCCCTTTCCAATTTTTACGTGTGTTGTATTTTCAAACAGCCGAATCTTTGCACTTGCATTTTCATAGATGTTATTAATAATATTAATGTACGCATCTTCAATACCGCAGGATTTCAGAGCCATTGTAACTGCTGATGGTTTCACCGAATCAAAGGCTTTTTCATAATCGATAAAAGCCATGCACAATGGAAGTTCATATTGCCTCGCTCTTTCAATTAGTTCTCTCAGTACGTGGATATGATCTATTGTGCTGTAGCCACTCCTGAATCCAGCTTGTTCTCTCGGTTGAGCCATGTCCAGTGTTACCTTCATGCGGTGTGAAAGAACTTTAGTGAAGATTTTATAAACCACTGATAGGAGGCTGATAGGTCTGTAGTTCCTGAGATCCTCAATGTCACCTTTTTTGTGTAGCAGGATCACTGTAGTGTTGTTCCAATCCTCAGGAATCTTCCCTTCATTAAGGCATAAGAGATTATGGAACCAAAAATCTAACGGACCATATGAAAGTATACGCACCTCCATCAAAGCGTGATGGAGGTGAACAATAAACACATTTAAAAATACATTTGTGTAATCGTAAATAATTATTCCCATTTGTAATATACACTGAAGTGCCAGAAAAACTGGTACACCAGTCTAATACTTGGTAGGTCCCGCACGGGAGCGCAGGACTGCAGAAATACGACGAGGCATGGACTCCACTAGCTTCTGGAAATATGCTGTAGGCAATGCACACTATACTTCCTGCAGAGCGTTCCACAATTCGGGTGTATTCCGAGGTCTCTGATTCCTGTGTTCGATAGCGCGTTGCATGGCATCCCAAATGTGTTCTATCACCTTCAGATATGGGGACTTGGGTGGGAATCGCAACACTCCAAACTCAGATGAATGCTCCTCTAACCATAATGTGGCGTCCCGACACTTGTGTGGAGGTGCATTGTCCTCTTGGAACAGGCCCAATCCATCAGCATGAATGCAGGACATGAACGGGTGTACCTCGTCAGAAAGGATGCGCTTATAGCGTTGGCCGGTCACAGACGATTGTAAACGTACCAGTGGTCCCAGTGAAGTCCAGCTAAACACACCCCATAGACATTACGGACCCCCACCACCCGGTACAGTTCCCTGTTGAAAGGCGGGATCCATGGCTTCATGGAGTTTGCGCCACACACGAATCCTTTCATCTGCCTGATACAGTTGGAAACACGACTCGTCAGACCAGGTTACTTGTCTCCAATCATCAAGTGTCCAGTGGTGGTGTTGCCATGCCCAAGCAAGGCACATAGCTCTGTGTCGTGCACCCATCAAGGGGACTCGAGATGGGCGTCGTCTCCCAAAGCCCATATCGTGTTGAGGCTCCAGCATTGAATTCCGATGATACCTGCGAGAGTGTTGCACGCCTATCGCGTGAAACGATTCTTGACAGCCGACGATGGTCACGTTCACCCAATGTCTTTTTACGGCCACACTGGTATCGTGTGTTGGAAGTTTTGCCGGAATTCTTGTAGTCCCGGTACACCTTTGCAATGGCCGTCCGTGAAAATCCGGAACTTCGTTTCTACCTCCGAAATACTGTGGCCCATCTCACGAGCTCCAACTATGACACCGCGTTGAAAATCGCTTAAATCGTTATTACTTGTCATTCTCATGCCGAAAACAGCTCTGACAGCTGGCAAGGATGTCTATCGCTTTATATACGCACTGGCGGATGCAACCGAGTACGCACATAGGTGACATTGCTATGTATTTTGCATAAGCTCGTGTGTACCAGTTTTTCTATGCGCTTCAGCGTACTCCATGGTCACGGTCATAGTCAGCCATTACTTCTGGATTACGCAAAACAGTGGCACTAAAATTTAGCAAGTTACCAATTTTTATTATTAAAAAATGATTTCAGTTATTAAATGTCAGGCAGTTATTGGGACGAATATGCTGCATGTATATATTACTTTTATATGTATATCATTATCACCATCATTGTCAACCATTATCAATCCACTGCTGGACGAAGGTCTCTCCAAGCCTCTTCCACAACGGCCTGTCTTATGCCAGTCGCCTCCATGTTACTCCTGCTTACTTTCGAATTTCATCCACCCATCTCCCGTGTGGTCTTCTTCTGGGTCGTTTCCTGTCCCTTGGAATCCAATCTAAAATTTCGACTGTCCATCGATGGTCTGTCCTTCTGGCAGTATGCCCAGCCCATTACCATTTCAGGGATTTAACTCTGATCATGATGTCTTCCACTCTTGTCATTTTTCGGATCCACGAGTTCCTCTTCTTATCTCTCCTGATTGCACCAAGCATGCACCTCTCCATGCTACTTTGAGTTGTCTGCAGCCTTTGTATGTCTCTTTTAGTTAAGGTCCACGTCTCTGCACCATACGTAAGCACTGGAAGGATGCATTGATCACTTTTCTTTTAAAGACATAATGGCATATTGCTCTTGAAAATTATGCTGTTTCTTCCAAAAGCTCTCCAGGCAAGTTTTGTACGCCGATTAATTTCTTCATGAATGTGACCCTCACTTGATATCTGCTGTCCAAGATAAACGTATGCATCTGTTATCTCTAGCTTTTCTCCATCAATCGATAAATCTTCATTTCTTGTAAAAGCATTGTATATCACTTTTGTCTTCTGAAAGTTCATTTTTAATCCCACTTCTTTACTCTTGTCAGCAAGTTCTTGAATCATAGTCTGCAGCTGTGATGGGGTAGTTGCAAAAATGACTATGTCATCAGCAAAACGAAGGTGAATTAGATAATCTCCATTAATATTTATCCGTTTGTTTTCCCAGTTCAGTGACTGAAAGGCATTTTCCAATGTGGCATTAAAGAGCTTAGTAAATATGGCGTCACCTTGTCTCACTCCCTTTTCAATTTTTATGTATATTTATAATTTTAATTTGAGTTTTGAATTTATAGTTCAAAGCAGATTTGTCCGGGTCTAGTGCAGTTATGGGACATCGGATCCGAAATTTTTGACTCGTTCCAACTCTGGTATGAAAATGCCCCCAGAGAGTTCCCTAAAGAATCTTCAACTGTGTGAAAGACTCTTCTTATTTGCGAAGTACGTACAGTTCTCCCAACAAAAGAAAAACCGCAGATCTCATTATTGTCGACCAAAACCGTAGTTCTCGCAATCTGATTACGGATTCAATTTTCGATCATATTGTCCTTTGCGATGACAATTAATAAGAGTCATGGACAGACACTTGCTAAAGTCGAAAATATATCTGCCAGAACCAGTCTTCTCACGTGATACGAACTACGTTGCCCAATCTCGAACAAGATCAAAGGATTCTGTTGCAGTAAAGATCACTCACGAAATGCACCTGGATTACCTGTCGCAAATGGATGGACTGAAAATATTGCCTTTCGCCTTAATGCATTCGCTGATCCTTCGAGATATGCTTTCGACAAGGTTTTGGAACACAGCGATAGGTATGCCCTTTCACTCAGGATATATAATGCTGCCTCTAACTGTTGCTTTGTGGTAGGCCTTGGTTCCAAACTTCTTATGCGGGGCTCTAATTCATCCCATAGATGCTCTATGGGATTAAGGCCAGGGCTCTGTGCTGGCCAGTCCACACACGATACGGAATTATCGTCAAACCACGCCGTAACAGTCCTTGCTTTATGACTCCGTGCAATATTCTGCTGGTACTACCAAGGCTCGGTTCCATAGTGTTGCCACAGAGTTGGCAAGACAATTGTCCAGAATATCGAGGTAGACGTGCTGGTTAACGGGTTTGTCCACGATAACCAATGAGCCGGGACCGTTTCACAAAAAAACACCCCCACACGAGTACATTGCCAGCTCCAGACTTGACCGTAGGAACAGTGCACTGTGGTAAATAGCGTTCTCCAGGCTGCCGCCATACCCACACACGGCCATCAGACTGATGGATCGTGTATCAGGATTCATCGGTCCATAGGACCCTTTTCCATTGATCTACAGTCCACGGTTAATGTTCTTTACACCATGTTAAACAACGAGTAGCTTTCCGAGATTGCCATTCCTTTGAATTCCCAATGGAAAAAGTACTGTCGAGAATGAATAAGTGTCAATCGTTAATAAGTGTCAATCGTATTTTCAGGCCAATCTCACGAACGGCACGCGGGATATAAGTGGACAACCAGCCAATGAGGACATCAGTCGAGACGTCGACACGGCCGGGAGAACTCAGTGGTTCTGCTGTAACCGTGTCTGGAGAACGAACATGGGGTGTCAATTCCGTTAGGACGCCGTCGTACGAGATATTGTCCAACGGATGAGTTCACGAGAGGTGTCATCATAGGCCTTCGTACCACCGGACGGTTCTTGCGTGGTATTGCGGAAGAAACGCAACGTGATGCCATAACCGTCGGTTGCATTTGGAGACAGTGTTCCCAGGAAAGATCTGTGCAACATCGTAGGAGGACCGGAGCACGTAGACAGACGTCCGAGCTTACCGATCGTCGTCTTCTACGTCATGCCGTAGCGGACGCACGTGCCACCACGGGCGACATTATGCGGGGTGTACGGGGAGGCTTGGATACTCCAGCATCGACGCGGACAGTGTTGCGCTGATTGGCTGTGTCTGGTTTGCTGTCCAGCCGTCCGTTGCGAAGGCTACCCTTAACAGCAAGCCGTTATCGTCACCGCTTCTTGGTGTGGCTCCAGAGCTGCCGAATGGAGCAGTGTGATGTTCAGCGACGAATCGCGGTTCTGTCTCACCACGAATGATCGCCGTGTGTGAGTCTGGAGGCAACGTGGCCAACGGGCGGATTCATTCGCCATTGTGGAGTGCCACACGACCCGGCAACGTGGAATCATGGTGTCGTGTGCTATCAGCTCCAACAGCTGCTCACCGCTGCTACGAATTACGAAGACACTGACGTCACGTCGCTATGGCGACGAGGTGCTGCGGCCCGTGGCACTACCGTATCCGCAGGGCATCCCAAACGCCGTTTTTCAACAGGATAACGCCCGGTCGCATACTGCTAGAATCATACCGCTCGAATCAACCTGAATGCTTTATACATTTTGGCCGCATACAATATTACTTCGTATACAGGGTGTCTACAAATAATTGAAGCGGTTTCGTGATTTTTTTGTGGCTGTAATATTAGCGATATGCTGCTCGAGTTGGATGTTACCAGACACGCATTGCTCAAAGTTTACTTTGGTCACCGCTAGAGGCCGCGAGAGGGCAGTAATTATGTGAAAGACTCGGTGTTTGTGTCGCCTTTACCAGCTGATCTACCAGAATTGTGGGCTCGCATCATCAATGCCTTTGCTCACATTGATAAAGACATGCTAACTCGCGTGTGGGAGGAACTTGATTGCAGAGTTGATGTTTGCAGAATCACTCAAGGGGCGCATGTCGAGCACCTGTAATATGCCCCCCCCCCCAAAAAAAATACGTTTTGCATTGTTATACACTGGGTGGCCACTTTATTATGACCACCCCCTCAGTACTTCATTGGGCCACCGTTTGCCTTTAATGACGCGTCGATTCTTCGTGCCATGGACTCCACGAGATGTTGATAGGTGGTTTGTGGAGTCTGAGACCATGCTTGATGAATAGCACTCTCCAGGAGTGTGAGATTTCAGGGTTGTGGATCCAGCTGTCTGATGGCTCGTTCAACTTCATCCCACAAATTCTCAATGGGGCTGAGACCTGGAGATTGTGGGGGGCCACCTAAGCAAAGTAAACTCACCGGTATGTTCTTGAAACCAATCCTGTACAATAAGAGTACTATGGCAGGACGCATTATCTTAAGCCGCGGATGGCTTAGTGGTTAGTGTTTCAGACTATCGATGCTGGGTCCCCAGGTTCAAGCCTGGGCTGATCTTTCAGAGATGGTGTGATTTACTAACAATCGCTGAATATCCGCCGTGCATCGGACGAGCACGTAAAGTGACGGTCCCCAGGCTGGACCCACTGGTTAAATGGGTATCCTTTCCTATGTCCTCCCTGAAATTCTCTCACCCATCTATGTGCAATATCGTACTTGTACGGTGGCGCCATCTACTGTACTCTAATCTCACTACAAACTGTTCTGTCAAAAGTCGCTAGACTTGCTCTCATTCCTTCCGTTTCTGTGTCCTGCCCAAAAGGCGATCTCGCTGTAGGTGGCTGGGACCTAAACTCTACTGCCTGTGGACGGAAGTCCTACATGAAAATGACAAATTCTCCTGGGACGCATTATCTTGTTGAAAGTAGCCATCGCCATTGGGATAAACCATCCACATGACAGGATGCACTTGGTCCGCAACGATGTTTAGATATGATGTGCCAGTCAGACGTTGATCAACACGAATTAAAGGGCCCAAAGCCTGCCAGGAAAACATTCCCCGAACCATAACGTTGCCTCCACCAGCTTGAAGGGTTGGGGCTCATGCTTTTGTGCTGTTTCCGCCAAATTCTCACTCGGCCATCGGCATGGAGCAACTGAAAACGTGATTCATCGGACCACATAATTTTTTTCCAATTATCGACTGTCCAATCTTTGTGCTTCTGTGCGAACTGGAGACGTTTTCTCTTGTTAACTGCAGACAGCAAAGGTTTTCGGACAGGGCCTTCGGCTGCCATATCCCATCCGATGCAGTGTACGGCGAACAGTGCGTGCAGAAATCATTTGAGGGGATCCTTGATTCATGTGGTCTGTAATTTGCTGCACTGTTGCCTGTTACCAGTCTGGACACTCTCCGTTCCGCCCGAGCAGTCACTAGTCGATGACGATCACATGTTGCACGTAAAGATCCAGTTTTTTGGCTGACAGTCCAGTCTTTTAAACACTTTAACAACAGCTGCTCTGGAACATTTCACGAATGCGGCGGTTTCGGTGATACTCGCTCCATGGCTCCGAGCTCCTACAATCATCCCACGTTGAAAGTCCATCAAATCGCATTTTTTACCTATCTCGTCACCTAAGACTCACTTCTACTGTCGCAAGCACTAAGCTTTCCCTTTTTATACTAGCCTCGCCCTTTGGCGGCAACAGCGTGCAGCCATAGCTCATTTGCTTAAAACTGTCAGGTGGTCATAATTAAGTGGCCACTCTGTGTATATAATTGTAAAGTTTCGTGATCATATGTCAAATAATATACGTACAATAATATCGTGAAACCGCTCCAACCGTTTTTGGACACCCTGAACTCCTTTATGGTCGCATACCGCTCGAATCAGCCTGAATGCTTCCGTAACCAGTACGATTCCCCGGATATCTCGCCCTTCAAAGCATCACATAGATATATTCCATCAGTTATATTCCACATAATTCTCATCAGTTATAAGAATGATGCCAAAAGCTTATTTTTTTTTTTTTTAGATGGGGAGAAGGGGGTTACTTTGAAGTCCAGTTTTTTTAAATACACTGCCCGACAGAGAAAATGACACTTGTCTTAAAACCAGATGGCTTTTCAACGAACATAGACAGAAACTGCAATCTGAATAACAGAACGCTGTAACAAATTGAACGCGGCGACTTTACTTGGCAATAAATAGAAACGAAGTAAGTGTCCGAGAATTATTGGACACATTACAAAATTATATAAAACAAAACATTAAACAGATAGGAAGAAACTGACTGTACTAACTTACAATGTAACTACACAAGTTAATACATTTCGATGTGAGATTCCTTGGTTGCTCTTGGTACGTCCAAGCCATACTCGATTTCATGCCATAAAACAAAACATTAAACAGATAGAAAGAAACTGACTGTACTAACTTACAATGTAACTACACAAGTTAATAAATTTCGATGTGAGATTCCTTGGTTGCTCTTGGTACGTCCAAGCCATACTCGATTTCATGCCATAAAACAAAACATTAAACAGATAGAAAGAAACTGACTGTACTAACTTACAATGTAACTACATAAGTTAATAAATTTCGATGTGAGATTCCTTGGTTGCTCTTGGTACGTCCAAGCCATACTCGATTTCATGCCATAAAACAAAACATTAAACAGATAGAAAGAAACTGACTGTACTAACTTACAATGTAACGACACAAGTTAATAAATTTCGATGTGAGATTCCTTGGTTGCTCTTGGTACGTCCAAGCCATACTCGATTTCATGCCATAAAACAAAACATTAAACAGATAGAAAGAAACTGACTGTACTAACTTACAATGTAACTACACAAGTTAATAAATTTCGATGTGAGATTCCTTGGTTGCTCTTGGTACGTCCAAGCCATACTCGATTTCATGCCATAAAACAAAACATTAAACAGATAGAAAGAAACTGACTGTACTAACTTACAATGTAACTACACAAGTTAATAAATTTCGATGTGAGATTCCTTGGTTGCTCTTGGTACGTCCAAGCCATACTCGATTTCATGCCATAAAACAAAACATTAAACAGATAGAAAGAAACTGACTGTACTAACTTACAATGTAACTACATAAGTTAATAAATTTCGATGTGAGATTCCTTGGTTGCTCTTGGTACGTCCAAGCCATACTCGATTTCATGCCATAAAACAAAACATTAAACAGATAGAAAGAAACTGACTGTACTAACTTACAATGTAACTACACAAGTTAATAAATTTCGATGTGAGATTCCTTGGTTGCTCTTGGTACGTCCAAGCCATACTCGATTTCATGCCATAAAACAAAACATTAAACAGATAGAAAGAAACTGACTGTACTAACTTACAATGTAACTACACAAGTTAATAAATTTCGATGTGAGATTCCTTGGTTGCTCTTGGTACGTCTAAGCCATACTCGATTTCATGCCATAAAACAAAACATTAAACAGATAGAAAGAAACTGACTGTACTAACTTACAATGTAACTACACAAGTTAATAAATTTCGATGTGAGATTCCTTGGTTGCTCTTGGTACGTCCAAGCCATACTCGATTTCATGCCATAAAACAAAACATTAAACAGATAGAAAGAAACTGACTGTACTAACTTACAATGTAACTACACAAGTTAATAAATTTCGATGTGAGATTCCTTGGTTGCTCTTGGTACGTCCAAGCCATACTCGATTTCATGCCATAAAACAAAACATTAAACAGATAGAAAGAAACTGACTGTACTAACTTACAATGTAACTACACAAGTTAATAAATTTCGATGTGAGATTCCTTGGTTGCTCTTGGTACGTCCAAGCCATACTCGATTTCATGCCATAAAACAAAACATTAAACAGATAGAAAGAAACTGACTGTACTAACTTACAATGTAACTACACAAGTTAATAAATTTCGATGTGAGATTCCTTGGTTGCTCTTGGTACGTCTAAGCCATACTCGATTTCATGCCATAAAACAAAACATTAAACAGATAGAAAGAAACTGACTGTACTAACTTAGAATGTAACTACACAAGTTAATAAATTTCGATGTGAGATTCCTTGGTTGCTCTTGGTACGTCCAAGCCATACTCGATTTCATGCCATAAAACAAAACATTAAACAGATAGAAAGAAACTGACTGTACTAACTTACAATGTAACTACACAAGTTAATAAATTTCGATGTGAGATTCCTTGGTTGCTCTTGGTACGTCCAAGCCATACTCGATTTCATGCCATAAAACAAAACATTAAACAGATAGAAAGAAACTGACTGTACTAACTTACAATGTAACTACACAAGTTAATAAATTTCGATGTGAGATTCCTTGGTTGCTCTTGGTACGTCCAAGCCATACTCGATTTCATGCCATAAAACAAAACATTAAACAGATAGAAAGAAACTGACTGTACTAACTTACAATGTAACTACACAAGTTAATAAATTTCGATGTGAGATTCCTTGGTTGCTCTTGGTACGTCCAAGCCATACTCGATTTCATGCCATAAAACAAAACATTAAACAGATAGAAAGAAACTGACTGTACTAACTTACAATGTAACTACACAAGTTAATAAATTTCGATGTGAGATCTCTTGGTTGCTCGTAGTACGTCCAAGCGATACTCGATTTCATGCCATAAAACAAAACATTAAACAGATAGAAAGAAACTGACTGTACTAACTTACAATGTAACTACACAAGTTAATAAATTTCGATGTGAGATTCCTTGGTTGCTCTTGGTACGTCTAAGCCATACTCGATTTCATGCCATAAAACAAAACATTAAACAGATAGAAAGAAACTGACTGTACTAACTTACAATGTAACTACACAAGTTAATAAATTTCGATGTGAGATTCCTTGGTTGCTCTTGGTACGTCCAAGCCATACTCGATTTCATGCCATAAAATCAAACATTAAACAGATAGAAAGAAACTGACTGTACTAACTTACAATGTAACTACACAAGTTAATAAATTTCGATGTGAGATTCCTTGGTTGCTCTTGGTACGTCCAAGCCATACTCGATTTCATGCCATAAAACAAAACATTAAACAGATAGAAAGAAACTGACTGTACTAACTTACAATATAACTACACAAGTTAATAAATTTCGATGTGAGATTCCTTGGTTGCTCTTGGTACGTCCAAGCCATACTCGATTTCATGCCATAAAACAAAACATTAAACAGATAGAAAGAAACTGACTGTACTAACTTACAATGTAACTACACAAGTTAATAAATTTCGATGTGAGATTCCTTGGTTGCTCTTGGTACGTCCAAGCCATACTCGATTTCATGCCATAAAACAAAACATTAAACAGATAGAAAGAAACTGACTGTACTAACTTACAATGTAACTACACAAGTTAATAAATTTCGATGTGAGATTCCTTGGTTGCTCTTGGTACGTCCAAGCCATACTCGATTTCATGCCATAAAACAAAACATTAAACAGATAGAAAGAAACTGACTGTACTAACTTACAATGTAACTACACAAGTTAATAAATTTCGATGTGAGATTCCTTGGTTGCTCTTGGTACGTCCAAGCCATACTCGATTTCATGCCATAAAACAAAACATTAAACAGATAGAAAGAAACTGACTGTACTAACTTACAATGTAACTACACAAGTTAATAAATTTCGATGTGAGATTCCTTGGTTGCTCTTGGTACGTCCAAGCCATACTCGATTTCATGCCATAAAACAAAACATTAAACAGATAGAAAGAAACTGACTGTACTAACTTACAATGTAACTACACAAGTTAATAAATTTCGATGTGAGATTCCTTGGTTGCTCTTGGTACGTCCAAGCCATACTCGATTTCATGCCATAAAACAAAACATTAAACAGATAGAAAGAAACTGACTGTACTAACTTACAATGTAACTACACAAGTTAATAAATTTCGATGTGAGATTCCTTGGTTGCTCTTGGTACGTCCAAGCCATACTCGATTTCATGCCATAAAACAAAACATTAAACAGATAGAAAGAAACTGACTGTACTAACTTACAATGTAACTACACAAGTTAATAAATTTCGATGTGAGATTCCTTGGTTGCTCTTGGTACGTCCAAGCCATACTCGATTTCATGCCATAAAACAAAACATTAAACAGATAGAAAGAAACTGACTGTACTAACTTACAATGTAACTACACAAGTTAATAAATTTCGATGTGAGATTCCTTGGTTGCTCTTGGTACGTCCAAGCCATACTCGATTTCATGCCATAAAACAAAACATTAAACAGATAGAAAGAAACTGACTGTACTAACTTACAATGTAACTACACAAGTTAATAAATTTCGATGTGAGATTCCTTGGTTGCTCTTGGTACGTCCAAGCCATACTCGATTTCATGCCATAAAACAAAACATTAAACAGATAGAAAGAAACTGACTGTACTAACTTACAATGTAACTACACAAGTTAATAAATTTCGATGTGAGATTCCTTGGTTGCTCTTGGTACGTCCAAGCCATACTCGATTTCATGCCATAAAACAAAACATTAAACAGATAGAAAGAAACTGACTGTACTAACTTACAATGTAACTACACAAGTTAATAAATTTCGATGTGAGATTCCTTGGTTGCTCTTGGTACGTCCAAGCCATACTCGATTTCATGCCATAAAACAAAACATTAAACAGATAGAAAGAAACTGACTGTACTAACTTACAATGTAACTACACAAGTTAATAAATTTCGATGTGAGATTCCTTGGTTGCTCTTGGTACGTCCAAGCCATACTCGATTTCATGCCATAAAACAAAACATTAAACAGATAGAAAGAAACTGACTGTACTAACTTACAATGTAACTACACAAGTTAATAAATTTCGATGTGAGATTCCTTGGTTGCTCTTGGTACGTCCAAGCCATACTCGATTTCATGCCATAAAACAAAACATTAAACAGATAGAAAGAAACTGACTGTACTAACTTACAATGTAACTACACAAGTTAATAAATTTCGATGTGAGATTCCTTGGTTGCTCTTGGTACGTCCAAGCCATACTCGATTTCATGCCATAAAACAAAACATTAAACAGATAGAAAGAAACTGACTGTACTAACTTACAATGTAACTACACAAGTTAATAAATTTCGATGTGAGATTCCTTGGTTGCTCTTGGTACGTCCAAGCCATACTCGATTTCATGCCATAAAACAAAACATTAAACAGATAGAAAGAAACTGACTGTACTAACTTACAATGTAACTACACAAGTTAATAAATTTCGATGTGAGATTCCTTGGTTGCTCTTGGTACGTCCAAGCCATACTCGATTTCATGCCATAAAACAAAACATTAAACAGATAGAAAGAAACTGACTGTACTAACTTACAATGTAACTACACAAGTTAATAAATTTCGATGTGAGATTCCTTGGTTGCTCTTGGTACGTCCAAGCCATACTCGATTTCATGCCATAAAACAAAACATTAAACAGATAGAAAGAAACTGACTGTACTAACTTACAATGTAACTACACAAGTTAATAAATTTCGATGTGAGATTCCTTGGTTGCTCTTGGTACGTCCAAGCCATACTCGATTTCATGCCATAAAACAAAACATTAAACAGATAGAAAGAAACTGACTGTACTAACTTACAATGTAACTACACAAGTTAATAAATTTCGATGTGAGATTCCTTGGTTGCTCTTGGTACGTCCAAGCCATACTCGATTTCATGCCATAAAACAAAACATTAAACAGATAGAAAGAAACTGACTGTACTAACTTACAATGTAACTACACAAGTTAATAAATTTCGATGTGAGATTCCTTGGTTGCTCTTGGTACGTCCAAGCCATACTCGATTTCATGCCATAAAACAAAACATTAAACAGATAGAAAGAAACTGACTGTACTAACTTACAATGTAACTACACAAGTTAATAAATTTCGATGTGAGATTCCTTGGTTGCTCTTGGTACGTCCAAGCCATACTCGATTTCATGCCATAAAACAAAACATTAAACAGATAGAAAGAAACTGACTGTACTAACTTACAATGTAACTACACAAGTTAATAAATTTCGATGTGAGATTCCTTGGTTGCTCTTGGTACGTCCAAGCCATACTCGATTTCATGCCATAAAACAAAACATTAAACAGATAGAAAGAAACTGACTGTACTAACTTACAATGTAACTACACAAGTTAATAAATTTCGATGTGAGATTCCTTGGTTGCTCTTGGTACGTCCAAGCCATACTCGATTTCATGCCATAAAACAAAACATTAAACAGATAGAAAGAAACTGACTGTACTAACTTACAATGTAACTACACAAGTTAATAAATTTCGATGTGAGATTCCTTGGTTGCTCTTGGTACGTCCAAGCCATACTCGATTTCATGCCATAAAACAAAACATTAAACAGATAGAAAGAAACTGACTGTACTAACTTACAATGTAACTACACAAGTTAATAAATTTCGATGTGAGATTCCTTGGTTGCTCTTGGTACGTCCAAGCCATACTCGATTTCATGCCATAAAACAAAACATTAAACAGATAGAAAGAAACTGACTGTACTAACTTACAATGTAACTACACAAGTTAATAAATTTCGATGTGAGATTCCTTGGTTGCTCTTGGTACGTCCAAGCCATACTCGATTTCATGCCATAAAACAAAACATTAAACAGATAGAAAGAAACTGACTGTACTAACTTACAATGTAACTACACAAGTTAATAAATTTCGATGTGAGATTCCTTGGTTGCTCTTGGTACGTCCAAGCCATACTCGATTTCATGCCATAAAACAAAACATTAAACAGATAGAAAGAAACTGACTGTACTAACTTACAATGTAACTACACAAGTTAATAAATTTCGATGTGAGATTCCTTGGTTGCTCTTGGTACGTCCAAGCCATACTCGATTTCATGCCATAAAACAAAACATTAAACAGATAGAAAGAAACTGACTGTACTAACTTACAATGTAACTACACAAGTTAATAAATTTCGATGTGAGATTCCTTGGTTGCTCTTGGTACGTCCAAGCCATACTCGATTTCATGCCATAAAACAAAACATTAAACAGATAGAAAGAAACTGACTGTACTAACTTACAATGTAACTACACAAGTTAATAAATTTCGATGTGAGATTCCTTGGTTGCTCTTGGTACGTCCAAGCCATACTCGATTTCATGCCATAAAACAAAACATTAAACAGATAGAAAGAAACTGACTGTACTAACTTACAATGTAACTACACAAGTTAATAAATTTCGATGTGAGATTCCTTGGTTGCTCTTGGTACGTCCAAGCCATACTCGATTTCATGCCATAAAACAAAACATTAAACAGATAGAAAGAAACTGACTGTACTAACTTACAATGTAACTACACAAGTTAATAAATTTCGATGTGAGATTCCTTGGTTGCTCTTGGTACGTCCAAGCCATACTCGATTTCATGCCATAAAACAAAACATTAAACAGATAGAAAGAAACTGACTGTACTAACTTACAATGTAACTACACAAGTTAATAAATTTCGATGTGAGATTCCTTGGTTGCTCTTGGTACGTCCAAGCCATACTCGATTTCATGCCATAAAACAAAACATTAAACAGATAGAAAGAAACTGACTGTACTAACTTACAATGTAACTACACAAGTTAATAAATTTCGATGTGAGATTCCTTGGTTGCTCTTGGTACGTCCAAGCCATACTCGATTTCATGCCATAAAACAAAACATTAAACAGATAGAAAGAAACTGACTGTACTAACTTACAATGTAACTACACAAGTTAATAAATTTCGATGTGAGATTCCTTGGTTGCTCTTGGTACGTCCAAGCCATACTCGATTTCATGCCATAAAACAAAACATTAAACAGATAGAAAGAAACTGACTGTACTAACTTACAATGTAACTACACAAGTTAATAAATTTCGATGTGAGATTCCTTGGTTGCTCTTGGTACGTCCAAGCCATACTCGATTTCATGCCATAAAACAAAACATTAAACAGATAGAAAGAAACTGACTGTACTAACTTACAATGTAACTACACAAGTTAATAAATTTCGATGTGAGATTCCTTGGTTGCTCTTGGTACGTCCAAGCCATACTCGATTTCATGCCATAAAACAAAACATTAAACAGATAGAAAGAAACTGACTGTACTAACTTACAATGTAACTACACAAGTTAATAAATTTCGATGTGAGATTCCTTGGTTGCTCTTGGTACGTCCAAGCCATACTCGATTTCATGCCATAAAACAAAACATTAAACAGATAGAAAGAAACTGACTGTACTAACTTACAATGTAACTACACAAGTTAATAAATTTCGATGTGAGATTCCTTGGTTGCTCTTGGTACGTCCAAGCCATACTCGATTTCATGCCATAAAACAAAACATTAAACAGATAGAAAGAAACTGACTGTACTAACTTACAATGTAACTACACAAGTTAATAAATTTCGATGTGAGATTCCTTGGTTGCTCTTGGTACGTCCAAGCCATACTCGATTTCATGCCATAAAACAAAACATTAAACAGATAGAAAGAAACTGACTGTACTAACTTACAATGTAACTACACAAGTTAATAAATTTCGATGTGAGATTCCTTGGTTGCTCTTGGTACGTCCAAGCCATACTCGATTTCATGCCATAAAACAAAACATTAAACAGATAGAAAGAAACTGACTGTACTAACTTACAATGTAACTACACAAGTTAATAAATTTCGATGTGAGATTCCTTGGTTGCTCTTGGTACGTCCAAGCCATACTCGATTTCATGCCATAAAACAAAACATTAAACAGATAGAAAGAAACTGACTGTACTAACTTACAATGTAACTACACAAGTTAATAAATTTCGATGTGAGATTCCTTGGTTGCTCTTGGTACGTCCAAGCCATACTCGATTTCATGCCATAAAACAAAACATTAAACAGATAGAAAGAAACTGACTGTACTAACTTACAATGTAACTACACAAGTTAATAAATTTCGATGTGAGATTCCTTGGTTGCTCTTGGTACGTCCAAGCCATACTCGATTTCATGCCATAAAACAAAACATTAAACAGATAGAAAGAAACTGACTGTACTAACTTACAATGTAACTACACAAGTTAATAAATTTCGATGTGAGATTCCTTGGT
Organism: Macrothele yani; assembly: GCA_039090855.1. Classification (NCBI taxonomy): domain Eukaryota; kingdom Metazoa; phylum Arthropoda; class Arachnida; order Araneae; family Macrothelidae; genus Macrothele; species Macrothele yani. Next base: position 71,596,892 of record CM077032.1, on the reverse strand, counting down.
TGCTCTTGGTACGTCCAAGCCATACTCGATTTCATGCCATAAAACAAAACATTAAACAGATAGAAAGAAACTGACTGTACTAACTTACAATGTAACTACACAAGTTAATAAATTTCGATGTGAGATTCCTTGGTTGCTCTTGGTACGTCCAAGCCATACTCGATTTCATGCCATAAAACAAAACATTAAACAGATAGAAAGAAACTGACTGTACTAACTTACAATGTAACTACACAAGTTAATAAATTTCGATGTGAGATTCCTTGGTTGCTCTTGGTACGTCCAAGCCATACTCGATTTCATGCCATAAAACAAAACATTAAACAGATAGAAAGAAACTGACTGTACTAACTTACAATGTAACTACACAAGTTAATAAATTTCGATGTGAGATTCCTTGGTTGCTCTTGGTACGTCCAAGCCATACTCGATTTCATGCCATAAAACAAAACATTAAACAGATAGAAAGAAACTGACTGTACTAACTTACAATGTAACTACACAAGTTAATAAATTTCGATGTGAGATTCCTTGGTTGCTCTTGGTACGTCCAAGCCATACTCGATTTCATGCCATAAAACAAAACATTAAACAGATAGAAAGAAACTGACTGTACTAACTTACAATGTAACTACACAAGTTAATAAATTTCGATGTGAGATTCCTTGGTTGCTCTTGGTACGTCCAAGCCATACTCGATTTCATGCCATAAAACAAAACATTAAACAGATAGAAAGAAACTGACTGTACTAACTTACAATGTAACTACACAAGTTAATAAATTTCGATGTGAGATTCCTTGGTTGCTCTTGGTACGTCCAAGCCATACTCGATTTCATGCCATAAAACAAAACATTAAACAGATAGAAAGAAACTGACTGTACTAACTTACAATGTAACTACACAAGTTAATAAATTTCGATGTGAGATTCCTTGGTTGCTCTTGGTACGTCCAAGCCATACTCGATTTCATGCCATAAAACAAAACATTAAACAGATAGAAAGAAACTGACTGTACTAACTTACAATGTAACTACACAAGTTAATAAATTTCGATGTGAGATTCCTTGGTTGCTCTTGGTACGTCCAAGCCATACTCGATTTCATGCCATAAAACAAAACATTAAACAGATAGAAAGAAACTGACTGTACTAACTTACAATGTAACTACACAAGTTAATAAATTTCGATGTGAGATTCCTTGGTTGCTCTTGGTACGTCCAAGCCATACTCGATTTCATGCCATAAAACAAAACATTAAACAGATAGAAAGAAACTGACTGTACTAACTTACAATGTAACTACACAAGTTAATAAATTTCGATGTGAGATTCCTTGGTTGCTCTTGGTACGTCCAAGCCATACTCGATTTCATGCCATAAAACAAAACATTAAACAGATAGAAAGAAACTGACTGTACTAACTTACAATGTAACTACACAAGTTAATAAATTTCGATGTGAGATTCCTTGGTTGCTCTTGGTACGTCCAAGCCATACTCGATTTCATGCCATAAAACAAAACATTAAACAGATAGAAAGAAACTGACTGTACTAACTTACAATGTAACTACACAAGTTAATAAATTTCGATGTGAGATTCCTTGGTTGCTCTTGGTACGTCCAAGCCATACTCGATTTCATGCCATAAAACAAAACATTAAACAGATAGAAAGAAACTGACTGTACTAACTTACAATGTAACTACACAAGTTAATAAATTTCGATGTGAGATTCCTTGGTTGCTCTTGGTACGTCCAAGCCATACTCGATTTCATGCCATAAAACAAAACATTAAACAGATAGAAAGAAACTGACTGTACTAACTTACAATGTAACTACACAAGTTAATAAATTTCGATGTGAGATTCCTTGGTTGCTCTTGGTACGTCCAAGCCATACTCGATTTCATGCCATAAAACAAAACATTAAACAGATAGAAAGAAACTGACTGTACTAACTTACAATGTAACTACACAAGTTAATAAATTTCGATGTGAGATTCCTTGGTTGCTCTTGGTACGTCCAAGCCATACTCGATTTCATGCCATAAAACAAAACATTAAACAGATAGAAAGAAACTGACTGTACTAACTTACAATGTAACTACACAAGTTAATAAATTTCGATGTGAGATTCCTTGGTTGCTCTTGGTACGTCCAAGCCATACTCGATTTCATGCCATAAAACAAAACATTAAACAGATAGAAAGAAACTGACTGTACTAACTTACAATGTAACTACACAAGTTAATAAATTTCGATGTGAGATTCCTTGGTTGCTCTTGGTACGTCCAAGCCATACTCGATTTCATGCCATAAAACAAAACATTAAACAGATAGAAAGAAACTGACTGTACTAACTTACAATGTAACTACACAAGTTAATAAATTTCGATGTGAGATTCCTTGGTTGCTCTTGGTACGTCCAAGCCATACTCGATTTCATGCCATAAAACAAAACATTAAACAGATAGAAAGAAACTGACTGTACTAACTTACAATGTAACTACACAAGTTAATAAATTTCGATGTGAGATTCCTTGGTTGCTCTTGGTACGTCCAAGCCATACTCGATTTCATGCCATAAAACAAAACATTAAACAGATAGAAAGAAACTGACTGTACTAACTTACAATGTAACTACACAAGTTAATAAATTTCGATGTGAGATTCCTTGGTTGCTCTTGGTACGTCCAAGCCATACTCGATTTCATGCCATAAAACAAAACATTAAACAGATAGAAAGAAACTGACTGTACTAACTTACAATGTAACTACACAAGTTAATAAATTTCGATGTGAGATTCCTTGGTTGCTCTTGGTACGTCCAAGCCATACTCGATTTCATGCCATAAAACAAAACATTAAACAGATAGAAAGAAACTGACTGTACTAACTTACAATGTAACTACACAAGTTAATAAATTTCGATGTGAGATTCCTTGGTTGCTCTTGGTACGTCCAAGCCATACTCGATTTCATGCCATAAAACAAAACATTAAACAGATAGAAAGAAACTGACTGTACTAACTTACAATGTAACTACACAAGTTAATAAATTTCGATGTGAGATTCCTTGGTTGCTCTTGGTACGTCCAAGCCATACTCGATTTCATGCCATAAAACAAAACATTAAACAGATAGAAAGAAACTGACTGTACTAACTTACAATGTAACTACACAAGTTAATAAATTTCGATGTGAGATTCCTTGGTTGCTCTTGGTACGTCCAAGCCATACTCGATTTCATGCCATAAAACAAAACATTAAACAGATAGAAAGAAACTGACTGTACTAACTTACAATGTAACTACACAAGTTAATAAATTTCGATGTGAGATTCCTTGGTTGCTCTTGGTACGTCCAAGCCATACTCGATTTCATGCCATAAAACAAAACATTAAACAGATAGAAAGAAACTGACTGTACTAACTTACAATGTAACTACACAAGTTAATAAATTTCGATGTGAGATTCCTTGGTTGCTCTTGGTACGTCCAAGCCATACTCGATTTCATGCCATAAAACAAAACATTAAACAGATAGAAAGAAACTGACTGTACTAACTTACAATGTAACTACACAAGTTAATAAATTTCGATGTGAGATTCCTTGGTTGCTCTTGGTACGTCCAAGCCATACTCGATTTCATGCCATAAAACAAAACATTAAACAGATAGAAAGAAACTGACTGTACTAACTTACAATGTAACTACACAAGTTAATAAATTTCGATGTGAGATTCCTTGGTTGCTCTTGGTACGTCCAAGCCATACTCGATTTCATGCCATAAAACAAAACATTAAACAGATAGAAAGAAACTGACTGTACTAACTTACAATGTAACTACACAAGTTAATAAATTTCGATGTGAGATTCCTTGGTTGCTCTTGGTACGTCCAAGCCATACTCGATTTCATGCCATAAAACAAAACATTAAACAGATAGAAAGAAACTGACTGTACTAACTTACAATGTAACTACACAAGTTAATAAATTTCGATGTGAGATTCCTTGGTTGCTCTTGGTACGTCCAAGCCATACTCGATTTCATGCCATAAAACAAAACATTAAACAGATAGAAAGAAACTGACTGTACTAACTTACAATGTAACTACACAAGTTAATAAATTTCGATGTGAGATTCCTTGGTTGCTCTTGGTACGTCCAAGCCATACTCGATTTCATGCCATAAAACAAAACATTAAACAGATAGAAAGAAACTGACTGTACTAACTTACAATGTAACTACACAAGTTAATAAATTTCGATGTGAGATTCCTTGGTTGCTCTTGGTACGTCCAAGCCATACTCGATTTCATGCCATAAAACAAAACATTAAACAGATAGAAAGAAACTGACTGTACTAACTTACAATGTAACTACACAAGTTAATAAATTTCGATGTGAGATTCCTTGGTTGCTCTTGGTACGTCCAAGCCATACTCGATTTCATGCCATAAAACAAAACATTAAACAGATAGAAAGAAACTGACTGTACTAACTTACAATGTAACTACACAAGTTAATAAATTTCGATGTGAGATTCCTTGGTTGCTCTTGGTACGTCCAAGCCATACTCGATTTCATGCCATAAAACAAAACATTAAACAGATAGAAAGAAACTGACTGTACTAACTTACAATGTAACTACACAAGTTAATAAATTTCGATGTGAGATTCCTTGGTTGCTCTTGGTACGTCCAAGCCATACTCGATTTCATGCCATAAAACAAAACATTAAACAGATAGAAAGAAACTGACTGTACTAACTTACAATGTAACTACACAAGTTAATAAATTTCGATGTGAGATTCCTTGGTTGCTCTTGGTACGTCCAAGCCATACTCGATTTCATGCCATAAAACAAAACATTAAACAGATAGAAAGAAACTGACTGTACTAACTTACAATGTAACTACACAAGTTAATAAATTTCGATGTGAGATTCCTTGGTTGCTCTTGGTACGTCCAAGCCATACTCGATTTCATGCCATAAAACAAAACATTAAACAGATAGAAAGAAACTGACTGTACTAACTTACAATGTAACTACACAAGTTAATAAATTTCGATGTGAGATTCCTTGGTTGCTCTTGGTACGTCCAAGCCATACTCGATTTCATGCCATAAAACAAAACATTAAACAGATAGAAAGAAACTGACTGTACTAACTTACAATGTAACTACACAAGTTAATAAATTTCGATGTGAGATTCCTTGGTTGCTCTTGGTACGTCCAAGCCATACTCGATTTCATGCCATAAAACAAAACATTAAACAGATAGAAAGAAACTGACTGTACTAACTTACAATGTAACTACACAAGTTAATAAATTTCGATGTGAGATTCCTTGGTTGCTCTTGGTACGTCCAAGCCATACTCGATTTCATGCCATAAAACAAAACATTAAACAGATAGAAAGAAACTGACTGTACTAACTTACAATGTAACTACACAAGTTAATAAATTTCGATGTGAGATTCCTTGGTTGCTCTTGGTACGTCCAAGCCATACTCGATTTCATGCCATAAAACAAAACATTAAACAGATAGAAAGAAACTGACTGTACTAACTTACAATGTAACTACACAAGTTAATAAATTTCGATGTGAGATTCCTTGGTTGCTCTTGGTACGTCCAAGCCATACTCGATTTCATGCCATAAAACAAAACATTAAACAGATAGAAAGAAACTGACTGTACTAACTTACAATGTAACTACACAAGTTAATAAATTTCGATGTGAGATTCCTTGGTTGCTCTTGGTACGTCCAAGCCATACTCGATTTCATGCCATAAAACAAAACATTAAACAGATAGAAAGAAACTGACTGTACTAACTTACAATGTAACTACACAAGTTAATAAATTTCGATGTGAGATTCCTTGGTTGCTCTTGGTACGTCCAAGCCATACTCGATTTCATGCCATAAAACAAAACATTAAACAGATAGAAAGAAACTGACTGTACTAACTTACAATGTAACTACACAAGTTAATAAATTTCGATGTGAGATTCCTTGGTTGCTCTTGGTACGTCCAAGCCATACTCGATTTCATGCCATAAAACAAAACATTAAACAGATAGAAAGAAACTGACTGTACTAACTTACAATGTAACTACACAAGTTAATAAATTTCGATGTGAGATTCCTTGGTTGCTCTTGGTACGTCCAAGCCATACTCGATTTCATGCCATAAAACAAAACATTAAACAGATAGAAAGAAACTGACTGTACTAACTTACAATGTAACTACACAAGTTAATAAATTTCGATGTGAGATTCCTTGGTTGCTCTTGGTACGTCCAAGCCATACTCGATTTCATGCCATAAAACAAAACATTAAACAGATAGAAAGAAACTGACTGTACTAACTTACAATGTAACTACACAAGTTAATAAATTTCGATGTGAGATTCCTTGGTTGCTCTTGGTACGTCCAAGCCATACTCGATTTCATGCCATAAAACAAAACATTAAACAGATAGAAAGAAACTGACTGTACTAACTTACAATGTAACTACACAAGTTAATAAATTTCGATGTGAGATTCCTTGGTTGCTCTTGGTACGTCCAAGCCATACTCGATTTCATGCCATAAAACAAAACATTAAACAGATAGAAAGAAACTGACTGTACTAACTTACAATGTAACTACACAAGTTAATAAATTTCGATGTGAGATTCCTTGGTTGCTCTTGGTACGTCCAAGCCATACTCGATTTCATGCCATAAAACAAAACATTAAACAGATAGAAAGAAACTGACTGTACTAACTTACAATGTAACTACACAAGTTAATAAATTTCGATGTGAGATTCCTTGGTTGCTCTTGGTACGTCCAAGCCATACTCGATTTCATGCCATAAAACAAAACATTAAACAGATAGAAAGAAACTGACTGTACTAACTTACAATGTAACTACACAAGTTAATAAATTTCGATGTGAGATTCCTTGGTTGCTCTTGGTACGTCCAAGCCATACTCGATTTCATGCCATAAAACAAAACATTAAACAGATAGAAAGAAACTGACTGTACTAACTTACAATGTAACTACACAAGTTAATAAATTTCGATGTGAGATTCCTTGGTTGCTCTTGGTACGTCCAAGCCATACTCGATTTCATGCCATAAAACAAAACATTAAACAGATAGAAAGAAACTGACTGTACTAACTTACAATGTAACTACACAAGTTAATAAATTTCGATGTGAGATTCCTTGGTTGCTCTTGGTACGTCCAAGCCATACTCGATTTCATGCCATAAAACAAAACATTAAACAGATAGAAAGAAACTGACTGTACTAACTTACAATGTAACTACACAAGTTAATAAATTTCGATGTGAGATTCCTTGGTTGCTCTTGGTACGTCCAAGCCATACTCGATTTCATGCCATAAAACAAAACATTAAACAGATAGAAAGAAACTGACTGTACTAACTTACAATGTAACTACACAAGTTAATAAATTTCGATGTGAGATTCCTTGGTTGCTCTTGGTACGTCCAAGCCATACTCGATTTCATGCCATAAAACAAAACATTAAACAGATAGAAAGAAACTGACTGTACTAACTTACAATGTAACTACACAAGTTAATAAATTTCGATGTGAGATTCCTTGGTTGCTCTTGGTACGTCCAAGCCATACTCGATTTCATGCCATAAAACAAAACATTAAACAGATAGAAAGAAACTGACTGTACTAACTTACAATGTAACTACACAAGTTAATAAATTTCGATGTGAGATTCCTTGGTTGCTCTTGGTACGTCCAAGCCATACTCGATTTCATGCCATAAAACAAAACATTAAACAGATAGAAAGAAACTGACTGTACTAACTTACAATGTAACTACACAAGTTAATAAATTTCGATGTGAGATTCCTTGGTTGCTCTTGGTACGTCCAAGCCATACTCGATTTCATGCCATAAAACAAAACATTAAACAGATAGAAAGAAACTGACTGTACTAACTTACAATGTAACTACACAAGTTAATAAATTTCGATGTGAGATTCCTTGGTTGCTCTTGGTACGTCCAAGCCATACTCGATTTCATGCCATAAAACAAAACATTAAACAGATAGAAAGAAACTGACTGTACTAACTTACAATGTAACTACACAAGTTAATAAATTTCGATGTGAGATTCCTTGGTTGCTCTTGGTACGTCCAAGCCATACTCGATTTCATGCCATAAAACAAAACATTAAACAGATAGAAAGAAACTGACTGTACTAACTTACAATGTAACTACACAAGTTAATAAATTTCGATGTGAGATTCCTTGGTTGCTCTTGGTACGTCCAAGCCATACTCGATTTCATGCCATAAAACAAAACATTAAACAGATAGAAAGAAACTGACTGTACTAACTTACAATGTAACTACACAAGTTAATAAATTTCGATGTGAGATTCCTTGGTTGCTCTTGGTACGTCCAAGCCATACTCGATTTCATGCCATAAAACAAAACATTAAACAGATAGAAAGAAACTGACTGTACTAACTTACAATGTAACTACACAAGTTAATAAATTTCGATGTGAGATTCCTTGGTTGCTCTTGGTACGTCCAAGCCATACTCGATTTCATGCCATAAAACAAAACATTAAACAGATAGAAAGAAACTGACTGTACTAACTTACAATGTAACTACACAAGTTAATAAATTTCGATGTGAGATTCCTTGGTTGCTCTTGGTACGTCCAAGCCATACTCGATTTCATGCCATAAAACAAAACATTAAACAGATAGAAAGAAACTGACTGTACTAACTTACAATGTAACTACACAAGTTAATAAATTTCGATGTGAGATTCCTTGGTTGCTCTTGGTACGTCCAAGCCATACTCGATTTCATGCCATAAAACAAAACATTAAACAGATAGAAAGAAACTGACTGTACTAACTTACAATGTAACTACACAAGTTAATAAATTTCGATGTGAGATTCCTTGGTTGCTCTTGGTACGTCCAAGCCATACTCGATTTCATGCCATAAAACAAAACATTAAACAGATAGAAAGAAACTGACTGTACTAACTTACAATGTAACTACACAAGTTAATAAATTTCGATGTGAGATTCCTTGGTTGCTCTTGGTACGTCCAAGCCATACTCGATTTCATGCCATAAAACAAAACATTAAACAGATAGAAAGAAACTGACTGTACTAACTTACAATGTAACTACACAAGTTAATAAATTTCGATGTGAGATTCCTTGGTTGCTCTTGGTACGTCCAAGCCATACTCGATTTCATGCCATAAAACAAAACATTAAACAGATAGAAAGAAACTGACTGTACTAACTTACAATGTAACTACACAAGTTAATAAATTTCGATGTGAGATTCCTTGGTTGCTCTTGGTACGTCCAAGCCATACTCGATTTCATGCCATAAAACAAAACATTAAACAGATAGAAAGAAACTGACTGTACTAACTTACAATGTAACTACACAAGTTAATAAATTTCGATGTGAGATTCCTTGGTTGCTCTTGGTACGTCCAAGCCATACTCGATTTCATGCCATAAAACAAAACATTAAACAGATAGAAAGAAACTGACTGTACTAACTTACAATGTAACTACACAAGTTAATAAATTTCGATGTGAGATTCCTTGGTTGCTCTTGGTACGTCCAAGCCATACTCGATTTCATGCCATAAAACAAAACATTAAACAGATAGAAAGAAACTGACTGTACTAACTTACAATGTAACTACACAAGTTAATAAATTTCGATGTGAGATTCCTTGGTTGCTCTTGGTACGTCCAAGCCATACTCGATTTCATGCCATAAAACAAAACATTAAACAGATAGAAAGAAACTGACTGTACTAACTTACAATGTAACTACACAAGTTAATAAATTTCGATGTGAGATTCCTTGGTTGCTCTTGGTACGTCCAAGCCATACTCGATTTCATGCCATAAAACAAAACATTAAACAGATAGAAAGAAACTGACTGTACTAACTTACAATGTAACTACACAAGTTAATAAATTTCGATGTGAGATTCCTTGGTTGCTCTTGGTACGTCCAAGCCATACTCGATTTCATGCCATAAAACAAAACATTAAACAGATAGAAAGAAACTGACTGTACTAACTTACAATGTAACTACACAAGTTAATAAATTTCGATGTGAGATTCCTTGGTTGCTCTTGGTACGTCCAAGCCATACTCGATTTCATGCCATAAAACAAAACATTAAACAGATAGAAAGAAACTGACTGTACTAACTTACAATGTAACTACACAAGTTAATAAATTTCGATGTGAGATTCCTTGGTTGCTCTTGGTACGTCCAAGCCATACTCGATTTCATGCCATAAAACAAAACATTAAACAGATAGAAAGAAACTGACTGTACTAACTTACAATGTAACTACACAAGTTAATAAATTTCGATGTGAGATTCCTTGGTTGCTCTTGGTACGTCCAAGCCATACTCGATTTCATGCCATAAAACAAAACATTAAACAGATAGAAAGAAACTGACTGTACTAACTTACAATGTAACTACACAAGTTAATAAATTTCGATGTGAGATTCCTTGGTTGCTCTTGGTACGTCCAAGCCATACTCGATTTCATGCCATAAAACAAAACATTAAACAGATAGAAAGAAACTGACTGTACTAACTTACAATGTAACTACACAAGTTAATAAATTTCGATGTGAGATCTCTTGGTTGCTCGTAGTACGTCCAAGCGATACTCGATTTCATGCCATAAAACAAAACATTAAACAGATAGAAAGAAACTGACTGTACTAACTTACAATGTAACTACACAAGTTAATAAATTTCGATGTGAGATTCCTTGGTTGCTCTTGGTACGTCCAAGCCATACTCGATTTCATGCCATAAAACAAAACATTAAACAGATAGAAAGAAACTGACTGTACTAACTTACAATGTAACTACACAAGTTAATAAATTTCGATGTGAGATTCCTTGGTTGCTCTTGGTACGTCCAAGCCATACTCGATTTCATGCCATAAAACAAAACATTAAACAGATAGAAAGAAACTGACTGTACTAACTTACAATGTAACTACACAAGTTAATAAATTTCGATGTGAGATTCCTTGGTTGCTCTTGGTACGTCCAAGCCATACTCGATTTCATGCCATAAAACAAAACATTAAACAGATAGAAAGAAACTGACTGTACTAACTTACAATGTAACTACACAAGTTAATAAATTTCGATGTGAGATTCCTTGGTTGCTCTTGGTACGTCCAAGCCATACTCGATTTCATGCCATAAAACAAAACATTAAACAGATAGAAAGAAACTGACTGTACTAACTTACAATGTAACTACACAAGTTAATAAATTTCGATGTGAGATTCCTTGGTTGCTCTTGGTACGTCCAAGCCATACTCGATTTCATGCCATAAAACAAAACATTAAACAGATAGAAAGAAACTGACTGTACTAACTTACAATGTAACTACACAAGTTAATAAATTTCGATGTGAGATTCCTTGGTTGCTCTTGGTACGTCCAAGCCATACTCGATTTCATGCCATAAAACAAAACATTAAACAGATAGAAAGAAACTGACTGTACTAACTTACAATGTAACTACACAAGTTAATAAATTTCGATGTGAGATTCCTTGGTTGCTCTTGGTACGTCCAAGCCATACTCGATTTCATGCCATAAAACAAAACATTAAACAGATAGAAAGAAACTGACTGTACTAACTTACAATGTAACTACACAAGTTAATAAATTTCGATGTGAGATTCCTTGGTTGCTCTTGGTACGTCCAAGCCATACTCGATTTCATGCCATAAAACAAAACATTAAACAGATAGAAAGAAACTGACTGTACTAACTTACAATGTAACTACACAAGTTAATAAATTTCGATGTGAGATTCCTTGGTTGCTCTTGGTACGTCCAAGCCATACTCGATTTCATGCCATAAAACAAAACATTAAACAGATAGAAAGAAACTGACTGTACTAACTTACAATGTAACTACACAAGTTAATAAATTTCGATGTGAGATTCCTTGGTTGCTCTTGGTACGTCCAAGCCATACTCGATTTCATGCCATAAAACAAAACATTAAACAGATAGAAAGAAACTGACTGTACTAACTTACAATGTAACTACACAAGTTAATAAATTTCGATGTGAGATTCCTTGGTTGCTCTTGGTACGTCCAAGCCATACTCGATTTCATGCCATAAAACAAAACATTAAACAGATAGAAAGAAACTGACTGTACTAACTTACAATGTAACTACACAAGTTAATAAATTTCGATGTGAGATTCCTTGGTTGCTCTTGGTACGTCCAAGCCATACTCGATTTCATGCCATAAAACAAAACATTAAACAGATAGAAAGAAACTGACTGTACTAACTTACAATGTAACTACACAAGTTAATAAATTTCGATGTGAGATTCCTTGGTTGCTCTTGGTACGTCCAAGCCATACTCGATTTCATGCCATAAAACAAAACATTAAACAGATAGAAAGAAACTGACTGTACTAACTTACAATGTAACTACACAAGTTAATAAATTTCGATGTGAGATTCCTTGGTTGCTCTTGGTACGTCCAAGCCATACTCGATTTCATGCCATAAAACAAAACATTAAACAGATAGAAAGAAACTGACTGTACTAACTTACAATGTAACTACACAAGTTAATAAATTTCGATGTGAGATTCCTTGGTTGCTCTTGGTACGTCCAAGCCATACTCGATTTCATGCCATAAAACAAAACATTAAACAGATAGAAAGAAACTGACTGTACTAACTTACAATGTAACTACACAAGTTAATAAATTTCGATGTGAGATTCCTTGGTTGCTCTTGGTACGTCCAAGCCATACTCGATTTCATGCCATAAAACAAAACATTAAACAGATAGAAAGAAACTGACTGTACTAACTTACAATGTAACTACACAAGTTAATAAATTTCGATGTGAGATTCCTTGGTTGCTCTTGGTACGTCCAAGCCATACTCGATTTCATGCCATAAAACAAAACATTAAACAGATAGAAAGAAACTGACTGTACTAACTTACAATGTAACTACACAAGTTAATAAATTTCGATGTGAGATTCCTTGGTTGCTCTTGGTACGTCCAAGCCATACTCGATTTCATGCCATAAAACAAAACATTAAACAGATAGAAAGAAACTGACTGTACTAACTTACAATGTAACTACACAAGTTAATAAATTTCGATGTGAGATTCCTTGGTTGCTCTTGGTACGTCCAAGCCATACTCGATTTCATGCCATAAAACAAAACATTAAACAGATAGAAAGAAACTGACTGTACTAACTTACAATGTAACTACACAAGTTAATAAATTTCGATGTGAGATTCCTTGGTTGCTCTTGGTACGTCCAAGCCATACTCGATTTCATGCCATAAAACAAAACATTAAACAGATAGAAAGAAACTGACTGTACTAACTTACAATGTAACTACACAAGTTAATAAATTTCGATGTGAGATTCCTTGGTTGCTCTTGGTACGTCCAAGCCATACTCGATTTCATGCCATAAAACAAAACATTAAACAGATAGAAAGAAACTGACTGTACTAACTTACAATGTAACTACACAAGTTAATAAATTTCGATGTGAGATTCCTTGGTTGCTCTTGGTACGTCCAAGCCATACTCGATTTCATGCCATAAAACAAAACATTAAACAGATAGAAAGAAACTGACTGTACTAACTTACAATGTAACTACACAAGTTAATAAATTTCGATGTGAGATTCCTTGGTTGCTCTTGGTACGTCCAAGCCATACTCGATTTCATGCCATAAAACAAAACATTAAACAGATAGAAAGAAACTGACTGTACTAACTTACAATGTAACTACACAAGTTAATAAATTTCGATGTGAGATTCCTTGGTTGCTCTTGGTACGTCCAAGCCATACTCGATTTCATGCCATAAAACAAAACATTAAACAGATAGAAAGAAACTGACTGTACTAACTTACAATGTAACTACACAAGTTAATAAATTTCGATGTGAGATTCCTTGGTTGCTCTTGGTACGTCCAAGCCATACTCGATTTCATGCCATAAAACAAAACATTAAACAGATAGAAAGAAACTGACTGTACTAACTTACAATGTAACTACACAAGTTAATAAATTTCGATGTGAGATTCCTTGGTTGCTCTTGGTACGTCCAAGCCATACTCGATTTCATGCCATAAAACAAAACATTAAACAGATAGAAAGAAACTGACTGTACTAACTTACAATGTAACTACACAAGTTAATAAATTTCGATGTGAGATTCCTTGGTTGCTCTTGGTACGTCCAAGCCATACTCGATTTCATGCCATAAAACAAAACATTAAACAGATAGAAAGAAACTGACTGTACTAACTTACAATGTAACTACACAAGTTAATAAATTTCGATGTGAGATTCCTTGGTTGCTCTTGGTACGTCCAAGCCATACTCGATTTCATGCCATAAAACAAAACATTAAACAGATAGAAAGAAACTGACTGTACTAACTTACAATGTAACTACACAAGTTAATAAATTTCGATGTGAGATTCCTTGGTTGCTCTTGGTACGTCCAAGCCATACTCGATTTCATGCCATAAAACAAAACATTAAACAGATAGAAAGAAACTGACTGTACTAACTTACAATGTAACTACACAAGTTAATAAATTTCGATGTGAGATTCCTTGGTTGCTCTTGGTACGTCCAAGCCATACTCGATTTCATGCCATAAAACAAAACATTAAACAGATAGAAAGAAACTGACTGTACTAACTTACAATGTAACTACACAAGTTAATAAATTTCGATGTGAGATTCCTTGGTTGCTCTTGGTACGTCCAAGCCATACTCGATTTCATGCCATAAAACAAAACATTAAACAGATAGAAAGAAACTGACTGTACTAACTTACAATGTAACTACACAAGTTAATAAATTTCGATGTGAGATTCCTTGGTTGCTCTTGGTACGTCCAAGCCATACTCGATTTCATGCCATAAAACAAAACATTAAACAGATAGAAAGAAACTGACTGTACTAACTTACAATGTAACTACACAAGTTAATAAATTTCGATGTGAGATTCCTTGGTTGCTCTTGGTACGTCCAAGCCATACTCGATTTCATGCCATAAAACAAAACATTAAACAGATAGAAAGAAACTGACTGTACTAACTTACAATGTAACTACACAAGTTAATAAATTTCGATGTGAGATTCCTTGGTTGCTCTTGGTACGTCCAAGCCATACTCGATTTCATGCCATAAAACAAAACATTAAACAGATAGAAAGAAACTGACTGTACTAACTTACAATGTAACTACACAAGTTAATAAATTTCGATGTGAGATTCCTTGGTTGCTCTTGGTACGTCCAAGCCATACTCGATTTCATGCCATAAAACAAAACATTAAACAGATAGAAAGAAACTGACTGTACTAACTTACAATGTAACTACACAAGTTAATAAATTTCGATGTGAGATTCCTTGGTTGCTCTTGGTACGTCCAAGCCATACTCGATTTCATGCCATAAAACAAAACATTAAACAGATAGAAAGAAACTGACTGTACTAACTTACAATGTAACTACACAAGTTAATAAATTTCGATGTGAGATTCCTTGGTTGCTCTTGGTACGTCCAAGCCATACTCGATTTCATGCCATAAAACAAAACATTAAACAGATAGAAAGAAACTGACTGTACTAACTTACAATGTAACTACACAAGTTAATAAATTTCGATGTGAGATTCCTTGGTTGCTCTTGGTACGTCCAAGCCATACTCGATTTCATGCCATAAAACAAAACATTAAACAGATAGAAAGAAACTGACTGTACTAACTTACAATGTAACTACACAAGTTAATAAATTTCGATGTGAGATTCCTTGGTTGCTCTTGGTACGTCCAAGCCATACTCGATTTCATGCCATAAAACAAAACATTAAACAGATAGAAAGAAACTGACTGTACTAACTTACAATGTAACTACACAAGTTAATAAATTTCGATGTGAGATTCCTTGGTTGCTCTTGGTACGTCCAAGCCATACTCGATTTCATGCCATAAAACAAAACATTAAACAGATAGAAAGAAACTGACTGTACTAACTTACAATGTAACTACACAAGTTAATAAATTTCGATGTGAGATTCCTTGGTTGCTCTTGGTACGTCCAAGCCATACTCGATTTCATGCCATAAAACAAAACATTAAACAGATAGAAAGAAACTGACTGTACTAACTTACAATGTAACTACACAAGTTAATAAATTTCGATGTGAGATTCCTTGGTTGCTCTTGGTACGTCCAAGCCATACTCGATTTCATGCCATAAAACAAAACATTAAACAGATAGAAAGAAACTGACTGTACTAACTTACAATGTAACTACACAAGTTAATAAATTTCGATGTGAGATTCCTTGGTTGCTCTTGGTACGTCCAAGCCATACTCGATTTCATGCCATAAAACAAAACATTAAACAGATAGAAAGAAACTGACTGTACTAACTTACAATGTAACTACACAAGTTAATAAATTTCGATGTGAGATTCCTTGGTTGCTCTTGGTACGTCCAAGCCATACTCGATTTCATGCCATAAAACAAAACATTAAACAGATAGAAAGAAACTGACTGTACTAACTTACAATGTAACTACACAAGTTAATAAATTTCGATGTGAGATTCCTTGGTTGCTCTTGGTACGTCCAAGCCATACTCGATTTCATGCCATAAAACAAAACATTAAACAGATAGAAAGAAACTGACTGTACTAACTTACAATGTAACTACACAAGTTAATAAATTTCGATGTGAGATTCCTTGGTTGCTCTTGGTACGTCCAAGCCATACTCGATTTCATGCCATAAAACAAAACATTAAACAGATAGAAAGAAACTGACTGTACTAACTTACAATGTAACTACACAAGTTAATAAATTTCGATGTGAGATTCCTTGGTTGCTCTTGGTACGTCCAAGCCATACTCGATTTCATGCCATAAAACAAAACATTAAACAGATAGAAAGAAACTGACTGTACTAACTTACAATGTAACTACACAAGTTAATAAATTTCGATGTGAGATTCCTTGGTTGCTCTTGGTACGTCCAAGCCATACTCGATTTCATGCCATAAAACAAAACATTAAACAGATAGAAAGAAACTGACTGTACTAACTTACAATGTAACTACACAAGTTAATAAATTTCGATGTGAGATTCCTTGGTTGCTCTTGGTACGTCCAAGCCATACTCGATTTCATGCCATAAAACAAAACATTAAACAGATAGAAAGAAACTGACTGTACTAACTTACAATGTAACTACACAAGTTAATAAATTTCGATGTGAGATTCCTTGGTTGCTCTTGGTACGTCCAAGCCATACTCGATTTCATGCCATAAAACAAAACATTAAACAGATAGAAAGAAACTGACTGTACTAACTTACAATGTAACTACACAAGTTAATAAATTTCGATGTGAGATTCCTTGGTTGCTCTTGGTACGTCCAAGCCATACTCGATTTCATGCCATAAAACAAAACATTAAACAGATAGAAAGAAACTGACTGTACTAACTTACAATGTAACTACACAAGTTAATAAATTTCGATGTGAGATTCCTTGGTTGCTCTTGGTACGTCCAAGCCATACTCGATTTCATGCCATAAAACAAAACATTAAACAGATAGAAAGAAACTGACTGTACTAACTTACAATGTAACTACACAAGTTAATAAATTTCGATGTGAGATTCCTTGGTTGCTCTTGGTACGTCCAAGCCATACTCGATTTCATGCCATAAAACAAAACATTAAACAGATAGAAAGAAACTGACTGTACTAACTTACAATGTAACTACACAAGTTAATAAATTTCGATGTGAGATTCCTTGGTTGCTCTTGGTACGTCCAAGCCATACTCGATTTCATGCCATAAAACAAAACATTAAACAGATAGAAAGAAACTGACTGTACTAACTTACAATGTAACTACACAAGTTAATAAATTTCGATGTGAGATTCCTTGGTTGCTCTTGGTACGTCCAAGCCATACTCGATTTCATGCCATAAAACAAAACATTAAACAGATAGAAAGAAACTGACTGTACTAACTTACAATGTAACTACACAAGTTAATAAATTTCGATGTGAGATTCCTTGGTTGCTCTTGGTACGTCCAAGCCATACTCGATTTCATGCCATAAAACAAAACATTAAACAGATAGAAAGAAACTGACTGTACTAACTTACAATGTAACTACACAAGTTAATAAATTTCGATGTGAGATTCCTTGGTTGCTCTTGGTACGTCCAAGCCATACTCGATTTCATGCCATAAAACAAAACATTAAACAGATAGAAAGAAACTGACTGTACTAACTTACAATGTAACTACACAAGTTAATAAATTTCGATGTGAGATTCCTTGGTTGCTCTTGGTACGTCCAAGCCATACTCGATTTCATGCCATAAAACAAAACATTAAACAGATAGAAAGAAACTGACTGTACTAACTTACAATGTAACTACACAAGTTAATAAATTTCGATGTGAGATTCCTTGGTTGCTCTTGGTACGTCCAAGCCATACTCGATTTCATGCCATAAAACAAAACATTAAACAGATAGAAAGAAACTGACTGTACTAACTTACAATGTAACTACACAAGTTAATAAATTTCGATGTGAGATTCCTTGGTTGCTCTTGGTACGTCCAAGCCATACTCGATTTCATGCCATAAAACAAAACATTAAACAGATAGAAAGAAACTGACTGTACTAACTTACAATGTAACTACACAAGTTAATAAATTTCGATGTGAGATTCCTTGGTTGCTCTTGGTACGTCCAAGCCATACTCGATTTCATGCCATAAAACAAAACATTAAACAGATAGAAAGAAACTGACTGTACTAACTTACAATGTAACTACACAAGTTAATAAATTTCGATGTGAGATTCCTTGGTTGCTCTTGGTACGTCCAAGCCATACTCGATTTCATGCCATAAAACAAAACATTAAACAGATAGAAAGAAACTGACTGTACTAACTTACAATGTAACTACACAAGTTAATAAATTTCGATGTGAGATTCCTTGGTTGCTCTTGGTACGTCCAAGCCATACTCGATTTCATGCCATAAAACAAAACATTAAACAGATAGAAAGAAACTGACTGTACTAACTTACAATGTAACTACACAAGTTAATAAATTTCGATGTGAGATTCCTTGGTTGCTCTTGGTACGTCCAAGCCATACTCGATTTCATGCCATAAAACAAAACATTAAACAGATAGAAAGAAACTGACTGTACTAACTTACAATGTAACTACACAAGTTAATAAATTTCGATGTGAGATTCCTTGGTTGCTCTTGGTACGTCCAAGCCATACTCGATTTCATGCCATAAAACAAAACATTAAACAGATAGAAAGAAACTGACTGTACTAACTTACAATGTAACTACACAAGTTAATAAATTTCGATGTGAGATTCCTTGGTTGCTCTTGGTACGTCCAAGCCATACTCGATTTCATGCCATAAAACAAAACATTAAACAGATAGAAAGAAACTGACTGTACTAACTTACAATGTAACTACACAAGTTAATAAATTTCGATGTGAGATTCCTTGGTTGCTCTTGGTACGTCCAAGCCATACTCGATTTCATGCCATAAAACAAAACATTAAACAGATAGAAAGAAACTGACTGTACTAACTTACAATGTAACTACACAAGTTAATAAATTTCGATGTGAGATTCCTTGGTTGCTCTTGGTACGTCCAAGCCATACTCGATTTCATGCCATAAAACAAAACATTAAACAGATAGAAAGAAACTGACTGTACTAACTTACAATGTAACTACACAAGTTAATAAATTTCGATGTGAGATTCCTTGGTTGCTCTTGGTACGTCCAAGCCATACTCGATTTCATGCCATAAAACAAAACATTAAACAGATAGAAAGAAACTGACTGTACTAACTTACAATGTAACTACACAAGTTAATAAATTTCGATGTGAGATTCCTTGGTTGCTCTTGGTACGTCCAAGCCATACTCGATTTCATGCCATAAAACAAAACATTAAACAGATAGAAAGAAACTGACTGTACTAACTTACAATGTAACTACACAAGTTAATAAATTTCGATGTGAGATTCCTTGGTTGCTCTTGGTACGTCCAAGCCATACTCGATTTCATGCCATAAAACAAAACATTAAACAGATAGAAAGAAACTGACTGTACTAACTTACAATGTAACTACACAAGTTAATAAATTTCGATGTGAGATTCTCTTGGTTGCTCTTGGTACGTCCAAGCCATACTCGATTTCATGCCATAAAACAAAACATTAAACAGATAGAAAGAAACTGACTGTACTAACTTACAATGTAACTACACAAGTTAATAAATTTCGATGTGAGATTCCTTGGTTGCTCTTGGTACGTCCAAGCCATACTCGATTTCATGCCATAAAACAAAACATTAAACAGATAGAAAGAAACTGACTGTACTAACTTACAATGTAACTACACAAGTTAATAAATTTCGATGTGAGATTCCTTGGTTGCTCTTGGTACGTCCAAGCCATACTCGATTTCATGCCATAAAACAAAACATTAAACAGATAGAAAGAAACTGACTGTACTAACTTACAATGTAACTACACAAGTTAATAAATTTCGATGTGAGATTCCTTGGTTGCTCTTGGTACGTCCAAGCCATACTCGATTTCATGCCATAAAACAAAACATTAAACAGATAGAAAGAAACTGACTGTACTAACTTACAATGTAACTACACAAGTTAATAAATTTCGATGTGAGATTCCTTGGTTGCTCTTGGTACGTCCAAGCCATACTCGATTTCATGCCATAAAACAAAACATTAAACAGATAGAAAGAAACTGACTGTACTAACTTACAATGTAACTACACAAGTTAATAAATTTCGATGTGAGATTCCTTGGTTGCTCTTGGTACGTCCAAGCCATACTCGATTTCATGCCATAAAACAAAACATTAAACAGATAGAAAGAAACTGACTGTACTAACTTACAATGTAACTACACAAGTTAATAAATTTCGATGTGAGATTCCTTGGTTGCTCTTGGTACGTCCAAGCCATACTCGATTTCATGCCATAAAACAAAACATTAAACAGATAGAAAGAAACTGACTGTACTAACTTACAATGTAACTACACAAGTTAATAAATTTCGATGTGAGATTCCTTGGTTGCTCTTGGTACGTCCAAGCCATACTCGATTTCATGCCATAAAACAAAACATTAAACAGATAGAAAGAAACTGACTGTACTAACTTACAATGTAACTACACAAGTTAATAAATTTCGATGTGAGATTCCTTGGTTGCTCTTGGTACGTCCAAGCCATACTCGATTTCATGCCATAAAACAAAACATTAAACAGATAGAAAGAAACTGACTGTACTAACTTACAATGTAACTACACAAGTTAATAAATTTCGATGTGAGATTCCTTGGTTGCTCTTGGTACGTCCAAGCCATACTCGATTTCATGCCATAAAACAAAACATTAAACAGATAGAAAGAAACTGACTGTACTAACTTACAATGTAACTACACAAGTTAATAAATTTCGATGTGAGATTCCTTGGTTGCTCTTGGTACGTCCAAGCCATACTCGATTTCATGCCATAAAACAAAACATTAAACAGATAGAAAGAAACTGACTGTACTAACTTACAATGTAACTACACAAGTTAATAAATTTCGATGTGAGATTCCTTGGTTGCTCTTGGTACGTCCAAGCCATACTCGATTTCATGCCATAAAACAAAACATTAAACAGATAGAAAGAAACTGACTGTACTAACTTACAATGTAACTACACAAGTTAATAAATTTCGATGTGAGATTCCTTGGTTGCTCTTGGTACGTCCAAGCCATACTCGATTTCATGCCATAAAACAAAACATTAAACAGATAGAAAGAAACTGACTGTACTAACTTACAATGTAACTACACAAGTTAATAAATTTCGATGTGAGATTCCTTGGTTGCTCTTGGTACGTCCAAGCCATACTCGATTTCATGCCATAAAACAAAACATTAAACAGATAGAAAGAAACTGACTGTACTAACTTACAATGTAACTACACAAGTTAATAAATTTCGATGTGAGATTCCTTGGTTGCTCTTGGTACGTCCAAGCCATACTCGATTTCATGCCATAAAACAAAACATTAAACAGATAGAAAGAAACTGACTGTACTAACTTACAATGTAACTACACAAGTTAATAAATTTCGATGTGAGATTCCTTGGTTGCTCTTGGTACGTCCAAGCCATACTCGATTTCATGCCATAAAACAAAACATTAAACAGATAGAAAGAAACTGACTGTACTAACTTACAATGTAACTACACAAGTTAATAAATTTCGATGTGAGATTCCTTGGTTGCTCTTGGTACGTCCAAGCCATACTCGATTTCATGCCATAAAACAAAACATTAAACAGATAGAAAGAAACTGACTGTACTAACTTACAATGTAACTACACAAGTTAATAAATTTCGATGTGAGATTCCTTGGTTGCTCTTGGTACGTCCAAGCCATACTCGATTTCATGCCATAAAACAAAACATTAAACAGATAGAAAGAAACTGACTGTACTAACTTACAATGTAACTACACAAGTTAATAAATTTCGATGTGAGATTCCTTGGTTGCTCTTGGTACGTCCAAGCCATACTCGATTTCATGCCATAAAACAAAACATTAAACAGATAGAAAGAAACTGACTGTACTAACTTACAATGTAACTACACAAGTTAATAAATTTCGATGTGAGATTCCTTGGTTGCTCTTGGTACGTCCAAGCCATACTCGATTTCATGCCATAAAACAAAACATTAAACAGATAGAAAGAAACTGACTGTACTAACTTACAATGTAACTACACAAGTTAATAAATTTCGATGTGAGATTCCTTGGTTGCTCTTGGTACGTCCAAGCCATACTCGATTTCATGCCATAAAACAAAACATTAAACAGATAGAAAGAAACTGACTGTACTAACTTACAATGTAACTACACAAGTTAATAAATTTCGATGTGAGATTCCTTGGTTGCTCTTGGTACGTCCAAGCCATACTCGATTTCATGCCATAAAACAAAACATTAAACAGATAGAAAGAAACTGACTGTACTAACTTACAATGTAACTACACAAGTTAATAAATTTCGATGTGAGATTCCTTGGTTGCTCTTGGTACGTCCAAGCCATACTCGATTTCATGCCATAAAACAAAACATTAAACAGATAGAAAGAAACTGACTGTACTAACTTACAATGTAACTACACAAGTTAATAAATTTCGATGTGAGATTCCTTGGTTGCTCTTGGTACGTCCAAGCCATACTCGATTTCATGCCATAAAACAAAACATTAAACAGATAGAAAGAAACTGACTGTACTAACTTACAATGTAACTACACAAGTTAATAAATTTCGATGTGAGATTCCTTGGTTGCTCTTGGTACGTCCAAGCCATACTCGATTTCATGCCATAAAACAAAACATTAAACAGATAGAAAGAAACTGACTGTACTAACTTACAATGTAACTACACAAGTTAATAAATTTCGATGTGAGATTCCTTGGTTGCTCTTGGTACGTCCAAGCCATACTCGATTTCATGCCATAAAACAAAACATTAAACAGATAGAAAGAAACTGACTGTACTAACTTACAATGTAACTACACAAGTTAATAAATTTCGATGTGAGATTCCTTGGTTGCTCTTGGTACGTCCAAGCCATACTCGATTTCATGCCATAAAACAAAACATTAAACAGATAGAAAGAAACTGACTGTACTAACTTACAATGTAACTACACAAGTTAATAAATTTCGATGTGAGATTCCTTGGTTGCTCTTGGTACGTCCAAGCCATACTCGATTTCATGCCATAAAACAAAACATTAAACAGATAGAAAGAAACTGACTGTACTAACTTACAATGTAACTACACAAGTTAATAAATTTCGATGTGAGATTCCTTGGTTGCTCTTGGTACGTCCAAGCCATACTCGATTTCATGCCATAAAACAAAACATTAAACAGATAGAAAGAAACTGACTGTACTAACTTACAATGTAACTACACAAGTTAATAAATTTCGATGTGAGATTCCTTGGTTGCTCTTGGTACGTCCAAGCCATACTCGATTTCATGCCATAAAACAAAACATTAAACAGATAGAAAGAAACTGACTGTACTAACTTACAATGTAACTACACAAGTTAATAAATTTCGATGTGAGATTCCTTGGTTGCTCTTGGTACGTCCAAGCCATACTCGATTTCATGCCATAAAACAAAACATTAAACAGATAGAAAGAAACTGACTGTACTAACTTACAATGTAACTACACAAGTTAATAAATTTCGATGTGAGATTCCTTGGTTGCTCTTGGTACGTCCAAGCCATACTCGATTTCATGCCATAAAACAAAACATTAAACAGATAGAAAGAAACTGACTGTACTAACTTACAATGTAACTACACAAGTTAATAAATTTCGATGTGAGATTCCTTGGTTGCTCTTGGTACGTCCAAGCCATACTCGATTTCATGCCATAAAACAAAACATTAAACAGATAGAAAGAAACTGACTGTACTAACTTACAATGTAACTACACAAGTTAATAAATTTCGATGTGAGATTCCTTGGTTGCTCTTGGTACGTCCAAGCCATACTCGATTTCATGCCATAAAACAAAACATTAAACAGATAGAAAGAAACTGACTGTACTAACTTACAATGTAACTACACAAGTTAATAAATTTCGATGTGAGATTCCTTGGTTGCTCTTGGTACGTCCAAGCCATACTCGATTTCATGCCATAAAACAAAACATTAAACAGATAGAAAGAAACTGACTGTACTAACTTACAATGTAACTACACAAGTTAATAAATTTCGATGTGAGATTCCTTGGTTGCTCTTGGTACGTCCAAGCCATACTCGATTTCATGCCATAAAACAAAACATTAAACAGATAGAAAGAAACTGACTGTACTAACTTACAATGTAACTACACAAGTTAATAAATTTCGATGTGAGATTCCTTGGTTGCTCTTGGTACGTCCAAGCCATACTCGATTTCATGCCATAAAACAAAACATTAAACAGATAGAAAGAAACTGACTGTACTAACTTACAATGTAACTACACAAGTTAATAAATTTCGATGTGAGATTCCTTGGTTGCTCTTGGTACGTCCAAGCCATACTCGATTTCATGCCATAAAACAAAACATTAAACAGATAGAAAGAAACTGACTGTACTAACTTACAATGTAACTACACAAGTTAATAAATTTCGATGTGAGATTCCTTGGTTGCTCTTGGTACGTCCAAGCCATACTCGATTTCATGCCATAAAACAAAACATTAAACAGATAGAAAGAAACTGACTGTACTAACTTACAATGTAACTACACAAGTTAATAAATTTCGATGTGAGATCTCTTGGTTGCTCGTAGTACGTCCAAGCGATACTCGATTTCATGCCATAAAACAAAACATTAAACAGATAGAAAGAAACTGACTGTACTAACTTACAATGTAACTACACAAGTTAATAAATTTCGATGTGAGATTCCTTGGTTGCTCTTGGTACGTCCAAGCCATACTCGATTTCATGCCATAAAACAAAACATTAAACAGATAGAAAGAAACTGACTGTACTAACTTACAATGTAACTACACAAGTTAATAAATTTCGATGTGAGATTCCTTGGTTGCTCTTGGTACGTCCAAGCCATACTCGATTTCATGCCATAAAACAAAACATTAAACAGATAGAAAGAAACTGACTGTACTAACTTACAATGTAACTACACAAGTTAATAAATTTCGATGTGAGATTCCTTGGTTGCTCTTGGTACGTCCAAGCCATACTCGATTTCATGCCATAAAACAAAACATTAAACAGATAGAAAGAAACTGACTGTACTAACTTACAATGTAACTACACAAGTTAATAAATTTCGATGTGAGATTCCTTGGTTGCTCTTGGTACGTCCAAGCCATACTCGATTTCATGCCATAAAACAAAACATTAAACAGATAGAAAGAAACTGACTGTACTAACTTACAATGTAACTACACAAGTTAATAAATTTCGATGTGAGATTCCTTGGTTGCTCTTGGTACGTCCAAGCCATACTCGATTTCATGCCATAAAACAAAACATTAAACAGATAGAAAGAAACTGACTGTACTAACTTACAATGTAACTACACAAGTTAATAAATTTCGATGTGAGATTCCTTGGTTGCTCTTGGTACGTCCAAGCCATACTCGATTTCATGCCATAAAACAAAACATTAAACAGATAGAAAGAAACTGACTGTACTAACTTACAATGTAACTACACAAGTTAATAAATTTCGATGTGAGATTCCTTGGTTGCTCTTGGTACGTCCAAGCCATACTCGATTTCATGCCATAAAACAAAACATTAAACAGATAGAAAGAAACTGACTGTACTAACTTACAATGTAACTACACAAGTTAATAAATTTCGATGTGAGATTCCTTGGTTGCTCTTGGTACGTCCAAGCCATACTCGATTTCATGCCATAAAACAAAACATTAAACAGATAGAAAGAAACTGACTGTACTAACTTACAATGTAACTACACAAGTTAATAAATTTCGATGTGAGATTCCTTGGTTGCTCTTGGTACGTCCAAGCCATACTCGATTTCATGCCATAAAACAAAACATTAAACAGATAGAAAGAAACTGACTGTACTAACTTACAATGTAACTACACAAGTTAATAAATTTCGATGTGAGATTCCTTGGTTGCTCTTGGTACGTCCAAGCCATACTCGATTTCATGCCATAAAACAAAACATTAAACAGATAGAAAGAAACTGACTGTACTAACTTACAATGTAACTACACAAGTTAATAAATTTCGATGTGAGATTCCTTGGTTGCTCTTGGTACGTCCAAGCCATACTCGATTTCATGCCATAAAACAAAACATTAAACAGATAGAAAGAAACTGACTGTACTAACTTACAATGTAACTACACAAGTTAATAAATTTCGATGTGAGATTCCTTGGTTGCTCTTGGTACGTCCAAGCCATACTCGATTTCATGCCATAAAACAAAACATTAAACAGATAGAAAGAAACTGACTGTACTAACTTACAATGTAACTACACAAGTTAATAAATTTCGATGTGAGATTCCTTGGTTGCTCTTGGTACGTCCAAGCCATACTCGATTTCATGCCATAAAACAAAACATTAAACAGATAGAAAGAAACTGACTGTACTAACTTACAATGTAACTACACAAGTTAATAAATTTCGATGTGAGATTCCTTGGTTGCTCTTGGTACGTCCAAGCCATACTCGATTTCATGCCATAAAACAAAACATTAAACAGATAGAAAGAAACTGACTGTACTAACTTACAATGTAACTACACAAGTTAATAAATTTCGATGTGAGATTCCTTGGTTGCTCTTGGTACGTCCAAGCCATACTCGATTTCATGCCATAAAACAAAACATTAAACAGATAGAAAGAAACTGACTGTACTAACTTACAATGTAACTACACAAGTTAATAAATTTCGATGTGAGATTCCTTGGTTGCTCTTGGTACGTCCAAGCCATACTCGATTTCATGCCATAAAACAAAACATTAAACAGATAGAAAGAAACTGACTGTACTAACTTACAATGTAACTACACAAGTTAATAAATTTCGATGTGAGATTCCTTGGTTGCTCTTGGTACGTCCAAGCCATACTCGATTTCATGCCATAAAACAAAACATTAAACAGATAGAAAGAAACTGACTGTACTAACTTACAATGTAACTACACAAGTTAATAAATTTCGATGTGAGATTCCTTGGTTGCTCTTGGTACGTCCAAGCCATACTCGATTTCATGCCATAAAACAAAACATTAAACAGATAGAAAGAAACTGACTGTACTAACTTACAATGTAACTACACAAGTTAATAAATTTCGATGTGAGATTCCTTGGTTGCTCTTGGTACGTCCAAGCCATACTCGATTTCATGCCATAAAACAAAACATTAAACAGATAGAAAGAAACTGACTGTACTAACTTACAATGTAACTACACAAGTTAATAAATTTCGATGTGAGATTCCTTGGTTGCTCTTGGTACGTCCAAGCCATACTCGATTTCATGCCATAAAACAAAACATTAAACAGATAGAAAGAAACTGACTGTACTAACTTACAATGTAACTACACAAGTTAATAAATTTCGATGTGAGATTCCTTGGTTGCTCTTGGTACGTCCAAGCCATACTCGATTTCATGCCATAAAACAAAACATTAAACAGATAGAAAGAAACTGACTGTACTAACTTACAATGTAACTACACAAGTTAATAAATTTCGATGTGAGATTCCTTGGTTGCTCTTGGTACGTCCAAGCCATACTCGATTTCATGCCATAAAACAAAACATTAAACAGATAGAAAGAAACTGACTGTACTAACTTACAATGTAACTACACAAGTTAATAAATTTCGATGTGAGATTCCTTGGTTGCTCTTGGTACGTCCAAGCCATACTCGATTTCATGCCATAAAACAAAACATTAAACAGATAGAAAGAAACTGACTGTACTAACTTACAATGTAACTACACAAGTTAATAAATTTCGATGTGAGATTCCTTGGTTGCTCTTGGTACGTCCAAGCCATACTCGATTTCATGCCATAAAACAAAACATTAAACAGATAGAAAGAAACTGACTGTACTAACTTACAATGTAACTACACAAGTTAATAAATTTCGATGTGAGATTCCTTGGTTGCTCTTGGTACGTCCAAGCCATACTCGATTTCATGCCATAAAACAAAACATTAAACAGATAGAAAGAAACTGACTGTACTAACTTACAATGTAACTACACAAGTTAATAAATTTCGATGTGAGATTCCTTGGTTGCTCTTGGTACGTCCAAGCCATACTCGATTTCATGCCATAAAACAAAACATTAAACAGATAGAAAGAAACTGACTGTACTAACTTACAATGTAACTACACAAGTTAATAAATTTCGATGTGAGATTCCTTGGTTGCTCTTGGTACGTCCAAGCCATACTCGATTTCATGCCATAAAACAAAACATTAAACAGATAGAAAGAAACTGACTGTACTAACTTACAATGTAACTACACAAGTTAATAAATTTCGATGTGAGATTCCTTGGTTGCTCTTGGTACGTCCAAGCCATACTCGATTTCATGCCATAAAACAAAACATTAAACAGATAGAAAGAAACTGACTGTACTAACTTACAATGTAACTACACAAGTTAATAAATTTCGATGTGAGATTCCTTGGTTGCTCTTGGTACGTCCAAGCCATACTCGATTTCATGCCATAAAACAAAACATTAAACAGATAGAAAGAAACTGACTGTACTAACTTACAATGTAACTACACAAGTTAATAAATTTCGATGTGAGATTCCTTGGTTGCTCTTGGTACGTCCAAGCCATACTCGATTTCATGCCATAAAACAAAACATTAAACAGATAGAAAGAAACTGACTGTACTAACTTACAATGTAACTACACAAGTTAATAAATTTCGATGTGAGATTCCTTGGTTGCTCTTGGTACGTCCAAGCCATACTCGATTTCATGCCATAAAACAAAACATTAAACAGATAGAAAGAAACTGACTGTACTAACTTACAATGTAACTACACAAGTTAATAAATTTCGATGTGAGATTCCTTGGTTGCTCTTGGTACGTCCAAGCCATACTCGATTTCATGCCATAAAACAAAACATTAAACAGATAGAAAGAAACTGACTGTACTAACTTACAATGTAACTACACAAGTTAATAAATTTCGATGTGAGATTCCTTGGTTGCTCTTGGTACGTCCAAGCCATACTCGATTTCATGCCATAAAACAAAACATTAAACAGATAGAAAGAAACTGACTGTACTAACTTACAATGTAACTACACAAGTTAATAAATTTCGATGTGAGATTCCTTGGTTGCTCTTGGTACGTCCAAGCCATACTCGATTTCATGCCATAAAACAAAACATTAAACAGATAGAAAGAAACTGACTGTACTAACTTACAATGTAACTACACAAGTTAATAAATTTCGATGTGAGATTCCTTGGTTGCTCTTGGTACGTCCAAGCCATACTCGATTTCATGCCATAAAACAAAACATTAAACAGATAGAAAGAAACTGACTGTACTAACTTACAATGTAACTACACAAGTTAATAAATTTCGATGTGAGATTCCTTGGTTGCTCTTGGTACGTCCAAGCCATACTCGATTTCATGCCATAAAACAAAACATTAAACAGATAGAAAGAAACTGACTGTACTAACTTACAATGTAACTACACAAGTTAATAAATTTCGATGTGAGATTCCTTGGTTGCTCTTGGTACGTCCAAGCCATACTCGATTTCATGCCATAAAACAAAACATTAAACAGATAGAAAGAAACTGACTGTACTAACTTACAATGTAACTACACAAGTTAATAAATTTCGATGTGAGATTCCTTGGTTGCTCTTGGTACGTCCAAGCCATACTCGATTTCATGCCATAAAACAAAACATTAAACAGATAGAAAGAAACTGACTGTACTAACTTACAATGTAACTACACAAGTTAATAAATTTCGATGTGAGATTCCTTGGTTGCTCTTGGTACGTCCAAGCCATACTCGATTTCATGCCATAAAACAAAACATTAAACAGATAGAAAGAAACTGACTGTACTAACTTACAATGTAACTACACAAGTTAATAAATTTCGATGTGAGATTCCTTGGTTGCTCTTGGTACGTCCAAGCCATACTCGATTTCATGCCATAAAACAAAACATTAAACAGATAGAAAGAAACTGACTGTACTAACTTACAATGTAACTACACAAGTTAATAAATTTCGATGTGAGATTCCTTGGTTGCTCTTGGTACGTCCAAGCGATACTCGATTTCATGCCATAAAACAAAACATTAAACAGATAGAAAGAAACTGACTGTACTAACTTACAATGTAACTACACAAGTTAATAAATTTCGATGTGAGATTCCTTGGTTGCTCTTGGTACGTCCAAGCCATACTCGATTTCATGCCATAAAACAAAACATTAAACAGATAGAAAGAAACTGACTGTACTAACTTACAATGTAACTACACAAGTTAATAAATTTCGATGTGAGATTCCTTGGTTGCTCTTGGTACGTCCAAGCCATACTCGATTTCATGCCATAAAACAAAACATTAAACAGATAGAAAGAAACTGACTGTACTAACTTACAATGTAACTACACAAGTTAATAAATTTCGATGTGAGATTCCTTGGTTGCTCTTGGTACGTCCAAGCCATACTCGATTTCATGCCATAAAACAAAACATTAAACAGATAGAAAGAAACTGACTGTACTAACTTACAATGTAACTACACAAGTTAATAAATTTCGATGTGAGATTCCTTGGTTGCTCTTGGTACGTCCAAGCCATACTCGATTTCATGCCATAAAACAAAACATTAAACAGATAGAAAGAAACTGACTGTACTAACTTACAATGTAACTACACAAGTTAATAAATTTCGATGTGAGATTCCTTGGTTGCTCTTGGTACGTCCAAGCCATACTCGATTTCATGCCATAAAACAAAACATTAAACAGATAGAAAGAAACTGACTGTACTAACTTACAATGTAACTACACAAGTTAATAAATTTCGATGTGAGATTCCTTGGTTGCTCTTGGTACGTCCAAGCCATACTCGATTTCATGCCATAAAACAAAACATTAAACAGATAGAAAGAAACTGACTGTACTAACTTACAATGTAACTACACAAGTTAATAAATTTCGATGTGAGATTCCTTGGTTGCTCTTGGTACGTCCAAGCCATACTCGATTTCATGCCATAAAACAAAACATTAAACAGATAGAAAGAAACTGACTGTACTAACTTACAATGTAACTACACAAGTTAATAAATTTCGATGTGAGATTCCTTGGTTGCTCTTGGTACGTCCAAGCCATACTCGATTTCATGCCATAAAACAAAACATTAAACAGATAGAAAGAAACTGACTGTACTAACTTACAATGTAACTACACAAGTTAATAAATTTCGATGTGAGATCTCTTGGTTGCTCGTAGTACGTCCAAGCGATACTCGATTTCATGCCATAAAACAAAACATTAAACAGATAGAAAGAAACTGACTGTACTAACTTACAATGTAACTACACAAGTTAATAAATTTCGATGTGAGATTCCTTGGTTGCTCTTGGTACGTCTAAGCCATACTCGATTTCATGCCATAAAACAAAACATTAAACAGATAGAAAGAAACTGACTGTACTAACTTACAATGTAACTACACAAGTTAATAAATTTCGATGTGAGATTCCTTGGTTGCTCTTGGTACGTCCAAGCCATACTCGATTTCATGCCATAAAACAAAACATTAAACAGATAGAAAGAAACTGACTGTACTAACTTACAATGTAACTACACAAGTTAATAAATTTCGATGTGAGATTCCTTGGTTGCTCTTGGTACGTCCAAGCCATACTCGATTTCATGCCATAAAACAAAACATTAAACAGATAGAAAGAAACTGACTGTACTAACTTACAATGTAACTACACAAGTTAATAAATTTCGATGTGAGATTCCTTGGTTGCTCTTGGTACGTCCAAGCCATACTCGATTTCATGCCATAAAACAAAACATTAAACAGATAGAAAGAAACTGACTGTACTAACTTACAATGTAACTACACAAGTTAATAAATTTCGATGTGAGATTCCTTGGTTGCTCTTGGTACGTCCAAGCCATACTCGATTTCATGCCATAAAACAAAACATTAAACAGATAGAAAGAAACTGACTGTACTAACTTACAATGTAACTACACAAGTTAATAAATTTCGATGTGAGATTCCTTGGTTGCTCTTGGTACGTCCAAGCCATACTCGATTTCATGCCATAAAACAAAACATTAAACAGATAGAAAGAAACTGACTGTACTAACTTACAATGTAACTACACAAGTTAATAAATTTCGATGTGAGATTCCTTGGTTGCTCTTGGTACGTCCAAGCCATACTCGATTTCATGCCATAAAACAAAACATTAAACAGATAGAAAGAAACTGACTGTACTAACTTACAATGTAACTACACAAGTTAATAAATTTCGATGTGAGATTCCTTGGTTGCTCGTAGTACGTCCAAGCGATACTCGATTTCATGCCGTGTAATGGCAAGCATCTGAGGAGTTATGGAATTAATAGCAGCTGTGGTACGCTGCTTCAGTTCCTGCAAATCAGTACAAGGTGTCTGATAGACACGATCCTTCACATAACCCCACATGAAATAATCTAATGGAGTTAGATCTGGAGAGTGCGAGGAGGCCACGTAATGGAACCGCCACGCCCAATCCATCTGTTGGGGAAATGCTCATTTAGGCACTAACGTACACACGTTGACCAATGCGGAGTAGGCTGGAGCGAAAACAAAATAAAAATTGCATAAGCTGAAACGGATACCCATCAATAGTTTGTGGATTAGGCCCACCAACATTTCCGTGAACTTTTTTTTTTTTTTTTTTTTGGAAGTGGTCTTCAGTCTGCGCATCGGGCCTAAAATTTGAAACTTTTGCGATTTTTCAACATTTTTCCCTACAAGTTAAATTTGATAAACAATTTTTGGGTAGTGATAAAATTCTAGAGAAAGACCTTGAAAACAACATAAATTTTTCCCTACCGTTAGTTTTTACATCTTCACTTTGCGCATTTGGGTCAAAATATCATATTTTTTGCATATTTTCTTAATTTTTGGCGGCATTGTGTATTTTTCAAGTTTATAATACTACCGTAACTTAAAGCGTCGAAATATGATTGAATCATTATTAAAATTTAAAAGCAAACTATTTATCAAATTTAACTCGTAGGAAAAAAAAATTGAAAAATCACAAACTTAAGCAAAAATTTCAAACTTTAGGCCTAATTAATGCCCAGACTGAAGACGATTTCCAAAAAAAAAAAAAAAAAAAAAAAAAAATCACAGAAATGTAAGGGGGCCTAATACACAACTATTGATGGGTACTCGTTTCCGCTTATGCATTATTAGTTTTTTTCGTTCCACTCTAATGCGGAGGCATTGGTCATAATTCTCTGCTTGCTTTACGAACGGAATTCCTGGTGTTTCGTCGGAAACTTTCATTAACTTGGTCAACCGTCTCACCGCTGACGCCAGGCCTACCGGCTCCTCCACGATGTTCCACATTGCCAATTTCTTTAAACTGTTTCATCCACCGCTTAATTGAATTCGTTGACGGAGGATTACAACCATACTCTTTTTTAACTTTAATGACAGACTTTAATTCCGCAAGCCATAACACACACATCGCCTTCTGCTGTACGGATGACATGACTACTGATTGCGCATTTCTCATACATTCCTCATCAGGCCACACCTAGCGCCATCTATCGGATTCTGGGAATAACAATTCTGCAAAACAAAAATTTGGAAACCGTGTTAGTAATACGTGACATAGAAAAACAGACAGTGCTCATAGTTTTGTTTGTACATAATTTTGTAATGTGCCCAATAATTCTCGGACACCCTGTACATTTAAAGACACGAGGCATCGCGTCGGTTGTGCATACGGTAACATGATAGGAAGAAGGCGTTACTTAAAGAACTGGCTACAAATCAGTGACAACTCCATTGAGACACTATCATTCTAAGTATCACTGTTGGTAATGATCCGCAAGGTTTGTCGAATGGCCGTGCATTTAGGGGTAGAGTCGAAACCGTCTCGAGTACTACAATCGTAAGCCTAGGCGATTTCCCCGTTTGTGACGTCAGCAACCTGGTCATAACAAACCAACACCGCTACGACTGAAACCGAGAAACAGTCTGTTTGCTCGGCGTTTGTCTTGTAATGAGAACTCTGAATTGCAACTAGGTTGCTGTGTTCCTTCTTGGTGTAGCCCATTAGTATGTTGTTTACTCTATGGATTCTCCACCACGAACTGTCAGATGCACTGCAGTCAGCATGGCTCCACATACCTGTGAACACCTTTCAGCACCTTATTGAGTCACTCCCAGACCGCCTAGCTGCTGTCCGCGCTGCACACGGCGGTTACTCTGGATATTAGCCTGGTGGTCACAATAATGTGACTCGAAACGTGTATTTTATCGTATTGCAAAACTATCATCATCATCATCATCATCAATCCACTGCTGGATGAAGGTTTCCCCAAATTTCTTCCACAATTGTCTGTCTTGGGCCTGTCTCCTCCATGTCACTCCAGCATACTTTCGAATTTTATCCTTCCATCTCCCATGTGGTCTTGCTCTAGGTCTTTCTTTTCCTGTCCCTCGGAATCAAGTGTAAAATTTCAGTTGACCATCGGTGGTCTGTTCTTCTGGCAATATGTCCAATCCATTGCCATTTCAGTGATTTCACTCTGGTCATGATGTCGTCCACTCCTGTCATTTTCCTTATCCACAAATTCCTCTTTTTATCTTTCCTGGTTACACCAAGCATGCATCTCTCCGTGCTTCTTTGAGTTGTCTGCAGTTTTTGTATGTCTTTTTTAGTTAAGTTCCATGTCTCTTTTTTTTAAGCGCAAAACTATAAAGCCTACGAAAATCAAACTTCTGTTTCGATGGTTCTGTCTGTCTATAAAAATCCTAATTCTTGATTGAGTAAAATCCTCAGAACTAAAAATCTGAGAACATTGCGTCAGTATGGAACTCGTGAATTAACAACTTTTTTTTCTGCGGATCTCGAGTGCATCATTTTGAAACCAGACTGTTGAAAATTGATGATGCGTTTAGGATTCTGTTCTGCTAAGCCACGAAATACTGGAGCCACAAAGTTGCATCCCAGAGATTTATCAATTTTTATATACCTCATACATTACTTTTCTTATTGGGATTACTTTCCATTCTTAATATACACCATTATTTCCTAGCTGACTGCTAATTGCTCCCTCACATAAAATTTGACACTTATTAATTCTTTACATTACTTTTCGTATTGTGATTACTTTCCATTGAAACGTACCTGAAGATGTTACAGGAGGAAGCTTTTCCAAGCCTGTTCAATCCAGCAGGCATATTCCCGGAATGGTTTCGACATGATGGCGCCCCTCCGCATGACGCGTTGACAGTGCGACATTACCTTAACACACAGCTCCCCGAACATTGGATTGGACGCCGAGGACATGTGGAGTCACCTCCAAGAAGCCCAGATCTCACTCCGCTCGATTTTTATTTGTGGGGTCACTTGAAAGCAGTGGTGTACGAGGTCAAAATTCAAAGCATTCTTCATCTTAAGAAATGCATTGTGCAGGCGTGTCAGGAAATTCCCGCTAGTGGGATCCATAAA
The DNA here is from genome assembly GCA_039090855.1 of Macrothele yani. NCBI lineage: Eukaryota > Metazoa > Arthropoda > Arachnida > Araneae > Macrothelidae > Macrothele > Macrothele yani. Next base: position 71,560,338 of record CM077032.1, on the reverse strand, counting down.
GTGCTGCAAAAATGGAGATTACGTCTTCATTTGTGCGGGCAACACAACAACGGTGGACACTTTGAACATATTCTGTAATTGTATGTGCTTTTCTCCTATGGGTTCAGACTTACGGGACACATTGTACATAAACGGAGTCCTAGCGTGCGATTAGGTCATCAACGCAAGCAAACACATGGAAACATAACCACCGGTAACCAGGATTTCTAGCCACAAGGCCTAAACTAGGGGGTTGGGGACGGTACCCCACAGAAAGAAAAATTTCCCCCTCGTCCCAATCACAATCTGCGGGACCCCGGACCCCAACGAACTTTATTTACACAATACAGCACATAGTTCCCATCAGTTATATTCCATCAGTATTTTGGTACATCTATCATAATTTTACGTTCAGCCGTTCTCTCAAAATAGGGCTCACAGTAAAAAACTTTATAGAACTAATCACGAATTTCGCCAACAGAATTTTAATGCCATCAAGGTAATCAATTATTTAAAACCACTGCTTTCAGAACAAAAAAATGTGTAACGCAGGTCATATATAGGAGATTATAATGTTTATCAGTTTGTATTAATTTCTGGCGGAGGGGGATGGGAAAGGATATTACATCATCACGGAACGTGACTGCAAAATCATCAGATGGTGAGCTTCAGACGTGTCCCTTCGACGGCTTTCTGGCACTTGCGACGTCTTTTCAGGAACTTGTAACGTCCGCGAATGCTCCAGTAATGTTTGAACCTCATCTTCAAGACGCGCAGAGAAGCTACAGCAGAAGAAAAGCACAAATAACTTATTGAAGTTTTGACACATGCCTCAAATTTAACGGTACTTCTGAATTTCTGTTTTCTTATGTACTAACATTTTCTCACCGAATGCTACATTACTTTTCCGAATAGCTTGTACTTTTTGGCAAGGCTGACAGTGAGTCAAAAGAAAATAAACACATCAAGTTGAGGCGATATAGGGGGAATGGAATACTGCAGTAACGGGGAGATTGAACGCTTGTGGCAGATGAATAACATGTTATAACTAGATTGTGGAGAATTCTAGTTAAAACCACACGACATGTAAGAGACAGATGACACGTCTCTTTGAAAGACAACATAACATACACAGACGCCGTAACAAACTTAAAGTTAAGGATTAAAAAGGCAGGTACGGTTAACAAGCTAGACGTCAGAAGATCTCATGAAGTTAAACGCTGTGATTATGACGTCAGATTGCGCTGGCCATGTTCAATAGAGTTTATGAGCTGTAACCAAGGAGGTTAGAATAATACGTCTGGAGATGCCCTTAATCTCTTAATCGTGAAGCCGCCATCTTGTATTGCTGCCTTCTCTTAGTAACCAACGGGCAAGCGTATTTCACAAATTGCTCGGGCAATTTTGCACATTTTGGAACACAGTTTGTGGCTAACGCAAGATATATGATAAATAAAGAGTTCCCTGGTTTCAGATTTTCATTTTTGGACCCTTTAAGTATTTTTTATTAATTAATAAAACTATGGAAGGCGCATTGGTACGACTTTCGCTGCAGATAAAAAATGAAGGGAAAGGTCAATAAAAATTCTGAAACCAGGGAACTCTTTATTTATCAGATATCTTGCGTTAGCCACAAACGGTGTTCCAAAATGTGCAAAATTGCCCGAGAAAATTGTGAAATACGCTTGCCCGTTGGTTAATAAGAGAAGGCAGCAATACAAGATGGCGGGTCTCGTAGAGCCTTAACCGTGAAGCCGCCAAGTGTGGGAATTTGACATTGTTTACGAGATACCTATGTAATTTCAACTGTGTGTATTTTGGAATTGCGTGGTTTTTGGTTGAAGAAACCGTGTTAATATCAAACCGGAATGAATTATACTTCTTATATGAGCGAAATTTTCAATTTTAACGTTATGTTTTGTTTAGAATTCGCACTAACGTTCGTGTATTTCAATTTAAAATAAAAATGGGGCAGAGCCTCAAAATAATCAAGAAATTTATAAATTCAGCATCTTCTCACACATTGGCACATTGGCAGCGAGTTACGATGCGAAATTGGAAACATTTACAACGAAAGAAGGCGATTCGGCCAAAGGAAAATGCATTGCAATAGCCTGTGAAAACCATCAGCTTTGACCCACACTTTGATGACAGTCGCTCGCGGTTATAGGCTTCGAGCAAAGTGGTACTGCTTCATTAACAAGTTAGTAAAATCATGCAATGCATTGATTACGATACGCTTTCCAACATACCAGAAATTATTACTCAAGTTAAGAGGCAAATATCTGTGGAATAAATTTCGCTTTCAGTATACCTCAGGAAATAGAACCGGTTCAGTGTACCTCAGGAATAACATACTAAAGTTTTGTCGCAATAGAAGCAGTTTTACGCAAGTTATGAGAATAATTGCTGTGAAATAAATATTGCTTTTGTGCAATGACCTTTAACCCCATTTCGTTGATATTCAACAGAACCGGTTCACTATACCTCCGGAACAACATGATAAAGTTTTGTCGCAATCCAAGCATTTTTGGTAAGTTATGATGCACAAGGGCAATAGAATGGATCCCACTCCAGTGTCCTGACCTTTGACCCCATTTCGCCCATTTTCAATAGGGTTCGTCCCCAGTGGCTCCCTACCACATACTAAAATTTCATCGAAATCGAACCATTTTTACGCAAGTTATGACGCATAAGGGCACTGGAATAAATCCCGCTCTTATGCCCTGCCTGACCTTTAACCCATTTCGCCCATTTTCAATAGAGTTCGTGCCCAGGTGGTTCCATACCACATACTAAAATTTCATCGAAATCGAACCATATTTACGCATGTTATGACGCATAAAGGCAATGGAATGGATCCCGCTTTGATGTCCTGACCTTTAACCCCATTCCGCCCATTTTCAAAAGGGTTCGTCCCCATGTGGTTCCTTACCACATACTAAAATTTCATCGAAATCGAACCATTTTTACGCAAGTTATGACGCATAAAGGCAATGGAATGGATCCAGCTCCTATGTCCTGACCTTTGACCCTATTTCACCCATTTTTAATAGGGATGATCCCCAGGTGGTTCCCTAGCACATACTAAATTTCATCGAAATCGAACAATTTTTACGCAAGTTATGACGCATAAGAACAATGGAATGGATCCCCCTCCTATGTCCTGACCTTTGACCCTGTTTCGCCAATTTTCAATAGGGTTCGTCCCCAGGTGGTCCCCTACCACATAATAAAATTTCGTCGAAATCTAACCATTTTAACGTGAGTTATCGTGCGGACGGACGGACAAAGCTGGAGTATATAAGCTTCTTCAACCTACGGTTGGAAAGCGTAAACAAGGGCATCTCCAGATATCTTATTCTAACCTCCTTGGCTGTAACCAAGGAGGTTAGAATAATACTTCTGGAGATGCCCTGAGTCTCTTAACCGTGAAGCAGCAATGTGTGGAAATTTGGCGTTGTTTACATGATATCCATGTAATTTCAGCTGTGTGTATTTTCGGAATATCGTAGTTTGGGGTTGCAGAAACCGTGTTAATATCAAACCGGAATGAATTATACTTCTTACACGAGTGAAGTTTTCAATTTTAGTGTTATGTTTTGTTTAGAATGCGCACTAACGTTCGTGTATTTCAATTTGAAATAAAAATGGAAAGGAACCTCAAAATAATTAAGAATTTTATAAATTCAGCATTTTCTCACACATCGGCAGCAAATTACGATGAGAAATTGGAAACATTTGCAATGAAAGAAGGCGCTTCCGGCCAACACAAAAAGTATTGCAATAGCTTTGAAATCCATCAGTTTTCCCACACTTTGACACTAGCGTCTCGCGACAGCGATATCCACATGTATCAAGTTATCTCATTGGCAACAATAAAACCGGCACCCACCAATTGGCGACCGGCACTGAAACAGCACTTGTAGTTCGTATACGTCGTCGAAGTCGTGACACAGGTTGTTTACATCTTAGTTAACATTAGTTTCTTCATTGGCGGCTGTCGGCACAAATCGAACAATTTAACCTGTTTGCAGTATACATCCAAATATAAAAATGGCTATTCTTCCACAAACGGGCGCATTCCTCATTTCTCACAGCTAAGACAGCGGAACGCTAGAACAGCTCCAAGAGCAATCTACTGTTTTCGATCTGGCAATGCATCTGTTGTTGTTTAAATTCGAATGCAAACATTATGGGGGATTATCTTTGCATTCTGTTCTTATTTTTTTATTCATCATGATGACTAACGTTGGTTTCATCAAAAAAAGATAAAAATATTTCGTGTACTAAATGAAAACTATAACCGAGATGTTGAAAAAGAACTAAAAAAAAATGAACGATCTTATCGCTATATACGTTGGGAGACTGATAAAAAGTTACACTTTCGTATTTACAGTAAGTATTTTAATTCGTACTGAGAAATATATAGCAAAAGACAATTAAAGAAGAAAAGCAGTGATATTTATTACCATTCGTGATTCCTTATTATTTCAAGGGTGGGTAGCGAACCATATCTTTCACACCATGTTATGCATGTTTTTCTATCTCGTACGACATCGTTAACGAGACTATACAAATTCCATTGAGGCATTATAAAATAGAACAGGCCAATTCAACGACAACTTCATGGAATTTTTACACTATCGAAGGGTAATATGAACGGACAACTTAATATTTACTGAGCGTTGCCAGATCAAAAACAGTAGATTGCTCGCGGAGCTGTTCTAGCGTTCCGATGTAAACAACAAGTGCCGTTTCAGTGCCGGTCGCCAATTGGTGGGTGCCGGTTTTATTTTTGCCAATGAGATAACTCGATACATGTGGACATCGCTGTCGCGAGACGCTAGTCACTTTGACAGCCGTCGGTCGCGGTTATATACTTCACGCAAAGTAGTACTGCTCCATGCACAAGGGCATCTCCAGATACCTTATTCTAACCTTCTTGGCTGTAACCAAGGTCTGGTTAGGTTTTGTGAAGCCATCTGGTTGATGTGCGAAAGCTCGGAAACAATTGTTTCTGTATTTCCTACGCCAATAAATCGGATTACAATTAGAGTGCTACTGGAAATTACAGAATTTCATGGGGGGGGGATGTGCATCAAGAAATCAACAAAATTGAATTTATACTTACGCAGACGGTGTTCTGTAACAGCATCCAGAAACACGTCGAAGTCGGAGAATATGTAAACTGACCTGGTCACAACCACTCTTAAATTTTGGCAAAGTGTCGCTAGATGGAGCAACGCCGCGCCGATTCTGTCGCTTGTATAAGTCCTTAAGTAGAGGCGGAAGTGTTCTGAAACACAACACAGCCATGAGCTTGAATTGTTTAATCATAAAAATACAAATGCAGTCGAATACCGTTAGAATGAACTCGCCAAACAATGAAAAGGTGCATTTATTTTGAAAATTTAAAATCAAAAATTTTAGTCTATAGGAAAATTTGCTTATCATGAAGTAAGAACAATAGAATTATACGCAATAAGATTTCCAAATCACTTCCCTCCATTCATTCAAGCTTTTTGCTAGCACAGCACCTGACTGACCACAGATCGTTTTGATGATGCCTGCGTACCGTTCCTTCCTTAAAACGATTAAGCCATCCAAGATATTGCAAGCTTTACAGCCAGACGACAAGCCACGCCGTTATAACTTTGCGGTGGACATGATGAATCATCTAGAGCCAGATAATGACTTTCTACGAAACATTGTTTTTACATGTGAAAAAACTTTCCGCAGTGGCGCACCCAGGAATTCTTATTTTGGCTGTATATACACTGAAGTGCCAAAAAAACTGGTACAGACGAGCTTATGAAAAATACATAGCAACGTCACCTATGCGCGTACTCGGTTGTGTCCGCCAATGCGTATATAAAGCGATAGACATCCTTGCCAGCTGTCAGAGCTGCTTTCGGCATGAGAATGACAAGTAATAACGATTTAAGCGATTTTCAACGCGGTGTCATAGTTGGAGCTCGTGAGATGGGCCATAGTATTTCGGAGGTAGAAACGAAGTTCCGATTTTCACGGACGACCATTGCAAAGGTGTACCGGGACTACAAGAATTCCGGCAAAACTTCCAACACACGATAGCAGTGTGGCCGCAAAAAGACATTGGGTGAACGTGACCATCGTCGGCTGTCAAGAATCGTTTCACGCGATAGGCGTGCAACACTCTCGCAGGTATCATCGGAATTCAATGCTCGAGCCTCAACACGATATGGGCTTTGGCAGACGACGCCCAACTCGAGTCCCCTTGATGGGTGCACGACACAGAGCTATGCGCCTCGCTTGGGCACGGCAACACCGACACTGGACACTTGATGACTGGAAACAAGTAGCCTGGTCTGACGAGTCGTGTTTCCAACTGTATCAGGCAGATGGAAGGATTCGTGTGTGGCGCAAACCCCATGAAGCCATGGATCCCGCATGTCAACAGGGAACTGTGCCGGCTGGTGGGGGGGGGGGTCCGTAATGAATCGGGGTGGGCTTAGCTGGACTTCAGTGGGACCCTTGGTACGTCTACAAACGTCTGTGACCGGCCAAAGCTATGTGCGCACCCTTTCTGACGAGGTACACCCGTTCATGTCCTGCATTCATGCTGATGGGTTGGGCCTGTTCCAACCGACAATGCACCTCCACGCAAGTGTCGGGACGTCACATTATGGTTAGAGGAGAATTCATCTGAATTTGGGGTGTTGTGATTCCCACCCAAGTTTCCAGATCTGAACGTGATAGAACACATTTGGGATGCCATGCAACGCGCTATGGAGCACAGGAATCCGAGACCTCGGAATACACCCGAATTGTGGAACGCTCTGCAGAAAGTATGGTGTGCATTGCCTTCAGCATATTTCCAGAAGCTAGTGGAGTCCATGCCCAGTCGTATTTCTGCAGTCCTGCGCTCCCGTGGGGGACCTACCAAGTATTAGACTGGTGTAACAGTTTTTCTAGCACTTCAGTGTATATAGAATACGTACACAATGTGTGTACATATATGTAGTGTACGCATATTCAGTAGTTTATACAGTATACGGTTGTGTCGTACGTCGCTCTTAATCTCTTTGGGGCTTTGGGAAGAAAATACTATTAAATAGAAGACACTATGTAGTTTTTTGAACATGTAAAATAATATTTCTGAATGTTTAATTTGTGACGTACGTCGCTCTTAATCTCTTTGGGGTCTTTGGGAATAAGACAGTATGTAATAGAAGACACTATCTCAGACAATATGTAGTTTTTTGAACATGTAAAATAATATTTTTGAATGTTTAATTTGTGACGTACGTCGCTCTTAATCTCTTTGGGGCCTTGGGAAGAAGACACTATCCCACACACTATGTAATTTTTTGAACATGTAAAATAATATTGTTGAATGCTTAAATCTGTGAAGTACGTCGCTATTAATCTCTTTGGGGCTTTTTTTTTTTTTTTTTTTGGTTGGAGGTTTAACGACCACCGTGAGCAACTCAATGGGCTATAAGCAGTCGCCCGTCCCTAATTTAGGGTCACTGGTTCCAGGGAAGGGAGAGAGCCAGTGCCGTAAGACAAACACAACATCCATGCCTGACGGGATTCGAACATGTAAAATAATATTGTTGAATGCTTAATCTGTGAAGGCCAGCGCCTTAGACCACTGCGCCACCGGGGCGGCTGGGGCTTTGGGAAGAAGACACTGTGTAATAGAAGACACTATCTCAGACCCTATGTAATTTTTTGAACATGTAAAATAATATTTTTTAATGTTTAATTTGTGAAGTACGTCGCTATTAATCTCTTTGGGGCTTTGGGAAGAAGACACTGTGTAATAGAAGACACTATCTCAGACCCTATGTACTTTTTTGAACATGTAAAATAATAGTTTTGAATGTTTAATTTGTGACGTACGTTGCTTTTAATCTCTTTGGGGCTTTGGGAAGAAGACACTGTGTAATAGAAGACACTATCTCAGACACTATATAATTTTTTGAACATGTAAAATAATATTTTTGAATGTTTAATTTGTGACGTACGTCGCTCTTAATCTCTTTGGGAAGAAGACACCATATACACTGCCGGACAAGTGCTAAGGGCGGATGACAATAGCAATGATAGCAACCATAAAATGGAAGGCAGGAAAATGTGGAAATTAGCATAAGTGCGGGATACAGTAAGACGTGTTGTGCGTATGCAAATTTTGGATTGCCGAACTTGTTCGTGACGTCATAGCGCTGATAAGAGATATAAAGGATTTGACACGTATTGACCGTTGTTGTTCAAACGCAAAGTTGAAAGGGAAAGAATCAATTGACGAACTTGCAATTTTCAGTATGTCTTCCCGACATCACCTAGATGATTTTACGCGTGGCCGTATTATTGGCAAGATTGAAGAAGGGCGAAAAATAACAGATGTTGGCGGGGAGTTCGACGTCAGCCACAGTGTTGTTTCAAGGCTTTGGAAATCATTTCAAACAAATGGAGAGTGTAGCAAAGGTCACGGGGGAGGTCGTGTTCGCAGTACGACACCTGCAGAAGATCGGTACATAGTGCTATCAACAAAAAGACACCGGCGCAGCACAGCTAGTGAGGTAGCAAATCAGTTTATGGCTGCTACTGGCAAGCGGATCTCCCGAAAAACTGTCACCAGATGTTTGCATGAAGGAGGACTATACGCCCGCCGTCCTGTTGTGCGCATCCCATTGTCCAGACGTCACCGTACCGTACCGCCCGTTTGCAATGGTGCCACCAACATCGCAATTGGACTGATAACGACTGGTCTGCTGTCCTCTTCTCAGATGAGAGTAGATACAGTCTATCGTCTGATTGTCGACGACAACTGATCTGGCGTGATAGTGGTACTGCATATTGTCCAGCAAACATACAGGAAAGGGACCGATATCCGACATGTAGTGTCATGGTATGGGCTGGCATCATGATCAATGGCCGTACGTCCCTCTATGTGCTTCCAACTGGGACTATGACTGGCCAACGATGCATTAATGATGTTCTGCTACCTCATGTTCGCATGTTCCGTGGTGCTGTCGGTGATAGATTCATTTTCATGGACAACAACGCAACATGTCATCGAACAGTCGCTGTCCAGGAGTGTCTTGAGAGCGAGGATATTCAACGCCTCGTATGGCCAGCACGTTCTGCAGATCTGAATCCCATTGAAAATGTGTGGGGTGCTTTGGGGAGGAGTCTTGCTGGTCGCCAATGCCCTCCAATAAACAAGGCCACTATATCACAAACGGTCTTTACAGTCACGTGTTTTGGTTAGTTGCTTCTACGCGGTTAACAAAAATGGGGTGGATGCTATGTCATTAACAAGTTGCGAAGAATTCTGATATACAGGGTGAATCAGCTAAGCGCGTACAAACTTCTTGGAGGGACAAAGACAAATCGGAATCACATAGCAATGCAGGGTCGGAAACGCCATTTTCATGCAGTAGATGGCGTTGTTCGTCCGCAAAACTGCTCATACGTTCTTTCAGGATACCGTCACTTACACGGGAAGGTTGCTTCAATGCACATAACGCGCATGTATGGGTGGTGGAGAACGCCCGTACGACCGTTTTGCTGTTAATGTTTGGGCCGGCATTGTTGGGGATCACTTAATTTGCCTATACCTCATGCCTCCTCGTCTGGACAGAAGTAGTACCCGGATATTTCTGGAGGACGTCTTGCCAGAGCTATTGAACGAACAACAAGTCCCTCAGTCGCTGCGCCGTGCAATGTGGTTCCAGCACGATGGGGCCCCCGCCCATTTCAGCAATGACGTTCGTCATCACTTAAACATGACATTTGGACATCAGTGGATCGGACGTGGTGGCCCTGTTCATTGGCCTGCAAGATCGCCGGACTTAACATGCCTTGATTACTTCTTTTGGGGTTACATCAAAGGACTGGTGTACCAAACCCCCGTTGAAAGTGATGAAGACCTTGTAGCACGCATCTCTGTAGCTGCTTCGGAAGTAAGAGACACGCCGAATTTTCCAAAATGTACGTGATTCCATGGCTCCGACGATGTTAGTACAGTTCATGGTCACAACTTTGAACACCTTCTGTAACCTCAATGCATTTCACAAATGTCTTGTGAGTAATGAAAAGCCTTTTGTTCTCTTACTTTTTGCTCTTTCATTTCTTCGCAAATGTCTTGTGAGTAATAAAAAGCCTTTTTGTTCTCTTAGGTTCTGCTCTTTCATTTCTTCGCAAATGTCTTGTGAGTAATGAAAAGCCTTTTTGTTCTCTTAGGTTCTGCTCTTTCATTTCTTCGCAAATGTCTTGTGAGTAATAAAAAGCATTTTGTTTTCTTACGTGCTGCTCCTTCATTTCTTCGCAAATGTCTTGTGAGTAATAAAAAGCCTTTTGATCTCTTACGTTTGCTCTTTCATTTCTTCGCAAATGTCTTGTGAGTAATAAAAAGCCTTTGTTCTCTTAGGTTTTGCTCTTTCATTTCTTCGCAAATGTCTTGTGAGTAATAAAAAGCCTTTTGTTCTCTTAGGTTCTGCTCTTTCATTTCTTCGCAAATGTCTTGTGAGTAATAAAAAGCCTTTTGTTCTCTTACGTTCTGCTCTTTCATTTCTTCGCAAATGTCTTGTGAGTAATAAAAAGCCTTTTGTTCTCTTACGTTCTGCTCTTTCATTTCTTCGCAAATGTCTTGTGAGTAATAAAAAGCCTTTTGTTCTCTTACGTTCTGCTCTTTCATTTCTTCGCAAATGTCTTGTGAGTAATAAAAAGCCTTTTGTTCACTTACGTTTTGCTCTTTCATTTCTTCGCAAATGTCTTGTGAGTAATAAAAAGCCTTTTGTTCTCTTACGTTCTGCTCTTTCATTTCTTCGCAAATGTCTTGTGAGTAATAAAAAGCCTTTTGTTCACTTACGTTTTGCTCTTTCATTTCTTCGCAAATGTCTTGTGAGTAATAAAAAGCCTTTTGTTCACTTACGTTTTGCTCTTTCATTTCTTCGGAAATGTCTTGTGAGTGATAAAAAGCATTTTGTTTTCTTACGTGCTGCTCTTTCATTTCTCGTCCTCTCTGTACACTAGCACATGAAGATGGCGTTTCCGACCCTGCATTGCTATGTGATTCCGATTTGACTTCCTACCCCTCCCAGAAGTTTGTACAGGCTTAGCTGAATCACCCTGTATATGGAAAGCTACCAAAATATCAAGTTTGGTTTTTGAATCTGGCTTGTCAATTAGTTTTGCTTCTCAAAGAGAAATTTATGGTCCTTTTCGTAACAGTGTTTAGCCATCCAGGACTTCTTTAGGTCACAGTTCCGAATAAAGCTCTTCTTCTCCTTGGTCGACTTGAAAAAAAAAAAAATATATATATATATATGTGACAAACCACGTTGTATTCTCTTAATACGTATATCCGTGATAGTCCTAAAGTGAATGTGTGGTGCACCTGAATGGCTGATCGTGTGATTGGACCTTTCTTTCTGTTTTGCAGAATCCACAGTCACAAAAGAAATTCCTTTGAAGTTTAACATGATTCAAATTTTTGCTGTCCCTCAACTTTGCCATTCACAACCTAAAATCATTTGGCAACAAGATGGTGCACCGCCACATTGGGGTAAGACTGCGAAATGTTTAAACAAGGAATTTCCAAAATGGTGGATTGGACAAAATGGACAGTTCCTATGGCATCCCCACTCTCCAGATATCACGCATCTAGACTTCTTATGGGGATAAATGAAAGACAAAGTTTATTAATACAAACTGCAAAGCGTTGACGAACTGAAAACTCGCATAGTTGCTGCAATTGCATCTGTTACAGAATAGTTGCTGCATAGTTGCTGCAATTGCATCTGTTACAGAATTCGCTTTGGCACGTACATGGGCAGAGATTGAATATCGGCTTGATGTATTCCGCACACCAGAAGGTGCACATTGAACTTTATTTACAGTACTATACGAAAAGAAAAAAAAAACTTTTTGAAGTTTACAAGATATTAAAATTTTTTGTTCCTATCCAGAATACTTTTTTTGTTAGTAGATTTTTAAAATGTGTCAAAGACTTTTTGCCCACTCCAGGAATGGACGTCTTGGAACCACGTGAACATCGCTGATTCGACATCTTAAAATTGCTTCAGCCATATTCTCTAGCTTTCAGGATAGAAAACCGAATTATGAAATTGTTGCGTTTTGTTTTCATTCTTTTCAGAAAAGTGGATAGGAGATGCCATATTATTTTGTTGTGACGCATTTGGGAAAATCCACTACTCAAAAGGGGTGTTCCGAAACTTTTGATACTATTTTATACGTCGTGAGCAAAAAGATTGTGGCGAGCTAGAAGCTACGATCGTGAGAGGATATAGAACCTTTGCACGTGACGTCAGAAAACTGTCTGCTGGACTTCCAGGTGGTTAGAAAATGCCCGAGTTGGTCTCTCTCCATGCTTTTCGGGCCGCGGTTGGCCTAGTGGGCAACGCTCGTGACTGCCACGGAAAGGACCTCAGGTTCGATTCCAGGCAGGTATACGAACGCTCGATCCCCTAAATGTGCGTCGGATGGGCACGTTAAGCCATCGGACCCCGGGTACTGGCCCTCCGGTAATAAATAAGGGCGTCTTCCCTTCTCTTTCTACTTCGCTTTCGTGTCACCTTCCTATCGGGCACTGTAGCCCAAATCTATGATACAGTTGGAAATACAGTTGGAAACGCGACTCTAGCCGGAACCTCACCGAGACAAAAGGGTGAAAGTTTGATGTCTAGTGACTGATTCTCTCAGAGAATCGATTTTTTTGCGGAATCGATTACTGACCCAGTTTGCTGATTCGTTCTTTTTGAACAAATCGTTTGCGAACGACACAACTCCATTCGTGACTACCAAACGAAAGGACCAAGTTTCTAAAGCTGCGGATGGCTTAGTGGTTAGCGTTCGTGACTACCAAAGGAAAGAAACCAGATTCGGTCCCAGCTGGTGACGAATCCTAAACTTTACTGAATATCCGCCGGCCTCGGACGAGCACATTAAGCCGTCGGGCCAGCGTACTGGCCCCTCACGGTTATAAGTAAAGGTGTAGTCTTCCTCACCTACCTAGCTTCCGTGTGTTTTCCTGTCGGGCACTGTAACCCTAATTTCGTACTTCTAAGGGTTGTTTAAGACTTGGGGTCAGACACTCCCTTCCCAAAATCCTCTACATATGATCTGAACATTAACTAGCAGAAGCGCCGAAGTACTTAAGCTACTGCTTTTGAAAGCTAATACTCTATGGCTGTTGAAACAAAGAAATCGTTCATCTGTTTTGGTTATATTTCCGTGCTGCTAATAGAAAGATGGCAAGGTTTTAAACGGTTACCAAGTGTTTCTTGATACAGAGTCGCCACATGGTTGAACACCGGGTAGCAGTACAGTCGACGATAAACGTAGGGAATGACGAAGTCGAAATATTTCACAGGAATGGACGCAGTCAGAAACCTTGTCGCATCTGTTTCTCCATACAAGGCTAAAAATAAAAGAAAACATAATTCGTCAGTGAAAACCTGCTGTCACAAAGTAGAGAATTTATAAGCAAAAGACGTGAACTTAAATTTGTCGTTTAGAAATTTTATACTCATTTAAAGCTCTAGAAATTCCACAACCATTTACTAAATGAGAAAATCTTTTATGAAACCAAAACGAAGCACTACCTTCTGAACACTGCGGTTAAGAAAACACAATTCTATAGACACATGTGATATTCTTTGGCACGAAAAATGTGGTGAAAATTATCCTTTGTTTTGAGTGCCTGTTTCTTATACAAATTTCGTTACTTTTCCTTTAAAGATTTTCTTACTGAATGGCGAACATCCCTCCCCCCAACATCCTGAACGTTTTTTATTATTATTATTATTATTGGAGGTTTAACGACCACCGTGAGCAACTCAATGGGCTATAAGCAGTCGCCCGTCCCTAATTTAGGGTCACTGGTTCCAGGGAAGGGAGAGAGCCAGTGCCGTAAGACAAACACAACATCCATGCCTCACCGGGATCAGAGGCCATCGCTTAGACCACTGCACCACCGGAGCGGCAATTGGAGGTTTAACAACCACAGTGAGCAACTCAATGGACTATAAGTAGTCGCCCGTCCCTAATTTAGGGTCACTGGTTCCAGGGAAGGGATAGAGCCAGTGCCGAAAGACAAACCCAACATCCATGCCTCACGCGATTCGAACCCGAACCCTTTCCGGACGAATGATCAGAAGCCATCGCTTAGACCACTGCGTCACCGGGGCGGCCCTGAACGTTTTGGCAAAGCTTACAGTGTATCAGGAATTCAGAAGTACAAACGGCGAGTCGAAAGTTTCGCAATATGCTTGCATAAACATATATGCTGCGGCGGGTATGTCACGTGTTTAAACAAGTTCAAGTCGCGCATTGCAGTCAGTCGAAAGGGATATATAGTGGTAGTCGTTGCTGTGAACAGCATTGCATGCCGTCGTTCTGTCTGTGGTTGGGACGCCTAAAAGGTGAACAGCCACAACCGGCTAATTAGTCAACTTTTGCTTTAGGAGTTTGAACTCGGCCATAACGCTGCTCAAGCAACACGAAACCCTTGTCAGGCCATAGGGGAAAGTTCCGTTGACCACAGCACCGCAACCAGATGGTTCGAGAAATTTCATTCAAGAATTGCTTCTTGAACCTGTTGCCAAACGTGGGTGCTTCGAGCGAAAGGTGATTAGTAAAAATTCGAGGGGATAATTCATTACGAATTTGTTCCAGAAGGTCGGACCACTAAAGCCAACCTCTACTCTGAACAGCTCGAGCGGATGTATGCCGTTTTGGAGAAGAAGTACCCGGCATTGGTGAAGAGAAAGCTCGCCGCCCCGGTGGCGCAGTGGTCTAAGGCGCTGGCCTCTGATCATTCGTCCGTAAGGGGTCCGGGTTCGAATCCCGGTCAGGCATGGATGTTGTGTTTGTCTTACGGCACTGGCTCTCTCCCTTCCCTGGAACCAGTGACCCTAAATTAGGGACGGGCGACTGCTTATAGCCCATTGAGTTGCTCACGGTGGTCGTTAAACCTCCAATCAAAAAAAAAAAAAAAAAAAAAAAAAAAGAAGAGAAAGCTCGCTCTTCTACAGCAGGACAACGCTAGGCCTCATACCGTGCGAATGACCCGGACAAAACTCCAGGAACTTGAGGGCATCAAACTGATGCCACACCCATGCATATAGCCAGAACCTTGCTCCGTGGGATTATTACTTGTTCCGTTCCATGGCCTACTTTCTTCGCGGATGGCAATTCAACAACGAGGACTAGGTGGCAGTTGGGGTGAAGGAGTTCTTCGCCTCGGAGAACAAGAACTGGTACCACCGCGGAATTGAAGAACTTGCAGACAGATGGATAAAGACGGTGCAACACGATGGACCCTATACTTTGAATGCCTGTAAGCTTTCATCCTAAAGGTACGTATGAAGACATAAAGTGATCTAAAAATTGTACAATTTTCGACTCACCTTCTGTAAATAAAAAGTCTATGTCGAATAATGGACAGATGAAAAACTTGTTTTATTGAGTTGGAAAGAAATTATTGTCCATGACGAGGTACCCTATAGTAGAGGTTCAGGTCATGCTATTTTATAGCAAAAATGCTATTTTTTTCTCTAGTACTATAACATTTTTCTGAATGCTATTTGCTATTTTCTGAGAAAATTTTGCTATTTTTTTTGTCGTTGAAAATTTGGTAATTTCTTTAAATATAACTTGTACACCAACAATTTTTTGGCTCTTTGTTGGCAACTTGGATTCACAAAGTTCAAATGCAGAGCTTGTTGTTTAACCGTAACATGATGAAATTTAATTGCCAGAACGATCTTGAGTAACTGAATGTGTTTTTTTTTTTTACCTCACTAGATTTTTGATATTGCCAGATTTCGATTTCTTTCTACTTATGTATCCACATTCCGTCGTCCACGCGTGCAAAGTTGGTTGGTTTCTTCCGTTCGCTATTGGCAATCTCAGCTGTCCTCTCTCCCTCTAGCGGCGAAAGGAAGAATTACTATAGTACGGAAAACATTCTTAGCTGTTAGATCGTTGCTTAGGTGCGGTTGGCTTGTTTTGGAGTATTTTTGCATTCGTTCTGGAATTAGAGAATGAGGATGTAGCACGTGACGTCATCGAGAAGTTTCAGTGAAGTGGCAACAGCCCCTGCAAGTTCCTGAAGGAAAAGCATAGCTGGCTGTCCTGCACTTAGTGTGTAAAGTGCAATCATTAGCGGTCGGTGTTTATAAAACTTTGAAGCCAAAATGCCTAGATTTTGTGGCATAATGAACTGCGGTAATAGAGGAAATCGAGACCGTAAGTCTTTTTCAGACTACTACAAAGGGAGATCGCTTCCCAGAGCTTAGAAAACACTTTTTATTGAAGAGTTAGACTCTTCAAAGGCAGAGAATCTTTTAAATGTTAGTTTTATCCAGAAATAGTTAGTTCTGGTAAAGCGGAGAACCTATCTTTTACTTGTTCAAACGCTATTGGAGTGCAATGCTTGCACTTATTGGGCCAAGCGTTTCATTCGTTAATTCAGAGTTTTCAAGTTGAATTTAAAAGCTGTTGGCTATCTTTTTGCGTAGGATTTATTACTACTGAATATTTTCATGTAGAACACTTTTTAGAGGTTTTCTGTAAGTCAAAATATTTTTTAAATAAATGGTTATCGGTCCCCAATCCGCACTTTTGTGCACGTGTTTTTTTGTTTTTGTTTTGTTTTTCTCCAGAGACTTCTTTTCATAAGGTTCCTGGTTGATCTAAGCTAAGAGGTGTTTAAACTTTTTACAGGGCTAAAAGTTAATTTGTTAGCAAACCTGACTTTTAGTCAGAATCAAATTTCTGGCTCTTCTGTATTTTTTGGATCTCTAGCTCACGGTTCCCCTGATTCACTTTTTTTGCGAGTTTTCGGCTTTTCACTTTTAAGGTTATTTGGCTGTCGGTGTTGGGGTTTTTTAGTTTACTACTTTGTTCTATATAATATCCCCCCCCCCCCCAAGCACCGTTGATTTTATTTTTAGTTCACCTGGATTTTTACCTGGAGCTGAAGCACACTTTTTGCGGGAAAATACAAATAATGGCTAAAATTATTGTCCAAACAAAATCCTTTTTGGTGTCTAGGTCTGTTTACAGGCTGGTGTTATGCTGCTAAATTTATTTACGGATAAATAGATTTTGGGCACAAATCCCAGCAAAATTATTTTGTTTATTCACCACAATTTTACGAGAAAAAAAATATTTTGCTCACTTTTCTAAGGATTGGAAATCGCTTTCCAGAGCTTAGAAAGACACTTTTTGTTTAAGAAAAGGCATAGAACCTTTTAAGAGTGAGTTTATCTAAAATCAGCGATTCCTGGAAAGAAAGAAAACCCCCTTTTTTTTTTACTTGGTACTCAGGTCTTCGCACCCGGGAGGGAAGAGAACCTTACTTATTAAGGCAGCGTATCAATTTTCTCCATAAATTACTGATTACTCACGAATTTGTGATCGTACTAAATTACCCTGTAAAAGAATACCGACGACGATAAATTGTTATATGCTTCGAAACTTTTATATGCGTCGAAACTTTTATATGCCTAGAACTGTTCTGCGGTAAAGGCACTTCGACCAAAGACGAAGTAGTTGAAAGTATTTAGTATTTGCACTTTCGGAAAACTTTTCGCACCACCTTCGAAGATACTTGTATTCAGCACATAAGGACCTTTTCCTTCAATCTCTTTAATTTTTTCCAAATACCGCATTTTGTACTCGGAAGTTAAAGTTTCGAAGTAAGATGCATCATTTCAACGGGGTTGGTTGTCCTTCACTTACGTTACTAAGACTCGTTGCCATGCTGAGAGTCACGTGTCTTCTACATCCTCATAGTATAATGGAGAATTCCGTGAAAAGAACAATTCATGTTGTTGCTTCCAGCAGTGTGGTTCCCAAGGTTCCAGCTATGTTTTTTATAAGTTAGTATAAATGCTAACTTGTAAAAAACATAGTGTGTATGAATGAATAATAAACAAGGCATGATTTTATTACACAGTAATAATTTAAAATTCCGTATTTCTACATGCTCTTTAAAACAAGTAATTGCTGTTATCGATATAAATTTAAACTCCATTAAGGAACAAGATTTGCAATGTTCTTTCTGTCAACAGTCAGGAGTTCTAATTGGTGATCATCACTCTAAGAACAGAATGATGATCACCAATTACCAATTCAAAAACACTGTTTTAGGAACAGAATGTTCAAAAATTACAAATTTGTTATTGTTGACAGAGTATTGAAAATGGGTCCTAGAAGTCGTTAAGTGAAACGAAATGTCGGTAAATGTGTAGATTAGCGTTTTAAATTATTTCGTCGGAAAAATGTTAGTCCCTACGTAGAAAAAGTGTGACGTACAGATTTTAAAGTATGGAAAATAATGGCAAATGGCGCAGAAAAGCAGCGCTTACGCATTCCACTTCTGCCTGCTTTACAAGAGCACTCAAAAGACTACGGAAATTTAGCAATTATTTCTGTATGAAACACAGTCGACCGAATGAAGCGACGACGTTATTGTGGTGTATTGAATGCAATGCGAAACCATGTGGATTTCTTTCCTATCTTCCTTTTACATTACACATGAAATTATGTGACCTGTATTAAGTGACCCTAGTAATGCGACAGCTGAACAAAGATGGCGTACTACGGGGCATCCAAGGCCTTCCTCACCGCTGGCAAGCTACCATTAGCAGCGTAGGGGAGTACATTGAACGGCAATAAGGTTTACACTTTTCTCAAAAATGTACAGTGTGCAGAACTTTTGTCAGGATCCCAGTACACTGGTGTTCAAAATTAAAGGATAATCTGGAAAAACGTTCACTGAAGTGCCAGAAAAATTGGTACACCAGTCTAATACTTGGTAGGTCCCCCACGGGAGCACAGGACTGCAGAAATACGACGGGGCATGGACTCCACTAGCTTCTGGAAATATGCTGTAGGCAATGCACGCCATACTTCCTGCAGAGCGTTCCACAATTCAGGTGTATTCCGAGGTCTCGGATTCCTGTGTTCGATAGCGCGTTGCATGGCATCCCAAATGTGTTCTATTACGTTCAGATCTGAGGACATGGGTGGGAATCGCAACACCCCAAACTCAGATGAATGTTCCTCTAACCATAATGTGGCGTCCCGATACTTGCGTTGTCCTGTTGGAATAGGCCCAACCCATCAGCATGAATACAGGACATGAACGGGTGTACATTGTCAGAAAGGATGCGCAAATAGCGTTGACCGGTCACAGACGTTTGTAGACGTACCAGGGGTCCCAGTGAAGTCCAGCTAAATACACCCCATACCATTACGGGTGCCCCCACCAGTCGGTACAGTTCCCTGTTGACAGGCGGGATCCATGGCTTCATGGGGTTTGTGCCTCACACGAATTCTTCCATCTGCCCAATACAGTTAGAAACGTGACTCGTCAGATCAGGCTACTTGTTTCCAATCATCAAGTGTCCAGTGGCGGTGTTGCCGTGCCCAAGCGAGGCGCATAGCTCTGTGTCGTGCACCCATCAAGGGGACTCAAGTTGGGCGTCGGCTCCCAAAGCCCATATCCTGCAGGATACTTTGCACAGTCCAGACGCTGATGCTTGTTGAGGCTCCAGCATTGAATTCCGATGCTACCTGCGAGAGTGTCGCGTGAAACGATTCTTGACAGCCGACGATGGTCACGTTCACTCAATACCTTTCTACGGCCACACTGCTATCGTAGGTTGGAGGTTTTGCTGGAATTCTTGTAGTCACTGTACACCCTTGCAATGGTCGTCCGTGAAAATCCAAACTTCGTTTCTACCTCCGAAATACTATGGCCCATCTCACGATCGCCAACTATGACACCGTGTTGAAAATCGCTTAAATCGTTATTACTTGTCATTCTCATGCCGAAAACAGCTCTGACAGCTGACTCGGATGTCTATCGCTTTATATAAGCACTGGCGGACGCAACCGAGTACGCGCATAGGTGACGTTGCTATGTATTTTTCATAAGCTCGTCTGTACCAGTTTTTCTGGAACTTCAGTGTGTATAGCTGTGAATGTCAGTGAGCTTTCAACAGTGGACAAATGCCGCGATTGATCTTAACTACTGACTCGAGACGTATTCTCATATAGAGAGCCCCAAGGACCAGCAACAGTTCCTCAGACATCGTAAAAAAGACTAGTCTGGTGGCTGTAGCGTAATGGTCCTGGCAGGCATCATGAGAACAGGTGCACAGACCTGTACAACATTCAGAATCATTCTGTTACTGCCCAAAGATACAGAGACGAGATGCCGAATCCATATATCAGGCCATTGAGGGAAGCCATCTTTCCAGATTTTATTCTTATGCACGATAACGCCTAACTTCACTTATTGATTTGATCGACGATTTTCTAGAAGAGGACGATATTCGCGGAACAGGGGACCGACCAAAATCCTCTGATCTCAATTCATTTGATGATGTATGAAACGCTTCTGGGAAGACGCATTATAGCTTGCCAGCACCTGCGAGAACATTGCAAAAACTCGCAACAGGTCTTATTGAGTAGTTATTAATCCCTGAAGACCTCAACAATACTCTCATAAATAATAGGAGGAGTCGTTGCTTGAACTGTATTGCTGTTTAAGGAGATTCTACTTCATTATTTCAAGAACTCAGAACAGCTCCTGCCAAGGATTGGTTATTAATCCCTCAAGACCTAAACAATAGTCTTATAAATTGTAAGGAGTCGTTTCTTGAACTGTATTGCTGTCAGGGGTGATCGTACTCCATTATTTGAAGAACTCAGAACAGCTCCTGCTAAGGAGTTGTTATTAATCCCTGAAGACCTCAACAATACTCTCACAAACAGTATCAGGAGTCGTTGCTTGAACTGTATTGCTCTTAGGGGTGATCATACTCCATTATTTGAAGAACTCAGAACAGCTCCTGCTAAGGAGTTGTTATTAATCCCTGAAGACCTCAATAATACTCTGACAAACAGTATCAGGAGTCGTTGCTTGAACTGTATTGCTGTTAGGGGTGATCATACTCCAATATTTCAAGAACTCAGAACATCATCTGCCAAGAAGTGGTTGTTAATCTCTCAAGACCTCAACAATACTCTCATAAATAGTAGGAGGAGTCGTTTCTGGAACTTTATTGCTGTTATGGGATCATACTCCATTATTTCAAGAACTCAGGACAGCTCTTGCTGAGGAGTGGAGTTTGATCTCTCAAGACCTCAACAATACTCTCATAAACAGTAGGAGGAATCGTTGCTTGAAGTGTATTGCTGTCAGGAATGATCATTCTCTATTTTTTCAAGAACTGAAAACAGATCCTGCTGAGGAGTGCTTATTAAGCCATCAAGACCTCAACAATACTCTCATAAGCATTATGAGGGGTCGTTGCTTGAACTCTATTGCTGTCAGGGGTGATCATTTTCCATTACTTCAAGAACTCAGAACAACTACTGCTAAGGAGTGGTTTTTAATCTTTCAAGACCTCAAAAATACTCTCATAAACAATAGGAGGAGTCATTGTTTGTATATTGCTGTTAGGGGAGATCATACTCCATTATATCAAGCACTCAGAACAGCTCCTGCTAAGAAGTGGTTTTTAATCTTTGAAGACCTCAAAAATAATCTCATAAACAATAGGAGGAGTCGTTGCTTGAACTTTATTGCTGTTAAGGGGATCATACTCCATTATTACAAGAACTCAGGACAGCTCCTGCTAAGGAGAGGTTTTTAATCTTTGAAGACCTCAACAATACTCTCATAAACAATAGGAGGAGTCATTGTTTGTATATTGCTGTTAGGGGAGATCATACTCCATTATATCAAGCACTCAGAACAGCTCCTGCTAAAAAGTGGTTTTTAATCTTTGAAGACCTCAAAAATAATCTCATAAACAATAGGAGGAGTCGTTGCTTGAACTTTATTGCTGTTAAGGGGATCATACTCCATTATAACAAGAACTCAGGACAGCTCCTGCTAAGGAGAGGTTTTTAATCTTTGAAGACCTCAACAATACTCTCATAAACAATAGGAGGAGTCATTGTTTGTATATTGCTGTTAGGGGAGATCATACTCCATTATATCAAGCACTCAGAACAGCTCCTGCTAAGAAGTGGTTTTTAATCTTTGAAAACCTCAAAAATAATCTCATAAGCAATAGGAGGAGTCGTTGCTTGAACTTTATTGCTGTTAAGGGGATCATACTCCATTATTACAAGAACTCAGGACAGCTCCTGCTAAGGAGAGGTTTTTAATCTTTGAAGGCCTCAACAATACTCTCATAAACAATAGGAGAAGTCGTTGCTTGAAGTGTATTGCTGTCATGGATGATGATTCTCCATTTTTTCAAGAACTGAAAACAGATCCTGCTGAGGAGTGATTATTAAGCCCACAAGACCGCAACAATACTCTCATAAACAGTATGAGGGGTCGTTGCTTGAACTCTATTGCTGTCAGGGATGACCATACTCCATTATTTCAAGAACTCAGAACAGCTCCTGCTAAGTAGTGGTTTTTAATCTTTCAAGACCTAAACAACACTCTCATAAACGATAGGAGGAGTTGTTGCTTGTATATTGCTGTTAGGGGAGATCGTTTTCCATTATATCAAGCACTCTGAACAGCTCCTGTTAAGGAGTGGTTTTTAATTTTTGAAGACCTCAAAAATAATCTCATAAAGAGTATGAGGAGTCCTGTGGGGGAAGAAGGCTCCAGCCGGTTCCTGGACTGATCCTGTCCGGGTGAATATCTGCCGGATCCTGGCAGAATTGCTCGCACAACCCTTTCACCATCAAATTTTGAGAGAGTTCCACATATCCCTGCAGATTCAGCATTTCGACGGATCAGGTACAGTCATGAGCTTAGCTTACGACCACAGCGATCTCGTACTCTGGATGTTTTCTCTGAGTTTGTGTCATCCAGTTGCAGCCCTGAAACCGTGAAATCCAAATTTTGTGGTAATTTCCGAGATCGAGTGACCCATCTCCGTTGCGCCAACTATCATACCACGTTTGAAATCGTTTAAATCGTGATGAGCTGCCATCTGAATTCCGAATGCTACATACTACTCGAGCTTGCAGAGATATCTGTCTCTACATATATGTCGTTTGCAAACGACACCATTAACCGCATGGGTGTGTGGTGGCATGCAATGGAAATGGTAGTGCCCTTCGCAGTTTGTTGAGGGGGGCACCTCAGTGTATATATTCTTGAAGGAGAGATGGGACGAAATCTTAGGTTTCCGGGTCAGCCGACAAACCATGCTTAAAGTAGCTCGCAGTAGAAGAAAGGATTTTGATTAATTTCAGACGATGTGTGGAAGGAACGTCACGCATTTCTTTTAATCTTGCGGCCAGGAAATTCGTTTTTACGTTCGGGCTCCGATGCAATAATGAACTAACTTCCCGGTGTTGCGATTCGAACTCACCTCTCCTTTCTCCGGAGTTAACTGTTTTACCCACTGAACTACACCGACAAAGCTTATCGCTGCAACCTTGATGTCTTCAAACGTGCGACCTCTGAGGTAGATACGCCACAAGTGCATACGTGGAGCAAAGAATACCGTGTTCTAGATCTATGGTGGGGATTTCTATGTTCATATATGAGCTTGCTATTAAATATCATCTGATGAATTATGACTTGATGATTACAACAGGTGACGGTATTCGAACGCCCGGACCATTATGCTGTTCATGCTTGTCTATGAACTGAGTTGTTGTTCAGATGACATCCTATGACCATGGCACGCTGAAAGTCACTGAGCTCTGCCGTACGGTCCTGTCAGCTGTTTATGCTTCTCTATGAACTGACTTGTTGCTAAGATGGCATCTTATGACTGTGGCACGCTGAAAGTCACTGAGCTTTGTCGTACTATCTACTGTTCATGCGTGTCTATGAACTTACTTGTTGCTAAGATGGCACTCTATGACTGCGTCACGTTTGAAAGTCACTGAGCTCTGTCGTACATTCTACTGTTCATGCTTGTCTATGAACTGACTTGTTGCTAAGATGGCATTTTATGACTGTGTCACGTTGAAAGCCAGTGAGCTCTGTCGTACATTCTACAATTCATGCTTGTCTATGAACTGACTTGTTGCTAAGATGGCATCTTATGACTGTGTCACGTTGAAAGCCACTGAGCTCTGTCGTACATTCTGCTGTTCATGCTTGTCTATGAACTGATTTGTTTTTAAGATTGCATTCTATGACAGTGTCACGTTGAAAGCCACTGAGCTCTGTCGTACATTCTACTATTAATACTTGTCTATGAACTGACTTATTGTTAATATTGCATTCTATGACTGTGTGATGTTGAAAGTCACTGAGCTCTGTCGTACATTCTACTGTTCATGCTTGTCTATGAACTGACTTGTTGCTAAGATTTCATTCTATGACTATGTCACGTTGAAAGTCACTGAGTTCTGTAGTACATTCTATTGTTCATGCTTGTCTGTGAACTGACTTGTTGCCCAGATGACATCCTATGACCGCGTCACGTTGAAAGTCACTGATCTCTGCGGTACGGCCCATTCTACTATTCATGCTTGTCTATGAACTGACTTGTTGCTAAGATGGAATCCTATGACTGTGTCACGTTGAATGTCACTGGGCTCTGCCGTAAAATCTACTGCACTGTTCATGCTTGTCTATGAACTGACTTATTGCTAAGATGGCATTCTATGACTGTGTCACGTTAAAAGTCACTGAGCTCTGTTGTACATTCTACTGTTTATGCTTGTCTATGAACTGACTTGTTGCTAAAATGGCACTCTATGACTGTGTCACGTTGAAAGTCACTGAGCTCTGTCGTACATTCTACTGTTCATGCTTGTCTATGAACTGACTTGTTGCTAAAATGGCATCCTATGACTGTGGCACCTTGAAAGTCACTGAGCTCTATCGTACTATCTACTGTTCATGCTTGTCTATGAACTGACTTGTTGCTAAGATGGCATCTTATGACTGTGTCACGTTGAAAGTCACTGAGCTCTGTCGTACATTCTACTGTTCATGCTTGTCTATGAACTGACTTGTTGCTAAAATGGCATCCTATGACTGTGGCACCTTGAAAGTCACTGAGCTCTGTCGTACTATCTACTGTTCATGCTTGTCTATGAACTGACTTGTTGCTAAGATGGCATCTTATGACTGTGTCACGTTGAAAGTCACTGAGCTCTGTCGTACATTCTACTGTTCATGCTTGTCTATGAACTGACTTGTTGCTAAGATGGAATCCTATGACTGTGTCACGTTGAAAGTCACTGGGCTCTGCCGTAAAATCTACTGCACTGTTCATGCTTGTCTATGAACTGACTTATTGCTATGATGGCATCCTATGACCGTGTCACGCTGAAAGTCGATGAGCTCTGTCGCACGGCCTTTTCTACTGCTCATGTTTGTCTATGAACTGACTTGTTGCTTAGATGACATCCTATGACCGTGCCACGCTGAAAGTCACTGAGCTCTGCCGTATGACCCATTCTATTGTTCATGCTTGTCTATGTACTGACGTGTTGCTCAGATGAAATCCTATGCCTGTATAACGTTGAAAGCGACTAGCTCTGCCGTGCGGATCATTCTACTGTTCATGCTTGTCTATGAACTGACTTGTTGCTAAGATGGAATCCTGTGACCGTGCCACGTTGAACGTCACTGTCCTCTGACGTATGTCCCGTTCTACCGTTCATGCTTGTTTATGATGTTTGCCAGACCACCTGGACCTTTTTATACCTGTGCGGACCATGGAAGTGATGTAATGAGCAAATCCACCACTCAAAAGGGATGCCCGGACACTACTGACCATATATTAACCCAGTTTTGAACAAATGATCACTACTGAAGTCACTGAGGGAGTAAATGAAAGAAGAGATCCATTGACTTACCGAGAACGAAGGCTACAACCATGTTGGGACATGCTTTGGTCATGTTCTTCCAGACTCTATCCGGTAACGGTACAGTATCTCGCAGCGGTTGCGACAGGAGAAGACAAATTCGAAGATATTTAAGCCTCGCTCCTATGGAAGCTGAGAGTACAGTGATAGTGCTTTCACTCAAATAGTCGTAATCCAATGAAATTCTTGCGAGGCGCTCGAATGTGGGAAGAATGTTGGCGAAAGATTGCAGTCTGATATGAAATCGAAAGAAAAAAAAAACGAAAATCGTGAACATAACTTTTGATGTACGTATGAGAGGTTACATAATTAAAAATTCGCCGAGCATGCAAAATCAAAGTCCAAGGTGTATATAAATCTTTAATGTTCTAAATAAGATTATCGGCAGGTGTCGTATTTTCACTGTTTTCCGTCTTACCACTTCTTCAGAACATTTGAGAATTCCAGATAGGAGTCATCGCTCTTTCCACGCTTTAAAGTGAGACACTGGAAAATTCTCATCGGCCGCCATCGGGAATCGAACCCAGGATCTTCCAGTTACGCGCCGGATATGCTTCCACTGCACCACAGCGGCTTCGAAATTCTTCAGCCTCACAAACGACAAACTGCCAAACCACATGACAGGTTGCTTCTTTGGAGCCCGCACAATACTGGGGATTCACCAAAGATGAATAGCAGCAACTGAACAAATAACTAGAAAGCGAATGAATGATAAATGCACAGTTGGCGTGGACCATCATTCATTCGTTGACGTGTATTTATCATTCATTTATATTCACAGTTGATGTGTATTTATCATTCATTCGCCTTCTAGTTATTTGTTCAGTTGCTGCTGCTCATCTTTGGTGAATCCCCAGCATTGTGCGGAGCTCCAAAGAAACAACCCTCCCATGTGGTTTGGCAGTTTGTCGTTTGTGAGTCTGGAGAATTTCGAGGCCGCTGTGGTGCAGTGGAAGCATATCCGGCTCGTAAATGGAAGACCCTGGGTTCGATTCCCTCCGGTGACGGCCGATGAGAATTATTCCGTGATTCACTTAAAAACGTGGAAAGAGGGATGACTTATATTTGTTGTTCCTGGTCCACGTCAACTGCGTATTTATGAAAATTACAGAGCTCTAGAGCGGGAATTGAACACTCATCACCTGATTTCCCTTGGTAATATCCGTGTATACAGACTACTCTAGGCTGCTGACACAGTTCTGTTGGCAGAGAGCAAAAGTGAGTTGCAGAGTATGTTGTTCCGGATGTACAAAGTTTGTAAAAAATTCAAACTAAGTATAAATAAGGGAAAAACCAAAGATATGGTTTTTGAGAGAGTAACTGGTAGTACTGAATGTAATATAAGTCTAAATGGCACAGTGATTGACCAGGTGAATGAGGAACAATTTGGATGGTGAAATTAGTAGACGAGTGAATTCTTCATTGAAAGTCATGGTTGCTTTGGGAGGTTTTCACAGGAATGATGGGTTCTCAAGAGAGTCCTGCATGACTGTGTATGAAAGTGTAATTGTTCCTAATCTGATGTATGTCAGTGAAACCTGGATACTGCAGAAAAGTCATAGGAGCTGTTTATGTGCTGGAGAGACGCGTTACTTACGGGGGGGGGGGGGGGTTGTGGCAAGACACGTTCTGATCATGTGAGGAATGAAGATGTGTTGCAGTTGTGTGATGTGAAGTAAAATGTTGTTAGCAAGGTGGAGACTAATATGCTTCGGTGGTTTGGCCATGTTGAAAGAATGAGTGATGAGATGCTGTGACGTAAATTCTAAATTAACTTTCTTTTTTAGTTTCTTTCCCTATGTAAATCTTGAGTTTGTTCTCAGTTATACTTCATACTTAACGTGATATCTTTTCTCTCAAACGAATACCGTTGGCAACACTATTGAGGTAGAATGAATGTGACATATGCCTGTTATGAGATAAGAACGAGAGATATAAACTACGATACAACAGTTGCTTGTGTAGTGGTGAAATGTGGTGGTGGAATGTTGATTTGTGTTATGTGATTTCTATACTATCCTGAAGTGCTATAAACTGTGCTGGAGAAATAAAGCCAATTTCCGTAAGTTTGACTTCTGTCTTAAATGTTTCGTCTGGCCGTTAAGGTTTAATTTAGGAACTATTTCATCGTATGGTTATGTTCTCAAAATAACGTATCAGGACGAAAAGACATTTGCCGCCCCGGTGGCGCAGTGGTCTAAGCGATGGCCTCTGATCTTTCGTCCGTAAGGGGTCCGGGTTCGAATCCCGGTGAGGCATGGATGTTGTGTTTGTCTTACGGCACTGGCTCTCTCCCTTCTCTGGAACCAGTGACCCTAAATTAGGGACGGGCGACTGCTTATAGCCCATTGAGTTGTTCACGGTGGTCGTTAAACCTCCAACCAAAAAAAAAGACATTTACGTTATAATGTTTACTAAGAAATGTTTTCAGCCCAAGTAGGAGGAAGGAAAGGCCGAGGAAGGCCAAGGAAGTCATGGGAGGACCAGATTCAGAAATGACTGTATGAGACAAGGATTATGAGTATGAAGTGCACAAGATTTTGTGTACGGCGTGTGACGAATGTCAGTGAAGCTCGAGCTGTGTACCAAGATCGCTGTAAATGGAGAAGTTTGATACAGAAACACTAGGTACAGTGCAGTACAGTGGCGTAGCCAGAATTTCTTGAAAGGGGGGAGTCCATGAGTTTGGTTCAATGGTGAAAGCCTCGTATACACATACACTATATTGACAAAAGTCACCTAGAAGAGAAACACAACATAGCATTTATTGACATACATTAGTACGATGTAGGTCCACCTTTGGCCTTAATGCATGCCCTGACCGTTCGATACAAGGTTTTGGAACACAGCGATAGGTATGCGCTTCCATTCAGTTCATAATACTGGCGCTAACTGTTGCTTAGTAGTAGGCCTTGGTTCCAAACTTCTTATGCGGCTCTCTAATTCATTCCATTGGTGCTCTATGAGATTAAGATCAGGGCTCTGTGCTGTCCAGTCCACACACAACATGGAATTATCGTCAAACTACACCATAAGAGTCCTTGCTTTATGGCTCGGTGCATTGTCCTGCTGGCACCAACGAGGCTCGGTTCCATAGAGTTGGTAGGGCATAATTCTCCAGAATATCGAGGTAGACGTGCTGGTTAACAGGTTTGTCCACGATAACCAATGGGCCGGGACCATACCATGAACCCCCCCCCCCCCCCACACACACACACACACACAGACACACACGAGTACATTGCCAGCTCCAAACTTGACCGTAGGACAAGTACACTGTGGTAAATAGCGTTCCCCCGGCTGCCGCCATACCCACACACGGCCATCAGACTGATGGATCGTGTATCTGGATTCATCAGTCCATAGGACCCGTTTCCATTGATCTACGATCCACAATAAATGTTTTTTACACCATGCTAAACGACGAGTAGCATTCAGAGTGGAGATGAAATGCTTATGAGCAGCCGCACGACCACGGTAACCCATGAAATGATGTTATCTGCGAATGGTACGTGTACATACCGATGTTCCAGAATTTTTACTCACCTGTACACTGAGGTCTTGTGCAGTACTCCGTCGATTAGCTGTAACGACTCTCCTGAGACTTCAACGTCCTGTATCACTGATTTTCTTTGGTACGTTCTGCTGCTTCACGTGTCTTCCACTTATTCAGTACATCCAAAACAGTTGACTCAGGTATGTTCAAACGCCTCTGGATTTCTCTTATGGACAACCTATTAATATAACACCCAACGATCTTTCCTTTCTCAAAGTCAGTTCTCTCCCGCGGCGACATTTTCACTCAACCTCATAGTGCGATACGATCGCGGTCAGCTGCAAGCTTGTTTTTATAATGTACGGCGCATCTTAACAACGCAGCGGAACCGTTCATTTGCTTTTGAAGGGGTGTACGTTGACTTTTGTCAATATATTGTTTATACCGCTTTAAATTCGTGCTCAATCTCCTCTCAAGCGGGGGAGGGGGGGGGCTACAAACCCCGAATCTCCCCTCTGGCTACGTCACTGCTACAGTAAATAATCAGTCAAACATTTATCTGGTAATTTTTTTTTTTGTTCAGCTAATCGCTGAGTCTGAGAGAACAGCTTAGTGATATGTATGTATCACCTGATTTCCGTTCGGGCATGCTATAAGTTACGCTACCCAGGAAAATAAAATTCCAAGCTAATGTAGCTGAGAAATCTAAATACCGTTCAGATTCGTCCTGGTCGAAGTAACCCGATGCTTCCTCCTAATGTTAACACGACAGTCTTTAGCATCATAAGTGCTAACAATGGGTTGGGGGGGCAAGGTGAGTTTTGCGGCCCTAATAAATTTACTTGGGGGGCTCAGTGGCCACCCAATATTTTTCGTCCTATTTAATTAAATATATTTTTGTTTCTGTGCGAGTATGTCTTTTTTGGGGTACGTGAATTAAAATACAATGATTTTCCATGCTATTCAGGCTATCGTGTGCTATGCTAATTGCAAAAAGTGTATTTCTTTCCTTTATAGAAATGCATTATTCTTTGTAAGGAGGGACAAAGCTCTATGAGGGCAAATCGATTTATTTCCAAGAAATTAATAAATAACAAAATAAGTAAACGTGTTTCCCCATATTCGGCATTGCTCATTTGGTAAGAAACTTGATTGATGTTTTATTTGACATGTTCACGTGATATGTGGTACATATTTAAAACAATTATCAAAAATAAAATAAATAAATAAAAATACAGACACATATCATCTCTATCGTTTTTATTTATCTATTGCGCTTCTCGTTATTTGTTTGAGTAACAGCGCTAATTCCTCACATTTTTTTTTATAAACGTTAGGAAATAAAATCTCTCTGGATGTTTTTATAAGAGTCAAACGGGGACCGAAACGCAAGAGGTGTACGTGCACACCGAAAGCGATTCGGAAGAGGAATGAGGGCAGAAGTCTGTGGGCAAGCAGACAAAATTCCCTCCAGTGTACATACTATGTAAATACTCTTTAAATCTCTCACTGTTGTAAGTCCTAAGCATGAGGACAGTGTAATTGATGTGTGTAAGTCTTGTTGAAAAAAATAATAAAGGGAAATTATTCCCCCAAAAAAGTTCGAGGGCAAGGAATCTCCCAGTCAATGCTAAATAAATGAACAACCTATCCCGCCAGACAGAGCGGGAACCCGGATAAGGTATGCTAGGTCGCCTGCCAGCACGTCACCACGGGCTGGTCTCTGGGCCACGGGGGTGGCCAGGGTCCGAACCGGCGTCTCAAGGCAGGATAATTGTCGCAACATGTCAAAATAAAATCCAAGGTGCTCAATTAGTCCCCGTGGAGCCAAGACATATTGGCGGAACGGGACAATGAAATCAGTATTTTTTTTTTTTTTATATAAGATCACAGGCTCAGCTTTATTTTCAACAGCATTGATGTTCAGCAAAATGATATTTGTGTTTCCTTGTTCATTTTCCGAGAACTGCGTTTTAAAATATACGTCGAATCTGGTAGTTACCCTTTTTTACTTCCCTGGTGACAACGCAAGAGACGTGCCTCCTCCGACGACGAAATCTAGATTCCTAGATTTTGTTATAGATTTTCTAATGATTTATCATTATATACAGTAGCGAACAAAAGTATTTGGCGAAACACTTTTTCGACCATAATTTTTTTTCTGCTGGACCAAATCGGGTCATTTTATGATTTGATATGTATTGATTCGTGATGGGTTATAATGCCGCGTAGTTTGTATTTCGCTCAGAGCGAACTTGCCGTTCTAAATGGGCCATATTCAAGAGTCGCCAATTATTACCCATTTGTTTGCTGTATGTATTAATGTTTTTCTTGTGATTTTTGTGGGTTTTGTGATGTGCAGTGTGATAGTAAGTCAATCTTAGGTTTTCAGAAATGGGTAAAAAGGCGGAGATCCCTGCTGGAGCTCGCCAGGAGGCCGTGAACATGATGGAATCCGGAATGTGCCTCACCGACATTGCGAGGGCCCTGAAGATCTGACACCAGTCCATTTCAGCTATCCCGCAACGTTATAAGAAGACTGGGACCGTCGAGAACAGTTCGCGATGTGGTAGGCCTCGTTCCACTACGTTGCGTCAGGATAGACGCATCCTCCGTCGATCTCGTGCTGATCCCACCTTGACTGCTGTGGACATCGCCACCGAATTCCGCGACAGCGACGACCTGAACGTCAGCCGAATGACCATCTCCCGTCGTCTCATTGCTGATGGATTGAATGGAAGATCCCCCGCCAAGAAACCACTCATCGGAGTCAAGAATCGGCGAGCCAGTGTCGCGTTCGCACGCCGTCATCGACACTGGACCGCGGCGGACTGGAGTAAGGTGCTTTTCACTGACGAGAGCAAGTTCAGCTTGTTCGGAAGTGGTGGCATCCGATAAATACGACGTCCGTGTTGCCAGAGATTCATTCCCCAGTTCATTCAGCCGACTGCCAAGCACGGAGGAGGATCGCTCATGGTTTACGGCACCTTCTCTCGCAATGGAATGGGCCCAATCATCAAGATTGACGGAATAATGACCGGCTAGAGCTACACGAACATGCTCATCAACGATGTCTTCCCATGGGAAAACCAGAACATGCCACCCGGATGGATCATGCAGCAAGACAACGACCCGAAGCACACCTCCAGAGTAGCAAAGGCAGCCTTCCAGCAGCAACAGGTCACACTTCTAGACTAGCCAAGCCAATCTCCAGACCTCAACCCCATAGAGCATATGTGGGAGGAGCTGGAGAGACGATGTGCGAAGAAAACCTGCCGGAATAGGGCCCAGAAGTTTGACCAGCTGTCTGTAGAATGGGCACGAATTCTGCAGGTCACCGTCGAGAAGCTAGTGGACTCGATGCCGGCCCGTTATGCAGCTGTTATTCAGGCTCGTGGTTATCCCACTAAGTATTAGTTATTCTTTTGTCGTTTTCTGTTATCGTTGCATTAAATGAATGTGATACACACCTACTTTGTTGGTCAATTTGTATGATCTTTGCGATTAAGCTCGGTACCTGATCTGTGTTAAGGTTTCCGATCCATCTGCATATGGGTCATGTTTACAACTGAATAACACATATCATATCCCAAAATGACCCGATTTGGTCCAGCAGAAAAAATATTATGGTCGAAAAAGTGTTTTGCCAAATACTTTTGTTCGCTACTGTACCTTTCTCATTTCATCTCTTGTTAAATGCAATGTGATGGCACAGGGGACTTCAACCATTAACGGTTCCAAGTGCAAATTGGGTGGTGTGGGTGGATGGTGGTAGTAAAAAAAGTTGAAACTGTCTCGCCAACCCCGCTGTACATGGCAACATGAAACCTTTTAACCTTGGTGAGTCACTGCTTCGGAATCTGTCCCTGCTCCAGCCTTTGTTTCTGGCCGATCATACTACCCAAAGTAAAACGATTTTATAAACCTATCTCTTATCTACACTGCTGGCCACCCAAAATGCAACACCAAGAAGGACACGAGATAGCCACGCCAGATTTACTGGACACATAACAACAGATACAAAGATGAAACGATTGAGCTTACAGGCCCGTGCGACTTGCGGAACACGCAGACATCAATAGTTCGTGTGGCCCCCATGGCTGGCAATAACGGCCGCTACACGCAGCGGCATCGAACGAAAGAGGCTTTGGATGTGGGCTTGGGGTATGTCGGACCAGGCTGCTTCAACACGTTGCCACAGTTCATCACGGGTGGTGCTTGCCGGGTCACTCGGTTGCCGATCAGCGACTAGACGTGTTCCATGGGCGACATATCGGGAGAACAGGCGGGTCACGGCAGCAGTGACACCTGGTGGGCCGTGAAGAATTGTTGCACGATGCGTTCCACGTGCGGGCGCTCATCGTCCTGTTGAAACGTAGCCGCTGGCAGGTCCTGCAGTTAAGGCAAGAATTCAGGCTCCAAAACGTCGGAGATGGTGCGGTGGCTGTTGAATGTACCAGCGATGCGTACCAGAGAGGTGCGGATGTCATATCCAATTGCGCCCCAAACCATAACGCCAGGCGACGGACCGGTATGGCGATGCATAATGCAGGCGTCATACAGTCTCTCGCCGCGGTGCCGCCACACGCGGATCCGACCATCGTAGTGTTGCAGGCAGAAGCGGGAATCGTCGGAGAAGACAATGTCGTGCCATTCCGTAGTCCAGTTTCGGCGCTCAAAGGCCCACTGCCGCCGCACTCGCCTGTGGTGTAACGTAAATGGTAATCGGAGCAATGGGCGCCGTGCGACAGGTCCCCGCTCCTGCAGACGACGTCGAACGGTACGTGCTGACACAGGTTGTTGCGCAACACACCATAATGCCTGCGCTAACGTTCGTGATGTGGCGGTGAGAGCCGTCAATACCCGCCGCACAACATGCCGGTCCTCTCGTTCGGTGGTATGCCAAGGCTGCGGCAATCGTTCACGTAGGTCCGTCCGTCTCTCCTGCACCCACCGAATCCATACTCGCCTCACTGTGGCTGGATGTCGTCCCACACGGGCGCCGATGTCTCAGTACGAGAAACCGCTGTCGCGATAAACCACTGTTCTTCCTCTGTCGAACTCCGAAACGTGTTGGAATGACTGCAGTATTCTGCGACGAGGCATCAGGAAGCTTACCACGCACAGGTCCGGCAGCACAACACACTTCCACTACTTACACCCCGCCTTCTGTGCACACTTCTTATAGTGCTTCTCGGTGGCGTGCCGGGCGCACATGATTTGCATATGCCCTGCAATGCTAATCGTTTGCATGTCCTCTCGCGGGCGACGCATGCTGCGAATTTTAGGCCAATCGGATGCTTCCTTCTTGGTGTTGCATTTTGTGTGGCCAGCAGTGTATCTATTATTTCCTTATCCATGCCTCCTGGGCCATTGGTCATGGTGAGCCCCAAGGCCATAGCCCCTATAGACACCCCCGCCCCCCTTAATCCGGGCCTGCCCGTATACCTAGTTTCACCTGAGCTATTGTCTCTGTTGCCATCCGTTGGAGAAATCACGTTTGACGGGAATAAAATACGAGACCTTACAGTGGCGCAATTAGTGGAGGTGGCTATGGGGCCCGGGCCCCCATGTGGTTTCACTTTGTTCTCCATTCTTTGGTATTTGTTGCTTATCTTTAAATATACGTATTTCTATATATGTTTTTAAATATGCATCTTACTAATCATTGGGAACGCACTTCAGTATGGCAAAGATAATTTTATCTCTTTCGAATAGTTGGCGAGATAGTTTCTCCGGGTATTTTCATTTGCAACTCCAATACCGGGTGATCCAAAAGTCTTGCACATTTTGAAAACGTAATAACTCGCGGAGTTTTAAGAGTAGGGCAACGCGGTTTGCGTAGAGATCATCAGAATGACATCGGGTTTTTTATGAAATCACATAAATTTTTATTCATTTTACTTACATTTTTCATCGCCAGATGGCACAGCAACCACAGGTTGGGTGTGTCGAGAAAAATAGACACCAGATTGTACCAGGCTAGACACCTCATTGTACCAGGTGTTCAATGTGATGGCCGTCCTGTTCCAGCACTGCCTGCAGACGAGAGAAAACAAGATGGACGACATTGAAGAGCATGTCCGGTGGTATAGCTGCCACATGGTGTCGAATGGCATCTTTCAGCATGGCCAATGAAGTGGGGCGACATTTGTACACTTGTGATTTTAGGTAACCCCCAAAGCCAGAAATCGTAGGGTGTCAGGTCTGGTGACCGAGGAGGCCAGGCCTTTGGAAAGTGTTGGCTGAACACACGATTTGCGCCAAACGTCTCTTGCACCAGTTGCTTAACGGAACGTGCGATGTGGGGTGGTGCTCCATCCTGCATAAGTGTACACAGATTCACTGCATCCCGCTCTTGCAAGCTAGGGATAACGTACGTTCGTAACATGTTCGCATAACGTGCACGCGGCACTGAAAAGGTTAAGAAGAAGGTGCCGCGGACCTCTTCAAACAAAAAAAGGACCGATAACGAAGGAAGTCTTGAACATGCACCACACTATCACTTTCGGCTGATGAAGTGCAGCTTCAACGACTGAACCCACACCACACTGTCACTTTCGGCTGATGAAGTGAAGCTTCAACGACTGAACCCACACCACACTGTCACTTTCGGCTGATGAAGTGAAGCTTCAACGACTTAACCCACACCACACTGTCACTTTCGGCTGAAGAGGTGAAGCTTCAACGACTGAACCCACACCACACTGTGACTTTCGGCTGATGAAGTGACGCTTCAACGATTGAACCCACACCACACTGTCACTTTCAGCTTATGAAGTGACGCTTCAACGACTGAACCCACACCACACTGTCACTTTCGGCTGATGAAGTGAAGCTTCAACGACTGAACCCACGCCACACTGTCACTTTCGGCTGATGAAGTGAAACTTCAACGATTGAACCCACACCACACTGTCACTTTCAGCTTATGAAGTGACGCTTCAACGACTGAACCCACACCAAACTGTCACTTTCGGCTGATGAAGTGACGCTTCAACGACTGAACCCACACCACACTCTCACTTTCGGCTGATGAAGTGACGCTTCAACGGTTGAACACACACCACACTGTCACTTTCGGCTGATGAAGTGCAGCTTCAACGATTGAACCCACACCAAACTGTCACTTTCGGCAGATGAAGTGATGCTTCAACGACTGAACCAACACCACACTGTCACTTTCGGCTGATGAAGTGACGCTTCAACGACTGAACCCACACCACACTGTCACTTTCGGCTGATGAAGTGACGCTTCAACGACTGAACCCACACCACACTGTCACTTTCGGCTGATGAAGTGACGCTTCAACGACTGAACCCACACCACACCGTCACTTTCGGCTGATGAAGTGAAGCTTCAACGACTGAACCCACACCACACTGTCACTTTCGGCTGATGAAGTGAAGCTTCAACGACTGAACCCACACCACACTGTCACTTTCGGCTGATGAAGTGACGCTTCAACGACTGAACCCACACCACACTGTCACTTTCGGCTGATGAAGTGACGCTTCAACGACTGAACCCACACCACACTGTCACTTTCGGCTGATGAAGTGAAGCTTCAACGACTGAACCCACACCACACTGTCACTTTCGGCTGATGAAGTGACGCTTCAACGATTGAACCCACACCACACTGTCACTTTCGGCTGATGAAGTGACGCTTCAACGACTGAACCCACACCACACTGTCACTTTCGGCTGATGAAGTGAAGCTTCAACGACTGAACCCACACCACACTGTCACTTTCGGCTGATGAAGTGAAGCTTCAACGACTGAACCCACACCACACTGTCACTTTCGGCTGATGAAGTGACGCTTCAACGACTGAACCCACACCACACTGTCACTTTCGGCTGATGAAGTGACGCTTCAACGACTGTTCGGGGATGTTCCGTGGCCCAGATGTGGCAGTTGTGCGTGTTTACAGCTCCGTTTAGGGAAAAGTGTGCCTCATAAATCTATAAAACGTTCATTAGCCAGTTCTCATTGACATCCATTTGTCGAAAAAACATGCTGCGAACTCCGGACGATGCACGTAATCGCCATCTTGCAGTAGTTCGTGATGCCGTTGCAGTTTGTACGGGTATCTGTGCAGAATCCGTCGTAGTGTTCGCCATTCAGTCCCGTATGGAATGCCTGTTTGCCGAGAAACATGGCGAGCACTGGATTTCCATTTCCTGCGTAATCGTCTCTGCTGCAGCAGCACGTGTTCGTGGTCTACCGCTTTGTGGGCGTGCTGCCAAAGATCCCGTTTCTTCGATTTTTTTTCACCATTCGCCGCCGCGCAGCACTTTCCATCGGCCCTTTCCCACTGCGATCACCTTTCAGTGCCCGGTAGGGTCTCAACGCAGCACTCACACATTCAGCGTTGCAATAGAACAATTTCACCAAGAGGGCTTTGTCTGGTAATGACAGCACACTGACACGGACCGCTGTGACTTGTGGTTGAACAGCTCAGCGTCATTTTCTTGTAGGACTTCCGTCCACAGCGAGTTCGCCTTTTGGGCAGGATACAGAAACGGAAGGAATGAGAGCAAGTCTAGCGACTTTGACAGAACAGTTTGTATAGTGAGATTAGAGTACAGTAGATGGCGCCACCGTGCAAGTACGATGTTGCACATAGAGGGGTGAGAGAATTTTAGGGAGGGGGCATGGGAAAGGATACCCATTTAACCAGTGGGTTCAGCCTGGGGGCCGTCACTGAACGTGCTCGTCCGATATTCAGCGATTGTTAGTAAATCACACCATCTCTGAAAGATCAGCCCAGGATCGAACCTGAGGACCTTGCATTGATAGTCTGACTTGCTAACCACTAAGCCATCCGCGGCTCGACTTTAGGTTGCTTCCCAGCTTCTGCTTTTATACCCACTATCCCAGACCTGTTCGCCTATGGCGCCATCTGGCGATGAAAAATGTGAGTAAAATGAGTAAAAATTTATGTGATTTCGTAAAAAAACCCGATGTCATTCTGATCATTTCTACGCAAACCGCGTTGTCCTACTCTCAAAACTCCGCGAGTTATTACGTTTTCAAAATGTGCAAGACTTTTGGATCACCCGGGGTATTTTGGGGCTCTATTAAAGAAATCCTGGACACGTAATTAAGACCTTACTTTCTCACTTTCATTCCTTCATCAGTTTTCCTTCGATCAGAGCCGGCTGGACCATAGGGGCAACCAGGAGGGTTGCCCCGGGCCCCGCGTCTTCACGGGGCCCCGCATATTCGAAAATAAAAACAAAATCTATTTTCGAAGAATTCTCTATATTTATTGCTATTTTTTTGTTTTTTAAGTTTTGGGGCGCGAGGCCCTTAAAATATATTTTTACAATGTTTTTTTTTTCAGTTTACAATCCCCCCCTGCACTGTTTTAGACCTTAAAATTTTCCACATTCATGAAATAGCAAATTAAATTTCATCACTCTCTACTATATGCTCAACAATTTGTGTGTAAACCAGGTACTGAAATTTAAAAACAATGAAAACAACAATATTGACGTTGTCTTTGGGCTATATATGGACGCCAATTGAGTGACTTTAAAAACAGTATTAGAAATTAAAAAAAAAAGAGGAAATTTTCATACATGAGCGCGTATGAGAGAGAAAAAAAGTACTAATTGATTTTTGATGCAAGGTAACTCATTAATTGGTCAGTTATACCACCTTGCTTCAAAAATC
Organism: Macrothele yani; assembly: GCA_039090855.1. NCBI lineage: Eukaryota > Metazoa > Arthropoda > Arachnida > Araneae > Macrothelidae > Macrothele > Macrothele yani. The sequence continues at coordinate 71,521,329 of CM077032.1, read as the reverse complement.
AATCACTAAAACAAAATGTGCCAGGAAAAAAAAAAAAAAAAAATATATATATATATATATAAACGAATTTATTTAGGAAGGATCCTTATTAATCGCTACGTAAAAATGTTTGCTATAGAAAAACATTCGCTACGCAGATTAGTTAAATTTATCGTTTTACCATTTTGTGGGGAAGTTTTTATAAAAATCACCGTTCTACCCGGAAAGAAACCCATAGATTCTGGCAGTCTTTACTCTCTCTCTCTCTCTCTCTCTCTCTCTCTCTCTGTCTGTTTCTGTCTTTCTGTCTATCTCTTTATGCTGCCTCTCCATCTTTCTCTGTATTTGTCTGTCTGTCTCTATCTTTCTCTCTCTTTGCCTGTCTGCCTGTTTGTCTCTCTCTCTCTTTCTCTCTTTGTCTGTCTGTCTATCTCTCTCTCTCTCTCTTTGTCTGTTTCTGTCTTTCTGTCTATCTCTTTCTGCTGCCTCTCCATCTTTCTCTCTCTTTGCCTGTCTGTCTGTTTGTCTCTCTCTCTCTCTCTTTCTCTCTTTGTCTGTCTGTCTATCTGTCTCTCTCTCTGTGTATGTTTCTGTCTTTCTGTCTATCTCTTTCTGCTGCTTCTCCATCTTTCTCTGTATTTGTCTGTCTCTCTCTATCTTTCTCTCTCTTTGCCTGTCTGTCTGTTTGTCTCTCTCTCTCTCTCTCTCTCTCTCTCTCACTCTGAACTTTCAATCCATATTATGGTCTTTTTCTTAAGCTCACAGTAATTTGAGATAATCATTTTTCTTTATACACTGCCGGACAATTGCTAAGGACGGATGACAATAGCAACGATAGCAGCCATAAAATGGAAGGCAGGAAAATGTGGAAATTAGCATAAGTGCGGGATACAGTAAGACGTGTTGTGCGTATGCAAATTTTAGATTGCCGAACTTGTTCGTGACGTCATAGCGCTGATAAGAGATATAAAGGATTTGACGCGTATTGACCGTTGTTGTTCAAACGCAAAGTTGAAAGAGAAAGAATCAATTGACAAACTTGCAATTTTCAGTATGTCTTCCCGACATCACCTTGATAATTTTACGCGTGGCCGTATTATTGGCAAGATTGAAGAAGGCCGAAAAATAACAGATGTTGCCAGGGAGTTCGACGTCAGCCACAGTGTTGTTTCAAGGCTTTGGAAATCATTTCAAACAAATGGAGAGTGTAGCAAACGTCACGGGGGAGGTCGTGTTCGCAGTACGACACCTGCAGAAGATCATTACATAGTGCTATCAACAAAAAGACACCGGCGCAGCACAGCTAGTGAGGTAGCAAATCAGTTTATGGCTGCTACTGGCAAGCGGATCTCCCGAAAAACTGTCGCCAGACGTTTGCATGAAGGAGGACTATACGCCCGCCGTCCTGTTGTGTGCATCCCATTGTCCAGACGTCACCGCACCGCCCGTTTGCAATGGTGCCATCAACATCGCAATTGGACTGATAACGACTGGTCTGCTGTCCTCTTCTCAGATGAGAGTAGATACAGTCTATCGTCTGATTGTCGACGACAACTGATCTGGCGTGATAGTGGTACTGCATATTGTCCAGCAAACATACAGGAAAGGGACCGATATCCGACATGTAGTGTCATGGTATGGGCTGGCATCATGATCAATGGCCGTACGTCCCTCTATGGGCTTCCAACTGGGACTATGACTGGCCAACGATACATTAATGATGTTCTGCTACCTCATGTTCGCATGTTCCGTGGTGCTGTCGGTGATAGATTCATTTTCATGGACGACAACGCAACATGTCATCGAACAGTCGCTGTCCAGGAGTATCTTGAGAGCGAGGATATTCAACACCTCGTATGGCCAGCACGTTCTCCAGATCTGAATCCCATTGAAAATGTGTGGGATGCTTTGGGTAGGAGTCTTGCTGGTCGCCAATGCCCTCCAATAAACAAGGACACCCTCATCCGTGCACTGACAGAGGAATGGGATAAATTACCCCAACAGCTGCTTGATAATGTTGTGCAAAGCATGACACGACGTGTTTGCATCGCCCTCCATAGTGACCATATCCCGTATTGACATCTTACGCCGGAACGCCTGCGGACGGTAATTTCATTTTTTTCACGTTTACGTATTCTGCACAAAATGGCCTGTTTGTCCCTTGAACACGTTCCAAAGCCTTCTGGATTTCAGAGCACAATAAATTGTCTTTCTTGTAATGTCCTGGCATTCTGACATTATTTTATTTCACTTGGCGTCCAACCACACTTACTTTTTTATGCGCTATATAGCCGTTTATGATCCGTCCTTAGCAATTGTCCAGCAGTTTAATAGTTTTCGTGTGTTTTCATTTTCACGTAACGATTTTATTAAACTATGAGATTTATTTTCTAGGGAGCTTAATGAAATTTTTGCTCAGGCTACGGTATGAAATTTCGCCCCAGGCCTCGCAAAAATTCCATCTGGCCCTGCCTTCGATAGTTGGTTAGGTTAATAGAAAAACCATTACATATATTTTAAACAAATAACCTTTGACCTACCTCTCTAGAGTTACCCGTTCTGTGGGGTTGAACAAGTAAATCAGGTCCAAATCTTCTATAGTTTTTCTGTGGAGTATTCCAAGAAGCTCCATTCCCATCTCATAGGAAATTCTGGAACCGCTGAAATCTACCTTTCTGAGGTGACTTTGGGTGGTGAGGAACTCTTTGACGGCCTCAAAAATGACGCACATATTGCTGTGGCCTGAGTAGGTGGAAACCTTCCTCATTTTCACTTTGTGCAGCTGAACGTTGTTTTCGCACAGTTGATGCATAAGCGAACAAATCTTCAGCTGCAGGTACAAAACGCTGTGTGTAAGTCTCTTGAATGTGAACTCAATCCTTCGGAAAGACTTCCCGAATCTGTAAGATAAAAAAAAAAAAAAGATGAACGCAACTTTTGCACGAAGGCACAGAAAAGTGCATCATTTCAGAACTAAAAATACATATCTTGGCCCAAAACAAATTTCACAAGCAACCCATCGCCTTCAGGTTCATTACAAGCAAACGTAATTGTTACAATAGCAGAGCAGGAGGGGTACTTCAGAAGTATTTGTCAGAGGTTCTGTGTAAACTTGATTCAATTTGGATCATCGGTAGTAGCGCCAAAGTTCTTGAAACTTTAAATTCCATGACTCATCGGTAGATAGCTTTGATTTTAAGAATTTATTCACTTTAATTTCGTTGGAGGGATTGTTGCAGATAACTTTAGACCTGCTAACGAAGTTAGATGGTGCTGTTACAGCGCAATATCGGCACCTTCTTATTGACCTCTGCATTAAAAACAATTACGCTGTTGTGGTCAAGGGCCTTTTCCTCCAAACTCGATGAATACCCATGAGAAATCGTTTTTCTAGTACTTTGGCTAACCTCTAGTTAGCCGCCCCGGTGGCGCAGTGGTCTAAGCGATGGCCTCTGATCATTCGTCCGAACGGGGTCCGGGTTCGAATCCCGGTGAGGCATGGATGTTGTGTTTGTCTTACGGCACTGGCTCTCTCCCTTCCCTGGAACCAGTGACCCGGTGGGGCAGTGGTCTAAGCGATGGCCTCTGATCATTCGTTCGAACGGGGTCCGTGTTCGAATCCCGGCGAGGCATGGATGTTGTGTTTGTCTTACGGCACTGGCTCTCTCCCTTCCCTGGAACCAGTGACCCGGTGGGGCAGTGGTCTAAGCGATGGCCTCTGATCATTCGTTCGAACGGGGTCCGGGTTCGAATCCCGGCGAGGCATGGATGTTGTGTTTGTCTTACGGCACTGGCTCTCTCCCTTCCCTGGAACCAGTGACCCGGTGGGGGCAGTGGTCTAAGAGATGGCCTCTGATCATTCGTCCGAAAGGGGTCCGGGTTCGAATCCGGCGAGGCATGGACGTTGTGTTTGTCTTACGGCACTAGCTCTCTCCCTTCCCTGGAACCAGTGACCTGGTGGCGCAGTGGTCTAAGCGATGGCCTCTGATCATTCGTCCGAACGGGGTCCGGGTTCGAATCCCGGCGAGGCATGGATGTTGTGTTTGTCTTACGGCACTGGCTCTCTCCCTTCCCTGGAACCAGTGACCCGGTGGCGCAGTGGTCTAAGCGATGGCCTCTGATCATTCGTCCGAACGGGGTTCGGGTTCGAATCCCGGTGAGGCATAGATGTTGGGTTTGTCTTACGGCACTGGCTCTCTCCCTTCCCTGGAACCAGTAACCCTAAATTAGGGACGGGCGACTGCTTATAGCCCATTGAGTTGCTCACGGCGGTCGTTAAACCTCCAATAAAAAAAAAAAAAAACCTCTAGTTACATTATTTTGAAGAAAGATTTACAGCTGCTACTTCTTTTTTTTTTTTTTTTTTTTTGATTGAAGTTTTAGCGACCACCGCGAGCAACTCAATGGGCTATAAGCAGTCGCCCATCCCTAATTTAGGATCACTGGTTCCAGGGAAGGGAGAGAGCCAGTGCCGTAAGACAAACACAACATCCATGCCTCACGGGATTCGAACCCGGGCCCCTTTCGGACGAATGATCAGAGGCCATCGCTTAGACCAGTACGCCACCGGGGGCGGCCTGCTACTTCTTTATCTGGCATTGTCTTAAGGTATGTTGACGACATGATTGTCTTCAACCTACTGTGACGTACCTGCCAGCAGGACGCACACGACATAAAGGCAGATAGGAGTCAGAATGAACGTCTGCGTAGCTCAGTTGGTAGAGCGATTTGTTCCGGAATAAGCGGACTCGGGTTCGATTCCCGGCGTAGACCAAAAATGACGGAGAAATTTACTTCGATATAATGGCGCCCGAACTTTCCGGATGACCCGACCGTTCAAAATCTCGCAATGGTTTGATGTTATTTCCACACCGCGAGATAGGAAAAATCAGAGAATCCCTTCTCCAGCGCTTCGAAAAATAAATGTGTGTGAGGTTGCATTTCACACACCAGATTGAGTGGGAGTTCTCAAGTGCACGTTCTACAGAGGATGGCTGCCTGCAACGATTCGTGGTCACAGCTGACCCGTGGGCCATGCCCCCGGCCCTCTTTGGGGGGGGAGATGTGACGTACCTGCCAGCAGGACGCACGCGACATAAAGGCAGATAGGAGTCAGAATGAACGTCTGCGTAGCTCAGTTGGTAGAGCGACTTGTTCCGGAATAAGCGGACACGGGTTCGATTCCCGGCGTAGTCCAAAAATGACGGAGAAATTTACTTCGTTATACTACCGAATTTCTTACAGTTGAGCACTGCCTTGTATCCCGAAGACCTCACTCTGGAAAAAACCAATGTCCCATCCTTTTGTGCTACTTATCTCGATTTTGGCAGGCCAGGTGTGTGATTGATCTTTATGACAAAAGAAATGATTTTGATTTTGACATCATACGCTATGCGCAGTGGTCTTCCAATATTTCCATAAAAGTACATCGCAACCTAATCCTCTCTCAATTCCACCGAATTGTTGCAACTTGTTCCACACAGGATCTTGCAGGCAAAAATTTAAAATAATTTCAAAAAAGATTAAAAATAAAACAATTTCCTTATTTTTTTCTTAGGCATTTTTTTTATCAACTAATCAAGCGCTTTAATTTGATTTCACGGAGCTTTAATTTTTTTTTTTTTTTGATTGGAAGTTTAACGACCGCCGTGAGCAACTCAATGGGCTATAAGCAGCCACCCGTCCCTAATTTAGGGTCACTGATTCCAGGGAAGGGAGAGAGCCAGTGCCGTAAGACAAACACAACATCCATGCCTGACCGGGATTCGAACCCGGGCCCTTTACCGACGAATGATCAGAGGCCAGCGCCTTAGACCCTTAGACCACTGCGCCACCGGGGCGGCGCTTTAAATTGCACACGGACATGTTCTATTAACCCAGGACGCTACAAAATTAAAGCCCCCCCCCCCCGGTGGCGCAGTGGTCTAAGCGATGGCCTCTGATCATTCGTCCGAACGGAGTCCGGGTTCGAATCTCGGTGAGGCATGGATGTTGTGTTTGTCTTACGGCACTGGCTCTCTCCCTTCCCTGGAACCAGTGACCCTAAATTAGGGACGGGCGACTGCTTATAGCCCATTGAGTTGCTCAGGGTGGTCGTTAAACCTCCAACTAAAAAATTAAATACCTAGGTAATACAAAGCGTTGCTTGGTGGGTCGCTGGCGGCTGAAGATACATTCAGGACACAGTTTTACACGCTTACGTCACATACACTTTTTGGCTTGGTAGGTTTTTGATTTAACCGTGACCAATCCCCCTCAGTTTCATTATATTTTTGTATTTATGACGTTGGGGTTTTGTTCCTCCTCAAATTCCATGGGTGTTCCCGGATGGTAAGTCTTTCCTTATTTTACTTTATCCTTACTCATTGTAGTTTGATATTTCTGGTTTTGTGGCTTCGGGAGCATGACCAGCCGACACTTTGCTTATTCCCGTCGTTTGCTGGAGCCAGAAAAGCCACTCTCACAGGTTGATGTTCCCTTGAAAACAGCAACCTGTTTCAAGTTTTTCCTGTTACAACTCTAAAGTTTATTCTTTATTTTCTTTTAACAATTTTTTATATATATATCATCATCGTTATTGTCAACCATTATAACGAAGTGAATTTCTCCGTCATTTCTGTCCACGCCAGGATTCGAACCCGGATCCCCTCATTCCGGAATAAGTCACTCTACCAATTGAGCTACGCGGACGTTTTATTCTGATTCCTATCTGCCTTTATGTCGTGTGCGTCCTTCTGGCAGGTACGTTACATCATCTCACCCTTATTTTTTTTTTTTTTTTTTTTTTTTTTTGAAGTGCTGGAGAAGGGATTCTCTTATTTTTCCTATCTCGCGGTGTGGAAATAACATCACACCATTGCGAGATTTTGAACGGTCGGGTCATCCAGGTAGTTCAGGCGCCATTATAACGAAGTAAATTTTCTCCATCATTTTTATCCGAGCCAGGATTCGAACCCGGTCCTCTCATTCCGGAATAAGTTGCTCTACCAATTGAGCTACGCGGACGTTTGTTCTGACTCCTATCTGCCTTTATGTCGTGTGCGTCCTTCTGGCAGGTACGTCACATCTCCTGGTACGTAACACCATTATCAATCCACTGCTGGGCGAAAGTCTCTCCAAGCCTCTTCCACAACGGTCTGTCTTGTGCCAGTCTCCTCCATGTTACTCCGGCATACTTTCGAATTTCTTCCACCCATCTTCCATGTGGTCTTCAACTGGGTCTTTTCCTGTCTTTTGGAATCCAATCTAAAATTTCGGCTGTCCATCGATGGTCTGTCCTTCTGGCAGCATGTGTAGCCCATTGCCACTTCAGGGATTTTACTCTGATCATGATGTCTTCCACTCTTGTCATTTTTCTGATCCACGAGTTCCTCTTCTTATCTCTCCTGGTTACACCAAGCATGCACCTCTGCATGCTGCTTTCAGTTGTCTGCAGCCTTTGTATGTCTCTTTTAGTTAAGGTCCACGTCTCTGCACCATACGTAAGCACTGGAAGGATGCATTGATCAAATACTTTTCTTTTAAGCCATGATGGCATATTGCTCTTGAAAATTATGCTGTTTCTTCCAAAAGCACTCCAGGCAAGTTTTATACGCTGATTAATTTCTTCATCAATGTGACCCTTACTTGATATCTGCTGTCCAAGATAAACGTACGCATCTGTTATCTCCAGCGTTTCACCATCAGTCGATAAATCTTCATTTCTTGTAAAAGCATTGTACATCACTTTTGTCTTCTGAAAGTTCATTTTTAATCCCACTTCTTTACTTTTGTCTGCAAGTTCCTGGATCATACTCTGTAGCTCTGATGGGGTAGTTGCAAAAATGACTACGTCATCAGCAAAACGAAGGTGGGTTAGATAATCTCCATTAATCTTTATCCCTTTGTTTTCCCAGTTAAGTGATTGAAAGACATTTTCCAATGTGGCATTAAAGAGCTTGTGAGATATGGTGTCACCTTGTCTCACTCCTTTTCCAATTTTTATGTGTGTTGTATATATATATATATGTTATGATTATATTATTTTTGATTAAAATGATTATTTTTTTAATCAAACATGATTTTTGATTAAAAATTAAACACGATAATCAAACAAAATTTGTAATCAAACACGATTTTTTTAATGTTTTAATGATTAACGATTATTTTAGGTTTTTTTTTAATTTAAAAGAATCAATAGTCATTTTTAATGAGAATGAAAGAATAATTATCATTTTAAAAATTTTAAAAGAATTATTTATCATTTATTAAGAATCGTTATCATTTAAATATTATTAATTTTAAAGAATCATTTATCTTGTATCATTTTTTAAAAGAATCGTTTATCATTTATTAAGAGTCATTTATCATTGTCGTGTGAAATAGGACACACCCGTCGGAGTAGTTCCATGACATGAGAAGGTGCAAATGATCCCCAAGAATGCTTACGTAGCCTCCACCGGCCAGAGAGGTTTGCAGGCGTATAGGGCGGCCCTACTGCGTGCCAGCTGAAAACACCGCACACCATTGCAAAGCCACCGCCGGCCTACGCTGTCCATTATAGACATGAGAGATCTATTTCCGCGTGGGGTTGTCGAAACCCCCGGAGTCGACCGTCTTCCCGAAACAGTTGGTACTGCGATTTACATCGAACCAGGCTGCACGTTTACAGTCATCTACCGAAAATAATGCAAAAATGGGCATAACCTTTTTTATTAAGGTCGTTCAAATTGCACATGTTGGTAGAGTAACTCTTCCTCTATATCAACTCTTCCTCTTCATTGCAGGTAAGTAATGGATTCCAAGCACAAGCAATGTACCGTCACTGAGTTCTTGATGAAGGAAGGGTGCAGGCTGTACGACATCCACAGAAGGCAACAGAATGCTTACGGAGATGACACCATTCACAAGAGCAATGTGCACCGATGCATAAAGAAGTTTAAAGAAAGAGGAACCAGCACTAAAGACAAACTACGCAGTGGGATAATATCATCTGCGACCACTGACACGAATCGTTCGCGAGTGGATGAATTGATTGGCGCGGAGAGACTAGTCACAATCCGTGAGCTTCTTGCAGAACTGGACTGTGGTCACAATCCGTGAGCTTCTTGCAGAACTGGACTGGGGTCACAATCCGTGAGCTTCTTGCAGAACTGGACTGGGGTCACAATCCGTGAGCTTCTTGCAGAACTGGAATGTAGTCACAATCCGTGAGCTTTTTGCAGAACTGGAATGTAGTCACAATCCGCGAGCTTTTTGCAGAACTGGACTGTGGTCACAATCCGTGAGCTTCTTGCAGAACTGGACTGTAGTCACAATCCGTGAGCTTCTTGCAGATCTGGACTGTAGTCACAATCCGTGAGCTCGTTGCACAACTGGACTGTGGTCACAATACCATACAGAAGATGGTGGAAGACTTATGGTATTGGAAAGTGTGTGAAAAATGGTTACCTCGGCAGTTGACACCCGATTTGAAGGAGGGAAGGAAGGAATTCTGCTCTGATCTGTTGGGAGCGTTTGAAGCCAATGAAGACACTTTTTTTCTCCTATCTGTTGAGAGGTGATAAAACGTGGGCGTATCTTTACGATTCGGAAACAAAGAATCAATCGATGGAATGGCGTCACACCTCTTCACCAAAGCCTAAGAAGCTCAAAAGCCAGCGATCAGCACAGAAAGTCAGGATGACTATTTTTTGGGATGACAAAGGTGCCATTCTCCTTGATTTTCTGGAACGTGAGCAGCGAGCGGTTCATTGAGGCACTCAAGAAGGTTAGAGAAGCCATAAGGAAGAAGAGACCGAACAAAAATCTGTAAAAGATGCACATTCACCATGACAATTCGAAACCACACACACATATTTAACAACAAATCAGGCGATCAGCAAATGAACCTGGTCGGCGGTCCCCAATCCACCGTACAGCCCAGATCTGGTGCCTTTCGACTTGCACCTATTCGGTCCAATGAAGGACAGTTTCCGGGGACAATGATTTGATGACACAGACGAGGTGAATGTGGTTGTGAAGAAATGAGTACAACACAGACAAACCTGAATTTTTTCAAAGAGGATTCGAGAGTTGGGATCAACGATGGCGCAAATGCATCGCTTGTGAGGGAGACTATGTTGAGTAGTAACTTTGTATAGAGAAAGAGTTACTCTACTAACATGTGCAGTTTGAACGACCTCTGTCAGTTAATAAAAAAGTTATGCTTACTTTTGTATTACTTTCGGTACAGCCCTCATATATACACTGAGTGGCCGCTTTATTATGACCACCTGACAGTTTCAAGAAAATGAGCTATGGCTGCAGGCTGTTGCCGCCAGAGGGCGAGGCTAGTATAAAAAGGGAAAGCTTAGTGTTTGCGACAGTAGTAGAAGTGATTTTTGGGTGACGAGATGGGTAAAAAATGCGATTTGACGGGCTTCAACGTGGGATGATTGTTGGAGCTCGGAACCATGGAGCGAGTATCACCGAAACCGCCGCATTCGTGAAATGCTTCAGAGCAGCTGTTGTTAAAGTGTTTAAAGACTGGACTGTCAGCCAAAAAACTGGGTCTCTACGTGCAACGTGTGGTCGTCATCGATTAGTGACTGCTCGGGCGGAACGGAGAGTGTCCAGACTGGTGACAGACAACAGAAGGGCAACAGTGCAGCAAATTATGGACCATCTTAATCAAGGATCCCCTCAAATAATATCTGCACGCACTGTTCGCCGTTCACTGCATCGGATGGGATATGGCAGCCGAAGGCCTGTTCAAAAACCTTTGCTGTCTGCAGTTAACAAAAGAAAACGTCTCCAGTTCGCACAGGAGCACAAGGATTGGACAGTTGATAATTGGAAACAAATTATGTGGTCCGATGAATCACGTTTCCAGTTGCACCATGCCGATGGCCGAGTGAGAATTTGGCGGAAACAGCACGCAAGCATGGACCCGAAATGCATTGCTACAACGCTTCAAGCTGGTGGTGGCCACATTATGGTTCGGGGAATGTTTTCCTGGCATGCTTTGGGCCCTTTAATTCGTGTTGATCAACGTCTGACTGGCACATCATATCTAAACCTCGTTGCGGACCAAGTGCATCCTGTCATGTGGATGGTTTATCCTAATGGCGATGGCTACTTTCAACAAGATAATGCGTCCTGCCATAGTGCTCGTATTCTATACAGGATTGGTTTGAGGAACATGCCGGTGAGTTTACTTTGCTTAGGTGGCTCCCACAATCTCCAGATCTGAAGCCCATTGAGAATTTGTGGGATGAAGTTGAACGATCCATCAGACAGCTAGATTCACAACCCTCCAATCACACACTCCTGGAAAGTGCTATTCATCAAGCATGGTCTCAGATCCCACAAACCACCTATGCCGCCCCGGTGGCGCAGTGGTCTAAGGCGCTGGCCTCTGATCATTCGTCCATAAGGGGTCCGGGTTCGAATCCCGTTCAGGCATGGATGTTGTGTTTGTCTTACGGTTCTGGCTCTCTCCCTTCCCTGGAACCAGTGACCCTAAATTAGGGACGGGCGAATGCTTATAGCCCATTGAGTTGCTCACGGTGGTCGTTAAACCTCCAATCAAAAAAAAAAAAAAAAAACCACCTATCAACATCTCTTGGAGTCCATGCCACGAAGAATCGACGCAGTATTAAAGGAAAAAGGTGGCCCAACGAAGTACTGAGGGAGTGGTCATAATAAAGTGACCACTCAGTGTATATATATTCAAAATCAAATTTATAATTATACATACTCATATATACACTATATTGAGAAAAGTCGCCGGACACCCTTCAAATGCAAATGACGGATCAGCTGCGTTGTTGAGATGCGCGGTACAGCTGCAAACGGTATAAAAACAAACCTGCAGCTGACCACAATCATATCGCACTGTGAGGTTCAGTGAAAATGTCGCGGCTGGAAAGAACTGACTTCGAGAAAGGAAAGATTTTTGGGTGTTATATTAGTGGGTTGTCCATAAGAGAAACCGAGAGGCGTTTAAACATACCCAAGTCAACTGTTTTGGATGTGCTGAATAAGTGGAAGACACATGGCGTGCCTGAAGCAGCAAAACGTACCGACAGACCAAAGACAAACAGTGATAGAGGACGTCAAAGTCTCAGGAGAGTCGTTACAGCTAATCGACGGAGTACTGCACAAGACCTCAGTGTACAGGTGAGTAAAAATGCTTTAACCTCGGTATGTACACGCACCATTTCGCAGAGAACTTCATTCCATGGGTTACCGTAGTCGTGCGTCTGCTCATAAGCCTTTCATCTCCACTCTGAATGCTACTCGTGGTTTAGCATGGTGTAAAGAACATTTATCGTGGACCGTAGATCAATGGGAACGGGTCCTATGGACTGATGAATCCAGATACACGATCCATCAGTCTGATGGCCGTGTGGGTATGGTGGCAGCTGGGAGAATGCTATTTACCACAGTGTACTGTTCCTACAGTCAAGTTTGGAGATGGCAATGTACTCGCGTGGGGGTGTTTTTCGTGGTATGGTCCCGTCCCATTGGTTATCGTGGACAAACCTGTTAACTAGCACGTCTATCTCGATATTCTGGACAATTATGCCCTACCAACTCTATGGAACCGAGCCTTGTTGGTGCCAGAAGGAAAATGCACCGAGCCATAAAGCAAGGACTCTTATGGTGTAGTTTGACGATAATTCCATATTGTGCGTGAACTGGACGGCACAGAGTCCTGATCTTAATCCTATAGAGCACCTATGGAATGAATTAGAGCGCCGCATAAGAAGTTTGAACCATGGCCTACTACTAAGCAACACTTAGCGACAGCATTGTGAATGGAAGCGCATACCTATCGCTGTATTATAAAACCTTGTCGAAAGCATGTCTCGAAGGGTCAGTCCATGCATTAAGGCCAAAGGTGGACCAACACCGTTCTAATGTATGTCACTAAATGCCGTGTCGTGTTTCTCTTCCAGGTGTCCGGTGACTTTTGTCAATATAGTGTATATATTCAAAATTGAATTTATAATTATACATAATCACAATGTAGTTAAAAGCTGATTTGTCCAGGTCCAAAATTTTTGACCCTTTACCAACTCTGCATCTAAGATGCTGTTGCCAGTTTCAATTCTTTAAACTTCTTTTATTTTCTGTAGTTTCTTATCAAAAACGTTCAAAAACTATCTGAACATCATCTGTGATATTGTAAGTCATCCAATATGAAAGAATCATAGAACAGGTAAAGGCATCCCAAACACGTCGGAGTATTGAAATCTGTCATATTTGTCGGAGTGAAATGGATAATAGATGCTAGTTTCCCTTTGCGCGAGTGAAGAGTGAAAAACCATGTTTTAGGATTTTCAATGGAAGGAGATATTCTTTTAAGAATCCGATCGCAACTGCATTTAGTTGTTCATTTGCAAGTTCGACAGCTTGGCGAAATTCTTTCAGGAATGCTACTATGTTATTTACATGAACCTTTGTTAGATACAAGAGGGTAAGTGTGTACCATACACGGGACGATTACATATCCTGAGAGTCAGAAACAAAAAATGAGCTCCAAAATCCCAAAAGAAAGGTACATAATAACAGCAGATGTTTCAAACAAGCAATAATCACCCTTATGTATAACTTATGACTACTAATCTTGTGTTGTTGAGATTAAATAAAAATAGCAACGTTCGTTCACGATTAAATGTTTATTTAACATCGACTATAATGAATATTCAAGAAATGCTTATACCGTATTAAATCCGTTTATTTTTGTGGTGTAATAAGCACAAAAGATTCTCGAAGCTCTCGCACTCCATTGAGCGGCTTTTTCAAGATAATGGTAGACATAATGTCTACCATTGCCTTGAAAAAGCCTCCCAGTGGAGTGCGAAAGCTTGGAGAATCTTTTGTGCTTATTACACCATAAAAATAAACAGATTTAATACGCTATAAGTGTTTCGTGTGGCTTCTGATCATTCGTCGGAGATGGGTCCGGGTTCGAATGCCGGTGAGGCATGGATGTTGTGTTTGTCTTATGGCCCTAACTCTCTCTCTCTCTCTCTCTCTCTCTCTCTCTTCCCTGGGACCAGTGGCCCTAAATTAGGGACGGGCGACTGCTTATAACCCACTGAGTAGCTCACGGTGGTCGTTAAACCTCCAATAAAAAAAACGTTTTTTGAATATTCGCTGTCTGGTGTATTTAAAATAACGTCATCGACTATAGTTTCGCAGAGCGTTTGGCTCCGCATCATCAGGACGAATGGAGCGTAAACATTTAAATCATTGCGACATTTTTTGTGAATAGTTTACACGCGCTTGAAAGAATTGAAGTTGACGTCATGTCGACGACGTCTCCATGCTATGACGTCTACCCAATGAAGTAGACGCCATATAAATGGAGTAGACGTCTTATCATGAAGGGCCGCGGGTGGCCTAGTGGGCAACGTTCGTGACTGCCACGGAAATGACCTCAGGTTCGATCCCAGGCAGGGACGAACGCTCGATCCACTACATATCCGCCGTGCGTCGGATGGGCACGTTAAGCCGTCGGACCCCGGGTACTGGACCCCCGGTAATAAATAAGGGTGTCTTCCTCCCCCTTTCTACTTCGCTTCCGTGTCCCTTTCCTATCGGGCAATCTAGCCCAAATCTCCTAGCTTCCTATTTCTAAGGGTTGTTTAAGACCTTGGGTCAGATATACCCTTCCTGAAATCCTCTACATATGATCATTTGATCAACGACATGACGTTTACTCCATTTCTTTCACGCGCGTGGAAACAACTCACCAAAATCCGTTACCGCCAGAACTCCGACGATGTCACAATGTTTACGATCCATTCGTCCTGATGATGCTGAGCCAAACGCTCTGCGAAACTATAGTCGATGTCAAATAAACACTGAATTGTTAACAGATGTTGCTATATTTATTAAAACATCCGTTGCCTTATCCTCGTTACCAAGAATTTCGCGATGCCATTCTTGAGCGTTCGGACGCGACAATCACGGATTCATGTTGTGACATACATATATATGGGAATTTTGAGTAAAGGAGCTTTTTATATTCTCTAGCTTCTCAAGCATAAGCTTGCTTTATAGAAGTGGGGATTTTAAAAATAATTTAAGTGTTTCAGCAAAAGACGAAGTCATGTTACCTTTTGATGATATCTTTTACCCAAGACCCATAAGGCTCGGGTTTTGCGTTCCGGAACTTAAAGTGCATATTGCGCCATAGACTTGGGCTCTTGAAGAATTCTGACCAACGCTTGCATACTTGGGAAGCAATACAGCGATCCTTAAAATCCAAGTTCTGCATGACCTTTTCCAAGGCGATGTCTGGTAAATTGGCCCAATCGTCCACCCCTCTTCCCGCGTCATCGGAATGGTCAGAAACTCCGGCTTCGTTTCGACAAACACGTTTAGCTTTGGGTTCCATGCTAGTTGTACCGTGGAAAAATCTTGACCATAAATATAACTACACTGAGGTCGAATGAACTTCCTCTTGCTGAAAATAGTAATTCTAAGGTTACGTAACAATGTCAACGAATCTAGTAATTTCAATGTATTTCAGTGTTGGAATACAAGAGAGTGAGTCAATAATTATCAGCAGGTATTTGTGTTTCTGTTGGCAGAACTGTTGTTTTCGCGCACATCGCCAAGCGAGCTTGCATCACTGCTGCCGAGGTTTGAAGTTACTAGGCCATTTCCATTGTCGCTGCCGTGACGTTAATCATGGCGGCTCCACTTTCTGTTTGCTCCAAAGAAAAGCAGCATTCAGTGCATTTGGGGCAACCACGGAGGTGACTTTGGAGGCTTAAGCCCCCCTCCAAGGAGATTAAGAGCGACGTACGTCACAAATTAAACATTCAAAGACATTATTTTACGAGTTCAAAAAATTACATAGTGTCTTCTATTACATGGTGTTGTGACGTATATTCTAAATTAACTTTCCGTTTTAGTTTCTTTCCCTATATAAATCTTGTGTTTATTCTCAGTTATACTTCACTCTTAACGTGATATCTTTTCTCTCAAACGAATACTGTTGGCAACATAATTGAGGTTGAATGAACGTGACGTACGCCTGATTTGATAAGAACGAGAGATAAAAACTACGAGTAAACTGTTGCTTAAAGAGAGCGTTGCTTGGAGAGCGTTGTGTTGTAAACTGAAGCGTTGTGTTGTAAACTGAAGCGTTGTGTTGTGGAACTGTGTTCAGTCTGTGTGGTGTGTGGAGCTTTTAATGCGAAGGGATTTGTTATGGAAGTGCTACATCCTGAATAAAGCATCTTTTCCGTAAGTTTGACTTCTGTTCTAAATGTTTCGTCTGGCAGTAAAGGTTTAATTTAGGAACTATTTCATAGTATGGTTATTTTTTTAAATAACGTAGAAGTACGACAAGACTTCTACGTCATATTGGCGCCCGAACTTCAGTCGAACAGATTCATAGTAGAAGTCACGGAAAATGGAAAGTATCACGGATTCTATCGGTCTCTTCTATCACTGTTATAGACAGGATCACGAGGCTCATAATTCTACAACAGACAAACTACGCACTCAGCGTTATAGAGTTGCAAATAATTCACCAAGTGCTCTGCATGAGGCTTTGCGGTTCCGACTTACCAGACAGCGAATACGCGAGGTACGAACAAAGAATATAAACGCTTCGCGTGAAGAAGCTCAACTCTCGTAGAGATAATGTAAAACAGGCGACAGCAGCGCCACCATGTAATGCGGCAGCAGATGCTCTGCGAGAAAGTTAACATTCAGGTGCAAAAAGCGTAGGAGACACGGGACGGGAAGCCTATTTCACGGAAAGGAAGCTAAGCTTTGATCTGCGACTGTTTCCTTCGGTCTCATTGGGTCTACTAAAGCATTTTTTTTGTTGTTGTTCTTTTCTGAGTATCCCTCCTGTCCCTTCTTTTGGTGAAACAAATATATACATTAGCAATTAATATTATTTTAAGGAAATTTTAGCAGTTTTATTCTCACTTTAAGCACCGTAGTAATACCAGGTTGCTTGGCATGAATTTCATATTTACAATATACCTTAAATGTCAAAAATGCTGAGGCTGGTTTCCCAGTAGCAGCCATAATAATAAAAAAAAAAAAAAAAAAAAACCAAAGACAACCGCAGTTTCCCAAAGCTACAATTTTTTTTTCTACCCTTCCGAAGTTTGTAAATTAAACGCACTGCGCTGGAGAAATTTTCTCAACAGATCGGAAAAACATCCGTTCGTATCTGAGTAGGTTCGAACCTGGGCCGCTGGCGTGATAGCTGAGCTCTCTACCGACCGGACTAACTCGCCACGACTGAGTGTATGCTTAAAGCTGTCTGTTTGGTATGCATTGTGTAATCGAATGCTTCCCTCTTTCATTTTACAATATTACGAGGTATTTTTCATAAAAGTCAGTTTCATATAATTGATAAATTAATTTTTTCAACGTAACGATAGCTTTTTTTTTTCAGCAAACGTTGTTTTAATGGTTTTCCAGGATATTTGTTTCAAACGGTTTCAAATTTGTTCTTGTTATTCATCCACTCCATTCCATGAATTGTTATTCATCGGAATGGAGTGGGTGTATTTCATGGCTGTAATATAAACGCAGATCTAGATGAGAACAACAAAACCTTTGAACAAAACGCCAACACAAACAAGCGTTTATATTCTTTGAACACAAACACGCATGCTCAGTCTAACTCAGTCTGCTCGGCATCCTGCGGCATCAGCCTGTAATGTTGGCTTCTGTGTAGTAATTCTTTGCCGCATAATATAGTGGCGCTAGTTACGTCTCGCTGAGCCTTACCTTCTTATCAGTTAGATATTCTTTGGTACGAAGCTTATGTACCGCGTACTTCGACTGCAGTGCCTCAACGGTCTGGTACAGACAGTGGCTTCGAATGAACCCTGAAGGCTCATATCCGCAATTTCGAGCTGCATTTTTGGATGTCTTTCCTTTTTTGGCACCAATAAGGCCGGCCTTTCAAAACAACTGTTTTCCGGGCGACTAGCGAGCGTCATCTAGTACAGTTTCATTCGCGCTGGAAACAGTTCGACTTTACAAATTATGGGATCCCGCCGCAGTCGAGTCTGACATTTGCGATACCTTGCTACAGCAGCTGGATCCCTTCCCGCAGGATTTTTTTTTTAAGTTCGACGTCCTGTCTCTATTCACGTGTGCCTAAAAGTCATTCGAGTCTATCAAGAACTCCACAGCAAAGGGCAATCTTCACAGGTTCAAGAGTATCGCCAACCTACGCAGTACCATGAACCTCCTATTCAGACTAATAGGTATCAGCCGCCAAAACAGAACTTTCGTCAAGGACAATTTTTAAATCAGCCTAGGCAGACTCCTTATCAGTCAAGGGAGGAGAACGCCTATCAGCAGTCTAGATACGTGCCGCCGCATCGTCGGACACCAGAGTTGCGACATCCTGACTATTATGGGAACCAGGATAACCAAGTTTTTCGTCCCCTACATAATTACTACCTGGTTGACAAGACATATCCAAAACACCGTGCTGAGGGGGGGGGGCAAGGCAGACCTAATGATAATAATGCTGCCTCTCCTGCACGTTACTATAACTCAGCAAGTTCTGGTGCTTCGGCAAATCCGCAAAATCAGTCACGACATTCTAATCAGTTTCACGACAAATTAAACTTCAGCAGGAGGTAGATGGGTCGAGTCTATCTCCTCGTTCTTCTGAAGACCTCAAATCTCCTTTTTAAGAATTCAAGCTCCGCTATTGCCTGATATTCTTGTCACCTTGGGTAAAGTAGTGGTGTCGACTAAAATTGATTCTGGATCTGACATTTCTGCATTAAACTTTGATTTCTGTGCTGCTACCTTTCCAAATGCTTGTGTCGAGCCCTCCCAGCAATGTCTGCGAGGTGCCGACAATAATGTCTTTTCCATCTCGGGTTCAGTTCGTTTATCTGTCAAGATGGGCAAAGTTCAAGTTTCTTATACTTTCTTTTTGATCCAAGAGTTACCGGTGGATTGCCTTCTGGGGGTGGATTTCATTAAAATGTTTAAGTTTACACTTGATTTCGAGCATGGCCTAATCTTAATGCTTGAGGTTAGTCCTCCCACCCCAGAAGAGCCTATTGATTTTTCTGCAGTTCTTGCGAGTGACAGATTATTGCCTGAACACAAGAGCCAACTTGGTCAGGTTTTACACAGCAGACCACGGTTAGTTTCTGATAAGCCAGGGTTTACACAGGTGGTGTATCATACCATTGATACGGAAGGGGCTAACCCATTGCATGTAAGCCATATCCATGTTTGAACCAGAAAAAGCTGAGTTCCAAAACAAATTCAGGACATGCTCCATTCGGGAATAATTAAAGAATCACTTAGTCCTTTGGCAGCACCTGCTTTTCTTGTTCCAAAAATACAATCTGGAGAGTATCGCTTTGTGATAGATTATCGTAAACTCAATGCGGTGGCTAAAGCTATCAATTATCCATTGCCTATAATTAGCGTTATTCTCCAGGACTTATCATCAACAAACTGGCTATGAACTTTGGATTTAGCTAGTGGCTATTGACAGGTTGCTGTCCACCCAAATTCTGTAGAAAAAACTGGATTTATTACCCCGTTTGGAGCATATGAGTTCCTACAAATGCCCTTTGGTTTGGCATATGCTCCTGCAACGTTTCAGCGCCTAATGGACTCAGTCTTACGTCCTGTGCTCGGACCTAATGTCCATGTCTATCTGGATGATATTATTGTCTCTTCTGAGACTTTTGAGGAGCATCTGTCTCTGTTGGACCAAATTTTCGAACTGCTACATAATACGGATTTGACTTTAAAGCCTGCCAAATGTCAAATTGGACGGGACGAACTAGTATATCTCACACTAAAAATTACCTCTAATGGTCTTCTAACTGACGACTTAGAGGTCAAGCCAATTTCGGACTTCCCGAGGCCTAAGTCGGCAAAAGAGTTGTCTAGATATTTAGGCATGATCGGATGGTACCAACTGTTCGTTCCGGGGTACGCTACTCTATGCAAACCTTTATTTGCGTTGAAACGAAAACTTTGTTTGGTTCACGGAGGCAGAAACTGCCTTTAATGCTCTTAAACATGCCTTGGTTTCGCCACCTGTGTTAGCTTTTTCCTAACCATGCAGAAATGTTCAACATTTTTACCGATGCATCAGGTGTTGGTCTAGGAGCTGTTCTATCTCAACGAGGGCATCCTATTGCATATGCCTCTCGAATTCTTAACAAAGCCGAACGTAATTACTCTGCTACTGAACGAGAATGCTTAGCTATCTTATTTGCTGTCACCCTGTCAATGTCATTACGGATCATTCGGCACTACAATATTTAACCACTGCAAAGAATCTGTCTCGAAGATTATTAAAATGGACACTTCGACTTCAGGAATATAATATTCGAATTCAGCATTGCCCTGGTAAATCAAACCAACTCCCTGACGCACTGTCTCGCTGTCCGGTCAGTTCTGGTGGCCAGGCGGATACTGAACCTCCCTCCTTATTTCTCATTTCGGAAATCACTTCAAGGGAGCAAATAATTTCTGAACTGCCGAATGATCCAGATTTGGGGGAAATTTATAATTTCTTACTCGCTGGTTCTTCTGCTCCTAGTGAACCTTCTTTAGCGGGTCGTAATCAAAATTATGAGATCATCTATGGTATTTTGTATTATACAGAATTTGTGAATTCGAGAGCTGAGTACCGCCCTGCGATACCTCAGTCTCTCCGCATGGCCTTACTCCACGAATTCCATGATATTTCTCTTGCCGGCCACTTAGGCATACGAAAAACTGGTACTAAACTTCGAGACATAGCCTACTGGCCGGGCATGTACAATAGTATACTCGCATACATTCGCTCATGTGAGTACTGTCAAAAGTACAATTATGATAACAAACGACCGGCCGGTCACCTTATTTGTAGTTCAAATAATTATGTATTTGAAACCATATCTATAGATTTATTGGGCCCTTATCCATTATCAACTAAAACTAAGTCTCGTTATATTTTAGTTGTTACAGATAACTTTTCTAAATGGGTGGAGTCATTCTCCATTAAAGCAGCTACGGCTGATGTGATATGTGATACTTTAATACATAATGTTGTTTCTCGTTTTGGCTGTCCCCGTACCGTAGTCTCGGACCACGGGGTTCAGTTCATTTCAGAGTTATTCGAGCGAATGTGTGCGAGGCTTCAAATAAAACACAAATTTATCAGTCCATATCACCCTCAAGCCAATCCGGCTGAGCGTGTAAATAGAACCTTACTAAAGATGATCTCAACTTTCATTGCCAATAATCATTAGCGTTGGGACGAACACGTTGAAATGTTTTGCTTCGTCCTTCGCTCATCATTTCATGAATCAACGCGGTTTACGCCCGCTGAACTTTTTCTAGGGCGCAAAATCCGCAAACCATTTGAGAATTTAACTGGCATTATCGATGAAATCAACCAAAGACTAGCACCTGAATCTGTAAAATTTCTTGCGCAAAAGGCACGGGCTGCTATCAGTCGAGCTCAATTAAGCCAAGCTAGGCACTATAATGGGAAACGGAGAGAACCAGATCTCGCAGTTGGAGATCTGGTCTTGTTAGAAACTCATTTTCAATCCTCTGTTGCACACACGTTCGTAAACAAATTTTGCACCTTTATATGAAGAACCCTTTGAATTGGTAGAATTGTACAATAATAATGTCATATTAAAGAAGTCAGATGGCTCTCTACATTCTGCCCATGTGCAGCAATGTAGGAATGGGTTGTTAGAAGCAATGATGCAATTATTGACCCTAAATCAAGAAATCCTCAGGCAGAAGGTGGGACTTCTTCACAAGTATGTGTAGTTGATGATGAAATTATTGACCACACCCATGTCCTGTCCGATTCTCTTCATTCGTCTGAGGGGTCTTTGATTCCACTTTTAACAATTCTCATTCTGGCATTATCCCATTCACTCGGGGTACTGCAATTATTTCAACTCCTCCGTCTCCTGCCTTTACAAAAGACGAGAGTTCAACTACTTCCAGTTCCTCTGGATATTCTTGTCGTGTGCAACGAGGTTCTTTTTCATCTCCTTCTCAACTTCAATTGCTCCATTTTCTTCTTCACGCATAGTGTCTCCGTTCGGTGTTAAATCAAAAAAGTTAAAAAGAACAAGAACTGACATTTCATCTTCAGGTAGTTTCATCTCTACTGTGCCTAAAAGAGTCGTACCTCTTGCTGAATCTGAATCATCGGACAATATTGTTGAGGTTCTTCAATCTCCAAGTAAAAAAATCCTTCCTTCTGTTTCTACTGAGGAGTTGCTTACTTTAGGAACATTTAATCAATCTGCAGTAGGGCAAAAACGTCCTCTTTCACCATCTGTGCCATCTAAATCTACCAAGCGTCCGCCGCCTGAATTTTCCCCTCCTGTTCCACAGTCTCCTAGTGCAACTTCTAGTGTTTGGCTACAATCCAGACATAGAGTACAGCATTTGCATCCGTCAGGATTTCGTCCTTGGAATCTTCGCTCGGGACGGACGGAGCCTATACCTTCCTCCACCGTTTTCCGTTGTCCACGGAAGTGCACTTCTAGTTTTACACCGCTTCTTCGACCGCCAAAGAAACGACCGGATCTGCACTCTTCTCAGATTCCGGGTTCATCTCCAAGTCAGCCTGGGACTTCCTTGCTTCAGCCTGGGAACTCTTTGCCTCAGCCTGGGACTTCCTTGCGAAAGCCTGATGACCATGCGTCTGCTGATCAACTTGCCTTGTCCACGAGAAATCCTGACACATCCCGGCGATCCAGTGACCTGTAATCTCAGATTGTGAAGTGTGAAGCTTCGAGAGTGCCGTTGTCGCCCCGACAGCAAAGTAAGCATATCCGCACACGGGTGTTCTTTGCTAGTAAAAGGTACTGTTAAAACATTTTTTTTTTTTGTTATTATAATTGACCTTCAAGCTCAAAGGAACTTTTTACTACATAGAGCTTTGCTCTATAAAGACTATTTGAATCTTTCCTTATACTCAAAATGTATCACAGAACTTTGCTATCAAAAGACTATTTATTTAAACTTTTCTGTCCTCAAAAATTATCACAGAACCTTTGTGACGGACTGTGAGGACAAACAAATGTTGCAGAGCTTTGCTTTATAAAGGCTACTTATTTAAACTTTTCTCTGTACTCAAAATATCACAGAACTTTTTTGACAGACTTTGAGGACAAAATATCGCATACATTATCTCCTTGTCAGTATGTAATGTTTTTTTGTTTCTTTTTGGTGTGGCGCCACATTAATATTTTTTCTTTTTTAGTAGTAAAATGCTTGTCAGTATGTAATGTTTTTTTGTTTCTTTTTGGTGTGGCGCCACATTAATATTTTTTCTTTTTTAGTAGTAAAATGCTTGTCACTTCAATTTTGTAAATGTTGTCTTTTCGGCATAACATTAATATGAACATTGCCTTTGTTGATATCTATAAAGATGTTTCACTCCCAGGATAAGGTTTTCCAGGGTTTCCCCTATCCCATCTAAAAATTCGATGTGCGAATGCATGGGAGTAGTTCGAAGTCGGCCCTGGCCGCCAAGTGTTCACTTAAAGGTTTTCGTCTTGTAATTCTATGACCAACCTTTTTGTGTGCTTGACACTTGTTGAGTTTGGTGTTAATTTTTTTCTGCAAGTGCTGTTTTTTTTTCAACTAAATAAATTTACACCATGTTACAATGTTCGACTATTCAATTAACTTAGTTTGAATGTTTTGTCTTCTCTGAGAAGTTATCAGGAGTGGACGAATGTGTGAATTAACCACGTTTAAAATGTTGTATTTTTTTTTTTTACTACTATGCTACTTCTTATATTTATGTTGATGATAGTTCTCCGCACATATTGTGACAAAATATTTATCACGACTTATGATATGGAGATTTGATGTACAGAAAGTATTTTTTTCTATGAATGTTCACGATATTGAACTATTCATGTCTAGAGACTATGTGTACTGATTCATTTTGTGAGTTCTTATCTGAAAGAGTTGAACGAATGATCAGATTGTTTGAAAGGATACCTCTACAAAATTGATAGGTCCTTGGCGCAAAAAAAAAAAAAAAAAAAAAAAAAATACGTGGGAGATGATGAGACGTATATTCTAAATTAACTTTCCTTTTTAGTTTCTTTCCCTATGTAAATCTTGTGTTTATTCTCAGTTATACTTCACTCTTAACGTGATATCTTTTCTCTTAAACGAATACTGTTGGCAGCCTAATTGAGGTTGAATGAACGTGACGTATGCCTGATTTGATAAGAACGAGAGATAAAAACTACGAGTAAACTGTTACTTAAAGAGAGCGTTGTGTAGTGTAGCTGTGTTCAGTCTGTGTGATGTGTGGAGCTTTGAATGCGAAGTGATTTGTTATGAAAGTGCTACATCCTGAATGAAGCATCTTTTCCGTAAGTTTGACTTCTGTTCTAAATGTTTCGTCTGGCCGTTAAGGTTTAATTTAGGAACAATTTCATCTTATGGTTATGTTTTTAAAATAACGTAGAAGTACGAAAATACTTCTACTGCATAGTGTCTTCTTCCCAAAGCCCCAAAGAGATTAAGAGCGACGTACGTCACAAATGAAACATTCAAAAATATTTTACATGTTCAAAAAGTTACATAGTGTCTTCTATTACATGGTGTCTTCTTCCCAAAGCCCCAAAGAGATTAAGAGCGACGTACGTCACAAATTAAACATTCAAAAATATTATACATGTTCAAAAAAGGACATAATGTCTTCTATTACATGGTGTCTTCTTTCCAAAGCCCCAAAGAGATTAAGAGCGACGTACATCACAAATTAAACATTCAAAAATATTTTACATGTTCAAAAAATGACATTATGTCTTCTATTACATGGTGTCTTCTTTCCAAAGCCCCAAAGAGATTAAGACCGACGTACGTCACAAATGAAACATTCAAAAATATTTTACATGTTCAAAAAATTACATAGTGTCTTCTATTATATGGTGTCCTCTTCACAAAGCCCCAAAGAGATTAAGAGCGGCGTACGTCACAAATTAAACATTCAAAAATATTATTTTACATGTTCAAAAAATTAAATAGTGTATTCTATTACATAGTGTCCTCTTCCCAAAGCCCCAAAGAGATTAAGAGCAACGTACGTCACAAATTAAACATTCAAAAATATTATACATGTTCAAATAATGACATAATATCTTCTATTACATGGTGTCTTCCTCCCAAAGCCCCAAAGAGATTAAGAGCGACGTACGTCACAAATTAAACATTCAAAAATATTATTTTACATGTTCAAAAAATTACATAGTGTCTGTTATAGTGCCTTCTATTACACGGGGTCTTCTTCCCAAAGCCTCAAAGAGATAAAGAGTGACGTACCTCACAAATTAAACATTCAAAAATATTATTTTACATGTCAAAAAATTACATAGTGTCTGATATAGTGTCTTCTATTACTCGGGGTCTTCTTCCCAAAGCCTCAAAGAGATAAAGAGTGACGTACCTCACAAATTAAATATTCAAAAATATTATTTTACATATTAAAAAAATTACATAGTGTCTTCTATTACCTAGTGTCATCTTCCCAAAGCCCCAAAGAGATTAAGAGCGACGTACGTCACAAATGAAACATTCAAAAATATTTTATATGTTCAAAAAATGACATAATGTCTTCTATTACATGGTGTCTTCTTTCCAAAGCCCCAAAGAGATTAAGACCGACTTACGTCACAAATTAAACATTCAAAAATATTTTACATGTTCAAAAAATGACATAATGTCTTCTATTACATGGTGTCTTTTTTCCAAAGCCCCAAAGAGATAAAGACCGACGTACGTCACAAATGAAACATTCAAAAATATTTTACATGTTCAAAAAATGACATAATGTCTTCTATTACATGGTGCCTTCTTTCCAAAGCCCCAAAGAGATTAAGACCGACGTACGTCACAAATGAAACATTCAAAAAAATTTTACATGTTCAAAAAATGACATAATGTCTTCTATTACAAGGGGCCTTCTTTCCAAAGCCCCAAAGAGATTAAGACCGACGTACGTCACAAATGAAACATTCAAAAATATTTTACATGTTCAAAAAATGACATAATGTCTTCTATTACAAGGTGCCTTCTTTCCAAAGCCCCAAAGAGATTAAGACCGACGTACGTCACAAATGAAACATTCAAAAATATTTTACATGTTCAAAAAATGACATAATGTCTTCTATTACATGGTGCCTTCTTTCCAAAGCCCCAAAGAGATTAAGACCGACGTACGTCACAAATGAAACATTCAAAAATATTTTACATGTTCAAAAAATGACATAATGTCTTCTATTACAAGGTGCCTTCTTTCCAAAGCCCCAAAGAGATTAAGACCGACTTACGTCACAAATTAAACATTCAAAAATATTTTACATATTCAAAAAATGACATAATGTCTTCTATTACATGGTGTCTTTTTTCCAAAGCCCCAAAGAGATTAAGACCGACGTACGTCACAAATGAAACATTCAAAAATATTTTACATGTTCAAAAAATGACATAATGTCTTCTATTACATGGTGCCTTCTTTCCAAAGCCCCAAAGAGATTAAGACCGACGTACGTCACAAATGAAACATTCAAAAATATTTTACATGTTCAAAAAATGACATAATGTCTTCTATTACAAGGTGCCTTCTTTCCAAAGCCCCAAAGAGATTAAGACCGACGTACGTCACAAATGAAACATTCAAAAATATTTTACATGTTCAAAAAATGACATAATGTCTTCTATTACAAGGTGCCTTCTTTCCAAAGCCCCAAAGAGATTAAGACCGACGTACGTCACAAATGAAACATTCAAAAATACTTTACATGTTCAAAAAATGACATAATGTCTTCTATTACAAGGTGCCTTCTTTCCAAAGCCCCAAAGAGATTAAGACCGACGTACGTCACAAATGAAACATTCAAAAATATTTTACATGTTCAAAAAATGACATAATGTCTTCTATTACATGGTGTCTTCTTTTCAAAGCCCCAAAGAGATTAAGACCGACGTACGTCACAAATTAAACATTCAAAAATATTTTACATGTTCAAAAAATGACATAATGTCTTCTATTACATGGTGTCTTTTTTCCAAAGCCCCAAAGAGATTAAGACCGACGTACGTCACAAATGAAACATTCAAAAATATTTTACATGTTCAAAAAATGACATAATGTCTTCTATTACATGGTGCCTTCTTTCCAAAGCCCCAAAGAGATTAAGACCGACGTACGTCACAAATGAAACATTCAAAAATATTTTACATGTTCAAAAAATGGCATAATGTCTTCTATTACAAGGTGCCTTCTTTCCAAAGCCCCAAAGAGATTAAGACCGACGTACGTCACAAATGAAACATTCAAAAATATTTTACATGTTCAAAAAATGACATAATGTCTTCTATTACAAGGTGCTTTCTTTCCAAAGCCCCAAAGAGATTAAGACCGACGTACGTCACAAATGAAACATTCAAAAATATTTTACATGTTCAAAAAATGACATAATGTCTTCTATTACAAGGTGCCTTCTTTCCAAAGCCCCAAAGAGATTAAGACCGACGTACGTCACAAATGAAACATTCAAAAATATTTTACATGTTCAAAAAATGACATAATGTCTTCTATTACATGGTGTCTTCTTTTCAAAGCCCCAAAGAGATTAAGACCGACGTACGTCACAAATAAAACATTCAAAAATATTTTACATGTTCAAAAAATGACATAATGTCTTCTATTACATGGTGTCTTTTTCCAAAGCCCCAAAGAGATTAAGACCGACGTACGTCACAAATTAAACATTCAAAAATATTTTACATGTTCAAAAAAATGACATAATGTCTTCTATTACATGGTGTCTTCTTTTCAAAGCCCCAAAGAGATTAAGACCGACGTACGTCACAAATTAAACATTCAAAAATATTTTACATGTTCAAAAAATGACATAATGTCTTCTATTACATGGTGTCTTTTTTCCAAAGCCCCAAAGAGATTAAGACCGACGTACGTCACAAATGAAACATTCAAAAATATTTTACATGTTCAAAAAATGACATAATGTCTTCTATTACATGGTGTCTTCTTTCCAAAGCCCCAAAGAGATTAAGACCGACGTACGTCACAAATGAAACATTCAAAAATATTTTACATGTTCAAAAAATGACATAATGTCTTCTATTACATGGTGTCTTCTTCCCAAAGCCCCAAAGAGATTAAGAGCAACGTACGTCACAAATTAAACATTCAAAAATATTTTACATGTTCAAAAAATGACATAATGTCTTCTATTACATGGTGTCTTCTTCCCAAAGCCCCAAAGAGATTAAGAGCAACATACGTCACAAATGAAACATTCAAAAATATTTTACATGTTCAAAAAATGACATAATGTCTTCTATTACTTGGTGTCTTCTTCCCAAAGCCCCAAAGAGATTAAGAGCGACGTTCGTCACAAATTAAACATTCAAAAATATTATTTTACATGTTCAAAAAATTACATGGTGTCTGTTATAGTGCCTTCTATTACACGGGGTCTTCTTCCCAAAGCCTCAAAGACATAAAGAGTGACGTACCTCACAAATTAAATATTCAAAAATATTATTTTACATATTCAAAAAATTATATAGTGTCTTCTTCCCAAAGCCCCAAAGAGATTAAGAGCGACGTACGTCACAAATTAAACATTAAAAAATATTTTAAATGTTAAAAAAATTGCATAGTATCTTCTATTACATGGTTCTTTTTTCCAAAGCCCCAAAGAGATTAAGCCCGACGTACGTCACAAATGAAACATTCAAAAATATTTTACATGTTCAAAAAATGACATAATGTCTTCTATTACATGGTGTCTTCTTTTCAAAGCCCCAAAGAGATTAAGAGCAACGTACGTCACAAATTAAACATTCAAAAATATTTTACATGTTCAAAAAATGACATAATGTCTTCTATTACATGGCGTCTTCTTTCCAAAGCCCCAAAGAGATTAAGACCGACGTACGTCACAAATGAAACATTCAAAAATATTTTACATGTTCAAAAAATGGCATAATGTCTTCTATTACATGGTGTCTTCTTCCCAAAGCCCCAAATAGATTAAGAGCAACGTACGTCACAAATTAAACATTCAAAAATATTTTACATGTTCAAAAAATGACATAATGTCTTCTATTACATGGTGCCTTCTTTCCAAAGCCCCAAAGAGATTAAGACCGACGTACGTCACAAATGAAACATTCAAAAAATATTTTACATGTTCAAAAAACGACATAATGTCTTCTATTACATGGTGTCTTCTTTTCAAAGCCCCAAAGAGATTAAGACCGACGTACGTCACAAATAAAACATTCAAAAAATATTTTACATGTTCAAAAAATGACATAATGTCTTCTATTACATGGTGTCTTTTTTCCAAAGCCCCAAAGAGATTAAGAGCAACATACGTCACAAATGAAACATTCAAAAATATTTTACATGTTCAAAAAATGACATAATGTCTTCTATTACATGGTGTCTTTTTTCCAAAGCCCCAAAGAGATTAAGACAGACGTACGTCACAAATTAAACATTCAAAAATATTTTACATGTTCAAAAAATGACATAATGTTTTCTATTACATGGTGTCTTCTTTCCAAAGCCCCAAAGAGATTAAGACCGACGTACGTCACAAATGAAACATTCAAAAATATTTTACATGTTCAAAAAATGACATAATGTCTTCTATTACAAGGTGCCTTCTTTCCAAAGCCCCAAAGAGATTAAGACCGACGTACGTCACAAATGAAACATTCAAAAATATTTTACATGTTCAAAAAATGACATAATGTCTTCTATTACAAGGTGCCTTCTTTCCAAAGCCCCAAAGAGATTAAGACCGACGTACGTCACAAATGAAACATTCAAAAATATTTTACATGTTCAAAAAATGACATAATGTCTTCTATTACAAGGTGCCTTCTTTCCAAAGCCCCAAAGAGATTAAGACCGACTTACGTCACAAATTAAACATTCAAAAATATTTTACATATTCAAAAAATGACATAATGTCTTCTATTACATGGTGTCTTTTTTCCAAAGCCCCAAAGAGATTAAGACCGACGTACGTCACAAATGAAACATTCAAAAATATTTTACATGTTCAAAAAATGACATAATGTCTTCTATTACATGGTGCCTTCTTTCCAAAGCCCCAAAGAGATTAAGACCGACGTACGTCACAAATGAAACATTCAAAAATATTTTACATGTTCAAAAAATGACATAATGTCTTCTATTACAAGGTGCCTTCTTTCCAAAGCCCCAAAGAGATTAAGACCGACGTACGTCACAAATGAAACATTCAAAAATATTTTACATGTTCAAAAAATGACATAATGTCTTCTATTACAAGGTGCCTTCTTTCCAAAGCCCCAAAGAGATTAAGACCGACGTACGTCACAAATGAAACATTCAAAAATATTTTACATGTTCAAAAAATGACATAATGTCTTCTATTACAAGGTGCCTTCTTTCCAAAGCCCCAAAGAGATTAAGACCGACGTACGTCACAAATGAAACATTCAAAAATATTTTACATGTTCAAAAAATGACATAATGTCTTCTATTACATGGTGTCTTCTTTTCAAAGCCCCAAAGAGATTAAGACCGACGTACGTCACAAATTAAACATTCAAAAATATTTTACATGTTCAAAAAATGACATAATGTCTTCTATTACATGGTGTCTTTTTTCCAAAGCCCCAAAGAGATTAAGACCGACGTACGTCACAAATGAAACATTCAAAAAATATTTTACATGTTCAAAAAATGACATAATGTCTTCTATTACATGGTGCCTTCTTTCCAAAGCCCCAAAGAGATTAAGACCGACGTACGTCACAAATGAAACATTCAAAAATATTTTACATGTTCAAAAAATGACATAATGTCTTCTATTACAAGGTGCCTTCTTTCCAAAGCCCCAAAGAGATTAAGACCGACGTACGTCACAAATGAAACATTCAAAAATATTTTACATGTTCAAAAAATGACATAATGTCTTCTATTACAAGGTGCTTTCTTTCCAAAGCCCCAAAGAGATTAAGACCGACGTACGTCACAAATGAAACATTCAAAAATATTTTACATGTTCAAAAAATGACATAATGTCTTCTATTACATGGTGTCTTCTTTTCAAAGCCCCAAAGAGATTAAGACCGACGTACGTCACAAATAAAACATTCAAAAATATTTTACATGTTCAAAAAATGACATAATGTCTTCTATTACATGGTGTCTTTTTTCCAAAGCCCCAAAGAGATTAAGACCGACGTACGTCACAAATGAAACATTCAAAAATATTTTACATGTTCAAAAAATGGCATAATGTCTTCTATTACATGGTGTCTTTTTTCCAAAGCCCCAAAAGAGATTAAGACCGACGTACGTCACAAATGAAACATTCAAAAATATTTTACATGTTCAAAAAATGACATAATGTCTTCTATTACATGGTGCCTTCTTTCCAAAGCCCCAAAGAGATTAAGACCGACGTACGTCACAAATGAAACATTCAAAAATATTTTACATGTTCAAAAAATGACATAATGTCTTCTATTACAAGGTGCCTTCTTTCCAAAGCCCCAAAGAGATTAAGACCGACGTACGTCACAAATGAAACATTCAAAAAATATTTTACATGTTCAAAAAATGACATAATGTCTTCTATTACAAGGTGCTTTCTTTCCAAAGCCCCAAAGAGATTAAGACCGACGTACGTCACAAATGAAACATTCAAAAATATTTTACATGTTCAAAAAATGACATAATGTCTTCTATTACAAGGTGCCTTCTTTCCAAAGCCCCAAAGAGATTAAGACCGACGTACGTCACAAATGAAACATTCAAAAATATTTTACATGTTCAAAAAAATGACATAATGTCTTCTATTACATGGTGTCTTCTTTTCAAAGCCCCAAAGAGATTAAGACCGACGTACGTCACAAATAAAACATTCAAAAATATTTTACATGTTCAAAAAATGACATAATGTCTTCTATTACATGGTGTCTTTTTTCCAAAGCCCCAAAGAGATTAAGACCGACGTACGTCACAAATGAAACATTCAAAAATATTTTACATGTTCAAAAAATGGCATAATGTCTTCTATTACATGGTGTCTTCTTCCCAAAGCCCCAAAGAGATTAAGAGCAACATACGTCATAAATTAAACATTCAAAAATATTTTACATGTTCAAAAAAATGACATAATGTCTTCTATTACTTGGTGTCTTCTTCCCAAAGCCCCAAAGAGATTAAGAGCGACGTTCGTCACAAATTAAACATTCAAAAATATTATTTTACATGTTCAAAAAATGACATAATGTCTTCTATTACATGGTGTCTTCTTTTCAAAGCCCCAAAGAGATTAAGACCGACGTACGTCACAAATAAAACATTCAAAAATATTTTACATGTTCAAAAAATGACATAATGTCTTCTATTACATGGTGTCTTTTTTCCAAAGCCCCAAAGAGATTAAGACCGACGTACGTCACAAATTAAACATTCAAAAATATTTTACATGTTCAAAAAATGACATAATGTCTTCTATTACATGGTGTCTTTTTCCAAAGCCCCAAAGAGATTAAGAGCGACGTACGTCACAAATTAAACATTCAAAAATATTTTACATGTTCAAAAAATGACATAATGTTTTCTATTACATGGTGTCTTCTTTCCAAAGCCCCAAAGAGTTTAAGACCGACGTACGTCACAAATGAAACATTCAAAAATATTTTACATGTTCAAAAAATGACATAATGTCTTCTATTACATGGTGTCTTCTTTTCAAAGCCTCAAAGAGATTAAGACCGACGTACGTCACAAATGAAACATTCAAAAATATTTTACATGTTCAAAAAATGACATAATGTCTTCTATTACATGGTGTCTTTTTTCCAAAGCCCCAAAGAGATTAAGACCGACGTACGTCACAAATGAAACATTCAAAAATATTTTACATGTTCAAAAAATGACATAATGTCTTCTATTACATGGTGTCTTCTTTCCAAAGCCCCAAAGAGATTAAGACCGACGTACGTCACAAATGAAACATTCAAAAATATTTTACATGTTCAAAAAATGACATAATGTCTTCTATTACATGGTGTCTTCTTCCCAAAGCCCCAAAGAGATTAAGAGCAACGTACGTCACAAATTAAACATTCAAAAATATTTTACATGTTCAAAAAATGACATAATGTCTTCTATTACATGGTGTCTTCTTCCCAAAGCCCCAAAGAGATTAAGAGCAACATACGTCACAAATGAAACATTCAAAAATATTTTACATGTTCAAAAAATGACATAATGTCTTCTATTACTTGGTGTCTTCTTCCCAAAGCCCCAAAGAGATTAAGAGCGACGTTCGTCACAAATTAAACATTCAAAAATATTATTTTACATGTTCAAAAAATTACATGGTGTCTGTTATAGTGCCTTCTATTACACGGGGTCTTCTTCCCAAAGCCTCAAAGACATAAAGAGTGACGTACCTCACAAATTAAATATTCAAAAATATTATTTTACATATTCAAAAAATTACATAGTGTCTTCTTCCCAAAGCCCCAAAGAGATTAAGAGCGACGTACGTCACAAATTAAACATTAAAAAATATTTTAAATGTTAAAAAAATTGCATAGTATCTTCTATTACATGGTTCTTTTTTCCAAAGCCCCAAAGAGATTAAGCCCGACGTACGTCACAAATGAAACATTCAAAAATATTTTACATGTTCAAAAAATGACATAATGTCTTCTATTACATGGTGTCTTCTTTTCAAAGCCCCAAAGAGATTAAGAGCAACGTACGTCACAAATTAAACATTCAAAAATATTTTACATGTTCAAAAAATGACATAATGTCTTCTATTACATGGCGTCTTCTTTCCAAAGCCCCAAAGAGATTAAGACCGACGTACGTCACAAATGAAACATTCAAAAATATTTTACATGTTCAAAAAATGGCATAATGTCTTCTATTACATGGTGTCTTCTTCCCAAAGCCCCAAAGAGATTAAGAGCAACGTACGTCACAAATTAAACATTCAAAAATATTTTACATGTTCAAAAAATGACATAATGTCTTCTATTACATGGTGCCTTCTTTCCAAAGCCCCAAAGAGATTAAGACCGACGTACGTCACAAATGAAACATTCAAAAATATTTTACATGTTCAAAAAATGACATAATGTCTTCTATTACATGGTGTCTTCTTTTCAAAGCCCCAAAGAGATTAAGACCGACGTACGTCACAAATAAAACATTCAAAAATATTTTACATGTTCAAAAAATGACATAATGTCTTCTATTACATGGTGTCTTTTTTCCAAAGCCCCAAAGAGATTAAGACCGACGTACGTCGCAAATTAAACATTCAAAAATATTTTACATGTTCAAAAAATGACATAATGTCTTCTATTACATGGTGTCTTTTTTCCAAAGCCCCAAAGAGATTAAGACCGACGTACGTCACAAATTAAACATTCAAAAATATTTTACATGTTCAAAAAATGACATAATGTTTTCTATTACATGGTGTCTTCTTTCCAAAGCCCCAAAGAGATTAAGACCGACGTACGTCACAAATGAAACATTCAAAAATATTTTACATGTTCAAAAAATGACATGTCTTCTATTACATGGTGTCTTCTTTTCAAAGCCCCAAAGAGATTAAGACCGACGTACGTCACAAATGAAACATTCAAAAATATTTTACATGTTCAAAAAATGACATAATGTCTTCTATTACATGGTGTCTTCTTTCCAAAGCCCCAAAGAGATTAAGACCGACGTACGTCACAAATGAAACATTCAAAAATATTTTACATGTTCAAAAAATGACATAATGTCTTCTATTACATGGTGTCTTCTTCCCAAAGCCCCAAAGAGATTAAGAGCAACGTACGTCACAAATTAAACATTCAAAAATATTTTACATGTTCAAAAAATGACATAACGTCTTCTATTACATGGTGTCTTCTTCCCAAAGCCCCAAAGAGATTAAGAGCAACATACGTCACAAATGAAACATTCAAAAATATTTTACATGTTCAAAAAATGACATAATGTCTTCTATTACTTGGTGTCTTCTTCCCAAAGCCCCAAAGAGATTAAGAGCGACGTTCGTCACAAATTAAACATTCAAAAATATTATTTTACATGTTCAAAAAATTACATGGTGTCTGTTATAGTGCCTTCTATTACACGGTGTATTCTTCCCAAAGCCTCAAAGAGATAAAGAGTGACGTACCTCAAAAATTAAATATTTAAAAATATTATTTTACATATTCAAAAAATTACATAGTGTCTTCTTCCCAAAGCCCCAAAGAGATTAAGAGCGACGTACGTCACAAATTAAACATTAAAAAATATTTTAAATGTTAAAAAAATTGCATAGTATCTTCTATTACATGGTTCTTTTTTCCAAAGCCCCAAAGAGATTAAGACCGACGTACGTCACAAATGAAACATTCAAAAATATTTTACATGTTCAAAAAATGACATAATGTCTTCTATTACATGGTGTCTTCTTTTCAAAGCCCCAAAGAGATTAAGAGCAACGTACGTCACAAATGAAACATTCAAAAATATTTTACATGTTCAAAAAATGACATAATGTCTTCTATTACATGGCGTCTTCTTTCCAAAGCCCCAAAGAGATTAAGACCGACGTACGTCACAAATGAAACATTCAAAAATATTTTACATGTTCAAAAAATGACATAATGTCTTCTATTACATGGCGTCTTCTTTCCAAAGCCCCAAAGAGATTAAGACCGACGTACGTCACAAATGAAACATTCAAAAATATTTTACATGTTCAAAAAATGGCATAATGTCTTCTATTACATGGTGTCTTCTTCCCAAAGCCCCAAAGAGATTAAGAGCAACGTACGTCACAAATTAAACATTCAAAAATATTTTACATGTTCAAAAAATGACATAATGTCTTCTATTACATGGTGCCTTCTTTCCAAAGCCCCAAAGAGATTAAGACCGACGTACGTCACAAATGAAACATTCAAAAATATTTTACATGTTCAAAAAATGACATAATGTCTTCTATTACATGGTGTCTTCTTTTCAAAGCCCCAAAGAGATTAAGACCGACGTACGTCACAAATAAAACATTCAAAAATATTTTACATGTTCAAAAAATGACATAATGTCTTCTATTACATGGTGTCTTTTTTCCAAAGCCCCAAAGAGATTAAGACCGACGTACGTCACAAATTAAACATTCAAAAATATTTTACATGTTCAAAAAATGACATAATGTCTTCTATTACATGGTGTCTTTTTTCCAAAGCCCCAAAGAGATTAAGACCGACGTACGTCACAAATTAAACATTCAAAAATATTTTACATGTTCAAAAAATGACATAATGTTTTCTATTACATGGTGTCTTCTTTCCAAAGCCCCAAAGAGATTAAGACCGACGTACGTCACAAATGAAACATTCAAAAATATTTTACATGTTCAAAAAATGACATAATGTCTTCTATTACATGGTGTCTTCTTTTCAAAGCCCCAAAGAGATTAAGACCGACGTACGTCACAAATGAAACATTCAAAAATATTTTACATGTTCAAAAAATGACATAATGTCTTCTATTACATGGTGTCTTCTTCCCAAAGCCCCAAAGAGATTAAGAGCAACGTACGTCACAAATTAAACATTCAAAAATATTTTACATGTTCAAAAAATGACATAACGTCTTCTATTACATGGTGTCTTCTTCCCAAAGCCCCAAAGAGATTAAGAGCAACATACGTCATAAATTAAACATTCAAAAATATTTTACATGTTCAAAAAATGACATAATGTCTTCTATTACTTGGTGTCTTCTTCCCAAAGCCCCAAAGAGATTAAGAGCGACGTTCGTCACAAATTAAACATTCAAAAATATTATTTTACATGTTCAAAAAATTACATAGTGTCTGTTATAGTGCCTTCTATTACACGGGGTCTTCTTCCCAAAGCCTCAAAGACATAAAGAGTGACGTACCTCACAAATTAAATTTTCAAAAATATTATTTTACATATTCAAAAAATTACATAGTGTCTTCTTCCCAAAGCCCCAAAGAGATTAAGAGCGACGTACGTCACAAATTAAACATTAAAGAATATTTTAAATGTTAAAAAAATTGCATAGTATCTTCTATTACATGGTTCTTTTTTCCAAAGCCCCAAAGAGATTAAGACCGACGTACGTCACAAATGAAACATTCAAAAATATTTTACATGTTCAAAAAATGACATAATGTCTTCTATTACATGGTGTCTTCTTTTCCAAGCCCCAAAGAGATTAAGAGCAACGTACGTCACAAATGAAACATTCAAAAATATTTTACATGTTCAAAAAATGACATAATGTCTTCTATTACATGGTGTCTTCTTTTACAAGCCCCAAAGAGATTAAGAGCAACGTACGTCACAAATGAAACATTCAAAAATATTTTACATGTTCAAAAAATGACATAATGTCTTCTATTACATGGCGTCTTCTTTCCAAAGCCCCAAAGAGATTAAGACCGACGTACGTCACAAATGAAACATTTAAAAATATTTTACATGTTCAAAAAATGACATAATGTCTTCTATTACATGGTGTCTTCTTCCCAAAGCCCCAAAGAGATTAAGAGCAACGTACGTCAGAAATTAAACATTCAAAAATATTATTTTACATGTTCAAAAAATTACATAGTGTCTGTTATAGTGCCTTCTATTACACGGTGTATTCTTCCCAAAGCCTCAAAGAGATAAAGAGTGACGTACCTCACAAATTAAATATTCAAAAATATTATTTTACATATTCAAAAAATTGCATAGTGTATTCTATTACATACTGTCTTATTCCCAAAGCACCAAAGAGAATAAGAGCGACGTACGTTACAGATTAAACATTCAAAAATATTATTTTACGTGTTCAAGAAATTACATAGTGTCTGAGATAGTGTCTCCTTCCCAAGGCCCCAAAGAGATTAAGAGCGACGTACGTTACAACCGTAGTAGTATAAGACCGCGCTTGATAACCCTTTTCGGTGGCAACACTTCCGGTCACGTGACGGGTGGGCGGGTCCATCCGGTCTCCTCTCGGCGCGAGGGAGAAATACGATGGCAGCGCCCTCTGGTGGTGGTTCGCGAAAATGTGCAGCGCCATCTGTCGGCACTTTTTGAAATTAATTTCAAATGGTGATTTTTTTTTATCGTCGATGTGGACGAAGCCAATTTTAATTCTGGGAAATTTCTCCGCAATTTTTATTTTATAACTGTTTTTAGGGTGGTGGTGGGAAATTTTATTGTAAGTGGACTGGGGAAATTTTTTTGAAACCACGGATTTATGTTCGGAAAAAAGCGAAGACAGGGTTTGGAACTGGTTGGGTTCGAACTTGGGCCGTTTATATTGTGGCCTGAAGCTCTACCGATGTGACTACCGAGACATTGTTTGGGTAAGTCAAAGAGATTAACACATATGATTCGCGTAATGGAGGAAGACTGCCTGAAGGATTCCCTGTTGGCCCTCTTTAGATTGAATGCAGGGAGGAGAGCGTATGAGCTTATTAAATATTTTTTTCATGACGTATTGTTCTTCATAATCCTAAACATACTCTTTTTCTTTTTCAAATGTAAGGCGTTGTTTAAACTTTTTTCCCCCGACGTGATTCATACGCGTTTAATCTGGTTCATACATTTTCTTATAAAATGAAGGACTTTATTTTTCACGTTTAGAATTATTTTTTCTGTAGGGGTTTCTTGTAATTAAATTTAATCAGTCAGACGACCTATGAAATTTTTTTTTTCATAACTTTTTCTACGTAGCATGTTGTTTTTAGTAATTGAGATTTTTTTACCGTATTTTTGTTCATGTTTTTATCTTGTAAAATGAAGAACTTGATTTATTTTTTTCCCTTCATGGGTTTATTATATTTTCTTTCTAAAAGAGGACATATTAAATATTTTCGTTATTTATTCTGCGCAACGTGTTTTCAAAAATTCAGATTTTTTTGTATTGCAACAAGTTTTCGTAGGGTTATTATATTTTAATTTTCTGTAGAGGGACAAAATTTAGTTTTTCGTGCGTAATTATTCTAAACGTTACGTTATGCTTTGAGAACTTAAAATTTTTTGATCTGTTACGATCGTGTTTAAGTTCGATCATGCTTGAGACCACGTGTCCGTCATTTTATAAAACGAGAGCTCATTGAGAAACAACGTACCCCACCCTCTCCTACGGCTGCCGGGTTGGGGGCAGTCGTAAGGGTGCGGCGAAACGGCTGACGAAGATGGTATATATTGACCGGTGGCAATGATGAGCGTGTGACCACGTGTTTGCTTTTTTTTTATGACATGTTGGCTTTTGTGTGACTCATATTCCGACTTGTTGGCTTTGTGTGATTTATATTCCGACATGTTGGCTTTGTGCGACAAAAGTATTACCAAGGTAGTAGGTGTAATGGACGTGGTCGGAGCACGTAATACATGTATTTCTGCGTTGACGTCATTCTCCTTAAGGCTGCATACAAGTGGCAACTGGTGTTGTTCGTGTTTGTACCGTCTCTCGTCTCATGCTTTGTTCTCATCCGTTGCTAGCGACCACAGGATAGTGCCCGAGGGTAGTCACCTGATCCATTTCTTTCATTTGATTGGCTGTTTTGTTTTCGAGCATGAGTACTACAGGGAATCACTTCATTTTCAGTATTTGTCTTCGCTCGATGCAGAGCTTTCTAGCCTTCCTGGAATTCCTGTTTTGTTCAATATTTTGTTATCATGGCAGCTGTAAAATCTATTGGAAGTTCTTCGATGATGCTGTATATGAATAATTTGCCAGAAAATTGTTTCCATCTAAGAGATAATATCTTCGTTTACGTATCTTCATGTGCTCATCAAGTCGGCGTGCACATCAGAGAATTTCAATGCTATGGCAAGCAATGCTATCCAAGCAAATCTGGTATTTGTATGTCTTTAGATCAATGGCGTGAAATGATGGATGAGAAGGAAACTATATCACGTCATCTAGCCTATGGAACATCGGCTCCTAATTTTTCATTCTCGAGGTTTCTGAAGGTAAAAGTTATGCCACAAACTCATGAAATCAGTATCAGTAAAGAAATTTATAATTGGAAGGCTGCGAAAATGTACAAATCGAATATTCTTCTCTCTGAAAATCTGTGGAAAGAATTACTTCATATTTCTTCCAGTGTATGGCATCAGGTGGTAATAGAATTTTACCGAAATATACCTTTTCATACTATATTCAAGCAAGAGATACAATCGAATGGACAAACCCTGACTAGCAATTTCACATCACCAGAGCAAAGTGAAATGCTGATTAACGAACTGAAAATGGTTCTTACAAACGCAGTACTTGAGTATTTGAAAGAAACATCTAGATCAAAGTCTTTAGATTTATCTGAAGTGTATTGTGATGACGAACATTTCTGCACAGCCCTTTTAGGAATAGAATGTAGTAAAATAGCGGAAAAATATCTCGAATCCCTAAAAAGAAGAAACTTGCTATCGTTTGTAACGGATGCTTTTTTACAAGCAATAGATCTACAAATTATTTTGAGTATGATCAAGGCAGAAATTCGTGCAAGTGACTTTGAATAAGAAATCGTACGTAAAGCAAACATCTACACAAAAGAAAAACCAAAGGCCCTTTTAAGGGTCACACAATTTTATCAAAGAGGATTATCATAATCGTACATTTTTTTCAATATTTGTGTGTATGTGGGCTATTATGTAGCAGTTTCATGTTTTATTTTGAACTTCTAGCATAATTTTTAAAAGTTATATGTATTAAGAGAAACAGTGTTTTTGATATGAATCACCATAATTTGATACATTTTGATAGGCAACATATCAAATGCATCAATTCAGTGATTTTTGTTTGTTTGTTTCATAGTTGAAAATATTTCTCTGTTTGAATTTGTGCAAATATGATCTTTTTTCTTTTGATTCCGTTTCCACATTACCCTAGAGGTGCTAATGTTCACCGACCTGGCAACACACTTTCGTCAAGGCTATTCATGTTTGCACCCGATAAAGATCTTGTCAGCCACGTGGTGCTAAACAACCACATGACGCGGGGTGGGGTTCCAGTTCTTTGTTTATCCTCTTAACTCGTAGAATAGGTAGGTACATGCACAAGAGCATTGTGACTATTGGTTAATCCCCTAAAGCTCTTTGTAGAACAATATGTGCTCAGACTAACACAAAGAGGAACAACGGCTACATATTAGTGTAGGTAGGTTTCGGAACTATTACATAACCTCTAAATATTGTTTGATCGTCGATCCTACCCCTTTGGGAGAAAGTACGTGTTCACAGGCAGACAAAGAGAAACGCTAAGGGGTACGGTAGCTGCTTGTAGTAAGGTAACAAAGATATTTGTTAATCCTCAAAACATGTTCTGTGCAAGTAAGCACGTGTTTAAGGGCAAAGAAATGCAAAAACGTGTCGTTATTTATCGCTGACATATGCTGACACCCTCATTTACTGTTCAGACGGAGTTCTGCTACACTCGAGTTTTTCTTCGTGCGTTTTCTTTCCAAGTCAATTTTAGTGTTTCTTCACTGTTCCTTAAGTTTGCAAAATGAAAATGATCAATTTACTATCTTGGATGTATTAGAGCTGCAAATTAAGCATCAGGTTCTGCTAACAAGAAAGTATTTTTGAAGAAACAGAAGATGGTCTTCCTGAAACACAGCCGCAAAATCATTCAATGGTTGATATTTCTAAGAACTGTGTTTCGTCGGATATTTTACTAGTCGTTCAGTCTAGAAATTCTGGGGACAGTGAAATTGTAGTGGTGGAAACAATGTTACCTTCAGGACAAATACTTCAAGAGGATCCTCCGAAGCACCATTATTCCCTTGGTGGAGGGAGGT
This sequence comes from Macrothele yani, assembly GCA_039090855.1. Classification (NCBI taxonomy): domain Eukaryota; kingdom Metazoa; phylum Arthropoda; class Arachnida; order Araneae; family Macrothelidae; genus Macrothele; species Macrothele yani. The sequence goes on along the minus strand of CM077032.1, from coordinate 71,479,450 downwards.
TTGTAATTGTGATTGATTTTTAGGTTTGTAATTGTGAATGATTTTATTTTTATATTTTCTGAAATGAATTTTTATTCATTTCAGAAAATATTATTCCTGCGGTGTTACATACAAGCCATCAAAAACATTAGTAACAATGACACCAGCAACGTTCTAGAAACTCAAAGCCAAAATTTCAAACATGATGTCAGGAGAAGAGATAGCAATAAAGAACTGTTTATGCCTTACACCTTCACCCCTCGCAAAGGACTACAAGTGAAGTGGCAAAAAATGTATGTTGAAACAAATGAAAGTTCTGTTTTGCCCCGAGAGGAGTCATCTTCACCAAAGAACAATTTGAAAACTTTCAAAATGCCTGTAATGTCGTGGCAGATTCCGTCGCAGAGTTATTGTTTGGCGGAGCCTTTCAAACTTCGGTTAAAAAATACGAGACTCCCCCAGAATAAATGCACCAAGTCAAAAGATGATACATTATTAGTAATTTTTTCAAAAAGGCTGTCGCCAGAGCAGTAGAGAAATGTATCGGAAAAGTGTTTGCTATGAATGTAGATTAACTATGGAACTCCAACAACCTAACCGAGCAGCGCATGACTGTATTAAGACATCAAGCGAAGACAAGTGGGCATTTTACAAAGATGACGCAGTTCCCTACTTAGAACCAAGATTGCTCGCCGAGGCGTTTGTTGCAGAATTTAACGGAATGAAACTTTACATTCCAGATATATTTCTGAACTCTCTTAAAAGAAAAGCGGTACTGAATGAGGTTCGCGCTATCGACGTAAACAGGTGATAACACAAACAAAAAACAGTTTTTAGGGATTCGGCTTACGCGGGAAACCACTTAAAAATAAAACGCATTGGGATTCCTACCTCTTGGGTGAAGTGGAAACGGAATAAAAATAAAGAAAGAAAAGAACACATTTACACAATTCACACAAGAATAAAAAAAAATCGTCTGTTTTAAAATGTTGCTTTGATTAAAATCTTGAAATGGTATTTTTGCGCCCACTAACTTCGATGTTGTGAGAGCAAGCTAATAGAAGTCTTTCAGAAAGCATTTATGAAGGTATTTGAATCGTTGATTTTTCTAATAGTCAATATTTTAAACGTTCGTTTTTCCAGGAGCCAATATTTGAATGCTTCATTTTCCTAAAAGTCAATATTTGAATCGTTCGTTTTTCATAAAGTTTGTTTTTGAATCGTATAAATTTTAACGTCAAAAAATGGTTTTGTTGTTTTTACTAAGAGAGCGATTTTTTAAATTTTCGTTTTCTTATAATCGCAAAAATCCCATGGAATAACATGGGAATTGCTATCCAACTCAAAGTCAATATTTGAATCGTTCATTTTTCATAAAATTCGTTTCTGAACCGCATAAATTTTAATAAGACAAAAAATGGTTTTGTTGTTTTTACTAAGAGAATATTTTTTTTAATTCCATTTCCTTATAATCGCAAAAATACCATTGAATAACATGGGAAAACTACCATGCATAAAAGAGCTGTTTTGAAACAAGGAAAATTCTCTAAAAGATCGATTCCGTAAAAGTTGAAAATAGACCAGGTGGAAAATGGAATGTTCTAAAAATGTCTTAAGGAACAGAAATGAACTATGAAAAAAATATGTAGGAAATAATTATTAGCTTAATGACTAGTTTTTAAAAAAATAGAAAAAATTCAACTCAAAGAATGACACTTTATTTTCTTTTCCATCTGATTTTAATAGAGAATCCATCGATATGACACAGGATTCAAATTTTTACACATTTTCTTAGTTTCTGTCTTTTTCCGTTTAGAAGTTACAACAGAATTTCCTTTTTGCACAGGATCTTTTAACATTTGTTTATTTTTAATATACTTTGTTGGCAAATTAATATCCCTCAATGCCTCTACAAATTCAGGAGGTAGTTGCAGCTTAGAACCTTTGCTTCGAAACATGGAGTCTACGAGATCGACAATATTCGAGTTTTTCACAATGTGTCCTCGGACTTGGAGTTCTGCTTTGGGGCTCCATCCAATTATGTCAGAGTTTGTTTTATAGATATCCAACACATTTCTTGCATAGCGTTTCAATTTAGTAGGAACGGCCTGTATGACAAGATCTTCCACATAATGTTTTTCTTTCTCTTCTTCGAAAAGCTCTTCTTTCGCTGGTTCTTCAGTTCTCGACGGGGTTTCATGAGATGTTACCGGAGGATTGAAGCTGGATACATGAATGCGTTTATTCAAGACTTGGTTATATAATTTCACTTTTGCTTCGTCAGGCTCTTTGCTTTGCAGAATTTTTTTCATTTCTTTGTCCAAGTCCGTCAGCGTTTCATCTGTTGGCATATGGCGAGAAATCCGTTCTTCTTGAATCAGAACCATTTTCTTGGTGAATTCCATTATTTCGTAAGCAAAGGCATAAGTACACCTTGCGAGCTCTTTCTCTAAAAAAGACGCCTCTGCCTAAAAATCCCCCTTTTTGAATAAGGAGTTTCCTCTTTTTATACAGAGGCGTCTTTTTTAGAGAAAGAGCTCGCAAGGTGTACTTATGCCTTTGCTTACGAAATAATGGAATTCACCAAGAAAATGGTTCTGATTCCCGAAGAACGGATTTCTCATACTACTATGCCAACAGATGAAACGCTGACGGACTTGGACAAAGAAATGAAAAAAATTCTGCAAAGCAAAGAGCCTGACGAAGCAAAAGTGAAATTATATAACCAAGTCTTGAATAAACGCATTCATGTATCCAGCTTCAATCCTCCGGTAACATCTCATGAAACCCCGTCGAGAACTGAAGAACCAGCGAAAGAAGAGCTTTTCGAAGAAGAGAAAGAAAAACATTATGTGGAAGATCTTGTCATACAGGCCGTTCCTACTAAATTGAAACGCTATGCAAGAAATGTGTTGGATATCTATAAAACAAACTCTGACATAATTGGATGGAGCCCCAAAGCAGAACTCCAAGTCCGAGGACACATTGTGAAAAACTCGAATATTGTCGATCTCGTAGACTCCATGTTTCGAAGCAAAGGTTCTAAGCTGCAACTACCTCCTGAATTTGTAGAGGCATTGAGGGATATTAATTTGCCAACAAAGTATATTAAAAATAAACAAATGTTAAAAGATCCTGTGCAAAAAGGAAATTCTGTTGTAACTTCTAAACGGAAAAAGACAGAAACTAAGAAAATGTGTAAAAATTTGAATCCTGTGTCATATCGATGGATTCTCTATTAAAATCAGATGGAAAGAAAATAAAGTGTCATTCTTTGAATTGAATTTTTTCTCCTATTTTTTAAAAAACTAGTCATTGAGCTAATAATTATTTCCTACATATTTTTTTCATAGTTCATTTCGTTCCTTAAGACATTTTTAGAACATTCCATTTTCCACCTGGTCTATTTTCAACTTTTACGGAATCGATCTTTTAGAGAATTTTCCTTGTTTCAAAACAGCTCTTTTATGCATGGTAGTTTTCCCATGTTATTCAATGGTATTTTTGCGATTATAAGGAAATGGAATTAAAAAAATATTCTCTTAGTGAAAACAACAAAACCATTTTTTGTCTTATTAAAATTTATGCGATTCAGAAACGAATTTTATGAAAATGAACGATTCAAATATTGACTTTTAGTTGGATAGCAATTCCCATGTTATTCTATGGGATTTTTGCGATTATAAGAAAACGAAAATTTAAAAAATCGCTCTCTTAGTAAAAACAACAAAACCATTTTTTGACGTTAAAATTTATACGATTCAAAAACAAACTTTATGAAAAACGAACGATTCAAATATTGACTTTTAGGAAAATGAAGCATTCAAATATTGGCTCCTGGAAAAACGAACGTTTAAAATATTGACTATTAGAAAAATCAGCGATTCAAATACCTTCATAAATGCTTTCTGAAAGACTTCTATTAGCTTGCTCTCACAACATCGAAGTTAGTGGGCGCAAAAATACCATTTCAAGATTTTAATCAAAGCAACATTTTAAAACAGACGATTTTTTTTATTCTTGTGTGAATTGTGTAAATGTGTTCTTTTCTTTTCTTTATTTTTTATTCCGTTTCCACTTCACCCAAGAGGTAGGAATCCCAATGCGTTTTATTTTTAAGTGGTTTCCCGCGTAAGCCGAATCCCTAAAAAACTGTTTTTTGTTTGTTTTATCACCTGTTTACGTCGATAGCGCGAACCTCATTCAGTACCGCTTTTCTTTTAAGAGAGTTCAGAAATATATCTGGAATGTAAAGTTTCATTCCGTTAAATTCTGCAACAAACGCCTCGGCGAGCAATCTTGGTTCTAAGTAGGGAACTGCGTCATCTTTGTAAAATGCCCACTTGTCTTCGCTTGATGTCTTAATACAGTCATGCGCTGCTCGGTTAGGTTGTTGGAGTTCCATAGTTAATCTACATTCATAGCAAACACTTTTCCGATACATTTCTCTACTGCTCTGGCGACAGCCTTTTTGAAAAAATTACTAATAATGTATCATCTTTGACTTGGTGCATTTATTCTGGGGGAGTCTCGTATTTTTTAACCGAAGTTTGAAAGGCTCCGCCAAACAATAACTCTGCGACGGAATCTGCCACGACATTACAGGCATTTTGAAAGTTTTCAAATTGTTCTTTGGTGAAGATGACTCCTCCCGGGGCAAAACAGAACTTTCATTTGTTTCAACATACATTTTTTGCCACTTCACTTGTAGTCCTTTGCGAGGGGTGAAGGTGTAAGGCATAAACAGTTCTTTATTGCTATCTCTTCTCCTGATATCATGTTTGAAATTTTGGCTTTGAGTTTCTAGAACGTTGCTGGTGTCACTGTTACTAATGTTTTTGATGGCTTGTATGTAACACCGCAGGAATAATATTTTCTGAAATGAATAAAAATTCATTTCAGAAAATATAAAAATAAAATCATTCACAATTACAAACCTAAAAATCAATCACAATTACAAACCTCCCTCCACCAAGGGAATAATGGTGCTTCGGAGGATCCTCTTGAAGTATTTGTCCTGAAGGTAACATTGTTTCCACCACTACAATTTCACTGTCCCCAGAATTTCTAGACTGAACGACTAGTAAAATATCCGACGAAACACAGTTCTTAGAAATATCAACCATTGAATGATTTTGCGGCTGTGTTTCAGGAAGACCATCTTCTGTTTCTTCAAAAAATACTTTCTTGTTAGCAGAACCTGATGCTTAATTTGCAGCTCTAATACATCCAAGATAGTAAATTGATCATTTTCATTTTGCAAACTTAAGGAACAGTGAAGAAACACTAAAATTGACTTGGAAAGAAAACGCACGAAGAAAAACTCGAGTGTAGCAGAACTCCGTCTGAACAGTAAATGAGGGTGTCAGCATATGTCAGCGATAAATAACGACACGTTTTTGCATTTCTTTGCCCTTAAACACGTGCTTACTTGCACAGAACATGTTTTGAGGATTAACAAATATCTTTGTTACCTTACTACAAGCAGCTACCGTACCCCCCTTAGCGTTTCTCTTTGTCTGCCTGTGAACACGTACTTTCTCCCAAAGGGGTAGGATCGACGATCAAACAATATTTAGAGGTTATGTAATAGTTCCGAAACCTACCTACACTAATATGTAGCCGTTGTTCCTCTTTGTGTTAGTCTGAGCACATATTGTTCTACAAAGAGCTTTAGGGGATTAACCAATAGTCACAATGCTCTTGTGCATGTACCTACCTATTCTACGAGTTAAGAGGATAAACAAAGAACTGGAACCCCACCCCGCGTCATGTGGTTGTTTAGCACCACGTGGCTGACAAGATCTTTATCGGGTGCAAACATGAATAGCCTTGACGAAAGTGTGTTGCCAGGTCGGTGAACATTAGCACCTCTAGGGTAATGTGGAAACGGAATCAAAAGAAAAGATCATATTTGCACAAATTCAAACAGAGAAATATTTTCAATTATGAAACAAACAAACAAAAAATCACTGAATTGATGCATTTGATATGTTGCCTATCAAAATGTATCAAATTATGGTGATTCATATCAAAAACACTGTTTCTCTTAATACATATAACTTAAAATTATGCTAGAAGTTCAAAATAAAACATGAAACTGCTACATAATAGCCCACATACACACACAAATATTGAAAAAAATGTACGATTATGATAATCCTCTTTGATAAAATTGTGTGGCCCTTAAAAGGGCCTTTGGTTTTTCTTTTGTGTAGATGTTTGCTTTACGTACGATTTCTTATTCAAAGTCACTTGCACGAATTTCTGCCTTGATCATACTCAAAATAATTTGTAGATCTATTGCTTGTAAAAAAGCATCCGTTACAAACGATAGCAAGTTTCTTCTTTTTAGGGATTCGAGATATTTTTCCGCTATTTTACTACATTCTATTCCTAAAAGGGCTGTGCAGAAATGTTCGTCATCACAATACACTTCAGATAAATCTAAAGACTTTGATCTAGATGTTTCTTTCAAATACTCAAGTACTGCGTTTGTAAGAACCATTTTCAGTTCGTTAATCAGCATTTCACTTTGCTCTGGTGATGTGAAATTGCTAGTCAGGGTTTGTCCATTCGATTGTATCTCTTGCTTGAATATAGTATGAAAAGGTATATTTCGGTAAAATTCTATTACCACCTGATGCCATACACTGGAAGAAATATGAAGTAATTCTTTCCACAGATTTTCAGAGAGAAGAATATTTGATTTGTACATTTTCGCAGCCTTCCAATTATAAATTTCTTTACTGATACTGATTTCATGAGTTTGTGGCATAACTTTTACCTTCAGAAACCTCGAGAATGAAAAAATTAGGAGCCGATGTTCCATAGGCTAGATGACGTGATATAGTTTCCTTCTCATCCATCATTTCACGCCATTGATCTAAAGACATACAAATACCAGATTTGCTTGGATAGCATTGCTTGCCATAGCATTGAAATTCTCTGATGTGCACGCCGACTTGATGAGCACATGAAGATACGTAAACGAAGATATTATCTCTTAGATGGAAACAATTTTCTGGCAAATTATTCATATACAGCATCATCGAAGAACTTCCAATAGATTTTACAGCTGCCATGATAACAAAATATTGAACAAAACAGGAATTCCAGGAAGGCTAGAAAGCTCTGCATCGAGCGAAGACAAATACTGAAAATGAAGTGATTCCCTGTAGTACTCATGCTCGAAAACAAAACAGCCAATCAAATGAAAGAAATGGATCAGGTGACTACCCTCGGGCACTATCCTGTGGTCGCTAGCAACGGATGAGAACAAAGCATAAGACGAGAGACGGTACAAACACGAACAACACCAGTTGCCACTTGTATGCAGCCTTAAGGAGAATGACGTCAACGCAGAAATACATGTATTACGTGCTCCGACCACGTCCATTACACCTACTACCTTGGTAATACTTTTGTCGCACAAAGCCAACATGTCGGAATATAAATCACACAAAGCCAACAAGTCGGAATATGAGTCACACAAAAGCCAACATGTCATAAAAAAGCAAACACGTGGTCACACGCTCATCATTGCCACCGGTCAATATACTATCTTCGTCAGCCGTTTCGCCGCACCCTTACGACTGCCCCCAACCCGGCAGCCGTAGGAGAGGGGTGGGGTACGTTGTTTCTCAATGAGCTCTCGTTTTATAAAATGACGGACACGTGGTCTCAAGCATGATCGAACTTAAACACGATCGTAACAGATCAAAAAATTTTAAGTTCTCAAAGCATAACGTAACGTTTAGAATAATTACGCACGAAAAACTAAATTTTGTCCCTCTACAGAAAATTAAAATATAATAACCCTACGAAAACTTGTTGCAATACAAAAAAATCTGAATTTTTGAAAACACGTTGCGCAGAATAAATAACGAAAATATTTAATATGTCCTCTTTTAGAAAGAAAATATAATAAACCCATTAAGAGAAAAATAAATCAAGTTCTTCATTTTACAAGATAAAAACATGAACAAAAATACGGTAAAAAAATCTCAATTACTAAAAACAACATGCTACGTAGAAAAAGTTATGAAAAAAATTTCATAGGTCGTCTGACTGATTAAATTTAATTACAAGAAACCCCTACAGAAAAAATAATTCTAAACGTGAAAAATAAAGTCCTTCATTTTATAAGAAAATGTATGAACCAGATTAAACGCGTATGAATCACGTCGGGGGAAAAAAGTTTAAACAACGCCTTACATTTGAAAAAGAAAAAGAGTATGTTTAGGATTATGAAGAACAATACGTCATGAAAAAAATATTTAATAAGCTCATACGCTCTCCTCCCTGCATTCAATCTAAAGAGGGCCAACAGGGAATCCTTCAGGCAGTCTTCCTCCATTACGCGAATCATATGTGTTAATCTCTTTGACTTACCCAAGCAATGTCTCGGTAGTCACATCGGTAGAGCTTCAGGCCACAATGTAAACGGCCCAAGTTCGAACCCAACCAGTTCCAAACCCTGTCTTCGCTTTTTTCCGAACATAAATCCGTGGTTTCAAAAAATTTCCCCAGTCCACTTACAATAAAATTTCCCACCACCACCCTAAAAACAGTTATAAAATAAAAATTGCGGAGAAATTTCCCAGAATTAAAATTGGCTTCGTCCACATCGACGATAAAAAATAATCACCATTTGAAATTAATTTCAAAAAGTGCCGACAGATGGCGCTGCACATTTTCGCGAACCACCACCAGAGGGCGCTGCCATCGTATTTCTCCCTCGCGCCGAGAGGAGACCGGATGGACCCGCCCACCCGTCACGTGACCGGAAGTGTTGCCACCGAAAAGGGTTATCAAGCGCGGTCTTATACTACTAACCGTACATAAACTACTGGCGTACAATATATATCATGATCATCATTCTCAACCATTATCAATCCACTGCTGGACGAAGGTCTCCCAAGTTTCCTCCACGACGGTCTGTCTTGTGCCAGTCTCCTCCATTCACTCCCGCATACTTTCGAATTTCATCCACCTATCTCCCATGTGGTTTTCTTCTGGGTCTTTTCCTGTCCCTTAGAATCCAATCTAAAATTTCGGCTGTCCATCGATGGTCTGTCCTTCTGGCAGTATGTCCAGCCCATTGCCATTTCAGGGATTTAACTCTGATCATGATGTCTTCCACTCTTGTCACTTTTCTGATTTACGAGTTCCTCTTCTTATCTCTCCGGGTTACACCAAGCATGCACCTCTCCATGCCACTTTGATTTGTCTGCAGCCTTTGTATGGCTCTTTTAGTTAAGGTCCACGTCTCTGCACCATACGTAAGCACTGGAAGGATGCATTGATCAAACACTTTTCTTTTAAGACATAATGGCATATTGCTCTTCAAAATTATGCTGTTTCTTCCAAAAGCTCTCCAGGCAATTTTTGTACGCCGATTAATTTCTTCATCAAAGTGACCCTCACTTGATACCTGTTGTCCAAGATAAACGTACGTGTCTGTTATCTCCAGCATATCTCCATCAATCGATAAATCTTCATTTCTTGTAAAAGCATTGAACATCACTTTAGTCTTCTGAAAGTTCATTTTTAATCCCACTTGTTTACTCTTGTCAGCAAGTTCCTGGATCATACTCTGCAGCTCTGATGGGGTAGTTGCAAAAATGACTACATCATCAGCAAAACGAAGTTGGGTTAGATAATCTGCATTAATCTTTATCCCTTTGTTTTCCCAGTTCAGTGATTGAAAGACATTTTGCAATGTGGCATTAAAGAGCTTCGGAGATATGATGTCCCCTTGTCTCACTCCCTTTCCAATTTTTATGTGTGTTGTATTTTCAAACAGCCGAATCTTTGCACTTGCATTTTCATAGATGTTATTAATAATATTAATGTATGTATCTTCAATACCTCAGGATATCATAGCCATTGTAACTGCTGATGCTTTCAAAGAAACAAAGGCTTTTTCATAATCGATAAAAGCCATGCACAATGGAAGTTCATATTCCCTCGCTCTTTCAATTAGTTCTCTCAATATGTGGATATGATCTATTGTTCCGTAGCCACTCTTGAATCCAGCTTGTTCTCTCGGTTGAGCCATATCCAGTGTTACCTTCAAACGGAGTGAAAGAACTTTAGTGAAGATTTTATAAACCACTGATAGGAGGCTGTTAGGTCTGTAGTTTCTGAAATCTTCAAGGTCACCTTTTTATGTAGCAGGATCATTGAATATTTTTTGTGTAAATATATATATGTGTGTGTGCTATATATATATAAAATATATAATTAGACTAAATCCAATACACGAACAAAAAATCTCTAGCACAGCAACCAGAGACATGAAGGAAGCATATTATCCACTGACATGCGCAAAATCTGCATGGACATCCAAACGTCTGTGCTATTCGTGCCAACTAAATACACCAAAATAACTGAATGCTGTCTAGATACGGTACCAAACAATGGAAATAATTTCAGATTAAAAGATAAACTTTTATTTACAACTTAAAACCATATATACATGAGAGATCTTTCAGACCCACTATGGGTCCATCATCAGGCACCGCAGAGGGGTGGTTCCGGGATTATAAAGTCGGAAAAAACAACCAACAATGCCTTGGCATGGAGGTGCCGCTTAAGCCCAAGCATGCGCACTTGTTAAATATATAAATATGCAAATATTATAAAAGTACAAGAAACGCGATTACGGATTACGATGATATATACAATGATGTAAAATAAAATGTCTCCATGATGAGGGTAGTGTCGACGGCATGTCGTCATTACAACACTGGTTAGCAAATAGAGTTATGTACATGCTTTCAGTGAATAATAAGCTGGTCTTAGTTGCAGGTGCTGCTAAGATCTCGGTGCTGTTCCAGTCCAGAGTATGTTGGCCTTGTTTAACTAGTCGGGATAAGGCAGTGGTACCCGATCCAGTCCGGACATTGTACATGTGTTCAGAAATACGGGTAGCAACAGTCCGAATCGTGGATCCTACGCAATTGGTGTCCTGTATACAGCACACATAAAAGTAGGAAAGGGAGTGAGACAAGGTGACACCATATCTCCGAAGCTCTTTAATACCACATTGGAAAATGTCTTTCAATCACTGAACTGGGAAAACAAAGGGATAAAGATTAATGAAGATTATCTAACTCACCTTCGTTTTGCTGATGGCGTAGTCATTTTTGCAACTACCCCATCAGAGCTGCAGAGTATGATCCAGGAACTTGCTGACAAGAATAAACAAGTGGGATTAAAAATGAACTTTCAGAAGACAAAACTGATGTTCAATGCTTTTACAAAAAATGAAGATTTATCGATTGATGGAGAAAAGCTGGAGATAACAGACACGTACGTTTATCTTGGACAGCAGATATCAAGTGAGGGTCACATTGATGAAGAAATTAATCGGCGTACAAAACTTGCCTGGAGAGCTTTTGGAAGAAACAGCATAATTTTCAAGAGCAATATGCTATTATGTCTTAAAAGAAAAGTGTTTGATCAATGCATCCTTCCAGTGCTTACGTATGATGCAGAGACGTGGACCTTAACTAAAAGAGACATACAAAGGCTGCAGACAACTCAAAGCAGCATGGAGAGGGGCATGCTTGGTGTAACCAGGAGAGATAAGAAGAGGAACTCGTGGATCAGAAAAATGACAAGAGTGGAAGACATCATGATCAGAGTTAAATCCCTGAAATTGTAATGGGTTGGACATACTGCCAGAAGTACAGACCATCGATGGACAGCCGAAATTTTAGATTGGATTCTAAGGGACATGAAAAGACACAGAAGAAGACCACATGGGAGATGGGTGGATGAAATTCGAAAGTATGCGGGAGTGACATGGAGGAGACTGGCACAAGACAGACCGTTGTGGAGGAAACTTGGGGAGACCTTCGTCCAGCAGTGGATTGATAATGGTTGACAATGATGATGTTGATTTCATGCTCACTAGCTTTTAATGGAATAGAATAGACACCGTGCCTTTGGAACGTATTAACCTTGTGCCGATCCCTCCTAATCAAGGAGAATAATTTATGCGTCTGTATGCCAAAGCCTATGTTCTGCCTGTGGCAAGCCTTTTTTTAAATGTATATAAGGAACATAGTCGATAGAACCGACTTTTTTTAACCGTTTCCTCATTTCCTCATAAAGAGGTGTAGGTGGATCGTTGGCATCTACGAAGTTGCCTTACCACAAAATCCTGCGGGTAGCAGAACCGGGAGGCCAAATCAAAAATAAATCGAATCTCTTTATTGCGATTTCGAGCAGAAGAAGAGTGTGAGTACGCCCTGCGAAACAGAAAAGACAATGCTGCAGTCTTATGTTGATATGAACTGGCTAAGGTAAATGGAATCAATGTAGAGGGTGCAGAAGGTTTTCGGTAGACGGTGAATGAAAAGGAACGGTTGGAGGTGTTACGAGTTAAACAGATATCCAGAAAAGGTATAACGATCCCTGAGTCTCAAGTTTAATTGTAAATTTAATGGTGGGGAAAGGAGTGGGAAGTAAATCAGCAAAACCCTGGAGGGCAGGAACTGAGTGAGGCTAAACCCCTAGCACATCATCGACATACCTTAAAAATAAGAGTGGCTTTAAAGGGCACTGCTCAATCGCTTGGTTTTCCAGTTGCTGTAAGGCTATTTCGACTAACAAGCATTTTATTTTACATCATTGTATATATCATCGTAATCCGTAATCGTGTTTCTTGTACTTTTAGAATATTTGCATATTTATATATTTAACTAGTGCGCATGCGTGGGCTTGAGCGGCGCCTCCATGCTAATGCATTGTGATCAAGTATTTGTCATTTTCTTGTAGGACTTCCGTCCACAGTGAGTTAATTTTAGGTCCCAGCCACCTACAGCGAGATCGTCTTTTGGGCAGGACACAGAAACGGAAGGAATGAGAGCAAGTCTAGCGACTTTGACAGAACAGTTTGTAGTGAGATTCCAGTACAGTAGATGACGCCACCGTACAAGTACGATGTTGCACATAGACGGGTTAGAGAATTTCAGGGGGGGGTGTAAGAAACGATACCCATTTATCAGAACATGATCATATGTAAAGGATTTTAGGAAGGGAGTGTCTGACCCCAGGACTTTAGCAACCCTAGAAATAGGAAACTAGGCTCACCAAATTACCAGGCCATGAAACGAACGGTCATGTGACCAAAGTCCAGATCCGTCGGATTCATTCCGTCTACACAGTATTTGTCATTTTCTTGAACTTCCGTTCACAGTGAGTAGAGTTCAGGTCCCAGCCACCTACAGCGAGATCGCCTTTTGGGCAGGACACAGAAACGTAAAGAATGAGAGCAAGTCTAGCGACTTTGATAGAACAGTTTGTAGTAAGATTCCAGTACAGTAGATGACGCCACCGTACAAGTACGATGTTGCACATAGAGGGGTTAGAGAATTTCAGGGGGGGGGTGTAAGAAACGATACCCATTTATCCGAACATGATCATATGTAAAGGATTTTAGGAAGGGAGTGTCTGACCCCAGGTCTTTAGCGACCCTAGAAATAGGAAACTAGGCTCACCATATTACCAGGCCATGGAAACGAACGGTCATGTGACCAAAGTCCGGATCCGTCGGATTCATTCCGTCTACACAGTATTTGTCATTTTCATGTAGGACTTCCGTCCACAGGGAGTAGAGTTTAGGTCCCAGCTACCTACAGCGAGATCGCCTTTTGGGCAGGACACAGAAACGGAAGAAATGAGAGCAAGTCTAGCTACTTTGACAGAACAGTTTGTAGTGAGATTAGAGTGCAGTAGATGGCGCCACCGTACAAGTACGATGTTCCACATAGATGGGTGAGAGAATTTCAGGGGGGACATAGGAAAGGATACCCATTTAACCAGTGGGCCCAGCCTGGGGACCGTCACTTAACGTGCTCGTCCGATGCACGGCGGATATTCAGCGATTGTTAGTAAATCACACCATCTCCGAAAGATCAGCCCATGCTCGAACCTTAGGACCTTGCATCGATAGTCTGAATCACTAACCACTAAGCCATCCGCGGCTCCCAATGCATTGTGGGTTGTCTTTCCGACTTTATAAACCTGGAACCACCCCTCTGCGGTTCCTGATGATGGACCGATAGAGGGTCTGAAAGATCTCGCATGTATACATGGTTTTAAGTTATAAATAAAAGTTCATCTTTTAATCTGCAATTATCTCCATTGTTTGGTACCGTGTCTAGACAGCATTCAGTTATTTTGGTGGCTGCATGGACAATTGAAAATATATATATAAAGTAGATATTCACATTATTGTAAATCATTATAATGAAAATCCCACAGAACAGAACAAGAAGCCTGGAAAGGCATGTGCACTATAGCTGCAGAATGCTCAATCCAAGATGAAATAAATAAGTAAATAATACAGTAAGTAGGAGGAATGAAATATAGGGCCAATCTCTTCAGGGGAACACTGGCCCTGGTGACCCTTCGATACGGGTATAGGCAAAATGTTAAAAGCCACCCGTGTGTTCCCGAAGTCACCAAAATATTGATATATAACCAAGCTCAACAATCAAGCCAAGAAATTACAAAACATCAAGCAAACAACAAAATTCGCCAATATCATTTTAAATCAAATCAGAGATATACCAAAGCAATAGAACACCATTCTAGACATTTAGACACTACATATCCAACCAAGTCAATATCAGTTATTGGAGTGTACGTATTAGACTTTTGTGCAGTAAGTATAGATGTAACAGAAGATAGCAAAGATAGGTACACTATGTCCTCAGAGTCGTCTTTGATGCATTTTCGTCCTATTGTTTCCTTATTGTCACTATTGTTATTCTTATTGGCTTTGAATCTTGTACTTATACATCTTGCAAATATCACGTCGCTTGAAATATCTGTAAATATTTATCATTTGTTGCACATGCTCCAGCCATGACCTGTTCTATTCATTGTTGTACCACCTTGTATATATTGTACATACGCTTCGCGTACATATTACGATCTCATTGTACATATTACATCTTTTGCATTTGTCATTTTCTTGTAGGACTTCCGTCCACAGTGAGTAGAGTTTAGGTCCCAGCCACCTACAGCGAGATCGCCTTTTGGGCAGGACACAGAAACGGAAGGAATGAGAGCAAGTCTAGCGACTTTGACAGAACAGTTTGTAGTGAGCTTAGAGTGTAGTAGATGGCGCCACCATACAAGTACGATGTTGCACACAGATGGGTGAGAGAATTTCAGGGGGGGCATAGGGAAGGATACCCATTTAACCATTGGGGGCCGTCACTTAACGTGCTCGTCCGATGCACGGCGGATATTTTTTTTTTTTTTTTTTTTTTTTGAGATTTAACGACCACCGTGAGCAACTCAATGGGCTATAAGCAGTCGCCCGTCCCTAATTTAGAGTCACTGGTTCCAGGGAAGGGAGAGAGCCAGTGCCGTAAGACAAACACGACATCCATGCCTCGCCGGGATTCGAACCCGGACCCCTTCCGACGAATGATCAGAGGCCAACGCCTTAGACCACTGCGCCACCGGGGCGGCGGCGGATATTCAGCGATTGTTAGTAAATCACATCATCTCTGAAAGATCAGCCCAGACTCGAACCTTAGGACCTTGCAATGATAGTCTGACTCGCTAACCACTAAGCCATCCGCGGTTCTATTACATCTTTTGTCTACTTTTCGGGCACTATATTGTCCGCGCCCTATGTATCCATATTCCCTTCATTTGCTCTGAATAGAAAGATTATGAAAACATGTCCGCGCAGGTCAGTTGGGACTGTAGGGATGGGCTTAAGAGTGACTTTTCGGTAACGTTCGAACCGTGAAGTTCCAAAAAAGTAACCGTGATAAGTAACGGTGACAAAGCCACTGTTTGTGACAAAAACGAACACCTGTATCTGTATGCTCAAATTAGTCACGTGGCGAAATCACAATCCACAGGAACCTTTCATTAATCGTTACTCGGCAGTTGGCACTTCACTTCGCAGTTCTCGTTCTGAATTCTCAAGAATATTCGTGTTCGTGTTATTTCCTAGTTTTCCATTGACAGGCTAATCAGGCACTTGTATTCTTAGTTACTTTTCATAGGCATTTTAGTTAGTTTTCACGGGTATTTTAGTTTCTTTTCATAGGAAAGTAACGGAGAAAAATTAAATATGAAATCTTTCAACTCCCGAAGAGCAGATAGTAATCAAGCTCCTATATATGTAACATTTTCAAGTGGAAGATAAATGAATTATTATTTATAATTCACTTATTCGGTCTGTTGGTCTGTAGATAGACCTAAACACAAAAAAAAAGATTTTTATTCGGATATATTTTTAGCCAATAATTGCATTTTTCTGAAATTTTGTGCTCCAGCCCTAAAATAAAATTCTTGGTGCTCTAGAACTTCATTGAACGGTAGTTTGGGTGCAAAATAGCATATATAAATGTCACTTAAAATAAAAATTAAAAAAAACCAACACCGTCAGATAAATAGCTTTAGAAGTGAGATTACTGAGTGAAAAGGCTTGGAAATAGCTACACTGAAGTGCTAGAAAAACTGGTACAGACGAGCTTATGCAAAATACACAGCAACGTCACCTATGCGCGTACTCGGATGCGTCCGCCAGTGCGTATATAAAGCGATAGACATCCTTGCCAGCTGTCAGAGCTGCTTTCGGCATGAGAATGGCAAGTAATAACGATTTAAGCGATTTTCAACGCGGTGTCATAGTTGGCGCTCGTGAGATGGGCCATTGTATTTCGGAGGTAGAAACGAAGTTCGGATTTTCACGGACGACCATTGCAAGGGTGAACCGCAACTACAAGAATTCCGGCTAAACCTCTAACCTACGATAGCAGTGTGGTCGTAAAAAGACATTGGGTGAACGTGACCATCGTCGGCTCTCAAGAATCGTTTCACGCGATAGGCGTGCAACACTCTCGCAGTTATCATCGGAATTCAATGCTGGAGCCTCAACAAGCATCAGCGTCCGGACTGTGCAACGTACCCTGCACGATATGGGCTTTGGGAGCCGCCACCCAACTCGAGTCCCCTTGATGGGTGCACGACACAGAGCTATGCGCCTCGCTTGGGCACGGCAGCACCGCCAATGGACACTTGATGACTGGAAACAAGTAGCCTGGTCTGACGAGTCGCGTTTTCAACTGTATCGGGCAGATGGATGGATTCCTGTGTGGCGCAAACCCCATGAAGCCATGGATCCCGCCTGCCAACAGGGAACTGGTGGGGAATCCGTAATGGTATGAGGTATGTTTAGCTGGACTTCACTGGGACCCCTGGTATGTCTACAAACGTCTGTGAACGGCCAACGCCATGTGTGCATCCTTTCTAACGAGGTACACTGGTTCATGTCCTGCATTCATGCTGATGGGTTGGGCCTGTTCCAACAGGGCAATGCACCTCCACACAAGTGTCGGGACGCCACATTATGGTTAGAGGAGCATTCATCTGAGTTTGGGGTGTTGCGATTCCCCCCAAGTCCTCAGATCTGAACGTGATAGAACACATTTGGGATGCCATGCAACGCGCTATCGAACACAGGAATCCGAGACCTCGGAATTCACCCGAATTGTGGAACGCTCTGCAGGAAGTATGGTGTGCATTGCCTACAGCATATATCCAGAAGCTTGTGGAGTCCATGCCCCGTCGTATTTCTGTAGTCCTGCGCTCCCGTGGGGGACCTACCAAGTATTAGACTGGTGTACCAGTTTTTCTGGCACTTCAGTGTATATTTAATATCCAGTGATTTTGGAGCGGTTAACGAAAGTAGCTTGATTTGGGAACGCTTGATTTGCAACGTACCTGTCGTTCCCCGAAAGTAGCGTGAATTTGGAACAATTCAAGAACCAAAGTGTTCTCGTGATTTTGGAACGGTGATTTTTGCCGCTGATCACAAACCGTGACAGTGACATTTTAGTAGCGTTATGAAGTAACCGTGATGTGATTTTGTACCCACCTCTGTGCGTAACAGGGTTCGCTCTACTGTTATCGGGGTCACGTACCTGGGTGCCCCAGCGCTCATTTGCGTGGTCAATTGCTGCGCTGTTGCACGTCGATTGCCCTTTACCAGTCGACGGAGGCGACGTTCTCCTCTGGGGACAGTGGCCTTTGGGGCTCTACAGTTATAACGTCATGAGGTACTCGGTGTGCCAGTGGTCCATTCTTGTTACACCCTTACTACAGCACCTTGCGAACAGCCCACGAAAGTCTGCTGTTTTTGAGATGCTTCCACCCTTGGCGCCGTAGCCGATGATCATTCCTTTTTGAATGTCCGTCAAATCACAACCTCTGGCCATTGTGCTCGCGTGATCCACTATCGCTCATCTGTCCTGGCCGGCCGCTGATATCTCCGTGTGGTCGACCTTGTCACGTGCACTCTGTGACGCAACTGGGCGGGTACACAGTGATTCCGGGGGTGGTCCACTGGTCGAAGTGGCACAGAGCTACTGCCGGTATGGTGTCGACCATAGATTCTTTTTTTTTTTTTTTTTTTTTTTTTTTTGAAGGTTTAACGACCACCGTGAGCAACTCAATGGGCTATAAGCAGTCGCCCGTCCCTAATTTAGGGTCACTCGAAACTAATACGAATAGAAAAACCATACTGCATCACTTAGGGTAGTTTACAAACGCAAACAAGACTATGCAGTTAAATCCGGAATAGCTGTTTTAGTTTTGGAGTTATTGTCGATGGTGTCATTTTGGCAAATTTTTAGCGTTTTTGAGCGTGCCAAATGGCTACAAAATCCTATAGTCTCAATTATCTCCGAAACTAATACGAATAGAAAAATGATACTGCATTACTTAGGGTAGTTTATAAACGCAAACAAGACTATGCAGTTAAATCCGGAATAGCTGTTTTAGTTTTGGAGTTATTGTCGATGGTATTTTTTTGGCAAATTTTTAGCGTTTTTCACCGTGCCAAATGGATACGAAATCCTATAGTCTCAATTATCTCCCAAACTAATACGAATAGAATAACCATACTGCATCACTTAGGGTAGTTTATAAACGCAAACAAGACTATATGCAGTTAAATCCGGAAAAGCTGTTTTAGTTTTGGAGTTATTGTCGATGGTGTCATTTTGGCAAATTTTTAGCGTTTTTGAGCGTGCCAAATGGCTACAAAATCCTATAGTCTTATGAACTAGTAGTGAAATTCAAAATGGGAAAATTTTAATGAATTTTTACGTCCGATCATTTGCAAAAATAATTTTTTCAAAATCTGTGAAAACCAAATTTTTTTTTGGCCTTTAGCAGGAAATTAACGAAGTAATTGGAAAATTTAAATATTTGAGAAGGAACAGTTAAGTCTAATCTGAGAGGCTCAAAAATAATATTTTCTCTTAAGTTGAATAATTCCTTCACAACAGAGCTTTAATTCTTGAATTTTCGACTAGACAGCCCTTAGCGGTATTTAAAGTGCCGAACTTCCTTAGATTTCCTATTAGCCGCAAAAATTTTTTTTTGAAATATCTCTAAAAACAAAAAGTTCGATGTGCACGGGCAGACAAAGGGATTACACTAGCACTGTTTCTTACAAAACGTTCTAATAATTGGAAGAAAGAATGGAATTTCAAAAAAGCGTAAAAACGTTTTTCTCGACTTCACATTTTTTCTTTTTTTTTTTTCTTCTTCTTTTTTTTTTTTTTTTTTGCTAATCTGACGGATGAAAATTTCTGAGGCAATCAGAAGGCGAAGAGAGCCCCTTGTATCTTTTAGCGCCTAGGGCTCCTCTGAAAGATCTAAAGTCGCCTCTGCGAAAGTGTAATTGTTCCTACTACGGCAGTGAAACCTGGGTATTGCAGAAGAAACATAGGAGTCGTTTGGGTGCTGGGGAGATATGTTACTGATTGGGGGTTTGTGGCAAAACACCCTCTGGTCATGTGAAGAATGAAGATGTGTTGCAGATGTTTAATGTGAGGCAAAATGTTGTTAGTAAGGTGAACACTAATATTCTGATCATGTGAGGAATGAAGATGTGTTGATGATGTTTAATGTGAGGCAAAATGTTGTTAGTAACGTGGACACTAATATTCTGATCATGTGAGGAATGAAGATGTGTTGCTGATGTTTAATGTGAGGCTAAATGTTGTTAGTAAGGTGGACACTAATATTCTGATCATGTGAGGAATGTAGATGTGTTGCTGATGTTTAATGTGAGGCTAAATGTTGTTAGTAAGGTGGACACTAATATTCTGATCATGTGAGGAATGAAGATGTGTTGATGATGTTTAATGTGAGGCAAAGTGTTGTTAGTAAGGTGGACACTAATATTCTGATCATGTGAGGAATGAAGATGTGTTGATGATGTTTAATGTGAGGCAAAATGTTGTTAGTAAGGTGGGCACTAATATTCTGATCATGTGAGGAATGAAGATGTGTTGATGATGTTTAATGTGAGGCAAAATGTTGTTAGTAAGGTGGACACTAATATTCTGATCATGTGAGGAATGAAGATGTGTTGCTGATGTTTAATGTGAGGCAAAATGTTGTTAGTAAGGTGGACACTAATATTCTGATCATGTGAGGAATGAAGATGTGTTGATGATGTTTAATGTGAGGCAAAATGTTGTAGTAAGGTGGACACTAATATTCTGATCATGTGAGGAATGAAGATGTGTTGATGATGTTTAATGTGAGGCAAAATGTTGTTAGTAAGGTGGACACTAATATTCTGATCATGTGAGGAATGAAGATGTGTTGCTGATGTTTAATGTGAGGCAAAATGTTGTTAGTAAGGTGGACACTAATATTCTGATCATGTGAGGAATGAAGATGTGTTGATGATGTTTAATGTGAGGCAAAATGTTGTTAGTAAGGTGGACACTAATATTCTGATCATGTGAGGAATGAAGATGTGTTGCTGATGTTTAATGTGAGGCAAAATGTTGTTAGTAAGGTGGACACTAATATTCTGATCATGTGAGGAATGAAGATGTGTTGATGATGTTTAATGTGAGGCAAAATGTTGTTAGTAAGGTGGACACTAATATTCTGATCATGTGAGGAATGAAGATGTGTTGCTGATGTTTAATGTGAGGCAAAATGTTGTTAGTAAGGTGGACACTAATATTCTGATCATGTGAGGAATGAAGATGTGTTGATGATGTTTAATGTGAGGCAAAATGTTGTTAGTAAGGTGGACACTAATATTCTGATCATGTGAGGAATGAAGATGTGTTGCTGATGTTTAATGTGAGGCAAAATGTTGTTAGTAAGGTGGACACTAATATTCTGATCATGTGAGGAATGAAGATGTGTTGATGATGTTTAATGTGAGGCAAAATGTTGTTAGTAAGGTGGACACTAATATTCTGATCATGTGAGGAATGAAGATGTGTTGATGATGTTTAATGTGAGGCAAAATGTTGTTAGTAAGGTGAACACTAATATTCTGATCATGTGAGGAATGAAGATGTGTTGCTGATGTTTAATGTGAGGCAAAATGTTGTTAGTAAGGTGGACACTAATATTCTGATCATGTGAGGAATGAAGATGTGTTGATGATGTTTAATGTGAGGCAAAATGTTGTTAGTAAGGTGGACACTAATATTCTGATCATGTGAGGAATGAAGATGTGTTGCTGATGTTTAATGTGAGGCTAAATGTTGTTAGTAAGGTGGACACTAATATTCTGATCATGTGAGGAATGTAGATGTGTTGCTGATGTTTAATGTGAGGCTAAATGTTGTTAGTAAGGTGGACACTAATATTCTGATCATGTGAGGAATGAAGATGTGTTGCTGATGTTTAATGTGAGGCAAAGTGTTGTTAGTAAGGTGGACACTAATATTCTGATCATGTGAGGAATGAAGATGTGTTGATGATGTTTAATGTGAGGCAAAATGTTGTTAGTAAGGTGGACACTAATATTCTGATCATGTGAGGAATGAAGATGTGTTGATGATGTTTAATGTGAGGCAAAATGTTGTTAGTAAGGTGGGCACTAATATTCTGATCATGTGAGGAATGAAGATGTGTTGATGATGTTTAATGTGAGGCAAAATGTTGTTAGTAAGGTGGACACTAATATTCTGATCATGTGAGGAATGAAGATGTGTTGCTGATGTTTAATGTGAGGCAAAATGTTGTTAGTAAGGTGGACACTAATATTCTGATCATGTGAGGAATGAAGATGTGTTGATGATGTTTAATGTGAGGCAAAATGTTGTAGTAAGGTGGACACTAATATTCTGATCATGTGAGGAATGAAGATGTGTTGATGATGTTTAATGTGAGGCAAAATGTTGTTAGTAAGGTGGACACTAATATTCTGATCATGTGAGGAATGAAGATGTGTTGCTGATGTTTAATGTGAGGCAAAATGTTGTTAGTAAGGTGGACACTAATATTCTGATCATGTGAGGAATGAAGATGTGTTGATGATGTTTAATGTGAGGCAAAATGTTGTTAGTAAGGTGGACACTAATATTCTGATCATGTGAGGAATGAAGATGTGTTGCTGATGTTTAATGTGAGGCAAAATGTTGTTAGTAAGGTGGACACTAATATTCTGATCATGTGAGGAATGAAGATGTGTTGATGATGTTTAATGTGAGGCAAAATGTTGTTAGTAAGGTGGACACTAATATTCTGATCATGTGAGGAATGAAGATGTGTTGCTGATGTTTAATGTGAGGCAAAATGTTGTTAGTAAGGTGGACACTAATATTCTGATCATGTGAGGAATGAAGATGTGTTGATGATGTTTAATGTGAGGCAAAATGTTGTTAGTAAGGTGGACACTAATATTCTGATCATGTGAGGAATGAAGATGTGTTGCTGATGTTTAATGTGAGGCTAAATGTTGTTAGTAAGGTGGACACTAATATTCTGATCATGTGAGGAATGTAGATGTGTTGCTGATGTTTAATGTGAGGCTAAATGTTGTTAGTAAGGTGGACACTAATATTCTGATCATGTGAGGAATGAAGATGTGTTGCTGATGTTTAATGTGAGGCAAAGTGTTGTTAGTAAGGTGGACACTAATATTCTGATCATGTGAGGAATGAAGATGTGTTGATGATGTTTAATGTGAGGCAAAATGTTGTTAGTAAGGTGGACACTAATATTCTGATCATGTGAGGAATGAAGATGTGTTGATGATGTTTAATGTGAGGCAAAATGTTGTTAGTAAGGTGGGCACTAATATTCTGATCATGTGAGGAATGAAGATGTGTTGATGATGTTTAATGTGAGGCAAAATGTTGTTAGTAAGGTGGACACTAATATTCTGATCATGTGAGGAATGAAGATGTGTTGCTGATGTTTAATGTGAGGCAAAATGTTGTTAGTAAGGTGGACACTAATATTCTGATCATGTGAGGAATGAAGATGTGTTGATGATGTTTAATGTGAGGCAAAATGTTGTAGTAAGGTGGACACTAATATTCTGATCATGTGAGGAATGAAGATGTGTTGATGATGTTTAATGTGAGGCAAAATGTTGTTAGTAAGGTGGACACTAATATTCTGATCATGTGAGGAATGAAGATGTGTTGCTGATGTTTAATGTGAGGCAAAATGTTGTTAGTAAGGTGGACACTAATATTCTGATCATGTGAGGAATGAAGATGTGTTGATGATGTTTAATGTGAGGCAAAATGTTGTTAGTAAGGTGGACACTAATATTCTGATCATGTGAGGAATGAAGATGTGTTGCTGATGTTTAATGTGAGGCAAAATGTTGTTAGTAAGGTGGACACTAATATTCTGATCATGTGAGGAATGAAGATGTGTTGATGATGTTTAATGTGAGGCAAAATGTTGTTAGTAAGGTGGACACTAATATTCTGATCATGTGAGGAATGAAGATGTGTTGCTGATGTTTAATGTGAGGCAAAATGTTGTTAGTAAGGTGGACACTAATATTCTGATCATGTGAGGAATGAAGATGTGTTGATGATGTTTAATGTGAGGCAAAATGTTGTTAGTAAGGTGGACACTAATATTCTGATCATGTGAGGAATGAAGATGTGTTGCTGATGTTTAATGTGAGGCAAAATGTTGTTAGTAAGGTGGACACTAATATTCTGATCATGTGAGGAATGAAGATGTGTTGATGATGTTTAATGTGAGGCAAAATGTTGTTAGTAAGGTGGACACTAATATTCTGATCATGTGAGGAATGAAGATGTGTTGATGATGTTTAATGTGAGGCAAAATGTTGTTAGTAAGGTGAACACTAATATTCTGATCATGTGAGGAATGAAGATGTGTTGCTGATGTTTAATGTGAGGCAAAATGTTGTTAGTAAGGTGGACACTAATATTCTGATCATGTGAGGAATGAAGATGTGTTGATGATGTTTAATGTGAGGCAAAATGTTGTTAGTAAGGTGGACACTAATATTCTGATCATGTGAGGAATGAAGATGTGTTGATGATGTTTAATGTGAGGCAAAATGTTGTTAGTAAGGTGGACACTAATATTCTGATCATGTGAGGAATGAAGATGTGTTGCTGATGTTTAATGTGAGGCAAAATGTTGTTAGTAAGGTGGACACTAATATTCTGATCATGTGAGGAATGAAGATGTGTTGATGATGTTTAATGTGAGGCAAAATGTTGTTAGTAAGGTGGACACTAATATTCTGATCATGTGAGGAATGAAGATGTGTTGCTGATGTTTAATGTGAGGCAAAATGTTGTTAGTAAGGTGGACACTAATATTCTGATCATGTGAGGAATGAAGATGTGTTGATGATGTTTAATGTGAGGCAAAATGTTGTTAGTAAGGTGGACACTAATATTCTGATCATGTGAGGAATGAAGATGTGTTGATGATGTTTAATGTGAGGCAAAATGTTGTTAGTAAGGTGAACACTAATATTCTGATCATGTGAGGAATGAAGATGTGTTGCTGATGTTTAATGTGAGGCAAAATGTTGTTAGTAAGGTGGACACTAATATTCTGATCATGTGAGGAATGAAGATGTGTTGCAGATGTGTAATGTGAGGCAAAATGTTGTTAGTAAGGAGGAGACTAATATTCTTAGGTAGTTTAGCCATGTTGAAAAAATGATTGATGAGATGCTTACTAAGAGAATTTCTTCAGCCCAGAAAAGAAAGGCAGAGGAAGGCCAAGGAAATTGTGGGAGGACCAGATTCAGGAATGTCTGCTTGAGAAAAAGATTAACCTTACAAAAGGTCTTGCGTGCGACATGTGATGGATGAAAATGAAGCTCGAGATGTGTGCCAAGATCGTTGTATATGGAGGCATTCGATCCACCAACAGTAAATAAAATCTGTTTCCATCAGTTAAACGTTTGCTTGGCAGATAGTCTTTCTTTGAGGAGCTAACCTCTAAATCTCCTTGAACAGCTTAATGATATGTATGTACGTATGAATGACATATAAATTAAACAAGTTAGTAAAATCATGCAATGCATTGATTATAATACGATTTCCAGCATACCAGAAATCATTACTCAAGTCATTACTCAAGTTATGAGGATAATGGCTGTAGAATAAATCTCGCTCCCATGACCTGATCTTTGATCCCATTTCAATGATATTCAACAGAACCGGTAAAGTGTGTTTTCGGAACAACACGAAAAAGTTTTGTCGCAATTGAAGCATTTTTACGTAAGTTATAACGCCTAAGGGCGATGGAATGGATCACATTCCTATGTCCTGACCTTTGACCCCAATTCACTGATTTTCAATAGGGTTAGTCCCTAGGTGGTCCCCTACCACATACTAAAATTCCATTGCAATCGAACCATTTTTACACGAGTTATCGTGCGGACGGACAAAACTGGAGTAGTTACGCTTCTTCAACCTACGGTTGGAAAGCGTAAAAAATGAGCCGAATAAATAAAAAAGTAGCTCTAAACAATAATTAATCTATGGCGTATGTGAGGTAAACCATACTGTGTGTGTCATTAATGTCAATGTAGATTCCAGAACATTTTTTTTTCTCTTTCAAATGTTTCTGAGGTTCACCAGTAGTATATAGGGGGTACTATGGCACACCCCAAAATCACATAAAAACCTCAAAATCAGGCATTTTTTGATTTTTCAGACCTCAATAATCACGAACATTTTAAGGCTTTTTATGATCAAAATCACCATATTTTCATTAAAAATCAATGATTTTTGGGCATAAAATAGTCAAAAACATCAGATTTTTGAAAATTGAAGTTTTTACTCTGTTTTTTCATAAAAACAGACATCATAAAAACACGCATTTTTGATGATATTTGACGACTTTTTTGAACAATTGCAATCATTTTGAGCTTTGAATAGCTTCGAAAGTGATGAAATGATGGATTTAGTGATCAATAGAAAAGTTGTAAAACAAACTACTTTGCAAAGTCCTTTTTAAAAATGCATTAAAAAAAGGGGTACCCAAAATGGATACCCCTTATAGGAAGATTAAAAATTTAGGAAGATTAAAAAATATTTAAATTTTATGACATATCTTTGCAAGTAAATACACAACAAGTTTTTTATAGTTTACATTTATAAAATCATCAGAGAATTTTCTGTTGATAACAATATCACACCAGTTAATTTTATCTTTATATTTCATAATGAAATCTTCTGTTAATTCTTGGTTTCTTGTAACTTCTTTCCAATCAATAAAATCACTAAGAAAATCTATAGTTTCTTCACTTAATTTTTGTTTTATTGGAATTATTGACATGTCTAAGAATCGAAAGTTTTCTTTTATAAAATCATTACTTAATTTTTGATACATAGAAATTCTTCTCATATCTAATTTATCAATATTCATTAATATAAAACTCTCAGAAAGTGTTTGATATTGAGAAATCAAAGACCAGTTTAAATTATTGTTATTCATAAAATATTCAGAAAGAATCTGATATTGAGAAATTTTATCCCAGTTCACTTTATCATGAAATTCTGAAATAAAATCTTCAGATAATTTTTGATATTCTGATATTAAATCCCAATTTACTGCATCTTTTACACTTCTAATTATATCTTCTGAAAGTTCATTATCTTTAGAAAATGAATCCCAATTAATATTGTTCCTAATTAACCTATCCATTTATATAGAATGAATTTTTATAAATGGAATGTTATTTTTTCAATTTCTAAGTAAGGTTTAAAAATGTTTAATTCTAAATAAGACATGACTTGTATGCTTAATTCATCATTCTTTTTTCCTGATGCAAAGAGTATTAAAGGTTTATCTGTGTAGGCATCACCATTAAATAATATATTCTCCCCAAGTGTAATTAAAACTTCTGATTTCCCATTAGTATAATTAGGACGTAAATAAAATGTAATTTTCATATCCATATTTTCACTCAGTTTCATATTTCTGTCAAGGAGATTGCTACTAAATTTCATAAAAACGACTGTTTCCCAGTAACGCATAGCACCAAGAGTATTATATGCTTTTTTATCTTCTTGAATTGTTGCATAACATTTTTGATTATCCACGTAATTTTTATTAACTGCGTCATACATATCCTGAGGAGATGGAATATTCACTAGTCTTTTATTTTGAACATCAAACTTTTCATCTTTTAAAATTAAAACATTGTTTTCTAAATACCTCTTATTCACTGCATTCTTATCTGCTGTAGGATCAGCAACATTTCCTATTCTTTTACCTTTTGCATTAATTACATTCCCATCTTGAATATGTAAATATTTTTGATCCAAATTACTTAATTCACCTTTAAGTACAGCATCTAAATCTCTTATTCTTACAGCAGTTTCTTGAACAAAATCTGAAAAACTACCATTAATATTTTTTTCTATTTCACTTTTAACTTCCAGATTATTCTCTCTCATTTGTTTTAAAACATATTCTCTTGTAGTAACATCATGTTCATCTATAGGTTCTTTACAATTTTTTAAATTTTTTTCTTCCATATCATAATTACCATCATCTGTTAATTTAAATCCATTTCCAGGAGGTCCAGATGGTCCAATTCCAAATTCTTCATAAGACGAACCAAAAGGGTACCAATTCATTTATTTAATCAAAAGTTTTCAAAGTTTTAAATTCCTTATTAGCCATATTAAGTGATCCTCTTTTTGTTTCATTCACGATGAAATAAAATCTATATGGTTTACCTGGATTTGATCCTAATCTCCAGTTAAATTCTAGTCTTAAATTCGAAATATTAGTATACTCTGGATGATTAGATAAATTAAAATAAAAGATTGGATACAATCTCGCATAATTTACATAACTTATAAGACATCCACTTTCAGTATTATGAGTATTTAATCCAGCTGCTAATAATTCAGAATAACATCTATTATAATCTAACTGTCCATCTTTAAAATTCGTTTTATAAATTTCTTCTGGAACTTTTTTATTATTACATAATATCCAGCATTCAAGGAGATCTAAATTATCAAAAACCATATTGTTCTGATTTTGATTGCTTTCTTTTTCTACATACTGTGGAATGACAAGAACACTTAACACCTCATCAGATGTAGTTCTTATATGACATGCACCACTTGATGTTGTTTGCTGATTACTTTTCTCAATTGAAGCAGAACACCAAGTAATTTCAATAGGTGTAGAATTCAAAGCTATACTTTTAAATTCAGCCTCAATGGATGGGTACAACTCTACATAAGGTAACCATAATTGAAAATCAGATATAATAACTTTATAATTAGGATTTGCAACATCTGTGTATAACATATCATTATGACTATTTCTTTGAAATTCAAATGTAACTTTTATATCAGAAATTAATCTTCTAAAATCGTTGAGGAACCCAAACAGTTGTCTTAAAGGAATCCAAAATTTTATTACATTACTGTTTTTTGTTAAAATCCATCTCTGTCTAAATCCTTTATTATAAGAGGCATTTTCTTTTAATTTGATATCTGATCCTTTCTTTACATCTTTATCAGGATCATATATTACTATTTTATCTTTATCAGCTGATTCTGATGTATCAACATAATACATCATATTTGTAGCCTCTGAAGTGGAATAATCTTTTGTGAAATTTATAAGTCCATTAATTTGATGAATTAATGAAGCACATTCAATATTAGAATCAGTTTGTTCTTTTCCTATAGTTAATGAAGCGGATCTAAACAGATTCCCGCCATTTACAAATGTAACATTATCAGTTCCTATAGTATCATTATTATTTTTTACTATTTTACTTTCTAAGCATATATAACCGTTACTATATAATATAGGTGAATTTGTATCTTTAATAGTAAACTTATATTGATCAGATTCTTTTACATTAGTACTATCTTCATTATGTTTTATATATTCATACTTAGCAATTTTATTACTATAATAATCTGGAATAGCTTTTAAGTCCCAAAGTTTTTCCATTTATTAGGATAAAAAACTCATTTATACCGTTTCAAACCAGATCCATATCGATCCTGAATTTTCGTTTTAGCTAATATATCATTAACAGTTACAGGAGGTTCAGATAATATATTTTCAAGTTTATTTTGAATAACTTTTTTAGCTTTATCTTCAATTGCTGTTTTTGCTGATTTACCTAAAACTTCTAATATTATTTTTCCAAAAGTTTTAATTCCTTCAGTGAAGATATTACCACCATATCGTTTTGCATATAATCTATGTTTGTTATAATTCATTTATTAAGCTAAAATTAATCTATATAAAACTCTCATATTATTCAAGTCTATCAGTTCATTATCTTGATTCGTGATATACATTCGAATTCTATGAATATAATTTCGTCTATTAATGGGTAAAAATAAAGGATTTATTTCATCAATTTTTATTAAACTACCAGGAGGATTAGATGGCGTAAAGGAATACAAAATATCTGAATTAATATTATTATATAGAGCTCCTGTAATTACATCACAATGAATGTGTATGTCATCAACTCCTCTAGAAATGTTTGCCATATATTTTCCTTCTTGATGATTATCTTCATATATTTCTGATTCAAATCCTAAAATTTCATGTAATTTACTCTCTCTAAGATCAATTTTATATTCATCTTTTAATTCAATTATAAAGCGCTGTGTAGCGAAATTAGCTTTAAATTTAATTGGTGGTTCATCTCCAAATCGTTTTATTAAAAAGTTATTTAATTCCCTTAATGTGTAATTTCCATTATCTAAAGTTATTTCATGCCATAAACTACCATCAAAATACTTAAATGTATTATTTTCATATTCTTCATCAATATTGTTATATGAAACCCACATAGACATAGATTTTAAAGCTATTTTTGAATTTTCATTAACAGGAATAGGTGGGACATATTCAATTGTAAAATCTTCTGATTTCTCAAAATTTTTTGAATCTAAAATTAACATTTATTAAGCACAAAATCTTCATTATAACCACTTGGTTCTTGGGTAAAAGAATATAAAACTTCAACAGGTGATTTACCTTTATTCCTTTGAGTTATGTATTTCATACAATAAAAACCACATTTAACAGATGTTGGTTCTTGTAAAAAACTCGAATTATATCTAATTCCTTTATTAGATGTTTCAAGATATTTTACAATATTTTTAGGTATGAAAATGTTATTCAATTTAATGTCTTTATATTTATATTCTCCAAATGGATCAAAATATTCCACAAAATTATATTTAGGATCATTATAATAACAGACCCAATGAGTCCCAGGTCCTGTAGATATATCTAAATTAATAATTCCACTTTCAAATTTCTTAATCTTTTTAGGTAATAAATCTGATGTAAATACACCTCTGAATCCTTTTACATCTTTCATATTTTGTTCTATCGTTTTATTGGATATACCTCGTAATTCTGAAGAACTCCCTTTCCAGAATGTTTTTTTTAAGGTGTGAACCTTTCGGTTTACAACCTGATCCAGTTACTTTACTTAAAGCTTTATTCACACCAAAACTAGCAGCACCAGATAAAGCACCAGTACCAAGAGCTGCTAAGATAGGGATCAAAAAGGGTAAAATACCTCCGTTTTTCTTTAATTGTGTCTTACTTATAGTTATTCGTTTACCATTTTTAATTTGATTAATTTGAGTTTTTGTTAAATACATATCATGATTAGCACTTTTAGTTTTATCAATTTGCAATGTAATTTCTTCACCTTTCTTAACTGCTGATTTTAATTTGTTTTTCTGACCTTCACTCAAATAAATTCTTGATACAATATAATTACTCATTTATTAAGATAGAAACTTTGAATAATATTGTTTTACTTGCTCATTAGTCATTTTACCCTCTTTCAATAATAAATCTAGTATTTGAACTACTTGGTTATATACTTTCTTATTTTTAGTTCCCTTACATATTTTATCTGTTAATTTATCTAAAATATTAAGACCCTCACCCATATAGTAATTCCCCATTTTGAGAGCTTCTAATGCTCTAATATATTTTCGCACCTCAGCCATTTTATAATCGAAACGATCAATTTTTTTCTGTAATTTTTTCTTTTTTTCTTCATCTTTAGCATTATTAAGTGCTTTTACTTGAGGACCTTTTAGACGTCCGATTTCACTGATTTTTTCATTTGCTTGTTTTATTTTTTCATCAATCTCTTCATCAGACTTATTAACTAATTCTGAAGGTAAATCAAATCCTAACTTTTTTTAATAACTGATACATTCAAGTTTTTGTTTAAGTTAATTTTATGAATTCCTGCTTCTCTCTCATACATTTCTTTAGCATCTGAAATAGGTTCTTCAACATCTTCTAAGGCAGGAAATCTTGAAGATTCTGCAATTGGTTGAAATGAAAGTTCTTCAATTGCATCTTGAATAGCTTTTAAATTTTCTTTTCTAGATACATCTTGATATTCTAATTTTTCAACTATAGGTTTATGAAATTTTGTGATTGCCTCTTCATATCCTAAATCTTCTAATTGCTTCTCCTTATTTCGTTTTCTTAGTTCAGCATTTACTTTTGCTAATTTTAATAAATCTTGTATCACTTTACTCATTTATTTAACTGAAAATTTGCTTCCAAGCAAATTATTTTACTTCCAAGCAAATTATTTTACTTCCAAGCAAATTATTTTACTACCAAGCAAATTATTTTACTACCAAGCAAATTATTTTACTTCCAAGCAAATTATTTTACTTATATAAATGGAAGAACAAATTGAAGAATATTTATCTTTTGCTGAAATGGCATTATATCTAGCTGAATGTTATTTATCTCAAGGAATACCAGCTGAAGACTTATTATTTGAAGCTGAAATGTTTATTGAAGATGCTGAATTTCTATTAAATAAATATGATTAAGCCTTACAGCATTAAACTAAAAGATTATTCAGAACCAGAAGAATTTATAGATCCAAATCAAAATCCAATATTACCTATTCATCCTTTTAAACTTTTAATAACAGGATCTTCAGGATGTGGAAAAACAAATTTACTATTAAATTTAATATATGATCATTTAAATTTTGATGCATTATTCATATGTGCAAAAGATATTAACGAACCTAAATACTCTAAATTAAAAGAAAATTACTCAATGTTTGATGATATAGAAGAGGAAGACATTTTAAAAATAAAGGGAAAGAATAAAAATAAGTTATTAAAATTATTTAAAAAGTTTAAGAAAGAAACATTATTTAGTTCAGACATAAATGAATTTATTACTGTAGATGACTTAGATCCTTCATTAAAAAAATCTAGTTATCTTTGATGACTGTGTAAAAGAAAAAGATCAAACCGAAATTGAAAAACTTTTTATAAGAGGAAGGAAGAAAAATGCATCCATTATTTATTTATCACAGACCTATTATTCAACACCTATTGATATAAGAAAAAACTGTGATTACTTTATATTTTTTAAACTTCAGCACAGAGAAATTAAACAAATTATTAGAGAAATTGATGGTGATTTTAATATAGATCCTTATCAAAAAAGTATTAAAAAACCTTATGATTTCTTCATGTTAGATTTGAAAAATCCTCATATGAGATACAGACATAACTTTGATCCTATATAAATGGAAGAATATTTAGAAAAGAAAATGTATGTATACAGAAAAAAGTTTTAATTACTATAATAAAATTAGTATATCATTATCAGTAGGCAAATTTATATTTAGTGCTTCAGGTTTATCAGCTTTTGCATTTATTCCTTTAGCAGCACTTTCTTTAGGAGCAGGAGTCATTGAAGTTGTTGATAAAACTCTAAATATTTCAGAAAGAAAAGAAGAATATAAACAAGCTTACAAATTTTATAAACAGATATTAAATTTAATAAACGCTAATTCAATTTCAGAACAGGATGCTTACGTTAGAGAAGAGGATTTTATAAAAAATATGAAGTATTTTCCTTTAGAGAAATATGTAAAACAAACGCAACTAAATGGTTATAGATATGTAAAATAGATTTACACTTAAATAAATGGAATTACAAGGAGGTGATATAGTAGGATGGTTACAAGATAAATTAAATCCACCTGAAATGCATATACCTGGTTACCAGTATTGTGGTCCATTTACAAAATTAGAAAAGAGATTAAAAAGAGGTGATCCAGGAATTAACAGAGTTGATAAAGCTTGTAAAAAACATGATGTAGCTTATAGTAAAACTAAAGATACTAAACAGAGACATATTGCTGATCAAGAACTCTTAAACGATTTAGATTCAATTGAAAATACTACAAGTGGATTCTATCCATTAGGAGAGAAACAAGCTAGAGCTGTTATAAAACCAATTATAAAAGCAAAGAAAACATTTGGTTTAGGAATTTCATCCTATATAAATATGTATTGCTTAAAGTGCAAACAGAAAACTGAAACTAAAGATATTCAAGAAACAGTAGCTAAAAATGGAAGACCGATGGCAAAAGGAAAGTGTAAAGTTTGTGGAGCTAAAAAGAGTGTTTTTTTAAAGACGTCGTGAAACACCTTAAAAATATTTATTATACACCAGAAACTGGTTATTGTGGTATTAATGAATTACAAAGAAAAACTAAATTACCCAGGAAAGATATAGAAGAGTTTTTACATCAACAAGATGTATATACAAAACATAAACCACTTATTCATAGATTTAAAAGAAGAATTTATGTTTCTCATGTCAATGACCAATTTCAAGCTGACCTTATAGATATGCAAGAATTTAAATCCTTTAATAATGACACAAATTATATTTTATCAGTGATTGATATATTCAGTAAATATGCTTGGACAATTCCGATTAAAAGAAAAACAGGTGAAGAGGTAACTAGAGCATTTAAAAAAATATTTAAAGAAAGAAAACCAGAAAAACTTCAAACAGATAAGGGTACAGAGTTTATAAATAAACAAACTCAAAAGTTATTCAAGGATGAAAATATTCACTGGTTTACAACTGAGAATATTGAGATTAAATGTGCTGTTATTGAAAGATTCAATAGAACTTTAAAGACTAAAATGTGGAAGTATTTCACAGCAAATAATACTAGAAAGTGGTTAAATGTACTAGATAAATTAATTAAGAATTATAATAATTCTTATCATAGATCCATTAAAATGACACCTATAGAAGCAAGTAAGGAAGAAAATGAATTAAAAGTTTATAATAATTTGTATAAAGAAAAAGAGAAAAATAAACCAAAAATATCAAAAAGGAGATAAAATAAGAATTTCAAAATATAAAAGAGAATTTAAGAAAGGTTATCTTCCAACATTTACAGAAGAAATATTTATAATTTCCGATATATTGAACACAGATCCTCCGACATATAAAATAAAAGATTTAAATAATGAAGAAATTACAGGAACATTTTATGAAAAGGAACTGGTTAAATATGATAAGAAAGATGAGGTTTATAAGATTGAAAAAATTATTAGAAAGAAAGGAAATAAATACTTAGTTAAATGGTTGGGATATCCTGATGAATTTAACAGTTGGGTTGACGCTGTAATTTGAAATTTTTTTGCAAAACGCCCCGTCGGAGGAGGGTCTATGCTTTATTTTTTTTTTATTTTATTTGTACCTGGCCAGCCAGGTACGTATGGGCGTTTTAGACCCTCCACCGGTTGTTATTCACACTCTACCATCAGATGTTATTCACGCACACGCTCTACCATGAACCAAACTTATTTTCAAAGTTTGAACAGGGAGCCATTCTACCGTATCGAGTTTCGAACCTGAGACCTTTTGCATGCATGCCTGACTCGCTACCACTCGGCCAACACAGGCCGATGAATTCTTGCTTGAAACATATATTTACGTTTCAAGCAATAGAAAATTGGCGATGATCCAAAGTTGTTACGTAACGAAGAATTGCTTCTTTCCGAGGACACGTATCGCGCGCCGCGGAGAGTATTTTGGCAGCTGTTCAACTCTGGTTATGTAAACATTTTCGCTCGCAGCTTATCAGTAATGACTACATCTAAGCAAGAAAGAGATTTAATTGCTTGTGCTACCATCTATATGTGAAAGAAAAAACTGTATTTCAGTATTTAAAGATATAATTTCTTAGGCAGGAATTATTAACGATTTAAAATAAGATATACGTGAAAAAGTATTTAATAACATGATATCTAATAAATGGCTTCATTAAAAGATGTATGTTATGAACAAATCAAAGATAATTACTGGTATGGTCTATTTGGAGATTTTAAAATTATAATAGATAAAAATACTGGATACTTTAATGCTACAAAATTATGCAAACAAGGTGGTAAAAAATTTAAAAAATGGTTAGAGAATAAAAAATCTCAAGAATTAATAAAATATTATAAAAATTGTGGTGGCCCGAATTCGGGCCGCCATAAAAATGATCAAATGTATGAAATAAGAGAAGGAACAGGTAAGAATATTATTAATGGAACATATGTTAAGCAGGAATTAATTTTAAATATATCTTGTTGGGTTTCAAACGATTTTTATGATAAAGTTAACAAGATTGTTAAAGACTATTACATTAAAAAATTCAATGATAAATACAAGAATGATAATGAAAAATTAAATAAGAAATTAAATAAGATAAAAAAGAAAATGGAAAAATTAAAACTTGAAAATGAAAAATATAAAGAAGTAGAAGAGGATATAACACCTAAAACTGCTAATTCTAAAAAAGCTTCATATGTTTACTATCATACAGAAAAATAAAGAAAACTCTGATTATCCTTATTATGTAATCAGATGTCAAAGAGATAAAATGAATAAAACTATTGGTAATTTAAAAATAAAGTATCCAGATTTAAATACAGTATATGAAATAAAATATAATCCTAATTCTATTAATTTATTTAACAGAGTTAAAGAAAATATATCATACATAGAAACTAAATTTAATCATCTTAATATTGTTAATGATCATACTATTGATAATTTAAAAGAGGCTATTAAAAGAATAACTAAGTTCTAAAAAGTTTTTAATAAAATGATATCTAATAAATGGAAAATGATATTGAAGAAGCGAATTACTTTTCTTATTCATCTTCAGAAGAAGAACAAATTGAAATTCCTGAAAATTTTAAAAAAGTAATGAAACAAATAAAAAGAATGAAATATGATGAAGAGGAAGACTGTTATTATATAGATTATAATAAATATTTAAAAAGTAGATATGTTAGTAGAATAAGATATTTTAATCAGTTTAAAAGAAAAAATAACCTTAAATTTAATAAGGAAGCAGAAGATTTATTTTTAAAATTATTGGATTTTATGTACTATGAGAAAAATTTAAAATATGTATATTTTATTAAAAAAAATTGTGACTATTATAATATATCAAATGATATTAAAATTAATATAAATCCAAAAAATGAAAAGATCTGGGAAGACTTTAAAGCAGCAAGCTTTTCAGCTTAAAGCAAAAGTATTTATAAATTTGTTTCCTAATAAATGGAAGACAAAACATGCACAAGTTGTAAACAAACAAAACCTATTGATGAATTTTACATTCATCGTCGTTATGGTAGAGTTGATCGTCAGCATATTTGCAAATATTGTCAAACTTATACTCTATATAGGAAACTGGTTTGTGATTGTGGAAGAGAATATACTTATGCTCATTATCAAAGACATTTAAGAAGTTCTTTACATAAACGTCTTTTGAAAATCTGTTTATAAAAATACCTGCCTATAAATAGTTACAAATTTTTTTCCTTATAAATGGAAAAGTCTTTGAAGCCTATTATTGTGCATCTTAAAAGTGCTCTGAATGCTATTAGTGTTCAGAAACTTAGAAATGCTTTAAAAAGATTAAATATCAGAAAACGAAATGTAAAAAAAGATGATTTAATTAAATCGTTGATAAAATATATTAGAAAGACAGGTGATTATAAGTCTGTTTTAGTAGATATCCTTGGATTAGATACATCAGAATATTTAGATAGAAAAAGAAAAATATTTATTAATCATCCAGAGAGAAGAAATAGAATTAAAAAATTATTTGATTCTTTTAACTTAAAATTCAAAGATAACAAACTGAAACCAAGAAAAGAAAAGAAAATTAAAACAGATGTAAATCTTGAAAAATTATTTAAACCTGATTATGAAATTATTGAAACAAAAGGAAAATATATTAAAAAATATATGGTACATAGAAAGAATTATAGAGTAGCTGGAGTAAACATTAAACCTGAACAATATTTCAATATTTTACAACATATATTTAGAAAAGCAATTGGTAAAATTCAAGGTAAAGTAGATATAATTGTATATAATCCTAAACTGAATAAACCATTTCATGATAAAATGATGTATACTAAGGATGCCTATGAGCTATATATTTATAAATTATCTGATCAAATTGAATATAAGGAATTAGAAATAACTGATTGTATATTTGATTTTAATGTAATTGAATTACCTTCAGGAGGTAAACTTATAAAGATAATTAATGATGAAACAATAGAAAATAAAAGAAGTATCTGTCAGATAAAAAATGATGATAACATATGTTTAGCTAGATCAATTGTAACTGCTCTATCTATTCAAAATCCTAAGCTATTATGTGATAAATTGAATCATAATGAATTATCAAAAAATGATATTAGATACATCAAAATGGGTAGAGTTTTACAAAAATCATTAGCTGTAAAATTACATGAACTATGCAATATTCCATTAGAAATATGTTGCTTAGAAGAGGTTAAAATATTTGAAGAATTCTTAGATATTCAGATAAATATATTTTGCAGAGAGAATTTTAATGAACGTATATAATCTACATGTATTTACATATTGAAAAATAGAAATCATTTCGATGTAATTACTTCTGTTAAAGGATTTTTAGGAAAAGAGAATTACTGTGATTATTGTCAAATAAGCTATAAAAGATCAGATCAACACAGATGTCCTCTCAAATGTGATAGATGTTTTAAAACAGATAGTAACTGTAATGGTGAAGAGATATTTTGTAAAAAATGTAATCGATTATTTAAAGGTGAGGAGTGTTTTGATAACCACAAAAGAAAAAATAAGAAAGGTGTTAGTGTATGTAAATGTCTATGGAAATGTTTAAAATGTAAAAGAATTATTAATCGATATGAGAGAAAACCCAAAGAGCATGTATGTGGTGAAAAGAGATGTAAAAATTGTTGGAAATATGTATTACATGATCATAAATGCTATATGAAACGTAAAGATGCTAAAGGTGGTAAATGTGAAAATGATTGTCCTAAGTTAACAAGAAATCGAAAAGATTGGTGTGAAAAATGTAGATATGAATATACTGAGAAATATATATTCTTTGATGTTGAAACTAAACAAGAAACAGGAACTCATGAAGTTAATCTAGTTGTATGTCAAATGTATGATGGTAGTGAAAAGATATTTGAAAATGAAAATGATTTTTGTAATTGGTTATTTCAACAAAAACATTTTGGATATACTGTACTAGCTCATTATGGTAAAGGCTTTGATTTTCAATTCTTAGCTAAATACTGTTTTAAAAACAAAATAGAAGTGTTTACTATATATAATGGAAATAAACTCAATTATATGCAGGCATCTGGATATAATATAAGATTCATAGATTCAATCAATTTTACTATGATTCCATTAAGAGATTTTCCAAAAACATTTGGGTTAGAAGAGATGGCAAAAGGTTATTTTCCTCATTATTTTAATAAAGAATGTAATCAAAATTATATAGGTAAATACCCTGAAAAACATTACTATGGATGTGATTCTATGAAATCTGAAGAGAGAAATGAATTCTTAAAATGGTATGAAACTGTTAAAAACGATACGTTTGATTTTCAAAAAGAATTTGTTAAATACTGTAGATCAGATGTAGATATTTTAAGAAGAGGATGTTTAGAATTGAGAAGATTATTCTTAGAAATCGCAAATATCGATCCATTTAAATATGTAACTCTAGCAGGTGTATGCATGAGTATTTATAGAGATAAATTCTTAAAAAAAGGTACAATTGCCATAGATGATGATACAATTCAAAAAGACAAATATAGTAAAAAATCAATTGCTTGGTTAGATTATCTGTCTAAAAAGAATAATATCAATATTCAACATGCATTAAATGGTGGAGAGAAAAAATTAAAATTAGGTAAGAAAATTTATAAAGTAGATGGATTTTATGAAAACACAGTGTTTCAATTTCATGGATGTCACTGGCATGGATGTAATAGATGTTATAGAGAATCAACTATAAATGAACAGAATCAGATATGTATGAAAGACTTATATAAAAGAACTAAGAATATTCAAAAGAAGATTTTAAAAGCTGGATATGAATTAATTGTTATATGGGAATGTGATTTTAATAATAATAAAGAAATTAAAAAATATATAAAAAATGAATGGAATAGAGATTTCGTGGAACCTTTAAATCCCAGAGATGCATTTTATGGGGGTAGGTGTGAGCCTACTAAATTGAAATATGAATTTAAAAATAATGAAAAAGGTAGATATATTGATGTATGTTCACTGTATCCAACTGTAAATTACTTTGATAATTATCCAATTGGTCATCCTGTTAAGATATTTAATCCTGAAAAATTTGATAAAGAATGGTATGGTTTCATCAAATGTAAGGTCTTACCACCTAGAAATTTATATCATCCAGTGTTGCCAATTAAAGATGAAAAATTGATGTTTGCTCTTTGTAAATCATGTTCTAAAACTATCAAATGTAATCACTTTAAAACTGTTGTAGATAAAAAGAAATGTAAAGAATGCTTTGAAATTAGAAATAAGGAGTGTAATCATAAAAGAGACGAAAGATGTTTCACTAGTACATGGACTACTGATGAAATGAATTTAGCAATTAAAAAAAGATATAAAATTTTAAGAATATATGAGGTTTGGAATTTTGAAAATAAAACTGATGAACTATTTAGAGATTACGTTAAAATGTTTTTGAAAATCAAATTAGAAACAGATGATAAATGGTCTGAAAACTTTAAAAGTGAAAAAGAATATAAGAAGACAGTTTACAAGAAATTAGATATAAAATTAGAAAAAATAGAAAAAAATCCAGGAATGAGATTTATAAGTAAGATATGTTTGAACTCATTATGGGGTAAGTTTGGACAGAGAAAAAATATGAAACAGACTAAATACGTAATGGATTTAGATGAATTTTATAAAATTATATTAGATGATAATCTCAAAGAATTAAATATGATATTTATGAATGATGACTGTGTAGAAATGACTTATAAAATGAAAGATGAATATGTTAAAAATAACTTCAATACTAACGTTTATATAGCAGCTTTCACCACTAGTTCTGCTAGAATTAGATTATATAAAATGCTTGATAAATTACGTGAAAAAGTGATTTATAAAGACACAGATAGTGTTGTGTATATAGATGATGGAACTAATAAAATCAAAACAGGATGCATGTTAGGAGAATGGACAGATGAATTGGGAGAGGACAAATATATGAAATCCTGGATAGCTGGTGCACCAAAAGACTATGGATACATACTAAATGATGGAACTGTAAAAGGTAAAGTTAAAGGATTTAAAATGAGCTATGAGAATGAAAATATTTTGAATTTCAATGATAGAATGAAAGTAATAACAGGTGAAACAGATTACTTAGAAATATCAAATAATCAGTTTAAGATACAAAAAGATAGAAATATAGCTGTAGATACACTGAACAAGAAATACATGTTTGGATTTGATAAAAGAAGAATTCTAGATGATTTGAATACTGTACCTTTTGGATATGTATTTAAAAAAAGTGAGTAAATATAAACAATGAATGATATAATTGTGATTATAAATATTCAAGGATTTGTACTCCCAAATCGTAAGATAGCAAGAGAGATAAGTTGGGTACACTCAAAACTGAATATTGGTGAAACAATATCAGTGTTCACACCTGACTGCAAACTAGATGAACAAGAATTGAATATCGTACGTAAGTGTGTTTTAGATGTGCATGGACTGAGATTTAAAAGATATCCAAATAGCAAAGAACTATGGATTAATAATTGTGAGGTAAAGAACTATATTAAAAACCTGTACCATATTTATGGTGGTACATTTGCATATAAAGGAGGAGTAATGGAAAAAGAGATGCTTGAAGATATTCCATCTGTTGATTTAGATATACCTAAATGTCCAAGAGTTTTAGGCCCCGGATGCTCTATGTATAGATGTATGCATTATAAGAATTATATTTCAAAAAATGAAAACTTATAAATGGATTTAATGGGTGACCTTAGAGCTCTATACTGTTCTTCAGATAAAAAATATAGTAACGAAATATCTCAATTCGCTCATTTTTGTGATGACTTGATTCATATGTATAGAGATAATTACAAGTTTTCAGATATTCTAACTATAGTTTATAAATATTTAAAAAAGGTAAAAAGAATGATTGATAAAAAAGAAAAAAACGAGGAAATTAAAAACAAAGGATTAGAAATTTTAAATGAGTTTGTAAGTTATTGTAATTTACAGTTCTCATCACATGTATTCAAAAACCTTTAAAAAATAAAATCTTATAAATGGATGAGTTCAATAGCATCAGATTATTTACAGAAACACAGAAATTAAAAGATTTGAATCCTGGAGATTATAAATTGATGTCACTGAAAAAAATCCAAACGAAATTCGGAGATGCAACTATTGCAAAAATAGAAGTCAATGATGAAGAAAGAGAATATTATCTTAGAAAATGTCACGGAAAACTATCTGACAGTGCAATTAAAAAAATTAATAAAGGTAATTATATATTCAGATTCAGAGGTAAAATTGATGATCTATATTATGATTATGAATTAGTAAAAACTTAAAAAAACGAATTCTATTAAAATGAAAGTTCACTTCAATCCTAATGTTGTTGTCATATATGTAGGAAATGAAAAGGTATATGGGAAACATATGCAGTTGATCGAGAGAGGTTCAAAAGAAGAATTACCGAAACAGAAAATAAAATAGGACATATCTTTAAAGAGAAATGAAGTACTACATAACAAAACCTTATATTATTGAATTCGTTTAAATCTTTGTAATATTTTTAATTAAATCTTGAATTTGTTTAATCTTCCTAAATTTTTAATCTTTCTATAAGGGGTATCCATTTTGGGTACCCCTTTTTTTAATGCATTTTTAAAAAGTAGTTTGTTTTACAACTTTTCTATTGATCACTAAATCCATCATTTCATCACTTTCAAAGCTATTCAAAGCTCAAAATGATTGCAATTGTTCAAAAAAGTCGTCAAATATCATCAAAAATGCGTGTTTTTATGATGTCTGTTTTTATGAAAAAACAGAGTAAAAACTTCAATTTTCAAAAATCTGATGTTTTTGACTATTTTATGCCCAAAAATCAATGATT
This sequence comes from Macrothele yani, assembly GCA_039090855.1. Lineage (NCBI taxonomy): Eukaryota > Metazoa > Arthropoda > Arachnida > Araneae > Macrothelidae > Macrothele > Macrothele yani. Next base: position 71,436,822 of record CM077032.1, on the reverse strand, counting down.
TTTAATGAAAATATGGTGTTTTTGATCATAAAAAGCCTTAAAATGTTCGTGATTATTGAGGTCTGAAAAATCAAAAAATGCCTGATTTTGAGGTTTTTATGTGATTTTGGTGTGTGCCATAGTACCCCCTATATACTACTTTCACCACCCTAGTAAAGATATGGCGTATCATCAAAAGATATGGCAGATTAATTTTCCTTGAACAAATTTTCAATTAAAGGAACTTTTAGTTCTGACTTTATGAGAAAGGTGTTTGTTTTTTCATTCTGAAAGTTTAGGAAATTACAAAATGTCTGAATGACATTTCTTCATGAGATAAGGATTTTTAATCTTACACTTTTACAAAATGCTGGCAGTAATTTCTTAGTAAAATTTAAAAAATAAAACGGAATTAAAATGAAAGCGTTAAAGAGCTGCAAATAGGTTTGTGTTTAGCGAGTCAGATTAACTATGCCAGGTCCTCAGGTTCGAACCTGGGCTGATGTTTCAGAGATGGTGTGATTTACTAACAATCGCTGAATATCCGCCGTGCATCGGACGAGCACATTAAGTAACGGCCCCCAAGCTGGACCCACTGGTTAAATGGGTATCCTTTCCTATGACCCCACTGAAATTCTCTCACCCCTCTGTGTGCTACATCGCACTTGTACGGTGGCGCCATCTACTGCACTCTAATCTCACTGCAAACTGTTTTGTCAAAGTCGTTAGACTTGCTCTCATTCCTTCCGTTTCTGTGTCCTGCCCAAAAGGCGATCTCGCTGTAGGTGGCTGGTACCTAAACTCTACTCACTGTGGACGGAAGTCCTACAAGAAAATGACAAATACACCAAACTTGAAAGCAAAAAGAAAGTTAAATTTCTCCGTCACAAGAATACATTAATTGAGTTGTAAATCCCGCAGCTCGGTTTCCTCCTGGCTGTTGCTGGACTTCCGTCCGATTTCTTCCGAGACCAAGAACTGATTGGGCCATTCAATTCTGCGGTGTTGCCTGTTGAGCCGCAGCAAAACCTTTGGAAGATTAAGAAAGCTTCCGAACTGGTCTGTGAAGTCAGAGTTAGTGGGCCGAACGACTCCAGCTCGAGCTCTCTGTTTGTTAATATCTTTTTCCATTCAGATTTTTTTTTCTTCAAACTATGTGTGCTGTCTTGAAATCGCTTTGCGTAAACTTTTCTCGTTTTGCCTCCCAATCTATTAACAGGGTTTTGTATAAAATATTGTTGGCATGAATTTCCTTTAATAATATCCCCATATGTTGAATTTTATTGATTTAAATTCTTATTTTTGTATTCGAATTTTACTTAATATTTGTGCTATTTCTTTTATTTCAGTTTTAACTCTTTCCCAAGTGTTTACAATAATGTATTTGGAGTCCATTTTTAATTTTTTTTTTTTTTCGTCTTTAGGCTGTCTTTATTAGAAAAAAAAATAGCCTTATTTCTTTCCTAATATGCAATCTGAGCAACTCAGCACCACCTGTTCTCTCTGCTAATTTAACGATAGTTGTGAGAAGTTCAGTGGAGCATAAGTTTTATGAAGAACTACAGCATATGCTCGTTATTGGGGATAGGTTCGATGATTAAAACCTAACATTAATGGCCCATTCAAATCTTTTAACTCCACTTTGAAATTGTTGGGGTTAATTATAGTAGCTGCCGCCGTATTCAGTAAGTCTTTATAGTGGTAGTCCATAATGATAAAGATGCAAATTAAACTACCCCGTTTATATCACACGGGGAGGCGATGTCACTTGGTCCTTTGGCTTTTCCCCTAAAATCTCAGAGGATTAAAAGCTGATTAGGCATTTCAACTTTAGAAAAAAAGTGTGTTTTCAGAGTACTTTATGTATTTAATTTTGTTGTAATTTGGATGCAGTTAAATCAGAGAAAATGAAGCACACACGCTTTAAGTACTGAAAGTCTAGATTTCTTAAACCGACCCCTCCGCAGATAATGCATGGTCATCTTCCTTTAACATGGTACTCTCGAACCAGCAGAACAAGACTAACGCGAGCTAACATGGCGGCTCGCGTTCGCTAACGTTGCGAGTGACTTTGGAGCGCTAAACAGAAGTAAAGAAGCTTTCTATCTCAATTTTTTTGGGCGATGCTTCATTCCTCCGATCTGAAGTTTGTATCTATGCCATTTTTGGAAGATTCTGTAACGAAACAAAGGAGCAAAGTAAGGGAGAAGTTTACCAAGTTAGAGTCCACTGATACCAAAATGTTTTGCAATAAAAGATGTTTTCACTAAAAAGTCTGAAACATATTAATATATACTTTTGGTATTTAGTGCTAACGGTAGGTCAAACTTATAAGCCCAAACACATTAGTCCTCTGGTACCCTGGTCATTAGTGTAGTCCGGTGCTGTTTTGAAAAACAAGGATTTCACACCCTTTGTTTTGTTGCGTGCTGGAGATCGATGTTTAATGAAGTTCCCTATTGGCTTTGTTCATTTACCATAAGGGACGGATACAGGCCAGTCTGACGTTACTAGCGCCAACATATCCTGGCATACAAAGCTGGAGAATTTAAAGCTTCACGAGAAGAACACCACCTCTGAGGAGGCTAAAGAGGTAATATGCTCAGCGGGAAAGTAAACATTCAGAAGCAAAAAAAAAAAAATAATGGGGGCTACGGCAGTGAAGATTTTCTTTGATCCACGATGGTTTTCTTCGATCCGATGACTATTTGCTCAGAGTAGTTTTTTTTTTTTTTTTGTTGTTGCTGGTTTCTGATATCCCGCCCGTCCCTTATTTTTGTGAGAAATATATGAAATAACATCAGTATTACTATTTAAATTAAATTTCAGCAAAAATTGCAGTTAGACCTGCGGAGAATCCCTAGTATTTGCCATTACTGAAAATGTTTCTGCTAAACTGAAAAACAAACAAAAGCCTTAACTAATCCGATTGGCGTAACAAAACTAACATATCCGATTTGCGAAGTGATTATGCTACCGAGAAGATAACAATCACGTGCTGTGAGTAGCTCGGGTGACTTTTCTTTACCAGAATTGAAGTCAACAGAAATACGCATGCGCAGTATGCTCCTGCGTCAGCCTGTGTGTTGGTTTCTGTGTACTGCGTCTTGTATCCCAGTGGCTGAGGGCTGACTAACTGCCAGAATTGAAGTCGATAGCAATACGCATGCGCAGTCTGCTCCGTCATCAGCCTGCATGTTGGCTTCTGTGCACTGCCTTTTTTATCTTGAGATATGTCGGTGCTATTTCGGTCTTGCCGAGCCTTAACTTCTCATTTAGATATTTTTTGATACAGTGCACAGAAACCAACGTACAGGCTAATGCCGGAGCAGACTGCGCATGCGTGCTTGTGTTGTTTTGTTGACTTCAACTCTGGCAAAAGAACAGTCAGCCGGGCACAGCACGTGATTGTTAACTTCTTGGTAGCATAATAACTTCACAAATCGCATATGTTAGTTAAGGCTTTTGTTTGCTCTTCAGTTTTTCAGAAATGCCAAATAATACGGATTGGTTGCATTTTGTACGTATTCTTAGGCATAACTATAATATCTGCTAAAATTTACTTTAAATAGTAATATTAGTTGTTATTGCGTATTTGTTTCACCAAAATAAGGGACGGGCTGGATATCAGAAAAGAACAACAAAAAACTACTCTAAACAAATAATCATCAGTCGAAGAAAGCAATCGTGGATCAATGAAAAGCTCCCCTGCCTTAGTCCCCTAGCTCCTTTTGCTCCTCAATGTTTGCTTTTTGGCAAAGCACATAAGCTCCCAGTTTGTGGGGGCGCTGTAGTCGCCTGTTTTGCGATATCTCAAACAGAGTTGATGTTCTTCACGGGAGAATTTATATTCTTTGGTTAGAAAAGGTATCTCCTAGAGAGGATCCATTTTAACGCGCAGTAGTGAAGGCGATTTTGGGGCGTCTCGCACATTACCTAGCTGTTATGGCAGATCATTTGCTTAGATGGTTAGTTTACATGCGGTTACTGTTAGTCTTGCGTTTATTTTGTGGTATTTAATTAGTTCTTTGTAATCGAGAGTCGTATTATTATCGTGACTGGATAAACACAGCTATTGTGGTAACAAAAGCTTAAGCATTATAAGATACCACTGCTGAAATGAAAAGAAATCGTTCTATTCTTGATCTAAAAGGTTACAGTCTTGTGACGATTATAAATATATCAAGATAATACACCGTAGTTTGTCACAAATATTTATTTTTTCAAGCCGACATTGGTTTCGCTGGGTATTGACCTAGCTTCATCAGGACGAATGGCACGTAAATATTCAAATTGTATATGACATCATAAATAGTGCTTACAGTCACGTGTTTTGGTTAGATGCTTCCACGTGCTTGATAGAAATAGGGTGGATGTCATGTCATTAACAAGTTGCGAAGACTTCTGATATAGGTGGAAGCATAAAGGAAGGATATATAGAGAAGACACTGGCTGTATTAAGCTGAAACTCATGACGTCATGAAGTCGACTGCAGCGCACCAGTGACCTAAAACAGAACTACAGTTGATTGACAGCTGGTTTCCCAGGGAACACCCACGAATCACGTAATTTTTGTCCGTTAATGTCCTGTCTTTTACTTTGGCTTGCTATCTGACAGTGTTGAAAATTCTTTGGTTTTCATTTCCTCTAGCGTTCTAATAAGTGGTATTATTTTGCTTATTACTTACTGATCGTATACTTTTCCTTACAGAACTCATAACTTTTGGGTTTTTACGTGTCTGTTGTTCATTTGATTGTTTCTTCCATACCCACTCTGCTTCACTTTCAATTCTAATTTGTATTCAATTGTCATCTGCTTCGACATCTACGTTATTGGCTTCGTTAGCTTTTTGGCTTATCTTTTTTTTACTCGGCCTTTGTGTAGCCTGTATTTCCATAATTGGCCAACATTTGTGAAAATTGTTTTCCATCTTCCTAATTTTTTTGTTATTTCTGAAGTAAAGGCATGTCTTCCAAGATGGTGCGGTGGCGCTGCTGTCGCCTGCGCTGGGTTGCCGTAACAACTATTGCCGACGTCACGGGGTTACGTCACATTTTGCTTCTGTTTTAGGTCCGTGAGGGCGCCGCTTTCTATGGGAGGATTCTTCATGGGCTCCTATGTCTGTTTCCACTCTATAGATCCTTCCTTTATGGGTGGAAAGCTTCCAAAATATCAAGTTTGGTGGTTGAATCTGACTTGTCAATTAGTTTTGCTTCTTCAAAGAGAAATTTATGGTCTTTTTTTCGTAACAGTGTTTAGCCATCGATTACTTCTTTAGGTCAAAATTCCGAATGTAGGTCTTGTGCTCCTTCAATCGAAAGCGCCTATATAGGAAGCGCTACATTGACATGGAATTTCATAAATTTCCCACGAGTTTTGTCTTCAACATAGTCCTTTGATCCTAAAAAGCACATTTTATTTATGGGTTTAAAAATCGCCTTAAAATTAAAGATTTTGAGAATTTTGAAGGCAATAAAGACAGTTTGGAAAAAGAACTTTATTTCCTTAAACTTATTGCAGTACAGGAAGGATACAACCATTCCATTATAGACAAGGCTCTAACAAAATTCCGAAAACCGAAGCCTATCTCCACGTTAACTCCTGTGATGCGCCCATTGTGAGAGAATTCTGCCATTATTGCATTTTCCCGTGACATCGCCTTCAAAATTTCAAAAATTCTCAAAACCTTTAATTTTAAGGTGATTTTTAAAACCATAAACAAAATGTGATTTTTAGGATCAAAGGATTATGTTAAAGACAAAAACTCGTGGGGAATTTATGAAATTCCGTGTGAATGTGGCGCTTCGTATATAGGACAGATCTGTAGAGTCTTGCGTTTTTGATTATAGAGCCTCGCGTTTTCCTACACTTTTTTTTCAAAAAAAAAAAAAAAAAAAAAACCCTGCTCGGCCCGTGTCTGTTTTACGTTAAATATTGAAGGCCCGCCCCGTCCCGTTTTCCCAACTTGGAAATGAGCAAAGGCCTGGGCAGACCTCTACTAAGCCCCGGGCAGACCTCTACTATGCTATATTCGTCGAGCTCTGTGAAACGACACCTCACACCACGTCCTACGCGCAAAGAATATAAACGCTTCGCATGAAGAAGCTCAACTCTCGTAGAGATAACGTAAAACAGGCGACAGCAGCGCCACCATGTAATGCGGCCGTAGATGCTCTGCGGGAAAGTTAACATTTAGGCGCAAAAAGCGAAGGGGATACGGGACGGGAAGCCTATTTCACGGAAAGGAAGAGAAGCTTTGATCTGCGATTGTTTCCTTCGGTCTTATTGGGTCTACTAAAGCATTTGTTTTTGTTGTTCTTTTCTGAGTATCCCTCCTGTCCCTTCTTTTGGTGAAACAAATATATACATTAGCAATTAATATTATTTTAAGGATATTTTAGCAGTTTTATTCTCACTTTAAGCACCATAGTAATACCAGGTTGCTTGGCACGAATTTCATATTTACAATATACCTTAAATGTCAAAAATGCTGAGGCTGGTTTTGAATTTCCATGGGATTCGTGGTACTTCGTATTAAAAATTGTTTACATGGAATTCTCAGTAGCAAAACAAAGGAATGGGTTCCCACAAAACGTAAACACTAGGTACCCAGCAAAAACACTCTTGCTGGGCCAGCACTGTCCGCCAATTTCCCAGTAGTAGCCATAATAATAATAATAAAAAAAAAAAAAAAAAAAGCAAAGACAACCGCAGTTTCCCAAACTACAATTTTTTTTTTCCTACCCTTACGAAGCTTGTAAATTAAACGCACTGCGCTGGGGAAATTTTCTCAACAGATCGGAAAAAAACCCGATTGTATCTCAGTAGGTTTGAACCTTTTCAAAATGAACTTTATTGAAACTAAGAGAGGTTACATAGTAATGAACATTGAATCTAGGCTCATATAGTCTAGTGAATGGCACCCGAGCATGGGTGGTGATGATTGTGAATTATTTACAGTGAATGATTATGACATATTTACAGTTGAGTGCAGACAACAAGACTAAACGAGGTATTTACAGCGAAGTGCTTACAATTGAGATGAAGAGAAATTGGGTGAACAGAGGGATAATGATGCAATGGTGTCACAATAGTTTGGGGAGAGGCTTAATTGTGCTAGAAAAAAAACCAGAAGAAGGAAGATGTTTATATTTATAGCAAGTACAGTCCTGATTTGTTGTTATGACATGGCCAGTCCTTGAGTTGGAATTGTGAGAGTTCCTTCGGAGCACAGGAGAAGTATTACCAGTCACTTAGTTTTGGCAGTCAGTACAGGTGGTGGTCAAAAGTTTGTTGATTTTCGGTAGGTAACACTGAAGGTTTTTGAAGTTCGTGAGAGTTCTTGAGGAGACCGGAGATGCACTACTAGGGTGCGTGTGCAGAGCGATGATTGTAGGTGGTCCGGTGAGTAAGGCTGATCCGGTTATTGATGATGTTGAACCATTGGCGGGTGGGGAGGGTGGAGGTCAGGAGAGCTTCAGTGTAGTCGGCTTGGATTCTAGCTGTGATTCTGTTCCGGAAGTGATTGATCAGGTTTTCAGAGGCCGGTGGGTCATAGAGACGGTTTGAGTTGTTGTGCCCGGAGTACATTTGGTAGATTATGTACTTGGCAAGTACGAAGAAATAGGTGCAGGTGTTCGGGTTGTGCAGAGGTTGGTTGGTAACTCTAAGATACAGGTAGTGGTTGATGGAGTGGGCAGCGTTACAGGTATTAGAGGCATAGATGAACATGAGGTGGAAGAGGGGGAGGAGGATGGGGCAGTGGAGGTAGGAATGGAGAATAGTGCCGGGTTCTGGGCAGAAAGGGCAGAGCGGGGAGGTCAGGATGGACATGTGGTGAAGAGTAGTAGGGACTGGGAGGTGGGAGTGGAGAAAAAGCCACTGCACGTTGATCTCATGGGGGTGGTTGATGAGAGAGCGGAGGGCGGTCCAGACGGGGATAGACTGGTTGGGGGGCTAGAGAGAGCGCCGGGCTGGGGGAGAGAGAGGGAAGTTGAAGAAAAGAGTAAAGGTTTTTGACGGTGAGAGCGTGGAGAGGAATGACAGTAAAGGGAAAGGTTAGGGTGAAAGGGAGAGAAATAGAGGCAGAGTGGACCGTGCGGAGCCCGTGAGAGGAGGCGAGAGCAGTGAAGAGGAGAGAGATAGCGTCTTTGAGAGCGGTGAGTTTGGCGTTGTTGGAGTTGGAGCAGGGGAGAGTGGGGGAGAGCTCAGAGACGTGTTTCCAAGAGAGGTTGGGATGAACAAGCTGACGTACAGTGACTATCCCGGCTTGGAGCCAGGTGGGATAGTGGAAGAAGGGGAGGTGGGCAGGGTGGAGGAGAGAAGAGAAGAAGAGCGGTTCGGCAAGAAGGTCGAGGGTGGAAGAGGGTGGATGGCGGGTGGAGGGGAGGGCGCGGAAGAGAGAGAAAGCTTCGCAGTAGGTGGGGGAGAGGCGGGAGGGAATGCGGGGGTACATGTCCATGAGGAGAAAGGTGAGAAGAGTGAGAGAGGGATTGCGGGGGGAGGAGATAACATTAGTCAGAGGGCAGATGGCGGGGTTGGCAGAGAGGAGAGTAGAGAAGAATGAGATGAGGCGAAAGGCTTTGTATCTTAGAGGAATATCAATCAGGCCCAAACCACCGTGGGTCGGTGGCTTGGTGAGTGTGTGTGCTGCAATCCAGTGGTGCTTGGTCCAGATGAAATTGTTGAGCATTCTGGTGAATTCTAAGAGGATATAGGCGGGAACAGGTCTGTTGGTCCAGGAGAAATAGATTTTCGGCATCAGGATGCTGTTGGCGATGTTGGCTCTGTTATGGAAAGAGGTGCAGAAACGTGCGAGGGTCCACCGTCCTATGGTCTGCTTGAGCTTGAGGATGAGGGTGGCCAAGTAGCGGCGTTGGAGGCTTGGTTCCTCCCAATGTTGGTGCCTAGCACCCGTTGATGATTGGAGGACCATTGGGCAGCGCAAGGGGTGTCATTCCTGGAGGTCCAGGCTCCGCACCAGAGGCCGGTGCTTTTGGCGATGTTGAGCGATGCGCCGGAGAGGAGAGCGTAGTCTTTGTGCAGGTTAAGCAGAAGAGGGAAATTTGAACCTGGGCCGTTGGCGTGATAGCTGAGCTCTCTACCGACCGGACTAATTTGTCACGTTCCAGTATATGCTTAAACCTGTGTGTTTGGTATGCAATGTGTAATCGAATGCTTCCCTCTTTCATTTTACAATATTACGAGGTATTTTTCATAAAAGTCAGTTTCATATAATTGATAAATTAATTTTTTCAACGTAACGATAGTTTTTTTTTTTGTTTTTTTTTTAACCTTAAGGGAACTTAACTCATTTTCAAGGCGTGTTCATACTTAGAGTCGCTTTCCAAAGTTTTGTACTGTCTTGCCGTCTTGAAAAGAGATTGTTGAATAAATATATATTTACCCGGGTTCATGTCACATTCTGTTACATTTTTAACGTTGTGTCTTTCCTTTCCGTTGTCCGAAGCTACATTTGTTTTAAAGAGTAAAAGATATTTTATTTTACTTCTCGTTATTTTTAGAAGCGAATTCCTCCCAGTCTTGTGTATTCAACCCATGGATGAGTACACCACATAGCGTTGCTTTTTTTTTCTTTCAAATATTTAATGAATTTTGTACGCGTATAATTCTTTTTTTTTTCAACAAACGTTGTTTTAATGGTTTTCCAGGATATTTGTTTCAAGCGGTTTCAAATTTTTTCTTGTTATTCATCCACTCCATTCCATGAATGCAACGCGTACGGGTTCCCGGGCTATACTAATTTTGCAGTGAGGCGAACCGGTAATTTTCCACTCCAACTTGGCAACCATCTTGTGGTGCCGTGTGACGTCACGCGCTCAAAGCTACTGTCGCGTGGCATTCTTTCTTCCTTGCCCTTTAAAATGTGTATAGCTTATTTCGAAATGCGTTATAGTTTTAAAGTTATTAAGATTTGTTTGGTATATACAAAATCGTAACATCGACTTTCGCATAGTTTCCCACCATACCGGACCCTATTTTCCGTCAAAAAAAAAAAAAAAAAAACGTTAAAAACACGCTTGCGAATCTTCGTAAATGAATTTGTTTAGAAGAAAAACTGTTCCGTGGTCTGAACAAAGACGTTCATTAACTGCAGTAAGAGTCAAAATAATAAAAGTTGCATCACCAAAATTTTAGCGACTTTCTAAGTAAATTTCAAGCATAAATATCCGATTTTTTAAGAATGCTCGCCATTTCGAAATTGAAATGTAACATGGAGATTAAAAAGGTAACAATGCCGTGTTGTAAAAGTCGACTACATTTCGGTAGTGAAAAGATTTTCTGTTATAATTCAATTTTTTTTTTCTGTCGATATAAATTCCTTATTTGTTTTGATAAAAATCTCCGGACGCCACCGTGTTGTTTCACAAACGCATATGAAAAACGTTGAACGTAACTCTATTATATTCATATGATTATATTACTTAAGATTCCATTCTGAACTGCACATTTTTCTTTTCTTTAGTGATTGCGTGACAAAATGAAAAATTTCTAATAGAGAAAAATATAGCTTTTGTTCATATAAACATTTTAAGTTCTCTTTGCCTTCAGTTACATATAAAAGCTTCCACTCCGTGCCTACAAACGAGAGAGCCAATGAGAGCGCAGATTGCTAATGGTCACAACCTAAAAGAGAATCTTGGTTCTAGTAAAGTTCTTTTGAGAAAATAATGAGATGCATTTTATTATAAATACTATTTATAGAGTTCTATAGCACGTGCACAGACGAAAAACTGCGAAATACTTTATTATGGGGACCTCTACGGATTAGGGACAACCGGAAGGAAAATAACGACTTTTTAAGGAAGTTCGTGGTATGAATATTCTTGTGGAAAAATAATGCACTCTATTAATTTCCCAAGTAAATTTACGAAGTTCTTTTTTACTTCATTCTATGTGGTTAAGCATGGCTTCAGTAGGTGATGATTGGAAACCTCACAATTCACTGAAATCATATTTAACAGTACAGAAGAAAGTTGAGAGAAAAAAAAAAAAAATTAGCCCCCGGATATATTTTAGGTCACCATGCGCCTCTGAGAAAGAGTATTTATAATTACGGTGATGTTTCCTAAATTTACGGCCAGACAAACTGACGTTTCAAGTGTATGCTTGCATTTATTTAGAAAGCAGCTATAATTTCATTTACGGAGAAGATGTGCGTAACTTGTGAGTGGGCAAATGAAAACAATCAGTGTATACAGTGACATCTACTGGATTTGTACTGAATATACTTTTGAACTATCAGAAATAATAATGTGAAATATATCTCTGATAGTTCATATATATATATATATATATATATATATATATATATATGTGTGTGAGAAGATAGTGTGAAATGTATAAGTCAACTAACTCTGTTAGAGCAGTCAAAACACGGATAAATTACGTGTGCGAGAACTGTGAAAAAAATAGTAGTAGATTGGTGTAACCTCATTGCAGAAAGTCGGTCACGTGGGGAAACGTATCCTACCGATGAGACTGCTCCTCTGCATAAAATAACCAGACTACTTTATAGAAGCCTAAGATTATAAAAAAGAAAGAAAAGAAAAACGGTTTGTATTGACTCACACCAGAAATTAACACGTGCTCTCTCATAGAACTTGTAGTTTTGCATTGCATTATAGCATAAATTCGAATAGAAATTTATTGAAAAAGTTGCTGAAATTTCTAGGAATTCCGATTTTTACTGAAGTGAATAAATGCTAATTGCAAAACGTATGCAGCAAAAAAATTTAACTAAACAAAAAAAATTTATGTTAAAACGCCGTTAAATTTGTACATCTAGGAATTCATATATATCCTAAACTTTTATCTCTGTTCCTATTACATAACAAATAGTCTGGCTTCATTGCAAACAGCCACCGATAGCAGCTGAATTTCCCGATTTAAAAATCTAATGTTAAAAAGTTCTAATGATAACTGAAATGTTTATTACTAATATTTTATTTTATGAATAGAAAAGTGACGTCCAACTGGGTGAAAACTTTTTCAGGGACTTTAATTCATTAACTTCTGTTGCAGCTGTTGTCGCAGAATAAACTATTAGCCTAGAAGTGTATTGGTATTAAAGACGACTCTTCGTGGAGCTGAAGAATGGTATCCATCCGCGTTATAGTGCACTCGTGCTGCTTCCTTCTGTCAAGCAACTACTCTCCCACGCGGATGACCTCACAAACCCACACAAGCAGTACAGGTGCCATAGGTGCCTACTATCGGGGGCAAGGTGAATATTGCACCCTCCAAAAATTTCACTGGGGGAAAGTGCCCACCCAATAATTTTCGTCCTGTTTAAGTTTTAGTTTTTGTATGTCATTTTCGAAATGCGTCAGTTGAAATATTTCTATAGGAAAAAAAGTTTTGCCATGAGATTCAGGCTATCGTATGGTGTACTGATTTCAAAAAATGCATCTTTATCCTTTACAGAAACGTATTATTCTTTATAAAATGGATCAAGCTAAACCTTATGAGGTGAGATTCAGGCTATCGTATGGTGTACTTATTTCAAAAAATGCATCTTTATCCTTTACAGAAACGTATTATTCTTTATAAAATGGATCAAGCTAAACCTTATGAGGTGAGATTCAGGCTATCGTATGGTGTACTGATTTCAAAAAATGCATCTTTATCCTTTACAGAAACGTATTATTCTTTATAAAATGGATCAAGCTAAACCTTATGAGGTGAGATTCAGGCTATCGTATGGTGTACTGATTTCAAAAAATGCATCTTTATCCTTTACAGAAACGTATTATTCTTTATAAAATGGATCAAGCTAAACCTTATGAGGTGAGATTCAGGCTATCGTATGGTGTACTGATTTCAAAAAATGCATCTTTATCCTTTACAGAAACGTATTATTCTTTATAAAATGGATCAAGCTAAACCTTATGAGGTGAGATTCAGGCTATCGTATGGTGTACTTATTTCAAAAAATGCATCTTTATCCTTTACAGAAACGTATTATTCTTTATAAAATGGATCAAGCTAAACCTTATGAGGTCAAAGGGATTTATTTCGAGAAAAATATTAATCAACAAAATAAGAAAAACTTTTCTTCCCATATTTATCATTGCTCATTTGACATCAAACATGATTACCAGCCGTATTGGGTTTGATAGGTTCTCGTGATCTGTGGTAAATATTTAAAACAATTATCAAAAATAAAATAAATAAATAAAAGTACAGAAACCTATAATTTTTTTATTACTTTTCAAATGAAAAGATTTTTAGGAAGGGAGTGTCTGACCCCAGGTCTTAAACAACCCTTAGAAATAGGGAGCTAGGAGATTTGGGCTAGAGTGCCCGATAGGAAAGTGACGTAGAAAAACGCCCTTATCTATTACCGGGGTGCCAGTACCCGGGGTTCGACGGCTTAACGTGCCTATCCGACGCACATTTAGTGGATCGAACCTGAGGTCCTTTCCGTGGCAGTCACGAACGTTGCCCACTAGGCCACCCGCGGCCCTAGAAAACTTTAATCTCAAACGCCTTTATTTATATACTATTTTGGGGGGGGGGCATCTCGTTTTATGTTTGATTAACTGTGCTAAGTTTTCATATTTTTTTAAAAGATTGGAAATGAAATCTCTCTGGATATTTTTATAAAAGCATAGGCTGAATTTTATTTTTAAAAATATTAATAATCAGCAAAAGAATATTTGTTTCCTTGTTCATTTGCTGATGAGCAATTAAAATTGCGTTTTAAAATATACCTTACATGGAATAGCGTAGGTTATCTTTTTCCCTTTTGTTTTACATTTTTTTTTTGATTGAAGGTTTAACGACCACCGTGAGCAACTCAATGGGCTATAAGCAGTCGCCCGTCCCTAATTTAGGGTCACTGGTTCCAGGGAAGGGAGAGAGCCAGTGCCGTAAGACAAACACAACATCCATGCCTGACCGGGATTCGAACCCGGACCCCGTTCGGACGAATGATCAGAGACCATCGCTTAGACCACTGCGCCACCGGGGCGGCTTGTTTTACTTTCCTGTTGATAATGGAAGGGAAGTTCCCCCTCCCACGTCGTCTGCCTGCCCTCCCCCAATAATTTAGTGAAGTCGGTGCTCCCGGCGGGTGTGGTAGAGTCTGAATAGCCGTCCCGGTGGCTCAGTGGTCTAAGGCGTTGGCCTCTGATCATTCGTCCGTAAGGGGTCCGGGTTCGAATCCCGGTCAGGCATGGATGTTGTGTTTGTCTTACGGCACTGGCTCTCTCCCTTCCCTGGAGCCAGTGACCCTAAATTAGGGACGGGCGACTGCTTATAGCCCATTGAGTTGCTCACGGTGGTCGTTAAACCTCAAAAAAAAAAAAAGAAAAAAAAGAGTCTGAATATCGTTAAGCGTTTCGTTACGATCTGATTTGTCTTACGGCACTGGCTCTCTCCCTTCCCTGGAGCCAGTGACCCTAAATTAGGGACGGGCGACTGCTTATAGCCCATTGTGTTGCTCACGGTGGTCGTTAAACCTCAAAAAAAAAAAAAGAAAAAAAAAAAAAAAAGAGTCTGAATATCGTTAAGCGTTTCGTTACGATCTGAAAGTGCCAAAGGAAGTGAATGATATAGATTTTTGGCGACCCCTCACCGCCAAGCCTTTCTTCCTCACATTGTGAGGCTACCATAAACTCTGAGACTAATTGCCTGCAATAGAGATACTAGTCGGAAGCTGTCTAAGTGGATGTTGTGAAATGGTTAACGTGTTGATTATGGTGCAAAATGCAGGGACGAAAAATTTCAAAAAAACTGTGACGTAATTCCTTTTTGAAATAAAAATTGATGCAAAATGAAAAAGGTTCAATGATACAATCATTTTTGAAAAGGTTTTACGTTAAATTTACCTATCTAAGCGGGACGCGATTCAGCCGCGACGATGGCACTTGATTGCCAGGGGTGAGCCGTGTCATTCGGGATGAGAACGAGTGCCGGTGATAGATGCGCAAGGACCCCGCAAGAGATTAATGTTTTGGTCAAGGCCTCATTTACGCCTAGGCATGCGCCTAGGGCCCTCTAATTGAAAGGGCCCCAAAATCTTGGTTAAAAAAAAAAAACTTTCCCTTTTTTAAAATATTTATACGTGGGTAGATGTGATGTGGAGTAACTATATATAAATCGCTGGCAAAACACAAGCAAGTACTGGCAATATAATATGTAACATTTTCCAGTTAATTTGGGGAGGGTTTTTGTGTGAGATTAAACAAAAAATTGTCGTGTTGTGTAATAAAAACCAGCAGTATGTGTATGTTTGTAATTATGTCTTACTGAGATCAAATATATACTTCAATTTCAAATACTACATGGTTCTGAAGCAATTTTTAAACATTTTGACATTTTAGCTCCCAAAAGTTATATTTGAAAAATCTTTGGACTTAATTAGGGCAGGGTTTGAATCCCCCCAAACCTCTCCTAAATACACCCCTGGTTAATATGGTAATAGTATAGTTTAGACACACCTGGCAAAAAATCCAATGTCCAATTGAATTTTACCCGTCATATGGCTTTGTCACACACAACTGTTTCATCGATGCAAATAAGTAGGACAACATAAAAATCTAGGAGAAAACAATATTTTTACCAGGTACTACAGTAATTTAATGTCAGTCTTATAAATGTATTGTGTTTATTAAATTATTACGCTGCATTGTAATACAGCCGCCCAAAAGGGTCACACTACCTACTCTACTTCGTAAAGTAAATGTCGAGTGGAGGGGGCCTTATTTTGGGTTGTGCTTAGGGCCCAATTCTGTGTAAGTCGGGCCCTGGTTTTGGTGCAACCTCGGCATCTCCTGAACCAGACGCCACTGCTGCTCGCTGTTGTCGCTAACGGAAACAGCTACCTCCGCTACAAAAATAGTCGCTAGTGTTAAGAGCAAAAGGCAAGACATGGATTGTTCACCTCCAAACTTCAAAATGAAAAGAAATAATAAATAACAAACTTTGCCACCAATTCGGAGCCCCTGTTTCGGACGGGGGCACGTGGTCCATCCGCTAAGACGCCATTGCCGAGAAAGAAAATACGCGGAACATCTATGTTTCCACCTATGTTATACAAACATCGATGTTTCTTACCGATTTACAAATTCCTAAAATATACCACTGAAAATTCGGAAATATTAAAAAGTAAAATAAGGGGGCCCTCCCATTCACTGCTTGTGAAAGCGAAGCCGACCTGAACTACTGCATGTATGTCACGGCTAAGTATGCTTCCGCCGTACCCACAGTTAAACAAGCTTGTTATCGCACTGCACGTGTAGCACTACTATGCCTAATATGTTTAGCGGGGATACTTCCGCTAAGACCACCGGTACGTTAAGCCGTCGGACTCCGGTACTACACCATCCCCGGTAGTAAATAAGGGCGTCTTCTACCTCGCTTCCATGTGACTTTCCTATCGGGCACTCTAGCCCAAACCTCCTAGCTTCCTATTTCTAAAAGTTGTTTAAGACCTGGGGTCAGACACTCCCTTCCTAAAATCCTCTACATTTGTTCTGATCTGATCTACTATAGCAATGTATGAACACGTTAAGCCGTCGGACCCAGGTACTGCCCCATCCCTGGTAGTAAATAAGGGCGTCTTTTACCTCGCTTCCGTGTGACTTTCCTATCAGGCACTCTAGCCCAAACCTCCTAGCTTCCTATTTCTAAGGGTTATTTAGGACTTGGGGTCAGACACTCCCTTCCTAAAATCCTCTACATATGACCTGATCTGATCTACTATAGCATTGTATGAGCACGTTAAGCCGTCGGACCCCGGTAGTAAATAAGGGCGTCTTCTACCTCGCTTCCGTGTCACTTTCCTATCGGGCACTCTAGCACAAATCTCCTAGCTTCCTATTTCTAAGGGTTGTTTAATACCTGGGGTCAGACGCTCCCTTCCTAAAATCCTCTACATATGATCTGATCTGATCTACTATAGCATTGTATGAGCACGTTAAGCCGTCGGACCCCGGTAGTAAATAAGGGCGCCTTCTACCTCGCTTCCGTGTCACTTTCCTATCGGGCACCCTAGCCCAAATCTCCTAGCTTCCTATTTCTAAGGGTTGTTTAAGACCTGGGGTCAGACACTCCCTTCCTAAAATCCTCTACATATGATCTGATCTGATCTACTATAGCATTGTATGAGCACGTTAAGCCGTCGGACCCCGGTAGTAAATAAGGGCGTCTTCTACCTCGCTTCCATGTGACTTTCCTATCGGGCACTCTAGCCCAAACCTCCTAGCTTCCTATTTCTAAGGGTTGTTTAAGACCTGGGGTCAGACACTCCCTTCCTAAAATCCTCTACATATGATCTGATCTGATCTACTATAGCATTGTATGAGCACGTTAAGCCGTCGGACCCCGGTAGTAAATAAGGGCGCCTTCTACCTCGCTTCCGTGTCACTTTCCTATCGGGCACCCTAGCCCAAATCTCCTAGCTTCCTATTTCTAAGGGTTGTTTAAGACCTGGGGTCAGACACTCCCTTCCTAAAATCCTCTACATATGATCTGATCTGATCTACTATAGCATTGTATGAGCACGTTAAGCCGTCGGACCCCGGTAGTAAATAAGGGCGTCTTCTACCTCGCTTCCATGTGACTTTCCTATCGGGCACTCTAGCCCAAACCTCCTAGCTTCCTATTTCTAAAGGTTGTTTAAGACCTGGGGTCAGACACTCCCTTCCTTAAATCCTCTACATTTGTTCTGATCTGATCTACTATAGCAATGTATGAGCACGTTAAGCCGTCGGACCCAGGTACTGCCCCATCCCCGGTAGTAAATAAGGGCGTCTTCTACCTCGCTTCCATGTGACTTTCCTATCGGGCACTCTAGCCCAAACCTCCTAGCTTCCTATTTCTAAAGGTTGTTTAAGACCTGGGGTCAGACACTCCCTTCCTAAAATCCTCTACATTTGTTCTGATCTGATCTACTATAGCAATGTATGAGCACGTTAAGCCGTCGGACCCAGGTACTGCCCCATCCCCGGTAGTAAATAAGGGCGTCTTCAACCTCGCTTCCGTGTGACTTTCCTATCAGGCACTCTAGCCCAAACCTCCTAGCTTCCTATTTCTAAGGGTTATTTAAGACTTGGGGTCAGACACTCCCTTCCTAAAATCCTCTACATATGATCTGATCTGATCTACTTTAGAATTGTATGAGCACGTTAAGCCGTCGGACCCCGGTAGTAAATAAGGGCGTCTTCTACCTCGCTTCCGTGTCACTTTCCTATCGGGCACTGTAGCCCAAATCTCCTAGCTTCCTATTTCTAAGGGTTGTTTAAGACCTGTGGTCAGACACTCCCTTCCTAAAATCCTCTACATATGATCTGATCTGATCTACTTTAGCATTGTATGAGCACGTTAAGCCGTCGGACCCCGGTAGTAAATAAGGGCGTCTTCTACCTCGCTTCCGTGTCACTTTCCTATCGGGCACTCTAGCCCAAATCTCCTAGCTTCCTATTTCTAAGGGTTGTTTAAGATCTGTGGTCAGACACTCCCTTCCTAAAATCCTCTACATATGATCTGATCTGATCTACTTTAGCATTGTATGAGCACGTTAAGCCGTCGGACCCGGGTAGTAAATAAGGGCGTCTTCTACCTCGCTTCCGTGTCACTTTCCTATCGGGCACTCTAGCCCAAATCTCCTAGCTTCCTATTTCTAAGGGTTGTTTAAGACCTGGGGTCAGACACTCCCTTCCTAAAATCCTCTACATATGATCTGATCTGATCTACTTTAGCATTGTATGAGCACGTTAAGCCGTCGGACCCCGGTAGTAAATAAGGGCGTCTTCTACCTCGCTTCCGTGTCACTTTCCTATCGGGCACTCTAGCCCAAATCTCCTAGCTTCCTATTTCTAAGGGTTGTTTAAGACCTGTGGTCAGACACTCCCTTCCTAAAATCCTCTACATATGATCTGATCTGATCTACTTTAGCATTGTATGAGCACGTTAAGCCGTTGGACCCCGGTAGTAAATAAGGGCGTCTTCTACCTCGCTTCCGTGTCACTTTCCTATCGGGCACTCTAGCCCAAATCTCCTAGCTTCCTATTTCTAAGGGTTGTTTAAGACCTGTGGTCAGACACTCCCTTCCTAAAATCCTCTACATATGATCTGATCTGATCTACTTTAGCATTGTATGAGCACGTTAAGCCGTTGGACCCCGGTAGTAAATAAGGGCGTCTTCTACCTCGCTTCCGTGTCACTTTCCTATCGGGCACTCTAGCCCAAATCTCCTAGCTTCCTATTTCTAAGGGTTGTTTAAGACCTGTGGTCAGACACTCCCTTCCTAAAATCCTCTACATATGATCTGATCTGATCTACTTTAGCATTGTATGAGCACGTTAAGCCGTCGGACCCCGGTAGTAAATAAGGGCGTCTTCTACCTAGCTTACGTGTCACTTTCCTATCGGGCACCCTAGCCCAAATCTCCTAGCTTCCTATTTCTAAGGGTTGTTTAAGACCTGTGGTCAGACACTCCCTTCCTAAAATCCTCTACATATGATCTGATCTGATCTACTTTAGCATTGTATGAGCACGTTACGCCGTCGGACCCCGGTAGTAAATAAGGGCGTCTTCTACCTCGCTTCCGTGTCACTTTCCTATCGGGCACTCTAGCCCAAATCTCCTAGCTTCCTATTTCTAAGGGTTGTTTAAGACCTGGGGTCAGACACTCCTTCCTAAAATCCTCTACATATGATCTGATCTGATCTACTATAGCATTGTATGAGCACGTTAAGCCGTCGGACCCCGGTGGTAAATAAGGGCGTCTTCTACCTCGCTTCCATGTGACTTTCCTATCGGGCACTCTAGCCCAAACCTCCTAGCTTCCTATTTCTAAGGGTTGTTTAAGACCTAAGGTCAGACACTCCTTCCTAAAATCCTCTACATATGATCTGATCTGATCTACTATAGCATTGTATGAGCACGTTAAGCCGTCGGACCCCGGTAGTAAATAAGGGCGTCTTCTACCTCGCTTCCGTGTGACTTTCCTATCGGGCACTCTAGCCCAAACCTCCTAGCTTCCTATTTGTAATGGTTATTTAAGACTTGGGGTCAGACACTCCCTTCCTAAAATCCTCTACATATGATCTGATCTGATCTACTATAGCATTGTATGAGCACGTTAAGCCGTCGGACCCCGGTAGTAAATAAGGGCGTCTTCTACCTCGCTTCCGTGTTACTTTCCTATCGGGCACTCTAGTCCAAACCTCCTAGCTTCCTATTTCTAAAGGTTGTTTAAGACCTGGGGTCAGACACTCCCTTCCTAAAATCCTCTACATATGATCTGATCTGATCTACTATAGCATTGTATGAGCACGTTAAGCCGTCGGACCCCGGTAGTAAATAAGGGAGTCTTCTACCTCGCTTCCATGTGACTTTCCTATCGGGTACTCTAGCCCAAACCTCCTAGCTTCCTATTTCTAAAGGTTGTTTAAGACCTGGGGTCAGACACTCCCTTCCTAAAATCCTCTACATTTGTTCTGATCTGATCTACTATAGCAATGTATGAGCACGTTAAGCCGTCGGACCCAGGTACTGCCCCATCCCCGGTAGTAAAGAAGGGCGTCTTCTACCTCGCTTCCGTGTCACTTTCCTATCGGGCACTCTAGCCCAAACCTCCTAGCTTCCTATTTCTAAGGGTTATTTAAGACTTGGGGTCAGACACTCTCTTCCTAAAATCCTCTACGTATGATCTGATCTGATCTGACTGTTATCCAAAAATGTAACATAAAAGATCTCTCATGTTCGGTTGTGCACCTGCGTAGGGGTACACTGACACTGTTGCAAAAACGAGGTGTAGTGAGAAGCTCTCGTGAAGCGAAGGAGTTTACAAGATGTAGTGAGCTGAAACTGAAGAAGTCGACTGCAGCGTAAAATCAACCTACAACTGACCTAACGTTGATTGACAGCTGGATTTCCAGGAACCACGTGATTTGTCCATTTGAGTTTTGACCTCTATACCTATATCATTGTCCTGATTTTTTTCTTTTATTTTTTTTTGCTTGTAATTTCCAGTTTCCATTCTAGTAAGTGGCATTATTCTTGGTTATTCCTTACTGATCCTTAACTTTTCCTTTGCAAATTCCATAGCCACCTGGCGGTGGCTTATGAATATGACCATATGCCCAAAAAGACTCCGATTTCGAATCCCGATGCGGCATGGATGTTATTTTTGTATTACGGCACTGGCTCTCTCACTTCCCCGGAATCAGTGATCCTAAATTAAGAACGGGCGACTGCTTGTAGCACATTAAGTTGCTCACGGTGGTCGTTAAATATCCTATAATAATATTAAAAAAAAAAAATCCAAAACTTAGGTTTCTAGGTGTTTTTTGTTGTTAATTTCATTCAGGCATATTTTGTTATTGTTTCCTCACGATATAAGTTGTGGCTCAGCTTTACTTTCAAGTCTAGGGCCGCAGGTGGCCTAGTGGCCAACGTTCATGACTGCCGCGGAAAGGACCTCAGGTTCTGATCCACTAAATATCCGCTGCGCGTCGGATGGGAACGTTAAGCCGTCTGACCCCGGGTACTGGGCCCCGGTAATACATAAGGACGTTTTCCTCTCCCTTTCTACTTCGCTCCCGTGCCACTTTCCTATCGGGCACTCTAGCCCAAATCTCCTAGCTTCCTATTTCTAAGGCTTGTTTAAGAACTGGATTCAGACACTTCCTTCCTAAAATCCTCTACATTTATGATATATATATATATATACTTTCAAGTCTGATTTGTATTGAAATGTCATCTATTTCGATGTAATGTTATTGGCTTCGATATCTAATTACGTTATTGTCATCGGAAAGATGACAATCTTTCAGATGCCTCACTTGTCCCAGATTGTGACAGGAGTTGAGGACAAAGGTCAAGGGGAAAGGAAGGGAGGGTGGAGCGGAGCAGCTGGTCCTCAGTAATCCTGGATCAGTGGGACCATTGCCAACACCACGGGTTTACGTCACATTTTGCATCTGTTGTACGTCGATGTAGGGACCACTTTCTATGGTCTGTTTCCACTGTTTTTATCCTTACTTTATGGTGAAAAGTGCATTGTTGGCTCTTAAACAGGTTTAACGTACTAAATTATTTCGTCGAAAAATTTCACTGTGTGGGAAAAGTGCCACGTACAATTTTGCAAGCATGCAAAATAATGGGGAAAGCTGCAAAAATATATTATTTTTACATGAAAGGATTTTCCCCGAAGAACTTACCTGCGAGTACGATGGTTTGCAGCAGTTGGTGCGGAAGGCTAAAGTGATGCTAACGGCCACGACGTGAAGGGTCCGTGTGTGGGAAGGGAGTAACAGATAGTAGTGAATGCGCGGAAGATGATCATAAATGATTATCATATGTAGAGGATTTTAGGAAGGGAATGTCTGACCCCAGGTCTTAAACAACCCTTAGAAATAGGAAGCTAGGAGATTTGGGCTAGAGTGCCCGATAGGAAAGTGACACGGAAGCGAGGTAGAAGACGCCCTTATTTACTACCGGGGTCCGACGGCTTAACGTGCTCATACAATGCTATAGTAGATCAGATCAGATCATATGTAGAGGATTTTAGGAAGGGAGTGTCTGACCCCAGGTCTTAAACAACCCTTAGAAATAGAAAGCTAGGAGATTTGGGATAGAGTGCCCGATAGGAAAGTGACATGGAAGCGAGGTAGAAGACGCCCTTATTTACTACCGGGGTCCGACGGCTTAACGTGCTCATACAATGCTCTAGTAGATCAGATCTGATCATATGTAGAGGATTTTAGGAAGGGAGTGTCTGACCCCAGGTCTTAAACAACCCTTAGAAATAGGAAGCTAAGAGATTTGGGCTAGAGTGCCCGATAGGAAAGGGACACGGAAGCGAAGTAGAAGACGCCCTTATTTACTACCGGGCTCCGACGGCTTAACGTGCTCATACAATGCTATAGTAGATCAGATCAGATCATATGTAGAGGATTTTAGGAAGGAGTGTCTGACCCCAGGTCTTAAACAACCCTTAGAAATAGAAAGCTAGGAGATTTGGGATAGCATGCCCGATAGGAAAGTGACACGGAA
This sequence comes from Macrothele yani, assembly GCA_039090855.1. Taxonomy (NCBI): domain Eukaryota; kingdom Metazoa; phylum Arthropoda; class Arachnida; order Araneae; family Macrothelidae; genus Macrothele; species Macrothele yani. Next base: position 71,413,811 of record CM077032.1, on the reverse strand, counting down.
GCGAGGTAGAAGACGCCCTTATTTACTACCGGGGTCCGACGGCTTAACGTGCTCATACAATGCTCTAGTAGATCAGATCTGATCATATGTAGAGGATTTTAGGAAGGGAGTGTCTGACCCCAGGTCTTAAACAACCCTTAGAAATAGGAAGCTAGGAGATTTGGGCTAGAGTGCCCGATAGGAAAGTGACACGGAAGCGAGGTAGAAGACGCCCTTATTTACTACCGGGGTCCGACGGCTTAACGTGCTCATACAATGCTATAGTAGATCAGATCAGATCATATGTAGAGGATTTTAGGAAGGGAGTGTCTGACCCCAGGTCTTAAACAACCCTTAGAAATAGGAAGCTAGGAGATTTGGGCTAGAGTGCCCGATAGGAAAGTGACACGGAAGCGAGGTAGAAGACGCCCTTATTTACTACCGGGGTCCGACGGCTTAACGTGCTCATACAATGCTATAGTAGATCAGATCAGATCATATGTAGAGGATTTTAGGAAGGGAGTGTCTGACACCAGGTCTTAAACAACCCTTAGAAATAGGAAGCTAGGAGATTTGGGCTAGAGTGCCCGATAGGAAAGTGACACGGAAGCGAGGTAGAAGACGCCCTTATTTACTACCGGGGTCCGACGGCTTAACGTGCTCATACAATGCTATAGTAGATCAGATCTGATCATATGTAGAGGATTTTAGGAAGGGAGTGTCTGACCCCAGGTCTTAAACAACCCTTAGAAATAGAAAGCTAGGAGATTTGGGATAGAGTGCCCGATAGGAAAGTGACACGGAAGCGAGGTAGAAGACGCCCTTATTTACTACCGGGGTCCGACGGCTTAACGTGCTCATACAATGCTATAGTAGATCAGATCTGATCATATGTAGAGGATTTTAGGAAGAGAGTGTCTGACCCCAGGTCTTAAACAACCCTTAGAAATAGGAAGCTAGGAGATTTGGGCTAGAGTGCCCGATAGGAAAGTGACACGGAAGCGAGGTAGAAGACGCCCTTATTTACTACCGGGGTCTGACGGCTTAACGTGCTCATACAATGCTATAGTAGATCAGATCAGATCATATGTAGAGGATTTTAGGAAGGGAGTGTCTGACACCAGGTCTTAAACAACCCTTAGAAATAGGAAGCTAGGAGATTTGGGCTAGAGTGCCCGATAGGAAAGTGACACGGAAGCGAGGTAGAAGACGCCCTTATTTACTACCGGGGTCCGACGGCTTAACGTGCTCATACAATGCTATAGTAGATCAGATCTGATCATATGTAGAGGATTTTAGGAAGGAGTGTCTGACCCCAGGTCTTAAACAACCCTTAGAAATAGAAAGCTAGGAGATTTGGGATAGAGTGCCCGATAGGAAAGTGACACGGAAGCGAGGTAGAAGACGCCCTTATTTACTACCGGGGTCCGACGGCTTAACGTGCTCATACAATGCTATAGTAGATCAGATCAGATCATATGTAGAGGATTTTAGGAAGGGAGTGTCTGACCCCAAGTCTTAAACAACCCTTAGAAATAGGAAGCTAGGAGATTTGGGCTAGAGTGCCCGATAGGGAAGTGACACGGAAGCGAGGTAGAAGACGCCCTTATTTACTACCGGGGTCCGACGGCTTAACGTGCTCATACAATGCTATAGTAGATCAGATCAGATCATATGTAGAGGATTTTAGGAAGGGAGTGTCTGACCCCAGGTCTTAAACAACCCTTAGAAATAGGAAGCTAGGAGATTTGGGCTAGAGTGCCCGATAGGAAAGTGACACGGAAGCGAGGTAGAAGACGCCCTTATTTACTACCGGGGTCCGACGGCTTAACGTGCTCATACAATGCTATAGTAGATCAGATCTGATCATATGTAGAGGATTTTAGGAAGAGAGTGTCTGACCCCAGGTCTTAAACAACCCTTAGAAATAGAAAGCTAGGGGATTTGGGATAGAGTGCCCGATAGGAAAGTGACACGGAAGCGAGGTAGAAGACGCCCTTATTTACTACCGGGGTCCGACGGCTTAACGTGCTCATACAATGCTCTAGTAGATCAGATCTGATCATATGTAGAGGATTTTAGGAAGGGAGTGTCTGACCCCAGGTCTTAAACAACCCTTAGAAATAGGAAGCTAGGAGATTTCGGCTAGAGTGCCCGATAGGAAAGTGGCACGGAAGCGAGGTAGAAGACGCCCTTATTTACTACCGAGGTCTTACGGCATAACGTGCTTATACAACGCTATAGTAGATCAGATCATATGTAGAGGATTTTAGGAAGTTAGTGTCTGACCCCAGGTCTTAAACAACCCTTAGAAATATGAAGCTGGGAGATTTGGGCTAGAGTGCCCGATAGGAAAGTGACACGGAAGCGAGGTAGAAGACGCCCTCATTTACGACCGGGGTCCGACGGCTTAACGTGCTCATACAATGCTCTAGTAGATCAGATCTGATCATATGCAGAGGATTTTAGGATGGGAGTGTCTGACCCCAGGTCTTAAACAACCCTTAGAGATAGGAAGCTAGGAGATTTGGGCTAGAGTGCCCGATAGGACAGTGACACGGAAGCGAGGTAGAAGACGCCCTTATTTACTACCGGGGTCCGACGGCTTAACGTGCTCATACAATGCTATAGTAGATCAGATCTGATCATATGTAGAGGATTTTAGGAAGGGAGTGTCTGACCCCAGGTCTTAAACAACCCTTAGAAATAGGAAGCTAGGAGATTTGGGCTAGAGTGCCCGATAGGAAAGTGACACGGAAGCGAAGTAGAAGACGCCCTCATTTACTACCGGGGTCTGACGGCTTAACGTGCTCATACAATGCTCTAGTAGATCAGATCTGATCATATGTAGAGGATTTTAGGAAGGAGTGTCTGACCCCAGGTCTTAAACAACCCTTAGAAATATTAAGCTATGAGATTTGGGCTAGAGTGCCCGATAGGAAAGTGACACGGAAGCGAGGTAGAAGACGCCCTTATTTACTACCGGGGTCCGACGGCTTAACGTGCTCATACAATGCTCTAGTAGATCAGATCTGATCATATGTAGAGGATTTTAGGAAGGAGTGTCTGACCCCAGGTCTTAAACAACCCTTAGAAATAGGAAGCTATGAGATTTGGGCTAGAGTGCCCGATAGGAAAGTGACACGGAAGCGAGGTAGAAGACGCCCTTATTTACTACCGGGGTCCGACGGCTTAACGTGCTCATACAATGCTATAGTAGATCAGATCTGATCATATGTAGAGGATTTTAGGAAGGGAGTGTCTGACCCCAGGTCTTAAACAACCCTTAGAAATAGGAAGCTAGGAGATTTGGGCTAGAGTGTCCGATAGGAAAGTGACACGGAAGCGAGGTAGAAGACGCCCTTATTTACTACCGGGGTCCGACGGCTTAACGTGCTCATACAATGCTCTAGTAGATCAGATCTGATCATATGTAGAGGATTTTAGGAAGGGAGTGTCTGACCCCAGGTCTTAAACAACCCTTAGAAATAGGAAGCTAGGAGATTTGGGCTACAGTGCCCGATAGGAAAGTGACATGGAAGCGAAGTAGAAAAGGGGAGGAAGACGCACTTATTTATTACCGGGGGCCAGTACCAAAACCGCCTGGAGAGAAAGCCCCAGCGCGCGAACTACGAAGGGGTGTGACGTCACGGTCAGAGGGCCATCGCAATCCCTCTCTCCAGAGAGGTCAAAGGGCAAACGTAAGGGGAATGTCGATATTAGCTTCGCATTCATGCAGCATTGAGCTTTCGGTAGCCGTGCACGTGAGTAAACATTTTTTTTACAACATGCCTGGAAAATATTGAGTGCCTTTATATAGATCTACTTTGTAATTACAAAGCACATCCAAAAGCCACTGTTTTCAGCATTCCTGAAAGTGAAAGCTTTAGAAGGCGGATTTCTTCCGTACCAATGAAAAATTTTGAACCCACCGTGAATTCAAACGTTAGTTAAGTTTTAATGACAGCATTTTCTGCTTTCGTTGTAAATACAATTATAATTTAGTAAATTGTTAGTCGGTTTTCTTTTCTTTTTTTTGTTAATGACGGGGTAAAATTTACTAGCCTTCCGATTATCAGCTCATTATTTATTGTTGTTTAAATAATGGTATTAATAACCATTCAACATTTCATTCCCATAAAGTAATAGTTATTTTTCTTTACAAAATTCGTAGTTCGTAGTGTTCAAATTGAAATAAAAAAAATAAAAAAATGATGTGCATATATTATTAGCGCATTAAGTACTACGGTTAACCAGGCAAAGAAACTGGCAATAAATAATTACGTTATTTATTAATCAACATTTCAATTCCGTAAAACAAATGTCATTTTTCTTCATAAAATTGCTGTGTATCAGAGTCCTAATTAAAACAAGAATTCGGAATTAATATATTCCATGTTCATTTGACAAATAACTTTTTCCTAAATGATTTTAATTTATAATTTTTTTTACCTTCAAGAAATAGTTGCAAGATTTGAGCACACATTTTACTGTATTTTCAGTAAATATACTCACTAAATCGGAAATTTTGCTTTTGCGCTCGTTATGTTATTACGGAAAAGTCTTTTCTTTTTTGCTTTCATTTAAATAAATCGAACGCGAAGGGAAATTCTAAATGTTTTAAGTGAAATGATTATGTTCATACAGTGTGTTGGCATATAAAGGAAATGATAGCGCCCTTCCCAGTCTTTTTTTTTTTTTTCACCTCAATGTACACTATATTGACAAAAGTCACCGGACACCTAGAAGAGAAACACAACATAGCATTTATTGACATACATTTGCCATTTATGCAAATTGCCATTAAAAATATCTATTTGGCATTAAAAAGATCATACTTGCAAAAATGCTTAACGTAAAATGCTGGGTTTTGTATGTTATGCGTGAAAAAACTTTTTTTTTTTGCTCCTTTAGCCAAATTGAAAACTAAAGGAAAAATTTCTTGAAATCATTTCCCAGCACAAGAGCAAAACTTTGGAATTCCCAGATTTACGGATATCATCGCTGGAAACTGAGAAAATAAAATGAAAGCTAAGGATGTAATCTTTTGATGTTATCTAAGGACAAAAAATAAAGAGAAAATAAAAACCGGTCGATTTATTGTTGTGTGCGCAAATTGTCTAGTATCGCACTCGAGAAATTATTTCTCTGCGTAAACAACGCGGTACTTCGTCGGCGTTTTCAGGAGCGGAGAGCTTGAGGCTCGAGTCGGTCGGCCCACTAGCTTTGACATCACAGACCAGTTCGGAGGCTTTCTTAATCTTTAGGGGTTTTGCCAGTACCCAGGGTCCGACTGCTTAACGTGCCTATCGGACGCACGGCGAATATTTAGTGGATCGTGCGTTCGTACCTGCCTGGGATCGAACCTGAGATCCTTTCTGCGGCAGTCACGCCCGTTGCCCAATAGGCCACCCACGGCCCGAAAAAAAAAAAAAAAATGCTTAGAAGAATACAACAAGAGTGGGGTGCATGTCTCGGAGGAGTGTGATGCGTCGTGTAATCGTGTGCGAGAAGAAGTAGTTCAGAAATATTTCAATAACTATTAATAAAGAAGTGTGCTAAATGTTTCTGTTTTTATTGTAAAAATGTCCGGGAATGTAAAAAAATGAAGGGATGTAAATGATATAATGTGGGTTAGAAGTTTTGAGTAAGAAGTTCTGGTTCAGGTTGAACCCAAGTCTTGGTTATGGTTTAGGAGATGTTTAGGAGTCGGTGACTTCTTCAAGCACCTCATTTGTACTTCTGCTGTTATTCCGTCCATCGTTCGTACTTTTTGTTCCTCGTAAAACCGATATTGTTGACAATAAACGATTTTCTTATAATCAGGAATCGTACTATGGCAGGGAGGCCCACAGCTTCGTGTCGAATTGTGGGGGATGATGAAATTTTAAGCCCTGACCAAATCCGAATTTATATTCAGGACACTATTCACAGACAGAACAATTCTTGGCAATTTGCTACTTACCATTTCGCAAAATTACCCTTGAAGAAATGATATTACAATGCAGCATTAAACCGACCTCTTTCCTTCAGCGTATTCCTACAACCCGCTTCCTTGTGTATTCTTCCGCGCGTAATTGCCGTTCTCAACGACGCTTCCATTCACGCCGTCGCCGCTCCGACATCTTAGGCCTACCGCACGTACTCTTTCGGACCTTCGCACTACAAGGTAATTTCTTCGGATACAACTTTCCTTTCATGTAAAAATACTGTATTTTTGCACCTTTCCGCATTATTTTGCATGCTTAAAAAATTGTACGTAGCACTTTTCCCACACAGTGAAATTTTTTCCGACGAAATAATTTAGGACGCTAAACTACACGCTGTCTTCTTAATATTTAACATTACACCTGTTTTTGCACTGTCCATGTTTACTTTCCTGATGAAGTCAGCTGAAACTCTTGTTTTAGCCAAAATAGAGATGTCAGCCGCATTTGAATTGTTGATGGTTTGATCTCCAATGGTGAAAACATTTAATTTCACATGTAATTCCTATATACAACTATTCATAAATGTGTACTTTAGCGTCCTAAATTGCTACGTCGGAAAAATTTCACTGTGTGCGGAAAGTACAACGTAAAATTTTTTAAGCATGCAAAATAACGGGGAAAGGTGCAGAAATACAGTAATTTAAGAAAACGTGAAATAATTTTATTGAAGTACGATTGTGTACAGCAGTTGGTTCGGGAGGCTTGAGCGATCCTAACGGCGACGACATGAAGCTTTCGTGCGTCGGAAGGGAGCAGGAGTTCGTAATGAATACGCTTAGTAAATAAATAACTTTTTTTAAAACATGACAGTAAAGGGGAGAGATTTAAAAATTCATGTTTTTTTAATTTCTTTGAAATTAATAAATAATTGATTTTAATATTCTGATTACACTTTCACAAGATAATACTGACACGATATCGGGAACATAAATTATATAAATATTTTTAAGAATTTAGTTTACTAATTTATACTTTCAGTTTTATTATATTTCATATTTTTACCATTAAAATTTTAACTGCTTTATTTAATGCTTTTGTTCTTTTTTATATATTTCCATTTATTAAAAGCTTTGTGAGGTCCAAACGTTCTAGTTTCAAACTCAAGTATTCTTCTGAGATCACATCTAATAGCTATTTTAATCTGCTCCGTATTCTTTTATTCTTGTTCATAAGATAAGGCATTTTGATTTTTCTATATATTATATTTTGTTATTGCTATTAAAAAATAAATTGTTAGGTTTTTGGATTAAAAGTAGTCTAGAAGTACATGGTACAAAATTTGGTCTGCAGTAAATTTTTGTGTATAATATAAGTACTATTGTAACCAATCCCAGATATATTTTCCAAAATTGCAATCTACAAATCAATATTGAAGAGTTTCTTCTGAGCCACAGTTAGGATTAGTTATTAGTATAATTCTATGCAACCATTTTCTTGTCGGGATAATATTGTGCGAAATTTTTAAAAAGTAGATCTTTAATATGAGTGCATGGTTTATTTTGATTGCAGTGAATCTTCTAGCTTTGTTGGATGTCTTTCGTTTGATGCTAAATATACGTATTTCACATAATTTATAATTTTCTTGCCAGAAACCTAAAGGAAAGATTATAGAGTAGAAACAGCCATAGGAGCGTGTGGAAACTTTCCTCATAGAAAGTGGCGCCCCCACGGACATAAAACAGAACCAAACTGTGACGTGGTGTTCTTTCCCGTCGGCAATGGTTGCTATGGCAACCTCATCCCAGAGCTGGGGTGGTGAGGAGCATCTCCTTTGCCTCCCTCCCCCCGACCTTTGTCCTCAACTGCCGTCCCAATCTAAGCCAACTGAAGCATCGGAAAGATGACAATAACGAAATATCCAAAGCTAAACATGTAGATATCGAAACAGATGACTAAGTAATGGAATTTTCAAAGGAAAAGTTAACGATCAGCCAGGAATATAAGCAAGGATGACGCCACTTATTAGAATTCTACAGGAAACTGGAAGATGCAAACCAATATGATTACGGAAAATGATAGGTATACGTCTTAATCATGGGGACAGAGCTTTAATTCAAATGCCGCTAGCCACATGTTGTGGCTTTGGCGTTTAGCATAACTGTGTGTATATTTAGTTCAGAGGGGGAAAATTTATTACATTATTATATATTATTAATCTTTGCAATAATATAGTGCCTGTAATTTTCAAAGTGTTTGGTTAATAATAAGACACCGTGTTTTACTATGGACGGTAATTTTACCTTTTTATTTGAATGAAGAGGAACAAGACAAAAAAATCATAAATTTACACGTATTTGTTGAATTCATAATAAATTTATTGATTCCTTTAGATCAAAAGAGGTTTTCATGAGATGAATAAGATGTCCTCATATATATTTGTTTTCCTGATGGAGATTCTAATTTGAGTTTCAGTTATAAGAAGTTGTCTACTTATCAGATTTTATTCAGCAAAGCCTTTCTCGTGTGTCATAGTGGTATGTGTTATGTCAAAGTGGTGCGGAAATTTCATATTTTAAATGTCTTTCAAAGATATTTATCGTAATATTGACCTGTTAGTCCAACGCTGTGAAGAGAAGATGCGATAGGCTTAACGCATCGCTCCGGCGAAATTGTGAAGCTTTGGTCCGTTAAAAGGAAGGTTCGTTGCTCTGCCGATATGATGGGCGGAAGACTATAAGAGAAAAAGGTTACGTTGTTGGGAGGATAGCTATTGATATCGTAGAGATACGCTACAGAATAGAGATACCCATCATCAACCCTTTGTTTTGTTATATCCCGTACGTTGTTGGCAGGAAAAATACGGATAAAACCTCTTGGATTTGCCAAAGATACGTATGAGTAAGATAGCAACTGACCTGCGAACAAGCTATTAACTGGAGAACCAAAAGTGCAGTGACACCGCAAATCAGCTACGAATGGCAGACGTTCAAACAGAACCGAAAGTTATAGTTCCACAGTTTTCCGTACAACAACGAAATGCCTATTTAGTATTTTCAATTTCGAATCAGGGAATCATATGCGAAAGAACGAAACATTTCTCAACATCTGATTTACAAATAATGACAACAAATGAACGAACTATATTCTGTAACGTATGAGTACAATATGGTTCGCTCTTCTTCTGGCAGGTACGTGCTTGGACTTGTAGTCATCCGCGCGTGAATTACACAATACAGCGAATCTATGTTTCAACGGAGCAAAGAATGGCATAGTCGCCGTATCGAAGCGTTAGGCGTACCGCAGCGTCTCTTCACAGCATTGGACTCACATTTTAATATTACGATAACAATAATCAAAACATGTTTCAATTATGACATTTCTGCACAATTTGCATACTTTAAAATCTGTAAGTCACCCTTTTTCCAGGTACTGATGTTTTTCCGACGAAATAGTTTGGGACGCTAATCTACACATTTACCCCCAAAGGTACCCGAGAGTACTCTTTCAATATCCGTGTCTCGCAATATTGGTTTTACTTTCTGTCAATTATATCTGCAAATGTATCTGTCCTCAAGTAGGACACGGCAATTATAGTTCATCATCATTTCATTGTCATCATTGTCAACCATTATCAATCCACTGCTGGACGAAGGTCTCCCCAAGTTTCCTCCACAACGGTCTGTCTTGTGCCAGTCTCCTCCATGTCACTCCCGCATATTTACGAATTTCATCCACCCATCTCCCATGTGGTCTTTTTTTCTGGGTCTTTTCCTGTCCCTTGGAATCCAATCTAAAATTTCGGCTGTCCATCTATGGTCTGTCCTTCTGGCAGTATGTCCAGCCCATTGCCATTTCAGGGATTTAACTCTGATCATGATGTCTTCCACTCTTGTCATTTTCGGATCCACGAGTTCTCTTCTTATCTCTCCTGGTTACACCAAGTATGCACCTCTCCATGCAGCTTTGAGTTGTCTGCAGCCTTTGTATGTCTCTTTTAGTTAAGGTCCACGTCTCTGCACCATACGTAAGCACTGGAAGGATGCATTGATCAAACACTTTTCTTTTAAGACATAATGGCATATTGCTCTTGAAAATTATGCTGTTTCTTCCAAAAGCTCTCCAGGCAAGTTTTGTACGCCGATTAATTTCTTCATCAATGTGACCCTCACTTGATATCTGCTGTCCAAGATAAACATACGTATCTGTTATCTCCAGTTTTTCTCCATCAATCGATAAATCTTCATTTCTTGTAAAAGCATTGAACATCACTTTTGTCTTCTGAAAGTTCATTTTTAATCCCACTTCTTTACTCTTGTCAGCAAGTTCCTGGATCATACTCTGCAGCTCTGATGGGGTAGTTGCAAAAATGACTACGTCATCAGCAAAACGAAGGTGGGTGAGATAATCTCCATTAATCTTTATCCCTTTGTTTTCCCAGTTCAGTGATTGAAAGACATTTTCCAATGTGGCATTAAAGAGCTTCGGAGATATGGTGTCACCTTGTCTCACTCCCTTTCCAATTTTTATGTGTGTTGTATTTTTCAAACAGCCGAATCTTTGCACTTGCATTTTCATAGATGTTATTAATAATATTAATGTATGCATCTTCAATACCGCAGGATTTCAGAGCCGTGGTAACTGCTGATGGTTTCACCGAATCAAAGGCTTTTTCATAATCGATAAAAGCCATGCACAATGGAAGTTCATATTCCCTCGCTCTTTCAATTAGTTCTCTCAGTACGTGGATATGATCTATTGTGCTGTAGCCACTCCTGAATCCAGCTTGTTCTCTCGGTTGAGATATGTCCAGTGTTACCTTCAAGCGGTGTGAAAGAACTTTAGTGAAGATTTTATAAACCACTGATAGGAGGCTGATAGGTCTGTAGTTCCTGAGATCCTCAATGTCACCTTTTTTATGTAGCAGGATCATTGTAGCATTGTTCCAATCCTCAGGAATCTTCCCTTCATTAAGGCATCGAGTGAAAATTTGGGCGAGTACTGTTTCAATTTCTCCACTTGCTTCTTTGTATGATGTCTATAGTAATTCCATCTTCTCCAGAATAGAGCTTTCCCCCGCTTCATGTTCTTGATTGCATGTGCAACGTTGCTGAGAGGAAAAATACTGGAAGAACTCTGGTACCTTTCATGATGTCTGGAGTACATGTATCATCCCTGCGAACAAGCTATTAATTTGGAGTAGAAATCTTTCACTCTTGTCAAAATTTCACCTCTATTTCTTGTTATAGAACCATCTTCTTTTCTCAGAGCCATAATCTGTTTTCTTCCCTTACTGAGATGTCCCTTTGCTATCTTTAGGCTTTGGTTGTTTTCAATTGCTTTCCTCACTAGCTCACAGTTGAATTTCCTTACGTCTTCAGTGATACTTTTTTCGTGCTGTCTTGCATAGCTCTATATATTCCACTTTGGAAGTCACATCTTCTTTAGTTGTCCTGATTTCTCTTCTTTTGCATCAACATTTTGGTTTTCCTGATAATTTGTTTACATGCAACTTGTTCTTAGACCCAGCTAATTTTGTTGCTGTTTCCATAAGAGCTTTGGTTACTTTTCTGTTAACTTCCGAAATATCCACTTCTTCCGATGTTAGGCCTTCTAAAGCAGAGAATCTGTTCTTCAGTTCCAACTTGAAAGTAATTATGGTGTTTTTAAGGTTGGTTATGTCAATACATTTTGTTTGTCTTATGAGCTTGCCACGTTCCAGTTTAGTGTTGAGGTGCATCTTACATCTCACCAATCTATGGTCACTACCTGTGTTGAACTTGTTCAGCAAATGTAGTGACCATAGATTGGTTTTATCGGACATCCTTGCAAATATTATAGTTCATATATATAGTTAAATTTAGTTATATGATCGAACTGTGTACCGTAAAATTGCTTTCAGAGTAGTGATTTCAGTAGTGCGTGTTATGTCACATGAGAACTACGGTGGTAATTGGTTTTTGATATCACAGCGAATTCCGTCAACCAATGGCGTACGTGAATGCAGTAGTAGCTTCTAGTGCTCACGTTCGTATAGCCAATGGCGATTGTCCTCGATATAAATCGTCATTCCCATGACGCATCACGTGGCACCTTTTATCGGACATCCTTGCAAATAATTATTTCCTTCGCACATAGTAAACATATTTCCATGTCTAAAGTTTGATATAGAATATTATCTTAAAACAATAATCCGATTCAAATTTCTTCACGAGTAATGATATCTCGAGTTGACAAAGTACGTATAGAAAACGTGGCTTAATTTATAGTGATAGAATTCCGTGGATATTGGTTGCTACATTCGGATCTGACAAAAAATTATAAAATTACCAACGCGAACAGTGTTTCCGGTAGTTGAGGTTTCCAAAGATCGAATAAAAATTTCATGCGAAATTAAATATGGTACAATAACTTGTAGTTCTTTTAAAACTAAAGCATATTCAAAATTCATGACTAGCCAATATCAGCACGTTATGGTAAGTAAAAATTTGTGCACAAATGGTCCTAAATTATTCCTATTTCTCTTAAGAAAAAATAGATTTTATAATACGCAAAATCTATTCGAACACAGTTAGGGAATGGGATATATATATTCTTTGGATAAAAGAAAAGAGCTTGAATTGTTTCGTTTCTTACTACACCAATAATAGGGCTATAACTCTAGTTTTACTTCCAACTCTGGCATATTCTTCAGAATTTACAAAACAGAGGAGTCGTAGTGTCGGCTATTGGCTAGCATTGGAACTACCAGATTCATTTACGGAAACAATATCTCCTGGAATTGTGCTCATATCAGTAGGCCCAAAAATCGTTTTCTGAAGACACTGACAAAGATGAAATATTTTTGTTTCAGTAACATTATTAGAATGTATTAAATGATCTCTCGATCTATCTAGTTCTTTTACGGAAACAGGGATATTTTTATTTAAAACAGACGCAATTTTATCGGGATGAATGTTACAATATGTCTCAATAGACATTTTTTCATTCCACATTTCTTTCACAGTGGGCGTTTTAATCTGTTTGCTTTTCTAGTAGTTACATCGTGCAAGTGAAAAATTGTAACAAATCATTCTTTTACGTAGCTCCATCAGTACATTTGGTTAACTAAAGACCTGAGCTACCCAAAATGAATACAAAAAAAAATATATAAAAAAATTAACATGCTGATGTTAATTTTTAATAAGGATGTTACCTTGGTATATATATTTTTTTAAAAATGCGGGAACATCACCTGTCTTTGCACTACAGTTTTCAGCAAGTGTGGGAATAAACATTTGCCCAAAACTGCTGAAAACGTTTGTTCAAAAACTTTTCCTTGTTTGCGGAGAACACAAAGGGTCTAAAACTGTGGTTATACTTCCAACTCTGGGCCGATCTCCCCGATTTAGAAGTCAGCGGTCAAGTGCTGCCATCTCTAGGCCGTTGTGCGCCTAAGAATTCCCTTTTGTTACTATTTTTTCTGGCCAATTAAAAGGACGTTTAGGTGTGCTTATTTTGTTCCTACTGCGAAACATTTATCAAGACGGAAAATTTTTTGCTTCTTCATCAATTGGAAGGTTTCTATCTGGCAGAACACATCAATTAATTACGTGGAAAGGAAGAACTGCCTGATGATACCTTCGGTTGCGGTAGGCATGTCAAGAATTGATTCAACCCACAGCAACATCCCCGAACTCCCCCGGAAAAAAATTCCCGTCGTGTACCTTACCAGTGCCACTGCAACCGCCTTCGGAACTTGAGGAATAGATTTGGAATTGAAAAGGTAAACGAGTTCTCCACCAGACTCTCCAAGAAGTACTTCAAGAAAGCGGAAGCCGATTGCTATGAACTTTTAAGGGTACGGTTTATTACGATCCCAGCAAAAACTAGCAGAGACGTGGGGCCGCTGGTGGCCTAGTGGGCAACATTCGTGACTGCCACGGAAAACACCTCAGGTTCGATCCCAGGCAGTTACGAACGCTCGGTCCACTAAATACCGGCCGTACGTCGGATGGGCACGTTAAGCCGTCGGACCCCGGGTACTGGCCCCCCGGTAATAAATAAGGGCGTCTTCCTCCTTTCTACTTCGCTTCCGTGTCACTTTCCTATCGGGCACTCTAGCCCAAATCTCCTAGCTTCCTATTTCTAAGGGTTGTTTAAGACCTGGGGTCAGACACTCCCCTTCCTAAAATCGTCTACATATGATCTGATCTGATCTACTATAGCATTGTATGAGCACGTTAAGCCGTCGGACCCCGGTAGTAAATAAGGGCGTCTTCTACCTCGCTTCCGTGTCACTTTCCTATCGGGCACTCTAGCCCAAATCTCCTAGCTTCCTATTTCTAAGGGTTGTTTAAGACCTGCGGTCAGACACTCCCTTCCTAAAATCGTCTACATATGATCTGATCTGATCTACTATAGCATTGTATGAGCACGTTAAGCCGTCGGACCCCGGTAGTAAATAAGGGCGTCTTCTACCTCGCTTCCTTGTCACTTTCCTATCGGGCACTCTAGCCCAAATCTCCTAGCTTCCTATTTCTAAGGGTTGTTTAAGACCTGGGGTCAGACACTCCCTTCCTAAAATCGTCTACATATGATCTGATCTGATCTACTATAGCATTGTATGAGCACGTTAAGCCGTCGGACCCCGGTAGTAAATAAGGGCGTCTTCTACCTCGCTTCCGTGTCACTTTCCTATCGGGCACTCTAGCCCAAATCTCCTAGCTTCCTATTTCTAAGGGTTGTTTAAGACCTGGGGTCAGACACTCCCTTCCTAAAATCGTCTACATATGATCTGATCTACTATAGCATTGTATGAGCACGTTAAGCCGTCGGACCCCGGTAGTAAATAGGGGCGTCTTCTACCTCGCTTCCGTGTCACTTTCCTATCTGGCACTCTAGCCCAAATCTCCTAGCTTCCTATTTCTAAGGGTTGTTTAAGACCTGGGGTCAAGGACACTCCTTCCTAAAATCGTCTACATATGATCTGATCTGATCTACAATAGCATTGTATGTGAGCACGTTAAGCCGTCGGACCCGGTAGTAAATATTGGGCGTCTTCTACCTCGCTTCCGTGTCACTTTCCTATCGGGCACTCTAGCCCAAATCTCCTAGCTTCCTATTTCTAAGGGTTGTTTAAGACCTGGGGTCAGACACTCCTTCCTAAAATCGTCTACATATGATCTGATCTGATCTACTATAGCATTGTATGAGCACGTTAAGCCGTCGGACCCCGGTAGTAAATAAGGGCGTCTTCTACCCGCTTCCGTGTCACTTTCCTATCGGGCACTCTAGCCCAAATCTCCTAGCTTCCTATTTCTAAGGGTTTGTTTAAGACCTGGGGTCAGACACTCCCTTCCTAAAATCCTCTACATATGATCTGATCTGATCTACTATAGCATTGTATGAGCACGTGTAAGCCGTCGGACCCCGGTAGTAAATAAGGGCGTCTTCAAATTAAACCTCGCTTCCGAAAATGTCACTTTCCTATCGGGCACTCTTAGCCAATCTCCTAGCTTCCTATTTCTAAGGGTTTTAAGACCTGGGGTCAGACACTCCCTTCCTAAAATCCTCTACATATGATCTGATCTGATCTACTATAGCATTGTATGAGCACGTTAAGCCGTCGGACCCCGGTAGTAAATAAGGGCGTCTTCTACCTCGCTTCCTTGTCACTTTTTCTATCTGGCACTCTAGCCCAAATCTCCTAGCTTCCTATTTCTAAGGATTGTTCAAGACCTGGGGTCAGACACTCCCTTCCTAAAATCCTCTCTACATATGATCTGATCTGATCTACTATAGCATTGTATGAGCACGTTAAGCCGTCGGACCCCGGTAATAAATAAGGGCGTCTTCTACCTCGCTTCCGTGTCACTTTCCTATCGGGCACTCTAGCCCAAATCTCCTAGCTTCCTATTTCTAAGGGTTGTTTAAGACCTGGGGTCAGACACTCCCTTCCTAAAATCCTCTACATATGATCTGATCTGATCTACTATAGCATTGTAATGAGCACGTTAAGCCGTCGGACCCCGGTAATGTAAATAAGGGCGTCTTCTACCTCGCTTCCGTGTCACTTTCCCATCGGGCACTCTGGCCCAAATCTCTAGCTTCCTATTTCTAAGGGTTGTTTAAGACCTGCGGTCAGACACTCCCCTTCCTAAAATCGTCTACATATGATCTGATCTGATCTACTATAGCATTGTATGAGCACGTTAAGCCGTCGGACCCCGGTAGTAAATAAGGGCG
This sequence comes from Macrothele yani, assembly GCA_039090855.1. Lineage (NCBI taxonomy): Eukaryota > Metazoa > Arthropoda > Arachnida > Araneae > Macrothelidae > Macrothele > Macrothele yani. Next base: position 71,397,678 of record CM077032.1, on the reverse strand, counting down.
TCTTCTACCCTCGCTTCCGTGTCACTTTCCATCGGGCACTCTAGCCCAAATCTCCTAGCTTCCTATTTCTAAGGGTTGTTTAAGACCTGGGGTCACCCCGACACTCCCTTCCTAAAATCGTCTACATATGATCTGATCTGATCTACTATAGCATTGTATGAGCACGTTAAGCCGTATCGGACCCCGGTAGTAAATAAGGGCGTCTTCTACCTCGCTTCCGTGTCACTTTCCTATCGGGCACTCTAGCCCAAATCTCCTAGCTTCCTATTTCTAAGGGTTGTTTAAGACCTGGGGTCAGACACTCCTTCCTAAAATCTTGTCTACATATGATCTGATCTGATCTACTATAGCATTGTATGAGCTTTTAATCGTTAAGCCGTCGGACCCCGGTAGTAAATAAGTGGCGTCTTCTACCTCGCTTCCGTGTCACTTTCCTATCTGGCACTCTAGCCCAAATCTCCTAGCTTCCTATTTCTAAGGGTTGTTTAAGACCTGGGGTCAGACACTCCCTTCCTAAAATCGTCTACATATGATCTGATCTGATCTACAATAGCATTGTATGAGCACGTTAAGCCGTCGGACCCCGGTAGTAAATAAGGGCGTCTTCTACCTCGCTTCCGTGTCACTTTCCTATCGGGCACTCTGGAAATCTCCTAGCTTCCTATTTCTAAGGGTATGTTTAAGACCTGGGGTCAGACACTCCCTTCTTAAAATCCTCTACATATGATCTGATCTACTATAGCATTGTATGAGCACGTTAAGCCGTCGGACACCCCGGTAGTAAATAAGACGTCTTCTACCTCGCTTCCTTGTCACTTTTTCTATCTGGCACTCTAGCCCAAATCTCCTAGCTTCCTATTTCTAAGGATTGTTCAAGACCTGGGGTCAGACACTCCCTTCCTAAAATCCTCTACATATGATCTGATCTGGTCTACTATAGCTTTGTATGAGCACGTTAAGCAGTCGGACCCCGGGTACTGGCCCCCGGTAATAAATAAGGGCGTCTTCCTCCCCCTTTCTACTTCGCTTCCGTGTCACTTTCCTATCGGGCACTCTAGCCCAAATCTCCTAGCTTCCTATTTCTAAGGGTTGTTCAAGACCTGGGGTCAGACACTCCTTCTAAAATCCTCTACATATGATCAGATCTGATCTACTATAGCATTGTATGAGCACGTTAAGCCGTCGGACCCCGGTAGTAAATAAGGGCGTCTTCTACCTCGCTTCCGTGTCACTTTCCTATCGGGCACTCTAGCCCAAATCTCCTAGCTTCCTATATTTCTAAGGATATGTTTAAGACCTGGGATCAGACACTCCCTTCCTAAAATCCTCTCTACATATGATCTGATCTGATCTACAATAGCATTGTATGAGCACGTTAAGCCGTCGGACCCCGGTAGTAAAAATAAGGGCGTCTTCTACCTCGCTTCCTTGTCACTTTTTCTTATCTGGCACTCTAGCCCAAATCTCCTAGCTTCCTATTTCTAAGGATTGTTCAAGACCTGGGGTCAGACACTCCCTTCCCTAAAATCCTCTACATGTGATCTGATCTGGTCTACTATAGCTTTGTGTATGAGCACGTTAAGCAGTCGGACCCCGGGTACTGGCCCCCCGGTAATAAATAAGGGCGTCTTCCTCCCCCTTTCTACTTCGCTTCCGTGTCACTTTCCTATCGGGCACTCTAGCCCAAATCTCCTAGCTTCCTATTTCTAAGGGTTGTTCAAGACCTGGGGTCAGACACTCCCTTCCTAAAATCCTCTACAATCAATCAGTCTAGCAGAGACGCGCCTGGGGGTGGGGGTGGGGGTTCAATGAGTGCACTGCACCCGGGCGGCAGAAAGTCCCACTCAAATTTTACATTAAATATCAAAAACGTAGAAGAAGTTTATCAAAGGTTTTTCTGTGATAAATTATATAATTCGTGGCGTGTTTATTTAAAAAAAATCATTATATGTGTAATTCAGTTATTAATCTTTCATTCCCATTCACCACACTGAAAGTATTGGGGATCCAGACAATCGCCCTTCCTGTGACGTGTGGCCATTTATCTTTGGCCCGAAAATCATGGAAATGTCTAAATTTCTATTGAAAATGAAATAATAATTAAAAATATTTTGTGAACAATAGTTGCTCAAGTAGTCGGAAGTCAGGCCACACGATATTCTGTTTATGCAGAACAATTTTAAGTCCTTGAAATTGCAATGTGTCCAGTTCTCCGTACCCGGAAGAATACATGTCCCAAAATATTGAGAAGCCATTAGAGCACCCTACGGAGGAGGTTTGGGGGGTTAAGTCCCCTCCAAGGAGATTAAGAACGATGTATGTCACAAGTTAAACATTCAAAATAATTATTTTACATGTTCAAAAAAATTACATAGTGTCTGACATGGTGTCTTCTTCGCAAAGCCCCAAAGATATTAAGAGCGACGTACGTTACAAATTAAATATTGAAAAATATTACAAGGTGTTTCAGAAAATTTAATATCATTTGAGACGTAAATATCTGAGTAACTAAATAGTCTACGCAAATAAAACTAAACAGGCTTGATATTGAGGAAAGTTAAGATTTATTCATCAAAAGTTTAATGAGAAATTCAAAGGTATGTGGATTTCATGAACGATTTCACAAGTACATACATGAAAAACTACCGAAATGACATAATTATTTTAACTCCAATGTTAAAATATTTAATATGTACATTAAAAAAGATGGTATAATACACACATGAGATCTTTCGGTAGCCAAAGTGCGTACCATCTTCAGTTGCTGTTAAAATTCATTAAACGAACGTGACAAGCACTGTGATATTTATATAAGACACACAGTCGTAATGACGTAACTAGTATGAAATGGGCTTAACCAATGAAAGCATGGGACAACATTTGTTACTGGTCAAACATAACAGTAATATTATTATATTTGCACTTTTAAGGTATTAAATTCCTGCAAAGTGCGCATAGTTTACGTGCAATTCATAAATGAAAAACTATTAGAAAGTACCAATCACTCACCCTAAAGATCATGGTAATCTCCATCGACACACACTTCCAACACTTCAATCATCGTAATGTTTCTGGCCTTCCAAGGTTTACAGACATCTTGCTTACAATTCTTACTTCTGGGGGTGAAACATCGTATTTTTTTTTTATTTTTTTTAGCCTTATGAGATGTAACTATAAAGCTTGTCAATTCCATAAAAAACCACACATACTACTCATTCATACAATTCAATTAAAAAACTATGTACATATTTACATAACCTTACATTCCTAGGTGGTTAAACCTTTGTCAACTGCAAATACCAAACTGCTCCTTCTGTTTCAAAACCCCTGCCACTCCCACTGCAAGTATCACACTCATTCAGCCCTTCACACACAATCCTCTAGTACTTTCAACAGACCTCTGTCGTCATCAGGAGGCAGGTGTGTCTCACCCTGCCCACCACAGCTCAAGTGAGCTTTCTAATAGTTTTTCATGACAGTAATAGGTTAAATCTTTTGATTTATTAATACCTAACCCAGTATGTTTTCCACAGTATAGATATAAATTCTGATAAAATTATCATTACACACTGTATTCCCATATTTCATAATACACAAACTCTCAACAAATCTTAAAGTTGATCTAAATTTTGGTGTGTTGAGAATTTTTATCTAATCAAAGGCAGGAAGGTAATTGATTGCCTTGGTTTACAAGTCGTGCTAAAGCTGTGGTTGTATCTTCTATTTTTAACATCATATTTAAGTTCTTTTAATCTAGCTGATATTGAACGAAAAGTGTAGCACCTATGTACACTTTTTGTTGTTCGTTTTCTTCTATGATGTTAAGAGAAATAATATATACACAATGTTTCACATCAAATGGCACAGGATCCCTGTCTTTCAGAAGTAAGGACGTAATGTTGTTTGTGTTCATTCCAATATCAAAATCATATTTATGACATATCGTTTTCATGGAATAGCACAATTTCGGTACAACATTCCATCCGGGAAGAGAACCAATGTATTTTCTTTGTTTTAGCGGCTCATATACAGATGTTAATGTTGTAGACCTGTTCCTTTTAATCTTGGCTACTATCCAAATCCGTAACGCTTTCATCTGGATATCCATGATTACGGGTGATATTATAAATGGTATCAATTTCTTGCTGGTTTTCGAAGAGCTGTGGTGGACGAATGAGTGAAAGCTCTTCTTACAAGAAAAGATATCGATTATTCCTTGTAGCTCCATGGGTGTGCCGATGCCCAAGGTAACTAAAGTTACATAAGACTGGACACCTTAGATTATTATTTGCTGCTCAACATAGCCCCTACCCGCCCACTGGAAAAAGCTTTAGCTCAATATTTGCGACCTCGCATTAATAACTCAACGCCTTTTCTGTTACCAATTCCACTCGGAGTACTGGATCGAATTAAATCAGTTTCTCCAATTACACAACCCTTTACCATGCTTTTCTTACCCTGTTGTATCTCTGTTCCCGAGGGTTCCAGTGCACACAGGTACATGACATCATAAAATTTCTGGCGCTTCTTGACATTGGGCACCCCATCTCCTGAGGTGGAAGCTGTTTATTACAAGCACTATCTCTAGTTTACAAGAGATCTTACTTTAAGTTCGATGAGATAATATATCGGCAATGTGAAGGGGCACCAATGGAATCTCTCCTTTCCCCAACCATTGTAGAAATCTGCTTGCAAGAATTGGAAAAGAAAGTTCTTCTGTCAACTAGTTACAGACCTATATTATATCTTAGATATGTAGATGATATTTTGGTACTCTGGAACCATCCTTTGGAATACCTATCAACATTTGCCTATCTGAGTTATCAGTTTACTACTATAAAGTTTACTGTAGAATATGAAAGTAATTATTATTTACCATTTCTAGATATCATACTCACTAGAAATCCATCTAAATCAACTATTAATCATTCAGTATATAGAAAACCAGGAATCAGATACGATACTAATATACCTTGGGCATCGGCACACCCATGGAGCTACAAGGAATCATCGATATCTTTTCTTATAAGAAGAGCTTTCACTCATTCGTCCACCACAGCTCTTCGAAAGCAAGAAATGGATACCATTTATAATATCGTCCGTAATCATAGATATGCAGATAAAACCATACATAGGATAGTAGCCAAGATTAAAAGGAACAGGACTACAACATTAACATCTGTATATGAGCCAAAACAAAGAAAATACATTGGTTCCCTTCCCTTGTACCGAAATTGTGCTATTCCATGAAAACGATATGCTATAAATATGATTTTGATATTGGAATAAACAGGCAAAGACACAACATAAACAACATTACGTCCTTACTTCTGAAAGACAGGAATTCTTGTGCCATTTGATGTGAAACATTGTGTATGTAGGGCCAGACATATCAATTCTTAGATAATACTTTTTCTTTCCCGCCGTATAGCGAGCTACCGCCTCGCCTTTACTATACGATCTGGCTATCAAGGCGGCTGAAGGCGTCCTTGTGTAGAAGAATAATTACCTCGACAAACTCAGTCCAGTACACGGAAATAAAAACAACAACAAGACTTTATTATTCCGATAACATTTGCTTCACGGGTTTCCGATGATTTTCCGCTCAGGTTCCCGTGCTGACCACGTGCTACCTTTCCACAATTCTTTCCGCGATACCCGGTGGACGAAGGAATCCTCCTTCCCGTTCACCACGCTGCACGTCTACGATAACCGCAGTCCTTCCGTCAAAAACTGGTGTCCAAACCAGGACCCTCTCTCCTTGACGACCGAAGCTCAACTGTGTCACTTAATCCTCCTCGCCCTTTCTGTCCTCTATCACGCATGCGCAAGAAAAACTGGTTTTCCCGGTCAGCACGTGAAATACCTGTACTCGGGAATGTCGTCGGATACCCGCAGGGGATTATAACCTTGCACGTATACAAAAGCAGTATGACAACTTGTTTAACAGAAGCACTCGAGCAGCTGACTCTTCAAGGTCAGATGCCCCAGGTGTTCATGCACCCCTCTCTTAATCCCCCATAGGATTATAATCGTACCACGTGGGTGGTGAAGAATATCAGTTCTTATCTGAAACAACAAAATGGCGGAATGAAACGTCCGTCCGCACGTGTTCATCACAATATTAAAAGTACATAAATTCATAATTGACAGTTCGATTGCGGGCGACCCTTACAGTGTATATATTACTTCTCTTAACAGCATAGAAGAAAAAGAACAACAAAAAGTGTACATAGGCTACACTTTTCGTTCAATATCAGCTAGATTAAAAGAACTTAAATATGATGTTAAAAATAAAGATACAACCACAGCTTTAGCACGACTTGTAAACCAAGGTAATCAATTACCTTCCTGCCTGGGTCGAGATTAAAATTCTCAACACACCAAAATATAGATCAACTTTAAGATTTGTTGAGAGTTTGTATATTATGAAATACGGAAATACGATGTGTAATGATAATTTACCACAATTTATACTTATACCGTGGAAAACACACTTGGGTTTGTAGGGTTAGGTATTAATAAATCAATAGACTTAACCTATTACTTTTATGTTTGACCAGTAACAAATGTTGTCCCACTCTCATTGGTTAAGCCCATTTCATACTAGTTACGTCATTACGACTGTGTGTCTTATATAAATATCACAGTGCTTGTCACGTTCGTTTAATGAATTTCAACAGCAACTGAAGATCTCACGTGTGTACATATTTTATTATACCATCCTTTTAAATGTATTTTTTTGATTGGAGGTTTAACGACCACCGTGAGCAACTCAATGGGCTATAAGCAGTCGCCCGTCCCTAATTTAGGGTCACTGGTTCCAGGGAAGGGAAAGAGCCAGTGCCGTAACACAAACACAACATCCATGCCTCACCGGGATTCGAACCCGGACCCCGTTCGGACGAATGATTTTTTTTGGATTGGATTGGAGGTATAACGACCACCGTGACAACTCAAATGGGCTATAAGCAGTCGCCCGTCCCTAATTTAGGGTCACTGGTTCCAGGGAAGGGAGAGAGCCAGTGCCGCAAGACAAACACAACATCCATGCCTGACCGGGATTCGAACCCGGACCCCCTACGGACGAATGACCAGAGGCCAACGCCCCAGACCACCGCGCCACCGGGGCGGCGACGAATGATCAGAGGCCATCGCTTAGACCACTGCGCCACAGGGGCGGCCTTTTTAAATGTATATATTATATATTTTTGAACATTGAAGTTAAAATAGTTATCGTGTCATTTCGGTAGATTTTCATGTATGTAGTGATGGGCAAGAGTTGAATTCACAAGTTTTCAATATGCGCACCTCTTGTGACACTACAACAGTGGTGTAGCCAAGGGGGTTGACCCCCCTAGTAGGCGAGACACTTAGCTTTTACTAAGTTCGTTTTGTAAATAATTTTCCTATTTCAAATTGCAGATTTTTTCTCCAAGTGTGATGTAAAATATTAGTGCATTTTGAAGGACAAACTGAGGCTCTGAGTCTGAGAAACCAGACAAGGGAACCACAGCATAGAGATGGCGGCGACAAGTGAAATTAACAATGATGGGGATGAGGGTGACTGATTTTCGGAGACAAGTGTTATCATTGTTACATTTGCGTGCACAACCCCGTGTAGCTGAAGTTAGTGCCTCTCCTACTCCTTGTAATAAATGTGTTCCGGTGGCGGCCATGGATATTTTATGGCCCCAGCGGCAGGGGAAACTCTCACTCTCTACGTGCCATGCCCTGTCCGGTGTCGTGCGAGAAGCGACCCTGATAATCGCAGTCATTTACATCTTACTTTGTAGAAAAACAGACCGATGTTTTTCTCTTCAACTGCGTTGTTGGTTACTTGCAAATCTGTCATCTTACTTTGTAACATAGCTTAATGCTTTTTTTAGAAATACTGCGTTGTTCGTTACTTGTAAATCTTACATCTTACTTTGTAACAAAGTTTAATGCTCTTTCTAGAAATACAAGCTTTTAATATCATTTTACTTATATGATCATCATCATCGTCAACCATTATCAATCCACTGCTGGACGAAGGTCTCCCGAAGTTTCTTCCCCAACGGTCTGTCTTGTGCCAGTCTCCTCCATGTAACTCCCGCATACTTTCGAATTTCATCCAACCATCTCCCATGTGGTCTTCTTCTGGGTCTTTTCCTGTCCCTTGGAATCCAATCTAAAATTTCGGCTGTCCATCGATGGTCTGTCCTTCTGGCAGTATGTCCAGCCCATTGCCATTTCAGGGATTTAACTCTGATCATGATGTCTTCCACTCTTGTCATTTTTCGGATCCACGAGTTCCTCTTCTTATATCTCCTGGTTACACCAAGTATGCACCTCTCCATGCAGCTTTGAGTTGTCTGCAGCCTTTGTATGTCTCTTTTAGTTAAGGTCCACGTCTCTGCACCATACGTAAGCACTGGAAGGATGCATTGATCAAACACTTTTCTTTTAAGACATAATGGCATATTGCTCTTGAAAATTATGCTGTTTCTTCCAAAAGCTCTCCAGGCAAGTTTTGTACGCCGATTAATTTCTTCTTCAATGTGACCCTCACTTGATATGTGCTGTCCAAGATAAACGTACATATCTGTTATCTCCAGCTTTTCTCCATCAATCGATAAATCTTCATTTCTTGTGAAAGCATTGAACATCACTTTTGTCTTTTGAAAGTTCATTTTCAATCCCACTTCTTTACTCTTGTCAGCAAGTTCCTGGATCATACTCTGAAGCTCTGATGGGGTAGTTGAAAAAATGTCTATGTCAGCAGCAAAACGAAGGTGAGTTAGATAATCTCCATTAATCTTTATCCCTTTGTTTTCCCAGTTCAGTGATTGAAAGACATTTTCCAATGTGGCATTAAAGAGCTTCGGAGATATGGTTACTTCTATATATATATATATACATATGCTTTCAAGGATTTTTAAGGTCTTTAGAATTTCCAAATTCCGCCATGATGTTGCGAATGCGTTCGTCTACTTGTATATACATTTCTTCCTTTTTGGGCCAAGTTCTCCTAATTCTTTTAATTGTTGTTTATGCACCACACGTTTTGATTCTTCCTTTAGAGATTTAATAAGTTCATATATATTTGGCTGTTTTTTTCCTAGCATACTATTTAATTTTGAGTTATTTCCTTCGACGGCGTTGTTGTTTCTATGGCGCTGGCCATGTATACTTAACATTTCCCGGATTCTTTTTGGTTTGCATCTTCCAGTTTCCTGTAGCATTCTAATAAGTGGCATTATTCTTGCTTATTCCTCACTGATCGTTAACTTTTCCCTTGTAAATTCCATTACTTAGGTTTCTATGTGTTCTTGTTGCACATTTCATTCACTCATACTTTGTCATTGTTTTCTTAAAAATATAGCTTTACGTTCAATTCTCATTTGTATTCCGTTGTCATCTGTTTTGATATCTAAGTCTTTGGCTTTAATATCTATGGATATTTCGTTATTGTCATCTTTCCGATGCCTCACTTCGCTTAGATTGGGACAGCAGTTGAGGACAAAGGTCGTGTGTGTGCGTGTGTGGGGGGGGGGGGGGAAGGCGATGCAAGGGTGGCGTAGAGCAGCTGCACCTCACCACCACAGCACTGTGGTGGGGTTGCCATAGCAACCATTGCCGACGGGATGGATCACGTCTCAGAATGGTTCTGTTTTAGGTTCGTGGGGCGCCACTTTCTATGGGAGGAGTTTCCACGGGCTTCTATGTCTGTTTCCACTCCATAGATCCTTCCTTTATGGCGCCATCGTACAAGTACGATGTTGCACATAGTGGGGTGAGAAAATTTCAGGGGAGGTTAGGAAAGGATTAACCTGGAAGCCGTCAGTTAACGTGCTTGTCCGATATTCAGCGATTGTTAGTAAATTACACCATCTCTGAAAGGTCAGCCCAGGATCGAACCTGAGGACCTTGCATTGATAGTCAATTTTTATTAAGAACTAATCACGGTGTGATGCAAAGTGCATCTCCTTGTGATGCTGTCTCAATCTCCCTTCACCGAGCACCACCTATCGGAAAGGGCATATCCCTAAAAAGGGTTTTTCCAGGTGAAATGTGCTCGGGTCCGGCGGATGAAATACATGAAATTTTGAGTGCAAAGACATAAGGACGTGTAACACAAAAAGAAAAAAAAAAAAAGTTACGAAAGATTTTTTTTTAAATAGAAACTAGGGACATGCGTCCTTGTTTTGCAAGTTGCTCTAAGCCTAACCTCGCTTTCACTGCATCCAGTAGTTTCCGCTCAGTTTGGGCTATATGCACTGAAAGATGTGGATCGAGGAAAGAGACATAGTGTACACTAGCAATCCCAATAGGACCACTGTGTAGTGCCATGCCTAATCCCGTGACATCTAGAAGACAACTAAAACAAGAGGATAGTTGATATTGGAAAGCCTGTCATTTATTGAAATGTAGAAAAGTCAAACAAAATTTCACTTACCTGTTAGGCTTGGAGGAGTGCAATCCCCTCCATCATATCATTAATGGAGTGGGAGAACACTCCCCATCACTGTATTCTTTTAAGGTCCTTTAATAAGTTTTTTTTTTTTTTTTTTTAATTTTATTTTGTTGGTTTTTTTATTTTTCAAGAAAAATGAAATTATAGACTTTCACTATTTTAGAATCTCATATGAACATTTGGTTCATTAGTGTTTTTGTTCATATAACACAAATTCTTGTGTACTAACCATTTCTTCCCAAAGGATTTTTTACTCAGTCTAGGCCAGTCACTTCTTATAATTTCTCTAATTTCACATAGTGTGGCAAGTTTGATGCCATTTATTGTTTTGATTTTTTGAACGTATATCTTCGCGTTTCGTTTTTTTCAAATTTGAAATTTAGTCATAGCAATACTGACGTTAACAGCATTATCAATATATATTTTTTTCTTGACTGAGGTATGGTACAAGATGTTTTCTGTGTCAAGAACAGTGGTTAGGCTCCAATACTTGCTTAACCACTCCCAAATTTCCTTGTTTTACTTGCATTGCGCAAACAGATGAGTGATAGTTTCAACCTCATCACAATGAGGACATTTATCACTAGGAGCAGAAAGAAATCTTTTGCACCATTCCATAGTGGGGACTATGTTATGGGCAATCTTAAAATTAAGATTTCTAACCTTGGGCTGAAGTTTCATGAGACTCATGTTATCCCAGGCATCTTGGGACTTATTTTTACCTATTTTAATTTCTAAATTGGTGGCATTACTGGTATAATAAGCATTATATAGTTTTTTAAGTTTATCTTCCGGGTGAATTTTCGCAATATTACTTTTTTCCTTTAATTCAACAATTTCTTTACAAAGATCCACAATCTCTTTACTAGGAAAGAAGTCAAAGGGCTTGCAATTCTCCTTTGTAGTGACCTTTTTGTACTGATTCCCAGCAAGATAACTTATGAAATTGTGAGCAGGTTGCACAAAGTTAATCATCATGTTGTGGAATCCCTTAATTAGACAGATTTTAGCTAAAATGAAGGGATTTTTCATACCAACACCTCCCTCCTTTACATGATTATACATGGTAGAGCGCTTAATTTTATCACGTTTGCTATCCCACAGAAAACCGAATGCCATTCTCTCCAGTCTTTTCAGAAAGTCCTGTTTAGGGCTGCTTGAGTAGAAAGTATACATGAATTTAGGATAGAAAATAGCATTCACTATCTGTGATTTAGCAAAGTAGGAGGTCTCTTCTTCTTTGAATATACTGGCAAAGTTCTTAATGTGCGTAATCGCTTCTTCCCAGTAATTCATCATACTAATGCCATCTTGATAAAGAGTGATTCCCAGTACTTTAAGGTCCTCATTTATGCTTCCAAGTCTCTCGTCTGAATTGCCCCATCGGCCAAAGACAAGAGACCTGGTTTTTGAATGATTTAAGGCAGCGCCAGATAGGTCACTAAATCTTTTATATAATTTGAAAACCTGGTCTACATCTTTCTGTTCCTTAACAAATACCACCAGGTCATCAGCATAAGCCATGTGTTTAATAGTTTGCCTTTGCCACCTGGGATAGGTATCCCACAAAGACTTTCGTTCTTGTCCATCATATTTAGATACAGATTTATGCAAAGCGTATATAGAATAGGGGATAGGGGGCAACCTTGCCTAATTCCACTTTCAACTTTAATTCTCTTACTAAGTTTCTCTGGAAATATGAGCTTACAGTTGGTATTGTCATAAGTGTTGGCAAGAATTTTTATAACTCTATTTGGTATATTATACCCTCCGACAAATAACATCAAAGGCCTTCCTCTGATCTAGGGAGATCATAATTGCTTTGATTCCCTTTTTTTTAGATATTGAATAACGTAATTAAGACCAATGATGTTATTTTGGATATTACGTACCTTCACGCCGCAGGCTTGACTCTTATTGAGTATCTTGGGAAGATAATCCCCAATCCTGCTCACGAGAAGTTTCGTGAATATCTTGTAGTCAGTATTAAGGATGGAAATTGGTCTCCACCCTTCGGGATCCTTACTGCTCCCTTTATTTTTAAACAGGAGTTTAATAATTCCTTCTTTCATAGAGAGGGGGCTCTTCTCACTAACTAACATGTTGTTGAAAACTCTAGTGAGACAGTTGTCAATTGTATCCCAGGTTTTTTTATAAAACTCGATGGGAAACCCATCCATGCCAGGGGTAGAGCCATTGGGGAGGGAAAAAATTGCTTTTCTCACCTCCTTTGCCTTAAATTTCTTGTCGAGACTTTTACTCTCCTGAGCACTTAGCTTATCCTCAAAGTCATAACTAATTTGATTCTCTTTAGTTTCCCTCTTGGCAAGAAGAGTTTTTTAATAGTCTAAAAAATTTTTTTTAACAGTGGCTTCTTCAGGTATATTCACCTGATCCTTTCTACTAATAAATTTTTTTAATTCTCTTTATTCCCTGATTAATATCCTTCTCAGCTCTGATTTTATTGTCATAGGCTACGTGGGCACTCATCCTCCCTCTTTCTCTATAGGCATTTTCCAAATAAAACCTCCAGTCGTGGAGTAATTTTTTGTTTATCTTTTTGCTTTGATCTAATTTTTTACACAGTTGCACCATACTTTTACATTTACTTATTTTTATTCTTTTCTTGTGGAGTTGCTCCCCACTTAGTTTATTAGAAAATGTTTTTAGATATTTTTTAAAAAGATCCCACTGTTTAGCGTTTCTGACACATTTAATATTTTCTTTAATAAAGTCTTTGATTTCCTTTATGCTGTCCTCATCATCAAAAAGACCTTTATTTATGGTCCAATAGGGCTTTTTACTTTTCTTACCTAATATATTTACTCTGATACTACACTCGATCACCACCATGGCATGATCAGATATGTGGTGAGTATCAGTGTTTAAAAATTCTTTATTAATCTTTATGCCATTAATGCAAATTTTATCCTGAACAAAGATATAATCTAGCCTAGAATCAGAGCCTTGAGGACCCATCCTAGTGACCCCATTTTCATCACTCTCAGCATATATCCAGGTATCTTTTAAGTTCCTTTGATCCAGAATCCTAGCAAGAGTCTTGTGGGTTGTTTCTTCCCTCCCTCTCAGAGCCAAGTTAACTGCTGGAAGGGTGGTGTTGCAATCTCCGCACAAAAACTCAGTTCCCCCATGTTATTCATGTGGTTGGTCATCTCCTGATAAAAGAAATCTTTCTAGTTGCTGTGTGACTAGGAGCATAGAGATTATGTACCACGACATGACCGCCCATGTACATGATTTCAACTGTCATAAAGTTGCCAGTGGTATCAAGTTCAAACCTCTTTAGTGTGGCGTTAAGCCTAGGATTGAGAATGATAGCCAATCCTCCTCCATGATTAGTCCCTAAGGAAAACCAAGCTCGCACATTGAAGTGCTTGCGGAAACCATAGATATCCTGCATATTTCTAAACATGGTCTCCTGTAAACAGAGGATATCAATATTTTCATTTAACATATAGGATACAACCCTATTTTGCTTTTGCTTTTGGTTGAAGCCTTGAGTGTTTAGGGTAGCTATCTTAATTTTTTCTAAGTTCATTTTTTGATTTTTTTTTCCAATTTAGACCTTTGCTGATCTATTTCTCGTTGTTCTGAGATAATCCCTAGTACTCTCCAACTGAGCCTGTTCCTCGTGAGATCTTTTTTACTCGACCACTGTCACATTGCTGTTCGTTTTGTTACTCTTATCTGATGAACTCTACGACTCTGAGTTATTTTCTTCGGAATCGGAAAGTTCCTGTCTATCCTCATCTATGCTAAGTTCTATTGAACCTAACTCACTATTTACCTCTTTATTTTCCTCAGTTTCTTCTTGAGTTTCCTGAATTAATTTGGAAAATTCCTGATCTATGATTACCTCAGTATATGAAAAATTAAGAGTTTCCTGATCTTCATTACTATCTTTATAAACTTTAAGAGTATCTCTAGTTTGCTTTTTGTGGTTTTTGCTAGTGACCTCTACATAAGAACTGCAATCCTTAACTGGTATTTGCACTTCCAAATTTGAGGTACTGGCACCTAGACTTGGAAATTCCCTTTCAATTCTATTTAGTTCTTTTGCAATCTCTTCTTCTGTGACTTCTGGTCTTTTATTTTGTACATTTTTTCTGCCTCTCTGACTACTTTTTTTGGAGGGCACTGATTTAACTTTGTTCCTTACTTTTACACCCTCTGCAGGGTGGATATCGAGAGATCTGGCATTTGTTTCCCGAGCAGTGGCCAAATAACAATGTTTCGGTTGCTGGGTGTTGCTAAAACGTGGAAAGAGCGATGTCTTTGTTTATTTATAGCAATTGGATGAATATATTTTTTTCCAACAGGGTGTTAAAACTAAGTTTTATTACTTTTAAATTTCAATTCCTTAAGGTGATACTACTATTAATGGCACACTGTTGGGACAAAATGAGAACACTTTGAAGTATTGAACTGACGGTGCAAAATGATTTCTTAACTAAATATAACCACTTTTTGCATCAACATGTCCAGAAAAAAGTTTTGTTTAACTTAAATGCCCTAGATAGTGTGTGCTGCAACTTTGGAGCAAGGGTAAATATTAGTTATTGTAAGAAAAACGTATTTGGGAATGTGAAAGTTAAATAAAACTGAAAATTACAAAGTGTCAAACTAAAACGTATATCAATATCATGTTCGACTTTTTGTCGGTATTGTATTGGAAAAATAAATATACAACAATAATTCGAATTTGCTTACATCTCTGAAATTTCAACATTTTACTGCAAAATATTATAAAGTACACAGTGAATTATTTAGTCATTACGGAACATCATAAAATAAAAATAAAACATTTGCCACTAATAAAACAAAAACAAAAAAAAATTAAATCCATTTATGTTTTTCCACTTTGACCTTTTTTTTTAAACTACGAAATTCTCAGAATATAAATATATTTTTCTTATCACGGAGTATAACCAGTTATTATTTTATTTATATTTGTAGAAGAAATGAAAAAGAAAACAAAAATGCAATTAGAACCGTATTAAACTACTCTAAGTAAGCTGAATGCTCCAAATCCTACTGGTTACGGTTGTTTTCTTAACCGGTAGTCGAAAACGACGAATGACGAAGAAGAAATTTTTGTGCAGATTCAGGTTACACACGTAGATTCATTCGGCTTCTGTATTATATATATTAAAGACAGTTTAAGCAGTATAACTACAGTGGAATATATCAATGAATCGAAACGATATGCAATTACATTCGTATTATACCGTAATTCGAGACGGAATGGAGACAACATAAAATCTGCATTACGAAAAAAACCAGGCACACAGGCTCACTTGAGCAGGGAACAATTTGGAATTTTTATTTTCATGACCACAGTTTCAAAATATAACGAAGCTGTAAAGGTATTTATGTAAAAAAATACACAAAAGACACATACGAAGCTTTCGTTTTGTGAAACGTACTGTGTTTTTTGCGTTTTTGGATTAAACAATATGCAATAGTCAGCTATGTGAGCAATAGGAAAAGTTTAAATATGTAATTGCACGAACTATGTCGTAAGTTAAGTTATTTATGTGCAAAACTATTAACTTATGATGTTCATTATTAAAATTTCCTGTTCTGAATTTAAGGGTATAACATCATTACTGCTTCATTCAACCAACTTCACATAGAAACACTTTCTCCTAAGTGTTTCTTAGTACTGCGGGGTAAACCATTCTACAGTAAGTAGAGGAAAACATGTTTTTTTATGCACGGCCCCTTAATCGATGTATGCTTGAGTTTTCGCTTATATCTGAGCAAGTTTTTATGCTACCGCGCTGGAAATTTGAATTTAAGCATTTAATGATATTTCGCATTCAATGGACTACTAACCAGATAGGGTCATAATTCATTTTTTCACGATCATACACTGCCGGACAATTGCTAAGGACGGATGACAATAGCAACGATAGCAACCATAAAATGGAAGGCAGGAAAATATGGAAATTAGCATAAGTGCGGGATACAGTAAGACGTGTTGTGCGTATGCAAATTTTGGATTGCCGAACTTGTTCGTGACGTCATAGCGCTGATAAGAGATATAAAGGATTTGACGCGTATTCACCGTTGTTGTTCAAACGCAAAGTTGAAAGGGAAAGAATCAATTGACGAACTTGCAATTTTCAGTATGTCTTCCCGACATCACCTAGATGATTTTACGCGTGGCCGTATTATTGGCAAGATTGAAGAAGGGCGAAAAATAACAGATGTTGCCAGGGAGTTCGACGTCAGCCACAGTATTGTTTCAAGGCTTTAGAAATCATTTCAAACAAATGGAGAGTGTAGCAAACGTCACGGAGGAGGTCGTGTTCGCAGTACGACACCTGCAGAAGATCGGTACGTAGTGCTATCAACAAAAAGACACCGGCGCAGCACAGCTAGTGAGGTAGCAAATCAGTTTATGGCTGCTACTGGCAAGCGGATCTCCCGAAAAACTGTCGCCAGACGTTTGCATGAAGGAGGACTATACGCCCGCCGTCCTGTTGTGTGCATCCCATTGTCCAGACGTCACCGTACCGCCCGTTTGCAATGGTGCCATCAACATCGCAATTGGACTGATAACGAATGGTCTGCTGTCCTCTTCTCAGATGAGAGTAGATACAGTCTATCGTCTGATTGTCGACGACAACTGATCTGGCGTGATAGTGGTACTGCATATTGTCCAGCAAACATACAGGAAAGGGACCGATATCCGACATGTAGTGTCATGATCAATGGCCGTATGTCCCTCTATGTGCTTCCAACTGGGACTATGACTGGCCAAAGATACATTAATGATGTTCTGCTACCTCATGTTCGCATGTTCCGTGGTGCTGTCGGTGATAGATTCATTTTCATGGACGACAACGCAACATGTCATCTAACAGTCGCTGTCCAGGAGTGTCTTAAGAGCGAGGATATTCAACGCCTCGTATGGCCAGCACGTTCTCCAGATCTGAATCCCATTGAAAATGTGTGGGATGCAGTCTTGCTGGTCGCCAATGCTCTCCAATAAACAAGGACACCCTCATCCGTGCACTGACAGAGGAATGGGATAAATTACCCCAGCAGCTGCTTGATAATGTTGTGCAAAGCATGACACGACGTGTGGAATCTTGCATCGCCCTCCATGGTGGCCATATCCCGTATTGACATCTTACGCCGGAACGCCTGCGGACGGTAATTGCATTTTTTACGTTTACGTATTCTGCACAAAATGACCTGTTTGTCCCTTGAACACGTTCCAAAGCCTTCTGGATTTCAGAGCACAATAAATTGTCTTTCTTGTAATGTCCTGGCATTCTGACATTATTTTATTTCACTTGGCATCCAACCACACTTACTTTTTTATGCGCTATATAGCCGTTTATGATCCGTCCTTAGCAATTGTCCAGCAGTGTATTTCATAATTTATAATTCCCTAAATATACCCGTTCTGATCTTGTAAAGGGGCTCATATTATCTGGACCTCTTTGTGTTTTACTGTTGCAACACCGAATCATGGTATCTGTTCTCGATTAAATGATACAAGTACTTTTTGCAGTTTAACATTAGCTGCATCTTTTTTCCGTAGCTCACTGTACACGTATTTATTGGTCGATTCGTATGAAATTTGGAATTTAAGGGTTTTATTATGTGCTGAATAGAATGCGCATGAAATAACATACCTCTTACATGGAAAAATTCGAAGATAGATAGCTAATTAGCGTGTTAATTAGCTTAATTAGCATGTTTCTTCATATCACATAATAGTTCCCTTCAAGAGCTTTCCAACGGTACCTGACTTGTTTGCATGCGACAAACGATTCGAAAGTTAAGAGGAGTGGCTCGTTTTTTTTTGTTTTTTTTATGTCTGTACGTGCTATATAACTCCATAAGCATTATTCTTAATTTAATAATGCCAGATATGATGCCCACGCTATTTGAGTGGTCTTTTCAGTTCTACCAAATACAAGATTTGTAAAAAGACGACCCAATTATAACCACTGCGGGTGGGGCAGCTAACCCCCAAATGAACGCACGCTACATCAAGCTCACCAGATCTTGACCACTATGAGAATTTACTCAGCACGACCGAATCTTAAGAGTAAATCCGCTTCTGGAAACTGGTGAACCCTGCACCCTAGAATATCGTTTTTTGACTATAATTCCTGAACGGCACGTGACAATATTCCCTCTAGTTTAATTGTCTTTTCAGTGTGATCCACTGTATCTATCATCGAAAATGCATTGGTCAACTCTAATGCCGGATCTCCCCCATTCGCCTTCTTCCAATTAAACGCAAGCACACCTCCAAAAATCGAGGTTACGTTTCATTAGTATTTCAAAAGAACTTTTTTTAAAACTAAGGATTGTCTCCGCAAAAAAATCGCAACTTTGAGTTTTTTGCTGGGCAATTCTTAGTTAAAATCAACTCATGGTGTTTCGGAGAGACTTCTGAGCCGCGGATGTCTTAGTGGCTAGCGGGTCAGACTGTCAATGCAAGGTCCTCAGGTTCGATCCTGGGCGGATCTTTCAGAGATGGTGTGATTTACTAACAATCGCTGAATATCGGACGAGCACGTTAAGTGACTAGACCCATCTCCCTGAAATTCTCTCGCCCCTCTATGTGCAACATCGTACTTGTACAGTGGCGCCATCTACTGTACTGTAATCTCACTACAAACTGTTCTGTCAAAGTCGCTAGACTTGCCCTCATTCCGTCCGTTTTTGTGTCCTGCCCAAAAGGCGAACTCGCTGTAGGTGGCTGGGACGGAAGTCGGAGAGACTTCTACTTCTCCTAGATGGAGCAGCAAAAATCCCTACGCAGGTCTAAATTTTCTCTAAAGAACAAATTGTGCAAAGTCAATGTGCTTTGAAACATACTTTTGGTCGAAACTACATTTAAGAACTTTGGTGACTTTTTGAGCCCCGTCCTCGCACTTAATTCTGAGAAGCGCATGGCAAATAAAAGTAAACTAAAAAAAAATTCTAAACTGGCTCATTTCATTTCAAATCACCCAAAATATAAAAATCTCGTTGCCCTCATGTCACAGATTTTTGTGAAAATCTTTTGACAGCAAGTACATTATGAAAAGTGGTTAAACTATTTTTTTCAGAAATTTTGGGTTAAAACTGAGGTTAGGAGGTCATTTTGAAATTTGACGGAATTGAACAAATGGCGTCAATGGCTCCGGAGACGCCGTTTTCCTGACCCCCGATCGGTCGATTCGGTGCTTTTTGTTTCGTTTCAGCCACTTCTGCTTTGCGGTTTGGATCCAGCTTCGGTTTCCGGACCCCCGGTTTCCGCGTTCGGTGTGCTGTGCTTCGGGGGTGTTGCTTGCGAGAGTGTTTTATTTATTTGTGTGTGTATGCTTGTGGATGCCTTGGGGAGTTTTTTTGTTGTTGTCTGGTTTGTGTCTGGTGTGTGCCGGTTCTGTGTGTGTGTCTTTAGGGGGAGACTTCCTCGTTTTTGGAGATGCCTGTTGCTCTCCGCCGTTGCCTCCTCTGATGTTGTCATCCATTGGGTGGCTATGTCACGGGGTCTCCTCCGAAGGAGGAATTTCCTCCTACATGAACGTTTCGAAGGACCTTGTCCCTTCGTCGTTCTAGGAGACTCCGCCGTCGGTATGTATGGTGTTGCGTCGGGGCTTTAGGGGGAGGCTTCCTCGTTTTTGGAGATGCCTGTTGCTCTCCGCCGTTGCCTCCTCTGATGTTGTCATCCGTTGGGTGACTATGTCACGGGGTCTCCTCCGAAGGAGGAATTTCCTCCTACATGAACGTTTCGAAGGGCCTTGTCTCTCCGTCGTTCTAGGAGACTCCGCCGTCGGTTTGTATGGTGTTGCGTCGGGGGTGTGAGTGTCCTTGCTTGTGGAACCGTGGTGTGTGTATCGGGGCGTGTGTGAAACACCGGTGGAACCGATCCCATGTTCATACATGGGAGCGGGGGAAACAAGCGTGTTGGTGCTGCTGGGCAACAAACGTTCGTAATGGGAGAGAGGTCGTCGTGCTTCTGCACAATATGACGTCCCTTTCTTTCTGTTTCCAGTGAATGGTATACGAAGACAAGGATGTTCCGTAAAATAACTGAATTATAGTATGTCATGCTGTATTTGAAAAATCCTTTATATTTTTGGTAATAAGCCCCCTCTTAGCGGACACATGCCCGCAGAGAATTTGTTGAGGTGCAATTTACATACCCTGAAATTATTTTGTTGAGTTGCAGATTATAAATATTTTTTTTATAAAGAATTGCATTAAACATTGCAATTAAGAAAAATATGAAATTAAGGAAACTTTATGTGACTCAGATAACCAACCATTACCAGCAAAAACGGTCTTGCTGGCCCAGCACTAGGTTGCCGATACTCAACCGTCAATAAAATGTCCTGGCGGCCAACACATGGGCCAGCATCGGGCCAACAGTGGCACCCCAGCAGTTGTCATATGCCAGAACAGGGCCATTAGTTACCCATCACTGGCAGTAGCTGCCACAAGTGGCCCTTCAGCGGCCCTGCAAGCACGTGCCATAAATGATGGCTAGCCTAATGTGGCCCGCTAGTTTCCCGGCAGTGGCAGCCGGCAATCACGTGACGTAACTGATGGCTTGTAGAATCTTGTCCGCCAATTTCCCAGTAGTAGCCATAAAATATATATATATATATATATATATATATATATATATATATATATATATCAAGAACATGAAGCGGGGAAAAGCTCCAGGAGAAGATGGAATTACTGTAGACATCATACAAGAAGCAAGTGGAGAAATCGAAACAGTACTCGCCCAAATTTTCACTCGATGCCTTAATGAAGGAAAGATTCCTGAGGATTGGAATACCGCTACAACGATCCTGCTACATAAGAAAGGTGACATTGAGGATCTTGGAAACTACAGACCTATCAGCCTCCTATCAGTAGTTTATAAAATCTTCACTAAAGTTCTTTCACACCGCTTGAAGGTAACACTGGACATGGCTCAACCGAGAGAACAAGCTGGATTCAGGAGTGGCTACAGCACAATAGATCATATCCATGTACTGAGAGAACTAATTGAAAGAGCGAGGGAATATGAACTTCCATTGTGCATGGCTTTTATCGATTATGAAAAAGCCTTTGATTCGGTGAAACCATCAGCAGTTACAATGGCTCTAAAAACCTGCGGTATTGAAGATGCATACATTAATATTATTAATAACGTCTATGAAAATGCAAGTGCAAAGATTCGGCTGTTTGAAAATACAACACACATAAAAATTGGAAAGGGAGTGAGACAAGGTGACACCATATCTCCGAAGCTCTTTAATGCCACATTGGAGGGTGTTTTTCAGTCGCTGAGCTGGGAAAACAAAGGGATAAAGATTAATGGAGATTATCTAACCCACCTTCGTTTTGCTGATGACGTAGTCATTTTTGCAACTACCCCATCAGAGCTGCAGAGTATGATCCAGGAACTTGCTGACAAGAGTAAAGAAGTGGGATTAAAAATGAACTTTCAGAAGACAAAAGTGATGTTCAATGCTTTTACAAGAAATGAAGATTTATCGATTGATGGAGAAAAGCTGGAGATAACAGACACGTACGTTTATCTTGGACACCAGATATCAAGTGAGGGTCACATTGATGAAGAAATTAATCGGCGTACAAAACTTGCCTGGAGAGCTTTTGGAAGAAACAGCATAATTTTCAAGAGCAATATGCCATTATGTCTTAAAAGAAAAGTGTTTGATCAATGCATCCTTCCAGTGCTTACGTATGGTGCAGAGACGTGGACCTTAACTAAAAGAGACATACAAAGGCTGCAGACAACTCAAAGCAGCATGGAGAGGTGCATGCTTGGTGTAACCAGGAGAGATAAGAAGAGGAACTCGTGGATCCGAAAAATGACAAGAGTGGAAGACATCATGATCAGAGTTAAATCCCTGAAATGGCAATGGGCTGGACATACTGCCAGAAGGACAGATCATCGATGGACAGCCGAAATTTTAGATTGGATTCCAAGGGACAGGAAAAGACCCAGAAGAAGACCACATGGGAGATGGGTGGATGAAATTCGAAAGTATGCAGGGGTGACATGGAGGAGACTGGCACAAGACAGACCGTTGTGGAGGAAACTTGGGGAGACCTTCGTCCAGCAGTGGATTGATAATGGTTGACAATGATGATATATATATAGGACAACCGCAGTTTCCCAAAGCTACGACTACCTTTTTTTCGCCTTACGAACCTTCTGCATTACAGCACTGCGATGCGAAATTTTATCAAAAGGTCCCGAAAAACGCCCGTTTAGGTCTGCGTGGGAAGCTGGCGATCTTGCTACGCACGAGTGATTGCTTGAAGCTGAGTATCTTTCTTGCGGAATGTGTAACAAATTATTCTCTTTTTAACTTTACAATATTGCGAGGTATTTTTCATAAATGTCAGTTTCATATAATTCATAAATTTATTTTTTCAACGAAACGATTGTTTTTGTTTTTTTTTACCTTAAGGGGACTTTACTCATTTTCATTAAGTAAGTGTACCAACTTAAAGGCGATTTCCAAAGTTCCGTGCTGTCGTTTTGAAAGGCGGTTTTCGAATGAATATATTTACCCTTTCATGTCACATTCTGTTACATTTTTAACGTTGTATCTTTCCTTTCCGCTGTCCGAAGCTACATTTGTTTTAAAGAGGAAAGATATTTTATTTCACTTCTCGTTATTTTTAAAACTGAATTCCTCCAGTCTTGTGTATTCAACCCATGGATGAGTACATTATATTCACATAGAGTTGCGTTCTTATTTTTTTTTTAAATAATTGATAAATTTTATAAAAATAAATTTTTATTAGGCCCCTTAAAATTTTTGTGGCTAGTTCTCCGCTTTGTCTTTGGCCAGAAAATCATGGAAATGTCTAAATTTCTTATGGGAAATGAAATAAAAAAAAATTGTTTTGTGAACAAGAGTTGCCCAAGTAGTGGGAAATATGGCCACATGACATTTGTTCATTCAGAACAATTTTTTGGCACTGAAATTGCAATGTGGCCACTTCTCCGGTGGCCAGTTCTCCGTACCCGAACCTAAAACGGTTCACTGTAAATCGCCAAACACGAAAACAGCCAGGCCGGAAGATTGCCACACAGAAAAACTGCCACACAAGAAAGCTGCCACACTGGAAGATTGCCACACAGGAAAACTGCCACATGCTTTTCATCAAGGAGTCGGCCACAAATTGCTGTTCTTCCGAGGAACACTCTAAATCTGTCGCAGTTTTCCAAGTTTCCGATTTATGTGTGGCAGTTTTCCAAGTTTCCGAATTATGTGTGGCAGTTTTCCAAGTTTCCGATTTACGTGTGGCAGTTTTCCAAGTTTCCGAATTATGTGTGGCAGTTTTCCAAGTTTCCGATTTACGTGTGGCAGTTTTCCAAGTTTCCGATTTACGTGTGGCAGTTTTCCAAGTTTCCGAATTATGTGTGGCACTTTTCCAAGTTTCCGAATTATGT
Organism: Macrothele yani; assembly: GCA_039090855.1. Lineage (NCBI taxonomy): Eukaryota > Metazoa > Arthropoda > Arachnida > Araneae > Macrothelidae > Macrothele > Macrothele yani. The sequence goes on along the minus strand of CM077032.1, from coordinate 71,373,751 downwards.
GTGGCAGTTTTCCAAGTTTCCGATTTACGTGTGGCAGTTTTCCAAGTTTCCGAATTATGTGTGGCAGTTTTCCAAGTTTCCGAATTATGTGTGGCAGTTTTCCAAGGTATCTAAAGACGGGAAGGAGCTCTTTTGATTGTCTGGATTTTCGTGCCAGTTCATGCGTACGAGTTTTGGGCAACTGGCTACAAAAGTTCAAGGGTGTGTGCGGGGGGGGGGGGAGGGTATAATATTACCTTTTCTTGGCCTATGTTGATAATTGAATTGCGAACTCCAAACAAATTTCGAGAAAACGTTCTATGTAAGCCAAGCGAGAATTACAGCTATGTTCAGAAAAGAACCCTAAGGTGAAATTTTTAATAACGCTGCACTTTCACTTAGGCACTAAATCATTACATAACATGTCAAGTTTGTAATGTTTTTCTTTTACTTAATTAAATTACAGGCCCTACACCTTCGCCTTTTTACCAGCTTTTAATCCATCGACTTCATGTTCATAACGTTTACGTATCAAGTCAAGTTAATAGCATTGCTTTTTTACTAAGGCACGAAATATTAATTCATTGCCCCTTAGACTACGCTTTTTAACAGTTTTTATTCTACCAATGTCACATTCACAACGTTTACACAGCAAACCATGTTAATAATATTGGGCGTTTACTTACGCACGAAATATTAATTCATAGGCCCTAAGCCTTTTTGTCATTTTTTAATCCGTCGACTTCATATTTATGAAGTTTACTTTACTTATCAACTCAAGTTACTATCATTACGCTTTTACTTAGGCAGGAACTGTTAGGTCATATGCCCTAGGCCTAAAGTCTCGTAATTAATATTGAATGCCTAAGTAAAAGCGCAATGCTATTAACTTGAGTTGATAAGTAAATGTCATGAACATGAAGTCCACGGATTAAAAACCGTCGAAAAGGCCTAGGACCTATAAATTGTTATTTCGTGCCTAAGTAAAAGTGTAATGCTATTAACTTGAGTTGATAAGTAAACGTTATGAATATGGAGTCGACGGATAAAAAACTGTCAAGAAGGCCTAGGGCTAGGGCCTATGAATTAATATTTTGTGCCTAAGTAAAAGCGCAATATTATTAACTTTATTTGATGTGTAAACGTTGTGAATATGACATCGATAGAATAAAAATTGGTAAAAGGGCCTAAGCCTAGGGCTTGTGAAATAATATTTTGTGCCTAAGTAAAAGCGCAATATTATTAAAATGACTTGATTTACGTGTAAACGTTGTAAAAATGACATTGGCAGAATAAAACCTGTTAAAAAGGCCTATGCCTGGGGCCTATGACCTTAATATTTAGTGCCTAAGTAAAAGCGCAATGACTTGATTTGATACGCAAACGTTATGAATATGAAGTCGGCGGATTAAAAGCTGTTAAAAAGGCGAAGGTGTAGGGCCTGTGAATTAATTAAGTAAAAGAAAAATAATACAAACATGACATATTATGCAAATATTTAGTGTCTAAATAAAAGTGCAGCGTTATTAAAAAACCCCACCATATCGTCCTTTCTGAACACAACAATTCTCGCTTGGCTTACACAGAACGTTTTCCCGAAATTTGTTTGGAGTTGCCAATTCAATTCTCAACATAGGCCAAGAAACCGCAATCTTCATCCCTCCCCCCCCTGAACTTTTGTGGCCTGTTGCCTTAAGTATGGACCGGCATGAAAATTCAGACAAACAAAACAGCTCTTTCCCGTCGTTGGGCACCTTGCAAAACAACCACACATAATTCGCAAACTTGGAAAACTGGCCCACCAGAAAACTGCCACACATCCAAAGGGTTCCTAGGAGGAACAGCAATTTATGCCCAGCCCCTTAATGAAAAACATGTAGGGAATACTTTCGTCAGTATTCCCTACTATCGGGCTCACGACAGAACTTGAATCTGATCCCTTTTTTTGGATTTTCGCATATTTCGTGACCCGGATACTAATTCACTGTCTTTTTCAGTTTATCGTAAGCCAACTGATTGCAATAGCCTTATTCCATTCAATTCCTGACATTCAACTCCAGAAAAACTATCTGCTATTAACTTTCTTATAAGAAGAGCCTACACGCATTCTTAAAGCGAGAGTCTTCTACAGTCTGAAATAAAGTTTATTTTTAAATTGGCGGATAAACGAGGATATTCAAGGACATTAGTTAATAGATTATTCTGCAGAATTAATAACGAAAGAACCATAAGTCTAGAACCAGACCCAAAGCTTAATAAACGGTTTGTGGGGGCATTGGACCGGCATCCCCGCACATCACTAACGCATTATCACGCATATGCTCAAAGCCTAACATACAATTCGGTACCCGATCAAAGAATCTCATATCTGTTAGAAAAGATCGGGCAGCAGCCGATATTATGAGCATATGGGGAGTGTACAACATACCACTATTAGACACATCAACAGGAGAACACGTTAGTAACTACACTGGCGGAAAGTGAAAAAAGAACACCAAGAAGGAATTGGCGGACGATCATGAAATTTACATATGTTAAGGGGGTCGAGTTTACGTAGGTGTTATGTTAATTTCGAGACCAACCGGTGAGCGCTTACGCCACAGCACGGCATAATATGCAAATTATCGTCGGTGCTATTTAAGGAGTACGGCGAAGTGAATGTAATCAGTCGTCGGCGTACGGACACGTGCGAAGACCCTGAAGAAGCTGCAATGCCTGGACATGGAAGACGTGTACGATTTCAGCAGTTATCGGACTTTGAGCGAGGTCGTCTAGTCTGACTCCGCGAGGCCGGGGGGTGGTCGTATCGTCGTATTGCGGAGCGAATTGGACGGGAAGTATCGGTGGTGGTACGATGGTGGCATAGATGGTCCGAGGAACATTCCCACACGAGAAGGCGTGGAACCGGGAGTCACAGACGGACTGATGAGCGGACCGATCGACGCATAAGAAGAGTGGCGTTGTCAAGCAGAACATCCACTGCGACGCAAATCCGAGCTGCCGTTGCACCTGAGGTGACTGTGCGAACAATCCGCAACCGCCTACTGGATGCAGGACTACGTGCACGTGTGCCTCTGGCGTGTACCTCTGACTCCAGCCCACCGTCAGGAACGGCTGCAGGGGTGTCGCCAACGTCTGCACTGGAGAACGCAATGGCGATCTGTCGTGTTCAGCGATGAAAGCAGATTCTGCTTGGGAGCCTCCGATGGCAGTATGTTCGCAGACGCACAGGGAAGCGTCTCCACCCTTCTTGCATCCGACAGCGACACACAGGGCCTACACCTGGTCTCCTGGTGTAGGGAGCGATCAGCTATCACTCCCGTACACAACTAGTGTTCGTACCGGGTACGTTAAACAGCACCTCCTACATCAACAACATCATTCAGCCCGTTGTTGTGCCATTTGTAAGGTCTGTCCATCGTGGTGTTTTCCAACAAGATAACGCACGCCCACACACGGCACGGGCAACGCAACATGCACTTCAGGGTGTGAGACAACTTCCATGGTCTGCACGTTCACCGGATTTGTCCCCCATTGAGCACGTGTGGGATTTTATGGGACAACGACTTATCCGGTCTCCACGGCCAGCCACGACCATCCCCGATTTACGCGTCCAGGTTGAGGATGCTTGTAACTCAATACCCCAACCTTACTTCCAACATCTGTACGACAGACTCCATGCCAGAATTGCACAGTGTGACGCAGTTCATGGCGGTTCAACCTCGTACTAACCATGTTACATGGAAATGTTATTTTTCAGTTTACCAGCAAATACAGCTGTATTTTGCCATAATGTTTTGATCACGTTATCCTCTGTATTCCGTTATTATGCTGTATAAATTTCGTTGGTATCAGACGTGTGCTTCTTGGTTTTCTTTTTTCACTTTCCGCCAGTGTATATAGGCTCGACACGAAGAAGTTTGGGTATTCGTGCTCTGGAACATAAATATGATATTAGAACTTTCCGCAATAATACGGCATTATCTAGAAACGTCGTAAATGGAACTTTGCAACCAGACTGGACGAACATGTCTTGCGTACGTACACTCACTGCACCTTGCTGAAAGCCTGTACATTGAAGCCTTGGGGGACAGGAGCTGCAATGATAACACGCCAGTGGACATACCAAAAGTTTGGAAAAACCACGTCGCCGATTTGAACTTTAAATTATAATTATTAAATAAATTTAATAAAGCAATGATATGTGAATTTGACGATTTTAACAGTGCAACACACTTTGTATTATGTGTAACTAAAGCCGAAATTGCCGCCCCGGTGGCGCAGTGGTCTAAGGCGCTGGCCTCCGATCATTCGTCCGTAAGGGGTCCGGGTTCGAATCCCGGTGAGGCATGGACGTTGTGTTTGTCTTACGGCACTGGCTCTCTCCCTTCCCTGGAGCCAGTGACCCTAAATTAGGGACGGGCGACTGCTTATAGCCCCCATTGAGTCGCTCACGGTGGTCGTTAAACCTCCAATCAAAAATTAAAAAAAAAGCCGAAATTGTATCTATTGCTCGGCTGCGATGGCAACACCTTAACCTTGTGAAGCTTGAGAACTATACCGTGGTGCATTGCTGTGCTCCTATAAACATCTACGCGAGTACTGCATTAACCTCTCTGTTCCACTTTATGGTGGGGTAGGTGTTACCCCGAAAGTGCTAATGGAGGTTTTAGTTTGTAAATAGATTTCATCTTTTAATTAAATATCGTACATAGACGGTGGTATTTGTTTTGTACGGAATTAATGTTATGAAGAAAATCTTTGTAGTACCTCCCAAGAAGTGAAAGGACAGTCAGATTCCCAGGGGAGGGTAAGTGCCCCATCTTGCCCGTCTGTAGGAGCGCCCATGCTCGCTTGTCGAGTTAAGTTGTCATTCTCTACGAATCGAGCGTATACCAGATGCATTAAAGGAAGATCATTGCTCTTAGGGTACTGTCGTTTTGGATAGCTGCATTTGCGACCAAAAATATCGTTTCTGAACTGATCACCTTTCCTGTTATCTCTCTTGTACGAAATTTGGGTTTCAAAGGGCGATTTCTACTTCTCGATTTGGTTGGGTGGAAGGCATCGCTGAGTTCGGGCACAAATTTGAAAGCCCCGGGGCCAGCAGTCCGAGCACGAAGTATGTTAAACCCAGCCCGCCCGTTATATTGCAAAAAAGAGCACGGGCCGGAAAACTACGACTAACCAGTAAAGGTCTTAGCAAAAAAAAAATTCTGCTCGTACAGAGCTCCACTCTCTTCTCCTCCTCCTGAGATTGATTGATGTTCTCATCTGGGTAGTGGGCCGCGAATGGCGTGGTGGTCAACGTTCGTGACTGCCATGAAAAGGTCTCAGAATCGATACCATCAGGTACAAATGCACTGTATTATATTATAAACAATATTTAGGAAGTTCTGTGATGCATGAGCACACGAAATCCTATGAAGTGCTACGTTACCTGGACCTTTTGATCCTTCTTCCAATTAGGGGCGTTCGGACGGAAACTAAAAAATGGTATACTAAAGTAGGTGCTATGAACATTCTTTGGGGAAAACAATGCACACAACTATGTTAGAAAGAGCATGTACGCCGTTCTATAACAAATGCATTCGTGAAAGAATGTCCAATGCTCCGTTCATATGAAGACCTTTGATCTTTCTCTCATTTAGGGGCCGTTGGTCGGGAAGTGACGAATGCTGTATTTAAGGCTGAGCTACGAACAACGCTTTCGTAAAAAAATGCGACGTATTATTTTATCAATATTGTTTATGGAGAAAAATGGGAAATTTGGGTATGAATGTTAGGCGTTCGGCGGAAGTTGACGGATGGCATATTTAAATAGCTAATACGAACGTTTCTTCCGGCAAGATGATGAAATGCACTAAATTAAGACTAATACTTATGGAGTTACATAAGACGTGCAAACACGAAATACTCTGAAATTATCTTTTTAGGAACTTTTATAGTCTTCTTCCAACAAAGGGTCCGTTGGGCGGAAAGTGACAAAATGCGTTACCAAAAATGGTGCTACGAACGTCGTTTCAACAAGATGCATTAAATTAAGAATAATACTAATAGAGTTGTATAGCATAGGCATATGCGAAATGGTGTGAATTCTCATTATTAGGAACTTTTATAGTCTTTTTCCAATTAAGGGCCGTGGGACAGAAATTGGCAAATGCTTCACTGAAGCTGGAGCTAGAAACGTCGTTTTTGAGACATAGCCCGTAGCATTAAATTGTAAGTAATTTTTATAGAAGAGTGCTCTGACATGTGCATACGCTAGATACGGTGAAATTCTCATCATTAGAATTTTTTACAGCCGTCTTCCGTTTAAGGGCCGTTGGGCAGAAAGTGACAAATCTTTAACGAAGTTAAAGTTGGGAAGGTCGTTTTCGAGAGAAAAACCGTAGCATTAAATTATCAACAACATTTATAGAGTTTTATAACATTACGTGGAACTTTTTTAGCGTTCTTCCGATCAAGGGCCCTTGGGCGGAGGTGATGAATTGTATACCAAATTAGCTGCTAAGAATATCTTTTTAACAAGATAAATGCCACGCATTAATTTAAGGGCAATACTTATGGAATTCTGTAACACGGCATACGCGCAATACTGGGAATTTCTCATTATTAGGAACATTTAGAGCTGTCTTCCGTTTAAGGGCCGTTGGGAAGAAAGTGAGGAATGTTTTACCGAAGCTGGAGATAGGAACGTCGTTTTGGAGAGGAAACCCGTAACGTAAAATTGTGAATAATATTTATAGAGTTCTATGACATGTGCATACGCTAAATACTGTGAAATTCTCATTATTAGGAATTTTTACATCCGTCTTCCGTTTAACGGCCGTTGGGCGAAAAGTGACAAATCTGTACCGCAGTTAGAGTTAAGAACGTCGTTTTCGAGTGAAAACCCGTAGCATTAAATTGTAAATAATATTTATAGAGTTGTGTGACATTATGTGAAACTTTTATAGCGCTCTTCTGATCAAGGGCCCTTGTGCGAAGATGACGGATTACATACATAATTAGCTGTTAAGAACATCCTTTTTGACAAGATAAATGCCACGCATTAAATTAAGGCCAATACTTATGGAGTTCTGTAACACGGCATACGCGAAATACTGCGAATTTCTCATTACTGGTAACTTTTAGAGTCGTCTTTCGTTTAAGAGCATTTGGGCGGAAAGTGAGGAATGTTTTACCGAAGCTGGAGCTAGGAACGTCGTTTTGGAGACATAACCCGTAGCACATTGTAAATGATATTTATAGAGTTCTGTGACATGTGCATACTGTGAAATTCTCATTATTAGGAATTTTTACAGCCGTCTTCCGTTTAAGGGCCGTTGTGCAGAAAGTGACAAATCTTTACCGAAGTTAAAGTTAGGAACGTTGTTTTCGAGAGAAAACCTATATGGCATTAAATTGTAAACAGCGTGTATAGAGTTCTATGACATTATGTGTAACTTTTAAAGCGTTCTTCGGATCAAGGGCCCTTGGGCGGAGATGACGAATTGTATTAATACAATAATTAGCTGCTAAGAACATCCTTTTTGCCAAGATAAATGTCACGCATTAAATTAAGGACAACACTTAGGGAGTTCTGTAACACGGCATGTGCGAAATACTGTGAATTTCTCATTATTAGAAACTTTTAGAGCCTTCTTTCGTTTAAGGGCCGTTTGGCAGAAAGTGAGGAATGCTTTACCGAAGCTGGAGCTAGGAACGTCGTTTTGGAGAGAAAACCCGTAGCATTAAATTGTAAATAATATTCATAGAGTTCTATCAGATCAGATCATATGTAGATGATTTAGGAAGGGAGTGTCTGACCCCAGGTCTTAAACAACCCTTAGAAATAGGAAGCTAGGAGATTTGGGTTAGAGTGCCCGATAGGAAAGTCACACAGAAGATAGAATTCGATGACATTATGAGGAACTTTTATAGCGCTCTTCCGATCAAGGGCCCTTGGGCGGAGATGACGGATTATATACATAATTAGCTGCTAAGATCATCCTTTTGGGCAAGATAAATGCCACGCATTAAATTAAGCCAATACATATGGAGTTCTGTTAAACGGCATACGCGAAATACTGTGAATTTCTCATTACTGGTAACTTTTACAGCCGTCTTCCTTTTAAGGGCGGTTGGGAGGAAAGTGGCAAATCGTTACCAACGTTAAAGTTAGGAACGTTGTTTTCGAGAGAAAACACGAAGCATTAAATTGTAAATAATATTTATAAAGTTCTATGACATTATTTTGAACGTTTGTAGCGCTCTTCCGATCAAAAGATTATATACGTAATTAGCTTCTAAGAACAACCTTTTTGGCAAGATAAATGTCACGCATTACTTATGAAGTTCTGTAACACGGGATATGCGAAATACTGTGAATTTCTCATTACCAGGAACTTTCAGGGCCTTCTCCCGATCTTGGGCCGTTGGTCTGAAAGTGAGGAATGAACTAAGCAGAAAACGTTTTTGGAGCAGACAAGGAGGTATAATACATTATAAATAATATTCATGGAGTTCTAAAACATAATTTATAAATATTATCTTATGGAGTTTTATTACACGTTCAGTATGTGTATACTATTGGGAGGAAAAGGTAAAATCACTGTGATGCTTACAAAATTAATGGGCAGACGTTATGTAAAACATGAACTGTCAGTGAGCAAAGTACTTTCGGGCACAGTGCGACATCTGTCGGATACGAAACGAACATTCGATAAAACGTGTCCCCGGTAAACTGTACATTCACCTACTAGATGGCGCTACATCCGCGGTCGGGAACGGCCCTTAATCGGAAGAAGTACCAAGATATAAATGCAATTTTAGAAACCAAACTACAAAACACGCATTAAAAAAAAAAATTACGTTTTAGGTGGGAATCTGAAATAGAATATGCTTATACAATTTTTTCAGCACACAGTAATTCCTTATAATAAATTAATATAAATAATAATATAAATATGATGCTGAGTCTTGCAACTACCAGTTTCTGTCCTCTTTACCGACGGTTGTCGGAACAAAAAACAGTTAATGCTCGAGGAGACGTACTCAAGGTTGCATTTTACGGAGGAGTAGCTGCTAGTCGTGACGTCACGATCGAACGCGATGTCGCGTCCGCCGATGTATGATCATATACCAAAATATAGGTTTTCGCAATATGCAAAGTATTTTAAGGCAGTTATAATTTCGATGCAAAGTATTTTAAGGCAGTTATAATTTCGTTCTACTTATACTCAGTAATTTCCCATCACAAACACACACATAAAAAGCATATTCGTCGTAGATTTTAGATACAGCGACAGTTATTTAGCTAATATAAGGCCCGGTCCAGAAAACTGTCCAAATGCGGATTAGATGCATGGATTATTAGCATTTTTGATTACGAAACTTTGATTGTAAAAAGGCTGAAATTCCATTAAAACAAACGACAGGTAAGTATACCGAACGTTTTAAATATGCTCAGAATAAAAATGTATTGTAAAAGGTTCTTTCGATGCTACATCTTGCAAAATTTTTTGCACACGCTATTGTTCCATGAATTGGGACCACATAAAAATTAGCAAGTATTGCAGTAAAGAGCATCAACGGTACAAAAACGAATGAATTTGTTATTGACCATATTTTCAAATCAAACTTTTTTCTGAATCAAAGGAGGCATTGCATTAAAGTATTGTACTTCATCAGATTTTTGTGGTTAACAATTTGTAGTGTGTGATTTCGCCCATTAAAAATATGAGGGAAATCATATTTTTTAAATACCATTTCAAACAAAGTTTAAAGTTCAGATTGGAATAATTAAATTGTATATAAAATTAAGTGGTCAAAGTGCATGATACTGCTTTGTAAACAAACGTTGAGAAAAAAATATGTAGATCCCACAGGGACAGTTTATACGTTAATATAATAATACCAACAGGGGCAGTTTTAACAAGCCTCCAACAAAAAAAAAAAACAAAAAAAAACCACTCATTATTAAATATGTTGCGCCATTACAGAGTGTATCAGTGCGATAGGATTTAGTGCTGCTTAAGTACACACACAGCATATACTTTTCCACAGGCCTATATCATCAGCTACTCTTTTCCACAGTAGTATATCATCAGCTACTCTACCGGTATCCCTGACTCGGGTAGATTCCTTCTGTAGCGGCGACCTACTTCATCTAGATCGGTGCCCGCTCTTTCCCCGTGGACTCCGAGAGCCCACAACACCATCCACGCAAACGCGTTCCTTTATATCGGAGGACTATCACCTTCGCTCTCCGAAGACAGACTGCTCGAACAGGTCCACTCGGAGCGACCTCTTCGCCCCCCCCCCCCTTCACGCTGCTCCTTCTTCAAGGGCGACGGCGCTGACCTTTAACATGCTGCTCTCCTCTCGCGCCACGTGTCACCTCTCGCGCCCTTCACCTGCCCCATCCCTAGTCGTTTTCCGGGAATCGGGCTCCTGGACCTTTAAATCTACCTTGCGCATTCCTCGCTTATCCTCAGGCTATACATTATTGAGTGCCTCCTTCCGAGAAAGCAATCCTATCGTCATAGTACATCCGTAGCAATACAATACACATTGTTATAACTATACAAAAGAGTATGTCTGCATTTCAGACTTGTAGGCGCCAAGTGAAAATGAACAATGTATCTGTGAAAGTTACAGCGTCCTTGGCGATACTTTCAGTTCGTAGAACAAGTCCTCGCCCTTTCTAAGGCGTGAGAACCTGAAGTCTTTTGTCATACATCTCGCCTTCCCCCCAAAAAAAGGATTAAACATATTTACGAATTCTCTGTCGCCATTTTGGGAACTTGCGATGTTTTCTTTGGTAAAAAAAAACAAACCACATAATGTTTATCATTGAAATGAATTAACATCGTTAATGTGTCCGTTCTTACAAACTCTATGTTTATTTTTTGAACCCCGATAGTTTTTGAGATGTTTAAAAATGTTCCACGATTTCAGCTGCCCCCACCCCCACCCACGGACATTTCCTGTTTCAGAATAGCTATTCGTTAGCATCGTGTGAACCGGAAGGAGCTACATCTTTATCGTTCGAATCTGGATAGTTTCTGAGATATTTGTATAAAGGGTAATGGAGGATGATGAAGAAGTAATTTATTTTCAAAAAGTCTTGTATTCGTTCCTGTCATTATCTTAAAGATCTCTCCGTTTCTAGCTTTGAACCGCAGCAGTTGAAAAGACATTCCAAAAAGAACGTGACGGTTTCAACATTTCTTCAATGTATCTCAAGGACCAGAACACAAGAGAACCGTAAAATGCATGGCATAGTAAAACAGCCAAAATCTCGGAGCGGAAACAAACGACGCAATCCAGTCTGTAGTAAACATACAGTACAAGGCATCACAGAAAGAAACGGAGCATGGCAGAGGCACAAAGCAGTCTGTTACATTACAATCGTGCGCTGTAGTCGGTGGCAGATACAACACGAGGCGAAGCACACAGGGAACAGTCACTGAGCAGAGGAACGGCTGAGCCAGCAAATAGAGAAAGCACCATACCTGGAACCACGGAGCAACATGATGAGTAGAAAACCCAGGAACTATTCCTTCTTCCTTTTAAGGAAAAAACGAAATTATTGGTGCGAAATTATTGCTGTCCATCTGTGGTTGCCGCCCCGGTGGCGCAGTGGTCTAAGCGGTGGCCTCTGATCATTCGTCCGAAAGGGGTCCGGGTTCGAATCCCGGTGAGGCATGGATGTTGTGTTTGTCTTAAGGCACTGGCTCTCTCCCTTCCCTGGAACCAGTGACCCTAAATTAGGGACGGGCGACTGCTTATAGCCCATTGAGTTGCTCACGGTGGTCGTTAAACCTCCAATCAAACAAACAAACAAACCATCTGTGGTTATTGGGCGCCATCCTCCGACAAAAAGAGAAATAATGGTACTTATGCCACATTGAAAAGAAAAACATTAAGGAAAAACTATTACTTTCTTTAAAATTGGCATTTTCTGTCTAACAGTGGCATAGCAGTTAGACATACTATACAAAACATAGCAGGGTACGAAGCAACACATGGCACTCCGGGAAAATCGGGCAGGGGGCATGCTTGAACCACAGAAAACAGAAGCAGAACGAACGGTGCGAGGCAGTTGGTGATGGTCATGTAAAGCGGATGCAGGCAGGACATCGTAAGACAAAACACACAGAAAAAGGTCACAAAGCAGAATGATGAGGGGGAAAAAACGAGGCACGAGAGAAAACACTTCACAACGAGGAGAACGAAACAACAAGGGCTCAAAGAGACAGGGAGAAACATAGCTAAGAAAACACAACAGAAATCAATCATCAAACAAAACCACACAGGAGCTAATCAGGTGGACACCGAAGAAGGAGACGATGTTGAGCATGACAAATGAAGTGGTCAAGACAACCATAGTAACATTCAACTTCCGGGTAAGAGCCCGAAAGGTGAAAAAATGCAAAGTAAAAAGCGCTAAGATTGTCAACCAGAGATGAGTAAACTGCCAGATCGTTGGAAGCAATAAAGTGATTAAGTGGAGCATTGTGAGAAGAGTCAAAGAACAATGGGAAAGCGGCATCTAGAGAAAGAGTCTGCGTAAACTCGGGAACAACTTGAAGGCGAGCAACAAGATCAGGCACAACAGAGGGACTGTCAAGAAAACGAGCAAAAGTGACGGCAGCAGGATCAGGAGCGGAGCCTTGCGAAGAACGATGAGGAGGAGACATAACCACAGCGGCACGCTTAGCGCGAATCTTGCGATTAGACCGATGACGACGCTTCTTATTAGGAGCAATACCAGTAGGCAAATGTTGACGAAGAAGACGAGACGACGTAGAAGGAACAACAGGCGGCGTCTCGGGAATCTGGCGAGGTGAATAGGGTACAAAGTCAGATGGCACATGTAAAGAGGTAACTGCAGGAACAACAGAACCCGGGGAGGGTGGGGTTTCAAACGAGTCTAGAAGAGGAGCTGTGCGAAAGAGCTGGGACCGATCATGGCGACCAGAAGGTGAAACAAAGACAACGGCACTAGAAGCATCAGAAGAGCCCCGAGAAGGTGAAAAGGGCGGAGGGCACACCGGAGTACTGGAACCAGTGGAGGAAAGATGAGCGTCTGAGGGTGGCGAAGCCGACGTACGCAGCGGCGATGGTGGAGCAGAAAATCCCGGGATCGGGATATACGAAGTGACTTGCGAAAACAAAGAAGGCAGCACCTGAACAGGCGGAGAAGGTGCAGCAACAGGATGTGACAAAGCGCAAACATCAGACGATGAAAAAGAAAGAAATACAGACGAAGGCACCGAAACAGGAGCAGTAGATCCAGATGTACCCACAACAGACGATGCTGGCGAGGCAGGAAAAAGACCAACGGAGGCAGATGATGGAGATGGAGACTAAGAAGGTGTGAACGGATCAGGCGAAAGCGTGGTGACTGGAAGCAAAGAAAGAGATTCTGTGACGGGAACTTGAGCAGCCGTTGAAGAAGACTAGGAAGAAATGAGGGGGCATTGCGAGAAATGGTGACCAGGCTGTTTACATGAGATGCAATGATAGGCAGTGAATACGTTGATTGCGACGTTGTGATGACAACAAATCACCAGAAAAGTTGTGGGGCAGTAAGAAACAGTCTGTGTCAGGGAAAAAAACTAAGTCTTGGCGGCGGAAGCCAAAATAAGGACGATCACCTTGATCAACATGGGCGGCGGGTATCTTGCGGATATCACCAAGAACGCGGCCACACCGAGAAGGAAAAGCATGTAAAAACTCATCGGAAACGTCCGGAGGTACAGGTTACAAATTAAGAAAAACGGGAGAATGTGCAAGGGGGATAGGGACCACGCTATGATCTCCAACGGAAAGGCTAGTCGATAGGACTTGAGGAACAAACTCAGGTGAAAAAATATATACAAGAATGGACTTAGGCTTGCTGGCGAAATGTGTAATTGCACCGGAAGGGAGAAACGACAATGCAGACATACACTGTATAGACGTGCAACTTGACATTGGGTAAGGCGTCGAACTTGACACTTAAACTAAGAGTTGAAAGCATTGTACGTGTGCAATAAGCGTAGAACCTTGACGTGAAATATAGGAGTCCAAGGCTGTCGCGAGGAAAGTCGGAGACGTTGAACACGGATCTGTAGCAGGATGAGGAGAAGAGCAGTCGTGCGACGCATCCAGCACACTTGGAGGACAAGTCATCGAAGCAGCACATAGTGACGTGAGAGGGAAATAGAATTTAGAAGCAGAAGCACAGGCCATGGACAATGTGTAGAAATGCACGGCGAAGGGCACACAGATCCACTATAAAAAGGTGGAGCACCAGGAAGGCGATCAGCATACCGAAGAAGGCAGCGCAGAGAACCACTGTCAATGGGTGGAACACAAGGAAGGTAATCCACACACCGGTGAAGGCAGCGCAGAGAACCATTAACGATGATTGGAGCGCAAACACGGAAGGCAAACGTAGACACAGCAGCAGGAAGGCTACTACATGCAGCAGACAGTTTTAGAGCAAAAAGTCAAGGCGAGTCACGATGGGCAGATTGTAAACAGGCCCAACGAAATGAATTGTAAACAGGCCCAACGAGATGAATTATAAAGGAATATCGGCAAAATATGCATGTACCAACTCGAAAGAATGACTAGGAAGAGAGCGCAGACATTCATGCACGAGAGAAACACAAATTAATTCGGCGGTGGGAGCTAGATACAGGCGGAGCACAAAATGCAGAGCCCGAAAGGGCGTGGCCAGCAGAGCAACGTGACGGGATGCTGTGTGAGTCAAATATCGTACAAAGACAATTGTTTGGATGGGACCATTTCAAGAATGTTTGTTTTAAATTTAAGGGTGCATCTGCTTTGCACTTCCTTTCGATCGAAGCGTGTTAAAGTGGAAAAGTTTCCTGCACGTTCTTTGAAAACTAAAGGATGTACTTATACCTTCACTATATACATGTATCTGTCTGTATACGTTTATCTGTGTACCTCTAAGTCTGATTTAATATCAGCCTCTTTTTGCTTTGGGAAGCTAGAACAGTGAGAACGATGATCCTAGCATTTTAATCTTTATCTGATCCATAATTTCGCCGCCAAGAGCGAAATGCAAATTCCACCGATTTCAAAATATATTTTGCTTCATATCGTTGCTCAAAAATCAGAT
This sequence comes from Macrothele yani, assembly GCA_039090855.1. Lineage (NCBI taxonomy): Eukaryota > Metazoa > Arthropoda > Arachnida > Araneae > Macrothelidae > Macrothele > Macrothele yani. The sequence continues at coordinate 71,358,645 of CM077032.1, read as the reverse complement.
TGAAACACTTTCGACGCATATTGAATGTACCATTTTTACGTACAGCTTATTGTATCTTAATATTACCGAATTTTTCTGTTACGACGAGCAAATACGTACATTACTGTTTGTGAAAATTGCAACGCCAAAAAAGAATCGCACTATTCAAAAGAAATTTATATCACAGATTCCTCATGTTGCAGGAGATAACTGATTTTATTTTTAGATCTATAGAAGATTTTGTCAATTCAAATCTCAGTACTATTTGTTCAGTTGCTGCCTACCAAAGATGGTAGGCAGCAACTGAACAAATAACTAGTATACGAATGAATAATTAATACACACAATTGACGTAGGTTTGGGACATCAAACAGATGGCATGGCTCTTTCCACGGTTTTAAGTGAGTCACGGGAAAAGTATCATCGGCCGCCAACGGAAATCGAACCAAGGGTCTTCCAGTTACTCGCTGGACATGCTACCACTGCACCAATGGCTTCTTACCATCTTTGGGGAATCCCCACCATTGTGCGGGTCTCCAAGAAGCAACCAGCCATGTGGTTTGGCAATTAATCACATGTGAGTCTGGAGAATTCGAGGCCGCTGCGGTGCAGTGGTAGCATGTCCAGCGCGTAACTGGAAGACCCTGAATTCAATTCCCGGTGGCGGCCGATGATAGTTTTTCCGTGACTCACTTAAAAACGTGGAAAGAGAAATGACTTCTGTTTGATGTTCCTAATCCACGTCGATTGTGTGTATTAATGCAGGACAATTACAGAGGCATCTGTGGCACGTAGTCCGGTCATCTCCAATAGCGCGTCGCACCGCTTCGTGCGGTGATACATGTTGCAATATGGTCCAGCATAGAGGCGAACAGACGCCTGATGTCCTGCTGAAGAGGGCCCACACTTGTTGGACGGTGTGCTCCAAATCCCGGATAGTGCGGCACAGAGTCAACCGGCGTTTCAACTGGTCCCACGCATGCTCGATAGAGGACATGTTCGACGAGCGGGCAGGCCATGGAACTGTATGGACATGACGTAGGCAGTCCTAGAAAACCCGAGCCGTGTGCGGGATGGCACTATCCTGCTGGTATAGCGCACCTAGAATTCTTCCCAGGAGTGGGAGCACATGGGGCCATATGATCTCATCCACATACCGCTGGCCCGACAATGATCCACGTACTACTACTAGAGCTGATCGGCTATCGTAGGCAATAAACCATAAAGGCTCCCTAGACCATAATGTCTGCAGTGGAGTAGGTGGTACGCTCGATAGCAAGGTTGGAATTGTGCCGTTGACCCCGGGACCTCCACACCTGGACACGATGATCCTCTGTCCCCAAAACGAACCGACACCAATCGCTGAACACCACACGTCGCCAGTCTGTGGCGTTCCACGTTGCTCTCGCCTGGCACCATTGCAAACGGAGCCGGCGATAATCCGGTGTTAATGGCAGAACACGTAAGAGGCGCTGGGATCGCAGATTCGCTTCCGCGAGGCTTCAGGAAATGGCTCGTTGGCACACAAGAGCCGCTACATTTGCCTGGGGAGAGGACAGGGTTCTCGTGGGATCTATTCGTGCCTGCCGTACGAACTGTCGATCCTCTCTACGGATGGTCCTCCTGGTTCGTTCGGAGACACCCGCCGTGTGGCAGTGCCGTCACGTGTCCACTGCTCCCAACACAGTCGGACGGTATGGTCAGAACGATCCACGTGGTGGGTTATACGGCGCGCCGACCGACCTGCTGTTTTCAGCCCGATGATCAGGCCTCTCTCAAAGCCCGTAAGTTGCGTACATCGACGTCTCTGGTGTCTACCCGGCATTCTTGTCACTCTATACTCTTGCTTGCGCCGGCCGGTGCTTTTCTCTTTCATGGGGCATCGACTACACGCCGGTTTATAAGGCTGCCGGTTCGTGCTAGCAGCGCCGCCACAAGGTGTGCGGTTATGCGCACTCGCACCTACCTCACCCTAGCTATTTGCAAAGTTTCGCGGTTGTAGCATGTTTTCTTCTAGGTGTGCAAATTTCTTGTCCACGAGTGTACAAGAAGCAAGTGGAAGAATTGAAACTTCACTCGCCCAAGTTTTCACCAGCTGTCTCAACGAAAGTAAGATTCTTGAGTATTGGGATAATGGTACAATGATCCTGCTACATAAAAAAGGTGATGTTGAGGATCTCAGGACCTACAGGCTCATCAGCCTCCTATCAGTTATTTATAAAATTTTCACTTAGGTTCTTTCACATCGCATGAAGGTAAAACTGGACATGGCTCAAGCAAGAGAAGAAGCTGAATTCAGGAGTGGCTACAGCACTGAAGATCATGTCCATGTACTTAGAGAACTAACTGAAAGAACAAGAGAATATGAACTCACATTATGCAAGGCTTCTATTAATTATAAAAAGGCCTTCGATTCCGTAAAACCATCAGCAGTTACAACTGCTTTGAAAACCTGCGGTATTGCAGATGCATACATTAGCATTATTAATAGTATCTCTGAAAATGCAATTGCAAAAGTTTGGATATTTGAGGATGCAGCACTAATAAAAATTGGAAAGCTAGTGTGACAAAGTAAAATCATATCTCCCAAACTCTTTATTCCCACATAGCAAAATATTTTTATTTACTGAACTGGGACAAAGAAAAAAATATTTATGCAGATAATTAAAATCTCGTTCGTTTTGCTGATGACGTTGTCATTTTTGCAACTACGACTTCTGAACCGGAGAATACGATCCAGGAACTTGCTGAGAAGAGTAAAGAAGTGGAATTAAAAATGAACTTTCAGAAGGCAAAAGTGACGTATATTGCTTTTACAAGAAACGAAGATTTATTTATTGATGGTGAAAAGCTTGAGACAACCGATACCTACATTTATCTTGGGCAGCAGATATGAAGTAAGGAAAAAATTGATGAAGAAATTAATCGGCGTGTAAAACTTGGATGGATAGTTTTTGGAAGAAGAAGTACAATTTTTACGAAAGGTATGCCATTGTGTCTTAAAAGATAAGGGTTTAATCAGTTCATCCTGCCAGTGCTTACGTATGGAGCACAGACATGGACCTTAACTAAACAAGTTAGTAAAATAATACAATGCATTGAATATGATACGCTTTCCAACATACCAGAAATAATTACTCAAGTTATGAGAATAATGGTTGTGGAATAAATCTCGGTCCTGTGCCCTGACCTTTGATCCCATTTCGATGATATTCAACAGAACCGGTTCGGTATACCTCCGAAATAACATGATAACGTTTTGTCGCAATCGAAGCATTTTTACGTAAGTTATGATGCATAAAGACTATGGAATAGATCCCGCTCCTGTGTCCTAACCTTTGACCCTATTTTGTCCATTTTCCATAGGGTTTGTCCCCAGGGGTTCCCTACCACATACTATAATTTCACCGAAATCGAACCATTTTTACGTGAGTTATCATGCCGACAGACAGACGGACGGGCGGACAGACGGACAGACGGACGGAAAACGCTGAAGCATATACGCTTCTTCAACCTACGGTTGGAAAGCGTAAAAAAGACAAACAAAGACTGCAGACAACGCAAAAAGCCCTCGAGAGAATCATGCTTGGTGTAAACAGGAAAGATAAGCAGAGGAACTCATGGATAAGGAAAACGACAAGAGTTGACGACATCATAACCACAATGAAATCACTGAAATGGTGAGGGCATGACATGTTGCTAGAAGAACGACCACCGACGGAAAACCGAAATTTTAGAATGAATTTCGAGGGACAGGAAAAGACCCAGAAGAAGACCCTATGGTAGATTGATGGATGAAATTCGAAAGCATAGAGGTGTGTCATCGAGGAGACACGCTCAAGACAGACAATTGTGGAAGAAACTTGGGGAGACCTTCATCCAGTAGTGGACTCAAAGCAGTTGACAATGATGATGATATATATATATCATTGTCAACCATTATCAATCCACTGCTGGACGAAGGTCTCCCCAAAATTTCTCCACAACGGTCTGTCTTGTGCCAGCCACTTCCATGTCACTCCCGCATACTTTCGAATTTCATCCACCCATCTCCCATGTGGTCTTCTTCTGGGTCTTTTCCTGTCCCTTGGAATCCAATCTGTAATTTCGGCTGTCCATCGATGGTCTGTCCTTCTGGCAGTATGTCCAGCCCATTGCCATTTCAGGGATTTAACTCTGATCATGATGTCTTCCACTCACGTCATTTTTCGGATTCACGAGTTCCTCTTCTTATCTCTCCTGGTTACACCAAGCATGCACCTCTCCATGCTGCTTTGAGTTGTCTGCAGCCTTTGTACGTCTCTTTTAGTTAAGGTCCACGTCTCTGCACCATACGTAAGCACTGGAAGAATGCATTGATCAAACACTTTTCTTTTAAGACATAATGGCATATTGCTCTTAAAAATTATGATGTTTCTTCAAAAAGCTCTCCAGGCAAGTTTTATACGCCGATTAATTTCTCCATCAATGTGAACCTCACTTGATATCTGCTGTCCAAGATAACGTACGTAACTTGTATCTCCAGCTTTTCTCCATCAATCGATAAATCTTCATTTCTTGTAAAAGCATTGAACATCACTTTTGTCTTCTGAAAGTTCATTTTTAATCCCACTTCTTTACTCTTGTCATCAAGTTCTTGGATCATACTCTGCAGCTCTGATGGGGTAGTTGCAAAAATGACTACGTCATCAGCAAAACGAAGGTGAGTTAGATAATCTCCATTAATCTTTATCCGTTTATTTTCCCAGTTCAGTGATTGAAAGACATTTTCCAATGTGGCATTAAAGAGCTTGGGAGATATGGTGTCACCTTGTCTCACTCCCTTTCGAATTTTTATGTGTGCTGTATTCACAAACAGCCGAATCTTTGCACTTGCATTTTCATAGATGTTATTAATAATATTAATGTATTCATCTTCAATACCGCAGGATTTCAGAGCCATTGTAACTGCTGATGGTTTCACCGAATCAAAGGCTTTTTCATAATCGATAAAAGCCATGCACAATGGAAGTTCATATTCCTTCGCTCTTTCAATTAGTTCTCTCAGTACGTGGATATGATCGATTGTGCTGTAGCCACTCCTGAATCCAGCTTGTTCTCTCGGTTGAGCCATGTCTAGTGTTACCTTCAATTGGTGTGAAAGAACTTTAATGAATATTTTACAAACCACTGATAGGAGGCTGATAGGTCTGTAGTTCCTGAGATCCTCAATGTCACCTTTTTTGTGTAGCAGGATCATTGTAGCGGTGTTCCAATCCTCAGGAATCTTCCCTTCATTAAGGCATCGAGTGAAAATTTGGGCGAGTACTGTTTCGATTTCTCCACTTGCTTCTTGTATGGTGTCTGCAGTAATTCCATCTTCTCCTGGAGTTTTCCCCCGCTTCATGTTCTTGATTGCATGCGCAACTTCTGCTGGGAGGACTGGAAGAACTCTGGTACTGGTACCTTTCATGATGTCTGGAGAACATGTATCATCCCTTTCATATAATTCGGAGTAGAAATCTTTCACTCTTGTCAAAATTTCGTCTCTATTTCTCGTTACAGAACCATTTTCTTTGCTCAGTGCCATAATCTGTTTTCTTCCCTTACTGAGATGTCGCTTTGCTATCTTTAGGCTTTGGTTGTTTTCAATTGCTTTCCTCACTAGTTCACAGTTGAATTTTCTTACGTCTTCAGTGATACTTTTTCGTACTGTCTTGCATAGCTCTATATATTCCACTTTGGAAGTCACGTCTTCTTTAGTTGTCCTCATCTCTCTTCTTTTTTGCATCAACATTTTGGTTTTTCCTGATAATTTGTTCACATGCAACTTGTTCTTAGACCCAGCTCATTTTGTTGGTGTTTCCATAAGAGTTTTGGTTACTTTTCTGTTAACTTCAGAAATATCCACTTCTTCCGATGTTAGGCGTTCTAAAGCAGAGAATCTGTTCTTCAGTTCCAACTTAAAGTTATTATGGTGTTTTTTAAGGTTGGTTATGTCAATACATTTTGTTTGTCTTATGAGCTTGCCACGTTTGAGTTTAGTGTTGAGGTGCATCTTACATCTCACCAATCTATGGTCACTACCTGTGTTGAACTTGTTCAGCACACTGCAGTCTTCGATGACGAATTGTTTGTTACACATAATAAAATCAATTTCACTTGTTATCCCATTTGGATGTCTCCATGTCCATTTCCCGTGTGGCTTTTTCTTGAAAAAGGAGTTCAAGATGAAAAACCCTTCTGCCTCTGCAAACTCAACCAGAGTATTTCCACGCTGGTTTCTGTTGCCGTGAGCAATTTACCTACTGAAGTTTCATTCTGTTGCCATTGCCCTATTTTTGCATTGAAATCTCCCATAATTATCTTCAAGTGGTGCTTACCTTTATTATATAGATGACGAATTTCCTCATAAAATTCTTCAATTTCTTCTTCAGCATGACTTGTGGTGGGTGCATAAGTTTGAATAATCTGAGCCTTGTATCTTCTCGAGAGTTGGATAACGAGTCGCGCAGTTCTGTCAGAGGCACTTTCAACTTCTGCAACTTTATACTTCAGTTTCTTGTTTATTATAAATCTAACACCACTAGTTCTGCCAGTATGTGTCCCACGATAGTAGAGGAGATGTCCACTTTTCCGTTCAATGAGATCTTCTCCTTTTCTCCTTACCTCACTTAGCCCCACGATGTCCCACTTGATCCTTTGTAGTTCCTCTTCCAATTCAAGAAGCCTTGAATCAGGAGATAGGGAGCATCCATTGTAAGTAACCAAGTTCAGTATCAGATGGCAGCCTAGTCCGGTCCTCCAAGGATTCTTAGCACCCTCTGCGTTCATGTCGCACTGGCCGCAGCCTTGGCCAGGTACATTCGAGCTGCCGGAGACTGAGGGCCAAGATTTAAGTTGTAGAGTCATTTTGGAGGGGTTTGGCCGTAACTCACCACGCTGGCCAAGCGGGTTGGTGAGTGTGGGAGAGCATTTCCTCTAATCCCGATGGTATAGTTATACCGCTATTGGCGGTCGTCAGAGCCCCTTTAGTGGGAACAGGATGCACCACGAGAAGGCGGGGTTGACATTTGTCAAGGAGAGGCTGTGATGTTACGCATCACCTGACCTTACATTCCATATATATATATATATATATAAACGAACGAAGAGTTACATCCGCAGGTGTGGCAGAATTAACACGCATCCCATTGCTTGGAAAGACGATTCATCCCATTGCTTGGAAAGACGACTCATCCCATTGCTGGGAAAGACGACGCATACCGTCTGGAAAGAGGAACTTTAGTTTCTCCTTGAACCATTTGGATCTGTCAACATGAAAGTCACATGTTGACAGATCCGGGCTATAAGCTGGGTGGTGCAGAACCTCTCACCCTTTCCGTGCTAACGCATCCTGCATAATGTGTTCAACAGAATCACACCACGCGAAAGCATGCCAGGTCACCCATTCTTGATTGCTTTATGCAGCTTGTCCACTGTGTCGATGTAGTGGTTGGCATTGCTGTTCACGTGAGGCTCTTTAAAGTCCACCAACAAAAGCCCTTCATGGTCAAAAAATGCGGTCAGCATAACCTCCCCGGCGGAGTCCTGTGACTTGAATTTTATGTGTTTTGGTGATCCGGGATGTTTCCATTGCATGCTCGCTGGTTTGCTAGATGGCTCAAAGTGGTGGCACCGCGATTTGTCACCTGCCACTATGCGCGATATAAATGTATCACTTCTGCTTTGTAACGCAGCAAGTGGTTCAAACTCCAACCCATACATTCTTCCTTATGGTGGTCAGTCAGCATCCGCGGGATTAATTTTAAACATACTTTCCGATATTGCAGTATCTTCGTAACCACAGTTTGAACTGTAACAAATGTCATTGCAAAGTCCTCCGTTTGCGAACGTCAGCCCCGATGACGGTTTTACATGCATTTCTTTCTCGGTGTGGGCGCATTGTTTGTGTTATTCGCGCGCTCCCCGCCGATCAAGGTGATCGTCCTTATTTAGGCTTCCGACGCCAAGCCTTAGTTCTCTTCCCTGATATGGACTCCATTACTTCCTGCCCCACTGCTTTCCAGGTGCTTTGTCTTCATCACAATGTCGTTATAAACGTGTTCACTGCGTATCATTGCTTCTCATGTAAAACGCCTGGTCATCATCGCTTGCAGTGTCCGCTCACCTCTTCTTGTTCTTCCTCAACGGCTGCTCAAGTGCCCATCACAGAACCCCCTTCTTCACTTCCGGTCACCACGCCTGCACTTGTTTCGCTTCCACCTTCTTAGTCTCCATCTCGATTGTCGTTGCCTTCCTCTGCAGGTCTTTTTCCTTCTCCACTAGCGTTGCCTCTTGTGGATACATCTGGATCTACTGCTCCTGCTTCGGTGCCTTCGTCTGTCTTGCTTTCTTCTTCGTCGTCTGTTGTCTGTGCTTTGTCACATCCCGTTGCCGACCTTTCTCCGCCTGTTCAGGTGCTGCCTTCTTTGTTTTCGCACGTCACCTCGTCAATCCCAACCACGGGATTCTCTGCTCCATCATCTTCGCTGTGTACGTCAGCCTCGTTACCCTCAGACGCTCATCCTTTCTTCAGCCGTTCCAGTACTCCGGTGTGCTCTCCGCCCCGTTTCACCTTCTCCGAGCTCTTCTGATGCCTCTAGTATTGTTACCTTCCTTTCGATTTCTTGTCCCGTGATCGGTCCCCGCTTTCCAGCACAGCTACTCTTCTGGATTTGTGTGAAGCCTCACCTTCACCAGCTCCTGTTGCCCCATCAGTTGCCTCTTTGCTTGCGTTATGCGCACATGATCCATATCTTCCTTGTCAGACTTCTCACCTGCTGTCGGTTACTCTTTCTTCATCACCACGTCCCTGTTGGTACTGCTTCTAATAAGAAGTGCCGTCGTCGCTCTAATCGAGAGACTCGTACTAAGCGAACCGCAGTCGCTCAACCTTCTCTTCATCGTTCTTCAGGTTCCGCTCCTAATTCTACTGTTGCTGCTTTCGCCGAACTTATTGGTACTCCCTCCGTTTCCACTGCAATTGTCGCTCGCCTCCAAGCTGTCCCTGGGTATTCGAAGATTCTCTTCCCAGATGCTGCCAACCCTTGTTCTTTGCCTCTTCTTGTGACGCTGGTTTGGATCCCCTTCTTGACTCACATGATCCAGCTGATTACTCGAATATGATCGAGGATATTAGCTGCTTCCTCCACGTTTTCGTTGACCTCACGAGATCTTACCCCTGAGATATTTCGTTATTAAAGTTTTCTTAATTGCTACCTTGGTGATACTCAAATTCGCCTCATTGATCTGGTTCTGACCGATTAGTTTCTGTCTGCACTTGCATGATGTTTCGCTTCCTGCCGTCTTTGCCTTGCTGCTGTTCCGTCTTACTCCTTTGCAAGTTTCTGTTTTGCGTTTTACCCAACCTTTTTCTTTCCGTTGTATCCTATGTACCGCCATGTTTTCTCCACATCTCGGTTCTTTCAAACATCCGCCCGGTGCCTACTTCCGTGAACCCGTCACATCGTTTTGTTCACAGAGCTTCTTCCTGTGTGCATTGTTATGCGCGATTCTTCTCTTATACCTTTCGTCATTGTCCTGGATTGCCCTATGTTGCTGTTCGCACCCAGTTAGTTTTTTCAGGTGTTCCGTGGGTTTGTTTTTCCTGTCTCGTCGAGTATTTGTCTTATGTCATGCCATGTGCCTCAGCATACCTTCTACTGTTGTGCTACGTTACTTGCTCATCCAGTGTGACTCATCTCGTCAGATACTTACCGTTATTGCTTTGCCTCATGCTAATTGATTGTCCCACACTGTTACCTACACCATGCCATCTTTGCAAGTGTTATCTGTTGCACCTCGTTTTCTGCTTTTCATGCTGCGCCCCGGAGCATGAAAAGCAGCCTCCAGTTCGATGTATTCTCCATCTCCATCGTTCCTTCTGCTCAGTGACTGTTCCAGTGTGCTTCGCCTATCACAGATTGCCTTGTGCTGCTCGTTCAGCTTCGTTTATCTTTGTATGTCCTGATTGGCTTTTACAGACTGCTTTGTGCTGCTCGTCCAGTACCGTTATTCTTATTGTTTTATCATGCCATTTATTTTCCGTTCTCCTGTGTACTAGTCCTCGATACCTAATAAAGCAACGTCACGTTGTTTTTGGAATGTCTTTTCAACTGCTGGGGTTCAAAGCTAGAAACGGGGAGTTCTTTCAGCTAATGTCAGGAACGAATGAAAGACTTTGTGCAAAACAAATTACTTCTTCATTATCCTCCATTACCCTTATTACAAATATCTCAAAAACTATCAAGATTCGAACGATGAAGAAGGTTTTTCTGATTCACACTATGCTAACGAATAGCTATCCTGAAATGGGAAATGTCCAGGTTGGGGTGGGCGGGGGGAGGCAGGTGAAATCGTGGGCTACTAACATTCTTTTAAACATCTCCAAAACTATTGCTATTCAAACTATGAAAATGGCGTTTATTCCGGTTCACACCATTTACTAACGAATGATTATCTTGAAATTTTTAATGAATTTACATGGTGAGAGGGGGGGGGGGTGATGGTCGGTCTCGAATATATATATATACATAAGTTCTCAATTTTGTTATTTTTTTCTCAAAAACTGTTGTGGTTCAAACGATGAAAATGGATTTCCCCTCAGTTCATACGATTTGCTAACGAATGACTATTTTGAAATTTTGAATTTTTCCATGGGGGTGTGTGCAATGGTCGTCCCCCAATTTTCTCAAACTTTTTTTTTTTTTTAAATCTGTCAAAAACTGTTGGCCGCTCCGGTGACGCAGTGGTCTAAGCGACGGACTCTGATCATTCGTTCGAACAGGGTCCGGGTTCGAATCCCGGTGAGGCATGAATATTGCGTTTGTTTTACGGCACTGGCTCTCTCCCTTCCCTGGAACCAGTGACCCTGAATTAGGGACGGGCGACTGCTTATAGCACATTGAGTTGCTCACGGTGGTCGTTAAATCTCCAATAGAAAAAAACTGTTGCGGTTCAAACGATAAAAATGGAGTTCATTCCTGTTCATACGATTTACTAACGAATGGCTATTTCGGAATTTTGAATTTCCATGATGAAGGGGGGAGGGGGTAAATGGTGTAGGCCTGTGACATTCTTTTTTAAATATCTCAAAAACTATTGCGGTTCAAACGATGAAAATGGAGTTCTTTTCGGTTCATACGATTTGCTAACGAATGGCTATTTTGAAATTTTGAATTTCCATGGGGGTGGGGGCTGGTGAAATGGTCAGTCTCTCTGTATATGTGCAAATTCTCAATATTATTTTTTAAATATCTCAAAAACTATTGCGGTTCAAACGATAAAAATGGAGCTCATTCCTGTTCATACGATTTACTAACGAATGGCTATTTCGGAATTTTAAATTTCCATGATGAGGGGGGAGGGGGATGAAATGATCTGTAACATTCTTTTTTAAATATCTCAAAAATTATTGCGGTTCAAACGATGAAAATGGAGTTCTTTTCAGTTCATATGATTTACTAACGAATGGCTATTTCGGAATTTTAAATTTCCATGATGAGGGGGGGGAGGCGGGATGAAATGATCTGTAACATTCTTTTTTAAATATCTCAAAAATTATTGCGGTTCAAACGATGAAAATGGAGTTCTTTTCAGTTCATACGATTTGCTAACGAATGGCTATTTCGGAATTTTGAATTTCCATGATGAGGGGGAGGGGGATGAAATGGCCTGTAACATTCTTTTTTAAATATCTCAAAAATTATTGCGGTTCAAACGATGTAAATGGAGTTCTTTTCAGTTCATATGATTTACTAACGAATGGCTATTTCGGAATTTTAAATTTCTATGATGAGGGGGGAGGGGGATGAAATGGCCTGTAACATTCTTTTTTAAATATCTCAAAAATTATTGCGGTTCAAACGATGAAAATGGAGTTCTTTTCAGTTCATACGATTTACTAACGAATGGTTATTTCGGAATTTTAAATTTCCATGATGAGAGGGGGAGGGGGTGAAATGGCCTGTAACATTCTTTTTTAAATATCTCAAAAATTATTGCCGTTCAAACGATGAAAATAGAGTTCTTTTCGGTTCATACGATTTGCTAACGAATGGCTATTTTGAAATTTTGAATTTCCATGGTGGGGGGGGGGGGGCTGGTGGTGAAATGGTCGGTCTCTCTGTATATATGCAAATTCTCAATATTATTTTTTAAATATCTCAAAAACTATTGCGGTTCAAACGATAAAAATGGAGTTCATTCCTGTTCATACGATTTGCTAACGAAAGGCTATTTCGGAATTTCAAATTTCCATGATGAGGGGGGAGGGGGATGAAATGGCCTGTAACATTCTTTTTTAAATATCTCAAAAATTATTGCGGTTCAAACGATGAAAATGGAGTTCTTTTCGGTTCATACGATTTGCTAATTTCCATGGTGGGGGGGCTGGTGAAATGGTCGGTCTCTCTGTTTATATGCAAAATCTCAATATTATTTTTTAAATATCTCAAAAACTATTGCGGTTCAAACGATAAAAATGGAGTTCATTCCTGTTCATACGATTTACTAACGAATGGCTATTTCGGAATTTTGAATTTCCATGATGAAGGGGGGGTAAATGGTTTAGGCCTGTGACATTCTTTTTTAAATATCTCAAAAACTATTGCGGTTCAAACGATGAAAATGGAGTTCTTTTCGGTTCATACGATTTGCTAACGAATGGCTATTTTGAAATTTTGAATTTCCATGGGGGTGGGGGCTGGTGAAATGGTCGGTCTCTGTGCGTATATGTAAATTCTATTATTTATTAAATATTTCAAAAACTATTGCGGTTCAAACGATAAAAATGGAGTTCATTCCTGTTCATACGATTTACTAACGAATGGCTATTTCGGAATTTTGAATTTCCATGATGAGGGGGGGGGGTGAAATGGTAGGCCTGTAACATTATTTGTTAAATATCTCAAAAACTATTGCGGTTCAAACGATGAAAATGGAGTTCTTTTCAGTTCACACGATTTGCTAACGAATGCCTATTTTGAAATTTTGAATTTCCATGGTGGGGGCTGGTGAAATGGTCGGTCTTTCTGTATATATGCAAATTCTCAATATTATTTTTTAAATATCTCAAAAACTATTGCGGTTCAAACGATAGAAATGGAGTTCATTCCGGTTCATACGATTTACTGACGAATGGCTATTTCGAAATTTTGAATTTCCATGGTGGGGGGCTGGTGAAATGGTCGGCCTCCTATATTTATATGCAAATTCTCAATATTATTTGTTAAATATCTCAAAAACTATTGTGGTTCAAACGATGAAAATGGAGTTCATTCCGGTTCATACGATTTATTAACGAATGGCTATGCTGAAATTTGAAATATCTGTTTTTTGGGGGTACCATTTCACCCCCCCCACTTTGTTTTTTAAATAACTCAAAAACTATTGCGGTTCAAACGAAAAAAATTGAGTTCATTCCGGTTCATACGTGGTACAAACGAATGGTGCAAAAAAAATTTAAAAATTCCATGGTGGGGGGGCTATCGTTTCACCAGCCCCCCCCCCCCCACTTTGTTTTTTAAATATCTCCAAAACTTTTGCGTTTCAAACGAAAAAAATCGAGTTCATTCCGGTTCATACGTGGTACAAACGAATGGTGTCTGAAAAATTAAAAAATTCCGTGGGGGGGGGGGGCTGGTGAAATGCACCTGTTTTCCGAACATCCGTTCGTGAGGAGGAACGCGTGACTGGCCGCCCAATTGGGTGCGTGTGCCGGCGATTTGTGCGGTGTCTGGCGGCACAAGGGGCGCTCGTGCCGGGCGTGAAGGACGTCGGCTCGGTGTGTACATCGATTATTATTACGTTTCAAGATGGCTACTCGTGTAAGTTTCTTAATAAATTCATAGAGAACTCCCTGGTGGATTTGCGTAGGATTTTTGGCAATTTAATTCTATTTCTATTGAAGAATTTTGCTCCGCCGCCAATCCGGAGACTCCGTTTGCGATATTTTGGCAGATTGCCTATACCGCTATTGTTTTGGAGTGCACGTGGTCTTCATATTTTGTGCTGCACGTGGCGTACGTCTATTGTGCTGCACGTGTCTTCATCTATTGCGTATTGTGTTTGTGCCCCTGTTACTGGATTGGATTTCAAGCCGGGAAATTTGTGAGTACTTTTTCACATTTTATTTGGTTAGGACTGTGTGTTTTTTGTTTTCTGACTATTGCTAGCTTTTGGAAGGGGTCGGACTTTTGTCCTCTTTGAAGAGTTAGAATGTCTGTTAGGACTGAGCCAAAAAGGGCTAATGCCGTCGTGGTTACACATAAGGGTATTTCTGCTTCGGACATTTGTCTTGCCCTGTACAAACACCTGGGTTCACCCCCCACCCCAGTATTTGCCTTAATTCAAGAGGTGAATAAGAACAAGCTTGAAGTAGTACTAAACAGTAGAGATCACTACTTCAAGTTGCTTGATAGCAGTATAGAGTGCAACAACACTGTTTTAAAATGCACTAATGCTCAGACCGATGTAAAAATAATTTTTGTAAGTTTTTGCATTGTGGAATTTCCAATGCGGAAGTCGCAACCGCATTCGGACCATATGGTAAGGTATTAACTGTGAAGCTCGAGGTTAGAAAAGAAATGGCTGCGCCTATGAGGGGAGCCCTTTCCGAGACTCGTGTCGTTACCATTGACATTAAACAAGCTGTCCCCAATTTCATGGAAGTCTAAGGACAGCGGTGTATGAATGTGTATAGGGGACCATGCTGGGCACATAGCTGTGGACTGCGGGAAGTATTCCTGCAGCAATTTCTTCATTTTGGGTCAGACTGATGAGGAGTGCAAAGAGCCGTGTGGCAACTGCAGATCAACACACCATCAAAGGAAGGTGTGTACACAGAAGCCCTTTGCATAAATGACCAGAGGTCCAGAAACTACCAGTAGAGATGAAGAGATGGAGGAGTGCCATGATGGTGAGGCGAAGGGCTCAAAAGTGTTGCCGAGGCTGCGGCCTCGAGTAAAACTGATGGGGCCCACCAAATTACCAGCTCGGAGCACGCCTCGAAACCTCACAGGATCCCCGTGGAAGGTAATGATACTAGTTCAGGTAAGAACAGTGTAATAATTAAAAATGCGAATAAAGAGCATGTTTCTGTTCCAGTGAAGGAGAGAGAAATCTTTCCTATCGGTGAAGATGGGAAGAGGGGTCTCTTCCCTGCAACTTCTGATGACGATGGGTATATTACAGTTACGAAGAAATCAAGAGAGTTGTCTGTCAAAGACCTTGAAGTTCTCAAATCCAGGCCTGGAAGCCTAAGCATCGTGGAGGTTTCAAAATCGCTTTATTCTAATTTATCATAAGAAAACATAAGAGGGAGACGTACAGTATTGGGCATCTCACTGGGAAATAATACAAAACTGTTAAAAACATGATGGTATATACACTGCAATGACAATGGGGATGAATAACAAATGCTGCAAGCAAAGCTTATTGAATAAAAAATTGCAGAAGTGACAAAGAGAAACACATCGTGTCACATGACATTGGCTGGGCATGATTTACAGGATAACACAGGCGAAACAATAGTACACAATTAGAAAGGGCGATATGAGGAAAACATGGAGGTTGATGTCAATGGCTCCGGTGCTACTATTCCAGTGGAATCCATGCACTGGGGTTATTTCCATCGAAGAGGATGAACAGGCTCCCAGTAGTACCCGAAAAGAGCCTGGAGAAAGTAGGGACGTTTCCAGCGATGGAGAAGATAATTCTAGTGTGGAAAGCACTGATGTCTCAGCGAACAAGGAATGTGAGTCTGAATTCTCTGACACCAGTTCTGTGATGGAGGGTGTTCTGAGTGAAAGCCGAAGTAAGGAGAGCTGCGATGCTGACATATTCCCAGATTTTAGTCATAATAATGTTCTTATTGAGGGTGAAGTGCATAATGAGTGTGTTGAAAAGTGTGAAAATGAAGGAAAAAGTGAAGCCCAGTGTTTTGGTGAAATCGGCGAAACTTCGGTTTTCAATGAGGACCCTGTGCATAGCACGTTTCCGGGTCTCCCCAAGGACCCTAGTCATTGGAGAGTCCGCGTGCCCTACTCCATCCTCAGACGGGCAGAAGCAGCCCGTTCGGGGTCCCGGCGGCTCACCTCCGCTTAGTGTTCCCATTTCTGCGAGAGGCGGCCACGCCGGAGGCCCCGCGACGTTCTGGGGTCCTCCAGCAGGACCGCTGAACGTCGGCGTCGGGAGTGAGGAGAATCAATGCTCTGATACTGCTGTTGTGAACGGTAAGTTTTGGGCTCGTACTGATACCGAAGTGGATGATGAGAATACTGAGTCCCTTTGTGCTGACCTGCAGCGTCAGTATCAGAACAAGAAAAAGAACTGGAAAAGAGTTTACTGAGGCCAATTTTAAAGCGGTTAACGATCTTGCTGCTGCTGCCTCTGTAATGTTGCATGGCACGGGACATGTGATCCCAACAGCGAATGGCCAAGTTCTTCGAAAAGAAAGGTTGACTAGAAGTGTTGTTAAGAAGGCTAGAACTGAAAAGTAACTTGGTCGCGTTTCCTCTCTCTCCAAGTTTGGAGTATGGGTTTTGCGTTTTATCTCTGTGTTTGTTCTTGTAACTCTTTATTTTTGCAGAACCAGGTAAGTATGGAATCTGGTAGGGTTAATTTTGCCGGCACAAACATTAGGGTTGGTTCCTTGAACGTTCAGGGCCTCGATTCGGAGGCGAAGCAGTGTTGGCTGGAAGGGTTCTTTCGCCAGAATAATCTGGACTTCCTCATGATTCAGGAAACCCACCATAAGGATAGGGAACAGATTTTTGCTCTTCGCAGAAGGTCCGGTCTCTGATTTAAGTACTCGCTTGGGAGTACTGGTTACACGGGAGTCGCTGTAATTTATAAAGAGAAGTTTAAAAGAAACATCACTCACTTTGAATTGGACGATGAAGGTCTGGTGATCTCTCTTAACGTCCACAGTAGGAATATCTCTATGAAACTTGTGTGTATTTACGCTCCTAATAAGGGTAATTTGCAGAGGTCGTTCTATAATGAACTTCCGCATTTCATCAGAAGCTCGGAAGATGTGTTGATTGTTGGCGGGGATTTTAATGCGGTCGCCGACAGCGACCTCGGCAGGGCCGGAACCAGTAGGTGGTCGAAAGCTTATGGGAACGTGGTTAAGGTTCTCCTGGATAGCCAGGGTTTTGTGCGATGCCTGGAGGAGATTTAACTCCAGTATTCCGAGTTATACCTGGTTTAAAGGGGGCAGCGCCTCCCGCCTGGATATGTTTCTTGTGTCGAAGATTGACAGGATTGAGAGCTTTGGTCTGAACTCTCCACTGTTGTATGTTTCGGACCACTCTGCCGTCCTGATGGACGTGTGTGTGCCGGTTCCGAGAGAGAGAGGGGCTACCCCGTGGCGTTTGAACATCTCCATGTTAGAAGATGAAGATACGCTAGTGCACCTTCGCTCGATCTTGAACGCGGGCGCAGGCACGATCACTGACGATGAGTGCGGGGTGGGAACGGACCAAGGAGGAGGCGAAAAATTTCCTTTCTCAGAATGGTAGACAGTTGGCCAAGTCGAAGAGAAGGCGTCACATGATTTTGATGAACATCCTTAATGCGGCAATTCGAAGTGATAAAGATGGGTGTAATTCCTTTCTGATTACTAATATCAGGAGTGAAATTAGTCATTTCTATAGGGAGGAAGGCTCGGCGGTCAAGTTGACTGGAGTCTTGGAAGTGCTTCGGCAGGAGAGTGATGTTAACTTCATCTACTGGAAAGTCGAGACGGAGAGGGTTAGGGATAACCTTCAATGCCTCGACATTGACGGTAGAGAGGTCTGAGATCTTCCCGATATCCTGCAGGCGGAGGCTGATTTTTATGGCAGGTTATTTGGCAAATAGCAAGTTTAGCCTGAGGTCATGGAAGCTTGGATGGAGGGCACTCCGAGTGTTTCGGATGAAGATAAGGAGTTGTTGGAAGGGAAATTCACCGAAACTGAAGTCAGGTGGGCGATCCTGAACCTCAAGCCCAGAAAGTCGCCGGGTATTAACGGGCTTCCGGCCGAATTTTACAAGACATTTGTCAATATTTTGGTCCCCTGGTTATGCGGAATTAATAACAACATTGCTGATAAAGAAATTATGACTAAGTCCATGGGGAGTAGTGTTGTGACTCTTCTTTCCAAAACCCCCGACGATCCTGCTCGTGATCTTGCTGGATGGAGGCCGGCGTCTCTGTCTACCATTAACTATAAGATCATGGCGGCGATCGTCAATGCGAGGCTTTCGCGGGTGGCGGAGAAGTTAGTGGGCGTTGGGCAGACGTGTAGTATCCGTGGTAGGCGGATGTTTCATAATATTAGGTGTGTGAGGGATATGATTGCCTATATCCGAGACAGGGATTTTAAGTTGGGAATGTTTTTCGCGGATCAGAGTAAGGCCTTTGACCGTGTTTCTCACGAGTTTATTAGAAAGCTGCTGAAAGCCCACGGCTTCGGAGAGTTTTTCCGAAGAGTGGTGGACTCTTTGTACAGTGACCTCAACCGAAGAATCATTATTTCAGGCCGTCTTTTCACCTGTTTGAGTTTAGAAGAGGTGTGAGACAAGGCTGCTCGCTCTCCCCGTTCTTGTTTGTCTTGGTCATTGAGACCATTTTAAGGAAGGTTCAGGCTCATCCTAGCATTCGGGGGCCCCGCATCCCTGGCTACGCGGGGTCCCTAAAGTATCTTGCTTATGCTGACGACGTCATTTTCTTTGTTGACTCGGAAGTGAGTCTTAAGCGGGTCCGGGAAGTCTTCGCGGGATACTGTGGTGCCACCGGGTCCATGCTTAATGAGGATAAGTCGAACCTGCTTCTTTGGGGCAGGTGGGATCGCGCAGCGGGCTGAGGGCTGGCTGTGACGGATGGACCCGTCAAGATACTTGGTAACCTTTTTGATAAAGACGGTGTCCATTTGAAGACTTCGAGGGACGTCCTCTTCGCTATTAAGGAGAAGAAGGAAAGGTGGCGAAGTGTGGATATTTCGATGATTAACCGTGCTAAGTTAGCTAATGCTGTCCTGGTCTCAAAATGTGCTTTTGTCGGAAAACTTGGTTCTCCCCCTCAGAGTCTCATGACGCTTCTGGATAGGCACGTTTTTCAATTTATGAAGGCCGGGAAGCAAGTTGAGGCTGTTGCCAGAGCGGTCCTGCGCTGCTCGAAGGAGGAGGGTGGTTTGGATGTTAAACACCTCTCCTCCTGGTTCAGTGCACTTCAGTTTAGGAGCGTGAAGGAAGCTCTGAACTCCTCGCACCCTTGTAGGAATTTTTTTGCGTATTCGACAGGATTGTCTGCGGAGAAGTTCTTACCTGGCTTCCGATTTCTGGGGCCGCGTAGAGAGACCACTCACAAGCACTATAAGCTTGGGGGGTACCTTCAGTGTCTCGCGGAGGCTATCCGGAATTGGCTGAATTTGAAGCAAATGTATCTGCACATTCTCCCTAGGCCTAGGGAGGAGGTTACTGAGTTTAGTATCGTCAACTGCAACAGGAAGGAGGTATGGATGAGCGTGTTGGCGGCTGGAGTTGACTGTAAGAAGCGGGATTTTAAATTCCGTCTGGCTCACGATGTCCTTCCGACTAGGAAGAGGCAGTACAGGTGGGATACTGCCATCACTGACAAGTGCGCCTCTCGCAATCTCATTGAAGACCAGTACCACTTTTTCTGAAGTTGTCCCATGGCCGTGCAGGTGTGGGAACTTGTTTGGACCTGGGCTGTTTGCCGGCAGCGACTTAAGGCTCAGGAGGTCTTTTACCAGTACCCCATCCCCAAGACTGGGCGGGATATCTGGAGGTGGATCATTATTGAGACCACTTACCAAAATCTGGAGAGAGAGGAACAGAGTTGTACCCAGTAATTACGGAAATGCGGAATTCAACCCTTTGAAAGTGGCCTGGCACGTCAAGTGCGAGCTTAGGAATAGAGTTGAGTTGGATGCCCGCACTCTTTCGGACCGTGCCTTTAAGTTACGGTGGATCTTCTGGCCCAAAATTTTTACTGGAACGAAGGAAAAATATTTTTTCCATTGGGGAACTTAGTCTCCCCATCTTTTCGACTTGTAATCTTGCATTTCCGGTCCCTTGGTTTCTTGCGTTTTTGTTGAACTGTGTTTTGTGTTCTAAACTTTGGGATGTTTCTTTTCTAGATTCCGGGATGGAGTGAGGAACTTACCCTTCTTCCTCTCTGCCGGGTGCCTGTTTGCGTACCATACCAGTCTCCTCCAGCGGCGATGCCTTTGGCGGCTGCTGGTCGACTTTGTGTGTGAATCTGGGGTTTATGTGTTTCGCTGTGATCTTTCCTCACTTTGCCTTTCCGGGTGTGGTTTGCTGTGTATGTTTGCTTTTTGGGTGGGTGGTGTGTGATTCCTGTTTGTGGTGTGTCGGTTCTGCGTGGTTGTGTGAAGGGTTGGGAGCCATTGGTGGGTCGAAAGCTGGTCTTTGTGCCACGCGGACGACTCGGCAACACTTCTGGTGGTGTCTCGGTTAGGACGTTACCACAGGGCACCCGTGAAGGAGAGTCTTCTCCTACTTGAGTGTTTCGGGGTGGCCTAGGGCCTGCCTCGTCATTCTTGGTGTCCTTGACTGCAAGCGTTAACTGTGGCCTGTTCGAGTTCTTCGGCAGGCCAGTGTGATTCGGGGGTCTGGATGTGCTGACTGTGGAACCGTGGTTGGTGCATCGGGGTGTGAGTGAAACACCGGTGGAACCGAACTCACATTTTATATGTGGTTCGGCGAAGCGAGTGTGTTGGTGTTGCTGGGCAACAAAATTTCGTGCCCGGAAAGGGGTCGCCGTGCTCACGCACAATGGCGTCCCCCTCTCTCGGATGTCAAGTCTTGGTTCTACAAGTGTTGGTTTTCGAAGACAAGGGCATGCCAACCCTCGATGTAGACAAGGTTGTTGGAGGTACTTCTCTCTTCTGGGTAGTTCTCACAAGGTCACCTCGGAAAGGAACTTTTTCCGCCTACATCGACGTTCTGGGTGACCGCCCCGCCAATTTGTCTGCGGATCCTTTCGAGATATCAGTGACTCCGGGGTTGTCTGGTGTTGCCATCAGTCATCCATATCCAGGTGTTTACCTGTGGAGTGGTGAACAGTGTAAAGATGTTTCCTAAGAATATCTAACTCTCATATAGATAACATAAAACAGGCGGCCACAGCGCCATCACATGTTAAGAGATAATATGCACTGCAGGAAAGTTAACATTGAGGAGCAAAATACGTAATGGGGGACTACGGCAGTGAAGCTTTGATCCACGATGGTTTTTTTCGATCTGTGTACAATTTGCTTAGAGCAGTTTTTTGTTTTCTGATATCCCGCCCATCCCTTATTTTGGTGAGAAAAATATGCAATAACATTAGCATTACTATTTAAATTAAATTTCAGCAAATATTACAGTTAGGTCTTAGGATCCATACAATATGCAGACATTCCCTAGTATTTGGCATTACTGAAAATGTTTCTGAAAAACTGAAGAACAGACAAAAGCCTTAACTATCCCGGTTGGCGTAACAAAACTAACATATCTGATTTGTGAAGTGATTATGCTACCGAGAAGGTAACAATCACGTGCTGTGAGTAGCTCGGCTGACTGTTCTTTACCCAAAGAATTGAAGTGAACAGAAATGCGCATGCGCAGTCTGCTCCGACATCAGCCTTTATGTTGGCTTCTGGGCACTGCAATTTTCCCCTGAAGATATGGCGGGGCTGGTTACGTCTCGCTAAGCCTTAATGTTACGTTGCAACAAAGTTCGTGTATAGGGGCAGGGCTTTAAATATAGCCCTGGATTGCAGATAGATTTTCTTGTTGGAGGTTCTTTTCCGAATCGTGATCGAAAATGCCGTTGCACAACAGTTACAGATTCCGTATTGCTCAATTCAAGAAACTGCCATTTTGACTGACTAATCACGTCCCTCAGTACCATAGCGAAATGGAAAGAGGAGGCCATGAAACGAACCGTTGTCCTGTGATCAAAATGGTCTTAACTTTGTGAAATTTCTCCAAGTTTTTACCGGAAGTGAACACAGTTACTATTCTTGTGATTAAAGTTTCTTAAAAACACTTGTTGCGTTATATTTTGCAATCAAAGCTGGCTTATCTTGTGCCAGTTTTGTGTAAAAAAACATAA
The DNA here is from genome assembly GCA_039090855.1 of Macrothele yani. NCBI lineage: Eukaryota > Metazoa > Arthropoda > Arachnida > Araneae > Macrothelidae > Macrothele > Macrothele yani. The sequence goes on along the minus strand of CM077032.1, from coordinate 71,336,519 downwards.
GTGGGTGTAATATTAAATTTTGTATAGGGTTTGGATTACTATATATATCTGTGGCACTTATAAACATGATTTCCTTGCCGTAGTAAAAAATATAAAGAAGTGTAAATAATCAGCTAAAAACGGGGAAAAAGTTGGTCACATGACCATTCGTCTCAGGGCCTGTTATTTCCAGGGGCTATGCCTCAATAGCAAGGAATATCTAAGGAGAAGAAGTTATGGCTGAGCGAGACGTAACTAGCGCAGCCATATCTTCAGAGAAAACATGCAGTGCACAAAAGCCCACATACAGGCTGATGCCGGAGCAGATTGCGCATGTGTAATTCTGTTCACTTCAGTTCTTTGGGTAAAGAACAGTCAGCTGAGCTACTCACAGCACGTGATTGTACCTTCTTGGTAGCATAATCACTTCGCAAATCGGATATGCTAGTTTTGTTACGGATCCTTAGGCCTAACTGTAATATTTGCTGACATTTAATTTAAATAGTAATACTAATGTTATTGCGTTTTTTTCTGACCAATATTAGGGATGGGCAGGATGTCAGAAAACAAAAACAACAAAAAACTGCTCTAAGCAAATTGTCATCAGATCGAAAAGAAATATCGTGGATCAAAGCTTCAATGTCGTAGTTCCCCATAACGTGTTTTGCTCCTGAATGTGAACTTTACTGCAGAGCATATTATCTCTTAATATGTGGTGGCGCCATTGCCACCTGTTTTACGTTATCACTATGAGAGTTAGATATTTTTTGGTAACATCTTTACACTGTTCACCATTCCGCAGGTAAACACTTGGACATGGATCACTGATGTCCTACTATGGCCCAACAGGCAACACCAGACAAACCCGGAGTCACTCAGATCTAGAAAGGACCCCGAACATCCATGTAGGCGGGCAAAAGTCCGCTTCCGATGTGACCAAGTGCCATCTACCCAGACTGGAGAATCACAGGTTGAACTAGGGATGGGCAAAAAACCTCGATGTTTTCGAACATCGATGTTTAGCCACCGATGATCGATGTTTTAACCTCGATTATGCAGAAGCCGATGCATCGAAAAAACATCGAGGTTTCGCGACCGATGTTTGGAACTCGAAGAAAATATCTTCTACGAAAAGTAAATGCATTTTTTTTGTTACATTCATAACTATACAGAAGAGAGAAATATCACCTTCCTATTGGTTGTTTTACTTGATTCGTTGGCGAAAACCGAGATCTTTTCCTCGAAGGCATGTGAGCCGATGCATCGAAAGAACATCGAGGTTTCCACCGATACATCGAAAAAACATCGAGGCTTTTAAGAAATATTATTAGTTACTATGGGTTGAATTGGTGAGCAATCACCATTATACTGAACAGAGATTTTACCCACCGATATACCCATTCGGTGCTGCAGATCAAGAAGTGTGAAATCTTTGGCTGTGTTAGCAAGACATCGTGGTTCACACCGATACATCGGAAAAACATCGAGCGTTATAAGAAATATTATTAGTTACTTGGGGTTGAATTGGTGAGCAATCACCATTATACTGAACAGAGATTTTACCCACCGATATGCCCATTCGCTGCTGCAGATCAAAAAGTGTGAAATCTTCGGCTGTGTTAGCAAGACATCTTAGTTCACACCGATACATCGAAAAAACATCGAGGTTTCCACCGATACATTGGACGTTTTAACAGATATTGCGTTACTAGATGTTGTGTCCTGTCGAGAATTTTCATGTTCGTAAATCTTGGGGAACTTGATCACTTCGTTGAGATTTACGAAAAAAATAAAAACATAAAAATTAATAGAAAATAAATAAATAAAATACACAGAATGAAAATACTCGACAGTCCACGTTTCAAAATTGTGTTTGGAAGAGGCAGTGAGATAAGGGAATAAATGGCCATATTCATTTACTTCACAGCCCTGACCAAGCAACCAAAATTTCTTATAAGAAAGGGAAATAATAGGCATTGAACTTTTTTTTTCTTTTGTCTTCATTTATTTTTCTCTTTAGTAAGTTATATAAAAAGTAAAAGAAAAAAAGGGTAAGTGAGCAAAAGACAGCATCAACCAATTTGTGAAAGCAAAATTATTTGTATTAATCACGGAATGAGGAAAAAGCGTTTCTGAAAAAAGTTGTGAGAAAAGAAAATCTTCTTTCAGTCAGCCATTTTAGGCGAAGGAATCAGAGGCTTCAAAAATGTGTTTGCAGAGGGTTTTCTGGGCATTGAGGCAAGCTATTTTTGGAACAGCGTGTGAAAAGGCTACGAAGTTTTCCTCTTTTGTTTACGTGTGAAGGTCAGGGGTCACTCTCCAGACGTGGGAGAGAAATTCCGTTAGGGGGACTGCTGTTACAATGCAGAGGTCAGCCAATGGGAGGTCAGGAGTCTCAAACATCCCCGAGTGCTTTTGTAAAATTGTGACACTCTGGCTCTTGTCTTTTCATTGAACGGGTGACGATGTAAAACTCCGTTAAAGAGGCATCCCGCCGGCCGGGAACTTTGCCCTGGCCGGCAGGAAAAATGGTGGGGAGATGACAAGCTGGGACGATGTCGTGGAGAGGGCTTAGCTGAAAAAGGCAACGCCACTGCCCACCTGCAAGTTGAGGACCTGAAGTGTTTTTTTTTTTACCACCACTTTCTTCGTTTGGGGTCCGACGACTCCTGGTCCTCATCAAATAATGAGGAAAAACTAGCAGGGGAGATCCATAAAATTACTCCCTCGATTGATGCCCTAGGAAGAGACACTCCACCATCTACACCTACAAGGGACTCAAGCAAGTTCCTCCTGGCAATGGAAATTATGGCAACGCCATTATGGAGCCTTGTGAACAACATCTTGACTACTGTAGCTGCTGAATCGTTGAGTCTGGCCCACTGCCTGACTACAGCAAAGGGATCCGCCATCACAAGGAGATAAATCCCAAAGTGCTGTTCTGCTTCCTGGATTTTTGGCTATGCCCGCTGGGTAAACAGGAATAAAGAGCTCCGATGCACCCGCTCCAGAAAAAAAAACAAAAGAAAATCAAAAAAAGGTTGCCCATGGCGAGAAGGAAAAAAAATTCACCCGGGACAGTGGTGTTCTCTCAAGCAATGCAGTGTTTTTCTATTCGGCGACTATTGTACCTCAAGAGTTGTTGCTGCCCCGGTCCTAAAGGTAATTTTTTTGTTGGCAAATTTTTTTTTTTTAAATATTATGTTGTGGGTTCTTTAAAACTATCTAAACAAGTGGGCTTTGAAATGGGGGGCTGTCGGAAAAATATATTGCAAAGGAAAAAAAAAAAAAAAAAGGGAAGGTGTAAGTGCTTTCATTCGTGTTTTTTTGTTTTTTTTTGTACTTTAGTGTTCTGGTGTGCTTAAGGAATGAAACCACCTGATTTATAATGTTAGGCTGTTTAAATAAATTTCATGCCATCTTCTGTGGATAGGTAATTGAAAAACAAAACAAAACAAAGAATGGAAGTGAATAATTTTCTGGGTCATGTAGTGATAGATGATATAATAAGTATATTAAGATATTTTGGAACGAACAACTTCTCAGACCAGTATTTCTCTTAAGTGAAATTTAACTTATTTTGTGCTCAGTGATTTTTGTATTTGCGAAGTAGAATTTGTATTTATGAGCTTAGTGTAGGTGCCATGTAGTTGGGAATTTTTCTTGTAGGCTGGTAATTATTTTGGTTTAGTGTTTTAGTAAATTTAAGTGCAAAACTACTCTTTAAAATTTGATTTTTGTAGTAGTGAGGGTTAATTTCTAGTTTCAGCCCGTAGATTAGAAAAACAGGTTTTTATGGGGGAAAGAATATAGGAATTGGGCATACAGGCAGATATGAGCATATGTATAGTGTGACTGAAAAGACCCGAATAGCTGTTGTGTTTCTTCAAGAAGTGATGATTTTTCAGGAAAAGAGTGATTTAGGAAGTATGGTGATGTATAGATTTTTCAGGAAATAAAGTACGGTTTGGTATAGTGTGTCAAGTATGGTGTTTTTGAGCTTTCTGGGAAATGAGTATGTACAGTGTGTTTCTGGGAAATAAAGATAAGAGATTTTCTGGGAAATGAGTGTGTTCTTGGAAAAATGAAGATATGAATTGTGTTTCTGGGAAAAATAGGATATGAAGTAATTTTCTGGGATAAAAGGTGATGTATTGAATTTTCTGGAAATAAGGATGTTGAGTTAGCTTTCTGGAAAATAGATGTTGAGATATTTTGGGGGCAAGTGAACTCTTGTGGGATACTTTACCCTATGTAGACATGCCTCGGGTCTGAAAGGGTGCACGGAACAAATTTGGGGATTTGTTCCGTGCACCCTTTCAGACCCGAGGCATGGTGTAATAAGCTCGTTGGCCCATAGGAGGTGGTTCCTACGAGGGAGTGACGTGGGTTGTCCCCAAATCAGAGTGAAGGAACAGAAAAGGGTTATGTCGCACTTTGCTCCACTACACTGTATAGGCTGGGAATGGCTTCACGACCCATTCTTGCCTTTAGACTCAAACTTTGTTGTTCCTGCAGTGAAATCGTGTTTTTCGAGGCAAGTGGAATTCGTTGAGTGAGATGTTTGTTTAGCTTTCTGCCCGGATTTATTACTACGTGGGTGCTGGTAGATTTGGAGGACTTATAGTGGGAAATTTTGAATGGTTGGATTTTAATGATAACTTGTGAGTAAATTGAGTAATGTATTTAGTGTATTAGGTTTTGTATGGTGTATAGAATTGGTTGAGTATCCGGTAATGCTAGTAATGTTGATTTAAGACAAGGTTGTTGATTTTAAGACAAATTTTCCTGGAAGTGTAGAACCTGGTTATAAATAACTTTTCATTATATGTAAAATTTTGGCAGTTGATATGATAGTTAAAAATTAAAAGGTGAATTCAGAAGACTGGTCTGAGAACGTTGGTTCGAGAAAATTGGTAGAGCACCGTAGTGTACACATATGCTAATAATTTTTTTTTCCTACGAGAGAGAGGGAGAGATTTATCTTCCACATACTTAAGTTACACACCATGTTAAAGAAAGTGTTTGTGCTGTGCTGTGTAATTCAATGAAATTCCGATATATATTTTTTCTTGTACTGTGACTGGTGCAATATTGTCACTGGAGACAACTAAGCTGTCAGATGTTTATATATTTTTAAAAAATATATAAACATCTAACTAAGCTGTCAGATGTTTATATATATTTTTTTTTTTTTTTGGGCCCAGTGGCCGGGTTTGAAATTGTGTCCAAAATTTAACCTCACACTTGTTAAGTTTTACAATAAATATAGGCCAAGTGGCCTTTCAAAAACCTAAACCTTAGTGCAGTGAAGTTTTAGATATTTTCAGGGCGAATTTTCATCACATGGTTCAACTGCATCCCCCTCAGCAGTGACTGAGGTGGGAAACGAAATCTAAGTTACTTAATTGTGGTATAAAAACAATGTTTTTGTCCTAACCATTACATTTGACATCTTTACCCCCAAAAGTTATTACACGTGTATATTGTATACCATTAAATTTTAGTGTTTACAAATTTGGTACACATGCAAACAATAGTTACCTTTCTTCCACTTTCAGGTGTATCTACTCATCAAACGCAAACAATACAATAGTAACTTTTGGGAGTTCCCAAATTCAGTGGTGCATTTTATTTTTCTATTTTGTTTCATGGCTTTATTCAAAATTTCAGTTTTGTTTCGAAATGCATCCACCCATCTCTCAAATTTCTGTAATTTACTTATAAATTTCAGTATTAGCATAAACATTCTTTACAACATTTGTTACCGTGACACCAAATTTCTCTCCACAACAGTTGCATTGTAACAATATTACGTTACTAAATGTTGTATCACCGTTACATTGAACGGAGATTTTACAAATAGATCGCCAGCGTTTTAACAAATATTACGTTAATGTATGTTGAACTGGTGACTATCAGTGTTATATTAAAGAGAGATTTTACCAATCGTTTCGCATTTACTGGTACAGGTGGAAAAGTGCGAGATTTTCAATTTATTAGCAAAACATCGAGGTTTCAACTAATGCAACGAGCATTTTTATAGATATGTTATTAGTTATCCGAAGTTATTGGTGAGTAATCTCTGTCATATTGAACACAGAATTTGCTCATCTAATTGCTGCAGATTTAAAACAACGAATTTCTCGGCTCATTAGTAACATTACCGAGATCATGACGTTGAACACCAACTAGCGTTGGCTTTAAGTACCTCCAACAACTAAACGTGAAGGAGGTGTAATTAATAGTTATACGTAGATTTCCACTTACAGTTACATTTTAAACAAAGATTATGTATATTTATTTTATGTTTTCAATAATATACCAACCGTATTTTGAAAATGTATTGCTGCTGGCTAACTAGATATTGTGTATCCATATGGCCGGTAATATTTCGTTTTAATTTAAATGAAGTGAACGAAAATAATAAATTTAAATGTAATTGTAGAATTGAAAATAACTGTATTGATTCCATTAGATGACTGGCGAAAGTATTGTACTTGGTTTTGTTGAAATTCTTTAACTCTCAATGTTTCTAAAACAAATTGTGTTCTTTTCTCTGGTCGAAGGGTTATGACAGTAACTACTCCAATGATCTATTTGAATAATATTCCCTTAATTTTTCAGGCAAATGTTACATTTTTGGATTTCATCTGCATGAAAATTTACGATGGAATGCACATTTCGATGTCTTTTCAGTTTAGTTGAGATCTAGTGTTGTAGTTTTGTCCAGGTTTTCGAGCTGCTTGCCAATTAAAATAAATCAGTTTTTTTTCCCACTTATATGTTACTGACTTTTAGCTTGAAGATGGACAACTAGAGGAAATATTAATAGAATTTTTACTTTGCAAAACATATTTGTTTGATTGTTAAATCGGTAAATGAGTAAATTAGCGTCATAAATTATTTCGTGGGAAACATATTACTACCTGAAAAAAGTGCAACATACACATTTTAGAGTGCAGAAATTAATGGCAAATGGTGCAGAAATTTCAGATTTTAAATGTGGTTTAAAGACTTTTATCGTAATATTTACCTGTAAGTGCGATCCTGTTTTTTGAAATGTTTCGTCCCTGAATTTTGCACAATAATCTTCACGTTAACCAATTCAGGACGCAAAAGTACATATTTACCCGTAGTACATATTTACCTCAAAAAACGAGATAATCTTTCGCCTTTTACTAAAGTGCTGTGGATCACCGTGAAGTGTAGATATTTAGTTTTACCTTTTGCAGGTCGTTTTTCGAACATCCGTTCGTGAGGAGGAACGCGTGACTGGCCGCCTAATTGGGTGCGTGTGCCGGCGCTTTGTGAGGTGTCTGGCGGCCCAGGGGCGCTCGTGCCGGCCGTGAGGGACTTCTGCTTGGAGTAGGCATCTGTTACGATAACAATTCAAAGATGGCCGCTCGTGTATTAATAAATTTCTAGAGAACTCCCTAGTGGATTTGCGTGGGATTTTGGGCAATTTTCTTTTATTTCTATTGAAGAATTTTGCTCCGCCGCCAATCCGGAGACTCCGTTTGCGTATTTTGGCAGATTGCCTATATCGCTTTTGTTTTAAGGTGCACGTGGTCTTCATATTGTGTGCTGCACGTGGCCTACGTCTATTGTGTTGCACGTGGTCTTCATATATTGTGCTGAGTTTATTGTGTTTGTGCCACTGTTACTGGATTGGATTTCAAGCCGGGAATTTTGTGAGTACTTTTTCACATTTTCTTTGGTTAGGACTGTGTGTTTTTTGTTTTCTGACTATTGCTAGCTTTTGGAAGGGGTCGGACTTTTGTCCTCTTTGAAGAGTTAGGATGTCTGTTAGGACTGAGCCCAATAGGGCTAATGCCGTCGTTGTTACGCATAAGGGTATTTCTGCTTCGGACATTTGTCTTGCCTTGTACAAACACGTGGGTTCACCCCCACCCCAGTATTTGCCTTAATTCAAGAGGTGAATAAGAACAAGCTTGAAGTAGTACTAAACAGTAGATATCACTACTTCAAGTTGCTTGATAGTAATATTGAGTGCAATAACACTGTGTTAAAATGCACAAATGCTCAGACAAATGTAAAATAATTTTTTGCAAATTTTTGCATTGTGGAATTTCAAATGCAGAAGTTGCAACCGCATTTGGACCATATGGTAAAGTATTAACTGTGAAGTTCGAGATTAGAAAAGAAATGGCTGCGCACATGAGGGGAGCCCTTTCCGGGACTCGTGTTGTCACAATTGACATGAAACAAGCTGTCCCCAATTTCATGGAGGTCAAAGGACAGCGGTGTATGAATGTGTACAGGGGGCAAATCTGGGTGTGCAGGCGCTGCAACCATGCAGGTCACATAGCTGTGGACTGCGGGAAGTTTACCTGTAGCAATTGCTACATTTTGGGTCACACTGAGGAGGAGTGCAAAGAGCCGTGTGGAAACTGCAGATCACCACACCATCAAAGGAAGGTTTGTACACAGAGGTCCTTTGCACAAATGACCAGAGGTCCTGACAATACCAGAAGAGATGAAGAGATGGAGGAGTGCCACTCTGGTGAGGCGGAGGGCTCACAAAGTGTTGCCGAGGCTGCGGCGTCGAGTAAAACAGATGGGGCCCACCAAATTACCAGCTCGGAGTACGTCTCAAAACCTCACAGGATCCCCGAGGAATGTAAGGATAATAGTTCAGGTAAGGAAAGTGTGATAAACAATGAGAATAAAGAGCATGTTTCTGTCCCAGCAAAGGAGAGAGAAACCTTTCCTATCGGTGAAGATGGGAAGAGGGGTCTCTCCCTTCAAATTCTGATGACCATGGGTACACTATAGTTAAGAAGAAATCACGGAAGTTGTCTGTCAAAGACCTTGAAGGTCTCAAATCCAAGCCTGGAAGCATAAGCGTCGTGGAGGGGCGATATGAAGAAAATATGGAGGTTGATGTTAATGGCTCCGGTGCTACTATTCCGGTGAAATCTAGCGCGGGGGTTATTTCCAGCGAAGAGGACGAACAGGCTCCCAGTAGTGCACGAAAAGAGCCTGGAGTAAGTAGGGACTTTTCCAGCGATGGAGAAGATAATTCTAGTGTGAAAAGCGCTGACGTCTCAGAGAACAAGGAAGGTGAGTCTGAATTCTCTGACACCAGTTCTACGCTGGAGGGTGTTCTCAGTGAAAGTGGAAGTAGTGATAGTTGCGATGGTGACATATTCCCCGAATTTGGTCATAACGATGTTCTTATTGAGGGTCAAGTGCAGAATCAGTGTGTTGAAAAGTGTCAAAGTGAAGGAGAAAGTGAAGCCCAGTGTTTTAGTGAAATCGGCGGAACTTTGGTTTCCAGTGAGGACCCTGTGCATAGCATGTTTCCGGGTCTCCCCAATGACCCTAGTCATTGGGAAGAAACGGAAATGACTGCATCCGCCCTTTTGGCCAAAACCAAGGGGCAGCGGTACACCTCCGCGGCCGTGGATAGCCAGGACGGGCGGCCTCCCGAAAGAGAAGCCGCGTGCCCTACTCCACCCTCAGACGGGCAGAAGCAGCCCGTTCGGGGTCCCGGAGGCTCACCTTCGCTTAGTGTTCCCACTACTGCGGGCGGCGGCCACGTTGTCGCCGGCTCTGAGGCGACACCAGAGGCCCCCGGGACGTTCTGGGGTACTCCAGCAGGACCGCTGAACGTCGGCGTCGGGAGTGAGGAGAATCAATGCTCGGATGCTGCGGTTGTAAACGGTAAGTTTTGGGCGTGTACTGATATCGAAGTGGATGACGAGAATACTGACTCCCTTTGTGCTGACCTGCAACGTCAGTATCAGAACAAGAAAAAAAGAACTGGGAAAGAGTTTACTGCGGCCAATTTTAAAGCGGTTAACGATCTTGCTGCCGCTGCCTCTGTAATGTTGCATGGCACGGGACATGTGATTCCAACAGCGAATGGCCAAGTTCTTCGAGAAGAAAGGTCGACAAGAAGTGTGGGTAAGAAGGATAGTACCAAAAAGTAACTTGGTTGCGGTTCCTCTCTCTCCTAGGTTAGAGTATGGGTTTTGCATTTTTTCTCTGTGTTTGTTGTTGTAAATCTTTCTTTTTTCAGGACCAGGTAACTATGAACTCTGGTAGAGTTAATTTTGCCGGCACAAACATTAGGGTTGGTTCCTTGAACGTTCAGGGCCTCAATTCGGAGGCGAAGCAGTGTTGGCTCGAAGGGTTCTTTCGCCAGAATAATCTGGACTTCCTCATGATTCAGGAAACCCACCATAAGGACAGGGAACAGATTTTTGCTTTTCGCAGAAGGTCCGGTCTCAGATTTAGGTACTCGCTTCGGAGTACTGGTTACACGGGAGTTGCTATAATTTACAAAGAGAAGTTTGAAAGAGATATCACTCACTTTGAATCGGACGGGGAAGGTCGGGTGATCTCTCTTACCGTCCACAGTAGGAAAATCTCTATGAAACTTGTGTGTATTTACGCTCCTAATAAGGGTAATATGCAGATGTCGTTCTATAATGAACTTCCGCATTTCATCAGAAGTTCGGAAGATGTGTTGATTGTTGGCGGGGATTTTAATGCGGTCGCCGACTGCGACCTCGACAGGGCCGGAACCAGTAGGTGGTCGAAAGCTTATGGGAACGTGGTTAAGGTCCTCCTGGATAGCCAGGGGCTGTGCGATGCTTGGAGGAGACTTAACCCCAGTATTCCGGGTTATACCTGGTTTAGAGGGGGCAGCGCTTCCCGCCTGGATATGTTTCTTGTGTCGAAGATTGACTGGATTGACAGGATTGAGATCTTTGGTCCGAACTCTCCACTGTTGTATGTTTCGGACCACTCTGCCGTCCTGATGGACGTGTGTGTGCCGGTTCCGAGAGAGAGGGGCTACCCCGTGGCGTTTGAACATCTCCATGTTAGAAGATGAAGATACGCTAGTGCACCTTCGCTCGATCCTGAACGCGGGCGCAGGCACGATCACTGACGATGAGTGCGGTGTGTGGGAACGGACCAAGGAGGAGGTGAAGGATTTCCTTTCTCAGAAGGGTAGACAGTTGGCCACGTCGAAGAGGAAGCGCCACATGATTTTTATGAACATTCTTAATGCGGCGATTCGAGGTGATAAAGATGGGTGTAATTCCTCTCTGATTACTAATATCAGGAGCCAAATTAGTCACTTCTATCGGGAGGAAGGATCGGCGGTCAAGTTGAATGGGGCCTTGGAAGCGCTGCGGCAGGAGAGTGATATTAACTTCATCTACCGGAAAGTCGAGACGGAGAGGGTTAGGGAGAACCTTCAATGCCTCGACATTGACGGTAGGGAGGTCCGGGATCTTCCCGATATCCTGCAGGCGTCGGCGGAATTTTATGGCAGGTTATTTGACAAAGAGGAAGTGCAGCCTGAGGTCATGGAAACTTGGCTGGAAGGTACTCCGAGAATTTCGGACGAAGACAGGGAGTTGTTGGAAGGGAAATTCACTGAAACTGAAGTCAGGTGGGCGATCCTGAACCTCAAGCCCAGAAAGTCGCCGGGTATTGACGGGCTTCCGGCCGAATTTTACAAGAAATTTCTTAATATTTTGGTTCCCTGGTTATGCAGGATTTATAACAACATTGCTGACAAAGGTATTATGTCTAAGTCTATGAGGAGTAGTGTTGTGATTCTTCTTTCCAAAACCCCCGACGATCCTGCTCGTGATCTTGCTGGATGGAGGCCGGTGTCTCTGTCTACCATTGATTATAAGATCATGGCGGCGATCGTCAACGCGAGGCTTTCGCGGGTGGCAGAGAAGCTAGTGGGCGTTGGGCAGACGTGTAGCATCCGTGGTAGGCGGATGTACCATAATATTCGGTGTGTGAGGGACATGATTACTTATATCGGAGAAAGGGATGTTAAGTTGGGGATGTTTTCCGCGGATCAGAGTAAGGCCTTTGACCGTGTTTCTCACGAGTTTATTAGAAAGCTGCTTGAAGCCCATGGCTTCGGAGAGTTTTTCCGAAGAACGGTGGACTCTTTATACAGGGACCTCAACGGAAGAGTTATTATTTCTGGCCGTCTTTCTCACCTCTTTGAGGTTAGAAGAGGTGTGAGACAAGGCTGCCCACTCTCCCCGTTGTTGTTTGTCTTGGTCATTGAGACCATTTTAAGGAAGGTTCAAGCTCATCCTAGCATTCAGGGAGCCCACATCCCTGGCTGCGCGGGGTCCTTAAAGTATCTTGCATATGCTGACGACGTCACTTTCTTTGTTGACTCGGAACTTAGTCTTAAGCAGATCCGGGAAGTCTTCGCGGGATACTGCGGTGCCACCGGGTCCATGCTTAATGAGGATAAGTCGAACCTGCTTCTTTGGGGCAGGTGGGATCGCGCTGCGGTCCGTGGGCTGGCGGTAACGGATGGACCCGTCAGGATACTCGGTATCCTTTTTGATAGAGACGGTGTCCATTTGAAGACATGGAGGGACATCCTCTTCGCTATTAAAGAGAAGAAGGAAAGGTGGCAGAGTGTTGACATTTCGATGATTAACCGGGCTAAGTTAGCTAACGCTCTCCTGGTCTCGAAATGTGCCTTTGTCGGAGAACTTGGTTCTCCTCCTCGGAGTCTCATGAGGCTTCTGGAAAGGCAAGTTTTTCAATTTATTTGGGCCGGTAAGCAAGTTGAGGCGGTTGCCAGAGCGGTCCTGTGCTGCCCGAAGGAGGAGGGTGGTTTGGATGTTAAACACCTCTCCTCCTGGTTCAGTGCACTGCAGTTTAGGAGTGTGAAGGAAGCTCTGAACTCCTCGCACCCGTGTAGGAACTTTGTTGCGTATTTGACAGGATTGTCTGCGGAGAAGTTCTTACCTGGCTTCCGATTTATGGGGCCGCGTAGAGAGACTACTCACAAGCACTATAAGCTTTGGGGGCACATTCAGGCTCTCGCGGAGGCTAACCGGAATGGGCTGAATTTGAAACAAATGTATCTGCACATTCTCCCTAGGCCTAGGGAGCAGGTTACTGAGTTTAGTGCCGTCAACTGCAACAGGAAGGAGGTGTGGATGAGCGTGTTGGCGGCTGGAGTTGACTGTAAGAAGCGGGATTTTAAATTCCGTCTGGCTCACGATGTCCTTCCGACTAGGAAGAGGCAGTACAGGTGGGGAACTGCCATCACCGACAAGTGCGCCTCTTGCAATCTCATTGAAGACCGGTACCACTTGTTCTGGAGTTGTCCCATGGCCGTGCAGGTGTGGAAGCTTGTTTGGACCTGTGCAGGTTGTCCGCAGCGACTCAAGGCTCAGGAGGTCTTTTACCAGTACCCCTGCCCCAAGACTGGGCGGGATGTCTGGAGATTAATCATCACTGAGACCACGTACAAAATCTGGAGAGAGATGAACAGAGTTGTGCATAGTAATTACGGAAATGCAGGATTCAACCCTTTGAAAGTGGCCTGGCACGTCAAGTGCCAGCTTAGGAATAGAGTTGAGTTGGATGCCCGCACTCTTTCGGACCGTGCCTTTAAGTTCCGGTGGATCTTCTGGCCCAAAATTGTTACTGGAACGAAGGAAAAATATTTTTTCCATTGGGGAACTTAGTCTTCCCAGCTTTTTGGCTTGTAATCCTGCATTTCCGCACCCTTGGTTTCTTGAGTTTTTGATGAACTTTGTCTTGTGTTTTAATCTTTGGGATGTTTCTTTTCTACATTCCGGGATGGAGTGAGGAGATTACCCTTCTTCCTCCCTGCCGAGCGCCTGTTTGCGTACCATACCAGTCTCCTCCAGCGGCGCTGGCTTTGGAGGTGGCTGGTCGACTTTGTGTGTGAATCGGGGGGTCTTTGTGTTTTGCTGTGATCTTTCCTCACTTTGCTTTTCCGGGTGTGGCTGGTCGACTTTGTGTGTGAATCGGGGGGTCTTTGTGTTTTGCTGTGATCTTTCCTCACTTTGCTTTTCCGGGTGTGGCTTGCCTGTGTGTGTTTGCTTTTTGGGTGGGTGGTGTGTGATTGCTGTTTGTGGTGTGTCGGTTCTGCGTGGTTGTGTGCAGGGTTGGGAGCCATTGGTGGGTCGAAAGCTGGTCTTTGTGCCACGCGGACGGCTCGGCGACCCTTCTGGTGGTGTCTCGGTTGGGACGCCATCACAGGGCACACGTGAAGGAGAGACTTCTCCTACTGGAGTGTTTCGGGGTGGCCTAGGGCCTGCCTCGTCATTCTTGGTGTCCCTGTCTGCAAAGTGAATTGGGGCCTGTTCGAGTTCTTCGGAAGGCCAGTGTGATTCGGGGGTCTGGATGTGCTGACTGTGGAACCGTGGTAGGTGCATCGGGGTGTGATTGAAACATCGGTGGAACCGAACTCACATTTTATATGTGATTCGGCGAAGCGAGTGTGTTGGTGTTGCTGGGCAACAAAATTTCGTGCCCGGAAAGGGGTCGCCGTGCTCACGCACAATGGCGTCCCCCTCTCTCGGATGCCAAGTCTTGGTTCTCCAAGTGTTGGTTTTAGAAGACAAAGATTTTACGTAGGCTACTTCCTGAAAAAAAAAAAAAAAAAGAAGAAGCAAAGATTACTTTTGTTTTTAAAACTTCGTCCAAAGCTGAATTAAATATTGTAAAATCAAAAATGTTGAATAATCCTTTTCTTGAGTCTAGAGGCCCTTTTAACCACGAGAACCTGCCGCAGCACTAGGACTACGTGTTCCCTCATGGCTGTTCCATTGTTCGTCGCCAACGTGTTGTTTCCACTCAATTAACTACACGCCTGCCACACTTTGACTTTGCACAATGTTTTTAACTCTAATTTGGAACTGTACTAGTTGTGAGTTTTTAGCATCTAAAGTGATTGCAATTTTCTTCGTTAATGGAGACCACCGCATGATAAAAAATCGGATCGTGAATCATGAACTTTAAAACTGGCTGTTCCATCGTTCGTCGCCACTACATGCTTTCCACTAATTTATGATGCACGCTTTCTACAACCTGACTACTTACAATATGTACAACACTTACATGCAACTGTACTATTATGGTGTTTTCAGCTTCTAAATCAATTGCAATCTCTTCTGTTAATGAAGGGCATCGTATGATATCATATAGAAAAACTGGCTGTTCCATCTTTCATTGATGTCACATATCTTTCTCTGTTTCGTAATACAAGTCTACTACAACCTGATCGGCAAAACTTAGCCGTAGTCAAAGGGGGCTTTTGAGGGCTTAAAAGTCCGCCGAGATGTTTAAAATGTCTTAAAAATAAAATAATTGTTTTATGAATTTCATAAATTTTGTAACTACTAAAGCATGTAAGCCAGTGTTTGAAAACATGGGAGGTTTTAAACAGATGAATTTCGCGTGCGAATAAAATATAAGAGAACAAAAACACAATCTATGTATAATGTACGGTGAAAAATATTTTTTAATTTCAGAACCCCCCCCCCCTCTCTTCCCCCCAACACATACAACTTTGAAATCGACAGAGGGATGCAACGAAATCTCGCCGCGAAGTTCACATTCACACACGGCAGCTATCTTTGCTGACGAAAGTTCAGTCTGGGACCTTTAAGGAACCCGTCTAGAAATTGCGTTTTTAACGATAACCCAGGAACGAATCCATTTTTCTTTTTCAAGATAGCACAAATAGCTATAATACAACAATTCGAGAGGCAAGTTGTACCATAAAATGCAATCCTCCTGATTATGAAAACCTTAAGCCAAAAACTAGCTTCATTTCTTTTTTTTCTCTGGTTGCCTCACTGTTTTATTTACTGTCAGGGTAATAATATTTAACAACTTTTTTGGTATTAGCCCAGGTTCCACTCCGACAAATACTCCATATTTCACTTCTTCTAAACTTTGAAACATGTGGAATTATGTTTTGTATCTTCTTTAGATCAGAAGATGGCCCTTTAGATGAACTTATTTGCATACACTGAATCTCTAATTTGGGCTCTCACTTGTTTTCCTAATGCACAACTACGCTTGAAAGAGGAAAAGATAAAGCTACTTTTCACTTAATTTTCATAATCAGCATTAATGAAGTAAATATTACGTACTTCCTTTTTTATTCATGTTTTATACATGTCTGTGCAATGTTTAAATCAGAAATATTAGATCCAATCTGGGCTGTTTCCTAAGTTATTGTTACAAAAGAAATATGGATACGCTCCATTGAGGCTCAAGGGTCCACAGACATCACCGGCGGTAGCTCGAATTGTCTGCTTTAGGACACTAATACAGAGTGATTCATAAAGAAGTATACAGTTTCAACGCACTATAAAACAAGAACAATGTAAGATATTTTATGTTACCTCTAACTTACTTGTTGGGGTTGATGTTCTATGTGTGCACCATTAGTCGCACGACACACATCGAGCCGGTAATCCATTTCCGCCCAAACGCGAGTTAAGATATATTAATCAAGTGCAGTAGTGATAGTGGCTGTGGTCTGCACTTGTATGGAATCATTTTCAGTTTTCTTTCTCAAAATTCTCCAGACAGTGGACTGCGAAATCGGCACATCACGACTCACGCTCCGCGTTGATTTTTCCGGGCTTCGTTAAATGGCGGTGCAAACACTATCGACGACTTTAAATGGCGGTGCAAACACTATCGACGACTTTAAATGGCGGTGCAAACACTATCGACGACTTCTTCCGATACACGCGGTCGTCCAGGACTTTGAAGTTTGCAAAAACAGCCAGTAGTTTCAAATCTTTTTATGCCAATCATAGATAGATTTTATGGTTGGAGTTATTTTCCGAATCGTGATCGAAAATGCCGTTGCACTACAGTTACAGATTCCGTATTGCTCAATTCCAGAAAACCCTTCTCCACTGCCATTTTGACTTACTAGTCATGTGACACGCGCGTTAACGGCTACGTCTCGTCTTTCAGTACCATAGCCCACTAGAAAGAGGAGGCCCTGAAAAGAACCGTTGTCATGTGCTCAAAATGGTCTTAACTTTGCATTATTTCTTCAAGTTTATACCGAAAATGAATACAGTTATTATTCTTGTGATTAAAGTTTCTTAAAAACACTTGTTACGTTATATTTTGCAGTCGAAACTGGCTTACTCTTGTTCCAGTTTTGTGTAAAAAACATAAGTGGGTGTAATATTGCATTTTGTATAGGGTTTGGGTTCCTATATATAACTGTGGCCCTTATAAACATAATTTCCTTGCACTAGATAAAAAGTTAAATAAGTATAAATAATCAGCTAAAAACGGGAATAAATTGGTCACATGACCTTTCGTTTCAGGGCCTGTTATTTTCAGTGCGCTATACCTCATTAGCAAAGACAAGCTAACAAGAAAAAGTTAAATCTTAGCGAGACGTAACTAGCGCCAAAGAATATCTAATGCTTAAAGAAGGTCAACTCTCATAGAGATAACGTAAAACAGGGGGCAACACCGCCACCATACCTTAAGAGATAATATGCTTTGCGGAAAAGTTAACATTCAGGAGCAAAACACGTTAAGGGGAGGGGGAGACTACGGCAGTGAAGCTTTTCTTTGATCCACGATGGTTCCTTCGATCTGATGACTATTTGCTTAGAGCATGTTTGTTGTTGTTGTTGTTGTTGTTGTTTTTTGATATCCCGCCCATCCCTTATTTTGGTGACAAAAATATGCAATAACATTAGTATTACTATTTAAATTAAATTTCAGCAAATATTACAGTTAGGCCTAAGGATCCGTAAAAAATGCAGACATTCTCTAGTATTTGGCATTACTGAAAATATTTCTGAAAAACTGAAGAACAAACAAAAGCCTTAACTAACCCGATTGTCGTAACAAAACTAACACATCCGATTTGCGAAGTGATTATGCTACCGAGAAGGTAACAATCACGTGCTGTGAGGAGCTCGGCTGACTGTTCTTTTCCCAAAGAATTGAAGTCAACAGAAATACGCATGCGCAGTCTGCTCCCGCATCAGCCAATCAGCCTATATGTAGGCTTCCGTGCACTGCATGTTTTCCCTGAAGATACGGCTGCGCTAGTTACGTCTTGCTGAGCTTTAACTTCTTCTCGTTATATATTCTTCGCTAGTGCAGCCTTATCTTCAGGGAAGTCTTGCAGTGCACAAAAGCCAACATACAGGCTGATGCCGGAGCAGACTGCGCATGCGTATTTCTGTTCCCTTCAATTCTTTGGGTACAGTGCCTAGAAGATAGAGTGTGACGTACTCCCTAAGATGTCCCTCACGGTTTTGTGACGAATCATCATGAAGTGACAGAGGGCTCTGGCATCGGAAGTTACGTTAAAATTCTTCATCGGCTTCATGCTATTCAGTGGTGGGAAGTTTGCAAAGTTTTTGCCGCCTTACGAAACTTCAAATTTTCAAAAAATAAAGGTTAGTGGAGGGAAATATTTTTGTCAGTATCTTTCATGGAGGTAGGAGTAAGGGGAGAAACCACTCTCCGTTGGCGCAATGCCTTCCAATTGAAGCCGGCGAAATGTCACTGCAGACATTAAAAGAGTTTATACTAAATGTTTCTCCTTTGCTTACCTGTGAAAAGTAACTGCAATTCAACAGTTGATCGCTAAAACGCAATAGGCTTATTCGGGTGTTAGTGTGCTAGTTTTATTGAACTGTGGATTGTTTATAACGAAATTTATTTCCGAAATTAGTAACTTTTTATTCGTGAAGATGTAGAAGTAGATCAAGTATCGGCTGTCACGCGTTAAACCTACTGTGGGGTTAAACTTAAGTGCAGTACTAATATCGACTGCAACAGTTATAAGATCACAGGGAAATAATGTCAGCTATGAAAGGACTGGGAAATTCTGCATTAGCAAATAATAAAAAACATAGAAAAGGGAAAAGGCAAAGCAGCTGTTTTGTGCCAGGATGTAATACTGGCTATAAATCCTGCAAAAATAAAATATCGCTCTTTGCTCTCCCCAAAATTCCTGATATGTTGAGCAAATCGGATAAAGCGATTCCCAGAGCTGATAAGAAACTTGACGAAAGTTGTGTTGTACTCTATTTTCAATTCATTAAATGTCTTCTTTTCAAAGCCACACTCTGCAACTAAATGGAAAGCATTAAGTTTCAATATTTATCTTGATCCCATGTTCTCACCAAGAAATTTAGTCACTCATTGCTGAAAAATGAAGTACATTATTAAATAATTTATAAAGTTTCTAGGTTACTGAATTCCAAGACCTAATTGGATTATTGGAATGCCAATTATAAAGCCGATGTCTCATTGAGAAAATTTATTCCTCCTTTTTTTCCGTTAAGGTTTGAGGGGCAAAACATTTTCTTTTTTTTTAATATTTATTTTACTCTGTAAGTTGATGTTTCAGTGATTGTAAACTGCATATTGGTTTCCAATTTTTTCATACTGTAACCAATGTATGACTAAAACTTTCGAAATCTCGAACATTAATGTTGACGTTAGCACAGTGCAAAGCTTAACTTAAACTACGATACCCTTATTAATGTATCTTGAGCACCCCGTTTGTTCGTTCTTTTGGAGAGGGGGTGAAAGAGGTGTGTCGATTATTTCGTATATACTTAAATTATCTGCTAATAAAACAACGTTCAATAAGTACACATAATACAGACGAGCTAGGTGTGTGTCATAGAAAGATGTACGTTTTCGTCGTCCTTCCTCAGTGAAACGTGACTTGACATCCGATAGCAGCGCCATCTACCGGTTTCATGATTCCGGGCAGAAAGTTTTTCTGCGAGCACGACACACTATCTTGTCTCGGCACTGTACCGCATGTGCGACGCTACCAAAGAATAGCGGGGGACTCAGAATTTTCTGATGAACTTCCTGAACGCGGCTCTGAAGGGTAATGAAGACGGGTGTAACCTTGGGATCATTACCCAGATCAGGCACGAGATTTCCGATTTTTATAGAGGCATCGGCTCTGAAGTTCAACTTCAAGGTGCTATTAGAAGTTTGGGGCAGGAGCAGGATATTAATCACATTTACCGGAAGCTCGAGGCGGAGCGGAAGAGGGAGAACCTGGAAGTTCTTGATATTGATGGTACCGAGGTGAGGGACAATAAGCAGATCCTGCAGGAAGCTGCTAGGTATTACGGCGATCTCTTTTCCAGCGAGGAAATTGATCCTGCCGTCATGGATGTGTGGTTGGAGGGTACGCCGAGGATCTCAGACGAGGACTTGGATAGTCTCGAAGAGGAGTTCTCGGTGTCTGAGGTGAAGGTGGCGATTCAGGCCCTTTCGCTAGGTAAGTCTCCGGGTAGTGATGGTCTCCCGTCGGAGTTTTACAAGAAGTTTGCTAATGTGTTAGCGCCCTGGCTTACCAGGGTGTACAACGAGATTGTGCAGGTGGGTGGTATGCCGAGGACCATGCGGAGGAGCATGGTCACTTTGCTGTGCAAGACCCCGACGCCCAGTCGAGGGAGTTAGGTGGTTGGTGAACGGTGTCTCTCTCCACGGTGGACTATAAGATCCTTGCGAGCATCATCAATAGCAGGCTTGCTAAGGTGGCCGTTCTTCTCATTGGTGCTAACCAGACGTGTGGTATCGGGGGGCACCGGATGCAATGGAACACTAGGTGCATTCGTGACGCTATCACTTACCTGGGCGAGAAGGGCATTAAGATGGGGCTCTTCTCGGCAGACCAGAGCAAGGCTTTCGATAGGGTATCGCACGAGTTTGTCGGAAGATTGTTAGAAGCCCACGGCTTCGGAGTATTTGTCCGAAGTGCGATTTAGGCGTTGTACAGAGACCTCTCCGGGAGAGTCATTATTGCCGGTCGTCTCTCCCCCTCTTTGATGCTCAAAGAGGAGTGAGGCAGGGATGCCCTCTCTCTCCCTTTGGTTTGTTTTGGTCTTGGAGA
Source organism: Macrothele yani (assembly GCA_039090855.1). NCBI lineage: Eukaryota > Metazoa > Arthropoda > Arachnida > Araneae > Macrothelidae > Macrothele > Macrothele yani. Next base: position 71,315,821 of record CM077032.1, on the reverse strand, counting down.
CCTTTTTGAGAAGAGTTGCCAAGAAGGATAGTGTTAGGGTGTTTCGGGGAGGGGAGTCGCTGAAGTACCTTGCCTACGCAGATGATGTCTCCTTCTTCGTCGACTCAGAAAGGAGCTTGAACGGGATGCGAGATGCTTTCGCATTGCGACCGGTTCCCGTCTCAATGAGAAGTCGAGTATTATGCTCTGGGGCAAATGGGAGAGGTAAGCGTTTACAGGTTTAGCTGTGACCGATGGGCCCGTTCGGATACTCGGTATCCAGTTTTCTAAGGAAGTGGTCCACGTGAGCACCTGGGGTAAAGTTCTGGCGGAGATGAAGAAGGAGGAAGAACGGTGGCAGGAGGTGGGCATTTCGAGAGTGAATCGGGCCAAGTTAGCTAATGCGCTTCGGGTTTCAAAATGCACTGTTGCCGGTTAAATTGAGTCCCGACCCGGAAGTCTCATGAAGCAGATGGAGAGAGCGGTCTTTGGCTTCATTTGGGCCGGGAAGAAGACCGAAGAGGTGGCTCGGGCGGTCCTATACTGTCCCATTTCGGAGGAGGGTTTGGAAGTCAAGCACCTTCCGACATGGCTCAGTGTACTCCAGTTTAAGAGTGTGAAGGGAGCCCTGGTCGCCGAACACCAGCGTGGACATTTGGCCTCCTATTTCACGGGGTGGGACTCGTCCAAATACGTTCCCGGCCACAGATTTGTTGGCCCCCGGTGGGAGAGCATGCATAGGTCTTACCAGCTTGGAGATCGCTTGCAGGACTTTGCGAAAGCTGACCGCGCCGGGAAGAACACGCAAAAGATGTACATTGACCTGCTCCCTAGGCCTAGGGAACACGTCGTCAAAGATTTCCACGTTCCTTGGAACTTCTGTATGAGAGAAGCTTTGATGAGCATTTACTCGACTGGTGTGGACTGAAAGAAGAGGGACTTTAGGTGGCGGTTGGCCAACAATGTCCTCCCAACCAGGAGTAGGCAGTTTCGGTGGGGTGGCATCTCTTCCGATAGGTGCCTTTCGTGTGCGGGCATTGAAGAAAGGTTCCATCTCTTTTGGACCTGCCCCATGGCGCACCAGGTTTGGCAGGGGATCTGGACTTGAACTTAGCACAAAAGGCTTGACGCCCTCCAGTTTCACCCGGTTAATGTGTTTTATCTTCATCCTGCCCCGCCTGCAGGCAGTAAGCGTAGGAACTCCAACGGAGATAATGGATTCCTGAAACCTCAGCGCCATTTGGAGGTGATGGGGTAAACCAATATGTTCACATGACAGTCCTAAACCAGTAGGAACAGATTAGAGATCTTTGGTTAGAAGTGCACGTTTTGCATGCGATCTGGTGAATTAGTATATCAATATGGTGAAAAAATGTTGTCATTATATTAAAGATTGTTCAATTACAGATGAGAACAAATTAAGCCTTTTCGTTTTCCAAAGCGAATAGATCGGCAAGTGTTTATTTGGTGTTTATTTCTTTTGTAATATTTGCTTGTCATTGTTGACGAACTCACGTGGGGCTTGTGTGAAGCTGATAGTATGGAATCCATATTGAATCATATGAGCTTATTTCGAGAAGCAAAGGTTGCTGTAAAAGTTTTGTCCGCAACAGGAATAAACATCTTTCAAGAATCAAAAAGAATAATTTGTAAAGTATAATAATCGCAATACACACGTGACCCTAGCTCCGGCTCGGCAGGCATGTGCTCCCACAATGCATTGCGCGCATTCTGTTTTATCCCCTGGCCGCTGCTTCAATTGGCGCTGTAAGCGGAGAATTCTTGAATCTGGAGGCTCTCGTTTTTAACGTTAAGTTCCCTCTCTTACTCTTGTACTCGCTTTGCCCTTACATCTCGAAATTCAGCAATGTGGCTTTGAAAAAAAAAAAGATGAATTCCGGAATGGGTACAGTACTGTACGTATATATTTATACATAAATGCTGACTACGGTGGTGCTGTGAGATTCAAGAACCTATTGAAAAATTGTAAAAAGTGAAAGCTTAGAAACCAAACTCTTCACAAATTTTGTAATTTTTTTAAAGATTAGCAGGATATTTGACCTTAAACATTCGGCCCAAAAATAGTTTCATGAAGCGACGATAGATGGCGAGACGTTATCGCTAATCGTTTCGTTACGTTGTGAAATTGGCAAAGGAAGTGAATAATATGGTTGAAAGGTGGCGCTTAAAAAGGACATTTTTGAATGTTGATTGTGGCATATGTGTGAAAAATTTATTTCCACGGAAGAATATGAAACTGTGCAGCTAGCAGAATAAAAGCAAGGAAAGTTTTATCTGCCAGGGAAGAACGGTCTGAACGCAGGAATCAGGACTTCAAAACAATGTTCAGAGGAAAGACGGCAATTCCGTCGGAATACATGTTCCAGAATATGGTCTGCCAAGTACATTTACATTGCGAGGCTACCATAAACTGCGCGACTAGTTGCTACAAAACGAATACCAGTCGCTAACTGTCTCAGTGGATGTGGCCATGTGAGGTTTCTTCAATCGCCTCATCGTAAGACAATCCTTTGGCGAAAAAATACGTGAGAATCATCACTCTATCAACAGGAATCTCAGCATAAATAAAACACGTTCCAAGTGTGCAGAAAGAGTACTCATCATTCCCCGAAGCGTACGTACTTCTTCCGGCACATGAATTGTTCTAAACGATGAGACTCATCGACACATAGTCATGAGATGGCTGAATGCATTTCACGTGCGAGAAGAGCAGAGGATAGATGAAGCACTACCGTGGCGCCATCTATTATTGCTTTCGGAACTAGCGGGGCAGAACGTGGAAGTTTAGCCGGATTTTTTTTGACATCAGACTTTTTAGTAAAGTCTAATCTGTATATAAAAAAAAATATCCATTATAAAAATAATGTTGCACAGTGTCTCGTAGAAGCTGACTACGTTGATGCTCTGGGGTTAAGGCACCTATTAAAGCTATTTATAATAACGAAACTTTGTAATGCATATAATTATATATCCATTCCAATTTTAAAAGCCTATTACTGATTAAATCGTTTAAGTTGGGATTTTCACTGGAATTTATTTGTACGGAAATTAATGTGGCAGCGGAATCCCGGTGTGTAACAGACCTTCACACCAAAAAGTTTTTTATTCTGACAATCATTCTAGCTAATTTTTACAAATTCCTGTAAAAGTGTGCTCCATCCAATGGTAAAAAAAAACTAGGAGCAGTAGAAATAAGACAGGGGCTGATCTGATATTTTTCGACAAAATGAAAAAGTGTGTTTAGTATGTCTATAACTTCTACCAATTAATTAAGGAAAGTAATATACTTTTAAGTAATACTTTCACGAAAAAATATTTAATTTTTTATTAAAACCTAACATATCGAAGGTATTTCTTGGTCCTGAGGGGAGCCCCCCCCCCTCTGCATCCGTTCCTTGAATAAGATAAGTGGTGGAGAGGGACAGCATTTCTTGGCTGACCAAACTTGTCACATAAAAATTCACAATACCGCCAGTTATATTGCCTCAAAATTTGAAAAAACAAGAGAAAACTTTCGAGAAAGTCAAGCCACGGAGGTGTTGCACTCAGCCCTCCTGAAAAAACAAGGAGAGCCAAAGGAACTCAGAGCTCATAAAAAGATAGTTCGACCACTGGTCCACATTGAGCTTATCCCCCCCCCCCTCCCCCTTCCCACTCAGATTAGCCAGCAAGCTTCAAATAAGTCTTAAAAGTGAGAAAGTCACGTGCTCCACAGTGCTGGTTGGGTAAGAAAAACGTTATTTCTGCATGTAATTCGACTCGCAGCTTAAGACTAAACAAATATATATATAGCACCTTAAGATTTTAAACGGAGAGTAACATAGCCACTTCTTTCAGCTAAAGGAAAAAGATAAATACCACCAGTAAGCCAAGTGTGCTCCATAGTTTAAAAATTAGATGTTCTAGAAGCAAAATAACTGGAGGAATGGGTCAGTATTTTCATGCTGACAAAACGTGTCTCATAAAAATACCCAACACCGACCTAATTAACTGTTTGTTCACATTGAGCTAATTGAAAAGTTTCGACACGTCCTATATTTTAGTCAGTAAAAACCCACATCAAATAAGATTTAAAAATGAGAGACCCACTTACGCCAGAGTGCAATCTGATTTAGAAAAAACGATTTCGCACATATTTCGACTCGCTACATAATTGCTGGGTGACGAGATTCCATACAGTCAGCGTGCCAGGATCGGGTCACGTTACTTCCGTTTGCTGCTCGGGAACCAGGTTACGCCGAGACGCTTGTGTAAAATAGACCCAAGCAATAACATCATCAATGGATTACATGAATATTCGATTTCGTTATATTAGTCTATTATCAGATCGGAACGTTAAATACGCTGGCTGTTTTAACAAGCAGCTGGCCATTTGCTTGTGAAATTAATCCTTTTATACTTTTGACGCCAGTACGTCACAACGTTCTGGCAGCATATTAATGCGGTGTCGCAAATATATTAATATAATGTGCATTAATATCAAGTCGTTTAAACTCTGGAGCCCGTGGTAACTAAGCTGATTCATCTCTGAAACAACCGTTGGAATTTCGAGAGTACGTATCTGACCGAATGCATGTACCGGTGAGAAGCACGGTTTTGGCGGCTTTACGAGTGTGTCTAGGCTTTCCAGTGCCAGAAAAGTGCAAGTCATCATGGCGGTCGGTTTCCCTTTTTTTGGAGATCTCTTGTGAACCCATTTTTTGATTTTCGACGGATTTTTTTTTTTTTTTTTTTTGCATTATACTTATATCTTTATGGAAGGACTTCGCTCCGACTGCGGGATTTTTGGATTTGTCCTTTGCCGCTATTATTTACCGAGCACGTGGTCTTCACTGTTAGTGTTAAGCGTGGTTTCGACGCTTTGTGTGGTGAAGTGTTTATGTGTGCCATATTATTGGAATATTCGAGAAGAAGATTACTAAGTACTATTTCTACTATTCTTTTTATTGTTCTGAACATTTTTCGTTCTTTTGGGGCACCGGTGTCCTCTCTGACAGTCTCCCGTCCGGGTCGCTGTCACTTGGTCACCTCTGAAGGGGACTTTTGTCCGCCTACATGGACGTTCCAGGTGTACCTTCGGGCTGCACCCGCCGTTCTAGGCGGCCTCGCCGGCTATTTGTGTGCGGGTCCTTTCGAGTTCTTCGAAGGATCCGTATGACTCGGGGGTTTGTCTGGTGCTGCTTGTTGCGTCGTGGTGGGAGTGTGTGTGAACATCAGTGAACCATGTCCAGGTGTATATTTTGGGCGTGGTGAACAGTGTAAAGATGTGTTGCAACAAAGTTCGTGTATGGGGGAGGGGACGTCGTGCGAGAGCACATTAGGGCGCTCCCTTCTCCCAGCCACCATGATTTGGGGTTCTTATACGAAGACAAAACTTTGGTCTTTAAGACTGTGGCTCTCAGCAAGCCTCATTATAAGAAGGAAAACTAAATCTTTTCTTCCTATCCCTGGCTAACTGCTACCCCGGTTGGGCATGCCATTTGGGAACACGTGGGTTCGCCCGCTTAACCCCTTTTTAATTTTATGCGGGTGGAGGTGCTGCACTCCATATACTCCACTCCATAACCCGAGAATATTTGAATTTGTGTTCAAACGGCATGACCTGTATTTGGATCTCAACGGCAAGACTATGTACCATGGGAATTCAAAGATTGTTTGTGCTAAGGGGAACTCGAGCATTAAGGTTGTTTATTGCAAGTATCTTCCTTGCGAGATCCCCAATGATGAGGTGGTTAAGGCTTTCAACAAGTTTGGGAAGGTGCTTAATACTAAGTACGAAGTCAGAAAAGAGCCGGAAGTCTTCATGAAGGGAGCTTTTTCTGGCACCAGAGTAGTCACCCTGGACATGACTAAAAATCTTCCGAACTTTTTGCATATTGTTAACCACAGGTGCATGAATGTGCATAATGAACAGGTCCGTGTTGCGTATTTTACAAGTGAATGTACGGAATTGCGATTTAGGCCACTTTTGCAACGCGATTGGTTCAGAGCTACTTTGGAGATTGTGAGTAGGCGGGGCCTATGAGGCTGTCGAGGAAGGTCATGGACGGTGACATTGAATTATATCTTGGAAAGTTCTGCTTCCTATGAAATTTACTGTGAAGTTACTTAACATATGTGACAAATGATCGCATTGACTATTAAGGTAAAGTAATTTTGCGCACGATATCATAAGGAGTATCTGCAGTTTATCAGATGTATACAAGTCGAAATCTATCTTAATATTAAAATTGAAGATGACTTCAAAAAATAGCTTTACCATACACCATATCGGACAATAGATGGCAGCACGTCAACCTAGTACCCATTATGATTTATGGTGTTGTGAAAGTACGTATGTAAAGATACTAAAAGTACACTTTTATAGGTCCTTTCTATTACCCTTAAAAGGACCTTTAACAATGAAAATTATGTCTCCACATCGAAATATTTATTCTGACGATAAAGTTTTTTTCCTCATGAATGTGAAGAGGTCTAGCTAGAAAAAAATCAAATAGAGTGATTTTGTATTAGCAAAGAACTGCCTAATGACACGAAGTAAGACCTGAAAACAGTGTTCTGTTAAAATAAGACAGCTCCGTTGGAATAAATACTCCAGAGTGTTGGTTACCATATATTATGTCTGATAAAATAGTAAGTGATCTGTCATATATATATTTTTCTAATATTTAGGAAGTTCCTCATATTTTTGTCCCTTTCAACTCATCAAAAATTCTTCAATTCCACATTCCCCCCCCCCCCTTCCGCCTCTTCTCCCCGAAAATTTAAAAAAAAATGCGTTAAACAACTAATGAGTTCTCCATACAAAACACATCAGTATTAATTATAGTAAAAGGAGGAATAAGCGCTGACGTGCTGACATCTTTTGGTCTCAGTGAGAACTATATAGAGTAAAGGTATTTCGGAAGATAGGTCAAAAGTCCATGAAGTCATGCTGATATAAAAACTCAAAAGTTCCCCTACCAATAAAGTACAATCTCTATTTATCTCCTGTCGCATTCCGACTGCACGGGTAAAACAACTGGACTTTAAAATGGCTTCTGCCTTATCGGCGAGTGCAGCAAAGCCTACATGACTCCGTCACATGACTCTGCTCATAGGCCTCGCTTACTGGCAATCTCCAAAGTAGCTTTGAACCAATCGCGTGGCGGAAATTGCCTTAATCGCAATTACGTACATTCACTTGTGAAATACGCGTCCGGGTTTGCAGGAAATGAAACAACAGTGGTCGCATTGGTGTTGACTGCGAGAAGTACACTTGTGCCAATTGCAGAGCCTTGGGACGTAATATCAAGGACTGCAAAGATCCTTGTGGAAACTGCAAATCTCCCAACCATAAGAGGCCTGAGTGTGGGGTCCGGTCCTTCGCCCACATGGCCAGTGCCGGAAACAACCAAGAAAATCAGGATGACGTATTAGAGGCGCTCGACGCCACGGAGAAGGAGGGGCAATTTCCAGGGACCGAGGTTAATACTTCGAGTGAAAAGGGAGCTGAAACCCACCGACTTCGTGGCTCGGGAAGTGCCATGGAGGAACCTGACATTCCTGTTATTATGGATCAGGTAAGTATTAGTAACATAGGTGAGTTGGAGAAAACTTCCACAGAAAATGCTAAAGAGAATTTTTCTCTTGCAGGTGATTCCTCGGCGGATAAGAGAGTGCTTTCACCACAGGTGGGAGAGGGATTTACTATGGTCACGAAAAGGTCTAGGAATTTCTCTTAACAATCTATTGAATAAATGGCTAATATGCTTAATAGAGTTTCCATTATTGACGAGGAGAAAAAGGTGGCGACAAACATGGAGGAAGCTGAGGAAATGGAGGTTGGCTCAGAAGAAATGGAAGGCGAAAATGTTGTTAATAGTTAGGATGAGAATGTGGAATTTTCCGAGGGTTAAGTTTTTGAACTTCAAGTTGATAATGGTGTTAAAAATTTAAAAATTGATGACACTAGCGTATGCATTCTAAATAAGGATGATATTTGTATTGTCGAGGTGATTTGCACTCCCATCTGCTAAGAAAATGATGAAACCGGGAGTTCTATATCAATGTGCTGTCGGCACGAGTGAAAATAATGAAGTCCTGAGTTTTGGTGCAGTAGAGGCCGCGCCGGATCCACTGCAGGCGTTGTCCCCGGACCAAACCGACAACCCTGGTTGTTGGGTTGACTCGGAAATGAGTGCACGGGCTCTCCTGCAAGTGGGCAGGGAGCTTGCACCCCCGGCGGAACTGTGGATAGTCAGCAGCGGCCCCGGACTTCCGATGGGGAATCCGGGGTTGCTTCTCCACCTTTCTTCTGGACGCCAACGGAGTAAAAGGAAGGTCTCCGCAGTGAAGCGGTGCTTGTGACCGAGTCTTCTGCGAACGGCGGCTACCGTGGTAACGATGAGGAGGTGCCACGGGAGGCCGCCGGGGCAATCTGGCACTCTGTCGAAGAGCGCGCGCCTACCGGCGACGGAAGTTTGGAGGCCAACCAGCACTCCAATACTATGGGGGACAGTAGATTTTTTTCTGCAGAGAATCCGAGCTTTTTCGGATTTTGACGAAGAACAGTTTGCTGAACAGATGACCGAAGATTTGAGGGCCAAGTTCGAGCGTCACGAATGGCGGCTGACGCAGGCCAACGTAGATGCGGGCGAGGGATCTTGCCAATTTGGCGAAGTCGGGATTCGACAGAATGGGGCACGTCGTTCCGACGGTTGCCAGACATAAATGCCAGCGACGGAGAAGCAGAGTGGATAGGAAGGAGGCAACAAATCCAGATCTTGAAGGTTAAGGTGAGTTGGCTTTCTGCTTGGGTTCCTTTCCTTAGTTTTTGAATGTGGATGTTTGTTTTATGTGGTGTTTTTGTTAACATACTACTTCCTTTTTCAAATTCAGGTAAGTATGGCACCTAATTACCTAGGCACCAATCTGTGTATTGGCACGTTGAACGTTTAAGGTCTCCGCACCGTCGAAAAGCAGAAGTGGCTCGCGGGCTGCTTAAGGAGTCGGCGGACGCCGGATGCGATGGAATACTAGGTGCATCAGAGACGCTATCACTTACCTGGTCGAGAAGGGCATTAAGATGGGGCTCTTTTCGGCGGACCAGAGCAAAGCTTTTGATAGAATATCGCACGAGTTTGTTGGAAGATTTTTAGAAGCCCACGGCTTCGGAGTATTTTTCCTGAAATGCGGTTGGTGCGTTGTATAAGGACCTCTCCGGTCGTATCTCCTTCCTCTTTGGGGTTCAAAGAGAAGTGAGGCAGAGATGCCCGCTCTGTCCCCCCCTTCCCCCTCTTTGAGTTTCAAAGAGGAATGAGCCAGGGATGCTCGCTCTCTCCCCTTTGTTTGTTTTGGTCTTGGAAACCCTTTTGAGAAGAGTTGCTGGGCAGGATAGTATTAGGGGTTTTCCCCGGGGAGGGGAGAATCGTTGAAGTACCTTGCGTACGCCAATTATGTCGCCTTCTTCGTCGACTCGGAAAGGAGCTTGACAGTGCTGCGGGATGCTTTCTCAGAGTACTGCATTGCGACCGGTGCCAGTCTCAATGAGGAGAACTCGAGTATTATGCCATGGGGCAAATCGGAGAGGTCAGCGGTTACAGGTTTAGCTGTGACCGATGGGCCCGTTCGGATACTGGGTATCCAATTTTTCAAGGAGGGGGTCCACGTTAGCCCCTGGGGTAAAGTTCTTGCAGGGATGAAGAAGGAGCAAGAACGGTGGTAGGAGGTGGGCATTTCGAAACTGAATCGGGCCAAGTTAGCTAATGCGCTTCTAGTTTCGAAATGCATTGTTGCCGGGAAAATCGAGTCCCCACCCAGGAGTCTCATGAAGCAGATGGGGTATCCAGCCTTTGGCTTCATTTGGTCAGGGAAGAAGACCGAGGAGGTGGCTCGGGCGGTCCTGTACTGGCCCTTATCCGAGAGGTGTTTGGAAGTCAAGTACCTTCCGACATGGCTCAGTGCACTCCAGTTTAAGAGTGTGAAGGGCGCCCTGGTCGCTGAGCAGCCGTTTGGAGCCTTGGCCTCCTATTTCACGGGGTGGGACTCGTCCAAGAACGTGTTTTTTTTTTTTTTTGGCCCTCGTCGCGAGAGCATGGATAGGTCTGACCGTTTTTCACGAAAAAGCGCGGTAACAGTCAAAATACTAACCCGAAATTTCGTCCCATACTGTCAGCCTGCTGACTGTAAGACCATTTTCAATTTAAAACCGCGGTAAGAGTGGAAATACCAACCCGGAAGTTTCCGCCAATTCATGCAGCTACTCGCAGTACTCTAAACTGCGATAAAAGTTTGAAATGCGAACCCCGAAAATTTCCCCCACATATTTGAGTACGTTGTGCGGCTGCATCTTGTTTTAAACAGCGTGAAAATGGAAATGTTAGCGCCGGAAATCTCCCCCACATTCGACATTTTGTGTAAAACGCATTTTGTGTACGTTCCCTGACTGAAAAAGGTGAAGAATTTTTCCTGAGGGGGACTTTTCCGATGAGAGGAACTTCTCCGAATGAGGAGGAAATTTTCTGAGGGGGACTCTTCCGTCCATCGGGGCGTTCTTATATTTTGGGCACAATGCGCAGCTGCTATCGTTCCAAGGATATCCACGAAGCTTAATGTTTTAACTGTCTCCTGAATCTGAGAGCAAAATGGTATAGTTAGAGAACACGATTTCTTTCTCAGAGCTGACACTTCTCGGAATTCCATTCTAAGAATACCAATCCTCTCCCCATTTTTTGTGTTATTTTCCGATGGTAATAGTAGCATAAATTTCAGCATTCCTTACAGAAATGTGCGGAGATGTATCTTTAAATGACAGCACAGTCACAGCTCAATCAACACTTCTTTATTGACACGCAAAAGAACATTTTCGATCATTTCAATAATATGCTTACATCACCAGCTCCAAGTTTGCACCAGAATATTGATTATCAGAACCATTTCACTAATAAAAGTTTACTATATTCTTTAGAAAACTTCGCCACTAGAGTCTTTCAAAAGCGTTATATACTTAAGTTGTGGTTCTATTATACTGATTTGAGTTTCAAAACCTTGGATTCTTATTTTGTTTACTTTGTTTTTCATGCCTTAAGTAACGAGTTAATAAGTTTATGCTTATTAAAAATTGATTGTATGCAGGTAACTGTTACCCGTATAACCATACTTTAGTTTACCGCAATGACGGAAGCAAAAATAAAAGCTACATATAATTTATTGAATATACAGACTTAGATTTTCAAAATCGACGCACCCCAATCCAATCATCCGCGAACCGCGAAAACCGATGAGCAAATACCTCCTGGCTAGGAATGTAAATGACTAAAGAAGGCTTCAACGTCAATGAAAGTGTAAGTCGTATCACAGAGTATTTAAATCGAGCACCTAATGGGCTAAATAAGAGCTACCACATGTTCGCTTTAAAAGTCAAGGCAGCTAATGGGCTAGTTGTTAGAGTAACTGCTTTCCAATAATTTGGTCGGCAAACCATCTCAGGAAGGATGGGTTGCTCTGAACCGTTGAAACCACCCACGTAGTCGATGTCTTTGATTTGGCGTGTTTGTGTGCTTTCTGATCCAAGGTGATTGCGATTCGCGGATTTGGTACGGAACAATCTTGTATACCGAAGAAACGCAGTTTAATTCCTAACTGTCCAATTTTAGTGTCTGATTTCAGCCATTAGCATTAGCTTCGTCGTTTCCAATTATTCAGATACATAAAGAAACGCATATGGCGTATTGGATCCGTTTATTTTTGTGGTGTAGTAAGCACAAAGATTCGCAACGTTTTCGCACTACGCTGGGAGGATTTTTCAAGCCAATGGTAAACATCAAAATGCTGGGAATTATGTCTACATTGCCTTGAAAAAGCATCCCAGTGAAGTGCAAAAGCTTGACAAATCTTTGTGCTTACTACACTACAAAAATAAACCGATTTAATACGCTATATGCGTCTCTTGAATGTTCGCATGTTGTGTATTCATAATTACGTATTCAGATATATTTTTTCTTCAAATTTGTATAATACGTCATAAATCGAAACAATTACAGAATTTTCGTGAAATTAACATCTCAAAATATTCTACCGTCGAGATTTGAATTCGGCCAGGGAGACTGGTTTCAGGTTAGGCCAGTGGCCAGGAATGATCGACAGAATTAGTTTTTCTTTCGCCCGTCCTAGTGATTCTCACAACAGACCAATCACCAACCCATTTTACACTACCTCTGTAATCAGCCGATCTTTCTAACTTCTTCGTCTGGCTACAGCCCCGTTACTGGTAAATTAACACACGGAATATTCATATCCGAGGTATTGTTGCTTGTCGAATTAATTTGCAATTCTCCACCAAGGGAGCGTATACCAAATGCATTAAAGGAACATCATTTCCCTTACGGTACTGTAGTTTTGGATAGCTGCATTTGCGACCTAAAATATCAATTCTAAACTGATGAATTTTCCTGATATGTCTCTTTTACAAAATTTGGGTTTCGAAGGGTGGTTTCTACTTCTCGATTTGGTTAGGTGGAAGGCACTGCTGAGTTCGGGCACAAATCTAACAGCCCGGGCCAGCATTCCGAGCACGAAGTATGCTGAACCCACCCCACCCGAGCCTGAATTTTATATTGCAAGAGTATGCTGAACCCAGCCCAACCGAGCCCGAACGGTATATTGCAAGAGTATGCTGAACCCAGCCTCCCTTGAGTTGCTCACGGTGGTCGTTAAACCTCCAATCAAAAAAAAAAAAAAGAACCCAGCACACCCGAGCCCGAATTCTATATTGCAAGTATGCTGAACCCAGCCCACCCGAATGTTATATTGCAAGTACGCTGAACCCAGCCCACCCGAGCCCGAATGTTATATTGCAAGTATGCTGAACCCAGCCCACCCGAATGTTATATTGCAAGTACGCTGAACCCAGCCCACCCGAGCCCGAATGTTATATTGCAAGTATGCAGAACCCAGCCCACCCGAGCGCGAATGGTATATTGCAAGAGTATGCTGAACCCAGCCTCCATTGAGTTGCTCACGGTGGTCGTTAAACCTTCAATCAAAAAAATAAAAAAATAAAAAAGAACCCAGCCCACCCGAGTCCGAATGTTATATTTCAAGTATGCAGAACCCAGCACACCCGAGCCCGAATGTTATATTGCAAGTACGCTGAACCCAGCCCACCCGAATGTTATATTGCAAGTATGCAGAACCCAGCCCACCCGAATGTTATAGTGCAAGTATGCTGAACCCAGCCCACCCGAGCCCGAATGTTATACTGCAAGTACGCTGAACTCAGCCCACCCGAGCCCGAATGTTATATTGCAAGTACGCTGAACCCAGCCCAGCCGAGCGCGAATGTTATATTGCAAGTATGCAGAACCCAGCCCACCCGAGCCCGAATGTTATATTGCAAGTACGCTGTACCCAGCCTACCCGAGCCCGAATGTTATATTGCAAGTATGCTGAACCCAGCCCACCCGAGCCCGAATTCTATATTGCAAGTATGCTGAACCCAGCCCACCCGAATGTTTTATTGCAAGTACGCTGAACCCAGCCCACCCGAGCCCGAATGTTATATTGCAAGTATGCTGAACCCAGCCCGAATGTTATATTGCAAGTACGCTGAACCCAGCCCAGCTGAGCCAAAACCCCTGGAGAGTAAGAAAGCCTCCCAACAGGTCTGTGACGTCAGAGCTAGCGGGCCGACCCTCGACAGACTGGCTGACACGATTTGAAGCTCCTGAAAACGCCGTTGAACACGCGGTGTTTACGCCGAGAAATATTTTCGCGAGTGCGATACTGAAAAATTCGTGCACACCACAATAAATCGACCGGGTTTTTTTTTTTGCTGTATTTTTTATCTTTAAATAACGTCAAAAGATTACATCCTTAGCTTTCATTTTTTTATGTTTCCTACAATGATATCTACAAATCGGGGAATTCCAAAGCTTTGCTCTTGTGCTGCGAAAGGGTTTCATGTATCGGTCTTAAAAATAAATGTTCCAGGAAGTTTTCCCTTTAATCTTCAATTTAGCTAAAGACACACAAACATAATAGTTTTTTCACGTATAACATCAAAAGCCCAGCATTTTTATAAACAAAAAGCCCATAAAAATGTTCAAGCATTTTTTTTTCAACAACGATTTTTTTTTTATGTGCGTGTATGGCAAATTGGTAGAACTGTATGAACATCACTTCACTTAAAACTTTTAGAAATACCCTTCGCGTTCGATTTATTAAAAAAAAAACTTATCTAATTACGTAACGAACGCGCTAGCAAAATTTCCGATTTTCCCTTCGCGTTCGATTTATTAAAAAATCCTTATCTAATTACGTAACGAACGTGAAAGCAAAATTTTCGATTTCTCCCTTCGCGTTCGATTTATTAAAAAAAAAACGTATCTAATTACGTAACGAACGCGAAAGCAAAATTACCGATTTTTCCCTTTGCGTTCGATTTATTACAAACAAACTTATCTAATTACGTAACTAACGCGAAAGCAAAATTTCCGATTTGGTGAGTACGTATAATTCCTAAAATTACGGTAAGAAGTGTGGAAGTGTGCTGAAATCTTGCAACTACTTCTAGAGGTTAAAAAATAAATAAATCAAAATCACTTAGGAAAAACTTTTTGGTAAATGTTCATGGAAAGTATTAATTTGGATATCTTTGAACTTATCGCACATTTTATGCTGCAAATCTAAATGTCACCTCTTTTTTTCTTTCCAATTTTGTAAAAAAAAACATTGCACAAAATGTTCAATTTTTTCCAGAAGTATATTGTAAAGCAAACTTTTTATTCATTTTTCAACTGAAGCAGATATTGAAAATACCAATTACCACATTAACAGACTAATAATGAAACGCATATAGCGTATGAAATCAGTTAATTTTTTTTTGTGGTGTAGTCAGCACAAATATTCGCCAAGCTTTTGCACTCCACTGGGAGGCTTTTTCAAGGCAATGTTAAACACAAAAATTCAGTGGAGTGGAGTGCGAAAGCTCTTTCAGCGAATATTTGTGCTTACTACACCACAAAAAAATTAACTGATTTCATACGCTATATGTGTTTGATCCAACCCGCTTGGCCAGCGTGGTGAGTTATGGCCAAACACCTCCAAAATGACTCTACAACTTAAATCTTGGCCCTCAGTCTCCGGCAGCTGGAATGTACCTGGCCAAGGCAGCGGCCAGTGCGACATGAAGGCAGAGGGTGCTAAGAATCCCCGGAGGACCGGACTAGGCTGCCATTTGATGCTGACCTTGGCTACCTACAACGGACGCTCCCTATCTTCTGATTCAAGGCTTCTTGAATTGGAAGAGGAACTACAAAGGATCAAGTGGGACATCGTCGGGCTAAGTGAGGTAAGGAGAAAAGGAGAAGATCTCATTGAACTGAAAAGTGGACATCTCTTCTATTATCGAGGGACAGATACTGGCAGAACTAGTGGTGTTGGATTTATAATAAACAAGAAACTGAAGGATAAAGTTGTAGAAGTTGAAAGTTCCTCTGACAGAGCTGCACGACTCGTTATCCAACTATCGAGAAGATACCAGGCTCAGATTATTCAAACTTATGCACCCACCACAAGTCATCCTGAAGAAGAAATTGAAGAATTTTATGAGGAAATTCGTCATCTAAATAATAAAGGTAAGCAGCACTTGAAGATAATTATGGGAGATTTCAATGCAAAAATAGGGCACCGGCAACAGAATGAAACTTCAGTAGGTAAATTCGGTCACGGCAACAGAAACCAGCGTGGAAATACTCTTGTTGAGTTTGCAGAGGCAGAAGGATTTTTCATCTTGAATTCCTTTTTCAAGAAAAAGCCACACAGGAAATGGACATGGAGACATCCAATTGGGACGACAAGTGAAATTGATTTTATTATGTGTAACAAAAAATTCGTCATCGAAGACTGCAGTGTGCTAAACAAGTTCAACACAGGTAGTGACCATAGATTGGTGAGATGTAAGATGCACCTCAACACTAAACTGGAACGTGGCAAGCTCATAAGACAAACAAAATGTATTGACATAACCAACCTTAAAAAACACCATAATACTTTCAAGTTGGAACTGAAGAACAGATTCTCTGCTTTAGATGGCCTAACATCGGAAGAAGTGGATATTTCGGAAGTTAACAGAAAAGTAACCAAAGCTCTTATGGAAACAGCAACAAAATTAGCTGGGTCTAAGAACAAGTTGCATGTAAACAAATTATCGGGAAAAACCAAAATGTTGATGCAAAAAAGAAGAGAGATGAGGACAACTAAAGAAGATGTGACTTCCAAAGTGGAATATATAGAGCTATGCAAAACAGCACGAAAAAGTATCACTGAAGACGTAAGGAAATTCAACTGTGAGCTAGTGAGGAAAGCAATTGAAAACAACCAAAGCCTAAAGATAGCAAAGGGACATCTCAGTAAGGGAAGAAAACAGATTATGGCTCTGAGAAAAGAAGATGGTTCTATAACAAGAAATAGAGGCGAAATTTTGACAAGAGTGAAAGATTTCTACTCCAAATTATATGAAAGGGATGATACATGTACTCCAGACATCATGAAAGGTACCAGAGTTCTTCCAGTCCTCCCAGCAGAAGTTGCTCATGCAATCAAGAACATGAAGCGGGGGAAAGCTCCAGGAGAAGATGGAATTACTATAGACATCATACAAGAAGCAAGTGGAGAAATTGAAACAGTACTCGCCCAAATTTTCACTCGATGCCTTAATGAAGGGAAGATCCCTGAGGATTGGAACAATGCTACAATGATCCTGCTACATAAAAAAGGTGACATTGAGGATCTCAGGAACTACAGACCTATCAGCCTCCTATCAGTGGTTTATAAAATCTTCACTAAAGTTCTTTCACACCGCTTGAAGGTAACACTGGACATGGCTCAACCGAGAGAACAAGCTGGATTCAGGAGTGGCTACAGCACAATAGATCATATCCACGTACTGAGAGAACTAATTGAAAGAGCGAGGGAATATGAACTTCCATTGTGCATGGCTTTTATCGATTATGAAAAAGCCTTTGATTCGGTGAAACCATCAGCAGTTACCACGGCTCTGAAATCCTGCGGTATTGAAGATGCATACATTAATATTATTAATAACATCTATGAAAATGCAAGTGCAAAGATTCGGCTCTTTGAAAATACAACACACATAAAAATTGGAAAGGGAGTGAGACAAGGTGACACCATATCTCCGAAGCTCTTTAATGCCACATTGGAAAATGTCTTTCAATCACTGAACTGGGAAAACAAAGGGATAAAGATTAATGGAGATTATCTAACCCACCTTCGTTTTGCTGATGACGTAGTCATTTTTGCAACTACCCCATCAGAGCTGCAGAGTATGATCCAGGAACTTGCTGATAAGAGTAAAGAAGTGGGATTAAAAATGAACTTTCAGAAGACAAAAGTGATGTTCAATGCTTTTACAAGAAATGAAGATTTATCGATTGATGGAGAAAAACTGGAGATAACAGATACGTATGTTTATCTTGGACAGCAGATATCAAGTGAGGGTCACATTGATGAAGAAATTAATCGGCGTACAAAACTTGCCTGGAGAGCTTTTGGAAGAAACAGCATAATTTTCAAGAGCAATATGCCATTATGTCTTAAAAGAAAAGTGTTTGATCAATGCATCCTTCCAGTGCTTACGTATGGTGCAGAGACGTGGACCTTAACTAAAAGAGACATACAAAGGCTGCAGACAACTCAAAGTAGCATGGAGAGGTGCATGCTTGGTATAACCAGGAGAGATAAGAAGAGGAACTCGTGGATCCGAAAAATGACGAGAGTGGAAGACATCATGATCAGAGTTAAATCCCTGAAATGGCAATGGGCTGGACATACTGCCAGAAGGACAGACCATAGATGGACAGCCGAAATTTTAGATTGGATTCCAAGGGACAGGAAAAGACCCAGAAAAAGACCACATGGGAGATGGGTGGATGAAATTCGTAAATATGCGGGAGTGACATGGCGGAGACTGGCACAAGACAGACCGTTGTGGAGGAAACTTGGGGAGACCTTCGTCCAGCAGTGGATTGATAATGGTTGACAATGATGATGATGATGATGTGTTTGATTATTATTCAACTCTTGTGTATTTAAAAATAAAGTTACATTAACAGACTCTCACAAAAAAAAACGTAAAACAGAAGCATCAACAAACAAGCTTCTTGCTGAAAGAAACGAAAACTTCTAAAGAATGCTCACATATCGGTGAAAAAATGCTTTTGAAATCTCCCTATTACACTTTATTTACAATCAAGCTAATACCTAAGATAGCAGCAAAGCAAAGTGACACTAAAAGTGAAACCTACACACGACAAGGTGAAAATTATCCAAGTTATGTTCTATAAAAGCATTTTCCCTTAAAAAATATTCAGGTTCTAATTCTCACACTTAAATATAAGAAACATAATGCAAATAAATCCTGTACACAGATATATGGTTTTCAAATATTTATTTCATAACACAATATCAAGATAAGTGCAAACCTGAGCAATGTTAAATGACTTTTGAAGAAGTTACACAAAAATTCTAATTTTTTTACACTGATATTCTACCCCCCCCCCCATGTAGCTATAACTATTCAATGCAAATTTTTGACATCCTGTTTAGAAACAGCATTTATTTTACAAAAAAAGGTCTTGAAATAAATTTTACATCAGTACAGTATATTGGCACAATCAGATATCAAGGTAACGAACGTTTCATACTTCATCAGCATGAAAGAAACTGGTATCAGATATCAAGGTTTTTATTAAGTTTTTATAGTACTAAAGACAAGACCAGTGGATAAGCCCTTTGCAAACTAATGAAGAAAATTCAAAATCAACCACGCGATCACAGTGTTCCATAAACACATTTTCCTCGGTGCATACTTATTTTCAGTGGTGCATACTTATCTGACAAATTTACAAATAAACAATAAGAAATACAAAAAAATGCAATTCACATAGAACAAATAAATGGATAAATGTAGGTTGTAAGTTTGCATGCAAAGAGTTTACATCAAGAAATAACTGAAACACAATATAAACTCCACAGTGATTTGATCTTTCACATGAAAATTTATACTTCTACATTCTGTGTATCACTTCATGGAAACTTAAACCTATATTTTTTTCTACTAGAATACTTTGTAATGTTAAAAAGATACATTAAAAATAAATTCCCAAACAAATAAGCAATCTGCAAAACTTGAGTACTGTACTTCCAAAAAATGACTAACAATTAATTACTTTGAATTTATGAAATACATTGTTCTAACAAGTTATTTAACCAAATGTTTGCTTCATAAACACACATTAGCAGATATCTCAGTTTTGATTTCTTTTACCCTGGTCAGAAATGTAGTTTTTTTTTTTTTTTTTTTTTTTTTTTTTTTAACACTGTGCTTTGCGAGAATTACACTTAAGGTTTAACATAAATCTCAGATCAAGCTTTATATTAATTCCATCCCTCAAGAGAGTTATGTGGTTTTTAAAAACAAATAACACATTTTGCATGTCCTAAAATGGTATTTACAACATATAACACTATAAAACACATTCTGCATGAACATGATGAAAAAACTGCTATGGTACTATAACAGCTGGGAACAGTTAATGGTATCCGACCAATGTAAACGCTGTGTTTATTACAAACATGTTAAAACTAGTGTGTTTGATATTGTATTAAGGCCTAACTGATGTTGTAATTACGACCTTCCCGATTTTGAACATCGCCACTATGGGTTATTTTCTCAGAATGGTTGAAAGCAATAATATTAAGAAAGTAGACAGAACAGAATCAGTTTATAGTTTTACGTGGATTCCCAACCCAAGAACAACAAATATTTAAAGCAACAAAACAGCAAAAAATGAAGAAACAGAACAGAAGTGAAATTAAGTGACGCTGCAAGTAACTTTTACAAATCTCACACAAGTATTCACATAATATTTTTACATGGATTCCCCCAAACCCCGAAACAACAAATAATTAAAGCAATAAAACAGCAAATATTTAATGAAGATTTTGTGCCCTGGTCAGAAACACAGCATTAATTAATTTTCCATAAATTTCATATCAATACAGTGATATCAATATCACAACCAAATATCAGATTTTTTGTTTTTCTACCGTGGCTCAAACGCATGATACACATGTTACAAAGAGATGCAAAGTAATGATCATATTAATTTCACCTATTACTTTGGAAAATGTAATAAGCAAGTAACTAAAATGGTATTAAATTTACTCGTGGAAATCTAATTGTTATGTGTGAAGAACATTTGATAAATAGCTACATCGACTGTGTTCACAATCCTTGCTCTTTTGATGGCGTTTTTTGACTCCTAAAAAACCTGTTGTAAGTTGTTTATTCCTTGCGTGATGCAACCTTTTAAATCCTCTAAAGCTCCGTTGTGGAGAAAGATTTCCAAGGTTTTGCGAATGGCAGTAGATTTGGGTGTGGAGAGTGAAGCTGATTTCTTGATATCATTCCGCAAATCTACGATCAATTTCAATGTGGAGCTTGAGCGCAGTAGTTACTTTATCTTGACGTCTTAGTGAGAAAATCGCATGACAATTGCCTTTGTATGGAATTCTATTATAAACCAATCTCCATTCCCAACTTGATGCTCCGCAGTTCATCCTGCCCTGATGATTACAACACGGCCTTCTTCCGTTCTTGAATTAGAAGCGCTTTGGCAGTCTCTTCCGGTGTTCGTTCTAGAGAATTGGAACTAAAAAGCATAGTCGAATTGGCCACTGAGGCAGGATATACGTCGAACCAGATGCATGACTTTATTGAAAAAGCCAGAACCAGCCAAGTAAATATTTTTATGCTGCAACTTCGCTACCTGGGCTCTATTCCCTACATACCAAAAGTTTCCTATCAACTCAAAAACACACTCAGGAGGATGAGCTTTGGTGTCGGCATAAGGCCTCTGGCATCTTTATATATGATGCTTAAGAGAGATATTGATAAGCCTCCTCTTCTCAATGAGGCAGGTGTTTATGCAATCCCACTACAATATCCGGACGGCTCTAGGTGATACTACATCGGAATGACTTGACATTCATTTGGAATTAAAATCAACGAACATAAAAGGGATACAAAACACTATAAAATAACCACTGCCCTAGCAAGTGAAGTCAAGTTAAAGTAAGAAGACAAGTTTGACCCTAGGCCTGCTGTTTTAAAGTGGTATGATGAAAAGACCTGAAAAACCCAGATCGTAAACCATACGAAAAATAATTTAAGATTTTGAATAGTTTTCTTGAATTTTGTGAATAAAATTAAATAAAAAATGTTTTTTAAATATTTACATTCAAATTAAATTGTTAGAATTAATCTGTCAGGTCATGAAAAAGTGAGTTATATCTAAATATTTGTAATCTTTTCAGCTTTACAATGTGACAGTTACAGAAGTGAAATCAAAATTTGTCAAGATTGACTCATGGAGGGGGACATGTTAAAGTTTCTTTTGTATGATGTTAATAAACTTTCGCTAGTAGATAATGCAATTTACTAGTAAAAAATAAGGCCACTAACAAATGTTGGTACTGCTAAAAAAAACAGTTGGTAAAGAAATCTCTTTTGCAGCTAGGTCTGCATGGGGAGTGGGAACACACACACACACACACACACACACATTAAACCATTTTTAGAATACAAAGGTATCTCTAGAAAATTGCTCCCTACATATAATGTTATCATTACGATAACAAAATTATAAGGCAGAATATGACAAACACAATAAGTTTTCTTGCTTTGCTAACTCATATTTATACATATCGTTAGGTTCATGATTTCATTTGATTTTAAAACACCTTAAACCACACCGTGCAAAAGCATAATGTTCACAAACTGCACACAAATTTCTTTATATACAGATACATAGAAATATTAATAAAAATCCCATAGTACCAATTTCATAAAGCTCCTATGGGGGGTCTCAAGTGGAAATAGTGTATATCAGTATGCAATTTGTTCAAAGAAGTTCTATATGAAAAGGAACTATACATTTGCATGGCATGAATATCTGATACATTTGAATAAATGTAGGTGCACATATTCTTTGTAATGAAGCATTACACACAGTATTATATTCAGCATGTGATACCAGGTAAAAACTTTGCATATTAGGTACACAGCAAGTGGAATTGCGAAAGTTTTTGGCACTCATGTGCAATATACCTAAACAATTTTTCCCCAGATAAACTGAATTAAGAATTAAAGCACATTAAAAATGCATGCATACTTTTACTTTATGCCATACATTTGTGTGATGCAATTGAACAATATTATCCAAAACAAACCTCGAGTGACTAGTCGCAGTTAACATGCATGATAAAGGCAGCTTTTCTATATGCATTTCTAGAAGTGCATAAGCTATTTCTTTTAGAAATAGAAACATTTTTGTGATACAAATCCCTTTTTTAAACACATGACCTACATTTCCAGTTTTGCCTTTTTACCTTAACTACTTACATCTGCATTCTGAAACACAATGCAGG
This sequence comes from Macrothele yani, assembly GCA_039090855.1. Classification (NCBI taxonomy): domain Eukaryota; kingdom Metazoa; phylum Arthropoda; class Arachnida; order Araneae; family Macrothelidae; genus Macrothele; species Macrothele yani. Next base: position 71,293,327 of record CM077032.1, on the reverse strand, counting down.
GTTAGAAATAAATCTTCTACTGGCCCAGCGGACCACTAGAATTTGCAAACCAGTGGTCCACAAAAATGCCCATTGGTCCGTAAAAGAATTAATAAAAAACATTTAAAATATATGTAGAAAATAATGTATCATTTTAATGGAATTATATCTAATGTTTGTTTTTAAACCTATCATTAGTTTGCAGCCTAAGAAGAAAACCCTACAGCAAGGTAAAAGAAACAGAAATTCATTTTTTAACTTGTGGCAAATTAGAAAAAAAACTAAAAAAAAAACTTACTGGCCATCTGGGCCAGTAAATTCAATAGTTCAGTGGCCTGACTGAAGTTTTACTGGCCAGTGGACCACTGGGTAATTCGAACGCTGCAATGCATGAGCTGGTTAATACATCGTAGAAAATTTTATGTTGCATTGATATCATTCGAAAAACATAAGAGGAAAAAGCAAATTAGCTGAAAGCATTTTTTAAGAAAAGTATATGAACCATATATATTTAGGCAAAAAAACCTATTACACTAGTGTCCCTAAATAAAGTTCTGATGGCACTCGCAGGGGCAAAAAGAAAATTCGACACCATAGACACATTGCGAACATTATAAATGCTTCTTACAGAAGCACTATCATACTGAAGTACTTTTGTTCCATAAATTTACCAGCATACCAGTACTTCTATATACCTTTGCGTTGGTTACACTAGAAGGAAAGAATACAAGTATTCATGTGGAGAAACTGGTTCTTGTGCTAGTAGCCAAAAAAATTTCAAAATATGAATGTTAGAACTGTTCTATAGCAATGGGCACAATAAATGATTCCCATTTATGAATTCTTGCATCACATACTCTTAATATGCTGAAAGTTTGTGGACCGATTAAAGAGCGTAAACATTATTAGCATTCTCTTTTTCTGTAAAATGTTTGCATAGGAATTTATTCCATTCACTTACTAAAATGTTTGGTCATTATCACACGATGCATAAGAAAGCCCTTGTACAATTACTTTACAGTTATGTGTATTCAGTGCTAGAGATACCACATAAGATACCTAGAAACAAGTTATGACATAAGAGTCTGAAGTTTTCTTGTTTTACCACCAGCTAACGATTGATTATTTGTACTCGTGCTTTTGGGTTTTTTTTTTTGCTTCTTTAATTTCTGGGAAGTTAATGAATCATTAATTTTTCTGCAGTAGTTTTTCAGGAATATATTTGTTGCTGGTTGGTTGGTTGGTTGGTTAGTGGATTTTAGTGGCGCAAGGGCCAGGTTTGGCCAAAGAGCGCCAGACAAAGAACTAACAGCCACAGAAATTTAAAAGCGTGGAAAATGAGTAAGAGCAGACAGGCTTGTTAAAAGTTGAAAAAGAGTATGATGAAAGCTGGGAAGACAAGGCAGTTAATCAGATTTATAACGAAATTCACTAATTGAGGGACACGAAAAGTCACTTCCTCCCCCCACACTCCTCTGCAATGCTGGCAGAGGGCGGGGACGAACTGTCACTCTCCTCCCCTCCATGTTCCTCTGCAATGCTGGTTGAGGCTGGGGACGAACTGTCACTCTCCTCCCCCCCCCCCATGTTCCTCTATAATGTTGGTTGAGGGTGGGGACCTCGCTGAGGCCGAGACAGTTTGATGGACACTGCACACCTTTGCGGATTGAGGGCCGGGTCTTCCGCACGTGCAGGCTGTCTGCTGGGAACCGGAAGAGGCGGGCGTCTGCAAAAGAGAAGGCGCAGACTCAGCTGGTCGAATAAGCTGGAGCTCGGTGAAATCCACCTGTGTCGCCTGTTCAACGGTAGATCTCTTGGCAAGTGCGGCGAGAGCCACAGGGCGCGGAACAAAGGGCTGCACGGGTGATGGCAGAGACTTAACTACTGCGGCAAAAGTACGCTGTCGGGTGGTGGGTATACCCAACTTGGCCTTGGCAGCAGGGTACGAGAGGCCTTCCAGGGTCTTGAGGCGCTGGATCGCCATCTCTTCCTTCCATTTCATACAGTTGCGGGAGTAAGCTGCATGGGCCTCACCGCAGTCAACACAGCAGGCCGCAGAGGTGCAACCATCCCCGTCATGTTCACTGGAGCCACAATTTGCGCAACGAGCGGAACTCTTACAGAAACGTTGGGAATGCCCGTACCTCTGGCACCTGAAACAGCGCAGAGGACTGGGAATGTACGGGCGAACACCACAGACCAAGTAGCCAGCCTTGATTTCGGTCGGAACTTTCGGGGAGTTAAAAGTCAAGATGACATTTTTAGACTTAATCAAGGAACCATCGCGCCGGAACATCATACGACGAGCAGCAACAACACCTTGATCTGCAAGTTCAGTCACCAATTCGTCTTCACTGCATGGCAAGAGATCAAACTCCGAAATAACACCCCGAGAGGTGTTAAGAAACGGGTGAGGTGTCACTTTAACAGGAATGCCTTGAAGACTAGAAAGGTGCAGAAAAGTGTTACTCTGAGAAACACTGCAAGTTTGGACAAGCAGGTCCCCAGAGCGAAGCTTCCTCACAGACTTCAAGGGGCCAACCGCAGCGTCCAAAGCTTTAGAAATGAAAAAGGGAGATCTGGTGGACAGTCTCTCATTCGGATCGATGGATTCTACAAGTAAGTGTGTAGCATGCGTAGTCACAGCAATCGAGGGAGACGACGCTTCGGAGCGACTGGTACAGCTGCCGAAGAAGAGGTTGTACATTCTTGGTCCAGGTCATGGTCTAAAGAACGTTTAAGGTTTCGAGACTTGGTAGGTTGAGAAGATGAAGGAGTGTCGTTGGCAACTATCATTGTCTCAGGTGACTTAAATTTGGAGCGTTTGTTTTTGGGTTTACCCATGGAAAAAGAAGGAAGATTCGTCTGCAGACTACTCCACCCACCACCGAGCCCTACAAGGGAGAACTGGAGGTCCGCAAGCCAAGAAAATGACGCTAGACACAGTTCTGGAGCTTATACGTTGCAGATATAGTCCGTTGGCTGTGATCACACGCACTCGGCGGACACTTCGGCCTCCTGGTACCGTCATGCCAACGCCTTTGGCATGATCCCACAGCCCCGGGCTCACCCTGCCGTGCCATACGACAAAAAAGCCGCTAAAGCCCTGTACACAACTTGGTACATGACTTCTGACTAGAGGTGGGTTAGTCTCTAGCCTCCCGTTTACAGCGAAGCCGGGGTCGAAGAGGAGTGTTGGTACACAGGAGGCACTGAACCGGTCTCCTGCGACCTCAGCCGCCAGACATCCCATTTCCGCCTCACGGGTCTCCGCACGCGGCAAACATGCAGGTAGGTCCAGCACCCAAACCAGCTAAAAGGAAAAAAAAAGAAATCTAAAGAAGACAAATCCTGGCAGGGAACCTAAACGGAATCTCAGCAACCTACGAACTGAGCGGTTAATATAAATCAGTTAGTGGTGGAGGGCAACAAAACCACAAGACCGGGGTGTTAGTACATAACGTGGTAGCGATTAGGTAGAGAATACCACACAGGCAACTAGCCAGTGGAGAAAATAAATAAAAACGAAAAAGCGAGACACAAGACCAGCTCGGGATCGTGGGGCCGCGACTCCCCAACAGCTGGATGAACAGCCGTCCCTGCAAACACCAACAGCACCAAAATAAGAAAAAAACAAGCTGTGGCATGACATCAGATGTTGACCAGTCACAAGGTCAGCTCGGGCCGTGGGGGCGCTGCTCCCCAAATAACTGGAAAACCAGTTATCCCCGTGCGGGGATATATTTGTTGCAGCTGAAACAATTAGTGTCATGACATATTCAGCTGCATGCCCATTTTCACATAAATCTTCAGGTAAAAAGATTTCAGCAGCTCTTAAAGTGTTTAAAACCACCTGGCATGAGAATGCATACTGGTTGGAAACTCTTAAAAATTCATTTTCCAACTCTGCTGAAAGAAGCTGAGTCAGAGCAACATAGCTATGAACAAGAATTAAAACAACAATTTCTTTAGGATATTTTAATCCGCCACGATCTAGACTTTTAATTAAGTCATACATTTCGTTATATTCTAGAGATTTATCCAAGAGGAGATTTGTCTTGCAATATGTGCAGAATTTCAAATTTTTCAGAGCACCATGTGCACAATAACCAGCAACATATGTTAGTGGAATTAAGAAATCACCCAACTTGGATAAATCTGGTTTCACTACAACTTTTTCTACAAGAGACTGTGCCTCAGATGAATGAAAAATATCAAGGTCATGTATGTCTAATGCGCTCATAGAAATTTTCCCATGACGGTCAGAGTTCAAAGTAAGAGGCAAAAAAGAACAAATGCGCAGCTTCATTTCAGTTTCATAAAGTTGTGTGACAGAAATATTATACTGTGCCCCTGCCAATTTCCGATAATGACCGAAACGATCCTCAAGAGAATCTGTCTGAAGTTTCCCTGTCAAGACATAAGACAAATTTAACTCTTCTACACAAAATTTAGAAATTTCTAATACAGCATAAGTAGTTTGTTTTAAGGCCAGTAAGGTTTCTTTGCTGAAGATCCCCGTAGTGCACCCAATGGATTCCCAATATTCGATCCAATCTAAAAATCTGCTCAAGAAGACCACCTTTTTATCATCTGGTGAAGATGTTAGAGGTTCTTGATATTCATTTCTTTTGTGTTGACCTTTAAAAAGTGTGCGAACATTAAGGATGTCAAACCATCTGCACATTATTCGAATGTATTCAGCTGTATCTTTTGAGTGCAGTATGCTGTATTTTTCACCTGCTATGGTGAGACCTTCTGCAACTTGAATGTTTATTAGTTGCAAAGCTAATTTTACATTTTGACGTTCCAAATTTGTTGGACTCAAAGCTTTTTCTGATAAAGAAGGAGCATATTTCACAATATTTCCAGATTCCAACTCATGCAATTTTTTTAGGGCTCGTAATGAAGCAACTCGGAGAATGGGTTTCCCATTTAAACCTAATAACTTCTCATTGAAATCTGGGAAATACATGCACTTTCCATCTCCAGTTTTTTGGTTGAGCCAATTGTTTCTTACACACTTTATAATATGAATGGGATCAATAACGAAAAACAAAGGTCTTGTAGGATCAACTGATGCTGGTATACAATACTCAGTTTTGCTGGTTTACAAAAAAATGAAACAGCTTTTCTGTTAATTGCATTGTTGTCACTCACAATGCAAATAACAGAAAAGCCAATTATTTCTAGCCCTTTTATTATTTTAACAATGTACTCATACAGCAAATTAGCTGAAAGAGTTTTAACTGGGAGAATATGTGCCACATCTTTATAAGAGGATCTAATACTTTGCACCATAAATACATATGCACTAGTGGCAGCCTTCTCACAGTTATAGGCCATACCTAACATATTTCAACCTTTATATTCCAAAAATGGTTTAATGTGGATTTCATCAATCATCAACACAACATGTTTGTCAAAATCTGACAAATATGAGAACTTTTCTTTCATGTACACCATTAAATTTTGGTCACATTGTTCAAACTTGGGATTGACATTATACATTGTACAAAGTTTAACTAATGTGTTGGGATGTGACAATATTACATAACCGCTGTTACGCAAAAATCTGTATGCATGAGCTGATATGGAATACACCAAACAACATAAAATTAAAAAATTCCCTGAGTACCGATAATTATTTTTATGACACTTAATTAGGGAGATTTGCTCAGAAATAAATTGTACAATATCTTTTTGTTCTTCTGGTACATTTCCTTGGAGCACATTCAGCATTTCAATTATTACAGAAACCACATTTAAAATTGAATTTTCATTACCTTGCATTTCTTCTAAACCCTCAAGTTCCTTAAAAACCGAATACAGATCATAAACATTTTCAATTTTTGTAGGAAATTGATATTTTCCTAACTTGTAAATTTCATGACTTTTATGATGTGCGGATACATTTAAATTTTCATCAACAACTACAGCAGATGATATAGTTGGGGAAGGCAAAGCTTTTACTTTGATAAATATCACTTGATTACCTTTATTTAATGTATCCCAATTCTTGGGAACAGAATTTTTCGTGCATTCAAGAAGTTTGGCTAGTGAGTTGAAACAGTTCGCTTCTTCATAAATTTGCTGCTCGTTTACACTTTGGGCAATAGCAGCCTCAATCTGGGAAAACTCAATTCTTTTTCTTTTGCATCTGGTTCTTCACGACGAGATGTTGATGCAGACAAATACTCGGGACATCCAAGGAATCTCTCAGGAATGGAATTTGGTCGAAGCCTTGGTCGTGAAATTTGCACTACAAGTTTTTTTCCAGTTCTATCATCGTAGTATTCTGAAGTACGTTGAATGTCATTTTCATTAAAGTGATGTTCACAAACCTAAAAAGCAGATAATTCAGTTAGACCTTAATGTGGTTTAGGTAGTCTGACAGTTTAAATGAATTTGTACATTCACAACAGAATAAAAGTTATTGAATCACTCTGATTTGATAAATCATTTTAAATCAGTGTTTTTCCTTTATTAAAGTAGAAAGTAAATAGCAATACTTTATTATGGCTTCTCTCTCTTTTTAAAGATACTATGCAAAATTTTTGCTAAACTCCTCTTTACAGAGATTTCTATCCAGTCTTAACCCTTAACCAGAGTTAAGCAGACACACTCAAATAATCATTTGTTGCTGAAGCCGAACCCTTAACTTTCACTGCACACGCATCTCAGAAATTTCCAATTACTTTAATCTTAACTTGCTGCCAGGGTTTTTGCTGTTTCAACACTGTTACTTTGTCAAAAGGTGGCATTCATTAAAGTGACAAGGTGTCTGTCAGACGACAAAACTCCACTACTGTAACCTTCTTCAGACACGTTCGAAATGGACATTAATCCGGAATATTCAGAATTCAATTTTGATATATTTTAAAATACATATTAATAATTTTTTATGTAATACACCAAAGTTTTATTTTTTGTTTCTAATTATTACAATTTTTATTGTTTTCCATTTATGTGCAATGCAGAATAAAGGTGACTGGTGGGGAAATCAATTAATTTAGCTGTACAAATTAATGAAGGTAGTCTGTTTTTCTCTATTAACATATTCAATCAAATAAAAGCTAATACACTTTAATAATCACTTTCATTTTTTTTTCTTATATATGTCAAATTTAAAATTTTTACACTGATCACCATTTGTTGGAGGTGTAAAGTCAGATCATGACCAAGTTCCAATGTGTTCAGAGCAGTTGACGAGGGGTTTGTTTTTATTATTATTATTGAAGGTTTTACAACCATCATGAGCAACTCAATGGGCTATAAGCAGTCGCTCATCCCTAATTTAGGGCCATTGGTTCCAGAGAAAGGAGAGAGCCAGCACCGTAAGACAAACAAAACATCCATGCCTCACTGGGATTCGAGCCCGGACCCAACTTGGACAAAATATCATAAGCGATCGCATAGACCACTATACCACATGTGTGGGATTGACGAGGTTTCACATTATTTATGTTATGCAGAATGACATGCTAGAACAACTGAATTTACCTTGACAATAATGCTTTAGGATTAAAATTTTTGCAGCATGTCTATCAATGGGAAAACTACCTTGGCCGAATATTGATATCTAACAACTAAACACATGAACAAAGATAGAAGCTAATACACTTAACTATTGAAGCATCGGAAATTAATGGTTGTATTTATCTTTATTCAATTTTGACACTACATTTTTTTTTTTTCATAAATAATGTTTTTCTTACAAAACCCTTTCTCACAACATAAGAGGTCTTCTTAATCATAGTAGTACTAGTTTCGGTTGGTGGAATTGTAAAAATATTTTATACACACCAACATTTTTGAAAAACCACAAGCAACCCACTTCTAATTTGCTAACTAATGGCTCCAACTGCAGAACAAGTATCACTCATATCTCACTCATGCATTTAACACAAAATAATCATAATAAATTTTGAGTGTTGTTAGTTGCCTATCCTGGCTGTATAAAATTACGTATCATCATGATGTATATCTCAGTGCCGCCGGTAGGACTACTGACAGCAACATAAAGTACTGTGAAGCTCTCAAGGTAAGCACACTATATGTGCAAATCTATTTATTTTAGCATAACATAACAAGCTGAAGGATCAGAGAAATCATTTTTATAAATGATAATGCCAAACATTAGAACTTGTTTGATTCAAAAGTTAAAAGTCAGTTTTAAAATTCCTAATAAGATTGAAAACGGTAGTAACTGTATCTGTTTCCTTCCCCTTTTATTTTATTTATTAATTTCTGTGCGTGTGTTTGATTTAAAATTACGGTACTGCAGTTAGTTAGGTTTGTGGTAGACATTTATGTTCAAAACCTCTTCAAACAACATGTCTACATGTGATAGATTCATCAGTTTACAATTTTTTTAAATTTAAGTAAAGTAACTAGGAATTAAAGTGCTGCTTTGTAAAATAATTCATAGTTCTCTAATACGAACGTCGTTCCCTTCCACTACTTACTTTAAATTAACTTAAATAAAAAATTACAATAAATAAAAATGTACATTGATTAACTTGTAAACCCATGAATATATGTACATATATACATTTTAACTAATCAGTCAGTCAACTTCAGGGATCATACTGAAGTTTAACAATGTAAGTGAATTGTTTCGGATACATTCTAATAAACTTTTCATTGGGCTAGGCTTTCGATTATCAGCGTATCAAATAATTCTGTACATTCCGTGCAAACTGTTGTTTTAATTAGAACACTAATACACAGCAATTTCGTAAAAAAATGACGTTTTATAGAATTGAAATCTTGATTATTAAATGACATAGTTATTTATTGCCAGTATCTTTGCCTGGTTAATCTAAGTACTTGATAATATCCGTACATTTCCTGCGGTTTTATTTTAATTGGAACGCTAATAACTATGAATTCTATAGAAATGAAATGTTAATTACCAATATTATTTAAACGACAACAAATGACGAGTTAATAATCGGAAGGTTAGCCTATAAATTTTACTCCGTTAATAACAAGTAAAATTCACTAAATTATATTTGTATTTACAACGAAAGCATTGAACATGCTATCATGAGAACAATTAGGCTTAACTTACCTTTGAATTCACAGTGGGTGAAAAATCCTTTCTTGGTATTGAAGCTATCCATCTTGTTCTAAGGCTTTCATCTTCAGGAAAGTTGAATACGGATGCCTTTCGGCCACCTTTGTAATTTGATCTACATTAAGGCACACAGCATTTTCCAGGCATGTTGAATAAAAGCACTACACACACACACACACACACACGTACAGGACAACCGAAAGCTCAACACCAACCATGAACGGGAAGCAACGTAAGAGATATTCGAAGCCTGGCACTCGCTTTACGTTCGCCCTCTGACCCTTGAGCTTGCAGCAGAGAGGGATTGCGATGGCCCTCTGGCTCTGACGTCACACCTCTTCGCAGTTATCGCGCTGGGGCTTTCTCTGAAGGGGGTTTTGGCCGAGCTCGAATGTTATATTGCAAGTATGCAGAACCCAGCCCACCCGAGCCCGAATGTTATATTGCAAGTATGCTGAACCCAGCCCACCCGAGCCCGAATGTTATATTGCAAGTATGCTGAACCCAGCCCACCCGAGCCCGAATGTTATATTGCAAGTACGCTGAACCCAGCCCACCCGAGCCCGAATGTTATATTGCAAGTACGCTGAACCCAGCCCACCCGAGCCCGAATGTTATATTGCAAGTACGCTGAACCCAGCCCACCCGAGCCCGAATGTTATATTGCAAGTATGCAGAATCCAGCCCACCCGAGCCCGAATGTTATATTGCAAGTATGCTGAACCCAGCCCACCCGAGACTCGAATGTTATATTGCAAGTACGCTGTACCCAGCCCACCTGAGCCCGAATGTTATATTGCAAGTACGCTGAACCCAGCCCACCTGAGCCCGAATTCTATATAGCAAGTATGCTGAACCCAGCCTACCCGAATGTTATATTGCAAGTACGTTGAACCCAGCCCACCCGAGCCCGAATGTTATATTGCAAGTACGCTGAACCCAGCCCACCCGAGCCCGAATGTTATATTGCAAGTACGCTGAACCCAGCCCACCCGAGCCCGAATGTTATATTGCAAGTATGCTGAACCCAGCCCACCCGAGCGTTATATTGCAAGTATGCTGAACCCAGCCCACCCGAGCGTTATATTGCAAGTATGCTGAACCCAGCCCACCCGAGCCCGAATGTTATATTGCAAGTATGCTGAACTCAGCACACCCGAGCCCGAATGTTATATTGCAAGTATGCTGAACCCAGCCCACCCGAGCCCGAATGTTATATCGCAAGTATGCTGAAATCAGCCCACCCGAGCCTGAATGTTATATTGCAAGAAAGAACACGGGCCCGAAACTACGACTAACATGTAAAGGCCTTAGAAAAAAAAATTCCTCCTCGTCCAGAAATCTACTCTCTCCTCCCCCTGAGATTGACAGATGTTGTTCTTATTTGGAGTGTTAGCTGCGGATGCCGTGGTAGTCAACGTTCGTGTTTGCCATGGAAATGTATCAGAATCGATACCAACCGGTACGAATGCAATGTATTATATTATAAATAAAATTTAAGGAATTCTGTGATACATGAGCACACGAAATCCTACGTTACCTCGACCTTTTGATCCTTCTTACAATTAGGGGCCCTCGGACGGAAGGTGAAAAATGGTATACTGAAGTAGGTGCTATGAACGTTCTTTGTGGGAAATAATGCAAACAACTATGTTAGAAAGAGCATTTATGCAGTTCTATAACAAATGCTTTCGCGAAAGACTGGTCAATGCTGCGTTAATAAGACCTTTGATCTTTCTCTCATTTAGAGGCCGTTAGACGGGAAGTGACGAATGATGTACTTAAGTATAAGCTACGAACATCGTTTTGGTAAAAACTGTGACGCATTATTTTATAAATACTGTTTATGGAGTTCTGTAACATATGAATACGGGAATGGATGTTTGGCGTTCGGCGGAAGTTGACGGATGGCATGTTTAAATAGCTGCTACGAATGTTTCTTTCGTCAGGATGATGAAATGCACTAAATTAAGACTAATACTTATGGAGTTGCATAACACGTGCAAACCATAAATACGGTGAAATTATCATTTTTCGGAACTTTTATAGTCTTCTTCCAACTAAAGGCCGTAGAGTTGAAAGTGGCAAGTGCTTTACCTAAGTTGGTGCTACGAACGTCGTTTCAACAAGATAATTGCATGCATTAAATTAAGAATAATACCAATGGAGTTATATAACATGGGGATATGCGAAATGATGTAAAATTCTCATTATTAGGAACGTTTAGAGTCTTCCAATTAAGGGCCGTTGGGTGGAAAGTGATGAATGTTTCACCGAAGTTGGTGCTATGAACGTCGTTTCAACAAGATCATCATCATCATCATTGTCAACCATTTTCAATCCACTGCTGGATGAAGGTCTCCCCAAGTTTCTTCCACAACGGTCTGTCTGGTGCCAGTCTCCTCCATGTCACTCCCGCATACTTTCGAATTTCATCCACCCATCTCCCATGTGGTCTTCTTCTGGGTCTTTTCCTGTCCCTTGGAATCCAATCTAAAATTTCGCCTGTCCATCGATGGTCCGTCCTTCTTGCAGTATGTCCAGTCCATTACCATTTCAGGGATTTAACTCTGATCATGATGTCTTCCACTCTTGTCATTTTTCGGATCCACGTGTTCCTCTTCTTATCTCTCTTCGTTACACCAAACATGATCCTCTCCATGCTACTTTGAGTTGTCTGCAGCCTTCGTATGTCTCTTTTAGTTAAAGTCCACGTCTCTGCACCATACGTAAGCACTGGAAGGATGCATTGATCAAAGACTTTTCTTTTAAGACATAATGGCATATTGCTCTTGAAAATTATGCTGTTTCTTCCAAAAGTTCTCCAGGCAAGTTTTGTTTGCCGATAAATTTCTTCATCAATGTGACCCTCACTTGATATCTGCTGTCCAAGATAAAGGTACGTGTCTATTATCTCCAGCTTTTCTCCATCAATCGATAAATCTTTATTTCTTGTAAAAGCATTGAACATCACTTTTGTCTTCTGAAAGTTCATTTTTAACCCCACTTCTTTACTCTTGTCAGCAAGTTCCTGGATCATACTCTGCAGCTCTGATGGGGCAGTTGCAAAAATGACTACGTCATCAGCAAAACGAAGGTGTGTTAGATAATCTCCATTAATCTTTATCCCCTTGTTTTCAAAGTTCAGCGACTGAAAAACACCCTCCAATGTGACATTAAAGAGCTTCGGAGATATGGTGTCACCTTGTCTCACTCCCTTTTCCAATTTTTATGTGTGTTGTATTTTCAAACAGCCGAATCTTTGCACTTGCATTTTCATAGATGTTATTAATAATATTAATGTATGCATCTTCAATACCGCAGGATTTCAGAGCCATTGTAACTGCTGATGGTTTCACCAAATCAAAGGCTTTTTCATAATCGAAAAAAGCCATGCACAATGGAAGTTCATATTCAATACGTGGATTTGATCTATTGTGCTGTAGCCACTCCTGAATCCAGCTTGTTCTCTCGGTTGAGCCATGTCTAGTGTTACCTTCAAGCGGTGTGAAAGAACTTTAGTGAAGATTTTATAAACCACCGATAGGAGGCTGATAGGTCTGTAGTTCCTGAGATCCTTAATGTCACGTTTTTTACGTAACAGGATCATTGTCGCGTTGTTCCAGTCCTCAGGAATCTTCCCTTCATTAAGGCATCGAGTGAAAATTTGGGTGAGGACTGTTTCGATGTCTACAGTAATTCCATCTTCTCCTGGAGCTTTTCCCCGCTTCATGTTCTAGATTGCTGTTACCATGCATTAAATTAGAAATAATGCTTATAGAGTTATGTAGAATGGGCATATGCGAAATCTTGTGAAATTCTCGCTATTAGGAACTTTTATAGACTTCTTCCAATTAAGGGTCGTCGGGTGGAAATTGACGAATGCTTCACCTAAGTTGGTGCCATCAACGTCGTTTCAACAAGATAATGCCATGCATTAAATTAGAAATAATACTTTGGAGTTATATAACATGGGCTTATGCGAAATGCTGGAAAATTCTCATTATTATTTAGAGTCTTCTTCCGATGAAGGGCCGTTGCGCGGAAAGTGACGAATGGTACACCTAAGTAGCTGCTACGAATGCCATTCCTGGCAAGATAATGCCGTGCAGTAAATTAGGAATAATACCTACGGAGTTCTATAACACGGCAAACGCGAAGTACTGTGCAATTCTCGTTTTTAAGAGCTCTTACAACGTTCTTCCGATGAAAGACCGTTTGGGTGGAAAGGGACGAATGCTTTACCAAAGTTGGAGCTATGAACGCCGTTTTGGCAATTTAAATGCAGTGCATTAAATTGCAAAAATATATTTATGGAATTCTTCAAGACGTGCCTACGGCGAGTACTTTGAAATATTCATTATAAGGAACTTTTAGAGCCTTCTTCCGATGAATGGCCGTCAGGCGGTACGTAACGAAAAAAGGACGTAGGGCGGAAAGTCAGGAATGCTTTTTCGAAGGGGAAAATTATGCTGTTTCTTTCTCTTTTTACAGAAGTTGGTGCTAAGATCGTCGTTTTGGCAAAGATAACGCAATGTATTAAATTGGATAATATAATACATTACGCTATATTTATGGAAAATTATTAAAATCTATATAATATTTATATAAGTATTGCTGAGACAGTAAAATTTTCATTATAATTGAGCCGCGGATGGCTTAGTGGTTAGTGTTTCAGATTATCGATGTTGGGTCCCCGGGTTCTAACCTGGGCTGATCTTTCAGAGATGGTGTGATTTACTAACAATCGCTGAATATCCGCTGTGCATCGGACGAGCCATCACCTCCTAATAGCTTAGCAGGCCCGCGCACCGATTTGTGATGTCACTAGAGTAGTCCGTAGTCTCGGAGAGGAGCATTACGGCGATGTGCGAACGAACGCGTCTTTACGTACACCAACTAACCAGGTCGTGCGTTCTTTTAGAGTTTCACTGCATTTAAATAAGAACTTGTGGGTTAGTTTTCAAATAACTGCAGAGTTAACAAGTTTGTTTAATAATCTTTTAAAATACAGAAGAAAAAGAAATTACAGCGTAAAATTTAGCGTAGCAATAATTTCGACTTGAAAGGGCAAGAAAGACAGATTCGTCACCTTAATGAAAGCATCACTGTCATTTCACTGGAAGTGATAAACCATTTCTATAATCGAAATTATAAACTGTTGTCGTAGTTTCACTTGAAGTTATAGTATCTTTATAGTTAACCGAACGATTCCTGTACTTGTGAACAAATCGTTCTTGTACTTGAAAGATTAGTTTGAGGGTCCATTACGAAGTATCGCCGTCGTTTCAAAAGATGTCGATTGACATATTTAAGGAATCAGATTTTTCATTCATTGCAAACTTATGACTATGAAAATTTTAATAATGAAATAATTCCTTTAGTGAAAATGTATTTTATATGCAATCCGTGATCACTAATATATATAAAAAGGTCAAGAAAAACTGAATTTTTTTCTGTGTTTTTTAATTATTACCAAAGGATCAATAAAACACGTTTTAACATACATACAGGGAATTGCTGCTTGATCCACTGATTGCATCAAATAAATTAAGATTTCAAGAAAATTATGCCATTGCTACATTATTAAACGTACAATAATGACATAACAAGTTTTCCTAATTTTAGTACCATCTAGTTACGTGTTTGGACAACTTCATTTTGATAAGCAAATGTAAAGTTTATAATTTTTGTCTTCCAGAGCACTATTTCAAAAAAGTTACCTTGTCAATGTATTAAGTATATTAGTAGCATTAAGCAAAACTATTTGGATCCACAATATAAGCATTTCTTTTTATCTGGAAAAATACAAGTAACTTATTGGCAGAAATTTCCTGAAATTTGATTTTCAAGAAGTATTCAGCAAAACTGCCAATGTACATATAATTATGGTTGTGTAGTTCTTTGTGTATCACAAGCACAATTTGATTATGTGTCCGTTAGCTGTTCCTTGAAGAATTTCAAAGACACGTTTCTAAGAAAATCTGAAATTTGTTCCAATAATTTCTTAAAGTATTTTTTCAGATAATTATTATATTTTTTGAGAACCTGACAAATGCACATGCAGTTATTGTACTGAATAAATCTAAGAGATTGTTTTGGTACTATAGGATGTATTTTAAAAGATGTACATGTCTCATTATAAATTGACTAACTCGATGTGCCATTTTCTCAGAAACTATAAAAAGCAATGGTGTAAAATTTTGCACAAATGTTTTGTCATTACTAAAGCTATTGAAAAAGATTGTTTTTTCCTCTTTTTTATGATTTTGGTTTCAAAATAAATTCTATGAAGGATTGAAGAAGTTTTCCCCATACAAAAATTGACACCCACCCCCACGTTTGGAAGCACACTTTCCAGTAGTTATCGGATAATATGAGATATATTAGTTCCAGTTATTATTGCTGTAGCTTGTGAAGACACAGTGCAGGAAGTCTGGAAACAGATAAGTCTAGATAAATGAATAAAAAGTTGATCTCTCATTTTAAGCAACTGTTTTCAAAAAAAGCGAGTATATATTTCTACTTGTATTTCAAAAACCTTGTTTGTTTAGAACATAGTTTCTACAATATGTGGATTCATGTCGATCCAGGTACTTTTTTTCTTTTAAAAATAACAATATCCAAGGCTTAAAAATACCATGCCAGAGATGCCCAGGGCATGTAAATCATTTGCCTGGGCAGGTAAATAAAAAATCTAATTGCCTGCACATGGCAATTAAATTTTAAAGTAAAAAAGTTTGGTAATAAAATTTCCTACTACACAAGAAAAAAAAGATAGTCATCACATGTTGTGTTTCATGTCATTGATAATTAATGGAAGTTGTATTATTGTTACGAAGTACCAAAGAAAGAGCAATATCACATCTTTAATTATGTTATGCTTTACACCCAGAAATCGGAAACCATATGTAGTTTTGCTACAAATTTTGTTTATAATCAACAACAGGATGCATGCCTCTGATGTAACTGGTTTCTCATGTTTAATGACAAAGGGAGAAAACTTTAATAAAAGGAACATGGCAGAATCACTAAATTTCTGAAACACCAATTTCATCTTTGTACCATTTCACACCAATTTTAGCATCATCATATTAAAAATTGATATACACACTTTTGTGCATTGAACATTTGTAATACAGACCCTTAAAATTGAAGTGCAAACATGTTAAAACAGATCATATTTTTAACTTAAAAAAAAATTAGGGCTCTGGTTTGTTATCTTAAAAGATAAATTTTCCTGCGCATCCAGCTTTTACTACCTGGGCGAGTAAATAATTTCTTGCCCAGCTAGTAAATAAACACCTAAAAGTTACATGCCCAACTGGGCACGTAGGCATGTAACTTTTCCCATATTTTTCAAGCCCTCATATCTATAGATTTCTGATATATTTAAAAAGAATATGATTAGTATCTTTTGGAAAACTACTGATTTTGCTTTAGCCAGCTGCTTTCACTATGCAAAGTGTGAAATTACTCTTACTAATTAAAATAATTACTTGAACAATTTAAAACATATATCTAGTCGCCTTCCTTAATCTTCTGAGTGTGATAACCGTTTTGACACTTAAGCAATAAAAACAATGCAAACCAGAATGAACAAATTTGTGAAAATTTTATTAGAAAAATGTCAGGCTGTATATACATGAGATATCAAGAGATATAGAGTAAAACAAATAGATTTTAAAACACAAAGGCAAAGGTAGAAATTTCTCTTTCTGTGACTTCTTTTAATACGCAATACAAAATATTTTAAAATTCATAATTAACAAATGTAACAGGAAAAATTTAACAAGATTGTTTAATACGCACGTATTTCACTATGTATCGAGATTTAAAAACATGTTTTACATACGTTATTCTTTTTCAGTTTAAACCATTTAATGGTGGTTTAACTGTTGGAACTTTACATGTTATATTTCCTTTGTGTGAAATGCAATTTCTCAGTTGGAAGTTATTAGTATTCAATGCGAACATATATCTCGGTAATCAAATGTAATTCAAGGAAAAATCTTTCACGTACCTCTTGGTTGTATGTGGTCGATGTTCAAATCTTTGCACAGTTGTTCTCATCAACAACGATTTTATTTGAACATCGAACCTGAGAACCTGATGAGAACAACCGTGCAAAGATTTAAACATCTCATTAGGTAATTGATGAGAACAACCGTGCAAAGTTTAAACATCTCATCAGGTAATTGATGAGAACAACCGTGCAAAGATAAATTTAAAAATACGAATTTAACTTATGTCACTTACTTCTGGCATGTAAAATTTTAAATTTTCAAGATTTCGGTCACATTTTGATATTTTTTACAAAATTCTGCTGTAGGAATAATTTAGAAAAAGAAACACTGTCTTGGATAAATTTAATCAGACTTCATCTGATATGCCACTCCATATACAGTATATTTTTTGTCACCATGAATTTTTCTGTGGTGACCTAAAATATGCTGGATTCTTCTGCCAATATGTTGAGTGTCAAATGGGAGATGTTTTCAAGATTCATAACTTGTGAGTACCTTGAAAAATAGTGGCTCATGCAAATTCTTTAGACCAAAGCTCTTACTAAAGTGAATCTTATTACTACAACAGCTTGTGTAATGTCATCAGCAGTGTTATAATCAGAAATAAATCTACTGGCCCAGTGGACGCACTAGAATTTGCAAGCCACTGGTCCACCAAAATGCTCATTGGTCCGTACAAAAAAAAAAAAAAAAAAAAATTGAAGACATTTACAATATATGTAGTAAACAATGTATCATTTCAATGGAATTATATACAATATTTGTTTCTAAACTTATTAGTTTGCAGCCTAAAAAGAAAACCATACAGCAAGGTAAAAGAAAAACATTCATTTTTTAACTTGTGACAAATTAGAAACAAAACAAAAAACCAACTTACTAGCCATCCGGGCCAGCAAAATCAATAGTCTAGTGGTCCGACGGAAGTTTTACTGGACAACGGCCAGCGGACCACTGGGTAATTCAAACGCTGCATCAGTAAAATTTAACAGTGATGCTGATAAACTTGAACATATGCTTTACAGGAAGCAAATTATTTGCAGTCATTATGTGAAATTTGACATATTTTAGTGAATAAAAGATTCAGTATCTATATTTTGCTACCCACAGCAATTAATTTTTAACTAAATGACCATGACAGACGTTAATTTTTTTTTTGATTGAAAGTTTAACGACCACCGTGAGCAACTCAATGGGCTATAAGCAGTCGCCCGTCCCTAATTTGGGGTCACTGGCTCCAGGGAAGGGAGGGAGCCAGTGCCGTAAGACAGACACAACATCCATGCCTCACCGGGATTCAAACCCGGACCCCGTTCGGACGAATGATCAGAGGCCATCGCTTAGAGCACTGCGCCACCGGGACGGCATGACAGACGTTAAAGAAACTATGTTTTCCTCACCTCACTCATGTTCTAAAATAAAAGTTTATTAACAAGTACTTGAATGAAGACAAAAATTTCTGGTACAATTATGCTCCTTGAGTTGTAGATTTTTTTTTCAAATTAATATCAAAGATATGAAACTCTAGCTGACATGAAATATGATAAAAGGAATATGAAGCCTTACTTCTGTACTTTACATTGGTATCACCATAAACTTCATATTTTGATTAGGACTTTAATGATTTGAATAGCTTAAAATCACTTTTGAAGGAGGATGAAATACCAAAAAATTGGGTATTAATTTAAAAAGCAAACTGCATAATGTTTGTAAACTTGTTTGTGTGAAATAAGTATACCACAGAAATAGTTATGTCACAGTTACCAGTGATTTGCTGATACATATTATATGTAAGAAATGTTCCCATTCATGAACTAGAAAATACAACATATCCATCACAGATAAAGAATGTAAATATTCTTTATGAAATTTAAGAAAAAGTGGCATGTTTGTCATAAAATACAAATGATAACTGTAATAGATTTCATGTAATGTTAGATATTATACATGCATTTTTCACAGAAATTAAAAAACTTGTAAGTGAACCAAACATAATTAAAGGCCGTCCATAAAGTATGTCCAAGATTACAGGGGGAGAGAGGGTTCCTGACAACCAGACCAAATGTAACATGGGTGAGGTGGGAAGTTTAGTAATTCGGACATCCAGCGGCTAAAATATAGTGGAATCGTATTATTAAAAAACTCCCCGTTTGTTCACATTGGAACTTAATTATGTTTGCAGATATGTCTTTTTATCAACGCCCGGGGGTGGGGTTCGCAGTCCTTTGAGAGTCTGCAAGTATATTTTATGATTTTTAGAATTGAGCTCTTTCAACTTAATAAACTGAGAGAATGCAATATTTATTGCTTAATTATAGTTTATCTGAAAAATATGTTGGCAATGTGTATTTATTTTCAGGGTAGGAGGCGTCCACGGGCTCCACTCTGTATTCTATGCCTAAAATATCAGTTGTTTCGAGTTAAAAAAAAAAAAAATGGAAAATGCGTTGTCGACCGAGCCGTTTTGAGAAGGGTTGCGCATCCTAGGGTAGCTGTGTAGTAACCCACCAAGTGGAGGGAGGTAAATGAGTCACAAAATATTTTTTATCACTTCTAATAAAAAAAAAAGTAATGAAGAACAAAACCCATGTTCGTCAAAAATTAAGCCAGAAATATTCTTTCGATTAGCACCAGCACAACGAGCTCTGAATGATGAAATCAATATTTTAAACGCCAATATATTTGGACTACTGAAAAGGGAACAAAGTGGAATGTTAACGGAAGTACAGACGAAAGAACTAACAGTAAAAAAGCAGAAGCTAAAGGAACTTGAAGGAAGACTATGGAAAAAAAATAAACGTGAAATGCAGAGAAAAACAAAAGAGTGTGCTACAAAGAAAATGTACGTGTTTAAAAATTAATGCCTAAATAATAAACATTTTCTGAAGCAAACGTGTAAATATATGGATGTTTCCTTTGAATAATTATGTTTTCTTTGTTTCACAACGGACTTCTAGAAACAGTCGTCAAAAATAAAGGGGGTTGCGGGAATTAGGGCATACTTTTTAGGGAGGGGTTGATAACAATCGGACAAAATGTGACATAGGGGAGGCGGGGAGTCTAAAAATAGTAAAAATCTCGGACGTACTTTATGGACGGCCCCCTTACCTTTATTTTACAGCAGTGAAGCCCCCCACACAGGTACTCCACAGATTAAATTATTTTTGCTAGTTTATTGAATTCAACTCCCCCCCCCCCCCGTACATACAGGTTCTTGAGACAATCTAACATGAATAGATCATTATCCCACATTCCAGTATCCTACAGAAACTTTGTTAAAAATTTGGTTTTAGTCCAAGGACAACAATTTTCATAGTTTTTCCTAAGATACATCAAGTAAACATAACCTGGTTTAGAGGGAAATGAAAAATTATTACATTGATGAAATTCATTTTAAACCATATTTCGATTACACCAGAGATTTAAGTCAACTATTACGCCAGAGACTTGAGTCAACTATGACATCTATGGCATCCCCCCAAAGCCATAAGCATTAGTTTCCCACTGATGTCCAAAGCATTGTTGGTGCGAACAATTCAGTTAGTGTTATGATTTTCCGAGCGACAAAAACAGCTAAATATCTTTAGCATTTTGTTACAACTTTTTTCCCCATTTTAGCATTTGTTGAGCCAGCTTAATCTCAGGATTATGCTGCTGGTCATCTGACTGGAATGGCATTTAATAACACAAGTGCTGCAACCAGTACTTTTGTATTCATGGTACAAAACCTAAGGTCTTCCTTTCAAGGTGTGGCCCAAAATTTTCCTGTCCACACTTTAACAAGAACTGATTTGCATTTTTTTTAAATAAAAAAAGTTATTGTTGGTTTGGAAGAAATTGGCTTTAAAGGGATTGTAACTGTAACTGACTGACAACAATTCTATAAACCAAAAAACAATGGCATTCTTTTCAGATCCTCCTTTACAAAGTGTGTGGTCATATACATACCCATATTATGATAGTTCAAGGCCATTACATTTTATTTTTGACTCTGTTCATTTAATAAAAACTGTGAGAAGTACCTGGCTGAATCAGAAAAATGGGCAATGTATGTATTATCCAGATTTTGATGTCCTCTATGAAGACCAATGACTTCACTTCAGTTAAGAAATTACATGAGACTGAAAGTGGCCAAATTGTGAAATATGGTTATGTTTTAACATTAAAAGCTTTGTGTCCTTCCAATTTAGAAAGACAAAAATTAAATGTGAAATTAATACTCCAGATTTTCAACTGTAGCACTGCTGAAGCTTTATTAACTGTTGGATGAATTAATAATATACTAAATTTTGGTGACACTGAATGTATTAAGATTATAATTACACGGTGGAATATTTATAATGTGACAGCAGTTTTTAAAGGGGAACACTTGAGGACCAAATATCATGAAACACTAACAGCAGATGTAAAAGTAGTGTTCATTGAAAAGTTCCTTAGGAAAAGCAATATTTCAAGATTGGTGGAGCATGAAGTTCTAAATGAAATTTTCAAGATACGGTAAAAAATAACAATGATTTCTTTTCAAAATTATTTTCACTGAACATTTAAGTATTCTACAATTTTTTTCAAACTATTTTTTTAAGGTTTGAAGTTTCCTTTTTTATCCTGCTTTTCATTTCTGTCACTTTTACTTTTACAGTAATTATTAAGAAATGTATTTGTGGCAGCCATGATAATATATTTTGTTACAACTTCAATACCATGACCTTCAGAGCAATCTACACCTAAACATATTTCTTTTTTGTTTAGCACATCTTTTGTCAAATCCAAAACAAGTTGCCTTTGGTTTCTGACCTTTAAAAACAGATTTTCAAAATCAGCCGAAACAAGTTTTTGTACGATAACATATGTATGCACTACAATATCTAATACTTCAGGATGGGGATATAGAAGCCCTCCTCTATCCATTTTTTTCTGTTAGTTTATACTGACAAAAATTAACAGTATTATCTATTACAAGGTACATTTTACAAGAATTGCATTTTAGTTTTTTAATAGTTGTGTGAGCACAATAACCAGCTACGTATGTAAGAACTGGAAGTAAATGCCGAACAGCATGCACATCTTTTCTATTTACATCAATTCTATCAAATCCAGAAAGAGTTGTATCTTCATTGAAATTTACTGTATTGGTCAATTCTTTTTGCTCCAGATCAATATTTAAGTCACCATACTTTGCTGACTTAATTTTTAAGGGAGCTACGGTTTGCAAACGTAACTTGCATTCAGTCTCAAAAACCTGACGTAATGAAATAGCAAACTGAGAGCCAGCAAGCTGGCGAAACTTACCAAAACGATACTCCAAAGCATCAGTCTGAATTTTCCCTGTTAATATAAAAGAAAATTTCAACTCTTCTATACAGTATGTTACTAACTCTAACAGAGCATGAGTTGTATGTCTGAGAGATGTAAAAGTTTCCCTTGTCAATACCCCAGTTGCATACTTTGCATTAATCCACTGGTTAACCCAGTCCAGAAATTTGCTTAAGAACTGGTATTTTACGTCATTGTCACTGTTAGTGAGTGGCTCCATGAACTTATCTCTTTTGTGTTCCCCCTTAAATAAGCTTTTAACATTCATTATTGACCACCATGTATAAATAATCCTTATGTACTCTGAAGTCTCTCTAAAATGGGGCAATTCATTTTTTTCTCCAAACTGTATCAAACCTTCAATTACATGTTCATTGAAAATTTGCAAAAACTAACTTAACATTTTGTCTCTCTAAATTTGTTGGAGAAAGAGCTTTTAAAGTAACACCATATGCGTATTTTACCAAGTTTCCCAGTTCTAAAGAATACATTTTTTTTATGGAATCAAAAGATGCTGTCTTAGTTTTTGAATGATCATCAAAATCAATGTAATACATACACTGGCCATGGTTACGTTGGTTCAACCAATT
Organism: Macrothele yani; assembly: GCA_039090855.1. Taxonomy (NCBI): domain Eukaryota; kingdom Metazoa; phylum Arthropoda; class Arachnida; order Araneae; family Macrothelidae; genus Macrothele; species Macrothele yani. The sequence continues at coordinate 71,270,339 of CM077032.1, read as the reverse complement.
ATTACACAAGGACTTTAAAATATGGACAGGGTCATAAATAAAAAACAAAGGTCTATTTACATCAGAGGGATGAATGTACACAATACTCAGTTTTGGTGGAGGAGCAAAAAAAGACATTGCTTTACTATTGATTGCATTATTATCCGAGCTAACACAAATGATCTTAAAACCAATACCTTCTAAACCTGTTATAACTCTCTTAATAGCCTTAAAAAGGTCTTCGGCTGTTATCTTACTTACAGGCAAAATATATGCAACATCTTTATAGGCTGACAAAAAACTCTGAACCATAAATACAAAAGCAGTTTTAGCACATTTCTCACTGTTGTAGGCAGCCCCCACAATATTTCCCCCCTTGAAATCAAGACATGACTTAATGTGAATTTCATCAACCATAAGAGACACAATGTGATCTCTCGATTCTATCATACCAAACCTCTGTTTCATATACGACAAAAAATGTTCATCAAATTGTTCACTTCCAGGATCTAATTTCAATGTGGAACATATTCTTCGTATTGTACATAGATGCGGAAAAATAACATATCCAGAACTTCTTAAAAATTTATACGCATGAGGAGAAATGGAAAAAACTAAACTTGAAAATATTAAGAAATCAACATTATATCTTACATTATGTTTTTTGTTAGAAATAAGCATGAGTTGCTCAGTTATAAAATTAACAACACCTTCTTTTTCTTCTGGTAACACCTTTAGCATATTTAGTAATAATTCCTGGATTACACTAATCACATCACTGACCGAGGAGTCGCTACTTTCTTTGTGCAATTCCTCGACAGTCTGCAGTATGTCAGATACATCATTAATGTCTCTAATTTTGAAAGGAAAATTATACTTACCCAAGTGCTTTATTGGTGAACTTCCTACATATGCCATTATATCCAATTCATTATTTACACATACTGATTTTAACACAGAAGGGCCAGGTGAAAACTTTAAGTCCAGAAAAACTACTTGATCTGATTTATCCATGATGACATTCCAAATATTAGAAATTTTTGTAGATTGTAAATGCTTTTTAAGTTCACATAAATTGTTGCATGCCTTTTTCTTATCATACAATGCTTTACTTTCAATGCTTTCTTAAACTGCTCGCTGAAGAGTTTCCATTTCAATTCTGGCTCTTTTTTCATCAGGACCTTCCCTAGATGTGTCCGCTTTGGACATGTAATCCGGACATCCTGGAAACTGGGATGGAACAGCACCATCCCTTAATTTTGGGTGTGCCAATGGAGCTGTTATTAATTTCCCACATTTCTCGTCATAAGAAGAAGACTCTCTAACAATGTCAGTCTCACAGAAATGTAGCTCACATACCTAAGATTAAAAGTAACTAAATATTAGAAAACATTCTTCAAACAAAACACAACAACAAAAGTTATATTACATTTATATTTGTAACATTATAACAACAGCTATTATTTAAAATTACCATATCACATTAATTATTTACAAACCAGTACACACTTTTCTTTTTTTCAATTTTTTTAATGCCAACACACTGAGATTGTATTTGTTCATTACCAAAACCGTTCGTTAAATTACACTGAATCTAAACAAAATTGTCTGATAAATAGGTCTTTTGATATTTAAACAAGAGTTTAAATCTCAAAATACGTATTTATCAGACAAATTCATTTGACAAATTCGAAACGGGTAAATATTCTACAGCCCGAGCCCGTCTTAGCTCTGATAGAAGCAATCCACAATTCTTTTTGCTGTGTGGGTAGACAAGTTTCTTTCCCTTTCAACATTTTCACTGAACATTTTTTTTTATAAATCTTTGCATTTGAACTTCTACACAGACATTTCTTTTTGGTGATACCGCGCATGGTTGCGTTTGGGGGGGAGGGGGTCTTACGATGCTTTCTGCGATGCTGTATTGTCAATGTAGCAAATAAACTATGGGTCGCTTGCTGATTTTAATTATTATAAGTTTTCATTCATATCACTTTTGCCATCTATTTATCGCATATTAACTGCATTTGCTTCCCTTACTTACAAAGTCATGCTTCACCACTGATTTATGCTCCGACTTTGCTAAATTGTATTTCTCTACATGGAATTGCCTTTCACACTGAAGCAAGGAATTCCATGAAGGTGGCTTTCGGTATGTTGCATAGCGCTTCATATCAGTGCCCTTATAATCAAGGTACCGTTCTGGATGCTAGCACCATTTGTGCCATTCCTGGACCAGTAAAAATGAGTGAACTACCAACTTTTGATACATACTGGTCAGCTGTTTTTATTTTTATTTTCTACTACTGCATAGCATGTTTTGTGTTTTATTTATTAGTACTATTTTCATAATTACATACACACACGCATTCCATTCTAAATTTGCTATATACTACTACAGTGAAAATGATACATTATTTTCTACATATACTGCAAATATTATCATCATCATCATTGTCAACCATTATCAATCCACTGCTGGACGAAGGTCTCCCCAAGTTTTCTCCACAACGGTCTGTCTTGTGCCAGTCTCCTCCATGTCACCCCTGCATACTTTCGAATTTCATCCACCCATCTCCCATGTGGTCTTCTTCTGGGTCTTTTCCTGTCCCTTGGGATCCAATCTAAAATTTCGGCTGTCCATCGATGATCTGTCCTTCTGGCAGTATGTCCAGCCCATTGCCATTTCAGGGATTTAACTCTGATCATGATGTCTTCCACTCTTGTCATTTTTCGGATCCACGAGTTCCTCTTCTTATCTCTCCTGGTTACACCAAGTATGCACCTCTCCATGCTACTTTGAGTTGTCTGCAGCCTTTGTATGTCTCTTTTAGTTAAGGTCCACGTCTCTGCACCATACGTAAGCACTGGAAGGATGCATTGATCAAACACTTTTCTTTTAAGACATAATGGCATATTGCTCTTGAAAATTATGCTGTTTCTTCCAAAAGCTCTCCAGGCAAGTTTTGTACGCCGATTAATTTCTTCATCAATGTGACCCTCACTTGATATCTGCTGTCCAAGATAAACGTACGTGTCTGTTATCTCCAGCTTTTCTCCATCAATCGATAAATCTTCATTTCTTGTAAAAGCATTGAACATCACTTTTGTCTTCTGAGAGTTCATTTTTAATCCCACTTCTTTACTCTTGTCAGCAAGTTCCTGGATCATACTCTGCAGCTCTGATGGGCTAGTTGCAAAAATGACTACGTCATCAGCAAAACGAAGGTGGGTTAGATAATCTCCATTAATCTTTATCCCCTTGTTTTCCCAGCTCAGTGACTGAAAAACACCCTCCAATGTGGCATTAAAGAGCTTCGGAGATATGGTGTCACCTTGTCTCACTCCCTTTCCAATTTTTATGTGTGTTGTATTTTCAAACAGCCGAATCTTTGCACTTGCATTTTCATAGATGTTATTAATAATATTAATGTATGCATCTTCAATACCGCAGGTTTTCAGAGCCATTGTAACTGCTGATGGTTTCACCGAATCAAAGGCTTTTTCATAATCGATAAAAGCCATGCACAATGGAAGTTCATATTCCCTCGCTCTTTCAATTAGTTCTCTCAGCACATGGATATGATCTATTGTGCTGTAGCCACTCCTGAATCCAGCTTGTTCTCTCGGTTGAGCCATGTCCAGTGTTACCTTCAAGCGGTGTGAAAGAACTTTAGTGAAGATTTTATAAACTACTGATAGGAGGCTGATAGGTCTGTAGTTTCCGAGATCCTCAATGTCACCTTTCTTATGTAGCAGGATCATTGTAGCGGTGTTCCAATCCTCAGGAATCTTTCCTTCATTAAGGCATCGAGTGAAAATTTGGGCGAGTACTGTTTCGATTTCTCCACTTGCTTCTTGTATGATGTCTACAGTAATTCCATCTTCTCCTGGAGCTTTTCCCCGCTTCATGTTCTTGATTGCATGTGCAACTTCTGCTGGAAGGACTGGAGGAACTCTGGTACTGGTATCTTTCATGATGTCTGGAGTGCATGTATCATCCCTTTCATATAATTTGGAGTAGAAATCTTTCACTCTTGTCAAAATTTCGCCTCTATTTCTTGTTACAGAACCATCTTCTTTTCTGAGTGCCATAATCTGTTTTCTTCCCTTACTGAGATGTCCCTTTGCTATCTTTAGGCTTTGGTTGTTTTCAATTGCTTTCCTCAGTAGTTCACAGTTGAATTTTCTTACGTCTTCAGTGATACTTTTTCGTACTGTCTTGCATAGCTCTATATATTCCACTTTGGAAGTCACATCTTCTTTAGTTGTCCTCATCTCTCTTCTTTTTTGCATCAACATTTTCGTTTTTCCTGATAATTTATTTACATGCAACTTGTTCTTAGACCCAGCTAATTTTGTTGCTGTTTCCATAAGAGCTTTGGTTACTTTTCTGTTAACTTCAGAGATGCCCACTTCTTCCGATGTTAGGCCTTCTAAAGCAGAGAACCTGTTCTTCAGTTCCAACTTGAAGGTATTATGGTGTTTTTTAAGGTTGGTTATGTCAATAGATTTTGTTTGTCTTATGAGCTTGCCACGTTCAAGTTTAGTGTTGAGGTGCATCTTACATCTCACCAATCTATGGTCACTACCTGTGTTGAACTTGTTTAGCACACTGCAGTCTTCTATGACGAATTTTTTGTCACACATAATAAAATCAATTTCACTTGTCGTCCCATTTGGATGTATCCATGTCCATTTCCTGTGTGGCTTTTTCTTGAAGAAGGAGTTCAAGATGAAAAACCCTTCTGCCTCTGCAAACTCAACGAGAGTATTTCCACGCTGGTTTCTGTTGCCGTGACCGAATTTAACTATAACTTGAAAATAATTATGGGAGATTTCAATGAAACTGCAAATATATATATACATATATATATATTTTTTTTTTTTTGCACAGACCAGTGGGCATTTTGGCAGACCACTGATTTGAAAATTCGAGTGGTCAGCTCGCTAAGCCTGTAGAAGATTTACTTCTAATTCTAACCCTGCATTTCATTGCCAATAAAAGATATAATTTTGAAAACTACGACAAAATAGTTAAAACATTAAGTGAAAAATCTCTGGGAAGTTTTGTCGAATCACGATCAATAAAAAATATGCAGATGGCAATAACCATAATGACACTATTTTCACGAATGGAAAAATTTGAAGTAGACACAATGTGATTATTGATCAGTTGCATAGCAAACTTAACAAACGTCTGTTAGCTTATAAAAACTGTCAGTCTCCATTTCAATTAGTTAACAGCCAAACTTCTAATGCGATTGACCAAATTTCTCTAAATAACTGTTTAGATTTGTACAATGAGGATTTGGGTGAATTTTTACAGTTCTACGACTTTATCAAAAGTGTGAATGTAGCCACTGCACAAAACACAAAGAAAAAGGAAGTAAAATACATATATACAAGAAGTAAAATACATATATACACTATATTGACAAAAGTCATAGGACACCCCTTCAAAAGCAAATGAATATAACCGCTGCATTGTTAAGATGTGCAGTACAGCTGCAAACGCCATAAAAACAAGCCTGCCGCTGACCGCGATCACATTGCACTGTGAGGTTGAGTGAAAATGTCACGACAGAGAGAACTGACTTTGAGAAAGGAAAGATTGTTGGGGGTTATATTAGTGGTTTGTCTATGTATGTCAATAAATGCTATGTTGTGTTTCCCTTCAAGGTGTCTGGTGACTTGTCAATACAGTGTATATTACAATTTGATTGATGTTTTCCCAAATGTATTCAATGTATTAAAACTATATTTGATAATAACAATAACCAACTGACAAGCAGAGTATTCTTTTTCGAAAATGGCCTTGGTAAAATATAACTTGCAATCGACAATGCTTCAACAAAGACTCAATGGTCTTGCTATCATGTCATTAGACCAAGATTTTGTTAAGCAGTTATCGTTCAACGATGCACACTCCTTTGCAAACCTTAAAGCAAGAAAGAAGACAGTTTAAAGACAAACTTTAACTCCTGAACTATGTGTGAACTTTTGTTTTTGTGCATTCATTTCTAATTTTTGTTGTCTATACTTGATCCAATGTTTGCATTTCTTTAGAATAAAATTTTTGTAAGATATGTTGACACTTGGAGAGATTTTGGGGCATTTTTGGGGTATACTAGCAATGTTTATTTCCTACACAGAGTACACTTGAAGAGATTTTTGAGGGAGTTTTCTTAGCTCACTTAGCAGTTCTAATGTAATGAATGCCTAACATCAGTGACTGACATGTTTGCAAACTTTTTACAAAATTTTGTGTACACTGAAAGACACTTTTTGGGGTACTCATTTTATAAATAAAACAAACAGATATTGCTACTGCTATTAACAGCATTGGTAGTTTACCTGATACGTCTCGAGTTATAAGTTGGGTAATATTTCTCTCATTTTTTAATAATTTTACAGGAAACTTTGGCAGTTAAGCAAGTAATACTGAACCAATACCTGTGTACCGATATATTTCACCTAATTTTTAAGAAATTGACTGGTTCTGATAAATTCCTATCCTACCACAGATAGAGCATACACACTGCTCACATGAAGTTCTTCAATGTGTTGGTTTGTAGAAAAATGCTTCAAAATCTTTAAACAGACATTTTAAAGGCAAACTTACTCCTGAACTATGTGTGAACTTCTGTTTTTGTGCATTCATATGTAATTTTTGCTGTCTATACTTGATTCATTGTTTGTGTTCCTTTAGTAATAAATATTAAAAATGATAATTCAATGCAACTCTCCATGTCTGCAAACACAAAAGATGTATTTTACATGGCAACAAGGCCTTAACATTTATATAAAGGACATAGGCATGTTAGATGTGTACATGACATACATATATTTCGTATAGGGTATACGACATAGTTATTTTACAAGCACTTGTGCCCAGAAATAGGGACCCCAAAAAAGTTTAGTCTGGCACTGCCTTAGACACGTAAATAACTATGTACGAATGTATCAACATATTACTCTTGGGATCAAAAACATGCAACCCTTATTATTCTGTGTCCATAATAAAGTTTAAAATTCCTTCCTAAATAAACATATTTTACTTTGAATTTATTTGATACATTGGAAAAACATGTTATGGGTTACTATAACAACACAAGTAATCTATTATTTCCATTACAAACATAAATTTCATTTTTCAAAAATCTTTTCAGTGCTCTGACTTCCCGCTGTGAGATGCATTGATTATAAAATTAACCAAATTTAAATTTTCTTGTTCAAAATATTTATTTTACAAGTAGTTTAAATAAGGTTAAAAAAATGTTTCCACTTACCCTAGAGTTCTTCGTGACTTGAAAATGTTCTCGCTTAATTGCTGTAATCCATTTGGTGTGAACCTCCCCATTAGTAGGGTATTTGAAGACGCTTACGCGTGGTCCATCATCATAATTACCGCGGCAGTGCGGTACACAGCACTTAAAAGGCATATTGAACCACGCAAATCAACAGTTAGGTTTACACAGAGTGAGCAGCACACACATGCTCGACCACCCACCACTGACATCAGCCTACTCTCCCCTACGTCATGCAGTTTCCGGTGTTCGGTGCGCGGGCCTGTAGCTACTAGGGGTGTTCAAATGAAAAGGTACGAAACGTCATAAGAACGTAACCGTTAACATATTTGCCTATGCCGCTATGGGAGAACGTAGCAACTCATCTAGGGATGCGATTGGAGTCGCCGGCATGGATCGGAGCATGCGCGGGCGGCCACATGCGCAGGAGAGAGCAGAGGCTCTTATAAAGAACGCCGTCCAATTGACGCGGCAGTGCGTGTGAGGACAGGATGGCGTTCACATTGCAAAATTTGACGATTGAGGAGCAGCGAGGCGTTATCCAATTTCTGACAGCGGAAGGTGTTAAACCGGACGCTATTCATCACGGAGAGTGTGGTTCTGCTCCATGATAACGCGCGTCCACACGTCTCCAGTGTCACACACGCGGAACTGGCCAAGTTCTAGTGGGAGCAGCTTGACCATCCGCCCTACAGCCCGGACATGTCGCCCTGCGATTTCCATGTGTTTGGTCCCCTGAAAAAACATCTGAAAGCGAAGCGCTTCCACTCGGATGACGAACTCAAGGACGCTGTGCAGGACTGGGGCTCGTCACGGCCACAGGAATTCTGGGAACAAGGAATCCTTCGGCTCATTAATCAATGGGATCGTTGTGCTACGGCCTATGGTGTATACTTTGAATAAAGTCTTCATTTATACATACAGTGTCGTTTCGTACCTTTTCATTTGAACACTCCTTGTATTAGGGGGTGATGGACGAGCACGTAAAGTGACGGCCCCCAGGCTGGACCCACTGGTTAAATGGGTATCCTTTCCTATGTCCTCCCTGAAATTCTCTCACCCATCTATGTGCAATATCGTACTTGTACGGTGGCGCCATCTACTGTACTCTAATCTCACTACAAACTGTTCTGTCAAAAGTCGCTAGACTTGCTCTCATTCCTTCCGCTTCTGTGTCCTGCCCAAAAGGCGATCTCGCTGTAGGTGGCTGGGACCTAAACTCTACTCCCTGTGGACGGAAGTCCTACATGAAAATGACAAATGCTCTCACAGTAAAATTTTTCTTAACACGAAGTTTTAGAGCCTTTATCCGATCAGAGTCGTTTAGCTGAAAGTGAGGAATGCTAAAATTAAGCAGAAAATTTCTTTTGAGCAGACAACCTGATATAATACATTTTAAATACTATTTATGGTGTTCTATCACAAACTTTATAAATACTATTTATGGAGTTCTGTCGCACTTTCAGTATATGTATACTATTGGGAGGGAAAAATAAAATCACTGTGCTGTTTTCAAAATTAAAGGGTAGACGTTATGTAAAAATTGAACTTAATCTGTCACTGAACAAACTCCTTTCAGGCACACTGCGACATCTATCGGATACGAAGCGAACATTCGATAAAACTTGTCACCGGTGAACTGTTTATTCACCCATTAGATGGCGCGCTACATTCGCGGTCGGGAAGGGCCCGTAAAAGGAAGGAGTACGAATCTGGGTATCCTGCTGCCCAAAGGAAAGACAGGTTCGACATCGGAAAACTCAGGCAGAGAAACTCATGAACACAAAAGAAGAAGCACATCCCTGGGACTCCCATACCCATGGAATACGTCCGAGGATCATGGGAGAGATACCCAGTTTGGGCCGGAAAAAACAAAACAGAGAGAAGAACAAAACAATAATTACAGATACCAGAAAAGGATGGGGGGGGGGGGAGAGGAAAGGAACCCAGCACACGAAACGGATGTTCGTGAAGTAGGCAAGGCACGAGGCCAGGGCAGAACGACGAAGCATGAAACAAAAGAAAAAATCAGACTGAGGTACACAGAACGGAAAACCGAACCCAATCCACCGACGTCACACAGCCGAAAACAACCAGGCAAACACCACAACACAAACAGTTTTCACGTGGACACGCCAAGCTAAAATTAAACACACCTGCACATTTGACAGGGTAAGCGGATTTAAACGGAACATCTGCAACACTTCCAATCGACGCAACTTTTGTCTTCGATTAGGACCCCCAAACCATGGGGTCTGGGAGAGGGGAACGCCCTAATGCGCTCTCCAAACGACGTTCCCTTACCTATACACGAACTTTGTTACAACGTAACATTAAGGCTCAGCGAGACGAAACTAGCGCCGCCATATCTTCAGGGAAAATTGCAGTACCCAGAAGCCAACATACAGGCTGATGCCGGAGCAGACTGAGCATGCGTATTTCTGTTGACTTCAATTCTGGTAAAGAACAGTCAGCCGAGCTACTCACAGCACGTGATTGTTACCTTCTCGGTAGCATAATCACTTCGCAAATCGGATATGTTAGTTTTGTTACGACAATCGGGTTAGTTAAGGCTTTTGTTTGTTCTTCAGTTCTTCAGAAATATTTTCAGTAATGCCAAATACTAGGGAATGTCTGCATTTTGTATGGAACCTTAGGCCTAACTGTAATATTTGCTGATATTTAATTAAAATAGCAATGCTAATGCTATTGCATATTTTTCTCACCAAAATAAAGGATGGGCAGGATATCAGAAAGCAGCTACAACAACAATAAATTGCTGTAAGGAAATAAGTCATCAGATGGAAGGAAACCATCGTAGATCAGAGAAAAGCTTCACTGCCGTAGTCCCCCTAACATGTTTTGCTCCTGAATGTTAACTTTCCTGCTGAACATAATATGTGGTGACGCTGTTGCCGCCTGTTTAACGTTACCTTCTTTAAACGTTAGGATACTCTTTGTCTTCTAAAACCAACACTTGGCATCCGAGAGAGGGCGACCCCTCTTCCGGCAGGAAATTTTAATGCCCAGCAACACCAACACACTCGCTTCGCCGAACCACTTATAAAATGTGACTTGGGTGCCACTGGTGTTTCACTCACCCGGTTTCCAACTCCCAATCAAAGTACCTCATACAACATACCCTGCAGGTAATGTGATAGAGGGATATTTACGATTGTACATATATATTTTTGGAATAACAATCATAATGAAAGTCACATATAATTATTTTACGTTTTCAATAATATACTGCATGTATTTCTAAAATGTATAGCTGCTGCATAACTAGGTATTATGTATCCATATGTCCGGTAATATTTCGTTTTAATTTGAATGAAGTGAATGAAAAATGAAAATAATAAATATTAATGGAATTGTAGGATTGAAATTAACTGTATTGATTTCATTGGATGATTTGCGAAAGTATTTTTCTTGGTTCTGTTGAAATTTTTTAACCCTCAATGTTTCTAAAACAAATTGTGTTCTTTTCTCTGGTCGAAGGGTAATAACAACTACTCCACGGATCTATTTGAATAACATTCCCTTGGTTTTTCAGGTAAATGTTACATTCTTGGGAGTTCATCAGCATTAAACTTTACGGTGGAATGCACATGTTGATGCCTTTGCAGTTTAGTTGAAATCTAGTATTGGAGTTTTGTCCAGGTTTTCGAGCTGCTTTCCAATTAAAATAAATTAGTTCTTTCTTTTTTTTTTTCATTATGTGTTACAGACTTTTAGCTTGAGGAAGAACAACCAGAGGAAATATTAATAGAATTTTTACTTTGCAAAACAAATTTGTTCGATTGTTAAATAGGTAAATGAGTAGATTAGCGTCATAAATTATTTCGTGGGAAAAATATTATTACCTGTAAAAAGTGCCACGTACACATTTTAGAGTGTATAAATGAATAACAAATAGTGCAGAAATTTGATATTTTAAATGTGGTTTAAATATTTTAATCGTAATAATTACCTGTAAGTGCTTTCCGGTTTTTTGAATTTTTTCGCCCCTGAATTTTGCACAATAATCTTCACGTTAGCCGATTTAGGACGCTAAAGTACACATTTACCCGGAAATGATTTCTAAAGATTTTACGTAGGCCACTTCCTGAAAAAAAGAAGAAGCAAAGAATACTTTTGTTTTTAAAACTTCGTCCAAAGTTGACTTGAATACTGTAAAAGAGGCCCTTTTAACCATGAAGACCTGCCGCGGCACTAGGACGTGTTCCCTCATGGCTGTTCCATCCTTTGTCGCCAACCTATTGATTCCACTGAATTAACTACACGCCTGTTACACTCTGACTTTGCACAATACTTTTAACTCTAATATGGAACTGTACTAGTTGTGGGTTTTTAGCTTCTAAAGTGATTGCAATTTTCGTCGTTAATGAAGACCACCAAATGATGAAAAATCGGATCGTAAATCATGCATATTAACACTATCTGTTCCATCGTTCGCCGCCACTACACGCTTTCTACAACCTGACTACTTACAATATGTACAACAGTAACATGCAACTGTAGTCAGTTATGTATTCAGGCATCTTCTCGGGGGTGCTTTTCCTTCGAAGCTTTTTGGACGAACTCTCCTTTAAAATCAGTCTAATTGTGTTCATTTATAACTAAATACTTAGAGAAATTATTTTAAAAAATTTAGAAAAATGAGGGAAAATGTTATACTAATTAAAAGAAAAACATCCACATGAACTTCAGTCTGAAATTTCTACCATCCTTCAACAACACATTAAACAATTCTCGCTGAAGGGGCAATTTTTCAAGCACTTACAACTCGGAATACTTCCGCAATAGAAACCTAATTCCACACAGTAGAAATGTTTGCACTGAAATTCATGGTCATATTTTGGAAGCCGGCATTCAGTCTTCTCGATGCCGACTTTCCATATATACAGTTAAGCCTCACTGTATCTAACGTGACGTCAGGGCTTCCATTGCAACAAAATATTTGCTACCTAATTCTTAACAATAGCAAATTATTAGAAATTGTTCCCATAATAAGGTTTTTCTTTTTTCTGGTGGTAGTGGTTTTCACCCTGCAACAACAAAAAAAAAAAAAAAATGGAGGTACCTCAAAGTGGCATTGAAACGGTTAGTTAGTTTTGGGTATTTTTACTACTGTTTGCTAATCTAATTATTATAAAAGGATTGAAACCAAACGGCAGGGGAATGGCTTACACCATACGTTTTGAGGTAACAGTCTAATGATTCCTTAATAATCAGAAGCAAGATTTTATAATGTATATAGTAAGGCGAGGACATTTTTACCACCCTAAATGTCTTGGGGGGATTTTCTCCAGAACAGCTTTACTCTTTACTAGCGTACTCAATATTTTACACCACCACGTGATAAAATCCGTAGTCTATTATTGAATTAAAACAAAGATAGAACATTTTTACATTTTTTATTACTTGCATGAGAGCCGCGGATGGCTTAGTGGTTAGCAGTTCAGACTATCGATGCAAGGTCCTCAGGTTCGAACCTTGGCTGATCTTTCAGAGATGGTGTGATTTACTAACAATCGCTGAATATCGGACGAGCACGTAAAGTGACGACCCACTGGTTAAAAGGGCATCCTTTCCTATGCCTCCCCCACCTGAAATTCTCTCACCCCTCTACGTGCAATATCGTACTTTGCCGCCCCGGTGGCCTCTGATCATTCATCCGAATGGGGTCCGGGTTCGAATCCCGGTGAGGCATGGTTGTTGTGCTTGTATTACGGCACTGGCTCTCTCCCTTCCCTGGAACCCAGTCAACCAGCACATGGTTGACTGGCTGCCCAGCCGGGTGCGTGTGCCGGCGCAGAGTGCGGTGCCTGGCGGTCTAGCAGGGCGCTCGTGCCGGCCATATTGGAGCTGTGGCAGATCACTGTGTCTTGTTTTCTGCAAGTTATCTTCGGATCGATTGCCTTTTCGATTCCAAGATGGCGGTTTTTTGACATTGTTTGTTCGCTATCTTGGCAATTCCCTGGTGGACTTTTATTATTATTATTTTTTCATTTCAAATTTCGGAGAACTTTGCTCCGCCACCAGTCAGGAAGTTCCTGAGTCGGTATTTTTGCATAACTCTATACCACTTTTCATAAACGACCACGTGCATTAGTTTTGCGGCCACGTGCCTTTCTTTTGCGGCCACGTGCTAAGTGTTGTGTGTGTGCTTGTGCCTGTTCGTTTGGATTTCAAGGCTTAGGAGAAGAGGTAAGTACTTTTTGCTTATTTTTCTTTAGCGAGGGTTTGTGTTTTATAAACTTTTTCAGTTGTGTGAGCTTCTGGAGGGGTCGGACTTTTGTCCTCTTCCACGATGGCTACTAAGACTGAGCCCGATAGGGCTAACGCTATTGTTGTCACCCATAAGGGTATTTCTGCTACAGACGTTTGTTTAGCGCTGTATAAACATTAAGGGTCTCCTTCGACTCCAGTTTTTGCCCTGATCCAAGAGGCAAATAAAAACAAACTCGAAGTGGTGCTTAATAAGAGGGAGAATTATTACAAGCTTCTTGATTGTGAGGTTCAGTGCAACAATACTTTGATGAAGTGCACTAACGCCCAGACAAATGTGAAGTTAGTTTTTGTAAATATCTGCATTGCGGCATCACCAATGCCGAGGTTGCTACTGCTTTTTCGAAATTTGGTCAGGTGAGGACCGTTAAGTTTGAAGTGAGGAAGGAGAATGCTCCCCACATGAAAGGGGCCTTGTCAGGTACCCGTGTAATTTCCATTGATATGAAGGAGCCTATTCCTAACTTTATGCAAGTGAACGGTCAGCGTTGCATGAACATTTACAGGGGCCAGATTCGGGTGTGTAGACGCTGCAGTCACGCTGGACACATTGCTGTGGACTCTGAAAAGTTCACTTGTAGCAATTGCCATATTTTAGGGCACTCAGCTGAAGATTGCAAGGAGGTGTGTGGAAATTGCAAATCTCCGCACCACCAGAGGAAGGCCTGCAGTCAGAGGTCCTTTGCGCAGAAGCTTGGAGGGGCGAACAGTCCAAGCGTGATGACGAAATGGAGGCTTGCCACGCCGAGGAGGAGGGGGCTCAGGAAGTGTTGCCGAGGATGAGGTCTCGAGAAAAACAGAAGGGGCCCACCAAATTCTCAGCTCGGTGTAAGCACAAGAGGCTCTGGAGAAACAACAGGTAAGTGTTGTGCCTAAGAAAGGTAACAATACAGGTAAGGATACTAAAGAGAGTGTTTCTTTTACAGCGAAGAAAAGAGAAACCGTTCCTATCGTTGAAGATGGGAAGCGGGCTCTGTCTTCGAGTTCAGATGAGGATAAGAGGGAGGCGCGGATGTGTGTCCATGCTGCTGGGGTTGATTGCAAAAAACGGGACTTTAAGTTACGTTTGGCGCATGATGTCCTTCCTACGAGGAAACGGCAGTGCAGGTGGGGTGGTGCTGTCACTGACAGGTGTCTTTCCTGCAATCTTATCGAAGATAGGCACCACTTGTTTTTTAGTTGCCCTATGGGTGTGCAGGTTTGGCGGTTGGTCTGGGATTGGGCCGGCCGCCCTCAGCAGTTTATGCCTCAGCATGTTTTCTACCAGTATCCCGGTGCCAAAGCGGGAAGGGATGTCTGGAGGCTCATCATTACGGAGACGACGTACAAAATCTGGAGAGAGAGGAACAGAGTTCTTTATTGTAATCACGGTAATGTGGGATTCAGCCCTATGAAAGTTGCCTGGCAGGTCAAGTGCGAGATCCGGAACAGGGTTGAACTTGACGCCCACACCCTTTCGGACCGTGCCTTCAGGTATCGGTGGGTCTTCTGGACTCGGATTGTTACCGGTACTAAGAAAAAGTACTTCTTCCACTGGAGAACTTAACCCCCTCCCATCCTAATTGTTTCAGCTTGCAATCCTGCATTACCGGATCCTTTTGAATTTTTTGTTGATGTTTTGTTTCGTTGATACATGGTTTGTGTGTTCTACTAACTTCTCGGATCGAGCGAGGGCTCCGGAGACGCCGTCTTCCGGACCCCCGATCGGTCGATTCGGTGCTTTTTGTTTCCTTTCAGCCTCTTCTGCTTTGCGGTTTGGATCCAGTTTCGGTTTCCGGACCCCGGTTTCCGCGTTCGGTGTGCTGTGATTCGGGGGTGTTGCTTGCGAGAGTGTTTTATTTATTTGTGTGTGTGTGTATGTATGCGTGTATTTTTTTTTCCTGTGTGCGTGTTTTGGTGGAATGGGTGCCTTGGGAAGATTTTTTGTTGTTGTCTGGTGTGTGTCTGACGTGTGCCGGTTCTGTGTGTGTGTCTTTAGGGGGGAGGCTTCCTCGTTTTTGGAGTAGCCTGTTGCTCTCCGCCGTTGCCTCCTCTGATGTTGTCATCCGTTGGGTGACTACGTCACTGGGTCTCCTCCGAAGGAGGAACTTCGTCCTACATGAACGTTTCGAAGGGCCTTGTCCCTCCGTCGTTCTAGGAGACTCTGCCGTCGGTATGTATGGTGTTTCGTCGGGGGTGTGAGTGTCCTTGCTTGTGGAACCGTGGTGTGTGTACCGGGGCGTGTGTGAAACACCGGTGGAGCCGATCCCATGTTCATACATGGGAGCGGGGAAACAAGCGTGTTGGTGTTGCTGGGCAACAAAAGTTCGTAATGGGAGAGAGGTCGTCGTGCTTCTGCACAATATGACGTCCCTTTCTTTCTGTTTCCAGTGAATGGTATACGAAGACAAGGTGGTCTATTTACATTAGTTTCCGCATTCATAGCAAAAAGTCTGGTACGTGTACGCGGTGTTGTACAAGGCTGCGTGCTTCTTACACTCCGAGCGAAACCGTTGGACCTTGGAGGCGGTTATGAGAGAGCTTACTACGAGGTCCGGAGATGGTGTACGGTGGTTGAACTCGGTACGACCGCCGTGCTGGAAAAAAGGTCCCTTAATGTAATGACCACTAGAGGGCGTTAGGGGAAATGCTGGCCACTCGAATCGTCATGTGATTAAACAAATCTTTGCCTTTTCTATTTCTTGACCTATTTTGAAACCAGTGTAAACTGCCTTATTTCTTTTGTCGGTTGTTGTCTTTTACTGAAGCGTTTAGTTTTTCGATTCCCGTGACATAGGACGAAAATGTTTCTTTCGGAATTGCTGTTCTGGTTATGCTAGTAGTCAAGAACATGCTTCTTTATTTAACGAACTTAAAAATAATGAAATGCTTGCTAAATGGCAGAAAGTAATCCCGAGCCGATCGGAAACTCAGCACGAGCGATTTTGTTTGTGAGAAACCTTTCCCCTCCCATGATGTAATTAGACGCAGAAGTGAGACATTCAATGGCCAAGTTTTATAGGATATGTCTGTCCGTGTCACTGTTATTTAAAAAAAAACTGTTATTCCTGTAATATTTCCTGAATGTCCAACCTACCTTTCAAAGAAGGCAGCAAAGTCATTACTTGGTAAATGTGTAGTTTAGCGTCCTAAAGTATTTCGTCGGATTTCGAAAAAGTGGGACATAAATATTGTTTCAAACAAGTGAGACGTACAGATTTTAAAGTATGCAATTTCAAGGCAATTGATGAAACAATTTCATCAGTATGGTGCGTTTTAAAGATTTTTTACAGTAATATTTACGTGCAAGTACGACGCTGTGAACAGAAGCTGCGGTTGCTCCGCAGATACTCTGCTGGCGGAAGAGTACACAGGAGGAAAGCGATCCAGTTTGTAGTGCTACCTGACTGAAAATAGTTCTCCATTTCTGTCGCCGTTTTTCAAAACACATAACGAAAATTGCTTCGTTCTTATGCATATGATTCCCTGGTACGAAATAGAAAATATGCAAATACCTTCTTTTTTCAACCAAAGCGTAGAAGTAGAGGCCGTGTCCACTTCAACGGAAGTTTCGTAGCATCGGAAATCAAAGTTTTGCTCCACCTGTTGACGGCGTTTTTCGCAATTCATTGAATTTAGATAACAAAAAGAAAACGCTGTGGAAGAAGTGAGTTCATAAATTGCGCATTAAAAAACCATACGCGAAAAGAACCCAAGAAATTCTCAGATTGTGATGTTAAAATGTGAGAAATAAATGATGATCTATTTTCTGTAGCGCAGCATTACAAATTGGATCGCTTTCCTGGCAGTAAAGCTCCTCTTGTACTCTTTCGCCAGCAGAATTGCAGCCGGAACGAGACCACATCGAGACCTTTCGTGCGGAGCAAAGTTTGATGTTGCCGCGGCGTGTGTTAGGCCTGCCCCAGCTTCTGTTCACAGCG
Source organism: Macrothele yani (assembly GCA_039090855.1). NCBI lineage: Eukaryota > Metazoa > Arthropoda > Arachnida > Araneae > Macrothelidae > Macrothele > Macrothele yani. The sequence continues at coordinate 71,252,836 of CM077032.1, read as the reverse complement.
TCGGCGGCGTCGTACTGGCACGTAAATTTTACGGTAAAAATCTTTAAAATACACCATAATGATGAAATATTTTCACCATTCGCCATGAAATTGCATACTTAAAAATCTGTACGTCTCACTTTTTAGAAATCCTTCACCATTTCCGACGAAATAATTTAGGACGCTAAACTACACATTTACCCATTGCTTATGGTATACCTAAAATACATACAACTTATAATTGCCCCAAAAGCAGAGGGCTTTTCAGTACTGCTAAGGAGCGTTCAAAAAATTACGCACTTAAATTTAAGAACCTCTCATTGATATATTTCATGTATTATGCACAATGATGTTTTGCGAGTTATTTAGAAGTAAACAGCTACTCTTGCTACATCCTCAACACACACCATCAACTTTAAATGCATGCAGGGAAAGCTAGAAGCATATCTGCTGTATAAATACACAATAACTACATTAAAATGAAAAGGTAATATAAATGTACGTGTCCTATATTTATCTAAAAAAGTTTAAAATAAGTGATTCAAAATGTTTCGCGATCATAATTGTGACGCTGGTACCTTTATGCAACTATATATTAAATTGAAAAAAAAAAAAGGTGACATTGAGGATCTCAGAAACTACAGACCTATCAGCCTCCTATCAGTGGTTGATAAAATCTTCACTAAAGTTTTTTCACACCGCTTGAAGGTGACACTGGACTTGGCTTAACCGAGAGAACAAGCTGGATTCAGGAGTGGCTACAGCACAATAGATCATATCCACGTACTGAGAGAACTAATTGAAAGAGCGAGGGAATATGAACTTCCATTGTGCATGGCTTTTATCGATTATGAAAAAGCCTTTGATTCGGTGAAACCATCAGCAGTTACAATGGCTCTGAAATCCTGCGATATTGAAGATGCATACGTTAATATTATTAATAACATCTATGAAAATGAAAGTGCAAAGATTCGGCTGTTTGAAAATATAACACACATAAAAATTGGAAAGGAAGTGAGACAAGGGGACACCATATCTCCGAAGCTCTTTAATGCTCCACTGGAGGGTGTCTTTCAGTCGCTGAGCTGGAAAAACAAGGGGATAAAGATTAATGGAGATTATCTAACTCACCTTAGTTTTGCTGATGACGTAGTCATTTTTGCAACTACCCCATGAGAGCTGAAGAGTATGATCCAGGAACTTGCTGACAAGAGTAAAGAAGTGGGATTAAAAATGAACTTTCAGAAGACAAAAGTGATGTTCAATGCTTTTACAAGAAATGAAGATTTATCGATTGATGGAGAAAAGCTGGAGATAACAGACACGTCCGTGTATCTTGGACAGCAGATATCAAGTGAGGGTCACATTGATGAAGAAATTAATCGGCGTAGAAAACTTGCCTGGAGAGCTTTTGGAAGAAACAGCATAATTTTCAAGAGCAATATGCCATTATGTCTTAAAAGAAAAGTGTTTGATCAATGCATCCTTCCAGTGCTTACGTATGGTGCAGAGACGTGGACCTTAACTAAAAGAGACATACAAAGGCTGCAAACAACTCAAAGCAGCATAGAGAGGTGCATGCTTGGTGTAACCAGGAGAGATAAGAAGAGGAACTCGTGGATCCGAAAAATGACAAGAGTGGAAGACATCATAATCAGAGTTAAATCCCTGAAATGGCAATGAGCTGGACATACTGCCAGAAGGACAGACCATCGATGGACAGCTGAAATTTTAGATTGGATTCCAAGGGACAGGAAAAGACCCAGAAGAAGACCACGTGGGAGATGGGTGGATGAAATTCGAAAGTATGCAAGAGTGACGTGGAGGAGACGGCGTTCTCAGTGATGTTGCACGGCACAGGTCACGTCGTTCCGATGGCAAAAGGCCAGAGTTTTCCTGCCGAGAAGATGAGCCGTAGTGCAGAAAAAAAAGGTGAAATTTAACAAGTAATGTGATTATTTTGTCTCTCTCTCTCCGATTCCAAGTTTTGATGACTGTTGTTTATTCTTGTCTTTCTTTTATTTCCATTTTCCCTTTTAAACCCAAGATAAGTATACATACCGGTAGGGTCAATTTTGCCGGTACCAACATTAGGGTTGGTACCTTGAACGTACAGGGCCTCAATACGGAGGCGAAGCAGTGCTGGCTCGAAGGGTTTTTTCGCCAGAATAATCGGGACTTCCTGATGATTCAGGAAACCCACCATAAGGAACGGATTTTTGCTTTTCGCAGAAGGTCCGGTCTTCGATTTAAGTAATCGCTTAGGAGTATAGTGGTTACACAGGCGTTGCTGTAATTTATAAAGATCAGTTTGAAAGAGATATCACTCACTTTGAATCGGACGGGGGCCGCCCCGGTGGCGCAGTGGTCTAAGGCGTTGGCCTCTGATCATTCGTCCGTAAGGGGTCCGGGTTCGAATCCCGGTCAGGCATGGATGTTGTGTTTGTCTTACGGCACTGGCTCTCTCCCTTCCCTGGAACCAGTGACCCTAGATTAGGGACGGGCGACTGCTTATAGCCCATTGAGTTGCTCACGGTGGTCGTTAAACCTCCAATCAAAAAAAAAAAAAGAATCGGACGGGGAAGGTCGGCTGATCTCTATTACCGTCCTCAGTGGAAATATCTCTATGAAACTCGTGTGTATTTACGCTTCTGATAAGAGTAATTTGCAGAGGTCGTTCTATAATCAACTTCCGTATTTCATCAGAAGTTCAGAAGAAGTCTTAATTGGTGGCGGGGTTTTTAATACCTAGATAGGTGGTTGAAAGCTAATGGGAAAGTGGTTAAGGTCCTCTAGTACAGCCAAAGCCTGTGCGATGCCTGAAGGAGACCTAACCCTAGTATTACGGGTTATACCTGGTTTAAAGGGAGCAGAGCCTCCCGCATTGATATGTTTCTTGCATCGAACATTAACTGGATTGAATGGATTGAGATCTCTGGACCGAACTCTCCACAGCTGTATGTTTCGGATCCCTCTGCCGTCTTGATGGACGTGTGTGCGCCGGTTCCGAAAGAGAGAGATGCTACTCCGTTGCGTCTGAACATCTCAATGTTAGACGATACAGATACGCTAGTGCACCTCAGCTCGATCCTGAACGCGGGTGCAGGCACGATCACTGACGATGAGTGCGGTGTGTGGAACGGACCAAGGAGGAGGTGAAAGATTTCCTTTCTCAGAAAGGTAGAAAGCTGACCAGGTCGAAGAGGAAGCGCCACATGATTTTGATGAACATCCTTAATGCAGCGATTCGCGGTGATGAAGATGGGTGTAATTCCTCTCTGATTACTAATATTAGGAGTGAAATTAGTTACTTCTATCGGCGATCAAGTTGACTGGGACCTTGGAAGTTCTCCGGCAGGAGAGTGATGTTAACTTCATCTACTGGAAAGTCGAGACGGAGAGGGTTAGGGGGAATCTTCAATGTCTCAACATTGACGGTACAGCGGTCAGAGATCTTCCCAATACCTGGAGGCGGTGGCTAATTTTTATGGCAGCTTATTTGGCAAAGAGGAAGTGCAGCCTGTGGTCATGGAAGCTTGGCTGGAGGGTACTCCGAGTATTTTGGATGAAGATAGAGAGTTGTTGGAAAGGGAAGTCACCAAAACTGAGGTCACGTTGACGATCTTGAACCTAAAGGCCAGAAAGTCGCCGGGTGTTGACGGGCTGCGGGCCGAATTTTACAAGACATCTGTCAACATTTTGGGTCCCTGGTTATGTAGAATTTATAACAACATTGTTGATAAAGGAATTATGACTACGTCCATGAGGAGTAGTGGTGTTACTCTTCTTTCTAAAACCCCCGACGATCCTGCTCGTGATCTTGGTGGATGGAGACCGGTGTCTCTGTCTACCACTGACTATAAGATCATGGCGGCGATCATCAATGCAAAACTTTCGAGGGTTGCGGAGAAGTTCGTTGGCGTTGGCCAGACGTGAAATATCCGTGGTAGGCGGATGTATCATAACATTCCGAGCGTGAAGGACTTGACTGCTTATACCAGAGACAGGGATGTTAAGTTGGGAATGTTTTCCGCGGATCAGAGTAAGGCCTTTGACCGTGTATCTCACGAGTTTATTAGAAAGCTGCTGGAAGCCCACGGCTTCGGAGAGTTTTTCCGTAAAGCGGTGGGCTCTTTGTATAGGGACCTCAACGGGAGAGTAATTATTTCAGGCCGTCTTTCTCCCCTCTTTGAGGTGAGAAGATGTGTGAGACAAGGCTGCCGGCTCTCTCCGTTGCTGTTTGTCTTGGTCATTGAGACCATTTTTAAGGAAGGTTCAGGCTCATCCTAGTACTTAGGGAGCCCCCGTCTCTGGCGACGCTGGGTCCCTAACGTGTCTTGCTTAAGCTGATGACGTCACTTTTTCCTTTGACTCGGAAGTGAGTCTTAAGCAGGTCTGGGAAGTCTTCGCGGGATATTGCGGTGCCACCGGGTCCATGCTTAATGAGGATAAGTCGAACCTGCTTCTTTGGGGCAGGTGGGATCGCGCAGCGGCCCGATAGGGCTGGCGGAGACGGATGGAAGCGTCAAGATACTCGGTATTCTTTTTGGTAGAGACGGCGTCCATTTGAAGACTTGCAGGGACATTCTCTTCGTTATTAAGGTGAAGAAGGAAAGGTGGCAAAGTGTTGACATTTCGATGATTAACTAAGTTAGCTAACGCTCTCCTGGCCTCGAAATGTGCCTTTGTCGGAGAACTTGATTCTCCCCCTCGGAGTCTGATGAGGCTTCTGGAGAGGGAAGTTTTTGCTTTTATTTGGGCCGGTAAGCAAGTTGAGGCTGTTACCAGAGCTGCCCTGTACTTCCCGAAGCAGGAGGGTGGTTGGAAGTTAAACACCTCACCTCCTGGTTCAGTGCACTGCTGTTTAGGAGTGTGAAGGAAACTCAGAACTCCTCGCAACCTTGTAGGAACTTTGTTGCGTATTTGACAGGATTGTCTGCGGAGAAGTTTTTACTTGGCTTCCGTTTTGTGGGGCCGGGTAGAGAGACCACTCACAAGCACTATAAGCTTAGGGGGCACTTTTAGGGTCTAGCGGAGGGTAACCGGAATGTGCTGAATTTGAAACAAATGCATGTCCACATTCTCCCTGAACCTAGAGAGCAGGTTATTGAGTTTGGTGTCAACTGCAACAGGAAGAAGTCGTGGATGAGCGTGTTGGCGGCCGGAGTTGATTGTAAGGAAGCGGGATTTTAAATTCTGTCTGGCTCACAATGTCCTTCTGACTAGGAAGAGGCAGTACAGGTGGGGTACTGCCATCACCGACAAGGGCGCCTCTTTCAATCTCATTGAAGACCTGTACCACTTGTTCTGGGGTTGTCCCATGGCCATGCAGGTGTGGAAGCTTGTCTTGGCTTGGGAAGGTTGCCCGCAGTGGCTCAAGACTCAAGAGGTCTTTCACTTGTGCCTTGGCCCCAATCCTGGGGGGGGGCGTCTGGAGGTTGATTATCACTGAGACCACTTACAAAATCTGGAGAGAGAGGAACAGAGTTGTTGATAGTAATTACAGGAATTAGGGATTCAACCCTTTAATAGTGGCCTGGCACGTCAAATGCGAGCTTATTAATAGAGTTTAGTTGGATGTCCGCACTCTTTTGGAACGTGCTTTTAAGTTCCGGTGGGTCTTCTGGCCAAAAATTGTTACTGGAACGAAGGAAAAATATTTTTTCCATTGGGGAACTTAGTCTCCCAAACTTTTCGGCTTGTAATCCTGCATTTCCGGAACCTTGATTCCTTGTGTTTTTGTTGAACTTTATTTTTTGTGTTAATCTTTGGAATGTTTCTTTTCTTTGATTCCGGGAAGGAGTGAGGAGCTTATCCTTCGACCTCCTTTCCGGGTGCTTATTTTCTAACTATACCAGTCTCCTCCTGAGGCTCTGGCTTTTGGGGAGGTTGGTCGGCTTTGTGTGTAAATCTGGAGGGACTTTGTGTTTTGCTGTGGTCTTTCCTCTCTTTGCTCATTCGTGTGTGGTTTGCCTGTGTGTATTTGCATTTTGGGAGGGTGTTGTGTGATTGCTGTTTGTGGTGTGGTGTTTTTGCATCGTGGTGTGCAAATTCGGGAGCCATTGTTGAGCCGAATAACGGTCTTTGTGCCACGCGGAGGGCTCGGCGACCCTTCTGGTGGTGTCTCGGTTGGGACGTCATCGCAGGGACACCCGTGAAGGAGAACCTTCTCCTACTTGAGTGTTTCGGGGTGGCCTAGGTCCTGCCTCGTCATTCTTGGTGTCCCTGTCTGGAAGCATGAACTGAGGCCTGTTCGAGTTCTTCGGCAAGCCAGCGTGATTCGGGGGTCCAAATGTGCTGACTGTGGAAACGTGGTTGGTGCATCGGGTGTGAGTGAAACACCGGTGGAACCGTGGTTAGTGCATCGGTGTGAGTGAAACACCGGTAGAACCATGGTTGGTGCATCGGGGTGTGAATGAAACATCGGTGGAACCGAACTCACATTTTATATGTGGTTCGGCGAAGCGAGTTTGTTGGTGTTGCTAGGCAACAAAATTTCGTGCCGGGAGAGTGGTCGCCGTGCTCACGCACAATGACGTCCCCTTGTCTCGGATGCCAAGGTTTGGTTTTTGAAGACGAAGAATGCTTCAGTAGTGACATCCTTTTTGTTATCTGATAAGCCACGTTTTGGTTCTCTAAGTGTTGGTTTTTGAAGACGAAGAATGCTTCAGTAGTGACATCCTTTTTGTTATCTGAAAAGTCACGTTTTGGTTCTCCAAGTGTTGGTTTTTGAAGACGGAGAATGCTTCAGTAGTGACATCATTTCTGTTATCTGATAAGCCACGTTTTGGTTCTCCAAGTGTTGGTTTTTGAAGACGAAGAATGCTTGAGAAGTGACATCATTTTTGTTAACTGATAAGCCAAGTTTTGGTTCTCCAGGTGTTGGTGTTTGAAGACGAAGAATGCTTCAGTAGTGACATCGTTTTTGTTATCTGAAAAGTCACGTTTTGGTTCTCCAAGTGTTGGTTTTTGAAGACGGAGAATGCTTCAGTAGTGACATCATTTTTGTTATCTGAATAGTCACGTTTTGGTTCTCCAAGTGTTGGTTTTTGAAGACGGAGAATGCTTCAGTAGTGACATCAGTTTTGTTATCTGATAAGCCACGTTTTGGTTCTCCAAGTGTTGGTTTTTGAAGACGAAGAATGCTTCAGTAGTGACATCATTTCTGTTATCTGATAAGCCACGTTTTGGTTCTCCAAGTGTTGGTTTTTGAAGACGAAGAATGCTTGAGAAGTGACATCATTTTTGTTAACTGATAAGCCAAGTTTTGGTTCTCCAAGTGTTGGTGTTTGAAGACGAAGAATGCTTCAGTAGTGACATCGTTTTTGTTATCTGAAAAGTCACGTTTTGGTTCTCCAAGTGTTGGTTTTTGAAGACGGAGAATGCTTCAGTAGTGACATCATTTTTGTTATCTGAAAAGTCACGTTTTGGTTCTCCAAGTGTTGGTTTTTGAAGACGGAGAATGCTTCAGTAGTGACATCAGTTTTGTTATCTGATAAGCCACGTTTTGGTTCTCCAAGTGTTGGTTTTTGAAGACGAAGAATGCTTCAGTAGTGACATCATTTTTGTTATCTGATAAGCCACGTTTTGGTTCTCCAAGTGTTGGTTTTTGAAGACGAAGAATGCTTGAGAAGTGACATCATTTTTGTTAACTGATAAGCCACGTTTTGGTTCTCCAAGTGTTGTTTTTTGAAGACGAAGAATGCTTCAGTAGTGACATCAGTTTTGTTATCTGATAAGCCACGTTTTTGTTTACGGAACATTGATTTTGTAGTCATGTCAAAGTCGTTTCTTTTTTTAAACATTCTCTCAATGATCTACAACTAGCTTATGATTAGTTATTTATGAAACAGTAGGTGCACTCATAAATCATTTGCTGTTTCCCCTTTGCGGATGGGACAATTGGTATCCTTGAGTAACTAGCTGCAACGAACATCAACTGGATGTGGTAAACTTTTAAAAATATGTTTGCAGTTTTATAAACCAAAATACAAAAACACGCTTTAAACAAACAAGAATTAGATTTTAGGTCGGAATCTGAAATAAAATTTACTTCCTCATACAATTTTCTCAGCATTTAGTATTTTCTTCGTACAGTTTTTTATTAATTAAAATCTTCACAGTCAGATTTGTTATATAACACTAATCTTCTTATGGCTGACGGTCTGGTCTTTCGGAGCGAGACCAAAAAAAAAAAAAGGGTACAGACAACTTAGAAATTTACTATAATGGAAACCATGTTTCGCAAGTGGCGGAAATGGCGCTCTCGTTGCTGATGCCTTAGACATCAATGCGGCCGTCTGCATATTGCTTTTGAACCAATAGCCACGACTGGATACAATTTTTCTACTTTTAACACGGCACAAACAGGTAAAATACATTAAATGCAAAGGAAGTACGTAAAATTTAATTCATTCATGCTGATGATGAAAATTAGGTGAGGAGTAGTTTTATTTTGTCCTCTTCTAAGCACAGTTGTGCGCAGTGTTTAATTCAGGAATTTTGGACCGGGGGGGGGGGGGCAAAAGGAACCTTAGAGGAGCAAGTTTTTCATTCGTTATATATATACAATTTTAACTACTATATTTATACACTGGCGGAAAGTGAAAAAGAACACCAAGTAGGAGACGTCTGATACCAACGAAATTTATACAGCATAATAACGGAATACAGAGGATAACGTGATCAAAACATTATGGCAAAATACAGCTGTATTTGCTGGTAAACTGAAAAATAACATTTCCATGTAACATGGTTAGTACGAGGTTGAACCGCCATGAACTGCGTCACGCTGTGCAATTCTGGCATTGAGTCTGTCGAACAGATGTTGGATGTAAGTTTGGGGTATTGAGTTCCAAGCATCCTCAACCTGGATGCGTAAATCGATGATGGTCGTGGCTGGCCGTGGAGACCGGATAAGTCGTTGTCCCATAAAATCCCACACGTGCTCAATGGGGGACAAATCCGGTGAACGTGCAGGCCATGGAAGTTGTCTCACATTCGGAAGTGCATCTTGCGTTGCACGTGCCACGTGTGGACGTGCTTTATCTTGCTGGAAAACACCACGATGGACCGACCTTACAAATGGCACAACAACGGGCTGAATGATGTTGCTGATGTATTAGGTGCTGTTTAACGTACCCGGTACAAACACTAGTTGTGTACGGGAGTGATAACTGATCGGTCCCCACACCAGGAGACCAGGTGTAGGCCCTGTGCTTCGCTTGCGGATGCAAGAAGGGTGGAGACCTGTGCGTCTGCGAACACGCATACGGCCATCGGAGGCTCCCAGGCAGAACCTGCTTTTATCGCTGAACGGGACAGATCGCCATTGCGTTCTCCAGTGCAGCTGTTCCTGACGGTGGGCTGGAGTCAGAGATACACATGCCAGAGGCACACGTGCACGTAGTCCTGCATCCAGTAGACGGTTGCGGATTGTTCGCACAGTCACCTCAGGTGCAACGGCAGCTCGGATTTGCGTCGCAGTGGATGTTCTGCTTGACAACGTCGCTCTTTTTATTCGTCGATAGGTCCGCTCATCAGTCCGTCTGTGACTCCCGGTTCCACATCTTCTCGTGTGGGAATGTTCCTCGAACCATCTACACCACCATCGTACCACCACCGATACTTCCCGTCCAATTCGCTCCGCAATACGACGATACGACCACCCGGCATCGCGGAGTCCGACTAGACGACCTCTCTCGAAGTCCGATAACGTGTGAAATCGTGCACGTCTTCCATGTCCAGGCATTGCAGCTTCTTCTCAGTTAGTGAACTGGGGTACAGCACAAGGCTGTACACTGTTCTGCTGAAACCCATATTATGGGTCAGCCAAGGCACTATCATCATCGAAGTGAAACACACACACACACACACACACACACACACACACACACACACACACACACACACACACACTAAAAAGAAAAGAAACTACTTACCTTACTTACCAAACTCGGAAGACGAAACACAAGCAATAGCACTTCCAGGGAAGAAGTATCTCTGAAAACAGGGTGGATGTGCTTAGAGAAAAAGTGGACACACATCTAAGCACCTCCAACCAAAACAAAAGCATGAAAAGTCATTTGTCACAACCCTCCCCGCCCGAGAGACATGACAAAGGCGCAGGAAGTGGTCTGAACTGTCGTCCGAGAGGCACAACACCTGCCACAGACAACAGACAGAACAAAAGCGCGGGCCAAGCATAGACAAATGCAGACAAAGACAATATATACACAGTAGAAAAGCATGTAAATACAATTCATGATGCAAACACAGGATCCAGACAAGCAAGTAAAAAGAGCAGCGGTCGTCAGGCATGCGACATGCTCCAACAGAAAACACATTCAGAACCGAAAGCAGAGCACATTATTGCGTAAGGAAACCAGTCGAGACCAACAAAGCCATCGGACGCGAAAAACGTCTTCCGGCCAGTGGTGAAAGTCGGAAATCACCCTCTCACGCAATCTGATCTTGACAAAGAGGGCGACCACATCAGGCCTATTCGAATAGAGCCTAACGTGGTCAGACAGAGCAGTATCATGTAACACAGTACAAGCAGTAGCAAGGATCACCTTTAAACCATAGGCACGCTGACCGGAAACAGGTAGCGGGTGCTTAAAAACAATAATTTTAAAATTACACATATTAACAGAAATCCATCTAGACAAAAGTTGCCAAACTTTTCGAACAAAATTACATTCTATACAAATCGGTGGTATAAAGACTCCGGCTGTCCGCAGTGGAGACAGTCCGGAAAGTCGATGACTCCCCAACGAAAAAGGGAATCACCGGTGAAAATCACCCCATGGGCCAAGCGCCACTGCAGATCACGCACACGACCTTCCACACCCGCAAACGCAACATTGGCCCATGCGACCCTCCAGTTCATCCCCAAGGCGGGAAACCTGCGCTGAATGCGAGGAGCAAAGGATGGCAAGAATACAATATAAAGGGCATCGGGTTCATGCCAAGAGGAACGCCTTATGTTCTGGCTAGTTAACAATCTAGTCTCACAAATGGTAGTGCCATGTGGTCCACCGGGCCTCGGAGCTCCAGGCCCAAGGTAGTTACAAGCGAAAGAAAATAACCTAAAATTATAGGAAATGAAATAACACGCAAAGTTAAAGCTAGGATGAGAATCGCTTTTCAGGATGTAGGCCACATTAGAAACCATCAACGCGCAACACCACGCAAGAATGTGCCGAACACCCAGTCCCCCCCGATGGACTGGTTGAACCAGGCAATCCCGAGAAAGGACAGCTCTAGTTCCCCAGACAAATCGAAAAACTAGAGAATTTAGAGCCAAAAGGACCCTGTACGTCGGGGGTTGTAGCGTACCGCAAAAAGCAATTTTGGAAACCAAGAGACTGTTAGCCAATTTAGCCCTATTAAAAAAAGAAATTTGGCAGCCCTCCCACCAAGCACATTCCTACGTGAGCATCTGTTGAACAGAGCGCCACGTCTTACGGTGAACCCCCTTTTTATCAAAGTAAACACCGAGGATCTTTATGGGATCATCGGTTGAGCCTACAAACTGCAAAACGTCAGGTGACCAATCCCCAAAACACAAGGCTTTAGTTTTATCCACATTCAATGCAGCGCCTGCACTGTCCGCATAAACATCACAAACATGAAACAAATTTCTCAAGGAAATCTCATCCCGAAGGAAGAGAACAACGTCATCTGCATACGCAAGGTATTTGAGCTCAGCTGTTGTAAAGCTCGAACCCGGAACTGGGATGCCAGAGATATTCGGTGCAGATTGAATCTTCTTAAGGAGAGTTTCAATGCTCAGTACGAACAGTGCAGCAGACAAAGGGCAGCCTTGGCGGACCCCTCTCCGGATGGGAAAGCAGTCCGTAGGCTGACCGTTGACTCGGATAAAACTAAAGATATCAGTATACAAGACCTTCACCATGTGTACAAAATCTTGGCTAAACTTACAAGCCTCCAGCAGGGTCACAAGGTACTTGTGAGAGACCCTGTCAAAGGCTTTGCTCTGATCCAAAGAAAGGATGCAGCACTTCAACCTCTTGCGGTCGAGGTAGTGAATACCGTCCCGCACGAGGACTAAATTTTGAAAAATTCTCCTCCCCGGGATTCCAGAAACCTGGCACACGCCTACTAGGCCAGAAATAACCCTAATCAGTCGGTTAGCAAGGACTTTAGCCCAAATCTTAATTGAGAAGAGTGATGGGTCTCCACTCTCCTAAATTTTGAAAAATTCTCCTCCCCGGGATTCCAGAAACCTGGCACACGCCTACTAGGCCAGAAATAACCCTAATCAGTCGGTTAGCAAGGACTTTAGCCCAAATCGTAATTGAGAAGAGTGATGGGTCTCCACTCTCCCAAATGACGACCAGGACCATCACGCCGCTTGTTTACCAAAACGATCTGACCAAGCCGCATCGTCGTGGTTAACTGCCCAGTTGACAGAACATGATTAAAAACATCACATGGAGGTTCAGCAAGCAAATCAACAAAACGTTTATAAAATTCGACACGGATGCCATCAGTACCCGGACTGTGACCATTACGCAAGCCGGCAATGGCTTGCCTCACCTCAGAAATACAGACAGGGCCCGATGTAAGCACAGAAGCCGCGGCGTCGAGTTGGGTCACGTCAGCGACCCAAGAGTCAACGGACGACTGCTGCACTTCATCAGATGCAACAGGTCTCTGAAATGCGAGAAAACCAAATTGTGAATTTCTGGTCGAGAGGTCACGAAGCGTGACTCATGCTGTAAGCCAGGAATTACCTGAGAAATAATTTTGTTTCTGCGAGATTTCGCAAAAAAACTTGCAAGTGAAATCTCGTTTTCTAAATTTTGTGAAATAGAGTCCTGTGTGCATCTTTGGCCGGTTTTACAATATAAATCTGTCAACTGAGCTTGAAGTTCAGCAATCATACCAGCATTCTGCGCTCCCATTTGCTGCCCGGCTTTGCATGCACGCAACATACAGACAAGGCGAGTTCGCTCTAAAAGCCGCTGACGAGCCTGAAAGTTTCCCCTGAAGTTGTAAATAAGACTTCACATTAAGTTTAACCTCCTCCCACCACTCACCAGTGTGATGAGTCTCAGACTGAATTTCACCCCGAAGCAACCTCCCAAGGCCCTGAAGGATGTCGTCATCTTCGAGAAGATTCAGATTCATCCTCCACGGGCCCTGAGTTCGTGTCCGGGCCCCTGTTAGAACGATCTCACCAGAAACGGCACGATGGTCACTCACACGGAGAAACACAGAATTAACATCACAATGAACAAAAGACACAAGGTCACAATCCCCAGGGCCCCTCACAAGAATCCTGTCCAGGCGGGCCCGAACCGAGCCATCCGTCCAAGTCCAGTCGAAGACCCCAGGGTGAGTAGAACGCCAGGCGTCCACCAGCCCCGCCCCCGACATGAACCCGGAGAAGACTGCCCGGGACGAGTCCGTCTGCCAGGTACCCCCCTGTTTATCAAGAGGCTCCGTTACAAGATTAAAGTCACCCCCAAAATGAGGAAGTCTTCACCACCCCCAAAACATAAAGGAAGACTCCTGAGGAATCTACCCCGTTGGGTGGGTTCCAATGGCGCATAGGCTGAAATAACGCGAATTTTAAACTCAGCGAGGGCGAAGCTGACAGCAGCTACTCGACCCTCGTCCTCATATTGAAATTTCAGTTGTCGACCCTTGAAGTTAGGGTTGACAATAATTCCGACGCCTCTGTGACTAGTCGGAGAAAGACTAAACCAGCACGGGGCATTAGTGTAATGACGAAAATCCGAAACATGCCTAAAATTGTTAAAAAATGTTTCCTGGACACACAGGATATCAATATCCTGGGTCATAATCCAGCCGATGAGCCAACGCCTTACTGACCGGGACCGAAGTCCCTGAATATTTAATGTTGAAACTTTAAGGTTGAAGGATAAGCAGATAATTGAAATACAAAAATACACAAAACAAAGGTCAGTTAGGAGGGTAGATTCAAATTAGCCCACCCGTTTTAGAAACGTGGACCGGCACCTAGAACTGACGATGTCAATCTCCAGAGGTGGAACGGTTGTGATTCCGGCGACGGTTCCGTCGGCGGCTAACTTAGGGAAGTTCCCCTTCCTCCAGTTGGACGGGAGATCTTTCCCGACGGCCAGGATGAACACTTGCCGAACGGCTGCCGCGAGTCCTGCCCTCTGAAGATGTAGAGGACTGTCGTTGTTGACGGTAGGAATGGTCAGCAGGACGAGTCTCTCTGGAAGGAGTAACATTGTGGATGGTAACAGGAACACGTCCCGGCGGCCTGCTGAATGGATAACGGGTACAACTTTGTCCCCAGAGGTGGAAGGTAGGGAGACAGTTCCGACAGGAGAGGTGAAAGCAACATCATCAACGGAATCTATGTAAATGTTGTCATCATCCGAAATAACCTCTGTAAATGCAACAGTGGTAACAAGTCCGACTTGGGCGTCAGGAGAATCAGGTGAATGAGGCTCAGGGACCTCGGTACATACGTCGGCGTCCATGGGAGGCTCAGACTTAATAACAACAGCCGGTTCAACGGCAAGAGGCAGTGAGGTGACCTCTGTAGATGGCATGTCAAGAACCTCAAGATCTTGCACTGGTGAAATAGCAGAAGAAGCTCCAGGCTCGACGCGGCTGTCAACAACCAAGGTCTCTTGATTAACAGAAGTCACGACATTCTCGGAAGGCGGATCGACAGGTATGACAACCGGTAATTTCAAAGAAGCAACATGTTCCGGGTCCATGGTAACAACTGCATCAGGAACACCAGAGTCCCCTGGGAACAACAGTAGTACTGGTGGAGGGTAGCTCTGGAAACTCCTCATTGAAAACAAGGGGAGCTGTTGAAGGCCTAGCTACAAAATCTACGAAGGATGACTGGGTGCATCTGGATTTGATGTGAGAATCCGCACCGCACTTAGAGCAGGCTTGTTCGCACGAGATCTCTAAGTGCCCCGCCGTACTACAGTTGGGGCAAGCTCGGGATGGGCACTGAGGAGCAATGTGGCCAGCATTACCGCATCTACGGCATGTGCGTATCATGCCAGCATATGTGACCATGGCCTTCCAACAGCCCACTTGAAGGAAATTGGGTACTGGCTTTGTCATACGCATGCGAACAATTCTTGTGCCTGTATAAACATGTTCCAGACCTTTGAGTGTGTGCCGCTCATTCTGAATGGGGGTGACAATCTCCCCATATCCAGTAAGTGCCGCAGAGATCTTCTCATTAGGGATGTCAATGGGCACGAGTTTGACATAGACGGTACGAATACCGTCATCTACTGGCGAAACGTTCACCGCAACGTCCTTGTAGGCTGTCAAGGGATGCTCAAGGTAGTGCAGCGCTTGTGCAGTAGTTTGGAAACGCACTGTGAAAAGTCCATTGTTAAGTCGCTGGACTGTGTGCAAATGCTCCGGATAGTCAAGTTTGTCGACTAATTCCTTAAGAATATTAACATTGGGATACTTCCCATTATGAGTAACCTGAATGGTTTCAGGTCGGTTCAAAAAGTTCGCCATTCCGGAGGCACGGAGCCCCGGTTGGCCTGGAACCGGAAAACAAAAATAAAGCTTCTAACTTGAAGTTTAAAGAACAAGAAATAAAAATAACTCACAGTCAAATCCTTGACGACCACAAACTATATGAGAATCACTTAGTGGTGAAGCAACTCAACTCCATGCGGCTAAATAATGAGAAGGATTTCTCCCACGTACTTTCCTATTCACTACTGCACGAGACCGAAAATACGTAAGTACACCGTCTTGCTCGGGGGTCTTCGCACGTGCCCGTACGCCGACGACTGATTACATTCGAGCATTTGTCATTTTCATGTAGGACTTCCGTCCACAGGGAGTAGAGTTTAGGTCCCAGCCACCTACAGCGAGATCGCCTTTTGGGCAGGACACAGAAACGGAAGGAATGAGAGCAAGTCTAGCGACTTTTGACAGAACAGTTTTGTAGTGAGATTAGAGTACAGTAGATGGCGCCACCGTACAAGTACGATATTGTACATAGATGGGTGAGAGAATTTCAGGGAGGACATAGGAAAGGATACCCATTTAACCAGTGGGTCCAGAGTGGGGGCCGTCACTTTACGTGCTCGTCCGATGCACGGCGGATATTCAGGACCATCTCTGAAAGATCAGCCCAGGCTAGAACCTGAGGACCCAGCATCGATAATCTGAAACACTAACCACTAAGCCATCCGCGGCACTGATTACATTCACTTCGCCGTACTCCTTAAATACCACCGACGATAATTTGCATATTATGCCGTGCTGTGGCGTAAGCGCTCACCGGTTGGTCCCGAAATCAACATCACACCTACGTAAACTGGACCCCATTAACATATGTAAATTTCATGATCGTCCGCCAATTCCTTCTTGGTGTTCTTTTTTCACTATCCGCCAGTGTATATATATATAAGTAATTATTACATATCTCATACAGGGGCGCATTTAGAGGGAGGGGGGGGGCTTTGGACTCCCAGAAAATGTTTCCTTTTTTCCCCGTTAAAATGCGACTTACATTAGAAAAAAATGCCTTAATTTAATAAAAATGTATCAACTTACATTAGAAAAAAATGCTTTAATTTGTCTTGTATTTTTCATTAACTTTCTATTTGTTCTGCTGATTCCCCATAACTTACATTTTTCGTCGCCCCTCCCCCGAAGAAAAATTCTGTACACACCCCTGATATAGTAATTACTTCCTCAAACATTTCAAGAATAACAAAAATTTTTCAGCTAAACGAGAGGAGGTTCGAGAGGGGAGGGGGGCAGGCTTGAAATTCTTATCTAATGAAATACATTTAACACACTCTTGATCCTGAATCACGATTCCCAGACAATTAGGTATCATTAGGTTACTTATTATATTTTGAAGAATAGCATGTGTCGTAATGTACTTTTTAGTGAAACTATAATACTGGAACAAATATTAAAAATAATATAATTGGAGAAATATTTGTAGCATAAAAAAAGAAACGAAAATTTCTTTTTCATCATAGCCTGAATTTATTAACATTTGGCTCGATAACCTAAAATGTCTCGGGGGAGGTCGTCCCCCCCCTTGAATATAAGCCTGAAAGAAACACTGGTTGTGCGTTAGGAAAACAAGTCAGAGCTCAAATTAGAGATTCAGTGTATGCAAATAAGTTCACACAAAGGGCCATCTCTTGATCTAAAGAAGATACAAAACGTAATTCCACATGTTTCAAAGCTTAGAAGATTAGAAATCTGGAGTACTTGTCGGAGTGGTACCTGGGCTAATACCCAAAACATTGTTAAATATTATTACCCCGACAGCAGGTGAAACAGTGAGACAACTGGAGAAAAAAGAAATCAAGCTTCTTTGTAACTTAAGTTTTCAAAATCAGCAGGAATGCATGTTGTGGTACACCCTGACTTTCGAATTAATGTATTAAAAGAAAAATGGACCCGTTCCTCGCTTTGTTTCCTAGGTTACTGTTAAAAACGCATTTTAAAGGCGGATCTGTTAAAGGTCCAAGAGTGGACGGTCGTTTGCAAAGACAGCTACCGTGTCTGACCGTGACGAACTTCGCTGCGAGATTTCGTTGCACATCCCTTTGGATTTCAAAGCTGTATGTGTTAGGACATTACCGAGATCATTCGACATTGACAATAATCATATACGTATGGTGGGTTATAGTAAACATAAATGTAGTACATACAATGTTTGATTGATTCAACACATAATATATCGTATAAATAGCGTAGAAAGGAATATTCGGGTGCGAAATGCAAATGTGAACCAACACATTTCTAGATCAAAATTGAATTAGCAAGTTCTCAATTTCGATGAAAATCAGCTATGAAATAGAAAATACGCAGCTACATACCACGAACACCTGATACGTGAAGTTTGCAACAATGCGAATTTAAATATACAGCATTATCGTTTACCCTTAATCACCCGATTTTGTTCCTCAAATTGTTTAATTGAAAAATATTTTTACCACATGTGCTCATGAAAAATGAATATCGCATAAAACAAAAAAAGGGGGTCTACAGATATCATGTTTCTAAACTATCGCGGCTTTTCCTCAAACATGCAGAGCTCTCTATATCTATTATTAATCGCAGTGCTGTCTGTATTCATACTCAAAAAAACAAGTTTTAAAACCTATTCCTACGTTTATAATTTGATAGAATAACACAGCACATAACCTCATCTAATTTTCTAACCAAGTACTTCTGTGCCTCAGTAAAAACTGTATGTTCTTGTGAAGCAAATGAACAATTAATACATCACTCCGGACCTTTCCCGTTATCTGCCCACCACTACTTGACTTCCGAATAACAACGCTTTCAAGTAGTTCCCGATTTCAAAAGTAGCACACAGAGCCCTCGGCAGCATTTGTGCAGTGATCACGTTCTTCTGACCGTTTGTCTGCGCTTTGGAATATTACTATGTGTGGTCATTCGGAAGGAATGTTCTTTTAACCGTTTTCGCTAAATTTAAAAATAAAACTCGTTGTGAATTTATGTGGCGAAAAAAAACCTTAAAACTAATAACGGTCGATTTTTAGAAATTATTAAAGATATCGTAGTGTGTTGGACCCCAGAGCGATATTGGTACCTAATTTGTGTAAATGTGTACATTGGCGTACTAAGTTATTTCGTCGGAAAAATTTACCTGTGTGAAAAAAGTGCGACGTACAATTTTTTAAGCACGCCAAAAAATGGGGAAAGGTGCCAAAATATAGTATTTTTAAATAAAAGGAGAGAATTAGTCCGAAGTATTTACCTAGGAGTACGATGGTTTGGAAGAGTACGTGCCGCGACGGCATGAAGGTGTAGTCCGATAATAAACTGCGATGTATATTATAACCACTATAGTCCGGTGAATGGAAGCTTTGTTGAGAAGGGCAAGTAACGGGCGGAAGAATACAACAGGAAGCTGTTCAGCAGTTCGTAATCATCGAATCGTCTTGAAGTGAAGAGGTTGGTTGTACGCAGCAATGTTAGTTGTGTTTTTTAAAGAACAATTTTGAGAAAAAGTACAAATTCGTCAGTCTCCACACTTCATTTCGGATTTCGTCAGCGCTTAAAATTTCATTATCCTTCACAATACAACAAGAAATCTTAGCCTCCTTGCCCTAGTACGATTTCTGAATTGAAGAAAATCGTTTATTTTGAAAAACAACTGCTTTTACGAGAGAAAAATGTGAGCTACGATGTACGGAATTACAGCAGTTCTACAAATGAAGTGCTTGAAGAAATCACCTACCTCTGCGCATCTTCCAAATCATAACCAAACCATTAGTTTAAACCGGAACCAAAACGTATTACTCAACACTTCTGTCCCACAGAAATTCATTTACATTCCTTCATTTATTTCCATTCGGAGACATTTGCGAAACTAATAATAACGACATTTTGCACATTTATTTCTCAACATTAATAAAACAATTTTGAACTACTTCTACTTGCGAACGATTACACGACGCATCACACTCTTCCGAAAGATGCACCCCACTCGTGTTGTATTCCTCCGCGCATTACTACGAACTCGTACTCCGTTCCGACGCAAGGAACCTTCACGTGGTGGCCGTTAGAATCGCTTCAGCCTCCCGCACCAACTGCTGCAAACCATCGTACTCGCAGGTTACAACTTCAGAAAAATTATTTCCTTTTATCTAAAAATACTACAATTTTGCACTTTTACCCATTATTTTCCATACTTAAAAAATACATCGCACTTTTCCCAGGCAGTGAAATTTTTCCGACGAAATAATTTAGGAGGCTTTGTAACTATTTGTTTTCTTATGCTGTATAATTATTTCCTTTTATATGTTTTCTAAACAGCTTAAATTTTATTAAAAAGTGAATAAGCAGGTTTTTGCTGTTCATAGTATCATTTTATATACCAATAAACTGAAAATTCCCGTAACATTTATCGTGAACTACTACTTTCTCTCATGTTGGGTGTGATCAGGTTTCACCAAAGCGGAACGATACACTCAAAATCTGGAACAGCTTTAAAGCGTTCTTATTCGGAAGTCAAATAATGTCATTTTATTTAACAATGAAGAAAAAGCAAACAGTGGCGGTCAGATAACAGGAAAGGTCCCATCACTCATTCTAACTGATACATGCATATAAAAACATTTTCTTACCTTAATTTTTGCGATGGCTATTTTTTGTCATTTGGTTCGAAGTTTTGTAGCCCTTCCTTCCTCTCCAAGATGAACAGGATCACCCGAAAGTGCCGGCTCTTGACTGAGTAACTTCTCATATCGCATTTATTCCTGAAACTGCTCTGACGTTTTGAATACTTGTTTTACATAGAAATTTCCTTCAGAAAACTGTTGAGCAAAGAAAAAAATGGACTCTGAACAGTCTTTGTGTTGCTTTTTTACGATTTCCAACCTTAGGTTGAAGAAGCGTATATGCTCCAGCTTTGTCCGTCCGTCCGCACGATAACTCGCGTGAAAATGGTTCGATTTCGATGAAATTTTAGTATGTGGTAGGGGACAACCTGTGGACGAACCCTAATGAAAATGGACGAAATGGGGTCAAAGGCCACGACATAGGAGCGGGATCCATTCCTTTGCCCTTATGCGTCATAACTTGTGTAAATATGGTTCGATTTCGATGAAATCGTAGTATGTCGTAGGGGACCACCTGGGGACGAACCCTGTTGAAAATGGTCGAAATGGGATCAAAGGTCAGGCATAGGATCGGGATCCATATCAAACACCCTTATCCCATACTATTAAAGGAGCACTTCTTGTATGTATGTACATTTTATTTTGAAAATGGCTCTGAGGATTTTGATGAAAGTCGTTAACCTACCGTTTTCTGGTACTAGAGATCGATTTAGCTTGATCTCGACTTTAGGAAAATTCGTTTAGTGGGTTAAATAACCACCCCTGAATTACCACGTTTTTGGTGTCATGGCGTCGTCCCATTAATGTAACCCATGCTTAGAAATCTTATGACGTCACAATCTCGCGTTTCAGATGTCCGCGCGCGGTCATGCCATCTGTTTCATTACGTCACGCGTTGTCTGTGGATCCTATTAAAGTTTTATGACGTCACACTCTTGCAAACATATGGTCCCGATTCCCATCTGCGTCATTACGTCACGCGTTGTGTGCGTATGACCGTCCGCACGATAACTCGCGTAAAATTCATTCGATTTCGATGAAATTTTAATATGTGGTAGGGGAACATCTGGGAAGGAACCCTAATAAAAGTGAACGAAATGGGGTCAAAAGTCAAGACATAGGAGCGGAATCACTTCCATCGCGATTATGCGTCATAACTTACGTAAAAATGCTTCGATTTCGATGAAATGTTAGTATGTTGTAGGGGCCTGCCTGGGAACGAATCCTATTGAAGATGGGCGAAATGGGGTCAAAGGTTAGGACACAGGAGCGGGATCTATTCCATAGCCCTTATGCATCATAACTTACATAAAACTGCTTCGATTGCGACAAAACTTTATCATGTTATTTCAGAGGTATACTGAACCGGTTCTGTTGAACATAATCGAAAGGGATCAAAGGTCTGGGCACAGGACCGAGATTTATTCCACAGCGATTATCCTCATAACTTGAGTAATTATTTCTGGTGTGTGGGAAAGCGTATTATAATTCATGCGTTGCGTGATTTTACTAACTTGTTGCTCTTAACACGTGGAACTATGTTCTGTAGCGGAGATAGCTGTTTCCGTCAGCGACAACAGCAAGGAGCAATGGCATCTAGTTCAGGCGTTGCAGTGGATGCACCAAAAAACACTAATCTCTGACATTATTGAAACTTGTTTTGCGTAACAATTTTGTCCCCAAAATGCTGAGCAAAAGAAAAAGGGATTGCGAAAAATTGTTCTTTTGCTGATTCGCTCTTAACAGTGGGGACTACTTTTCGTAACGGAGGTAGTTGCTTTCTGCCAGCGACTCTGGCTGAATCGGGGCTGTAACTGCACCAAAACACCAATTTCTCGCGGCTTCCTTTTCTTTTGTTCTTCGGTACTTGTGCTCGTCGCAATATACAGGGACTCACCCCGGAGCGGTTTCGGCGTCGCGCATAGATAGGTAAATTTCGCCTATGAGTTTTTCAAAAATGACTTTATCAATGATTTTTTTTTCATTTTACAACGTTTTTTATTTAAAAAAAAAATAATATATATATCACAGTTTTCCGTGTTTGTTGTCACCCATAAGGGTATTTCTGCTGCAGACGTTTGTTTAGCGCTGTATAAACATTTAGGGTCTCCTTCGACACCAGTTTTTGCCCTGATCCAAGAGGCAAATAAAAACAAACTAGAAGTGGTGCTTAATAAGAGGGAGCATTATTACAAGCTTCTTGATTGTGAGGTTGAGTGCAACAATACTTTGATGAAGTGCACTAACGCCCAGACAAATGTGAAGTTAGTTTTTTGTAAATATCTGCATTGCGGCATCACCAATGCCGAGGTTGCTACTGCTTTTTCGAAATTTGGTAAGGTGAGGACCGTTAAGTTTGAAGTGAGGAAGGAGAATGCTCCCCACATGAAAGGGGCCTTGTCAGGTACCCGTGTAATTTCCATTGATATGAAGGAGCCTATTCCTAACTTTATGCAAGTGAACGGTCAGCGTTGCATGAACATTTACAGGGGCCAGATTCGGGTGTGTAGACGCTGCAGCCACGCTGGACACATTGCTGTGGACTGTGAAAAGTTCACTTGTAGCAATTGCCATATTTTAGGGCACTCAGCTGAAGATTGCAAGGAGGTGTGTGGAAATTGCAAATCTCCGCACCACCAGAGGAAGGCCTGCAGTCAGAGGTCCTTTGCGCAGATGCTTGGAGGGGCGAACAGTCCAAGCGTGATGACGAAATGGAGGCTTGCCACGCTGAGGAGGAGGGGGCTCAGGAGGTGTTGCCGAGGCTGAGATCTCGAGCAAAACAGAAGGGGCCCACCAAATTCTCAGCTCGGTGCAAGCACAAGGGGCTCTGGAGAAACAACAGGTTAGTGTTGTGCCTGAGAAAGGCAACAATACAGGTAAGGATACTAAAGAGAGTGTTTCTTTTACAGCGAAGAAAAGAGAAACCGTTCCTATCGGTGAAGATGGGAAGCGGGGTCTGTCTTCTTCGAGTTCGGATGAGGATGGTTTTACGAAGGTTATTAAAAAGTCAAGGAATTTGACTCCTGAACAGGTTCGGGTTCTTCAGTCTATCCCCGGAAGTGTGAGTATTGTGGAGGGTAGTGAGATGGCTGAAAATTGTGACGATACTGAGGATAAGAATATGGAGGTTGATATTCCAAAGGGCCTTCAGACTCCCAGTAGTGCTCGAACAGAGTCTGGAGGTAGTGAGATGTCCAGCGAAGAAGGGGAGACCTCCAGTGCTGATGGTACGGAGGGCAGTAAGTATGATTCTGATCTTAGTGAGAGTATTGAGGAGGGAATTGCTATTAGTGAAAGATCGCAAGATGATATAGAATGTAATGATGACAGTGATATTGATATTTCTAATGATTTAACTGATAATTGTAGTAAGGTTGTTGATAATGATTGTGATAATAGTGTTATTGAGTGTTTTGGTGCTGCCACGAACCGTGAAAAATCTGAAGTCCAATGTTTTGGTGCGAAGGAGGTGAATTTGGTTTCCACTGACCCTGTGCATGATTTATTTCCGGATCTTCCCAACGACACCGGTCAATGGGAAGGGACGGATATGAGGGCACCTGCCCTCCTGGCCAACACAAGGGGCAGCGGTCTTCCTCCGCGGCTGTGGATGGTCAGGGCATGCGTCTTCCCGAAAGGAAAGCTGCATACCTTACTCCACCTCCGATGGGCTATCGGAGCACGTCGGGGGTCCCGGAGGCGCACTTGCGCTTGGACGCGCTACGACCACGAGCGGCAGCCACGTCGCCGCTGACTCGGAGGCGATGCCGGAGACTGCCGGGACAATCTGTGCTCCGCTCGATGGAGTCCGGGCTGTCGGTGTTGGTGGTGCGCAGGTTCGCCAGCACTCTGGTACTGAGGCAATAAGTGGCAAGTTCGGGGCTTCTACGGAGCCTGTGACGGGTGATGATGAAGATGTGGACCCTGTTCGGGCTAACTTACAGCACCAGTACCAGAGTAAGTTTAAAAACTCTGGCAAAGAATTCACGGCAGCTAATTTTAAGGCTGTCAACGAGCTTGCCGCGGCGTCCGTTGTGATGTTGCACGGCACAGGTCACGTCGTTCCGACTGCAAACGGCCAGAGTTTTACTGCTGAGAAAATGGATCGCGGTGCAGCAGAGAAGGTGAAATCTGACAAGTAATGTGGTTTCTTTTCCTCTCTCTCCGTTTCCAAGTTTTCATGACTCTTGTTTATTTTTGTCTTTGTCTAATCTCCACTTTCCCTTTTCAGCCCAAGGTAAGTATGCATACCAGTAGGGTCAATTTTCTCGGCACCATCATTAGGATTGGTACGTTGAATGTTCAAGGCCTTAACTCTGCGGAGAAGCATTGTTGGCTTGAAGGATTCTTCCGCCAGAGTAATCTGGACTTCCTTATGATTCAGGAGACGCATCATACGGACTTGGCCAAGTTGTTTGCCTTTCGAAGAAATTCCGGGCTCAGGTTTAAGTACTCTTTAGGCAGTACCGGCTACACGGGTGTTGCCATTATTTTTAAAGAGAAGTTTGAGAGATATATTTCACAATTTCAAACAGACGGGGAGGGTCGGCTGATTGCTCTGACCGTTCACAGTGGTAGTATGTCCATGAAGCTTGTTTGTGTTTACGCTCCGAACCAGGGAAACATGCAACGGTCGTTCTACAACCAGCTCCCGTTTTTCCTTAGGAGTTCGGAGGACGTCTTGATTGTCGGCGGAGACTTTAATGCCGTCATCGATAGTCACCTTGATAGGGCGGGCGATGGTAGGTGGTCTGAAGCCTATGAGAACGTGATTAAAGCTATTCTGGACACTCAGGGTCTTTACGATGTCTGGAGAACTCTTAACCCTAGAGAGCCAGGCTACACTTGGCACAGAGGGACCAGTGCGTCCCGCATTGATATGTTTCTTGTCTCCAAGATTGATTGGATTGATAAAGTTGAAATTTTCAGCCCTAACTCCCCTCTGAGGTACATTTCTGACCACTCGGCCGTCATGATGAATGTCTGTGTCCCGGTTCCGAGAGAGAGGGGTGCTACCCCTGGCGAATGAACGTCTCCATGTTAGAAGACGAAGAAACGCTGATGCACCTTCGTTCTATTTTGAACGCTGGGATAGCCACGATTACGGACGATGAGTGCGGCGTGTGGGAGAGGGTTAAAAATGAGATTAAGGATTACCTTATGAAAAAAGGTAGGCTGGCTGCCATGGAAAGGAGGAATCGTCACATGATTTTAATGAATATCCTGAATGCGGCGATTCGTGGAGAGGAAGGAGGTTGTAATTCCTCTCTGATTAATAACGTTAGAAGTAGGATCAGTCATTTTTTAAGGAAGAGGGTTCGGCGGTCAAATTGACCGGCTCCCTCGAAGTGCTCCGGCAGGAGAGTGACATAAACTACATTTTCAGGAAGATGGGGCTGAGAGAGTTAGGGAGAACCTCCAATGTCTTGATATCGACAACAGGGAAGTCAGGGATCTCCCCGTCATTCTGAAGGCCGCCGCGGACTATTACGGTGAGTTGTTCAGCAAGGAAGCTGTGGCCTCTGATGTTATGGATGCCTGGTTGGAAGGCACGCCGGTTCTTGCGCAGGAGGATAGGAATCTCGTGGAAAGGAGTTTACTGATAATGAGGTCAAGACTGCGATCCTGGATCTCAAGCTTAACAAGTCTCCTGGTATTGATGGCTTGCCGGCCGAGTTCTATAAGAAATTTTCCAATATTCTGGCTCCGTGGCTTTGTAGAATTTACAACCACATTGTGAATAGAGGAATCATGACTGAAACTATGAGAACCAGTATTGTTACTCTGCTTTGTAAGACCCCGGAAAATCCTGCCAGGGATCTTGGTGGGTGGAGACCAGTGTCTCTGTCTACAATTGATTAGAAGATCATGGCAAAAATCATCAATGCTAGGCTATTGCGGGTTGCGGAGAAGCTGGTTGGTGTTGGTCAGACCTGCAGTATACGTGGGAGACAAATGTTTCACAACATCAGGTGCGTAAGAGACTTGGTCACTTACGTTACCGAAAGAGATCTTAAGCTGGGAATGTTTTCTGCGGATCAAAGCAAAGCCTTTGATCGGGTCTCCCACGATTTTATCAGGAAGTTGCTGGAAGCTCACGGCTTTGGTGAAATATTCCGAAGGGCTGTGGACTCGTTGTATAGAGACCTCAATGGGAGAGTTATTGTTTCTGGCCGTCTTTCTCCCCTCTTTGAGGTTGGAAGAGGAGTGAGACAAGGCTGCCCTCTCTCTCCATTGTTGTTTGTTTTGGTCATCGAGACCATGCTGAGGAAGGTTCTGGCGCACCCGAACATCAAAGGGGTTCCTGTGCCTGGTTGTGCGTACTCCATGAAGTACTTGGGGTATGCTGATGATGTCACCTTCTTTGTGGACTCGGAAAGAAGTCTGACTAAGGTCCGGGAGGTCTTCGCGGGGTACTGTGGGGCCACCGGTGCTAAGCTGAATGATGATAAGTCCAGTCTGGTGCTCTGGGGAAGATGGGATTGCACTGCCGTTCATGGGCTGGAGGTGACCGATGGACCCGTCAGGATACTGGGTATCCTTTTCGATAAAGACGGTGTTCATAAGAAAACTTGGAGGGACATCCTCTCAAACGTGCGGAAAGAAAGGGATAGGTGGCAGAAGCTTCATATTTCAATGACTAATCGTGCTAAGTTGGCCAATGCCCTCTTGGTGTCAAAGTGTGCTTTTGCCGGAGAGCTTGAGTCACCCCCTCGGAGTCTTCTGAGGTTATTGGAGAGGGAGATTTTTGCCTTCATCTGGGCTGGTAAGGCCGTTGAGGCGATAGCCAGAGCCGCCCTTTTTTGTCCTAGGGAGGAAGGCGGTTTAGAGGTTAAACACCTTTCCTCTTGGTTCAGCGCACTCCAGTTTCGTAGTACTAAAGGGGCTCTTAACTCCTCTCATCCGTGTAAGAACTTTGTGTCTTTTTTGACTGGATTATCCGCGGACAAGTTCTTGCCTGGCTATCGTTTTTTCGGGCCCCGCAGGGAAACTACCCATAAGTATTACAAGCTTGGTGGGCACCTTCAGGCCCTTGCGGAGGCCAACCGGAACGGGAATAACTTGAAGCAGATGTACTTTCATATCCTTCCTAGACCCAGGGAGAAGATCATTGAGTTCAATGTTGTTAACTTCGATAAGAGGGAGGCGTGGATGTGTGTCCATGCTGCTGGGGTTGATTGCAAAAAACGGGACTTTAAGTTACGTTTGGCGCATGATGTCCTTCCTACGAGGAAACGGCAGTGCAGGTGGGGTGGTGCTGTCACTGACAGGTGTCTTTCCTGCAATCTTATCGAAGATAGACACCACTTGTTTTTTAGTTGCCCTATGGCTGTGCAGGTTTGGCGGTTGGTCTGGGATTGGGCCGGCTGCCCTCAGCAGTTTATGCCTCAGCATGTTTTCTATTAGTATCCCGGTCCCAAAGCGGGAAGGGATGTCTGGAGACTCATCATTACGGAGACGACGTACAAAATCTGGAGAGAGAGGAACAGAGTTCTTTATTGTAATCACGGTAATGTGGGATTCAGCCCTATGAAAGTTGCCTGGCAGGTCAAGTGCGAGATCCGGAACAGGGTTGAACTTGACGCCCACTCCCTTTCGGACCGTGCCTTCAGGTATCGGTGGGTCTTCTGGCCTCGGATTGTTACCGGTACTAGGGAAAAGTACTTCTTCCACTGGAGAACTTAACCCCCTCCCATCCCCCTTGTTTCGGCTTGCAATCCTGCATTACCGGATCCTTTTGTATTTTTGGTTGATGTTTTGTTTCGTTGATACATGGTTTGTGTGTTCTACTAACTTCTCGGATTGAGCGTGGGGGCTCCGGAGACGCCGTTTTCCGGACCCCCTATCGGTCGATTCGGTGCTTTTTGTTTCGTTTCAGCCACTTCTGCTTTGCGGTTTGGATCCAGCTTCGGTTTCCGGACCCCCGGTTTCCGCGTTCGGTGTGCTGTGCTTCGGGGTGTTGCTTGCGAGAGTGTTTTATTTATTTGTATGTGTATGCGTGTTTTTTTTTTTTTTTTTTTGTGTGGAGCGGATGCCTTGGGGAGTTTTTTGTTGTTGTCTGGTGTGTGTGTCTGGCGTGTGCCGGTTCTGTGTGTGTGTCTTTAGGGGGGAGGCTTCCTCGTTTCTGGAGATGCCTGTTGCTCTCCGCCGTTGCCTCCTCTGATGTTGTCATCCTTTGGGTGGCTATGTCACTGGGTCTCCTCCGAAGGAGGAATTTCCTCCTACATGAACGTTTCGAAGGGCCTTGTCCCTTCGTCGTTCTAGGAGACTCCGCCGTCGGTTTGTATGGTGTTGCGTCGGGGGTGTGAGTGTCCTTGCTTGTGGAACCGTGGTGTGTGTATCGGGGCGTGTGTGAAACACCGGTGGAACCGATCCCATGTTTATACATGGGAGCGGGGAAACAAGCGTGTTGGTGTTGCTGGGCAACAAAAGTTCGTAATGGGAGAGAGGTCGTCGTGCTTCTGCACAATATGACGTCCCTTTCTTTCTGTTTCCAGTGAATGGTATTCGAAGACAAGATTCGTACCCATTATTCCCACGTTACATGTATGCAGTAAATGCTACGTACAGTTTTCATTTGAACACTTTTTTTACAAGCGTCGCATAGAACGCACAGTGCAATTTTTTTGACAACATTTCAGCCAAACTTTTTAAACTTTATAACCCCCGCCCCTCATCATGCTTAACCACTCTAATAGTCCACACAGTTCTGTGTAGCTGTCGTTCCCACTGCAAGTATGTGATCTTAATATAGGAACTGAAACGCCAATTCCCAAAGTCTTATCCCTCTTTACCATTGTATCATTTCAGCTCAACGGGTTCAACAGCTATATGATAATCATTATTAAATGCAATCAATATTCAGTTCAAAATTCTATGGAAGTTGTCTAAATAAATTTCAATGTCAGAATTTTAATTCTCGATAGATTCGCGGATGTCCTGGTGGTTAGCATTCGTGACTGCCACGGAGAAACCTCAGGTTCGATCCACTAACTCTCCGCCGTGCGTCGGATAAGCACGTTAAGCCGGCGGACCCAGGACACTGGATTTACAGTAATTAATAGGGGCGTCTTCCGCCCCCTTTCTAGCTAGCTTCTGTGTCACTTTCCTATGGGGCACTCTAGCTCAAATCTCCTAGCTTCCTATTTCTGAGGGTTGTTTAAGACCTGGGGTCAGACACTCCCTTCCTAAAATCCTCTACACATGATCATGATCTGATTACTTATCTGATTCCTGCTCAACGGCTTAAACATCTAAATGGTAATCAACGTCGCTAAGAAAACTGTCAGGGATAAAAATAAACATGAAAGATTATTTTCCGCTGGCGGCTTGTGGATTTTAACAGTGGTAGATGGTTTCTTCACGTGACCCCGTCTATCCCATACCTAGGAATATTATGCCAACAATCACGTGAACGTAATAGTCTCAATACCTATGTGTTAGATACACAAATGAAATACGAAACCGTTGGTTGAAACTTAACATTTCTATCCCGTACAGAGTGGACATTTTGTGGTTCAAAACAACACACTACTCAGAGATCTAAGCCGAGAGCCTTGAGTAAGTAGGAAGATCTGCCAAACACAAAAATCAGTGCTGCCTGTGTAGAAGATTGTATCAGGGATAGTTTTGAACTTCAGAATACCTATCATTATGAGAGTGCAATCTTGCTTTTCACGAAACCGATCATCTCCGGACCTGATACTTTTAATGTATTACTACGTACTCAGTACCTGATTTCTGGCGGACTTTATTGATAACATGACTTAAAATGTGAGTATGCGTGTAGACTTCTTTTTCTGTGCATCTTATTTCGTACATTTTTCTCTTCGTATAAGACCCCCAAATCATAGAGGCTGGGAGAGGGAAGCTCCCAAATGTGCTCTCGCAACGACGTCCCCTCCCCCATACACGAACTTTGTTGCAACGAAATATCTTTACACTGTTCACCACGCCACAGGTAATCACTTGGACATGGTTCACTGATGTTTACACTTACTCGTCCCTCGGTCCACAAGGCAACACTAGACCAACCCCCGAGTCATTCAGTTCCTCCGAAGAATTCGAAAGGACCCGCACACAATTTGGCGGCGACGTCACCTAGAACGGCGGGTGTAACCCGAAGGTACACCCAGAACGTCTATGTAGGCGGAAAAAGTCCCCTTCAGAGGTGACCAAGTGACAGCGACCCGGACGGGAGATTGTCAGAGGGAACACCAAGTCGACAGGTGCCCCAAGGTACTCACATGACCCATGGCAGGAGTCTCACCACCCACATCCACACGGAACCGGCACACCACAAGTAGCAAATACGCAACACCCTAACTTCAGACACCATCCATTCACACCACACCAAAAGAGAAAGAGCAGAGACAAAATCAAAACACTCACTCCCCCGACTCTCACAGCCTCCTGCCGTCTCAGTTAGCGGCTAGCACCGCCAACCTCGACCGTAGACAAGACAAATGAAACTACCGATGAAAGTGTCGGAGGCTAATCTCCACACCCTCCATCAAAACAACAAACACAAGTCACAAAAACAAAACACTAGGAAAAGCCCAACACTCCAGCGGAGATCCCTCGGTTTCAAGGGCCGAAACTAAGGGGGTAAATTTCCCCAATGAAAGTTGTAGTTGTTCTTTTCCAGGTAAGAAACCGGGGCCTAGTCCCCCACCGATACCTAAATTCTCGGTCGGTCAAAATGCGGGAGTCCACTCCCTCCCGGTACCGGAGCTTACACTTGACTTGAAGGATGACCGTTGTCGCCAAGAAGCCCGAGTTAGCAGTCTGGGAATGCAGAACCCCTTTCCTCTCCCTACACATCTTATAACAGACCTCGGTGACAATCATCCTACTGACATCCCTGCCCACCGCCTGGGCAGCGATGTAGATGGAGCACATTAGCCGGATGAAACTGGAGAGCGTCTAGCCTTTTGTGCCAAGCCCAAGTCCAGGTTTCCTGCTAAACCTGATGCGCCATTGGGCAGGCGCATAAGAGATGAAACCTGTCCCAAATGCCCCACACCTATCGGAAGAGATGCCACACCACCGAAACTGCCTATTCCTGGTTGGAAGGACATTGTGGGTCAACCGCCACCTAAAGTCGCTCTTCTTGCAGTCCACACCCGTCGAGTGAATGCTCATCCAAGCCTCTCTCATAGAGAAGTTTTTAGGAACGTTGAAATATTTGACGACGTTTTCCCTAGGCCTAGGGAGCAGCAGGTCGATGTACATCTGCTGCGTGTTCTTCCCTGCGCGGTCAGCTTCCGCAAAGTCCTGTAGGCGAACTCCAAGCTGGTAAGGCCTATGCATGCTCTCACCCCGAGGACCAACAAAACTGTGGCCGGGTACGTATTTCGACGAATTCCACAACGTGAAATAGTAGACCAAGGTTCCACACGAATGCACGGACACCAGGGCGCCCTTCACACTCCTAAACTGAAATGCACTGAGTCACGTCGGAAGGTGCTTGACTACCAAACCCCTTCCGACCTGGGACAATACAGGACCACCCGAGCTACATCCGCGGTCTTCTTCCTGGCCCAAATGAAGTCACAGACTGCTCTCTTTTCATCTGCTTCATGAGACTCCCGGGTGGGGATTCAATTTCCCCGGCAACAGTACATTTCGAAACCAGAAGTGCATTAGCTAATTTGGTCCGATTCACTCACGAAATGCCCACTTCCTGCCACCATTCTTGCTCCTTCTTCGTATCCGCAAGAACTTTCCACCAGGTGCTCACGTGGACCATCTCCTTAGAAAACTGGATAACGAGTATCCGAAAGGGCCCGTCGGTCACAGCTAAACATGTAACCGCTGAACTCTCCCACTTGCTCCAGAGTATAATTCTCGAATTCTCCTCATTGAGACAGGCACCGCTCGCACAGCAGTACTCAGCAAAAGCATCCCGCATCCCGTTGAAGCTCCTTTCCATTTTGACTAAGAAGGAGATTTCATCGGCGTACGCAATGTACTTCAACGACTCCTCCCTCCTCGGGACCGGAAAATCCCTAATACTCTTCTTCCCAGCAACTCTTCTCAAAAGGGTCTCCAAGACCAAAACAAACAAAAGGGAGAGAGCGAGCATCCCTGCCTCACACCTCAAAGAGGAGAGAGAGAGAGGGGGGCACCGGCAATAATCACTCTCCCGGATAGATCCCTGCGAAGCCCTGGGCTTCTAACAATCTTCCGACAAACTCGTGCGATACCCTATCGAAATACTTGTTTTGGTCTGTGGAGAAGAGCCCCATGTTCATGCCCTTCTCGCCTAGGTAAATGATAGCATCTCTGATGCACCTAACATTCCACTGCATCCGGCACCTTGCGACACCACACGTCTGGTCAGCACCAATGAGATGTACCGCCACCTTAGCAAGCCTGCTATTGATGACCCTCGCAAAGATCTTATAGTCCACTGTGGACAGAGACACCGGTCTCCAACCACTTAGCTCCCTCGACGGGGCTTCGGGGGTCATGCACAGCAGAGTGGTCATGCTCCTCCGCATGGTCCCCGGCATATGACCCACCTGCACAATCTCGTTGTACACCCTGGTAAGCCAGGTCCCTAACACATTAACAAACTTCTTCTAAAACTCCGACGGGAGACCATCGCATCCCGGTGACTTACCAGACGAAACGGTCTGAATCGTCTCCCTTACCTCAGATACCGTGTACTCCTCTTCGAGACTCTCCAAGTCCTCGTCGGGGATCCTCGTCGTACCCTCCAACCACATATCCGTGACGTCCGGAACAATTTCCTGCCCGGAAAAGCGATCGCCGTAGTACCTAGCAGCTTCCTGCAGGATCTGCTTATTGTCCCTCACCTCAGTACCATCAATATGGAGAACTGCCAGGTTCACATTCTTCCTCTCTGCCTCGAGCTTCCGGCAAATGTAGATAATATCCCGCTCCTGCTCAAAACTCGTAATAACACCTTGAAGTTGAACTTTAGACCCAATGCCTCTATAAATGTCGGCAATCTCTTGCCTGATCTGGGTAATGATTTTCAAGTTACAGCCGTTCTCATTACCCCTCAGAGTCGCGTTCAGTAGGTTCATCAGAAAAACCTGAGTCTCCGGTTTAGCTCTCGCCAACACCTTACCCCGAGCAACCAAAATGCTCTGGACATCGTCTTTCGACTTTTCCCAGCCGCCGATCCAGTCATCGGTGACCGTCTTCTGCGGCAACAGCCAAATTTTTCCTGTGGCAGGTGAACACCATCTCTTGCGGATAGAGCCAAATGATTCCTGTGACAGGTGAACACCGTCTTCTGCGGGAACAGCCAAATTTTTCCTGTGGCAGGTGAACACCATCTCTTGCGGATAGAGCCAAATGATTCCTGTGACAGGTGAACACCGTTTCCTGCGGGAACAGCCAAATTTTTCCTGTGGCAGGTGAACACCATCTCTTGCGGATAGAGCCAAATGATTCCTGTGACAGGTGAACACCGTCTCCTGCGGGAACAGCCAAATTTTTCCTGTGGCAGGTGAACACCATCTCTTGCGGATAGAGCCAAATGATTCCTGTGACAGGTGAACACCGTCTCCTGCGGGAACAGCCAAATTTTTCCTGTGGCAGGTGAACACCATCTCTTGCGGATAGAGCCAAATAATTCCTGTGACAGGTGAACACCGTCTCCTGCGGGAACAGCCAAATTTTTCCTGTGGCAGGTGAACACCATCTCTTGCGGATAGAGCCAAATGATTCCTGTGACAGGTGAACACCGTCTCCTGCGGGAACAGCCAAATTTTTCCTGTGGCAGGTGAACACCATCTCTTGCGGAAAGAGCCAAATAATTCCTGTGGCAGGGGAACACCATCTCTTGCGGAAAGAGCCAAATGACTCCTGTGACAGGTGAACACCGTCTCCTACGGGAACAACGAAATGATTCCTGTGGCAGGGGAAGACCGTCTCCTGCGGGAACAGCCAAATTTTTCCTGTGGCAGGTGAACACCAGCTCTTGCAGAAAGAGCCAAATAATTCCTGTGGCAGGTGAACACCATCTCTTGCGGAAAGAGCGAAATGACTCCTGTGACAGGTGAACACCGTCCCCTGCGGGAACAGCCAAATGATTCCTGTGGCAGGTGAACACCATCTCTTGCGGAAAGAGCCAAATAATTCCTGTGGCAGGTGAACACCATCTCTTGCGGATAGAGCAAAATGATTCCTGTGACAGGTGAACACCGTCTCCTGCGGGAACAGCCAAATGATTCCTGTGGCAGGTGAACACCATCTCCTGCGGATAGAGCCAAATGATTCCTGTGACAGGTGAACACCGTCTCCTGCGGAAACAGCCAAATTTTTCCTGTGGCAGGTGAACACCATCTCTTGCGGATAGAGCCAAATGATTCCTGTGACAGGTGAACACCGTCTCCTGCGGGAACAGCCAAATTTTTCCTGTGGCAGGTGAACACCATCTCTTGCGGATAGAGCCAAATGATTCCTGTGACAGGTGAACACCGTCTCCTGCGGGAACAGCCAAATTTTTCCTGTGGCAGGTGAACACCATCTCTTGCGGATAGAGCCAAATGATTCCTGTGACAGGTGAACACCGTCTCCTGCGGGAACAGCCAAATTTTTCCTGTGGCAGGTGAACACCATCTCTTGCGGATAGAGCCAAATGATTCCTGTGACAGGTGAACACCGTCTCCTGCGGGAACAGCCAAATTTTTCCTGTGGCAGGTGAACACCATCTCTTGCGGATAGAGCCAAATGATTCCTGTGACAGGTGAACACCGTCTCCTGCGGGAACAGCCAAATTTTTCCTGTGGCAGGTGAACACCATCTCTTGCGGATAGAGCCAAATGATTCCTGTGACAGGTGAACACCGTCTCCTGCGGGAACAGCCAAATTTTTCCTGTGGCAGGTGAACACCATCTCTTGCGGATAGAGCCAAATGATTCCTGTGACAGGTGAACACCGTCTCCTGCGGGAACAGCCAAATTTTTCCTGTGGCAGGTGAACACCATCTCTTGCGGATAGAGCCAAATGATTCCTGTGACAGGTGAACACCGTCTCCTGCGGGAACAGCCAAATTTTTCCTGTGGCAGGTGAACACCATCTCTTGCGGATAGAGCCAAATGATTCCTGTGACAGGTGAACACCGTCTCCTGCGGGAACAGCCAAATTTTTCCTGTGGCAGGTGAACACCATCTCTTGCGGATAGAGCCAAATGATTCCTGTGACAGGTGAACACCGTCTCCTGCGGGAACAGCCAAATTTTTCCTGTGGCAGGTGAACACCATCTCTTGCGGATAGAGCCAAATGATTCCTGTGACAGGTGAACACCGTCTCCTGCGGGAACAGCCAAATTTTTCCTGTGGCAGGTGAACACCATCTCTTGCGGAAAGAGCCAAATAATTCCTGTGGCAGGGGAACACCATCTCTTGCGGAAAGAGCCAAATGACTCCTGTGACAGGTGAACACCGTCTCCTACGGGAACAACCAAATGATTCCTGTGGCAGGGGAAGACCGTCTCCTGCGGGAACAGCCAAATTTTTCCTGTGGCAGGTGAACACCAGCTCTTGCAGAAAGAGCCAAATAATTCCTGTGGCAGGTGAACACCATCTCTTGCGGAAAGAGCGAAATGACTCCTGTGACAGGTGAACACCGTCTCCTGCGGGAACAGCCAAATTTTTCCTGTGGCAGGTGAACACCATCTCTTGCGGATAGAGCCAAATGATTCCTGTGACAGGT
Organism: Macrothele yani; assembly: GCA_039090855.1. NCBI lineage: Eukaryota > Metazoa > Arthropoda > Arachnida > Araneae > Macrothelidae > Macrothele > Macrothele yani. The sequence continues at coordinate 71,217,017 of CM077032.1, read as the reverse complement.
GAACACCGTCTCCTGCGGGAACAGCCAAATTTTTCCTGTGGCAGGTGAACACCATCTCTTGCGGATAGAGCCAAATGATTCCTGTGACAGGTGAACACCGTCTCCTGCGGGAACAGCCAAATTTTTCCTGTGGCAGGTGAACACCATCTCTTGCGGAAAGAGCCAAATAATTCCTGTGGCAGGGGAACACCATCTCTTGCGGAAAGAGCCAAATGACTTCTGTGACAGGTGAACACCGTCTCCTACGGGAACAACCAAATGATTCCTGTGGCAGGGGAAGACCGTCTCCTGCGGGAACAGCCAAATTTTTCCTGTGGCAGGTGAACACCAGCTCTTGCAGAAAGAGCCAAATAATTCCTGTGGCAGGTGAACACCATCTCTTGCGGAAAGAGCGAAATGACTCCTGTGACAGGTGAACACCGTCTCCTGCGGGAACAGCCAAATTTTTCCTGTGGCAGGTGAACACCATCTCTTGCGGATAGAGCCAAATGATTCCTGTGACAGGTGAACACCGTCTCCTGCGGGAACAGCCAAATTTTTCCTGTGGCAGGTGAACACCATCTCTTGCGGAAAGAGCCAAATAATTCCTGTGGCAGGGGAACACCATCTCTTGCGGAAAGAGCCAAATGACTCCTGTGACAGGTGAACACCGTCTCCTGCGGGAACAGCCAAATTTTTCCTGTGGCAGGTGAACACCATCTCTTGCGGAAAGAGCCAAATAATTCCTGTGGCAGGGGAACACCATCTCTTGCGGAAAGAGCCAAATGACTCCTGTGACAGGTGAACACCGTCTCCTACGGGAACAACCAAATGATTCCTGTGGCAGGGGAAGACCGTCTCCTGCGGGAACAGCCAAATTTTTCCTGTGGCAGGTGAACACCAGCTCTTGCAGAAAGAGCCAAATAATTCCTGTGGCAGGTGAACACCATCTCTTGCGGAAAGAGCGAAATGACTCCTGTGACAGGTGAACACCGTCCCCTGCGGGAACAGCCAAATGATTCCTGTGGCAGGTAAACACCGTGTCCTGCGGGAACAGCCAAATGATTCCTGTGGCAGGTGAAGATCGCCTCCTGCGGGAACAGCCAAATGTTTCCTGTGGCAGGTGAAGACCGTCTCCTGCGGGAAGAGCCAAATGATTCCTGTGGCAGGTGAAGACCGTCTCCTGCGGGAAGAGCCAAATGATTCCTGTGACAGGTGAACACCGTTTCCTGCGGGAACAGCCAAATGATTCCTGTGGTAGGTGAAGATCGTCTCCTGCGGGAAGAGCCAAATGATTCCTGTGGCAGGTGAACACCGTCTCCTGCTGGAAGAGCTGCCTCCACACGTCCTTGAGTTGGTGGTTCTTAATTATATCAGTCAGACCACCTGCACAACCGGTGGATGTGTTTATTCCCCACCAACGACCCGCAATCAAAAAACTTCTGTACACTTCCCTTGGTGCAAATACGGTAATTGGTTTAAACTGGAGGTTAAAAAGGAGAATTTTGCAGATATTTTACTACAAAAACAAAACAAAAAAACTTTATCATCTTTCCAATTCAAAGAACAAATAAAATAAAAATGAAAGCTGTGAAGAGTAAATTCACATTACGGAGTCAACAGATGATTCGTCCTCAATGTCTTTACTTCTTAAAGGAATAGTTTTTTCGACAATAATTTCTAGTAGAATACAACTTATTAAAAGAAATATTTTTGTGAAGAGCATTTCATTAAATATTTTTTTAATGCGCAAAGCACATACACATGTGTATAAAGCTGTATATACAATATAATTTTGGGAAATCGAAGGTGAGTTTAGAATGCCAAGTTCTGCATTGTACGCAAAGTAGGCATAGGTAATTTAAAAACTTTGGTCACCATCTTCCCCGTAAGGAAAACCAAATACAGGAAGACGGCACATGTGTCTTTTATTTGTAGCTCCAAGCGATATAGCTCCTAAGGGTAGCTATGTTTAAGGTTGTTCTACTAGGAATCAGCGCGTTCTCTATTAGACGGGTATTGCATTATTTTATCAGAAAATATTGAAAACGGAAAATAAACTTACAAACAAAAATTTCATCAATATAAGTAAGAAAACAGGCATTTAAAAAATTACGTTTTAGTAAGAATGTTAAAATAGTATGCTCACTGTATTTCTTTCCTATAAATAGGTTGAAGTACATTTCTTCTCGGCGTACGTTGGTTCCTGAAGATGTACAGCATTAGCATTATCAAAGGTCTGCAGCTCGACCGAAAAACAATTATCTTTCCCAACGCATGTTCAACTAACGTTCTGCATTTCGAATTTCAATGATGTAATCGATATGCTAGAAAATTCCCGTTGAACGTTTTATTTGTGCACCTCAAAGGTCTACGTGAGATTTCCATTTGAGTGTTTTGGTTCTGTCTCTGCTCTTTCTCTTATGATGTGGTATGAATGGATGGTATCTGAAGGGAGGGTATTGTGTATTTGCTCTTTGTGGTGTGCCGGTTCCGTGTGGAAGTAGGCACCCGTCGGCCCGGTGTCCTCTCTGACAGTCTCCCGTCCGGGTCGCTGTCACTTGGTCACCTCTGAAGGGGACATTTGTCCGCGTACATGGACGTACCGGGTGTACCTTCGGGCTGCACCCGCCGTTCTAGGTGACTTCGCCGGCTCTTTGTGTGCGGGTCCTTCGGAGGATCTGTATAACTCGGGGGTTGTCTGGTGCTGCTTGTTGGGCCGTGTGTAAACATCAGTGAACCATGTCCAGGTGTTTATTTTGGGCATGGTGAACAGTGTGAAGATGTGTTGCAACAAAGTTCGTGTATGGGATTCTTATACGGAGACAAAAATATCTATTCTACCTGGTAAAAGTCCAGCGGACATAGTGTGAATATTTCACATTTTAAATGTGTTTTATCCTAATATTTACTTGTAAGTGCGATGCTGTGGTAGACCTAACGCAACACTATGGCAACGTTGAAACGAAGATTCGTTGCGGCGTGCAATTCACGCGTGGAGGATTGCAAGTGCAACCGCGTACGTTTAACCACGACAGCGAACCATGCTGTACACATACGCTACAAAATATAGTTCGTTCATGGTTTGTTTTTAAAGCACATGCAAAGATATTTTTCATTCTTTCACATATGATTCAAAATAGAAAGTACTAATATACTTTTTTATATTGTACAGAAAACTGGGGAACTATAACTACTTTCGGTTCTAGTTTTGAACAGCTTCCATTTGTAGCTGATTACCTGTCACTGCACTTTCGGTTCTCCTATTAACAGCTTGTTCGCAGGTCAGTTTCTATCTTAAACATACGTATCTTTTTCAAATCTGAGAGGTTTTTTCTGTCAACAATATAAAGGGTGGATGATGTGGACCTATTTTCTGTAGCGTATCAGTACAACATTTATCGTTCTCCTGCCAAAAACGTAGCCTCTTTTTTCGCCAGTTATTTCCGTATAGCAGTCGTTCTCAAACTGTGGTCCGTGGCTAGGTCCCAGGTGGTCCGCGAAATTTTCTATGGAGAATCGGTATGTGTAACACGCAAGTAATGCAACTTTAAGATAAGCGACGTGTGTAGTGGTCTACTGCACCATACGGCTCAGGGCATCCAGGTCAAATGCATATCTCAGTGATATTTTCAGCATCCCGAACAGCCTAAATCTGTCACTTCAGGGACGCGATGTAACCATTTTTAAAGTGCAAGATAAAATAAAAGCATTTCTACGGAAATGTGAACTTTGGAGTAAACAGCTTGGTAGTGGAGAGTACGATTCATTTTCTGCGCTTTTGATTTTTTGCATTCTTCAGGAGAACTAATCAATGATGAATTAGTGTAATTATTTCAGAACCATATGACAATTCAGCAAGATAGCATACAAACATGTTTCCTAGAGCCTGATGAAAGTAAGGAATCCTTTCAGTGCTACATCTGTGATTGAGTCCTTCGGCTTTTCAGCTCATATATGTGATCGACTTATTGAATTGGCGTCTGATGAGGTACTAAAAATCAGATTTAGTGAGAAATCCGTCACAAACTTCAGGATCCATGTAAAATCAGAGTACCCTGAACTCGGCAACAGTGCCATCAAGAACCTGCTACCGTTTCCCATGACGTACAATTGTGAAATAGGATTTCCTGCCCTGGTTGGACTAAAAAGTGTGAAAAGGTTGAGCCTGACTTAAGACTGAAACTATCTTCCATTGTACCTGATGTAACCAAACTGGTCAAAGATTGCAAGCAATACCATTTTTCATATCGGAATGGAGAATACACTTGTTAATGCGGTTTGTTCTTTTCTGTTTAACGCTGTGTTCAGTGATTTGCCATGTTCTTTTTTAATTTAAAATATAATAAAAAAAAACCGTACTTTTTTTTATTAATTTATTTTTAACTTTTCAACAGTGAAATAACTTTAATATCATTTTTTAATAATGATAATGTGTTTTAATGAGTTGTTAAATCGATAAATGTGTGCTTCAGCGTCCTAAATTATTTCGTCGGAATAATTTAACTGTGTGGAAAAAGTGCTACGCACAATGTTTTAAGCATGCAAAATAATGGGGAAAGGTGAAAAAATATAGTATTTTTACATGAAAGGAAAAATATTTTCCGAAGAACTTGCGTGTGAATACGATGGTTTGTAGCAGTTGGTGCGGTTGGCCAAAGCGATGCTAACGGCCACGACGTGAAGGGTTCGTGTGTCGGAAGGGAGTAACAGTTGTTAGTGAAAGCGCGGAAGAATACAGCAAGAGTGGGGTGTATATCTCGGAGGAGTGTGATGCGTCGTGTAATCGTGTTCAAGAAGAAGTAGTTCAGAAATGTTTCATCAATTATTAATAACGAAATGTTCAAAATTCTTTTGATTTTATTGTAAAAATGTCTGGGAATGTAATTAAATGAAGGAATGTAAATAATATATTGTGCGGCAGAAGTTTTGAGTAAGAAGTTTTGGTTCTGGTTGAACCCCAAGCTTTTGTTATGGTTTCGGAGATGTTAAGGGATCGGTGATTTCTTCAAGCACCTCATATGTAGTTCTGCTGTTATTCCGTCTAACGTTCGTCTTCTTTTTTTCCCTCGTGAAATGGATATTGTTGAAAATAAACGATTTCCTTATAATCAGGAATCGTACTATGGCAGGGAGGCCCAGAGCTTCGTGTCGAATTGTGGGGGATGATGAAATTTTAAGCCGTTTTGGCAATTTTCTACTTACGATTTCGCAAAATTACCCTTTAAAAAATTATATTTCAATGCAGCATAAAACCGACCTCTTTGCTTCAGCGTAGTCCTACAACCCGCTTCGATGACTACCTACTGCTGAACTGGCTCCTTGTGTATTGTTCCGCGCGTAATTTGCCGTCCTCAACGACGCTTACATTCACGGGACTCCACCTTCACGCCGTCGCCGCTCCGTCAACTTAGGCCTACCGCACGTACTCTTCTGAACCTTCGCAATTCAAGGTAAGTTCTTCGGAAAATATTTTTCCTTTCGTGTAAAAATACTATATTTTTTCACCTTTCCCCGTTATTTTGCATGTTTAAAAAACTTTACGTAGCACTTTTCCCGCACAAGTAAATTTTTCCGACAAAATAATTTAGGACTCTAAACTACACATTTTCTGTTAAAGCATTTCGTACTTGTAAGGAAGTGGTGCCGAGGTAAGTGGTCCACAATCTACACCTCATACCACTGCCACACAGCAACGAACCTGCCTTTTAAAGGACCAACGCTTCACATCTTCGCCTTAGCAATGCGTTAGGCATAACGCAGCTTCTCTTCACAGCGTCGGACCCAAGTTCAATATCTCGATAATATTCTTTAAAACACATTTAAAATATAAAATGTGTGCCTTTTTTGCCATTAATTCCCATACTCAAAAATCTACACAACGCACTTTTCCTAGGTACTAGGATTTTTCGACGAAATAATTTAGGACGCCAATCTACACATTTACCTTTCGCTATGTAAAACAATTTTTCATAACGTCAGAGATTTATACTTTTTGTGCAGCCACGGTCTCGCCTGAACTAGACGCCATTGCTTCTTGCTATTGTAGCTGACGGAAACAGCTACCTCCGACACTAAAAATAGTCCCTAGTGTTTAGAGCAAAAATCAACACAAGGACTGATCAGAATCCATTTTTCTTTGGTCAACAGTTTCTTGGACGAAGTTGCTATAAAAAGAAAGTTTCTAAAACGACAGAGCATTTTCAGAAATAAATTTGATATGAGAATTTATTCAGTCAAGAGCATACCATTTTCAGCTGATGCTGTCCAGCAGGAGAGGAAGGAAGTTGTGGCAAACTTCTTCCAACACAGCAACAAAAAATTGGTAGGGGATGCGTTACTTAAGCAGGGAGCAGCGGATTCGGTACTTCTCCCGATTAAAGGCCGTTCCCGACCGAGAATGTAGCGCCATCTAGTAGCTCAATGTACAGTTGACCGGTGAAACGTTTTATCGAATGTTCGTTTCGTATCCGACAGATGTCGCACTGTGCCCGAAAGTACTTTGTTCACTATTAGAATTAAGTTCACTTTTATATAACGTCTGCCCGTTAATTTTTTAAGCATCACAGTGATTTTGCTTTTTTCTCCCAAAAGTACACACATACTGAACGTGTTACAGAACTCCATAAATAGTATTTATAAAGTGAAACATCTAATTTTTTGGTAAATGTGTACTTTAGCGTCCTAAATTATTTCGTCGGAAAAATTTAACTGGGGGGGGGGAGGTGCGACGTACAATATTTTAAGCATGCAAAATAATGGGGAAAGATGCAAAAATATAGTATTTTTACATGAAAGGAAAGAATTTTTCCGAAGAACTTACCTGCGAGTGCGATGGTTTGGAGCACTTTTGTTGCGGGAGGCTGAAGCTGTACAATGGGCCACGACGTGAAGGCTCCGTGATCAATCAATGATGTATTTGTCATTTTCTTGTAGAACTTCCGTCCACAGTGAGTAGAGTTTAGGTCCTTTTGGGCAGGACACAGAAACGGAAGGAATGAGAGCAAATCTAGCGACTTTGACAGAACAGTTTGTAGTGAGATTAGACTACAGTAAATGGCGCCACCTAACAAGTACGATATTGCACAGAATTAGACTACAGTAGATTGCGCCACCTAACAAGTACGATATTGTGACAGAATTTCAGGAGGGGGGGGCGTAGGAAAACATACCCATTTAACCAGTGGGTCCAGCCTGGGGGCCGTCACTTAACGTGCTCGTCCGATGCACGGCGGATATTCAGCGATTGTTAGCAATTCACACCATCTCTGATGGATCAGCCCAAGTTCGAACCTGAGAACTTTGTGTCGATAGTCTGAACTGCTAACCACTAAGCCATCCGCGGCTCGTGAAAGGAAGGGAGTAACTGTTGGTAGTGAAAGTGCGGAAGGATACAACAAGAGTGGGGTGTATGTCTCGGAGGAGTGTGATGCGTCGTGTAGTCGTGTGCAAGAAGAAGTAGTTAACAAATATTTAATTAATTATTAATAAAGAAATGTGCTAAATGTTGATGTTATTATCTTGAAAATGTGTGGGAATGTAAATAAATGAAGCTATGTAAATGAAATAATGTGCGGAAGAAGTTTTCCGAAAGTTTTGGTTCCGATTGAACCCCAAGTTTTGGTTATGGTTTCGGAGATGTTAAAGGGTCGGTGATTTCTTCAAGCAACTCATTTGTACTTCTGCTGTTATTCAGTCCATCGTTGCTCCTTTTTTTGACTCGTGAAACGGATATAGTTAAAAAAAAAATAATTTCATTAATAGTTTGTAGTGAGATTAGACTACAGTAAATGGCGCCACCTAACAAGTACGATATTGCACAGAATTAGACTACAGTAGATTGCGCCACCTAACAAGTACGATATTGTGACAGAATTTCAGGAGGGGGGCGTAGGAAAGCATACCCATTTAACCAGTGGGTCCAGCCTGGGGGCCGTCACTTAACGTGCTCGTCCGATGCACGGCGGATATTCAGCGATTGTTAGCAATTCACACCATCTCTGATGGATCAGCCCAGGTTCGAACCTGAGAACTTTGTGTCGATAGTCTGAACTGCTAACCACTAAGCCATCCGCGGCTCGTGAAAGGAAAAGAGTAACTGTTGGTAGTGAAAGTGCGGAAGGATACAACAAGAGTGGGGTGTATGTCTCGGAGGAGTGTGATGCGTCGTGTAGTCGTGTGCAAGAAGAAGTAGTTAACAAATATTTCATTAATTATTAATAAAGAAATGTGCTAAATGATGATGTTATTATCTCCAAAATGTGAGAGAATGTAAATAAATGAAGCAATGTAAATGAAATATTGTGCGTAAGAAGTTTTCCGAAAGTTTTGGTTCCGATTGAACCCCAAGTTTTGGTTATGGCATCGGAGATGTTAAAGGGTCGGTGATTTCTTCAAGCAACTCATTTGTACTTCTGCTGTTATATTCAGTCCATCGTTGCTCCTTTTTTTGACTCGTGAAACGGATATAGTTAAAAAAAATAATTTTCTTAAGATCAGAAATCGTATTATGGCAGGGAGGCCTAGAGCTTCGTCTCGAATTGTGGGGAATGATGAAATTTTAAGCCCTGACCAAATCCGCAATGAAGTGTGGAGACTAACAAGTTTGGAGACAGCTACTAACACTGTGGAAAAAGCTACGAAATGGCTTGCGCGGCGACGGCTCCTCAGAAATTCATGTATCTGCTCACGGTGTGGTGAAGAATGTAAGCTGGTCCGTTATTCCCAAGGAATTGATCAGAAACATTGGAAATGTTGTAAGTGCGAATTCACTAAAAGTATTCGATTTTCTTCGTTTCCAGAAAAAAGCCATTTGTCTTTGAAGAAATTAGCCGTAATGGCGTACTGCTGGACGAAAGATTATTCTCAGAAACTTATTCACCACGAAGTTGTTGTTGGAAAAAAATCTATCGTAGATTGGTGCAATTTCTGTAGAGAGGAGTGCGACAATTACCTGCGTCGCAATGTGGAACCCATTGGGGGATTTGATGACAATGATGAGCCCATTATTGTGGAAATTGGTGAAAAGTATTTCTTCCACAGAAAATACAACAGAGAACGGTACAAGAGAGGATACTGTGTTTTTGGTGGTTCTCAAACTGTGGTCCGTGGCTAAGTCCCGGAAAGTGCTTCTTGTTGGAGGTCCGAAATCGCAAAGCCAGGACTCTTCAGCTCTTGATTAAGCAGCACATCCTGCCTGGGACTCCCATCATTTCAGCTTACGCAGACATTGATAATTTCAGCAATAGAATTTACACTCATTCCGTTGTAATCCATAGCAACAATTTTGTTAATCCACTGGATCCTACCATTCACGCAGAGAATGTGGAAAACTTGTGGATGCGTTTGAAGAGAAAGCTACGACGCCAGTTCTGAACACGAAGAGGACTTTTCGACTGTTAAATGCGTGAATTTATATTTAGGACACTATTCACAGATAGAACAATATTTGGCAATTTTCTAATTACAATTTCGCAAAATTACCCTTGAAAAAAGGAAATTACAATGCATTATTAGACCGACCTCTTTCCTTCAGCGTATTCCTACAACCCTCTTCGATTACTGCATACTGCTGAATCGCTTCGTTGTGTATTCTTCCGCCCGTAACTTGCCGTTCTCAACGACGCTTCCATTCCCCAGACTCAACCTTCACGCCGTCGCCGCTCCATCATCTTAGGCCTACCGCACGTACTCTTCCGAGCCTTCGCACTCGCTGGTAAGTTCTTCAGAAAAATTATTTACTTTCATGTAAAAATACTATATTTTTGAATATTTCCCCATTATTTTGCATGCTTAAAATATTGTACGTCGCACTTTTCCCCCGTAGTTAAATTTTTCCGACGAAATAATTTAGGACGCTAAAGTACACATTTACCAGTTCGTACCAGGAAATTCTGTAGACCTTTCCTTATTTCTCGCTGGACGGCCACTAATTGGAAGAAATATCGAAAAGTTTCCATAATATAGCATTTCACAGTTTTTCAACTGTGCACGTGTTATATAACTCCATAAATAGAGTTTATAATGTATATTATCTCATTGTCTCCTCAAAAGACGTTGTCTGCATAGTTCTAGCATTCCTCACATGCAGCTCAACGGCCCTTGATCTGACGAAGACTAAAAGTTCATGTTAAGAAAAAAATCGCTATCCCTGCAGTACTTATATAAACAATAAATAGATTTTACTAATTTTCCATAAATATGGCGCAATGAATTAAATTTTTCAATCTAATACATTGCGTTATCTTGCCAAACTGACGATCGTAGCATCAACGGCAAAGTATTCCAGTTTTTCAAGCACTGCTTTATATTCTATATTAGTTGCAAAAATTTATGGAATTCATAACACAATTTTTTTTATTTTTAAGAGGTTTTAAACATTTCTGGGAGGATTTAAGCCCTCAAAAGCTCCTTCTGTCTACGGACCTATTCGGCCAATCAGGTTGTTCTAAACGTATATAGCGAAACAGAGGAAGATATGACGCGGCAATGAAAGATGGAACAGATAGTATTATCATACATATCACGCTGTGGTCTTCGTTAACAGAGGAGATTGAAATTCATTTAGAAGCCGAATGTTCTCAACTAGTACAGTTTCATGTTGATATTGTACATACTGAGCTAGTCAGAGTGTAGCAAACAGGGTTGCAATTGCAAAATTTAAGTGGGCTGAAACTTGTTGGCTAGATTTAAACACAGATTCACAATTCTATTTATATATACATTAATACATCTAAAAATTGTATAATAAGTATAATAATTTTCTAATGCTCGTATATCGCAAATGCGAATTCCAAGAAATCTACACATACAAGAGATTGAAGGTGAAAAAATGTTAAACATCAAACAAAGATCTTCGCTCTTTCCACGTTTATAAGTGAGTCACGGAAAAATTCTCATTGGCCGCCACCGGGAGTCGAACCCAGGGTCTTCCAGTTACGCGCCAGATATGCTTCCGCTACGCCACAGCGGCCTCGAATTCCTCCAGACTCACACACGCTAACTGCCAAGCCAAGTTGGCAGGTTGCTTCTTGGAGCCCCGCACAATGCTGGGGATTCACCAAAGATGTATTGTAGGTTTTTATTGCGGAAGTAGTCTGAGTCTTCAGTACTTGAAAAATCGCTCCTTCAGCTAGGACTGTTTAAAGTGAAGGATGATCGTAATTTCAGATTGAAGTTCATGGGATGTTTCTTTTTACATCATTGTTATTATTATTATATATATTTCATCATTTCTTTAATGCTTTTTAGCACGTCTTTTGTAAAAAAAAAGATCGTGCTTATGTTATCGGTTTGTCCGTCTGTAGACACCATATCTCTGCAACTATTAGTCCGATTTGAAAAATTCTTTTTGCGTCAGGAAGCTTGAAAAATGCGAATGATAATCCTTTATTTCGATTTTTACGATGAAAAATTTCGCCACTCGATGGCGTAAATGAAGATGATGTCGAATTTAAATATCCATTTTATTCCACATTTGCTTCTAAACATCTGATGAAAAAATTTATTTTGATTCCATTTATGTGAAGAGTATTTAAGATGTAGTCACTTTTTTTAAATTACGCGTAGATTTTCCGCTAGGGGTGGTAAAAGAAAATGACGTTTTCCCCGATATCTCTTATAAAACTCCGATTTGGAAAATGTTTACTTCAACGGTTACAGCTCCTGATGAAAAATATTTTGCATATATTTTCTAATTTTGGTAAAGAATCATTTGGCCACCAGGGGCCGTAAGAATTAATTTTTACTTCTGATGTATTTGTCATAACATCTCAGTTTATAAAATTTCGGTTAAAAAACTTTTTTCGTGGACCGATGTTACTCACGTTGAACAAACGTTTTTGGAATTTTTTTATCCTTTACCCGAGATTATGGCTCATGTTCTTGGCAGTAAAACTCTGGCCGTTTGCCGTCGCAACGACACTGCGGACGCCGCGGCAAGCTCGTTGACAGCCTTAAAATTTGCTGCCGTGTACTCTTAGCCAGAGTTTTAAAACTTACTCTGGTACTGGTGCTGAAAGTTACCACGAACAGGGTCCTCATCCTCGCCCGTCATAATCTCCGTAGAAGCTCAGAACTTGCCACTTTTACTGCCTCAGTTCCAGGGTGCTGGTGAATCTGCGCACCAGCAACACCGACATCCGGGACTCCACAGAGCGGAGCCGAGATTATCCCGTCACCGCTTCCGAGTCAGCGGCGACGTGGGTGCCCAAATGGTCCAAGCGCAAGTGAGACGTGCTACGATACCCCATCGGAGGGTGGAATGTCGTATGTTGCTTTCCCTTTGGTAAACCCCACGCCCTGACCATCCACAGCCGCGGAGGAAGACCGCTGCCCCCTTGCCTTGACCAGGACGGGAGGTGCAGTCATATCCCTCCCTTTCCATTGACTGGGGTCGTTGGGAAGATCCGGAAATAAATCGTGCACTGGGTCAGTGGGAACAAAAGTCTCTTTCATCGCACCGAAGCACTGAACTACAGATTTTTCACGGATCGTGGCAGCACTAAATCACTCAATAACTCTGTCATTACAATCATTATCTACAGCATAACTGCAATTATCAATTATATATATCACTGTCGTCATTGCATTCTATATCATTTAGATCTTTCACTAATAGCAATTTTCTCCTCCATAATCTCAATTATAATAGAAATATATTTACTGTGCTCAGTACCTTTAACACTGGAGGTAACCCTTTCTTCGCTGCACATCTCCCTACCTCCCAAAAGACACCTCCAAAGTCTTTGCCCCCCCCCCCAAGGGAAGCGCTCCTGACCTCATTGTTCGCTCTCTCTCTCTTTCGTTGTAACAAACCACAATCTCATTCAAATTTTTGTCTTCGTATAAGACCCCCAAATCATGGGGGCTGGGAGAAGAGAGCGCCCTAATGTGCTCTCGCACGACGTCCCCTCCCCATACACGAACTTTGTTGCAACACATCTTCACACTGTTCACCACGCCCAAAATAAACACCTGGACATGGTTCACTGATGTTCACACACACTCCTACCACGGCCCAACAAGCAGCACCAGACAAACCCCCGAGTCATACAGATCCTCCGAAGAACTCGAAAGGACCCGCACACAAAGAGCCGGCGAAGTCACCTAGAACGGCGGGTGCAGCACGAAGGTACACCCGGAACGTCCATGTAGGCGGACAAATTACCCCTTCAGAGGTGACAAAGTGACAGCGACCCGGACGGGTGACTGTCAGAGAGAACACCGGGCCGACGGGTGCACAAAGGCACTCACAGGACCCATGGCAGGTGCCTCCCTGGCCTACTTCCACACGGAACCGGCACACCACAAACAGCAAATACACAAGACCCTCCCTTCAGATACCATCCATTCATACCCCATCAAAAGAGAAAGAGCAGAGACAGAACCGAAACACTCACTCCCCCCGACTCACACAGGCTCCTGCCGTCTCGGTCAGCGGCCAGCACCGCCGACCTCGAACGAAGAGAAGACAGATTAAACCGTCGATGAAAGGGTCGGAGGCTAACCTCCACATCCTTCATCAAACACAAGTCACAAAAACATAACACTAGAAAAAGCCCAACACTCCCCGAGAGATCCCTCGGGCTTCAAGGGCCAAAACTAAAAGGGTAAGTTACCCCAATGAAAGGTGTAGTTGTTCTTGGTCCCGGTAACAATCCGAGGCCAAGTCCCCCACCGAAACGTAAAGGCTCGGTCGGTCAAAGTGCGGGCGTCCACTCTCGCTCTGTCTCGGAGCTCACACTTGACTTGAAGGACAACCGTTGTAGGATAGAAGCCCGAGTTGGCCGTCCGGGAATGCAGAACTCTGTTCCTCTCCCTCCACATCTTAAAACAGACCTCGGTTATAATCCTCTTCCAGACCTCCCTGCCCGCCGCCGGGGCAGGATGTAGATGAAACACATTAGCCGGGTGAAACTGGAGGGGGTCAAGCCTTTTGTGCCAAGCCCACGTCCAGATTCCCTGCCAAACCTGGTGCGCCATGGGGCAGGCCCAAAAGTGATGGAACCTGTCCTCAATGCCCGCACACGAAAGGCATCTATCGGAAGAGATGCCAGCCGACCGAAACTGCCTACTCCTGGTTGGAAGGACATTGTGGGCCAACCGCCACCTAAAGTCCCTCTTCTTGCAGTCCACACCCGTAGAGTGAATGCTCATCCAAGCCTCTCTCATACAGAAGTTCCTAGGAAAGTGGAAATCTTTGACGACGTGTTCCCTAGGCCTAGGGAGCAGGTCAATGTATATCTGCTGCGTGTTCTTCCCGGCGCGGTGAGCTTTCGCAAAGTCCTGCAGGCGACCTCCAAGCTGGTAAGACCTATGCATCCTCTCGCGCCGGGGGCCAACAAATCTGTGGCCAGGAACGTATTTGGACGAGTCCCACACCGTGAAATAGGAGGCCAAAAGTCCACACGGGTGTTCGGCGAATAGGGCTCCTTACACACTCTTAAACTGGAGTGCACTGAGCCATGTCGGAAGGTGCTTGACTTCCAAACCCCCCTCCGACATGGGACAGTATAGGACCGCCCGAGCCACCTCTTCGGTCTTCTTCCCGGCCCAAATGAAGCCAAAGACCGCTCTCTCCATCTGCTTCATGAGACTTCCGGGTGGGGACTCAATTTCCCCGGCAACAGTGCATTTCGAAACCAGAAGCGCATTAGCTAACTTGGCCCAATTCACTCTAGAAATGCCCACCTCCCGCCACCTTCTTCATCTCCGCCAGAACTTTACCCCAAGTGCTCACGTGGACCCCTTCCTTAGAAAACTGGATACCGAGTATCCGAACGGGCCCATCGGTCACAGCTAAACCTGTAACCGCTGAACTCTCCCATTTGCCCCAGAGCATAATACTCGACTTCTTCTCATTGAGACGGGCACCGGTCGCAATGCAGAGTTCAGCGAAAGCGTCACGCATCCCGTTCCAGCTCCTTTCCGAGTCGACGGAGAAGGAAACATCATCTGCGTACGCAAGGTACTTCAACGACTCCCTCCTCTTTGGGACCGGAAAACCCCTAAAACTATCCTTCCCAGCAACTCTTCTTAAAAGGGTCTCCAAGACCAAAACAAACAAAAGGGGAGAGAGAGGACATCTCTGCCTCACTCCTCTTTGAACCTCAAAGAGGGGGGTAAAGACGACCGGCAACAATTGCGCCCCAATCGCACTTCGGATTCAAAATTGAAGAATGTCGTGGACATTTTGTTAGACTTCTTAGTGAACTTCAATGCAGCATAAACAAACCAAAAGTTTAATAAATATTTATTAATTGTTTGTAAGATTATAGTGCAAACAATAGACATCTGTTATTGTTGATCAAGTCATTCGTCATTTTGTTGTAGGACTTCCGTCCACAGTGAGTAGAGTTTAGGTCCCAGCCACCTACAGCGAGATTTTGGGCAGGACACTGAAACGGAAGGAATGAGAGCAAGTCCAGTGACTTTGACAGAGCAGTTTGTATTGAGATTTGAGTACAGTAGATGGCGCAACCGTACAAGTACGATATTGCTCATAGAGGGCCGAGGGAATTTCAGGGGGCATAGGAATGGATACCCATTTAACCAGTAGGTCCAGCCTGGGGGCCGTCACTTAACGTGCTCGTCCGATGCACGGCGGATATTCAGCGATTCTTAGTAAGTCACACCATCTCCGGATGATCAGCCCAGGCTTGAACCTGGAGACCTTCGCTCGATAGTCTGAATTGCTAACCACTAAGCCATCCGCGGCTTCCGTTATTGTTGATACTCTAACTAATAAATTTATATTTTTAATAACATATCTTTTTTAAATATATACTTCAATGACGGACATTTAAATGAGCTTAATAGACATCACCTATGAACATCGTATATTTTCAGGGATAACCTCATGCTTCATGACGTGAAAGGTTGGTAAAGTGTCTATCGTACCATGTTACCAATCATGTGATTAGGAAGACGCCCTGTGATAGGCAGAAACAGAAAGAACATACGTATTGTGTAGTATTATTAGGATATGTTTATATTGCCATGCTCTGGCAATGTGCGGAAGATAAAACACATTATGTGCAGAATTGTTAGAATGCAGCGATACTGAGTATCTCCAAGTACGGAAATACACAGAACTGGCAACATCATTAACAACAAGCATGGGTGTAGTCCCTGAGGAGTCCGACTCGAGAAGAGACCAGACAACGATAATCTATTTAAATATTGCGTAAGCTGTTAAGCTCCCTGCTGAATTACGTGGAAAAAAAGTTAATAGTAAATTCTGAAGAACATATTGTTTTCTCTGTCTTCGAAAACCAACACCTAAACAACCAAGACTTGGCATCTGAGAGAGGGGGACGCCATTGTGCTTGATCATGGCGACCCCTCTCCCGGCACGAAATTTTTTGCCCGCCAAAACCAACACACTCGCTTCGCCGAATCACATATACAATGTGTTTCACTCACACCCCGATGCACATAACACGGTTCCACAGTCAGCACATCCAGACCCCCGAATCACGCTGGCCTGCCGAAGAACTCAAACAGGCCACAGTTCACACTTGCAGAGAGGTACACCAAGAATGACGAGGCAGGCCCTAGACCACCCCAAAGCACTCAAGTAGGAGAAGGCTTTCCTTCACGGGTGCCCTGTGATGACGTCCCAACCGAGACACCACCAGAAGGGTCGCCGAGCCGTCCGCGTGGCACAAAGACCAGCTTTCGACCCACCAATGACTCCCAACTCTCCACACAACCACGCAGAACCGACACACCACAAACAGCAATCACACGCCACCCACCCAAAAAGCAAACACACACAGGCAAACCACACCCGGAAAGGCAAAGTGAGGAAAGATCACAGCGAAACACAAAGACCTCCGATTCACACACAAAGTCGACCAGCCGCCCCCAAAGCCAGCGCCGCTGGAGGAGACTGGTATGGTACACAAACAGGCACCCGGCAGGGAAGAAGAAGGGTAAGCTCCTCACTCCATCCCGGAATCTAGAAAAGAAACATTCCAAAGATTAAAACACAAAACAAAGTTCAACAAACACATAAGAAACCAAAGGTCCGGAAATGCAGGATTACAAGCCGAAAAGGTGGGGAGACTAAGTTCCCCAATGAAAAAAATTGTTTTCCTTCGTTCCAATAAAAATTTTGGGCCAGAAGACTCACCGGTACTTAAAGGCACGGTCTGAAAGAGTGCAGGCATACAACTCAACTCTATTCCTAAGCTAGCATTTGACGTGTCAGGCCACTTTCATATGGTTGAATCCCGCATTTCCGTAATTACTATGAACAACTCTGTTCCCTTCTCTCCAGGTTTTGTAAGTGGTCCAGTGATGATCAACCTACAGATACCCCGCCCAGTCTTGGGGCCGCTGTACTGTATAATGAATAAACTCTTTTAACCAGCTAAGCTAATGATAATGAATAAAGCTTTCAACTAAGCTAAGTATAATGCTTCTGCTACTGAATTATATGCTTGTACTAAGCTTCAAATAGTGAATTCAAATGGTTGTTGTTACTAGTTAATTAAGATCATGAATAAAGTCACCTGCTAGTAGTGTAGTAATAGTAATGAACAAACTTATAACTGGTAGTAATGTTGTAGCAGTAATTAAGATGAATAAAGTCTTATGCTGGTTGTTACTAGTAATATTAATTGAAATAAACCTAACAGCCAGACAGAGGTCTGACAGTACTATGAACTGAGAAAGACGTACTTACGTAAAACCTTTTATTATGAAGTTCTACTTGTATCATCACACACAGCTACTCAAATAACACGTAGCTCCTTGCACATGAACGGAGCTCTATACTCATAAACAAACGCTCTCTTTCACAACAACAAACGCTCTCCGTACAACAACAAACGCTCTCCCTACAACAACAAACGCTCTCCTTAGGTATCGCTGAACGCGCCTATTTATACTGGCTACCACCACGTCATGACTTACACTCATTGCCAGATCTCATTCAGCGGGTGAAATAATATCTCGTTCAGTAAGAAGATAATTTACATAGTAAAATAAAATAACCAGAGATAGTAAAATCAAAAGGAAAGTGAATATAGAGTATACGTTACAACTGGTAAAAGACCTTCTGAGACTTGAGTCACTGCGGGCAACCTGCCCAGGTCCAAACAAGCTTCCGCACCTGCACGGCCATGGGAAAACTCCAGAACAAGTGGCACTGGTCTTCAATGAAATTGCAAGAGGCGCACTTGTCGGTGATGGCATTACACCACCTGTACTGCCTCTTCCTAGTCGGAAGGACATCTTGAGCCAGATGGAATTAAAAATTCCGCTTCTCACAGTCAACTCCAGCCGCCAGCACGCTCGTCCACACCTCCTTCCTGTTGCAGTTGACGACACTAAACTCAATAACCTGCTCCCTAGGCCTAGGGAGAATGTGGAGATACATTTGCTTCAAATTCAGCTTATTCCGGTTAGCCTCCGCGAGACTCTGAATGTGTCCCCCAACCTAATAGTGCCTGTGAGTGGTCTCTCTATGTGGCCCCATAAATCGGAAGCCAGGTAAGAATTTCTCCGCAGACAATCCTGTCGAATACGCAATAAAGTTCCTACAAGGGTGCGAGGAGTTCAGAGCTTACCTCACACTCCTAAACTGCAGTGCACTGAACCAGGAGGAGAGGAGTTTAACATCCAAACCACCCTCCTCCTTCGGGCAGCACAGAACCGCACCGGCAACAAACTCAACTTGCTTCCCGGCCCAAATAAAGGCAAAAACTTTGCCTTTTCAGAAGCCTCATGAGACTCCGAGGGGAGAACCAAGTTCTCCGACAAAAGCACATTTCGAGACCAGGAGAGCGTTAGCTAACTTAACACGGTTAATCATCGAAATGTCAAAACTTTGCCACATTTCCTTCTTCTCCTTAATAGCGAAGAGGATGTCCCTCCAAATCTTCAAATGGACACCGTCTCTATCAAAAAGGATACCGAGTATCCTGACGGGTCCATCCGTCACCGCCAGTCCTCGGACCGCTGCGGGATCCCACCTGCCCCAAAGAAGCAGGTTCGACTTATCCTCATTAAGCATGGACCCGGTGGCACCGCAGTATCTCGCGAAGATTTCCCGGACCTGCTTAGGAATCACTTCCGAGTCAAAAAAGAAAGTGACGTCGTCAGCGCAAGCATGATACTTTAGGGACCCCGCGCAGCCAGGGACGGGGGCCCCCTGAATGCTAGGATGAGCCTGAACCTTCCTTAAAATGGTCTCAATGACCAAGACAAACAACAACGGGGAGAGCGGGCAGCCTTGTCTCACACCTCTTCTAACCTCAAAGAGGTGAGAAAGACGGCCTGAAATAATAACGCTTCCGTTGAGGTCCCTGTACAAAGAGTCCACCACTCTTCGGAAAAACTCTCCGAATCCGTTTGCCTCCAGCAGCTATCTAACAAACTCGTGAGAAACACGGTCAAAGGCCTTACTCTGATCCGCAGAAAACATTCCCAACTTAACATCCCTGTGTCTGATTTAGGCAATCATGTCCCTCACACACCGAATATTATAGTACATCCGCCTACCACGGATACTACACGTCTGCCCAACGCCAACTAACTTCTCCACCCGCGAAAGTCTCGCATTGACGATCGCCGCCATGATCTTATAGTCAATGGTACACAGAGACACGGGTCTCCATCCAGCAAGCTCACGAGCAGGATCGTCAGGGGTTTTAGAAAGAAGAGTCACAACACAACTCCTCATGGACTTAGTCAAAATTTCTTTATCAGCAATGTTGTTATAAATTCTACATAACCAGGGGACCAAAATATTGAACAATTTCTTGTAAAATTCGGCCGGAAGCCCGTCAATACCCGGCGACGTTCTGGGCTTGACGTTCAGGATCGCCCACCTGACTTCAGTTTCGGTGAATTCTCCTTCCGACAACTCCCTATCTTCATCAGAAATACTCGGAGTACCCTCCAGTCAAGCTTCCATGATCTCAGGCTGCACTTCCTCTTTGCCAAATAACCTGCCATAAAAGTCAGCCGCCGCCTGCAGGATATCGGGAAGATCTGGGACCTCTCTACCGTCAATGTCAAGGCATTGAAGGTTCTCAATAACCCTCTCTGTCTCGACTTTAAGGTAGATGAAGTTATTATCACTCTCCTGCCAAAGCACTTCCAAGGCCCCAGTCAACTTGACCGCCGAGCCATCCTTCTGATAGAAGTGACTAATTTCTCTCCTAATATTAGTAATCGGAGAGAAATTACACCCATCTTTATCACCACGAATCGCCGCATTAAGGATGTTCATCAAAATTGTGTGACGCTTTCTCTTTGACCTGGCCAACTGTCTACCCAACTGAGAAAGGAAATCTTTCGCCTCCTCCTTGGTCCGTTCCCATACCGCACTCATCGTCAGTGATCGTACCTGCAGGACTGCAGAGTGGTCCAAAACATACAACAGTGGAGAGTTCGGACCAAAGATCTCAATACTGTCAATCTTCGACACAAGAAACATATCCAGGCGGGAGGCGCTGCCCCCTCTAAACCAGGTATAACCCGGAATACTGGGGTTAAGTCTCCTCCAGGCATCCCAGAGACCTTGGCTGTCCAGGAGGACCCTAACCACGTTCCCATAAGCTTTCGACCACCTACTGGTTCCAGCCCTGTCGAGGTCGCAGTCGGCGACCGCATTAAAATCCTCTCCAACAATCAACACATCTTCCGAACTTCTGATGAAATGCGGAAGTTCATTATAGAACGACCTCTGCAAATTACCCTTATTAGGAGCGTAAATACACACGTTTCATGGAGATATTCCAACTGTGGACGTTAAGGGAGATCACCCGACCTTCCCCGTCAGATTCAAATTGAGTGATATCTCTTTCAAACTTCTCTTTATAAATTATAGCAACTCCCGTGTAACCAGTACTCCCAAGCGAGTACTTAAATCTGAGACCGCAGCTTCTGCGAAAAGCAAAAATCTTTTCCTTATCCTTATGGTGGGTTTCTTGAATCATGAGGAAATCCAGATTATTCTGGCGAAAGAACCCTTCGATCCAACACTGCTTCGCCTCCCAATTGAGGCCCTGAACGTTCAAGGAACCAACCCTTCCAGAGTCCATACTTACTTGGTCCTGCGAAAAGAAAGAGTTACAAAGACAAACCCAGAAATAAAACGCAAAACCCATATTTTGAACTTGGAGAGAGAGAGGAAACGTGACCAAGTTACTTCTCAGTACCAGGCTTCTTAACAACACTTCTAGTCAACCTTTCTTCTCGAAGAACTTGGCCATTCGCTGTTGGGATCACATGTCCCGAGCCATGCAACATTACAGAGGCAGCAGCAGCAAGATCATTAACCGCGTTAAAATTGCCCGCAGTATACTCTTTTCCAGGTCTTTTTTCTTGTTCTGATACTGACGCTGTAGGTCAGGACAAAGGGACTCAGTATTCTCATTATCTACTTCGGTATCAGTACAAGCCTAAAACTTACCGTTCACAACAGCAGTTTATGAGAATTGATTCTCCTCCTCACTCCCGACGCCGACGTTCAGTGGTCCTGCGGGAGGACCCCAGAACGTTCCGTGGGCCTCCGGCGTTGCCTCAAAGCCGGCGACGACGTGACCGCCGCCCGCAGTAGTGGGAACACTAAGCGTAGGTGAGCCTCCGGAACCCCTAACGGGCTGCTTCTGCCCGTCTGAGGGTGGAGTAGGGCACGCGGCTTCTCTTTCGGGAGGCCGCCCGTCCTGGCTATCCATGGCTGCGGAGACGTACCTCCGTCCCTTGGCCTTGTCCAGAAGGACGGCTGCAGTCATATCCGTTTCTTCCCAATGACTATGGTCCTTGGGGAGACCCGGAAACATGCTATGCACAGGGTCCTCAATAGAAACCAAAGTTCCCCAGATTTCACCAAAACACTGGGCTTCACTTTTTCCTTCATTTTGACACTTAGCACTTTCAACACACTCATTATACACTTCACCCTCAATAAGAATATTATTATGACTAAAATCGGGGAATAGGTCAACATCGCAGCTATCATTACTTCCGCTTTCACTTAGAACACCCTCCATCACAGAACCGATGTCAGAGAATTCAGACTCACATTCATTGTTCTCTGAGAGATCATTACTTTCCACACTAGAATCCTTTTCTCCATCGCTAGAAAAGTCCCTACTTTCTCCAGGCTCTTTTCGGGCACTACTGGGAGCCTGTTTGTCCTCTTCGATGGAAATAACCCCCGTGCTGGATTCCACTGGAATAGTAGCACCGAAGCCATTAACATCAACCTCGTAATTTTCCTCATTTTGCCCATCCACGATGCTTACGATTCCGAGCCTGGATTTGAGAACTTCAAGGTCTTTGACAGACAAATTTCTTGATTTCTTAGTAACTTTAGTATACCCATCGTCATCAGAAGTTGAAGGGGAGAGACCCCTCTTCCCATCTTCACCGATAGGAAAGGTTTCTCTCTCCTTCGTTGGAACAGAAACATACTCTTTATTCACATTGTTAGTTACACTGTTCTTAACTGAACTAACATCATTACCTTCCTCGGGGATCCTGTGAGGTTTTGAGGCGTGCTCCGAGCTGGTAATTTGGTGGGCCTCATCTGTTCTACTCCAAGCCGCAGCCTTGGCAACATTTTTTGAGCCCTCCGCCTCACCAGCATGGCACTCCTCCATCTCTTCTGGTATTATTTGCACCTCTGGTCATTTGAGCAAAGGCATTGCCCACTGGAAAGAGGAGGCCCTGAAACGAACCGTTGTCATGTGACCAAAATGGTCTCAATTGATGCAATTTCTCCAAGGTTTTACCGCAGGTGAATAGAGTTATTATTCTTGTGATTAAAGTCTCTTAAAACCCCTTATTGCATTAGGTTTTCCAGTCAAAACTGCTTTATTCTTGTGTCAGTTTTGTAAAAATGTAAGTGTGTCTAATATTCAATTTTGTGTAGGGTTTAGATTATTATATCTGTAGCACTTATAAATAACATTTGCTCGCAGTAGTAAAAAAAAAAAAGATTACAAATAATAAGCTGAAAATTCGGACTTCGGTCAGAAGAGCCGCAGATGGCTTAGTGGTTAGCGAGTCAGACTATCAATGCAAAGGTTCTCAGGGATGGTGTGATTTACTAACAATCGCTGAATATCGGACGAGCACGTTAAGTGACGGCCCCCTGCTGGTGAAAGGGGTATCCTTTCCTGTGCCCTCCCCGGAATTCTCTCACCCCTCTGTGTACAACATCGTACTTGTACGGTGGCGCCATCTACTGTACTCTAATCTCACTCCAAACTGTTCTGTCAAAGTCGCTAGACTTGCTCTCATTCCTTCCGTTTCTGTGTCTTGCCCAAAAGGCCTCGCTGTAGGTGGCTGGGACCTAAACTCTACTCACTGTGGATGGGAGTTCTTCAAGAAAATGACAAATACTGTGTACACGGAATGAATCCGACGTATCCGGACTTTGGTCACATGACCATTCGTTTCGTGGCCTGGTAATTTGGTGAGCCTAGTTTCCTATTTCTAGGGTTGCTAAAGACCTGTGGTTAGACACTCCCTTCCTAAAATCCTCTACATATGATCATGTTCGGATAAATGGGTATCGTTTCTTACACACACACACCCTGAAATTCTCTCACCCCCCTATGTGCAACATCGTGCTTGCACTGTGGCGCCATCTACTGTACTCTAATCTCACTACAAACTGTTCTGTCAAAGTCGCTAGACTTCCTCTCATTCCTTCCGTTTCTGTGTCCTGCCCAAAAGGCCTCGCTGTAGGTGGCTGGGACCTAAACTCTACTCACTGTGGACGGAAGTTCTTCAAGAAAATGACAAATACTGTGTAGACGGAAGTTTTTCAAGAAAATGACAAATACTGTGTAGACGGAATGAATCCGACGGATCCGGACTTTGGTGACATGACCGTTCGTTTCATGGCCTGGTAATTTGGTGAGCCTAGTTTCCTATTTCTAGGGTTGCTAAAGACCTGTGGTTAGACACTCCCTTCCTAAAATCCTCTGCATATGATCATGTTCGGATAAATGGGTATCGTTTCTTACACACACACACCCTGAAATTCTCTCTCCCCTCTATGTGCAACATCGTGCTTGCACAGTGGCGCCATCTACTGTAGTCTAATCTCACTACAAACTGTTTTGTCAAAGTCGCTAGACTTCCTCTCATTCCTTCCGTTTCTGTGTCCTGCCCAAAAGGCCTCGCTGTAGGTGGCTGGGACCTAAACTCTACTCACTGTGGACGGAAGTTTTTCAAGAAAATGACAAATACTGTGTAGACGGAAGTTTTTCAAGAAAATGACAAATACTGTGTAGACGGAATGAATCCGACGGATCCGGACTTTGGTGACATGACCGTTCGTTTCATGGCCTGGTAATTTGGTGAGCCTAGTTTCCTATTTCTAGGGTTGCTAAAGACCTGTGGTTAGACACTCCTTCCTAAAATCCTCTGCATATGATCATGTTCGGATAAATGGGTATCGTTTCTTACCCCCCCCCCCCCAGCTATAATTCTCTCACCCCTCTATGTGCAACATCGTACTTGCACTGTGGCGCCATCTACTGTACTCTAATCTCACTACAAACTGTTCTGTCAAAGTCGCTAGACTTGCTCTCATTCCTTCCGTTTCTGTGTCCTGCCCAAAAGGCGATCTCGCTGTAGGTGGCTGGGACCTAAACTCTACTCACTGTGGACGCAAGTTCTTCAAGAAAATGACAAATACTGTGTAGACGGAATGAATCCAACGGATCCGGACTTTGGTCACATGACCGTTCGTTTCATGGCCTGGTAATTTGGTGAGCCTAGTTTCCTATTTCTAGGGTTGCTAAAGACCTGTGGTTAGACACTCCTTCCTAAAATCCTCTACATATGATCATGTTCGGATAAATGGGTATCGTTTCTTACACCCCCCCCTGAAATTCTCTCACCCCTCTATGTGCAACATCGTACTTGCACTGTGGCGCCATCTACTGTACTCTAATCTCACTACAAACTGTTCTGTCAAAGTCGCTAGACTTGTTCTCATTCCTTCCGTTTCTGTGTCCTGCCCAAAAGGCGATCTCGCGGTAGGTGGCCGGGACATAAACGCTACTCACTGTGGACGAATGTCCTACAAGAAAATGACTTCTGCAATTTGTGTCATGTTTTGTTCGTGACTGCATGGCGGGACACTCGCAGGAGTGAAACGCCCGTAATCGAAAGAAGTACCCTGGTTATTTTATTTCACCTTAATAGCTTCGGACAATTACTATATTTATACTTTTTTCTAAATATAATCACTTGTTTCTAGAGGACCGGTGGTTGGGAAACACTACCGCTGCATACTAACGTGCTGCCATCGTGTGATAAACCCTTTGAAGACTAGGTCGGGAGAAAAAAAAATTTCAACTCTAAAACGCCGCCCTGGTGGCGTAGGGCGTAGTGGTCTAAGCGACGGCCTCTGATCATTCGTTCAAAAGAAGTCCACGTTCAAATCCCGTGAGGCATGGATGTTGTGTTGTGCTTCTCTTACAGCACTGGCTCTCTGCCTTCCCTGGATCCAGTATCACTAAATTAGGGACGGACGACTGCTTATAGCCCACTCACGGTGGTCGCTTTACCTCCAATCAAAAAAAAAAAAGCTCTAAAACGTACATTGAGAATGCAGGCCCGATTCTGCTGGGGTGGGTTTAAGCCAACCAAATTTTATTTTAGCGCCCTTATATATTGAAGCTGTGAAACAAACGGCGGCTGCAACTAATTGAGATTTTATAAACCTAAATAAATGTAAGTGAATTTCTTGCATTCATTCAAATTTTATTACATAAGAGTAAAAATGAAATCTTTATTAAATTTAGTGCCAAAGGTTCCTCTAAACGAATTTCTAAGAAAGTAGTAGAAACGCACCATTTGTGCAATTATAATTTAAAACAATGAGAGGAAAAGAGAAGTAGGTATTCCTTGTCAGGTTACAAGCTGAAAAATAAACAGCCATTGGTAAAAAATTCAAGAAAAAGAGTAGAAGAACAAGATGTTTGCTAAGATTGCGAAGAAACTGCCTTAAAGATTTGAACCCATTGTTCCCATATTACATACACTGAATAAATGCTACGTACAGTTTTCACAAGAACGGATTTTTTTTTATACAATTTCTGCCAAACATTTCAAAATTTATAACCCCGCCCTTCATCATGCTAAACCACTCTAATAGTCCCCCCAGTTCTGAGTGGTTGTCATCGCCACTGCAAGTATGTGATCCCAATATAGTAACTGAAACTCCAATTCCCAAAGTCCTATCCCTCTTTACCCCTTGCCTCATTTCTACTCAACTGGTTAAGCAGCTAAACGATACACAATATTAAATGTAATCAATATTGAGTTCAAGATTCTCTGGAAGTTGTTCCAATAAATTTCAATGTCAGAATTTGAATTCTTTATAGTTTCGCGGATGTCCTAGTGCTCAACATTCGTGACTGCCACGGAGAAAACTCAGGTTCGATCCACTAACAGTCCGCCGTGCGTCGGATGGGCACGTTAAGCCGTCGGACCCCGGGTACTAACCTTACGGTAATAAATAAGGGCGTCTTCCTCCCCCTTTTCTACCTAACTTCTGTGTCACTTTCCTACGGGGCGCTCTAGCCCAATTCTCCTGGCTTCCTATTTTTGAGGGATGTTTAAGACCTGTGGTCAGATTTTTCCTTCCTAAAATCCTCTACACATAATCGTGATCTGATAACCTATCTGATTCCTGATCAACGGGTTAAACATCTAAGAGGTAATCAACGTCTCTAAGAAAACTGTCAAGGATTTACATGAACAAGAAAATAAAAGAACGTTTTCCGCTTTGTGACCTGTGGATTTCAAGGGTCGTAACTGGTTTTATCGCGTGACTCCGTCTATCCCATACCTAGGAATAATATGCCAACATTCTTGTGAACGTAATAGTCTCAATACCTATGTGTTAGATACACATATGAAATACGAAACCGTTGTTTGAAACTTAACATATCTACCCCATGCACAGTGGACATTTTGTGAATCAAAACTCGCAGCTCAGAGATTTAAGCCGAGAGCGTTGAGTAAGTAGGAAGATGTGCCAAACATAAAAATCAGTGCTGCCTGTGTAGGAGATTGTACTTTGAACTTGAGAATACGTATCGTTAAGAGAGTGTAATTTTGCTTTCCACGCAACCAATCATTTGCAGATCTGATACTTTTAATGTATTACTATGCTTTAAGTTTCTGATTTCTGGCTGACTTTATTGATAACATGACTTAAAATGTGAGGGTGCATGTAGAATTTTTTTCTGTGCGTCTTATTTCGTACATTTTGAATAATGAAGCAACATCATTAAATAAAAAATAAATTTGTTAAATGATTTGGTTTCCTATTAAAAGTAGTCTTTAAAAACAATAGTACACCTATTTATTCCAAGATTTTTTGAGTTCTTGGGCCGCTGGTGGCCTAGTGGGCAACGTTCATGGCAGCCACGGAAAGGACCTTGGGTTCAATCCACTAAATATCCGCCGTGCGTCGGGTATTGGCCCCCTTTCTACTTCGCTTCCGTGTCACTTTCCTATCGGGCACTCTGGCCCAAAACCCATAGCTTCCTACACTGACGGAAAAAAAATCCCAACACCAAGAAGGGGTTGTGTTAGATAAACGACAGTTGGTAGGCGGTGAAAGTACATCTGTAAGATGACGTCTATGCAAATTTCGCGCTCGGCGCATACGTGTGGCGCTAGTAGCGCCCCTCGGAACATGCAAAGCAGGTTTGCTGTAAATACGCACTGTAACGTTCGTGAGCGTTAGTTATCGTTGATATTCGACGTAGTGTGTTGATGTTAGTCAAGAATACCTTTATCAACAGCTCACGGAGTTTGAACGAGGTCGTGTAATAGGGCTACGAGAAGGTGAATTTTCTTTCCGCAATATTGCAGAACGACTTGGCAGGAATGTACCCACTGTGCATGATTGTTGGCAGCGGTGGTCAAGGAAGGTACTGCCTCAAGAAGACCGGGTTCCGGCCGGCCACGTGGCACTACTGAGAGGGAAGACCGCCGTGTACGGCGTATGGCCGTGGCGCATCGTACTGCGTCTGCGGCAGCAATTCGAGCTGCAGTTGCTACCACAGTGACACAACGAACTGTTACAAATCGGTTACTTGAAGGACAGCTCCGAGCCAGACACCCTGTAGCGTGCATTGCACTTACTCCAAAACACTGCCGTTTCAGACGTCAGTGGTGTCAAGCTAGAGCTCATTGGAGGACGGAGTGAAGATCTGTTGTGTTTTCTGATGAAAGCCGGTTCTGCCTGGGTGCCAGTGATGGCCGTGTGTTGGTTAGAAGGAGGCCAGGTGAGCGCCTGCAACCAACATGTCTGCGGCCGAGACACACTGGACCTACACCTGTAGTTATGGTCTGGGGAGCAATTTCCTATGACAGCAGGAGCACTCTCGTGGTTATCCCACGCACCCTGACGGCACAGTTGTACGTCGGTCTGGTGATTTAACCTGTTGTGCTGCCATTCATGAACAGCATTCCAGGGGGTGTTTTCCAACAGGATAACGCTCGCCCGCATACCTCTGTTGTAAAGCAACATGCTCTACAGAGTGTCGACATGTTGCCGTGGCCTGCTAGATCACCAGATCTTTCTCCAATCGAGCACGTAGGAGACATCTTTGGACGACAACTCCAGCGTCACCCCCAACCAGCATTAACCGTCCCTGTATTGACCGACCAAGTGCAACAGGCATGGAACTCCATCCCACAAACTGACATCCAGCACCTGTACGACACAATGCATGAACGTTTGCATGCTTGCATTCAACATTCTGGCGGTTACACCGGTTATTAATGTACCAGCATTTCACATTTAAAATGTCTCTTCTCGCGCTTACATTAAGCTGTGATATTGAAACCCTAGGTGGACGTCAAGTAATTTTGCTTCCTATACTTCCAATGGAAAAACTTTTGTACACATTTCCTTCACAGTAAGTGTGTTCCCAAGGATGAAAATTAAAACATCGATTAAAATAACTTCATATTATAACTTGGAATACGTAATGTTTTCTAAAACATAACCATAATTATATAAAAAATCAATAACTTTTCCTTTGGTGGTGTTGAGACCAGAAAAAAGATGGCGCGACCTGTACTTTGATGACGTCAGTAGACAAACAAATGTTGTATTGCATAATTATGGTTATGTTTTAGAAAATATGAAGTATTCCAAGTTATATGAAGCTCGATGTTAAAATTTTCATCCTTGGGAACGCATTAATTGTGAAGAAAATGTGTACAGAAGTTTTTCCATTAGAAGTATAGGAAGCGAAATTACTTGACGTCCACCTTAATCGATTAAATATGTTACCTATACAAATGTATTGCCGCCATTTCATTCCTCTACAACTATTTTTTCGTGGTGTTGGGATTTTTTTTTCCGTCAGTGTATTTCTAAGGGGTGTTTAAGACCTGGGGTTAGACACTCGCCTCCTAAAAATCCTCTACATATGATCATGATCATTTTTGAGTCTTTAAAGATAGTATTTAACGCGCTTATAATAGGAAGACTGACGGGGAAACTTAGTAAAGTGGTGGTAAACTATTTGTTTAACTCAACGAATACTTTGTTTCAAATAGTTTCATGTACCAATTTATATGTTTACATAATTCAGCTGCTGCGTGCCAACTATACAAGGCAAAGAAAAGGGGTTTAAACATTTCTGCCGTATTAATTTTTAATAATAATTACTTAGACTCTCTAACACTGAAAATTTAAAGAAGAAAAAGAAAAAGAAGAAAAAGAAAAAGCGCCCTCTTTTGAAGTTCGATGTGTCGACAGACTTGTGTACTTTACCTGTCGTGACTTCCCTTGTGCCACTTCGCCATACAAATATTAACATAATTTTATTTATTTTAGGAATGTCGTTCTTCCTTTGTTTGGTTGAACTGTAATACCCACTTGAAATCACTTGCTGAACTTATTTGGGTTACTAAGGAGAAGTGTTAGCTGAGAACGTTTTCCGTGGTATCCTCAGCTGTATTGCCCCCCTAGAGGAAAGTGTGACAAAGTGGAGAATATACGACTCATGTCAAAATTAACAATACCTGATTTAAGTGCCAAAAATTTCGATCAGAAACATTAATAAATGCCAGATGAACGCGGCGGTGCGATATACTTTGCATGTCGGAAGTTCTTTTACTATACTGTGCAAATTAATTGGGACAGAGTAAAAAATCACTCTTTTTTTTCCGAAACGTGGAATATATAGAGCTATGCAAGACAGTACGAAAAAGTATCACTGAAGACGTAAGGAAATTCAACTGTGAACTAGTGAGGAAAGCAATTAAAAACAACCAAAGCCTAAAGATAGCAAAGGGACATCTCAGTAAGGGAAGAAAACAGATTATGGCTCTGAGAAAAGAAGATGGTTCTGTAACAAGAAATAGAGGCGAAATTTTGACAAGAGTGAAAGATTTCTACTCCGAATTATATGAAAGGGATGATACATGTACTCCAGACATCATGAAAGGTACCAGAGTTCTTCCAGTCCTCCCAGCAGAAGTTGCACATGCAATCAAGAACATGAAGCGGGGAAAAGCTCCAGGAGAAGATGGAATTACTCTAGACATCATACAAAGAAGCAAGTGGAGAAATCGAAACAGTACTCGCCCAAATTTTCACTCGATGCCTTAATGAAGGAAAGATTCCTGAGGATTGGAACAACGCTACAAGGATCTTGCTACATAAAAAAGGTGACATTGAGGATCTCGGGAACTACAGACCTATCAGCCTCCTATCAGTGGTTTATAAAATCTTCACTAAAGTTCTTTCACACCGCTTGAAGGTAACACTGGACATGGCTCAACCGAGAGAACAAGCTGGATTCAGGAGTGGCTACAGCACAATAGATCATATCCACGTACTGAGAGAACTAATTGAAAGAGCGAGGGAATATGAACTTCCATTGTGCATGGCTTTTATCGATTATGAAAAAGCCTTTGATTCGGTGAAACCATCAGCATTTGCAATGGCTCTGAAATCCTGTGGTATTGAAGATGCATACATTAATATTATTAATAACATCTATGAAAATGCAAGTGCAAAGATTCGGCTGTTTGAAAATACAACGCACATAAAAATTGGAAAAGGAGTGAGACAAGGTGATACCATATCTCCGAAGCTCTTTAATGCCACATTGGAAAATGTCCTTCAATCACTGTACTGGGAAAACAAAGGGATAAAGATTAATGGAGATTATCTAACCCACCTTCGTTTTGCTGATGACATAGTCATTTTTGCAACTACCCCATCAGAGCTACAGAGTATGATCCAGGAACTTGCTGACAAAAGTAAAGAGGTGGGATTAAAAATGAACTTTCAGAAGACAAAAGTGATGTACAATGCTTTTACAAGAAATGAGGATTTATCGATTGATGGAGAAAAGCTGGAGATAACAGACACGTACGTTTATCTTGGACAGCAGATATCAAGTGAGGGTCACATTGGTGAAGAAATTAATCGCCGTACAAAACTTGCCTGGAGAGCTTTTGGAAGAAACAGCATAATTTTCAAGAGCAATATGCCATTATGTCTTAAAAGAAAAGTGTTTGATCAATGCATCCTTCCAGTGCTTACGTATGGTGCAGAGACGTGGACCTTAACTAAAAGAGACATACAAAGGCTGCAGACAACTCAAAGGAGCATGGAGAGGTGCATGCTTGGTGTAACCAGGAGAGATAAGAAGAGGAACACGTGGATCCGAAAAATGACAAGAGTGGAAGACATCATGATCAGAGTTAAGTCCCTGAAATGGCAATGGGCTGGACATACTGCCAGAAGAACAGACCATCGATGGACAGCCGAAATTTTAGATTGGATTCCAAGGGACAGGAAAAGACCCAGAAGAAGACCACATGGAAGATGGGTGGATGAAATTCGAAAGTATGCGGGAGTGACATGGAGGAGACTGGCACAAGACAGACCGTTGTGGAGGAAACTTGGGGAGACCTTCGTCCAGCAGTGGATTGATAATGGTTGACAATGATGATGATGATGATGATGCCTTTATATCATTCTATGCTTTGAAAACACTGATAAATACCTGTATTAGTATGAAGTATGTCCTCTTGAATTCGTTTTGCCATGGACTCCACTAACTGAGTGCACATATTTTTGACTTCGTAATCGTGGAACCACACTCTTATAGCATGCGTTCTTTGGTTGTGCAGTCCATTTTACCTAAACGTCACTTCAAAATATTCCACAAGTTTTTTATGGGATTTAAGTCTGGTGAATTTCCAGGCCAATCAAGCAAATGAATTTGATTTTTCAGCATGAAATTCTTGACCAGTTTGAAATTGTGACATGTGGCGAAGTCATGTTGAAATGTCCCGTCAAAAGTTTGCAAGAATGGAACAATCCTACGTTGTAATATTTCTACGTACTTGGCTGAATTCATCATACCTTGAACAGGAACTAAGCATCCAGTGCCATTTGATGTGAAAACCCCCAAAACATGTGTTTCAGAGGGTGTTTTACAGTTTGACATGCTCAGGTCTTACGGGTTCACA
Organism: Macrothele yani; assembly: GCA_039090855.1. Classification (NCBI taxonomy): domain Eukaryota; kingdom Metazoa; phylum Arthropoda; class Arachnida; order Araneae; family Macrothelidae; genus Macrothele; species Macrothele yani. The sequence continues at coordinate 71,184,533 of CM077032.1, read as the reverse complement.
GTTGCTTCGTCTAACGACATTTGCTTGGTAACCCTGCACAAATAAATATGTTTCATCACTGAAAATTACCTTTTTCCAGTCGTCAGCAGTCCATGATTTATATTTTTTGGCCCATGCTAAACATTTTATCTTCATTAATATTGTTTTTTCGTTGGTCTTCTTGCCTTCCGGCCAACTTCCAGAATCCTACGGCGTACAGTTGAATCACTAACATCACAGCCACTAGCCAAGAAATCTCTTTGAAAGTTGGTGCTTGTTTTTTTTTTTTTTTTTTTTTTTTTGATTCATTTTACTATTTCTGATTACATATTTATCGGTTCGTGGAGTTGTTGTTTTTCGTTTTCTACCACATTTACCTCTCCTTTTTGGAGACGATGATCCAGATGCATTGTATCGCGCATGCAGTCTTGATACACTTGAATTGCCTTCACCAACTGCAGGAACGATATCCCTCACTGTCATAGAAGTGTGATCTTTCAGAGCAATTATTTTTGCACGCTTCCTTGGGGTATATATCCACTACTCAATACAAGAAAGTAACAGGTACTCACAGAGAGCAAAAACTAACATCCACCTGTCACTCACGAAAGCTCACAACTGAAGCTGAAGTGCCTATATTTCCTGTTTAAAACCGGTCAAACCACATTCTTACTATCAAGTTCTAACAGTCACACCACCTCACAGCTGATAAAACCGGTTTACGTGGGTTTTCGACATCAACTGGCGATCACATTACAATTCTGAGAATAAAATATCTTGTCCCAATTAATTTGTACGGTATAGTAGTTGAAAGATATACAACGTGTACAAACTTCTCGGAGGGGTAAAGTGAACTTCTCGGAGGGATGAATTGAACTGAGCGTGTACAAACTTCTCGGAGGGGTAAATTGCACAAAGACAAATTAGAATCACATGGCAATGCAGTGTCGGAAACGCCATCTTCATGCGGTAGATGGCGCTGTCGGGAGAGAGACTGCTCATACGATCTTTCAGAATACCATCATTTGTAAACCGCTCGCAGAGGTAGTAGGACGGCTGAGTTAACGAATGCGGAAATGACTGATATGCACCTCGCATCCGGAGCAGCGGACTGCAACCGATGCGAGGTGCATATCAGTCATTTTTATAACGAAGTAAATTTCTCCTTCATTTTTGGTCTACGCCGGGATTCGAACCCGAGGCCGCTTATTCCGGAACAAGTCGCTCTACCAACTGAGCTACGCAGACGATTATTCTGATTCCTATCTGCCTTTATGTCGTGTGCGTCCTGCTGGCAGGTACGTCACATCTCCTGGTACGTTAAAGAGCCGCCGTGCGAATGTACCAGGAGCGATACCCGATGAGACAAATGCCAACCACCAAGTGTTTGCACAGCTGCATCAGAGGTTATGCGGCACTGGTTCTTTCCAGGCACCTGCCATGTGTTGAGAACGTTAGGTAGGCACTCCTGCCATCGAACAGAATGTGTTAAGTCATACAGCAGACAATCCCAGTTCCAGCACACGAGCGATTGCCCATTGGCTCAGTCTGTCCCAATACACCGTATGGAGGGCTCTGCACAAAAACCGATTGCATCCATATCGTGTGCAGCACGTTTAGACACTAAGCCCCTTAGGAAAACCCTCAACGCATTGCATTTGCGTAATGGAATTTGCAGAAGAGTGCGCCAGAACTCCAATTTCCTGCTTCTGTGCTGTTCACAGACGAAGTGTGCTTAACACGGGAAGGTTGCTTCAATGCACATAACGCGCATGCATGGGCGGAGGAGAACCTCATGCTGTACGACCACGTTCAGCAAAAAAACCGCTTTGCTGTTAATATTTGGGCCGGCACTGTAGAGGACAACTTAACTGGCTCATACCTCATGCCTTCTCGTCTTTAAGGAAGGTGTTACCGGATATTTCTGGAGGACGTCTTGCCAGAGCTATTGAACGAACAATAGATCCCTCTGTCACTGCGCCGTGCAATATGGTTCCAGCACGAACGTCATCCATTTCAGCGATGACGTTCGTCATCACTTAAACATGGCATTTGAACATCAGTGCATCGGGCGTGGTGGTACTGTTCATTGGCCTGCAAGATCGCCGGACTTAACATGCCTTGATTACTTCTTCTGGGGTTACATCAAAGGATTGGTGCAAAGAATATCTAACGAGAAGAAGTTAAGGCTCAGCGAGACGTAACTAGCGCAGCCGTAACATGAAGTGCACAGAAGCCAATATACAGGCTGATCGGCTGATGCCGGAGCAGACTGTACATGCGTATTTCTTTTGACTTCAATTCTTTGGGTAAAGAACAGTCAGCCGAGCTACTCAGACTTACAGCACGTGATTTTTTTTTTTTTTGATTGGAGGTTTAACGACCACCGTGAGCAACTCAATGGGCTATAAGCAGTCGCCCGTCCTTAATTTAGGGTCACTGGTTCCAGGGAAGGGAGAGAGTCAGTGCCGTAAGACAAACACAACACCCATGCCTCACCGGGATTCGAACCCGGACCCCTTACGGACGAATGATCAGAGGCCATCGTTTAGACCACTGCGCCACCGGGGCGGCACAGCACGTGATTGTTACCTTTTCAGTAACATAATCATTTCGCAAATCGGATATGTTAGTTAAGGCTTTTGTTTGTTCTTCAGAAATATTTTCAGTAATGCCAAATACTAGGGAATGTCCCCCGCACGGGGATAACTGGTTTTCCAGTTATTTGGGGAGCGGCGCCCCCACGGCCCGAGCTGACCTTGTGACTGGTGAACATCAGATGTCATGCCACAGCTTGTTTTTTTCTTATTTTGGTGCTGTTGGTGTTTGCAGGGACGGCTGTTCATCCAGCTGTTGGGGAGTCGCGGCCCCACGATCCCGAGCTGGTCTTGTGTCTTGCTTTTTGTTTTTATTTATTTTCTCCACTGGCTAGTTGCCCGTGTTGTTTACTCTACTTAATCGCTCCTACGTTATGTACTAACAACCCGGTCTTGTTTTTTTGTTACCCTCCACCACTAACTGTTTTATATTAACCGCTCAGTTCGTAGGTTGCTGAGATTCCGTTTAGGTTCCCTTCCAGGGTTTTGTCTTCCTTGGATTACTTTTTTCCTTTTAGCTGGTTTGGGTGCTAGACCTACCTGCATGTTTGCCGCGTGCGGAGACCCGTGAGGCGGAAATGGGATGTCTGGCGGCTGAGGTCGCAGGAGACCGGTTAAGTGCCTCCTGTGTACCAACACTCCTCTTCGACCCCGGCTTCGCTGTAAACGGGAGGCTAGAGACTAACCCACCTCTAGTCAGAAGTCTTGTACCAAGTTGTGTACAGGGCTTTAGCGGCTTTTTGTCGTATAGCACGGCAGGGTAAGCCCGGGGGCTGTGGGATCATGCCAAAGGCGTTGGCATGACGGTACCCGGAGGCCGAAGTGTCCGCCGAGTGCGTGTGATCACAGCCAACGGACTATATCTGCAACGTATAAGCTCCAGAACTGTGTCCAGCGTCATTTTCTTGACTTGCAGACCTCCAGTTCTCCCTCGTAGGGCTCGGTGGTGGGTGGAGTAGTTTGCAGACGAATACTCTTCCTTTTTTCCATGGGTAAAAACAAAAAGAAAAACTCCAAATTTAAGTCGCCTGAGAAAATGATTATTGACAATGACTCTCCTTCGTCTTCTCAACCTACCAAGTCTCATACCCTTAAACGGTCTTTAGACCTTGACCTGGACCAAGAATGTGGAACCTCTTCTTCGGCGACTGTACCAGTCGCTCCGAAGCGTCGTCTCCCCTCAATTGCTGTGACTACGCATGCTACTCACTTGCTTGTAGAATCCATCGATCCGCATGAGAGACTGTCCACCAGATCTCCCTTTTTCATTTCTAAAGCTTTGGACGCTGCGGTTGGCCCCTTGAAGTCTGTGAGGAAGCTTCGCTCTGGGGACCTGCTTGTCCAAACTTGCAGTGTTTCTCAGAGTAACACTTTTCTGAACCTCACTAGTCTTCAAGGCATTCCTGTAAAGGTGACACCTCACCCGTTTCTTAACACCTCTCGGGGTGTTATTTCGGAGTTCGATCTCTTGCCATGCAGTGAAGACGAATTCGTGACTGAACTTGCTGATCAAGGTGTTATTGCTGCACGTCGTATGATGTTCCGGCGTGATGGTTCCATGATTAAGTCAAAAAATGTCATCTTGACTTTTAACTCCCCGAAAGTTCCGACCGAAATCAAGGCTGGCTACTTGGTCTGTGGAGTTCGCCCGTACATTCCCAGTCCTCTGCGCTGTTTCAGGTGCCAGAGGTACGGGCATTCACAACGTTTCTGTAAGAGTTCCGCTCGTTGCGCAAATTGTGGCTCCAGTGAACATGACGGGGAAGGTTGCACTTCTGCGGCCTGCTGTGTTAACTGCGGTGAGGCCCATGCAGCTTACTCCCGCAACTGTATGAAATGGAAGGACGAGATGGCGATCCAGCGCCTCAAGACCCTGGAAGGCCTCTCGTACCCTGCTGCCAAGGCCAAGTTGGGTATACCCACCACCCGACAGCGTACTTTTGCCGCAGTAGTTCAGTCTCTGCCACAACCCGTGCAGCCCTTTGTTCCGCGCCCTGTAGCTCTCGCCGCCCTTGCCAAGCGATCTACAGCTGACCAAGCGACACAGGTGTTTTTCCCCGAGCTCGAGATTTTTCGAATACCTGATTCTGGGCCTTCTCTTTTGCAGCCGACCATCTCTTCCAGTTTCCAGCCGAAAGCCTGCACGTGCGGAAGACCCGGCCCTCAATCCGCAAAGGTGTGCAGTGTCCATCCAACTGTCTCGGCCTCAGCGAGGTCCCCACCCTCAACCAACATTATAGAGGAACATAGGGGGAGGAGAGTGACAGTTCGTCCCCAGCCTCAAACAACATTGCAGAGGAACATGGGGGGAGGAGAGTGACAGTTCGTCCCCGCCCTCTGCCAGCATTGCAGAGGACTGTGGGGGGAGGAGAGTGACTCATCCTTTGTGTAGTTGTGTTTAAAAAAAAAAAAATATATATATATATATAATTCTAATAGTAAATTAATAAATTTTTATATAAACCTAATTAACTACCTTGTCTTCACAGCTTTCATCATACTCTTTTTCAACTTTTACCAAGCCTGTCTGCTCTTAATCATTTTCCACGTTTTTAAAAATCTGTGGCTGATAGTTCTTTGTCTGGCGCTCTTTGGCCAAACCTGGCCCTTGCGCCAATAAAATCCACCAACCAACCAACCTACTAGGGAATGTCTGCATTTTGTACGGATCCTTAGGCCTAACTGTAATATTTGCTGAAATTTAATTTAAATAGTAATACTAATGTTATTGCATATTTTTCTCACCAACATAAGGGATCGGCGGGATATCAGAAAACAACAACAACAAAAAACTGCTCTAAGCAAATAGTCATCAGATCGAAGGAAACCATCGTGGATCAAAGAAAAGCTTCACTGCCGTAGTCCCCCCCCTAACGTGTTTTGCTCCTGAATGTTAACATTCCCGCAAAGCATATTATCTCTTAAGATGTGGCCGCCTGTTTTACGTTATTTCTATGAGAGTTGACCTTCTTTAAGCGTTAGATATTCTTTGATTGGTGTACGAAACCCCCGTTGAAAGTGATGAGGACCTTGTAGCTGCGTCGGAAGTCCGAGACACACCAGGAATTTGCTAAAATGTAAGTGATTCCATGCGTCCATGATTTAAGTACAGCTCATGGTCACAAATTTGAACACCTTCTATAACCTCAATGCCTTTCGCAAATGTCTTGTGAGTAAAAAAAAAGCATTTTGTTCTCTTACGTGCTGCTCTTTCATTTCTCGTCCTCTCTGTACACTAGCACATGAAGATGGCGTTTCCGACCCTGCAACTGCTATGTGATTCCGATTTGTCTTTCTGCAACCTACCCCTCCCAGAAGTTTGTACACGCTTAGCTGAATCACCCTGTATAAAACACAACACAATGGCTAGAGTAATAAGAGAAGGACGCTTGTAAATACATGGCAGGCAAAATTGATACCGAATGAAATATTCTCTCCTGTAACCTGAAAATTTTGATGACCTTAGTATTTTATAAAGTTTAATTACACTTGCACATTTTAATTCATTTAGTATATCGTAACAATTTAATGTACTATACACAGTCGAGTCACATTATTGGGACCACCTCCTACTTTTGACATCAATAGCGCGTAGCCAATGAAAGTAGTCACGTGTCGTGAGCTGGCATGGAAGGTATATAAGGTGTGTGGTAGACATTCTGAAAACGTATCACTCGTTGCTGTCATGGATAAAAGGAGCGCTTTATCAGATTAGCAAAAAGATATGATCATCGGATTTCGTGCCAGCACAGTTTGCGAACTGTTCGCGTGCTGCTGTGGTTACAGTGTATCGTGGTAGGTGTAATGGCACCTTTGCGAATAAGCGACTTCGAATCCAAGATTTCGTTTTTTGTTCGTGCCAGGTGAATATGCACCAAAGCTCAATGCTGTCGAGACACGATGCAAAAAATATGGAAATAATCGCAGATTTAAAAGATGAACTTTTATTTACAAATAAAACCAGATTAAAATCGTCGCAAGATCTTTCAGACCCACTACATGTCCGTCATCGGGCACTGCGGTGTGTAATTTCGCGAATTATACAGCCGGAAGGGTGTAGCTCCAACCCGCGCACTCGACAAACATACATAATGCAAATCACTACCAAAAACACGGTAATGAGTTGTGACGATATGTACAATGGTTTGAAATAAAATATTTCCATGAGGTGATTAGAGTCCATGGCGCGTCATTGTTACAACACTTGAAGCCAAAGTTAGCCGTCCGGGATTTCAGAACCTGTTTCTCTTCCTCCATATCTTATAAGAAGCCCGAGTTAGCCGTCCGGGAATACAGAACACTGTTCATACGATCATATGTAGAAGATTTTAGGAAGGGAGTGTCTGACCCCAGGTCTTAAACAAACCTTAGAAATAGGAAGCTAGGAGATTTGGGCTAGAGTGCCCGATAGGAAAGTGACACGAAAGCGAGGTAGAAGACGCCCTTATTTATTACCCGGGGTCCGACGCACGGCTGATATTTAGTGGATCGAACCTGAGGTCTTCTCCACGGCAGTCACGAACGTTGCCCACTAGGCAACCAGACAGAACACTGTTCTTCTCCTTCCACATCTTATATAGGGATGGGCACATCGGTGGTTACTCATTCCCAAAACATCAATAGTATCGGTGAAAACCTCGATGTTTTTGCTAATAAGCCAAAAAATTCGCTGTTTTCAATCTGCAGCAGTAAATATGCTACACATCTGCAAAATGTCTGTTCAATATAACAGTGATTACTGACCAAACACATCGGGTAACTAATAATATATATTAAAATGCTCGATGCATTAGTTGAAACCTCTGTTTTTGTTCTATGCATCTTGAAAACCTCGACGTTTCTTCTATGCATCGGGGGGAACCTCGATGTTTTGCTAATAAAGTGAAGAATTCGCACTTTTCCATCTGCAGCAATGAATGGGCGATCTATTTGTAAAATCTGCGTTCAATGCAACGGTGTTACTCAACAATGCAACATCTAGTAACGTAATATTTGTTAAAACGCCTGATGTATCGGTGGAAACCTCGATGTTTTTTCGATGTATCGGTGTGAACCATGATGTCTTGCTAACACAGCCAAAGATTTCACACTTCTTGATCTGCAGCACCGAATGGGCATATCGGTGGGTAAAATCTCTGTTCAGTATAATGGTGATTGCTCACCAATTCAACCCCAAGTAACTAATAATATTTCTTAAAAACCTCGATGTTTTTTCGATATATCGGTGTAAACCTCGATGTTTTGCTAACAAGCCGAAGATTTCACACTTTTTGATCTGCAGCAGCGAATGGGCATATCGGTGGGTAAAATCTCTGTTCAGTATAATGGTGATTGCTCACCAATTCAACCCCAAGTAACTAATAATATTTCTTAAAAACCTCGATGTTTTTTCGATATATCGGTGTAAACCTCGATGTTTTGCTAACAAGCCGAAGATTTCACACTTTTTGATCTGCAGCAGCGAATGGGCATATCGGTGGGTAAAATCTCTGTTCAATATAATGGTGATAGATCATGAATTCAACCCCAAGTAACTAATCATATTTCTTAAAATCCTTGATGTTTTTTCGATATATCGGTGTAAACCTCGATGTTTTGCTAACAAGCCGAAGATTTCACACTTTTTGATCTGCAGCAGCGAATGGGCATATCGGTGGGTAAAATCTCTGTTCAGTATAATGGTGATTGCTCACCAATTCAACCCCAAGTAACTAATAATATTTCTTAAAAACCTCGATGTTTTTTCGATATATCGGTGTAAACCTCGATGTTTTGCTAACAAGCCGAAGATTTCACACTTTTTGATCTGCAGCAGCGAATGGGCATATCGGTGGGTAAAATCTCTGTTCAGTATAATGGTGATTGCTCACCAATTCAACCCCAAGTAACTAATAATATTTCTTAAAAACCTCGATGTTTTTTCGATATATCGGTGTAAACCTCGATGTTTTGCTAACAAGCCGAAGATTTCACACTTTTTGATCTGCAGCAGCGAATGGGCATATCGGTGGGTAAAATCTCTGTTCAATATAATGGTGATAGATCATGAATTCAACCCCAAGTAACTAATCATATTTCTTAAAATCCTTGATGTTTTTTCGATATATCGGTGTAAACCTCGATGTTTTGCTAACAAGCCGAAGATTTCACACTTTTTGATCTGCAGCAGCGAATGGGCATATCGGTGGGTAAAATCTCTGTTCAATGTAATGGTGATAGATCATGAATTCAATACCAAGTAACTAATAATATTTCTTAAAATCCTCGATGTTTTTTCGATATATCGGTGTAAACCACGATGTCTTGCAAACAAGCCGAAGATTTCACATATTTTTTATCTGCATCAGCGAATGGGCATATCGGTGGGTAAAATCTCTGTTCAATATAATGGTGATTGCTCACCAATTCAACCCCAAGTAACTAATAATATTTCTTAAAAACCTCGATGTTTTTTCGATATATCGGTGTAAACCTCGATGTCTTGCTAACAAGCCGAAGATTTCACACTTTTTGATCTGCAGCAGCAAATGGGCATATCGGTGGGTAAAATCTCTGTTCAATATAATTGTAATAGATCACCAATTCAAACCCAAGTAACTAATAACATTTCTTAAAATCGTCGATGTTTTTTCGATATATCGGTGTAAACCACGATGTCTTGCAAACAAGCCGAAGATTTCACATATTTTTTATCTGCATCAGCGAATGGGCATATCGGTGGGTAAAATCTCTGTTCAATATAATGGTGATTGCTCACCAATTCAACCCCAAGTAACTAATAATATTTCTTAAAAACCTCGATGTTTTTTCGATATATCGGTGTAAACCTCGATGTCTTGCTAACAAGCCGAAGATTTCACACTTTTTGATCTGCAGCAGCAAATGGGCATATCGGTGGGTAAAATCTCTGTTCAATATAATTGTGATAGATCACCAATTCAAACCCAAGTAACTAATAACATTTCTTAAAATCGTCGATGTTTTTTCGATATATCGGTGTAAACCACGATGTCTTGCTAACAAGCCAAAGATTTCACACTTTTTGATCTGCAGCAGCGAATGGGCATATCGGTGGGTAAAATCTCTGTTCAATGTAATGGTGATTTATCACCAATTCAACCCCAAGTAACTAATAATATTTCTTAAAAGCCTCGATGTTTTTTCGATGCATCGGCTCACATGCCTTTGAGGAAACGATCTGGGTTTTTCCCAACAAATCAAGTTAAACAACCAATAGGAAGGCGATATTTCTTTCCTCTGTATAGTTATGAATGTAACAAAAAGAAACGCATTTACTTTTCGTAGAAGATACTCTCTTCCAGTTCCAAACATCGATGAGTTTTCGATGTATCGGCTTCTGCAACATCGAGGTTAAAACATCGATGATTTTTCGATGTATCAGCTTCTGCAACATCGAGGTCAAAACATCGATGATTTTTCGATGTATCAGCTTCTGCAACATCGAGGTTAAAACATAGATGATTTTTCGATGTGTGAGCTTCTGCAACATCGAGGTTAAAACATCGAGGATTTTTGCCCATCCCTAACCTTATAACAGACTTCGGTGATAAGCAACCTCCAGAACTTTGTATTAAGAACTAATCACGGTGTGATGCAATATGCATCTCCTTGTCATGTTGTCTTAATCTCCCTTCACCGGGCACCACCTATTGGATGGGCCCAAAAAAAAAAAAAAGGGTTTTTTCCAGGTGTAATGCGCTAGGATCCTGCGGATGAAAATAATAGAATTTAGAGTGCTAACTCGTAAGGACGTGAAAAATTTAATAGAAAAATTACTTAATAGATTTTTTTTTAATGTACACTTGGGACAAGCATCATTATTTTGCTAGTTGCTCTAAGCCTAACCTTGGTTTGACTGCATTGTGCAGTTTTCGCTTAGTTTTGGCTTATGCACTGGAATACGCGAAACGAGGCCTAGCAATCTTAACTAAGACAATTGTGTAGTGCCATGCCTGATCCTGTAACATCTTGAAGACAACCGAAATATGGGGAAGTTTATATAGGAGAACCTATTTTTTACTGAAATGTAGAGACAAAAAAAAAAAAAAAAAAAAAAAATATCACTTACTTTTTGGGCTTTGGGAAGTGCAATCCCTTCATCATAATATTAATGGTGTGGGTTTGCATTCCCCTTCACTATGTTCCTTCCAAATCCTATATTCTAAACAGGAGTTTTATAAAAAAAAATATTAAAAAGAAAGAAAAGGAATTAACTGGCATTCGCTATTTTAAAATTAAATATGAACATGTCGTTCATTTTTTTTATATATAACATAAATTCTTGTGTATCAACCATTTCTTCCAAAAGAATTATCTACTCAGCAACTTATTATTTCTCTAATTTCACAGAGAGTGGCAAGTTTAATACCATTGATAGTTTTTACTTTTTGATTGTATATCTCAGCGTTCCGTTTTTTCCAAATTTGAAATTTTGTCATGGCAATACTAATGTTAATGGTTCCATCAATATATATATTTTTTCTTAACTGAAGTATGGTACAAAATATTTTCAGTGTCAAGAACAGTGGTTAGGCTCCAATACTTGTTTAACAACTCCCAAATTTCCTTAAATTGTTCAAACAGACGAGTGATACCTCATCACAATGTGGACCTTTATGATTGGGAACGGAAAGGAATCTCTTGCACCATTCCATAGTGAGGTTATGTGCGACTTTAGAACTCTTTCCCCGCCGCTGGGGCAGAATTAAATTGGAGGGAGTCTACCTCCGAATAGTACATAACTTGCGGGACATTTCACGAACAGCCTCTACCACGGAGGCGTTCGATTTACGAATATTTCGCTAACTTTAAAAATATATGATGGGAATTCGGCTCTGGAATAAAAAATATATTAAATTCTTTATTGCAACTTTTTAGTGCAACTGTTTGTGCAAATCACTTCTGCTACACTAAAATATCTCTTCGGAGAATGAATTTTAACAGCGGTTTTAAGCCCAACATTAACAGCAAAACACAATTAATTATCTTATCATCTGTATTTGTCTTAAAATAAAAGAAAGTCTCTGTCTACGTTTAAAGCCAATGTCTCTTTTTAGGATGCAAGTAGGACTTCTTGTATGTGTAAAATTAAAAAAACAGCGTTTTCTAGCCAAAAAAAGAAACAAATAAACAAAAACAATCTTATCTCTGATTTGAAAGAGAGGAACCTTTGACTCTCATTTGTGGATGGCATTGCTGTTCGAAACGAAAGAAATTCTCAGATGAAATACAGGAAGGGAAGTTCAAAAAAAGAAAAAACTGAAAACGATTCAAACATGCTGTTGAAACGGTTATTACTAGAAAAATTGCCAAAACGACCAACTCAAGTGTTTATCACTTTACAGCTCAGTGCATATGCACAACACACTTTGCAAAACAAGATGAAATATCTGGACTTCCGAATCAGAACGTTTTCAAGTAGTCCCCGATTTGGAGTGTATTGTTCCGGTTTGTCTACACAGAACGGGGTCACACTCAACATGAAAAAAAGTAGTTCACGATATCATAGGAATTTTTTTCACTATTTCCACCGAAAATGTTCTTATTTCACAAAAATACGTCAATTTACATTCTGAAAAGACGCCTTAATTTTGTCCTGATAGATTTCATGTTTAGTTGGGCGCTACACTCTCCCCTCTGAAAAAGTTCTGCAAACGCTCCTGGTTTTTTAACCACACAAATTATTTTTGTATTCTCACTGTACAGTTCAATTACTGACATCTAATTTTTTTAAACATTGCTCTCATCAGAAGCAGCACTAACTTTGCATTCAGCTGAAACTTTTGTGTAATTGTTCAAGCATACGAGGTCTAACAATTAAGCAATGAGACTGATTTTGTGGCAACGCTGCAGCCTCGTTCGGCACATATGTCTAGCCATGTCTGACAATGGTTCTTTTCCTACCCGTTGTCCAAGTGGCAGCACCCTGGAAGGCCTCAGTCACGTGCCGACTCGATCAGCTTATCGTCCTGCCGCATGCGCAAAACAACGATGTTTCGTCAGGAACCACGCCCACTTTTCTAGTTCTAACCTTTGACGTCTGGGAGCGCTGACACTCCATTGTTGCCCTCATCTATCCGCCAGTGATTCCTCAGTATATTCTAATACACGCGGAGGTTTACTTACTCATTTGTGTCTATTTTTTTAGTTTCGTGTGTGTGAATTCTTTTCATTTTTCTTGCTGCTAGAAGCATTATGGTTTACTGCTGCGTTCCTTTTTGCACATATGAGCACGGAAAAATGAGTGGACAAAAGAAACAAACTGTTATGGCAATGTTGCTACATCTAATGCCATGCAGTACAGCTCCTTGTGAACGTGGCTTTTCAGCAATGAACCTCAAAATGAGTAATCGGGCAGGTCTGAATAATGACACTTTAAATTACTTAATGATGATCAGAAGCAATGGCCCATCAATTAAAGATTTTGATCATCAAAATGCTATTTGATTGTGGTGGGCAGATACATCTGATGGGAAGATCAGACGGTTAAAGTGAAGATGCACCATAATCTTCACGTTAACCGTTCAGGGAGAGCTTTTAAGGGCTTTAAAGTTCGCAGAAATGTTTACAATGTTCTAAAAAAATTGTTTTATGAATTTCATAAATTTTTGTAACTATTGTAGAACATAGGGCAGCGTTTGAAAAAATGGCATGTATTAAATATTAGAAATTCGCATGCTAATTAAATTTAATAGAGCAAAAACTCGGTAAATGTGTACTCTAGGGTACGGTGAAAAAAATTTCGAATTCAGACGGCGCCACCCCCCCATCCCCCTGGTCCTGATAATTCTTTCTGGCTACGGCCCTGACCGGCCATTATGAAACTCTAACGTGGAACTATGTTCGTTGTGGGTTGAGATCCTAAATCAACTGGAATTTTTTTTTTTTTAATGAACAGCAGTTCTTGGGATCATATATATTAAAACTCGATGTTCAATCTTTTCCTATGAGATGACTACGAACGATGGAACAGCCGTAAATAGTCTTTCACTAATTATACTGCACGCAGGGCCTGATGGTAGCTCTTGCGGGGCCCTGGGCGAAATTTTATTGCGAGGCCAGAGCAAAATTTCATTGTGGGACCTAAAAATTAAATCTCATATTTTCATAAAGTCGTTTCTGAAAATTATCGTTCGTGAGGTAGACACACGAACACTGCCGTAAAGACAAAACGATTACCTCAAGAAAATGATCATAATACGGACTGAAAGTTCAGAGAGAGAGAGAGAGAAATAGAGAAAGGAGGTCAGAGAGAGAGAGAGGAAGAGAGAGAGGAAGAGAGATAGAGAAAGACAGAGAGAGAGGGGGAAAGAGATAGAGAAAGATAGAAAGAGAGAGACAGAGAAAGAGAGATAGAGAAAGAGAGAAATGAGAGAGAGAGAGGTAGAGAGAGGAAGAGAGATAGAGAAAGAGAGAGAGAAAAAAAGAGCGAGAGACCGAGAGAGAGAAAGTAAAAAGTGTTGAAATCTACGATTTTCTTTCCCAGGAGAAGAGGTTTAGGTTGCATTGTGACTCTTATAACAGCTTATTCACAAAATGATAAAAAGATACCTGCTTAGCGAATATTTTCTCATTGGAAATACTTTTGTACAGGAAATATAATAAGGATCCCTCTAAAATAAATTGGTATAAACAGTTTTTTTCCCCTGACACATGTTTAGTGATTAATTTTTAATGCACAGTGGAGTAATTGAAAAATTAGTGATATTCTAAACTTTTATACGCGTTCATATATGAAAGTTGCCCTTTTTTTTTTTTTTTTTTTTTTTTTTTTAATTTCTTGTAATGTTGGGAAAGTGGCCTCCATAGTAGTCCGAAAGTAACTTGTATATTGTTCTTTTTATTTCTTTAAATTTAAGTATCAGGCTTTCACACAAACTGTTGGATATATAAAAGTAGGGTACCACAAAATGATGAAATTTAATTTGCTATTTCACGAATGCGGAAAAGATTAAGGTGGTTACAAAACTCATTTCGAATCTGCAAATCTCAGTGTCCGTACGACGAACAGGGGACATAACGTATTCAAAAATGGGGAGATTCGAAACAAAGAATAAAACTTAAAAAATATCTTTTTAAGGGCCTTGTGCCCCAAAAATTACAAAAAATATGTTGTTATATTTTATTAACCGAAAATTATTTTCTTTTCTAAACTGCGGGGCCCTCCAAAGGCGTGGGGCCCGGGGCGTGGGGCCCGGGGCGTCCGCCCCGTTTGCCCCTATGGTCAAGCCGGCCATGACTGCACGCTTACTACAACCTGATCGGTCACTGAGTGAAACTCTAACATGAAACTCTGTTCGGTAAGGGTTCAGCACCTTATTAGATTGTAATTTCCTTTGTCAGCGAAGATAAGCTTTAATATTAAAACTGGCTGTTCCATCGCTCGTTGCCACCTGGTATGTGCTCCTGGTTCATCACGCAGGGAACATGTATGTTACAACCTGATCGGATGAACACGAACTTTTGCCGTGGGTTGAGCTCCAAAACCGATTGCAATGTTTTTCGTTAGCGAAGATCATTACATCATAACATACTCTACATATTAAAACTGGCTGTTCCAGCTTTCGTCGCCACCTGATATCTGCTGCTGATTTGCACTGCATGTTTCCTTTAACCTTATTGGCCGAATAATTCTGAACATGAAACTCTGTTAGTTGGAGCAAGGTTTAACCGGTTCAAGAAAAGGCTATAACATTAGCGTTGAAAACAATAAACTTTTGGTGATGGGCCAGTGGGCGTTAGAGACGACTTCAGCCGTTAGATGGCACTGCGTCCCAAGGTATAAACATTTTAGCTTTAAAGTTGTTTGAATTGCTGGATTGTGTATGTTCGTCGTTTTTTCTTGTGTTTTTTTTTTTTATTAAATCTTACAGTTTTAAAACCGAACTGTGTTTTTCACAACAAATCTAACCCATTTTCATATGGTTTTCTGAGAAGAAAAACGTGGTATTTTCATTCCATGAGTTTCCCTCAGATCAGAACCTAAAGCAACTGTTGCTGAAAGAAATATCTCGTCAGGATTTTGCTCCAAATGACAAGTCACCTTCAACTATTGTTTGTGTTTAGCATTTTCATTCTGATAATTACGTACCTAATTCATTTTTAGAAAAAAACCTCAGCTATATGAACTCTTATTAGGTAAATGTGTAGATTTGCGTTTTAAATTATTTCGTCGGAAAAATATTAGTACCTGGGAACGTACAGATTTTAAATTATGAAAATTAATGGCAAATGGTGCAGAAATTTTGTGTTTCAAGTGTTTTTTAAAGATTTTTATCGTAACATTTACCTGTACGTTCGATAAGTTAGGCCTACGACAGCGTCTCTTCACAACATCGAACTTACAGGTAAATGTTGTGATAAAAATCTTTAACAGACATTTAAAATACGAAATTTCTGAACCATTTGCCATTAATTTTCATATTACGAAATCTGTACGTCGCACTTTTTCCAGGTGCTAATATTTTTCCGACGAAATAATTTAAGACGCTAATCTACACATTTGCCAAAATCGCAGCCCTAGATCGTTGAAGAATAAAGGACGAATGAGATTTACACATAAATTACACCAGTTCCTACAGAAAAAATTCTCTTGCCCATGTACTACGAATTCAGAATGCAAATATCCATGTGTTCAGGTGAAAGTGAATATAAATAAAATCTCAAATGTAAATAATGATACGCAATCAGTTTGTTAATGCAAATTACATCAATAGATTGTGCTGCGTCCCAACTCATCTTTACTGTCCTTGCTGTTTTTGCTTAATGTTACAGCCTGGTAGGATTCAGTTCAGCTTTGGTTGGAGATTTAGCTCCTAAGTCGATTGCGTGAGGTAGGGCATGAATCTAAGTTATATTAGGAAGGGAGTTTCTGACCTCAAGTCTAAAAATGTTTTTAAGAAGTAGGAGATTAGGAAATTTCAGTGAGTGAACTGAGTAGGGTTGACAAATAGATAAATGTACCGATAGTTGCGAGAGAATTGATCCTTGACAGTAGCGTACCGGAAAAACGACGCCCCCCCCTCGCAAGAAATATATTTCAGGCCCCTTTGAGAAAAGACAGCTTTCAATTATGAAAATTTAGGTGTATATATTGCTTTCAATTACTGATTTTTTTTTAAATTCCATATTATTAACTTAATATTATTATTTGTCATTTTAATATCTCAACTTCATTGGAACTCGCAAATATCTTTCCCAAGATCAAAATCATTGCGTGTTACACAAAAGTGCCAGCTGTAATTAAAACTATTGCTCAAGTTTTACGAAAAAAAAAAAAAAAATTACCGCGAGCCAGTTACCTCCCAATTTAATTATATTATGCAAATTTCACTTTTTTAAAGAACTAAGAACGGCCTCTTTGAAATGCCTGATGCTCACACACACACAACACATAAGTGCCTTGTAACGGTGGCTTATGGTATTTTCTGATTAATCTGAAAATACACTAGTAAGCAAATAGATACGTAAAAGAAAAAAGAATTATGGCACACAAAATTAAAAATAGTGAAATTATTTACACTTGAATACAGAAAAAGCAATTGCAGCAAAGCCATAATTTTGGGCACTTGATAAAAAAATTGCTTTTAACTGTATTACAAAAAAAAAATAATCACAGAAATTGAGATAACACTTATTGTTTCACATTGTCATGTTAAGATACATGCATAGAAGTATTGCCATGATTGGCAAAAGGGGCCTTAAAAGCTTTGGGAATAACTGACCCCCTCATCCAGCTTTTTAAATAAAAACCACAAAAAAAAAAGAAAAAGAAACGAAAAAATTGTTTTTCTTTTTAATACATTATTCAAAAGTGCCGTCAAAAATTCTAAGATATTTCTTTAACCACTTTCGTATGAAGTTTGTGAAAAATATTTTTTTAAATCTTTCTTCGGAAGCTAGAAGCCCTCTTTGCCCGTAAGATCCCCCTGGAAAACGTGGCTTGCAAGGACTATCACTACGATTCTGATCTTCTGGTCCATCAGTCGCGGAGGTCGGAGGGAAAAAAGTTCTGATTCAGGGCTAACGTAAAGCGATTCCATTTTCCTCTGGTAGCGAAGATGAGCGCATGATATCGTTAAAACTTCCATAAATCGGTGCAAACCGCGTTATTTTCCTTTAATATTTTGGTGAAAACATCAATGTTCCGGCTCTGGCACCATCGAAGAAACCAACCCAGTTTTCGTAAACATATCATCCACAAAACCATGCAACACGAAATTCAAATTGCCTTTCTCTTGAAAATAATGAAACCAAAAAGGAATTCAGATACTTTTCGAGCAAATATTCTTTACCAGTTTCAAAATACCGATCAAGAAACATTGATGTATTTTTGAGGTATCGGATTCTTTAACATCGAGGTTAATTCATCATCTGGTAAATGTTAGCTATTTTTTTAGAATTTCAGATTTTGAGAAGCAGAATATTGATACACTACGCGTGCAACTTAAGACACTCAAACTATTCATATCGTTGTTAATCTAAATAGACTTGGCAAAAATCTCTAATACATTGATAATTGAGAACCGAAATGAATAATGTGGATAAAAATAAATGATAGCAGCATGTGCTGCCATCTCTGTTCCATTTTGGAATTACAAGATGCTGAATACAGAGAGAGATCCCAAAATAACAGTCATCAAATGAAAAACACAATGTGAACTTTATTTTTTGACATTTTTTTCTTCTTATCGTTTTTATTGTTTTCGAATTTAAGAAACTGTCTATTAAGTAATTGTGGAATTGTATTGATTGAAGAACGTGTCTTTTAGTTTCATATTTTTGTCATCATTTTTTTTTTTTTTTGCCCGAATTGGTATCCGTTAACAAGCTCCTAGCGAATCATGCACTGTGGTAAATAAACATCATACGCCACCCGTCCTTTGGGAAGCTTGTCAAAAACTGCAGTGAAAAATATCATATCCGATATCGTAACCTGTTTAAATTTCCTCGACAACCACGAGTTCGGAACCGAGTTCTGTCAATAATTGTACACCATTATGCGAGTAACCAATCAGATAAAACCTAATCGTGAACTTTAGAATCGGAATGATACCTGAATACTGCTCATGTGAACGGTGTCTCCGATTTCTTAGATTGTGGAAAATCATTCATTATTTACAATGAATTGTGGAGATCTCAAGTTTTTTTTTTGGACAATTTGCCAATCATCGCTGTTGCCATCGAAGCGCTTTGGTCTTAAACCTGTTTCCCGTTCTCAAAGGAACGAATGACTTACTCAGTGAATGAACTAACAATGGTAATTCGGTAACATTTCCGTACATAAGTGGGCGAAAAAGTTATTAACAATTTTAGAGCTTTGTCGCTGAGACTTGGATATTCTTTCACGATAATTCCCCCAAACTGAGTAAAAGATTTGGATCTGATTATCCATACGAGACTGGCATCAGAAGGAAGTTAAAAAAGATTTCCTTTTTCTTGTGAGTTAGCCTGCAGGAGTTCAGATCTTCTGTGAAGAGGTTAGCGATCCAAGTTTTCTTTAATCTTCGGCGACAGGCAGGGCGGGATGGAGCTCTTGCGGGGCCCTGTGCGAAATTTTATTTCGGGGTCCAGAACAAAATTTCATTGTGGTCACTAAAAATAAATCTCATATTTTAATAAAGTCGTTTCTGAAAATTATCGTCCGTGAGGAAGACACAGGAACACTACCGTAAAGACAAAATGATTATTTCAAAGAAGTATTTGCTCTAAGCTTAAGAAAAAGATCATAATACGGACTGAAAGTTCAGAGAGAGAGAGAGAGAGAGAGAGAGAGAGAGAAAAGAGCGAGAGAGAAAAAGAAATAGAGAGAGGAGGAAAGAAAGGGAGAGAGAAAGAAAGAGCGAGAGAGATAAAAGAAATAAAGAGAGGAAGAAAGAGAGAGAGGAGGAAAGAAAGGGAGAGAGAAAGAAGAGCGAGAGAGATAAAAGAAATAAAGAGAGGAGGAAAGAGAGAGAGAGGAAGAGAGATAGAGAAAGAGAAAAAACAAATAGAGAGAGGAGGAACGAAAGGGAGAGAAAAAGAAAAGCGAGAGAGATAAAAGAAATAAAGAGAGGAGGAAGAGAGAGAGAGAGAGGAAGAGAGAGAGAGAGAGAGAGAAAGAGAGAAAAAGAAATAGAGAGAGGATGAGAGAGAGGAGGAAAGAGAGAGAGAGAGGAAGAGAGATAGAGAAAGAGAGAAAAAGAAATAGAGAGAGGATGAGAGAGAGAGAGAGAGAGAGAGAAAAAGAAATAGAGAGAGGAAGGGAGATAGAGAAAGAGAGAAAAAGAAATAGAGAGAGGAGGAAAGAAAGAGAGAGGAAGAGAGAAAAAGAAATAGAGAGAGGGAGAGAAACAGAGAGAGAGATTAAAAAGTGTTAAATTCTACATTTTCTTTCCCGGGAGAAGAGGCTTAGGTTGCATTGTGACTCTTATAACAGCTTATTCACAAAATGATAAAAAGATACCTGCTTAGCGAATATTTTTGTATAGGAAATATAATAAGGATCCCTCTAAAATAAATTGGTATAAACAGTTGTTTCCCCTGATACATGTTTAGTGACTGATTTTTAATGCACGGTGGAGTAAATGACGAATTAGTGGCATTTTAAACTTTTGTACGCGTTCATATATGAAAGTTGACTTTTTTTTTTTTTTTTTTTTAATTTCTTTAAATTTTGGAAAAGTGGCCTCCATATGTTATCCGAAAGTAACTTGGATAATGGATTTCCTTAAATTTAAGTATTAGGTTTTCTCACAAATTGTTGGATATATAAAAGTAGAGACCACAAAATGATAAAATTTAATAAACAAATACATCGCTCTTTCCTCGTTCCAGAAACACATAGCAACCGAAAAATTGTTATTTGATCACCGCCGGGGAAGATAATCCACGAATCTCTCGATATCTAGCCGAGCGCGTTAACCTTACACCACATCGAGAGATCCATGAATTAAATTCCCCGGCGGGACCGAATAACAATTTTTGGGTACCCATGTGTTTCTGGAACGTGGAAAGAGTGATGTATTTGTCTATTTACTGACGCCACGTATTTGGAGGATTTTCACTTTGGATCTCGCCCGATGAAATTTAATTTGCTATTTCATGAATGCGGAAAAGATTAAGGTCGTTACAAAATCCATTTCGAATCTGCAAATCTCAGTGTCCGTACGACGTACCGGGATAACGTATTCAAAAATGGAAAGATTGAAAAAAAAACCAAAAAAGTTCAAAAATATATTTTTAAGGGCTTTGCGCCCCTAAAGTTACCAAAAAAATGTAGTTAATTTTTTTTTACCGAAAATTATTTTGTTTTCTACACTGCGGGGCCCCCTGAAGGCGCGGGGCCCGGTTGCCCCTATGGTCGAGCTGGCCCTGGCGACAGGCGTTAAAAAAATGTAGGTCTAAATTTCTTCTTACTTGGAGTTCATTGGAACTCGTGAGAAATAAATAACTTTACATTAATAACGTGGAACGATACAGCAGCTATATAGGAAATAGTATAACTATATTAGTAAACCAAATTTATTGCCACAGGAAAAAAAAAGCAGATTTGCAAGATTTCGAACGCCAACCGGGTATATATAACCAGAAAACAATTTCGCACGAGAAGTGATATATGCAAGAATTCAGCTGTTTACCTGTGCGATAAAACACCATACCATAAGTTGCAAATTAAATTCACTTTATTTACAATTTAAAAGTAGGTTAAAAAACTGACTAGCGCTTTCGGGGATCCCGTTGTCCCCATCTACGGGTCCAAAGCACCACAGGGACACGATAGAGGCAGTCATTATATACAGATAACCCCCCCTTCCCGTACACCACGTCACCAACATTTTGGTGATGCCAACGCTTAAACAGTAAAAGACATACAAGTTATTAACAGCTGATATTACACTAAATACACTGACGGAAAAAAATCCCAACACCAAGAAGGGGTTGTGTTAGATAAACGACAGTTGGTAGGCGGTGAGAGTACATCTGTAAGATGACGTCTATGCAAATTTCGCGCTCGGCGCATACGTGTGGCGCTAGTAGCGCCCCTCGAAACATGCAAAGCAGGTTTGCTGTAAATACGCGCTGTAACGTTGGTGAGCGTTAGTTATCGTTGAGATTCGACGTAGGATGTTGATGTTAGTCAAGAATACCTTTAAGAAGACGAAGAAGCCATTATCAACAGCTCACGGAGTTTGAACGAGGTCGTGTAATAGGGCTACGAGAAGGTGGATTTTCTTTCCGCAATATTGCAGAACGACTTGGCAGGAATGTAGCCACTGTGCATGATTGTTGGCAGCGGTGGTCAAGGGAAGGTACTGCCTCAAGAAGACCGGGTTTCGGCCGGTCACGTGGCACTACTGAGAGGGAAGAGGGAAGACCGCCGTGTACGGCGTATGTCCGTGGCGCATCGTACTGCGTCTGCGGCAGCAATTCGAGCTGCAGTTGCCACCACAATGACACAACGAGCTGTTACAAATCGGTTACTTGAAGGACAGCTCCGAGCCAGACGCCCTGTAGCGTGCATTCCACTTACTCCAAACCACTGCCGTTTGCGACGTCAGTGGTGTCAAGCTAGAGCTCATTGTAGGATGGAGTGGAGATCTGTTGTGTTTTCTGATGAAAGCCGGTTCTGCCTGGGTGCCAGTGACGGCCGTGTGCTGGTTATAAGGAGGCCAGGTGAGCGCCTGCAACCAACCCGTCTGCGGCCGAGACACACTGGACCTACACCTGGAGTTATGGTCTGGGGAGCAATTTCCTATGACAGCAGGAGCACTCTCGTGGTTATCCGACGCGCCCTGACGGCACAGTTGTACGTCGGTCTGGTGATTCAACCTCTTGTGCTGCCATTCATGAATAGCATTCCAGGGGTGTTTTCCAACTGGATAACGCTCGCCCGCATACCGCTGTTGTAACCCAACATACTCTACAGAGTGTCGACATGTTGCCGTGGCCTGCTAGATCACCAGATCTTTCACCAATCGAGCACGTATGGGACATCATTGGACGACAACTCCAGCGTCACCCCCAACCAGCATTAACCGTCCCTGTATTGACCGACCAAGTGCAACAGGCATGAAACTCCATCCCACAAACTGACATCCAGCACCTGTACGACACAATGCATGAACGTTTGCGTGCTTGCATTCAACATTCTGGTGGTTACACCGGTTATTATTTTACCAGCATTTCACAGTTAAAATGGCTCTTCTCGCGTTTACAATAAGCTGTGATCTTGAAACCTTAATCGATTAAATATGTTACCTATACAAATGTATTGCCGCCATTTCATTCCTCTACAACTATTTTTTCGTGGTGTTGGGATTTTTTTTTCCGTCAGTGCATACGAAATAAGTCCAATGGCTAATCTGCACTTTTTGCCTAGTGTCATATGTTATTTCTTATATTTAGGGTAATAGCAGCTGTTAATAACTTGTACGTCTTTTTCTGTTTAAATGTTGGCATCACTAAAATGTTGTTGACGTGGTGTACGGGGGGAGGGGATTTTTATCTGTATATAATGACTGCCTCTATCGTGTCCCTGTGGTGCTTTGGACCCGTAGCTGGGGACAACGGGATCCCCGAAAGCGCTAGTCAGTATTTTAACCTACTTTTAAATTGTAAATAAAGTGATTTTAATTTGCAACTTGTGGTATGGTGTTTTATCGCACAGGTAGACAGCTGAACTCTTGCATATGTCAACTGGGTATGTTTTTCAAGGAAGGTAGAAAGTAGTTTGTGTCTACCTTCCTTCAGGTGGCCCCGCAGTTTAAAAAAAAAAAATGTTTAATGTGCGAATGCTTCGAAAACTTATTATTAACCTACGTCTATAAATTCGAATTACTGTTATAATTATACTATTTTCTAAATAATTTCATTCGTTTCTTGTGAGCAGGTAGAGAAAAAACTCGTGGACCTGCGGTTACGAAACACTGATCGAGACGAAGAGTGAGTAGTGACGTGCTGCCATCTATTGATTTGTCCAGTGAAGATTTTGTCGGGAAGTCCGAATTCTTTGACTGGGAAAACCTCGTGAAATACGTCTATTAATATAGGAAGTGAAAGGCCAAATACACAACCCATAAAGTCTTATCCCCATTGACCACTGGTCTCATTCCTGCTCAACGGGTTAAACAGCTGAAATGGGATCTAAGCTCAAAGTAAACAGCAAGGGTAAAAATGAACGTGAAATGAAGACCGCTTTTTGGTTGGCGAAGCAGCTGTCACTTCGCCAAAATCAAATCTGCAAACAATATCCTACCAATCATGTTTACGTGGTGGTCTCATTACAGATTTCTTAGATACACGTATTAAAATACGAAACCGGTGCCTAAAACTTTACGTTTCTCTCACATGCGTGATGGATATTTATTTTGCGGTTCGAAACAACACACGCTATTCTGGGATCTAACCGGAGATCCCCGACTAAATAGGCACATGTGCGAAACACAAAGAACAGCGCCGTCTTGTGTAGAGGTCTGTTGTACGGAAAGTTCTGTACTTTAGGTTAATTCTCCTTCAGAGAGTGGGATGTTGCTTTCCTGGCACCCAGTTATCTGCCGACCTGATACTGTTAATATATGAGTGCGCACTTAGTTTATGATTTCTGGCTGATTATATCGGTAGCACTCACTTAAAAGGTGTTATTTAGGGACGCGGGTGGCCCAGTGGGCAAAGTTCGTGACTGCTGCGGAAAGGACATCAGGTTCGATCCACTAAATATCCGCCGTGCGTCGGATGGGCACATTCAGCCGTCGGACCCCGGGTACCCCCCCGGTAATTAATAAGGTCGTCTTTCTCCCCCTTTCTACTTCGCTTCTGTGTCACTTTCCTATCGGGCACTGTAACCCAAATTCCTAGCTTCCTATTTCTAAGGGTTGTTTAAGAACTGGGGTCAGGCACTCCCTTCCTAAAAATCCTCTACATATGATGATCTGACTGTACATTAAAAAAAACTGTTATTTAGGGCCGCGGGTGGCCTACTGGTCAGCGTTCGTGACTGCCATGGAGATAACCTCAGGTTCGATCCTGGGCAGGTACGAACGTTCGAACCACTGAATACCCGCCGTGCTTCGGATGGGCACGTTAAGCCGTCGGACCCCGGGTACTGGCCCCCGGTAATAAATAAGAGCGTCTTCCTACCCCTTTCTACCTCGCTTCCGTGTCACTTTCCTATCGGGCACTCTAGCCCAAATCTCCTAGCTTCCTATTTCTAAGGGTTGTTTAATACCTGGTGTCAGACACTCCCTTCCTAAAATCCTCTACATATGATCTGATCTGATCTACTATAGCATTGTATGAGCACGTTAAGCCGTCGGACCCGGTAGTAAATAAGGGCGTCTTCTACCTCGCTTCCGTGTCACTTTCCTATCGGGCACTCTAGCCCAAATCTCCTAGCTTCCTATTTCTAAGGGTTGTTTAAGACCTGGGGCCAGACACTCCCTTCCTAAAATCCTCTACATATAATCTGATCTGATCTACTATAGCATTGTATGAGCACGTTAAGCCGTCGGACCCGGTAGTAAATAAGGGCGTCTTCTACCTCGCTTCCGCGTCACTTTCCTATCGGGCACTCTAGCCTAAATCTCCTAGCTTCCTATTTCTAAGGGTCGTTTAATACCTGGTGTCAGACACTCCCTTCCTAAAATCCTCTACATATGATCTGATCTGATCTACTATAGCATTGTATGAGCACGTTAAGCCGTCGGACCCGGTAGTAAATAAGGGCGTCTTCTACCTCGCTTCCGTGTCACTTTCCTATCGGGCACTCTAGCCCAAATCTCCTAGCTTCCTATTTCTAAGGGTTGTTTATGACCTGGGGTCTGACACTCCCTTCCTAAAATCCTCTACATATGATCTGATCTGATCTACTATAGCATTGTATGAGCACGTTAAGCCGTCGGACCCCGGCAGTAAATAAGGGCGTCTTCTACCTCGCTTCCGTGTCACTTTCCTATCGGGCACTCTAGCCCAAATCTCCTAGCTTCCTATTTCTAAGGGTTGTTTATGACCTGGGGTCTGACATTCCCTTCCTAAAATCCTCTACATATGATCTGATCTGATCTACTATAGCATTGTATGAGCACGTTAAGCCGTCGGACCCGGTAGTAAATAAGGGTGTCTTCTACCTCGCTTCCGTGTCACTTTCCTATCGGGCACTCTAGCACAAATCTCCTAGCTTCCTATTTCTAAGGGTTGTTTATGACCTGGGGTCTGACACTCCCTTCCTAAAATCCTCTACATATGATCTGATCTGATCTACTATAGCATTGTATGAGCACGTTAAGCCGTCGGACCCGGTAGTAAATAAGGGTGTCTTCTACCTCGCTTCCGTGTCACTTTCCTATCGGGCACTCTAGCCCAAATCTCCTAGCTTCCTATTTCTAAGGGTTGTTTAATACCTGGACACTCCCTTCCTAAAAATCCTTTACATAAGATGAACTGACTGTACATAAAAAAAAAAGTGTTATTTAGCTCCGCGGGTGGCCTAGTGGGCAAAGTTCGTGACTGCCACGAAAAGGACCTCAGGTTCGATCCACTAAATATCCGCCGTGCGTCAGATGGGCACGTTAAGCCGTCGGACCCGGGTACTGGCCCCCGGTAATAAGTAAGGGCGTCTTCCTCCCCTCTCTACTTCGCTTCCGCGTTACTTTCCTATCGGGCCTGTAGCCCAAATCTCCTTGCTTCTCATTTTTAAGGGTTGTTTGAGACCTGGAGTAAACACTCCCTTCGTAACCTGTGAGGCGTACAAAGTGGAGAAAACTCATCTCTACTTTGTAGGCCTCATAGGTGGCCAAATCAACAAAGTGTTTGTTAATCTGAGGAAACAAAAACTTCTTAAGAACTGACGAATATAGTCACACGAAACGACTGACATTAATTAGAAAATAGGTAAGAATTGATTAGATTCGGCTGTTTGCTTAACGAACGAAGGAAAATACCCTGAAAAAGGATCAGATTCCACTAATCTTCAACGCGCAGGACGTTTCGGAGGGAGTAGAAAAAGAAATAAAATCTAGTACCGAGAACATTTTGCCCTGATAGTAAAGGGAGAACAAAAAAGAGAATACGGTCTCCCGTTAAATAGAGAAGCAGTAAGCTGCCCTACAATACCCTTCGGAAAGACAGTTGCCTTCGCTTTTTTCGGAAGGACAGCTGTCTACTCTTTTTCGGAAGGACAACTGCCTACTCTTCTTCGAAAGGACAACTGCCTATTCTTCTTCGGAAGGACAACTGCCTTCGTTTTCACGGAAGGACTACTGCTTACTCTTCTTCGGAAAGACAGTGGCTACTGTTCTTCGGAAAGAAAACTGCTTACTCTTCTTCGGAAGGACAACGTCTACTTTTCTTCGGAAGGGCAACTGCCTACTCTTCTTCGGAAGGACAGTTGCCTTCGCTTTTTCGGAAGGACAGCTGTCTACTCTTCTTCGGAAGGACAGCTGTCTACTCTTCTTCGGAAGGACATTGTGGCCCAACCACCACCCAAAGTCGCTCTTCTTTGCAGTCCACAACCGTCAAGTGGATGCTCAGCCTCACCTCTCTCCTAGAGAAGTTCCTAGGAACGTTGAAATCTTTGCCGAGATGCTCCCTAGGCCTAAGGAGCAGGTCAACGTACATCTTCTGCGTGTTCTTCCCTGCACGATCAGCTTCCGCAAAGTCCCGCAGGGGACTTCCAAGCTGATAAGACCTATGCATACCCTCACTCCTAAAGCCAAAAAAAAAAATGTGGAAGGGCACGTACTTGGAGGACTCCCAACCCGTGAAATAGGGAGCCAAGGCTACCCACGGGTGCTCCGCGACCAGTGCGCCCTTCACACTCTTAAATTGGAGTGCACTGAACCATGTCGGAAGGTGCTTGACTTCGAAATCCGCCTCCTACCTGGGAAAGTATAGGACCACCCGAGCCACGTCTTCGGTCTTCTTCCCCGCTCAAATGAAGCTGAAGACCCCTTTCTCTATCAGAGAAGGGGTCTTTCGGCTACCGGACAGGGATTCAATTTCCCCGGCAACAGTGCAATTAGAAACCAGAAGCGCGTTAGCTAACTTACCCCGATTCACTCTCGAATTGCCCACCTCCTGCAACCGTTCTTGCTCCTTCTTCACCTCCGCAAGAACTTTCCGTCAGGTGCTCTCATAAACCACCACTTTAAAAAACTGGATAGCGAGTATCCGAACGCATCCATCGGTCACAGTTAAACATGTAACCGCTGACCGCTCCCATTTACCCCAGAGCATAATATTCGACTTTTCCTCATTGAGAAGGTCACCTGTCGCACTACAATACTCTGCGAATGCATTCCGCTTCCCCCTCAAAATTCTTTCTAAATCGACGAAGAAGGAGACTTCATCGGCGTACGCAAGGCACTTCAACGATCCCCCCCCTCCCTGGGATTGGAAAACCAATAATACCCTCCTTCCCAGCAACTCTTCTCAAAATGTTCTCCGATACCAAAGCAAACAAAAGGGGAGAGACGTTTCAACGTTTCAATCGCCCTTAAAAAAATACTGTCTAAAGCCTACGGCTTCGGAATATGTTTCCAAAAGACTGCTCTGGTTCTGCGAGAAGAGCACAAATACATAACCACTGACCTCTCCCACTTACCCCAGAGCATAATACTTTACTTTTCCTCATTGAGACGGGAATCGGATGCATTTCAGTACTCAGCGAAAGCATCCCGCATCCCTTTCAAGCTCCTTTCCTAGTCGACGAAGAAGGAAACATCGTCGGCGAACGCATGGTTCTTCAAGGATTGCACCTTCTCCAGGATCGGAATACCCGTAATACTATCCTTCCCAGCAGCTTTTGTGAAAAGAGTCTCCAAGACAAAAACTAATAAAAGGGGAGAGATGGGGCGTCCCTGTCTCAGTCCTCTTTGAACCTCAAAGCGGGAAAAGAGACGACCGGCAATAATGATTCTCTCCGAGAGGTCTCTATACAACGCTACAATCGCACTTCAGTCAAATACTCCGAAGCCGTGGGCTTCTAACAATCTTCCAACAAGCTCGTGCGATACCCTGTCGAAAGCCTTGCTCTGGTCCGCCGAGAAGAACCCCATCTCACTACCCTTCTCGCCCCGTTAAGTGATAGCCTCTGGTCTTCCATTGCATCCGGCGCCCCGACATACCATCCGTCTTGTTAGCACCTATGAGATGAACCTCCAACTTAGAAAGCCTGCTATTGATGACCCTCGCAAGGATCTTATAGTCCACTGCGGACAGGGACACCGTTCCCCAACCACTTAGCTCCCTCGATG
Organism: Macrothele yani; assembly: GCA_039090855.1. Classification (NCBI taxonomy): domain Eukaryota; kingdom Metazoa; phylum Arthropoda; class Arachnida; order Araneae; family Macrothelidae; genus Macrothele; species Macrothele yani. Next base: position 71,155,708 of record CM077032.1, on the reverse strand, counting down.
GGGCAACGCGGATCATGCACAGCAATTGTACCATGCTCCTCCGCATGGTTTCCAGCATATGACCCACCTGTGCAATCGCGTTGTATACCCTCGTAAGCCAGGGCGCTAACACATTAACAAACTTCGTGAAAAACTCCGACGGGAGACCATCGCATCCCGGCAACTTACCGGACGAAATGGCTTGAATCGTCTCCCTTAACCAGGACACCGTGTTCTCCTATTCGAGGCTCTCCAAGTCCTCGTCGTACCCTCCATGCACATATCCGTGACGCTAGGATCCATTTTCTCGCCGGAAAAGAGATCGCCGTAGTACCTAGAAGCTTCCACCAGGATCTGCTCATTTTTTCCTCACCTCAGTACCATCAATGTAGAGAACTTCCAGGTTTTCGCTCTTCCTCTCCGCTTCGAGCTTGCGGTAAATGTGGTTAACATCACGCTCCTGCTCAAAAGTCGTAATAGCACCTTGTAGCTGAACTTCAGACCCAATGCCTTTGTAAAAGTCTGCAATTTCTTGCCTGATCTGGGTAATGATTCCCAAGTTACACCCGTACTCATTACCCCTCAGAGTCGCGTTCAGTAGGATCATCAGAAAAACCTGAGTCACCGGCTTAGCTCTCGCCAACTCCTTTCCCCGAGCAACCAAAGAGATCTGAACCTCGTTTTTCACCTTTTCCTAGCCGCCGATCCAGTTATCTGTGACCGTCTCTTCACCAGCCTTCAAAATCGAACGGATGCTTCAACATCGCGCGATAGCGCTTCAACATCTTCAAACATTGACACGTTTAGGCGCCACGGTGTCGCCGTCCTCTCCCTCCGTGCCGACACACAGACGTAAATCACGACAAGGCTGTGATCAGATATAAACAACGTCTGCGAGTCAAGGTTAAAGACCTCTGCCCCCATAACCCAGTCTATTTTCGAGACCTACAGCATGTCGATCCTCGAAGCCAAATGATACCTATGGCAGGTGAGCCCCGTCTCCTGCGGGAACAGTTGCCTCCACACGTCCTTGAGTTGCTGGTTCTTAATCAGATCCGTAAGACCTTTTCTGTACGACTCTGACCACCTGCACCTGTGAGTACTCAACCGGTCCATATGGTGTTTCACCACCGAGTTGAAATCCCCCCCCCCATCAACCCGCAATGAAAATATTTCTGTACACTTCCCTTTGTGCAAATACAGTATTTGGTTCAAACTGGAGGTTAAAAAGGAGAATTTCGCAAAGTTCTTTTTCAACATGAAATCTACACTTTATCATCTTTCCAGTTCAAAGAACAAATCAAATAAAAATGAAAGCTCTTGAGAGTAAATTCACATTGTGGAGTCAACAGATGATTCGTCTTCAATGTCTTTACTTCTCAAAGCAATAATTTTATCAATAATTTCTAGTAGAATATAAGGTATGAAAGAAATACGGGAAAACGCCATACAATACAAATTCCGAAGATGACAATCCGATTTTTGACGTAAACGTGACAAGGATGGCGAGTCAGATAATATCCGAAAACTTGAAAATTTTCATCGTCCTGGAGCGGGACCCGAACCCGCGTCTCCCAGAAAACGCTCGGGTATGCTAACCACTACACCACCCAGAACGACCAAGTTTCAAGTTTCCGATCAATTTGAATATAACCACCACAGGATTCGCTAGTCGAAGCAACCGGCATTCATGTTAGCGAATCTGGAGGTTAAGAATCTTATCCCGTGTTTGCCCGGAGAAGCAGATAAATCATGAAAGAAATACGGGAACACGCCATACAATACAAATTCCGAAGATGACAATCCGATTTTTGACGTAAACGTGACAAGGATGGCAAGTCAGATAATATCCGAAAACTTGAAAATTTTCATCGTCCTGGAGCGGGACCCGAACCCGCGTCTCCTAGAAAACGCCCGGGTATGCTAACCACTACACCACCCAGAACGACCAAGTTTCAAGTTTTTGACCAATTTGAATATAACCACCACAGGATTCGCTAGTCGAAGCAACCGGCATTCATGTTAGCGAATCTAGAGGTTAAGAATCTTATCCCGTGTTTGCCCGGAGAAGCAGATAAATCATGAAAGAAATACGGGAACACGCCATACAATACAAATTCCGAAGATGACAATCCGATTTTTGACGTAAACGTGACAAGGATGGCAAGTCAGATAATATCCGAAAACTTGAAAATTTTCATCGTCCAGGAGCGGGACCCGAACCCGCGTCTCCCAGAAAACGCTCGGGTATGCTAACCACTACACCACTCAGAACGACCAAGTTTCAAGTTTCCGATCAATTTGAATATAACCATCACAGGATTCGCTAGTCGAAGCAACCGGCATTCATGTTATGCGATGGTCTCCCGTCGGAGTTTTTCACGAAGTTTGTTAATGTGTTAGCGCCCTGGCTTACGAGGGTATCGGATTGTCATCCTCGGAATTTGAGAATATAAGGTATTAAAAGAAATGTCATTGTTGAAGAGCAATGCAGTTTATTAAATATTTTTTACGGCGCAAAGCATATACAAAGCTGTATACATATGTTTTGGAAATCGAAATTGAGTTTAGAATGCCAAGGTGTGCTATGTACTCAAAGCAGACATAGGTAATTTAAAAACTTTGGTCACTATCTTCCCCGTAAGGAAAACCAGTTACAAGACGAAAGGAAGAAGACAGCTCGTGTGACTTTTATTTATAGTTTCGTGAGCTATTGTTCCTGAGGGAAGCCATGTTTAAAGTTGTTTTTATTATGAATCAGTGCTTTCTCTATTCGACTGGTTTTGCATTCAGTTATCAAAAAATATTGAAAATCGTTAACAACATAATGGAAAATAAACTTTCAAATGCATTCTACAAACAAAATGAGCAAAAATTTTATCAGAAAATGAAAGAACACATGCATTAAAAAAAATTACATTTTAGTAAGAATGCTAAAATAGTATGCTAACTTTATACAATAGATTTAGCATACAGTATTTGTTTCTGAAAAATATATACAAGTACGTATCATCCACAGGTTTTTTAGCTTTTGGAGTTGCTTTGTAATTAGTATGGCCGACGGTCGCGCTTTATATAGTTCGCCCGAAAGTATTGGCTGGGCGCATGAGGAGAGCCCTTTCCGATACTCGTGTTGTTACAATTGACATGAAACAAGCTGTCCATAATTTCATGGAGGTCAAAGGACAGCGTTGTATGAATGTGTACAGGGTGTAGATCCGGGTGTGCAGGCGCTGCAACCATGCATGTCACATAGCTGTGGACTGCGGGAAGTTTACCTGTAGCAATAGCTACATTTTGGGTCACACTGAGAAGGAGTGCAAAGAGCCGTGTGGAAACTGCAGATCACCATCAAAGGAAGGTTTGTACACAGAGGTCCTGACAATACCTGAAGAGATGGAGGAGTGCCACGCTGGTGAGGCGGAAGGCTCGCAAAGTGTTGCCGAGGCTGCGGCCTCGAGTAAAACAAATGGGGCCCACCAAATTACCAGCTCGGAGCACGTCTCAAAACCTCACAGGATCCCCGAGGAATGTAAGGATAATAGTTCAGGTAAGAAAAGTGTGATAAACAATGAGCATAAAGAGCATGTTTCTGTTCCAGCGAAGGAGAGAGAAACCTTTCCTATCGGTGAAGATGGGAAGAGGGGTCTCTCCCCTTCAAATTCTGATGACCATGGGTACACTATAGTTAAGAAGAAATCACGGAAGTTGTCTGTCAAAGACCTTGCAGGTCTCAAATCCAGGCCTGGAAGCATAAGCGTCGTGGAGGGGCGATATGAAGAAAATATGGAGGTTGATGTTAATGGCTCCGGTGCTACTATTCCGGTGGAATCTAGCGCAGGGGTTATTTCCAGCGAAGAGGACGAACAGGCTCCCAGTAGTGCACGAAAAGAGCCTGGAGTAAGTAGGGACTTTTCCAGCGATGGAGAAGATAATTCTAGTGTGGAAAGCGCTGACGTCTCAGAGAACAAGGAAGGTGAGTCTGAATTCTCTGACACCAGTTCTACGCTGGAGGGTGTTCTCAGTGAAAGTGGAAGTAGTAATAGTTGCGATGGTGACATATTCCCCGGATTTGGTCATAACAATGTTCTTATTGAGGGTCAAGTGCAGAATGAGTGTGTCGAAAAGTGTCAAAGTGAAGGAGAAAGTGAAGCCCAGTGTTTTAGTGAAATCGGCGGAACTTTGGTTTCCAGTGAGGACCCTGTGCATAGCATGTTTCCGGGTCTCCCCAATGACCCTAGTCATTGGGAAGAAACGGAAATGACTGCATCCGCCCTTTTGGCCAAAACCAAGGGGCAGCGGTACACCTCCACGGCCGTGGATAGCCAGGACGGGCGGCCTCCCGAAAGAGAAGCCGCGTGTCCTACTCCACCCTCAGACGGGCAGAAGCAGCCCATTCGGGGTCCCGGGAGCTCACCTACGCTTAGTGTTCCCACTACTGCGGGCGGCGGCCACGTTGTAGCCGGCTCTGAGGCGACGCCGGAGGCCCCGGGACGTTCTGGGGTCTTCCAGCAGGACCGCTGAACGTCGGCGTCGGAAGTGAGAAGGAGAATCAATGCTCGGATACTGCTGTTGTGAACGGTAAGTTTTGGGCTTGTACTGATATCGAAGTGGATGACGAGAATACTGACTCCCTTTGTGCTGACCTGCAACGTCAGTATCAGAACAAGAAAAAGAACTGGGAAAGAGTTTACTGCGGCCAATTTTAAAGCGGTTAACGATCTTGCTGCCGCTGCCTCTGTAATGTTGCATGGCACGGGACATGTGATTCCAACAGCGAATGGCCAAGTTCTTCGAGAAGAAAGGTCGACAAGAAGTGTGGGTAAGAAGGATAGTACCAAAAAGTAACTTGGTTGCGGTTTCTCTCTCTCCTAGGTTGGAGTATGGGTTTTGCATTTTTTTCTCTGTGTTTGTTGTTGTAAATCTTTCTTTTTACAGGACCAGGAAAGTATGAACTCTGGTAGAGTTAATTTTGCCGGCACAAACATTAGGGTTGGTTCCTTGAACGTTCAGGGCCTCAATTCGGAGGCGAAGCAGTGTTGGCTCGAAGGGTTCTTTCGCCAAAATAATCTGGACTTTCTCATAATTCAGGAAACCCACCATAAGGACAGGGATCAGATTTTTGCTTTTCGCAGAAGGTCCGGTCTCAGATTTAGGTACTCGCTTGGGAGTACTGGTTACACGGGAGTTGCTATAATTTACAAAGAGAAGTTTGAAAGAGATATCACTCACTTTGAATCGGACGGGGAAGGTCGGGTGATCTCTCTTACCGTCCACAGTAGGAAAATCTCTATGAAACTTGTGTGTATTTACGCTCCTAATAAGGGTAATATGCAGATGTCGTTCTATAATGAACTTCCGCATTTCATCAGAAGTTCGGAAGATGTGTTGATTGTTGGCGGGGATTTTAATGCGGTCGCCGACTGCGACCTCGACAGGGCCGGAACCAGTAGGTGGTCGAAAGCTTATGGGAACGTGGTTAGGGTCCTCCTGGATAGCCAGGGGCTGTGCGGTGCCTGGAGGAGACTTAACCCCAGTATTCCGGGTTTTACCTGGTTTAGAGGGGCAGCGCTTCCCGCCTGGATATGTTTCTTGTGTCGAAGATTCACTGGATTGACAGGATTGAGATCTTTGGTCCGAACTCTCCACTGTTGTATGTTTCGGACCACTCTGCCGTCCTGATGGACGTGTGTGTGCCGGTTCCGAGAGAGAGAGGGGCTACCCCGTGGCGTTTGAACATCTCCATGTTAGAAGATGAAGATACGCTAGTGTACCTTCGCTCGATCCTGAACGCGGGCGCAGGCACGATCACTGACGATGAGTGCGGTGTGTGAGAACGGACCAAGGAGGAGGTGAAGGATTTTCTTTCTCAGAAGGGTAGACAGTTGGCCACGTCGAAGAGGAAGCGCCACATGATTTTGATGAACATTCTTAATGCGGCGATTCGAGGTGATAAAGATGGGTGTAATTCCTCTCTGATTACCAGTATCAGGAGCGAAATTAGTCACTTCTATCGGGAGGAAGGATCGGCGGTCAAGTTGAATGGGGCCTTGGAAGCGCTCCGGCAGGAGAGTGATATTAACTTCATCTACCGGAAAGTCGAGACGGAGAGGGTTAGGGAGAACCTTCAATGCCTCGACATTGACGGTAGGGAGTTCCGGTATCTTTCCGATATCCTGCAGGCGGCGGCGGAATTTTATGGCAGGTTATTTGACAAAGAGGAAGTGCAGCCGGAGGTCATGGTAACTTGGCTGGAAGGTACTCCGAGAATTTCGGATGAAGATAGGGAGTTGTTGGAAGGGAAATTCACCGAAACTGAAGTCAGGTGGTCGATCCTGAACCTCAAGCCCAGAAAGTCGCCGGGTATTGACGGGCTTCCGGCCGAATTTTACAAGAAATTTCTTAATATTTTGGTCCCCTGGTTATGCAGGATTTATAACAACATTGCTGACAAAGGTATTATGACTAAGTCCATGAGGAGTAGTGTTTTGACTCTACTTTCTAAAACCCCCGACGATCCTGCTCGTGATCTTGTTGGATGGAGGCCGGTGTCTCTGTCTACCATTGATTATAAGATCATGGCGGCGATCGTCAACGCGAGGCTTTCGCGGGTGGCAGAGAAGCTAGTGGGCGTTGGGCAGACGTGTAGCATCCGTGGTAGGCGGATGTACCATAATATTCGGTGTGTGAGGGACATGATTACTTATATCGGAGACAGGGATGTTAAGTTGGGAATGTTTTCCGCGGATCAGAGTAAGGCCGTTGACCGTGTTTCTCACGAGTTTATTAGAAAGATGCTGGAAGCCCACGGCTTCGGAGAGTTTTTCCGAAGAACGGTGGACTCTTTATACAGGGACCTCAACGGAAGAGTTATTATTTCTGGCCGTCTTTCTCACCTCTTTGAGGTTAGAAGAGGTGTGAGACAAGGCTGCCCAATCTCCCAGTTGTTGTTTGTCTTGGTCATTGAGACCATTTTAAGGAAGGTTCAAGCTCATCCTAGCATTCAAGGAGCCCCCATCCCTGGCTGCGCGGGGTCCTTAAAGTATCTTGCATATGCTGACGACGTCACTTTCTTTGTTGACTCGGAACTTAGTCTTAAGCAGGTCCGGGAAGTCTTCGCGGGATACTGCTGTGCCACCTGGTCCATGCTTAATGAGGATAAGTCGAACCTGCTTCTTTGGGGCAGGTGGGATCGCGCTGCGGTCCGTGGGCTGGCGGTAACGGATGGACCCGTCAGGATACTCGGTATCCTTTTTGATAGAGACGGTGTCCATTTGAAGACATGGAGGGACATCCTCTTCGCTATTAAAGAGAAGAAGGAAAGGTGGCAGAGTATTGACATTTCGATGATTAACCGGGCTAAGTTAGCTAACGCTCTCCTGGTCTCGAAATGTGCCTTTGTCGGAGAACTTGGTTCTCCCCCTCGGAGTCTCATGAGGCTTCTGGAAAGGCAAGTTTTTCAATTTATTTGGGCCGGTAAGCAAGTTGAGGCAGTTGCCAGAGCGGTCCTGTGCTGCCCGAAGGAGGAGGGTGGTTTGAATGTTAAACACCTCTCCTCCTGGTTCAGTGCACTGAAGTTTAGGAGTGTGAAGGAAGCTCTGAACTCCTCGCACCCGTGTAGGAACTTTGTTGCGTATTTGACAGGATTGTCTGCGGAGAAGTTCTTACCTGGCTTCCGATTTATGGGGCCGCGTAGAGAGACTACTCACAAGCACTATAAGCTTGGGGGCACATTCATGCTCTCGCGGAGGCTAACCGGAATGGGCTGAATTTGAAACAAATGTATCTGCACATTCTCCCTAGGCCTAGGGAGCAGGTTACTGAGTTTAGTGCCGTCAACTGCAACAGTAAGGAGGTGTGGATGAGCGTGTTGGCGGCAGGAGTTGACTGTAAGAAGCGGGATTTTAAATTCCGTCTGGCTCACGATGTCCTTCCGACTAGGAAGAGGCAGTGCAGGTGGGGAACTGCCATCACCGACAAGTGCGCCTCTTGCAATCTCATTGAAGACCGGTACCACTTGTTCTGGAGTTGTCCCATGGCCGTGCAGGTGTGGAAGCTTGTTTGGACCTGGGCAGGTTGTCCGCAGCGACTCAAGGCTCAGGAGGTCTTTTACCAGTACCCCGGCCCCAAGACTGTGCGGGGGATGTCTGGAGGTTGATCATCACTGAGACCACGTACAAAATCTGGAGAGAGAGGAACAGAGTTGTGCATAGTAATTACGGAAATGCAGGATTCAACCCTTTGAAAGTGGCCTGGCACGTCAAGTGCCAGCTTAGGAATAGAGTTGAGTTGGATGCCCGCACTCTTTCGGACCGTGCCTTTAAGTTCCGGTGGATCTTCTGGCCCAAAATTGTTACTGGAACGAAGGAAAAATATTTTTTCCATTGGGGAACTTAGTCTTCCCAGCTTTTTGGCTTGTAATCCTGCATTTCCGCACCCTTGGTTTCTTGGGTTTTTGATAAACTTTGTCTTGTGTTTTAATCTTTGGGATGTTTTTTTTTCTAGATTCCGGGATGGAGTGAGGAGATTACCCTTCTTCCTCCCTGCCGAGCGCCTGTTTGCGTACCATACCAGTCACCTCCAGCGGCGCTGGCTTTGGGGGTGGCTGGTCGACTTTGTGTGTGAATCGGGGGTCTTGGTGTTTTGCTGTGATCTTTCCTCACTTTGCTTTTCCGGGTGTGGCTTGCCTGTGTGTGTTTGCTTTTTGGGTGGGTGGTGTGTGATTGCTGTTTGTGGTGTGTCGGTTCTGCGTAGTTGTGTGCAGGGTTGGGAGCCATTGGTGGGTCGAAAGCTGGTCTTTGTGGCACGCGGACGGCTCGGCGACCCTTCTGGTGGTGTCTCGGTTATGACGCCATGACAGGGCACACGTGAAGGAGAGACTTCTCCTACGGGAGTGTTTCGGGGTGGCCTAGGGCCTGCCTCGTCATTCTTGGTGTCCCTGTCTGCAAAGTGAATTGGGGCCTGTTCGAGTTCTTCGGCAGGCCAGTGTGATTCGGGGGTCTGGATGTGCTGACTGTGGAACCGTGGTAGGTGCATCGGGGTGTGAGTGAAACACCGGTGGAACCGAACTCACATTTTATATGTAGTTCGGCGAAGCGAGTGTGTTGGTGTTGCTGGGCAACAAAATTTCGTGCCGGGAGAGGGGTCGCCGTGCTCACGCACAATGGCGTCCCCCTCTCTCGGATACCAAGTCTTGGTTCTCCAAGTGTTGGTTTTAGAAGACAAGGACTATTACACCATCAATGTTATTTATTAGTCATATAATATTATTCATCGCTTTCGCAAGAAAAAATAAAACAATTCTGTCGATTATGGAGAAAATTTATGCGATTTAATTCTGTATGACATCACACCAGCAGCGGCTAATCGTTGTCGTTATCCTCTGTAAAAGCGCCATCTGGTGAGCTTTCCGGCGTAAAAGATTCCCGATATTGAAGGCCAAAATAGCAGGCTTCTCTCACGAGCGTGCTCCCCGTAGGCTACGGCCAAACCGGAGCTGGCTAAATTGCACGTTCGACCCAGAGTTAGTTGTCGAAAGCAATGGTAGATGGCGCCACAATACCACTTAAATTCTCCTCTTCTGTTCCGATGTGTCTCATCATTCATTTGTCGGAAGAAGCCCGATTTAGGGAATTATTGATAGAGTGATGATTCTGACGTATTGTTTCACTAAAGGATTGTCTTAGGATGAGGCGACCGAAGAAACCTGCAATGGCAATGTTACCACACCCATTGAGAAGTTTGCGACTGGTATTCGTGTTGCAGACAATTAGTCTCAGAGTTTATGGTAGCCTGGAAATGTGAGGAAGGAAGGCTTCACGTGTGTATTACAATTATTATACTTTATTAATTATTCTTTTTGATTCTGACGTATTGTTTCACCAAAGGATTGTCTTAGGATGAGGCGACCGAAGAAACCTGAAATGGCAATGTTGCCACACCCACTGAGAAGTTTGCGACTGGTATTCGTATTGCAGACATAGTCTCAGAATTTATGGTAGCCTCGAAATGTGAGGAAGGAAGGCTTCACGTGTGTATTACAATTATAATACTTTATAAATTATTCTTTTTAATTCGGCAAAAAGTTTATTCCTCCTGCAGACAAAACTTCTACAGCACCCTTCTCTTCTCGAAGTAAGCTCATAGGATTTAATTTGGATTCAATACTATCAGCTTCACAGAAGCTCCACGTGAGTTCGTCAACAATAACAAATAACTATTACGAAAAATAAAAATGCCAGAGAAACACTTGACAATCTTTTCGCTTTAGAAATCGAAAAAGTCTCAATTTGTTCTGATCTGTTATTGAACAATCCTTAAAATGACGTTTTTTCACCATATTGATATACTAATTCATGAGATCGTCCCCTACTCGTCGTTACAGGTTTAGGACCGTCACGTGACCTTGTTAGTTTGACCCCTCACCGCCAAATGGCGCTGAGGTTTCGGTGATCCACTATTTCATTTGGAGTTCCAACGCTTACCATGTACTTCCTTTTGGGTGCAACAGATTCAACGTCCTGTTAGACATATTTCACATATTCTTCCTTTAGTTTCAAGCGTTGGCGTTTGTGAAAGGAAACACTTAACTTTCCCATCCTTCAAGTCAAGTCCAGCTCACATTTGACTTGGTCATCCTTCAAGTAAACTGTGACGTAGTCTGCGGGGATGTAGGCTACGACTTTCAGCTCGCGGATAGGGCGAGAGTGGACGCCTGTACTAGATATTCTTTGCTATGACCGACCAAGCCTTTAGGTATCGATGGGGTCCTTGCAGGGGCGCGCCAAGCGGGGATTCAACGGGTGCTATAAGCACCCGGGGGCGGGGAAGGAGCCACAATCAATTTTTTCGGCTGATGCATTAATATGAGTGACGTGGGAGAAGTTATGAAAATGTTGTGAGAAATCGTAATGCTAACGTTAGATACCGCGGGAAAATGATTGAAAATTCTTTTTCCAATTTTTTTTTTTTTAAATTGAAGATTTCAGCATTCATGAATGCGTGGCCAGAGTTATGACAAATGGCGCCAATATGTAGGAAAAAGACAATGGAAAAAGCATAATTTGTCATCTTAAGACCTTTACGCATTTTATGTACTTTGAGCGGCTCATACTTTAAATCTGGTCGTAAATGCTGACGAAAAAATTTCCCTACAGATTTTGAACATTTTCAGCATTGTTCAAGAAATATATGCTTACTTTTCTGAATTACCTTATCGTTGGCAAATTTTTGAAAGAGCCTCCAGCGTTGACGGTAAAACACTGTGGGAAAATATTATGGGATCGATGCAATACGGGTAACGAGCACTGGGGTACAATTTCGATGTATTCCACGATATTAGATATTTTGGTTAGAATAGTTAAAGAGCCGCCCGTCATGCTCAATATTACATGTATATACATCATCATCCTCTTCAACCATTATCAATTTTCTGCTGGAAGAAGCTCTCCCCAAGTTTCTTTCACAACGGTCTGTCTTGGACCAGTCTCCTCCATCTTACTCCCGCATGCTTTCGAATTTTATCCACCCATCTCCCACGTGGTCTTCTTTTGGATCTTTTCTTGTCTCCTGAAATCCAGTCTAAAATTTCGGTTGCCCATCGATGGTCCGTTCTCTTGGCAATGTGTCCAGCCCATTACCATTTCAGGGATTTTTACTCTGATCATAATGTCTTCCACTCTTATCATTTTACTTACCCACGAGTTCCTCATCTTATCTTGCTTAGTTATATATACTGTGTGTATCCATCGAGAAGCTGTAATATGTTTATCATCGTACATGACGAAACTTTTTTTCTTACCGGTAATGCAGATTTTTCTGTAAATTGACCGAGAGAGGGAGAGATGGAAGCTGACTTCTTGAATTATTTGTAGCGTCATCTGAACTAGAGTTTTACAGATTTTTTTTTCTTCAGTTTTATATGAGACAGTAGTGTTTTATGGAAAATCTCAATTTACCGGAAATAGAAAATAATCTTGCTAAAGATATTTATTTCATGTAAAAATTAATAAAAATTGAAAAATATTCTCGTACAAGGGGGCGGCAAATGCCCTTGTCGCGCCCCTGAGTCTGTGACCTCCGATTGTTACCAGGACTAAGGAAAACTACACCTTTCCATGAATGTTGCAACGTAATCTACACGTTAACCGCTAAAGTTAGTAAATGATCTGTTGTATGAAATTCATTTCAGAATAGAGATTGCAGCAGTATCTTATACGTCACAGGAGGATAACTTCGTTAGAAACTAGTTGCTAACATCTTAGCGAATTCCGTCAACCAGTGGCATACGTGAGTTCAGAAAGTGTTATTGCAGCCTCACATTTGTACAGCCAATGACGTTCGCAGTCGTTTTAAATTGTTATTCCTAGGACACGGTCTCGTTGCACCTTTTTTTTTTTTTTTTTTTTTTGGAATTCCTTGCAAACAATTATTTTCTTCGCAAAGAGTAAACGTATTTCAAGGGCTAAAGTTGGATTTACGACACTATTTTAAAACAATAATACAATTAAAATTTCTTCAAATTTGTTTATGCCACATTCAGTCCTGACAATATTAATAAAAATACCAAAGCGAACACTATTTCTTGAAGTTGAGGTTTTGAAAGATCGAATGAAAATTCCCAATCAATAGAATCATATTCAACTCTCAGTGCTGGCCAATATGATCATATCATGTGAAAATAAATACGGTATTATAATACGCAATCGTTGTAAAACGAAATCATGTTCAAACCTCATGGCTAGCCAATATCACCAGATTACGGTAAATAAAAATTGGGTAAATATGTAATTTAGCGTCCTAAATTATTTCGTCGGAAAAAGTTAACTATGTGAGACGTACAATTTTTTAAGCATGCAAAATAATGGGGAAAGGTGCAAAAATATAGTATTTGTAGAGAACAGGAAATAATTTTACCGAAGTATTTACCTGGCAGTTCGATGATTTGGAAGAGCACGTCAAGGTGTAGTCCTGTGAATGGAAACTTCATTGAGAAAAGCAAGTAACGGGCTGAAGAATACAATAGGAAGCGGTTCAGCAGTACGCAGTCGTAAAAGAGTCTTGCAGGAACACTCTGAAGGAAAGAAGTCGGATTTACGCAGCATTGTAAGTGGTGTTAGTAGCTTTTCCCACAGTGTTAGTGGCTCTTTCCAAAGTCGTGAGTCTCCACACTTCATTTGGGATTTCGTCAGGGCTTAAAATGTCTTTATCCGGCACAATACGACAAGAAGCTCTTAGACTCCCTGCCATACTACAATTTCTGAATTGAAGGAACTACTTTATTTTTTTAAATATCCGTTTCAGGAAGAAAAAATGTGAGCTACGATGTACGGAATAACACAACAACTACAAATAAAGTGGTTGAATAAATCACCTACCCCTGTACATCTTCGAAATCATAACCAAAACTTCGGGTTCTACCGGAACCAAATGTTTTTACTCAGCACTTCTGTCGTACATGAAAACATTTCTATTCCTTCATTTCTTTCCATTGGGAGACATTGTAAAATTAATAATAACGACATTCCGCACATTTCTTTCTCAAAAATTAAATAAACAGTTTTAAACTACTTCCACTTGCGTAGAATTACAGCACGCATCATACTCTTTGGAAGAATACAACCCATTCCTATTGTATTCTTCCTCCCATGAACTACAAACTCGTGTTCTTTTCCGAAGCACGGAAGCCTCACGTCGTCGCCGTTAGCATCGCTTAAGCCTCCTGCACCAACTACTCCACACCATCATACTCGCAGGTAAATACTTAGGTAAATTTCTTTCACGTTGTCTTAAGCCTGTCTTTGAAAGAGTGTAACAGAAATTCTGTCCTATATCTATAATGCAAATACTTTTGTACACATTTTCTCGAAAACTATTACTTTGTAGAGTTTCAAATTTTAAGAACAAATAAAAACGACTCATATCTAATACGTGTCGCAGTTATTTTTCCGAAACATTTGTTAGAATTTTTTTTTATATTCAATTTATCTGACTCGAAAGTATTCCAAATTGGCGCTAAATGGCGCCAGAAGTTAGCTTGATAGTGTTTCTGTTCAGAAGAAACGTAATCTCTCAATTTTGTCTGATTTTTTAATCATCTAGGCCAAATAGAAATCAAAGAATGGGCACTGAAGTGAGATTGGAATCTTGTCTTCTATAGATCATCTTAAATTCTACTGTACGTTCATTTTTTGAAGAGAAAATGTGTACATTACCAGAAAACACTTGAATTTGAGACAGAAACCGGAAGAAACGAAATCTCTCATTTCTGTCTGATTTTTTTAATCATCTAGGCCAAATAGAAATCAAAGAATGGGCACTGAAGTGAGATTGGAATCTTGTCTTCTATAGATCATCTTAAATTCTACTGTACGTTCATTTTTTGAAGAGAAAATGTGTACATTACCAGAAAACACTTGAATTTGACACAAAAACTACGCCTACGTGCTAAGCTCCACCCCCAAACAATGTCATTGGTTAAAACGTAACAGTGCGTATTTTGTCTTTTCATTGTAAAGCCAACGAGAGACAGCTTCCGCTATGAATATGGTAAGATCTTCAGTCATTCGCTGATGCCAACTTATGGGACAATCCCTCAAGACGTAAAAGCCACGCCCAATGAGTGATATTTTGCGCCATCTATCGCAAAAGATGAAGCCTAACACTCATGCAAAGACAGCCTTAAATTACTGTATTTTTGAACCTTTCCCCATTATTTTGCATGCTAAAAAATTGTACGTAGAACGTTCCCCACACAGTGAAATTTTTCCGACATTAACAAAAAGAGCATACACACACTCAGTTAAAAAATTTAAGTGCAGAATGAACTTGATTACATCAAATCATTTGCTAGATCATATAGCTACCCTGAAACGGCATTATATACTTGGATATTCGAAGTAAAGAAATAACACTAAGAAAATATGTTAACGAGACGTTGTTAATATCAGTATCGAAAATATAAAAAGCAACAGTAATAAAATTTGTAAAGATTATCAGTATATAATGTATTTTCCATATATAGCTAATATAACTTCAGAACTTAACAATATTTTAAAACCATTTAATTCTTGAATGGGAAGCACTGTGAATACCATCGCTGATATTGTTATTAACAGAGGTAAAGGAATACGAATGTTGGAAAGATTTGGATTGTATCGCCTTCCTATAAATGACTCAAGACCAATGGCCTATAAGAAAGCACTAAAAATTGTTTAAAACAGTGGTTCCAAACTGTGGTACACGTACCCACAGGGGTACGGTGCGCGACTTTCAGGTGTACGCGAGCAGCTCTCACAGATTCTAATCAAATTTGTTCAAAAATTCTAAATATAATCGTTTATTTATTAGAGCATTTTTAAACAATTCCTATTTATTTTTTCACGTTAATGAATAAGTAAATAAAAGCACTAATTTCTATTTCTTGTTGTACTGTGTTCTGATATGCTACCATTTATACAGAAAACAGAAACAAAAAATTATAATACTTACTTCACAGGTTGAAAAACAAATGGCAACACGATGGTAACTTCATATTTCCGATGAGCCATCATAGACCCAGAGTCAAACAAACCCTTGGTGATATAACATAAATTCACTCTTGCAGTTGCACGCAAGCTATCGCTTTAGGAGCTCATTCCTGATCTAACAGATGTTCATATTAGAGCTTTACTTATTGGCGAATCAGTTTCTAGTAGGCGTGCCGTATAATCAGTGGAAGATTGGGAATGGCTATTCCATCGTTCGACACTGCCTCATAGCTACCATGAGGGACGGAACCAAAGAGTGGATTGAAGAGACAGTTTAAATATTCATGATGTCACGTGCTGATTTCTGCTAACGGAAAAATTGCAATCGATATAGGACCAGAACCAACAGAAATTCATGTTAGACTGTTACAAATTGGGTCGATCAAGTTGTAGTAAGCATGCATTATAATTACTAGACAATTATGAATGGCCATTCCATCATTCGTGGCCATAAGATGGAACAACAGTATTAATATATACCGTATGATTTCAAGCGCCCATCAACGGTTACAAAAAAAAAATGGAATCCATTTTGGAGCTTAACCCACAAATAACAAAGCTTCATTAAGGCTGTCTTTGAATGAGTGTTAGGCTTCATCTTCTGCGATAGATGGCGCAAATATCACTCATTGGGCGTGGCTTTTACGTCTTGAGAGATTGTCCCAGAAGTTGGCGTCAGCGAATGACTGAAGATCTTACCATATTCAGAACGGAAGCTGTCTCTCGTTGCCTCCACAATGAAAAGACAAATTACGCACTGTTACGTTTTAACCAATGACATTGTTTGGGGGTGGAGCTTAGCACGTAGGCGTAGTTTCTGTCTCAAATTCAAGTGATTTCTGGTAATGTACCCATTTTATCTTCAAAAAATGAACGTACAGTAGAATTTAAGATGATCTATAGAAGACAAGAATCCAATCTCACTTTAGTACCCATTCTTTGATTACTATTTGGCCTAGATAATTAAAAAAATCAGACAGAAATGAGAGATTTCGTTTCTTCCGCACAGAAACACTTTCAAGCTAACTTTCTAGCGTCAAATTGGAATACTTTCGAGTCAGATAAATTGAATTTAAAAAAAAATTCTAACAAGTGTTTCGGAAAAATAACTGCGACACGTATTAGATATGGATCGTTTTTATTTGTTCTCAAAATTTCAAACTCTACAAAGTAATAGTTTTCGAGAAAATGTGTACAAAAGTATTTGCATTACAGATATAGGACAGAATTTCGGTTACACTCATTGAAAAACAGCCTTAAGTGTTTTACTTATTGGCCCAACAGGTTGTAGTAGGCCTACATGTCCGTCGTAAATCAGGGGAAGATAAGACATGGCGACGAAAGATGGAACAGCCGGTCTTAATATTCATCTCATGATGCAATGATCTTCGCTAAACAATAAAATTACAATTGAATTTGGAGTTCAATCCACAACCAACAGGTTTCCGTGTTCGACCCTTCAGGTTGCACTTATTGGGCGATCAAGTTGTAGTAGGCGTGCTCGCGTGCAACAACATTCAGTCACATATGTCAGGTGGCATTGACCGATGAAACGGACAATTTAAATTTCATGCTGTCAGGAGCTGATCTTCGCTGACGGAAAAAAATGCCACAATGCGCAGCTAAGGGAGTTCTATTTTAGAGTTTCACAAATTGGGAAGATCAGGCTGTCGTTCTTTAAAGATCAGTGGCAGATATCAGGGGCCGACCAGCGATGGAACATCCAATTTGTAATATACATAATATTATTTGCTCAAATTCGCTAACGGAGAAAATTGCAATCGATTGAAGAATTCAATGAACTAACAAGGATTCGTGTGAGAATTTTACATATAATTTTAATCAGGTTGCAGTATAAAATCAGTGGTAGAAATGAGGTGTTGAAGAATGATGGCACATGCAGTTTTAAATACTTTGTATCAAAGCCGCAGCCAGTCCGGATTACCACTATAATTTCAGGTACCCCATCACCGCGGGTGTTCCTAGGAAACAAAGCATTTGGCTTACTGTATATTTTTACGTTTTACTAGAGAATGGAACCACGCTCAGAACTTTTAAAAACGCTGCAAGTACACTTTAATTTTTAAAATTTATTTTCCAAGCATATGTTGAAAAGTTAACTGACCACTGCGTATTTCTTTTTAAAAACAGAACGTTAAATAATTCTTTAAATTTGTTAACGTATCACAGCGGTTTCTTCCTCTCCTACCTTTTTTTTTTTTTCTTTTCATTGTTTTAAATCCATCACCCTGAAATCATTTCATTCCGCCGGCTGTTCCCGGAATATGGAAAATGCAACCCTCCAGCACGGGATTTTTTATTGCAATGTAAGAATAAATGTTTATAAATCTTTTCTTCGCTAATTTCCCTTAAAATA
Organism: Macrothele yani; assembly: GCA_039090855.1. NCBI lineage: Eukaryota > Metazoa > Arthropoda > Arachnida > Araneae > Macrothelidae > Macrothele > Macrothele yani. The sequence continues at coordinate 71,137,825 of CM077032.1, read as the reverse complement.
GTTGAAGAGATAGGCAGCAAAATTTTCTGGTATATTTGAATGAAAATAAAAAAGTAAAACTAAAAAGAATTTTATTATGTTTTTAATAAATCAGGTAAAAATTTTGAGAGGCGGATTAAAAGCCTTTCGGTCCCAAGCAGGATTCGGTCCTTTGGAATGTGGCGCCATCTTGTGAGTGAAGAATCGTTGTGATATGACTCCAATTTTTGATATCTGTAGGAAACAGTTTTGCTCACTGAACATTCATTTTGTAAACATCTCAGTGAAATTCCTTTTTTTTAAAACATTCTCTGGATGATCTGTACATGGATGATTACTTATATGACTCCAATTTTTGATATCTGTAGGAAACAGTTTTGCTCACTGAACATTCATTTGTAAACATCTCAGTGACATTCCTTTTTTTAAAACATTCTCTCAATGATCTGTACATGGATGATTACTTATGACACAGTTCTCTCACTCATAAATCATCTGCTGTTTTCCCTTGGAGAAGGGGCGATTGTTATATTTAGTTAGCCAGCTGCCACAGTCGTGAATTGGATATGGAAAACTTTTTTTAAAAATATCATTACAGTTTTATAAACCAAAGTACATAAACACGCATTAAACAATCAAATATTACGTATTAGTTGGGTATCTAAAATAAAATATACTTATTAATTTTTTCAGCATACAGTATTTCATTTAAATAACATAATTGAATATTAAAACTCAGAAATTTTCTGTCACTAATTTCGAAAAACAAACAACAGTCTATTGTTTCTTCGACGGTCTGACAAGTTCGTGTCAGATCCTTAAACTGCCGTAGCTAGATCATAGGGCAAGTTTACGACGTCACGTACGAGAGGGCTACGCGTGCGCTGTTGATCGGAACTAACCGTTCTATTGGACAGCTTTTTCTGATGCGTTGTTTCCTTCAATCGCGAGATTTTATTTTTGCATTTGCTAAAACAGAAAGGAAAATCGTATTCCGAATTAGGTTAAAATGTAGACGAGTCAAAATTAAATATTACGAAACAGAAAATATCAAACTTTTTTGCAGTCGAGCTTTTGCGCAACGGAGCATCTCCAAAATCGTGAATATAAATTTGCCACTATTGCATTTAGCTAGAATACTAAAATTACAACTTACCACACTAACCATTTCTAAAGAAAATACTGATTATTTGAAATGTTTATGAATTTATTTTTGCATTGCTTTCCACGTCGCCGAAGAGGTACAATGCTTGAAACGCGTTACCCATCATTTTTGCTTTACAGCATAGCGGGTTCCCGAGGAGGCCTATCTCCATAATAAAAAGTTTCATCACACCAGCTTTTAAATTTTCCAACCAAAAAATGGTCTGATTTTATGACAATAAGGTCTTGAGGATTAATTCCTGCCATCCTATAATGTGGACTACAGATTAGAGGAATGGTATTTGTATCTGATTAACCTCCCGTATTCCAACCAGCAAGGGTTTGTAGTTATTTATTTCACAAAATTTTGTTGTATTTCAAATCCATGGTAATTTTACTACTGATGAATTTCCATTAATGTGACTTAGAATAGATTTGATTGCATGAAGTCATTATTCATATGACACATACAGAGAGATGCATTCCTAGAAAACTATGTTAACTGAAGTCTTAAAATACTTATTAACTATTTCAAACGATAAACAGATGAATTCAGCAGTTATAAAACTCATAACTTCCTTTTGTACAGAATTAAATATAAACCTTAAGATATTGCAAAACATGCGTATAAAACAAATGTAAGGTGGGCTCACATGTTTACAGTTATAAGTTAGAAGATCAGATATAAGAGATCCACCATGTAACAATTAAATTAGGAAAAGTATTACTTTGTAGGAGTAGGATCTTATTTAGGTTAACAGTTATAGAAATTTTTTTAATTAAAATTATTAATAAGTTCTTTAATATAATTCCGTTATGCATTCCGTTTTTTATTGGCTCTTCTGGAATTATTTCATAAGAGTTTGTAATTGTTGTTTTTTAGGCTGTGCTGATTTTTGCATGACATCATTCATCTTCTTACAATAATCATTACGCATGGCATTACTGATGCCCAAATAATCATTTAAGAATTTTTTTCACATACATGCCTTTCTGAACATTCATCAAAGTTTCCTAGCAATTCTTCAGCTTACAGAAGTTGCAAAGAAATTTCAGTTAATAGACATTTCTGTTTTGGGAATTTCAAAAATAAATGTTCAAATTCACTGCTCAGTTTTTTAGTAATAATATAAGTATACATTATTGCATTCACAGCACTTTGATTTGAAATGCCAGTTTTTCTCTATCTAAATTTTTCAAGAAAGTGTATGATGGATCCTGTTCCGATTCAGGATCAAGAGCTAAATGAATTCTACAAGAATTACATTTAATCCTCTTCAAAACTAAATGAACACATAAATAAATTAATATAGGTAGAGACTCTTTTACTCTAGCAATCTCACTTTCTGTCACAACTACGTCAAAAGGAAATGCATGATTTAACTGGCTTTTCTGTAGTTCCTCCCAGTTTTCTTTGGCTTCAACATGTACAACAGAAATATCTCCACAATATAATAAAATTACAATTTATAATTTTATATACTATCCATAATTTATCTATAAATGAAGTTCACACACCTAAAAAATTAATATTTGTTTTTAGAATTTCAAAAGATTAACTAGGTAAACTATACATGTTATGGTACCATTTTTTTAGTTTTTTTTTTTTTTTTTTTTTTGAAACATGCAACGATAATTGGTTAACACTAAAACTAATAAAAAGTTTTACCTTCGTAAGTATTAATTAAAGCTTAAAGGTAGCAAACAAATTTTGAATTAGAAACTATGGGTATATAAATAAGTTTTGAGGGATTTCCGTTCGGTGTCGTACTTATTATTGCTCGCATGAATTTTAAGGTGGCAACACCGCGATATCGCAGTACGAGACGTCAGAGTCACTAGACACTATAATTCGTGCATGAATACTAGTATTAAAAGAAATCCGTCTTGTTGCACGATGATATTTATTCAGCTAAAAAACGAAATCTATACACAGTTTAAAAACACATGAGCACTTTCATCAGATGTGATTTCACCATGTGGTTACATGCTGGTCTTAAGTACGTGGAGTAGATGCATCATGGGAAAGGTAATGTCAATGTCACATGATATACCAGATAACAAGACAATCAAAAAGAAGGCATAATTAGCCAATGAAGATCACTTAACAGAAACAATTTGCTATTGTGCTGTCCTTCCCAACAAGATTGCTCCAAGGTTCAGGTAAAACATAAGGATAATAGTCATTACAGCAACGTGTATTATAAGCCGAAATATAGAGGCTTTCTGTAAATAACAAGGAATAAACAGAGTTAGGTGTGTTTATGATCTTAGCGTTGTCCCAGTCTAGGGTGGAATTTCCAGCACTTATGGTTCTTGCAAAAGAGGTGCTTTGGTGATCCAAATTTCTTTTGGTAGAACCCACAGTCAGTATACGACGTTTGATTGAGGTGTGAAGACGTATTTGTTTTACTCCATGGAAAATGGGAACTTTCGTCCAGACAAAACAGCTATTGAGGGAAGTGTTAGTGCATTACTTTATTGTCAAGAAAAGTGCTGCCGACAGCTATCGCTTAATGTCAGAAATCTATGGTGAACATTCCCCATCCATAAAAACATGTGAGTATTGGTTTAGACGATTCAAAAGGAACGATTTCGATGTCAGTGATAAAGAACGTTCTGGACCACCCAAAAAAATTGCTGATGCCGAATTGGAAGCTTTACTCGACGAGGATCCGTGCCAGACCCAAAAAGAACTAGCAGCATTAAATGTTAGTCAACCATGCATTTCACAATGTTTAGCTGCCATGGGAATGGTGCAAAAAGAAGGGAATTGGGTTCCGCATGCTTTGCGAGAAAGAGACCTTGAACGTCAAAAAACCATTTGCGAATTGCTGCTTCAAAGGCAAAAAAGAAAGGGTTTTTTACATCGCATTATTACTGCCGACGAGAAATGTATATGGTACGATAACAATAAACGGCAGAAAGCATGGGTGAAGCGAGGTGAATCAGGTCCTTCAAAGCCAAAACTCAATATCCATGGTTCAAAGGTAATGCTGTGTATCTGGTGGGACCAGAAGGGTGTGATCCACTATGAACTACTGAAAGCGTCAAAAACTATTACTGATGATCGGTTTGGAACCCAATTAATGCGTTTAAAACGAGCTCTCACGCAGAAACGGCCGGAATGGGAGAATAGACACAACAAAGTCATATTACAGCATGACAACGCAAGACCACATGTTCTTCGACCTGTGAAAAAGTACTTAGAAGGATCCGACTGAGGAATTCTACCCCACCCGCCATATTCGCCAGATATTGCACCATCGGATTACCATTTGTTCCGGTCGATGTAGTCAGCACTTTCTTGAGAACGGTTTAGTTCTTATGAAGACATCAAAAATTGGCTGGATAACTGATTCTCTTCCAAGGAACCGGAATTCATCCTTCGGGCCAGAAAGATGGGGTAAAGTTGTAGCTTCAGAGGGAGCATACTTTGATTAATATTAAAACATTGTTTCTGTATACCTTAAATCCCTCAAAACTCATTTATATACCTAGATTATTTTGATAGATTTTATTTATACTTAGTTTCATTGTTTGTTATGATATTTTATTAGCCAGTATCTGAACTATACATTCGGACCTATTAACTTGCATTAGTACCTTCGCCTGAAATAAAAATCTCAGGTTACATGCAACACTGTAAAATATGGAAAACTGACTAACTTATTTGTAATTTGGTATAAGTCTAATGCACAGGCTAAACCATTGCATTAGAAGACTCATACACATTTACAAAAAATGTTTTAATTTATTCATAATGAGTAAGTTTTTAATACTGTTTATCCACCAATTGTTGCAGACTGTATGCAACAGGAAGCAAACAAATGTTAAATTAGGAAATGGTACGCCATTGATATGAAGCACAAGAGTAGCCACAAAATATTGAATTTTTGTTCGAAACGTACAAGTTAAATTACGAAATATATATATATATATATATATATACATCGTGGGGCTAAGTGAGGTAAGGAGAAGATCTCATCGAACTGAAAAGTGGACATCTCTTCTACTATCGTGGGACAGATACTGGCAGAACTAGTGGTGTTGGATTTATAATAAACAAGAAACTGAAGGATAAAGTGGTAGAAGTTGAAAGTTCCTCTGACAGAGCTGCACGACTTGTTATCCAACTCTCGAAAAGATACCAGGCTCAGATTATTCAAACTTATGCACCCACCACAAGTCATCCTGAAGAAGAAATTGAAGAATTTTATGAGGAAATTTGTCATCTAAATAATAAAGGTAAGCAGCACTTGAAAATAATTATGGGAGATTTCAATGCAAAAATAGGGCAACGGCAACAGAATGAAACTTCAGTAGGTAAATTCGGTCACGGCAACAGAAACCAGCGTGGAAATACTCTCGTTGAGTTTGCAGAGGCAGAAGGGTTTTTCATCTTGAACTCCTTCTTCAAGAAAAAGCCACACAGGAAATGGACATGGAGACATCCAAATGGGACGACAAGTGAAATTGATTTTATTATGTGTAACAAAAAAATCGCCATAGAAGACTGCAGTGTGCTAAACAAGTTCAACACAGGTAGTGACCATAGATTGGTGAGATGTAAGATGCACCTCAACACTAAACTTGAACGTGGCAAGCTCATAAGACAAACAAAATCTATTGACATAACCAACCTTAAAAAACACCATAAGACCTTCAAGTTGGAACTGAAGAACAGGTTCTCTGCTTTAGAAGGCCTAACATCGGAAGAAGTGGACATCTCTGAAGTTAACAGAAAAATAACCAAAGCTCTTATGGAAACAGCAACAAAATTAGCTGGGTCTAAGAACAAGTTGCATGTAAATAAATTATCAGGAAAAACGAAAATGTTGATGCAAAAAAGAAGAGAGATGAGGACAACTAAAGAAGATGTGACTTCCAAAGTGGAATATATAGAGCTATGCAAGACAGCACGAAAAAGTATCACTGAAGACGTAAGAAAATTCAACTGTGAACTAGTGAGGAAAGCAATTGAAAACAACCAAAGCCTAAAGATAGCAAAGGGACATCTCAGTAAGGGAAGAAAACAGATTATGGCACTGAGAAAAGAAGATGGTTCTGTAACAAGAAATAGAGGCGAAATTTTGACAAGAGTGAAAGATTTCTACTCCAAATTATATGAAAGGGATGATATATGCACTCCAGACATCATGAAAGATACCAGTACCAGAGTTCCTCCAGTCCTTCCAGCAGAAGTTGCACATGCAATCAAGAACATGAAGCGGGGAAAAGCTCCAGGAGAAGATGGAATTACTGTAGACATCATACAAGAAGCAAGTGGAGAAATCGAAACAGTACTCGCCCAAATTTTCACTCGATGCCTTAATGAAGGAAATATTCCTGAGGATTGGAACACCGCTACAATGATCCTGCTACATAAGAAAGGTGACATTGAGGATCTCGGAAACTACAGACCTATCAGCCTCCTATCAGTAGTTTATAAAATCTTCACTAAAGTTCTTTCACACCGCTTGAAGGTAACACTGGACATGGCTCAACCGAGAGAGCAAGCTGGATTCAGGAGTGGCTACAGCACAATAGATCATATCCATGTGCTGAGAGAACTAATTGAAAGAGAGAGGGAATATGAACTTCCATTGTGCATGGCTTTTATCGATTATGAAAAAGCCTTTGATTCGGTGAAACCATCAGCAGTTACAATGGCTCTGAAAACCTGCGGTATTGAAGATGCATACATTAATATTATTAATAACATCTATGAAAATGCAAGTGCAAAGATTCGGCTGTTTGAAAATACAACACACATAAAAATTGGAAAGGGAGTGAGACAAGGTGATACCATATCTCCTAAGCTCTTTAATGCCACATTGGAGGGTGTTTTTCAGTCACTGAGCTGGGAAAACAAGGGGATAAAGATTAATGGAGATTATCTAACCCACCTTCGTTTTGCTGATGACGTAGTCATTTTTGCAACTACCCCATCAGAGCTGCAGAGTATGATCCAGGAACTTGCTGACAAGAGTAAAGAAGTGGGATTAAAAATGAACTTTCAGAAGACAAAAGTGATGTTCAATGCTTTTACAAGAAATGAAGATTTATCGATTGATGGAGAAAAGCTGGAGATAACAGACACGTACGTTTATCTTGGACAGCAGATATCAAGTGAGGGTCACATTGGTGAAGAAATTAATCGGCGTACAAAACTTGCCTGGAGAGCTTTTGGAAGAAACAGCATAATTTTCAAGAGCAATATGCCATTATGTCTTAAAAGAAAAGTGTTTGATCAATGCATCCTTCCAGTGCTTACGTATGGTGCAGAGACGTGGACCTTAACTAAAAGAGACATACAAAGGCTGCAGACAACTCAAAGCAACATGGACAGGTGCATGCTTGGTGTAACCAGGAGAGATAAGAAGAGGAACACGTGGATCCGAAAAATGACAAGAGTGGAAGACATCATGATCAGAGTTAAATCCCTGAAATGACCATCGATGGACAGCCGAAATTTTAGATTGGATTCCAAGGGACAGGAAAAGACCCAGAAGAAGACCACATGGAAGATGGGTGGATGAAATTCGAAAGTATGCGGGAGTGACATGGAGGAGACTGGCACCAGACAGACCGTTGTGGAGGAAACTTGGGGAGACCTTCGTCCAGCAGTGGATTGATAATGGTTGACAATGATGATGATGATGATATATATATATATATATATATATTCAGAGAGCAGAGACAAAACCAAAATATTACCTAAGAATTTAATATGAAATTTGTTAAAAACCTGAAGATCAAGACGCGCAACGCAGCAGTCACGAAAATTCAGAATTCACAATCTATTAAAAAGAGACAAATGCAATAACAATTTTTCAACCTAAATTCCAAAAACAACATAGTAAAACTCATATACTGGCGGGTATCAGTAAAAAGCTGATATAAAAATAGCAAACTGAATGTAGAAAGTATTGAGAATGCAGAGCCTGGCTTTATCAAGAACCAGAAAAACTCTGCATTTTCTCACTTCCACAAAGACCTAGTTGGAAATGGGTTTCTGCAAAGCCATAGATGCAAGTAATATGCCCACCAAAAAAAAAAAAAAAAAAAAATACATTACAACCTCCTCAGAGTTGCATGTCAAAACACAAGATCAATATTATTTTTACATACATCTATAGCTTTCCTGGCCCAACCCATGCTCGTTTTCTGCTACAAAAAAAACAGAAAAACGATTACAAAAAAACACAAGTTGAGAGAGTGACTGATTGAATCATAAGGATTATTCAGTAATATCACAAATGACAAGTAACCTAGCCGCCTAAGAGAGAATTTACACTAGTATAACAATACTAAAGTATTACAAATTCTAATGCTTTGCAGTGAAAAAACGCTTATTCGAAAATGCCATATATTAAAAAATATTATTTAAAAAAAACAGTTTCCTGAAAGTGAACTGGAATATTGAACTCCCTTCTCCTCAACAACTGACAGCACATGAACAAAAAAAATAGAAAATAAATAATGATAAAAACAAACTAAAAAATGCTTTGTGAAGGTTATATGATTCTAACAATTAGTTGCAATATATACAAAGTATTCCAGAAGTGCTTTAATTGCTTAATAATGTAGCAATTACGTTCTTTCCGACATTGAAACACATCGTTGACTACGGCTATACTAGTTTAAATTCTCTCTTAGGCGGCTAGGTTACTTGTCATTTGTGATATTACTGAATAATCCTTATGATTCAATCAGTAACTCTCTCAACTTGTGTTTTTTTTTGTAATCGTTTTTCTGTTTTTTAGTAGCAGATGACGAGCATGGGTTCTATTAATGTCTTCGTATAAGATCCCTAAATCATGGGGGCCGGGAGAGGGGAGCGCCCTATTGTGCTCTCGCACGACTTCCTCTCCCCCATACATGAACTTTGTTGCAACACATCTTCACACTGTTCACCACGCCCAAAATAAACACCTGGACATGGTTCACTGATGTTTACACACACTCCCACCACGGCCCAACAAGCAACACCAGACAAACCCCCGAGTCATACAGATCCTCCGAAGAACTCGAAAGGAACCGCACACAAATAGCCGGCGAGGTCACCTAGAGCGGCGGGTGCAGCCCGAAGGTACACCCGGAACGTCCATGTAGGCGGACAAAAGTCCCCTTCAGAGGTGACCAAGTGACAGCGACCCGGACGGGAGACTGTCAGATAGGACACCGGGCCGACGGGTGCACCAAGGCACTCACATGACCTATGGCAGGTGCCTCCCCGGCCTACTTCCACACGGAACCGGCACACCACAAGCAGCAGATACACAATACCCTCCCTTCAGATACCATCCATTCATACAAAATCAAAAGAGAAAGAGCAGAGACAGAAACAAAACACTCAATCCCCCGACTCACACAGCATCCTGCCGTCTCGGTCAGCGGCCAACACCGCCAACCTCGACCGGAGAGAAGACATATTAAACCACCGATGAAAGAGTCGGAGGCTAACCACTACACTCTCCATCAAACACAAGTCACAAAAACATAACACTAGAAAAAGCCCAACACTCCCCGAGAGATCCCTCGGGATTCAAGGGCCTAAACTAAGTGGGTAAGTTACCCCAATGAAAGGTGTAGTTGTTCTTGGACCCGGTAACAATCCGAGGCCAAGTCCCCCAACGATACCTAAAGGCTCGGTCGGTTAAAGTACGAGCGTCCACTCTCGCCCAGTCTCGGAGCTCACATTTGACTTGAAGGATAACCGTTGTCGGAGAGAAGACCGAGTTAGCCATCCGGGAATGCAGAATCCTGTCCCTCTCCCTCCATATCTTATAACAGACCTCGGTGATAATCCTCTTGCAGACCTCCCTGCCCGCCGCCGGGGCAGGATGTAGATAAAACACATTAGCCGGGTGAAACTGGAGGGGGTCAAGCCTTTTGTGCCAAGCCCAAGTCCAGATTCCCTGCCAAACCTGGTGCGCCATGGGGCAGGCCTAAAAGAGATGGAACCTGTCCTCAATGCCCGCACACGAAAGGCACCTATCGGAAGAGATGCCACCCCACCGAAACTGACTACTCCTGGTTGGAAGGACATTGTGGGCCAACCGCCACCTAAAGGCCCTCTTCTTGCAGTCCACACCCGTAGAGTGAATGCTCATCCAAGCCTATCTCATACAGAAGTTCCTAGGAAAGTGGAAATCTTTGACGACGTGTTCCGTAGGCCTAGGGAGAAGGTCAATGTACATCTGCTGCGTGTTCTTCCCGGCGCGGTCAGCTTTCGCAAAGTCCTGTAGGCGACCTCCAAGCTGGTAAGACCTATGCATCCTCTCGCGCCGGGGGCCAACAAATCTGTGGCCGGGAACGTATTTGGACGAGTCCCACCCAGTGAAATAGGAGGCCAAAGGTCCACACGGGTGTTCGGCGAATAGGGCTCCTTACACACTCTTAAACTGGAGTGCACTGAGCCATGTCGGAAGGTGCTTGACTTCTAAACCTCCCTCCGACCTGGGACAGTATAGTACCGCCCGAGCCAATTCCACGGTCTTCTTCCCGGCCCAAATGAAGCCAAGGACCGCTCTCTCCATCTGCTTCATGACACTTCCGGGTGGGGACTCAATTTCCCCGGCAACAGGGCATTTCGAAACCAGAAGCGCATTAGCTAACATGGCCCGATTCACTCTCGAAATGCCCACCTCCTGCCACCGTTCTTGCTCCTTCATCTCCGCCAGAACTTTACCCCAAGTGCTCACGTGGACCCCTTCCTTAGAAAACTGGATACCGAGTATCCGAACGGGCCCATCGGTCACAGCTAGACCTGTAACCGCTGACCGCTCCCATTTGCCCCAGAGCATAATCCTCGACTTCTCCTCATTGAGACGGGCACCGGTCGCAATGCAGTACTCAGCGAAAGCATCTCGCATCCCGTTCAAGCTCCTTTCCGAATCGAGGAAGAAGGAGACATCATCTGCGTACGCAAGGTACTTCAACGACTCCCCCTCCCCGGGACCAGAAAACCCCTAACACTATCCTTCTTGGCAACTCTTCTCAAAAGGGTCTCCAAGACCAAAACAAAGAAAAGGGGTGAGAGAGGGCATGCCTGCCTCACTCCTCTTTGAACTTCAAAGAGGGAGAGAGACGACCGGCAATAATGGCTCTCCCGGAGAGGTCTCTGTACAACGCCCCAATCGCACTTCGGACAACTTCTCCAAAGCCGTGTGCTCCTAACAATCTTCCGACAAGCTCGTGCGATACCCTATCGAAAGTCTCGCTCTGGTCTGCCAAGAAGAGCCCCATCTTAATGCCCTTCTCGCCCAGGTAAGTGATAGCGTCTCGTATGCACCTAGTATTCCATTGCATCCGGCGCCCCCGGATACCACACGTCAGGTTAGCACCAATGAGATGAACGGACACCTTAGCAAGCCTGCTATTGGTAACCCTCGCAAGGATCTTATAGTCCACTGTGGAGAGAAACACCGGTCTCCAAATACTTAAATCCCTCGACGGGGCGTAGGGGTCTTGCACAGCAAAGTGACCATGCTACTTCGCATGGTCCCTGGCATACGACCCACCTGCACAATCTCGCTGTATACCCTGGTAAGCCAGGGCGCTAACACATTAACAAACTTCTTGTAAAACTCCGACGGGAGACCATCACAACCCGGAGACTTACCTGGCGAAAGGGCCTGAATCGCCACCCTCACCTCAGACACCGAGAACTCTTCTTCGAGACTATCCAAGTCCTCTTCTGGGATCCTCGGTGTACCCTCCAACCACATATCCATGACGGCAGGATCAATTTCCTCGCTGGAAAAGAGATCGCCGTAATACCTAACAGCTTCCTGCAGGATCTGCTTATTGTCCCTCACCTCGGTACCATCAATATCAAGAACTTCCAGGTTCTCCCTCTTCCGCTGCGTCTCGAGCTTCCGGTAAATGTGATTAATATCCTGCTCCTGCTCAGAACTCCTAATAGCACCTTAAAGTTGAACTTCAGAGCCGATGTCTCTATAAAAATCGGAAATCTCTTGCCTGATCTGGGTAATGATCCCAAGGTTACACCCGTCTTCATTACCCTTCAGAGCCGCGTTCAGGAAGTTCATCAGAAAAACCCGAGTCCCCCGCTTAGCCCTCGCCAACTCCTTACCCCGAGCAACCAAGGTGCTCCGGACCTCGTCCTTCGCCCTCTCCCAACCGCCGATCTCGTCATCGGTGGCCGTTTCTGCACCGGCCTCCAAGATCGAACGGACACGCGGCAGCGCTTCAACGTCATCTAACATTGACACGTTTAGGAGCCACAGTGTCGCTTTCCTCTCCCTCGGCGCCGGCACACAAACGTCCATCACGACAACGCTGTGATCAGAGACAAACAACGGCTGTGAGTTAGGGTTAAAAACCACGGCTGCCATAACCCAGTCTATCTTTGAGACCAACAGCATGTCGATCCTAGATGCCAAATGATTCCTCTGCCAGGTAAACCCCGGCTCCTGCGGGAACAGCTGCCTCCACACGTCCTTAAGTTGCTGGTTCTTAATCAGATCCGTAAGACCCCTTCTGTACGGCTCTGACCACTTGTGAGTACTCAACCGATCTATATGGTTATCCACAATAGAGTTGAAATACCCATCGACGACCGGAAAATCTTCGCTTCCCCTAAGGAAGAACGGCAGCTGGTCATAAAAACCGCTCCGGAGAGGACCCTCCACCGGAACATAAACACACACCATCTTAATGGACATCAATCCATTATTAACCGAAATAGCCACCGCGCCACCCTCCCCATCAGTCTGCATCTGCGTGATGCTACCCTCGTACTGCGGCTTGTAGACAATGGCCACCCCGGTGAAACCATTCGCTCCTGGAGAATACCTACAATTCAGCCCGGTGTTCTTACGGAACGCAAAAACCTGCTAGGGCTTCTTATGGTGTGTTTCCTGCACCAGCAAAAAATCAACACCCGACTCCCTGAAGTAGCTCGCGAGCCACTTCTGCTTTTCGACGGTGCGGAGACCGTAAACGTTCAACGTGCCAATACGCAGATCGGTGCCTTGGTAATTATGTGCCATACTTACCTTAATCTGAAAAAGAAAGTAGTATGTTTTTAAAAAACACCACATAAAACAAACACCCATGTTCAAAAAACGAGGGAGAGGAAACCAACCAAAAAAGCAACTCACCTTCAAGATCTCGATCTATTGCGTCCCTCCGTCTCCTTCATATCCACACTGTTTCTTCGGCTTTTATGCCCGGTAACCATCGGAACGACGTGCTCCATTCCGTCGAATCCCGACTTCACCAATTTGGCAAGATCATTCGCCGCATCAACGTTGGCCTGGGTCAGCCGTCTTCCCTGACGCTTGAACTTGGCCCTCAGATCTTCGGTCATCTGCTCAGCCAACTGTTCTTCCTCAGAATCCGTAGAAAGCTCGGATTCCCTGCAAAAAAATTTATTGCCCATAGTATCGGAGTGCTGCTTGGCCTCTTAACTCCCGTCGCCAGCAGGCGCGCACTTTTCGACAGAGTGTCAGCCTGCCCCGGCGGTGGCCGCCGTTCGCAGAAGACTCGGTCACAAGCACCGCTTCACTGCGAGGACCCTTCTCGGACTCTGTTGGCGTCCGCAGGAGTGGTGGAGAAGCCGTCCCAGATTCCCCTCGGGAGTCCAGGGCCGCTGCTGAACCTCCACAGCTTCGCTATGGGATGCAAGCATCCTGCCCACTTGCAGGAGAGTCCGTGCACTCATTCCCGACTCAATCCAAATACCGGCGTCGTCGGATTGCCCCGGGAACATATCCTGCAGTGAATCCGTCGCTGGCTCGGCTTCATCAAAACTCGGGAATTCATCAATTTCAGTCGTGTCGACTGCACCAAAACTCTCTTCGTTGGTTTTTGAGGAGATGGGAGTGCAGATCTCCTCGACAATACAAACATAATCATCACTAACATTACATACACTAGTGACATCAATTTTTACCTTTTCAAAACCATTATCAACTTCAAGTTGGAAATCATTACCGTCGAAAAATTCCACATTCTCATCCACACCAGTCACACAAATTTCTCCTTCCTTTTCACCTGACCAAACCTCCATTTTGTCACTCTCTTTGGCCACCATTTTCACATCCTCGTCAATAATTCTGACTCCATTTAATTGATTTGCCATTTGCTTATTATCCTCACTAGAGAATTTTCTTGACTTTTTGATAACCGTAGTGTAACCGTCTCCAGCCTCTGGTGAACGAACCCTCTTGTCCACCGTGAGTTGACCTGTGAAAAAAGAATTATCTTTATCATTTTTTGGAGAAACTTTCTCCGCCTCACCATTTCTTTCACTTACCTGCTCCACATTGGAAATAACTTCGGCTTCCTCCTGGGCACTCCCCGAGCCACGAAGTTGGTGGGTTTCTACTACCTCGCCACTCGAGGAATTTTCCCCAGCTTCAGGAGCTTCTTCCCCCCCCTTCTCCGTGGCGTCAAGCGCTTCTAAAATATCATCTTGATTTACCTGGGATTGTCCAGCTCCGGCCATCTGGGCAAAAGTACGGACACCACATTCTGGTCTCTTGTGTTGTGGAGACTTGGACTTCCCGCAAGGATCTTTACAGTCCTTGATATTATGACCGAGAGCTCTGCAATTCTCGCAAGAGTATTTAGCACAGTCAACAGCGATGTGTCCCCCATGTCCACATTGCCGGCACACACGGACCTGCCCATTGCACACATTCATACATCTAAAATGGGAAACATACATGAAATTAGGAACGGCTTTGTATATGTCGAGGGTGACAATTCTCGTTCCCGAGAAGGCTCCTTTCATGTATATTTCGGTCTCCTTTCTAACCTCATACTTAACATTAAGCACCCTTCCAAAATCATTGAAAACGGCTTTAACCGCTTCATTAGTTACCTGGCATGGGAGGTACTTACAGAAGACAACTTTAATGTTTGTGTCCCCTTTAGAACAGTGAATCTCGGACGACTCGTGGTAGAGAGTTTTGCCCATGAGCTGCAAATAATAGTCAGTACGCTTCAAAACGATCTCAAATTTTCGCGGATTCACTACCCGCACAAAATGAAAAAGCGGTTCAGCAGGCGAACCCAAGTGTTCCCAGATCGCTTTACCGACTTGGGAAGCAGTAAGACCCGTATGGGTAACAAGGAGATAGTTTTCCTTCTTAGTGGAGGCCTTGCTCAAAGCCATTGTTTAGGACCAAATTCTGTCCTTTAACAAATAAAAAAAAGTATAAAAGCACGAAAACAAGTTCTACTCAATGAAAATAATGTAAAAAGTACTTACAGTTCTTTCTTAAGTAATCCTAAGTAACAGGCACACAAAACACAACACTAACAATGAAGACCACGTGCTCGCTAAACAATATCGGTAAAGGCTAAGTCCAACAATACCGCAAACTGATCGCCATCTTGAATCGATAGCGTGGCCATGACGACTTATACTTTTCCGGCACTGGTAAGTCTAGGCACCCATGTACGGCTGGCACGAGCACCTCATAAAGGCCGCCAACACCGTGCTCCACGCCGGCACACGCACCCGGGCGCGCGGCCAGACACGTACTCGAAATTCCAACGGTTGTTTCAGAGATGAATCAGTTGACTTACCATACTAGCAGAGGAAACTCCGACAAATAACACCAAAGGCATCCGCGGTTCAACCTGAAGGGACAACCGACATTCCAGAAACTATTCTCTCGCTACCAACGATGAGTCAGTAGCAAAAACAGAGACTACACTTTGGTCTTAGCAGCAGAACTCGATTTACTGATGATTCCAAGCACCATCAAATTACGTGGAAAAACACGAGAGGTATTCAAGCGGTTTTTTAGCATGGGTTGGGCCAGGAAAGCTGTAGATGTATGTAAAAATAATATTTATCTTGTGTTTTGACATGCAGCTCTGAAGAGGTTGTAATATATTTAAAAAAAAAAATTTGGTGGGCATATTACTTACATCTATGGCTTTAAGTCTTTGTGGAAGTGAGAAAATGCAGAGTTTTGCTGGTTCTTGATAAAGCCAAAGCTCTGCATTCTCAATACTTTTTACATTCAGTTTGCTATTTTTATATCAGCTTTTTACTGATACCCGCCAGTATATGAGTTTTACTATGTTGTTTTTGGAATTTAGGTTGAAAAATTGTTATTGCATTTGTCTCTTTTTAATAGTATATATAAATAAATAAATATATATATATATATACTTTTACAGAAATTTGATTACTAATTTCCTTAATAACCATTATGAAATAGAGTTGGTCATGAGCTGCAGTCAGAAAGTGGATCCAAAAGTGTCTATTACTTGAACCTAGTTACTTGTTAAATTTCCGAACTTACATCGCAAATGAAAAGCAGTTATTTCATTAATAATTTAACCTTTCATTTACGTTTAAGAAAAAATCTGGGCTAACCTTCCAAAAGTGTCCCGCTCCGATAGATGGCGCAACGGTAGCATTTCACCTGTCTTCTCGCGCTTACGTGGTTTTTTTATGCTCACATTCCTATGGATATGGATGATTCTGACGTATTGTTTCGCCAAAGGATTGTCTTACGATGAGGTAATTGAAGAAACCTCACATGGTAATGTTACCACATCCACTGAGACAGTTAGCGACTGGTATTCGTATTGCAGACAACTAGTGTCATTGTTTATGAAAGCCTCGCATGTGAGAAAGGAAGGCTTGGTGGAACCATTATGACGGACGACCAGTAGGCTGTATATCGCAATCTTCAAACCTGTGGATACGCTTATTTAACGCTCAACCACCGGCATAAAGTTATTTCGATGAATTCTGTTAATCCATTGCTTTGGGAGTATTTTATTCTTCGGAAATGCAAATAATGAGACCTTTGGGCCGTTTAAATAGTTGCCATTACACTTCGGAACACAGCATGTGTACGGCATCTTGGTGACAACTCAAATAAAAAATTTAAACAAAAGACAATAATAATTAAAACACTTGTACGTGGTTAGACCTCTGACGCAAAAGCTACAGTAGCTTCCTACTCCTGCCAAGCATGCACGATCACTTAAGGTCGAAGGCCACGTCAGAGCTACCCTACCAAGACATACCCGAGTGTGATGACGTCATAGGAGAGTTTGTGGCCTGTGTTCCAAGGTCACGGTTTTTCACGGTCATTTATAAAGTAATGGAAAAGTACGGGGTTTTCTGTTAAGAGCTATCAAGACTTTGTATAATAACATGCAAGGAAGTATCAATATTGCGGCCTCAGCTTCCCGGCAGTTTGAGATCAAAAATGGGGTCCAGACCACCCTTGCGAATAAATTTGCCCCCAGTTGGCGCTGCATTTCGGCAGTTCTAAGAAGCTTGGCATGTGCGTTAAACGTTAGTTTCTGTCAATTTCTATTAGAATATTTTCCGCTGTTAGCATAACAAGGCCATACTGTTCAGTGTTAGTCTGTAAATCAAATAAAAAAAAAGAGTGTATACGACATTTTAATTTATTTTCATAAGTTCCCCTGCAATAATGACCAGCATAATTTCCCATTTTGATTTCATAAATGGCACTGAACAGTATGTTTTGTTATGCTAACAGAGGGGGAAAAAATTCTAAGTTTGTGACGTCACACTTTCTCCCCATATTCCTGCCTCCATGGGCCGAACTCTTCAAATCCCCTTAAGGCTGTTCCATCTGTGGAACTCACCCAAATTTGTTTAGGACGTTCATTCGGAATTATTGCATTTGATTTATATTGAGAATACAGCTTATATTTTATTCTTTTTATAATTTCTATACCAAAGTATTCCGCAAATGACAAAATGTAAAACTTATACCTCAAGATGTTTCTTATTTCTTTTGGAGTTTTTTTACGAATTTTTGTCCGAAACGTTTTATAAACGATTGTAAACCCAGCTGATATTTTACCATTTCCGTGCCGATGTGCTCTGAGAATGTAAAACGTAAAACAAATGTAATTATTGGCAAAAGATGTTGATATTAAGGCACTACTTCCTCTAATCCCATTAAGGCTGTTCTATCTGTCAAGCACGCCCGAATAACTATAGCATTTTCTCTGGACTATCGGCAGGGTCGCCGATTCACCAATGATTTCCATACCAAAGTATTCTGAGAATGACAAAAAAAAAAAAAAAAAGAAAAAGAAGGAAGACAGGTCTGAATTTTCGATCCCGCTAATACCTTTTAGTTTATCATATTCTGACAGGTGCTTTGTTACATGCAAGACATTGTAATACATAACACCTCAACCGCATTGGTATGTATAATTCACTGAAAAAACTCCGAGTAATATTTTTCTTACATTGTCTTTTTAACATACATGTATGGAAACTTTTAAAAGAACTGTGAAAAAGAGCTCTAAGTTCTCTTGAATAACTTTATCGTCATAAAGTTTTTATTAACTGAAGCAAAAGAAAATGATTTCTAAAGAAGAAAAGATTGCTTTTCTTATCAAAACTTCATCCAAAGCTGATTTATATCTTGCAAATACAAAAAATGTTGAGCCTAGAGTCCCTTTTAACCATAAGGACCCTTAGCAATGCAGGAGATATGAGTTCGCTCTGGGCTGTTCCATCGTTTGTGGTCACCTGATTTTTTCCACTGATTTATACTACACGCCTCCAACACTCTGACCTTGCACAATGTTTATAGCGTTTTTAGCTTCTATATTGATTGAAATTTTCCTGGTTGCTGAAGACAAGAGCATAGTGAAAGATCAGATCATGATTCTTGAATATTAACACTGGCTGTTCTATCGTTTGTCGCCACCCCTTACCTTCCTCTAATTTATGCCGCACGCATTCTACAATCTAACTAGGCAGAATATGTAAAACTAACATGAAACTGTGCTAGTTGTGGGTTATCAGCTTCTAAACCGATTGCTATAATAACGGTTAATGATGAATGATTAGATCATATATCGTTAATATTAGCCTTGGCTTTTCCATCGTTCGTCGCCACCCAATACTTTCCAATGATTTATAGTGCACGCCTCCTGCATTCTGACTGGCACAATATGTACGACACTAACAACGAATTATACTAATTGGGAGTTTTCAGCTTATAAATCAATTACAATCTCCTCTGTTAATGAAGAACAATGCCAGATATCAAGTACAATTGAGCCGGCTATTCCGTCTTTCATTGCCACCTCATATCTTCCTCTCTTTCATAATACACGTCTGCAACCTGATCGGTCGAATGGGCCCGTAGTCAGAGGGGGATTTTGACGGCTTAAGAGCTCCCAGAATATTTAACATGTCTAATAAAATAATTGAAACAGAAATATTATAAACGACAAACCGTCTTCACACGATACATACAAGAGTTTTATGATGGAATAAAAGCTTTAATGATAGTTAAAAATTTGAAAGCGTGAGACCTTTCTGGTCCTGCCAACAGGCACCCATCCTCATACGCAATACACACATACAGTGGAAGAGGCAGCTTATAAGTAGACACGTGAATGAACAGATGACGTACAATCAGTCGTCATGAGGTATATTGCGCATGTCCAGTCATTAACAGCAATATCATAGTCTTTAGCTAGTTGATACTATGTTGATAAATCTGTAAGCAGATATTTCCAAGGTCGAGGGATGTTTCTTGGCAATTCATCATTACAGCAAGTTTCAGATAATTTATCGATGTACAGGCTTTCAGTGAATAACAGCTGAGATTTTGTATGAGGAGCAGTTAGAATTTCAGAATCGTCCCAAATGGGAATGTAAGTCCCCTTGGTTAAAAGTCGGGATAAAGCAGTGGAAGTTGAACCATTACGATGGTCATATTGGTGTTCTTTGAGACGGGTTTCAAGGGTCCGGGCAGTGGAACCGATGTAACGTTTGTCACTGAAATCCGGTGTTAGAGATTTAAGAGGAACGAGATATATTCCATGTCTCTGTAGGTCAGTAGGTCGGTCACGGTCTCTTTTAATAGATGAAAATAAGTTAGAATCCCTGATCCCAAAACCCAAATCATGGTGATTGCAAATAGTCTTTAAAGGTCTAACAATTGATGGAACAAAGGGAAAAGAACCAATAAACTTGCGAATGGGACGATTACCAATCAAAGTGGTAGAAGCAGAGAGAAGGAATCTGCTAGTCAATCTGTTGATGAAAGATTTTGAGTAACCAAAAGACCGCCAAATTACGAATGATATCCAATTCAGTGCTCCGAAGTTCATAGGTGGAGGAATGTGAAAAGGCACGACGAATTAAGAAATTGAAACCAGAGAGTTTATAAGACAAGGGGTGAGATGAAGTGGCGGGAATAATAATGGGACATGGATCTCAATACACTGAATGACAAAGAACAAGAGGAAAAGCGCTGCAGTTTAAAATCCAGAAATGGTAAACAATTATCAACCCCCAACTCAACTGTAAACTTGATTAAGGGATATTTGGACGAAAGACACTGTAGAAAAGAGTAAAGATCCTTTTGAGAGGACGGCCAGAAAATAAGAATATCATCAACGTATCTGAGAAACAAAAGAGGTTAATTGGAAACGAACTAATAACCTCACCCTCCAATTCCTGCAATAAAATTTCGGCAAGAAGGGGGAGAGGGGGATCCCATGGGAGCCCCCGAACACTGTAAATAACATGATCAAACTGAAAATAAGACCGTTTGTGTATTAATTGTAATGCTGACATTACACAGTGCGTCAAAGAATTTTTAAGACTGGCGCTGGATTTCAGCCTACGGTGGCGCCACCAGTGTAATTGCGAATGCGTTATGAACCGTGGCCATCTGCTTGCTTTCTGCCAAAAGTACTGCGCAGTTGTTAAAGTAAC
Source organism: Macrothele yani (assembly GCA_039090855.1). NCBI lineage: Eukaryota > Metazoa > Arthropoda > Arachnida > Araneae > Macrothelidae > Macrothele > Macrothele yani. Next base: position 71,116,965 of record CM077032.1, on the reverse strand, counting down.
TCAAACGAAACGGCCGTTCATTAGAGAAGTAAAATTTTTTTAATGTTGAATTATTAAGATGGAACAAAGGGCTGTTATTAAATTTAACGCAAAACTTGGTAAAAGTGCCTCGGAAACGTACCAAATGATTAAACAAGTTTACGGGAAGTTTTGTTTAAGTAGATCAAATGTTTTCCTGTGGCACAAACGTTTTTCTGGACGGAAGAGATACGCTAGAAGATGATATGCATTCCGGAAGACCAAGTTCATCTAGGACACCTGAAATTATTAAAAAAGTGCGTGATTTCGTGGCAAACAATCGATGTGCTTCACTAAGAATGATGGAAGAGTCTTTAAACATTTACAAAGAAACGATTCGAACCATCCTGTATGAAGATTTGGGCAAAACAAAAGTCTGTGCTAAATTTGTTCCACACACGTTAACCAATGAACAAAAATCAAGGAGAAGAGCTCATTGCAGAGACATCATTTCAGCCGCAGGAAATGATCCAAACTTCTTAAAATCGATTGTTACAGGTGATGAAACATGGTGTTTTCAATATGATCCTAAAACAAAGTGACAAAGTGCAGAATGGAAGTAAAAAACTCACCACAAGCCAAAAAAACAAGAGAAAATCCATCGAAAATCAAAACAATGCTCATTACATTCTTCGATAGTAAGGGTATTATCCACAAAGAATTTGTTCCAAGTGGACAAACAATTGCTGGTGAGTTTTATTTAAATGTTTTGAGGCGTTTGATCGGCACAATTCGTCGCATTCGTCCAGAATATCGAGATGAAAACAGTTGGTGTTTGTTGCACGATAATGCAATCAGTCACACCTCAATTCCTGTTCGTAGATTTTTGGCGAAAAATAACGTCTGTGCGTTGAATCATCCACCGTATTTGCCTGATTTAGCAGCTTGCGACTTTTCTTTATTCCCGAAACTTAAAATGACGTTAAAAGGGTGTTATTTTGATGATATTTCAACCATAGAAACAGCTTCGACGCGTGCTATGGAGGCAATTCCGCAAAGTGAACTGAAACAGGCATTCGACTCATTATTAAATCGCTGTAACAAGTGTATTGAAGCCGGAGGGACTTATTTTGAATAACAAACTAAAACAAACTATAATTTCTTGTTTCTATTTTATTTTACAGACCCAGTCTTGAAAATTCTTTGCCACACCGTGTATGTCCTGAATTTCAGAAACAGAAAGAGCTGCTTGAGATAGAAGTTTATCGTAAATGAGATTATGAAGAGCCGGTACCGGAACATTGGGGGAAAGTGAAATATCATCGAAAGATGCCATAAAAAATGGAGTAGAATTAGAGGAGCGGAAAGCTCTAATTCTGTCTAAGGCGTCCGTCGAACTAGAGATTGAGAAAGAGGAGTCACTAGTCACAGGTTGTAGAAAACAATTTTAAGGCAGACTCTAGAGCAGTGGCGGCCCGTCAGATGAGGCAAGTGAGGCGCCGCCTCACCTGAAATTCCGCAGAATGAGAAGTGAAAAAAAAAACTTCGGTCAGTAACAAAGATATAAGAACTTTGCAGGATAAATGAAACACTGAAATTTACATTGTGATTCATGAATTAATTTAAAAAAGGCTTTCAAGAAGAGGAATGAATCATTATTTTTGCAAAGCAGCTGCGTGTTTTAAGCGCTTAGAGGCGACCGGCTGAGTCGTCTCGATGAGAAGCCGGTTTTGGGAACTGGGGATCAGAGAAGAGCCCTACAGAGTGAACCCCCACCCCCACGGTCTACCTAAGGAGGTGCCGGACTTCCAGTAAGAGAAAGGAAATTTCTGAGGCGACCCTCCATTTCGCTTAAACTAGAATCGCATCTCTGCTGTTATTGGAGAACCCAAGGATTGTGTATCCAATGGGCGCGGGATAATGAGCAGATGACCTTGGTAAAAAGGGGTTTTACAGGCGATGACGCCGTTCGCCTCTATATGCTTTGGAGTAGGATAATTTCTACGTAGCTTTAACTATTCGTCAGAGTGTATTTGAGTCTAACTTTTTGTAGTGTGTTTTCAATCCTCTCTTCTGCGGGTGTTGGCTAGTTCGTAGTAATGTTGAGTTTTTCTTCTTTTTTATTTTGTTATTGTTACTAAACAGCATATTTTGATTTTGGTTGGAAAATATGAATGGCCCAACAAACGACGTGATTTGTGTTCTGGAAGAAATTCCTTTTAAACACTGGAAAGATTATGATAAAAGGGATGTTCTCATATCTGGAAGACCGACACCTATAATAAGTTCAATATCTAAAGATAAGAAGTGCGGCAAATCGTTTTTTAGGTCTTTCAATAAATCATGGTACGAGATTTTCCCCTGACTTTCTGGTAGCTATTACAAGCAAACTCTCTTTTGCTGGCCATGTTTACTTTTGAGCAATAAGAAAAATGTGTGGAATACAACGGGTTATTTTGATCTGAAAAACTTTTCTCGTAGTGCAAAATTGCACGAAAGCTCTAAAGAGCATATAACTAATCACGTAGGTCTGAAACGAATGGAAAAAAATATAAACACTATTTCTGATATGCTCAAAGAAAATGGTGCTCTTCATAAAGCTAAGTTTAATGAAGAGGTCAGACTAAATAGGCTTTTTATGGAACATATAATCGATTTAGTTGTCGTTCTAAGCAAGCAAGAGCTGCCTTTTCGAGGACATGATGAATCTATTTCCTCATTAAATAAAAGTAATTTCAAGGAGATGTTCCATTTGTTACTTCGTAGGAGCACCCCAGAATTAAAAGCACATTTTGAAGAAATACGAAGCTTATTTTCTGGACAATCTAAAACGATACAGAATGATTTAATGGAGTGTATTCATGAATATATAAACGAATGTGTTAAAAGCGAAATTAATGAGTCAAAAATTTTTTTCAGTGCAAGTTGACGATACAACTGATATTACTCAAAAATCACAGTGTTCAATAATTGTCAGATACATATTGGACTCAAATTGTGAAGTAGTTGAGCGCTTCCTTGGTTTTTATGATATCAGCACTGACAGGACTGCTGTGGCACTGTATGATCTGCTAGCATAGGTTTTGGAGGAGTTTGATTTTAAATCAAAGTTAGTAGGCCAGTGTTATGATGGTGCAAGCGTTATGGCTGGAGAGTTGAGCGGTCTGCAGAAAAGAGTCAAGCTAGAAGCCCAGCAAGCTTTGTTTACCCACTGTTTCGCCTACCGCCTTAACCTTGTCCTACAACAGGGGTACAAAAGTATTGTAAAATGTCGCATATATTTCGCAACTGTATCCAGCATGCCCTCGTGTTTTCATAAATCTGCCAAGAGAACCCACGTAGCAGATTCAGTTGTTGGGAAACGGATTCCTCAAATAGCGGAAACACGTTGGGCATCACGTTCGCAAATTTTGCGTTTAATTGTAAGCGAATGGGGCAAACTAAAGAATGTGTTTGAAAACATAATGAATGACCCGGAATCAACGGCAGAATCAATCAACGGAGCCATAGGATATTTGAAAAATTTCACTAATTTTGAATTTGCTTTTTTATCACTGATTTTTGATGACATTTTTGGAATTACGGATGTACTGTTTGATGTTTTACAAAAAAAGACTTTAGATATCAGTTATTGCCAAAGACAAATTAAACAATGTTGCGAACGAATAAATAAGAAAAGGAATGTAACCACTTACTTGAAACATTTCAGTGAAGCAATTAGTTTGAGTGGAGGTCCTAAATGTCGCCAAAAGAAACATTTGACTGAAGAAGTGGAAAACTATTACAAAATTTGGTTTTACGAAATCGTTGACAGCATAATAGTCCAAATAAATACCAGATTTGAAGATATGGGAAAGCTCGAGTTTCTGCAGCTAGTTGACAGCTCAAAATACCATAGTTATTCAGAGTCATTTCCATCCAGTGCCCTTAACACTCTCAAAAAAATTTATCCAAACATTTTTACAGACACACAACGACTAAAAAACAAATTAGATTTTTTATATAATGATCACAACTTCAGGGAACTCAGTGTTCAGAAAACCTTGAAAACAATGAAAGAAAACGAGCTGAAAGATGTGTTGCCAGAAGCCTACAAATTATTTTCTCTTGTATTGACACTGGCATCAACAAGTTCTTCTGCTGAAAGGAGTTTTTCTTGTTTGAAGAGAATTAAGACTTACCTCCGTAATACAACGGCACAAGATCGTTTGTCTTCACTCGCTAAAATTTCAATTGAGAAAGGAGAAAGAATTGCTGAACCATCTAATGTCCACTCAACCATTTTATGATCTGATCATAGACAAATTTGCAGCCAAAAAGGATCGCAGAATTGAACTTATTTATAAAACATAAACTGAAAGCATTCTGTTCGAGACCAAAGCAAATTAATATCGTATTCCTCTGTTTTTAATTCCAGGTTTAAATTACCTAATACTTTTTTTATATAGAAATGTGCTTCCTTAACTTGACTTCTCCTGTACATAGTTATCACGAGCCTGGACTTCAGTTTGTGACCCGTGCTAAATGCACCTTCACTAATATGCCAATCGAACTGTGACTTTTATTCAAGCTCAAGAAACATTTCGTGAGAAAACCATTTCTATTCAAATGATTTACTTTGAATTTTTTAAGAAGTGGATCTCCGACTGGCGTTGGGATGTGAGTGACGCATTGACTAGCTAAAGAAACCGCACAAATTGCGTATTTTCGCTCAAGTGTATTACATAAAAGAATACAGGTGAAATATTTCTTTCTTTGTTGTAAAATTATCGAATAATTGTTTTCATAAAAATATTGTTGCAAAGGTAGCGTATATTACACACACACACATATATATATATAGTGGTATATGCACATTTTCCCTCTAAAATTTTTGGATTTTTTCGTGAAGAAGGACTCCCCACGCCGTGTTTCATATATTTCTATAATTTTATTCCATTACTGTTGAATAATATTTGTATATAAGGGCTAAATGGCATGGGCTGAAGCCCTAAGGGATGGGGTTTACAGCTATTAATAACAAGGCGCCTTCCCGAGACCAATGGCTTAACGAGACTTCCGAATCTCAGTGGATTTTAATGATTCAGCCGACTCGAACCCAGGACTTCAAAGATATCCGATGGGTGATACTGCCTTTGACATGAAACTTTTTGAGGGGGGAGTTCTGCACTTCTGCTGTATAACTGTGTATAAGTACATGTAACAATTGGGGGGGGCGCTTCGACAAATATTTTTCTATTGGTACGTACGCACATCTTGAACATTAATACAAAACGAAGCTAATTTAATAAAATGAAGAAAATGCAATAAATTATAGTTGTTTTTATAAAAATTTAATAAAGCAACTTCATTGGCCGCTTTGCTTTACTTTCTCTTCTATTATCAAGAAATTACATTGATATTATGTATCAATGTAATTTATTTGTATTACATTGTAAGTTATGTAAAAATCAATGAACTTAAATAGGGAAATTATCTATAAAACGTACTTAGAAAAGCTAACTGTCTCGCCTACTTAGGGGGTGCGAACCACGACCCCCTCCCGGCTACGCCACTGATATATATATATGTTCATATAACGTTATACGAATTTATGTATTTTTCAATAACATATGTTTTACTGATTTACATCAAGACCGTTCGCCTCACCAGCATTTTACACCACGAGCCGCCACTGCTCTAGAGGCAGAGTAGGACTAGCTGAAGCGAAAACCAAAGGTCGTGCGGAAAAGCCTACTTTGTGAAGTTTAATCTTCCAAATAACTCGGGAAACCGAGGACCCAGAGGTGAATGCATGTGGTTGGACATAGCGGAAGGTTATGAGGCATGATTACGCAATCTGAAGAGCAGCAATAGTAGATTGCGTGGGATCTTTAGGCAAGATCTGGTGTTCAATGGCACTGACGGCTTCATTCATTTTGTGAAGGTAGTCCGCTTGGTTGAGTAAAACAATGTGGCACGATTTGTCGGCCGAAGCAATGGCCAAGTCCGGGTTGTCTTTCAGTAACTTAAGTTCTCTCTGCTCCACAAGAATATCACGGGGTATGTTTGTAAGTCCAGAAGAAGATTTCTTATGAATGTCCAAGATTTTGAAACTGGCAGAGTCTTGATCCGGGTATTGCATTGACTGTATAATGTCTTCCAGTTTAGAAATGTCCTGTAGTTTACGGAGTCCTGAATGGGGGTAAGCAAATTTGGCCTCACGGTTCAAGGCTGTGATTTGAATAGAATTTAGTTGAATGTCACTCAAGTTCCTAAAAAGCGGTTTGGCCTCCGGATGTCTAAGTCGAGGTCCCAATCTCCGGTAGGGAGGCTTAGAAGTTATCTCAGAAGACACGAGTTGCCGGAGTTTCTTGATATGAGTGGCAGTACGTCGCTCAGACTCCGTATTACATGATGCAGAAACAGTAATTAATAGTCGGTTGAAAGTAATTAATAGTCTCGTAAAACAATTATGAAATTCATAAATTGTTTTATGAATTTCATAAATTTTTGTGACTGTTATAGAATATAAGGCAGTGTTTGAAAAAATTGGGAGTATTAAAGAGCAGAATTGTGCGTGCAAATAAACTGTAATAGAGCAGAAATTTAGCGTATGTATAACGTACTGTGAAAAATAGTTTTCCATTTCAGAACCCTGCTCCTCCCTCCGCCCCTGATTACTCTTTCTCGCTGCGGCCTTGATCAGCCATTATGAAACTCTCTAGCATGAAACATTGCTCTTTGTGAGTTGAGATCCTAAATCGACAGCAATATTTGGGGTAAACCTTCCGATTGTGGCCGAGAAATAGTTTTCTGAAGCGACGATAGATGGCGACACGTTATCTTTACATCCTGAAGCGTAGCGTTACGTGGCTAAATTGGCGAAGGAAGTGAATAATTTGGATATTCAATCGCCTCAACCTAAGACATTCCTTTGGCGTAACAATAAGTCAGAATCATCACTGTATCCATAATAATGTAGGCCAAAAAAAAAACACGTACCAAGTGTACGTGAAGAGTAGGCCTACTTGTCATTCCCTGAAGCGTGCTTCTTCCGACACCTTAATTGTCCTAAAGGATGAGACGTATCGACACGTAGAGCCATGAGATGGCCCTCAGAACATATTTTGGAGATGGAAAACGAATTCTGTTCTTCACACCATGAAATAGAGGTATCCTTATCCTTCCCAACTTCATTAAAGAACTTTATGCAGATCCACGTATTACAGGAGTAGTAGAAATCGAAAAAAAAAAAAAAAAAAAACTTACGCCCGAAAGTACTTTGCTCACTGACAGATTAAGTTCAACTTTTACATAACGTTTGCCCGTTAATTTTGAAAACATCACAGTGATTCTTCTTTTTCCTCCCAATATTATACACATCCTGAACGTGTAACAGAACTCCATAATTTTTTTCTCCCGAAAGGAAAATTCGTAAAATGTTACTTCTGTAGACCTTTCCTTATATCTTCCTGGACGGCCCCTAATTGGAGGAAATATCAAAATGTTTCCATAATATAGCATTTCACACTTTTACAACAGTGCACGTGTTACACTCCATAAATGGAATTCATAATGTATTATATCTCGTTGTCTGCTTAGTTATAGCATTCCTCACTTTCAGCCCAACAGCCCTTGATCGGAAGAAGGCTTTAAAAATTCATGTTAAGAAAAATTTTACTATTTCTGGAGCACTTAAATATATAACAAACTGAATTTAATAATTTTTCATTAAAATAGCGGAATGTATTAAATTTTCCAATTTAATACATTGCATTATCTTGCCAAAACGCCGATCGCAACACCAACTTCGGTAAAGTATACCTCACTTTCCGTCTAACGGCCCTTGAACTTAAGAACGCTCTAAATAGAACTCTATACATATCTTTTACATTTTAATGCTACGGGTGATATCTCCAAAACAACTTTCCTAGCTCCAGCTTCGGTAAAGCATTCCTCACTTTCAGCCCAAAGGCACTTAAACGGAAACGGCTCTAAATGTTCCTAATAAGGAGAAATTCATATTATTTTACGTTAGCCGTGTTACAGAACTCCATAAGTATTGTCCGCAATTTAATGCGTGGCATTTACCTTGCCAAAAAGTATGTCCTTTGAAATTAATTATGCATGCAATTCGTCATCTCCGGTCAAGGGCCCTTGATCATAAAAAGGCTATTAGAGGGTTAACGTGAAGATTATGGTGCAAAACTCAGGTAGGAAAAATTTCAAAAAAGAACTGTGACGTACATTCTTTTTGAAATCAAAAATGATGTAAAATGAAAGGAAAAATTCATTGATAAAGCCATTTTTGAAAACAGTTTTACGTAAAATTTACATAACTATGCAGGACGCCGAAATGCAGTCAGTGTTTTCATGCAGCTACGTTAGCGCATGCGCCAGACGCCATTATTCTTCTCTGTTGTCGCTGACGGAAACAGCTACTTCCGCTACGAAAAATAGTCCATAGTGCTAAGAACAAATAAGCAAGGTAAGGACTGTTCGGATTCCATTTTTCTTTGCTCAACAGTTTAGGACAAAATTGCTACGTAAAACAAGTTTTTAAAACGTCAGAGAATTTTCAGAAATAAGTTTTAATATTAGAAGTTACACGGTCAAGAGCCGGCACTTTCGATTGATGTTGTCGAGCTTAGAGAGGTAGGTAGTGAGAAAACTTTCAACCCAGTGACTAAAAATTGGCAATCGGGCGAATTCGAAGGGGTGTGTTACTTAAGCAGGCAGTAATGAATAGAGTTCGGACTCCACCACACTGCCATCTACATTCCCCACTGCTTCTCTTGAAATGGATCCCTGTCTTTAGTTTGTTGCAGGGGAGCTAACGTCACCATTTTTGAGGGGAAGGGGCAATAAGATAAAAGACGAGATTCGACGTCTTTTTTAAAACGCTATTGTAATTGCTCCTCTCCAAATGAACAAGGAAACAGAAATATCCTTTTGGTGAAAATTAATATTTTTTAAAATAAGATTCGGCCTGTGTTTTTACAAAAAGTATCCAGCTATTTTATTTCCAAACGTTTATAAAAAAAAACGAAAAATTAAGTGGATTACCCAAACAAAAAACGCAAAAGATAAATATATGCATAAAGGTGCCTGAAATCATAGGCTTCTGTCTATTTGTTTTATTTTTGAAAATTGTTTTAAATATTTATCACATATCAGGAGGACATGTCAAACACAATACGGGGCCGGCAATCCACGTATTGTTTAGTATCAAATGCACAATGTTGAATATGTGAAAAAAATTCTTATTTTGTCATTTATTGAAGTTTTTGGAAATTAATCGCTTTGGCTTGTAAAGCGATAATTTAATTAAACAGAAGGAAATATATTGGATGGGCCAGCAACTTCAGAAAAACTACAGTGCCTAAAAAAAATAGTGTGACGTGCTTCCTCGGTTTTGTGACTAAACATCATGCATTGACAGAGGGCGCTGGCATCGGTTTCATGCTATTCAGTGGTGGGAAGTTTGTTTGCCAAGTTTTCAAAAAATAAAGGTTAGTGGAGGGAAATCTTTTTGTTAGTATCTTTCATAGAGGTAGGAATAAGGGGGAAAAGCTATCTCCATTGGCGCAATATCACTGCAGCCATCTTTAGCCTGACATGAGCAGACTATGCAATAGCTGTTAGTGCTGTGCGAGGCATGAAGTTGGGAATTTACTTTTAATATTAATAAATTTGCCCTTCTTTATTATATTAATCGTTGATATACTGTTCTCAACGATATTATTGGTGTGTGGATTATCAATGTTTAGGGCGTTATGGCTATTTCCACATTTTTAGAATTTAGGAAACATTTCGGCTGACTTCTGGGGATGAGCTAACTACCAGTGTTTTTCTCATTTTGTAAGTAAAACCGCCGTGTAGTTTCATAGTTTTTAAAGTTGTGTGTATGATAATCTAAGTTTAGGGACGGGTTTTAACCTAATTTTAGAAATGTTTCACCCGTCTAAATGAGTTAATGCTTTGAAAGATCATTTTTTCGAGCAAATCGTTTGAAGCATAAATCACATTGGTGAGGCTTTCGACCCGTGTGTATGAGTAAATGTTCTGAAAGATCCCTTTTTCGAGTAAATTGCTCGGAACATACAACACGTTGGTAAGGCTTTTTACCTGTGTTCATAAGCATATGCTCCGAAAGATGACTTTTCCGAGTTTCTATTAGAATTTTTTCCACTGTTAGCACAACAAAATATCATACTTGTTCAGTGCATTTCTGTCAATCAAAATGAGAAATTAAGTTGGTCATATCTAAATTGACTTCATATACGCGCTTTACTACTAAATGGTCTTAAGGAATTAAAAGAGTTCATACTAAATGTTTCTCCTTTGCTTACCTGTGAAAAGTAACTGCAATTCAACAGTTGGTCGCTAAAACGCAACAGGCTTATTCGGGTGTAAGTGTGCTAGTTTCATTCAACTGTGGATTGTTTATAACGACATTTATTTCCGAAATTAGTAACTTTTTATTAGTGAACATTAAGAGGTTGATCAAGTATTGGCTGTCACGCGTTAAACCTACTGTGTGGTTAAACTTAAGTGCAGTACTGAAATCGAGTGCAACAGTTATAAGATCATAGGGAAATAATGTCAGCTATGAAAGGACTGGAAAATTCTGCATTAGCAAATAATAAAAAACATAGAAAACGGAAAAGGCAAAGTAGCTGTTTTGTGCCAGGATGTAATACTGGCTATAAATCCTGCAAAAATGAAATATCACTCTTTGCTGTCCCCAAAATTCCTGATATGTTGTGCAAATGGAATAAGGCAATTCCCAGAGCTGATAAGAAACTTGACGAAAGTTGTGTTGTACTATATTTTCAATTTATTAAAAGGCTTCTTTTCAAAGTCACACTCTGCAACTAAATGGAAAGCATTAAGTTTCAATATTTATTTTGATCCTATGTTCTCACCAAGAAATTTAGTCACTCATTGCTGAAAAATGAAGTACATAAGTAAATATTTTACAAAGCTTTTCGGTTACTGAATATCAAGACCTAATTGGATTATTGAAATGCAAATTATAAAGCCGATGTTTCATTGAGAAAATATTGCTCCTTTTTTTGTTCCGTTAAGGTTTTGAGGGCCAAAACATTTTCATTTTTTATAATATTTATTTTATACTGTAAGTTGATGTTTCAGTGATTGTAAACTGCATATTGGTCTCCAGTGTTTTTTCATAATGTAGCCCACGTATGATTAAAACTTCCGAAATATCTAACATTAATGTTGACGTTAGCACAATGCAAAGCTTAACTTAAACTACGTTACGCTTATTAATGCGTCTTGAGGACCCCGTTCGTTCTTTTGGGGGGGGGAGGGGTGAAAGAGGTGTGTCGATTATTTCGTATATACTTAAATTATCTGCTTATAAAACAACGTTCAATAAGTACACATAATACTGACGAGCTAGGTGTGTGTCATAGAAAGATAGGCGTTTTCGTCGTCCTTCCTCCCTGAAAAGCGACGTGACATCCGATGGCAGCGCCATCTACCGCTTTCATGATTCCTGGCAACAAGTTTTTCTGCGAGCGCGACACACTATCTCTTGTAGGCACTGTAGAAAAACTATTGGAGGTGGAGTCCTAAAACATTCTAGGCTCTGGAGTCCCCAGAGCCTTGTGTGTGCATTTGTACGCACCGGAGTGACAGGAGTGTTATTATACAAACCACCATCACCATGTTGTGCCTATGAAAAGAAACACTCAATGTTCAGAAATTTTTTAAATACCAGTTAAATGAAAAAAAAATGTTTTTCATAAAAGTCACATATTAACCAAAAACTTACACAAAATAAGCACTTCGATGGTAAGGGGCGAACCATGCCCCGAAAGTGTTTCATATTGGCTCTTCTTTAAATACTGCGGTAATGAGTTCATAATTTTATTCTTAATTTACAGATTTTTATTGGAAAAACTGGAATTTTTCGACCTGACTGTTCTGCGTTTGTATTGCCTTATTTTTAAACTACAAACGAAAAAAATTTGGCAGCTGACCGAGACGGCAGGAGGCTGTGTGAGTCGGGGAGGAGGAGGGGGGAGTGAATGTCTTGGTTCTGTTTGTGCTCTTTGTTTTTTGGTGTCATGTGAATGGATTGTGTCTGAAGGGATGGTGTTGTGTATTTGCTGCTTGTGGTGTGCCGGTTCCGTGTACATGTGAGCCGGGGAAGCGCCTTCCACGTGTAATATGAGTGCCTTGGTGCACTTGTAGGCCCGATGTCCTCTCTCTCACAGTCTTCCGTCCGGTTCGCCGTCACTTGGTCATACCTTCGGTTTGCACCCGCCGTTCCAGGTGACCTCGCCGCCTATTTTGTGTGCGGCTCCTTTCGAGTTCCTCGGAGGATCTAAATGACTCGGGGGTTTATCTGGTGTTTCCTGTTGGGCAGTGGTGGGAGTGTGTGTAGATATCACTGAACCATGTCCAGGTATTTTCCTGCGGCGTGGTGAGCGGTGTGAAGACTTTGCGTTGCAACAAAGTTCGTGTATGGGGAAGGGGACGTCCTGCGAGAGCACATTAGGGCGCTTCACTCTTCCAGCCCCCATGATTTCGGGGTCCTATACGAAGACAAAAGAACTATAAAAAAAAACTACTTTGCCACTAATTTGGGGTCCCTGTTTGGGTCGGGAACCTGATAGCCAACCCCTTCAGACGCCGCTGACAAACCAAGGAGGTTAGAAATAAGAGGAGATGGCAACATCTCCTCTCCCTGTGTTTCTGGCGTGACGCCATTTTTTATCAGTTGACTACGCCAATGCGCCCAACCTAAGAATCTCCTGTATATCTCTATGGGGAAATCGCGATTTTGAACGGGGTTTTCGGACCCTTACTCTACCCATACAGGCATGAACAAAATTGAGGCTGAAATATTCATTCCCATAATAAAAAATTTCCAGAAAAAACAGAAAAATATGTGTTGGTATTTCTTTAAAAAATTGAACAAAATAATGATTTTTTGAGCGGAAGTGCATAGTGCGCATGGTTACTTACGGCCCATGTGCAAGTAACCATGTTTAAAATATAACCAAAAGCCTAACGTTAAGAAATAAGAAGTCCGAAATATTCCTTCTTTCCATCCTTGGTTTGCATGCGCTAAGCAAAACTGCTTAAGCCGCAGGAAGTGACGTCACGTTCCCGAACTCTCACGGCGCAGACTCCTACCACCTCAGAGACAGGATAGAAACAGCTGATCTGTTTTGGCTTCACTCAAAACGCATCCCTTCACCTCCTCTTCTTCTAACCTCCTTGTGACAAACACAGAAAATACGCGAAACATCGATGTTTCCAACGATTTTAAACAAAAAATAATGTTTCCACAGATAATATACAAACATCGATGTTTTTCACCGATTAACAAATTCCTAAAACAAACCACTGAAGAAGCGTAGATATTATAATGTTAAAAAAGGAGGCCCTTCTAATGATTGTGAAAGCGGAGCTTCTCTGTACTGCTGAATGTGTCACGTCTAAGTATCCTTCCGCGCTCACCACAGTTAGTCAAGCTGGCGGTCGCGCTGCACGTGTGGCGCAGCTAGGCCTAACGTGTTTAGCGGGGAGGCATCCGCTGAAATTACGGGCACCTGTGACAGATGCTCTAGCGGCAGTCACAGTTTTTTTTTTGCCGCTACCTGTATACTCGTGGGTCAACGTGTAGATTATGGTTTAAAATTCATGGACGAAAAATTTCAAAAACTGGGAAGTACATCCTTTTTGAAATGAAGAATGATGTAAAATAACCAAAACATTTCATTGATAGTCATTCTTGAAAACGTTTAAGTGAAATTTACCTGTGTATGCGGTACGCTGAAATACAGCTAGCGGCTACGATGACGCTGTAGCTGCCGCTCTAACATCTGCCATGGCTGCCCTTCGTTTCACATGAAGCATCCCCGGAAGACACGTGCAGCGCCACCTGCAGCTTGCCTAACTGTGGTTAGGGCGGAAGGATACTTAGACGTGACACACATTCAGCAGTACAGAATGGATCCGCTTTCACAAGCACTGGAAAGGCCTCCTTTTTTTAGAAAATGTGTACTTTAGCGTCCTAAATTATTTCGTCGGAAAAATTTAACTGTGTGGGAAAAGTGCTTCGTACAATGTTTTAAGCATGCAAAATAATGGGGAAAGGTGAAATAATATAGTATTTTTACATGAAAGGAAACATATCTTCCAAAGAACTTGCGTGCGAGTACGATGGTTTGCAGCAGTTGGTGTGGGAGGCTAAAGCGATGCTAACGGCCGCGACGTCATGGGTCCTTGCGTCGGAAGGGAGTTAGAGTTGGTACTGAATGCGCGGAAGAATACAATTACAAGAGTGGAGTGTGTGTCGGAGGAGTGTGATGCGTCGTGTAATCGTGTGCAAGAAGAAGTAGTTCAGAAATATTTCATTAATTTTTAATAAAGAAATGTACTAAATGTTTTTTTGTTTTTATTGTAAAAATGTCTGGGAATATAATTAAATGAAGCAAATCATATAACGTACGGCAGACGTTTTGAGTAAGAAGTTTTGGTTCCGGTTGATCCTAAGTTTTGGTTACTGTTTCGAAGATGTTCAGGGGTCGGTGATTTCTTGAAGCACCTCATTTGTAGTTCTGCTGTTATTCCGTCCAACTTTCGTCCTTTTTTCCTCGTGAAATGGATATTGTTGAAAATAAGCGTTTTTCTTATAATCAGGAATCGTACTATGGCAGAGAGGCCCAGAGCTTCGTGTCCAATTGTGGGGGATTATGAAATTTTAAGCCTTTTTGGCAATTTTTTACTTACGATTTTTAAAAATTACCCTTGAAAAAATGATGTTACAATGCAGCACAAAGCCAACCTCTCTCTTTCAGCGTATTCCTACAACCCGCTTTGATGACTAAATACTGCTGAACCGCTTCCTTGTGTATTCTTCCGCACGTAACTTGCCGTTCTCAATAACGCTTCCATTCGCCGGACTCCACCTACACGCCGTCGCCGCTCCGACATCTTAGGCCTACCGCACGTACTCTTCTGAACCTTCGCACTCCGAGGAAAGTTCTTCGGAAAATATTTTTCCTTTCATGTAAAAATACTTTACATTTTTAGCTTGCCCCATTATTTTGCATGCTTCAAAAATTTTACGTAGCATTTTTTTCACACAGTTAAATTTTTCCGACGAAATAATTTAGGACGCTGAAGTACACATTTACCCCTTTTTTTACTTTATAATATTTACCGTTCTTCAGTAGTTTATTTTAGGAACTTTTAAATCGGTGAGAAACATCAATGTTTGTACAATATTGGTGAACACATGACGTTCTGCGCATTTTCTGTCCTTGGCAGTCGTGTCTGAATGGGTTGCCCATCAGGTCCGCAACCCAAAATTGGTGGCGAAGTTTGTTTTTTTATGTCAGTTTTTTTTGTTTTTTGAAATTTTGAGGTAAAAAATAAAGCGAAACAAAACACAGTATTTGTCATTTTCTATTGTAGGACTTCCCGTCCAGAGTGAGTAGAGTTTTAGGTCCCAGTCACCTACAGCGAGATCGCCTTTTGGGCAGGACACAGAAACGGAAGGAATGAGAGCAAGTCTAGCGACTTTGACGGAACAGTTTGTAGTGAGATTAGAGTATAGTAGATGGCGCCACCGTACAAGTACGATATTGCACATAGATGGGTGAGAGAATTTTAGGGGGGGGTCATAGCAAAGGATACCCATTTAACCAGTGGGTCCAGCCTGGGGGCCGTCGCTTTATGTGCTCATCCGATATTCAGCGATTGTTAGTAAATCACAACCATCTCTGAAACATCAGCCCAGGCTAGAACCTTGTCTTCGAATACCATTCACTGGAAACAGAAAGAAAGGGACGTCATATTGTGCAGAAGCACGACGACCTCTCTCCCATTACGAACTTTTGTTGCCCAGCAACACCAACGCGCTTGTTTCCCCGCTCCCATGTATGAACATGGGATCGGTTCCACCGGTGTTTCACACACGCCCCGATACACACACCACGGTTCCACAAGCAAGGACACTCACACCCCCGACGCAACACCATACAAACCGACGGCGGAGTCTCCTAGAACGACGGAGAGACAAGGCCCTTCGAAACGTTCATGTAGGAGGAAATTCCTCCTTCGGAGGAGACCCCGTGACATAGTCACCCAACGGATGACAACATCAGAGGAGGCAACGGCGGAGAGCAACACGCATCTCCAAAAACGAGGAAGCCTCCCCCTAAAGCCCCGACGCAACACCATACAAACCGACGGCGGAGTCTCCTAGAACGACGAAGGGACAAGGCCCTTCGAAACGTTCATGTAGTAGGAAGTCCCTCCTTCGGAGGAGACCCAGTGACATAGCCACCCAGAGGATCACAACATCAGAGGAGGCAACGGCGGAGAGCAACAGGCATCTCCAAAAACGAGGAAGCCTCCCCCCTAAAGACACACACACAGAACCGGCACACGCCAGACACACACCAGACAACAACAAAAAACTCCCCAAGGCATCCGCTCCACAAAAAAAAAAAAAAAACACGCATACACATACAAATAAATAAAACACTCTCGCAAGCAACACCCCCGAAGCACAGCACACCGAACGCGGAAACCGGGCTTCCGGAAACCGAAGCTGGATCCAAACCGCAAAGCAGAAGTGGCTGAAACGAAACAAAAGCACCGAATCGACCGATCGGGGGTCCGGAAGACGGCGTCTCCGGAGCCCCTCACGCTCGATCCGAGAAGTTAGTAGAACACACAAACCATGTATCAACGAAACAAAACATCAACCAAAAATTCAAAAAGGATCCGGTAATGCAGGATTGCAAGCCGAAACAAGGGGGTGGGAGGGGGTTAAGTTCTCCAGTGGAAGAAGTACTTTTCCCTAGTACCGGTAACAATCCGAGGCCAGAAGACCCACCGATACCTGAAGGCACGGTCCGAAAGGGAGTGGGCGTCAAGTTCAACCCTGTTCCGGATCTCGCACTTGACCTGCCAGGCAACTTTCATAGGGCTGAATCTCACATTACCGTGATTACAATAAAGAACTCTGTTCCTCTCTCTCCAGATTTTGTACGTCGTCTCCGTAATGATGAGTCTCCAGACATCCCTTCCCGCTTTGGGACCGGGATACTGGTAGAAAACATGCTGAGGCATAAACTGCTGAGGGCGGCCGGCCCAATCCCAGACCAACCGCCAAACCTGCACAGCCATAGGGCAACTAAAAAACAAGTGGTGTCTATCTTCGATAAGATTGCAGGAAAGACACCTGTCAGTGACAGCACCACCCCACCTGCACTGCCGTTTCCTCGTAGGAAGGACATCATGCGCCGAACGTAACTTAAAGTCCCGTTTTTTGCAATCAACCCCAGCAGCATGGACACACATCCACGCCTCCCTCTTATCGAAGTTAACAACATTGAACTCAATGATCTTCTCCCTGGGTCTAGGAAGGATATGAAAGTACATCTGCTTCAAGTTATTCCCGTTCCGGTTGGCCTCCGCAAGGGACTGAAGGTGCCCACCAAGCTTGTAACACTTATGGGTAGTTTCCCTGCGGGGCTCGAAAAAACGATAGCCAGACAAGAACTTGTCCGCGGATAATCCAGTCAAAAAAGACACAAAGTTCTTACACGGATGAGAGGAGTTAAGAGCCCCTTTAGTACTACGAAACTGGAGTGCGCTGAACCACGAGGAAAGGTGTTTAACCTCTAAACCGCCTTCCTCCCTAGGACAAAAAAGGGCGGCTCTGGCTATCGCCTCAACGGCCTTAACAGCCCAGATGAAGGCAAAAATCTCCCTCTCCAATAACCTCAGAAGACTCCGAGGGGGTGACTCAAGCTCTCCGGCAAAAGCACACTTTGACACCAAGAGGGCATTGGCCAACTTAGCACGATTAGTCATTGAAATATGAAGCTTTTGCCACCTATCTCTTTCTTTCCGCACGTTTGAGAGGATGTCCCTCCAAGTTTTCTTATGAACACCGTTTTTATCGAAAAGGATACCCAGTATCCTGACGGGTCCATCGGTCACCTCCAGCCCATGAACGGCAGTGCAATCCCATCTTCCCCAGAGCACCAGACTGGACTTATCATCATTCAGCTTAGCACCGGTGGCCCCACAGTACCCCGCGAAGACCTCCCGGACCTTAGTCAGACTTCTTTCCGAGTCCACAAAGAAGGTGACATCATCAGCATACGCCAAGTACTTCATGGAGTACGCACAACCAGGCACAGGAGCCCCTTTGATGTTCGGGTGCGCCAGAACCTTCCTCAGCATGGTCTCGATGACCAAAACAAACAACAATGGAGAGAGAGGGCAGCCTTGTCTCACTCCTCTTCCAACCTCAAAGAGGGGAGAAAGACGGCCAGAAACAATAACTCTCCCATTGAGGTCTCTATACAACGAGTCCACAGCCCTTCGGAATATTTCACCAAAACCGTGAGCTTCCAGCAACTTCCTGATATAATCGTGGGAGACCCGATCGAAGGCTTTGCTTTGATCCGCAGAAAACATTCCCAGCTTAAGATCTCTTTCGGTAACGTAAGTGACCAAGTCTCTTACGCACCTGATGTTGTGAAACATTTGTCTCCCACGTATACTGCAGGTCTGACCAACACCAACCAGTTTCTCCGCAACCCGCAATAGCCTAGCATTGATGATTTTTGCCATGATCTTGTAATCAATTGTAGACAGAGACACTGGTCTCCACCCACCAAGATCCCTGGCAGGATTTTCCGGGGTCTTACAAAGCAGAGTAACAATACTGGTTCTCATAGTTTCAGTCATGATTCCTCTATTCACAATGTGGTTGTAAATTCTACAAAGCCACGGAGCCAGAATATTGGAAAATTTCTTATAGAACTCGGCCGGCAAGCCATCAATACCAGGAGACTTGTTAAGCTTGAGATCTAGGATCGCAGTCTTGACCTCATTATCAGTAAACTCCCTTTCCACGAGATTCCTATCCTCCTGCGCAAGAACCGGCGTGCCTTCCAACCAGGCATCCATAACATCAGAGGCCACAGCTTCCTTGCTGAACAACTCACCGTAACAGTCCGCGGCGGCCTTCAGAATGACGGGGAGATCCCTGACTTCCCTGTTGTCGATATCAAGACATTGGAGGTTCTCCCTAACTCTCTCAGCCTCCATCTTCCTGAAAATGTAGTTTATGTCACTCTCCTGCCGGAGCACTTCGAGGGAGCCGGTCAATTTGACCGCCGAACCCTCTTCCTTAAAAAAATGACTGATCCTACTTCTAACGTTATTAATCAGAGAGGAATTACAACCTCCTTCCTCTCCACGAATCGCCGCATTCAGGATATTCATTAAAATCATGTGACGATTCCTCCTTTCCATGGCAGCCAGACTACCTTTTTTCATAAGGTAATCCTTAATCTCATTTTTAACATTCTCCCACACGCCGCACTCATCGTCCGCAATCGTGGCTATCCCAGCGTTCAAAATAGAACGAAGGTGCACCAGCGTTTCTTCGTCTTCCAACATGGAGACGTTCATTCGCCAGGGGTAGCACCCCTCTCTCTCGGAACCGGGAGACAGACATTCATCATGACGGCCGAGTGGTCAGAAATGTACCTCACAGGGGAGTTAGGGCTGAAAATTTCAACTTTGTCAATCCAATCAATCTTGGAGACAAGAAACATATCAATGCGGGACGCACTGGTCCCTCTGTGCCAAGTGTAGCCTGGCTCTCTAGGGTTAAGAGTTCTCCAGACATCGTAAAGACCCTGAGTGTCCAGAATAGCTTTAATCACGTTCTCATAGGCTTCAGACCACCTACCATCGCCCGCCCTATCAAGGTGACTATCGATGACGGCATTAAAGTCTCCGCCGACAATCAAGACGTCCTCCGAACTCCTAAAGAAAAACGGGAGCTGGTTGTAGAACGACCGTTGCATGTTTCCCTGGTTCGGAGCGTAAACACAAACAAGCTTCATGGGCATACTACCACTGTGAACGGTCAGAGCAATCAGCCGACCCTCCCCGTCTGTTTGAAATTGTGAAATATATATCTCAAACTTCTCTTTAAAAATAATGGCAACACCCGTGTAGCCGGTACTGCCCAAAGAGTACTTAAACCTGAGCCCGGAATTTCTTCGAAAGGCAAACAACTTGGCCAAGTCCGTATGATGCGTCTCCTGAATCATAAGGAAGTCCAGATTACTCTGGCGGAAGAATCCTTCAAGCCAACATTGCTTCTCCGCAGAGTTAAGGCCTTGAACATTCAACGTACCAATCCTAATGTTGGTGCCGAGAAAATTGACCCTACTGGTATGCATACTTACCTTGGGCTGAAAAGGGAAAGTGGAGATTAAACAAAGACAAAAATAAACAAGAGTCATGAAAACTTGGAAACGGAGAGAGAGGAAAAGAAACCACATTACTTGTCAGATTTCACCTTCTTTGCTGCACCGCGATCCATTTTCTCAGCAGTAAAACTCTGGCCGTTTGCCGTCGGAACGACGTGACCTGTGCCGTGCAACATCACAACGGACGCCGCGGCAAGCTCGTTGACAGCCTTAAAATTAGCTGCCGTGAATTCTTTGCCAGAGTTTTTAAACTTACTCTGGTACTGGTGCTGTAAGTTAGCCCGAACAGGGTCCACATCTTCATCATCACCCGTCGCAGGCTCCGTAGAAGCCCAGAACTTGCCACTTATTGCCTCAGTACCAGAGTGCTGGCGAACCTGCGCACCACCAACACCGACAGCCCGGACTCCATCGAGCAGAGCCCAGATTATCCCGGCAGTCTCCGGCATCGCCTCCGAGCCAGCGGCGACGTGGCTGCCGCTCGTGGTCGTAGCGCGTCCAAGCGCAAGTGCGCCTCCGGGACCCCCGACGTGCTCTGATAGCCCATCGGAGGGTGGAGTAAGGTATGCAGCTTCCCTTTCGGGAAGACGCATGCCCTGACCATCCACAGCCGCGGAGGAAGACCGCTGCCCCCTTGCGTTGGCCAGGAGGGCAGGTGCCCTCATATCCGTCCCTTCCCATTGACCGGTGTCGTTGGGAAGATCCGGAAATAAATCATGCAAAGGGTCAGTGGAAACCAAATTCACCTCCTTCGCACAAAAACATTGGACTTCAGATTTTTCACGGTTCGTGGTAGCACCAAAACACTCAATAACACTATTATCACAATCATTATCAACAACATTACTGCAATTATCAGTTAAATCATTAGAAATATCAATATCACTGTCATCATTACATTCTATATCATCTTGAGATCTTTCACTAATAGCAATTCCCTCCTCAATACTCTCACTAAGATCAGAATCATACTTACTGCCCTCCGTACCATCAGCACTGGAGGTCTCCCCTTCTTCGCTGGACATCTCACTACCTCCAGACTCGGTTCGAGCACTACTGGGAGTCTGAAGGGCCTTAGGAATGGTTTCACTAGGAATATCAACCTCCATATTCTTATCCTCAGTATCGTCACAATTTTCAGCCATCTCACTACCCTCCACAATACTCACACTTCCGGGGATAGACTGAAGAACCCGAACCTGTTCAGGAGTCAAATTCCTTGACTTTTTAATAACCTTCGTAAAACCATCCTCATCCGAACTCGAAGAAGACAGACCCCGCTTCCCATCTTCACCGATAGGAACGGTTTCTCTTTTCTTCGCTGTAAAAGAAACACTCTCTTTAGTATCCTTACCTGTATTGTTGCCTTTCTTAGGCACAACACTAACCTGTTGTTTCTCCAGAGCCCCTTGTGCTTGCACCGAGCTGAGAATTTGGTGGGCCCCTTCTGTTTTGCTCGAGATCTCAGCCTCGGCAACACCTCCTGAGCCCCCGTCCTCCTCAGCGTGGCAAGCCTCCATTTCGTCATCACGCTTGGACTGTTCGCCCCCTCCAAGCATCTGCGCAAAGGACCTCTGACTGCAGGCCTTCCTCTGGTGGTGCGGAGATTTGCAATTTCCACACACCTCCTTGCACTCTTCAGCTGAGTGCCCTAAAATATGGCAATTGCTACAAGTGAACTTTTCACAGTCCACAGCAATGTGTCCAGCGTGGCTGCAGCGTCTACACACCCGAATCTGGCCCCTGTAAATGTTCATGCAACGCTGACCGTTCACTTGCATAAAGTTAGGAATAGGCTCCTTCATATCAATGGAAATTACACGGGTACCTGACAAGGCCCCTTTCATGTGGGGAGCATTCTCCTTCCTCACTTCAAACTTAACGGTCCTCACCTTACCAAATTTCGAAAAAGCAGTAGCAACCTCGGCATTGGTGATGCCGCAATGCAGATATTTACAAAAAACTAACTTCACATTTGTCTGGGCGTTAGTGCACTTCATCAAAGTATTGTTGCACTCAACCTCACAATCAAGAAGCTTGTAATAATGCTCCCTCTTATTAAGCACCACTTCTAGTTTGTTTTTATTTGCCTCTTGGATCAGGGCAAAAACTGGTGTCGAAGGAGACCCTAAATGTTTATACAGCGCTAAACAAACGTCTGTAGCAGAAATACCCTTATGGGTGACAACAATAGCGTTAGCCCTATCGGGCTCAGTCTTAGCAGCCATCGTGGAAGAGGACAAAAGTCCGACCCCTCCAGAAGCTCACACAACAGAAAAAGTTTATAAAACACAAACCCTCGCTAAAGAAAATTAAGCAAAAAGTACTTACCTATTCTCCTAAGCGTGGTAATCCAAACGAACAGGCACAAGCACACGCACAACACTTAGCACGTGGCCGCAAAAACAAATGCACGTGGCCGCAAAGAAAGGCACGTGGCCGCAAAACTAATGCACGTGGTCGTTAATCAAAAGCGGTACAGAGTTATTCAAAAATACCGACTCCGGAACTTCCTGACTAGTGGCGGAGCAAAGTTCTCCGAAATTTGAAGTGAGAAAAAAAAAATTGAAAAATCTACCAGGTATTTGCCAAGATAGCGAACAAACAATGTCAAAAAAACGCCATCTTGGAATCGAAAAGGCAATCGATAAACGATCCGAATATAACTTGCAGAAAACAAGACACAGTGATCTGCCACAGCTCCAATACGGCCGGCACGAGCGCCCTGCTAGACCGCCAGGCACCGCACTCTGCACCGGCACACGCACCCGGGTGGGCGGCCAGACACGCGTCCCTCCTCCCGAACTGACGTTTGACGAAACTAGCGTCTCGAGGTAGAGACATCCACATGTATCGAGTTATCTCATTGGCAGCAATACAACTGGGACCCACCAATTGGCGAACGGCATCGTAACGGCTTTAACAGTTTGGCTGAAATCTATAAAAAGAACACTGATTTCTCACAGTCTGGTGATTGGTGATTACAGTAAGCTGCAAAACATAAAAGCACATCAAATAAATCCAATTTCACCTTAAAATATCAATTGTACAGGACTATCGACAACCGCCAACGAAGAAACTAATGTTAACTAAGATGTAAACAACCTGTGTCACGACTTCGACGACGTATATCTGGCTCAAATTGTATTTCTACCCGAATGAAACAGTACAAATCGAACAACTTAACCTGTTCGCAGTATCCATCCAAATATAATTATTAACTAGATAGAAGTTTTAAAGAAAACTACTTACTTATTCTCTCAAACTTACCTCTTCGCAGCGTAGCAGTAGCCATTATCCACCATTATTACCGCCAAACTGTTAAAGCCGTTACGATGCCGTTCGCCAATTGGTGGGTCCCAGTTGTATTGCTGCCAATGAGATAACTCGATACATGTGGATGTCTCTACCTCGAGACGCTAGTTTTGACGAAATGCAAATAAAGTTGAACAAAAACTACATGCCTTTCCAATATCCACGGACGCCTCAGTTAACCTTCACTGGCTATGGGGAGCCAGCATCGTTAGTCTCGGCTCAGCGAAACAAAACAAAACAAGCACAGTCAGGTTAAAAATCTTCACTTTTTCCAATAAAAATCTGTAAATTAAGAAATTCAAAATTATATGTTCATAATATATATACTTACGAACGGCGTATTTAGAGAAGGGCCAATATGAAACGCTTTCGGGGCATTGTCCCCTCCCCCAAGACTTATTTGGTTCAAGTTTTTGGTAAAAAAATGTTTCTTTTATTAAAAAATAATTTTATTTTATTTTCATTCAAGTGGTATTTCAAAAAAAAAAAAAAAATTCTGAACATTGAATGTTTTTTTTCCATAGACACAACATCGTGATGGTGGTTTATATAATAACACTAGTGTCATTTTAGTCCGTGTAAACACACATACAAGGATTTGGGGACTCCATATGTGTTCCGACGGAAGTGCACAGGCGCGGGGGGAGGTAAATCTTGCCCCTCTAATAGTTTTTCTGAAGGGGAAGGCCCATCCATTATATTTCCTCCTGCTTATATAAATAATCGCTTTACAGGTCAAAGCGATTTATTTCCAAGAAATTTAATAAATGACAAAAAGAATTTTTTTTCACATATTGAACATTGCGCGTTTGATACGAAACAATACGTCGGTTGGCGGCTCCGTATTGTGTTTGACATGTCCTCCTGATATGTGGTAAATGTTTAAAACAATTTTCAAAAATATAACAAATAGACAGAAACCTATGATTTCTGGCACCTTTATGTGTATATTTATTTTTTGCGTTTCTTGTTTAAGTAATCCACTTAATTTTTCGTTTTTTTTTTATAAACGTTTGAATATAAAATCGCTGGATACTTTTATAAAAACACAGGCTGAATCTTATTTTGAAAAACATTAATATTCACCAAAAGAATATTTCCGTTTCCTTGTTCATGTGCTGATGAGCAATTATTGCGTTTTAAAATAGACGTCGAATCTCGTATTTCATCTTATTGCCACTCCCCTGCAACAAACTAAAGACAGGGATCCATTTCAAGGGAAGCAGTGTGGTGGAGTCCGAACTCTATTCCTTACTGCCTACTTAAGTAACACACCCCTTTCTAGTTCGCCCAATTGCCAATTTTTGTCACTGGGTTGAAAGTTTTCTACCACTTCCTTCCTCTCTAAGCTGCACATCGGCCAAAAGTGCTGGCTGGCTCTTGGCCGAGTAACTTCTCATATCGAATTTATTTTTGAAAATGCTCTGACGTTTCAAAAACTTGTTTTGCATAGCAGTTTCGTCCAGAAAACTGTTGACCAAAGAAAAATAGATTCTGAACAGTCTTTGTGCTCTAACACTAGGGACTCTTTACTGTAGCGGAGGTAGCTGTTTCCATCAGCAAGGAGCAGTGGCCTCTGCCGCAGACGTTGCCTTAGCTGCACCAAAAAACAATAAATTCTGACGTTTTGAAAACTTGTTTTGCATAGAAATCGTGTCCCAAAACTGCTGAGTAAAAAAAAATAGATACCGAACAGTCTTGCATAGAAATCGTGTTTTGCATAGAAATCGTTTTGCATAGAAATCGTGTCCCAAAACTGCTGAGTAAAAAAAAAATAGATACCGAACAGTCTTTGTCTTACTTATCTGCTCTTAACACTATGGACTATATTTCGTAGCGGAAGTAGTGGTTTCTGCTAACGACAATAGGGAAGAGCAATGGCGTCTGGCTCAAATGACACCGTAGCTGCACCAAAACACTAATATCTGGTGTAGAGGTGGAGATACTATCGATGGTTTTGTGGAAATCAGTACATCAATGTGCATTGATAGTTCTTTGTAACTATCGATAGCTGTACGTTTCTCAATGCTGTAAGTGTAAATCACGACGCTGTAAAATATTCTGCTTCCAACGATGGCTTCGATGACTGAAACGCTCATTTTCACCTCATTTCTACTGGGGTCGAAAAGATTGAGCCCAGCCATACATCACAGAATTTGTCATTTTCTTGTAGGAATTCCGTCCACAGTGAGTAGAGTTTAGGTCACAGCCAAGGTATGTAGAGAGATAGGTAGGCCAGAAAACCGGTTTTCCGGATGCAGTGGCAACTTGTGGCGAGGGAGCGCTGTTGTTGTGACGTCAACGGTGCCCTGGGAGCCAAAGATCGCCGTTCGTGTTTCATTGTGTTTAGTCATACTCGTTGGCTTGTTACCGTGTTGATTATTTGCTAACACACACATATTGCATGTGGTTTTGCTTAAATTATCTTTGTACATCTTTGTAAATAGTTATCTTAACGTGTAGTTAAAATATATTTAATTACATTGTATCTTACGTATAGTGTAAGTACGTGTTTGCTTGGATAACAAAACAAACGTTTTCTAAAAAATATGCCAGGCTGCGCCGTTGAAAGTTGTAAAAACCACGAAAAAAACTGCTTCGGGTGTTACCTATCATCGTTTTCCGAAAGATGTGCTTAAAAGAAAGGCGTGGTTGAACGCGTGTCGTCGTGAAGATGTTTTCAATGTTGAAAATGCAAGAATATGTTCATCGCATTTTGCGGATGAAGACTTTATAAGAGATCTGAAAAGTGAGTTATTGGGAGGTAATAGTACGAAACAATTGAAGAAAGGTGTTGTACCTCATGTAAGTATTTGCAAAACGACTTCACCGCTTGTACCCGAATGCAAGAAACGAATGAAGAGACTTTACAACAGAGAACTAAAACGTTATGTGGTAGAAGTTACTTAGAATATTCCTCCAAAAAGACTAAAGTTATGTGCACGTGCAGAAGATGTTCGTCCTGAAGTAGATAATAGTAATCATCTGCCATTTTTATCAATAGAGGATATTGAAATGAAAAACCAGGAAATTGCTGAACTGAATGCCCGAGTAAACGACCTCACTAAATCCAATGGCAGTTTAGGGAAACAGTGTTTATTTTGGCAAAATAGGGCACAACATTTATATATGAAGATTCGTACGATGTCTTCTAGAATTTCCAAATTACAAAAGATAAAACCCAAGAAAAATAACACAGCAGAAGAAAAGAAAAATATTTCAAAAAATATTTCAAAACTCCCTGTTACGGGGAGTTTTTTCTGAAACCCAAGTGCGAGCACTTTTAACGAGAAAAAGAACTAACTGGGCACCAGAAGATATAGTTAGGGCTCTGACTCTGCGCGGCTTATCAAAGCGTTCATATTCTCTCATTCGGAGCCAAATGCATATTCCGTTGCATGGTATAAGTACTTTAAAAAAATGAGTGTCTCACGTTAAGTTTGCCCCAGGATTTCTCTGGGAGGTCCTCCAAATAATGGCTGAGAATGCCAAAAATCTAACTCGATTTGAAAGATTTTGCGTTTTATTAATGGATGAAATGAGTATTGATGGAAAGATGGTGTACGATCACGCTGAAGATACGGTCATGGGTCCTCATAAATCTGTTCAAGTTGTCATTATAAGGGGCTTGACATATTCATGAAAACAACCTGTTTTTTATGATTTTGATTGCAGAATGACGAAAGATTCTTTTTTTCACATCATTACAGAAATCGAAAAAATTGGATTCCAGATTGTAGCCATGACATCGGATTTGGGTGGGGTGGCGGTAGCCAGTCACTGTGGAAAACACTTGGCATCAACTTATACAAAACTTCTTTTCCGAACCCAGTGGATAATGCAAGACCTATATTTGTATTTGCTGATGTGCCTCATCTTCTAAAGCTATTAAGAAACCACTTACTCGACAGTGGGATAAAGCTTAAAACGGGAACTGTCATCAATAAAAATATTTTCCAAACTCTCCTTGAGAAAGAAAAAGGAGAACTGAAACTGTGCCCTAAATTTAGTATTACTCATGTCAATGTTAGAGGTGCTGAACGAATGAACGTTTCACTTGCCGCCCAACTTTTTTCGCATCACATTGCCTCAGCGATTAGGTACATTTTCCCGAAGGAAACAGAAGTAGCAAACTTCGCTCAACTTGTGAATGACTCATTTGACGTACTAAATCCTCGTTGTTCGTCGGACGGTGTTCGTCTAAGGCGACCTTATGGTACTAATATACAGGAACAGAAAAACATTCTGGAAAGCATGAAAGATTCGATAACGCAAATGCGAGTGTGCGGAAAAAAGCATCTTTTGCCATTTCAGCAAGGTTTTATTGTTTCCATAACATCTTTAATCAGTCTTTATGAGCATATAACTGAAAGTGGTGTAGGCATTCGTTTCCTCCTCACCACTAGATTAAACCAAGATTGCCTGGCAAATTTATTTTCACAAATCAGAGGTATGGGACATGCATATGATCATCCTTTGCCCAGTGAATTTAAGTATAGATTGCGCCTTTTGCTACTTAGTGGCATACTCATTGGGCCTTCTCCACACTGAAACGTAAAAAAGAGCGACGAAACTTTCATGACAACTCTTTGTTTAAAAGGTTTATAACCTGACTTGAAACAAAACGTCGTCACAGAATTTCCCGAAACTACTGACTTGGGATTTGTAAATATGAAGGGTCAAACAAGTAACGATTGCATTCAGGATGTGGCACTGGGGAAAAAAGAGAAAGATGCTTTGAAATACATAGCAGGATACATATCCTTTCGCGTTAAATTACCCTTACTGGCTAAAGAAGTAACTGAAGAGAAAGGTATATCGTCATGGTTACAAGCAGTGAACGGAGGAGGACTTACAGAGCCATCTAATCAGTGGTTTGAACTAATCAAACGTTTTGAGGAGCACTTTACGAGAATTCACGGAGTCAAATTAAAAAAACAAAACGGAATAGTTAAATGCTTATTCGAAGAATTAAAAAAATTGTATCCTCATGTTGACGAGAAAGCTTTAAAGTTGTATTCAAGGCTTCGAATTTTCATCCGAGTGAAGTTCTTAAATCAGACCTTAAAAACGCAAGTGGCAAATAAAGCAAAGAAAAAAGGCCAAACAGTGGATGAAAAGTGCAGATTTAGTGGATGAGAAGCAAAGTACATGAAGAAAAACAAGAATTCTTATTCAAGGTACGTTTTCATTTATATTGTTTACTACTCAAACTTTTCCGAAACTTTAAACAAGTTTTATTTTCATTACAATTTTGCTTTCATTACACTAGTGTTAATGTCTAAAAGTTAATTAAATAAAAATAAGCATTAACTAAAAAAGCGTTGAGTAGTTTTTGCCGACATTTGATTATTTACTAAATAGACATAGCATCAAATCAAATACTTTGCTATCAACAGAATAAAACTGGTTATTTATTTTTTTTTTTTTTTCGAACGAGTCGCGATTTCTTCTGGGCGTTACTTACTACATCCCCTATTTATTTCATATTTTTATTTACCACATTTCCTTTTTATTTCATTTCATTTATGCAATTTGCTATAATCACTCAGAAGAAATGTAAATTTTTAAACTAATCTATATACCTTGGTGGTAAACTGCGTGGTGCTGTGAATACGTTTTTACAGAAACTTCTCTGAGGTCAGTCGGACCAGTCCTGCTCCGAGCCAGCGCACCGTGGACGTCAGCCAATACCAGTTGACTTGCGGACTGGCCTACCTCTCTCTAATCTATATACCTTGGGTCACAGTCACCTACAGCGAGATCGCCTTTGGGCAGGACACAAAAACAAAAGGAATGAGAGCAAGTCTAGCGACTTTGACAGAACAGTTTGTAGTGAGATTAAAGTACAGTAGATGGCGCCACCGTACAAGTACGATATTGCACATAGATGGGTGAGAGAATTTCAGGGGGGAATAGGAAAGGATACCCATTTAACCAGTGGGTCCAGCCTGGGGGCCGTCAATAACGTGCTCGACCGATGCACGGCGGATATTCAGCGATTATCAGCAAATCACACCATCTCTGAAAGATCAGCCCTGGTTCGAACCTGGGAACCCTGCATCGATAGTCTGAACTACTAACCACTAAATCATCCGCGGCTGCCATATTGATACATAATGACAATGCGAAATTAAAGTTAACAGTAATTGCACTTTGTTGTACGTTTCAGTCGGATAAAGACGAGTTCAAAAGCTCTGTTATTGTTATTTGTACTGGAAGTTTAAAGGTGCGTCAACTACTGAAACAGTTATTTGTTGAGATTTAGTAATAATGGGAAAACGTAATATATCTTTTTTGCGACGTTATTTTTCTTTTGCTAAGGATAAGGTCAACACAAATTATAGCCTTTGGAGAAAGAATTACAATCGTCGGGCAATGCGTCAAATCTCAGTAAAACTTAATTGAGGAAACAGCCCTACTCAAAACTTTATTTATTGAATTTCTCACGAACTATTACTAAGATTTTGCTAAACACTATAGAAAAAGTAATTTTTGTATACAAAACTGCAGAATTTTCTTCTTTAGCTTTTGTGAACTGAAATATAAAAAAAATCATACGGTACAAACGCAGAAAGCGAATTAAGGAGCCACGAACTAGCTCGTTCTTTAGGCAAACATTTTTTCGTTACTTTTGCTCACTCACTTTGGGAGGATATCGTCAAAACGTAGACTCTCCGCACCAGTGGCGCAGTTTTCTCAGCGCTGACTTCTGATCATTCGTCCCATATGGGCGCAGATACAAATTTCTTGAGAAATAGATGTTGTGGTTGCGTTTGTTTTACAGCACTGGCTTCTCTGTTCCCTGAAACCAGTGGCCCTAAATCACGGATTGGCTCATGCTTACATCCCGTGGAGTTGCTCACTGTGGTCGTTAAACCCCAAATCAAAAAAAAAAAAAAAAAAGAAGGTTAGTTTAAAGTTTATCTTTTGATCCCGGAAAACAAATTTTCTCCAGAGAAACTTTTCCAACGCACTATCGATACTTATCGATTGTTTTTTTTTCGACTATCGAAAACTATGGACTCTGGCGGCGGCTGACTGCATTTCGGCGTCCCTCATAAATAGGTAAATTTTACATGAAGCTTTTTTTTTTTTTCGAAAATAGATATTTGTCAATGAATTTTTTTTTTCCATTTTCTATCATTTCTGATTTCAAAAAAGAATGTACGTTACAGTTTCTTTCAACTTTTCGTCCCTGCATTTTACACCATAATCTACACGTTAACATATAAAAGTTCTACATAATGTCATAGAACTCTAAGAAAATTATTTACAATTTAATGCCACGGGTTTGCTGAATTTTGCAAATCGTTTTTCGAAAATTTCGATTAAAAAATTTAAAGAAATATCCAGCAAATCTTTCCGAAAGCTTTAAATTAAAAAAATAAAATAAAATAAAACTAAGCAGAATATATAGAATGATTTTAAAAAATAAGTAAAATATTTTGGAAGGCAGTGTAATTGCAATTCGGTCCCCGAGAATGTGGCTCCATCTAGTGAATTAAGAATAATTCAGCAGTGACACCATTTTTTGATATCTGGTAGTGCACGATTTTGCTCACGGAATGTTAATTTTGTAATCATATGAGTGGCGTTCCTAATTTTTAAACATTCTCTCAATGATCTATGACTAGTTTATCATTATTTCTGACACACTTCGCGCACTCGTATATCATATCTGCTGTTCCCCTTTGCGGAATGGGACGATTGGTATATTTAGGAACCAAGCTGCCACGAACATTAACTGAATATGGAAAATTAATTTTAAAATATCAATGCAATTTTATAAAGCAAAGTACAAAAAGACGAATTAAACAAATAAAATTACGTTTTAGGTGAGAATCTGAAATAGAATATTCTTACCTATTCAATTTTTTTAGAGTGCAGTATTACCTTTTAATAAATATTTAGAAATAAAAATCTAAATATTAATAACTGTTCTCCCAAAACAAATGGTATCTAAATTAAAGCCGTACTGGCAATTATCTCCAAATTATACCGTTCAAGGGGTTAGTCATATTTCCAAATAAAGGTAGAGTGGGCATCCACCATATATTTACATCTGGGAAACACACGTGGAATGTTTCTTTCACTGCACGGACAGTGATAATGCTGGAAAGTTGGCGTCTTGCCCGAACTTCAGACAAATTGAATGCAGAGCAAAGGGCCCTGACGGTGATTTGTATTTTAACTTGGGCCATCCAGGAGCGGAGTTCATTTACTCTTGCCGTTTCCTTCACAACAACATTTATTCGTGCTAATGACTTGAATTAATATTAGAATAAACGGTAGGTATTTTTCTAATAACGGAAAACCCGAATCTGTGCAAGCTGAAATTTGTTTTGACTTTCTCGAGGTTATGAGCATTCGGGTATCACTGAAACGTTGTCTCATAATAGAAAATTGAAGCAGAGCCAAGAAATCCGATTTTTTAAACTTTCCAACCGTAGGTTGAAGAAGAGTACATGCTCCAGCTTTGTCCGTCTGTTTGCCTGACCGAACGATAAGTCGCGTAAAAATGATTCGATTTCGATTAAATTTTAGTATGTGGTAGGGGACAACCTGCGGACGAACTCCGTGGAAAACGGACGAAATGGGGTTAAAGGTCAGAACATAGGATCAGAATCCATTCCATCGCCCTTATGCGTCATAACTTAAGTAAAAATGCTTCGATTGGGACAAAACTTCATTATGTTGTTAAGGATGTATACTGAACCGGTTCTGTTGAATATAATCGAAATATGGTCAAAGATCAGGGAACAGGAGCGAGATTTATTCCACAGCCATTGTATCCATAACTTGAGTAATGATTTCTGGAGCCGCCCCAGTGGCGCAGTGGTTCAAGCAACGGCTTCTGATCATTCGTACGAGATAGGGCACTGGCTCTCTCCTTTCCCGGGAGTCAGTGGCCCTAAATTAGGGACGAGCTGAGTTGCTCACGGTGGTCGTTATACTTTAAATAAAAAAAAATAAAAAAAATTCTGGTTTGTTGGAAAGCGTATCGTAATCAATGCATTGCATGATTTTAATAACTTGTTTAGAATGTCTTTTGTAAAAAAAAAGATGGTATTTGTGATATCAGCTTGTCTGTGCAACTATTAGTCCGATTTCAAATTTATTTTTGCATTGGGAAGCTTGAAATGTGCATACATTGAACCATTATTTCGTTTGTTTGTTTTTTTGTTTTTTATGAATGTGCAATTTCGCAGATGATATCGAATTCAAAGAACATTTTATTACATATATTTGCTTCTAAACATCCGATTCAGAAAATTCTTTTACCTTTCGATTCCATTTTTGTCGAAAAGCATTTCAAATATAGTCACGTTTTCAAGTTACACATAGATTTTACGCTAGGGAGCGCGTAAAAGTAAATTGTGCTTTCCCCGATTTCTGTACTTCTAAAACTCCGATTTGAGAAATTCTTTCTTCAGTGGATACAGCTCCCGATGCGAAATATTTTGCATACAATTTCTAACTTTTGCTAAAGAACAATTTGGATACCACGGGGCTTAAGTGTTAATTTCTGCTTCTGATATATTTGCAGCAAAAACTGAGCTTTTAAAATCTGGATTGAGAAAGTTCTTTCGTGGACCGGTACCAATCACGTCGAGAAATGTTTTCGGAATTTTTCTTTTTAAAGTAATGCATGGTTTCTCCGCCAGGAAGCGTTGATGTATAACATATTTTTGTTAATATCTCTTCTTCTAAGAATCCGAATTGAAAAATTCCTTTCTTGTTGCATATAGTTTCTGATGCAAAATGTTTTTCATATAATTTCAAAATTTGCAAGTAATTCATAGATTTTCCGCTAGGGGGTTTAAAGATGAATTGCGTTTTCCCAGATATATCTGCTTCTAAAACTCTGATTTGAAAATTTTTGCTGTATTACATACAGCTACTGATGGGAAATGTTTTGTATATAATTTCCTATATTTGGTAAAGTATAGTTTGGCCACCAGGGTGTGTAAGTATTTATTTCTGCTTCTATTTGCATCTAAATCTGAGCTCCTGAAAACTCGATTGAAGAAATTCTTTCAAGGACCCATTTCCAATAATGTATAGTTTTTACACCAGGGGCGTGGATGCATACCTTATTTTTGTCGATATCTCTGCACCTAAAAATTCCTAAGTGTCAGATTTTAAGAATTATTTCTTTGTTCGAGACCATATCCGCTGCTAAATGTTTCTCATGTAATTTCAAATTTTCTTAACGCAGA
Source organism: Macrothele yani (assembly GCA_039090855.1). Taxonomy (NCBI): domain Eukaryota; kingdom Metazoa; phylum Arthropoda; class Arachnida; order Araneae; family Macrothelidae; genus Macrothele; species Macrothele yani. The sequence continues at coordinate 71,083,187 of CM077032.1, read as the reverse complement.
AGTCTGCCACGAGAGGCCGTAAGCTCAGAGTTCCTTTTACAGAAATATCTGACGGACTAAAACCCCGATTGAAAAACTTTTTTCTTCGGTCAGATACTACTAAATGTGCAAACCCTGTGAGCGTATTTTCTTACCAAATTAATGCAAAATTTCGCCGCTACATGATGCCAATGTTTTTCTTAATATCTCTACTTTTAAAAGTGCGATTTAAAAAATTAATTCAACATCGCATGCCATTTATCTTGTGGAACACTTCAGGTTAGTATTTGAGGTGTGTTATAGTTCACAGTTCTGTTGCTAAGTGGTGCTTTTAATTTTCAGTTTGTAGCTGTATTTTGGCTTCCAAACCCCTATTGAGATATTGCTTTTTTTACTGTATGCCATTCACGAAAACAGAGATGTGAAACATTATCCTCTTTAAATAATACATAAAATTCCCACAAGGTGGTGCAAATGTCAATGTTCTTGTTTTTTTTTTTTCTATAAAAGTTACTTTTCCTTAGCATAGTTTTTTCCATGAAGAATATTTTAAGCTTACTTTCAACTTTTCTATTATGCAAAATTCTTGAACTAGAAGGTGTAGAGTTATATATATCATGTTTCTTTCTATATTTTTTTTTTTTTTTTGAGATTTAACGACCACCGTGAGCAACTCAATGGGCTATAAGCAGTCGCCCGTCCCTAATTTAGAGTCACTGGTTCCAGGGAAGGGAGAGAGCCAGTGCCGTAAGACAAACACAACATCCATGCCTCACCGGGATTCGAACCCGGACCCCTTCCGACGAATGATCAGAGGCCAACGCCTTAGACCACTGTGCCACCGGGGCGGTTTCTATATTTGTTCTTTTAACTGTTCGATTTGAAAATCTGTTTTCTCCGATATTCTTCTGCAATGAGAAAAGTTATGTGCCCTATTTGTTAATTTTTGTAACGTACGTTTTAGACGGTGTTAAAAGAAATGTCGCTGTTTCTATTTCTGGTTTTTCTATTGATCGTAAAAATCCGGTTGATATTTTCCAACTGGTTGCACTAACTTTAAAAATTTCATTTCGCGTCAGAAACGGTTCAAAAGATGTGTTCATTACAACAGAAATTCGGTGTCATTATTCTTTATATTTCAGATATTTGGAAGGTACAAACACAGAAATGCATCCTTCCAGTGCTTACGTATGGTGCAGAGACGTGGACCTTAGCTAAAAGAGACATACAAAGGCTGCAGACAACTCAAAGAAGCATGGAGAGGTGCATGCTTGGTGTAACCAGGAGAGATAAGAAGAGGAACACGTGGATCCGAAAAATGACAAGAGTGGAAGACATCATGATCAGAGTTAAATCCCTGAAATGGCAATGGGCTGGACATACTGTCAGAAGGACAGATCATCGATGGACAGCCGAAATTTTAGATTGGATTCCAAGGGACAGGAAAAGACCCAGAAAAAGACCACATGGGAGATGGGTGGATGAAATTCGAAAGTATGCAGGAGTGACATGGAGGAGACTGGCACAAGACAGACCGTTGTGGAGGAAACTTGGGGAGACCTTCGTCCAGCAGTGGATTGATAATGGTTGATGATGATGATGATGATGATGATGATGATGATGATAAGAAGAGGAACTCGTGGATCCGAAAAATGACAAGAGTGGAAGACATCATGATCAGAGTTAAATCCCTGAAATGGCAATGGGCTGGACATACTGCCAGAAGAACAGACCATCGATGGACAGCCGAAATTTTAGATTGGATTCCAAGAAACAGGAAAAGACCCAGAAGAAGACCACATGGGAGATGGGTGGATGAAATTCGAAAGTATGCAGGGGTGACATGGAGGAGACTGGCACAAGACAGACCGTTGTGGAGGAAACTTGGGGAGACCTTCGTCCAGCAGTGGATTGATAATGGTTGACAATGATGATGATGATGATATATATATATATATAGCATGGAATATATGGGGACTGGCGCTTCTGTTAACCTACTGAATGGATACATACTAATGTCTATATGCTCCAAAATACATTTGAAGTCAAGTTTCACTTTCCCAAAGCTCACTATTTAACTAAATTAGGGCATTAGTGCAGTTAAAATGATGCAAATGCCTGAGCTATGCAGTGTTTTGAGATCTAGCCGTCTGTGGCATTTCGGATATATAGCACATCAATGTTTTCCCAGTGGAACACATTGAGAAAAGGCTGACAATTCATTAGGAACACATCGAGAAAGTAATTCTGGAAAACGTATTCGCAGTGTTCTACGACAGTGTTTCATTCTTTTGCCACGAAGTGTCCCGAATGTGTTATGTAAAAATACTAGTATTTTCTATCATAAAACATTTTATGGCAGAGAGAGAGAGAGAGAGAGAGAGAGAGAGAGAGCTTTGATAACACATGAGAAACAGGTTGATACACATTCGGAACAATTTGGCAGCGTTTGAGGAACGCAATGATCACCCACTTTTTGGAAATGGCTTTAGCAATATGTAATGAAAGCGTGCGATCTATTCCAAATGATTTGTTATTTTCCACCTCAAAAACTCACTTTTCGTTCATAGTTATTGTACTTAACATACGGATTAATGGGTAAAGCTATGTCTTGTAATTTAAATTTGCACTTGTCATATAATAATTCCACGTGTCAATTTAAAACAATACAATTTTCTTTGTTCGAAAGTGTGAACTTTTCCCCCATTTTGTCGCCCACAGCGACAAAATGCGAAAAGCTTACTCCAACAGCTATGACGAAGGCAGCAGTCATAGCTGTTGGGGTAAGCTGAACACCTTTGCACGTATTATATTCTTTTTACACAATTCAGAGCGTTATATATATATTTATATATATATCATCATCATCATTATCAGCCATTATCAATCCACTGCTGGATGAAAGTCTCCCCAAGTATCCTCAAAAACGGTCTGTCTTGTGCCAGTCTCCTCCATGTAACTCGCGCATACTTCCGAATTTCATCCACCCATCTTCCACGTGGTCTTCTTCTGGGTCTTTTCCTGTTTCTTGGAATCGAATCTAAAATTTCGGCTATCCATCGATGGTCTGTTCTTCTGGCAGTATGTCCAGCCCATTGCCATTTCAGGGATTTAACTCTGATCATGATGTCTTCTACTCTTGTCATTTTTCTGATCCACGAGTTCCTCTTCTTATCTCTCCTGGTTACACCAAGCATGCACCTCTCCATGCTGCTTTGAGTAGTCTGCAGCCTTTGTATGTCTCTTTTAGTTAAGGTCCACGTCTCTGCACCATACGTAAGCACTGGAAGGATGCATTGATCAAACACTTTTCTTTTAAGCCATAATGGCATATTGCTCTTGAAAATTATGCTGTTTCTTCCAAAAGCTCTTCAGGCAAGTTTCGTACGCCGATTAATTTCTTCATCAATGTGACCCTCACTTGTTATCTGCTGTCCAAGATAAACGTACGTCTCTGTTATTTCCAGCTTTCCTCCATTAATCGATAAATCTTCATTTCTTGTAAAAGCATTGAACATCATTTTAGTCTTCTGAAAGTTCATTTTTAATCCCACTTCTTTACTCTTGTCTGCAAGTTCCTGGATCATACTCTGCAGTTCTGATGGGGTAGTTGCAAAAATGACTACGTCATCAGCAAAACGAAGGTGGGTTAGATAATCTCCATTAATTTTTATCCCTTTGTTTTCCCAGTTCAGTGATCGAAAGACATTTTCCAATGTGGCATTAAAGAGCTTCGGAGATATGGTGTCACCTTGTCTCACTCCCTTTCCAATTTTTATGTGTGTTGTATTTTCAAACAGCCGAATCTTTGCACTTGCATTTTCATAGATGTTATTAATAATATTAATGTATGCATCTTCAATACCGCAGGATTTCAGAGCCATTGCAACTGCTGATGGTTTCACCGAATCAAAGGCTTTTTCATAATCGATAAAAGCCATGCACAATGGAAGTTCATATTCCCTCGGTCTTTCAATTAGTTCTCTCAGTACGTGGATATGATCTATTGTGCTGTAGCCACTCCTGAATCCAGCTTGTTCTCTCGGTTGAGCCATGTCCAGTGTTACCTTTAAACGGTGTGAAAGAACTTTAGTGAAGATTTTATAAACCACTGATAGGAGGCTGATACGTCTGCAGTTCCTGAGATCCTGAATGCCACCTTTTTCATGTAGCAGGATCATTGTAGCGTTTTTCCAATCCTCAGGGATCTTCCCTTCATTAAGGCATCGATTGAAAATTTGGACGAGTACTGTTTCGATTTCCCCACTTGCTTCTTGTATGATGTCTACAGTAATTCCATCTTCTACTGGAGCTTTTCCCCGCTTTATTTTCTTGATTGCATGTGCAACTTCTGCTGGGAGGACTGGAAGAACTCTGGTACTGGTACCTTTCATGATGTCTGGAGTACATGCATCATTCCTTTCATATAATTTAGAGTAGAAATCTTTCACTTTTGTCAAAATTTCGCCTCTATTTCTTGTTACAGAACCATCTTCTTTTTCAGTGCCATAATCAGTTTTCTTCCCTTACTGAGATGTCCCTTTGCTATCTTTAGGCTTCGGTTGTTTTCAATTGCTTTCCTCAATAGTTCACAGTTAAATTTCCTTGCGTCTTTAGTGATACTTTTTCGTACTGTCTTGCATAGCTCTATATATTCCACTTTGGAAGTCATATCTTCTTTAGTTGTCCTCATCTCTTTTTTTTTTTTTCATCAACATTTTGGGTTTTCATGATAATTTGTTCACATGCAACTTGTTCTTAGACCCAGCTAATTTTGTTGCTGTTTCCATAAGAGCTTTGGTTACTTTTCTGTTAACTTTAGAAATATCCACTTCTTCCGATGTTTGGAACATGCAAAGATTATTAAATACACCACTTGTGTATTTTATAATATTTCTCATGTATTCTGGAGAGTTAATTCTGCTCTTTCTGATCATACAGGTCCACAGTCTTAAGTATATATATATTTTTTCTCTGGTTAAAATCTCCACGAGTTGGTTTCTTTCAGTATGAGGAGGCCATCAGCCCCACCCACACTGCCCCCAGCGACTAGGGAGTGGCAGAAGTGTTAGGACGTTTGGGGAAGATGTCAGCCATGTTTCCTCTTGTGTGGAGAAAGTTTAGTTGCATAAGAGGTAAGCTCTCTTCCTTGTCTTTAGGTTTAGGTTTTATAAGTTCAATGTTTGTACTTCTTGTACTTTTTTTCTCTGTTGTTTTTTGCTTTTTAGCTTTTAGGCGCTGGCTTGCCTGTTAACATTTTTGCGGGTTTTAACTCTTTCTTTTCTTGGTAACTTTGCGCGTCTTTTAGAAAACTTAGGCCCAGCAGCTAGCTAAGCATAGTTCCTTTACTTTGCGCTGTATTTTCAAAGTAGTTAAGTTCTTAATAACTACTTAATTATGCACTTAAAGCACTGCTGAAATACTTTGTACATATTGCAACTAATTGTTTATGTCATATAACTTTCACAAAGCCTTTCTTTAGTTAATTATTGTCTTTAATTTATTCTCGTTTTTGTGTTGTCAGAAGTTGTAGAGTAGGGGGTTTTAGAATCAAGTTTTCTTTCAAAAATCTGAGTTTTAAAAAATTTATATTTCCTTTTTTAATAGCAATGAAAAAATTTGGATTTCTTTTGCATTGCTTTTCAGGTTTAAATTCTCTCTCAGGCGAACTTGGCATTTCGTTATAGCTGAAAATTATTTCTAATTATTATGTCACTCTCACAGCTTGAGTTCTCTTTAATCTTCTCTCTGTTTAATAGTAACAGATGAAGAGCATGGGTCGGGCCATGAAGGTTATGGATGCAAGCAAAATTGTTAACCAGAGCTAGGTCATACTACTCTGCGGAGGTCATGACATATATATATATTTTTTAAAACAATTATTGGTGGGCTTGTTACTTGCATCTATGGCCTTGCAGAAACCCATTTCCAACTAGGTCTTTGTGGAAGTGAGAAAACGCAGAGTTTTTGCTGGTCCTTGATAAAACCAAGGCTCAATATTCTCAACACTTTCTACATTCAGTTGTTTTATTTTTTTTTTTTTTAATCTTTTCTCCTTTTACTCACACCGGTAGATACATAACTTTTTCTATGTTGTACTTGGTATGAGTCAAATATATATATATATATATATATATATATATATATATGGGATGTAAGGTCAGGTGATGCGTAACATCACAGCCTCTCCTTGACAAATGTCAACCCCGCCTTCTCGTGGTGCATCCTGTTCCCACTAAAGGGGCTCTGACGACCGCCAATAGCGGTATAACTATACCATCGGGATTAGAGAAAATTCTATCCCACACTCACCAACTCGCTTGGCCAGCGTGGTGAGTTATGGCCAAACCCCTCCAAAATGATTCCACAACTTAAATCTTGGCCCTCAGTCTCCGGCAGCTGGAATGTACCTGGCCAAGGCAGCGGCCAGTGCGACATGAAGGCAGAGGGTGCTAAGAATCCCCGGAGGACCGGACTAGGCTGCCATCTGATGCTGACCTTGGCTACTTACAATGGACGCTCCCTATCTTCTGATTCAAGGCTTCTTGAATTGGAAGAGGAACTATAAAGGATCAAGTGGGACATCGTGGGGCTAAGTGAGGTAAGGAGAAAAGGAGAAGATCTCATCGAACTGAAAAGTGGACATCTCTTCTACTATAGTGGGACAGATACTGACAGAACTAGTGGTGTTGGATTTATAATAAACAAGAAACTGAAGGATAGAGTTTTAGAAGTTGAAAGTTCCTCTGACAGAGCTGCACGACTTGTTATCAAACTCTCGAAAAGATACCAGGCTCAGATTATTCAAACTTATGAACCCACCACAAGTCATCCTGAAGAAGAAATTGAAGAATTTTATGAGGAAATTTGTCATCTAAATAATAAAGGTAAGCAGCACTTGAAAATAATTATGGGAGATTTCAATGCAAAAATAGGGCAACGGCAACAGAATGAAACTTCAGTAGGTAAATTCGGTCACGGCAACAGAAACCAGCATGGAAATACTCTCGTTGAGTTTGCAGAGGCAGAAGGGTTTTTCATCTTGAACTCCTTCTTAAAGAAAAAGCCACACAGGAAATGGACATGGAGACATCCAAATGGGACGACAAGTGAAATTGATTTTATTATGTGTAACAAAAAATTCGTCATAGAAGACTGCAGTGTGCTGAACAAGTTCAACACAGGTAGTGACCATAGATTGGTGAGATGTAAGATGCACCTCAACACTAAACTTGAACGTGGCAAGATCATAAGACAAACAAAATCTATTCTAACATCGGAAGAAGTGGACATCTCTGAAGTTAACAGAAAAGTAACCAAAGCTCTTATGGAAACAGCAACAAAATTAGCTGGGTCTAAGAACAAGTTGCATGTGAACAAATTATCAGGAAAAACCAAAATGTTAATGCAAAAAAGAAGAGAGATGAGGACAACTAAAGAAGATGTGACTTCCAAAGTGGAATATATAGAGCTATGCAAGACAGTAAGAAAAAGTATCACTGAAGACGTAAGAAAATTCAACTGTGAACTAGTGAGGAAAGCAATTGAAAACAACCAAAGCCTAAAGATAGCAAAGGGACATCTCAGTAAGGGAAGAAAACAGATTATGGCACTGAGAAAAGAAGATGGTTCTGTAACAAGAAATAGAGGCAGAAATTTTGACAAGAGTGAAAGATTTCTACTCCAAATTATATGAAAGGGATGATATATGCACTCCAGACATCATGAAAGATACCAGTACCAGAGTTCCTAAAGTCCTTCCATCAGAAGTTGCACATGCAATCAAGAACATGAAGCGGGGAAAAGCTCCAGGAGAAGATGGAATTACTGTAGACATCATACAAGAAGCAAGTGGAGAAATCGAAACAGTACTCGCCCAAATTTTCACTCGATGCCTTAATGAAGGAAAGATTCCTGAGGATTGGAACACCGCTACAATGATCCTGCTTCATAAGAAAGGTGACATTGAGGATCTCGGAAACTACAGACCTATCAGCCTCCTATCAGTAGTTTATAAAATCTTCACTAAAGTTCTTTCACACCGCTTGAAGGTAACACTGGACATGGCTCAACCGAGAGAACAAGCTGGATTCAGGAGTGGCTACAGCACAATAGATCATATCCACGTGCTGAGAGAACTAATTTAAAGAGCGAGGGAATATGAACTTCCATTGTGCATGGCTTTTATCGATTATGAAAAAGCCTTTGATTCGGTGAAATCATCAGCAGTTACAATGGCTCTGAAAACCTGCGGTATTGAAGATGCATACATTTATATTATTAATAACATCTATGAAAATGCAAGTGTAAAGATTAGGCTGTTTGAAAATACAACACACGTAAAAATTGGAAAGGGAGTGAGACAAGGTGACACCATATCTCCGAAGCTCTTTAATGCCACATTGGAGGGTGTTTTTCAGTCGCTGAGCTGGGAAAACAAGGGGATAAAGATTAGTGGAGATTATCTAACCCACCTTCGTTTTGCTGATGACGTAGTCATTTTTGCAACTACCCCATCAGAGCTGCAGAGTATGATCCAGGAACTTGCTGACAAGAGTAAAGAAGTGGGATTAAAAATGAACTTGCAGAAGACAAAAGTGATGTTCAATGCTTTTACAAGAAATGAGGATTTATCGATTGATGGAGAAAAGCTGGAGATAACAGACACGTATGTTTATCTTGGACAGCAGATATCAAGTGAGGGTCACATTGATGAAGAAATTAATCGGCGTACAAAACTTGCCTGGAGAGCTTTTGGAAGAAACAGCATAATTTTCAAGAGCAATATGCCATTATGTCTTAAAAGAAAAGTGTTTGATCAATGCATCCTTCCAGTGCTTACGTATGGTGCAGAGACGTGGACCTTAACTAAAAAAGACATATAAAGGCTGCAGACAACTCAAAGATGCATGGAGAGGTGCATGCTTGGTATAACCAGGAGAGATAAGAAGAGGAATTCGTGGATCCGAAAAATGACGAGAGTGGAAGACATCATGATCAGAGTTAAATCCCTGAAATGGCAATGGGCTGAACATACTGCCAGAAGGACAGATCATCGATGGACAGCCGAAATTTTAGATTGGATTCCAAGGGACAGGAAAAGAACCAGAAGAAGACCACATGGGAGATGGGTGGATGAAATTCGAAAGTATGCAGGGGTGACATGGAGGAGACTGGCACAAGACAGACCGTTGTGGAGGAAACTTGGGGAGACCTTCGTCCAGCAGTGGATTGATAATGGTTGACGATGATGATGATGATGATATATATATATACTTTTTTTTTCTTGCTTAGGTCTCTTCTTAATAGAATGTGAATTCTGAATTTTCATAACTGCTGCGTTGCGCGTTTGGATCTTCAGGTTATTTTGCAACTTTCTTTTTAAATTCTAAAGTTTTTCCTTAGTTTTCAGTTTTGCTCTTCAGTAACTAATTTCAATTTACTATTTAGCAGCTCATGCGCAAATTTTAGTTGAAATGTTTTATTATTTTTTATTACTATTTTTTTATTTGTTTTTTTTTTTTTTTTTTTTTTTTCATTTTCTATTTATTTACAATTCACTGTTATTTTTATTTCAAATTTTTAATTTTAGTATTCTTTGGATGCAGCCTTTTGGAGTGTAGTTTATACTTGAGTTTGGTATTTTCTTGGACTGCTTATTTCTAAAAAGTTTTTCCTAGTTGGTTTGCTCAGAATTTGTATGTTTTGGCCCAAGAGGAGTTCTAAGGACGATGAAAGGATTGGAGGTCAGCTCAGATATTTTAAAACCTCCCGCTCGGTTAGGCTAGCACCCTTTCCCATAGCGTATGAACTCGCTGGCAAAGGTAATCTAAAGTTATGAAATGACAAACGTTGTTTGACATGTAAATCTGCAGATCTTAACCTGTATTCTTCTGTTGTGGATAATTGCTGCAACAAGTTTTGCAAAGCCTACAATACCATCTATAAGCTCACCTGTACTGTTTGCAACCTTAGCTATATTGGCCAAAGCAAAAATCCTCTTCATCTTAGCATAAATGGTCACAGGTCTCTAGTTAACAAGTTCTCTAATTCAGGAGTGAACCCCTCCACAAATGCAAACCAGTACTCTACCTATGAATTAGAGCATTTCCATACTCATGGTTTTGACAAAATGATAATAGAGGTACTGCATATTATCCCTGACCTCTATGCTCGGCTAGAAACTGAATCCCTTGAAATTTTGCAGCATCAGTCTCTTTATCCCTATGGTCTTAATTCCACTCTATCTGACAATAAGCATAATCAGCATAAATTTTCTATATGTGAACTCTTCTTTCTTGTTAATAACAAGAGCTGCACTAGAGGTAATAGAGGACAGAGGTTATTTCGCACATCAAGCAAAGTTGATTCTGCTAACTTGCTAATAACTCTGGAAAGCTTTAAAACTGGCACTAATTTTGTTAATAATACTTACAAAATTCTTAAGTCCTTCAAGCACTCTGTCCTTAAAAGTTTTTAAAAATTCTGGAAAGAAACTGCTGACCATGTTGATAAGCATGTTTTTGCTTTGGTTCTAGACATTCTTAAACATATTCTTAAAGATAAAATTTCACTTAAAGAATTTTCCAGTAATTTTGTAACCATCAGGTTTCTAAATAAAGCCTATGATCAACTCAATGTAAGGAAGCTTTTCTACAATAATGCAATTTGTTTTCCCATCCACAGGCACCAGTCTATTGTAAGTTTTAAATATGTTAAGACCTTAGGGTCAATAGTTAAAAACTACAAACTTAATTCTTTAAGTTACATTCCTGTAATTACTACATGTTCTTGTGATGAACATAAAGAAACGGTTCCCTATGATAAGAATTACAACCATATTATCACTGGAAACTTGAGTTTTGTTGAAAATGAAAAGCTTAGGAATTTATTAGAGTATGGTTCTAAATTTAGACCTTCCTTCACAATTTCCAAAGAAAGGATTCTTGAGAGCTTCACTCAAGATGTTAATAGGTACATTGTAAAAACCAGTTTAACATACAATCAGCCTATTGAGGCCTTCGCCGAATGGAAATATAACGTAATCAATAGCTTCACTTGTGAGTTGGCAGGTCTGGACTTTTGTTTCGATAGAAATCTCTTTTTCTCTGGAGATGCTAAAAGGTCACTCTCCAAACTACAAGACCTATTTATTTTTACCACTACGGATAAAGCTAGCAATAATTTTGCAATTATCTGTAAGAAGTTCTATTTTGAATTGTTAACTATGGAACTCAATAATAGAGTAACGTACGAGCCCGTAAGTTATTCTACCAAGCAGTTAGAAAATCGGTTTAAGGCATTCTTCAAGAAACTTAAAATTCCACAAACTAGAAGATATGGGCCTGAATTTCCATTTCGTTTTGCAACGGTTAAGTTTCATAAAGATCCTGTGAAGTTCAGGTTCATAGCTAGTGGAGTAAGGAGTCATAAAAAGAAAATAGATCTTGCTTTTGAAGATGTCTTAAAGAAGGTTTTGAAACACATTAGCAATTGTACTAATTTGATGTACAGAGATTTTTGGATAATTAATAATAATGCAGAAGTAATTTCTACTATACTCAAACTATGTCCCTTAGATATTAATAGTTATGATTTTGAGAACCTATATACTAATCTGCCTCTATCAGATATAATCACTACCTTTAAAAAGCTGTATGCAGAATTTAAACTTAACCAATTTGTTAATGTAGGAGCTTGGAACTCTAATCTCAATTGCTGCACAAAAAATAACCATATCTTATATAATAATACTCTCTATAAGCAAGTGAACAGTATTCCCATGGGAACAGCAACCTCCACGAATATTGCTAATCTATTCCTGTTCTTTAAGAAATATAAATTCATTAAAAATCACCACCCCTGCTCAGATAACTACCTTTACACATTTAGATATATTGATGATCTGCTGTGTATCAATTATTCAGAAGTTATAGAGAGTGATTTTGATAATATCTATTCTAGCTCTCTTAACTTATGTAAAACCAACCACAGTAATCAGGAACTTGAGTTCCTAGACTTAAGCATTAAGCTCAACAGAGGTAACCCATCTATTAGCCTCTTTGATAAAAGAGTTAATTTTCCTTTCAAAGTAATTAAATATCTACACTGGAATAATAACATATCAACCAAAGTAATTGAGAATGTACTGATTTCTCAGGTCCTAAGAATTTCTAGAATTTGCAGCAACAATTTGGACTTCAATTACCACATCAATATACTATTAGATAGTTTTCTAGAGAACAGAAATTCCTTCTTCTTTCATCAAAAGAACTTTAAAAAAAATTATTCTGAATAATAGAGTAAGGTTGGCAGATCTGCTTTAATTTTCTACACAGTTAATAATATGATTCTGACCAATCAAAGCCGTAAGGAAGTTGGCTAGAGGATGCCTATTAACTACTAAAAGGAACCTTAGTGCTATGGATATGAAGGTCCTATTAAAACAAAAAATTAAATATAGACAAAATCACAAAAAAACTTAAAAATCTGTTTATAAAAGAAAATAAAAACAAATAAAAAAGAAAACTAGTTATTCATCACTAGAATAGCTGTACTAAAAATAGTAAAACTAACATTAAAATTAATAAGATTCTGAATAATCTATAGAAGCTCACTAAGGTGATTTAAAACATGCAAAGATTATTAAACACACCACTTGTGTATTTTATAATATTTCTCATGTATTCTGGAGAGTTAATTCTGCTCTTTCTGATCATACAGGTCCACAGTCTTAAGTATATATATATTTTTTCTCTGGTTAAAATCTCCACGAGTTGGTTTCTTTCAGTATGAGGAGGCCATCAGCCCCACCCACAGTGCCCCCAGCGACTAGGGAGTGGCAGAAGTGTTAGGACGTTTGGGGAAGATGTCAGCCATGTTTCCTCTTGTGTGGAGAAAGTTTAGTTGCATAAGAGGTAAGCTCTCTTCCTTGTCTTTAGGTTTTAGGTTTTATAAGTTCAATGTTTGTACTTCTTGTACTTTTTTTCTCTGTTGTTTTTTGCTTTTTAGCTTTTAGGCACTGGCTTGCCTGTTAACATTTTTGCGGGTTTTAGCTCTTTCTTTTCTTGATAACTTTGCGCAACTTTTAGGAAACTTAGGCCCAGCAGCTGGCTAATCATAGTTCCTTTACTTTACGCTGTATTTTCAAAGAAGTTAAGTTCTTAATAACTACTTAATTATGCACTTAAAGCACTGCTGAAATACTTTATACATATTGCAACTAATTGTTTATGTCATATAACTTTCACAAAGCTTTTCTTTAGTTAATTATTGTCTTTAATTTATTCTCGTTTTTGTGTTGTCAGAAGTTGTAGAGTAGGGGGTTTTAGAATCAAGTTTTCTTTCAAAAATCTGAGTTTTAAAAAATTAATATTTCCTTTTTTAATAGCAATGAAAAAATTTGGATTTCTTTTGCATTGCTTTTCAGGTTTAAATTCTCTCTCAGGCGAATTTGGCATTTCGTTATAGCTGAAAATTATTTCTAATTATTATGTCACTCTCACAGCTTGAGTTCTCTTTAATATTCTTCTCTCTGTTTAATAGTAACAGATGAAGAGCCTGGGTCGGGCCATGAAGGTTATGGATGCAAGCGAAATTGTTAACTAGAGCTGGGTCATACTACTCTGCGGAGGTCATGACATATATATATTTTTTAAAACAATTTTTGGTGGGCTTGTTACTTGCATCTATGGCCTTGCAGAAACCCATTTCCAACTAGGTCTTTGTGGAAGTGAGAAAATGCAGAGTTTTTGCTGGTCCTTGATAAAGCTAAGGCTCAGTATTCTCGACACTTTCTACATTCAGTTGTTTTATTTTTTTTTTTTTATCTTTTCTCCTTTTACTCACACCGGTAGATACATAACCTTTACTATAATGTACTTGGTATGAGTCAAATATATATATATATATATATATATATCATCATTGTCATCATTGTCAACCATTATCAATCCACTGCTGGACGAAGGTCTCCCCAAGTTTCCTCCACAACGGTCTGTCTTGTGCCAGTCTCCTCCATGTCACCCCTGCATACTTTCGAATTTCATCCACCCATCTCCCATGTGGTCTTCTTCTGGGTCTTTTCCTGTCCCTTGGAATCCAATCTAAAATTTCGGCTGTCCATCGATGATCTGTCCTTCTGGCAGTATGTCCAGCCCATTGCCATTTCAGGGATTTAACTTTGATCATGATGTCTTCCACTCTGGTCATTTTTCGGATCCACGAGTTCCTCTTCTTATCTCTCCTGGTTACACCAAGCATGCACCTCTCCATGCTACTTTGAGTTGTCTGCAGCCTTTGTATGTCTCTTTTAGTTAAGGTCCACGTCTCTGCACCATACGTAAGCACTGGAAGGATGCATTGATCAAACACTTTTCTTTTAAGACATAATGGCATATTGCTCTTGAAAATTATGCTGTTTCTTCCAAAAGCTCTCCAGGCAAGTTTTGTACGCCGATTAATTTCTTCATCAATGTGACCCTCACTTGATATCTGCTGTCCAAGATAAACGTACGTGTCTGTAATCTCCAGCTTTTCTCCATCAATCGATAAATCTTCATTTCTTGTAAAAGCATTGAACATCACTTTTGTCTTCTGAAAGTTCATTTTTAATCCCACTTCTTTACTCTTGTCAGCAAGTTCCTGGATCATACTCTGCAGCTCTGATGGGGTAGTTGCAAAAATGACTACATCATCAGCAAAGCGAAGGTGGGTTAGATAATCTCCATTAATCTTTATCCCCTTGTTTTCCCAGCTCAGCGACTGAAAAACACCCTCCAATGTGGCATTAAAGAGCTTCGGAGATATGGTGTCACCTTGTCTCACTCCCTTTCCAATTTTTACGTGTGTTGTATTTTCAAACAGCCTAATCTTTGCACTTGCATTTTCATAGATGTTATTAATAATATTAATGTATGCATCTTCAATACCGCAGGTTTTCAGAGCCATTGTAACTGCTGATGGTTTCACCGAATCAAAGGCTTTTTCATAATCGATAAAAGCCATGCACAATGGAAGTTCATATTCCCTCACTCTTTCAATTAGTTCTCTCAGCACGTGGATATGATCTATTGTGCTGTAGCCACTCCTGAATCCAGCTTGTTCTCTCGGTTGAGCCATGTCCAGTGTTACCTTCAAGCGGTGTGAAAGAACTTTAGTGAAGATTTTATAAACTACTGATAGGAGGCTGATAGGTCTGTAGTTTCCGAGATCCTCAATGTCACCTTTCTTATGTAGCAGGATCATTGTAGCGGTGTTCCAATCCTCAGGAATCTTTCCTTCATTAAGGCATCGAGTGAAAATTTGGGCGAGTACTGTTTCGATTTCTCCACTTGCTTCTTGTATGATGTCTACAGTAATTCCATCTTCTCCTGGAGCTTTTCCTCGCTTCATGTTCTTGATTGCATGTGCATCTTCTGCTGGAAGGACTGGAGGAACTTTGGTACTGGTATCTTTCATGATGTCTGGAGTGCATATATCATCCCTTTCATATAATTTGGAGTAGAAATCTTTCACTCTTGTCAAAATTTCGCCTCTATTTCTTGTTACAGAACCATCTTCTTTTCTCAGTGCCATAATCTGTTTTCTTCCCTTACTGAGATGTCCCTTTGCTATCTTTAGGCTATGGTTGTTTTCAATTGCTTTCCTCACTAGTTCACAGTTGAATTTCCTTACGTCTTCAGTGATACTTTTTCTTACTGTCTTGCATAGCTCTATATATTCCACTTTGGAAGTCACATCTTCTTTAGTTGTCCTCATCTCTCTTCTTTTTTGCATCAACATTTTCGTTTTTCCTGATAATTTGTTCACATGCAACTTGTTCTTAGACCCAGCTAATTTTGTTGCTGTTTCCATAAGAGCTTTGGTTACTTTTCTGTTAACTTCAGAGATGTCCACTTCTTCCGATGTTAGGCTTCTAAAGCAGAGAACCTGTTCTTCAGTTCTAACTTGAAGGTATTATGGTGTTTTTTAAGGTTGGTTATGTCAATAGATTTTGTCTGTCTTATGAGCTTGCCACGTTCAAGTTTAGTGTTGAGGTGCATCTTACATCTCACCAATCTATGGTCACTACCTGTGTTGAACTTGTTTTGCACACTGCAGTCTTCTATGACGAATTTTTTGTTACACATAATAAAATCAATTTCACTTGTCGTCCCATTTGGATGTCTCCATGTCCATTTCCTGTGTGGCTTTTTCTTGAAGAAGGAGTTCAAGATGAAAAACCCTTTCTGCCTCTGCAAACTCAACGAGAGTATTTCCACGCTGGTTTCTGTTGCCATGACCGAATTTAACTACTGAAGTTTCATTCTGTTGCCGTTGCCCTATTTTTGCATTGAAATCTCCCATAATTATTTTCAAGTGCTGCTTACCTTTATTATTTAGATGACAAATTTCCTCATAAAATTCTTCAATTTCTTCTTCAAGATGACTTGTGGTGGGTGCATAAGTTTGAATAATCTGAGCCTGGTATCTTTTCGAGAGTTGGATAACAAGTCGTGCAGCTCTGTCAGAGGAACTTTCAACTTCTACAACTTTATCCTTCAGTTTCTTGTTTATTATAAAACCAACACCACTAGTTCTGCCAGTATCTGTCCCAAGATAGTAGAAGAGATGTCCACTTTTCAGTTCGATGAGATCTTCTCCTTTTCTCCTTACTTCACTTAGCCCCACGATGTCCCACTTGATCCTTTGTAGTTCCTCTTCCAATTCAAGAAGCCTTGAATCAGAAGATAGAGAGCGTCCATTGTAAGTAGCCAAGGTCAGCATCAGATGGCAGCCTAGTCCGGTTCTCCGGGGATTCTTAGCACCCTCTGCCTTCATGTCGCACTGGCCGCTGCCTTGGCCAGGTACATTCCAGCTGCCGGAGACTGAGGGCCAAGATTTAAGTTGTGGAATCATTTTGGAGGGGTTTGGCCATAACTCACCACGCTGGCCAAGTGGGTTGGTGAGTGTGGGATAGAATTTCCTCTAATCCCGATGGTATAGTTATAACACTATGGGCGGTCGTCAGAGCCCCTTTAGTGGGAACAGGATGCACCACGAGAAGGCGGGGTTGACATTTGTCAAGGAGAGGCTGTGATGTTACGCATCACCTGACCTTACATCCCATATATATATATATATATATATGCAGGGGTGACATGGAGGAGACTGGCACAAGACAGACCGTTGTGGAGGAAACTTGGGGAGACCTTCGTCCAGCAGTGGATTGATAATGGTTTACAATGATGATGATGATGATATATATATATTTTCTTTTTTTTGCTTAGGTCTCTTCTTAATAGAATGTGAATTCTGAATTTTCATAACTACTGCGTTGCACGTTTTTATCTTCAAGTTATTTTGCAACTTTCGTTTTAAATTCTAAAGTTTTTCCTTAGTTTTCAGTTTTGCTCTTCAGTAACTAATTTCAATTTACTATTTAGCAGCTCATGCACAAATTCTAGTTGAAATGTTTTATTATTTTTTATTACTATTTTTTTATTTGTTTTTTTTTCATTTTTTTTTTCATTTTCCATTTATTTACAATTCACTCTTATTTTTATTTCTAATTTTTAATTTTAGTATGCTTTGGATGCAGCCTTTTGGATTGTAGTTTATACTTGAGTTTGGTATTTTCTTGGACTGCTTATTTCTAAAAAGTTTTTCCTAGTTGGTTTGCTCAGAATTTGTATGTTTTGGCCCAAGTGGAGTTCCAAGGACGATGAAAGGATTGGAGGTCAGCTCAGATATTTTAAGTCCTCCCGCTCGGTCAGGCTAGCACCCTTTCCCATAGTGTATGAACTTGCTGGCAAAGGTAATCTAAAGTTATGAAATGACAAACGTTGTTTGACATGTAAATCTGCAGATCCTAACCTGTATTCTTCTGTTGCGGATAATTGCTCCAACAAGTTTTGCAAAGCCTACAATACCATCTATAAGCTCACCTGTACTGTTTGCAAACTTAGCTATATTGGCCAATGCAAAAATCCTCTTCATCATAGGATAAATGGTCACAGGTCTCTAGTTAACAAGTTCTCTAATTCAGGAGTGAATCCCTCCACAAATGCAAACCAGTACTCTACCTATGAATTAGAGCATTTCCATACTCATGGTTTTGACAAAATGATAATAGAGGTACTGCATATTATCCCTGACCTCTATGCTCGGCTAGAAACTGAATCCCTTGAAATTTTGCAGCATCAGTCTCTTTATCCCTATGGTCTTAATTCCACTCTATCTGACAATAAGCATAATCAGCATAAATTTTCTATACGTGAACTCTTCTTTCTTGTTAATAACAAGAGCTGCACTAGAGGTAATAGAGGACAGAAGTTATTTCGCACATCAAGCAAAGTTGATTCTGCTAACTTGCTAATAACTCTGGAAAGCTTTAAAACTGGCACTAATTTTGTTAAAAATACTTACAAAATACTTAAGTCCTTCAAGCACTCTCTCCTTAAAAGTTTTTTCAATTTCTGGAAAGAAACTGCTGACCATGTTGATAAGCATGTTTTTGCTTTGGTTCTAGACATTCTTAAACATATTCTTAAAGATAAAATTTCTCTTAAAGAATTTTCCAGTAATTTTGTAACCATCAGGTTTCTAAATAAAGCCTATGATCAACTCAATGTAAGGAAGCTTTTCTACAATAATGCAATTTTTTTTCCCATCCACAGGCACCAGTCTATTGTAAGTTTAAAATATGTTAAGACCTTAGGGTCAATAGTTAAAAACTACAAACCTAATTCTTCGAGTTACATTCCTGTAATTACTACATGTTCTTGTGATGAACATAAAGAAACAGTTCACTATGATAAGAATTACAACCATATTATCACCGAAAACTTGAGTTTTGTTGAAAATGAAAAGCTTAGGAATTTATTAGAGTATGGTTCTAAATTTAGAATTTCCTTCACAATTTCCAAAGAAAGGATTCTTGAGAGCTTCACTCAAGATGTTAATAGGTACATTGCAAAAACCAGTTTAACATACAATCAGCCTATTGAGGCCTTCGCAGAATGGAAATATAACGTAATCAATAGCTTCACTTGTGAGTTGGCAGGTCTGGAATTTTGTTTCGATAGAAACCTCTTTTTCTCTGGAGATGCTAAAAGGTCACTCTCCAAACTACAAGACCTATTTATTTTTACCACTACGGATAAAGTTAGCAATAATTTTGCAATTATCTGTAAGAAGTTCTTTTTTGAATTGTTAACTATGGAACTCAATAATAGAGTAACGTACGAGCCCGTAAGTTATTCTACCAAGCAGTTAGAAAATCGGTTTAAGGCATTCTTCAAGATACTTAAAATTCCACAAACTAGAAGATATGGGCCTGAATTTCCATTTCTTTTTGCAACGGTTAAGTTTCATAAAGATCCTGTGAAGTTCAAGTTAATAGCTAGTGGAGTAAGGAGTCATAAAAAGAAAATAGATCTTGCTTTTGAAGATGTCTTAAAGAAGGTTTTGAAACACATTAGAAACTGTACTAATTTGATGTACAGAGATTTTTGGATAATTAATAATACTGCAGAAGTAATTTCTACTATACTCAAAGTATGTCCCTTAGATATTAATAGTTATGATTTTGAGAACCTATATACTAATCTGCCTCTATCAGATATAATCACTACCTTTAAAGAGCTGTATGCAGAATTTAAACTTAACCAATTTGTTAATGTAGGAGCTTGGAACTCTTATCTCAATTGCTGCATAAAAAATAACCATATCTTATATAATAATACTCTCTATAAGCAAGTGAACGGTATTCCCATGGGAACATCAACCACCACAAATATTGCTAATCTATTCCTGTTCTTTAAGGAATATAAATTCATTAAAAATCACCCCACCTGCTCAGATAACTACCTTTACACATTTAGATATATTGATGATCTGCTGTGTGTCAATAATTCAGAAGTTATAGAGAGTGATTTTGATAATATCTATCCTAGCTCTCTTAACTTATGTAAAACCAACCACAGTAATCAGGAACTTGAGTTCCTAGACTTAAGCATTAAGCTCAACAGAGGTAACCCATCTATTAGCCTCTTTGATAAAAGAGTTAATTTTCCTTTCAAAGTAATTAAATATCTACACTGGAATAATAACATATCAACCAAAGTAATTGAGAATGTACTGATTTCTCAGGTCCTAAGAATTTCAAGAATTTGCAGCAACAATTTGGACTTCAATTACCACATCAATATACTATTAGATAGTTTTCTAGAGAACGAAATTTCTTCTTCTTTCATCAAAAGAACTTTAAGAAAAATTATTCTGAATAATAGAGTAAGTTTGGCAGATCTGCTTTAATTTTCTACACAGTTAATAATATGATTCTGACCAATCAAAGCCGTAAGGAAGTTGGCTAGAGGATGCCTATTAACTACTAAAAGGAACCTTAGTGCTATGGATATGAAGGTCCTATTAAAACAAAAAATTAAATAATATAGACAAAATCACAAAAAAAGCTTAAAAATCTGTTTATAAAAGAAAATAAAAACAAATAAAAAAGAAAACTAGTTATTCATCACTAGAATAGCTATACTAAAAATAGTAAAACTAACATTAAAATTAATAAGATTCTGAATTATCTATAGAAGCTCACTAAGGTGGTTTAAAACATGCAAAGATTATTAAATACACCACTTGTGTATTTTATAATATTTCTCATGTATTCTGGAGAGTTAATTCTGCTCTTTCTGATCATACAGGTCCACAGTCTTAAGTATATATATATTTTTTCTCTGGTTAAAATCTCCGCGAGTTGGTTTCTTTCAGTATGAGGAGGCCATCAGCCCCACCCACACTGCCCCCCAGCGACTAGGGAGTGGCAGAAGTGTTAGGACGTTTGGGGAAGAGGTCAGCCATGCTTCCTCTTGTGTGGAGAAAGTTTAGTTGCATAAGAGGTAAGCTCTCTTCCTTGTCTTTAGGTTTTAGGTGTTCTTTTTTTCTCTGTTGTTTTTTGCTTTTTAGCTTTTAGGCACTGGCTTGCCTGTTAACATTTTTGCGGATTTTAACTCTTTCTTTTCTTGGTAACTTTGCGCGTCTTTTAGGAAACTTAGGCCCAGCAGCTGACTAAGCATAGTTCCTTTACTTTGCGCTGTATTTTCAAAGTAGTTAAGTTCTTAATAACTACTTAATTATTCACTTAAAGCACTGCTGGAATACTTTGTACATATTGCTACTAATTGTTTATGTCATATAACTTTCACAAAGCTTTTCTTTAGTTAATTATTGTCTTTAATTTATTCTCGTTTTTGTGTTGTCAGAAGTTGTAGAGTAGGGGGTTTTAGAATCAAGTTTTCTTTCAAAAATCTGAGTTTTAAAAAATTAATATTTCCTTTTTTAAATGCAATGAAAAAATTTGGATTTCTTTTGCATTGCTTTTCAGGTTTAAATTCTCTCTCAGGCGAACTTGGCATTTCGTTACAGCTGAAAATTATTTCTAATTATTATGTCACTCTCACAGCTTGAGTTCTCTTTAATCTTCTTCTCTCTGTTTAATAGTAACAGATGAAGAGCATGGGTCGGGCCATGAAGGTTATGGATGCAAGCAAAATTGTTAACTAGAGCTAGGTCATACTACTCTGCGGAGGTCATGACATATATATATTTTTTAAAACAATTTTTGGTGGGCTTGTTACTTGCATCTACGGCCTTGCAGAAACCCATTTCCAACTAGGTCTTTGTGGAAGTGAGAAAATGCAGAGTTTTTGCTGGTCCTTGATAAAGCCAAGGCTCAGTATTCTCGACACTTTCTACATTCAGTTTTTTTTTTTTTATCTTTTCTCCTTTTACTCACAACGGTAGATACATAACCTTTTCTATAATGTACTTGGTATGAGTCAAAAATATATATATATTTTTTTCTTTTTTTTTTTTTGCTTAGGTCTCTTCTTAATAGAATGTGAATTCTGAATTTTCATAACTGCTGCGTTGCACGTTTTGATCTTCAGGTTATTTTGCAACTTTCGTTTTAAATTCTAAAGTTTTTCTTTAGTTTTCAGTTTTGCTCTGCAGTAACTAATTTCAATTTACTATTTAGCAGCTCATGCGCAAATTCTAGTTGAAATGTTTTATTATTTTTTATTACTATTTTTTTATTTGTTTTTTTTTTTCATTTTTTTTTTCATTTTCTATTTATTTACAATTCACTCTTATTTTTATTTCTAATTTTTAATTTTAGTATGCTTTGGATGCAGCCTTTTGGAGTGTAGTTTATACTCGAGTTTGGTATTTTCTTGGACTGCTTATTTCTAAAAGTTTTTCCTAGTTGGTTTGCTCAGAATTTGTATGCTTTGGCCCAAGTGGAGTTCTAAGGACGATGAAAGGATTGGAGGTCAGCTCAGATATTTTAAGTCCTCCCGCTCGGTTAGGCTAGCACCCTTTCCCATAGTGTATGAACTCGCTGGCAAAGGTAATCTAAAGTTATGAAATGACAAACGTTGTTTGACATGTAAATCTGCAGATCCTAACCTGTATTCTTCTGTTGCGGATAATTGCTCCAAGAAGTTTTGCAAAGCCTACAATACCATCTATAAGCTCACCTGTACTGTTTGCAACCTTAGCTATATTGGCCAAAGCAAAAATCCTCTTCATCTTAGGATAAATGGTCACAGGTCTCTAGTTAACAAGTTCTCTAATTCAGGTGTGAACCCCTCCACAAATGCAAACCAGTACTCTACCTATGAATTAGAGCATTTCCATACTCATGGTTTTGACAAAATGATAATAGAGGTACTGCATATTATCCCTGACCTCTATGCTCGGCTAGAAACTGAATCCCTTGAAATTTTGCAGCATCAGTCTCTTTATCCCTATGGTCTTAATTCCACTCTATCTGACAATAAGCATAATCAGCATAAATTTTCTATACGTGAACTCTTCTTTCTTGTTAATAACAAGAGCTGCACTAGAGGTAATAGAGGACAGAGGTTATTTCGCACATCAAGCAAAGTTGATTCTGCTAACTTCCTAATAATCCTGGAAAGCTTTAAAACTGGCACTAATTTTGTTAAAAATACTTACAAAATACTTAAGTCCTTCAAGCACTCTGTCCTTAAAAGTTTTTTCAAATTCTGGAAAGAAACTGCTGACCATGTTGATAAGCATGTTTTTGCTTTGGTTCTAGACATTCTTAAACATATTCTTAAATATAAAATTCCTCTTAAAGAATTTTCCAGTAATTTTGTAACCATCAGGTTTCTAAATAAAGCCTATGATCATCTCAATGTAAGGAAGCTTTTCTACAATAATGCAATTTTTTTCCCATCCACAGGCACCAGTCTATTGTAAGTTTTAAATATGTTAAGACCTTAGGGTCAATAATTAAAAACTACAAACTTAATTCTTCGAGTTACATTCCTGTAATTACTACATGTTCTTGTGATGAACATAAAGAAACAGTTCACTATGATAAGAATTACAACCATATTATCACCGAAAACTTGAGTTTTGTTGAAAATGAAAAGCTTAGGAATTTATTAGAGTATGGTTCTAAATTTAGACCTTCCTTCACAATTTCCAAAGAAAGGATTCTTGAGAGCTTCACTCAAGATGTTAATAGGTACATTGTAAAAACCAGTTTAACATACAATCAGTCTATTGAGGCCTTCGCAGAATGGAAATATAACGTAATCAATAGCTTCACTTGTGAGTTGGCAGATCTGGACTTTTGTTTCGATAGAAATCTCTTTTTCTCTGGAGATATTAGAAGGTCACTCTCCAAACTACAAGACCTATTTATTTTTACCACTACGGATAAAGTTAGCAATAATTTTGCAATTATCTCTAAGAAGTTCTATTTTGAATTGTTAACTATGGAACTCAATAATAGAGTAACGTACGAGCCCGTAAGTTATTCTACCAAGCAGTTAGAAAATCGGTTTAAGGCATTCTTCAAGAAACTTAAAATTCCACAAACTAGAAGATATGGGCCTGAATTTCCATTTCTTTTTGCAACGGTTAAGTTTCATAAAGATCCTGTGAAGTTCAAGTTAATAGCTAGTGGAGTAAGGAGTCATAAAAAGAAAATAGATCTTGCTTTTGAAGATGTTTTAAAGAAGGTTTTGAAACACATTAGAAACTGCACTAATTTGATGTACAGAGATTTTTGGATAATTAATAATAATGCAGAAGTAATTTCTACTATACTCAAAGTATGTCCCTTAGATATTAATAGTTATGATTTTGAGAACCTATATACTAATCTGCCTCTATCAGATATAATCACTACCTTTAAAGAGCTGTATGCAGAATTTAAACTTAACCAATTTGTTAATGTAGGAGCTCGGAACTCTAATCTCAATTGCTGCATAAAAAATAACCATATCTTATATAATAATACTCTCTATAAGCAAGTGAACGGTATTCCCATGGGAACATCATCCTCCACGAATATTGCTAATCTATTCCTGTTCTTTAAAGAATATAAATTCATTAAAAATCACCCCACCTGCTCAGATAACTACCTTTACACATTTAGATATATTGATGATCTGCTGTGTATCAATAATTCAGAAGTTATAGAGAGTGATTTTGATAATATCTATCCTAGCTCTCGTCACTTATGTAAAACCAACCACAGTAATCAGGAACTTGAGTTCCTAGACTTAAGCATTAAGCTCAACAGAGGTAACCCATCTATTAGCCTCTTTGATAAAAGAGTTAATTTTCCTTTCAAAGTAATTAAATATCTACACTGGAATAATAACATATCAACCAAAGTAATTGAGAATGTACTGATTTCTCAGGTCCTAAGAATTTCAAGAATTTGCAGCAACAATTTGGACTTCAATTACCACATCAATATACTATTAGATAGTTTTCTAGAGAACGAAATTCCTTCTTCTTTCATCAAAAGAACTTTCAGAAAAATTATTCTGAATAATAGAGTAAGTTTGGCAGATCTGCTTTAATTTTCTACACAGTTAATAATATGATTCTGACCAATCAAAGCCGTAAGGAAGTTGGCTAGAGGATGCCTATTAACTACTAAAAGGAACCTTAGTGCTATGGATATGAAGGTCCTATTAAAACAAAAAATTAAATAATATAGACAAAATCACAAAAAAGCTTAAAAATCTGTTTATAAAAGAAAATAAAAACAAATAAAAAAGAAAACTAGTTATTCATCACTAGAATAGCTATACTAAAAATAGTAAAACTAACATTAAAATTAATAAGATTCTGAATAATCTATAGAAGCTCACTAAGGTGGTTTAAAACATGCAAAGATTATTAAATACACCACTTGTGTATTTTATAATATTTCTCATGTATTCTGGAGAGTTAATTCTGCTCTTTCTGATCATACAGGTCCACAGTCTTAAGTATATATATATTTTTTCTCTGGTTAAAATCTCCGCGAGTTGGTTTCTTTCAGTATGAGGAGGCCATCAGCCCCACCCACACTGCCCCCAGCGACTAGGGAGTGGCAGAAGTGTTAGGACGTTTGGGGAAGAGGTCAGCCATGCTTCCTCTTGTGTGGAGAAAGTTTAGTTGCATAAGAGGTAAGCTCTCTTCCTTTTCTTTAGGTTTTAGGTGTACTTTTTTTCTCTGTTGTTTTTTGCTTTTTAGCTTTTAGGCACTGGCTTGCCTGTTAACATTTTTGCGGATTTTAACTCTTTCTTTTCTTGGTAACTTTGCGTGTCTTTTAGGAAACTTAGGCCCAGCAGCTGACTAAGCATAGTTCCTTTACTTTGCGCTGTATTTTCAAAGTAGTTAAGTTCTTAATAACTACTTAATTATTCACTTAAAGCACTGCTGAAATACTTTGTACATATTGCTACTAATTGTTTATGTCATATAACTTTCACAAAGCTTTTCTTTAGTTAATTATTGTCTTTAATTTATTCTCGTTTTTGTGTTGTCAGAAGTTGTAGAGTAGGGGGTTTTAGAATCAAGTTTTCTTTCAAAAATCTGAGTTTTAAAAAATTAATATTTCCTTTTTTAATAGCAATGAAAAAATTTGGATTTCTTTTGCATTGCTTTTCAGGTTTAAATTCTCTCTCAGGCGAACTTGGCATTTCGTTATAGCTGAAAATTATTTCTAATTATTATGTCACTCTCACAGCTTGAGTTCTCTTTAATCTTCTTCTCTCTGTTTAATAGTAACAGATGAAGAGCATGGGTCGGGCCATGAAGGTTATGGATGCAAGCGAAATTGTTAACTAGAGCTAGGTCATACTACTCTGCGGAGGTCATGACATATATATTTTTTTTAAAACAATTTTTGGTGGGCTTGTTACTTGCATCTATGGCCTTGCAGAAACCCATTTCCAACTAGGTCTTTGTGGAAGTGAGAAAATGCAGAGTTTTTGCTGGTCCTTGATAAAGCCAAGGCTCAGTATTCTCGACACTTTCTACATTCAGTTTTTTTTTTTTTATCTTTTTCTCCTTTTACTCACAACGGCAGATACATAACCTTTTCTATAATGTACTTGGTATGAGTCAAAAATATATATTTTTTTTTCTTTTTTTTTTTTTTGCTTAGGTCTCTTCTTAATAGAATGTGAATTCTGAATTTTCATAACTGCTGCGTTGCACGTTTTGATCTTCAGATTATTTTGCAACTTTCGTTTTAAATTCTAAAGTTTTTCTTTAGTTTTCAGTTTTGCTCTGCAGTAACTAATTTCAATTTACTATTTAGCAGCTCATGCGCAAATTCTAGTTGAAATGTTTTATTATTTTTTATTACTATTTTTTTCATTTGTTTTTTTTTTTTTCATTTTTTTTTTCATTTTCTATTTATTTACAATTCACTCTTATTTTTATTTCTAATTTTTAATTTTAGTATGCTTTGGATGCAGCCTTTTGGAGTGTAGTTTATACTTGAGTTTGGTATTTTCTTGGACTGCTTACTTCTAAAAAGTTTTTCCTAGTTGGTTTGCTCAGAATTTGTATGTTTTGGCCCAAGTGGAGTTCTAAGGACGATGAAAGGATTGGAGGTCAGCTCAGATATTTTAAGTCCTCCCGCTCGGTTAGGCTAGCACCCTTTCCCATAGTGTATGAACTCGCTGGCAAAGGTAATCTAAAGTTATGAAATGACAAACGTTGTTTGACATGTAAATCTGCAGATCCTAACCTGTATTCTTCTGTTGCGGATAATTGCTCCAAGAAGTTTTGCAAAGCCTACAATACCATCTATAAGCTCACCTGTACTGTTTGCAACCTTAGCTATATTGGCCAAAGCAAAAATCCTCTTCATCTTAGGATAAATGGTCACAGGTCTCTAGTTAACAAGTTCTCTAATTCAGGTGTGAACCCCTCCACAAATGCAAACCAGTACTCTACCTATGAATTAGAGCATTTCCATACTCATGGTTTTGACAAAATGATAATAGAGGTACTGCATATTATCCCTGACCTCTATGCTCGGCTAGAAACTGAATCCCTTGAAATTTTGCAGCATCAGTCTCTTTATCCCTATGGTCTTAATTCCACTCTATCTGACAATAAGCATAATCAGCATAAATTTTCTATACGTGAACTCTTCTTTCTTGTTAATAACAAGAGCTGCACTAGAGGTAATAGAGGACAGAGGTTATTTCGCACATCAAGTAAAGTTGATTCTGCTAACTTCCTAATAACCCTGGAAAGCTTTAAAACTGGCACTAATTTTGTTAAAAATACTTACAAAATTCTTAAGTCCTTCAAGCACTCTGTCCTTAAAAGTTTTTTCAAATTCTGGAAAGAAACTGCTGACCATGTTGATAAGCATGTTTTTGCTTTGGTTCTAGACATTCTTAAACATATTCTTAAATATAAAATTTCTCTTAAAGAATTTTCCAGTAATTTTGTAACCATCAGGTTTCTAAATAAAGCCTATGATCATCTCAATGTAAGGAAGCTTTTCTACAATAATGCAATTTTTTTTCCCATCCACAGGCACCAGTCTATTGTAAGTTTAAAATATGTTAAGACCTTAGGGTCAATAGTTAAAAACTACAAACCTAATTCTTCGAGTTACATTCCTGTAATTACTACATGTTCTTGTGATGAACATAAAGAAACAGTTCACTATGATAAGAATTACAACCATATTATCACCGAAAACTTGAGTTTTGTTGAAAATGAAAAGCTTAGGAATTTATTAGAGTATGGTTCTAAATTTAGACCTTCCTTCACAATTTCCAAAGAAAGGATTCTTGAGAGCTTCACTCAAGATGTTAATAGGTACATTGTAAAAACCAGTTTAACATACAATCAGCCTATTGAGGCCTTCGCAGAATGGAAATATAACGTAATCAATAGCTTCACTTGTGAGTTGGCAGGTCTGGACTTTTGTTTCGATAGAAATCTCTTTTTCTCTGGAGATATTAGAAGGTCACTCTCCAAACTACAAGACCTATTTATTTTTACCACTACGGATAAAGTTAGCAATAATTTTGCAATTATCTGTAAGAAGTTCTATTTTGAATTGTTAACTATGGAACTCAATAATAGAGTAACGTACGATCCCGTAAGTTATTCTACCAAGCAGTTAGAAAATCGGTTTAAGGCATTCTTCAAGAAACTTAAAATTCCACAAACTAGAAGATATGGGCCTGAATTTCCATTTCTTTTTGCAACGGTTAAGTTTCATAAAGATCCTGTGAAGTTCAAGTTAATAGCTAGTGGAGTAAGGAGTCATAAAAAGAAAATAGATCTTGCTTTTGAAGATGTTTTAAAGAAGGTTTTGAAACACATTAGAAACTGTACTAATTTGATGTACAGAGATTTTTGGATAATTAATAATAATGCAGAAGTAATTTCTACTATACTCAAAGTATGTCCCTTAGATATTAATAGTTATGATTTTGAGAACCTATATACTAATCTGCCTCTATCAGATATAATCACTACCTTTAAAGAGCTGTATGCAGAATTTAAACTTAACCAATTTGTTAATGTAGGAGCTCGGAACTCTAATCTCAATTGCTGCATAAAAAATAACCATATCTTATATAATAATACTCTCTATAAGCAAGTGAACGGTATTCCCATGGGTACATCAACCTCCACGAATATTGCTAATCTATTCCTGTTCTTTAAGGAATATAAATTCATTAAAAATCACCCCACCTGCTCAGATAACTACCTTTACATATTTAGATATATTGTTGATCTGCTGTGTATCAATAATTCAGAAGTTATAGAGAGTGATTTTGATAATATCTATCCTAGCTCTCTTAACTTATGTAAAACCAACCACAGTAATCAGGAACTTGAGTTCCTAGACTTAAGCATTAAGCTCAACAGAGGTAACCCATCTATTAGCCTCTTTGATAAAAGAGTTAATTTTCCTTTCAAAGTAATTAAATATCTACACTGGAATAATAACATATCAACCAAAGTAATTGAGAATGTACTGATTTCTCAGGTCCTAAGAATTTCAAGAATTTGCAGCAACAATTTGGACTTCAATTACCACATCAATATACTATTAGATAGTGTTCTAGAGAACAAAATTCCTTCTTCTTTCATCAAAAGAACTTTAAGAAAAATTATTCTGAATAATAGAGTAAGGTTGGCAGATCTGCTTTAATTTTCTATACAGTTAATAAGTTAATAATATGATTCTGACCAATCAAAGCCGTAAGGAAGTTGGCTAGAGGATGCCTATTAACTACTAAAAGGAACCTTAGTGCTATGGATATGAAGGTCCTATTAAAACAAAAAATTAAATAATATAGACAAAATCACAAAAAAGCTTAAAAATGTGTTTATAAAAGAAAATAAAAACAAATAAAAAAGAAAACTAGTTATTCATCACTAGAATAGCTATACTAAAAATAGTAAAACTAACATTAAAATTAATAAGATTCTGAATAATCTATAGAAGCTCACTAAGGTGATTTAAAACATGCAAAGATTATTAAATACACCACTTGTGTATTTTATAATATTTCTCATGTATTCTGGAGAGTTAATTCTGCTCTTTCTGATCATACAGGTCCACAGTCTTAAGTATATATATATTTTTTCTCTGGTTAAAATCTCCGCGAGTTGGTTTCTTTCAGTATGAGGAGGCCATCAGCCCCACCCACACTGCCCCCCAGCGACTAGGGAGTGGCAGAAGTGTTGGGACGTTTGGGGAAGAGGTCAGCCATGTTTCCTCTTGTGTGGAGAAAGTTTAGTTGCATAAGAGGTAAGCTCTCTTCCTTGTCTTTAGGTTTTAGGTTTTACAAGTTCAATGTTTGTACTTCTTGTACTTTTTTCTCTGTTGTTTTTTGCTTTTTAGCTTTTAGGCACTGGCTTGCCTGTTAACATTTTTGCGGATTTTAACTCTTTCTTTTCTTGGTAACTTTGCGCGTCTTTTAGGAAACTTAGGCCCAGCAGCTGGCTAAGCATAGTTCCTTTACTTTGCGCTGTATTTTCAAAGTAGGTAAGTTCTTAATAACTACTTAATTATGCACTTAAAGCACTGCTGAAATACTTTGTACATATTGCTACTAATTGTTTATGTCATATAACTTTCACAAAGCTTTTCTTTAGTTAATTATTGTCTTTAATTTATTCTCGTTTTTGTGTTGTCAGAAGTTGTAGAGTAGGGGGTTTTAGAATCAAGTTTTCTTTCAAAAATCTGAGTTTTAAAAAATTAATATTTCCTTTTTTAATAGCAATGAAAAAATTTGGATTTCTTTTGCATTGCTTTTCAGGTTTAAATTCTCTCTCAGGTGAACTTGGCATTTCGTTATAGTTGAAAATTATTTCTAATTATTATGTCACTCTCACAGCTTGAGTTCTCTTTAATCTTCTTCTCTCTGTTTAATAGTAACAGATGAAGAGCATGGGTCGGGCCATGAAGGTTATGGATGCAAGCAAAATTGTTAACTAGAGCTAGGTCATACCTGTATCATATCCTGGAATGGTGGCATTTTGTGGCCCTCCCCACAGGTCACCAAACTTGTCCATTTGTGGTTACTTCCTGTGGGTGTACCTTAACACTAAGGTGTATCCATGGCACCTACACACCATTGCTCAGCTGAAACACAACATCCATACGGAAGTCACAAACATTCCTATTTTGAGATGTTGAAACGTGCCATTGATAATTTCCATCACAGTATGTCCAAAAGTAGATGTCAAAATGGTCGCCACCTATTGGACATAATATTCAAAACATAAATGTGACTGTGCATTTCACAAATGTCAGGGTGCAATGATGTGTTCGTCATTTTTCTCAATTAATGAAGTATGAGTTTTGTGGTATTTAAAAACGCCCATTTTTCTGCCATACCCTGTATTTTACAAATAATTGAAAACACACTTCAATTTTGTGGAGATATTTTTTTACTTCTTTCCAATATTTTGGGACATGTTTTCTCTGGGGTATTTTTTACTTTCATCTTCAATATTTTGGGCCATACCCATGAAGAAATCCTGGATGTGCTACAGCCCAGAATTATAAAATAAAATTAGTAATTACCTTCCGAAATTAAAGCAAAAAGAAGAAAACGTCCTTTTACAGGAAGGTGTGGTCTACAACATAAAATGTGAATGTGGTCTCAGCTATGTGGGAGAAACAGGCAGACAGCTTAAAACAAACCTGAAATAAATATATGACCAACAAAACAGATTTAGACTGACAGGTACAAAATGCAGGACATAAAGTACTTTGGGACACTGTAGAAGTTCTGACTCATCAAAAGCACTTTTTCAAAGGAAAATTGGCAGAAGGACTGGAAATAGAGAGAAGAGGTGCAACACAAAATTATCTGAAAGGTTGGAATTTACCTCATGAATGGCAACACCTACTATAGCTGTAGTCCTGAGGAAGGGCAACAGTACTACTCAAACATTTGACTTATAAATAATACCTTTTCTTCCTTAGTAAAAAAAACATTATTTTATGAAATTTGCAATTCAGGAAGTTTGATTCAAATTTTTTGAGATCAGGATCTGAATGGAATTTGAGAAAAATTTTCTGAATCAGATCATATGTAGAGGATTTTAGGAAGGGAGTGTCTGACCCCAGGTCTTAAACAACCCTTAGAAACAGGAAGCTAGAAGATTTGGGCTAGAGTGTCTGATAGGAAAGTGACACTGAAGCAAAGTAGAAAAGGGAAGGAAGACGCCCTTATTTATTACCGTGGGGCCAGTACCGGGGTCCGACGGCTTAACGTGCCCATCCGATGCACGGCGGGTATTTAGTCGTTCAAACGGATCGAACCTGAGGTTATCTCCATGGTACTCACAAAAGTTTACCACTAGGCCACCAGTGGCCCGATTCCCTGAATGGTACTGGGATGCGGCAGATGACATTTTTATTTTGGCACACAAAAAAAAAAAAACTGTATGCGTGGAGGGCCAATGAAAATAATAAGAAAGAAAAGACAAGCCTGATAAATATCATACGCAATTTCTGTTTAACACCGACGGAATGTATCCAGGGCCGGTGCTAGGATGTGTTGCACGCCAAGCAGGCCATGAGCCTTGCGTCCCCAAGATTTATATTATTCTTTGGGTGGGCAAACATATTGCATTTATTCAATAATTATTTCAGGATGTAAAAATACTCTAATGGAAACTACATCCATTTAGTTACTACTCCAATGTTGATTAAAATTTTACTTTGTGTATTTTATTTTTTTGCAAAATTACCAACAAGTGTCTTCAAATCTATATCACGGGCAATTTCTTGTTCGATCGGTAATGCAGATAACCCAACAAAGTTATTTCCTGGATCCTCCGATATATATCAAAAAAGGGAGGGGGGGATTCCAATGGAATGAATATAGTAATAAGGCCTCTTTTACTCTTGCTCCTGTTCTCATTAGACAATAGGCTAAGTAGAGGCTGTTCGTCATTAGGGGCCGGGCCCCACCTAAAAATTTCTATTTCTAGAATTTTCTTATTTTTGACCTAATTCTTATTCTCTCTCTTAACTACATGGTGATAAACCTTTCCCTTCAAAAACAAAGAACTATTCCCTGAGGAAAGAGATCACGTTCAGAGTGTGAGGTTATTGGGGCCAGCTCCAACAGGCCCCAGTAACATCACTACGCAAGCGAAGAGGAGACGATTTCCTCCCCGTCTCATTCAGTATGATGACCTACATACAACACTGCCTTAACCGCGTGTGCAAAAAAAGCTGCACAGGCAGTTAAGGCAGTGAGAGCCGGGAGAGTATCCATTTCCTTAACGCTGTGGGTTGACAGAGAAGCTTACCCCGACCAAGGTCGAGGGTGGCGTAAGGATTTCAAATGTTGTAGCAAAGTTCAGTTAGTTGTTTTTTCTGTGTGTTTCTCTCTCGGTGATGTGTTCTTCCTTTGTGTCATGACTTTTTTGCTTGTCGAGTACAATGAATGGAGTGGATATTTTGTAAAAACTTCCGTTGCTTGCTTTAAATCTGGAAGAAAAGTTTTACTTAAAAAATCTCAGTGCTTATCACCCCAAGAATTTTTAGTTTGAGCTTCACTTAAAAAAAACAGTGCTTATCAGCCCAAGAAATTGAGTTTCCAAGAGTATGAAGTTTACAAAACACTTTGCAGAACTAATTTCAGTTTTAACTAAGATGATTTTCTATGTTAAAAATAAATAAATAAATGATAAAACCTGTAAGTATAATTTGCACATGAGTACATATATGTTGTTAGGTTTTACAACTTGTGATTATTCCTCAGTTGAGAAATCTGAAGAAACACAAAGCACAACTAACATAAATTAATGCTCATATGTTTTAAGGTAAACATTTTATTTAAGGAGTTTTAACATTTTTCTGTTAATAGTTATGCATTCTATTCTGAGAATTTTTTTTCGTGTGCGATACAATAATTGACACATTCCTGCCTGATTTGGGCATTATTGTGAGTCAAGGGGATAAACAGCGGCAGAGTAAAGGAATCTAGGGGTGGGGGTCTGAATAGCTGGCCTAATAATGACAGTTTTTCTTTTATTTCATTGTTTGACTTCGGCTACTGGCCCCACCTGTTTCAGTTGCCACGAGCCGCCACTTAGTCTAAGTATGACAGTTGCTAACCTTTAAGCAAGCCGCTCCTGTGGCGCAGTTGCCTCAGCTCTGACTCCTGAGCTTTCGTCCGAGATGGGTCCAGGTTCGAATCCCGATGAGGCATGGATGTGTTTGTTTTATGGTCCTGGCTCTCCTTCTCTTCTCTGGTATCAGTGGCACTAAATTAGGAACACCTGCTTTTAGCGTATCGAGTTCTTCACTGTGGTCGTTAAGCCCCCCTCCCCCCAAAAAAACTTTATACGTTGAGCTTTGTGATAGAAGTAAACAGTCTTGATGTGTGCGTTGAAAGTCAGATAATACATAATCTATTTTTTTTAAGAAAGAAAAAAATACTGTGCCATACTCATCGCCTGATGTGCCTATAGCATTGATATGGGCCTGGTTTATTGCAGTTTTTCGACCGATGCACACTTTTGCAGAAGTGGAGGGGAGTGGATTTATTGCAAGCTGACTTATGCAGTCTATAAATACAGGTTTATGTTTCTCAATGAATACAGAATTTGCAAGTTATATCAAATATTGAAAGAGCAATAAAAAAAAATATTTGTATTATGTTTTTTTCTCATATACTAAATCATTTAATTTTATCAACGCTACGTATCGGCGCTCTAGGCGGCTCCCTAGTTCGCCTAATGCTGAAACCGAATCTGAATGTATCGCAGCAGATTTGTCGTCTTTACATGTGCTTCACCTCTGTAGTACGTCACATGTTGTACTAATTTTTTCTCCTCCTTCCCCTCCCCCCCTTATTTTTGGGTAGGAGAAATATAAGGTGATCATCTTTCTCTCTCTCTCTCTCTCTCTCTCTCACACTCTTTTAATTTCTACATTTTGTCGCCCAGGTGGTGCAGTAATCTAAGTACTGTCTTCTGCCCATTCGTCCGAGTTGGGTTCGAATCCCGGTGAGGCATGTATGTTATATTTGTCTTACGGCGCTGAATCTCTCTCTTCCCTGGAACCTGCTAGGAGCGGGCGACTGCTTATAATTGTTTGCGGTGGTCGTTCAACTCCCAAACCAAAATACACTCTTTGCGTCCCCCCCCCCCAAAAAAAGAACAAAGCACCCCAAGAAAGTTCTATCCTGATGACACTCTGCATAGAAAGTATCCAGGCCCTTATTACCGACTAGCCCCTCAATTTTCAGGGGTCCCCCAAATCCCAGTATTCTCCCCCCCAAGCTTTTCATTTTTTTTTTGTTATACACTGACGGAAAAAAAAATCCCAACACCAAGAAGGGGTTGTGTTAGATAAACAACAGTTGGTAGGCGGTGAGAGTACATCTGTAAGATGACGTCTATGCAAATTTTGCGCTCGGCGCATACGTGTGGCGCTAGAAGCGCCCCTCGGAACATGCAAAGCAGATTTGTTGTAAATACGTGCTGTAACGTTCGTGAGCGTTAGTTATCGTTGAGATTCAACGTAGTGTGTTGATGTTAGTCAAGAATGCCTTTAAGAAGACGAAGAAGCCATTATCAACAGCTCACGGAGTTTGAACGAGGTCATGTAATAGGGCTTCGAGAAGGTGGATTTTCATTCCGCAATATTGCAGAACGACTCTGCAGGAATGTAGCCACTGTGCATGATTGTTGGCAGCGGTGGTCAAGGGAAGGTACTGCCTCAAGAAGACCAGGTTCCGGCCGGCCACGTGGCACTACTGAGAGAGAAGACTGCAGTGTATGGCGTATGGCCGTTGCGCATCGTACCGCGTCTGTGGCAGCAATTCGAGCTGCAGTTGCCACCACAGTGACACAACGAACTGTTACAAATCGGTTACTTGAAGGACAGCTCCGAGCCAGACGCCCTGTCGCGTGCATTCCACTTACTCCAAACCACTGCCGTTTGCGACGTCAGTGGTGTCAAGCTAGAGCACATTGGAGGACGGAGTGGAGATCTGTTGTGTATTCTGATGAAATACGGTTCTGCCTGGGTGCCAGCGATGGCCGTGTGTTGGTTAGAAGGAGGCCAGGTGTACGCCTGCAACAAACCTGTGGACATACACCTGGAGTTATGGTCTGGGGAACAATTTCCTATGACAGCAGGAGCACTCTCGTGGTTATCTCACGCACCCTGACGTCACAGTTTTACGTCGGTTTGGTGATTATCCCACGCACCCTGACGGCACAGTTGTATGTCGGTCTGGTGATTATCCCACGCACCCTGACGGCACAGTTGTACGGCGGTCTGGTGATTCACTGTTGTGCTGCCATTCATGAACAGCATTCCAAAGGGTGTTTTCCAACAGGATAACGCTCGCCCGCATACCGCTGTTGTAACCCAACATGCTCTACAGAGTGTCGACATGTTGCAGTGGCCTGCTAGATCACCAGATCTTTCACCAATCGAGCACGTATGGGACATCATTGGACGACAACTCCAGCGTCACCCCCAACCAGCATTAACCGTCCCTGTATTGACCAACCAAGTGCAACAGGCATGGAACTCCATCCCACAAACTGACATCCAGCACCTATACGACATAATGCATGAGCATTTGCGTGCTTGCATTCAACATTCTGGCGGTTACACCGGTTATTAATGTACCAGCATTTCACATTTAAAATGGCTCATCTCGTGCTTACAATAAGCTGTGATCTTGAAACCTTAATCGATTAAATATGTTATCTATACAAATGTATTGCCGCCATTTCATTCCTATACAATTTTTTTTTTGTGGTGTTGGGATTTTTTTTTCCGTCAGTGTATTTTTTACTTTTTAGGTTTTTTCGAGAATGTGTATCTAAACATCAAATTTCAGAGTGTATTTTGACCAATTTGGAATCAAAGTTAATAAGACGCGTAGTGGTTCAAAATTTTAGACTATTTATTTATTAAGAGAATGGTATTTGTTTCAGTACCCTAGAATAAACCAGTCCTGAGTAATGTAAGTTACCGTAAACACCTGCAAATGCAAAAATCAGCGCGCGCCATGAAACAAAAACGGCCGCCATTTGAGTTACGAAAAAATACAAATATTCTTTTTAAACTCTACATTCATATAGGTAACCACAAACAAAATTTTTTTTTTCTAAAATGGTCAAGCAACCTCTGTTGGATCATTTGACATGGAATTACCCCACTATCATATGATTTCGGACTAATGTTCTCATCAGGTAGCCTACATACCAACAAGTAGTTGCATCGACATGCGTTGGTATGTTTAGGAAGGGGTTAGGGTAAAACGCTTGGAAAAACCACATGCGGGATGGAAAAACTTCTCTGCCGGTGTCCATAATCCCCGTTTGAAAACAAAATAGGATTAGCTGGGGGTATTGCTCAATTCAACGATAGTCCATGTGAAATGACGCAAAGAAATTTTAAAATACTTACGTCAAAGTTAATCATATCATGCGAAATTTATTATTTTAAAGAGCTAAGGCCTGCCTTTTGAAATGCCTTACGATTGCACACACAAAACATAAAACTGCCGGGTGACAGTGTTTAATGATTTTCCGATTTATACGAAATGCCACAACATAAGTAAGCAAATAATTAAGTAACAATAAAGAATTGTAGCACAAAAAACGTAAAACTACTTAAATTATTTGCTCTGGAATATGGAAAACACACTTAACATAATGCCACGATGTTTTACAGATAGTAAAAAAAAAAATCTTTCGACTCTGTTACAAAAAATATTACACAGGTCTCTGATTTTGCTCCCGCGAAAGAACACCCTTTAGTTCATTACACTCGAAAAGATGCATGTGCAAACAACTGTAATACACTGCTGGACAATTGCTAAGGACGGATCATAAACGGCTATATAGCGCATAAAAAAGTAAGTGTGGTTGGATGCCAAGTGAAATAAAATAATGTCAGAATGCCAGGACATTACAAGAAAGACAATTTATTGTGCTCTGAAATCCAGAAGGCTTTGGAACGTGTTCAAGCAACAAACAGGCCATTTTGTGCAGAATACGTAAACGTGAAAAAAATGCAATCACCGTCCGCAGGCGTTCCGGCGTAAGATGTCAATATGAGATATGGCCACCATGGAGGGTAATGCAAGATTCCCCATGTCGTGTCATGCTTTGCACAACATTATCAAGCAGCTGTTGGGGTAATTTATCCCATTCCTCTGTCAGTGCACGGATAAGGGGGTCCTTGTTTATTGAAGGGCATTGGCGACCAGCAAGACTCCTCCCCAAAGCATCCCAAACATTTTCAATGGGATTCAGATCTGGAGAACGTGCTGGCCATACGAGACTTTGAATATTTTTGCTCTCAAGACACTCCTGAACAGCGACTGTTCGATGACATGTTGCGTTGTCGTCCATGAAAATGAATCTATCACCGACAGCACCACGGAACATGCGAACATGAGGTAGCAGAACATCATTAATGTATCGTTGGCCAATCATAGTCCCAGTAGGAAGCACATAGAGGAACGTACGGCCATTGATCATGATGCCAGCCCATACCATGACACTACATGTCGGATATCGGTCCCTTTCCTGTATGCTTGCTGGACAATATGCAGTACCACTATCATGTCAGATCAGTTGTCGTCGACAAGCAGACGATAGACTGTATCTACTCTCATCTGAGAAGTGGACAGCAGACGAGTCGTTATCAGTCCAATTGCGATGTTGATGACACCATTGCAAACGGGCGGTACGGTGACGTCTGGACAATGGGATGCACACAACAGGACGGCGGGCGTATAGTCCTCCTTCATGCAAACGTCTGGCGACAGTTTTTTGGGAGATCCGCTTACCAGTAGCAGCCATAAACTGATTTGCTACCTCACTAGCTGTGCTGCGCCGGTGTCTTTTTGTTGATAGCACTATGTACCGATCTTCTGCAGGTGTTGTACTGCGAACACGACCTCCCCGTGACGTTTGCTACACTCTCCATTTGTTTGAAATGATTTTCAAAGCCTTGAAGCAACACTGTGGCTGACGTCGAACTCCCTGGCAACATCTGTTATTTTTCGCCCGTCTTCAATCTTTCCAGTAATACGGCCACGCGTAAAATCATCTAGGTGATATCGGGAAGACATACTGAAAATTGCAAGTTCGTCAATTGATTCTTTCCCTTTCAACTTTGCGTTTGAACAATAACGGTCAATACGCGTCAAATCCTTTATATCTCTTATCAGCGCTATGACGTCACGAACAAGTTCGGCAATCCAAAATTTGCATACGCACAACAC
Source organism: Macrothele yani (assembly GCA_039090855.1). NCBI lineage: Eukaryota > Metazoa > Arthropoda > Arachnida > Araneae > Macrothelidae > Macrothele > Macrothele yani. The sequence continues at coordinate 71,044,110 of CM077032.1, read as the reverse complement.
GTCTTACTGTATCCCGCACTTATGCTAATTTCCACATTTTCCTGCCTTCCATTTTATGGTTGCTATCGTTGCTATTGTCATCCGTCCTTAGCAATTGTCCGGCAGTGTACATAACCCCTTATTGTGATTGGTCTAAGAATTCCGCTCATTGAACTGATATTTTTTCACATTATCTTGTTAACATACCTGCATAGAAACTATTGCAAGGGCTGTGAACTTGAGGCCCCTTGTAACAGCTAGGGCTATTATTACTAGGGGCCTCAAGTTCTTTTGAATGGCTACTACTTTCATTTTGTCCAGTTTTTATGAACTAAAGCACCGAATGCACCATACCTTACTTAGCAATTACTTAACTGATAGATTTCATTATAATATCATTGATCAGTCACAATCATCGCTACTACCGATTACTTCAGGGGTTTCTCAGGGCTCGGTTTTGGGCCCCTTATTATTTAACTTATATATAAATAATATTTTTGACATGACATCTAACAACCCTATAATGCTATATGCTGATGATACGACAATATTGTTCCGTGGCAAAAATCTTAACGAAATGGTTGCTCAGGCAAATTATCAATTACAGATTTACTTGGAATGGTTAACATACAATGAACTTATAATTAATGTTAATAAAACAAAATATTTTATCTGTACTAGAAGAAAAAATACATACGCAAGTTCCATACTTACTTTTAAATAATACTGTTATTGATATTGTATCTTGGAATTATTCTAACTTCCGACCTAAGATGGAACAATCAATTGTAAATCGAATCTCCAAAAATATTGGGATTGTAAGCAAAATTATTTCATGTTTAACTGCTAAAACACTTAAACTTTTGTACTATACACTTTTTCAATCACACATTAATTATTCTGTTTCTCCATGGGGACAAACTACTGAAACCAACATCAATAAACTACAAAAATTACAGAATAAATACATTAGGCTATTCATGGCCCGACTCGATCGAGTCGGGCTGTGGGCTATTAGACTGAAAAAGAAATTCTTCTCATATCAACTTCCAGCCTTATACTTTACACCATACCCATGTCAACCCCAACCATTATGGAATTTTGTCCATTAAAGAATTATTTAATTTCAAAATAGGTACACTAATGTTTCAAAGAGTTAAACTGCACATACACACCGATATCACTGAATTGAATTTACATACCTATCACTACAATACGAGACGAGACACAGATCATTACTAACACCCATTCTTCCAAAAACCGTCATGATGAAGAAGAACTTAAATCATATTGGTCCTGAACATTGGAATACACTGCCAGCTGAGTAAAGCACAATAAATAACCTAAATTTATTCAAAAACAAACTGAAAAAATATTTGCTAAGATAATAAAAAAAAAATAATAACCCAAAACAGATATTGTTTACAATATAACTAATATTTAACATTACTGCCGTGTTTTATTGAACCTGAGTTTGCTTGCCTATTTTCTTGGGAAATCAGGGCTTGTCAGGACTTTCTGAGGCCTTTTCCCCAATTTTTCCCTGCTGTTCTTATGAAATAAAAATTAGTTATGTATATTCACAAAGCCTACAAAGTAACAGCAAAAATAAGAAATTATTATTTTTAAAAAATGATTTTTAAAGATTTTACGTATTTACTGAGAAAAAATGGTTTTCTTCTTAATACTTCATTTAAAACTGCTTGAATTCTTGGCTATTTCTTTAACCAGTTTCATACAAAGTTTCCGCAGAAAATTTTCTAAAACCTTTTTGCTCAGGCTAGAGGCCTTTTTAACCATGAGGCCCCCAACACTGCGGGGTTGCGGGGGCTATCAGTACGCCCCTGATTGAAAGTATGAGTTGAATTATTTACTTTAACACGTTCGCTGCGGTGACGTTTTTCGGCGATTTTTTTGAAATACGTTACGACCCACTGGTAGGGTCGTAACTTTTTAATACATTGCTGTACGACACACCGGTGGGTCGTTTAAAGATATATACATAAAGCAACTAACTGAAGAGCAAAACTGAAGACTAAGGAAAAACTTTAGAATTTAAAACGAAAGTTGCAAAAAAACCTGAAGATCAAAACGCGCAACGCAGCAGTTTTGAAAATTCAGAATTCACATTCTATTAAGAAGATACCTAAGCAAAAAAATACATATATAATTTTGACTCACATCAAGTACAACATAGAAAAAATTATGTATCTACCTGTGTGAGTAAAAGGAGAAAAGATAAAAAAATAAAATAAAACAACTGAATGTAGAAGGTGTCGAGAATACTGAGCCTTGGCTTTATCAAGGACCAGCAAAAACTCTGCATTTTCTCACTTCCACAAAGACCTAGTTGGAAATGGGTTTCTGCAAAGCCATAGATGCAAGTAACATTCCCACCTATAATTGTTTTAAAAAAAATATATATGTCATGTCCTCCGCAGAGTTGTATGACCTAGCACTAGTTAACAATTTCGCTTGCATCCATTAACCTTCCTGGCCCGACCCATGCTCTTCATCTGTTACTATTAAACAGAGAGAAGAAGATTAAAGAGAACTCAAGCTGTGAGAGTGACATAATAATTAGAAATAATTTTCAGCTATAACGAAATGCCAAGTTCGTTTGAGAGAGAATTTAAACCTGAAAAACAAAGCAAAATAAATCCAAATTTTTTCATTGCAATTAAAAAAGGAAATATTAATTTTTAAAAAACAGATTTTTGAAAGAAAACTTGAGTCTAAAACCCCCTACTCTACAACTTATGACAGCACAAAAACGAGAATAAGTTAAAATCAATAATTATCTAAAGAAAACTTTGTGAAAGTTATATGACTTAAACAGTTAGTTGCAATATGTACAAAGTATTTCAGCAGTGCTTTTAAGTGCATAATTAATTAGTTATTAAGTACTTAACTACTTTGAAAATACAGCGCAAAGAAAAGGAACAAGCTTAGCCATCTGCTGTTCCTAGGTTCCCCAAAAGACGCACAAAGTTACAAAGAAAAGAAAGAGTTAAAACCCGCAAAAATGTTAACAGACAAGCCAGTGCCTAAAAGCTGAAAAGCAAAAAATCAACAGAGAAAAAGTACATGAAGTACAAACATTGAACTTATAAAACCTAAAACCCAAATACAAGGAAGAGAGCTTACCTCTTGTGCTACGAAACTTTCTCCTCACAAGAGTAAAACATGGCTGACCTCTTCCGCCACTCCCTAGTCGCTGGGGGGCAGTGTGGGTGGGGCTGATGGCCTCCTCATACAGAAAGAAACCAACTCGCGGAGATTTTAACCAGAGAAAAAATATATAAACTTAAGACTGTGGATCTGTATGATCAGAAAGAGCAGAATTAACTCTCCAGAATACATGAGAAATATTATAAAATACACGAGTAGTGTATTTAATAATCTTTGCATGTATTAAATCACCTTAGTGAGCTTCAATAGATTAATCAGAATCTTATTAATTTTAATGTTGGTTTTACTATTTTTAGTATAGACGCGTAAAGAAAACTAGTGATGAGTAAAGAAAACTAGTGATGAATAACTAGTTTTCTTTTTTATTTGTTTTTATTTTCTTTTATAAACAGATTTTTAAGCTTTTTTTTTGTGATTTTGTTTATATTATTTAATTTTTTGTTTTAATAGGACCTTCATATCCATAGCACTAAGGTTCCTTTTAGTAGTTAATAGGCATCCTCTAGCCAACTTCCTTACGGCTTTGATTGGTCAGAATCATATTATTAACTGTGTAGAAAATTAAAGCATATCTGCCAACCTTACTCTATTATTCAGAATAATTTTTCTTAAAGTTCTTTTGATGAAAGAAGAAGGAATTTCGTTCTCTAGAAAACTATCTAATAGTATATTAATGTGGTAATTGAAGTCCAAATTGTTGCTGCAGATTCTTGAAATTCTTAGGACCTGAGAAATTAGTACATTCTCAATTACTTTGGTTGATATGTTATTATTCCAGTGTAGATATTTAATTACTTTGAAAGGAAAATTATCTCTTTTATCAAAGAGGCTAATAGATGGGTTACCTCTGTTGAGCTTAATGCTTAAGTCTAGGAACTCAAGTTCCTGATTACTGTGGTTGGTTTTACATAAGTTAAGAGAGCTAGGATAGATATTATCAAAATCACTCTCTATAACTTCTGAATTATTGATACACAGCAGATCATCAATATATCTAAAAGTGTAAAGGTAGTTATCTGAGCAGGTGGGGTGATTTTTAATGAATTTATATTCCTTAAAGAACAGGAATAGATTAGCGATATTCGTGGACGTTGATGTTCCCATGGGAATACCGTTCACTTGCTTATAGAGAGTATTATTATATAGGATATGGTTATTTTTTATGCAGCAATTGAGATAAGAGTTCCAAGTTCCTACATTAACAAATTGGTTAAGTTTAAATTCTGCATACAGCTCTTTAAAGGTAGTGATTATATCTGATAGAGGCAGATTAGTATATAGGTTTTCAAAATCATAACTATTAATATCTAGGGGACAAACTTTGAGTATAGTAGAAATTACTTCTGCATTATTGTTAATTATCCAAAAATCTCTGTACATCAAGTTAGTACAGTTTCTAATGTGTTTCAAAACCTTCTTTAAGACATCTTCAAAAGCAAGATCTATTTTCTTTTTATGACTCCTTACTCCACTAGCTATGAACCTGAACTTCACAGGATCCTTATGAAACTTAACCGTTGCAAAAAGAAATGGAAATTCAGGCTCATATCTTCTAGTTTGTGGAATTTTAAGTTTCTTGAAGAATGCCTTAAACCGATTTTCTAACTGCTTGGTAGAATAACTTACGGGCTCGTATGTTACTCTATTATTGAGTTCCATAGTTAACAATTCAAAATAGAACTTCTTACAGATAATTGCAAAATTATTGCTAGCTTTATCCGTAGTGGTAAAAATAAATTGGTCTTGTAGTTTGGAGAGTGACCTTTTAGCTTCTCCGGAGAAAAGAGATTTCTGTCGAAACAAAAGTCCAGACCTGCCAACTCACCGGTGAAGCTATTGATTATATTATATTTCCATTCTGCGAAGGCCTCAATAGGCTGATTGTACGTTAAACTGGTTTTTACGATGTACCTATTAACATCTTGAGTGAAGCTCTCAAGAATCCTTTCTTTGGAAATTGTGAAGGAAGGTCTGAATTTAGAGCCATACTCTAATAAATTCCTAAGCTTTTCATTTTCAACAAAACTCAAGTTTCCGGTGATAATATGGTTGTAATTCTTATCATAGTGAACTGTTTCTCTATGTTCATCACAAGAACATGTAGTAATTACAGGAATGTAGCTCGAAGAGTTAAGTTTGTAGTTTTTAACTATTGACCCTAAGGTCTTAACATATTTAAAACTTACAATAGACTGGTGCCTGTGGATGGGAAAAAAAATTGCATTATTGTAGAACAGCTTCCTTACATTGAGATTATCGTAGGCTTTATTTAGAAACCTGATGGTTACAAAATTACTGGAAAATTCTTTAAGAGAAATTTTATCTTTAAGAATATGTTTAAGAATGTCCAGAACCAAAGCAAAAACATGCTTATTAACATGGTCAGCAGTTTCTTTCCAGAATTTGAAAAAACTTTTAAGGACAGAGTGCTTGAAGGATTTGAGAATTTTGTAAGTATTTTTAACAAAATTAGTGCCAGTTTTAAAGCTTTCCAGAGTTATTAGCAAGTTAGCAAAATCAACTTTGCTTACCCACTACATATTTGTGTATACAAACTTTTTTTTTTTCCTCCTCTGAGAAATGTGGAAGTTAACGTGTTAATAATAATAGAAAAGTGTATTTTCTTGTATTTTCTACAATGATTAAAGTTCAAAAATTGCTAATAAGTGCACGAGTCTATTTCTGTTTAATAATAATATAATATAATATGGTAATAATAGCAGTAGGTGGATTACTATACGTATTTATATTATTAGCATCATATCATACGTTTTGGAGGAGATTAACATTTTTGGTGTACGGTTTTGAGTCACGGATAATAATTTTTGGTGTGCCGCGAGTAGAAAAAGCTTGCGGAATACTGCTCTATAATCCAATTCACCCTAAAAGGGTACTACTTGGAAAGGCTGGAGAGCCTCATCACATCTCATCGTGGAACGCAAAACGGTATCCATCCGCGTTAATGTGCTCTTCTACTGTTTCCTTTCTGATCCCCCCACCCGCATCCACACATCTCAGTGGCAGTCTGGTGGAGGCTGAACTGCTTACCTTACTGCCTTCCAAATGATCATATGTAGAGGATTTTAGGAAGGGAGTGTCTGACCCCAGGTCTTAAACAACCCTTAGAAATAAGGAGCTAGGAGATTTGAGCTAGAGTGCCAGACAGGAAAGTGACACGGAAGCGAAGTAGAAAAGGGGAGGAAGATGACCTTATTTATTAGCGGGGGGGGCAGTACCCGTGGCCCAACGTGCCCATCCGACGTACGGCGGTTATTTAGTGGATCGAGCGTTCGTACCTGAGGCCCTTTCCGCAGCAGTCACGAACGTTGCCCACTAGACCACCCGCGGCCCTTTTAGGAAGGGAGTGTCTAACCGCAGGTCTTAAACAACCCTTAAAAATAGGAAACTAAGAGATTTGGGCTAGAGTGCTCGATGGGAAAGTGACACAGAAGCTAGGTAGAAAGACGCCCTTTTTTATTACCGGGGGCCAGTACCCGTGGCCCGACTGCTTAACGTGCCCATCCGATGCACGGCGGATATTTAGTGGATCGAGCCTGAGGTCTTCTCTTCGGCAGTCAGGAACGTTGACCATTAGGCCACCCGATTGTCAAGACACTAAAAGGGTCTCAGATTTGTGAAATTTCTCAACTTTTTACAGGCAGTGAATATAGTTATTATTCTTGTGATTAAAGTCTCTTAAAAACACTTGTTGCATTATGTTTTGCAGTCAAAACTGGCCAGTTTTGTGTAAAAAACGTAAGTGGGTGAAATATTTAATTTTGTGTAGGGTTCAGATTACTATATCTGTGCCGTTTATAAAATAATTTTATTGCAGTAGTAGAAATTAATAAATAAGTACAAATAATAAGCCGAAAACTGACATCAAAGTGGTCACATAACCTTTTATTGTCTTCGTATTAGACCCCCTCACCCACACGCGAACTTTGTTGCAACACATCTTCACGCTGTTCACCACGCACAAAATAAACACATGGACATGGTTCACTGATGTTCACACACACTCTCACCACGGCCCAACAGGGAAACCACCGAGTCATTCAGATCTTCCGAAGAACTCGAAAGGACCCGCATGCAAATTGGCGGCGAGGTGACCTAGAACGGCGGGTGCAACCCGAAGGTACACCCGGAACGTCCATGTAGGCGGACAAAAGTCCCCTTCAGAGGTGACCCAGACGGGAGACTGTCAGAGAGAACACCGGGTCGACAGGTGCACCAAGGCACTCACACGACACATGGCAGATGCCTACCGACCCACATCCACGAGGAACCAGCACACCACAAGCAGCAAATACACAACACCCTCCCTTCACACCACACCAACAGACAGAACCAAAACACTCTATCCCCCCGACTCACACAAACTCCTGCCGTCCCAGTCAGCGGCCTGCACCAACCTCGACCGAAGACAAGACAAATTAAACCACCGATGAAGGGGTCGGAAGTTAGCCACCACACCCTCCATCTAAAACAACAAACACAAAAACATAACATTAGAAAAAGTCCAATCCCTCGGGTTTCAACTGCCGAAACTATTGGGGTAAGTTACCCCAATGAAATGTGAAGTGGTTCTTAGTCCCAGTAACAATCCGAGGATCGCCCCCATCTATATCTAATGGCATAACTCAGTACACCACAACATAAGGGATGGGAAATTTCTGCATATCCTTACTTTCCTATTACCATAACATTGTAGTTTCATATTTTTTATCCGATATCGCCAAATACAGTTCCCTTTCAGTTGGGCTGATTTACAGCAATACCATGATGCTATGAATATTCATTGATACCTATGTACTGAAAGATTCTTCACACGGACCGAAAAAATTAAAGCGTAAACTTTACCGTAACATATTTTATTCCGATATCGTCAAGTGTAGTTTTAAGTTGGGCTGAGTTCACGATTCCGTCCTCGTTCAAATCGCAAGCCTTTAACACCCATCGCTACTAACGAAGTAACGCTTTCCTTTTAGCTTACAAGAAGGGGTCGCGCGTACCGCAACCCCCACTACCAAAAATTATGCACCCCAAGCAACCGCAGTTTGCGGATGTGGCAGGCGTCAGCCAACCTATGTGCAATGGAGGGCCTCTGCCTGGAGGAACCGTTTTGCTGATCGCGGATTCCTCAGTGCCAGGTAAGTATGCTTAACAACTTTACACTTAATATTTATATTTAAATTTATAAATTTTTTACTGGTAGTCAACTGAGCAAAATATAATTATTAACAGCTTATGACCTGCATTATTTTCTTGCCACTATGCATTATTTATAAACTCTTTCAATATTTTTTTTGTTGTTATGTTATGATTTCCAACTTGTAGTTTCGGTGACCACATGTTTCCACAATAGTATATCATGGTTTAACCATAGTTCGATATTTCCATATTTAGCTAAAGTTTGGGTAAATTTTTATACTAAGACAGATGATGTAAACACTATGGAAAATTTTACGCGGAGAAGGAAGAAAAATAAATTATATCTTCAGGGAAACGTCCTGGATTAGATTACATTTCCTTTTACTTTTGCATTACATATTTTTTCATGAATTACGACACAGTTTGGTACATTTTATAAAAAGAAATTTTTTAACAGGACTCCCCATTGTGTTTTTTTTAATGCTAGGGAAACTTTACAATCAGGCAGATACTTTGACCATCTTATGTTATATGGATATGTAAAAGTGTGTGGTCGCTAAAATTTGAAAAAATTCTGACAGCTTTTGAAATAGAAAGCTGACAAAGGTGATAAAATCTTTACTCGCAAATGACAGTAAGAATTCCAAGAAGTTATCTTAATGTTTATATAACATTTGAGATACATTTCCGCAGTTAATTTCAATTTGCCTTCACGCTAATGGTCTGGCTTAATTTTCCTTACAGGCGTCCAACAGCGATAGACAATGGAATCGGAGAATCGTATTTTTTTAAACTTCAGTTTAATTACTGAGCACTATTTCTAACGAAAGGAAACATGTTGCCCTAATAAATGTTATGTAAAACTGTCCTCTACGCTGCTTTTTTTTTTTCTTTTTCCGTTTGTTTGGGGGTTTAACATCTACTGTGAGCAACATGACACTCCAGGATTCGAACCCAGACTCATCTAGGACAAATGGTCATAAGCTGTAGCTTAAACCATTGTGTCACCGAGGTGGACACAGATTTCAAACTCGACTTTTTTCCTAACATGTTTTTCCTGGATAGCAATCCAACATATTAAAGATATGACTGTTGTAGGAGATAATTAAAATGAAATTAATTTAGTTTTTGTTTTATTTTTTTTTTGTTTACCGGCGTACAAGATGAAAAAATTAGCTATTTTTTGCTGCAATTTTATATGTGTGTGACGTGTGTAAGCTCTGTAGTTTTTTCCCTCTATTAGCGTCCATTGTCACAAACAGGGGCGCACACAGAATTTCCTCAAGAGGGGGGAGGGAGCCGACAAAAAAAATGCACGGGACAAATGAAACTACAAATTGGGCACACACACACACACATATATGGATTATATATATGTATGTGTGTGTATGTGGATTCTTTTAGTTAGCATAAATCAGCACTGATTTGTTCACAGGTTAAAAAAACCTTACTCTTTTGAATAAGGCTGCTAAATTAAATGTGCATTAATATATCCATTAATATTTATGTAAGACCTTAAGACGTACAGAAAAATGAAGTTTAAATCGCTTCTCTTACTGTAATGCAGAAACATTTTTATCTAAGCTCACTTTAAATAATATATATAAATTATATGTTTGCCCTGACAGCACTGTTCATTACACTGTTAAAGAGCAGACACATTATCAATGGAAAACGAAAAAGTTAAGTAAACAATAATATTTAACTCACCTAAGTACAACCGGCATTCATGAATGCCGGTTGCTTCAACTAGCGAATCCTGTGATGGTTAAATTCAAATTGATCGGAAACTTGAAACTTGGTCGTTCTGGGTGGTGTAGTGGTTAGCATACCTAGGCGTTTTCTGCGAGGCGCGGGTTCGAGTCCCGCTCCAGGACGATGAAAATTTTCAAGTTTTCGGATGTTATCTGACTTACCATCCCTGTCACATTTACGCCAAAAATCGGATTGTCATCTTCAAAACCGAAAAATTGTTTTCGACCGCCGCCGTGGAATCGAATCACAGATCTCTCGATATGTAGGCCGAGCGCGTAACATTTACAACACGGTGGCAAACAATCCTCGGTGTTATGTGTATTTTTAAGTCAGCTTCTGACATCATAAATCCGTAAGATGGGCTCAGCTACTGAGACGTCTCCATCTGGTGGGCATTAACAACGGCACTGGCTATACAGTACATATTATAGCAATTAAATCCAAAGGGCGAGATCCAAGGTGAAAGTAATCCAAATACGTGGCGTCAATAAATAAATAAATACATCGCTCTTTCCACGTTCCAGAAACACAAAGCAACCGAAAAACAAATTTCGGTTGCTATGTGTTTCTGGAACGTGGAAAGAGCGATGTATTTATTTATTTACTATTACAGTTGCCGAACTACCTTTCAGAGAGAGAGAGTTGAATAAATCTAAAACTGAATAATCCATGAATTTACAATGAAGCATACTTCTGAGTAAAAACAGTCATTCACAGTTCGGTTAGAAAACGTCATTCACAATTCGTTCAAAAATTCTTATTAGCTGTTCATCTTTGAGTAAATAACAAAAAATTATGCAATATGTTTTCTATAATTCCTTTCTATTATTTTTTTCCTTAATTATTAAAAACGTATTTCCGCTATAGCTTTTGAAAGTATGATTTCGTGCTGTAAAAACTGCGTCTGTATTGTGATATGAATACCCATTTAGATTGCGAAATCAAGCCGCCTTGGTTTTTGGCTTAATTTGTCCATTGCAATTTCTACGGAGACATTTACATTGCTCGTATTCAATAATGCAAGTCCATTTAACCGATCATTTTTCATACTGTTCCTGAGATAGCTTTTGAGTCTTCTCAAAGTCGAAAACGATCTTTCATTTGTACAAGTGTTTCATTTGTACAAGTGGTGATGGGAAGTGTACACAAAATTTTTAGAAGGCGCTTAACTCGGGAGTAAAAATCCCCAACACAAGAAATGAACACTTCAAACGCAGAAGTGAATTCCTTATTTTCTATAGAATGTTTCCTCCATTTAAGTTCACCAAGCATAGTATCTTTACTATCTTGAAAAAGTTGCTCAGTGCCTTCTACTGAATAGAATTCCAGCAGTTTAAGAAAACTATTTTCTATGTCCTCATCGTAAATTTCAGACATTATGGATGAGAATTCTGCTAAGATGTTGTTATGTTTCAGGAGCCTTTGTTTCGCCTGTGTTACCATACTACCAATAAATGGTAGAAACACAGCTCGCCTGTAATATTCCTCTGGAGATGCTGCAGAAACATTATTGCGATAAAATGACCGCTGTCCAGTTGTACATCTCGGTATTTTTATTTGTTCTTCTTCTCCTGCAGTAAGCGAAACCAATTGAATTGCTCTTTGAAACATCTCGTTAAAAATCGTCGAAGAATTAGCATTCATTTTTTCCAAAACTTCAATAACTGAATCAGCGTTGCTTTCTTTAGATCTATGTTAATAGTTCGTAAATACGCACATAGTGTTGTAGTTACAGCGAACAACTTGCTTATTATCAAAAGAGAGATTATAAAATCTGCCTTTGAAATTGCTAGGTTTAATAGAGAAGCTTGCACAGCAGTATCCTTATCGCACCACCCTGAAATTTCAACTAGTGACGCGTGTATAGCGTCAAATAATTCAAGCATAACATTTACTACTGAATCATGTCTTTCAATCCACCTTGTGGAACATACCTGAACTAATTTTTGCTTCCTTGAATTTGAACAATATTTATGTATGTTCTCAATCAAAACATGTTGCTTCTCTGGTGTAAGAAAAATATAATTGTACATCTGTAAGAAAAATATAATTGTTTTCCCCACTATTCCAATACAATTTCTGATTTCAGGTATGTTGCAAGCATCGGAAATAGCATGATTCAGGCTATGTGAACTACAGTGTACATATAAAGCCAGGGGATATTCTTTTTTAATGTGAGCTTGTACTCCCTGAAATTCGCCACTCATTGCGCTAGCTCCATCATATCCCTGTCCTCGAAATATTTCAAATTGATGTTGAATGATTTTAAGGAATCAATTAAATGGGTAGCCAGGCTTTTCCCTGTTGCGTTGACAACTGGTATGAACTGCAAAAATTGTTCATGAATCATGCAATCATCTTTTATAAAACGGGCAACCAATGAAAAGTGTTCCACTCCCGAAACGTCAGTTGTCTCATCAGCAAGTATGCTAAAGCATTCACTTTCATTAATGCTGCTTACAATGTCCTTTAAAATTATTTCATTTATAGCAGATATTATTTCATTTTGCGTTCTCCAACTTACATATGAATTTCTACCACAGTGTTTTAAATGTTGTTTCAACATTTCGTCCCCTGTTTCAACACGCATTCTAAGCAAAGCCCTGAAATTCCCTTCGTTTGCTGTGGCTTTTCGTCGATATTTAAGGGACCATAGTCTAAAGGCCCTCGTAAAGGAATACCTTGCTTGCCACAAAACGTGACTGTTTTTATTACAGAACTCAGCATTTATTTGCTTCGCAAAATTTCTTCAACTTTATTTCTGTCTAAAATATGAGCTATAGGTAGTACAACTTTCTCTTCAATTTTCTTCAAATTGTAACATACTTCCACACTTTTTTTATGATATTTTAATTTTGTGTGCTTCTCAAATTGTTCAGTGGCATGATTCCAGGTTCTGCAAGCTTGAGAAACAAGTTTGCCAGTGGGTTGATTATTGTTCATGCCAACATCAGAGGGAAAAAATAAAGTGCAGTATTTACAGTATGCTCCATCCATTATTTCTGAATAACATAACCAGTTCAATTTTTCAAACCAGTGCTTTTGAAACTTTAAGTTTTTACTTTTAATTTGAGTTACTGGGAACTTATAATTCGATTCCGGATACCATAGGTTATTTAACACATCAAGGAGTTCTCGAGAGGAAAGTCTGCTCTTCCAACTGACGAAATGAGCAATATCAGAAGAATTACCCTTTGGGAGAGTTATCCGCAAGCACTTCACATCCTGTTCCTGATGAACATTCAGCAATTTCTTTGCGCTCATTTAATGGTGATGCCTTGTTACATTCAGGTTCATCACACTCATTAATGTCGGCAACATTCCTCTCTCTTCTTTCATCAATTCACACTTTTTTAATGAAACAAAGTAACGATGTTTGCTTTCTTTTTTTATGCATAATATAGTTTTCTTTAAAATCCTGCTGCAAATAGCCTGTTTTAAAAATCTAATACACACACACTTTTCTATGTCACACATTTTTCTCCTGTTCAAGGCAATTTTTAAATTAAACTAAGAGCAGAACTTGCACTGCACTGACGATCTTGATAAGCAATCTGCTGCTCCCCTCGAAAAACGACAAATTCAGGAAGTTAGTCTCTCATGTCCTAAACGGATGGAAATCAACAGATACAAATATCAAGCACAGACATAGACCTTCTTAACAGAAAATAGTGTGTTTACACCCAAGGCTTAATCTTGTGTATCCCCCTCCCCTCAGAGGAGGAACGCCCATTAGCACCCCATATGTGACTGAGGCCGGAGCCATGGAGAAATTTCCTGGAAAAGGTTAGGGGAACACGAGAGACTGGGAGAGTAATGGATTCCTGGTTCCTCAAGCACTCTGAGATTTCACTAATTCCCTGCTTCAATGCTTGCCATCGTCAGCCATCCAAAACAGATGCAGCATTCTTAAGGCAAAAGAGCACTCTGATTTCTGTGATTGATACAATCACGCCACAGCCAGCTCGTTTCTATAAACATATGCAGAAAGATTTTTTTTTTATTTCGTCGTAGTCAGAATAAGGTATTTTAAAATTTGGGGGGGTCTGGACCCCACCCCGTGTGTGCGACCCTGCTCACAAACAAATATCAGGTCAGCGAATCAGCACGTAAAAAGAATATGTTTAAAAAAGCACGACCTTGTCATTACATGTCATTATCCTTTTCCAGTCATTTTACATGTATAATAATGCAACAAGAGTAGCGTTTTTATTTGCAGCAACACAAGCAGATTGCAAAGTACTTTATTTTTTATTCGCCTGGTTTCTCACATACATAGTAAATTGTGAGTGACTTTTAGAATTGTTACGAAAAGGACCATAAATTGCTCTTTGAAGAAGCACAACTAATCGACAACCAGCTTCAACCACTAAACTTGATATTTTGGAAGCTTTTCATATATATCAGAAATTCTTCACAACTTGTTAATGACATGGTATCTACACCATTTCTATCAAGCATGTGGATGCAACTAACCAAAACCCATGACGGTAAACACCTTTTTTTTTAATTGGAGGTTTAACGACCACCGTGAGCAACTGAATGGGCTATAAGCAGTCGCCCGTCCCTAATTTAGGGTCACTGGTTCCAGGGAAGCGAGGGAGCCAGTGCCGTAAGACAAACACAACATCCATGCCTCACCGGGATTCGAACACGGACCCCGTTCGGATGAATGATCTGAGGCCATTGCTTAGACCACTGCGCCACCGGGGCGGCCTGTAAGTTTTTGCTTCAGTGCACTTCCCGTAGCTTCAAAAGTCCTCACCCATAACCTGATGGCATGTTCTGCTGGAGTAGGATCATGCTTCCAGAGATTAAAATAACACTGATACTCTCGTCTAGCAGCAGCAGTACAGTCGCCATTTTTGTAAAATGCCTTAGCAGCTACAGCACATTGAGCTCCGCACCACAGATTCATGTCCTGGACTCATTTTGGATGGATGATCAGAGGCCATCGCTTAGACCACTGCGCCACCGGGGCGGCTTAAACACCATTTATGATGTCATGTACAATTTGAACATTTATATGTCATTCGTCTTGATGAAGTTAGACCAGAGTCCTGAAAAAAAATATATTTGCGACAAATGTTGCAATTTCTTAATGTGTACAGAGCAGTGGCATAGCCAGAAATTTCTTGGGGGGTCCATGGGTTTGGTGAAAACCCCAAATATACATATGTATTGCTTTAAATTCATACTAAATCTTCCCTCAAGGGGTTCTGGACCCCAGGACCATCCCCTTGACTACACCTATGGTACAGGGTGGTTATAAATTAGTTGGGCAAATAGAAAACGTTACTGTGCATAGGTATAAGGATGCATACAATCATAAGTACGAATAGTATACAGTTAAAAACACCAAGTTTACCTTTTGTGGATCTTTTTTGTGGACAGATGGCGCTGAGACATGCTCGGTCCCGTATCACCAGCAGAGAACACGCGATTGCAATTATTCTTACCTCGATGCTGAGATCCCAGTTGGATTGGTCGGGGGATATCTGATTGCATGCCCACCGCCATCACCGGATCTAACGGCCCCAGATTATGGTCTATGGGGTTTTGTTAAAGATCAGGTTTACCTTCCGCCGCTTCTAAAGGTCCTTCCTGAACTGAAATCAAGAATCACTGCTGCGCTCGCATTGGTCGACGGCGACATGCTGACAGTAATGTGCAGTAGCACACCCAGAAATTTTCCAGGGGGGGGGGAGGGGGCATTGCACACAGAATTTCCCCAAGGGAGGTGAACCTCTAAATGTACTGGGAAAAATTGGTGCCATAACAATTAAGAAGGAGGTTGACTTTTATACATTTCTTTTTATCCAGTTACTAGCAATGTTACATTACACGAAAGTTAAATGGTTAGAAGAAGCAGTAGATGAAATTCTTTTCCTGATTAGATTTTCTAAATTTATTTAACAAAACTACTCCCTTATAATTATTGAATGTTATAATTATACGGTACATGATTAAGAAGTATATGTAGATCGCATATCATGATTTATTTATTTTTTTCAAACTTCTACGCAATAATTTTTCGCTCTGTTCGCCCAACGGGGAACGGGCCCCATCAGTCCTCCCCATGGGTGCGCCACTGGCAATGTGGGAAGTTAACTTGGTGTGTTTAACAATATGGTACAATACAATACAATTTAATTCGGGTGAACCAAAAACAAAATTTACAAATATGTACAACAATATACAAGCATCCGCCCAGACAGCAATGGGAAAAGACCCTAAGGGGCCTGTCAAAGTCCACGCCACCTGGAAAAGCAGAGAAAAAAATACATAATTATATTTACATATACAGGGTGTCTGAGAGTTATTGGACACATTACAAAATTATATAAAACAAAACATTAAACAGATAGAAAGAAACTGACTGTACTAACTTACAATGTAACTACACAAGTTAATAAATTTCGATGTGAGATCCCTTGGTTGCTCGTAGTACGTCCAAGAGATACTCGATTTCATTCCATGTATTGGCAAGCATCTGAGGAGTTATGGAATTAATAGCAGCTGTGATACGCTGCTTCAGTTCCTGCAAATCAGTACAAAGTGCCTGATAAACACGATCCTTCACATAACCTCACATGAAATAATCCAATGGAGTTAGATCTGGAGAGCAAGGAGGCCACGGAATGGGAACACCACGCCGAATCCATCTGTTGGGGAAATGCTCATTTAGCACTTACGTACACACATTTACCAATGCGGAGGCACTCCGTCATGTTAGAAAATGACGTTGTCATATCTTTTGATCTGGGGTATAGCAAAATTTTCTAGCATATTCAAGCAAATGTCACCATTTTTGTTTTGTTTTTTGCAGTAGAAGAAAGGGCCAATCGCTTCTCCTTTTGATAGGGCGCACCACACATTAACTTTTGGAAAATCACGTTCCAGTTCAATAGCAGCATGAGGCGGTTCACTGCCCCATATCCTACAGTTGTGATGATTCAGAATACCTGATACATGAAATGTGGATTCATCACTAAAAATTACAGTACTGATAAAGTTTTAGTCGATTTCCACTCGATTCAGCATATCCACAGTGAAATCGTATCGCAGAGTGTCATCATTTACATGCATCTTTTACACAATTTGAATTTTATATGCATGAAACTTTAATTTCTTGTGCAAGATATCGTGAACTGTCAATTTTGGAATGCACAGTTCTCTGCTTGCTTTACGAATGGATTTCCTGGGGCTTTGTTGGAAACTTTCATTAACTTGGTCAACCGTCTCACCGCTGATGCTAGGCCTACCAGCTCCTCCACGTTGTTCCACATTGCCAGTTTCTTTAAACTGTTTCATCCACCGCTTAATTGAATTCGTTGATGGAGGACTACAACCATACTCTAAACGGTAATGTCTTTTAACTTTAATGACAGACTTTAATTCTGCAAGCCATAACACACTCATCGCCTTCTGCTGCACGGATGACATGACTACTGATTGCGCATTTTTCTTACATTCCTCATCAGGCCACACCCACCACCATCTATTGGATTCTGGGAATAACAATTCTGCAAAACAAAAATATAGAAACCGTGTTAGTAATACGTGACATAGAAAAACAGGCAATGCTCATAGTTTTTTTTTTTTTTACATAATTTTGTGATGTATCCAATAATTCTCAGACACCCTGTATATACACAATAAACTGCATTACTAATGAGCCATATCGAGTCAAAACCACACTAAACCCTTTGTGACCTAGTCTGAAGTAAATGTTTCAGTACTTTTTTTAAATAACAAAAATGAAGCAATTTGTTTCAATTCTTCAGGTAGACTGTTCCATAATCTTGGGCCACCAGAGCACATATTATTACCTAGAGCAAGATTAGTTCTAGCAAAATTTGTTTGATAATAATTTGCAAAGTGTGTGTTATAATCATGCAATGGCAACTGCAATGTCAATAAATCCCTGCAAAAATTCCTTTTTATTCTATTAAACATCAATGTTATTAATTTATTCATACCTATTATCATATGCATCCTTACAATTATGCACAATAGTTTTCTTTTTGCCCAATTAATTTATAACCACCCTGTATAATCATCACAAGACTGTAGTGTCTGATTTCAAGAATTGTGAGTGAATTTGTGACAGCAAGTTTTCTAATCTTATCACCCAATCTATACTAGGATGGATGGTGCGTATGACTCTACATATGAAATTTCATTTGTAATGCACAAATAAATGTGTCATGAAATTCAATGTTTTGAAAGGCTACAAAGCCATTATTTACTTACAACCTTCCAGAGAACTAATTTGAATTACATGCACATGGAGATAATTATTGATTTTTTTTTGCCTATATTTTACAATGGGGGTATCAGCCTATCTATTGGATTTTTGAGAGACAAACAGATCAGTGCCAGAAATTTTATTTTGCATTTACACCACTACTAGGTTGAGACTTTTTCACAATACTATAGTGTTCATCCTAGAAACAATAAGGGTATCAGTCCATCTATTGGATTTTTGAGACACAAACAGATCAGTGCCAGAAATTTTATTTTGCATTTACACCACTACTAGGTTGAGACTTTTTCACAATACTATAGTGTTCATCCTAGAAACAATAAGGGTATCAGTCCATCTATTGGATTTTTGAGAGACAAACAGATCAGTGTCAGAAATTTTATTTTGCATTTACATCACTACTAGGTTGAGACTTTTTCACAATACTATAGTGTTCATCCTAGAAACAATAAGGGTATCAGTCCATCTATTGGATTTTTGAGAGACAAATAGATCAGTGCCAGAAATTTTATTTTGCATTTACACCACTACTAGGTTGAGACTTTTTCACAATACTATAGTGTTCATCCTAGAAACAATAAGGGTATCAGTCCATTTATTGGATTTTTGAGAGACAAACAGATCAGTGCCAGAAATTTTATTTTGCATTTACACCACTACTAGGTTGAGACTTTTTCACAATACTATAGTGTTCATCCTAGAAACAATAAGGGTATCAGTCCATTTATTGGATTTTTGAGAGACAAACAGATCAGTGTCAGAAATTTTATTTTGCATTTACACCACTACTAGGTTGAGACTTTTTCACAATACTATAGTGTTCATCCTAGAAACAATAAGGGTATCAGTCCATCTATTGGATTTTTGAGAGACAAACAGATCAGTGTCAGAAATTTTATTTTGCATTTACACCACTACTAGGTTGAGACTTTTTCACAATACTATAGTGTTCATCCTAGAAACAATAAGGGTATCAGTCCATCTATTGGATTTTTGAGACACAAACAGATCAGTGCCAGAAGATTTATTTTGCATTTACACCACTACTAGGTTGAGACTTTTTCACAATACTATAGTGTTCATCCTAGAAACAATAAGGGTATCAGTCCATCTATTGGATTTTTGAGAGACAAACAGATCAGTGTCAGAAATTTTATTTTGCATTTACACCACTACTAGGTTGAGACTTTTTCACAATACTATAGTGTTCATCCTAGAAACAATAAGGGTATCAGTCCATCTATTGGATTTTTGAGACACAAACAGATCAGTGCCAGAAATTTTATTTTGCATTTACACCACTACTAGGTTGAGACTTTTTCACAATACTATAGTGTTCATCCTAGAAACAATAAGGGTATCAGTCCATCTATTGGATTTTTGAGAGACAAACAGATCAGTGTCAGAAATTTTATTTTGCATTTACATCACTACTAGGTTGAGACTTTTTCACAATACTATAGTGTTCATCCTAGAAACAATAAGGGTATCAGTCCATCTATTGGATTTTTGAGAGACAAACAGATCAGTGTCAGAAATTTTATTTTGCATTTACATCACTACTAGGTTGAGACTTTTTCACAATACTATAGTGTTCATCCTAGAAACAATAAGGGTATCAGTCCATCTATTGGATTTTTGAGAGACAAACAGATCAGTGTCAGAAATTTTATTTTGCATTTACATCACTACTAGGTTGAGACTTTTTCACAATACTATAGTGTTCATCCTAGAAACAATAAGGGTATCAGTCCATCTATTGGATTTTTGAGAGACAAACAGATCAGTGTCAGAAATTTTATTTTGCATTTACATCACTACTAGGTTGAGACTTTTTCACAATACTATAGTGTTCATCCTAGAAACAATAAGGGTATCAGTCCATCTATTGGATTTTTGAGAGACAAACAGATCAGTGTCAGAAATTTTATTTTGCATTTACATCACTACTAGGTTGAGACTTTTTCACAATACTATAGTGTTCATCCTAGAAACAATAAGGGTATCAGTCCATCTATTGGATTTTTGAGAGACAAACAGATCAGTGCCAGAAATTTTATTTTGCATTTACACCACTACTAGGTTGAGACTTTTTCACAATACTATAGTGTTCATCCTAGAAACAATAAGGGTATCAGTCCATCTATTGGATTTTTAAGAGACAAACAGATCAGTGCCAGAAATTTTATTTTGCATTTACAGCACTACTAGGTTGAGACTTTTTCACAATACTATAGTGTTCATCCTAGAAACAATAAGGGTATCAGTCCATCTATTGGATTTTTGAGAGACAAACAGATCAGTGTCAGAAATTTTATTTTGCATTTATACCACTACTAGGTTGAGACTTTTTCACAATGCTTCACAGCCATTTTCATTAACAGCCAGGTAACTAACGAGCATAACAACAGTTAAAATTGTAACAGTACAGGCACCTACCAACACATCAAAGCTTAATCTATGACATTCATTCTTTTTTTTTTTTCTTATGCTCAGCAAAAGTAAATTTCTAACACTGATATTGACTGCATTCCTGCAATTACAAAATAACCAAAAGTAATTTGACAGTCCTGAGTGCTCAAAGAACCCTCTCTATCAATAGTGCCCTATTTTCCTAAGGCCTAAAAAACTGAAGCGAAAATGTACATTTTGGATAAGTTGCCCTACATTGAGAGATTTTATTTTTTTATTTGGGGTTTAACAACCACCGTGTGCAACTCAATGGGCCTATAAGCAGTTAGCTGTCTCGAATTTAGGGCCACTGGTTCCAGGGAAGGGAGAGACCCGGTGCCGTGAGACAAACACAACATCCATGCCTCACCGGGATTTGAACCCAGACCCTCCATGGAAGAATGGTCTTAAGCCAGCGCTTAGACCGCTATGCCACTGGTGTGGCTATCAAGAGATTTAACACTCTAGACACACGAAAGAGATTTAACACATATGAACAATCACGAACCATTGAAAAGTCACATAGCCTGTTTACTACAACTAGGGGAAATTATCTGATCATCTTATCACCGACCATTAAGGTATAAAAGAAACCAGCAAGCCATCATCCCTCTAGCAGATATAAAAAAATGAAGCAAAAAATAAATAAACAAATAAATAAAAGTTTGCCCGGACAGGAGCCACTTTTTTTGGTCAAAGATTTGCTGTGATAACAGAAGCTACATGGAAATTTAATACACACATAATCAAGGCATAAGATAAGGGTACTATGTGATGCTTTACTTGTTTGTTTTTCTCGTTTTTTTTTCTTTTTTGGGGAGTAGATGGCTATGTCAGGCCATTTTTGGCTTTTCCCCTTGTCTTCCCTGTTGTTTTTGTACATGATCGACATTTATGAATTGTCAAAAAAAAATTATTTCACTCTTTGTTTTCTTAGACTTATGTAACAACAAAAATAAATAAATGAAATGAAAAATTTCAAAATGGAACAGAAGGCAGCCTTTAAAACCAAATTATCCAAACTATAAAAAGCTATATAGCTTCTATGACATCATTTTTTACGCTTTCCAACCGTAGGTTGATAGTCGATAAACTTTATTGCAAGAGAGAGTGATACAAGTTCGCCACATTGGCAAAAGAAGCAATAACAGCAAAAAGATGAAACATGATACATTATGTACACAATGCAGAGGCATCACCATCCAAAAACATAACAAATGTTAAAAAACATCACATGGGAACATACTGGGAGACACCGAGTACACAAAGTTAAACAAGCGATCATGGGAGAGGTACAGCGGCACATCGCCCGAAGCATAACAAAAAGGAGAACAATAAAGGAAAACCGCATGGGTAGTTAACAGGAACACAAACATACAGTCAGGAGCAAAATGTTCAAGAAACGTAGGTGCGAGAGCATGCCATACAAGAGTCATCACAGTAGTGGACACAAGAGAAGTTAGAAAAATAGATGAAACAAGAGACAATATGTATACAATGCAGGGGCATCGCCGTCCAAAAAACAAAACTGCAGGCAGGAAACATACAGTAAAAGCGTAAAGGATAAACATAAGAGTAACAATACAGAGCAATGACAGTAAACATAAAAATTTCAATGATAAACACACCGTAGGTTGAAGAAGCGTATATGCTCCAGCTTTGTCCGTCCGTCCGCCTGTAAGCACGATAACTCGGGTAAAACTGGTTCGATTTCGATGAAATTTTAGTATGTGGCAGGGGACCACCTGGGGACAAACCCCATTAAAAATGAACGAAATGGGGGTCAAAGGTCACGGCATAGGAGCGGGATACATTCCATTGCCCTCATACGTCATAACTTGCGTAAATATGGTTCGATGTCGATGAAATTTTAGCATATTGTAAGGGACTACCTGGGAATTAACCCTATTGAAAATGGGTGAAGTGGGGTCAAAGGTCACGGCATAGGAGCGGGATCCATTCCATTGACCTTATGCGTCATAACTTGCGTAAATATGGTTCGATGTCGATGAAATTTTAGTATATTGTAGGGAACCACCTGGGAATGAACCCTATTGAAAATGGGTGAAGTGTGGTCAAAGGTCAGGACATAGGAGTGGGATGCATTCCATTGCTTTTATGCGTCATAACGTGCATAAAAATGGTTCGATTTCGATGAAATTTTAGTATGTGGTAGCGGACCACCTGGGGACGATTGTATGAAAGAATGCCCACGGAAAAAACGCCCACTTTTCGAAAATAGGAAAAAACGCCCACGGAAAAATCGCCCACGGGAAAAATGCTCACGGGAAAAAATATGTGGTCGACTGATAAGTTTTTATGTCTGTTATAAACGGTGTTCGGACAACTGGTCACAGACTGCTGGCCAAAAAAGCGTTAGGGGTCAAATAAAAATTGCGGTTTCTTGGCCACCTCACCTACATAACGCGAATATGGGAATGACGGAATGAAAACTTTTAGAAGGGCCTAAACGTTAGTCCTAATATTATTTTCTGCCTGAGTAATACCGCAATATTAATAATTTGATGTGTAAAATATTTTCTGCAAACCTTACAAATACGAGAGGAAAGTTCGGATTGCACTGATGGACTGTAGAGGTTGTATGGTGTTGGCCTGAAAGCCATGGTAGTCTTATGCAACATTTATTTAAAAACATACTAATGATTCACCGTTGTCTTCAAGCCAACTGCTATACATCAATATCTCTGTAGTTCTGACATCTGTTTGTTATATTTGCGAACAACATGCACTTTGTATCAACAACTCCTCACGATTTAAACACCCAAAATGAACTGCAATTCTCACAGCAGAAGTTGTGTATTTTGTAGGGACCAAAAAATTAAAACTGTGGTGCCATTTTGTGTTACCATGTAGCGGGTACGGAGAACTCGCCACCGAACTGGACACATTGCAATTTCAGTGCCATAAAATTGTTCTGCATAAACAAATTTCGTGTGGTTATATTCCCCACTTCAGCAAATATTGTTCATAATTTATTTTTTTAATATTTCGTTTTCAGTAAGAAATTTAGACATTTCCATGATTTTCGGATCTAAGGCTAAGCGGAGAACTGGCCACAAAAATTTTAAGGGGCCGCATAAACATTTCGTTCTGGGCTGCTCGGTGGCTTCGTACAGCGGTGGCGTGACGGGGAGAGACATCTGCCTTTCGTCAAAGCTCTACTTCGCAGCTGGGAGAAGGGAACGGCCAGCCAGCTACGCGTCCCTACCCCATTTCATCTAAATTTATTGGTTTGCCAGCGGTCAGTGTGAACTTGCGGCTGTATCAAGTTACATCGTTACGGGCTCACTTCTTTTCTTCCCAGCATTTAAAGATAAAATAAGGATTCAAAATAAGCAGTAACACACATTCTCACTGGTATAATATACATTTCCCTTACTGCAAACTAGCTTTAGGCACTAAATATTTACATAAATGTTTGTAATAATTTTCTTTTACTTAATTAATTTACAGGGTTCGCCTTTTTAACAGCTTTTAATCCGCCGACTTCATATTCATAATGTTTGCGCATCAAATCAAGTCAATAGCATTGAGCTTTTACTTAGGCAGTAAATATTAAGTCTTAAGTCGCAAACAAAAAAATGATCATGATCATGATCATATGTAGAGGATTTTAGGAAGGGAGTGTCTGACCCCAGGTCTTAAACAACCCTTAGAAATAGGAAGCTAGGAGATTTGGGCTAGACTGCCCGATAGGAAAGTGACACGGAAGCGAAGTTGAAAGAGAGAGGAAGATGCCCTTATTTACTACCGGGGTCCGACGGCTTAACGTGCTCATACAATGCTAAAGTAGATCAGATCAGATCATATGTAGAAGATTTTAGGAGGGAAGTGTCTGACCCCAGGTCTTAAACAACCCTTAGAAATAGGAAGCCAGGAGATTTGGGTTAGAGTGCCCGGTAGGAAAGTGACACGGAAGCGAAGTAGAAAGAGAGAGGAAGACGCCCTTATTTATTACCGGGGGGCCAGTACCCACGGTCCGACTGCTTAACGTGCCCATCCGACGCACGGCGGATATTTAGTGGATCGAACCCGAGGTCCTTTCCGTGGCAGTCACGAACGTTGCCCACTAGGCCCCCTGCTGACCTTAAGTCATAAGTCCTAGGCCTTGGCCTATTTAACAGTTTCTATTCTACCGATGTTATTTTCATAACGTTTACGTAACACATCAAATTATTAATACTGCGGTATTACTCAGGCAGAAAATAATATTAGGACTAACGTTTAGGCCCTTCTAAAAGTTTTCATTCTGTCATTCCCATATTTGCGTTATGTAGGGTGAAGTGGCCAAGAAACCGCAATTTTTATATGACCCCTAACGGTTTTTTGGCCAGCAGTCTGTGACCAGTTGTCCGAACACCGTTTATAACAGACATAAAAACTTATCAGTCGACCACATATTTTTCCCCGTGAGCATTTTTTCTGTGGGCATATTTTCCGTGGGCGTTTTTTCCTATTTTCAAGAAGTGGGCGTTTTTTCCGTGGGCATTCATATCTCATACCCCTGGGGACAACCCCTATTGAAAATGGGCGAAATGGGGTCAATGGTCAGGACATAGGAGCGGAATCACTTCCATCGCCATTATGAGTCATAACTTACATAAAAATTCTTCGATTTGGATGAAATGTTAGTATGTTGTAGGGGCCTGCCTATAAAATAGACGAAATGGGGTCAACCAATCCTATTGAAAATAGCCGAAACAGGGTCAAAGGTTAGGACACAGGAGCGGAATCTAATCCATAGCCCTTATGAATCATAACTTACGTAAAAATGCTGGATTGCGGCAAAACTTTATCATGTTGTTTCGGAGGTATACCGAACCGGTTCTGTAGAATATCATCAAAATGGGATCAAAGGTCAGGGCACAGGATCGAGATTTATTCCGCAGCTATTATCCTCATAACTTGAGTAATGATTTCTGGCATGTTGGAAAGTGTATTATAATCAATGCATTGCATGATTTTACTGACTTGTTCTTTTTCTCTTTCCTTCCACCTAATTCAAAGGGAACAGGGTTTAATACTTAGCTAAAAGAAAGTAAAAATTAGCAGCAGCAGTCTGGATACAACCCTGATTATTGATGTTTTTTAATTTGAATGGTGTGAACCAGTTCTGTAGATATGATATCCATCAAGTGAGGGTCACATTGATGAAGAAATTAATCGGCGTACAAAACTTGCCTGGAGAGCTTTTGGAAGAAACAGCATAATTTTCAAGAGCAATATGCCATTATGTCTTAAAAGAAAAGTGTTTGATCAATGCATCCTTCCAGTGCTTACGTATGGTGCATAGACGTGGACCTTAACTAAAAGAGACATACAAAGGCTGCAGACAACTCAAAGCGGCTTGGAGAGGTGCATACTTGGTGTAACCAGGAGAGATAAGAAGAGGAACTCGTGGATCCGAAAAATGACGAGAGTGGAAGACATCATGATCAGAGTTAAATCCCTGAAATGGCAATGGGCTGGACATACTGCCAGAAGGACAGACCATAGATGGACAGCCGAAATTTTAGATTGGATTCCAAGGGACAGGAAAAGACCCAGAAAAAGACCACATGGGAGATGGGTGGATGAAATTCGTAAATATGCGGGAGTGACATGGAGGAGACTGGCACAAGACAGACCGTTGTGGAGGAAACTTGGGGAGACCTTCGTCCAGCAGTGGATTGATAATGGTTGACAATGATGATGATGATGATGATATCATCAACCATATCTATCCACTGCTGGCTGAAGGTCTCCCCAAGTTTCTTCCACAAATGTCTGTCTTGAGCCAGTCTCCTCCATGTTAATCCGGCATACTTTCGAAGTTCATCCATCCATCTCCCATGTGGTCTTCTTTTGGGTCTTTTTTCGCCCCTTGGTATCCAGTCTAAAGTTTTGGTTGTACATTGGTGTCCGTTCTTCTGGCAACATTCCCAGCCCATTGCCATTTCAGAGAGGGGCTCTGATGACTGCTATGCAGCAATCATCAGAACCCCTTCAGTGGAAAGAGGATGCACTATGATGAGAAAGTGGGGTTGACATTTGTCAAGGAGAGGCCTTGATATGTTTGCGTATGACCTACCTTGCATCTCATATATACGAGGGGCGGTCAAAAAGTTAGTTGCACTCCTCCGTAAAACATTTCAGTAAAAGGATATTTTGTTGACACTTTGGGGCAACACTCCTGGCATTTATCTGCAGCACATGCTGCAGTTGCTTCTACGCAATAGTTTTAGTTCGCTCGCTAACGAGTCGTGAACATGCCTCGGCAGCTACTGCCCTATCTTGCTGCCACTTCTTCATACTGTTTTCCGGTTAGCTGACATAATTTGCTCCAAGGACTTGCCGTTTCAAGCATATCCATGGCTGTTGCTCACAAAACATCCGCCCACCCGCCTTCCGGATGCCTGCTGCTTTCTTTTCCTTCTTACCAAGCAAGTGATTCACTCATTTCATAAATCTCTCAGGAATTCTCCTGAACTTCCATCCCTTCTGTCGGCCGGTGGGCGGCTGCGGGCTAGCTTTCGGGGCCGGCTTGTGGCGCGCCTCCGGTTGGAACTCACAGCTGCAACTTCCGCACACACAATTGACACCTTTCAGAACACCTGGGCCCAGCGCACCGGGTGGTTTTCTATTCATGGTTCTGCCATTCTACTGGTGACTTGATTGTGTCCTCTTTTGGATTGTCTTTGTTTTGGTGTTTGGCTGTTCTCTTCACCTTGCTAGTACCTTGCTTACTGAGTTATTTTACTTATTTTTGTTCTGCTCCAGCAGGCTGTGCTTCTGCATGTAACTATGTATAGTATGTTACTTGCACTTCACTTTTCTTGTTTCTCTTAGCATTGTATATTAAGTGGTTTCTGAACTGTTTTGTGTTCTTCTGATATGTCAATGTGCACCACTCATGTTATATGCACTGTGCTCCTATGTAGTGCTGAGTTCGAAACTTTATCTTCACTGTTTATTTATTGTGCATCCTGTATTTTTAATGTATTTTCAAGCTCTATATATTGTATCACAGGTCACTGACCTAAAGTCTTTTGCGTGTGTTCAGTGTCACATGTCTGTCCCCATTGTGGGTTTTTAGCATTTTGTATTTATCCTTTTGGGTGGCTATGCCCCTTATTCATGTATATATCATTTTCATGTATCATTCATATTTTTCTCTGTATTCTTTCCTTGTCCAGTTTGACGAGCTGTATCATGCCTTTTGTCAATAAAATGTTGAAATACTTGTGGCGTCCAAATTGGAACTACGTGCAGTGATTCGTTTTTTGTGGGCAAAAGGGTGTAACTGCACTGAAATTTTTCGGCAGTTGAACGAAGTGTACGGCGAGAACGCAATATAGTGTCAAGCTATCGCAAAGTGGTGCATCTTGTTCGAGAACGGACGTACTGATATCGAGGACTATTACCGCAAGGGAAGACCGTCAACTTCGTCAGTGGCTGAGATCGTTGCGCACGTGGATGAACTCATATTTGCAAACAGACGAGTAACAGAAGACAAAATCGCAAAAGAACTGGATATTTCACATGGAAGTGTGCATACGATTATTGTGCAGCATCTTGAATTCCATAAAGTTTGTGCTCGATGGGTGCATCGTCTATTGACTGAAGAACACAAAGGGAATCGTTTTGAAAGTGCCTTTGCATTCTTGAAGCGTTATCAGCAGGAAGGAAATGAGTTTTTGGACAAAATTGTGAGCGGAGATGAAACGTGGGTGCATCATTTCTCACCTGAAATGAAATGCAGCTCTCTTGAGTGGAAACATTCCACTTCCCCAACTCGAAAAAAAGTGCCGAACAGTTCCATCTGCGGGAAAGGTGATGCTGACGCTGTTTTTCGACAGAGAAGGTGTGGTGCATACCGAATTCATGCAGAAGGGTTCCACGATTACAGCATCGTCTTATTGGGAAACCCTGAAGAGATTGCGCTTTTCACTTAAAAATCGACGGCCAGGTAAACTTTCAAAAGGCATTGTGCTCCTGCATGACAATGCAAGACCGCATGCAGCAAACCTAATAAGGGACCTTCTGAAAAAGTTTAGGTGGGAGGTGTGGAACCACCCCCTTATAGCCCAGATCTTGCGATATGTGACTTCCACATCTTCAGTCCTATGAAACAAAAACTTTCAAAGCGATGATATCACTCGGATGACGAGGTTAAAGCTGCAACCCAGCAATGGTAATCAGACATTGGACGGAATTTCTTCCCAAAAGGCATAGAAAAACTTGAGCTATGCCTCGACAAATGTTTCAGTAAACTAGGTGATTACGTTGAGAAGTAACTTTTGTATGGAACTTTCAGGTACATATAACATTTCTCTGTAATTTTGATCCTGTGTTCTTTTATCAAGCAGTGCAACTAACTTTTTTTACTCACCTATATATGTTCATACATAACTACACTTACCTTTACAAATAACTAATAATTCTGCCACATTAACATAAAAAAAGACATGAAAGAAATACGGGATTACGCCATATAATACAAATTTTGAAGATGACAATCTGATTTTTGGCATAAATGTGACAAGGATGGTAAGTCAGATAATATCTGAAAACTTTAAAATTTTTCATCGTCCTGGAGCAGGACTCGAACCCGCGTCTCCCAGAAAACGCCCAGGTATGCTAACCACTACACCACCCAGAACGACCAAGTTTCAAGTTTCCGATCAATTTGAATTTAACCATCACAGGATTTGCTAGTGGAAGCCGAGTCCCGCTCCAGGACGATGGAAATTTTCTTTCAAATTTTTCGGATATTATCTGACTTACCATCCTTGTCACATTTACACCAAAAATTGGATTGTCATCTTCAAAATTTGTATAAAAAAAGAGTTTTACAACTCATTACTTCACAAATTCATTTACAACTAGGATAAGAGAAAACTGAAAAAAACTGTAAAGGCCACAACTCTTCTTTTTTTTTTTTTTTTTTCTGAAATCGTCTTAAAGAATAAAGTGACAAGACAATTATTTGCTGGTAAGACATGATCACCCTATTGAATAGACAAAATTATACCATCCATGAAGGACAAAAATTTTAAACTATTTCCAGACAACAGCTATACATAAACTGGCCAGGTTAATTAACTCAGGGCTGAGTGACAGATCATAGTTATATTAACTATAATTAATACTCAAATATACGATGGAATGTCTGATATGTATTGACTAACTGTGCCCGATAAAAGATGTGGGCATGATGATCACTGCATTATATAATATGCCTAAATTTGAACTGACGGATAAAAATTTAATGGCGTTAAGCCTTCATCAGTATAGTTTAAGTGGTAGAATATCAGGCTCCAGAAAAGGAAGATATGGATTCGAATCCCATCACCGGTGTAACATTGGGCTATTTTGCTATAGTTTCTTCATCAGATTCTTCTACTTTCTATTGCAATGTCATTGTAGTTACATGTGAACAAGCAACTGATGTCATAGGTTTGTCAATTTGAGTGTTTGAGCTTCTCCATAGAGATGCATGTCATAATCTGTCAGACTGGACAGATTTGGGCAGTGCATAGCCCTTCACACTTTTTTTGGTTTTCCTGCATGAGGCAGAAAATCTGAGCTTCTCCATAGAGATGCATGCCCCAATATATCAGATTGGACACATTTTGGAAGCATATAGGCCCTCAACACTTTTCTTTTATTTATTTATTTTACTGGATGACGCAACAGATTGGCCTTTTCCATACAGAGGAATGTTACAATCACATATTTACATTTTATAAACTATAAAAACTTTAATTAACCATTGTAGTTTAGGGCAATTTATTGTTAAGAAGTTAAAGTTTTCATTTATTTGCCTTACCACTAGATTTTTGTTCCTTAATAGATTGCAGATTAGCATAATTTTTCTGCTTTGTATAATTAATTTAAAAAATTATTTGTTAAACAACCTGCAACATTTCTGCAAATTTGATCAATAAAATGTCCAGAAGTACCTACATGTATATGCATCTTGGTCATCCAACAATTCTGGGAGTGCTATAAGATGTGTGGTAATGTCACTGACAGTCTGCCTTTGTCATGAAACCATATTAAACTGTTTTTCATGTTCATTACACAGTTTGTCAACAACAATATAATTGTACAACACAGCAGCGAATGCTTTCTCATTTGCATACATAAGTTTACCTCTGTCCAAGCTTTTTAAAAAATCATATTTCAGTCTAAATCGATTTCTTTGTCCAGCAAGAAAAGCTTTTTACATGAATCACAATCATAGGCATCAACTCTGGGAGACAAGGTGAATCTCACCTCTTGGTAATTTTACTGGGATGCAGCACCCAATATTTTTCATCCTGTATAATAAAATATGTTATTTTTGTGTGTGTATGTCATTTTTAAAATGCGTGAGTCAAAGTATTTCTATATAGAGAAAAAATGTTCATTTTTTTCTATAGAGAAAAAATGTTTCTCTATAGAAAAATGTTTATTTTTTTCGATTCAGGTTATCATGTGTTTGTGCTTTTTTCATTTCACAGTTAGACCTTTGATGACCATCCTAATCCAACCTGGTAGGAATTTCTCCTCTCCATTAAAAGAAAAAAATTGTCAGTTATGTCAGCCACATATTTTTTCACTGCTAAACAGCTGGTCCTTTCCTATCAACAAACCATTTAATCTTGTTGCAGAGAAGAATATTTGGCTAGCTTTCTCCAGTAATAACCCCTCAATAATCTTGATTTTTTCTGTTGTTAGTTAAATCATCATCATCATCATTTTCAACCATTATCAATCCACTGCTGGACGAAGGTCTCCCCAAGTTTCCTCCACAACGGTCTATCTTGTGCCAGTCACCTCCATGTCACCCCTGCATACTTTCGAATTTCATCCACCCATCTCCCATGTGGTCTTCTTCTGGGTCTTTTCCTGTCCCTTGGAATCCAATCTAAAATATCGGCTGTCCATCGATGATCTGTCCTTCTGGCAGTATGTCCAGCCCATTGCCATTTCAGGGATTTAACTCTGATCATGATGTCTTCCACTTTTGTCATTTTTCGGATCCACGAGTTCCTCTTCTTATCTCTTCTGGTTACACCAAGTATGCACCTCTCCATGCTACTGTGAGTTGTCTGCAGCCTTTGTATGTCTCTTTTAGTTTAGGTCCACGTCTCTGCACCATACGTAAGCACTGGAAGGATGCATTGATCAAACACTTTTCTTTTAAGACATAATGGCATATTGCTCTTGAAAATTATGCTGTTTCTTCCAAAAGCTCTCCAGGCAAGTTTAGTACGCTGATTAATTTCTTCATCAATGTGACCCTCACTTGATATCTGCTGTCCAAGATAAACGTACGTGTCTGTTATCTCCAGCTTTTCTCCATCAATCGATAAATCTTCATTTCTTGTAAAAGCATTGTACATCACTTTTGTCTTCTGAAAGTTCATTTTTAATCCCACTTCTTTACTCTTGTCAGCAAGTTCCTGGATCATACTCTGTAGCTCTGATGGGGTAGTTGCAAAAATGACTATGTCATCAGCAAAACGAAGGTGGGTTAGATAATCTCCATTAATCTTTATCCCTTTGTTTTCCCAGTTCAGTGATTGAAAGACATTTTCCCATGTGGCATTAAAGAGCTTCGGAGATATGGTGTCACCTTGTCTCACTCCTTTTCCAATTTTTATGTGTGTTGTATTTTCAAACAGCCGAATCTTTGCACTTGCATTTTCATAGATGTTATTAATAATAATAATGTATGCATCTTCAATACCGCAGGATTTCAGAGCCATTGCAACTGCTGATGGTTTCACCGAATCAAAGGCTTTTTCATAATCGATAAAAGCCATGCACAATGGAAGTTCATATTCCCTCGCTCTTTCAATTAGTTCTCTCAGTACGTGGTTATGATCTATTGTGCTGTAGCCACTCCTGAATCCAGCTTGTTCTCTCGGTTGAGCCATGTCCAGTGTCACCTTCAAGCGGTGTGAAAGAACTTTAGTGAAGATTTTATAAAACCACTGATAGGAGGCTGATAGGTCTGTAGTTCCTGAGATCCTCAATGTCACCTTTTTTATGTAGCAAGATCATTGTAGCGCTGTTCCAATCCTCAGGAATTTTCCCTTCATTAAGGCATCGAGTGAAAATTTGGGCGAGTACTGTTTCGATTTCCCCACTTGCTTCTTGTATGATGTCTACAGTAATTCCATCTTCTTCTGGAGCTTTTCCCCACTTCATGTTCTTGATTGCATGTGCAACTTCTGCTGGAAGGACTGGAAGAACTCTGGTACTGGTACCTTTCATGATGTCTGGAGTACATGTATCACCCCTTTCATATAATTTGGAGTAGAAATCTTTCACTCTTGTCAAAATTTCGCCTCTATTTCTTGTTACAGAACCATCTTCTTTCCTCAGTGCCATAATCTGTTTTTTCCCCTTACTGAGATGTCCCTTTGCTATCTTTAGGGTTTGGTTGTTTTCAATTGCTTTCCTTACTAGTTCACAGTTGAATTTCCTTACGTCTTCAGTGATACTTTTTCTTACTGTCTTGCATAGCTCTATATATTCCACTTTGGAAGTCACATCTTCTTTAGTTGTCCTCATCACTCTTCTTTTTTGCATCAACATTTTGGTTTTTCCTGATAATTTGTTCACATGCAATTTGTTCTTAGACCCAGCTAATTTTGTTGCTGTTTCCATAAGAGCTTTGGTTACTTTTCTGTTAACTTCAGAGATGTCCACTTCTTCCAATGTTAGGCCTTCAAAAGCAGAGAATCTGTTCTTCAGTTCCAATTTGAAGGTATTATGGTGTTTTTTAAGGTTGGTTATGTCAATACATTTTGTTTGTCTTATGAGCTTGCTACGTTCGAGTTTAGTGTTGATGTGCATCTTACATCTCACCAATCTATGGTCACTGCCTTTGTTGAACTTGTTAAGCACACTGCAGTCTTCTATGACGAATTTTTTGTTACACATAATAAAATCAATTTCACTTGTCGTCCCATTTGGATGTCTCCATGTCCATTTCCTGTGTGCCTTTTTCTTGAAAAAGGAGTTCAAGATGAAAAACCCTTCTGCCTCTGCAAACTCTACGAGAGTATTTCCACGCTGGTTTCTGTTGCCGTGACCGAATTGACCTACTGAAGTTTCATTCTGTTGCCGTTGCCCTATTTTTGCATTGAAATAAAACAACGCTTTTCGTTTTTCATTTGGTTGTTTTGAATATGATCTGTAATTCTAATTTTTGTAAGCATAAAATTATATGGTAAATGTACACTTACCTTCAGGGGCATATATGGGATTAAGGGGGGAGGGCCAGTGGCATAGCCAGAAATTTCTTAGGGGGAGGGTTCCATGGATTTGGTTCATTGGGGAAAGCCTTATATATGCATATATACATCGCTTTAATAAATTCATACTCAGTCTTCCATCCAGGGAGAGGGGGTCCAGACAGAAGGACCCCCCCCCTTGGCTACGTCTCTGGGGCTTACCAAAAATGGAAGTTTTTGAAATCCATCATGATAAAAGAAAAGTTTAACAAAAAACAGAAGAAAAAATTAAAGTCTTATTTTCTATTTTAAGTTGGTGTATTTTTATTAAATTAAAGCATTTTTCTAATGTAAGTTGCATTTTAACAAAGAAATGAAAATTTTTTGGGAGACCCCCCTGCCGGTACACGTCTAATGAACGTCATGTACATCGGTAAATCAAGCATGTTAGATTTACCTAAAAATTGCTTTTTAGGTGTTTTTCACTTTATGTTAATAAATCAAAATAATTGTATAATATTAAGATCACCATAACATTTGTAGGTAGTTTTAAAAATTATTGAACTCTAATTTTTTTTTTCATTCTCAAACTACTGGTGATTGGAAATATGATAGTGGCTGCCAGACAACTACTGCCTATGCATGCCAAATCGATTTTCTAAGTTGTCAGTCTGAAACTTACCAGGGAGAGTATACTGAGCATGAAGTTCAGAATAGCAATATTTGAATGTATGAAAGAATGTCCACAAGAGCATAGGCGTAACCACGGGGGGGGGGGGTCCAAGACCCCCAGATTTTCAGAGTCGGGGATCCCCAATGTAAAGGACCCCCCCATTCTGGGAGTATAATGATAATGCACACTTTTTTTATGATGATAACCAACTAAATTTAATAATATAAGATTGTAATTTTTCATAGAATGCAAACACGTGTATCATGTGTACTTAATAAAACAGCGATATCAATTCCTAAAAAGCAAAGTCAGTTCTACAACTTTGTGATTTACATATCTGCTTTATCTGTCATAGTTTTACAGTTGTGTTAGCTAAGTTCCACAATTTGCCAACAGAGGCACCTATGTCATGCCCGTTAGATCACACCTCAGCAACTGCTTTGCTCCTGCATGTGTGTAGGGCAGGGGGCAGGGGGCAAACTCTATCTTATACAGTATGTATATAATATTGTATGTAAGGTCAGGTGATGCGTAACATCACAGCCTCTCCTTGACAAATGTCAACCCCGCCTTCTCGTGGTACATCCTGTTCCCACTAAAGGGGCTCTGACAACCGCCAATAGCAGTATAACTATACCATCGGGATTAGAGGAAATGCTATCCCACACTCACCAACCCGCTTGGCCAGCGTGGTGAGTTATGGTCAAACCCCTCCAAAATGATTCCACAACTTAAATCTTGGCCCTCAGTCTCCGGCAGCTGGAATGTACCTGGCCAAGGCAGCGGCCAGTGCGACATGAAGGCAGAGGGTGCTAAGAATCCCCGGAGGACCGGACTAGACTGCAATCTGATGCTGACCTTGGCTATGTATAATGGACGCTCCCTATCTTCTGATTCAAGGCTTCAGGAATTGGAAGAGGAACTACAAAGGATCAAGTGGGATATCATCGGGCTAAGTGAGGTAAGGAGAAAAGGAGAAGATATCATTGAACTGAAAAGTGGACATCTCTTCTACTATCATGGGACAGACACTGGCAGAACTAGTGGTGTTGGATTTATAATGAACAAGAAACTGAGGGATAAAGTTGTAGAAGTTGAAAGTTCCTCTGACAGAGCTGCACGACTCGTTATCCAACTCTCGAGAAGATACCAGGCTCAGATTATTCAAACTTATGCACCCACCACAAGTCATCCTGAAGAAGAAATTGAAGAATTTTATGAGGAAATTTGTCATCTAAATAATAAAGGTAAGCAGCACTTGAAGATAATTATGGGAGATTTCAATGCAAAAATAAGGCAACGGCAACAGAATGAAACTTCAGTAGGTAAATTTGGTCACGGCAACACAAACGAATGTCGAAATACTCACGTTGAGTTTGCAGAGGCAGAAGGGTTTTTCATCTTGAACTCCTTTTTCAAGAAAAAAAAACACACAGGAAATAGACATGGAGACATCCAAAGGGGACGACAAGTGAAATTGATTTTATTATGTGTAAAAAAAAATTTGTCATAGAAGACTGCATTGATCTAAACAAGTTCAACACAGGTAGTGACCATAGATTGGTGAGATGTAAGATGCACCTGAACACTAAACTTGAACGTGGCAAGCTCATAAGACAAACAAAATCTATTGATATAACCAACCTTAAAAAACACCATAATACCTTCAAGTTGGAACTGAAGAACAGGTTCTCTGCTTTTGAAGGCCTAACATCAGAAGAAGTGGACATCTCTGAAGTTAACAGAAAAGTAACCAAAGCTCTTATGGAAACAGCAACAAAATTAGCTGGGTCTAAGAACAAGTTGCATGTAAATAAATTATCAGGAAAAATCAAAATGTTGATGCAAAAAAGAAGAGAGATGAGGACAACTAAAGAAGATGTGACTTCCAAAGTGGAATATATAGAGCTATGCAAGACAGTAAGAAAAACTATCACTGAAGACGTAAGAAAATTCAACTGCGAACTAGTGAGGAAAGCAATTGAAAACAACCAAAGCCTAAAGATAGCAAAGGGACATCTCAGTAAGGGAAGAAAACAGATTATGGCACTGAGAAAAGAAGATGGTTCTGTAACAAGAAATAGAGGCGAAATTTTGACAAGAGTGAAAGATTTCTACTGCAAATTATATGAAAGGGATGATACATGCACTCCAGACATCATGAAAGATACCAGTACCAGAGTTCCTCCAGTCCTTCCAGCAGAAGTTGCACATGCAATCAAGAACATGAAGCGGGGAAAAGCTCTAGGAGAAGATGGAATTACTGTAGACATCATACGTACAAGAAGCCAGTGGAGAAATTAAAACAGTACTCGCCCAAATTTTCACTCGATGCCTTAATGAAGGAAAGATTCCTGAGGATTGGAACACCGCTACAATGATCCTGCTACATAAGAAAGGTGACATTGAGGATCTCGGAAACTACAGACCTATCAGCCTCCTATCAGTAGTTTATAAAATCTTCACTAAAGTTCTTTCACACCGCTTGAAGGTAACACTGGACATGGCTCAACCGAGAGAACAAGCTGGATTCAGGAGTGGCTACAGCACAATAGATCATATCCACGTGCTGAGAGAACTAATTGAAAGAGCGAGGGAATATGAACTTCCATTGTGCATGGCTTTTATCGATTATGAAAAAGCCTTTGATTCGGTGAAACCATCAGCAGTTACAATGGCTCTGAAAACCTGCGGTATTGAAGATGCATACATTAATATTATTAATAACATCTATGAAAATGCAAGTGCAAAGATTAGGCTGTTTGAAAATACAACACACGTAAAAATTGGAAAGGGAGTGAGACAAGGTGACACCATATCTCCGAAGCTCTTTAATGCCACATTGGAGGGTGTTTTTCAGTCGCTGAGCTGGGAAAACAAGGGGATAAAGATTAATGGAGATTATCTAACCCACCTTCTTTTTGCTGATGACGTAGTCATTTTTGCAACTACCCCATCAGAGCTGCAGAGTATGATCCAGGAACTTACTGACAAGAGTAAAGAAGTGGGATTAAAAATGAACTTTCAGAAGACAAAAGTGATGTTCAATGCTTTTACAAGAAATGAAGATTTATCGATTGATGGAGAAAAGCTGGAGATAACAGACACATACGTTTATCTTGGACAGCAGATATCAAGTGAGGGTCACATTGATGAAGAAATTAATCGGCGTACAAAACTTGCCTGGAGAGCTTTTGGAAGAAACAGCATAATTTTCAAGAGCAATATGCCATTATGTCTTAAAAGAAAAGTGTTTGATCAATGCATCCTTCCAGTGCTTACGTATGGTGCAGAGACGTGGACCTTAACTAAAAGAGACATACAAAGGCTGCAGACAACTCAAAGCGGCATGGAGAGGTGCATACTTGGTGTAACCAGAAGAGATAAGAAGAGGAACTCGTGGATCTGAAAAATGACAAAAGTGGAAGACATCATGATCAGAGTTAAATCCCTGAAATGGCAATGGGCTGGACATACTGCCAGAAGGACAGATCATCGATGGACAGCAGAAATTTTAGATTGGATTCCAAGGGACAGGAAAAGACCCAGAAGAAGACCACATGGGAGATGGGTGGATGAAATTCGAAAGTATGCAGGGGTGACATGGAGGAGACTGGCACAAGACAGACCATTGTGGAGGAAACTTGGGGAGACCTTCGTCCAGCAGTGGATTGATAATGGTTGACAATGATGATGATGATATATACATATAATGTTTGTATGTGTGATTGCCCCCTTCCCCCCAGATTCTGAAACATGGTTATGCCACTGCACAGGAGAAATCCCACAGAAAATACACCATGGAAAAAAAGCCCACTTGACTTGTTGTGTAAACTTCATGAATATGAGACCTGCTACTACTCCTTGTCATTATGTCTCAGGATAACCCTCCGATCTTCACGATTCTGTGCTTTGTTTCTCCAGTTCTTTATTCTAATTTTCTTTAAATCATCCTCCATGTCATCGAGCCATCTTCTTCTTGTTTGTCCTCTATGCCTAGATCCACTAGGTCAATACATGAAGACCTTTTTGACTGCTCTGTCATCTTTTATTTGCTGAACAGATCTCAACCATCTTAGTCTTCTCACCTTTATTTCAGTAATAATATCCATTATTTATTTGTTGTTCTCTCTCTCCAAAGTCCATTCTCATTGATTGGGCGAAAGATCTTTCTTAATACTCTTAGTTTCCATATTTGTAATCTGTTTTGATCTCTCTGGATCATTGTCCATGTTTCACAGCCGTATAAAAGTACGGGTTTGAAAATTACTCTATATAGCTGAATTTTGCTTTTTATTGCAATCATGTTATGAGATTGGTGGAATTAAAATTTCATGCTGCGTGAGCATGGCAAGGAGATCAGAAATAAAACTGTAACTTAAGAGGCAACCTACCTGGAAGTTGACAAGGTAATATCAAAAGTGCAACCCACTAACGGTTTTGTGGTTATCCTACTCTGCGGAGGTCATGACATATATATTTTTTTTAAAACAATTTTTGGTGGGCTTGTTACTTGCATCTATGGCCTTGCAGAAACCCATTTCCAACTAGGTCTTTGTGGAAGTGAGAAAATGCAGAGTTTTTGCTGGTCCTTGATAAAGCCAAGACTCAGTATTCTCGACACTTTCTATATTCAGTTTTTTTTTTTTTTTTATCTTTTCTCCTTTTACTCACACCGGTAGATACATAACCTTTTCTATGTTGTACTTGGTATGAGTCAAAAAGATATATATATATATATATATATATATATATATATATATATATTTTTTTTTTTGCTTAGGTCTCTTCTTAATAGAATGTGAATTCTGAATTTTCATAACTGCTGCGTTGCGCGTTTTGATCATCAGGTTATTTTGCAACTTTCGTTTTAAATTCTAAAGTTTTTCCTTAGTTTTCAGTTTTGCTCTTCAGTAACTAATTTCAATTTGCTATTTAGCAGCTCATGTGCAAATTCTAGTTGAAATGTTTTATTATTTTTTATTACTATTTTTTTATTTGTTTTTTTTTCATTTTTTTTTCATTTTCTATTTATTTACAATTCACTCTTATTTTTATTTCTAATTTTTAATTTTAGTATGCTTTGGATGCAGCCTTTTGGAGTGTAGTTTATACTCGAGTTTGGTATTTTCTTGGACTGCTTATTTCTAAAAAGTTTTTCCTAGTTGGTTTGCTCAGAATTTGTATGTTTTGGCCCAAGTGGAGTTCTAAGGATGATGAAAGGATTGGAGGTCAGCTCAGATATTTTAAGTCCTCCCGCTCGGTTAGGCTAGCACCCTTTCCCATAGTGTATGAACTCGCTGGCAAAGGTAATCTAAAGTTATGAAATGACAAACGTTGTTTGACATGTAAATCTGCAGATCCTAACCTGTATTCTTCTGTTGCGGATAATTGCTCCAACAAGTTTTGCAAAGCCTACAATACCATCTATAAGCTCACCTGTACTGTTTGCAACCTTAGCTATATTGGCCAAAGCAAAAATCCTCTTCATCTTAGGATAAATGGTCACAGGTCTCTAGTTAACAAGTTCTCTAATTCAGGAGTGAATCCCTCCACAAATGCTAACCAGTACTCTACCTTTGAATTAGAGCATTTCCATACTCATGGTTTTGACAAAGTGATAATAGAGGTACTGCATATTATCCCTGACCTCTATGCTCGGCTAGAAACTGAATCCCTTGAAATTTTGCAGCATCAGTCTCTTTATCCCTATGGTCTTAATTCCACTCTATCTGACAATAAGCATAATCAGCATAAATTTTCTATACGTGAACTCTTCTTTCTTGTTAATAACAAGAGCTGCACTAGAGGTAATAGAGGACAAAGGTTATTTCGCACATCAAGCAAAGTTGATTTTGCTAACTTGCTAATAACTCTGGAAAGCTTTAAAACTGGCACTAATTTTGTTAAAAATACTTACAAAATACTTAAGTCCTTCAAGCACCCTGTCCTTAAAAGTTTTTTCAAATTCTGGAAAGAAACTGCTGACCATGTTGATAAGCATGTTTTTGCTTTGGTTCTAGACATTCTTAAACATATTCTTAAAGATAAAATTTCTCTTAAAGAATTTTCCAGTAATTATGTAACCATCAGGTTTCTAAATAAAACCTATGATCATCTCAATATTAGGAAGCTGTTCTACAATAATGCAATTTTTTTCCCCATCCACAGGCACCAGTCTATTGTAAGTTTTAAATATGTTAAGACCTTAGGGTCAATAGTTAAAAACTACAAACTTAATTCTTCGAGTTACATTCCTGTAATTACTACATGTTCTTGTGATGAACATAAAGAAACAGTTCACTATGATAAGAATTACAACCATATTATCACCGGAAACTTGAGTTTTGTTGAAAATGAAAAGCTTAGGAATTTATTAGAGTATGGTTCTAAATTTAGACCTTCCTTCACAATTTCCAAAGGAAGGATTCTTGAGAGCTTCACTCAAGATGTTAATAGGTACATTGTAAAAACCAGTTTAACATACAATCAGCCTATTGAGGCCTTCGCAGAATGGAAATATAACGTAATCAATAGCTTCACTTGTGAGTTGGCAGGTCTGGACTTTTGTTTTGATAGAAATCTCTTTTTCTCTGGAGATGCTAAAAGATCACTCTCCAAACTACAAGACCTATTTATTTTTACCACTACGGATAAAGCTAGCAATAATTTTGCAATTATCTGTAAGAAGTTCTATTTTGAATTGTTAACTATGGAACTCAATAATAGAGTAACGTACGAGCCTGTAAGTTATTCTACCAAGCAGTTAGAAAATCGGTTTAAGGCATTCTTCAAGAAACTTAAAATTCCACAAACTAGAAGATATGGGCCTGAATTTCCATTTCTTTTTGCAATGGTTAAGTTTCATAAAGATCCTGTGAAGTTCAGGTTCATAGCTAGTGGAGTAAGGAGTCATAAAAAGAAAATAGATCTTGCTTTTGAAGATGTCTTAAAGAAGGTTTTGAAACACATTAGAAACTGTACTAATTTGATGTACAGAGATTTTTGGATAATTAATAATAATGCAGAAGTAATTTCTACTATACTCAAAGTATGTCCCTTAGATATTAATAGTTATGATTTTGAGAACCTATATACTAATCTGCCTCTATCAGATATAATCACTACCTTTAAAGAGCTGTATGCAGAATTTAAACTTAACCAATTTGTTAATGTAGGAGCTTGGAACTCTTATCTCAACTGCTGCATAAAAAATAACCATATCTTATATAATAATACTCTCTATAAGCAAGTGAACAGTATTCCCATGGGAACATCAACCTCCACGAATATTGCTAATCTATTCCTGTTCTTTAAGAAATATAAATTCATTAAAAATCACCCCACCTGCTCAGATAACTACCTTTACACATTTAGATATATTGATGATCTGCTGTGTATCAATAATTCAGAAGTTATAGAGAGTGATTTTGATAATATCTATCCTAGCTCTCTTAACTTATGTAAAACCAACCACAGTAATCAGGAACTTGAGTTCCTAGACTTAAGCATTAAGCTCAACAGAGGTAACCCATCTATTAGCCTCTTTGATAAAAGAGTTAATTTTCCTTTCAAAGTAATTAAATATCTACACTGGAATAATAACATATCAACCAAAGTAATTGAGAATGTACTGATTTCTCAGGTCCTAAGAATTTCAAGAATTTGCAGCAACAATTTGGACTTCAATTACCACATCAATATACTATTAGATAGTTTTCTAGAGAACGAAATTCCTTCTTCTTTCATCAAAAGAACTTTAAGAAAAATTATTCTGAATAATAGAGTAAGGTTGGCAGATCTGCTTTAATTTTCTACACAGTTAATAATATGATTCTGACCAATCAAAGCCGTAAGGAAGTTGGCTAGAGGATGCCTATTAACTACTAAAAGGAACCTTAGTGCTATGGAAATGAAGGTCCTATTAAAACAAAAAATTAAATAAAGACAAAATCACAAAAAAAGCTTAAAAGTCTGTTTATAAAAGAAAATAAAAACAAATAAAAAAGAAAACTAGTTATTCATCACTAGAATAGCTATACTAAAAATAGTAAAACTAACATTAAAATTAATAAGATTCTGAATAATCTATAGAAGCTCACTAAGGTGATTTAAAACTTGCAAAG
This sequence comes from Macrothele yani, assembly GCA_039090855.1. Taxonomy (NCBI): domain Eukaryota; kingdom Metazoa; phylum Arthropoda; class Arachnida; order Araneae; family Macrothelidae; genus Macrothele; species Macrothele yani. Next base: position 71,001,276 of record CM077032.1, on the reverse strand, counting down.
ATTATTAAACACACCACCTGTGTATTTTATAATATTTCTCATGTATTCTAGAGAGTTAATTCTGCTCTTTCTGATCATACAGGTCCACAGTCTTAAGTATATATATATTTTTTCTCTGGTTAAAATCTCCGCGAGTTGGTTTCTTTCAGTATGAGGAGGCCATCAGCCCCACCCACACTGCCCCCGAGCGACTAGGGAGGGGCAGAAGTGTTAGGACGTTTGGGGAAGAGGTCAGCCATGTTTCCTCTTGTGTGGAGAAAGTTTAGTTGCATAAGAGGTAAGCTCTCTTCCTTGTCTTTAGGTTTTAGGTTTTATAAGTTCAATGTTTGTACTTCTTGTACTTTTTTTCTCTGTTGTTTTTTTCTTTTTAGCTTTTAGGCACTGGCTTGCCTGTTAACATTTTTGCGGGTTTTAACTCTTTCTTTTCTTGGTAACTTTGCGCGTCTTTTAGGAAACTTAGGCCCAGCAGCTGGCTAAGCATATAGTTCCTTTACTTTGCGCTGTATTTTCAAAGTAGTTAAGTTCTTAATAACTACTTAATTATGCACTTAAAGCACTGCTGAAATACTTTGTACATATTGCAACTAATTGTTTATGCCATATAACTTTCACAAAGCTTTTCTTTAGTTAATTATTGTCTTTAATTTATTCTCGTTTTTGTGTTGTCAGAAGTTGTACAGTAGGGGATTTTAGAATCAAGTTTTCTTTCAAAAATCTGAGTTTTAAAAAATTAATATTTCCTTTTTTAATAGCAATGAAAAAATTTGGATTTCTTTTGCATTGCTTTTCAGGTTTAAATTCTCTCTCAGGCGAACTTGGCATTTCGTTATAGCTGAAAATTATTTCTAATTATTATGTCATCCTCACAGCTTGAGTTCTCTTTAATATTCTTCTCTCTGTTTAATAGTAACAGATGAAGAGCATGGGTCGGGCCATGAAGGTTATAAATGCAAGCGAAAATGTTAACTAGAGCTAGGTCATACTACTCTGCGGAGGTCATGACATATATATATTTTTTAAAACAATTTTTGGTGGGCTTGTTACTTGCATCTATGGCCTTGCAGAAACCCATTTCCAACTAGGTCTTTGTGAAAGTGAGAAAATGCAGAGTTTTTGCTGGTCCTTGATAAAGCCAAGGCTCAGTATTTTCGACACTTTCTACATTCAGTTGTTTTATTTTTTTTTATCTTTTCTCCTTTTACTCACACCGGTAGATACATAACCTTTACTATAATGCACTTGGTATGAGTCAAAAAAAATATATATATATATATATATATACATATATTTTTTTTTTTTTTTTTTTTTTTTGCTTAGGTCTCTTCTTAATAGAATGTGAATTCTGAATTTTTATAACTGCTGCGTTGCGCGTTTTGATCTTCAGGTTATTTTGCAACTTTCGTTTTAAATTCTAAAGTTTTTCCTTAGTTTTCAGTTTTGCTCTTCAGTAACTAATTTCAATTTACTATTTAGCAGCTCATGCGCAAATTCTAGTTGAAATGTTTTATTATTTTTTATTACTATTTTTTCATTTGTTTTTTTTTCATTTTTTTTTTCATTTTCTATTTATTTACAATTCACTCTTATTTTTATTTCTAATTTTTAATTTTAGTATGCTTTGGATGCAGCCTTTTGGAGTGTAGTTTATACTTGAGTTTGGTATTTTCTTGGACTGCTTATTTCTAAAATGTTTTTCCTAGTTGGTTTGCTCAGAATTTGTATGTTTTGGCCCAAGTGGAGTTCTAAGGACGATGAAAGGATTGGAGGCCAGCTCAGATATTTTAAGTCCTCCCGCTCGGTTAGGCTAGCACCCTTTCCCATAGTGTATGAACTCGCTGGCAAAGGTAATCTAAAGTTATGAAATGACAAACGTTGTTTGACATGTAAATCTGTAGATCCTAACCTGTATTCTTCTGTTGCTGATAATTGCTCCAACAAGTTTTGCAAAGCCTACAATACCATCTATAAGCTCACCTGTACTGTTTGCAACCTTAGCTATATTGGCCAAAGCAAAAATCCTCTTCATCTTAACATAAATGGTCACAGGTCTCTAGTTAACAAGTTTTCTAATTCAGGAGTGAACCCCTCCACAAATGCAAACCAGTACTCTACCTATGAATTAGAGCATTTCCATACTCATGGTTTTGACAAAATGATAATAGAGGTACTGCATATTATCCCTGACCTCTATGCTCGGCTAGAAACTGAATCCCTTGAAATTTTGCAGCATCAGTCTCTTTATCCCTATGGTCTTAATTCCACTCTATCTGACAATAAGCATAATCAGCATAAATTTTCTATACGTGAACTCTTCTTTCTTGTTAATAACAAGAGCTGCACTAGAGGTAATAGAGGACAGAGGTTATTTCGCACATCAAGCAAAGTTGATTTTGCTAACTTGCTAATAACTCTGGAAAGCTTTAAAACTGGCACTAATTTTGTTAAAAATACTTACAAAATACTTAAGTCCTTCAAGCACTGTGTCCTTAAAAGTTTTTTCAAATTCTGGAAAGAAACTGCTTACCATGTTGATAAGCATGTTTTTGCTTTGGTTGTAGACATTCTTAAACATATTCTTAAAGATAAAATTTCTCTTAAAGAATTTTCCAGTAATTTTGTAACCATCAGGTTTCTAAATAAAGCCTATGATCATCTCAATGTAAGGAAGCTTTTCTACAATAATGCAATTTTTTTCCCATCCACAGGCACCAGTCTATTGTAAGTTTTAAATATGTTAAGACCTTAGGGTCAATAGTTAAAAACTACAAACTTAATTCTTCGAGTTACATTCCTGTAATTACTACATGTTCTTGTGATGAACATAAAGAAACAGTTCACTATGATAAGAATTACAACCATATTATCACCGGAAACTTGAGTTTTGTTGAAAATGAAAAGCTTAGGAATTTATTAGAGTATGGTTCTAAATTTAGACCTTCCTTCACAATTTCCAAAGAAAGGATTCTTGAGAGCTTCACTCAAGATGTTAATAGGTACATTGTAAAAACCAGTTTAACATACAATCAGCCTATTGAGGCCTTCGCAGAAAGGAAATATAACGTAATCAATAGCTTCACTTGTGAGTTGGCAGGTCTGGACTTTTGTTTGGATAGAAATCTCTTTTTCTCTGGAGATGCTAAAAGATCACTCTCCAAACTACAAGACCTATTTATTTTTACCACTACGGATAAAGCTAGCAATAATTTTGCAATTATCTGTAAGAAGTTCTATTTTGAATTGTTAACTATGGAACTCAATAATAGAGTAACGTACGAGCCCGTAAGTTATTCTACCAAGCAGTTAGAAAATTGGTTTAAGGCATTCTTCAAGAAACTTAAAATTCCACAAACTAGAAGATATGGGCCTGAATTTCCATTTCTTTTTGCAACGGTTAAGTTTCATAAAGATCCTGTGAAGTTCAGGTTCATAGCTAGTGGAGTAAGGAGTCATAAAAAGAAAATAGATCTTGCTTTTGAAGATGTCTTAAAGAAGGTTTTGAAACACATTAGAAACTGTACTAATTTGATGTACAGAGATTTTTGGATAATTAATAATAATGCAGAAGTAATTTCTACTATACTCAAAGTATGTCCCTTAGATATTAATAGTTATGATTTTGAGAACCTATATACTAATCTGCCTCTATCAGATATAATCACTACCTTTAAAGAGCTGTATGCAGAATTTAAACTTAACCAATTTGTTAATGTAGGAGCTTGGAACTCTTATCTCAACTGCTGCATAAAAAATAACCATATCTTATATAATAATACTCTCTATAAGCAAGTGAACAGTATTCCCATGGGAACATCCATCAACCTCCACGAATATTGCTAATCTATTCCTGTTCTTTAAGGAAATATAAATTCATTAAAAATCACCCCACCTGCTCAGATAACTACCTTTACACATTTAGATATATTGATGATCTGCTGTGTATCAATAATTCAGAAGTTATAGAGAGTGATTTTGATAATATCTATCCTAGCTCTCTTAACTTATGTAAAACCAACCACAGTAATCAGGAACTTGAGTTCCTAGACTTAAGCATTAAGCTCAACAGAGGTAACCCATCTATTAGCCTCTTTGATAAAAGAGTTAATTTTCCTTTCAAAGTAATTAAATATCTACACTGGAATAATATTATATCAACCAAAGTAATTGAGAATGTACTGATTTCTCAGGTCCTAAGAATTTCAAGAATTTGCAGCAACAATTTGGACTTCAATTACCACATCAATATACTATTAGATAGTTTTCTAGAGAACGAAATTCCTTCTTCTTTCATCAAAAGAACTTTAAGAAAAATTATTCTGAATAATAGAGTAAGGTTGGCAGATCTGCTTTAATTTTCTACACAGTTAATAATATGATTCTGACCAATCAAAGCCGTAAGGAAGTTGGCTAGAGGATGCCTATTAACTACTAAAAGGAACCTTAGTGCTATGGATATGAAGGTCCTATTAAAACAAAAAATTAAGTAATATAGACAAAATCACAAAAAAAGCTTAAAAGTCTGTTTATAAAAAAAAATAAAAACAAATAAAAAAGAAAACTAGTTATTCATCACTAGAATAGCTATACTAAAAATAGTAAAACTAACATTAAAATTAATAAGATTCTAAATAATCTATAGAAGCTCACTAAGGTGATTTAAAACTTGCAAAGATTATTAAATACACCACTTGTGTATTTTATAATATTTCTCATGTATTCTAGAGAGTTAATTCTGCTCTTTCTGATCATACAGGTCCACAGTCTTAAGTATATATATATTTTTTCTCTGGTTAAAATCTCCGCGAGTTGGTTTCTTTCAGTATGAGGAGGCCATCAGCCCCACCCACACTGCCCCCGAGCGACTAGGGAGGGGCAGAAGTGTTAGGACGTTTGGGGAAGAGGTCAGCCATGTTTCCTCTTGTGTGGAGAAAGTTTAGTTGCATAAGAGGTAAGCTCTCTTCCTTGTCTTTAGGTTTTAGGTTTTATAAGTTCAATGTTTGTACTTCTTGTACTTTTTTTCTCTGTTGTTTTTTTGCTTTTTAGCTTTTAGGCACTGGCTTGCCTGTTAACATTTTTGCGGGTTTTAACTCTTTCTTTTCTTGGTAACTTTGCGCGTCTTTTAGGAAACTTTGGCCCAGCAGCTGGCTAAGCATATAGTTCCTTTACTTTGCGCTGTATTTTCAAAGTAGTTAAGTTCTTAACAACTACTTAATTATGCACTAAAAGCACTGCTGAAATACTTTGTACATATTGCAACTAATTGTTTATGCCATATAACTTTCACAAAGCTTTTCTTTAGTTAATTATTGTCTTTAATTTATTCTCGTTTTTGTGTTGTCAGAAGTTGTAGAGTAGGGGATTTTAGAATCAAGTTTTCTTTCAAAAATCTGAGTTTTAAAAAATTAATATTTCCTTTTTTAATAGCAATGAAAAAATTTGGATTTCTTTTGCATTGCTTTTCAGGTTTAAATTCTCTCTCAGGCGAACTTGGCATTTCGTTATAGCTGAAAATTATTTCTAATTATTATGTCACCCTCACAGCTTGAGTTCTCTTTAATATTCTTCTCTCTGTTTAATAGTAACAGATGAAGAGCATGGGTCGGGCCATGAAGGTTATAAATGCAAGCGAAAATGTTAACTAGAGCTAGGTCATACTACTCTACGGAGGTCATGACATATATATATTTTTTAAAACAATTTTTGGTGGGCTTGTTACTTGCATCTATGGCCTTGCAGAAACCCATTTCCAACTAGGTCTTTGTGAAAGTGAGAAAATGCAGAGTTTTTGCTGGTCCTTGATAAAGCCAAGGCTCAGTATTTTCGACACTTTCTACATTCAGTTGTTTTATTTTATTTTTTTTATCTTTTCTCCTTTTACTCACACCGGTAGATACATAACCTTTACTATAATGCACTTGGTATGAGTCAAAAAAAAAAATATATATATATATATATATATATATACATATATTTTTTTTTTTTTTTTTTGCTTAGGTCTCTTCTTAATAGAATGTGAATTCTGAATTTTTATAACTGCTGCGTTGCGCGTTTTGATCTTCAGGTTATTTTGCAACTTTCGTTTTAAATTCTAAAGTTTTTCCTTAGTTTTCAGTTTTGCTCTTCAGTAACTAATTTCAATTTACTATTTAGCAGCTCATGCGCAAATTCTAGTTGAAATGTTTTATTATTTTTTATTACTGTTTTTTTTTTTTTTTCATTTTTTTTTTCATTTTCTATTTATTTACAATTCACTCTTATTTTTATTTCTAATTTTTAATTTTAGTATGCTTTGGATGCAGCCTTTTGGAGTGTAGTTTACACTTGAGTTTGGTATTTTCTTGGACTGCTTATTTCTAAAATGTTTTTCCTAGTTGGTTTGCTCAGAATTTGTATGTTTTGGCCCAAGCGGAGTTCTAAGGACGATGAAAGGATTGGAGGCCAGCTCAGATATTTTAAGTCCTCCCGCTCGGTTAGGCTAGCACCCTTTCCCATAGTGTATGAACTCGCTGGCAAAGGTAATCTAAAGTTATGAAATGACAAACGTTGTTTGACATGTAAATCTGTAGATCCTAACCTGTATTCTTCTGTTGCTGATAATTGCTCCAACAAGTTTTGCAAAGCCTACAATACCATCTATAAGCTCACCTGTACTGTTTGCAACCTTAGCTATATTGGCCAAAGCAAAAATCCTCTTCATCTTAACATAAATGGTCACAGGTCTCTAGTTAACAAGTTCTCTAATTCAGGAGTGAACCCCTCCACAAATGCAAACCAGTACTCTACCTATGAATTAGAGCATTTCCATACTCATGGTTTTGACAAAATGATAATAGAGGTACTGCATATTATCCCTGACCTCTATGCTCGGCTAGAAACTGAATCCCTTGAAATTTTGCAGCATCAGTCTCTTTATCCCTATGGTCTTAATTCCACTCTATCTGACAATAAGCATAATCAGCATAAATTTTCTATACGTGAACTCTTCTTTCTTGTTAATAACAAGAGCTGCACTAGAGGTAATAGAGGACAGAGGTTATTTCGCACATCAAGCAAAGTTGATTTTGCTAACTTGCTAATAACTCTGGAAAGCTTTAAAACTGGCACTAATTTTGTTAAAAATACTTACAAAATACTTAAGTCCTTCAAGCACTGTGTCCTTAAAAGTTTTTTCAAATTCTGGAAAGAAACTGCTTACCATGTTGATAAGCATGTTTTTGCTTTGGTTGTAGACATTCTTAAACATATTCTTAAAGATAAAATTTCTCTTAAAGAATTTTCCAGTAATTTTGTAACCATCAGGTTTCTAAATAAAGCCTATGATCATCTCAATGTAAGGAAGCTTTTCTACAATAATGCAATTTTTTTCCCATCCACAGGCACCAGTCTATTGTAAGTTTTAAATATGTTAAGACCTTAGGGTCAATAGTTAAAAACTACAAACTTAATTCTTCGAGTTACATTCCTGTAATTACTACATGTTCTTGTGATGAACATAAAGAAACAGTTCACTATGATAAGAATTACAACCATATTATCACCGGAAACTTGAGTTTTGTTGAAAATGAAAAGCTTAGGAATTTATTAGAGTATGGTTCTAAATTTAGACCTTCCTTCACAATTTCCAAAGAAAGGATTCTTGAGAGCTTCACTCAAGATGTTAATAGGTACATTGTAAAAACCAGTTTAACATACAATCAGCCTATTGAGGCCTTCGCAGAAAGGAAATATAACGTAATCAATAGCTTCACTTGTGAGTTGGCAGGTCTGGACTTTTGTTTGGATAGAAATCTCTTTTTCTCTGGAGATGCTAAAAGGTCACTCTCCAAACTACAAGACCTATTTATTTTTACCACTACGGATAAAGCTAGCAATAATTTTGCAATTATCTGTAAGAAGTTCTATTTTGAATTGTTAACTATGGAACTCAATAATAGAGTAACGTACGAGCCCGTAAGTTATTCTACCAAGCAGTTAGAAAATTGGTTTAAGGCATTCTTCAAGAAACTTAAAATTCCACAAACTAGAAGATATGGGCCTGAATTTCCATTTCTTTTTGCAACGGTTAAGTTTCATAAAGATCCTGTGAAGTTCAGGTTCATAGCTAGTGGAGTAAGGAGTCATAAAAAGAAAATAGATCTTGCTTTTGAAGATGTCTTAAAGAAGGTTTTGAAACACATTAGAAACTGTACTAATTTGATGTACAGAGATTTTTGGATAATTAATAATAATGCAGAAGTAATTTCTACTATACTCAAAGTATGTCCCTTAGATATTAATAGTTATGATTTTGAGAACCTATATACTAATCTGCCTCTATCAGATATAATCACTACCTTTAAAGAGCTGTATGCAGAATTTAAACTTAACCAATTTGTTAATGTAGGAGCTTGGAACTCTTATCTCAATTGCTGCATAAAAAATAACCATATCTTATATAATAATACTCTCTATAAGCAAGTGAACGGTATTCCCATGGGAACATCCATCAACCTCCACGAATATTGCTAATCTATTCCTGTTCTTTAAGGAATATAAATTCATTAAAAATCACCCCACCTGCTCAGATAACTACCTTTACACATTTAGATATATTGATGATCTGCTGTGTATCAATAATTCAGAAGTTATAGAGAGTGATTTTGATAATATCTATCCTAGCTCTCTTAACTTATGTAAAACCAACCACAGTAATCAGGAACTTGAGTTCCTAGACTTAAGCATTAAGCTCAACAGAGGTAACCCATCTATTAGCCTCTTTGATAAAAGAGTTAATTTTCCTTTCAAAGTAATTAAATATCTACACTGGAATAATAACATATCAACCAAAGTAATTGAGAATGTACTGATTTCTCAGGTCCTAAGAATTTCAAGAATTTGCAGCAACAATTTGGACTTCAATTACCACATCAATATACTATTAGATAGTTTTCTAGAGAACGAAATTCCTTCTTCTTTCATCAAAAGAACTTTAAGAAAAATTATTCTGAATAATAGAGTAAGGTTGGCAGATCTGCTTTAATTTTCTACACAGTTAATAATATGATTCTGACCAATCAAAGCCGTAAGGAAGTTGGCTAGAGGATGCCTATTAACTACTAAAAGGAACCTTAGTGCTATGGAAATGAAGGTCCTATTAAAACAAAAAATTAAATATAGACAAAATCACAAAAAAAGCTTAAAAGTCTGTTTATAAAAGAAAATAAAAACAAATAAAAAAGAAAACTAGTTATTCATCACTAGAATAGCTATACTAAAAATAGTAAAACTAACATTAAAATTAATAAGATTCTGAATAATCTATAGAAGCTCACTAAGGTGATTTAAAACTTGCAAAGATTATTAAACACACCACTTGTGTATTTTATAATATTTCTCATGTATTCTAGAGAGTTAATTCTGCTCTTTCTGATCATACAGGTCCACAGTCTTAAGTATATATATATTTTTTCTCTGGTTAAAATCTCCGCGAGTTGGTTTCTTTCAGTATGAGGAGGCCATCAGCCCCACCCACACTGCCCCCGAGCGACTAGGGAGGGGCAGAAGTGTTAGGACATTTGGGGAAGAGGTCAGCCATGTTTCCTCTTGTGTGGAGAAAGTTTAGTTGCATAAGAGGTAAGCTCTCCTCCTTGTCTTTAGGTTTTAGGTTTTATAAGTTCAATGTTTGTACTTCTTGTACTTTTTTTTCTGTCTGTTGTTTTTTTCTTTTTTAGCTTTTAGGCACTGGCTTGCCTGTTAACATTTTTGCGGGTTTTAACTCTTTCTTTTCTTGGTAACTTTGCGCGTCTTTAGGAAACTTTGGCCCAGCAGCTGGCTAAGCATATAGTTCCTTTACTTTGCGCTGTATTTTCAAAGTAGTTAAGTTCTTAATAACTACTTAATTATGCACTTAAAGCACTGCTGAAATACTTTGTACATATTGCAACTAATTGTTTATGCCATATAACTTTCACAAAGCTTTTCTTTAGTTAATTATTGTCTTTAATTTATTCTCGTTTTTGTGTTGTCAGAAGTTGTACAGTAGGGGATTTTAGAATCAAGTTTTCTTTCAAAAATCTGAGTTTTAAAAAATTAATATTTCCTTTTTTAATAGCAATGAAAAAATTTGGATTTCTTTTGCATTGCTTTTCAGGTTTAAATTCTCTCTCAGGCGAACTTGGCATTTCGTTATAGCTGAAAATTATTTCTAATTATTATGTCACCCTCACAGCTTGAGTTCTCTTTAATATTCTTCTCTCTGTTTAATAGTAACAGATGAAGAGCATGGGTCGGGCCATGAAGGTTATAAATGCAAGCGAAAATGTTAACTAGAGCTAGGTCATACTACTCTGCGGAGGTCATGACATATATATATTTTTTAAAACAATTTTTGGTGGGCTTGTTACTTGCATCTATGGCCTTGCAGAAACCCATTTCCAACTAGGTCTTTGTGAAAGTGAGAAAATGCAGAGTTTTGCTGGTCCTTGATAAAGCCAAGGCTCAGTATTTTCGACACTTTCTACATTCAGTTGTTTTATTTTTTTTTTTATCTTTTCTCCTTTTACTCACACCGGTAGATACATAACCTTTACTATAATGCACTTGGTATGAGTCAAAAAAAAAAATATATATATATATATATATATACATATATTTTTTTTTTTTTTTTTTTTTGCTTAGGTCTCTTCTTAATAGAATGTGAATTCTGAATTTTCATAACTGCTGCGTTGCGCGTTTTGATCTTCAGGTTATTTTGCAACTTTCGTTTTAAATTCTAAAGTTTTTCCTTAGTTTTCAGTTTTGCTCTTCAGTAACTAATTTCAATTTACTATTTAGCAGCTCATGCGCAAATTCTAGTTGAAATGTTTTATTATTTTTTATTACTGTTTTTTTTTTTTTTTTTTTCATTTTTTTTTCATTTTCTATTTATTTACAATTCACTCTTTATTTTTATTTCTAATTTTTAATTTTAGTATGCTTTGGATGCAGCCTTTTGGAGTCTGGTATACTCGAGTTTGGTATTTTCTTGGACTGCTTATTTCTAAAAAGTTTTTCCTAGTTGGTTTGCTCAGAATTTGTATGTTTTGGCCCAAGTGGAGTTCTAAGGATGATGAAAGGATTGGAGGTCAGCTCAGATATTTTAAGTCCTCCCGCTTCAGTTAGGCTAGCACCCTTTCCCATAGTGTATGAACTCGCTGGCAAAGGTAATCTAAAGTTATGAAATGACAAACGTTGTTTGACATGTAAATCTGCAGATCCTAACCTGTATTCTTCTGTTGCGGATAATTGCTCCAACAAGTTTTGCAAAGCCTACAATACCATCTATAAGCTCACCTGTACTGTTTGCAACCTTAGCTATATTGGCCAAAGCAAAAATCCTCTTCATCTTAGGATAAATGGTCACAGGTCTCTAGTTAACAAGTTCTCTAATTCAGGAGTGAATCCCTCCACAAATGCTAACCAGTACTCTACCTTTGAATTAGAGCATTTCCATACTCATGGTTTTGACAAAGTGATAATAGAGGTACTGCATATTATCCTGACCTCTATGCTCGGCTAGAAACTGAATCCCTTGAAATTTTGCAGCACCAGTCTCTTTATCCCTATGGTCTTAATTCCACTCTATCTGACAATAAGCATAATCAGCATAAATTTTCTATACGTGAACTCTTCTTTCTTGTTAATAACAAGAGCTGCACTAGAGGTAATAGAGGACAAAGGTTATTTCGCACATCAAGCAAAGTTGATTTTGCTAACTTGCTAATAACTCTGGAAAGCTTTAAAACTGGCACTAATTTTGTTAAAAATACTTACAAAATACTTAAGTCCTTCAAGCACTCTGTCCTTAAAAGTTTTTTCAAATTCTGGAAAGAAACTGCTGACCATGTTGATAAGCATGTTTTTGCTTTGGTTCTAGACATTCTTAAACATATTCTTAAAGATAAAATTTCTCTTAAAGAATTTTCCAGTAATTATGTAACCATCAGGTTTCTAAATAAAACCTATGATCATCTCAATATTAGGAAGCTGTTCTACAATAATGCAATTTTTTTTCCCATCCACAGGCACCAGTCTATTGTAAGTTTTAAATATGTTAAGACCTTAGGGTCAATAGTTAAAAACTACAAACTTAATTCTTCGAGTTACATTCCTGTAATTACTACATGTTCTTGTGATGAACATAAAGAAACAGTTCACTATGATAAGAATTACAACCATATTATCACCGGAAACTTGAGTTTTGTTGAAAATGAAAAGCTTAGGAATTTATTAGAGTATGGTTCTAAATTTAGACCTTCCTTCACAATTTCCAAAGGAAGGATTCTTGAGAGCTTCACTCAAGATGTTAATAGGTACATTGTAAAAACCAGTTTAACATACAATCAGCCTATTGAGGCCTTCGCAGAATGGAAATATAACGTAATCAATAGCTTCACTTGTGAGTTGGCAGGTCTGGACTTTTGTTTCGATAGAAATCTCTTTTCTCTGGAGATGCTAAAAAGATCACTCTCCAAACTACAAGACCTATTTATTTTTACCACTACGGATAAAGCTAGCAATAATTTTGCAATTATCTGTAAGAAGTTCTATTTTGAATTGTTAACTATGGAACTCAATAATAGAGTAACGTACGAGCCCATAAGTTATTCTACCAAGCAGTTAGAAAATCGGTTTAAGGCATTCTTCAAGAAACTTAAAATTCCACAAACTAGAAGATATGGGCCTGAATTTCCATTTCTTTTTGCAACGGTTAAGTTTCATAAAGATCCTGTGAAGTTCAGGTTCATAGCTAGTGGAGTAAGGAGTCATAAAAGAAAATAGATCTTGCTTTTGAAGATGTCTTAAAGAAGGTTTTGAAACACATTAGAAACTGTACTAATTTGATGTACAGAGATTTTTGGATAATTAATAATAATGCAGAAGTAATTTCTACTATACTCAAAGTATGTCCCTTAGATATTAATAGTTATGATTTTGAGAACCTATATACTAATCTGCCTCTATCAGATATAATCACTACCTTTAAAGAGCTGTATGCAGAATTTAAACTTAACCAATTTGTTAATGTAGGAGCTTGGAACTCTTATCTCAACTGCTGCATAAAAAATAACCATATCTTATATAATAATACTCTCTATAAGCAAGTGAACGGTATTCCCATGGAAACATCAACCTCCACGAATATTGCTAATCTATTCCTGTTCTTTAAGAAATATAAATTCATTAAAAATCACCCCACCTGCTCAGATAACTACCTTTACACATTTAGATATATTGATGATCTGCTGTGTATCAATAATTCAGAAGTTATAGAGAGTGATTTTGATAATATCTATCCTAGCTCTCTTAACTTATGTAAAACCAACCACAGTAATCAGGAACTTGAGTTCCTAGACTTAAGCATTAAGCTCAACAGAGGTAACCCATCTATTAGCCTCTTTGATAAAAGAGTTAATTTTCCTTTCAAAGTAATTAAATATCTACACTGGAATAATATTATATCAACCAAAGTAATTGAGAATGTACTGATTTCTCAGGTCCTAAGAATTTCAAGAATTTGCAGCAACAATTTGGACTTCAATTACCACATCAATATACTATTAGATAGTTTTCTAGAGAACGAAATTCCTTCTTCTTTCATCAAAAGAACTTTAAGAAAAATTATTCTGAATAATAGAGTAAGGTTGGCAGATCTGCTTTAATTTTCTACACAGTTAATAATATGATTCTGACCAATCAAAGCCGTAAGGAAGTTGGCTAGAGGATGCCTATTAACTACTAAAAGGAACCTTAGTGCTATGGATATGAAGGTCCTATTAAAACAAAAATTAAATATAGACAAAATCACAAAAAAAGCTTAAAAGTCTGTTTATAAAAAAAATAAAAACAAATAAAAAAGAAAACTAGTTATTCATCACTAGAATAGCTATACTAAAAATAGTAAAACTAACATTAAAATTAATAAGATTCTGAATAATCTATAGAAGCTCACTAAGGTGATTTAAAACTTGCAAAGATTATTAAACACACCACTTGTGTATTTTATAATATTTCTCATGTATTCTAGAGAGTTAATTCTGCTCTTTCTGATCATACAGGTCCACAGTCTTAAGTATATATATATTTTTTCTCTGGTTAAAATCTCCATGAGTTGGTTTCTTTCAGTATGAGGAGGCCATCAGCCCCACCCACACTGCCCCCGAGCGACTAGGGAGGGGCAGAAGTGTTAGGACGTTTGGGGAAGAGGTCAGCCATGTTTCCTCTTGTGTGGAGAAAGTTTAGTTGCATAAGAGGTAAGCTCTCTTCCTTGTCTTTAGGTTTTAGGTTTTATAAGTTCAATGTTTGTACTTCTTGTACTTTTTTTCTCTGTTGTTTTTTTCTTTTTAGCTTTTAGGCACTGGCTTGCCTGTTAACATTTTTGCGGGTTTTAACTCTTTCTTTTCTTGGTAACTTTGCGCGTCTTTTAGGAAACTTTGGCCCAGCAGCTGGCTAAGCATATAGTTCCTTTACTTTGCGCTGTATTTTCAAAGTAGTTAAGTTCTTAACAACTACTTAATTATGCACTTAAAGCACTGCTGAAATACTTTGTACATATTGCAACTAATTGTTTTATGCCATATAACTTTCACAAAGCTTTTCTTTAGTTAATTATTGTCTTTAATTTATTCTCGTTTTTGTGTTGTCAGAAGTTGTACAGTAGGGGATTTTAGAATCAAGTTTTCTTTCAAAAATCTGAGTTTTAAAAAATTAATATTTCTTTTTTAATAGCAATGAAAAAATTTGGATTTCTTTTGCATTGCTTTTCAGGTTTAAATTCTCTCTCAGGCGAACTTGGCATTTCGTTATAGCTGAAAATTATTTCTAATTATTATGTCACCCTCACAGCTTGAGTTCTCTTTAATATTCTTCTCTCTGTTTAATAGTAACAGATGAAGAGCATGGGTCGGGCCATGAAGGTTATAAATGCAAGCGAAAATGTTAACTAGAGCTAGGTCATACTACTCTGCGGAGGTCATGACATATATATATTTTTTAAAACAATTTTTGGTGGGCTTGTTACTTGCATCTATGGCCTTGCAGAAACCCATTTCCAACTAGGTCTTTGTGAAAGTGAGAAAATGCAGAGTTTTTGCTGGTCCTTGATAAAGCCAAGGCTCAGTATTTTCGACACTTTCTACATTCAGTTGTTTTATTTTTTTTTTTTTATCTTTTCTCCTTTTACTCACACCGGTAGATACATAACCTTTACTATAATGCACTTGGTATGAGTCAAAAAAAAAAAATATATATATATATATATATATATACATATATTTTTTTTTTTTTTTTTTTTGCTTAGGTCTCTTCTTAATAGAATGTGAATTCTGAATTTTTATAACTGCTGCGTTGCGCGTTTTGATCTTCAGGTTATTTTGCAACTTTCGTTTTAAATTCTAAAGTTTTTCCTTAGTTTTCAGTTTTGCTCTTCAGTAACTAATTTCAATTTACTATTTAGCAGCTCATGCGCAAATTCTAGTTGAAATGTTTTATTATTTTTTATTACTGTTTTTTTTTTTTTCATTTTTTTTTCATTTTCTATTTATTTACAATTCACTCTTATTTTTATTTCTAATTTTTAATTTTAGTATGCTTTGGATGCAGCCTTTTGGAGTGTAGTTTACACTCTGAGTTTGGTATTTTCTTGGACTGCTTATTTCTAAAATGTTTTTCCTAGTTGGTTTGCTCAGAATTTGTATGTTTTGGCCCAAGCGGAGTTCTAAGGACGATGAAAGGATTGGAGGCCAGCTCAGATATTTTAAGTCCTCCCGCTCGGTTAGGCTAGCACCCTTTCCCATAGTGTATGAACTCGCTGGCAAAGGTAATCTAAAGTTATGAAATGACAAACGTTGTTTGACATGTAAATCTGTAGATCCTAACCTGTATTCTTCTGTTGCTGATAATTGCTCCAACAAGTTTTGCAAAGCCTACAATACCATCTATAAGCTCACCTGTACTGTTTGCAACCTTAGCTATATTGGCCAAAGCAAAAATCCTCTTCATCTTAACATAAATGGTCACAGGTCTCTAGTTAACAAGTTCTCTAATTCAGGAGTGAACCCCTCCACAAATGCAAACCAGTACTCTACCTATGAATTAGAGCATTTCCATACTCATGGTTTTGACAAAATGATAATAGAGGTACTGCATATTATCCCTGACCTCTATGCTCGGCTAGAAACTGAATCCCTTGAAATTTTGCAGCATCAGTCTCTTTATCCCTATGGTCTTAATTCCACTCTATCTGACAATAAGCATAATCAGCATAAATTTTCTATACGTGAACTCTCTTTCTTGTTAATAACAAGAGCTGCACTAGAGGTAATAGAGGACAGAGGTTATTTCGCACATCAAGCAAAGTTGATTTTGCTAACTTGCTAATAACTCTGGAAAGCTTTAAAACTGGCACTAATTTTGTTAAAATACTTACAAAATACTTAAGTTCTTCAAGCACTGTGTCCTTAAAAGTTTTTTCAAATTCTGGAAAGAAACTGCTTACCATGTTGATAAGCATGTTTTTGCTTTGGTTGTAGACATTCTTAAACATATTCTTAAAGATAAAATTTCTCTTAAAGAATTTTCCAGTAATTTTGTAACCATCAGGTTTCTAAATAAAGCCTATGATCATCTCAATGTAAGGAAGCTTTTCTACAATAATGCAATTTTTTCCCATCCACAGGCACCAGTCTATTGTAAGTTTTAAATATGTTAAGACCTTAGGGTCAATAGTTAAAAACTACAAACTTAATTCTTCGAGTTACATTCCTGTAATTACTACATGTTCTTGTGATGAACATAAAGAAACAGTTCACTATGATAAGAATTACAACCATATTATCACCGGAAACTTGAGTTTTGTTGAAAATGAAAAGCTTAGGAATTTATTAGAGTATGGTTCTAAATTTAGACCTTCCTTCACAATTTCCAAAGGAAGGATTCTTGAGAGCTTCACTCAAGATGTTAATAGGTACATTGTAAAAACCAGTTTAACATACAATCAGCCTATTGAGGCCTTCGCAGAAAAAGGAAATATAACGTAATCAATAGCTTCACTTGTGAGTTGGCAGGTCTGGACTTTTGTTTGGATAGAAATCTCTTTTTCTCTGGAGATGCTAAAAGGTCACTCTCCAAACTACAAGACCTATTTATTTTTACCACTACGGATAAAGCTAGCAATAATTTTGCAATTATCTGTAAGAAGTTCTATTTTGAATTGTTAACTATGGAACTCAATAATAGAGTAACGCATGAGCCCGTAAGTTATTCTACCAAGCAGTTAGAAAATTGGTTTAAGGCATTCTTCAAGAAACTTAAAATTCCACAAACTAGAAGATATGGGCCTGAATTTCCATTTCTTTTTGCAACGGTTAAGTTTCATAAAGATCCTGTGAAGTTCAGGTTCATAGCTAGTGGAGTAAGGAGTCATAAAAAGAAAATAGATCTTGCTTTTGAAGATGTCTTAAAGAAGGTTTTGAAACACATTAGAAACTGTACTAATTTGATGTACAGAGATTTTTGGATAATTAATAATAATGCAGAAGTAATTTCTACTATACTCAAAGTATGTCCCTTAGATATTAATAGTTATGATTTTGAGAACCTATATACTAATCTGCCTCTATCAGATATAATCACTACCTTTAAAGAGCTGTATGCAGAATTTAAACTTAACCAATTTGTTAATGTAGGAGCTTGGAACTCTTATCTCAATTGCTGCATAAAAAATAACCATATCTTATATAATAATACTCTCTATAAGCAAGTGAACGGTATTCCCATGGGAACATCCATCAACCTCCACGAATATTGCTAATCTATTCCTGTTCTTTAAGGAATATAAATTCATTAAAAATCACCCCACCTGCTCAGATAACTACCTTTACACATTTAGATATATTGATGATCTGCTGTGTATCAATAATTCAGAAGTTATAGAGAGTGATTTTGATAATATCTATCCTAGCTCTCTTAACTTATGTAAAACCAACCACAGTAATCAGGAACTTGAGTTCCTAGACTTAAGCATTAAGCTCAACAGAGGTAACCCATCTATTAGCCTCTTTGATAAAAGAGTTAATTTTCCTTTTCAAAGTAATTAAATATCTACACTGGAATAATAACATATCAACCAAAGTAATTGAGAATGTACTGATTTCTCAGGTCCTAAGAATTTCAAGAATTTGCAGCAACAATTTGGACTTCAATTACCACATCAATATACTATTAGATAGTTTTCTAGAGAACGAAATTCCTTCTTCTTTCATCAAAAGAACTTTAAGAAAAATTATTCTGAATAATAGAGTAAGGTTGGCAGATCTGCTTTAATTTTCTACACAGTTAATAATATGATTCTGACCAATCAAAGCCGTAAGGAAGTTGGCTAGAGGATGCCTATTAACTACTAAAAGGAACCTTAGTGCTATGGATATGAAGGTCCTATTAAAACAAAACATTAAGTAACATAGACAAAATCACAAAAAAAGCTTAAAAATCTGTTTATAAAAGAAAATAAAAACAAATAAAAAAAGAAAACTAGTTATTCATCACTAGAATAGCTATACTAAAAATGGTAAAACTAACATTAAAATTAATAAGATTCTAAATAATCTATAGAAGCTCACTAAGGTGATTTAAAACATGCAAAGATTATTAAATACACCACTTGTGTATTTTATAATATTTCTCATGTATTCTGGAGAGTTAATTCTGCTTTTTCTGATCATACAGGTCCACAGTCTTAAGTATATATATATTTTTTCTCTGGTTAAAATCTCCGCGAGTTGGTTTCTTTCAGTATGAGGAGGCCATCAGCCCCACCACACTGCCCCCCAGCGACTAGGGAGGGGCAGAAGTGTTAGGACGTTTGGGGAAGAGGTCAGCCATGTTTCCTCTTGTGTGGAGAAAGTTTAGTTGCATAAGAGGTAAGCTCTCTTCCTTGTCTTTAGGTTTTAGGTTTTACAAGTTCAATGTTTGTACTTCTTGTACTTTTTTCTCTGTTGTTTTTTTGCTTTTTAGCTTTTAGGCACTGGCTTGCCTGTTAACATTTTTGCCGGTTTTAACTCTTTCTTTTCTTGGTAACTTTGCGCTTCTTTTAGGAAACTTAGGCCCAGCAGCTGGCTAAGCATAGTTCCTTTACTTTGCGCTGTATTTTCAAAGTAGTTAAGTTCTTAATAACTACTTAATTATGCACTTAAAGCACTGCTGAAATACTTTGTACATATTGCAACTAATTGTTTATGTCATATAACTTTCACAAAGCTTTTCTTTAGTTAATTATTGTCTTTAATTTATTCTCGTTTTTGTGTTGTCAGAAGTTGTAGAGTAGGGGGTTTTAGAATCAAGTTTTCTTTCAAAAATCTGAGTTTAAAAAAATTAATATTTCCTTTTTGAATAGCAATGAAAAATTTGGATTTCTTTGCATTGCTTTTCAGGTTTAAATTCTCTCTCAGGCGAACTTGGCATTTTCGTTATAGCTGAAAATTATTTCTAATTATTATGTCACTCTCACAGCTTGAGTTCTTTTTAATCTTCTCTCTGTTTAATAGTAACAGATGAAGAGCATGGGTCGGGCCATGAAGGTTATGGATGCAAGCGAAATTGTTAACTAGAGCTAGGTCATACTACTCTACGGAGGTCATGACATATATATTTTTAACACAATTTTTGGTGGGCTTGTTACTTGCATCTATGGCCTTGCAGAAACCCATTTCCAACTAGGTCTTTGTGGAAGTGAGAAAATGCAGAGTTTTTGCTGGTCCTTGACAAAGCCAAGGCTCAGTATTCTCGACACTTTCTACATTCAGTTTTTTTTTTTTTTTTTTTTTTTTATCTTTTCTCCTTTTACTCACACCGGTAGATACATAACCTTTTCTATGTTGTACTTGGTATGAGTCAAAAAAAAATATATATATATATATATATATATATATATATATATATTTTTTTTTGCTTAGGTCTCTTCTTAATAGAATATATATATCATCATCATCATCATCATTCTCAACCATTATCAATCCACTGCTGGACGAAGGTCTCCCCAAGTTTCCTCCACAACGGTCTGACTTGTGCCAGTCTCCTCCATGTCACCCCTGCATACTTTCGAATTTCATCCACCCATCTCCCATGTGGTCTTCTTCTGGGTCTTTTCCTGTCCCTTGGAATCCAATCTAAAATTTCGGCTGTCCATCGATGATGTGTCCTTCTGGCAGTATGTCCAGCCCATTGCCATTTCAGGGATTTAACTCTGGTCATGATGTCTTCCACTCTTGTCATTTTTCGGATCCACGAGTTCCTCTTCTTATCTCTCCTGGTTACACCAAGTATGCACCTCTCCATGCCTCTTTGAGTTGTCTGCAGCCTTTGTATGTCTCTTTTAGTTAAGGTCCACGTCTCTGCACCATACGTAAGCACTGGAAGGATGCATTGATCAAACACTTTTCTTTTAAGACATAATGGCATATTGCTCTTGAAAATTATGCTGTTTCTTCCAAAAGCTCTCTAGGCAAGTTTTGTACGCCGATTAATTTCTTCATCAATGTGACCCTCACTTGATATCTGCTGTCCAAGATAAACGTACGTGTCTGTTATCTCCAGCTCTTCTCCATCAATCGATAAATCTTCATTTCTTGTAAAAGCATTGAACATCATTTTAGTCTTCTGAAAGTTCATTTTTAATCCCACTTCTTTACTCTTGTCAGCAAGTTCCTGGATCATACTCTGCAGCTCTGATGTGGTAGTTGCAAAAATGACTACGTCATCAGCAAAACGAAGGTGGGTTTGATAATCTCCATTAATCTTTATCCCCTTGTTTTTGCAGCTCAGCGACTGAAAAACACCCTCCAATGTGGCATTAAAGAGCTTCGGAGATATGGTGTCACCTTGTCTCACTCCCTTTCCAATTTTTACGTGTGTTGTATTTTCAAACAACCTAATCTTTGCACTTGCATTTTCATAGATGTTATTAATAATATTAATGTATGCATCTTCAATACCTGCAGGTTTTCAGAGCCATTGTAACTGCTGATGATTTCACCGAATCAAAGGCTTTTTCATAATCGATAAAAGCCATGCACAATGGAAGTTCATATTCCCTCGCTCTTTCAATTAGTTCTCTCAGCACGTGGATATGATCTATTGTGCTGTAGCCACTCCTGAATCCAGCTTGTTCTCTCGGTTGAGCCATGTCCAGTGTTACCTTCAAGCGGTGTGAAAGAACTTTAGTGAAGATTTTATAAACCACTGATAGGAGGCTGATAGGTCTGTAGTTTCCGAGATCCTCAATGTCACCTTTCTTATGTAGCAGGATCATTGTAGCGGTGTTCCAATCCTCAGGAATCTTTCCTTCATTAAGGCATCGAGTGAAAATTTGGGCGAGTACTGTTTCGACTTCTCCACTTGCTTCTTGTACGTATGATGTCTACAGTAATTCCATCTTCTCCTGAAGCTTTTCCTCGCTTCATGTTCTTGATTGCATGTGCAACTTCTGCTGGAAGGACTGGAGGAACTCTGGTACTGGTATCTTTCATGATGTCTGGAGTGCATATATCATCCCTTTCATATAATTTGGAGTAGAAATCTTTCACTCTTGTCAAAATTTCGCCTCTATTTCTTGTTACAGAACCATCTTCTTTTCTCAGTGCCATAATCTGTTTTCTTCCCTTACTGAGATGTCCTTTGCTATCTTTAGGCTGAAAAACAACCAAAGCCTAAAGAATATATATATATATATCATCATCATCATCATCATCATCATTGTCAACCATTATCAATCCACTGCTGGACGAACGTCTCCCCAAGTTTCCTCCACAACGGTCTGTCTTGTGCCAGTCTCCTCCATGTCACCCCTGCATACTTTCAATTTCATCCACCCATCTCCCATGTGGTCTTCTTCTGGGTCTTTTCCTGTCCCTTTGGAATCCAATCTAAAATTTCGGCTGTCCATCGATGATCTGTCCTTCTGGCAGTATGTCCAGCCCATTGCCATTTCAGGGATTTAACTCTGATCATGATGTCTTCCACTCTTGTCATTTTCGGATCCACGAGTTCCTCTTCTTATCTCTCCTGGTTACACCAAGTATGCACCTCTCCATGCCTCTTTGAGTTGTGTGCAGCCTTTGTATGTCTCTTTTAGTTAAGGTCCACGTCTCTGCACCATACGTAAGCACTGGAAGGATGCATTGATCAAACACTTTTCTTTTAAGACATAATGGCATATTGCTCTTGAAAATTATGCTGTTTCTTCCAAAAGCTCTCCAGGCAAGTTTTGTACGCCGATTAATTTCTTCACCAATGTGACCCTCACTTGATATCTGCTGTCCAAGATAAACATACGTGTCTGTTATCTCTAGCTTTTCTCCATCAATCGATAAATCTTCATTTCTTGTAAAAGCATTGAACATCACTTTTGTCTTCTGAAAGTTCATTTTTAATCCCACTTCTTTACTCTTGTCAGCAAGTTCCTGGATCATACTCTGCAGCTCTGATGGGGTAGTTGCAAAAATGACTACGTCATCAGCAAAACGAAGGTGGGTTAGATAATCTCCATTAATCTTTATCCCCTTGTTTTCCCAGCTCAGCGACTGAAAAACACCCTCCAATCTGGCATTAAAGAGCTTCGGAGATATGGTGTCACCTTGTCTCACTCCCTTTCCAATTTTTACGTGTGTTGTATTTTCAAACAGCCTAATCTTTGCACTTGCATTTTCATAGATGTTATTAATAATATTAATGTATGCATCTTCAATACCGCACTTTTTCAGAGCCATTGTAACTGCTGATGGTTTCACCGAATCAAAGGCTTTTTCATAATCGATAAAAGCCATGCACAATGGGAGCTCATATTCCCTCGCTCTTTCAATTAGTTCTCTCAGCACGTGGATATGATCTATTGTGCTGTAGCCATTCCTGAATCCAGCTTGTTCTCTCGGTTGAGCCATGTCCAGTGTTACCTTCAAGCGGTGTGAAAGAACTTTAGTGAATATTTTATAAACTACTGATAGGAGGCTGATAGGTCTGTAGTTTCCGAGATCCTCAATGCCACCTTTCTTATGTAGCAGGATCATTGTAGCGTTGTTCCAATCCTCAGGAATCTTCCCTTCATTAAGGCATCGAGTGAAAATTTGGGCGAGTACTGTTTTCGATTTCTCCACTTGCTTCTTGTATGATGTCTACAGTAATTCCATCTTCTCCTGGAGCTTTTCCTCGCTTCATGTTCTTGATTGCATGTGCAACTTCTGCTGGAAGGACTTTAGGAACTCTGGTACTGGTATCTTTCATGATGTCTGGAGTGCATATATCATCCCTTTCATATAATTTGGAGTAGAAATCTTTCACTCTTGTCAAAATTTTGCCTCTATTTCTTGTTACAGAACCATCTTCTTTTCTCAGTGCCATAATCTGTTTTCTTCCCTTACTGAGATGGCTCTTTGCTATCTTTAGGCTTTGGTTGTTTTCAATTGCTTTCCTCACTATATGAAAGGGATGATATATGCACTCCAGACATCATGAAAGATACCAGTACCAGAGTTCCTCCAGTCCTTCCATCAGAAGTTGCACATGCAATCAAGAACATGAAGGGGGAAAAGCTCCAGGAGAAGAGGGAATTACTGTAGACATCATACAAGAAGCAAGTGGAGAAATCGAAACAGTACTCGCCCAAATTTTCACTCGATGCCTTAATGAAGTTAAGATTCCTGAGGATTTGAACACCGCTACAATGATCCTGCTACATAAGAAAGGTGACATTGAGGATCTCGGAAACTACAGACCTATCAGCCCCTTATCAGTAGTTTATAAAATCTTCACTAAAGTTCTTTCACACCGCTTGAAGGTAACACTGGACATGGCTCAACCGAGAGAACAAGCTGGATTCAGGAGTGGCTACAGCACAATAGATCATATCCACGTGCTGAGAGAACTAATTGAAAGAGCGAGGGAATATGAACTTCCATTGTGCATGGCTTTTATCGATTATGAAAAAGCCTTTGATTCGGTGAAACCATCAGCAGTTACAATGGCTCTGAAAACCTGCGGTATTGAAGATGCATACATCAATATTATTAATAACATCTATGAAAATGCAAGTGCAAAGATTAGGCTGTTTGAAAATACAACACACGTAAAAATTGGAAAGGGAGTGAGACAAGGTGACACCATATCTCCGAAGCTCTTTAATGCCACATTGGAGGGTGTTTTTCAGTCGCTGAGCTGGGAAAACAAGGGGATAAAGATTAATGGAGATTATCTAACCCACCTTCGTTTTGCTGATGATGTAGTCATTTTTGCAACTACCCCATCAGAGCTGCAGAGTATGATCCAGGAACTTGCTGACAAGAGTAAAGAAGTGGGATTAAAAATGAACTTTCAGAAGACAAAAGTGATGTTCAATGCTTTTACAAGAAATGAAGATTTATCGATTGATGGAGAAAAGCTGGAGATAACAGACACGTACGTTTATCTTGGACAGCAGATATCAAGTGAGGGTCACATTGATGAAGAAATTAATCGGCGTACAAAACTTGCCTGGAGAGCTTTTGGAAGAAACAGCATAATTTTCAAGAGCAATATGCCATTATGTCTTAAAAGAAAAGTGTTTGATCAATGCATCCTTCCAGTGCTTACATATGGTGCAGAGACGTGGACCTTAACTAAAAGAGACATACAAAGGCTGCAGACAACTCAAAGCGGCATGGAGAGGTGCATACTTGGTGTAATCAGGAGAGATAAGATGAGGAACTCGTGGATCCAAAAAATGACAAGAGTGGAAGACATCATGATCAGAGTTAAATCCCTGAAATGGCAATGGGCTGGACATACTGCCAGAAGGACAGATCATCGATGGACAGCCGAAATTTTAGATTGGATTCCAAGGGACAGGTAAAGACCCAGAAGAAGACCACATGGGAGATGGGTGGATGAAATTCGAAAGTATGCAGGGGTGACATGGAGGAGACTGGCACAAGACAGACCGTTGTGGAGGAAACTTGGGGAGACCTTCGTCCAGCAGTGGATTGATAATGGTTGACAATGATGATGATGATGATGATGATATATCGTAGCAAGTAACTTTTTTGTTTATTTTATGGGAAGGCGTAAATAATATAATGGGAAAATTTTATTAACATACCAGTATAGCTAAAAAGAGGAAGATATTCACCACGTTTAGATATTGCCATCGTCGTGATACGTTCTTTAACGGCTGAATTTATCCATTTGGTTTTCTTTTGATTTGATTTTCTTTCCGACACTAAATCTTTGTTAAGATTAATATACCATATTCTGATAAATGTTCGTATGCGCCAATAAATTTTGACAGCTTCTTTTTAGGTGCCAAGAAATCTTTCTTTTATTACAGTTTTTAATTTTCTAATTATGCCTTTCTCTCGGGAAATC
Source organism: Macrothele yani (assembly GCA_039090855.1). Classification (NCBI taxonomy): domain Eukaryota; kingdom Metazoa; phylum Arthropoda; class Arachnida; order Araneae; family Macrothelidae; genus Macrothele; species Macrothele yani. The sequence goes on along the minus strand of CM077032.1, from coordinate 70,975,875 downwards.
TCTGTCCCGTGAATTGACTTAAACATTATTTCAAATTGATCTACCGTTCTCATCCACCTTGGAGAAGACACCGTTAGTCCCCCGAGTGATAAAGTTTTAATCCATTGAGCAGGTGGAAAATCTTCGGCATTTCTAGAAATTGTTCCGAGGGAGGGATCTTTATCACGTAAGCGATAGGCAATATAACCTGCGACATAACTCAGAGCTTGTTTCTCAGCATTACATTGCTGATTTTGAACTGTTTTAAGTATGTCGTCGTCCCAATCTTGCGGACATGGCTCATTGCAATTTTTTTCTAAAGCTTCTAAGTCGTCTGCGTTTATTTCTCCAGATACTTCATCAAGAATTTCTTGATTATCAGCTGTAGTGAAAGCTTCTTTTAGTAGCTCTGCTATGAAATATGTTTGGAGCGTTTTATATTCTTGAAACTCTGTATTAACTTTTTTGGACAAATTAGGCAATTTATTTGCCAGCAATATGTGTTTTAAACGACTAATAAATTCCGTCAGGTGAGGGCTGGTCGTAAAAAGGACCTATGTCTCTTATTTGATTGAACAAACTCTCCACGGCATCTTGAGTCAAATGGGTAGTTGAAATCCTCGTAGACACCGAGAAGAAATTTAGATAAGAATGCCTTTTTGGAAAGGCAGTATATGCTTTCTCACCATTTCTCTGAGATTCAGTATTTCCTTCTGTTGTATAAAAGGGGGCTAATACCAAATCCTGCTTTTAGAGGTTTTCCTTTGTCAGGGTAACTGCTATTCATAATGTCAAAAAAATGAATCTACTAAATTGAAGAAAACTGCAGCGCATTTATGCTCTGTTAGATATTCAATACCCTTTGCAGTGGTGGCAGAAAACAAAGTTTTTGCTGGGCCTACTTTTTGCCTCTTGTTCTCTTTGATTACTATATAGCATAGCAGCAATTTAGGACAGAACTTTTTCTCCCCAGAATCTTTCTCAAAAACTTCTTTGATGATGCCAGTTTGGAGCACAGATCCGTCCTGCAAGACAAGTCCATGAAATCATTGCGTAATTTTTTTAAATAGTGAGAAGGGTCTACAAAAACCCAAATCTTAGAACTATCGTTCAGCGGATGATTAAAAAATGATTTTTCGGAAGAAATTTGTAGTTCCTTCCACAAGCTCATACAACCACCTAAATCTGAAACAATCGCCTTTACTATAATTCTTGTTTTTTCCAGGTTTGCAATTATTTCAAACAGAATCCTTTTATTCATTGTACGTTGATAGTTAAAATACACGGGTTGTTTCCAGGAAGACAATATTCCTCTAGCCAAAACAACTAGCAGCTTTGAGTACAGACCTAAAATCTGGTCCATTCCTGTATCGTAATACACTTTACTATCAACGTGTACTTCATCAAAGCTTAAGACGCGGACTTTGTCATTTTCGGAAAGGGTTTCCCTATTTTTCCACATAAGGAGCAAAATATTATGCAGAATTACGGGATGACACCTAAATTTAAAACACCATCGCTTTAACGTGTTAGCACTTGGCAAAGGAATGCCAATTTTACACTTCCAATATTCGTAAGTTTTTTTTTTTTTTGAAATAGCTCTAGTTACTATTCCTCTAGATATATCTTCTTCTGTCCATTTGTTAATAATTTTTTGTGTTGCGAAGAACTTGATCTGTGTTGGTGTAATATTTTCCTGAGGTTCATTTCCATCTGTTCAAGTATTTTATTTTTGATATTAGCACAATTTCTGGTCTCTTATTTCGTATGCCGATATTTTTTCGATGCAAAACTCGAACAGTATTTTTGTGTTTGCTTTTCAAGCTACGTATTTCTCGTTCTAGTACGTCAAGCTTCTCTGTGAGAATTTTGTTTTGACTTCTAACCTCTGAGCAAGACATGCACTGAACTGATGCACACTTTTCTTCTAAACATCGATTGTCAGAATTGCAAGCAACTTCATCGATGTGTAACTTTTCAGGACTTGGTTCCGGAGTTCGATTCAATGCCTTTATACGGATATCTCTCTTAATTCTTCTATGTTCTCGGCTTGTATGTAGTGTTGATTTTTCATTCGGTAAATTCAAACTGGAAATAGGTGTGGATTTCAGATTTTTTTTTTTTTTTTTTTTCGGGAAGCCCAAGCAGGCGATTTTGCATGTCATCTTTGTAGTCTGAATTTTGGAAATGATCACTACATATTCTTGCACTTCCAACTTTAAACTTGTCAGCACACTTACACTTAACAATCCATTCTTTTATCACATTAACATTTGAAGAGAAAACATGGTAAATAACGCCACATTCTTTTGCTTTCTTATGCGTATTTGTACAATTAGCGACAGCACAGGATGAAGGCATGTTGCGTATTACTTTGAATGAAAAAAAAATAAAAAAAATAGATGCTGAATTTTAGTTAAAATAAAATTTACATCAGTATAAAACAGATGTTAATAGACAACTACATAAACCACTACCAGTAAATGGAAAGCAACAGAAATAAACTGCACAGAACGACTGGAATGTCACCATACTCCAGCCCTGAGTTGGCACAGGGGTCATCAAGTGTCCTCGCAGTGACATCACAGCGCCTTCCAATTCCCCCTCGGTCGGAGCACGAAAGTGAGACCGCAGAGCCGCGGATGGCTTAGTAGTTAGCGAGTCAGACTATCAATGCAAGGTCCTCAGGTTCGAACCTGGGCTGATCTTTCAGAGATGGTGTGATTTACTAACAATCGCTGAATATCCGCCGTGCATCGAACGAGCACGTAAAGTGACGGCCCCCAGGCTGGACCCACTGGTTAAATGGGTATCCTTTTCTATGTCCCCCTGAAATTCTCTCACCCCCTCGGTGTGCAACATCGTACTTGTATGGTGGCGCCATCTACTGTACTCTAATCTCATTACAACCTGTTCTGTCAAAGTCGCTAGACTTGCTCTCATTCCTTACGTTTCTGTGTCCTGCCCAAAAGGCGAACTCGCTGTAGGTGGCTGGGACCTAAAATCTACTCACTGTGGACGGAAGTCCTACAAGAAAATGACTCCTACTTGCTAAAGTGAGACCGCAAAAGGATGAGCCAGCCCTTCCTTATTCTCTAGCCCTGGATGTACATACCTTTTGAAATCAAAAAATGATGTAAAAGTAAAAAAAAAAAATCATTGATAGTGTCCTTTTAAAAAACGTTTTTACGTAAAATGTACCTGCCTATGCGGCACGCGGAAATCCAGTCAGCGGCGACGATGCTGCTTCGACTGCCGCTAGAGCGTCTGCTCGTGGTCTCAGCGGAAGCATCCACCCAAAACAAGTTAGGCCTAACCGTCATACACTTGCAGTGCGGCCCTCTAGCTTGACTAATTGTGGTGAGCGCGGAAGGATACTAAGCCATGACACAGATGCAGAAGTACAGAATGGCACCACTTTCACAGCAATGGCAGGGGCTCTTTTTTCTAACTTTATAATATTTGCTATTCTTTAGTGGTTCATTTTAGGAATTTGTAAATCGGTGAGAAATATTGGTCTCTATATTTTCTGTCTTCGACAGTAGCGTCTGAAGGGGTGGGCCATCAAGGCCGCCGACACAAACACGGCCCCAAAACAATGGCAAGGTTTGTTTATTTATGTCCAGTTTTTTTTTTTTTATTTCGAAGTTTGGAGGTAAAACATAAAGCAGTACATAACCAGAACAGTCAGGACGCAAAATTCCAGTTCTTTTAATAAAAATCTGTAAATTAGGAATAAAATGTGTTCATAAAATGAACATACCAAGGACGTATTTACAGAGGGGTCAATATAAAAAAAAATTCGGTGGATTTCCCCTCCTCCCGGAAGTGTTTAATTTTTTAAAGGTTTTGGTTAAAATAGAAAAAAATGCGTCAACTTTCATTAGAAAAAAATGCTTTAAAACAAATTCTTGAAAATCTGGGAGAGGTCTGACCCCTAGACCCCTTCAGCGGTTACTCGTATGAGAGAGTCGGCAGTTCCCCTGGCTTTTTTATTTATTTATTTTTTTTTATCGAACCGGGTTCGTAGTTTCTTTTTCCAGATGAGGCGGGTGTGAAAATGACGGAGGGACCGCGTATTGGCCGGTGCGTGGTACTGTCTGTAAACGTCATACACAGACCCAGAAGAAAATCACGTGGTAGACGGGTGAATTAACATGAGCACGACAGAGTAAAAAATGTGGACCAATTTCCCGGAGATAGGTGGTTGAATGAGCACGATGGAATAAAAAATGTCGACCCCCAGATATTTTCCCCACCTTGTCAGCCTGCCACTTGTAAGACCGGCTGTTACTAAAAAAAGTCGAAACACTCATGAAACATGTGAAAGTTGGGATGAAAAATTTTTTAATTGGAGGTTTAACTACCACCGTGAGCAACTCAACGGGCTATAAGCAGTCGCCCGTCAATAATTTTAGGGTCACTGGTTCCAGGGAAGGGAGAGAGCCAGTGCCGTAAGACAAACACAACATCCATGCCTCACCGGGATTCGAACCCGGACCCCGTTCGAACGAATGAATGATCAGAGACCATCGCTTAGACCTCTGCGCCACCGGGGCGGCAAAATTTTCATCGTCCTGGAGCGGGACACGAACCCAGGAAATTTTCCCTACCTATTACCCCATTTAGGTACTTCTTCCGATTACGGACCATTCCCTCTTGCGAATGCGGCTTTCCCGTTTCATCCTCGGGTTTTAACAGGTGTGACGATTTGTCCCCTGCACACAGGAATAGGTACCGATTCATCCTTTCCCGTTTTGCTTATTATATAGATTGCGAAGTCAAAGAATGGAATTACCATTACAACCAATCTATGGCATAAAGTTCAAAATGTAGGCCTAACATCACAATACATAAACAATGAAGACATCAAACGTCATATACGAATGTTTGCAGCTCTTGCAATCATTCCACCCACTTGTGTAAACGATGGATTTTTAGCCATAATGGAGTATGCGCCTGCAAATGATGCTTTAATAATTTTATGGTAGCTCAGTGGATGGACAACCCTGTTATTGGTCGAATATGAAGCTGTAATAAGGAGCGTCACAGAACGACAAATTCCGTAGAATCTTGACACGACAGATAGAGATTAAATAAATCTGTAAGAAAGTCACATGCAAATGACTTTTGATTCCGTTAAAAGATCTACGACATTCAAAGAAAACAACATACAATTAATATGCCTACAAAAAAAAAAAAAGACAAAAAAATATATAAATTGGGATAAAATAATTAAAAAAACGGTTGAGGCCGCGGATGGCTTAGTGAGTCAGACTATCGATGCAAGGTCCTCAGGTTCGAACCTGGGCTGATCTTTCAGAATTAGTGTGATTTACTAACAATCGCTGAATATCCGCTGTGCATCGGACGAGCACGTTAAGTGACGGCCCCCAGGCTGGACCCACTGGTTAAATGGGTATCCTCTCCTATGCACCCCCCTGAAATTCTCTCACCCCTCTGTGTGCAACATCGTACTTGTATGGTGGCGCCATCTACTGTACTCTAATCTCACTACAAACTGTTCTGTCAAAGTCGCTAGTCTTGCTCTCATTCCTTCCGTTTCTGTGTCCTGCCCAAAAGGCGATCTCGCTGTATGACAAATGCTGGAGAAAACGGTTCATGATTTCGAAACTGGAAAGAAGACACTAATTGAATGCTTACGTGCTTTGGCATATACAGGGAAACTACACTGCTGGCCACCCAAAATGCAACACCAAGAGGATACGAAATAGCAAAGCCAGATTTACTGGACACATAACAACAGATACAAAGATGAAACGATTGAGGTTACAAGCCCGTGCGACTTGCGGAACACTCAGACATCAATAGTTCGTGTGGCCCCCATAGCTGGCAATAACGGCCGTTACACGCCCCGGCATCGAACGAAAGAGGCTTTGGATGTGGGCTTGGGGTAAGTCGGTCCAGGCTGCTCCCACACGTTGCCACAGTTCATCAGGCGCAGCCGCGGGTGGTGCTTGCCGGGCCACTCAGTTGCCGATCAGCGATCAGACGTGTTCGATGGGCGACATATTGGGAGAACAGGCGGGCCACGGCAGAAGTGACACCTGGTGGGACGTGAGGAATTGTTGCACGATGCGTGCCCCGTGCGGGCGCGCATTGTCCTGTTGAAACGTGGCCGCTGGCAGGTCCTACAGGTAAAGGAGGACTACAGGCTCCAAAACGTCGGAGATGGTGCGGTGGCTGTTGAGTGTGCCGGCGATGCGTACCAGAGGGGTGCGGGTGTCATATCCAATTGCACCACAAACCATAACGCCAGGCGACGGACCGGTATGGCGATGCATAATGCAGGCGTCATATAGTCTCTCGCCGCGGTGCCGCCACACGCGTATCCGACCATCGTGGTGTGGCAGGCAGAAGCGGGATTCGTCGGAGAAGACAATGTCGTGCCATTCCGTAGTCCAGGTGCAGCGTTCAACGGCCCACTGCCGCCGCACTCGCCGGTGGTGTAACGTCAATGGTAATCGGAGCAATGGGCGCCATGCGACAAGTCCCCGCTCCTGCAGACGACGTCGAACGGTACGTGCTGACACAGGTTGATGCGCAACACACCCTAATTCCTGCGCTAACGTTCGTGATGTGGCGGTGCGAGCCTTCAATGCCCGCCGCTCAACATGCTGGTCCTCTCGTTCGATGGTGTGCCGTGGCTACGGCAATCGCTCACGTCGGTCCGTCCGTCCCTCCTGCACCCACCGAATCCATACTCGCCTCACTGTGGCTGGATGTCTCGGTACGATAACCGCTGTTACGACAAGCCCCTATTCGTCCTCTGTCGAACTCCGAAACGTGCTGGAATGACTGCCGTATTCTGCGACATGCATCAGGAAGCTTTCCACGTACAGGTCCGGCGGCACAACACACTTCCACTACTAACACCCCGCCTTCTGTGCACCCTTCTTATAGTGCTTCTCGGTGGCGTGCCGGGCGCACATGATTTGCATATGCCCTGTAAAGCTAAACGTTTGCATGTCCTCTCGCGAGCGACGCGTGCTGCGAAATTCAGGCCAATCGGATGCTTCCTTCTTGGTGTTAGATTTTGGGTGCCCAGCAGTGTACAACATTATGTTAGATAAGTTTTCAAAAATGACAAAGGGCTACCAATCACAGCTATTTATACTGCAGTTTTCGGAATGATTTTTCCTGCATTTGTAATAAGAAAAATTAAAAGAAGACGTAGTAGTCTCAGAAACCACGATAATAATTTTTGGGGAAGAAAGTCAGACTACGTCCTCGTGGTGTTTCCTGGAAACGCAATATACGGCTAAAATCCTGAGCAGAACTAAATGATGAGTAAATAACACGAACTCAAATAACGCAGTTTATTAAGCAACTACGAAAATGTAAGGGAGGGGGTCGCCATTCTTGTTAAAACTCAGGGATGAAACGGGACGTCACCCTTCCGTGTCACTTACCTATCGGGCATTCTGGCCCAAATCCCCTAGCTTCCTATTTCTAAGGGTTGTTTTAGACCTAGGCTCAGACAGCCTTCCTAAAATCCTCTACTTATTGTTACGCAGTCGAATTGGACAGGGTATTCGCGCTGAGTTTTACAAGACCCGTTTTGCGTTTGTCGGAATCGCTTGGAGCTGAAGTTCCCCAAAAGTGCCTCTGTAAGTCGCGCTGCTCCTCATTAAGAGGACATTGAACTGTTTTGTTTACAGCAAGCGAGTAAGAGGAATGTGTGCGACTGAGAGAGATCCCTGCCCTCCTCGAAAAATCATCGGGGGTCAAGTGGTCACTGGACAAGAGAAGTCAAGAGCAGTGTGCAACTGGGGTCTTGCGAAGGTCTGTTCCGTGAACGAAACGGAATTCAAGAGATGAATTTCTTCGAGCCCACTAGGAACGAAATACAAGTAAGTTGATGCCCTGCGATCTTTCTGGCTAAAGAGGTAGAGAGAAAAGGAACCTCCCTCTAGATGTTTCAGCTGCTCTGTCTCCTCTGACCGACGGCTTGACCCGTGTCTAGTCGCGGGAACCTGCAGCTGACCGCCTCGTCAGCAAGTTTGTGCTTACACTTCGGAAGCAGGGGTGTGTGTGTGTGTGTGTGTGTGTGTGTGTGTGTGTGTGTGTGTGTGCGTGCGCCATCTCAAGGCTCGTTAATGCTGGACAGTTCCATCATGGATTACTGAAACTCACGAAAAATACTTACCTGTAAGTACTGCACACGTTATTACCTTCGCACGCATCTAGCAGACTGTGCCTAAGCAAAGCGGACTGTCATTTAGAGAGCGCAGATCTGAAATTGTGAACTGCTATTGCGTTTATTGGGGCGCGTTCTCGCCCTCTTCGCTCCCAGAACTAAATGAGCGGTGTAAATAATCTGTAGATAATTTGTAAATAATTAAATGTGCCTGTGTTGTCCTAAGTCCTGAGCTTGTCAGTGCTAGTCCCTTGACCTCTCTCAGGGATCCAAGGCTCGTAGCTATCCCTCCGACCAGTTCTTGTTTTTTTTTAAAGAGCGATTTGTATCCCAGTGGCCCCAAAATAAAGGGCTCAGGTAACAATATGATCTAATCTAAACATCTTTGAAATCTGATTGGGCAGAGTGAGACTCAAGGATGTAGTTTTGTTCATGACTTGCTACAATAAACATTTGTCTACAAAAAGTTAAGAGATAATTTCATACATGACATCATGCATATTTATTGCTGTGGGGTTTGTATAGCGGAAACCGCAAAGTAAAAAAAAATTTGCGGGTGTGTGTGTGTGTGTGTGTGTGGGGGGGGGGGGGTGATAAAGGCTTTATTACAAACATTGGCTCGTAGCTAAGCAGTTTTTGACACATGTATGCACGAATTCCTGAGATTTTGCTTATAGGAAATCAAAAAGCTGATGATAGTGAAAGTTGCACCACAACAAAGTGATGAATATCTATATAAGTGTGAAGAAACAGATGTTGGTTTTTGTTCACATTCCAAACAGGATAATTTTTACCTCTGTCTTACACTTTTAAATCAACAGCTTTCAGTGATTTGTCATGAAACAAAAATATAACAAGTATTTGATCGATTTGTAGTTAACTACAATAAGAGTTGTATGTCGGTGACATTCTGTTGAAGCCCTGGCCTTAAATTTACTTCATAGGACGTTATGAACTCAATTTAACATATGTGATTCGTGTATGGGGAAGGGGACGTCGTGCGAGAGCACATTAGGGCGCTCCTTCTCCCAGCCCCCATGATTTGGGGGTCTTATACGAAGACAAAACTTAGAAAAGCCGGTTCTCGCTAAATAACCATCTCCCCGAAATGTGCAGGAACTGGAAGACGTGCAGCTGACATTACGATACTAAATACAACAGGTTACCTATCGCCATCTCATCGAATCAATGCCTCGCCGAGTGGACGCTATTTTGCGGGCTAAAGGGGGTCCTTACGGCTCACCACCTAGTAAGCTGGTGGTCATAATGTGTGCTGGCCACTGGAAAGAGAAGGCCCCGAAACCAAAGAATATCTAACACTTAAAGAAGGTCACCTTTCATAGAGATAACGTAAAACAGGTGGCAACAGCGCCACCACATCTTAAGAGATAGTATGCTTTTGTTTTTATCTTCGTATAAGACCCCCAAATGATGGGGGCTGGGAGAGGGAGCATCCTAATGTGCTCTTGCACGACGTCCCCTCCCACATACAGAAACTTTGTTGCAACACATCTTCACACTGTTCATCACGCCCAAAATAAACACCTGGACATGGTTCACTGATGTTTACACACACTCCCAATAAGCAGCACCAGAAAAAAAAAACCCGAGTCATACAGATCCTCCGAAGAACTCGAAAGGACCCGCACACAAATAGCCGGCGAGGTCACCTAGAAAGGCGGGTGCAGTCCGAAGGTACACCCGGAACGTCCATGTAGGCGGACGTCCCCTTCAGAGGTGACCAAGTGACAGCGACCCGGACGGGAGACTGTCAGAGAGGACACCGTGCCGACGGGTGCACCAAGGCACTCACATGACCCATGGCAGGTGCCTCGCAGGCCCACTTCCACACGGAACGGCACACCACAAGCAGCAAATACACAACACCCTCCCTTCAGATACCATCCATTCACACCACACCATAAGAGCAGAGACAGAACCAAATCCCTCACTCCCCCCGACTCACACAGCCTCCTGCCGTCTCGGTCAGCATCGCCAACCTTGACCGGAGAGAAGACAGATTAAACCACCGATGAAAAGGTCGGAGGCTAAACTCCACACCCTACATTAAACACAAGTCAGAAAAAACATAACCCTAGAAAAAGCCCAACACTCCCAGGGGGATTCTTCAAGGGCCCAAACTAAGGGGGTAAGTTACCCCAATGAAAGGTGTAGTTGTTCTTGGTCCCGATAACAATCCAAGGCGGGTGTCCACTCTCGCCCCGTCTCGGAGCTTGCACTTGAAGGATAACCGTTGTCGGAGGGAAGTCCGAGTTAGCCGACCGGGAATGCATCAGACCTGCTTACCACTACCTCCAAAATGAAACGGATTTGCTCTTTTCTCTTGGTGTAACAAGTCCGCAGCCTCGTGAAACAAGGTGGCGGACACTTACCAGACTTTTCAGTAAACTTTCGTACATTATGTAACCAGCACACCTTAAATAAATATATATTTATTAATTGTTTGTAACATAATACTGCCAAAAAAATAAACATCTGTAATTGTTGAAAAGTAAACCAATAATTTGAATTTTTTAATACCATATCTTCTTAAATATATACTTCAGTGATTGACATTTAAATGAGCTTAATAGAGCTTAATAGAAATCACCTATGAACACAGTATATTTATATGGATAATCTCGTGCTTCATGACGTGAAAGGTTGGCGAAGTGTCTATCGTACCATATTATCGATCATGTGACTAGGAAGACGCCCTGTGATAGGCAGACACAGATAGAACATCCGTAGTGTGTATTATTACTAGGATATGGTCATATTGCCATGCTCTGATAATGTGCGGAAGATGAAACAGACATTATGTGCAGCATTGTTAGAATGCGGAGTACTGAGTAGCTCTAGGTACGACAAAACACAGAACAGGCAACATCATTAACAACAAGCATGGGTGTAGTCCCTGAGGAGTCCGACTCGAGATGGGATGAGACAACAATCCTCTTTTTAAATTTTGCGTAAGCTGTTGAGGCCGTTGCAGAATTAAATGGTTAAAAGTTAATAGTAAATCTGAAGAACATATTGCTTTCTTCTGAAATTTTCTGTTTCACACGTTTGAATTTATGTCTGCGAACTTGGAAGGTTGTGTGCGAAGTTGTGCTTGGGGGTCTTCTTAGAAAACTTTATACAACAATAATAAAAAACTGAAATGCTAAATAAACCTCACCTTCGGGTTTTTTCTTGGATTTCGCCAGGGTGATCGTCGTTTTTGCGGTAAATATTGACGATTCGATTATATTGATGTAAACTGGACAAAACTATAACCTGTATTTGATAAAAAAAACGTTATGAAACCAACAAAGGAATGAAAAATACTTCAAAATTCCAATAAAAATTTGGAATGCAATTGAATTCTATTCGAAAAAAGTGTGAACAAAATCATGTTAAAAAATCGAACCGTAAAAACAGCACTGATGAATCTTCTAAATAAGCCTTCAAATATGCACATGTTGTTCACACACAAACTCTTCCAGTCGGTCTCTTATGTCATCATCGTTATTGAGCATGTCGTAAATGGACGATGTCATCGCTCTATCCACGTTTTTTTATAAACAACGCATAGCAACTGAAAAATTGTATTTCAGCACTGTTGGGATAGAACCCCAGAACTCTCGATAACTAGTCGAGTGCGTTCGAATTTACGCTACAGCGCCAACAATTCTCAGCGCCATGCGTGGTTTATCAGTCAGCATCTGACTAATAAACCACGTTGTTTATAAAAAAAAACGTGGATAGAGCGATGACATCGTCCATTTACATTATCTCCACGTATTTAATATATATTAACTATTGAGCATGTCGTGTTGCGCGCCATCTGTTGGTGTTCTTACGCAAGAGTCCACCTAATTTTCCCTAGCATTTTTTGCTTTTCTTTTTCGTTGTTTTTGTTGGTCAACCAGGAATCTTCATGCATATGATAGGTCATATGGACTGTTATTGTTACAATTATATTCTTTTGTCTTTTCAATCATGGATTAACTTTAAAAAAACTATTGAAAAGACAAAAGAGTATAATTGGAACAATAGCAGTCTCGTAGGCTACGGTTGGGTACGTAACAATAACGATCCGCGTAGGCTACGTTTGGGTACGCTTGGCAGATGGCAGATCCATAGTGTCTTTCTTTGGAAAAATATGGGGAAATTGCCAGCCTCTGGGTATGCACAAAAGAAGAACAGCCGTAGTGGTCACTTTGCATAAATTACCCACCTTATTATGTGACCTCCACACGCGGAAAACATAGCAGTCTTAGTGTGTACTACTGTATTTCGTGTGTATAGTGATATTACCCTGCGTCGGGAACTGGCGGAAAATTGAACAGCCATGATGTGTTGCTATGCATGAACACGGCAAAATTCTTCTTCTCTAGGCAAGTGTGGTAGATTGAACAGCCGGAGTGTGAGTGCCATTGCAAGCATAGGGCGAAATTGTGTTCCGAAGGAAGTCAGGTGATGTGGACCCAACTGCATGTTCTCCGAATCCTCCGAGTTACTGGCGCATTTAGAGACGCAGGAACAAATGGTCTAGCTCCTGAAATTGGCTCATTTTTAATGTTTTTGGTTAAAATGTGACTTAAATTTGAAAAAATAGCTTTAATTTAATAAAAATACGTCAAATTACATTTCAAATATGCTTTTATATCTTTTAATTTCCTTTAACTTTTAGTTGGTACTGGGAGATTTCAAATGCTTTAACTTTTCCTCCCCATCGAGAATAAGCAAAGAAAAAAAAAAAAAAGTGTCTATATATGACACTTTTTTTTTCTTTGCTTATTCTCGATATATATATTTCGGTTTAGCAGGGACTAATAAGGTAATCCACTTGGATGTTGTGTCCAACACTTTAGTTTTCGTACGAGTTTCGCAGAACTCGACGGTCAGTAAGAAACAACAATGGCATAACCTTTCATACTGCACGAGAGTTGAAGATTTTTACTTCTATTTGTTTATAGGGAAAAAATACTGTATGCTAAAACCACTGTATAAAGTGAGCATACTATTTTCGCATTCTTAGCTGACACGTAAATTTTTAAATCGTGTTTTCTTACTTTTATTGATAACTTTTTTGTTGATTTTGTTTGTTGTGCGCATTTGGCAATTTATTTGCCGTTAACAGTAACAGATTTTCAATATTTTCTGATAAATTAGTGCAAAATCGGGCGAATAGAGAACGCGCTGATTCGTAGTAGAACAACTTTAAACATAGCTTCCCTTAGCAGCTATAGCGCTAGGAGCTACAAATAAAAGACATTCCTTTCGTCTTGTAACTGGTTTTTCTAACGGGGGAGATAGTAGCCAAAGATTTTAAATTACCTATTTCTACTTTGCGTACAATGCAGATCTTGGCATTCTAAACTCAACTTCGATGCTCCAAACATATGTAAATATATACAGTGCTTTGCGCTGTAAAAAATATTTAATAAAATGCCCTGCTGTTCAACAAAGACATTTTTTTAATATGGCATATTCTACTAGAAGTTATTGTTGATAACATTATTGCTTTAAGAAGTAAAGACATTGAGAACAAATCATCTGTTGACCCCACAATGTGAATTTATTCTTCACAGATTTCATTCTTATTTGATTTGTTCTTTCAGTTGGAAAGGTGACAAAGTGTCGATTTTATGCAGAAAAAGGACTTTACAAATTTATCTATTTTTAATCTTCACTTTAAACCAAATCTTTGCACAAAGGGAAGGGTACAGAATATAGGGATGCATACATCGGTGGAACTTCCAGGTCAATGCAAAGGTGAGTACTCCATATTTCTACATCAAGTAACCAATAATATTTGTTAAAATTCACAACCCATTCCAGCGGGCTGTGGTTAAAACTTATATGATGTATAATAATTTTGTATCTATATACATCCAAATCAATTTCACTATTTGTTGTCAATAAAACTTTTCACCCAACTCTGAAGAAACTGTAGCTTACGTTATGAAAAACGTGAGCGCGTGAATTACAGGTTACACTATATGTCATTACTGTTAAGATATTTATTTTTATTTTTAAATTGTAACATTTCTATTCGCTGTAATGTTTTCTGAAGATGGATCCATTGTGTATCCGAAAGATCGTAAAGTTTATTTAATTCTAATTTCTTGTTTTTCTTGACTTTTGGGATATTTATCCCAAGTTTAAATCGTGCAAGGACAACTTCGATGTTTCTCCGATATATTGGTGAAAAGTTCCACGTTTTCTAATGAAACGAAGAATTCGAACTTTGTCATCTGCACCAGTAAGTGGTCACATGGGTAAGTAATACCACTGCTCAATGAAATGGCAATTGCTTAAAAATTAAGCATCAGATAACCAATAGTAGTTGTTAAAACGCACGTTTCGACGGGGAAACTTTGATGTTTCTTCGATATATCGGTGAAAAGCTTGCTAACAAGTTAAATATTGGGTTACTAAAAAAATTCGTTAAAACGGTGAATGCTGCGGTTTCTTTGGAAACAAGGAAAATAACTCGACTTTAGACGACGGTACGTCGATCAAAATAGACAATTCATGACATAAAAAGATGAGATTCACTTCCACTTTATATGAATGCACCAAAAATAAATTGCCGTCTCTATGGCATAGTGGTGTATATGCTGGCTTATGACCAGTGTTTCTTTCAGGACGTTTTGGCCGGGAGGGGGGGGGGAGGTAAATGGAATCTTAGAGGGGGCAAGTTTTCCATTTGACATATATGTATATATATACTGTGCAGGGGCGGATTTCCGAATAGGCGCACTAGGCACGCGCCTAGGGCCTCGCTGTTTCAGAGGCCCCGGAAACATATAATTGGATTTTCAGTTTTGGTTTTCGCGGACCGAAGCAAATCAACCCTTAAAGCGACTACTTTGTATTGTCAATTGATATTTTATTTTCTCATATTAATAATAACATATTTTTTTTTTTTTTTTTTTTTGCTGTTGCTGATATTCCGAATTTTCGAGTTCTTATCGATGTACTTATTGAAAGGAACGGTTAAAATAATTTTGAGTTCCTTTTAGAGGTTGGTAAAGAAGGTATTCACGCTTCCCACACGTTTCATTGCTTAAGGCGAAATCGTAACTGGCCTGTTGTGCTATAAATTGCTTTCATGGTACTTCCAGCCGAGGGAACACATCTGTGTTGGAACCTTCCCACCTTCTTCCCGAGTTGCGATGAGGAGTACTTGTAAAAACTTACCTGATGATCGGGCGTGTTTGCTGTTAATAGTTTCTTTCCTTCGTGGTAGGATAATCAATGAAGAAAAAAATTCTTCACAGGATAACTTTTCTTAGGACAATCAGCCCTAATCCCCCTAAACCATCTTAAACGAAAAGAGTTATTAATATTTAGGCTGAAAAAATAAAGAAATTTGAAAATATCACACTATCTTATTTAATACTGCTAAAAGTAATTCATATTGTATTGCAACAACATTTTCTCATTACCTTTTACTCCCTTGGTTTAATACTGATAATTATCAAGTATTCTCACCTTTTCTATTCTTTAAGTCGACCTAAAACTAGCTTTTGAAAAAGCAATAAAAAGTTTCAATGATACTCTTACTCCAAAACCTGCAGTTCCTACTTTTCCATTTTCAAACCGGATCTTTTGCATTTAATTTGTATTCTTCTGCTTCTGATAATAACTGCAGTGCAGGTATAAATGGGATACTGGTATTTAAAGTGTCAAACCTAACATCCATTGATTCCCTATTAGCCTCAAAATTCTGTTTATGATAACTGCATTGCATGAAGTATATGGGATATTAAAAGTGCCAAACTTAATATCCATTGATTTCCTATTAGCCGCAAAAATACTTTTTGAAATATCTCTGAAATCAAAAAGTTCGATATGCTCGGAAAGACAAAATTATTACACTAGCACTGTTTCTTACAGAACGTTTTAATAATAGGAAGCGATGGCATTTTAAAAAAGTGTAAAAACCGTTTTCCTCCCCCCTTTTTTTTGTCAGTCTGACGGATGAAAATTGCTGAAGGGATAAGAAGGGGGAGGGGGCCCCTGAACCTTTTAGTACCTAGGACCCCAAAAGAACTAAAGTCTCCTCTGATACTGTGTGTATTCTTATGTACTATATTTACATATACAGGAGTAATTAATACACATGGGAGGGGGTGCCAAAGTATTGCAAGTTGCACTACAGCCGAAAGATCTCATTCTGAAAACAGTCAATCGCAAATTAAAAATGTTTAATCATCTAAATGTTGGCACATAAGAGGTGGAAACTAGGTTAAAGCATGTAGCTTAACTTGGCAATTTTCTATAATAATTATTTAGTTTTCACCAACGGAACTTTCACGACACGATATTTGAAGAAGTTTTAAGAAGGGAGTGTCTGACCCCTGGTCTAAAACTACCCTTAGAAAGAGGAAGCTAGGAAATCTGAGTAAAGGAACTCAATACGAAAGACAAACATAAAAGTTGAGTGAAAGGAGAGGGTGATATATCTTTCGAACTGTGAACCGTGACAACAATCCGGGGCGGAGGGGAACCAAACACCGCACAACACCACCTGGCCACCGACACACCAGGGGGTCACTGCAACTCAACGAGATCAAATCCAAATGCCCGAACAGGATCCTTTTTCAACGTCTCGATACCAATCTGAAAAAGAAGGGGGGGGGGGGTCTGTCTAACACCCACCAGTGTTCGCATACTTATTCTTTCCGTCAAGGGGTGGGGGGGTCAACGATCCTTACCTTAGTTCTGGGATACCTAAGGAATTCGCTGGGATTGTAGCCAACCGCGTCCCAAACAAGTTCATTAGAGTGGGTTTCCGCTTTGTTGAAGAACTTCTTGGCGAGTGTGGTGGAAAACTCATGTACCTTCTCAATTCCAAGTCTGTTCCTCAGGTTCCGAATTGGGGTCCAAGGGGGAGCCCCAGTGATAATTCGAAGTGCTCGGCTCTGCACCTTCTCGATTCTCTCTCGCTGTTTCCTACTAATACCAATCCAGATGGAGGAGGCGTAGGTAAGCACCGTCCTGACGACCGTCTTGTACAGCAGTACTTTGTGCCGTGTCGTAAGGAAGCTTCTCCGGTGGAGTAGTGGAGAAAGCTGCCCAAGGCATTGTCTAGCTTTATTCGTGTGGTAGCTGGTGTTCGCCACCCACGAAAGTCGACAATCTAGTTGGAGCCCTAGGTACTTAGTGGAGGTAGCCCAGGGGATTGTCTCTTGAAACATAACGAGTTTCAGTACTCCTTAGACAGATCCAAAAAACAACAGTGCACTGTTCTTAGACGGATTGATCCTGAATCGCCAGTCAGTGTAGTACGTAGTGGTAAGAACTATAAAATAGCTTGTTTTTGTATAATCTAATAATTACAATTTAAAATGCACATGTGAAATTAAAACTGTAGAATGAACCCCCCAGTTCGGATGAGCAATTTACAAATGGTTTTGAGTACTTACATAAAAAATACAGCACGGGAAATAATCCGTGAAGTTCATAATGGACAGTTCATTTAATCACTTTCACTCAGCTACAGTGTTGTTCTTTTCGTTTTGTTTTTCAAAGTCCGCTTCACTAAATGGCTTGAAATTCTCCTCGATTAAAAGGCATTCAATACACTCTTGATCACGAATTGTGATTCCTTGACTATGATGTAGAATTAGTCTACTTATTATAATTTGAAGAACGGCATATGTTTCTTAATACACTTTTTGACAAAATAAAAACAAATATTTAAAAAGTCATAATTGGAGAAATATTTGTAGCATCAAAAGAAACGAAACTTTCTTTTTCATTACAGCGTGAATTTATTAACATTTGGTTTAGTAATATAAAATGTCTTCGGGAGGGGGGCTTCGCCCTCCCGGATGTATGCCTGAAAGAAACACTGCTTATGACCATTAGTCCGGGTCTGGGTCTGAAACCCCTGAGTCATGGATGTTATGTTTGTCTTACGGCACTGCTGGCTGTATCCCTTAGCTGGAGCCAGTGGCTCTAAATTAGGGACGGTCGATAGCTTATAGACTGTTGAGTTGCTCACTGTGGTTGTTAAACCTTCAAAGAAAAAGAAATTTGTTTATTCTACGTAGAAAATATGTGTAGTTTAGCGTCCTGAATTATTTCGTCGGAAATGTCGAAGAATTTAGAAAATGTGAAACGCACAGACGTTAAAGAATGCAATTTCATGGCAAAAATGTGATCTGGGAAATGATTTTAAAGATTTTTACCGTAAAACTGACCTCCCAAAACGACAACGTGAGCACCTCTGCTGCAGGAATAACAAAACTCCGCCGCATCAACAACGGTCTCGTTCCGGCGGCCATTTTAGTGGCAGAAGAGTACAAAAGAAACGAGGAACGTTCTTGTGAGCAAAGCGTACGAATTTGTAGTGCTACGCTAAACAAAGTAGTTCTTCATTTCTGTAGTAATATTTCAAAATACATGGTGACAATTGCTTTGATGAGTTAAAAATCCAAACACCGAACACGGAAATTTCTCCCACATGGCAATAATACTCGCAAAACATCTGCAAATTGCAGTAAAAATCGAAATGCCGAACCTGGAAATTTGCCCCACATATTTGTGTTACTTGTAAAGCTGTCGTTTGATTTGAAGTGCTTGAAAATGGAATTGGTGAAACCGGAAATCTCTCCCCACATCCGATTTTTTGTGTAAAATTCAATTTGTGCACGGTACCTGACTGAAAAAGGTGGGGGAGATTTCCGTGGGGGAATTTTCTTATGGGGCAGTTTTCCAGTGTGGGGCAATTAACCGAATGTGGGGGAATTTACCGAAATTCCTGGTACTCAGTTTACAAGCTGTCATCTACTGGGAGATACTGAGTTTTTGGTATTCAATTAATCATTTATTGAAGTCCTCGTAAGATTTTAAGATGCATTTTGACTGCATTACATCGGAGGATATACAAATACCGCTTATGATATCTGAGATAAACTTACTTTGCAGTACATTATTCATTTCGATCGTTTGTCACATGACGTGTCCTACTATGAATTTTTTGCAATCAGAACTTCCCACGGAAAAAGACAATGTTACTCTCACGTGACTGCCCTTGTAGACCCCGCCTACTCCAAGCTTCCAAACAGCTCCGAACCAATGGCGTGTCCGAGATTTCTTTAATCTGAATTCCGTATACACTTATGAAATACTTCCGCTGATCAAGCTCCAGGCTCGTATGGGGGCATAACTAAGGGAGCGAGCTTTCCACAAATATTTCATGGAAATGAGAACCGCACACAGTTTTGTGAAGGAAGCCTTATAACTCTGAGCAGTGACGTATATAGAAACTTTTTTTGGTAAATGTGTACTTTAGCGTCCTAGTACCTCATAATATAGTGGCGCTAGTTACGTCTCGCTGAGCCTTACCTTCTTATCAGTTAGATATAGATATTCTTTTTGGCCGTACACTTGCTCGTAGACTTACAGCCGAGCTATGGTGTACTAGAATGACTGGTGTCGAAAGCGCGCTATACGTCCCATGTTAAATAATGTCACGGTTTCCCATGTTAAATAATATCACGGTTTTTAGAACACCGTTTGGTGGCGCTGTTCTACAATTGTTCCCTACTTTTCTTTTTATCGTGCATTGCTGTGCTGTTGTTTATCTGTGTTTGAGTGGACTAGATTTCACTTATATATAAACGTTTGAAAGATAATTTTCTAGGATAGTAGAATGTTTATTACTTCGTGAAAAATGGGATCGACATGTTCCAGAAAATGCATTGTGTCAAAATGGCTGCAAAATTGCCGCCAAAGCATCGTTATTTAAGCCACATGTTGATGTACTTTTACTGTCTCAATGGGAGAAAAATTCTGTTTAACTTCAAGTAAGGATCCTTCAAACATATCATTTTCAAGAGCTTGAGCGCTCGCCCGTTTAGAAATTTTTTTTTGTACTGCAAGGTAACAACTTAACTAGAGCTGGACGATTTCATTTATACATTTTTTTCTAACAAACTACTGAATGCTTACAAATTATTTCTACCGTCCCAAAGACAAGATATTACTTTTTGTTTAATGAGAATCTTCGAAATTTTGTTTATAAAAGCTTATTGATATTTTTCAAACAGTTTTTCCATATCCAGTTCAATATTTTCAGTGTTTCATGAAAAATTAGAACAAAGCCTATCGAATAGAGAGCTTGTCGTCTCTTAGGGGAAAACGTTATTCATAGATTCTCTGACCAAACATAGTGCTTGCAGCTGACAGAAGAAAACTCTTGCTAGCGTCTTTCTCTGCGCCTTGTGCTCTGTATTTCTTATCAGGAAGGTAATTAGGCAAATTTTCAATTTACCCACAACAACTTTGAAGAACGCCAACAATTACATAAATTTCTTAAATGAGCCTTGCATCGTTAAAGCTATTTGTTAAGATGTACCGTCCTAAAATGACAATTTCTGTAATATGCTCTCCTTTACTAGAAATTATTATTGGTAAAATCATTACTAAAAGCAAGTAAAGACATTGATGATATATTTTGTGTTGACTCCACAATGTGAAACATTTTTATTAAAGCTTTCATTTTAATTTGATCAGTTCTTGGAATTGGAACGGTGAGAAATGCCATTTTTCTGTAGAAAAAAAAATGCTTACGAAATTCTACTTTTTTAAATTTCGAATTCAAACAAGAATATCCACGAAACGTACGAAAGTACTTTAAGCGCTGATAATTTAATACATAATGGGATGGGCACATCATTGGTTACGCATTTTCAATGCATCCATTGTATAAGAGGAAATTTTCGATCTATCAGTGAAAAGATGGATGTCTTGCTGATAAGCCGAAGAATTCTTACTTTTCCGACTGCAGCTGCAAACGGCACATAGGGAAGTATATCTCTGCTGAAAATAAAGGTGATTACTCACAAGTTCAACATCAAGGAACCAATACTATTTGTAAGAGCGTTCGATGTGTCGATGGAAATCTGGACGTTTTGCTAGTAATCCGACGAATTTCTACTTTTCCATTTGCAGCAGTGAAAGGGCGCATGGGTTAATAAAATCTTCGATATAACGCAACACACATCTGCAATACATCTTCATTCTTCACATGATCAGACAGTGTCTTTCCACAAACCCATTCTTTCGCGAGAGCACACGTTATAAAACATCATTAACAGTATCCAGAAGGCAAAATTTTCCCCCGAAAGGGCGTTCGTAGTAGCTACATTAGTATACACTATATTGACAAAAGTCACCGGACACCTAGAACTGAAACAACAGTTATGTCAATAAATGACGGTGTCCAGAGGTGTCCAAGGAAGTGGGGGTCCCTGGGTTCAGACCCTCCCCCATGAAGCCAAGTGTTTTATAATATGATCCGACTCGAGAGATTCTTAACCCTCCAACTATTGTCCAATTCTACTAATTGGTGAATTTCAATTTCATAATTGCTGAAATCACGCATTATAGATTTTTTTCCAAAATACATTCTCTGAAGCTATAATATAGCAATCAATAAAGTAATTGCATTTGTGGTTAACTCCTTTTCTGAAATATGTATTTTTATTAAAAGTGAAAACCACAATAAAAACACCATTTGCAGCTGGATAATTCGTGAATACAACGTATTAAATTCTTTCAAAGATTAAAACATTTATTATAACATGTACGTCGCGTACGTACGCGCGAGCATTTTTACTTTCGGGACCGGACCCCCACCCATTCCGACTTTCTGGGTGCGCCCCTGACGCTGTCGGTCCATTTTTTAGTCTTGACGCATTCACTGACCCTGCGAGATATGCTTTCGACAAGGTTTTGGAACACAGCGATAGGTATGCGTTTCCATTCAGTACATAATTTTGCCGCTAACGTTTGCTTAGTAATAGGCCTTGGTTCCAAACTTCTTGTGTGGCGTTCTAATTCAATCCCATAGGTGCTCATATGTGGTTAAGATCAGAGGTCTGTGCTGGCCAGTCCACACACGATACGGAATTATCGTCAAATCACGCCGTAACAATCCTTGCTCTATAGCTCGATGCATTATCCTACAGGTACCGACAAGATGCATTATCCTGCAGGTACCGACAAGATGCATTATCCTGCAGGTACCGACAAGATGCATTATCCTACAGGTACCGACAAGATGCATTATCCTGCAGGTACCGACAAGATGCATTATCCTACAGGTACCGACAAGATGCATTATCCTACAGGTACCGACAAGATGCATTATCCTGCAGGCACCGACAAGATGCATTATCCTGCAGGTACCGACAAGATGCATTATCCTACAGGTACCGACAAGATGCATTATCCTGCAGGTACCGACAAGATGCATTATCCTGCAGGTACCGACAAGATGCATTATCCTACAGGTACCGAGAAGATGCATTATCCTACAGGTACCGACAAGATGCATTATCCTGCAGGTACCGACAAGGCTGCCACAGGGTTGGTGGGGCACAGTTGTCCAGAATATCGAGGTAGACGTGCTGGTTTACAGGTTTGTCCACGATAACCAATGGGGGCCGTGACCATACCACGAAAAACACCCGCAAAGGAGTATACTGCCAGCACCAAACTTGACAGTAGGAACAGTACACTGTGGTAAATAGCGTTCCCCTGGCTGCCGCCATACCCCACACACGGCCATCAGACTGATGGATCGTGTATCAGGATTCATCAGTATATAGCACACGTTTCCATGGATCTACGTAGTTAAGTACACTTTCGTCAAGAAAGCTCTGAAAATTCCTAATAATGAGTGTGCACGTGTAATGGAACTATATAGGTATTGTCTCAATACAATTGAACATAGGGCATTATTTTTGCCACAAAATGACGTTCGCAGCACGTACTTAACTACACCTTTCGTCATCATTCGCCGGAAGGAAGCACCAGATGATTTATTAGTGCGCATACTGTGTGATGAATAATTAATCACCAACTACACTCCGAGTCAACCTAAGAGTGAACCACTATGAAGGGTATGAAACAGCTACCTCCGCTACAAAAAATAGTCCCTATCGTTTAGAGCGAAAAGCATCAGAATTATTGCTTAGAATCCATTTTTGTTTGCTCAACAGTTTATCAGACAAATTGCTATCTAAGAGCTTCGCACTTTCGGCTGTGGGGAAGGGGTGGAAGACCTCTCCCAACATTAACGATACAGAGGCAATAAATTGACAATCGGGGAAACTTGAAGGGTGTGTTACTTAAACAGGCAGTAGGGGAAGCACTTTCGTAATATACAAAGGGAAAATTTCATTTTCTCACCCGAAGATATTGGTGGAAATTGAATTAAGCTTTTCAAATTTACCAGCTTGGGTGATTTCAATGGGGAAATGAATCCTTCAACTCATTTTCATATATTTTTCAACACGATAAGAATGTTGTGTCCTTGAAACTGGGTGAAGTGCAGCTAAGTCATTTTTTTTTCATTTTTCAAATGTAGAGGATTTTAGGAAGGGTGTGTCTAACCCCAGGTCTTAAACAACCCTTAGAAATAGGAAGCTAGGAGATTTGGGCTAGAGTGCCCGATAGGAAAGTGACACGGAAGCGAGGTAGAAGACGCCCTTTTTTACCACCGGGGGGCAGTACCCGGGGTCCGACGGCTTAATGTGCCCATCAGATCAGATCATATGTAGAGGATTTTAGGAAGGGAGTGTCTGACCCCAGGTCTTAAACAACCCTTAGAAATAGGAAGCTAGGAGATTTGGGCTAGAGTGCCCGATAGGAAAGTGACACGGAAGCGAGGTAGAAGACGCCCTTTTTTACCACCGGGGGGCAGTACCCGGGGTCCGACGGCTTAATGTGCCCATCAGATCTGATCATATGTAGAGGATTTTAGGAAGGGTGTGTCTAACCCCAGGTCTTAAACAACCCTTAGAAATAGGAAGCTAGGAGATTTGGGCTAGAGTGCCCGATAGGAAAGTGACACGGAAGCGAGGTAGAAGACGCCCTTATTTACTACCGGGGTCCGACGGCTTAACGTGCTCATACAATGCTATAGTAGATCAGATCAGATCATATGTAGAGGATTTTAGGAAGGGAGTGTCTGACCCCAGGTCTTAAACAACCCTTAGAAATAGGAAGCTAGGAAATTTGGGCTAGAGTGCCCGATAGGAAAGTGACACGGAAGCGAGGTAGAAGACGCCCTTATTTACTACCGGGGTCCGACGGCTTAACGTGCTCATACAATGCTATAGTAGCTCAGATCAGATCATATGTAGAGGATTTTAGGAAGGGAGTGTCTGACCCCAGGTCTTAAACAACCCTTAGAAATAGGAAGCTACGAGATTTGGGCTAGAGTGCCCGATAGGAAAGTGACACGGAAGCGAGGTAGAAGACGCCCTTATTTACTACCGGGGTCCGACGGCTTAACGTGCTCATACAATGCTATAGTAGCTCAGATCAGATCATATGTAGAGGATTTTAGGAAGGGAGTGTCTGATCCCAGGTCTTAAACAACCCTTAGAAATAGGAAGCTAGGAGATTTGGGCTAGAGTGCCCGATAGGAAAGTGACACGGAAGCGAGGTAGAAGACGCCCTTATTTACTACCGGGGTCCGACGGCTTAACGTGCTCATACAATGCTATAGTAGATCACATCAGATCATATGTAGAGGATTTTAGGAAGGGAGTGTCTGACTCCAGGTCTTAAACAACCCTTAGAAATAGGAAGCTAGGAGATTTGGGCTAGAGTGCCCGATAGGAAAGTGACACGGAAGCGAGGTAGAAGACGCCCTTATTTACTACCGGGGTCCGACGGCTTAACGTGCTCATACAATGCTATAGTAGCTCAGATCAGATCATATGTAGAGGATTTTAGGAAGGGAGTGTCTGACCCCAGGTCTTAAACAACCCTTAGAAATAGGAAGCTACGAGATTTGGGCTAGAGTGCCCGATAGGAAAGTGACACGGAAGCGAGGTAGAAGACGCCCTTATTTACTACCGGGGTCCGACGGCTTAACGTGCTCATACAATGCTATAGTAGCTCAGATCAGATCATATGTAGAGGATTTTAGGAAGGGAGTGTCTGATCCCAGGTCTTAAACAACCCTTAGAAATAGGAAGCTAGGAGATTTGGGCTAGAGTGCCCGATAGGAAAGTGACACGGAAGCGAGGTAGAAGACGCCCTTATTTACTACCGGGGTCCGACGGCTTAACGTGCTCATACAATGCTATAGTAGCTCAGATCAGATCATATGTAGAGGATTTTAGGAAGGGAGTGTCTGACCCCAGGTCTTAAACAACCCTTAGAAATAGGAAGCTACGAGATTTGGGCTAGAGTGCCCGATAGGAAAGTGACACGGAAGCGAGGTAGAAGACGCCCTTATTTACTACCGGGGTCCGACGGCTTAACGTGCTCATACAATGCTATAGTAGATCAGATCAGATCATATGTAGAGAATTTTAGGAAGGGAGTGTCTGATCCCAGGTCTTAAACAACCCTTAGAAATAGGAAGCTAGGAGATTTGGGCTAGAGTGCCCGATAGGAAAGTGACACGGAAGCGAGGTAGAAGACGCCCTTATATACTACCGGGGTCCGACGGCTTAACGTGCTCATACAATGCTATAGTAGATCAGATCAGATCATATGTAGAGGATTTTAGGAAGGGAGTGTCTGATCCCAGGTCTTAAAAAACCCTTAGAAATAGGAAGACAGGAGATTTGGGCTAGAGTGCCCGATAGGAAAGTGACACGGAAGCGAGGTAGAAGACGCCCTTATTTACTACCGGGGTCCGACGGCTTAACGTGCTCATACAATGCTATAGTAGATCAGATCAGATCATATGTAGAGGATTTTAGGAAGGGAGTGTCTGATCCCAGGTCTTAAAAAACCCTTAGAAATAGGAAGACAGGAGATTTGGGCTAGAGTGCCCGATAGGAAAGTGACACGGAAGCGAGGTAGAAGACGCCCTTATTTACTACCGGGGTCCGACGGCTTAACGTGCTCATACAATGCTATAGCAGATCAGATCATATGTAGAGGATTTTAGGAAGGGAGTGTCTGACCCCAGGTCTTAAACAACCCTTAGAAATAGGAAGATAGGAGATTTGGGCTAGAGTCCCCGATAGGAAAGTGACACGGAAGCGAGGTAGAAGACGCCCTTATTTACTACCGGGGTCCGACGGCTTAACGTGCTCATACAATGCTATAGTAGATCAGATCAGATCATATGTAGAGGATTTTAGGAAGGGAGTGTCTGACCCCAGATCTTAAACAACCCTTAGAAATAGAAAGCTAGGAGATTTGGGCTAGAGTGCCCGATAGGAAAGTGACACGGAAGCGAGGTAGAAGACGCCCTTATTTACTACCGGTGTCCGACGGCTTAACGTGCTCATACAATGCTATAGTAGATCAGATCAGATCATATGTAGAGGATTTTAGGAAGGGAGTGTCTGACCCCAGATCTTAAACAACCCTTAGAAATAGAAAGCTAGGAGATTTGGGCTAGAGTGCCCGATAGGAAAGTGACACGGAAGCGAGGTAGAAGACGCCCTTATTTACTACCGGGGTCCGACGGCTTAACGTGCTCATACAATGCTATAGTCATCATCATCATCATCATTGTCAACCATTATCAATCCACTGCTGGACGAAGGTCTCCCCAAGTTTCCTCCACAACGGTCTGTCTTGTGCCAGTCTCCTCCATGTCACTCCCGCATATTTACGAATTTCATCCACCCATCTCCCATGTGGTCTTTTTCTGGGTCTTTTCCTGTCCCTTGGAATCCAATCTAAAATTTCGGCTGTCCATCTATGGTCTGTCCTTCTGGCAGTATGTCCAGCCCATTGCCATTTCAGGGATTTAACTCTGATCATGATGTCTTCCACTCTCGTCATTTTTCGGATCCACGAGTTCCTCTTCTTATCTCTCCTGGTTATACCAAGCATGCACCTCTCCATGCTTCTTTGAGTTGCCTGCAGCCTTTGTATGTCTCTTTTAGTTAAGGTCCACGTCTCTGCACCATACGTAAGCACTGGAAGGATGCATTGATCAAACACTTTTCTTTTAAGACATAATGGCATATTGCTCTTGAAAATTATGCTGCTTCTTCCAAAAGCTCTCCAGGCAAGTTTTGTACGCCGATTAATTTCTTCATCAATGTGACCCTCACTTGATATCTGCTGTCCAAGATAAACATACGTATCTGTTATCTCCAGTTTTTCTCCATCAATCAATAAATCTTCATTTCTTGTAAAAGCATTGAACATCACTTTTGTCTTCTGAAAGTTCCTTTTAATCCCACTTCTTTACTCTTGTCAGCAAGTTCCTGGATCATACTCTGCAGCTCTGATGGGGTAGTTGCAAAAACGACTACGTCATCAGCAAAACGAAGGTGGGTTAGATAATCTCCATTAATCTTTATCCCTTTGTTTTTCCAGTTCAGTGATTGAAAGACATTTTCCAATGTGGCATTAAAGAGCTTCGGAGATATGGTGTCACCTTGTCTCACTCCCTTTCCAATTTTTATGTGTGTTGTATTTTCAAACAGCCGAATCTTTGCACTTGCATTTTCATAGATGTTATTAATAATATTAATGTATGCATCTTCAATACCGCAGGATTTCAGAGCCGTGGTAACTGCTGATGGTTTCACCGAATCAAAGGCTTTTTCATAATCGATAAAAGCCATGCACAATGGAAGTTCATATTCCCTCGCTCTTTCAATTAGTTCTCTCAGTACGTGGATATGATCTATTGTGCTGTAGCCACTCCTGAATCCAGCTTGTTCTCTCGGTTGAGCCATGTCCAGTGTTACCTTCAAGCGGTGTGAAAGAACTTTAGTGAAGATTTTATAAACCACTGATAGGAGGCTGATAGGTCTGTAGTTCCTGAGATCCTCAATGTCACCTTTTTTATGTAGCAGGATCATTGTAGCATTGTTCCAATCCTCAGGAATCTTCCCTTCATTAAGGCATCGAGTGAAAATTTGGGCGAGTACTGTTTCAATTTCTCCACTTGCTTCTTGTATGATGTCTATAGTAATTCCATCTTCTCCTGGAGCTTTTCCCCGCTTCATGTTCTTGATTGTATGAGCAACTTCTGCTGGGATGACTGGAAGAACTCTGGTACCTTTCATGATGTCTGGAGTACATGTGCTATAGTAGATCAGATCATATGTAGAGGATTTTAGGAAGGGAGTGTCTGACCCCAGGTCTTAAACAACCCTTAGAAATAGGAAGATAGGAGATTTGGGCTAGAGTTCCCGATGGGAAAGTGCCACGGAAGCAAGGTAGAAGACGCCCTTATTTACTACAGGGGTCCGACGGCTTAACGTGCTCATACAATGCTATAGTAGATCAGATCATATGTAGAGGATTTTAGGAAGGGAGTGTCTGACCCCAGGTCTTAAACAACCCTTAGAAATAGGAAGCTAGGAGATTTGGGCTAGAGTGCCTGATAGGAAAGTGACACGGAAGCGAGGTAGAAAGGGGGAGCCAGTACCCGGGGTCCGACGGCGGATATCTAGTGGATCGAACCTGAGGTCCTTTCCGTGGCAGTCACGATCGTTGCCAAGCTAAGTCAGACCAATGAAAGCATTTTGATCATTGTTTTTCACATGTATTATGGCATGCTTTAATTTCATCTCCCTTGGAAAGGAATATAACTGGATCACTTAAAAGGAATAAATCTACCAATTTTAATTTCAAGAAACTCGACCCTGTCAAACACCCACCCACTACCACCTCTCTGAAATTCCTGAGAAAAATTTATTATTTTGGTGAAAGAACTAAAAATACACTGAGTTATTTCAGTGTCTGAGAGGGTGATATTGCATTTACTTCTAAAACAGGGTATTGCCTCCTGCGCATCACCATCAGTACGTGTATATTTAACAAGAATTACAATGTACCATTTCAAACTCTTTTCAATATGTAGCTTATTTTTTAGGGTTTGCTCAAGTTTTTGACGATGATAGCACGATATTTGAAGAAGGTTTAGGAAGGGAGTGTCTGACCCCTTTTCTAAATCTGCCCTTAGAAATAGGAAGCTAGGAGATATGAGTAAGTGAACTCAATAGGAAAAACAAACAGAAAAATTGAGTGAAAAAGAGGGTGATCCGTGACACCAGTCAGTCTTGAAGGGGTAAAGGGAAGTGAAGCACCGCACAACATCACAGAGAACCACAACACCACCCGGCCGCCGACGCACCAGGGAGTGACTGAAACTCAACGATACCTTTCGACTTTTTTTCAATGTTTCCATAAAACATCTTCAATTAATAATGATGTTGAAAATTGCGTGCATTTACTATTATTAAAAGAGAAATATTTAATGAAATAGCATTGGTATTAATTTAAGTGTTCCACTGGTTTCTCAATATCTTCCGAGCCGAGAAAACATTTCATGATCAGACAAGGAAACTATATACCAATGTCAAAGGGAAGACGGAAATGAGCATTTCACCAAATCCGATTTATTACACCAGTTGAACTCTTTAGGACTAACCGTAGTTATTGTTTTCAGCTTTAACGTCCCTTCAGTTTATGGGGAAAGCCCATTAGATTCGTACACATCATCACAGTTTCTTACATCTCTAGTGGGCTTGGTTCATTTTTTCAACCTCTGGTAGAATCTAACATTTTATTTTCCTTTGACAGAAGCCTATGCCAATTAAGATTGAATTTCCCATCAAAACTACTGGGTCACATAACAATAAATTTCTCTCATCTTAAAAAAAGGAGACATCAAATTTTCTTGTATTGACCCCGGCTGGTTATGGCTGAAGTAGAATGACTGGTACCGAAAGCCACAGATTTCTGTGTCTCGCTCTCATCATTCTGCCGCCAGATGGCGACCTAAAACAAAAGTCCCCTACTTCTGATAGAGAAGTGTCCGGAGAACTGGTGTTTCCAGTCTTTAAGATTCATTTATTTTTTAATTAAAGATGATTGACAAAAAACCAGTTTTCAGAATATTATCTTTTATTAAGTAAATATGTTATTTTTCACACTTTGCCATTATTAATAGTTCTTTTGTTATTTTGCAAGAACTCGAATTTACGAACCTTTGCTGGTGAACGCAAGTTGGTACACCTACTACGGCAGACCTTACATCTACTACAGAAAAAAAAAACCAACTATTAAAAGACCCTACAATAAAATAAATAAATACGGTTTTGAAAATATTGTTATAAATACAAGCAATATAAAATAACAAAGAATTGCCATGACGCAGTGACAAATATAGGAATACTACAAGAAAATATTAATTTTGTTAAAAAATGTATATACCGTTCTCTTTTTTTTTAATAACGAAAAAGAAAATTGTTAACGTCAGTGTAGTTTTTTTTTATTTTAATGTATTGCCAGTTCCTAGGAACTTTTTTGTTTTATTGGAGGTTTAACGACCACCGTGAGCAATTCGATGGGCTACAAGCAGTCGCCCGTCCCTAATTTAGGGTCACTGGTTCCAAGGAAAGGAGAAAGCCAGTGCCGTAAGAAAAGCACATCATCCATACCTCACCGGGGTTCAGTGGCGCACCGAGGAATTTCTGTTGGGCAGAGAGGGGGCTAGATGTATATTTAGGTATGTGTGTATACGCATATCATCATCATCTTCATTGTCAGCCATTATCAATCCACTGCTGGATGAAGGCCTCCCTAAGTTTTCTCCACAGCGGACTGTCTTGCGCCAGTCTCCGCCATGTCACTCCTGCATACTTTCGAATTTCATCCACCCATCTCCCATGTGGTCTTCTTCTGGGTCTTTTCTTGTCCATTGGAATCCAATCTAAAATTTCGGCTGTCCATCGATGGTCTGTTCTTCTGGCAGTATGTCCAGCCCATTGCCATTTCAGGGATTTAACTCTGATCATGATGTCTTTCACTCTTGTCATTTTTCGGATCCACGAGTTCCTCTTCTTATCTCTCCTGGTTACCCCAAGCATGCACCTTTCCATGCTGCTTTGAGTTGTCTGCAGCCTTTGTATGTCTCTTTTAGTTAAGGTCCACGTCTCTGCACCATATGTAAGCACTGGAAGGATGCATTGATCAAACACTTTTCTTTTAAGACATAATGGCACATTGCTCTTGAAAATTATGCTGTTTCTTCCAAAAGTTCTCCAGGCAAGTTTTGTATGCCGATTAATTTCTTCATCAATGTGAACCTCACTTGACATCTGCTGTCCAAGATAAACGTACGTGTCTGTTATCTCCAGCTTTTCTCCATCAATCGATAAATCTTCATTTCTTGTAAAAGCATTGAACATCACTTTTGTCTTCTGAAAGTTCATTTTTAATCCCACTTCTTTACTCTTCTCAGCAAGTTCCTGCATCATACTCTGCAGCTCTGATGGGGTAGTTGCAAAAATGACTACGTCATCAGCAAAACGAAGGTGGGTTAGATAATCTTCATTAATCTTTATCCCTTTGTTTTCCCTGTTCAGTGATTGAAAGACATTTTCCAATGGGGCATTAAAGAGCTTCGGAGATATGTTGTCACCTTGTCTCATTCCCTTTCCAATTTTTATGTGTGTTGTATTTTCAAACAGCGAATCTTTGCACTTGCATTTTCATAGATGTTATTAATAATATTAATGTATGCATCTTCAATACCGCAGGATTTCAGAGCCATTGCAACTGCTGATGGTTTCACCGAATCAAAGGCTTTTTCATAATCGATAAAAGCCATGCACAATGGAAGTTCATATTCCCTCGCTCTTTCAATTAGTTCTCTCAGTACGTGAATATGATCTATAGTGCTGTAGCCACTCCTGAATTCACCTTGTTCTTTAGGTTGAGCCATATCCAGTGTTACCTTCAAGCGGTGTGAAAGAACTTTAGTGAAGATTTTATAAACCACTGATAGGAGGCTGATAGGTCTGTAGTTCCCGAGATCCTCAATGTCACCTTTTTTATGTAGCAGGATCATTGTAGCGTTTTTCCAATCCTCAGGAATCTTCCCTTCATTAAGTCATCAAGTGAAAATTTGGGCGAGTACTGTTTCGATTTCTCCACTTGCTTCTTGTATGATGTATACAGTAATTCCATCTTCTCCTGGAGCTTTTCCCCGCTTCATTTTCTTGATTGCATGTGCAACTTCTGCCGGGAGGACTGGAAGAACTCTGGTACTTGTACCTTTCATTATGTCTGGAGTACATGTATCATCCCTTTCATATAATTTTGAGTAGAAATCTTTCACTCTTGTCAAAATTTCGCCTCTATTTCTTGTTACAGAACCATCTTCTTTTTTCAGTGCCATAATCTGTTTTCTTCCCTTACTGATATGTCCCTTTGCTATCTTTAGGCTTTGGTTGTTTTCAATTGCTTATCTCACTAGCTCACAGTTGAATTTCCTTAAGTCTTCAGTGATACTTTTTCGTACTGTCTTGCATAGCTCTAAATATTCCACTTTGGAAGTCCCATCTTTTTTAGTTGTCCTCATCTCCCTTTTTTTTTTTTTTTTTTTTTTTTTTTTTTGCTTCAACATTTTGGGTTTTCATGATAGTTTGTTCACATGCAACTTGTTCTTAGACCCAGCTAATTTTGTTGCTGTTTCCATAAGAGCTTTGGTTACTTTTCTGTTAACTTCAGAAATATCCACTTCTTCCGATGTTAGGCCTTCTAAAGTAGAGAATCTATTCTTCAGTTCCAACTTGAAGGTATTATGGTGTTTTTTAAGGTTGGTTATGTCAATACATTTTGTTTGTCTTATGAGCTTGCCACTTTCGAGTTTAGTGTTTAGGTGCATCTTACATCTTACCAATCTGTGGTCACTGCCTGTGTTGAACTGGTTTAGCACACTGCAGTCTTCTATGACGAATTTTTTGTTACACATAATGAAATCAATTTCACTTGTCGTCCCATTTGGATGTATCCATGTCCATTTCCTGTGTGGCTTTTTCTTGAAAAAGGAGTTCAAGATGAAAAATCCTTCTGCCTCTGCAAACTCAACGAGAGTATTTCCACGCTGGTTTCTGTTGCCGTGACCGAATTAACCTACTGAAGTTTCATTCTGTTGCCGTTGCCCTATTTTTGCATTGAAATCTCCCGTAATTATCTTCAAGTGCTGCTAACCTTTATTATTTAGATGACGAATTTCCTCATAAAATTCTTCAATTTCTTCTTCAGGATGACTTGCGGTGGGTGCATAAGTTTGAATAATCTGAGCCTTGTATCTTCTCGAGAGTTGGATAACGAGTCGTGCAGCTCTGTCAGAGGAACTTTCAACTTCTACAACTTTATCCTTCAGTTTCTTGTTTATTGTAAATCCAACACCACTAGTTCTGCCAGTATCTGTCCCACGATAGTAGAAGAGATGTCCACTTTTCAGTTCAATGAGATCTTCTCCTTTTCTCCTTACCTCACGTAGCCCGACGATGTCCCACTTGATCCTTTGTAGTCCCTCTTCCAATTCAAAAAGCCTTGAATCAGAAGATAGGGAGCGTCCATTATACGTAGCCAAGGTCAGCATCAGATGGCAGCCTAGTCCGGTCCTCCGGGGATTTTTAGCACCCTCTGCCTTCATGTCGCACTGGCCGCTGCCTTGGCCAGGTACATTCCAGCTGCCGGAGACTGAGGACCAAGATTTAAGTTGTGGAGTCATTTTGGAGGGGTTTGGCCATAACTCACCACGCTGGCCAAGAGAGTTGGTGAGTGTGGGATAGCATTTCCTCTAATCCCGATGATATAGTTATACCGCTATTGGCGGTCGTCAGAGCCCCTTTAGTGGGAACAGGATGCACCACGAGAAGGCAGGGTTGACATTTGTCAAGGTGAGGCTGTGATATATAGTGCATAAGATAGACAGATATACATTAGATAGATAAAAGAGGGGACGTTCAGGGCTTCGGGTGGGGGTGGGGGCTTAGTGCGCCAGTGCCGGGGTTCGAACCCGGACCCTTGAACGTATGATCAGAACCCATTGCTTAGACCACCGAGGCGGCCCTAAGAACTTTAATCGACGAATTTTTATCCAGAAAGCATGTTCATATCATTTACTCTTAAAAGAACCTATTGAAACGCATAAAAAAGAAACAACGTTTTGAAAATATTGTTATAAATGCAAGCAATGTGCTACAACAAATAGACATTGGAGTTGAAAACCAAACGTCATAGAAATTTTTAGCATTTAAAAAAATAATAATTCTGACTGTAGGGGTGAGACATAGACTTTCGTGCTAAGTCCCGCCTTCTTTCCGATAGGCGTCCGTGAGTTAAGTTAACAACTTCCCCCTACAGCAAATAATCTCAGGTTCTCACTCTCGTAATTTATTAATAATAAATTTATCATCCAGGCCCTTCTTCCTCCGCCTTTTTGTGTAATTATCCGCGAATCAAGGAAGGGAGAGAATGGCTACTGTAAGGCACTTCATCAACTTCAATAAATACTTCGTGAATAAGAAAGATAATAATTTTAATGAATCAAAGTACTAGTGGAGTCTGGTTCCGGTGCCAATGTCCGCGTCGACGAATTTGTGGCATGCGTCGTCAGTCACGAATTGTTCAATCTCAAATCCGTTGCCATAACGCCACTCTAATATCCGAGTCGTTCCGACTCCACGCTGTCTATTGACACTCTGTTTCACGCTAAAAACCAGGAACTGCGTTCCTCGGAGCATAAAATCTCCACCATCTATCCGTCTTCCGGACACTCGTTTCAAATCCTTTTCACTTTCTCCCGAAGCCTCCAGCTTCAAGCAAATAACAGGAACTGCGTTCCTTGGTGCATAGACGCCGCACGTCTATCCGTCTTCCAGACGCTCGTTGCAATCTTTTACGCTTTCTCCCGAAGCCTCTAGCTTCACGCAAATAACAGGAACTACGTTCCTCGGAGCATAGACGCCACACGTCTACCCGCCGTCCAAGCGCACCTCGCAATCCTCCTTCTCTCTCCCGAAGCACACGGCTTCACGCAAAACCCAGGAACCGCATTCCTCGGAGTCAAGCTCCCGACGTCTACTCGCCTTCCAAGCTGCTTCGCAAATCTTCCTTCTCTCTCCGAAGCTATCTCTTATCCCCATCGCTCCAGAAGACCCCTCCTTTCTTTTTTCGGCCCCCTCTACCACGAGACGCTGACCTACTACAAGGCGCTGACCTACTACAAGGCGCTGACCTTGTCAGGTCCTGGAGCGAACCTGACCTTTGTCCGCAGGCACCCTTTCTTCGAATCCGCACCCCAGCCGCTCCTGCTTCTGGGGAAATCGCTCTCCCTCGCTTATTGTCTTCGTGCCTGACGACATACCACACATTCCACCTAACAGACTTCTGTACGTGGAAACCAGACTCTATACAAACAGAACAAAACATACAACAATACTGACATTCTTTTACACAAAGGACGTATTCAGTCTTCCCAGACAGGCTGGCGCCCTTCTAACCTTGGGCATTGTATATGCACACAGTTAATGAAATAAAGTTATTTCCTTGTTTTTATGTACATAAATTAGCACTAGATCATATCTTAATTGATGTGCATCTCACTATTACTCTTCCCCTTACACTGATATAGGACAAATCATTCGTTAAGTTATTTAATTTATATATTCTACCTCTTTTTTTTTTTTTAAGCATAATTTTTTTATTACTCAAATGAAGTGTAAGAATACTTGAATATTCTGCCAGAATGTCTAGGGATTTTATTCGGAGAATAGATGATTTTTTTAAAGAAATTTACTACCTTTGTTCCATTATTTATGCATTATTATTAGAAAATAAGCCCAGGCTCCAGTTCATAACTGCATGGGTCCAGGCACACCCTGAGCTCGAGTGGGTTCAGAAAACGATTAGGCTAAAAAACAGAGGCCTAGTGTATACCATGGTTCAAAATTTGTCAGATAAGATGTTTTTGAATTATATTTCATTAGAAATATATCCCAAGCCCCATCAGGGACATAGCTAGAATTAAATATTCAGGATTGCATTGAAAAATGCAAGGGTATATATATTCTCTGTTACAGCCTTTGCTCCCTCACAGCTGTATAGGAATCATTGATATGTGGTAAAAATAGTGCAAAAATTTATAATAACCCCATTAATTTTAAAATAACTTTCTCTCTATAAACTGTTTTTCAAAGTGCAACTCACACAACAATGGCTATCAAGCTTACGATCAGAACGCGAAATATTTTTCTCCCATTGAGCACATCAACAGGTGCCTTTAAATAACGATGCTTTGGCGGCATTTTTGTAACCACTTTGACACAAAGCATTTGTGTTGATCACATTTTGAACTGAGTAATAAGCCCTCTACTGTCCTGAAAAATTATCATTTAAACGTTTATATATATAAAAAACACTCACAACCCGCTTGGCCAGCGTGGTGAGTTGTATGGCCAAACACCTCCAAAATGACTCTACAACTTAAATCTTGGCCCTCAGTCTCCGGCAGCTGGAATGTACCTGGCCAAGGCAGCGGCCAGTGCGACATGAAGGCAGAGGGTGCTAAGAATCCCCGGAGGACCGGACTAGGCTGCCATTTGATGCTGACCTTGGCTACCTATAACGGACGCTCCCTATCTTCTGATTCAAAGGCTTCTTGAATTGGAAGAGGAACCTACAAAGGATCAAGTGGGACATCGTCGGGCTAAGTGAGGTAAGGAGAAAAGGAGAAGATCTCATTGAACTGAAAAGTGGACATCTCTTCTATTATCGTGGGACAGATACTGGCAGAACTAGTGGTGTTGGATTTATAATAAACAAGAAACTGAAGGATAAAGTGGTAGAAGTTGAAAGTTCCTCTGACAGAGCTGCACGACTCGTTATCCAACTATCGAGAAGATACCAGGCTCAGATTATTCAAACTTATGCACCCACCACAAGTCATGCCGAAGAAGAAATTGAAGAATTTTATGAGGAAATTCGTCATCTAAATAATAAAGGTAAGCAGCACTTGAAGATAATTATGGGAGATTTCAATGCAAAAATAGGGCACCGGCAACAGAATGAAACTTCAGTAGGTAAATTCGGTCACGGCAACAGAAACCAGCGTGGAAATACTCTCGTTGAGTTTGCAGAGGCAGAAGGATTTTTCATCTTGAATTCCTTTTTCAAGAAAAAGCCACACAGGAAATGGACATGGAGACATCCAATTGGGACGCCAAGTGAAATTGATTTTATTATGTGTAACAAAAAATTCGTCATCGAAGACTGCAGTGTGCTGAACAAGTTCAACACAGGTAGTGACCATAGATTGGTGAGATGTAAGATGCACCTCAACACTAAACTGGAACGTGGCAAGCTCATAAGACAAACAAAATGTATTGACATAACCAACCTTAAAAAACACCATAATACTTTCAAGTTGGAACTGAAGAACAGATTCTCTGCTTTAGAAGGCCTAACATCGGAAGAAGTGGATATTTCGGAAGTTAACAGAAAAGTAACCAAAGCTCTTATGGAAACAGCAACAAAATTAGCTGGGTCTAAGAACAAGTTGCATGTAAACAAATTATCAGGAAAAACCAAAATGTTGATGCAAAAAAGAAGAGAGATGAGGACAACTAAAGAAGATGTGACTTCCAAAGTGGAATATATAGAGCTATGCAAGACAGCACGAAAAAGTATCACTGAAGACGTAAGGAAATTCAACTGTGAGCTAGTGAGGAAAGCAATTGAAAACAACCAAAGCCTAAAGATAGCAAAGGGACATCTCAGTAAGGGAAGAAAACAGATTATGGCTCTGAGAAAAGAAGATGGTTCTATAACAAGAAATAGAGGCGAAATTTTGACAAGAGTGAAAGATTTCTACTCCAAATTATATGAAAGGGATGATACATGTACTCCAGACATCATGAAAGGTACCAGAGTTCTTCCAGTCCTCCCAGCAGAAGTTGCTCATGCAATCAAGAACATGAAGCGGGGGAAAGCTCCAGGAGAAGATGGAATTACTATAGACATCATACAAGAAGCAAGTGGAGAAATTGAAACAGTACTCGCCCAAATTTTCACTCGATGCCTTAATGAAGGGAAGATTCCTGAGGATTGGAACAATGCTACAATGATCCTGCTACATAAAAAAGGTGACATTGAGGATCTCAGGAACTACAGACCTATCAGCCTCCTATCAGTGGTTTATAAAATCTTCACTAAAGTTCTTTCACACCGTTTGAAGGTAACACTGGACATGGCTCAACCGAGAGAACAAGCTGGATTCAGGAGTGGCTACAGCACAATAGATCATATCCACGTACTGAGAGAACTAATTGAAAGAGCGAGGGAATATGAACTTCCATTGTGCATGGCTTTTATCGATTATGAAAAAGCCTTTGATTCGGTGAAACCATCAGCAGTTACCACGGCTCTGAAATCCTGCGGTATTGAAGATGCATACATTAATATTATTAATAACATCTATGAAAATGCAAGTGCAAAGATTCGGCTGTTTGAAAATACAACACACATAAAAATTGGAAAGGGAGTGAGACAAGGTGACACCATATCTCCGAAGCTCTTTAATGCCACATTGGAAAATGTCTTTCAATCACTGAACTGGGAAAACAAAGGGATAAAGATTAATGGAGATTATCTAACCCACCTTCGTTTTGCTGATGACGTAGTCATTTTTGCAACTACCCCATCAGAGCTGCAGAGTATGATCCAGGAACTTGCTGACAAGAGTAAAGAAGTTGGATTAAAAATGAACTTTCAGAAGACAAAAGTGATGTTCAATGCTTTTACAAGAAATGAAGATTTATCGATTGATGGAGAAAAACTGGAGATAACAGATACGTATGTTTATCTTGGACAGCAGATATCAAGTGAGGGTCACATTGATGAAGAAATTAATCGGCGTACAAAACTTGCCTGGAGAGCTTTTGGAAGAAACAGCATAATTTTCAAGAGCAATATGCCATTATGTCTTAAAAGAAAAGTGTTTGATCAATGCATCCTTCCAGTGCTTACGTATGGTGCAGAGACGTGGACCTTAACTAAAAGAGACATACAAAGGCTGCAGACAACTCAAAGAAGCATGGAGAGGTGCATGCTTGGTATAACCAGGAGAGATAAGAAGAGGAACTCGTGGATCCGAAAAATGACGAGAGTGGAAGACGTCATGATCAGAGTTAAATCCCTGAAATGGCAATGGGCTGGACATACTGCCAGAAGGACAGACCATAGATGGACAGCCGAAATTTTAGATTGGATTCAAGGGACAGGAAAAGACCCAGAAAAAGACCACATGGGAGATGGGTGGATGAAATTCGTAAATATGCGGGAGTGACATGGAGGAGACTGGCACAAGACAGACCGTTGTGGAGGAAACTTGGGGAGATCTTCGTCCAGCAGTGGATTGATAATGGTTGACAATGATGATGATATATAAAAAAAAATAGTGAATTCTAGTCCACCCTAACACAGATAAACAACAGCAGAGAAAAGTAGGGGACGATTATAGAATAGCGCCACCAAACGGTGTTCTAGGTATGGTTCCGCTTTCTCCTACCAGAAGGTGCAGCGTACTGCAGGATCAGGAATGTAACCCTAAATTAAGAAATAGTCGTCAACAACAGAACAGACCACTGCTATTGAGGGAGTTTAAAAATGGTAATACGCCACGTTTCTTTGTCTTCTAAAACCAACACTTGGCATCCGAGAGAGGGGACGCCATTGTGCGTGAGCACGGCGACCCTTCTCCCGGCACGAAATTTTGTTGCCCAGCAACACCAACCAACACACTCGCTTCGCCGAACCACATATGAAATGTGAGTTCGGTTCCACCGGTGTTTCACTCACACCCCGATGCACCAACCACGGTTCCACAGTCAGCACATCCAGACCCCGAATCACACTGGCCTGCCGAAGAACTCGAACAGGCCCCAGTTCACTTTTGCAGACAGGGACACCAAGAATGACGAGGCAGGCCTTAGGCCACCCCCACCCCCGAAACACTCAAGTAGGAGAAGGCTCTCCTTCGCGGATGCCCTGTGATGACGTCCCAACCGAGACACCACCAGAAGGGTCGCCGAGCCGTCCGCGTGGCACAAAGACCAGCTTTCGACCCACCAATGGCTCCCAACCCTGCACACAACCACGCAGAACCGACACACCACAACCAGCAATCACACACCACCCACCCAAAAAGCAAACACACACAGGCAAACTACACCCGGAAAGGCAAAGTGAGGAAAGATCACAACGAAACACAAAGACCCCCCGATTCACACACAAAGTTCGACCAGCCGCCCCCAAAGCCAGCGTCGCTGGAGGAGAGTGGTATGGTACGCAAACAGGCGCCTGGCAGGTAGGAAGAAGGGTAAGCTCCTCACTCCATCCCGGAATCTAGAAAGAAACATCCCAAAATTAAAACACAAAACAAAGTTCAACAAAAACTCAATTAACCAAGGGTCCGGAAATACAGGATTACGAACCGAAAAGATAAGGAGACTAAGTTCCCCAATGGAAAAAATATTTTACCTTCGTTCCAGTAACAATTTTGGGGAAGAAGACCCACCGGAACTTAAAGGCACGGTCCTAAAGAGTGCGGGCATAAAACTAAACTCTATTCCTAAGCTGGCACTTGACGTGCCAGGCCACTTT
The DNA here is from genome assembly GCA_039090855.1 of Macrothele yani. Taxonomy (NCBI): domain Eukaryota; kingdom Metazoa; phylum Arthropoda; class Arachnida; order Araneae; family Macrothelidae; genus Macrothele; species Macrothele yani. The sequence continues at coordinate 70,935,317 of CM077032.1, read as the reverse complement.
TAAAGGGTTGAATCCCGCATTTCCCTCCTTACTATGAACAACTCTGTTCCTCTCTCTCTCCAGATTTTGCACGTGGTCTCAGTAATGATCACCCTCCAGACATCCCGCCCAGTCTTGGGGCCGGGGTACTGGTAAAAGACCTCCTGAGCCTTGAGTCGCTGAGGGCAACCTGCCCAGGTCCAAACGAGCTTCCACACCTGCACGGCCATGGGACAACTCCAGAACAAATGGTACCGGTCTTCAATGAGATTGCAAGAGGCGCACTTGTCGGTGATGGCAGTACCCCACCTGTGCTGCCTCTTCCTAGTCGGAAAGACATCGTGAGCCAGACCGAATTTAAAATCCCGCTTCTTACAGTCAACCCCAGCCGCAAACACACCTCCTTCCTGTTGCCGTTGATGACACTAAACTCAGTAACCTGCTCTCTAGGCCTAGGGAGAATGTGCAGATACATTTGTTTCAAATTCAGCCCATTCCGGTTAGCCTCCGCGAGACCCTGAATGTGCCCCCTATCTTATAGTGCTTGTGAGTGGTCTCTACGCGGTCCCATAAATCGGAAGCCAGGTAAGAACTTCTCCGCAGACAATCCTGTCAAATACGCAACAAAGTTCCTACACGGGTGCGAGGAGTTCAGAGCTTCCTTCACACTAATAAGTTGCAGTGCACAGAACCAGGAGGAGAGGTGTTTAACATCCAAACCACCCTCCTCCTTCGGGCAGCACAGGACAGCCTCAACTTTCTTCCCGGCCCAAATAAAGGCAAAAACTTGCCTTTCCAGAAGCCTCATGAGACTCCGAGGTGGAGAACCAAGTTCTCCGACAAAAGCACATTTCGAGACCAGGAGAGCGTTAGCTAACTTAGCACGGTTAATTATCGAAATGTCCACACTTTCCTTCTTCTCCTTAATAGCGAAGAGGATGTCCCTCCAAATCTTCAAATTGGATACTGGGTCCATACGTCACCGCCAGCCCTCAGACAGCAGCACGGTCCCGGTGTCACCCCATTAACGCGCGAAGACTCACTTCCGAAAATGTCACATCGTCAACATATTTCTTGGTCAAGAGCTCTACAGCACGACCGTTGAGATTATTAACCATCGTACTCGCAGGTAACTACTATACTTCGTGTCTTGAATATTAAAATTTATATAATTTTTATTGCAACAAACTACTAGATGCTAACAAGTTAATTCTAGAATCCCAAAGACAAAATATTCCTTTTTGTTTAATGAGAATCTTCGAAATTTTGTTTATAAAAGTTTATTGATATTTTTCAAGCAATTTTTCCATATACAGTTCAATATTTTCAGTGTTTCATGATAAATTAGTACAAAGCATATCGAATAGAAAGCTTGTCGACTCTTGGGGAAAAACGTTAATCATAGATTCTCTGACCAAACATAGTGCTCGCAGCTGACAAGAAAAAGACTCTCGCTCGATTTTTTCTCCGCGCCTTGTGCTCCGTATTTCTTATCAACAAGGTAATTGGGCAACTTTGCAGAACTCCAACAATTACATAAACTTCTTAAACGAGCCTTGCATCGTTAAAGATATTTATTAAGATGTACCGTCTTAAAATGGCAATTTTTGGAATATCCTCTTCCCTACTAGAAAATATTTTTGGTAAAATCACTGCTTAAAGCAAGTAAAGACACTGAGTATATATTTTGTGTTGACTCCACAATGTGAAACTACTTCCTAAAGCTTTCATTTTAATTTGATCTGTTCTTGGAATCGGAACGGTGATAAATGCCATTTTTCTACAGAAAAAAAAAAAATGTTTACGAAATTCTACTTTTTTAATTTGGAATTCAAACAAGAATATCCACGAAACGCACGGAAGTACTTTAAGCGCTGATAATTTAATAGATAATGAGATGGGTTACGCATTTTCAATGCATCCATTGTATAAGAGAAAATTTTCGATCTATCAGCGAAAAGATGGATGTTTTGCTGATAAGCCGAAGAATTCTCACTTTTGCGACTGCAGCTGCAAACGGCACATAGGGAGGTAATATCTCTGCTGAAAATATAGGTGATTACTCACAAGTACAACATCAAGGAACCAATACTATTTGTAAGAGCGTTCGAAGTATCGATGGAAATCTGGACGTTTTGCTAGTAATCTGACGAATTTCTACTTTTCCAGTTCCAGCAGTGAAAGGGCATATCGGTTAATAAAATCTTCGATATAACGCACCACACATCTGCAATACATCTTCATTCTTCACATGATCAGAGAGTGTCTTGCCATAAACCCAGTGTCCTTAAAATGGAGCATTACACGTTCTTTCGCGAAAGCACACGTTATTAAACTCCATTAATACACTGCTGACAATTGCTAAGGACGAATCATAAACGGCTATATAGCGCATAAAAAAGTAAGTGTGGTTGGATGCCAAGTGAAATAAAATAATGTCAGAATGCCAGGACATTACAAGAAAGACAATTTATTGTGTTCTGAAATCCAGAAGGCTTTGGAACGTGTTCAAGGGACAAACAGGCAATTTTGTGCAGAATACGTAAACGTGAAAAAATGCAATTACCGTCAGCAGGCGTTCCGGCGTAAGATGTCAATACGGGATATGGCCACCATGGAGGGCGATGCAAGATTCCACACGTCGTGTCATGCTTTGCACAACATTATCAAGCAGCTGTTGGGGTAATTTATCCCATTCCTCTGTCAGTGCATGGATGAAGGTGTCCTTGTTTATTGGAGGGCATTGGCGACCAGCAAGACTCCTCCCCAAAGCATCCCACACATTTTCAATGGGATTCAGATCTGGAGAACGTGCTGGCCATACGAGGCGTTGAATATCCTCGCTCTCAAGACACTCCTGGACAGCGACTGTTCGATGACATGTTGCGTTGTCGTCCATTAAAATGAATCTATCACCGACAGCACCACGGAACATGCGAACATGAGGTAGCAGAACATCATTAATGTATCGTTGGCCAGTCATAGTTCCAGTTGGAAGCACATATAGGGACGTACGGCCATTGATCATGATGCCAGCCCATACCATGACACTACATGTCGGATATCGGTCCTTTTCCTGTATGTTTGCTGGACAATATGCAGTACCACTATCACGCCAGATCAGTTGTCGTCGACAATCAGACGATAGACTGTATCTACTCTCATCTGAGAAGAGGACAGCATACCAGTCGTTATCAGTCCAATTGCGATGTTGATGGCACCATTGCAAACGGGCGGTACGGTGACGTCTGGACAATGGGATGCATACAACAGGACGGCGGGCGTATAGTCTTCCTTCATGCAAACGTCTGGCGACAGTTTTTCGGGAGATCCGCTTGCCAGTAGCAGCCATACACTGATTTGCTACCTCACTAGCTGTGCTGCGCCGGTGTCTTTTTGTTGATAGCACTATGTACCGATCTTTTGCAGGTGTCGTACTGCGAACACGACCTCCCCCGTGACGTTTGCTACACTCTCCATTTGTTTGAAATGATTTCCAAAGCCTTGAAACAACACTGTGGCTGACGTCGAACTCCCTGGCAACATTTGTTATTTTTCGCCCTTCTTCAATCTTGCCAATAATACGGCCACGCGTAAAATCATCTAGGTGATGTCGGGAAGACATACTGAAAATTGCAAGTTCGTCAATTGATTCTTTCCCTTTCAACTTTGCGTTTGAACAACAACGGTCAATACGCGTCAAATCCTTTATATCTCTTATCAGCGCTATGACGTCACGAACAAGTTCGGCAATCCAAAATTTGCATACGCACAACACGTCTTACTGTATCCTGCACTTATGCTAATTTACACATTTTCCTGCCTTCCATTTTATGGTTGCTATCGTTGCTATTGTCATCCGTCCTTAGCAATTGTCCGGCAGTGTAGTATCCAGAAGGCATAATTTTCCCCCGAAAGGGCGTTCGTAGTAGCTACATTAGTATACACTATATTGACAAAAGTCACCGGACACCTAGAACTGAATCAACACTTATGTCAATAAATGACGGTGTCCAGAGGTGTCCAAGGAAGTGGGGGTCCCTGGGTTCAGACCCTCCCCCATGAAGCCAAGTGTTTTATAATATGATCCGACTCGAGAGATTCTTAACCCTCCAACTATTGTCCAATTCTATTAATTGGTGAATTTCAATTTCATAATTGCTGAAATCACGCATTATAGATTTTTTTCCAAAATACATTCTCTGAAGCTATAATATAGCAATCAATAAAGTAATTGCATTTGTGGTCAACTCCTTTTCTGAAATATGTATTTTTATTAAAAGTAAAATAATTTTTTTATTAAAAGTAGTGAGCGATGGGTTTGCCTCCTCGGGACGCTCAGTGGTAACAATGGCACACACAACAGCAACTAGGGCCTCTGTGATTCTTGGAGAGGTGCAAGCTAGTTCTGTGTGACATTGGCGAAAAGACCCCAACTCACTGGGTTTTGTTCCAGAATCCTTAGGTTGAATGACCAACTGGAACCCGCAGCTGTGGGCTAATCCCCCACACTGATGTGCTTACCTGATTAAAAAGACAAAAAGAAATATTAAGAATGACTCAAGTGTGGGATATGGCGGACCTACCACACTTGAGAAGGACGGTTCACCACGGAATCGACCTGGACTTTCTAAACGGCGTATGAGAAAGAGATCTCGGCTGAGTGAATGTAAGATTGGTGTATGGAATACTAGAGGTATAAATGACAAGACGAGTGAGGTGATTGAGGAGATGAATAAGTATAGACTGGATGTGCTGTGTGTAAGTGAAACCAAAAAGAAGGAAATAGGGGTAGGAGAAGTGAATGGCACGGTGAGTGTGTGGTCTGGAGTGTTGGATAATATTAGAAGACAGGCTGGTGTAGGTGTGATTTTAAGTGAAAAGATGAAGAACAACTTGATTCACTATAGTTGTGTAAGTGAGAGAATTCTCTGGATTCGTTTGAAAGTGAAACTTCAGAGAATTGTAATTGTTGTAGTGTATGCTCCTTGTGACTCGGAACCTTTTGATAAGAAGGAAGATTTCTGAAATGAGCTAAAAGCTGTTTTGAGCCAGTTTGGTGCTAAAGAAAAAATTATAACAGCAGGGGATTTCAATGCTAGAGTAGTTGTGAAGAATGCAATTTCTGACAATGTTCTGGGTAAGTTTAATGATCCTTGTGTGAATGATAATTGTGAAAGATTAATTAAACTCTGCATTGAGAATGGTTTATGTGTATCTAATACATTTTTCAACCACAGGTATATTCACACATATACTTGGGAAAATCGTACTCTTGGTCAAAAGTGTGTGATAGATTTTGTTGTCTACGATCAGCGTTTGAAACACTTAGTTGTTGGTTCTGATCATAACTTGGTAGTGTCACGAGTGAACCTTAATGTTGGTTAGAGGAAAAGGAATAGGAAGAGACCCAGGATAGAAGAAATAAAGGTTGATAGGCTCCCTGAAGATCATCAGTGGTATTCTGACTTACTCAGAGAACGACTGAAGGATCTGAAGTCTGGTGAGAGGGATGTAGAAAAGAAGTGGGAAAGTTTAAAGAACTGTGTTGTCACTGCTGCTAAAGAGGTCTGTGGCCCCTAACAATAGAGGTTATGCTTGGTGGAATAGTGAGATTGAAGAGGCAGTAAAGAGAAAGAAGGAAGCCTATTTGGGGATGTTGCAAGGTAGAGTCTCTGTGGATGAATATCGCTGTAAGAAGTGTGCAGCTGCTAAGCTGGTTCGCCACAGTAAGGCTAAAGATAGGAAGGAGAAAGTGGAAAGGCATGAACTGGTTTTTTGGAAAGACAGAAAGTCCTTCTGGAAGTACATGAGACTCAGGAAAAATAGGGGAAACAAAGTTGTAAGTTGTGTGAAGAATGAGATTAGGGAAATAATATGGGAGCCCAATGAGTTAAGTGACAGATGGGGTGAATACTTCTGTGAGTTATTAGATCAGGAAAGCAAAGATGATTCTGTGACAGATGCAGATGATGTCACAATGAGGGATGAAAGCACAGGAGGGATCTCAAGAGAAGAAGTGTGTAAAGCTCTAAAATCTCTTCAGAATGGTAAGGCTCCAGGAGTTGATGGCATAACTGCAGAGATGTTGAAATATGGTGGTGACTCTATAATTGACTGGTTAACTGAAATTTGCCAGTTGTGCTGGGAGTTAGGAATGGTCCCTCGGGATTGGAAGGATGCTATTATTGTTCCCTTGTATAAGGGAAACGGTGATCTGACTGAATGCAAGAACTATCGTGGTATTAGCCTACTGAGTGTGCCAGGGAAAGTGTTTGGTAAGGTTGTTTTTGAAAAAGTACGAGGTCTTACAACATTGAAAGTGTGGGATGTTCAGAGTGGTTTTATGCCTGTTAAAGGCTGCACTAACCAGATTTTTGCACTACGCACGATAATTGAAAAGTATCTGGCTGTTGGGAAGAAAGTTTTTACTGCCTTCATAGATTTAGAGAAAGCTTACGACCGAGTGAATAGGACACTTTTGTGGAAGGTATTGAATGAATATGGTGTTACTGGGAATCCACTTATTAGTGTAAAAGCCATGTATTCTGGTAGTAGAGCTTGTGTACAAGAGAATGGTGTTTTATCAAAATGGTTTTCCATTGGTGCAGGAGTTAGACAAGGTTGTGTAATGTCACCATGGCTGTTTAATATATTTATGGCCGCATGCATGCGTGATGCCAAAATAGATAATAGTGGTTTATGTCTTGGTGATATCCGTGTGTGCAGATTGCTGTATGCTGATGGCACTGTCCTGTTGGCAGAGAACAAAAGTGAGTTGCAGGGTATGTTGACTCGGATGCACGAAGTTTGCATGAAATTCAAACTGAGAATAAATAAGGGAAAAACCAAAGTAATGGTGTTTGAGAGAGGAACTGGTAGCACTGAATGTAATGTAAGTATAAATGGCACTGTGATTGACCAGGTGAGTGAGTTTGTGTATTTAGGAAGCATGTTTGACAGAGAGAACAAGTTGGATGGTGAAATCAGTAGGCGAGTGAATTCTTCTTTGAAAGTCATAGCTGCTCTGGGAGGTTTTCAGAGGAATGATGGGTTCTCTAAAGAGTCCCGCATGGCTGTGTATGAAACTGTAATTGTTCCTACTCTGATGTATGGCAGTAAAACCTGGGTAGTGCAGAAGAAACATAGGAGTCGTTTGTGTGCTGGAGAAATGCGTTACTTACGAGGGGTTTGTGGTAAGACACGATCTGATTGTGTGAGGAATGAAGATGTATTGCAGTTGTGTGGTTGTTAGCAAGGTGGAGACCAATATGCTTCGGTCGTTTGACCATGTTGAAAGAATGAGTGATGGAATGCTTACTAAGAAAATCTTTTCAGCCCAAGTGGCAGGAAGGAAAGGCAGAGGAAGGTCAAGGAAGACATGGGTGGATCAGATTCAGGAGTGTTTGCATGAGAAAAATATTATGAGTATGAAGTATAAAAGATCTTGTGTAAGTCGTGAAATGGATATTTGTGAAGCACGAGTTGTATGTCAAGATCAATGTAAATGGAGAAGTTTGATACGACAACAATAAGTAAAAATATCTGGAAGTTTGTATTTCTTTTTTGGAGCTAACCTCTGAATCTCAGGGAACAGCTTAGTGTTCTCTGAGATTCAGAGGTTAGCTCCAAAGAAATATATAGTGTAGGAAATGGGGGTTCTGGGCCAGTGATGGATCAATCTTAACCTATGGGATCCACCACTTTGGCATGCAGTGGATAACGGGGTAGCGGAGGATCACATCTTTCGCCATCTTGGATGATTGCGTGGAACTGATAACGTCTAGGTGGTGTCGAATGGGGTTGTGAGATAAGACTACACCGCCTTAACATGTGGATGGATGACATCATAGGGGTGGGGAGTTGATTGTGTGGAGTTAAATTAATATTTCGCAATACTATCTCGGTACGGAGGATGAATGACGTTACAAATGTTTCAATTTCTTTTTTATCTAACATGTGTGTTGAAACTTTTCTTTCGGTATCTCATCTTGGGGATTTTTCTTTCTATTTCCTTCGGGTGGTTTTTAAATTTAGAATATTTCTTTTCAAAGAATTTGTTTTCTTTCATGGGTTTTTAATATTCTTTACAATGCTCCGAAAAATAGTTATGTACGTTCTGGTGTTATATACTATCACCGTTCTGGTGGATGACATGTTTCCCCGACCAGCTTCATTTTCCACTCAGGAAATTTTACTGTGTGTTTGCAAATTTTCTTATTTTATTATACCAAATTTTTTCATTACTTTTTCCCACTTAAAGGATTTTTATTTAACGACGTTCGGGGTTTAATGCTTGTTGGCAAATTAATATTGGAAGCTGCTTGGATTCGTAATTCGATCGGGTATTATTTCCTAGCCGATGATTTATTTATGAATGCAGTTTTTGCTGGTGGTTCATGCATTTAGTTTATGTCTCCATCCTCTACCAGGAAACTTTACTGATTTATTTTTCTTCAATAGTTCGGTTTTTATTTCATAAATTATTTTCCCCACTTAACGAAATTTTTCACACTGGGGAGTTATGTTGTGTGTGTGTCTGCGTGTGTGTGTGTGTTACTCTTACTGCGACAACAAGATTTACAGCAGTGATTTTATCGGGCAAACGATTACTTCGGGTCACCACCTTTTGCTTTAATATTAAGAGATATATGCTAATCAAAAGTTAAAAAAAATTCTGCCTCATCTAATAACTTCCGTTTAAAATGCCGAGTTATTTACTTGGATAAATGGATTGTGGTTCGAATTTTTTTTTTTTAAAGGAACTCGATTTTTATAGTTTCAGTTCATATTATTGACCTGATGCCTAGGATTTGGAATTTTTTCTCTTGGGCGTAATTCATACCCATGTGTGTGGTTTTTCTGGTGCCTGTCATCAGTTTCCTTATTGTGTATGTTGGGGAATTCTTCGTTTATTCCTGGATGAACCCACAACTGCTCCTAGTCGTACACTATAGTTTCGTCACTTTCTTCACCGGCGGAATGGTGTTCTCTAATCCTCTTAGGGCTGGTGCACTCCTGGAGTACTCGTGAGTGGAGTGCTGTTGTTTCGGTGTTCCTCCCTTTGTGCATCAATATTTTGCGAGGCCCAAAAATTAACCGGATTAAATTCATTGTCCGAATCTTCCGTGATGTCGCTGAATGATTGAGTAGGGAATTCTTCGTCCTAATTTAGATTCTCTTCGGTTTCCTTGTGGAATTCTAACGATGGTTTCCTTGGCGGGAAGGTCGTAATTCGGTCTATGTGTACCGTTTGTTCCACGGTTTTCCCCGTAGTTGACAGAATTTTTACATTAACTTGGGTGGGGAATGATAATATCTCCCACGGCCCTGAATAGAATTTTGTCAATGCTTCACGCGTTGTGGCCGCAATAACCCAGGTTCGAATCCTGGTCATGGCACCAATGTTATAAACAAACGATTAATAGCAATGTTAAACCGTATTAATATTTTAATCATATGCTATAAACAATTCACCGTAGTTATCTTCAAACGTTAATCGGTGCCAATGTCATATTCAATATGAAACACGTGTTAAAGTTATTCACAATGGAACGCGTGTTAATGTTATTCACAATGGAACACGTGTCATATATATATAATGAGTTAATTTTATAAACACAATGGGTTCATTGCGGCTGTTATATTTATTATTATGAACATATTATGTGTGCATCAATTACAGATTATTTATTGATTAAATTTAATTTAATGTGCTAATGCTATATCTATGGGAATTTCGTTCTACAGTGATCGTATATGGACAAAAAATTGTCCCTTATATGTACTGGCATATAATAATAAAGCACGGCGTTGTAATTCACCTTTATCCCGTCACTGGAATGGTGGGGGAATAAAGGTGCCGCTCGTGAAAGAAATTAGAGACATAAACACATATTTTAACTTACACATACCTTAACTTATGTCTTGTGTGGTTATAGGGAAAACAAACAGGAATCTTATGTGGAAGTAATCAAAATGGTTTAATACGTGAGATTTAGGAACACTAAGGTACCACATGCGTGGGTGCAGCCGTTGACAATACCTTACACATAAAATTTATTATTATTACGATTTTTCTCTATAACTTCTCCGATCATTTCTGCATACATATATATAAATATAAGTGCAATGCTTAGTGATTTTTTTTACTTCTAGTCCCTTTTCTCCTATGCTTTACTTAAATGTTTTACCTAGCTAACTGGGTTATCATTGTTCGATCATGACCATCACACACGCCACGTGCTCTTAGTAGGGTAGGAATAATGTTAAGCAGATACATGCAATAATAGGGAAAAGAAAAATTAGCTTATCTTGAATCTCCATATATATCTCACGCTTTCAATCCTAATCCTTCTACAATTGTCAGCGCTGGCAGGATTTCATCTACACTGACAGAAAAAAAAAATCCCAACACCACGAAAAAATAGTTGTAGAGGAATGAAATGGCGGCAATACATTTGTATAGGTAACATATTTAATCGATTAAGGTTTCAAGATCACAGCTTAATGTAAGCGCGAGAAGATCCATTTTAAATGTGAAATACTGGTACAATAATAACCGGTGTAACTGCCAGAATGTTGAATGCAAGCACGCAAACGTTCATGCATTGTGTCGTACAGGTGCTGGATGTCAGTTTGTGGGATGGATTTCCATGCCTGTTGCACTTGGTCGGTCAATACAGGGACGGTTAATGCTGGTTGGGGGTGACGCTGGAGTTGTCGTCCAATGATGTCCCATACGTGCTCGATTGGTGAAAGATCTGGTGATCTAGCAGGCCACGGCAACATGTCGACACTCTTTAGAGCATGTTGGGTTACAACAGCGGTATGCGGGCGAGCGTTATCCTGTTGGAAAACTCCCCCTGGAATGCTGTTCATGAATGGCAGCACAACAGGTTGAATCACCAGACCGACGTACAACTGTGCCATCAGGGTGCGTAGGATAACCACGAGAGTGCTCCTGCTGTCATAGGAAATTGCTCCCCAGACCATAACTCCAGGTGTAGGTCCAGTGTGTCTCGGCCGCAGACAGGTTGGTTGCAGGCGCTCACCTGGTCTCCTTCTAACCAACACACGGCCATCACTGGCACCCAGGCAGAACCGGCTTTCATCAGAAAACACAACAGATCTCCACTCCGTCCTCCAATGAGCTCTAGCTTGACACCACTGACGTCGCAAACGGCAGTGGTTTGGAGTAAGTGAAATGCACTTTTCAGGGCGTCTGGCTCGGAGCTGTCCTTCAAGTAACCGATTTGTAACAGTTCGTTTTGTCACTGTGGTGGCAACTGCAGCTTGAATTGCTGCCGCAAACGCGGTACGATGCGCCACGGCCATACGCCGTACACGGAGGTCTTTCCTCTCAGTAGTGCCACGTGGCCGGCCGGAACCCGGTCTTCTTGAGGCAGTACCTTCCCTTGACCACCGCTGCCAACAATCATGCACAGTGGCTACATTCCTGCCAAGTCGTTCCGCAATATTGCGGAAAGAAAATCCGTCTTCTCGTAGCCCTATTACACGACCTCGTTCAAACTCCGTGAGCTGTTGATAATCGCTTCTTCGTCTTCTCAAAGGCATTCTTGACTAACATCAACACCCTACGTCGAATCTCAACGATAACTAACGCTCACGAACGTTACAGCGCGTATTTACAGCAAACCTGCTTCGCATGTTCCGAGGGGCGCTACTAGCGCCACACGTATGCGCCGAGCTCGAAATTTGCACAGACGTCATCTTACAGATGTACTCTCACCGCCTACCAACTGTCGTTTGTCTAACACAACCCCTTCTTGGTGTTGGGATTTTTTTTTCCGTCAGTGTATCTCTTGTCACATCGCTCTACGATCATATTTTGGCACTAACTATCCACGTCCGTCCCTCGCTGCTACTAGAACTCAACTGCCCAGCTCTCGTCTTGACTAGTGAAGACCTCTGACCTTCTGGGCTTCACCTTGTCCACGGATGCCAAGGTCACTTGACCAGTCTGAGTAATTGACCTAATCCGCGAAGGTAAGGTCACCTCGCCCCCTAGGCGGCTGATCGCATCGAATCTTGCAACCCATCGGACATCCCCTGTGGCTATCCCCTTTAGCACGTCCATGTGATCAATTGATCAACTTTTGTCATTTTCTTGTAGGACTTCCGTCCACAGTGAGTAGAATTTAGGTCCCAGCCACCTACAGCGAGATCGCCTTTTGGGCAGGACGCAGAAACGGAAGGATTGAGAGCAAGTCTAGCGACTCTGACAGAACAGTTTGTAGTGAGATTAGAGTACAGTAGATGGCACCACCGTAAAAGTACGATGTTGCACATAGAAGGGTGAGAGAATTTCAGGGGGGGGGGCATAGGAAAGGATACCCATTTAACCAGTGGGTCCGGCCTGGGGGCCGTCACTTAACGTGCTCGTCCGATGCACGGCGGATATTCAGCGATTGTTAGCAAATCTCACCATCTCTGAAAGATCAGCCCAGGTTCGAACCTGAGGACCTTGCATCGATAGTCTGAACTGCTAACCACTAAGCCATCCACGGCTGCACGTGCATGTTGGACTAAATTTTTTTTAAATAATTTTCTTTCCAACACATCTCTAGTGGGCTTGGTTCATTTTTTCAACCTCTGGTAGAATCTAACATTTTATTTTCCTTTGACAGAAGCCTATGCCAATTAAGATTGAATTTCCTATCAAAACTACTGGGTCACATAGCAATAAATTTCTCTCATGTTAAAAAAAGGAGACATCAAATTTTCTTGTATTGACCCCGGCTGGTTATGCTGAAGTAAAATGACTGGTACCGGAAGCTAGTGATGGGCATAATCGAGTTGAAATAATCGATTCATTCGATTATGGAAATCTCTCGAAATATTCGATTACGCCAAATTCATTCGAATGAAAAAACCTCTCGAGAGAACTCTCGATTGCTCCTACTCGGTCGAACGAGATCAAACACTGCATTCGAAAGGCGAAATCACTCGTCTCTGCTCGAGAACATGGGTTCCGAGCGAATCGCTCGTTTACTGAAAGACATCTCGAGAGGTACCGAGATCCGAGAGGTTCGGAAATACTCGCTTTTCACGTGATCGAATGATCTCTCTCAGGAAGGATCACTCGGGTTCCTTTTAAGTTATTGGGCTTGGTTATGCTATTCGAAAAAAAATCAGGCGTCATTATTCCATATTATCGGTTAAAGAGAGGAAATTGCCTTTTCAGTACGCACCACAAGTTTTTGAATACTGGTACTTTTAAATTTTTAGAGCGTTGCTGATTTCGAAAAGAAGCTCAACGAAACACGGGGAAAATAAAACATACTTTTTTAAATTACGAATTTTAAATTTGCATCTCTAATTATCGTATTTTTTTTAATTAAGAAGTTTTAAATTTGCATCTTTTAAACGATTATGTTTTACCTTGGCTTGAAAACGGAATGTCGCTGTCCTGTGTACCACATAATAACATTTTTTGACTAAGTAATATGTTAGCTTAAATTTTAATATGCTTAGCGTATGCTCTTTTCTTGTTCGGTGTTGCGATTTTTAAGTATTTTTTAATTTTACGATGCTTTGGGAGTTAGCTTTTTGCAATGAATTATCCAGAAAATTACTACTATACATATATTTGACAAAAAAAATTATTTATTCAGAATTTGCATTTGCAATTGGTTGTATTAGATATGAACAAGATTATACAAGACAAGTCAATCTATTCAATAAAATTTGCTGAAGCCAGTTTATATTCTAATTCAGTTCTCAAAGATGTGCTCAAAAACTTACCTATAATTTAATTAAGGGATAAAAAAAAATTTAGACAAAAGATATCTGAAAAATATTATATTTTAATAACAAAATGTATCATTAAGCATATAAGTCACAATTAGCATAAAAACTTTAACCTGTTCAGTCACTGAAGATTATTTGCATGTCATATTTACAGAATAGAAGCATGCCTGTTTTGAACTCATGGTTTCTTGAATCAACAAGAAATTCTGGGAAAACAAATTAGCAGGAAAAACACTTCAATTAGGAGTACAAGCTTGTCTAGCTGAATAAATTTAACTGAAACCAGTTCAAATCTGAACTCAAATTTGCACAAAAATCTAACAAATTTAAACCAGTCATTACTAAGGGATTTCAAAAACAAATTTTAGGAAACAAAAATGTTTCATCAGGCATACAAGACATGCATGTCAAATATTTGAAACCATTTCAGATGCAGAAGATAATTTGCACATTATGTTTACAGAATGGAAATGTACATGCTTTAAGTGACACTCACTTTTATCATTTGTATAAGCAAGGAATTCAAAAAAAAAAAAAAAAATAATAATAGGCAAAAACACTTTGCTTAGAAGTCTGCCTAGCTGAATAAATTGCAAGTATTTGCACAAGATACTTATATTAAATTTAAACTGGAATATTATTTAAGACAAATAAGAATTTCAAAAACAAATTTCAGTTAAAAGCAAAAATATTTCATTAGGCACAGAAGTCATAATCTGGTTGAAAAAAATGTGTGGAGCCAGTTCAAATTCTGAAGACAATCTACATATATTTACATAATAGAAATACACTGTGCATATTTTACAATGGCATTTATTCCTGTGATTTGACATATTAGCAAGAAATTCTGAAAATAAAATACATGTCAATAACAGACAAAAACTACTGTGCTAGGAGTATAAGTTACAATCTGACTGATTTTTTTTTAAAACTAACTCAGCTAATGATGCATATTTGCATATGCTTCTTTGAAAACAAAATCAGGGTATTTGTTTATATTAGTAAGAACATACTTTTTCTAAAAAACCTGAAACATTTTTGTTTGATTAAAAGCACTTAAAATAAATGGAACCTCCAGTAAATATGCTCAGAAAGTAAATTTCCCCCTGTTGGGAGTTTTACTGTTAAAAAAAATTGACAAAAAATAAGAACATACATTACCAGTGCAGCAAGTTTTCCCACATTGTAAAACAGCTCGGTCCCAGCTTTTCCTATCTATGCACATAAAACTTTCACATCAAAAGAACACAATGGACACACAATACAAAACCAAATTTTAGGAGTACCAACATATAAACTTTTCATTTTATGAAACATACTCTGATAAGATACACTATATTGACAAAAGTAACAGGACACCCCTTCAAAAGCAAATGAACGGATGCACAGCACAGCTGCAAATGGTATAAAAACAAGCTTGCAGCTGACCGCGATCATATCACTCAGCAGCTACATTGTTTATTGAAATCACAGGCTACGAAGACCTCATTCATTGCTCTTTGCTGCACATATAATGGGCAAAAGATCATGAAACTCAGATTTGGTTAGGTGTTTCATTGTTTCAGGCCCCTTGTTGTATTTTTATGGCACTGGCTAATACATTAAACTTAAATCACAACCACAAAATAAACCAGTAGACTATGTCATACCCAATTAGCACTGAATCAAAATTTGTTTCATGAAATACAGATTCTATCAATTAATACTCGGAACACTTACTTTCTCCACAAAATTATGTCATGTTTAATACACGGAAAACTTACTATCTCACCAAAATTATGTCATGTTCTACTAATCTGAAGTGCTTTCAGTACACAGAAAAGAAACATTGGAACACTGTCATCAAGCAATGTAGAAAAGCATACTATACAGGTATATATATTTTGTTTTTGTTGTTGTTTTATCCTTTAAAAAAGGTTTTAATGGTGAAAAAAAATTACCTTCTGATCATCTTTGGATGAAGTTCTATTGATATGAAGTGTTTTTAGTGAAGAGAAATCTTTCAATTTGAAATAAAATTATGTCATCACTATTGTAAATGACTTCTATTGTAAATGACTTCTCAATTCAGATATTTGTGTAGAATGTTTTAATACCAGTTAACAGTGGTGGGGACCCATATTTCTGAAAGGGAAACAAATTTTATTTTTCAGCGACTATTTGTATACTGTAATGATCTTTCTATCAGTTAACATCAGCCTCAGATTATTAAAGATCAAAATTAATATATTCAACACACCCTTCTTAATTGTTGTGTGTTGAGTAATATTATTTCAGTATAAATATATTCTGTAACATGTTATACCAGTTATAATTACATATACACGGAATTCAATACAGCAAAAAAAAATTTGAAATCTACTGAGGAACGAAACAGTCACTAAGAAACGTGAAGGAAAACAAAAGCATTTTTTGCTGACAGGTAGTATATTAAATTTACTTACACAAACATAAGTATTGAATCAAAAACATGCAGTATTCCAAAAGTTTACTACTAGACAGGGATTAAAAATAACATTTGTGTTTATTTTCTTGTACACTTTAAAGAAAATTTGTGCATAAATGTCCTTGCTTTTTTCCTTTGAGTATGTCGTGAGATTTAAAAAGCTCAATGCTTATGGTAGTGTTCATTTGTTCTGTTCTATGTGTCTGAAATTTTACTGTGTGTGTTATTTTGAGCAACTTAATAAAGTACTTTGATAGGAAATAATGCTAAAATGGAAGCCTTTATTTCCAGTATTGTACGATCTCAATAAAATGCTATCAAATGTCATGTAAATAAAGTTTTTGTTACTAACTATAAAAGTTTCCATTTGAACAAAACTTACTCAACTGGTGGAGGGGTCACAATTATTGTAAAAGATATTTATAATGATTTTCAATTATTCCACATCTCACAATCTTGAATCAAAATGCAGAAATTCTAACTATCCATAACCAATTTAATATAATTATTGTCTGCTATAGGCCACCCAGCTCAGATCTTGCAGCTTTCCTATCATTACTTACAGAATTATTTAACTACTCTAACCTATCAAAAAAAAAAAAAAAAACATTTCTCATGGGAGATATGAATGTTGACTTACTACAAAACACCAATCGTTCTTTTCAGCTTCTACAATCACTTAATGGTTCTGGACAGAAAAACATTATTTCAGTCCCAACTCGTATAACCCCTACTTCACAGACAATGACCGACCTCTCCATCACAAATGTATTATCTGACACTATCATTTCGGGGCCTTACAGTATGATATCAGTGATCACCTTCCTACATTTACAATTTACCCTCTTAAACAACTAACTACTACACCTGTAGACGGCTACACCTCCAGGCAAATTAATAATAGAAATATGGAAAGTTTTCAAATTCATTTACAAAATATTAACTGGAGTAGTATCTTGAACCATGGTTCTGCCAACAAAAATTATGAGTCGTTCATCACAATTATTACACAACTCTACAATAAATCCTTTCCCAAAACCATAAAACAAAATAAACTAAAAACAAAATTTCGTAAGCCTTGGATCACCAATGCTTTATTAAAAAGGATAAATAAAAATAATAACCTCTATAACGAAGTAAATTTTTCCGTCATTTTTGGTCTATGCCGGGATTCGAACCCGAGGCCGCTTATTCCAGAACAAGTCGCTCTACCAACTGAGCTACGCAGACATTTTATTCTGATTCCTATCTGCCTTTATCTCTGTTGTTTATTTTTAATGACATATTCCAAACTGGTGAATTTCCAGATCTACTTAAAATTTCAAAAATTATTCCAAAATACAAATCCGGATCGATAAATGAGGCAAATAACTACCTCCCAATAGTCAATTTATCTATTTTTGCTAAAATTTTTGAGAGATTAATTTACAATAGGTTAATCTCGTACATTCATAAACTAAAAATCATCCATCCAAATCAACATGGTTTCCAATCTGGAAAATCAACAGAATCAGCCTTACTATACCTACAACAAACTATCCAACATAATTTTGAACACAACTTACATACCATTGCATTATTGTTAGACCTATCCAAAGCGTTTGATACCAAAAATCATTATTTCTACTTCATAAGTTACACACGATAGGAATTAGGAACATTGAACATTCTCTTTTTAAAAATTATTTATCAAATAGACAACAATACACACAAATTAACCAACATCAATCCATGCTTCAATTTACACTAACTGGTGTCCCACAGGGTTCAATCTTAGGACAGTTGCTTTTCACTATATATATTAACGATATCTTTATTTCAATAAGTGACTTGGACCTACTCCTCTATGCAGATGATATAACCATTCTTTCCTCATTCAATTCAATGACAGACATTACTATGAATATTAATACCCAACTTGACTAAACTCCAATGAATTACTAATAAATACTACCAAAACAAAATATTTAATTTTCTCAAAACAAAATATCTCACTACCTACTTCTATCACATTATCTATTAATGGTATCAATATCAAAAGGGTTAACTCCTTACTTTATTTGGGGATTACCTTACATAGGGAACTTAAATGGAACCATCATGTTGACTCTCTTCTTCTCAAACTGTCTAAAAACATTGGAGTTATTAGCCTGATATTTACAAACCTTACCTACAAAACACTAATTCATTTATATTATACCATGTTCCAGACTCATATTAATTATGCTATCTTATCATGGGGACAGACAACTAAATATAATTTCAAAAAGCTTCAAATTCTTCAAAACAAATAAATAAGATTAATTGACTTAAAATTTGATAGAAATTCACAATTAGCACTATATAATATTACAAGAGTTTTCCCAAATAAATATAATATTCTAACGATTAACCAATTATATTATTACTATATTGGGAAAATTATGTACAAGTTCATTAAAAATAATTTACATTCCAATATTATACATATTACACCCCAGATGCACACGCATTACACATGCACTAAATCATATATTAGGCCTATTCTTCCAAAAACGGAAGCCATGAAGCAAAGTTTGAACTACATTGGCCCACATTACTGGAACTCGTTACCCACGGAGCTAACTACCTTAAATAACTTTAACCTTTTTTTAAAAAAAATTTAAAACTTTATAATGAATTGCAGCACCTCCACTTGGTGATCACAGTTGATGGGAACTATATTTAACATAATGACTTTCTTTTGTATCGAGATGTGATATATTTTTTTTGTAGTTGTTGTTGTTTGATTTTTTGGCTGTTTGATTTTTCTAATGATACCTTTATTGTTTGCAATTTAAAACTGCTGCTCTCATTGTAAAATTGATCTTGGGAGCATGGGACCTTGTCAGGCCTGGCTGGCCTCCCCCCCATCCGATTCCTGCCTGGGCATCGTTTTAACTGATTTATCTGTAGTACTGTTCTTTTGTTCTTTGCTCAGCAAAATAAATGAATTGAATTGAACATATGCAAGATATTTTGAAAATAAAATAACAAAAGAATAAGAAAGAAAAATATTTGTTTTTGTACTAGATATGTTCTTACTCCACTATTTTTTTCTTGTAATTTGAATTCTGGTAAATATTTACATGTTACAATTTAAAAAGATGACATGATCCAAATTTTTGGATGAGAGTCTGTTTCTCCGATCATTTAATATTTGCCCAGCTTTTGGAAACACCCTTTCAGATGGAACAGATGTGGCTGGAATACACAAATATTTGCATTGCAAACTGTATAACTCTGGCAGAGAATGCTTTTGTTTCTCCCAGAAATCTAATGGATTATGTGATCTATTAATATTGGGCATTTCTAGGTATTGTCTCATCATTAAAGAAGTTCTAGTGCCTGCAGTAGTCACTGTTTTGACCTGTGCTAATTTGTTGTCAAAATGTTCCCAAATTGAATATTTCTTTGTAGCTGGTGGTTCTTGCACTACTACATGTGCTTTAGCTGAAGAATCTGCAGTATCCACTTGTCTGTTTTGTTGACGTATAATCAGTTCCAATTCTTCATTTATCCATTTTCGAGCATTCTCAAAGTTTTGCTCAATGCCAAATGCTGCTTTTTTGAACCTTGGATCAAGGAAAGTGGCTTTTGCAGCAGTTTTGTTTGTTTCCAAAGATCCAAGACGCCTTGCTATTATGTCCAGCAAAGAACTTTTTAAGAACTCACCAGCTGGGGTGCAGGGATTTTGCATCTTTATGGAATGCTGCAAACCTCTAACAAGTGGAATTATCATTGCCATTGTGGGGTATTTCTCCCCAGAAAGTTCAAGGGTCATGCTCTCAACAGGTTTTAATAATGGAATACAGTCTCCAATTGAATTCCACTCAGCACCATCTAAAAAAACAGGAGCTTGAGGTAGAGATGATATTGCTGCTGACAAGGGTATATTTATCTCCAACAACCTTTCAAACATTGCCAAACAAGAATTCCATCTCGTTGCCACTTCTTGCTTTACCTTCAGTTCAGGAAGGTCCATTTTCTGCTGCATTTATCTCAGTTTTTTTATGATGAAACACTGCTCTTAAAATGACCCACCAATGCTTTGCATTTTTTTATAATCTCAGATAATGTCACATTTTTTTTAATAGCTTCATTGATACTGAGATTCAATGTGTGAGCTACACATGGATGGTGGTGTTTTTGAAGGTGTTCTGTGACAGCATTTTTGATGTTAGATCCATTGTCAGTTATAACTGCCACAATTTTATCTGTCACACCCCATTTATTAAAAATATACATGAGGACTGCTGCAATGTTTTTCCCAGTATGGTTTTGTAGTAATTCTGTAGTTTCAAGAACTGCAGAATGAAGTTTTTTTTTTTTTATTTTTGAATATAAGTGCAGCTGGTTTTGTTCCGAATGAAGTTTATCAGCATCTGAGTAGTGTGCAGTTACTGTTAGAAATGCTTTATTATTATTTGATGTCCCCATGTCAGTTGTAATGGCAACATGTTTCACCCTGTGTAGCAGATTTCTAACTTTTGTGCTTTCCTCCTCATACAGCTCTGGCAGTATTTTCGTGGTTAGCATTTTTCTGCTAGGAGGATTGTACAATGGTTGAAGCTTTTTACTGTACTTTAAAAATCCTCCATTTTCCACTAGTGATAATGACTGATAATCCTTTACAATCATTTCGACTAGAATTCGGTCAACAGAACTCTTTTCTGCATCAGACAGCTGTTTCTGTACTTCACCTCCAAACATTCTTAACTGGCGCTGCCTCTTTTTAGGTGGAGGATGTGTTGTTTCATGTGATGGATCATAACCTACTGCTACAACACTATTCACTTCTGGGACAAAACTTGTCTGCAGTTGAGTAGAACATGTAGCTGCACTTACAGGCCCATGAGCCAAATCTGATTTTTCTCCACGAACATTTAAATAACTTGGGTGTTTTCTTCTTAAATGTTCTCTTAGGTTTGTTGTGTTACCAAAATATTTTAACTCTTTTTTGCATATTTGACATATCGTCAGTTTATCAGAAAGTTTGGTAAAATGTTCCCAAACTTCTGATCGCTTGCCACCAGGCTTCATTTCAATTCAGTTGAAGAAATACTGTCGCTACAACCTAATGTAATTATTTTTCACAAGAAAAATATACACACACCACTCTTATCCCATATATATTGGAACAAGGAAATATTTTATTTTTGAATATAAGTGCAGCTGGTTTTGTTCCGAAATATTCGAAGCGAAAAGAAAGCTCTACGCATAGTACCAACCACCAATTCGAATGAATATCTAGATTTGTTAGATCTTTCGATTTTTAGGTTCAATCGATTATGACCATCACTACCGGAAGCCCCAGATTTCTGTGTCTCGCTCTCATCATTCTGCCGCCAGATGGCGACCTAAAACAAAAAGTTTTTTGCTTCTGATAGAGTAATGTCCAGAGAACCTGTTATATCAGTCTTTAAAATTTATTTATTTTTTAATTAACAAAAAACCGGTTTTCAGAATATTATCTTTTATTAACGTAAATATGTTATTTTTCCCACTTTTGCCATTGTTATTTTGCAAGAACTCGAATTTACGAACCTTTGCTGGTGAACGTAAGATCATACACCTACTACGGCAGACCTTACATCTACTTAGAAAAAAAAACTATTAAAAGACCATAAAATAAAATAAATAAATAACGTTTTGAAAACATTTTTTATAAATACAAGCAATATAAAGTAACAAAGAATCATTGATATGTGGTAAAATTAGTGCAAAAATTTATGATAACCTAATTAATTTTAAAATGACTTTCTTTCTATAAACTGTTTTTCAAAGTGCAAGTCACACAACAATCGCTATCAAGCTTACGATCAGAAAGCGAAATATTTTTCTCCCATTGTGACAGTCATCAACAAGGGCCTTAAATACCGATGCTTTGGCGGCATTTTGGAAAACACTTTGACACAAAGCAGTTGTGTTGATCACATTTTGAACTGAGTGATAAGCCTTCTACTGTTCTGAAAAATTATCATTTAAATGTTTATATATAACAGGTTCTCTGCTTTAGAAGGCCTAACATCGGAAGAAGTGGACATCTCTGAAGTTAACAGAAAAGTAACCAAAGCTCTTATGGAAACAGCAACAAAATTAGCTGGGTCTAAGAACAAGTTGCATGTGAACAAATTATCAGGAAAAACCAAAATGTTGATGCAAAAAAGAAGAGAGATGAGGACAACTAAAGAAGATGTGACTTCCAAAGTGGAATATATAGAGCTATGCAAGACCGTAAGAAAAAGTATCACTGAAGACGTAAGGAAATTCAACTGTGAACTAGTGAGGAAAGCAATTGAAAACAACCAAAGCCTAAAGATAGCAAAGGGACATCTCAGTAAGGGAAGAAAACAGATTATGGCACTGAGAAAAGAAGATGGTTCTGTAACAAGAAATAGAGGCGAAATTTTGACAAGAGTGAAAGATTTCTACTCCAAATTATATGAAAGGGATGATATATGCACTCCAGACATCATGAAAGATACCAGTACCAGAGTTCCCCCAGTCCTTCCAGCAGAAGTTGCACATGCAATCAAGAACATGAAGCGAGGAAAAGCTCCAGGAGAAGATGGAATTACTGTAGACATCATACAAGAAGCAAGTGGAGAAATCGAAACAGTACTCGCCCAAATTTTCACTCGATGCCTTAATGAAGGAAAGATTCCTGAGGATTGGAACACCGCTACAATGATCCTGCTACATAAGAAAGGTGACATTGAGGATCTCGGAAACTACAGACCTATCAGCCTCCTATCAGTAGTTTATAAAATCTTCACTAAAGTTCTTTCTCACCGCTTGAAGGTAGCAATAGACATGGCTCAACCGAGAGAACAAGCTGGATTCAGGAGTGGCTACAGCACAATAGATCATATCCACGTGCTGAGAGAACTAATTTAAAGAGCGAGGGAATATGAACTTCCATTGTGCATGGCTTTTATCGATCATGAAAAAGCCTTTGATTCGGTGAAACCATCAGCAGTTACAATGGCTCTGAAAACCTGCGGTATTGAAGATGCATACATTAATATTATTAATAACATCTATGAAAATGCAAGTGCAAAGATTAGGCTGTTTGAAAATACAACACACGTAAAAATTGGAAAGGGAGTGAGACAAGGTGACACCATATCTCCGAAGCTATTTAATGCCACATTGGAGGGTGTTTTTCAGTCGCTGAGCTGGGAAAACAAGGGGATAAAGATTAATGGAGATTATCTAACCCACCTTCGTTTTGCTGATGACGTAGTCATTTTTGCAACTACCCCATCAGAGCTGCAGAGTATGATCCAGGAACTTGCTGACAAGAGTAAAGAAGTGGGATTAAAAATGAACTTTCAGAAGACAAAAGTGATGTTCAATGCTTTTACAAGAAATGAAGATTTATCGATTGATGGAGAAAAGCTGGAGATAACAGACACGTACGTTTATCTTGGACAGCAGATATCAAGTGAGGGTCACATTGATGAAGAAATTAATCGGCGTACAAAACTTGCCTGGAGAGCTTTTGGAAGAAACAGCATAATTTTCAAGAGCAATATGCCATTATGTCTTAAAAGAAAAGTGTTTGATCAATGCATCCTTCCAGTGCTTACGTATGGTGCAGAGACGTGGACCTTAACTAAAAGAGACATACAAAGGCTGCAGACAACTCAAAGAAGCATGGAGAGGTGCATGCTTGGTGTAACCAGGAGAGATAAGAAGAGGAACTCGTGGATCCGAAAAATGACAAGAGTGGAAGACATCATGATCAGAGTTAAATCCCTGAAATGGCAATGGGCTGGACATACTGCCAGAAGGACAGATCATCGATGGACAGCCGAAATTTTAGATTGGATTCCAAGGGACAGGAAAAGACCCAGAAGAAGACCACATAGGAGATGGGTGGATGAAATTCGAAAGTATGCAGGGGTGACATGGAGGAGACTGGCACAAGACAGACCGTTGTGGAGGAAACTTGGGGAGACCTTCGTCCAGCAGTGGATTGATAATGGTTGACGATGATGATGATGATGATATAAAAAAAATGGAATTGCTGTAGACATCATACAAGAAGCAAATGGAGGAATTGAAACAGTACTCGCCCAAATTTTCACTCGATGCCTTAATGAAGGGAAGATTCCAGAGGATTGGAGCAACGCTGCAATGATCCTGCTACATAGAAAAGGTGACATTGAGGATCTCGGGAACTACAGACCTATTAGCCTCCTATCAGTGGTTTATAAAATCTTCACTAAAGTTCTTTCACACCGTTTGAAGGTAACACTGGACATGGCTCAACCGAGAGAACAAGCTGGATTCAGGAGTGGTTACAGCACAATAGATCATATCCACGTACTGAGAGAACTAATTGAAAGAGCAAGGGAATATGAACTTCCATTGTGCATGACTTTTGTCGATTATGAAAAAACCTTTGATGAACTGATAGATGTTATTCCTATTTTGTGCATCTCATAATCTCGCTAAAAAAGGTTTCCGTAGCATCATTTGTGATATTCTGCCCAACGGTTTTTGATGGGAAGAAGGCTCTGAAAGTTCCAGTGCGCACGTGCAATGGAACTATATAGGTATTGTCTCAATACAATTGAACATGTGGCATTATCGTTGCCACAAAATGACGTTCGCAGCACGTACTTAACTACACCTTTCGTCATCATTAGCCAGAGGGAAGCACCAGAGGATTTATAAGCGCGCATACTGTGTGATGAGTAATCAATCTAAGAGTAAACCACTATGAAGGGTATGAAAAATAGTCCCTATCCTGTAAAGCGAAAAGCATCAGAATTATTGCTCAGAATCCATTTTTGTTTGCTCAACAGTTTATCTGACAAAATTGCTGTCTAAAAACAAAAATTCCAGAAGTTAGAGCGCTTTTAGAAATAATTTTGTTCTGAGAAGTTGCTGAATCAAGAGCTTCGCACTTTCGGCTACTTCTGCCCACTTGGGATAGAACTCGGACAGGGTGAAAGGGTGGAAGGCCTCTCCCAACATTAACAACACAGAGACAATAAATTGGCAAGCGGGGAAAATCGAAGGGTGAGTTACTTAAACAGGCAGTAGGGAAGTACTTCGGCCCCCACCAGACCCCCACTCCTTGTGAGATGTGTGTGTGTGTGTGTGTGGGGGGAGGGGATCAAAAAGGAAACAGTAGAAAAGCACATTGACGCGGATGGATACCGTTCTTGCGTTCCACGACGAGATGTGATAAGGCTCTCCAGCATTTCCCAGTTCTACGCTTTTAGTGTGAATTGGAGTAGAGTTACATCTGACTGGAAGAATGTTTGAAAAGAAAAAAAAATCAGTGTTATGTTTGCAATATAAGTGAATGTTCAGCGAGGAAAATCGTGACATTCGAGATGGCAAAATTGTGTCATTGGTGAACTTTCACTCTGACACTAGATGGCGCCAAATTTCTAGGAGGGAACTGCTCTTTTAATTAGATGAAGACCTTTCTTTTTTTATTGTTTTCAATAGTTAGTGTAACACTTTAACCAAGATACACTTGTTAGCGTATCTTGAATACCGCACTTTTTTTGGGAGGGTGGGGACTATTTGGTATATGTAGGGTGACCATATTTCCTTCAGACAAAAACGAGACAAAAAATTAAGACGATAAACAAAGAAATGTGTAGTTTAGCGTACTAAATTATTTCGTCGATAAAATTTCACTGTGGGGGAAAAGTGCTACGTACAATTTTTTTCAAAATAATGGGGAAAGGTGAAATAATATAGTATTTTTACATGAAACGAAAATTATTTTCCGAAGAACTTATCTTGTAGTGCGAAGGTTCGGAAGAGTACGTGCGGTAGGCCTAAGATGACGGAGCGGCGACGGCGTGAAGGTGGAGTCCGGTGAATGGAAGCGTCATTGAGAACGGCAAGTTACGCGCGGAAGAATACACAAGGAAGAAGTTCAGCAGAACGTCGTCATCGAAGGGGGTTGTAGGAATACGCTGAAGGAAAGACGTCGGTTTTATGCTGCACTGTAATATCATTCTTTCAAGGGTACTTTTGCGGAATCGTAAGTAGAAAATTGCCAAAAAGGCCTAAAATTTCATCATCTTCCACAATTCGACACGAAGCTCTGGGCCACCCTGCCAAAGTACGATTCCTGATTATAAGAAAAGCGTTTATTTTTCACAATATCTGTTTCACGAGGGAAAAAAGGACGAACGATGGACGGAATAACAGCAGAACTACAAATGAGGTGCTTGAAGAAATCACAGACCCCTTAACATCTCCGAAACCATAACCAAAACTGAGGGTTCAACCGGAACCAAAACTTCTTACTCAAAACTTCTGCCGCATATTATATCATTTACATTCCTTCATTTATTTACAGTCCCAGACATTTTTACAATAAAAACAAAAACATTTAGAACATTTCTTTATTAATAATTAATGAAACATTTCTGAACTACTTCTTCTTGCACACGATTACACGACGCATCACACTCCTCGGAAACACACACCCCACTCTTGTTGTATTCTTCCGCGCATTTACTACGAACTGTTACACCGTTCCGACGCACGGACCCTTCACGTCATTTTAATTAGCATTGCTTTAGCCTCCCGCACCAACTGCTGGAAATCATCGTACTCGCAGGTTAATACTTCGGAAAAATTATTTCCTTTTATCTAAAAATACTATATTTTTGCACCTTTCCCCATTATTTTGTTTGCTTTAAAAATTGTACGTCGTTTTTTTCCCACACAGTTATATTTTTCCGACGAAATACATGTAATTTAGGACGCTAAAGTACACATTTACGGTTTATTACTTAAACATATTGAGCTTATCATTATTCTTCAGTTAACAGTCACAGAACCTACACATAAATTTAGGTACACTTAGCGGGGGACTGTACTTCCCCATGATCGTACTATGAATATTTCTCCGATGAAGTAATCTTATGCAGCTAACTTCGGTCTTCCAATACTTTATCATAAACCTTCTCACACTCCATGACACAATATTGTCTTACAACTTACATAGCTCTGATTTTCTCAACAATTAACCTAGATTTCTCCTTTGACCACATACTGTTCATAACAGAAAATATTCTCTCAACAGGTGTTGTACTTCCAGGAAGACAAAGAATAAACTCTGCAATATTACAAAAGTCCTGAAAGTCTAGGCGTTTTTCGCTCATTTCAGAAAAAAATTGTACCCATCTATTAGATACAGGAATGTTTTCTGGGCGTTTTTGCTTATTTCAGAAAAAAATTGCTTGACCAATCATCATCATCATCATCATTGTCAACCATTATCAATCCACTGCTGGACGAAATTCTCCCCAAGTTTCCTCCACAACAGTCTGTCTTGTGCCAGTCTCCTCCATGTTACTCCCGCATACTTTCGAATTTCATCCACCCATCTTCTTCTGGGTCTTTTTCCTGTCCCTTGGAATCCAATCTAAAATTTCGGCTGTCCATCGATGGTCTGTCCTTCTGGCAGTATGTCCAACCCATTACAATTTCAGGGATTTAACTCTGATCATGATGTCTTCCACTCTTGTCATTTTTCGGATCCACGAGTTTCTCTTCTTATCTCTCCTGGTTACACCAAGCATGCACCTCTCCATGCTGCTTTGAGTTGTCTGCAGCCTTTGTATGTCTCTTTTAGTTAAGGTCCACGTCTCTGCACCATACGTAAGCACTGGAAGGATGCATTGATCAAACACTTTTCTTTTAAGACATAATGGCATATTGCTCTTGAAAATTATGCTGTTTCTTCCAAATGCTCTCCAGGCAAGTTTTGTACGCCAATTAATTTCTTCATCAATGTGACCCTTACTTAATATCTGCTGTCCAAGATAAACGTACGTGTCTGTTATTTCCAGCTTTTCCCCATCAATCGATAAATCTTCATTTCTTGTAAAAGCATTGAACATCACTTTTGTCTTCTGAAAGTTCATTTTTAATCCCACTTCTTTACTCTTGTCAGCAAGTTCCTGGATCATACTCTGCAGCTCTGATGGGGTAGTTGCAAAAATGACTACGTCATCAGCAAAACGAAGGTGGGTTAGAAAACCTCCATTAATCTTTGTCCCTTTGTTTTCCCAGCTCAGCGACTGAAAGACACCCTCCAATGTGGCATTAAAGAGCTTCGGAGATATGGTGTCACCTTGTCTCACTCCCTTTCCAATTTTTATGTGTGTTGTATTTTCAAACAGCCGAATCTTTGCACTTGCATTTTCATAGATGTTATTAATAATATTAATGTATGCATCTTCAATACCGCACGATTTCAGAGCCATTGTAACTGCTGATGGTTTCACCGAATCAAAGGCTTTTTCATAATCGATAAAAGCCATGCACAATGGAAGTTCATATTCCGTCGCTCTTTCAATTAGTTCTCTCAGTACGTGGATATGATCTATTGTGCTGTAGCCACTCCTGAATCCAGCTTGTTCTCTCGGTTGACCAATGTCCAGTGTTGACCAATATACAAGTATATTTATAGTTTTTCTTAAGGCGGACGTCTAGTGATTTTGCTTCCTATACTTCCAATGGGCAAACTTCTGCACACATTTTCTTCACAATTCATGCGTTCCCAAGGATGAAAATTTGCACAACGATTAAAATAACTTCATATTATAACTTGGGATACTTAATATTTTCTGAAACATAACCATAATTATATTAAAAATCAATAACGTTTCCTTTGATGGTGTTGAGACCAAAAAAAAAAAAAAAAATATGGCGCGACCTGTTCATTGATGACGTCAGTAGACAAACAAATGTTGGATTGCTTAATTATGGTTATGTTTCAGAAAATATTAAGTATTCCAAGTTATAATATGAAATTATTTTAATCGATGTTCAAATTTTCATCCTTGAGAACTCATTAATTGTGAAGAAAATGTGTACAGAAGTTTGCCCATTGGAATATAGGAAACAAAATCACTAAACGTCCACCTTAAAAACGGGACAAAATTGGCATTTTTATTAAAACGACGGAACGGCCGGGAAACATGAAAAAAAACCCGGTACTGTCCCGTTCAAAACGGTACGTATGGTCAGTCTAGGTACACATTTCTGTATCATGATTGGTAATTCTCTGAACTACCTACAGAGATAGATAGACTTGGAGGATTATCAAAATTCCAATGTACCCGTTTCTTCGGAAGGAAATATCAGGTAACCACAGAATTGCAAAGGCCACTCCATAAAAACTTTTTTTTGAGTTGGCAACAGTACGAAGGAGGGAAATAACCACGCATACGACTAACTGAATTAAGGAAGTATCTGTGGCAACAGTTATTAGTCGTGGCAGACGATTTTTGTTTTGTTATAGCGCAGTTGTTTAAGGTACGTCTGCACTTCGCCATACAGCTATAGAGGTGAGTGATTCAGAGTTAAGAAGTGAAATGCGTTGTGCGATAAAATTTTGCTATCGTTTGGTTAAAACGGCTCCAGAAACAGTTGATTTAATGAAAATAGCTTAGAAAGATAAATATTTGGGTGATTCAACGATTTGTAGATGGCATCATGATTTCAAAAAAGGCCGTTTGTCGGCAGAACTTGCTCTTAGGCCTGGTCGATCTGAAAGTGTTGTTACGGAGCGTATTGTGAACACTACTTGGGAAATGCTGCAAAAAGATTGACGTGTGAAGACACAGCGGCGTCAACTAATATTTCGAAAACGTCTGCATTACGCATTCTATGCGACAAATTATTGCTGTATCATGTGTGTTACAGGTGGATACCTTATCACCTGATGAGAGAACAATTGTTAGCCAGTGTTCAGGTGTGTCATAAGTGGAAACAAATGATTGGAAAGGATACAAAGTTTCTAAAACAGTAATAACTGCCGATGAAACCTGGGTTCACTATTTTGACCCCCACATGAAGCGTGCAGTGAGTGTCTGGAAACGCACAGGTTCACGTCCTCCGAAAAAGTCCGCCAAACCAAATCAGCTGGGAAGGTGATGATGATAATTCTCTTTGATCACAAAGGTGTAGTCTGAAAGCATGCCGTTCCTCCACAAATTACTGTCAATACTACATTTCAGTCTTGAAGCGTCTGCAACGACACATATCGATTAAGCTACCGGAACTGGTGGGCAATTTCCATCGAAACATCGAACGCTCTTCCAGATTTCCATCGATACATCGGACGCTCTTACAAGGAGTGAGATATTGAGTCCCGACATTGTCATTTTCTTGTAGGACTTCCGTCCACAGTGATTAGAGTTTAGGTCCCGGCCACCTACAGCGAGATCGCCTTTTGGGCAGGACACGGAAACGGAAGGAATGAGAGCAAGTGTAGCGACTTTGACAGAGCAGTTTGTAGTGAGATTAGAGTACAGTAGATGGCGCCACCGTACCAGTACGATATTGCACATAGAGGGGTGACAGAATTCCTGGGAGGGGGGGGGCACAGGAAAGGATACCCATTTAGCCAGTGGGTCCAGCCTGGGGGCCGTCACTTAACGTGCTCGTCCGATGCACGGCGGATATTCAGCGATTGTTAGCAAATCACACCATCTCTGAAAGATCAGATCAGATTCGAACCTGGGGACCTTGCATCCATAGTCTGAACTGCTAACCACTAAGCCAAACTGATTTTTTTTCTTTTTAACTTAACGGACATAATTTTTACTGATTTCTTTGCTATTTATCTTTTTAACTTAACTGATATAATTATACACTGCAAATTTTTTTCTGGAATTCACAAGCCACTTCCCATTATTTCTTTCGTGAATTAACAAACCATAGTTATGACACAACCTTTTCCGTGAAATGACGGAAAGAAATCTGAATTTCACGGATTTTTCGTTCGTTTGGAAAATTCTCAATTTTCAGAAACCTTTCCTCAATTTCTTTCGTATATTAACGGAAAAATACCGTTCTCACTTTTTTCGAATCCACATGACGAAAACTCTCTGGTAATAGGAGAGATTCTCGAAAATACCCGAGGTTTACGGGCCGCGGGTGGCCTAGTGGGCAACGTTCGTGACTGCCACGGAAAGGACCTCAGGTTCGATCCACTAACTATCCGCCGTGCGTCGGATGGGCACGTTAAGTCGTCGGACCTCGGTTACTGCCCCCCCCTCGGTAATAAATAAGGGCGTCAATTGTTAAATTTCCATAGTCTGTCGAAGAATCTGGTTTTGAAGTTTTGTGGCGAGACCGGATATTGTGGATATCACATCGCATGAATTTTGGTTATTGTGGCACAGGATATGTCTTCTCTCCCACACTTTGTGCACCAGCTGTTAGCCCCGGTAGCACATTGCATCGATTCGACGTCGAATTTTTAATCGATTATGAATTTTGGTTATTGTGGCGCAGGATTTTCTCCTTTCCCACACTTTGTGCACCAGCTATTAACCCAAGGAGCACATTACATCGATTCGACGTCGAATTTTTCATCGATTATGAATTTTGGTTATTGTGGCGCAGGATTTTCTCCTCTGCCCCGCTTTGTGCACCAGCTGTTAACCCAAGGAGCACATTACATCGATTCGACGTCGAAGTGTTCATCGATTATGAATTTTGGTTATTGTGGTGCAGGATTTTTCCTCTCCCCCGCTTTGTGCACCAGCTATTAACCCAAGGAGCACATTACATCGATTCGACGTCGAATTTTTCATCGATTCGACGTCGAATTTTTCATCGATTATGAATTTTGGTTATTGTGGCGCAGGATTTTCTCCTCTGCCCCGCTTTGTGCATCAGCTATTAACCCAAGGAGCACATTACATCGATTCGACGTCGAATTTTTTATCGATTATGAATTTTGGTTATTGTGGCGCATGATTTTCTCTTCTCCCACACTTTGTACACCAGCTATTAACCCCGGTAATTCATTACATCGATTCGACGTCGAATATTTCATTGATTATGAATTTTGGTTATTGTTTTGCGAGATTTTCTCCTATCCCCAACATTATGCAACAGCTATTAACCTCGGTAGCACATTAAATCGATTCGACGTCGAATTTTTCATCGATGTTTGGTCAACATGAAACATCGAATACCGATATCAATGTTCACTTTTGTTACGTCTTGTCGACGTCGAATTTTAAACCCATTAAGTCGATATCAAGTCAACAGTAGACGAAGTTCGACCTTTCGAGAGAAACATATACATCGTTGCTACGTAGTGTAGATTCTATGTTGATATTACGTAGATTCTATGTTGATATTACGTAGATTCTATGTTGATATTACGTAGATTCTATGTTGATATTACGCAGTTTAGTTATCGATTCTATGTTGATATTACGCAGTTTAGTTATCGATTCTAGTACTGTTGTAATGTCGAATCTAGGTTTACTCTACAATTTAGGTGGTGAAGCATGAAATTCTAAACGTTTAATCGTGGAATAAAACGTAGAATGTATTCGTATTTCTAATACGATTCTACGAAGCTGTCTACGATTAAAAGATCATATAATTTTTTTTATTGTTTTAACATCCAAGTCTTTTCGGACGCATTCGAAAAGACACACAATTTTAAAAAATTCCAAGAGTTTTAGGTGATCTGTCAGCATCGGGCTAGGCCTATTGTTAATTGAGACATGTGTACGTACTACTTGTATATCTTAAAAAGTAATTCTACTTAAAAGAACAAGACTCGACTTTTTATAAACATTCTTATGCAAAAAAAAATAAAATAAAAATAAAAAAACTTTTAATTTAGCGGCGAAAAAGGAGACAGGTAAATAAGACTCTCGTCTTACAACAGAAATGATACAACCGATCAACACCCCAGCATCCAAAAAGTTTGTTTGGCGTAATGGTTGCAAAGGCGGTTCCTAAACTTTTACCACTACAGATAAAGCCAATAATAATTTTGCAATTGTTTGTAAAACATTGTATCATAAATTAATTTCTCAGCAGCTGAACAATAAAGTTACTTATCAGCCTACTTCAGTTTCCAGTAAAGAACTTGCTAATAAGTTCAAATTATTTCACAAGCAGCGGGGGATTAGACTGGCACACAGCTATGAACCTGAATTTCCTTATCTTTTTGCTACTGCAAAATTTCATAAGGAACCGGTGAAATTCAGATTCATAGCTAGTGGGACCAAAAGTCATAAAAAAAGTAATAGACCAATATTCTGAATCAGTTTTTAAGAAATTTTTTACCCTAATTAAATCCAATGTAAATTTAACATATAAGAACTTCTGGATTATTAAAAGCAATAACGAGGTCATTTCTGATATTCTTGATGTTAAGCCTGCAGAGGTTAATAGCTATGACTTTGAAAACCTGTACACTAGCCTCCCAATAGAGAACATTATCAGTACTCTCAAGTTACTCCTTGTAGAATTTAAGATATCTAGTATTATTTCGGAAAATTCTTGGGATACACTTCTAAATTGCTGCATTAAAAATAAATTTCTTCTCTTCAACAATATGTTTTACAAACAGGTTAATGGAATCCCTATGGGCTGCTCACATTCCACTAGTACAGGGGTGCACAACCTTTTTATAAGTGGGGGCCAAGTTTATTTTTACATAATAAGTGGCGGGCCGCAAGTTACCTTTTCACATAGGCACTTGCCAAACCCTACCGCTAAAGCTAATTTTACTATTATCCGAATAACCTATTTTACCAGCAGACAAAAAATGTGTTTCAATACCATTTTTGTGTCCTCTAAATGGTTTAAATCCATTTTTGAAGTTTTTTGGCAAATTGCGTTATTAAGTTATCAAATTACTGATTTACAATCAACTTACTCCTAACTGGAAAAGGTTTAGGGGTATATAAAATAAAATAATACTATCACAAGGTTGTAAAATTTTTATTTTTACAAAAAACAGAATTCTTAACATCAAAGTATATAAAAAATTAAAATCAATATATCGTCAAACTGACCATCAAATCAAGTAGTAGCCTAATGCTCCTAATGAGATGCTTGGCATTGTTTATTTTTCAATAGTCTGTCAATATCAGGTTCAATGTTAGAGATGGTAATGCGCAAGTTTCCCTCCAATAGTGTATCACTTAAACGGGAACGACACTTTGACTTTATTTGTTTCATCAAAGAAAACGATTGCTCGCATAAGTAGGTACTTCCAAACAACGTTGCCGTTTTTAAAGCATGATCTTTGAGCAATTTCATTTCTTTCGGTAAGTAATTTTTGTAAAATTCTAGGAGAGAAACTTCAGAGTATTTTGTTTTTAACTCATTGTTACACTGAAGATCAATTAATTCCATCTGGAAATCTAGTGGCACTGACGCAACGTCAGTAGTGAATGGTAGAGAAAACATATCAAACAAAACCTCAAATTTTCTTATATCTTCAAATCGTCTTTTAAACTCATTGTGAAGGTCCACTACAAGAGATGCATATTTAGCCACATTTACAAGAAAAGTGTTTGATCAATGCATCCTTCCAGTGCTTACGTATGGTGCAGAGACGTGGACCTTAGCTAAAAGAGACATACAAAGGCTGCAGACAACTCAAAGCAGCATGGAGAGGTGCATGCTTGGTGTAACCAGGAGAGATAAGAAGAGGAACACGTGGATCCGAAAAATGACAAGAGTGGAAGACATCATGATCAGAGTTAAATCCTTGAAATGGCAATGGGCTGGACATACTGCCAGAAGAACAGACCATCGATGGACAGCCGAAATTTTAGATTGGATTCCAAGGGACAGGAAAAGACCCAGAAGAAGACCACATGGAAGATGGGTGGATGAAATTCGAAAGTATGCGGGAGTGACATGGAGGAGACTGGCACAAGACAGACCGTTGTGGAGGAAACTTGGGGAGACCTTCGTCCAGCAGTGGATTGATAATGGTTGACAATGATGATGATGATGACATGGAATTCAGAACTTTCAACAAAACTTTTCATTGTTGGAAAATTTGCTAGTAGTCCATTGCTTAGTTGTGACTGCCATAACTGAGTTTAACCTCAAATGATTTTAATATGTAACACATGTTGTTGATCATGTTGTTTTTACCTTGAAGCTTAATGTTTAATTCATTGAGATGTTGGGTCATATCAACTAAAAAACATAAATCACTCACCCATTCGCTGTTCTCAAAATGTGCTGCTAGTTGAGACTCATTACGACTGTGAAAAAACATTATGATTTCTTGATGCAAGTCATACACTCGTTTTCCGTTTTCAATAGTATAAAATATTTATCCGCGGGCCGCATAAACTGACTTTGAGGGCCGCGGGTTGTGCACCCCTGCACTAGTATATGCAACTTATTCTTGTTCTTCAAAGAATATCTGTTCATGAAGTCAAATTCTTCTAATCAGGATAGTTACTTACATACTTACAGATACATTGATGACCTTCTTTGCTTAAATAATTCAGCAAAGCTCGAAAAAGATTTTTCAGCTATTTATCCTAATTGCCTTACACTAAATAAAACAAATGACAATAACCAAGTTCTTGAATTTTTAGATTTAGCCATTAATCTTAATTCAGGCAACCCTGTTATCAGCCTTTGTGATAAGAGAAATCATTTTAACTTTAAAATAGTCAAATATGGTATCTGGTGTAGTAATATTTCCTGTAAAGTAATTGAAAACGTATTTGTTTCACAAGTCCTAAGGCTAACTAGAATATGAAGCTTAAATTCCGAACTAGAGAAACATGTTAAAGTTTTAATCAATCAGTTTATTGAAAACCAAATGCCTAAAAACTTCTTAAAAGTTGCATTAAGGAAAATAGTTCTCAAATATAGAGTTAGGATGGAAGACTGATTTTAAATCTTGGTGACCGAGTGAATCGTCTAAATTAAAGCTAATTTTATAGGTTTAAATGATGATTTGGTCATATACTTTTTTAGGATTCTATAACACACATATTTTTTCCCTCTCCTTTGATTCAAAAAAAAGTTTGTAATTAAAAAAATTACAAGAAATACATAAAACTCTTGTATAAAGCTATATATAAAATATATATAAATGAAAGCAAATAAAATAGTATTATTGAATTATTAAAGGTTTGGAAAGAATACTGCTATTGGGTTATTCAATTACTTTTGAAACTTCTGGGAACAGAGATATAAATTTCTCTATTCCCAGGAAGTGCTTTCCAGTATTCTGGGTTGCACATGCAACTTCGAAACAGTTTTTTCAGTAAAATATTTCTTGGAGAGGCTTGCATAATCTCCCCTTAGGAAACACGCTCAATTTCAACTTCCCTGGAAGGTTCTACGGTTGGCCGCCAGGTGGCGCTGTGACGGGAACTCTCTTTCATTCCAAAATGTCTGTTCAAAGAAGCTAGTTGGTAGCTCAAAGTGCTGCCTTGGTTTGGTATGTTTATACTTTTTATTTTGCATCAGTTTTAAATTTTTCTTTATTTGGGTTCTTCATCTAACTTTTTTTGAAATTTGTTGTTTGTTTTGGATGTACTTTTAGTTTTTTCGGCGGGTTATTAGGTCCGCGGTTTGGGTTCCTTTGTAGCCTGTAACCACGTTTTGTTACAAGTGTACTACCCGTTAGGCTTAGGGCCTTCTTGCTGGTATCTGACTGATTTGAACAATAATTTGTAAATATTTTATCTTTTACTAGCAATTTTCTATGTTTTATTTCTTACCTTTTATTTGTAAGGTTGTTACATTTATTTTGAAGTGAAATGCATATTCGTTATTGCTAGGTAATGTCTTTTGCTTAACTTCTTAAGTACTTATTGTGCGTGTCTTTGGCTTTTCTCTTACTTCTTTGAGGTTTGGACCTTGGTTCTAAGTATTCCATTTCGCCTATTACCACAGAGTTTTAATTCTCAGCTCCTTTGGCTTGTGTTTTTTAAATTTATTTTTTGAAATTTGAAAGTCGTTGGAACAATTGTTTCTGAATAACATTTTCTTTAGGCAATGCCATTCGCTTTCCATAAGTTTATGTTTTGCTTCTCTTGTGTTGTGTTGTAGTGGGTATTCGTCTTCTTTTGAAATGTTTGCATGAATTCTCTTGGTCTGGTTATCGTTAAGTGTGCGTCGGGCAATGTTATTTAGTTTGCTAGTAGTGGGTTATTTGTCCCTGTTAAATTTGTCGAATTTTTCCTTAATTTTTTTCCTTTATAGCAAACTACAATACATTAGCAGAAATACACACTTTTCTGGTATTTGTAGATATATGAAAGATTTTCTTCATGCTTGCCCCTGACGAAGCCATAAGAGACTCTGTCATACGATTTGCAATTCCTGTGTTCTTCTAGTTTTTGGAAAATATGTTTTTAGTTTGCTCCGGTGCTCGTTTGGTTCGGAAGTTTTGGCATTTTTCATTTTTTTCCTCTATTTTTTTCTCTATTCTCATTTTGTTTTATTTTTTTCTTTTTATTATTTTTTTGCTTTGGTTTTAGCATTATATCAGCATATATTTTGATTTTTCTTTTGTGTAGCCTTGGGCGCTTTAGAATTTCAAAGTTGGTTTTTATCTGATGATTTTACTTGGTTTTTCTGTATATATATATGGCCAAGGCAGCGGCCAGAGCGACCTGAAGGCAGAGGATGCTAAGAATCCCCGGAGGACCGAACTAGGCTGCCATCTGATACTGACCTTGGCTACTTACAATGGACGCTCCCTATCTTCTGATTCAAGGCTTCTTGAATTGGAAGAGCAACTACAAAGGATCAAGTGGGACATCGTCCGGCTAAGTGAGGTAAGGAGAAAAGGAGAAGATCTCATTGAACTGAAAAGTGGACATCTCTTCTACTATCGTGGGACAGATACTGGCAGAACTAGTGGTGTTGGATTTATAATAAACAAGAAACTGAAGGATAAAGTTGTAAAAGTTGAAAGTTCCTCTTACAGAGCTCCAAGACTCATTATCCAACTCTTGAGAAGATACAAGGCTCAGATTATTCAAACTTATGCACCCACCACAAGTCATCCTGAAGAAGAAATTGAAGAATTTTATGAAGAAATTCGTCATCTAAATAATAAAGGTAAGCAGCACTTGAAGATAACTATGGGAGATTTCAATGCAAAAATAGGGCAACGGCAACAGAATGAAACTTCAATAGGTAAATTCGGTCACGGCAACAGAAACCAGCGTGGAAATACTCTCGTTGAGTTTGCAGAGGCAGAAGGGTTTTTCATCTTGAACTCCTTCTTCAAGAAAAAGCCACACAGGAAATGGACATGGAGACATCCAAATGGGACGACAAGTGAAATTGATTTTATTATGTGTAACAAAAAATTCGTCATAGAAGACTGCAGTTTGCTAAACAAGTTCAACACAGGTAGTGACCATAGATTGGTGAGATGTAAGATGCACTTCAACACTAAACTCG
Organism: Macrothele yani; assembly: GCA_039090855.1. Lineage (NCBI taxonomy): Eukaryota > Metazoa > Arthropoda > Arachnida > Araneae > Macrothelidae > Macrothele > Macrothele yani. The sequence continues at coordinate 70,896,877 of CM077032.1, read as the reverse complement.
AACGTGGCAAGCTCATAAGACAAACAAAATATATTGACATAACCAACCTTAAAAAACACCATAATACCTTCAAGTTGGAACTGAAGAATAGATTCTCTGCTTCAGAAGGCCTAACATCGGAAGAAGTGGATATTTCTGAAGTTAACAGAAAAGTAACCATAGCTCTTATGGGAACAGCAACAAAATTACCTGGATCTAAGAACAAGTTGCATGTGAACAAATTATCAGGAAAAAAAATGTTGATGCAAAAAGGAAGAGAGATGAGGACAACTAAAGGAGATGTGACTTCCAAAGTGGAATATGTAGAGCTATGCAAGACAGTACGAAAAAGTATCGCTGAAGACGTAAGGAAATTCAACTGTGAATTAGCGAGGAAAGCAATTGAAAGCAACCAAAGCCTAAAGATAGCAAAGGGACATCTCAGCAAGGGAAGAAAACATTATGGCACTGAGAAAAGAAGATCGTTCTGCAACAAGAAATAGAGGCGAAATTTTGACAAGAGTGAAAGATTTCTATTCCAAATTATATGAAAGGGATGATACATGTACTCCAGACATCATGAAAGGTACCAGTACCAGAGTTCTTCCAGTCCTCCCAGCAGAAGTTGCACATGCACTCAAGAACATGAAGCGGGGAAAAGCTCCAGGAGAAGATGGAATTACTGTAGACATTATACAAGAAGCAAGTGGAGAAATCGAAACAGTACTCGCCCAAATTTTCACTCGATGCGTTAATGAAGGGAAGATTCCTGAGGATTGGAACAACGCTACAATAATCCTGCTACATAAAAAAGGTGACATTGAGGATCTCAGGAACTACAGACCTATTAGCCTCCTATCAGTGGTTTATAAAATCTTCACTAAAGTTCTTTCACACCGCTTGAAAGTAACACTGGACATGGCTCAACCGAGAGAACAAGCTGGATTCAGGAGTGGCTACAGCACAACAGATTATATCCACGTAGTGAGAGAACTAATTGAAAGAGCGAGGGAATATGAACTTCCATTGTGCATGGCTTTTATCGATTATGAAAAAGCCTTTGATTCGGTGAAACCATCAGCAGTTACAATGGCTCTGAAATCGTGCGGTATTGAAGATGCATACATTAATATTATTAATAACATCTATGAAAATGCAAGTGCAAAGATTCGCTTTTTGAAAATACAACACACATAAAAATTGGAAAGGGAGTGAGACAAGGTGAAGCCATACCTCCGAAACTCTTTAATGCCAAATTGAAAAATGTCTTTCAATCACTGAACTGGGAAAACAAAGGGACAATGATTAATGGAGGTTTTCTAACCCACCTTCGTTTTGCTGATGACATAGTCATTTTTGCAACTACCCCATCAGAGCTGCAGAGTATGATCCAGGAACTTGCTGACAAGAGTAAAGAAGTGGGATTAAAAATGAACTTTCAGAAGACAAAAGTGATTTTCAAAGTTTTTACAAGAAAGGAAGATTTATCGATTGATGGAGAAAAGCTGGAGATAACAGACACGTACGTTTATCTTGGACAGCAGATATCAAGTGAGGGTCACATTGATGAAGAAATTAATCGGCGTACAAAACTTACTTGGGGAGCTTTTGGAAGAAACAGCATAATTTTCAAGAGCCATATGCCATTATGTCTTAAAAGAAAAGTGTTTGATCAATGCATCCTTCCAGTGCTTACGTATGGTGCAGAGACGTGGACCTTAGCTAAAATAGACATACAAAGGCTGCAGACAACTCAAAACAGCATGGAGAGGTGCATGCTTGGTGTAACCAGGAGAGATAAGAAGAGGAACTCGTGGATCCGAATAATGACAAGAGTGGAAGACATCATGATCAGAGTTAAATCCCTGAAATGGCAATGGGCTGGACATACTGCCAGAAGGACAGACCATCGATGGACAGCCGAAATTTTTGATTGGATTCCAAGGGACAGGAAAAGACCCAGAAGAAGACCACATGGGAGATGGGTGGATGAAAATCGAAAGTATGCGGGAGTAACATGGAGGAGACTGGCACATGACAGATCGTTGTGGAAGAAACTTAATGAGACCTTCGTCCAGCAGTGGATTGATAATGGTTGATAACGATGATGATGATGATATACACTGCCGGACAATTGCTAAGGACGGATGACAATAGCAACGATAGCAACCATAAAATGGAAGGCAGGAAAATGTGGAAATTAGCATAAGTGCGGGATACAGTAAGACGTGTTGTGCGTATGCAAATTTTAGATTGCCGAACTTGTTCGGGACGTCATAGCGCTGATAAGAGATATAAAGGATTTGACGCGTATTGACCGTTGTTGTTCAAACGGAAAGTTGAAAGGGAAAGAATCAATTGACGAACTTGCATTTTTCAGTATGTCTTCCAGACATCACCTAGATGATTTTACGCGTGGCCGTATTATTGGCAAGATTGAAGAAGGGCGAAAAATAACAGACGTTGCCAGGGAGTTCGACGTCAGCCACAGTATTGTTTCAAGGCTTTGGAAATCATTTCAAACAAATGGAGAGTGTAGCATACGTCACGGGGGAGGTCGTGTTCGCAGTATGACACCTGCAGAAGATCGGTACATAGTGCTATCAACAAAAAGACACCGGCGCAGCACAGCTAGTGAGGTAGCAAACCAGTTTATGGCTGCTACTGGCCAGCGGATCGCCCGAAAAACTGTCGCCAGACGTTTGCACGAAGGAGTACTATACGCCCGCTATCCTGTTGTGTGCATCCCATTGTCCTGATGTCACCGTACCACCCGTTTGCAATGGTGCCATCAACATCGCAATTGGACTGATAACGACTGGTCTGCTGTCCTCTTCTCAGATGAGAGTAGATACAGTCTATCGTCTGATTGTCGACAACTGATCTGGCGTGACAGTGGTACTGCATATTGTCCAGCAAACATACAGGAAAGGGACCGATATTCGACATGTAGTGTCATGGTATGGGCTGGCATCACGATCAATGGCCGTACGTCCCTCTATGTGCTTCCAACTGGGACTATGACTGGCCAACGATACATTAATGATGTTCTGCTACCTCATGTTCGCATGTTCCGTGGTGCTGTCGGTGATAGATTCATTTTCACGGACGACAACGCAACATGTCATCGAACAGTCGCTGTCCAGGAGTGTCTTGAGAGCTAGGATATTCAACGCCTCGTATGGCCAGCACGTTTTCCAGATCTGAATCCCATTGAAAATGTGTGGGATGCTTTGGGGAGGAGTCTTGCTGGTCGCCAATGCCCTCCAATAAACAAGGACACCCTCATCCGTGCACTGACAGAGAAATGGGATAAATTACCCCAACAGCTGCTTGATAATGTTGTGCAAAGCATGACACGACGTGTGGAATCTTGCATCGCCCTCCATGGTGGCCATATCCCGTATTGACATCTTACGCCGGAACGCCTGCGGACGGTAATTGCATTTTTTTCACGTTTACGTATTCTGTACAAAATGGCCTGTTTGTCCCTTGAACACGTTCCAAAGCCTTCTGGATTTCAAAGCACAATAAATTGTCTTTCTTGTAATGTCCTGGCATTCTCACATTATTTTATTTCACTTGGCATCCAACCACATAACTTTTTTATGTGCTATATAGCCGTTTATGATCCGTCCTTAGCAATTGTCAAGCAGTGTATAAACGTAATATACATATGTATTCATTCCAATAATTGCTTGATATTTAATAACTGAAACCTTTTTTAATAATAAAATTTGGTTACTTGCTAAATTTTAGTGCTACTATTTTGCCTAATCCAGAAGTAATGGCTGACTATGACCGTGACCATGGAGTATATTACAAAGGGAATCATTATTTACGAATACACAAATGTATTTTTTAAAATGTACTTAGGTTGTTCACGCTTTGATGGAGGTGCGCATACTTTCTTATGGTCCGTTAGATTTTTGGTACCATAATCTTTTATTACACCGTCGACATCTTTCTTTGTAATTATACACTTTCCACATTTTGAACAACAAGGATGATCAAACCACACAGAATTATTCACCGATTCCTTAATGAGACGAAACAATTTCCAGCATTCACTCTTCCCTTTGTGGTTATCAACAAACACGCAATTGTTGGCCTCGACGCCTTTCTCAACCTCCTTAATATTAAACCCGTCCATATTATCAAATAAGAAGTTAATTTCGACATGACATGTCATGGGAACGGGATGTTAGCGCATCAATCGAAAACCTCTGAATGCTCAATGTAAAAGATACGATGTGAAAAGTAATTCTTAGTCGTACAGTGAACTTCGCAGGGTGAGAATGAATCAGCTGAGAAGCAGGCGAATGGCGTTTGCCTGTACCTTGCCCTGGAGAAAAGCACTGTTTTTTTTTTTTCTTTTTTCTTTATTGGAGTTTTTTTTTTTTTTTTTTTTGATTGAAGGTTTAACGACCACCGTGAGCAACTCAATGGGCTATAAGCAGTCGCCCGACCCTAATTTAGGGTCACTGGTTCCAGGGAAGGGAGAGAGCCAGTGCCGTAAGACAAACACAACATCCATGCCTCACCGGGATTCGAACCCGGACCCCTTACGGACGAATGATCACAGGCCAGCGCCTTAGACCACTGCGCCACCGGGGTGGCTTATTGGAGGTTTAACGACCACCGTGAGCAACTCAATGGGAGTCGCCCGTCCTTAATTTAGGGTCACTGTTTCCAGGGAAGGTAGAGAGCCAGTGCCGTAAGACAAACACAACATCCATGCCTCACCGGGATTCGAACCCGGACCCCTTTTGGACGAATGATCAGAGGCCATCGCTTAGACCACTGCGCCACCGGGGAGGCCAATCACACTGTAAAAGAACGCAAAGGAAGTATCTTTTTACGAAATGGTGTCGGTGTGTCTGACGTCGGTCGGTGGAAATCTTCGTTGCTGAGACGACAATATTTTTGTATGGCAAATCATTATTCACTCCGCGGGCGCCAGTATCGGCTACAGAATTCCACAACACGCATTTTTCCTTGGAATATATTTATCTTTTCAAAAATAAAATGGGAATAAAACCGGGTCAAGAACACCTTGTGTAACGTACCAGGAGATGTGACGTACCTGCCAGAAGGACGCACACGACATAAAGGCAGATAGGAATCAGAATAAAACGTCCGCGTAGCTCAATTGGTAGACTGACTTATTCCGGAATGAGGGGATCCGGGTTCGAATCCTGCCTGGCGTGGACAGAAATGACGGAGAAAGTTACTTCGTTATAATGGCGCCCGAACTATCCGGATGACCCGACCGTTCAAAATCTCGTAATGGTGTGATGTTATTTCCACACCGCGAGATTGGAAAAATAAAAGAATCCCTTCTTCAGCACTTCGACAAAAAAATAAATAAATAAAAAAATAAAATAAGGGGAGATGATGTAACGTACCAGGAGATGTGACGTACCTGCCAGAAGGACGCACACGACATAAAGGCAGACAGGAATCAGAATAAAACGTCCGCGTAGCTCAATTGGTAGAGTGACTTATTCCGGAATGAGGGGATCTGGGTTCGAATCCTGGCGTGGACAGAAATGACGGAGAAAGTTACTTCGTTATACTTGGCCCGACCTGTTGGACCCGCAAGATATTGTTGACCCATGACCTGTTCTCATCTCTATTCCCTACCTCTCGGATAGACAAACGTTTTATTATTAACACGCACTTCTGCTTACGAAAGATATTCGAGCAAAGCTATATCACTTCCTTAAAATCAGAGTGTTCAGTCTGATGAAACAGGCATGCAAACAGATAAGAACCGAAACCACTTGTTTTACAAAGAAGAGAAACTTCGAAGCATTCGATAGCACACCGGATCTTTGCTTTCAATAATGTTATCTGTTTGCCTCAGATAAAATATGACAGAGAGCTCAAAACAGTACTGAAAAGCAGAGATTTAACATCATCTGCCGTTCGCAAAAGAACTACTCGCTGTTTTCGTCTAGGAGAAAACTGCAACAGCAAAATTTATCTAATTCCAATACGATATCATTCCAGTTACAATTTCTTGAAGCCTGGCGTCAAATTTTGGAAATCATTTATTCTTCTGGGTGAGTAACAGTATACTTTTAGAGCATATTAATTGGAAGGTAACTTTTATTTGTTGGATGTCATGCTACCGATAGTCTAGGCCAGAGGTGGGGAATGTTTTCGTGTTGGAAGGCCGCATTACGCTAGCTGTAATATAATAAGCAGGTCCGGCACTTTACAAAACAAAATTGTTTTTGCTAGAATTCTCTATATTTATTGTTATTTTTTTTAAGTTTTGGTGCGCAAGGTCCTCAAAAATATATTTTTACGTTTTTCAACCGTAGGTTGAAGAAGCGTATATGCTCCAGCTTTGTCCGTCTGCCTGTCCACCCGATAACTCGCGTAAAAATTATCGAATTTCTATTACATTTCAGTATGTGGTAGGGGATAACGTGGGGACGAACCCTATTGAAAATAAGCGAAATGGGGTTAAAGGTCAGGACATAGGAGCGGCATCCATTCCATCGCCCTTATGCATCATAACTTACGTAAAATTGCTTCGATTGCGACAAAACTTCATCATGTTTTTCCAGAAGTAAACTGAACAGCTTATGCTGAATGTCATCGAAATGGGATCAAAGGTCAGGGCACAGGAACAAGATTTATTCCACAGCCATTATTCTCATAACTTGAGTAAAAATACTTCTATCTCGACAAAACGTATGTTGGTCCAGAGGTATACTAAACCAAATATTTTTAATATCATCGAAATGGGATCAAAGGTGGTGGCACATGAGCGAGATTTATTTCACAGCCATTATCATCATAACTTAAGTAAAAATGCTTCTATTGCGACAAAACTTTAGTATGTTGTTCCGGAGGTATACTGAACGAATCAATAGTCAGGGTTGGGAAGAGAGTTTGTCTTCACGACATTTCTGGTATGTTGGAAAGCGTATCATAATCAATGCATTGCATGATTTTACTAACTTGTTGTAATGTTTTTTTTTCAGTTTATAACCCCCCCCAAACTTACTTAAATCTTAAACTTTTCCATATTCATGAAATAAGAAATTAAATTTCATCTCATTTTGTGACTCCCTATTATATACTCAACAAGTTGTGTGTAAACCTGGTGCTGAAATTTAAAAAAAATAAAAATAACAATATCAAAGTTGTATCTAGTCTATATATGGAGGCCAATCGTTCAGTGACTTTAAAAACAGTGTTGAAAATAAAAAAATAAATAAATAAAGCAATTTTTATACATGAGCACGGATAAGAGGCGAATAAAGTCATTAATTTACCAGTTATTCCACTTTTCATATTCCACTACCATGTACCAGGAAAAAAAAATATATACACGAATTTATTTAAGAGGGATCGTTATTATGCAATACGCAAAAATGTTTGCTATAGAAAAATATTCGCTACGCAGATTAGTCAAAGCTATCTTTTTTATCATTTTGTAGGAAAGTTTTTACTAAGATAATAAAGCAACCTAAACTTCCTTCTCTCCAGAAAGAAAGTCGTAGATTTCAGCACTTTTTATTTTCTTCCTCTCTCTTTACCTGTCTGTCTCTCTCTCTCTCACTCAATGTCTGTCTATCTGTCTGTCTCTCTCTGTCTGTCTATCTCTCTCACTCAATGTCTGTCTATCTGTCTGTCTCTCTCTGTCTGTCTATCTCTCTCATTCAATGTCTGTTTATCTGACTGTCTCTCTCTGTCTGACTATCTCTCTCACTCCTATCTTGTTTCTCTCTCTCACTCTCTGTCTGTCTGTCTCTCTGTCTCTCAATGCCTATCTGTCTGTCTCTCTGTCTCTCAATGTCTGTCCCCTGTCACTCAATGTCTGTCTCTCTCACTCTCTGTCTGTCTGTCTCTCTGTCTCTCAATGTCTGTGCCTCTGTCTCTCAATGTCTGTCCCTCAATGTCTGTCTCACTCAATGTCTGTCTCAAGGCCGCATTAAGTTAGCTGTAATCTAATAGGCCACATTCAAGAAACTTCAGTTGAAAGGCGAGGAATCTTCAGACCAGAGGTTAGGGACCTTTTCATGTTGGAAGGCCGCATTACGTTAGCTGTAATCTAATAGGCCGCATTCAAGAAACTTCAGTTGAGAGGCGAGGAATCTTCAGACCAGGTGAGGACTCTTTTTATGTTGGGAGGCCGCATTCAAGAAGCTTCAGAAGAGAGGTGAGGAATATTCACACCAGAGGTGAGGAATCTTTTAATGTTGGAAGGCCGCATTAAGTTAGCTGTAATCTAATAGACCGCATTCAAGAAACTTCAGTTGAGAGGCGAGGAATCTTCAGACCAGAGGTTAGGAACCTTTTCATGTTGGAAGGCCGCATTACCTTAGCTGTAATCTAATAGGCCGCTTTCAAGAAACTTCAGTTGAGAGGCGAGGAATCTTCAGACCAGAGGTTAGGAACCTTTTCATGTTGGAAGGCCGAATTAAGTTAGCTGTAGTATAACAGGCCACATTCAAGAAACTTCAGTTAAGAGGCGAGGAATCTTCAGACCGGAGGTTAGGAACCTTTTCATGTTGGAAGGCCGCATTAAGTTAGCTGTAGTATAACAGGCCACATTCAAGAAACTTCAGTTAAGAGGCGAGGAATCTTCAGACCGGAGGTTAGGAACCTTTTCATGTTGGAAGGCCGCATTAAGTTAGCTGTAGTATAACAGGCCACATTCAAGAAACTTCAGTTAAGAGGCGAGGAATCTTCAGACCGGAGGTTAGGAACCTTTTCATGTTGGAAGGCCGCATTACGTTAGCTGTAGTATAACAGGCCACATTCAAGAAACTTCAGTTAAGAGGCGAGGAATCTTCAGACCGGAGGTTAGGAACCTTTTCATGTTGGAAGGCCGCATTAAGTTAGCTGTAATCTAATAGGCCGCTTTCAAGAAACTTCAGTTGAGAGGCGAGGAATCTTCAGACCAGAGGTTAGGAACCTTTTCATGTTGGAAGGCCGCATTAAGTTAGCTGTAGTATAACAGGCCACATTCAAGAAACTTCAGTTAAGAGGCGAGGAATCTTCAGACCGGAGGTTAGGAACATTTTCATGTTGGAAGGCCGCATTACGTTAGCTGTAATCTAATAGGCCGCTTTCAAGAAACTTCAGTTGAGAGGCGAGGAATCTTCAGACCAGAGGTTAGGAACCTTTTCATGTTGGAAGGCCGCATTAAGTTAGCTGTAGTATAACAGGCCACATTCAAGAAACTTCAGTTAAGAGGCGAGGAATCTTCAGACCGGAGGTTAGGAACCTTTTCATGTTGGAAGGCCGCATTAAGTTAGCTGTAATCTAATAAGCCGCTTTCAAGAAACTTCAGTTGAGAGGCGAGGAATCTTCAGACCAGAGGTTAGGAACCTTTTCATGTTGGAAGGCCGCATTAAGTTAGCTGTAATCTAATAAGCCGCATTCAAGAAACTTCAGTTGAGAGGCGAGGAATCTTCAGACCAGAGGTTAGGAACCTTTTCATGTTGGAAGGCCGCATTAAGTTAGCTGTAGTATAACAGGCCACATTCAAGAAACTTCAGTTAAGAGGCGAGGAATCTTCAGACCGGAGGTTAGGAACCTTTTCATGTTGGAAGGCCGCATTACGTTAGCTGTAATCTAATAGGCCGCTTTCAAGAAACTTCAGTTGAGAGGCGAGGAATCTTCAGACCAGAGGTTAGGAACCTTTTCATGTTGGAAGGCCGCATTAAGTTAGCTGTAGTATAACAGGCCACATTCAAGAAACTTCAGTTAAGAGGCGAGGAATCTTCAGACCGGAGGTTAGGAACCTTTTCATGTTGGAAGGCCGCATTAAGTTAGCTGTAATCTAATAAGCCGCTTTCAAGAAACTTCAGTTGAGAGGCGAGGAATCTTCAGACCAGAGGTTAGGAACCTTTTCATGTTGGAAGGCCGCATTAAGTTAGCTGTAATCTAATAAGCCGCATTCAAGAAACTTCAGTTGAGAGGCGAGGAATCTTCAGACCAGAGGTTAGGAACCTTTTCATGTTGGAAGGCCGCATTAAGTTAGCTGTAATCTAATAGGCCGCTTTCAAGAAACTTCAGTTGAGAGGCGAGGAATCTTCAGACCAGAGGTTAGGAACCTTTTCATGTTGGAAGGCCGCATTAAGTTAGCTGTAATCTAATTAGCCGCATTCAAGAAATTTCAGTTGAGAGGCGAGGAATCTTCAGACCAGAGGTTAGGAACCTTTTCATGTTGGAAGGCCGCATTAAGTTAGCTGTAATCTAATTAGCCGCATTCAAGAAATTTCAGTTGAGAGGCGAGGAATCTTCAGACCAGAGGTTAGGAACCTTTTCATGTTGGAAGGCCGCATTAAGTTAGCTGTAACCTAATAGGCCACATTCAAGAAACTTCAGTTGAGAGGCGAGGAATCTTCAGACCAGAGGTTAGGAACCTTTTCATGTTGGAAGGTCGCATTAAGTTAGCTGTAATCTAATAAGCCGCATTCAAGAAACTTCAGTTGAGAGGCGAGGAATCTTCAGACCAGAGGTTAGGAATCTTTTTATGTTGGAAGGCCGCATTAAGTTAGCTGTAATCTAATAGGCCGCATTCAAGAAACTTCAGTTGAGAGGCAAGGAACCTTTTCATGTTGGAAGGCCGCATTAAGTTAGGTGTAATCTAATAGGCCGCATTCAAGAAACTTCAGTTGAGAGGCGAGGAATCGTCAGACCAGAGGTTAGGAACCTTTTCATGTTGGAAGGCCGCATTAAGTTAGCTGTAATCTAATAAGCCGCATTCAAGAAACTTCAGTTGAGAGGCGAGGAATCTTCAGACCAGAGGTTAGGAACCTTTTCATGTTGGAAGGCCGCATTAAGTTAGCTGTAATCTAATAAGCCGCATTCAAGAAACTTCAGTTGAGAGGCGAGGAATCTTCAGACCAGAGGTTAGGAACCTTTTCATGTTGGAAGGCCGCATTAAGTTAGCTGTAATCTAATAAGCCGCATTCAAGAAACTTCAGTTGAGAGGCGAGGAATCTTCAGACCAGAGGTTAGGAACCTTTTCATGTTGGAAGGCCGCATTAAGTTAGCTGTAATCTAATAGGCCGCTTTCAAGAAACTTCAGTTGAGAGGCGAGGAATCTTCAGACCAGAGGTTAGGAACCTTTTCATGTTGGAAGGCCGCATTAAGTTAGCTGTAATCTAATTAGCCGCATTCAAGAAATTTCAGTTGAGAGGCGAGGAATCTTGAGACCAGAGGTTAGGAACCTTTTCATGTTGGAAGGCCGCATTAAGTTAGCTGTAATCTAATAAGCCGCATTCAAGAAACTTCAGTTGAGAGGCGAGGAATCTTCAGACCAGAGGTTAGGAACCTTTTCATGTTGGAAGGTCGCATTAAGTTAGCTGTAATCTAATAAGCCGCATTCAAGAAACTTCAGTTGAGAGGCGAGGAATCTTCAGACCAGAGGTTAGGAACCTTTTCATGTTGGAAGGCCGCATTAAGTTAGCTGTAATCTAATTAGCCGCATTCAAGAAATTTCAGTTGAGAGGCGAGGAATCTTCAGACCAGAGGTTAGGAACCTTTTCATGTTGGAAGGCCGCATTAAGTTAGCTGTAACCTAATAGGCCACATTCAAGAAACTTCAGTTGAGAGGCGAGGAATCTTCAGACCAGAGGTTAGGAACCTTTTCATGTTGGAAGGTCGCATTAAGTTAGCTGTAATCTAATAAGCCGCATTCAAGAAACTTCAGTTGAGAGGCGAGGAATCTTCAGACCAGAGGTTAGGAATCTTTTCATGTTGGAAGGCCGCATTAAGTTAGCTGTAATCTAATAGGCCGCATTCAAGAAACTTCAGTTGAGAGGCAAGGAACCTTTTCATGTTGGAAGGCCGCATTAAGTTAGGTGTAATCTAATAGGCCGCATTCAAGAAACTTCAGTTGAGAGGCGAGGAATCGTCAGACCAGAGGTTAGGAACCTTTTCATGTTGGAAGGCCGCATTAAGTTAGCTGTAATCTAATAAGCCGCATTCAAGAAATTTCAGTTGAGAGGCGAGGAATCTTCAGACCAGAGGTTAGGAACCTTTTCATGTTGGAAGGCCGCATTAAGTTAGCTGTAATCTAATAGGCCGCTTTCAAGAAACTTCAGTTGAGAGGCGAGGAATCTTCAGACCAGAGGTTAGGAACCTTTTCATGTTGGAAGGCCGCATTAAGTTAGCTGTAATCTAATTAGCCGCATTCAAGAAATTTCAGTTGAGAGGCGAGGAATCTTCAGACCAGAGGTTAGGAACCTTTTCATGTTGGAAGGCCGCATTAAGTTAGCTGTAACCTAATAGGCCACATTCAAGAAACTTCAGTTGAGAGGCGAGGAATCTTCAGACCAGAGGTTAGGAACCTTTTCATGTTAGAAGGTCGCATTAAGTTAGCTGTAATCTAATAAGCCGCATTCAAGAAACTTCAGTTGAGAGGCGAGGAATCTTCAGACCAGAGGTTAGGAATCTTTTCATGTTGGAAGGCCGCATTAAGTTAGCTGTAATCTAATAGGCCGCATTCAAGAAACTTCAGTTGAGAGGCAAGGAACCTTTTCATGTTGGAAGGCCGCATTAAGTTAGGTGTAATCTAATAGGCCGCATTCAAGAAACTTCAGTTGAGAGGCGAGGAATCGTCAGACCAGAGGTTAGGAACCTTTTCATGTTGGAAGGCCGCATTAAGTTAGCTGTAATCTAATAAGCCGCATTCAAGAAATTTCAGTTGAGAGGCGAGGAATCTTCAGACCAGAGGTTGGGAACCTTTTCATGTTGGAAGGCCGCATTAAGTTAGCTGTAATCTAATAGGCCGCATTCAAGAAACTTCAGTTGAGCGGCGAGGAATATTCACACCAGAGGTGAGGAATCTTTTCATGTTGGAAGGCCGCATTAAGTTAGCTGTAATCTAATAGGCCGCATTCAAGAAACTTCAGGTGAGAGGCGAGGAATATTCACACCAGAGGTGAGGAATCTTTTCATGTTGGAAGGCCGCTTTAAGTTAGCTGTAATCTAATTGGTCGCATTCAAGAAACTTCAGTTGAGAGGCGAGGAATCTTCAGACCAGAGGTTAGGAACCTTTTCATGTTGGAAGGCCGCATTACGTTAGCTGTAATCTAATAGGCCGCATTCAAGAAACTTCAGTTGAGAGGCGAGGAATCTTCAGACCAGAGGTTAGGAACCTTTTTCATGTTGGAAGGCCGCATTAAGTTAGCTGTAATCTAATAGGCCGCTTTCAAGAAACTTCAGTTGAGAGGCGAGGAATCTTCAGACCAGAGGCGAGGAAACTTTTCATGTTGGAAGGTCGCATTAAGTTAGCTGTAATCTAATAGGCCGCATTCAAGAAACTTCAGTTGAGAGGCGAGGAATCTTCAGACCAGAGGTTAGAAACCTTTTCATGTTGGAAGGCCGCATTAAGTTAGCTGTAATCTAATAGGCCGCATTCAAGAAACTTCAGTTGAGAGGCGAGGAATCTTCAGACCAGAGGTTAGGAACCTTTTAATGTTGGAATGCCGCATTAAGTTAGCTGTAATCTAATAGGCCGCATTCAAGAAACTTCATATGAGAGGCGAGGAATCTTCAGACCAGAGGCGAGGAAACTTTTCATGTTGGAAGGTCGCATTAAGTTAGCTGTAATCTAATAGGCCGCATTCAAGAAACTTCAGATGTGATCGAATCACACGTTGAGAATTTTAGGAAGGGATCAGACCAGATCATATGTAGAGGATTTTAAGAAGGGAGTGTCTGACCCCAGATCTTAAACAACCCTTAGAAATAGGAAGCAAGGAGATTTCGGCTAGAGTGCCCGATAGGAAAGTGAAACGGAAGCGAGGTAAAAAGGGTGATGAAGACGCCCTTATTTATTACCGGGGTAGGGGGGGCAATACCCGACACACGGCGGATATTTAGTGGTTCGGGCGTTCGAACCTGCCTGGGATCGAACACGAGGTGTTCTCTATGGCAGTCACGAACGTTGCCCACTAGGCCACCCGCGTCCTTTGTGTCTGATCCCAGGTCTTAAACAACCCTTAGAAATAAGGAAGCTAGGACATTAGCGCTAGAGTGCCTGACAGGAAAGTGACACGGAAGCGAGGTAGAAAGGGGGATGAAAATGCCCTTATTTATAACTGGGTGACCAGTACCCGGTGCCCAACGTGTCCATCCGAAGCACATTAGATATTTAGTGGCTCGAGCATTCGTACCTGTCTGGGATTGAACCTGAGATTGTGCCTTGGCGGTCACGAACGTTGTCCACTAGGCTATCCACGGCCCTCAAGTAACTTGAATTGGATATAAATGCACTTTATTTTGTAAAAATCTTACTATGTACTAACTAAGTTCAAAAACTGAAAAAAAGTTAATTCTAAAGTTAACTTACATTTTGATGACTTTGTTGTGAATGCCTTTTTTTGGAAAGCCTTTGAATATTTGGCTGCAATATGGAGGTCCGCACTTTTAGCTGACCCTCTAGATGGGGATCCGTCATTTGTGACCTTAAGAGCGTCTTGATTTGGGTTAGGTAGGAGAATGTATGTAGATTCTCAACAATAACTGGTTGAACAGCAAGACAGCATTTTTTCGTGCATGTTGTCGAAGGCGTGGGTATTCTATTGCATTTTTCTATATTTCAGCTGGATCTCTCTTAGCGTCAAATAAAGACTTTAAAATGTCGTCTTCTGAGAGCTCAATCAATTCCCATCTGTAGTTCTTAGGAGCCCCAGAACGAAATCATGAGCGTGGCAGGTATCAAAATACCCTTATGACTTACTAATATTTTATAAATACACAGTTGACGTGGACCAGGAACATCAAATAGAAGTCATCGCTCTTTCCACGTTTATAAACGAGTCACGGAAAATGATCTTCATTCGCCTTATAGTTATTTGTTCAGTTGCTGCTGTTCATCTGTATTGGATCCCCAGCATTGTGTGGGGCTGCAAAGAAGCAACCCTGCCATGTGGTTTGGCAGTTTGTCGTTTGTGAGTCTGGAGAATTTCGATACCGCTATGGGGCGGTGGAAGCATATCCGGCGCGTAACTGGAAGACCCTGAGTTCGATTCCCGGTGGCGGCCAATGAGAATTTTTCCGTGACTCACTTATAAACGTGGAAAGAGCGATGACTTCTAACTAATGTTTTAATTGTGGCAGTCATTTGGGAAGCATCACTTCGTTGAATCTTGTTTTACACTTTGGTATTTCAAAAATATGATCATTTTGAGATTAAAATAAAAATAATAAAAGACGAACAAAAACATATTGAAGAAAATAAAAGGATTTGTTCTACAAAATTTGGGTTCACCCAAAAGACCGCCTAGAAAACCACAAGTTCCCCACCGCTGGTCTAGAATACCTCATGTAAGGCATTGTCCCCCACCGTGAACACTCAGCACCGTGAACAGCGCTGGTGGTCGCTGCACGGTCATTCAGCATCGATTCATCATTCCATCAGGTCATTCCATCGGTGTGTTGGCTGTGACCAACCACCGATGCTGAATGACCGTGACCATCGGCGTCTGACCAGGACTGTCCATGATAACAGACAAGCAATTCTGGCTCAAATAACATCCACATTCAATGCAGGAGGTACCAGAGACATATCAATCAGGTCATTCAGCACCGTGAACAGCGCTGGTGGTCGCTGCACGGTCATTCAGCATCGATTCATCATTCCATCCGTGTGTTGGCTGTGGTCGCTGCACGGTCATTCAGCATCGATTCATCATTTCATCAGGTCATTCCATCCGTGTGTTGGCTGTGGCCGACCACCGATGCTGAATGACCGTGACCATCGGCGTCTGACCAGGACTGTCCATGATAACAGACAAGCAATTCTGGCTCAAATAACATCCACATTCAATGCAGGAGGTACCAGAGACATATCAATCAGGTCATTCAGCACCGTGAACAGCGCTGGTGGTCGCTGCACGGTCATTCAGCATCGATTCATCATTTCATCAGGTCATTCCATCCGTGTGTTGGCTGTGGCCGACCACCGATGCTGAATGACCGTGACCATCGGCGTCTGACCAGGACTGTTCATGATAACAGACAAGCAATTCTGGCTCAAATAACATCCACATTCAATGCAGGAGGTACCAGAGACATATCAATCAGGTCATTCAGCACCGTGAACAGCGCTGGTGGTCGCTGCACGGTCATTCAGCATCGATTAATCATTCCATCAGGTCATTCCATCGGTGTGTTGGCTGTGGCCAACCACCGATGCTGAATGACCGTGACCATCGGCGTCTGACCAGGACTGTCCATGATAACAGACAAGCAATTCTGGCTCAAATAACATCCACATTCAATGCAGGAGGTACCAGAGACATATCAATCAGGTCATTCAGCACCGTGAACAGCGCTGGCGGTCGCTGCACGGTCATTCAGCATCGATTCATCATTTCATCAGGTCATTCCATCCGTGTGTTGGCTGTGGCCGACCACCGATGCTGAATGACCGTGACCATCGGCGTCTGACCAGGACTGTTCATGATAACAGACAAGCAATTCTGGCTCAAATAACATCCACATTCAATGCAGGAGGTACCAGAGACATATCAATCAGGTCATTCAGCACCGTGAACAGCGCTGGCGGTCGCTGCACGGTCATTCAGCATCGATTCATCATTTCATCAGGTCATTCCATCCGTGTGTTGGCTCTGGCCGACCACCGATGCTGAATGACCGTGACCATCGGCGTCTGACCAGGACTGTCCATGATAACAGACAAGCAATTCTGGCTCAAATAACATCCACATTCAATGCAGGAGGTACCAGAGACATATCAATCAGGTCATTCAGCACCGTGAACAGCGCTGGTGGTCGCTGCACGGTCATTCAGCATCGATTCATCATTCCATCCGTGTGTTGGCTGTGGTCGCTGCACGGTCATTCAGCATCGATTCATCATTTCATCAGGTCATTCCATCGGTGTGTTGGCTATAACTGACCACGGGTGCTGAATGACGGTGACCAGCGGAGTCTGACCAGGATTCTCCATGCTAACAGACAAGCGACACTGGCTCAAATAACATCCACATTCAATGCAGGAGGTACCAGAGCCATATCAATCAGGTCATTCAGCACCGTGAACAGCGCTGGTGGTCGCTGCACGGTCATTCAGCATCGATTCATCATTCCATCCGTGTGTTGGCTGTGGCCGACCACCGATGCTGAATGACCGTGACCATCGGCGTCTGACCAGGACTGTCCATGATAACAGACAAGCAATTCTGGCTCAAATAACATCCACATTCAATGCAGGAGGTACCAGAGACATATCAATCAGGTCATTCAGCACCGTGAACAGCGCTGGTGGTCGCTGCACGGTCATTCAGCATCGATTCATCATTTCATCAGGTCATTCCATCCGTGTGTTGGCTGTAGCTGACCACGGGTGCTGAGTGACCGTGACCAGCGGCGTCTGACCAGGATTGTCCATGCTAACAGACAAGAGACACTGGCTTAAACAACATCCACATTCATATGTCTCTGGTACCTCCATTGAATGGATGTAACAGAGACATATTCATCAGGTCAGTGCATCGTAATTTAGCGTCCATGGGGCATGGGAGCAGGAAACCCACCAGGGTGCCTTTGTTAATACCACGACATCGGACACAGCGCCTCACGTGGTCTCGTGAACACGGTAATTGGACCCTGGAAGACTGGCAACACGTAGGGTGGTCCAATGAGTCACGCTCCAGTTGTTACAAGCTGATGGTAGAGTTCGGTTGTGGCGCAGACCCCATGAGACCACGGACCCAAAATGTCAACAAGGCACTGTTCCAGCTGTTGGTCGTTCAATACATGTGCGGGGTGTCTTTACGTGGCGCGGTTTGGGTCTATAACGAATTAAATTTCTCCGTCATTTTTGTCCACGCCGGCATCGAACCCGGGACCCCTCATTTCGGAATAAGTCGCTGTACCAACTGAGCTACGCGGGCGTATGCTCTCGCTGCTATCTGACTTTATCTCATGTGCGTCCTGCGGTGCAGGCACGTCACAGGTCCTCTGGTCGTCTTAAACACGTCATTAAAAGGTAATCGCTTTGTTGTCGTTCTGCTCGATTATCATTCATGTACCCCAAGAACGTTGGGATTTTCCAAGCAGACAATGCACCATGTCATCGGGCCCAAGTAGTCCAAAATTGGTTCGAGGAGCATTCTGGACAGTTCCGACGGATGATGTGGCCAACACGTTCGCCCAACATGAACCCAATAGAGCACTTATGGGACGTGGTGAAAAGGTCCATTCGTACACAAGATCCTGCTCGTATAAATACCAGGGGACTGTAATGCGGCTGTTCAGACGGCGTGGCTCAACATCTCTCCAGAAGTCTTCCGGCCACTTCGGCAATCGATGCCACGTCGAGTTGCTGTACTTCGCGGGGCTAGAGGAGGTCATACATGATACTAGGTACGTATTCCACGACTTTTGGCGGGTTTGGTCCGTTACCCCGAAAATCACTTAACCGAACGGTCACTTCCCCGAAAATTTCATTTCACCGAAAGTTTATTTCATCGAAACGTTCTTTTCACCGAAAGGTTCATTTCACAGAAAGCTTCATTTCACAGAAAGCTTCATTTCACCGAAAGGTTCATTTCACCGAAAGGTTCATTTCACCGAAAGGTCGTTTCACCGAAAGTTTATTTCATCGAAACGTTCATTTCACCGAAAGGTTCATTTCACCGAAAGGTCGTTTCACCGAAAGTTTCATTTCACCGAAAGGTCGTTTCATCGAAAGTTTCATTTCACCGAAAGGTTCATTTCACCGAAAGGTCGTTTCACCGAAAGGTCGTTTCACCGAAAGTTTCATTTCACCGAAAGTTTATTTCATCGAAACGTTCATTTCACCGAAAGGTTCATTTCACCGAAAGGTTCATTTCACCGAAAGTTTATTTCATCGAAACGTTCATTTCATCGAAACGTTCATTTCACCGAAAGGTTCATTTCACCGAAAGTTTATTTCATCGAAACGTTCATTTCACCGAAAGTTTATTTCATCGAAACGTTCATTTCACCGAAAGGTTCATTTCACCGAAAGGTCGTTTCACCGAAAGTTTCATTTCACCGAAAGGTCGTTTCATCGAAAGTTTCATTTCACCGAAAGGTTCATTTCACCGAAAGGTCGTTTCACCGAAAGTTTCATTTCACCGAAAGTTTATTTCATCGAAACGTTCATTTAACCGAAAGGTTCATTTCACCGAAAGGTCGTTTCACCGAAAGTTTCATTTCACCGAAAGTTTATTTCATCGAAACGTTCATTTCACCGAAAGGTTCATTTCACCGAAAGGTTCATTTCCCCGAAAGGTTCATTTCACCGAAAGTTTATTTCATCGAAACGTTCATTTCACCGAAAGGTTCATTTCACCGAAAGGTCGTTTCACCGAAAGTTTCATTTCACCGAAAGGTCGTTTCATCGAAAGTTTCATTTCATCGAAAGGTTCATTTCACCGAAAGTTTCATTTCACCGAAAGTTTATTTCATCGAAACGTTCATTTAACCGAAAGGTTCATTTCACCGAAAGGTCGTTTCACCGAAAGGTTCATTTCACCGAAAGTTTATTTCATCGAAACGTTCATTTCACTGAAGGGTCGTTTTACCGAAAGGTTCATTTCACCGAAAGGTTCATTTCACCGAAAGTTTATTTCATCGAAACGTTCATTTCACCGAAGGGCCGTTTCACCGAAAGGTTCATTTCACCAAAAGGTCGTTTCACCGAAAGTTTATTTCATCGAAACGTTCATTTCACCGAAGGGTCACTTCACCGAAAAGTTCGTTTCACCGACAGGTTCATTTCACCGAAAGTTTTTTTCATCGAAACGTTCATTTCACCGAAGGGTCGTTTCACCGAAAGGTTCATTTCACCGAAAGATCGTTTCACCGAAAGGTTCATTTCACCGAAAGTTTATTTCATCGAAACGTTCATTTCACCGAAGGGTCGTTTCACCGAAAGGTTCATTTTACCGAAAAGTCGTTTCACCGAAAGGTTCATTTCACCGAAAGTTTATTTCATCGAAACGTTCATTTCACCGAAGGGTCACTTCACCGAAAAGTTCGTTTCACCGACAGGTTCATTTCACCGAAAGTTTATTTCATCGAAACGTTCATTTAACAGAAAGGTTCATTTCACCGAAAGGTCGTTTCACCGAAAGTTTCATTTCACCGAAAGTTTATTTCATCGAAACGTTCATTTCACCGAAAGGTTCATTTCACCGAAAGGTTCATTTCACCGAAAGTTTATTTCATCGAAACGTTCATTTCATCGAAACGTTCATTTCACCGAAAGTTTATTTCATCGAAACGTTCATTTCACCGAAAGGTTCATTTCACCGAAAGGTCGTTTCACCGAAAGTTTCATTTCACCGAAAGGTCGTTTCATCGAAAGTTTCATTTCACCGAAAGGTTCATTTCACCGAAAGGTCGTTTCACCGAAAGTTTCATTTCACCGAAAGTTTATTTCATCGAAACGTTCATTTCACCGAAAGGTTCATTTCACCGAAAGTTTATTTCATCGAAACGTTCATTTCATCGAAACGTTCATTTCACCGAAAGGTTCATTTCACAGAAAGTTTATTTCATCGAAACGTTCATTTCACCGAAAGTTTATTTCATCGAAACGTTCATTTCACCGAAAGGTTCATTTCACCGAAAGGTCGTTTCACCGAAAGTTTCATTTCACCGAAAGGTCGTTTCATCGAAAGTTTCATTTCACCGAAAGGTTCATTTCACCGAAAGGTCGTTTCACCGAAAGTTTCATTTCACCGAAAGTTTATTTCATCGAAACGTTCATTTAACCGAAAGGTTCATTTCACCGAAAGGTCGTTTCACCGAAAGTTTCATTTCACCGAAAGTTTATTTCATCGAAACGTTCATTTCACCGAAAGGTTCATTTCACCGAAAGGTTCATTTCACCGAAAGTTTATTTCATCGAAACGTTCATTTCACCGAAAGGTTCATTTCACCGAAAGGTCGTTTCACCGAAAGTTTCATTTCACCGAAAGGTCGTTTCATCGAAAGTTTCATTTCACCGAAAGGTTCATTTCACCGAAAGGTCGTTTCACCGAAAGTTTCATTTCACCGAAAGTTTATTTCATCGAAACGTTCATTTAACCGAAAGGTTCATTTCACCGAAAGGTCGTTTCACCGAAAGGTTCATTTCACCGAAAGTTTATTTCATCGAAACGTTCATTTCACTGAAGGGTCGTTTTACCGAAAGGTTCATTTCACCGAAAGGTTCATTTCACCGAAAGGTTCATTTCACCGAAAGTTTATTTCATCGAAACGTTCATTTCACCGAAGGGCCGTTTCACCGAAAGGTTCATTTCACCAAAAGGTCGTTTCACCGAAAGTTTATTTCATCGAAACGTTCATTTCACCGAAGGGTCACTTCACCGAAAAGTTCGTTTCACCGACAGGTTCATTTCACCGAAAGTTTTTCATCGAAACGTTCATTTCACCGAAGGGTCGTTTCACCGAAAGGTTCATTTCACCGAAAGATCGTTTCACCGAAAGGTTCATTTCACCGAAAGTTTATTTCATCGAAACGTTCATTTCACCGAAGGGTCGTTTCACCGAAAGGTTCATTTTACCGAAAAGTCGTTTCACCGAAAGGTTCATTTCACCGAAAGTTTATTTCATCGAAACGTTCATTTCACCGAAGGGTCACTTCACCGAAAAGTTCGTTTCACCGACAGGTTCATTTCACCGAAAGTTTATTTCATCGAAACGTTCATTTCACCGAAGGGTCACTTCACCGAAAAGTTCATTTCACCGAAGGGTCACTTCACCGAAAAGTTCGTTTCACCGACAGGTTCATTTCACCGAAAGTTTATTTCATCGAAACGTTCATTTCGTCGAAAGGTCGTTTCGCCGAAAAGTTCACTTCACCGAAAGATCACTTTATGGAATGTTCACTCTATCCAAAGATCGTTTTAACCAGCTGCTAATTTTGATCCAAAGGTAATCTTTTAAAATTGAAACTCCAATTTATTTATTTATTTATTTTTTATTTTCGTGAGATGCAACCTAATGTCGATCACATCCACAGATCTGTCTCCTTAAGTCTCAAATATCAGTATTACTCTGAAAACGTGTATTTCATCGAAATCTCATACGTGGAACATTTGCCCATACTTAATCTTACGAAGACTAAATTATATATAGGTATTTATTTATACACTACATATTATACAATTCAACGCTCTAAGTCTAAAGTCGTCTATCTAGATGGGTGCAGGAGAACTGGCCAAACAATTTTAAGGGACCGTATAAAAATTGCGTTTTTGACCGTTTCGTGCCCACGTCCCCAGAGGTTGGTTATCTGAGCCACATAAAATTTCCGTAATTTCTTATTTTCTTAATTGCGGTAATTAATGTAATTCTTTATAAAAAATGTTTATAACGTACAACTTAACAAAAGAATGTCAGGGTTCATGAACTACAGCTCAACAAATTCTCTGAGAGCCTGTGCAAACCCAAGGAAACGTTTCGGGCTGGGGGGGTAATACTAAAAAAAGTATAATATGTAAAGCATTTCTAATTCGATCCGGAGAGTTGATAAAATCATTGAGTAAAGTCGTGTTTCTCAAGGCAAGCCAACAAAATCTTTAGCGTCCTAGAGGAATTTTAGGTTCAAAAAATGGTATCGTAAACCCTTTTGAATCCATTCTGCATATATAATAATTCAAAATCAATTGCTCGATTTTTGTAGTAAGAATTTTAGTCACTGTATGAAAAACTAATTTTTATGAGAGTTACTATAGCAATCTTTTTTTTTTTCGGGTTGGATGTTTTTTATATATTATTGTATTTTCTTTTCCTCTCTCCTTTGCCGGAATCACGGACTGATAACAATTAATGATTCTGTAAGTGACAAATTCGGGACATTGTGGACTCCCCGATTAAACATCTAAAAAATTCTGGACATCTCATAGAGAACAGACTACAATGGTGACATTACGTTTCGGTGAAACGACCTTTCGGGGAAATGAACCTTTAGGTGAAACGACCTTTTGGTGATATGAACTTTTGGATGAAATTACCTTTTGGTGAAGTGAACCTTTCGATGAAATTAACCTTCGATGAAGTGAACTTTTAGGTGAAACGACCTTTCGGGGAAATGAACCTTTAGGTGGAACGACCTTTTGGTGATATGAACTTTTGGATGAAATTACCTTTCGGTGAAGTGAACCTTTCGGTGAAACGACCTTTCGATGAAATGAACTTTTCGATGATTCAACCTTTCGGTGAAATGAACTTTTCGATGAAATTAACCTTCGATGAAGTGAACTTTTCGGTGAAATGACCTTTTGGGGAAATGAACCTTTAGGTGAAACGACCTTTTGGTGATATGAACTTTTCGATGAAATTACCTTTCGGTGAAGTGAACCTTTCGGTGAAACGACCTTTCGATGAAATGAACTTTTCGATGATTCAACCTTTCGGTGAAATGAACTTTTCGATGAATTAACCTTCGATGAAGTGAACTCTTCGGTGAAATGACCTTTCGGGAAAATGAACCTTTAGGTGAAACGACCTTTGGTGACATGAACTTTTCGATAAATTACCTTTCGGTGAAGTGAACCTTTTGATGAAATTAACCTTCGATGAAGTGCACTTTTCGGTGAAATGACCTTTCGGGGAAATGAACCTTTAGGTGAAACGACCTTTTGGTGATATGGACTTTTGGATGAAATTACCTTTCGGTGAAGTGAACCTTTCGGTGAAACGACCTTTCGATGAAGTGAACTTTTCGGTGAAATGACCTTTCGGGGAAATGAACCTTTAGGTGAAACGACCTTTTGGTGAAATAAACTTTTCGATGAAATTACCTTTCGGTGAATTGAACCTTTTGGTGAAACGACCTTTCGATGAAATTAACCTTCGATGAAATGAACTTTTCGGGGAAATGACCTTTTGGGGAAATGAACCTTTAGGTGAAGCGACTTTTTGGTGGTATGAACTTTTCGATGAAATTACATTTTGGTGAAGTGAACCTTTCGGTGAAACGACCTTTCGATGAAACGACCTTTCGATGAAACGACCTTTCGATGAAATAAACTTTTCGATGAAATTAACCTTCGGTGAAGTGAACTTTTCGGTGAAATGACCTTTCGGGGAAATGAACATTTAGGTGAAACGACCTTTTGGTGATATGAACTTTTTGATGAAATTATCTTTCGGTGAAGTGAACCTTTCGATGAAACGACCTTTCGATGAAATTAACTTTCGATGAAGTGAACTTTTCGGTGAAATGACCTTTCGGGGAAATGAACCTTTAGGTGAAACGACCTTTGGTGAAATAAACTTTTCGATGAAATTACCTTTCGGTGAATTGAACCTTTTGGTGAAACGACCTTTCGATGAAATTAACCTTCGATGAAATGAACTTTTCGGGGAAATGACCTTTTGGGGAAATGAACCTTTAGGTGAAGCGACTTTTTGGTGGTATGAACTTTTCGATGAAATTACATTTCGGTGAAGTGAACCTTTCGGTGAAACGACCTTTCGATGAAATAAACTTTTCGATGAAATTAACCTTCGGTGAAGTGAACTTTTCGGTGAAATGACCTTTCGGGGAAATGAACATTTAGGTGAAACGACCTTTTGATGATATGAACTTTTTGATGAAATTATCTTTCGGTGAAGTGAACCTTTCGATGAAATTAACCTTCGATGAAACGACCTTTCGATGAAATTAACCTTCGATGAAATGAACTTTTCGGGGAAATGACCTTTTGGGGAAATGAACCTTTAAGTGAAGCGACTTTTTGGTGGTATGAACTTTTCGATGAAATTACATTTCGGTGAAGTGAACCTTTCGGTGAAACGACCTTTCGATGAAATAAACTTTTCGATGAAATTAACCTTCGGTGAGGTGAACTTTTCGGTGAAATGACTTTTCGGGGAAATGAACATTTAGGTGAAACGACCTTTTGGTGATATGAACTTTTTGATGAAATTATCTTTCGGTGAAGTGAACCTTTCGATGAAACGACCTTTCGATGAAATTAACTTTCGATGAAGTGAACTTTTCGGTGAAATGACCTTCCAGCGAAATGAACTTTTCGGTGAAGTGACCTTTGATAAAACGATCTTTTGGCGAAATGAGCGATACCCACTTTTAGCACTTCAGTGTACACATGTGGAATTTTTGCTTTGTCACACTGTATTTCCGCATGAAATTCTTCTGTTTAATACTCCCTATTTTTCAAAATACTGACTTTTATGATATACTACTTACACAAGCATATTGATCTATGTACCCCCTCTTTAATTACGGTATTTCGGGGAGGGCTCAAACCCTCAAAACCCCTCCCTGGCCAAGGTCCTGAGGTGGTCTTATAGCCTCGGACCAAAATAAAAAAAAACAAAGAAAGAGAGAAAGAAAGAAAAGTATTTATCTCCAACATAAAATAAAATGGCCAATTAACCCGCGCATTAATTGCTAAAATCATTTCACCATCGCACGATTCAAGTCCTTTTCATTTTTCTTTGTAACGTGTCAGGTGTTTGGGGTCTTTCTAGGTCTGTCGGTAGCGTTAAAGACTTAACTGGTTCGGTACCGACCAGGGAATTATAATTAATTCCAATTCCCTTTTTTGCATTTTTCTTTATTACAAGTAGACCTCTTCTGTCTTTGCTTGCTCTAAGTGCTTTTACATTATCTAAACACTGATATGGGCATGTATTAAAATTATAATTTCGCTCTTTTTTTATGTGTTTTATAGGTTTCATGACGTGCACGTGGAGTTCGAACTACTCTTAAGGACCACAGGCGAAAAAATTTACACTAAAGCTGTCTTCAGTTTGCCTTTACGCCTCCAAGAGTAGCTTCAGTGGGAATTTCAGTTGGTGTCCACGATGTCTTACTTTTTCTAAAAAACGATCTTCCTTCTAACAACGATATGGTTCGTATTCAGTTTGGCAGAAACAGAAGATTTAGGAAATCGAAAAGAAAGATTCTGCAATTGTGAAAAATGCAACTGCACCTGCAATAATGTATTCAGCGTTGATGATTTAAAGACTGAGTCTTCCGATTTCCCGCCATGTAAACTCTTCACAATGCAACTGGAAAACAGCGTCCTTCCTTTCTTACCACGTGACCTCTTTTCGAAAGTTCAAGTGTCTTCAGAATTTCATTTCGAGATTCTCAACAGTACGTTGTATCTTCTTTCTCCGCATTCGAGGGAGCAGTCACCTTTTCGAGGCATACGTTTTAACAAAGCAGAAATATGCATCACGAAATCCTCAACTCTCGCTGGCTGGAGGTGGGAAATGCTTGAAGAACTTTCGCCAACTTCAAGTGGTACGCTCAGCTTTACTGCGATAAAATCCGAATTGCCGTATCTTCCAGATGCGTTTTCGAAAGTGGCTAAAGGAAAAATTTCCGCAATTCGTGTCTTTGCTTGTAAACTCCGATGGCTTGGAGACAACGTATTCGCACCATTATCGAAACTTCAATCTTTAGAACTCAGAGGTAATTTACTGGAGAGCATTAAGAGGTCACAGCTGCCTCAGGGACAGTCACAGCTCAAAATTCTGGATCTTGGGTAAGTGTCAATTCTATCTAGGTTAGGAGAAAAGCACAAAAATTTCGCGATTCTCTCCTTTCCATTGCTCTTGGACACAGGGACGTCGTTGGACTATTTGTACTCTTGAACACAGGGACGTAGCTAGACTATTTGTACTCTTGAACACTGTGACGTAGCTAGACTACTTGTACTCTTGAACACACGGACGTAGCTAGACTATTTGTTTTCTTGAACACAGGGACGTAGCTAGACTATTTGTTTTCTTGAACACAGGGACGTCGCTGGACTATTTTTACTCTTGAACACAGGGACGTCGCTGTACTATTTGTACTCTTGAACACAGGGACATAGCTAGACTATTTGTTTTCTTGAACATAGGGACGTCGCTAGACTATTTGTACTCTTGAACACAGGGACGTCGCTGTACTATTTGTACTTTTGAACACAGGGACGTCGCTAGACTATTTGTACTCTTGAACAGAGGAACGTCGCTAGACTATTTGTACTCTTGAACAGAGGAACGTCGCTAGACAATTTGTGCTCTTGAACACAGGGATGCCGTTAGACTATCTGCACTTATGAACGCAGGGTCGCCGTTAGACTATTTGTACTCTTGAACACAGGGACGTCGCTAGACTATTTGTTTTCTTGAACACAGGGACGTCGCAAGACTATTTGTACTCTTGAACACAGGGACGTTGCTGGACTATTTGTACTCTTGAACACAGGGACGTTGCTGGACTATTTGTACTCTTGAACACAGGGACGTCGCTGGACTATTTGTACTCTTGAACACAGGGACGTCGCTAGACTATTTGTTTTCTTGAACACAGGGACGTCGCTAGACTATTCGTACTCTTGAACACAGGGACGTCGCTGGACTATTTGTACTCTTTAACACAGGGATATCGCTAGACTGTTTGTACTCTTGAACAGAGGAACGTCGCTAGACAATTTGTGCTCTTGAACACTGGGACGCCGTTAGACTATCTGTACTTATGAACACAGGGACGACGCTAGACTATTTGTACTCTTGAACACAGGAACGTCGCTAGACTATTTGTTTTCTTGAACACGGGGACGTCGCTAGACTATTTGTACTCTTGAACACAGGGACGTAGCTAGACTATTTGTTCTCTTGAACACAGGGACGTTGCTAGACTATTTGTTTTCTTGAACACAGGGACGTCGCTAGACTATTTGAACTCTTGAACACAGGGACGTCGCTGAACTATTTGTGCTCTTTAACACAGGGACGTCGCTAGACTATTTGTACTCTTGAACACAGGGACGTCGCTGAACTATTTGTGCTCTTTAACACAGGGACGTCGCTAGACTTTTTGTTCTTTTGAACACAGGGACCTCGCTAGACTTCAACATCTGGATGGGCCACGGGTAGGCGAGCAATATTTTTGGTGGGGCAAGCTGGATAGAAACTTTTGTACGAAACACTGAAAGAATTACACATTCGTGTCACATTATTGTGACCAGCTCCCACTTTTGACGTCAACAGCGCATTGCCAATGAACGAAGGCACGTGTCTTGAGCTGGCTTGGAGAGTATATAAGGTATGCTGTGGGCAATCTGAAAACACGTCACTCGTTGCTGTCATGGATAAAAGGAGCGATTTATCAGATTTGCAAAGAGAGATAGTTATCGGCTTTCGGACCAAGAGTGGCAGTATTTCTGTAACATCGCAGTTTGTGAACTGTTCGTCTACTGCTGTGATTACAGTGTATCGTGATAGGTGAAATTACACCTTTGCGAATAAGCAATGTGGAAACTGCGGAGCACCACGTGCTATTGATGTCAGAGGTGAACGCCGACTTCGAAGGTGCGTGAGGACCGAAGGTGCGTGTCTAGCAACTCACTAGCCGAATGAACCATGGGGTTACCGAAAATGCGTCTAAAACGACAGTTCTGCGAATCGTGCTGCGTATGGGGCTCCGCTGCAGACAGATGGTCACTGCACCTATGCTAACGAAGGTGCCTCGGCAGAAAAGGCTCACATTTCCACGACAGTATCGAAATTGGATCTCTCCGATGATTCACATTTTCCGCTTCATCGAACGGATGGACGTTGGCGTTCATGGCGAGAAACAGGAAGAACACAAGCTGGTGGGGACAGCGTTATAGTATGGGGAATGGTTTCGTGGCATTCCCTGGGTCCACTCATACTTGTGGAAGGCACTACTGACCGAATTCGTCCTGGTAGACCACGTACACGGATACATGCTGATTGTCTTCCCTGGGGCGGATGGGATCTTCCAGCACGACAATGCGACATGTCACACAGCTAGAAATGTCTTAGAGCGGTTGGAAGAGCACGATAAAAACTTCATACTTCCCTGGCCTCCTAATTTCCCAGACTTAAACCCAATTGAAGATCTGTATGACCACCTCAATCGTGTTGTTCGCTCTATGAGTCCTCCACCACGCACCTTCCAGCAGCTATTAGATGCACTGCAGTTAGTATGGTTCCACATACCTTTTAACACTTTCCAGCATCCTATTGAGTCACTCCCAGCCTGTCCAGCTACTGTCCGCGCTGTACACGCAAGCTACTCTGGATATTAGGTGGTGGTCAAATAGTGTGACTCGACAGTGTAATTTTGAATGCTCTTCATAATACCCGCTGCAAAAAAATGCGCAAACGCCATGCCACGCACATTACCTCCACCTTCCTTAACTCCCTTTCTTTGAAGCCAACGACTTTGCGTTGCACTCCTCTCCTACAAAGCAGTCTTCGGCTAATTCCCGCACTTTCATAGTCCCAGTATAGTCTTAAGAACACTTGTGTATCTTTATTCCGTGTTGAAATCCCATTCCTTAACTCCCTTCCTTTGAAGCCAACGACTTTGCCTTGCACTCCTGTCGTACAAAGCTGTCTTCGGCCACTTCCTACACTTTCATAGTCCCGGTGTAATCTTAAGAGCACTAATGTATCTTTGGACTTCAATGTCCGTGTTGAAATCCCCTTCCTTACCTCCCTTCCTTTTAGGCCAACGACTTTGCCTTGCACTCCTCTCCTACAAAGCAGTCTTCGGTTAATTCCTGCACTTTCATAGTCCCGGTATAGTCTTAAGAGCACTAGCGTATCTTTGGACTCTAATTTCCGTGTTGAAATCCCCTTCCTTAACTCCTTCCTTTGAAGCCAACGACTTTGTCTTGCATTCCTCTCCTACAAAGCAGTCTTCGGCTAAATCCTGCACTTTCGTAGTCCCGGTATAGTCTTAAGAGCAGTAGTGTATCTTTAGACTTCAATGTCCATGTTAAAATCCCCTTCCTTTGAAGCCAACGACTTTGCCTTGCACTCCTCTCCTACAAAGCAGTCTTCGGCCACTTCTCGCACTTTCATAGTCCCGGAGCACTAGTGTATCTTTAGGCTCCAATTTCCGTGTTGAAATCCCATTCATTAACTCCCTTCCTTTGAAACCAACGACTTTGCCTTGCACTCCTCTCCTACAAAGCAGCCTTCGGCCACTTCATGCACTTTCATAGTCCCGGTGTAGTCTTAGGAACACTAGTGTATCTTTGGACTTCAATGTCCGTGTTGAAATCCCCTTCCTTAACTCCCTTCCTTTGAAGCCAACGACTTTGCCTTGCACTCCTCTCCTACAAAGCAGTCTTCGGCCACTTCCTGCACTTTCATAGTCCCGGTATAGTCTTAAGAGCACTAGCGTATCTTTGGACTCTAATTTCCGTGTTGAAATCCCCTTCCTTAACTCCCTTCCTTTGAAGCCAACGACTTTGTCTTGCATTCCTCTCCTACAAAGCAGTGTTCGGCTAAATCCTGCACTTTCGTAGTCCCGGTATAGTCTTAAGAGCAGTAGTGTATCTTTAGACTTCAATGTCCATGTTAAAATCCCCTTCCTTTGAAGCCAACGACTTTGCCTTGCACTCCTCTCCTACAAAGCAGTCTTCGGCCACTTCTCGCACTTTCATAGTCCCGGAGCACTAGTGTATCTTTAGGCTCCAATTTCCG
Source organism: Macrothele yani (assembly GCA_039090855.1). NCBI lineage: Eukaryota > Metazoa > Arthropoda > Arachnida > Araneae > Macrothelidae > Macrothele > Macrothele yani. The sequence goes on along the minus strand of CM077032.1, from coordinate 70,866,415 downwards.
TGTTGAAATCCCATTCATTAACTCCCTTCCTTTGAAACCAACGACTTTGCCTTGCACTCCTCTCCTACAAAGCAGCCTTCGGCCACTTCCTGCGCTTTCATAGTTCCAGTGTAGTCTTAGGAGCACTAGTGTATCTTTGGACTTCAATGTCCGTGTTGAAATCCCCTTCCTTAACTCCCTTCCTTTGAAGCCAACGACTTTGCCTTGCACTCCTCTCCTACAAAGCAGTCTTCGGCCACTTCCTGCATTTTCATAGTCCCGGTGTAGTCTTAAGAGCACTAATGTATCTTTAGACTTCAATGTCCGTGTTGAAATCTCCTTCCTTAACTCCCTTCCTTTTAAGCCAACGACTTTGCCTTGCACTCCTCTCCTACAAAGCAGTCTTCGGCTAAATCCTGCAGTTTCGTAGTCCCGGTATAGTCTTAAGAGCACTAGTGTATCTTTAGACTTCAATGTCCGTGTTGAAATCCCCTTCCTTTTAAGCCAACGACTTTGCCTTGCACTCCTCTCCTACAAAGCAGTCTTCGGCTAGTTCCTGCACTTTCATTGTCCCTGTGTAGTCTTAAGAGCACTAGTGTATCTTTAGACTCTAATTTCGGTTTTGAAATCTTCTTCCTTAACTCCCTTCCTTTAAAGCCAACGACTTTGCCTCGCACTCCTCTCCTACAAAGCAATCTTCGGCCACTTCTCGCACTTTCATAGTCCCGGTGTAGTCTTAGGAGCACTAGTGTATCTTTAGGCTCCAATTTCCGTGTTGAAATCCCCTTCCTTAACTCCTTTCCTTTGAAGCCAACGACTTTGCCTTGCACTCCTCTCCTACAAAGCAGTCTTCGGCTAATTCCTGCACTTTCATTGTCCCGGTATAGTCTTAAGAGCACTAATGTATCTTTAGACTTCAATGTCCGTGTTGAGATCCCCTTCCTTAACTCCCTTCCTTTTAAGCCAACGACTTTGCCTTGCACTCCTCTCCTACAAAGCAGTCTTCGGCTAATTCCTGCACTTTCATTGTCCCGGTATAGTCTTAAGAGCACTAGTGTATCTTTGGACTCTAATTTCCGTGTTGAAATCCCCTTCCTTAACTCCCTTCCTTTGAAGCCAACGACTTTGCCTTGCATTCCTCTCCTACAAAGCAGTCTTCGGCTAAATCCTGCACTTTCGTAGTCCCGGTATAGTCTTAAGAGCACTAGTGTATCTTTAGACTTCAATGTCCGTGTTGAAATCCCCTTCCTTTTAAGCCAACGACTTTGCCTTGCACTCCTCTCCTACAAAGCAGTCGTCGGCTAGTTCCTGCACTTTCATTGTCCCTGTGTAGTCTTAAGAGCACTAGTGTATCTTTAGACTCTAATTTCGGTTTTGAAATCTTCTTCCTTAACTCCCTTCCTGTAAAGCCAACGACTTTGCCTCGCACTCCTCTCCTACAAAGCAATCTTCGGCCACTTCTCGCACTTTCATAGTCCCGGTGTAGTCTTAGGAGCACTAGTGTATCTTTAGGCTCCAATTTCCGTGTTGAAATCCCATTCCTTAACTCCTTTCCTTTGAAGCCAACGACTTTGCCTTGCACTCCTCTCCTACAAAGCAGTCTTCGGCCAGTTCCTGCACTTTCGCAGTCCCGGTGTAGTTATTCAGAATATCTTGAAATGTGACTTACACACAGACAAAATAGCTCTTGAGGTGTCGAGAAAAATAGGAATTATTGGCAGTGTGTTTAATAATCTTACTATAAATACCATTAAACTACTATACTATCCTCTATTACACTCTCGTTTAATTTACTGTCTCCCTTGTTGGGGATTAACTTCTAAGCGTAACGTTGGGAAACTTCAGGTGCTTCAGAATAAAATAATTATATTTCTAGGACTGAAATTAAATCCACGTTTAATTGGTATTACAGATTCACAAAACTATGATTAAATCAGTCTTTATCCTAATATACAGAACATTGTGAACATCAACCAGTTATATTTACGCTCTCTGGGTACTTAAAAGAATTAAATTGGGGTTTAATGATGATATCATTGACATTCATAACGAAATTCATGAATATGATACGAGATATAGACGTATGTTACAGTCATGCTTTCTGAAAAAATCAACAAATAAAACTCAGCATTGGATATCAAAGGCCAAAATTTTGGAATGACTTGCCTAAGGAAATTCAGAATATTAATAACTACAGCTTATTTAAGGAAAGAATCACTATTTACTTACTTGCTTACTAACATTGTATTAAAAAAACAACAAGGGATCGGTTGGACCAGCGCGTCAGGAATGGAAGTAAGATGGGATGGGGGAGGAATTACTCATAAGATGGAATGGATGAAATATGGCCAACCATTTCGACTGCGTACGCTAAGGTTTTATGGAATTTAAGTTGATAAAGATGTCCACTCTATTTTAAAAATATGAAATACAAATGTATAATTTTTTTTAATACACTGGCGTGCAAAAATTAAGGACGAGACGGTTTTTCGAATGAAACGTCGTGCAGAAGTGCTCCACATCGACTCAAATCATACCATAAGATCCCCAAGATGTAAGACTATGGGACAAGTGAGCAAAACCGTCCAAACAAGGAATCCAAAGGATACAAAGGCACTTTATTGAAAAGATAGCTTCGAGCACAACTGGACAAAAGACAGAAACGTCCATGTGACAGGCGGCTTCCAAGAAAAATTCAGTCTTTAGTAGGGGATATGATCACCCCTGACTGCGTTGCAGGATTTACAACGTCTGTCTATGCTGAGGACGAGGTTGTCCAGGAGCTGTTGAGGCATCGCGGCCCATTCCTCTTGTAGTGCCAATCGCAGCTGCGGAATCGTTGCTGGCGGCTGGTGACGTGCTGCCAAGCGTCTCCCAAGAAGGTCCCACATGTGTTCGATTGGATTTAGGTCCGGGAACCTTGCAGGACAATCCATGCGTTAAATATTTTCACTCTCCAACAGCTCTGCGACAGCCACCGTCGATGAGGTGTAGCGTTGTCGTTCATGAAGAGGAATTCAGGACCCACAGCACCTCTAAACAGACGCACGTGAGGCAAGAGAACCTCGGTGCAATAGCGGACACCAGTGACTGAAAATCCTTTAAAGATGTGGAGGTCAGTACGGCTACCAAGCATGATACCGCCACAAACGGCAACTCCGCCACCTCCAAACCGGTCCCTTTCGATGATGTTGGAGGTGTGATTGCGTGTTCCCTGCTCTCTCCAGATGTGTATACGTCCAGAATCGCTCGCCAGACTAAATCGGCTCTCATCCGTAAAGGGAACTGGACCCCATTGCTGATGTGTCCAGTTCTTGTGTTCCTTTCACCTCAGAAACTGCCGCCTCCGATGAGCAGGCGTTAATGGCACACACCGTATTGGTCGTCGTGCAAATAGACCACCTTTGTGCAGCCTCCTGGCCACGGTAAAACGCGATAACGGACTTCTACTTGTCTGTTGCATGTGCCTTGCGATTTCTCCCGCTGTCTGCCGTCTGTCTCTTCTCGCCTGTAGGACAATATACCGGTCGTCCGCCGCCGTGGTTGCTCTTGGACGTCTACTGCTAAACTCTCGGACAGCTGTTCCTGTCGTATGAAATGCTCTCCAAGCTCGTGGAACGATGCTGTTAGCGTTCCCGAACTCCTCGGCCACACTAGTCACACTTCGACCTTCTTCCAACTTCCCAATGATGCGACCTCCGGTAAAGTCATCCAGATGTCGTCTACTGGATTGCCTGTTGGCCATATCACACGGTGGCAGCAACTCGACGTCGTCCAAACCGATGTACACCGTGCAATAGCTTTCACCGAATTGCTGAGCGTACACCGCCCGTGTGCTTTATACCCTTCCAACACTCCTCCCCCTACGTCATGCTGCATATATGTGCATGCCCTACCGTACCTGACCCTAGTTTATCTCCTGAGTGGTCTTTCGGTCCGTTCTGTCTGCTCGTTCCGCTGTTATGCTAATTTCTCCTCTTCGTCCTTAATTTTTGCACACCAGTATATAATTTCACACCACTAACTGTTCCCTATAAAAATTGCTCTCAACACACTGGGCATCGTTACCATGCATTTATTACTAACTATTGATATAACTAACAATATGCTCAATTGATGTAATGTATTTTATTTCTTGACGTGTGCTTTCTACGAAGGGAGATCGGGACTTGTCAGGTCATTTTAGCCTTTTTTTTATCTCCCTAGCTGTTATATGTCTTTTAATTTGTTACTTCTTGTGAGCATTTTGTATGTGTATAACAACAGCTAAACTAATATATTGAAACTGAAAAAATGTAATGGTAACACTGATGCAGACATTATTAGACAGCATGTTCCTGAGTGTGTCGGTGGTCATAAAACAGAGAAAAATCCGTAGGTTACCAAAATCTATCAGTAGACAGGAGTCAAAATCAGTAAATCTACTGATAAATCAGTAGAATGGCAACACTGATGCACACATTCTTAGGCAGCATTTCGCTGAGTGTGTAGGTGGTCTTAAAAAGAGAAAAATCCGTAGGTTACCAAAATCTATCAGTAGACAGGAGTCAAAATCAGTAAATCTACTGATAAATCAGTAGAATGGCAACACTGATACAGACATTCTTAGGCAGCATGTTCCTGAGTGTGTAGGTGGTCTTCAAACAGAGAAACCTACGAAAACCTATCAGTAGACAGCAGTCAAAATCAGTAGACCTACTGATAGATCAGTAGACCTACTGATAGATCAGTAGAATGGCAACACTGATGCACATATTCTTAGGCAGCATTTTCCTGAGTGTGTAGGTGGTCTTAAAACAGAAAAATCAGTAGATTACAAAAATCTATCAGTAGACAGGAGTCAAAATCAGTAGATCTACTGATAAATCAGTACAATGGCAACACTGATGCAGACATTCTTAGACAGCATGTCCCCTAGTGTTTAGGTGGTCTTAAAACAGAAAAATCAGTAGATTACAAAAATCTATCAGTAGACAGGAGTCAAAATCAGTACATCTACTGATAAATCAGTACAATGGCAACACTGATGCAGACATTCTTAGACAGTATGTCCCTGAGTGTGTAGGTGGTCTGAAAACAGAAAAATCAGTAGATTACAAAAATCTATCAGTAGACAGGAGTCAAAATCAGTAGATCCTCTGATACATCAGTAGAATGGCAACACTGATGCAAAGATTCTTAGACAGCATGTCCCTGAGCGTGTAGGTGGTCTTAAAACAGAGAAAAATCAGTAGATTACGAAAATCTATCAGTAGACAGGAGTCAAAATCAGTAGATCTACTGATACATCAGTAGAATGGCTACACTGATGCAGACATTCTTAGATACCATGTTCCTGAGTGTGTTGGTGGTCTTAAAACACAGAAATATCAGTAGATTACGAAAATCTATCAGTAGACGGAGTCAAAATCAGTAGATCTACTGATACATCAGTAGAATGGCAACACTGATGCAAACATTCTTAGACAGCATGTCCCTGAGTGTGTAGGAGGTCTTAAAACAGAGAAAAATCAGTAGATTACGAAAATCTATCAGTAGAACTCAAAATCAGTAGAATGGCAGCGCTGATACAGACATTCTTAGACAGCATGTCCCTGAGTGTGTAGGAGGTCTTAAAACAGAGAAAAATCAATAGTAGATTACGAAAATCTATCAGTAGACAGCAGTCAAAATCAGTAGATCTACTGATACATCAGTAGAATGGCAACGCTGGATCTTCACCTCGTTACCATGAGAAAACTAGGGAGTCAAAGCCTCCTCTGGATTCCTACTTCCATGGTTTATACAGAATAAACAAGATATGTAGATATGTTTTACTGACTTTAAAATTTAAATTAGTCCGTATTTAGTTACCAATAATTCAAGTTTGATAATTGATTCTTATAATTCAATATATTAGTAATTGCTATTATTTTCTTCTCATTTCAGCGATAATAGGCTGTCTCATATTCCGAGTGACTTACTGAAAGGGCTAGAAGTAACAACCTTTTTCATCGATAACAACAATATCTTCTGTTTGGAATTCGACATTATGGCCCACATACGGAAATTTCACAGTTCAGAATTAAAAACGGTACGAAGGTTTTTCTTTACTTTGGCAATTCGTTTATTAAATTTGATATTCCGGTTGCTCTTATAACAATTTCAACAGCCTTAAGCTAAATTATATGTTTCAACAAAGAAATTATCATTACTTTCTTCTGACGTCACCCTATGGAAGTGTCAAAACATCTTGCACAAAGGGCTTAACTGTGCTGGGGTGGACTTCTGATAATTATCAGCTCTTCCAATACCCCGCGTATTAATACCGTAGTTTACATACTGCTGGGAAAATCAACCAACACGGGAAAAAAAAAACTATCTCCACTGCTACGTCTCATACGGAGTATTTATTACACGTATTTTTTTACACACTGTAAAAATAACTGGTGTGATTTCACGGAAAATTTCTGAAAATAAGGAGCAGCAAAGCTGCTAGTAGGTGTCCATCTTTTTCAGAAATTTCTGTTTTTAAAAGTGCCCGTTTGTTTTAACTTCCATATTTTCCCAAATTTTCCGTAGTCAGAAATTCCGTTTATTTCAGAAAAAAAAAAAAAAATATATATATATATATATATATTTCAGGTTTTACCGTATTTAAACTGAAATTCCGCAAAATTGACGACCCAGCATTTTTCATCCCTTACTCCAGGTAGTCCTTCCGCTGCTTTCAGGACCGAACCTCTGTCCTTTGGGTTGGTTCTACAGGTAACGCACGCCTTTAACCACTGAGCCACAAACGATCGGGCCAGCCTCACGTACATCGTAAAACAAATTTCGCAAAGACGAATTTTTTTTTTCATTAATGCTAGTCATTTTATTTTCTGTTCGAGCTTATTAACTTTCTGAATAAGTTTGTAATAATTTTTTTCCGTTGGAGGATTTTTCATAAATTAATGATTTTTCATCCTGATTTTTCGAAGCAACAAAATGCTTTACAACTTGATTTTTCGAAGCAACAAAATGCTTTTCAACTTGATTTTTTAAACTGAAAATGACTTTCAGTTGTTTTTAAACTAGTAAAATCATGCAATGCATTGATTATGATACGCTTTCCAACATACCAGAAATCATTACTCTAGTTATTACTCAAGTTATGAGGATAATGGCTGTAGAATAAATCTCGCTCCTATGACCCTACCTTTGACCCCATTTCGATGATATTCAACAGAACCGGTAAAGTATACTTCCGGAACAACATGAAAAGTTTTCTCTCAATCGAAGCATTTTTACGTAAGTTATAACGCATAAGGACAATGGAATGGATCCCGATCCTCTGTCCTGATCTTTGACCCCATTTCACCGATTTTCAATAGGGTTCGTCCCCAGATGGTGCCCTACCACATACTAAAATTTCATCGAAATCGAACTATTTTTACGCAAATTACGACGCATAATGGAAATGGAATGCATCCCGCTCCTATGTCCTGAGCTTTGACCCCGCTTCACCCATTTTCAATAGGGTTCGTCCGCAGGTGGTCCTCTACGACATAATGAAATTTCATTGAAATCGAACCATATTTACGCAAGTTATGACGCATAAGGGCAATGGAATGCATCCCGCTTCTATGTCTTGACCTTTGACCCCATTTCATCCATTTTCAATAGGGTTTGTCCCCAGGTGGTCCCCTACCACATGCTAAAATTTCATCGAAATCGAGTCATTTTTACGCGAGTTATCGAGCGGACAGACGGACAAAGCTGGAGCATATTCGCTTCTTCAACCTACGGTTGGAAAGCGTATAAAAAAGGTGAAATGTATTTTTTAATAGTATTATTTCACGAAAAAAAACCCCTCCTTACTATAAAATTTACTCTTGATAGCTATAATAGCTTTTTTCTTAAGTTGTCCAACGACATGTACATAGACATCGTACAATCATCTGTACAATTAGTTAAGTACCCAGTTCTTACAGTAACGCATTATATAATAAATAGCTGGTGCGCAAAATAATGGACAGGAGAAGAAATATCCTGTGCCACAATAAACAAAATTCATGTGATATGCTATCCACAATATCCGATCTCGCTACAGAACTTTAACATTCGACAAACGATTGAAATTTAAAATTTAATCAAACCTCAAATATTCTCACCAATCGTTCCTATTACCGGTAATTTCTCGTCGTACGAATACAGAAAAAGTGAGAACGGAGTTTTGCCGTTGATGTACGAAAGGAACTGCGGAATGATTTCTGAAAATTCAGAATTTTTCGTTAACACATCTCTAAAACAGTATAAGAAAAAAATTCCTGAGGATTGGAACAACGCTACAATGATCTTGCTACATAAAAAAGGTGACATTGAGGATCTCAGGAACTACAGACCTATCAGCCTCCTATCAGTGGTTTATAAAATCTTCACTAAAGTTCTTTCACACCGCTTGAAGGTGACACTGGACATGGCTCAACCGAGAGAACAAGCTGGATTCAGGAGTGGCTACAGCACAATAGATCATATCCACGTACTGAGAGAACTAATTGAAAGAGCGAGGGAATATGAACTTCCATTGTGCATGGCTTTTATCGATTATGAAAAAGCCTTTGATTCGGTGAAACCACCAGCAGTTGCAATGGCTCTGAAATCCTGCGGTACTGAAGATGCATACATTAATATTATTAATAACATCTATGAAAATGCAAGTGCAAAGATTCCGCTGTTTGAAAATACAACACACATAAAAATTGGAAAAGGAGTGAGACAAGGTGACAACATATCTCCGAAGCTCTTTAATGCCACATTGGAAAATGTCTTTCAATCACTGAACTGGGAAAACAAAGGGATAAAGATTAATGGAGATTATCTAACCCACCTTCGTTTTGCTGATGACATAGTCATTTTTGCAACTACCCCATCAGAGCTACAGAGTATGATCCAGGAACTTGCTGACAAGAGTAAAGAAGTGGAATTAAAAATGAACTTTCAGAAGACAAAAGTGATGTACAATGCTTTTACAAGAAATGAAGATTTATCGATTGATGGAGAAAAGCTGGAGATAACAGACACGTACGTTTATCTTGGACAGCAGATATCAAGTGAGGGTCACATTGGTGAAGAAATTAATCGGCGTACAAAACTTGCCCGGAGAGCTTTTGGAAGAAACAGCATAATTTTCAAGAGCTATATGCCATTATGTCTTAAAAGAAAAGTGTTTGATCAATGCATCCTTCCAGTGCTTACGTATGGTGCAGATACGTGGACTTTAGCTAAAAGAGACATACAAAGGCTGCAGACAACTCAAAGCGGCATGGAGAGGTGCATGCTTGGTGTAACCAGGAGAGATAAGAAGAGGAACTCGTGGATCCGAAAAATGACGAGAGTGGAAGACATCATGATCAGAGTTAAATCCCTGAAATGGCAATGGGCTGGACATACTGCCAGAAGAACAGACCATCAATGGACAGCCGAAATTTTAGATTGGATTCCAAGGGACAGGAAAAGATCCAGAAGAAGACCACATGGAAGATGGGTGGATGAAATTCGAAAGTATGCGGAAGTGACATGGAGGAGACTGGCACAAGACAGACCGTTGTGGAGGAAACTTGGAGAGACCTTCGTCCAGCAGTGGATTGATAATGGTTGACAATGATGATGATGATGATGATAAGAAAGAAACTGCGGAAAGGTTTCTGAAAATTCAGAATCTTCCCGTGGTACAAAAAATCCGTTAAATTCAGGTTTGTTTCTGTCATTTCACGGAAAAGGTTGTATCAGAAATATGCTTCGTTAATTCACGAAATAAATGAATTAAAGGGGCGCGAGAATTTCAGAAAACTTTGTATAATGTACGAAAACAATTGGCTTCTTTTTTTGCGTAGGAAATGTATGTGTTATAGTGATAATACAACAGCTCTTTTTTTTTCCCCTCGGGGAATTGTTTCAGTTAGCTCAACGTCTTTTAACGGTCTTTAATGATAAGTTTCAGGCAGAATTATACAACACAATAAGAATCAGTGATTTCTACAAATTCTGGAATGTGTATGTGGGCTAGTGATATTCATAGCTATAATTATTAGCACGTCTTTTGTATAAAAAGATCGTGCTTATGTTATCAGTTTGTCCGTCCGGCCGTCCGTCCGTCTGTAGACACGATATCTCTGCAACTAATAGTCCGATTTGAAAAATTCTTTTTCCATTAGGAAGCTTGAAATGTGTGAATGATGATCCTTTATTTCGTTTGTTTTTTACGATGCAAAATTTCGCCGCTAGAGGGCATAAATGCAGATGATATCGAATTAGAAACACATTTTAATCCATATATTTGCTTCTAAACATCCAACTGAAAAAAATTCTTTCACTTTTCGATTCCATCTATGTCGAAGAGTATTTTAGGCATAGTCATTTTTCCACATTACGCATGTATTCTCCGCTAGGGGGAATAAAAGTAAATTGCTTTTCCCCAGATATCTCAGCTTCTAAAACTCCGATTTGAAAAATGTTTCCTTCAGTGGATACAGTTGGGGTACTTCGCTTCGTTTTGACAGCTGCAGTGTTCATGACCCTCCTGCCCACAGCGGACACAAGACTCTAAGACTGCCGGACACTTTGTCTTTTGGTGTCCAAACCCGTGGAACTCGTAGCAACGGGTTTCTCTTAAAAATTGTCGACAGGAGAGAATCCTCCAGCCGAGGTTAGATTCGTCTTTTTTAAAGTAGGGCTTTGAAGTCCACTGGCGCCAGTTCAATCACCCAGTGGACTCTATTCCCCTTCCCCTTGATAGGGAAGAGCACCACACACCTCTTTGGTTCCTTTAAATCATTCTCACCAGGAAATTGGTACTTAGCGTAGGCTAGGTCGTTGTCTCCATCGCCGTAAACAATCAGACGAGGTAACTTCCTCGCTGGTGTTTTCAGTTAAAACAACTATAGCTCAGATCCTGTTGTTCCTCATAACTCTCCAGAAATTTCTGTACTCTTTCTATCTTGGAACACTCGATGAGAACTCCACAGTTAATTTTCTTTACTCCTTTTATACCAATGCCTTGGGCAGATGGGCTGAACACCTGTTGAACCTCTTCCTTCACCTCTGCTGAGGACTTTTCAGGGTCCTTGGAATACAGTGTGCTTGGATTGAGGTTTCGGCATAGGTCTGTTGTCTCGCTTCAATTTTCACACTCCTCTCTCTCTTTCCTCTAGTTTCCCCCCCCTTTTTTTTTATTGGAGGTTTAACGACCACCGTGAGCAACTCAATGGGCTATAAGCAGTCGCCCGTCCCTAATTTAGGGTCACTGGTTCCAGGGAAGGGAAGGAGCCAGCGCCGTAAGACAAACACAACATCCATGCCTCACCGGGATTCGAACCCGGACCCCGTTCGGACGAATGATCAGAGGCCATCGCTTAGACCACTGCGCCACCGGGGCGGCGTTTCCCTTTAAGGTGGACATCAAGTAATTTTGGTTCCTATACTTCCAATGGGAAAACTTCTGTACACATTTTCTTCACAATTAAGGCATTCCCAAGGATGAAAATTTAAACATCGATTAAAATAGCTTCATTTTATAACTTGGAATGCTTAATATTTTCTAAAACATAACCATAATTATGCAATCCAACATGTGTTTGTCTACTGACGTCATCAAAGTATAGGTCGCGCCATCTTTTTTCTGGACAATTAATGCGTTCTCAAGGATGAAAAATTGTACATCGATTAAAATAGCTTCATTTTATAACTTGAAATACTTAATATTTTCTAAAACATAACCATAATTATGCAATCCAACATTTGTTTGTCTACTGACGTCATCAAAGTATAGGTCACGCCATCTTTTTTCTGGACAAGTAGGTAATGCGTTCCCAAGGATGAAAATTTGAACATCGATTAAAATAGCTTGATTTTATAATTTGGAATACTTAATATCTTCTAAAACATAACCATAATTATGCAATCCAACATTTGTTTGTCTACTGACGTCATTAAAGTATAGGTCACGCCATCTTTTTTCTGGACAATTAATGCGTTCTCAAGGATGCAAATTTGAACATCGATTAAAAGAGCTTGATTTTATAACTTGGAATACTTAATATCTTCTAAAATATATCCATAATTATGCAATCCAACATTTGTTTGTCTACTGGCGTCATCAAAGTACAGGTCGCGCCATCTTTTTTCTGGTTTCAACACCACCAAAGGAAAAGTTATTTATTTTTAATATAATTATGGTTATGTTTCAGAAAATATTAAGCATTCCAAGTTATAATATGAAGTTCTTTTAATCGATGTTAAAATTTTCATTCTTGGGAACACACGAATTGTGAACGAAATGTGTACAAACGTTTTTCCATTGGAAGTACAGGAAGAAAAATTACCTGACGTCCACCTCTATATCCAGTAATTGTTTTGTAATGGGCTTGTAGGATCCGATCTAAAATCGGTCTGATCAAGCCATTAGCATTATGGGACACGCTTGCGTTCGGACTATCCAAGAGTTCATTCATCTCTCGGAACACTCCGAGGAATCCCTCGGAGTTTGCGCTCACTGAATTCTTTGTGTCACTATCCCCCTCCCCCCTTTCTGGGTTCAAGCTACCTGGGCAGGATGGATTTTGCTCGTCTGAAACCGCACTTGGCTTGGCCTGCTCATGGTGAACAGGGGTGACCGGCGCGACAGGGTCGTGGTTAGGTAGGGAACAATCTGCTCTGACAAGAGCTTTTCTCTCGTTCGAGATCGAAGTTTTCCATTCAGGCGCGCCTTGCGCGGTAACCTGATCAAACCTTCTGCTCTTTAGCTTCTAAATTACGTTAATAATTTTCCTGACCGCTCTCATTCATCCCGGATGGATTCCCAATCCACCGGTCGAGTTAGGCGAAATCCAAACACAACATCCATGCCTTGGACGAACGGTCATATAGGACAGCGCTTAGACCACGCCATCGGGGCGGTCATATAGGGCAGCGCTTAGACCACTGCGCCATCGGGGCGGTCATATAGGGCAGCGCTTAGACCACTGCGCCATCGGGGCGGTCATATAGGGCAGCGCTTAGACCACTGCGCCATCAGGGCGGTCATTAGGACAGGGCTTAGACCACTGCGCCATCGAGGCGGTCATATAGGGCAGCGCTTAGATCACTGCGCCATCGGGGCGGTCATATAGGACAGCGCTTAGACCACTGCGCCATCGGGGCAGTCATATAGGGCAGCGCTTAGACCACTGCGCCATCGGAGCGGTCATATAGGGCAGCGCTTAGACCACTGCGCTATCGAGGCGGTCATATAGGGCAGCGCTTAGATCACGCCATCGGGGCGGTCATATAGGGCAGCGCTTAGACCACTGCGCCATCGGGGCAGTCATATAGGGCAGCGCTTAGACCACTGCGCCATCGGGGCAGTCATATAGGGCAGCGCTTAGATCACGCCATCGGGGCGGTCATATAGGGCAGCGCTTAGACCACTGCGCCATCGGGGCAGTCATATAGGGCAGCGCTTAGATCACGCCATCGGGGCGGTCATATAGGGCAGCGCTTAGACCACTGCGCCATCGGGGCAGTCATATAGGGCAGCGCTTAGACCACTGCGCCATCGGAGCGGTCATATAGGGCAGCGCTTGGACCACTGCGCCATCGGGGCAGTCATATAGGGCAGCGCTTAGATCACGCCATCGGGGCGGTCATATAGGGCAGCGCTTAGACCACTGCGCCATCGGGGCAGTCATATAGGGCAGCGCTTAGATCACGCCATCGGGGCGGTCATATAGGGCAGCGCTTAGACCACTGCGCCATCGGGGCAGTCATATAGGGCAGCGCTTAGATCACGCCATCGGGGCGGTCATATAGGGCAGCGCTTAGACCACTGCGCCATCGGGGCAGTCATATAGGGCAGCGCTTAGACCACTGCGCCATCGGGGCAGTCATATAGGGCAGCGCTTAGACCACTGCGCCATCGGAGCGGTCATATAGGGCAGCGCTTAGACCACTGTGCTATCGAGGCGGTCATATAGGGCAGCGCTTAGATCACGCCATCGGGGCGGTCATATAGGGCAGCGCTTAGACCACTGCGCCATCGGGGCAGTCATATAGGGCAGCGCTTAGACCACTGCGCCATCGGAGCGGTCATATAGGGCAGCGCTTGGACCACTGCGCCATCGGGGCAGTCATATAGGGCAGCGCTTAGACCACTGCGCTATCGGAGCGGTCATATAGGGCAGCGCTTAGACCACTGCGCCATCAGGACGGTCATATAGGACAGGGCTTAGACCACTGCGCCATCGAGGCGGTCATATAGGGCGGCGCTTAGACCACTGCGCCATCGGGGCGGTCATATAGGGCAGCGCTTTGACCACTGCGCCATCGGGGCGGTCATATAGGGCAGCGCTTGGACCACTGCGCCATCGGGGCGGCATATTGACCATCGCAATTCTCTGTTTTGTTTAAAAAATTAAATCGCATCTCGATGCTTTGCGGTATTGTGCGTCACTGCATTTCACTCAAGTAGCAAAATTATCTATCTAAACTTAGACACCTGCCATCCAGTCACTACGTACAAATATCAAAGAACGATATTCCATCAAATTATGATATGAAATCTGGTGTGCATTATTTATTTTTTACATAACAACTGAGAGTAAATATAATAATAGAATGGTCATGAAAGAAATACCGGATTACACCATATTATACAAATTTGAAGACGACAATCTGATTTTTGGTTTTAATGTGACAAGGATGGTAAGTCAGATAATATCCGAAAACTTGAAAATTTCATCGTCCTGGAGCGGAACTCGAATCCGCGTCTTCCAGATAGCGCCCGGGTATGCTAACCCCTACACCGTACCCAGAACGACCAAGTCTCAAGTTTCCGACTAATTTGGATATAACCATCACAGGATTCGCTAGTCGAAGCAACCGGCATTCATGTTTAGCGAATCTGGAGGTAAAGAATCCCATCCCGTGATTTCCCGGAGGAGCAGATCAATCATGAAAGAAATACGAGATTACACCATATAATACAAATTTTGAAGATGACAATCCGATTTTGGTGTAATTCACTAAACATGAATGCCGGTTGCTTCGACTAGCGAATCCTGTGATGGTTATATTCAAATTAGTCGGGAACTTGAGGCTTGGTTGTCCTGGGTGGTGTAGTGGTTAGCATACCCGGGCGCTATCTGAGAGACGCGGGTTTGAGTCCCGCTCCAGCACGATGAAATTTTCAATTTTTTCGGATATTATCTAACTTACCATCCTTGTCACGTTTACACCAAAAAAAAAATCGGATTGTCATCTTCAAAATTTGTCCTTATATAAAGATATTTCTGCACATTTTTTTTTTTTTCTAATTTTTCAGATGAGACTGTGTGAAAGCAAAACAGCTGCGAGTGATATCAGTTTCATCAGAAAGGATCCCAAAAGTGCTTCAGGAGAAATCAATCATGCAGACGACGCCTAACATTCTATGGAATATTATTTGTTTCCTTGCTGACCGAATGGAGAAATTTTTGATAAATGAAATCAAAACTATGAAATACCGAATTTAGTTGATTTATGTAAACATCTGTGTAGGGCCATATGAGTTTCAGTCTACAAAATTACTTTTGTATATGAAGACATTTTAGCCATTAAGTCGTAATATTGAATGTTCTTTGTGTAACGTGCAGGAGTTCGCACGTGGTTTTTAGCTGAAAGCAAGGAATGTGTAACGCCCGGGGCGATGTGCGGCGACCATGTTCGCTGATCGTCTCCAAGGTCAGAGCGTCTCTACCTACCGGATATGCGCAAGGCCCGACTGGATGTGACTAACTCTCTTCAGATCTTGTTCTCCAAGCTCAGCGTGTAAGGAGGCGATATTATCACCGGCGGCTAGGTTGGGTGATCCCGGCGAGGGCCATTCTTCTAGGAACATGAGGATTAAGGTGAGGAAACGTGGATCGTTATCAATAGAGCAGGGGGTTCTTTGTTTAGGACATTTTGGGCAGCGGATGGCCTAGTGGTCAGCTTCCGTGATTGCGACGAACAAGCCTTAAGTTCGATCCCAGGCAGGTACGAACGCGTGAACCATTCAGTATCTGCCGTACGTCGGTACCTTAAGCCGTCGGACCACGGGTCAGATCAGATGTACAGGATTTTCGGAAGAGAGTGTCTGATCCCAGGTCTTAAAGAACCCTTAGAAATAGGAAGCTAGGAGATTTGGGCTAGAGTGTCCGATAGGAAAGTGACAAGGAAGCGAAGTAGAAAGGGGGAGGAAGACGCCCTTATTTATTACCGGGGGCCAGTACCCGGGGTCCAACGGTTTAACATGCCCATCCAACACACGGCGGATATTTAGTGGATCGAGCGTTCGTACCTACCTGGGATCGAACCTGAGATCTTCTCCATGGCAGTCACGAACGTTGCCCACTAGGCCACCCGCGGCCCGTCGGACCACGGGTACTGTCCTTCGGTTATAAATAAGGACGTCTTTCTCTCCCTTTCTACATCGCTTCCGTGCCACTTTCTTATCGGGCACTTTAGCCCAAATCTCTTAGCTTCCTATTTCTAAGGGTTGTTTTCGACCTGGGGTCAGACGCTCCTTTCCTAAAATCCTTTACATATGATCTGATCTGATCTGATCTGTTTACTGTTTATTGGGTACGTTAAGCCGTCGGTGCCCGGGTACTGACCCCCCGGTGATAAATAAGGGCGTCTTCCTCCCTCGCTTCCATGTCACTTTCCTATCGGGCACTCTAGTCCAAATCTCCTAGCTTCCTATTTCTAAGGGTTGTTTTAGACCTGGGATCAGACGCTCCCTTCCTAAAATCCTCTACATATCATCTGATCTCATCTGTTCAGAGCATTCCTACACGACCTACCAGTAGATCAGACTTATGAAATTCGTTTCTGAAGGGCGTGAGATGAGCGAGTGTTTCACTGCTGTCTTCCTGGATATCAGCAAGGCCTTCGACCTGGTGTGGCGCGATGGGCTCCTTCACAAGTTGCAGGAGCTGCAGTGTCCCCGCCCAAATGTTGAGCTGATAGGCTGGCACCTAGACAGCCGCAGTTTCACCTTTAATATTAACGGTGAGATATCGTCAGAAATGAAGAATCGGGCTGGTGTTCCACAGGGTTCTGTTCTTGGACCAACTCTGTTCTCCATTTATCTGCACGACTTACCCAAACCCAAATAGGGACAGGACATGATGTACACAACGCATATGATTCAGCTGTTGTCTTCAGGTCCCGGAACAAAGGGAGATCAGTGAAGCTCCTACAGGATTTTGTCACTGAGCTGGAAATCTACTGCACTGGCTTGCGGATCAAGATCAATCCGTCCAAGAACAGTGCGCTGTTGTTTTTTGGATCTCTCCAAGAAGTATAAAAACTTGTTATGTTTCGAGAGACAATCCCCTGGGCTACCCCCACTAAGTACCTAGGGCTCCAACTGGATTGTCGACTTTCGTGGGTAGCGAACGCCAGCTATCAGACGAATGAAGCTAGACATTAGCTTTATTCGTCTGATAGCTGGCGTTAGCTCCACTACTCTCCGGAAAAGCTTCTTTACAACGCTGTGCAAATTACTGCTGTACAAAACGGTCGTCAGGCCAGTGCTCACCTACACCTCCGCGATATGAAAAGGTGTTTGTAAGAATCAGCGAGAGAGTTGAAAATACTCCAAATACGTGGCGACAGTAAATAAATAAATACATCGCTCTTAACCACGTTCTAGAAACACACAGCAACCGAAAAATTGTTCTACAGCCGCCGCTGTGGAAGTGAACCAACAGAACTCTCGATATCTAGCGGAGTGCGTTACATTTACGCGACGGTGGCCAACAATCCACAGTGCTATGTGTATTTTTTCGCGTAAATGTAACGCACTCTGCTAGATATCGAGAGTTCTGTTGGTTCATTTCCACAGCGGCGACTGTCAAACAATTTTTCGGTTGCTGTGTGTTTCTAGAACGTGGTTAAGAGCGATGCATTTATTTATTTACTGTCGCCACGTATTTGCAGTATTTAAAACTTGGATCTCGCCCTTTGGATTTAACTGCTATAATACACTGACGGGAAAAAAATCCCAACACCACGAAAAAATAGTTGTAGAGGAATGAAATGGCGGCAATACATTTGTATAGGTAACATATTTAATCGATTAAGGTTTCAAGATCACAGCTTAATGTAAGCGCGAGAAGAGCCATTTTAAATGTGAAATGCTGGTACATTAATAACCGGTGTAACCGCCAGAATGTTGAATGCAGGCACGCAAACGGTCATGCATTGTGTCGTACAGGTGCTGGATGTCAGTTTGTGGGATGGAGTTCCATGCCTGTTGCACTTGGTCGGTCAATACAGGGACGGTTAATGCTGGTTGGGGGCGACGCTGGAGTTGTCGTCCAATGATGTCCCATACGTGCTCGATTGGTGAAAGATCTGGTGATCCAGAAGGCCACGGCAACAAGTCGACACTCTATAGAGCATGTTGGGTTACAACAGCGGTATGCGGGCGAGCGTTATCCTGTTGGAAAACACCCCCTGGAATGCTGTTCATGAATGGCAGCACAACAGGATGAATCACCAGACCGACGTACAACTGTGACGTCAGGGTGCGTGGGATTACCACGAGAGTGCTCCTGCTGTCATAGGAAATTGCTCCCCAGACCATAACTCCAGGTGTAGGTCCAGTGTGTCTTGGCCACAGACAGGTTGGTTGCAGGCGCTCACCTAGCCTCCTTCTAACCAACACACGGCCATCACTGGCACCCAGGCAGAACCGGCTTTCATCAGAAAACACAACAGATCTCCACTCCATCCTCCAATGAGCTCTAGCTTGACACCACTGACGTCGCAAACATCAGTGGTTTGGAGTAAGTGGAATGCACGCTACAGGGCTTCTGGCTCGGAGTTGTCCTTCAAGTAACCGATTTGTAACAGTTCGTTGTGTCACTGTGGTGGCAACTGGAGCTCGAACTGCTGCCGCAGACGCGGTACGATGAGCCACGGCCATACGCCGTACACGGTGGTTTTCCCTCTCAGTAGTACCACGTGGCCGGCCGGAACCCGGTCTTCTTGAGGTAGTACCTTCCCTTGACGACAGCGGCCAACAATCATGCACAGTGGCTACATTCCTGCCAAGTCGTTCTGCAATATTGCGGAAAGAAAATCCACCTTCTCGTAGCCCCATTACACCACCTCGTTCAAACTCCGTGAGCTGTTGATAATGGCTTCTTCTTCTTCTTAAAGGCATCCTTGACTAACATCAACACCCTAAGTCGAATCTCAACGATAACTAACGCCCACGAACGTTACAGCGCGTATTTACAGCAAACCTGCTTTGCAAATTCCGAGGGACGCTACTAGCGCCACACGTATGCGCCGAGCGCGAAATTTGCATAGACGTCATCTTACAGACGTACCCTCACCGCCTACCAACTGTCGTTTATCTAACACAACCCCTTCTTGGTGTTGGGATTTTTTTCCCGTCAGTGTATATATATAGCCAGTACCGTTAATGCCCAACAGATGGAGACGTCTCAGTAGCTGAGCCCATCTTACGGATTTATGATGTCAGAAGCTGACTTAAAAATACACATAGCACCGTGGATTGTTGGCCACCGTGGCGTAAATGTAACGCACTCAGCTAGATATCGAGAGTTCTGTGGTTCAATTCCACAGCGGCGACTGATAAAATTTTTTCGGTTGCTGTGTGTTTCTAGAACGTGGTTAAGAGCGATGTATTTATTTATTTAATCAGCGAGAGAGAATCGAGAGGGTACAGAGCCAAGCACGTCCTATAATCACTGGGGCTCCACCCTGAACCCTCTTCGGAACCTGAGGAATAGACTTAGAGTTGAGAAGGTATATTAGTTCTCCACCAGACTCTTCAAGAAAGCGGAAACCCACCCTCATGGACTCGTTGGGTGTGCGGTTGATTACGATCCCACCGAATTCCTTAGGTATCCCAGAACTGAGGGGGCGATCGTTGTTCTTCCCTGACAGGGACTTGGGGAATGGCAGCACTGTTTTCTGGACTGGAGGCCTTGCATCAGATGAAGAACTGGCTCAGATGGAGAGTAAGTGTGTGTTAACATTAGGTGACAGTGGCGTTACGCAAAATCTCTGCACCCCGCACCCCCTCCGCGAAATTTTCCTAACAGGCCCCCAACATAGTAAAAATTAATGCAAAAATTGAGGGTAAATATTTACCTTCGCCATATTAAAAATGTATTTCCCACATATTGATTCTATGATCACTTATGTATTGCTTTTAATTATGTGAGCACTTATTCCGGTAAGTATCCTCGATAAATTTAGTACTCAAGGAAAAAAGTGCAAAATCTTCAAATGACAAATATTGATGATATCCAATCAAATAAAAACAAACACTGATCTTCGAATGTCTGGTTTCAAACTTCCTTTAAAGCTCTTTAATTCCTTAATACCATAATTTTTGAGAAAGAGGAAAAACAAGTGTGTTTACATTTTTCTACTTTTAAATACTTCAGCGATATTGTTTCTTTTTAGTGTCATGTCTTTTAAATTCAAGAAGCAAGCATACTTTACAAACTAAAGGAAACTTACGTTACTAAAATCTGGATTCCCTTCTAACGTTCTTCTTAGCGAATAGTTCAATGAGTTTCCTCACGTCTAGTTTTCTGTCTCGGTCATTTTCAATGTTTATCATCGCAAGTCCATCAAGATTAATTTGAGTGTGCGATGGCCGAAGGTAGAAACCTCAGGTTCGATCCAAGGCAAGTACAATCACTGTAAATGTAGAGGATTTTAGGAAGGGAGTGTTTGACCCCAGGTCTTAAACAACCCTTAGAAATAGGAGGCTAGGAGATTTGGGTTAGAGTGCCCGATACCAAAGTGACACGGAAGCGAGGTAGAAATGGGGAGGAAGACGCCCTTGTTTATTACCTGGGGGCAAGTACCCGGGGTTCGACGGCTTTACGTGCCTATCCGACGCACGGTGGGTATTTAGTGGTTCGAACGTTCGTACCTGCCCAGGATCGAACCTGAGGTTATCTACATGGCAGTCACGAACGCTGACCACTAGGCCACCCACGCCGCCTGGCAAGTACGAACGCTCGAACCACTAAATATCCGCTGAGCGTCGGCTGGGCACGTTAAGCCGTCGGACCCAGGGTGATGGCCCACGGTAATAAATACGGGCGTCCCCCCCCTTTTTACCTCGCTTCCGTGTCACTTTCCTATCGGCCACTGTAACCCAAATCTTCTAGTTTCCTATTTCTAAGGTTTGTTTAAGACCTGGAGTCAGACAATCCCTTTCTAAAATCCTCTACATATGATCTGATCTGATCTGAATCCAATGTAACGGGCCACGGGTGGCCAAGTGGTCAACGTTCGTGACTGTTACAGAGAAGACCCCGGGTTCGATCCCAGTGACGAACACTCCAACCACTAAATATCAGCCGTGCGTCGGATGGGCACATTAAGACATAGGACCCCGTCTACTGGCCCTCCGGTAACAAATAAGGGTGTCTTCCTCCCCCTTTCTACCTCGCTTCCGTGTCACTTTCCTATCGGCCACTCTAGCCCAAATCTCCTAGCTTCCTATTTGTAAGGGTTGTTTAAGACCTGGGATCAGACACTCCCTTCCTAAAATCCTCTATATATGACCTGATCTGATCTCTAATCGGTGCGCAGATAAAAGTCTGTGTCAATAGGGCCCTTTAGTTCAAAAACTTTCGTATCCAAAAGACAGAAAATTTAAGACTAAAATTTTTAGAGCAAGTAGAAAATCTCTTGCCTAAAATTAAATTGCTAAATAAAAAAAAATGAGAAAATACATACTTAGATCTGGGCCCCCTAAAATTCACGGGCCCCCGGCTACGCGGGGTTTGCGGGGGCCGTCTTTACGCTTCTGTTAGGTGTGTGACAGATGAACCACCAATTGCTTCCTTCCTTTTCAGGTTGGCATTGAGACGAACCACCAATTGCTTCCTTCCTTTTCAGGTTGGCATTGAGATGGGGAGAACTGATTACTGCTGCAGCATCCGCATGGGGTTTCTTTAAATTTCACTCCTCCCCGGGGGCATCGGTGGCTGGGTGCTGTTGTGGTACGCCGCGATGGATACTATGCTGCTTGGTTTCGACTCCCCCATCCCCTCTGCCCTTTTCCGCCCCGCCGCTGGCTGGTGTTGCGGTTCACTCAAAGGTAAGCCTTCTTATCCTTTTACTTACCGTTCTGCTTATCTTTCCTATTGAGTTCTCTCTCTCAGATCTCATGGCTTTGAATTTCTAAGGGAAGTTTTAGACCATAGGTCAGACACTCCCTTCCTAAAACTACACTTTATACCAACAAGTAATTGGGCACCTGTGATAGCAAAGAAAACGAAGTTTATTCACCTTCAATAGTTGGTGGAGCCTCCACGAGCGGCGATTACAGCTGCGACTCTCCGGGGTATACTCTCAACCAGGCGTTGTACGACGGCTAGCGGTATTTTCTTCCACTCGGCTTGGAGAAGACAGGTCAGTTCCTTCACCGATTTCGGACGGTGGGGGCACCCCTTAAGTCGACGCTCCAACTCGTCCCAGAGGTGCTCAATAGGATTAAGGTCCGGGCTCTGCGCAGGCCAGTCCATTTGATTAACCCCATTGTCACCATACCAAGCCATGGTGGACCTCGGAACATGACAGGTGGCATTGTCATCCTGAAAGTAACATGGGTCCACCCCGTGAAACTGCCACAACGTAGGAAGCGCATGGTCATCCAAAATGGTGCAGTAGGTCTCGGCGTTGAGTCTACCAAGAATTGCGGCCAAGGGTCCCGTGCCATACCAGGAGAAACACCCCCATAACATAATTCCACCGCCGCCGAACTTCACAGTTGGCACAATACAGTCCGGCAGGAGGCGTTCTCCAAGCAGACGCCAAACCCAGACCCTGTCATCCGAACGGTAGAGGGTGAACCTTGATTCGTCGCTCCAGAGAACCTGTTTCCACTGTTTAACGGTCCACTGTCGACGTTCTTTGCACCACGTTAGCCGAGCAGCGCTATTGGACTTGGTGATCAAAAGCTTGTGGGCGGCAGAACGTCCATGATAACCGAGCAGATGGGCTTCCTTACGGATGGTATTCATCGAAAGAACACTCCCGGATGCCTGTTGAAACTCCTCGCGGATGTGGACCATCGATTTGGTGCGGTTCTTCCGAATTTCTCTGGCTGGCCAGCACCCGTCGGTCTCTAACTCCCAGTTTTGTGGGTCTGCCGGGTCGGGGCACATTCCGACAGTCACCTCTCATCTTCCACTTGCCAATCACGTAGGCCACTGTCGATTTTGGGTACTACAACTCGCTGGATATGTCCCGTATGGATCGGTCATTTCTGTGATACCCGACGATCACACCTTTCTCGAAATCAGAGAGCTCCGAACTGCGTGGCATCTTGCATGCGACTGGTTGCGTTGTTGTTTCCCACGCCGTGACGTGTATCAGGACCGCAAATATCGTCGATTGCAGGGGTGTCCAATTACTTGTTGGTAGATAGTGCACTTCAAACGAAGCGAAGCGAAATGTTCAAGGCATTGAAAGTTTGGTCGGCACGGGACGGGATTGTGAGTTAGAACGGGGAAGCCATCCAGAGGAGTTTTGACGGACAGCTGCGGTGAAAACCCCCAGGAAGCAGAGCTATCGGGCGTTCGTAGCAAGGAAGGAGTCCAATATGGGAAATCATATTTTCTCTCCGATAAGGAAGGAGAGGACCGCTGCGACGTCGGTAGTTTTTTCGACCAGAGATCTCTTCGAACGGAGGAGTATCGTTTCTGAAAGCTGGGTTCTCCTGAAGTCAGTTAGCCTACCGGAGGTAATTTTTGTAACCCATTAAACCCTATTTCGTCATTTTTACTAAAAGACAGGTGACTGTCGTTTTATGGTCTGCGAATGAATGACGTATATGCCGCGACTCAACAGAACTTCGAACGCTTGAGACCGCCTACATAACGAAGGTCCGAATATACTTCAAAAGAATCTGCATCGGAAATAGACACAGCCATCGCCCTTTCCTCGTTAATTAACACACAGCAACCGAAAAATTGTAGTTCGACACCTCTGGGATCAAACCCCATATCTGTCGATTACTAGCAGAGTGTGTTCGCCTTATTCTACGGTGCCAACAATCCACGAAGCTATGTGTGTTTATCTGTCAGCATCTGACTTTACAAATCGGTAGGGATAGGTTCAGCAACTGAGATGTCTCTATCTGGTGGGGCTTAACTGCACATGCTATTTAATTACAGCTAATAAATCCAAAGAGCGACAGAAATGGTGAAAAACTTCCAAATGCGTGAAGACAATGTCAATATACAAAGTCATCGCTCTTTCCACGTTTTTCTTTAACACACAGCAACCGAAAAATTGTAGTTCGACACCGCTGGGATAGAATCCCAGATCTCCCGATAACTAGCTGAATGTGTTCGCTTTACACTACGGTGCCAACAATCCACGGCGCTATGTGTGTTTATCCGTTACCTCCGAGATCATGAAGGCCTGTCAAGCCGTGACGTCATTTTCAGTGACGTCACACCTCGTGGATCTAATTATCAAAGAGTCCGTGTCTTCATTACCACGCTACGCCTAATCGTGTGACTTGTGATTTTTATGGTTGTCCATGCTTGCGTGAAATTAATAGTGTTCCTTTCCTGTGGTTTACTTCAACTAACATTCTAATTAGAGTTTTCTTTTTTTTTTCTTGCCGCCCCGGTGGTGCAAAATCATTCATCCGTAAGAGGTCCGGGTTCAAATCCAGTCAGGCATGGATGTTGTGTTTGTCTTACGGCACTGGCTCTCTCCCTTCCCTGGAACCAGTGGCCTTAAATTAGGGACGGGCGGCTGCTTATAGCCCATTGAGTTGCTCACGGTGGTCGTCAAACCTCCAATGAAAAAAAAAAAAAGACAGTTTTTGCATTTGACTACGCCACATCCATTTTGTGTTCCCGGGTGCAGTGGAAATTATAAAACAAGACCCAAAGTTGGTGTGTATGGATTTCCAAAAGACCAAGATTTGTATTCTAAGTGGATTCGTGCCATTAAAAGGGATAACTTCACAGTTACTCCACATAGTAAAGTATGTACATAGAACATTATTTAATCTAATTTAAATACAAGACCTTAGTTAATAGCCCAAGACCTTAATTAATTGGTCAAGCATTTGGAAAAAAAAAAGCATTTCAGCAAATGGATATTGTTGAGGTCTACTTTAAAAGTAAAATAAATTTTTACATGCCTACTGCCCATTATGGTAACAGTGAACACTTCTTTTTTCATATTCATCTTCTGGGGGAATAATTAGTTCAGATATTTTTTTTATTGCAGCTAAAAACAATGACGTAATCTTTGAAAACATTCTCGCACGATCGTTAATTCCTGCTACTAAAGTTATTGACTGAAAAAAAGAAAAGAAAAAAAAACATACGGAATCCGCAAATTGATTTTCAGATATAAAAAAAGGGGACCTACAAACACCTTAAATACTTTTAGTATTTGCAGCGATATGTTACATTTGTGATGCAATTTTTCACTGTAATACCGAAATTCTAAAACAACGATCGTGACCATCGGATATATGCTCAGATGCACTCAGGTTCTCTCTCTCATGGGCTGTGACGATCCACCGCCAGTGACGTCACAAACTTGTGCGATGGCCTTCTCTTTCCGGGGGTCACGGTTTATCTGTCAGCATCTGGCTTCAGAAATGCGTAGGGATGGGCTCAGCAACTGAGACGTATCCATCTGATGGGGCTTAATTAAAATTTGCACATTTTGTCGATTTTCACAAAAAGTTCGGTACCAAAGGTACAAATTATGCCGCCGAATAAGAATGCAAATGTGCAGTGTCGAATACGTAAGCATACACGTGCTTGTGGGCGGAGCTATGACAGCGGAGGGCATGAAAAGTACACGTGGCTTTTTCCGCGATTAGTTCGCTCGTACTGCTCGGCGACATTCGTTGTGTTTCTTGGAGGAGTTGGTTTAATTTCATAAGCAGTCAGGTAAAATGAGTTGCCACGAACGTATTGATGACGAAATGAGGTAGAGAATCGTCGGTAGATTGGAGGCAGGGCAATCGCAAGTGCAGGTTGCTACAGAGCTCAATGTAACTCCCAGTGTTGTCTGCAATTTGTCGAAACAATTTATGGACACCGTATCCATATCGAGAAGGCCTGGGCAAGGTCGACCAAGAGCCACGACGGCCAACGAAGATCGTTATTTGGCACTTTTGCTACAGCTACACAGCTATCTCGTGAGCTGCATGCCGCCACTGGAACCCGAGTTTCAAGGGTTACTGTTTCCCAAAGGCTTCATGAGAGAGGGCGTTTTGCCAGAAGACCCGCTGTTTGCGTCTCTCTCAATTCAGCACACAAGTCAGCCTTGGACCAGACCAGTGGGGTAACGTTCTCTTCACAGACGATTCGCGATTCACTGATTCTATACGTACCTTCATCTGGAGAGAACCTGGGACCCGATACCTTTCCTCCAACATCCGAGAAAGGGACCGCCATGGCAGCGGAGGGGTCATGGTCTGGGCAGGCATCATGTTGGACGGCCGCACACCTCTTCATGTGTTTGACAGAGGCTCCCTGACTGCTGAGAGGTATAGGGATGAGATCTTACAGCCCTATGTTTGACTTTTAGGGGCGCAGTTGGCCCTGGGTTCTTTTTTATGGACGACAACTCTCGTCCACATAGGGGTCACCTGGTCGACGATTATCTTGAAAGTCAGGATATTTGCCGGATGGATTGGCCAGAGAGATCGCCTGACCTAACACCCTATCGAACATGTCTGTGACGCTCTTGGGAGGGCAATTGCAGCTCGCTACCCACCTCCGAGAACCATCCAGGTGCTGAAAGATGTGGGACCAACTGCCACAGGGACTCAGAAACTGCCTCATTTCCAGTATGACGTCACGCTGTGAGAACTGTATGACTGTGAGAAGGGACCATACCCCATATCAGAGTCATTTTATGTTCGATCTTGCAACGTGGATTTTGGACATTCCAGCGCTGATGAGCCTTACTGACAATCATGAGTGCATACAATGACTGTTGTATAGTATAATTGTTTCTCTTATATAACTGTGTATACATACCAAATTTCATTAAAATGTGTCCATTAGTTTTTCTGAAATTCGACAAAATGTGCAAGTTCTCTTAATTTTGAACATCAGAGAAAACAAAGGGATAAAGATTAATGGAGATTATCTAACCCACCTTCGTTTTGCTGATGACATAGTCATTTTTGCAACTACCCCATCAGAGCTGCAGAGTATGATCCAGGAACTTGCTGACAAGAGTAAAGAAGTGGGTTTAAAAATGAACTTTCAGAAGACAAAAGTGATGTTCAATGCTTTTACAAGAAACGAAGATTTATCGATTGATGGAGAAAAGCTGGAGATAACAGACACGTACGTTTATCTTGTACAGCAGATATCAAGTGAGGGTCACATTGATAAAGAAATTAATCGGCGTACAAAACTTGCCTGGAGAGCTTTTGGAAGAAACAGCATAATTTTCAAGAGCAATATGCCATTATGTCTTAAAATAAAAGTGTTTGATCAATGCATCCTTCCAGCGCTTACGTATGGTGCAGACACGTGGACCTTAACTAAAAGAGACATACAAAGGCTGCAGACAACTCAAAGATGCATGGAAAGGTGCATGCTTGGTGTAACCAGGAGAGATAAGAAGAGGAACACGTGGATCCGAAAAATGACAAGAGTGGAAGACATCATGATCAGAGTTAAATCCCTGAAATGGCAATGGGCTGGACATACTGCCGGAAGGACAGACCATCGATGGACAGCCGAAACTTTAGATTGGATTCCAAGGGACAGGAAAAGACCCAGAAGAAAACCACATGGGAGATTGGTGGATGAAATTCGAAAGTATGCGGGAGTGACATGGAGAAGACTGGCACAAGACAGATCGTTGTGGAAGAAACTGGGGGAGACCTTCGTCCAGCAGTGGATTGATAATGGTTGACAATGATGATGGTGATGACATACCAAATTTCATTAAAATGTGTCCATTAGTTTTTTCAGAAATTGGACAAAATGTGCAAATTCTCTTAATTTTGAACATCAGTTTTGCTAATAAATCCAAAGGGCGAGAGAAACGGCAAAAATACTTCCAAATACGTGGAGACAATGTAAACAGACAAAATCATCATTTCTACGCTTTTCTTTAATTAACACACAACAACCGAAAAATTTTATTTCGACACCCTGGTATCGAACTCCAGATCTCTCGATAACTAGCCGATTGCGTTCTATATCGGGACGCGTTGGGATTACAGTGCAGACGTGTTCGGATTTAGACCAACTTAGCGGGTCTCGATATTCTGTATATCACTCTGGAGAATATTAACCGAATTGTCATTTCGCTTGTGCCACTTACGTAATAATGTCTTGGACAACCTATAGCCTTCCGAACAGAAGCAATTCGTGTTGGCATTGACAAATTTTTGGTAATGTTTCAATGAAATATTGACCCATTCATGTCGATTAGTGTCTCCTAATTCAAATTGGTTGGATGACAAAGGATCAAAGACATCAGATGTCGCATTCGACTTAATCCTGCAATACCCAATGAGATTGAGGCTGAGATGATCGATGAACTATGTGTCACGTACTACAGAGGTAAAAACACGCGTCAAGACGACAAATCTGCAGCGAGATATTCTGTCCGCGTAGCTCAGTTGGGAGAGCGACTTACTCCGGAGTGAAGGGTACGGGTTCGATACCCGTCGCTGACAAACTTGTGTTTTCACATTGGCGCCCGATTGTGGAAAATGGATCCACTGGCAGTTGGGTTCTTCGAAAAAATGTGTGATATTTGTTCCACACATTGTTTCGAATTAATGATAAATTCCTGATTCGCTTCAAAGAAAAAACAAGAAAGATGACACCGAATTTTCGGGTGTAATGAGCACGTCTTTTGAATCCGTTCTGATGCGAATTAACTTTACCAAAGCTATTGAAAATCTATGGAAAACAGTAGTATCTCACCGAAGAAAAAAATAAATTCAATTGGGTTTTAAATCCCGCAGATATTGCTGTAAATGGAAACGTCAACTTACGCCCTCTGGTGGCAGACTTGGGCGTTAAGAAAAATTTGAATTTATATGAGAAATATTTCGCAGCGGAAACGCTCTCCAACAAAGAAATGATTTTTCAAATCGGGCTCTTAGAAGCAGAGATATCCACAAATATAAGATATGCATATATGCGAAAAAAACATGCATTATTTTACTCTGGTGTGCAAAAATTAAGGCCGAAGAGGAGAAATTAGCATAAAAGCGCAACGCGCAGGCAGAACGGACCAAAAGACCACTCAGGAGATAGACTAAGGTCCGGTACGGTAGGGTATACGCATATATGCAGCATGACGGGGTGGGGGTGGGGGTGTCGGAAGGGTATAAAGCACACGGGCGGTGTACGCTCAGCAATTCGGTGACGCTATTGCACAGTGTACATCGGTTTGAACGACGCCGAGTTTCTGCCAGCGTGTGATGTGGCCAACAGGCAATCCAGTAGACGTCATCTGGATGACTTTACCCGAGGTCGTGTCATTGGGAAGAAGGTCGAAGTGTGACTAGTGTGGCCGAGGAGTTCGGGATCGCTCATAGTACCGTTTTTCGAGCTTGGAGAGCATTTCAAATGACAGGAACAGCTGTCCGAAAGTTTAGCAGTGGTCGTCCACGAGCAACCACGCTGGCGGACGACCGGTATATTGTCCTATAGGCAAGAAGAAACAGACGGCAGACAGCGGGAGAAATCGCAAGGCACATGCAACAGACAACTGGACGTCCGTTATTGCGTTTTACCGTGGCCAGGAGGCTGCACAAAGGTGGTCTATTTGCACGACGACCAGTACAGTGTGTGCCATTAACGCCTGCTCATCGGAGACGGCGGTTTCTATGGTGCCAGGAACACAAGAACTGGACACATCAGCAATGGGGTGGAGTTCTCTTTACGGATGAGAGCCGATTTAGTCTGACGAGCGATTCTGGACGTATACACATCTGGAGAGAGCAGGGAATACCCAAACACACCTCCAACATAATCGAAAGGGACTGGTTTGGAGCTGGCGGAGTTCTCGTTTGGGGCGGTATCATGCTTGGTAGCCGTACAGACCTCCACATCTTCCAAGGAGGTTCAGTCACTGGTGTCCGCTTGTACCGAGGTTCTCCTGCCTCACGTGCGTCTGTTTAGAGGTGCTGTGGGTCCTGAGTTCCTCTTCATGGACGACAATGCTACACCTAATCGTATAGTGGCTGTCCCAGAGCTGTTGGAGAGTGAAGATATTCAACGCATGGATTGGCCCGCAAGGTCCCCGGACCTAAATCCAATCGAACACGTGTGGGACTTTCTCGGGAGAAGCTTGGCAGCAGGTCACCAGCCACCAGCAACGATTCCGCAGATGCGATTGGCGCTACAAGAGGAATGGGCAGCGATGCTTCAACAGCTCCTTGACAACCTCGTCCTCAGCATTGACAGACGTTGTAAATCCTGCAACGGAGTCAGGGGCGATCATATCTCCTACCAAAGACTAGATTTTTGTTGGCAGCCACCTGTCACATGGACGTTTCTGTCCAGTTGTGCTCGAAGCTACCTTTTCAATAAAGTGCCTTTGTATCCTTTTGGATTCCTTGTTTGGACGATTTTGCTCACTTGTCCCATATTCTTACATCTTGGGGATCTTATGGTATGATTTCAGTCGATGTGGAGCACTTCTGCACGACGTTGCATTCAAAAAACCCGTCTCGTCCTTAATTTTTGCACGCCAGTGTAAAAAGAAAGTATTTTTAAATGGTTTTTCGATGTGAGCAGTATCGGTCCACGAAATAATTTTTTCAGTCGAGTTTTTAGGAGCTCAGATTTTACTGCAAATACCTCAGACGCAGAAATTAACTGTTACGTCCTCTGAAATAAGTCTTAGGAAATAAACTCTTAAGAGTTAGAAATGAACTCTTACGTCCAAACCATTCTTCATCAAATACACTGCTGGACAATTGCTAAGGACGGATCATGAACGGCTATATAGCGCATAAAAAATAAGTGTGGTTGGATGCCAAGTGAAATAAAATAATGTCAGAATGCCAGGACATTACAAGAAAGACAATTTATTGTGCTCTGAAATCTAGAAGGCTTTGGAACGTGTTCAAGGGACAAACAGGCCATTTTGTGCAGAATACGTAAACGTGAAAAAAATGCAATTACCGTCCGCAGGCGTTCCGGCGTAAGATGTCAATACGGGATATGGCCACCATGGAGGGCGATGCAAGATTCCACACGTCGTGTCATGCTTTGCATAACATTATCAAGCAGCTGTTGGGGTAATTTATCCCATTCCTCTGTCAGTGCACGGATGAGGGTGTTCTTGTTTATTGGAGGGCATTGGCGACCAGCAAGACTCCTCCCCAAAGCATCCCACACATTTTCAATGGGATTCAGATCTGGAGAACGTGCTAGCCATACGAGGCGTTGAATATCCTCGCTCTCAAGACACTCCTGGACAGCGACTGTTCGGTGAACTGTTGCGTTGTCGTCCATGAAAATGAATCTATCACCGACAGCACCACGGGACATGCGAACATGAGGTAGCAGAACATCATTAATGTATTGTTGGCCAGTCATAGTCCCAGTTGGAAGCACATATAGGGACGTACGGCCATTGATCATGATGCCAGCCCATACCATGACACTACATGTCGGATATCGGTCCCTTTCCTGTATGTTTGCTGGACAATATGCAGTACCACTATCACGCCAGATCAGTTGTCGTCGACAATCAGACGATAGACTGTATCTACTCTCATCTGAGAAGAGGACAGCAGACCAGTCGTTATCAGTCCAATTGCGATGTTGATGGCACCATTGCAAACAGGCGGTACGGTGACGTCTGGACAATGGGATGCACACAACAGGACGGCGGGCGTATAGTCCTCCTTCATGCAAACGTCTGGCGACAGTTTTTCGGGATATCCGTTTTCCAGTAGCAGCCGTAAACTGAGTTGCTACCTCACTAGCTGTGCTGCGCCGGTGTCTTTTTGTTGATAGCACTATGTACCGATCTTCTGCAGGTGTCGTACTGCGAACACGACCTCCCCCGTGACGTTTGCTACACTCTCCATTTGTTTGAAATGATTTCCAAAGCCTTGAAGCAACACTGTGGCTGACGTCGAACTCCCTGGCAACATCTGTTATTTTTTGCCCTCCTTCAATCTTTCCAATAATACGGCCACGCGTAAAGTCATCTAGGTGATGTCGGGAAGACATACTGAAAATTGCAAGTTCGTCAATTGATTCTTTCCCTTTCAACTTTGCGTTTGAACAACAACGGTCAATACGCGTCAAATCCTTTATATCTCTTATCAGCGCTATGACGTCACGAACAATTTCGGCAATCCAAAATTTGCATACGCACAACACGTCTTACTGTATCCCGTGCTTATGCTAATTTCCACATTTTCCTGCCTTCCATTTTATGGTTGTTATCGTTACTATTGTCATCCGTCCTTAGCAATTGTCCGGCAGTGTATTAGAAATTATATGCTGAGAATTTCCTATCAGGAGCTGTGTCCGGCGCAGAAAGAAGTTTTCAAATCGGATTATTAGTTGCAGAGATATCGTGTCTACAGGCGGATGGATGGATGGACGGACAAACCGATAGCATAAGCACGATCTTTGTTTACAAAAGACGTGCAAAAAAACAACAACTGCGGGACAATGTTGGCATTGTGTTAAGGTGCACTGCCCAAGTATTCATCACCAAGTATTCACCTCGGCAGAGGGGAACAGACCCAAACCGAACGCAGGCGATTAATAGGCGGACAGCAAGGTTTCTTAACAGTGTATCGCAGTCGACGAACATGGGTAAGCGTGATGATCTGAGTGACTTTGATCGTGGACGCATTGTCGACGCAAGACAGATGGGTACCACCATCCAAATGGCAAGAACCCTAGGATTCCTGAGGGCAACCGTATCAACGGTATACCGCCAGTATAACATCGACGGACGTACCACCGCCCTTAGAACAAGCAGTGTTCAACCACACGCCATCGATGACCGTGGTCGACGTATATTATCCAGGTTCGCACAGTCCGTCCGCTTGGAAATGGCGATGCAAATCACATCCAGGTTAAGCGTAGGAGACTCAAGGAAAGTCGAATGGTTCCAAGGTTAAAAAAATTCGAATTTCAGGTTTTAGGCTTTTTTATTCTATGCACTGTGACGTGCCTGCCCCGCAGGACGCACACGACATAAAAGCAGATAGCAGCGGGAACGAACATGTAGCTCAGTTGGTAGAGCGGCTTGTTCCGGAATAAGTGGACTCGGGTTCGATTCCCGGGGTGGACCAAAAATGACGGAGAAATTTACTTCGTTGTAATGGCGCCCGAACTTCCCGGATGACCCGGCCGTTCAAGATCTCGCAATGGTGTGATGTGGGGAAGAGGCATTAGCCGAATGCCATTTTTAAAGCGGCAGATATTTGTTTTAGGGCTTGCTTGGAGAGGAATTTTGCAAAAATCAGTACTTAGTTGGAAGCGAACGCAATAGGCTGGCCGGTGAACTTGGACTCTCAGAAACCCAGGTAAGTGTCATGAATTTGGGAAAACAAAAATTCTTTCCACACCGGGAGATAGTAAAAATCAAAGAATCCCTTCTCCAGCGCTTCGAAAAATAAATGTGTGTGACGTTGCATTCCACACACCAGATTGAGTTCTCAAGTGCACGTTCTACAGCGGATGGCTGCCTGCTACGATTCATGGTCATGGCTGACCCGTGGGCCACGCCTCCGGCCCTCATTGGGGTGGGGGGAGGGAGATGTGACGTGCCTGCTTCGCAGGACGCACATGCCATAAAGGCAGATAGCAGCAAGAACGAACGTCTGCGTAGCTCAGTTGGTAGAGCGACTTATTCCGGAATAAGTGGACTCGGGTTCGATTCCCGGCGTGGGCCAAAAATGACGGAGAAATTTACTTCGTTATAGCACCTTTAGGTTTAATTTGATACCAGATCTACGTGATTCTGTGCAGTAGACCACATTTGTAATTTTCTAACATTAAATGTCGCTAAGACGGGTTGTATGCTATTTTTCTGTACTAGGCATGGTCATAGTAATTTGAGTCCGGTATATTTGTACGACACGGCATTGGAATATCGGGCCTCAATAAGGTTCTTGGGAGTTGTTTTGCATAAATCTTGAAAGTGTCTTGCCTTAGATCTAGGGTTGGTATGATTACGAGAATCTCGGGTTTCCTGTCGGTTAGAGTTGTGTTGCTCTTGTACTACTCATTTGTTTATCCTGTGCTGTCGTACTGCGTCTTGATTTGGGGTGTAACTACAAAGCGAAATCTCACTCGTCTGGCTGTTTTGCAGAGAAGGTATGTTCGATTACTAAACTCTTTGGCTCATTCAGAATTTTTATTTCGTTATTATCGTATATTGACTGTAGAGCAGTTGCGCAGATATAGACTAATGTTAATGATTCACGAACGTACAGGAAGATGTTTAAATCTGATAGTGTTGTCAAGAGCCACTCATTCATATGATACTCGCTGGGGTTCAGAGTTCGCTGTCCCTTGGGCGCGTACGGGCGTGATGTTTAACAACATTGGTGTGTTGGGCCTTCGAGAATGGAATAGACTTTCATTGACCATTAGATCTGAGATCCGATATCCTGCTTTCAGGTGACTGTTGAGTTTTTTGATTGAAAATTGTATATAAAAAGGGGAGGGGAAGAGATTTTTACTGTCTTGGGCTTTCTGGATGTTATTTAGTGCATACTTTAATATAATATCCGTTGTCTCGACTGGACTTAAAAAAATTATTATTTTTTGAAAATTTCGGAGGATATCAGGGGCTTTTCAGGCTAAAAGTTTAGCCTTTTCCCCTGGCTCCTTGCTGTACATTTTAAATTGATATTGAAGGTGTTTTAGTCATATTGACAACATTTCAGTGTGAATTTGTTCCTGTATTCTATGTTGTAAAGTATTTATCTTCGTAACATGAGAATTGTATTGTTAAAAACTGGAAAATTGCCTTACTTATACACTGAGTGGCCACTTTATTATGACCACCTGACAGTTTTAATCAAATGAGCTATGGCTGCACGCTGTTGCCGCCAGAGGGCAAGGCTAGTATAAAAAGGGAAAACATAGTGCTTACGACAGTAGTAAAAGTGATTTTTTGGGTGACGAGATGGGTAAAAAATGCGATTTGACGGACTTTCAACGTGGGATGACTGTAGGAGCTCAGAGCCATGGAGCGAGTATCACCAAAACCGCCGCATTCGTGAAATGTTCCAGAGCAGCTGTTGTTAAAGTGTTTAAAGATTGGACTGTCAGCCAAAAAACTGGGTCTCTACGTGTAACGCGTAGTCATCATCGACTAGTGACTGCTCGGGCGGAACGGAGAGTGTCCAGACTGGTAGCAGACAATAGAAGGGCAACAGTGCAGCAAATTACACAGCATCTTAATTAAGGATCTCATTAAATGATCTCTGCATGCATTGTTCGCCGTACACTGCATCGGATGGGATATGGCAGCCGAAGGCCTGTTCGAACACCTTTGCTGTCTGTAGTTAACAAGAGAAAACGTCTCCAGTTTGCACAGGAGCACAAGGATTGGAAAGTCGATAATTGGAAACAAATTATGTGGTCCGATGAATCACGTTTTCAGTTGCACCATGCCGATGGACGAGTGAGAATTTGGCGGAAACAGCACGAGAGCATGGACCCCAAATGCATTGCTACAACCCTTCAAGCTGGTGGAGGCAACGTTATAGTTTGGGGAATGTTTTCCTGGCAGGCTTTGGGCCCTTTAATTCGTGTCTGACTGGTACATCATATCTGAACATCGTTGCGGACCAAGTGCATCCTGTCATGTGGATGGTTTATCCCAATGGCGATGGCTACTTTCAACAAGATAATGCGTCCTGCCATAGTGTTCGTATTGTACAGGATTGGTTTCAGGAACATGCCGGTGAGTTTACTTTGCTTAGGTGGCCCCCACAATCTCCAGATCTCAACCCCATTGAGAATTTGTGGGATGGAGTTGAACGAACCATCAGACAGCTGGATCCACAACCCTGAAATTTCACACTCCTGGAAAGTGCTATTCGTCAAGCATGCTCTCAGATTCCACAAACCACCTATGAACATCTCGTGGAGTCCATGCCACGAAGAATCGACGCAGTATTAAGGGCAAAAAGTGGCCCAACGAAGTACTGAGGGGGTGGTCATAATAAAGTGGCCACTCAGTGTATTAGTTTCATTGGTGTATTATATATTCTTGTTATTATTAACCTTAGGTTATGTGGCATATTGTTCGTTCTTTTAGGTATTGTATTGTGATATTGTACAGCAAAAGAGTTCTAATAAATAAATAAATAAATAAATAAAATAAAATAAAATAAAAATTTTATGAGCATTTGTATAACGGAGCACAGCAGTAATTTTACAGCTACCACGTCCAATTTCGCCGTTGAATTTTCCAGAAGGCTGTACATAACAATGAACAATGTGATCACAATAACCATATACACCTACCAAGAGTTGTTTAGGACGAAATTAAACCCATTAATAATATAAACACCCAGATCCGTCTCTCTGTAACGCTTGACGTCACACCAACGCCTGCATTGTTGCGTCATCACTTATCGATCCATTCCTGTGTGCTCTCGCAATGTCAAAATGATTGCCTGCTATATAATAGCACGCTATCACTTTTAGATGTTAAGGTGATCGCGTGTTAATTTAAAAACATTGGATTATTAATGACTCGAGTTCTACTTATCCGATCTAGAAAATTCGAATTAAAATCTTAATATCGCGGCAAGTTGCGTTTGTATATTAATTTAATTTAGCACAATTCGAATATTAATTTGTACGCTTTAATTATTTTTTACTTTTAAACTAATTTTCCGAGTTTAGTGCTGGTTATATTATACACTGCCGGAAAGTCAAAAAAGAACACCAAGAAGGAATTGGCGGACGATCATGAAATTTACATATGTCAATGGGGTCGAGTTTACGTAGATGTGATGTTAATTTCGGGACCAACCGGTGAGCGCTTACGCCACAGCACGGCATAATATGCAAATTATCGTCGGTGGTATTTAAGGAGTACGGCGAAGTGAATGTAATCAGTCGTCGGCGTACGGACAAGTGCGAAGACCCTGAAGAAGCTGCAATGCCTGGACATGGAAGACGTGTACGATTTCAGCTGTTATCGGACTTTGAGAGAGTTCGTCTAGTCGGACTCCGCGAGACCGGGTGGTCGTATCTTCGTACTGCGGAGCGAATTGGACAGGAAGTATCGGTGGTGGTACGATGGTGGCGTAGATGGTTCGAGGAACATTCCCACACGAGAAGATGTGGAACCGGGAGTCACAGACGGACTGATGAGCTGACCGATCGGCGCATAAGAGCGGCGTTGTGAAGCAAAACATCCACTGCGACGCAAATCCGAGCTGCCGTTGCACCAGAGGTGACTGTGCGAACAATCCGCAACCGTGTACTGGATGCAGGACTACGTGCACGTGTGCCTCTGACTCCAGCCCACCGTCAGGAATGGCTGCAGTGGTGTCGCCAACGTCTGCACTGGAGAACGCAATGGCGATCTGTCGTGTTCAGCGATGAAAGCAGATTCTGCTTGGGAGCCTCCGATGGCCGTATGCGTGTTCGCAGATGCACAGCGGAGCGTCTCCACCCTTCTTGCATCCGCCAGCGACACACAGGGCCTACACCTGGTCTCCTGGTGTGGGGAGCGATCAGCTATCACTTCTGTACATAACTAGTGTTTGTACCGGGTACGTTAAACAGCACCTCCTACATCAATAACATCATTCAGCCCGTTGTTGTGGCATTTGTAAGGTCGGTCCATCGTGGTGTTTTCCAGCAAGATAACGTACGCCCACACACGGCACGTGCAACGCAACATGCACTTCAGGGTGTGAGACAACTTCCATGGCCTGAACGTTCACCGGATTTGTCCCCCATTGAGCACGTGTGGAATTTTATGGGACAACGACTTATCCGGTCTCCACGGCCAGCCACGACAATCCCCGATTTACGCGTCCAGGTTGAGGATGCTTGGAACTCAATACCCCAAACTTACATCCAACATCTGTACTACAGACTCCATGCCTGAACTGCACAGTGTGACGCAGTTCATGGCGGTTTAACCTCGTACTAACCATGTTACATGGAAATGTTATTTTTCAGTTTACCAGCAAATACAGCTGTATTTTGCCACAATGTTTTGATCACGTTATCCTCTGTATTCCGTTATTATGCTGTATAAATTTCGTTGGTATCAGACGTCTCCTTCTTGGTGTTCTTTTTTCACTTTCCGCCAGTGTATTTAAACAGTCGAAAGGGGTGGCTATGTCCTCTGTGCTTGCTGAGGCTGTGTTAAGGCCGCTAAAGTCCCAAATCTTAAATAGAGCAGGATTGGTACCTGCATTATGGCTACGTTATGTAGACGATATAGTTTTTGTTTGGCCTCACGGGGTGGAAGAATTGGATGATTTCTTCTCCTTCATCAATTCCCTCCATAATGACATCAAGTTTACAATGGATTGCGCTAATGATGACTCCCTTCCTTATCTGGACGTCCTCGTCACTAAACCGCTTTATGGAACTTTTTCGACTGAGGTTTATTATAAGCCTACTTATACCCCAAATTTAAATTTACCCTCATCTTTTGGACTGGCTACCCACAAATTGGCATTTTTCAGACATCGTGCTAAGCGAGCGTTTTCTCACTCTTCAAATGACGCGTCCAGGATTGCGGAGATCAACAATATTAAATCGTTGGCCTCAGCTGCAGGCCATAAAGAGTATGTAATTGATTACATCTTTAGGAGCGCCAAACTTGAGTTTGTTAATCAACGTCGTCGTATCAAAGAACCCAGTCAGAGGTTCATCGACTCCTTCCCGTACGTACCGGGACTTTCCTATTTCATCCGGAACGCATTTAAGAAGTTAGGGCTTGGAGTTGGAATTTGCCACCTTAGGTCAATATCACAATTCCTCTTTTCATCCGGAAGCAGCAGCACTTTACTTGCTAACGCAGGGGTATATTCCATGCCCCTTCGATACCAGGATGGAAATACCAAGTTTTATATTGGCATGACAAAGAGGTCCTTTGCGACTCGTTTGTCCGAACACAAAAAAGACGTCTTGAAGAATAAATCGTCCGCTGCCCTATCTAGGGAGGTCATGACTTCTGTCGCTCCACAATGGGCCGATTTGCAACAGGGTCAGAGGTACAGTCATCAGGGAGTCTCTGGAGATCTTGTTTAGCAACGATGTCGGCAACGATGACATGTCAATGGAGCTGCCTTTGATATGGCGCATGTTCCTGTGTGCCTCTCGTGAAAGGACCTGATTCTTCTCGTTTTCAACTGCTTCCGCAAGTTCAGTGCTGTCACGTTTTTATACATTTTTATATTTCACATGCATGTTTAAATTTTCTGTACATTCATTTAGATTACCAACGTTGTTCCAAAACCACGTCTGATTCTGAAGAAGGCACCCGTAGGTGCTGAAAGTTTGCAACCAGTTGTTCGCTGTCTTGTGCCAATAAATGGATATTATCATTCTTTACTTGGGAATTTTTTTATTGGTATGTAAAATGACACTATAAAAAACAAAAACCTACTTATTCACTTTTTAATAAAATTTTAACTGTTTAAGAAATATATAAAAGAAAAAAATTATACAGGATAAGAAAACAAATGAAAACCAGTAGAAACAAATTAGGTACCAATATCACTCCGGGGTTGGGGGGCAATACGCTACGATATATTTCTTAATTTCTAAAAACTAATCGTTATTATGAAAGAAATACGGGGTTACGCTATATAATACAAATTTTGAAGATGACAGTCCGATTTTTGGCGTAAATGTGACAAGGATGGTAAGTCAGATAATATCCGAAAACTTGAAAATTTTCATCGTCCTGGAGCGGGACTCGAAGCCGCGTCTCCCAGAAAACGTCCGGGTATGCCAACCACTACACTACCCAAAACGACCAAGTCTCAAGTTTCCGATTCATTTAAATATAACCATCACAGGATTCGCTAGTCGAAGCAACCGGCATTCATGTTTAGCGAATCTGGAGGTTAAGAATCTTATTCAGTGATTGCCCGGAGAAGCAGATAAATCGTGAAAGAAATACGGGATTACACCATGTAATACAAATTTTGAAGATGACAATCCGATTTTTGGTGTAAATGTGACAAGGATGGTAAGTCAGATAATATCCGAAAACTTGAAAATTTCATCGTCCTGGAGCGGGACTCGAATCCGCGTCTCCCAGAAAACGCCCGGGAATTTCTGTGAAAAGCGGATTCGAGTCCCGCTCCTGGACGATGAAATTTTCAAGTTTTCGGATATTATCTGACTTTCCATCCTTGTGTTATTTACTCCAAAAATCGGATTATCATCTTCAAAATTTGTATTATATGGCGTAATCCCGTATTTCTTTCATGATTTATCTGCTTCTCCGGGCAAACACGGGATAAGATTCTTAACCTCCAGATTCGCTAAACATGAATGCCGGTTGCTTCGACTAGCGAATCCTGTGATGGTTAAATTCAAATTGATCGGAAACTTGAAACTTGGTCGTTCTGGGTGGTGTAGTGGTTAGCATACCCGGGTGTTTTCTGGGAGACGCGGATTCGAGTCTCGCTCCAGGACGAAGAAATTTTCAAGTTTTCGGATATTATCTGATTTACCATCCTTGTCACATTTACGCCAAAAATCGGATTGTCATCTTCAAAATTTGAATCGTTATTAGTTTTCAATCTTTTTCGCCACATAAATTCACATAATTCCAGAGCACAGACAAACGGTTAAAAGAACATTCTTTCCGAATGACCACACATAATTCCAAAGCGCAGACAAACGGTCAAAAGAATGTGATCACTGCGCATAGGTAGTGCGCATAGAGAAGCATTTGATCGCTGCGCATCTGCTGCCAAAGACTCTGTGTTCTACTTTCGAAATCGGAAACTACTTGAATACGTTCGGCTCTTCTGTGTATACACTTTTCTTTAGCAGACGCACATTTTCTGAAGTTTGCATAACTTGCAAATCAAGACTACACAGTTAGAAATTAAAGTGGTTCCACCTAAAATTTCTGCCCTATGTTTCCAATGGTAAAACTTTTGTACATATTTTCTTCGCAATTAATGTATTCCCAAGGATGAAAATTTGCCCATTGATAAAACTAACTTTAAGTTAAAGCATGGGATACTTAATATTTTGCTAAAACATAACATAACGCCTTCAGTGTACAGGTCGCGCCATCTATTAACAGGTCTGAACATTACTCAAACAAAAATTATTGATTTTTAATATGATTATAGTTACGTTTTAGCAAGCATTAAGTATCCCATGCTATAACTTAAAGTTAGTTTTATCGATGTGCGAATTTTCGTCCTTGAGAATACATTAATTGCGAAGAAAATATGTTAAGAAGTTTTACCATTGGAAACATAAGGCAGAAATTTTAGGTGGAACCATCTTAACTGAATTCATAGTTGCATAGATGTGACGTCATAGGCTTTAGAATAAAATAAAAAAAAATTCCTGTTAGTTAAATTTCGTCTTTATTGACATTATTTGTCTCCGACTTTGCCAAACATATTAATAAAGTTTTCCTTGAATTTCGTGTAGAAACTCTCAACGACTTTTTGCGTCTCGTATTTAGCATTTAAATTCTTTATCTGTTGAGTTGAGTTGAGTTGCCTTTCTCCTTGTTTTGCAACACCGTGAGATTTGGAGTTATCGCTTTTAAACTACATAATGGAGGTTCGAACGTGTATATGCTGAGGATTAGAGTTTAATTTGTCATGTTTTCCTGATATATTTCTAAATTAACTAAAGTGGCTATGGTTTTATTAAAGTCAGTTATTCTTCTATCTCAGTGTATACATTCTTTGAGCCGGCGAGCATAAATAGAGTTAGATTACTTAGTGGTAAGTTAAACAGATTTAGCATGTCTGTTCATTTATGAAAAACATATAAGGTAGTCGCAAATAAGTTAATAGTGTGGCAAGATGGTTAAATTTAAATGGTTCACATCGATTGCCGATATTTTTTCGGAACGTCCAGGTGGCAGGCAGAGTTGTTTGAAGAGCTGGCTTCTGACCATCCGTGCGACATGGGTCCTGGATGAGGCTAGGAGCTAGCCTTCCGACTATTATTAGCGCATCAAGTAGTTCTATGTATCACTCCACTTTATTTAGACGACATCTGCTAACACCCACCATCACGAGACGAAGAAGCTCTCGCCGCAGATAAATTTCATGCGATGTACATATATTTTGGATGGATTTCCGAATCAGAACGCTTTTCAAGTAGTTCCCGACTTTCCGCGTATCTTTCCGCGATGTTTAACTAGAATCTGAGTACACCCAAGGTGAAAGAAAGTAGATCACGATAAATTTTATACGGATTTCTTCAGCATTTCGTTATAATAGACGCCTTAAGGTGGACATCTAGTGATTTTGCTTCCTATACTTCCAAAGGGCAAACTTCTGTACACATTTTCTTCACAATTAATGCGTTCCCAAGGATGAAAATTTGAACATCGATTAAAATAACTTCATATTATAACATAGAATACTTAATATTTTCTAAAACATAACCATAATTAAGCAATCCAACATTTGTTTGTCTACTGACGTCATCAAAGTACAGGTCGCGCCATCTTTTTTCTGCTCTCAACACCACCAAAGAAAACGCTATTGATTTTTAATATAGTTATGGTTCTATTTTAGAAAATATTAAGTATTCCAAGTTATAATACGAAGTTATTTTAATTGATGTTCAAATTTTCATCCTTGGGAACGCATCAGTTGTGAAAAAAATGTGTACAGAAGTTTGCTGATTGGAAGTATAGGAAGCAAAATCACCAGAGGTCCACCTTTTAATGACTGTTTTGATTTGTAAATACGAGGGTTGTACCGAAAGTAATGCAGAAGTGGGCATAGCTTTTTTATTAACTGACAGAGGTTATTCAAATTGCGCATGTTGGTTGAGTAACTCTTCCTCTATAGTAACCCTTCTTCTTCATTGCAGGTAAATACAAGGGTTGTACCGAAAGTAATAAAAAACTGGGCATAACTTTTTTATTAACTGGCAGAGGTCATTAACATTGCACATGTTGGTAGAGTAACTCTTTCTCTATACAAAGGTACTACTCAACATAGTCTCCATCACAAGCGATACATTTGTGCATTCGCTGAACCCAACTCTCGAATCGTCTCTGAAAAAATTCAGGTGTGTACTATTGTACCCACTGCTTCACAGCCACTTTTACCTCGTCGTGTCATCAAATCGTTTTCTCCGGAGACTGTCCTTCATTGGACCGAACAGGTGGAAGTCGGAGGGCGCCAGGTCTGGGCTGTATGGTGGATGAAGGATCACCGACCAGCCTAATTTGCGGATCGCTTGATTTGTTGCCAAAGATGTGTGTGGTCTCGCATTGTCATGGTGAACGTGGGTCATTTTTTCAAATTCTTGTTCGGTTTCTTCCACCTTATGGTTTCACCAAGCTTCTTGAGTGTCACAATGTGCAGCTCACTGGTCACAGTACAGCCAGGTTCAAGGAAATCAAGCAGAATGACGCCCCTGTCGTCCCCCCACCCCCCAAAAAAACAGTCACCGTGACTTTCTGTGCTAATCGCTGGCTCTTGAACTTTTTAGGCTTTGGTGAAGAGGTGTGACGTCATTCCATGGATTGATTATTCGTTTCCGGGTAGTGAAGATACGCCCACGTTTCATCTCCTGTTACCAGATCGAAAAAAAACATGTCTCCATTGGCTTTAAACGCATCCGGCAGAACAAAGCAGACTTCCACATTTCTCTTCTCTCCTTCAAATCGGGTGTCAACTGCAGAGATGCCCACTTTGCACATACTTTCCGATACCCCAAGTCTTCCACCATCTTTTGTATGGCATTGTGGCCACAGTCCAGTTGTGCAACAAACTCACTGATTGTGACTCGTCTCTCCGCGCGAATCAGTTCATCCACTCGCCGACGATTCGTGACAGTGGTAGCAGATGATGGTCTTCCATTGTGTGGTTTATCTTCGGTGCTGGTTTCCCCTTTATAACGAAGTACATTTCTCCGTCAGTTTTGCCCACGTCGGGGCTCGAACCCGGGTCCCCTCATTCCGGAATAAGTCACTCTACCAATTGAGCTACGTGGACGTTCGTTATGACTGCTATCTGCCGTTATGTCGTGTGCGTCCTGCTGGGCAAGAACGTCACACTTTCTTTAAACTTCTTCATCCATCTGTGCACGTTGCCCTTGTCAATGGTGTC
Organism: Macrothele yani; assembly: GCA_039090855.1. Classification (NCBI taxonomy): domain Eukaryota; kingdom Metazoa; phylum Arthropoda; class Arachnida; order Araneae; family Macrothelidae; genus Macrothele; species Macrothele yani. The sequence continues at coordinate 70,822,122 of CM077032.1, read as the reverse complement.
ATCTCCGTAAACATTCTGTGACATCCTCCACCCTTCCTTCGTCAAGAACTCAATGACGGCACGTTGCTTCTGCTTGGAATCCATTATTTACCTGCAATGAAGAAGAAGGGTCACTATAGAGGAAGAATTACTCTACCAACATGTACAATTTGAACGATCTCTGTCCGTTAATAAAAAAGTTATGCCAACTTTTGCAATTACTTTCGGTACGACCCTCGTATATTTGATGAAGGAAGCGTATCAAATAATAGCACTTCGTTGTTTTTTTTATCCGGAGTTAGCGTGAAACAGTGCCACATGATAAAACGCGTTGCATTACGGTTTCTTATGGAATTACGATGTATCATCTGTTGTATTAAATAAATATATTATTACTTTCTATAATAAAATATTTACTCCATTTCTATCAAGCGTATCGTGCACTACTTTCTTTCACGTTGGGTGTGATCAGGTTCTGTGTAAACAAAGCGAAACGATACACTAGAAATCGGAAACTACTTGAAAGCGTTCTGATTCGGAAGTTCAGCCCTTTTTGTTTTTCATTCGAAATAATTTTTGCACAAATAAGAAGCTATTTGTAAAGAAAAATAAGATTTGTTTTATAGAAATTTAATGTTGAATAATAAATAATATCAAAAGTGTTTTTTTTTTTTTTTTTGCTTTTTCTTGTCGTAGTTTTAATGCGAACCTACTTTGTTCTGCATTTCCCCGTTTGCTATTAATCAACGTCATTAAGTGCTCAGTTGAAGAAATGATTCAAGAAACATATAAGTAGTTAATATATATTTTTTCCTAGAAAAGTAATGTGTTTCGTTTTTCTTGTTATATTTCCTTGTTCTTCTACAGCGGCGGCGCTAGTATCTTTGCCTCCTGATGGTGGGCGTTAGCAGGTGTGATGTAAACAAAGTGGAGCGATACACGGAACTACTTGATGCGCTGATAATGCTGTACTTCGATTCACCTTAGATGACACTGAGAGGAAAGGTACGTGAAACCTATCGCCGCGACTAAAAGTAGTTACCTATATTTTTCGTGAAAACTAACGCATTTATTACCCAGAATGAACTTCATATTGTCCTAGCTGTTTACTTATAAGTACATATAGTTATTTTAGACAAATCTAAAAATGATCTGTTTTCAGAAATTAAGTTTTAAAATTAGACCAACGCACGCATGCGTAGATATGCAGTGTTTGGGAGACAAGGATGCTAATGAGTTGATGGGAGAAGTGATTGACTGCTGCTAACAGCAGGACAGAGTGGGGCAGGAGGGTCCCACTTGGGCTGCGCAGTATCAGACGCGGTTATTTTGAAACCACGCATGACGTAGGTGTGGACGCACAGTCTTTCGACTTCTGGCATCCCTGTTTGTTTACAATTGGTGTGCTGGAGTTTTCTCTATAAACGCAGTTGATTTTCAACCGCTAGAAGTTTTTATCGTATAGTTTTATGTTTATGTTTTGTTTATTTTGATATTTACACGTATTTATCACTGAAATTCATTGCTTCTGTGTTTCGTAAGAAACGCAATAATGCCGGGTTGTGCAGTGGCTTGTTGTACTACGTACAATAGGAAAACCAAGAACACTGACATTATGTACCATGTATTTCCGAAGGATTTATTACTACAAAAATTGTGGATTCAGAAATGTAAGCGTCAGGATTCCTTCAAAGTGTCCAATGCAAGAATGTGTTCTCAACATTTCACACAGGATGACTACCAGCGTGACTTAAAGGCAGAGTTACTTGGGTTAACTAACAGGAAAGTGTTGAAGCCTGATGCAGTACCTACACTAAACCTTCCCACAAGCAATAATACTGGTATTAATAAGGTAAGTTCGAGAGCCAGTGCTGACATTTCAGGACCTGAGACTGCAATGCCTACTGCACTTAGATGTCATGACCGTGGAGTTCGGAAACGTGCATTGGAAACCCATTGATAATCTATCACCAAAGAAGAGGAATGTAGAGAAACCGATGGGAACTGATCAAGAAACACAGTGCATGCTGAGTGATATAAAAACAATGGAGAAAAGAATAAAGAAATTGGAGGAAGAAAACCAAAGGCTAAACACAGCGTGCATTCAGATGAGAGTAAGAAACAAGTACCTTCACAGTCAGCTTGTAACAACTCGACGACGTTCTCAGGAATACTTGAAAAAATTTGACACGGAGTTAGAAACTGAAGTAAGGAAAGTTTTAGCAAAACTCTTCACTGCAAATCAGATCCGTTGTTTAATAAAAGGTAAGAAATGTGTAAAATGGGAAAGGGAAGACATCTGTAAAGCCATTACTCTGCGTGCAATGTCAAGAAAGTGCTATATTTTCTTGAGAGATAAAATGGGGTTTCCATTGCCAGGAATTTCAACACTGAGGCGGTGGACTGCTCGCTCATTTCATTGTCGCCCTGGCATTCTACATGATGTCCTTCAGCTAATGAAGGCACAGGCACAAAGACTTAGTACTTTAGAGCGTACATGTGTCATTTCTTTTGATGAAATGAACATAGATAGCAGAATTTCCTATGACCAAGAAGAAGATAGGATTGTTGGTCCACACAGTAATGTGCAAGTAGTCATGGTACGAGGAGTGCTTGCAAGCTGGAAGCAGGTAATATATTTTGATTTATATACATTTTAATATATCATAATAAGTGTGATTATTACGATCGTTTCGCATGCCTTAACCCAACGCCACAAGACGCTCAAAGCTGCCATGTTGGCTGCCGAGCGTCCACGCCTACGTCATTTCAGCAGCCAATGAGAGGCGGACATCGTAGCGAGCCCAACCTTAAGAGTGGGGAGTGTCGCGGATGAACACAGATGTCTCTGCCGTCGCTGAAGGCTCAGTGAGTGCGTAGCCTCTTGTACCTTAAACTGCAGTTTCATCTTAGGGTGAAGGATTTTAGGAAGGGAGTGTCTGACAACAGGTCTTAAACATCCCTCATAGGAAGCTAGGAGATTTGGGCTTGAGTACCCGACACCATAGTCACACGAAAGCGAGGTAGAACGGGAGAGAAGGACGCCGGTATCTATTACCGGATAGGGGGGCATTACGTGGGGTCCAGCTGCTTTACGTACCTATTCAACGCACGCTGCATATTTGTGGTTTGTACCCGCCCGGGATCTATCCTTATATTATTCCATGGCAGCCACGAACATTTATTATATATTAAGTCATCGGCGGCCCACTGAATCTAAATCAGAGACCGGAGATTACTTATAGCGGTGTGAGTGGATGGCCTTCCGATTACAAACGCTTTAAAGTAGTTCCCAAGTTCGCGTGTATCGCTGCGCTATGTTTACATACAGCCGGCTCACACCCAATATCAACAAGCAAAGGAGCATGTTAAAGTGTCTACCTACTTAATAACTAATACTCATTCAAAAATGCAAGGTGGGAAGTTGATTGCTACGGGGATTATTCGACTGAGGTGGGGAGGGGGTGTTTAATGAGACTTACCAGGTGAGGATTTGGTAACCAGGAGAAGGGGGATTTATTTAATGAGGATTGGGTAGGGGGGGGGACAATTCATGATTTTCATAACTTTAATATTATCTTTTCCTCAATATGCTGTCATTTCAATATCATGCTTAGATATTTAATTTGATATTTGGTTTCTTTTTTTACTTTCTTACTGTTATGTGAATGCTCTTGGCTTGACTTATACCTAGGAAGATCAAGACTCAGTCAGGTCTCTTTGAGGTCTTTTCCTTGATCTTCCCTGCTGTTATTTACATGTTTACGCTCAACCAAGGGCGCCAATAAGGGGGCAGAGGGGTCTCGAGCCCCCCCAGCCGTTGGTATAGCCAAATTTTTGATAAATTTAAAACACTAAAATAGACGAAACCCTTTTTAAAAATAATAAGATATTAATGATTGATTGCATCAATTATTTTTGTTGTATTTTAGTATTTTGCACATTTACTAAAATGTTTGACAGCTTTGAAGGAGGTAAGGTTGTCGATGTACTCACGGTGCACCCGTGACACAGTGGCTCGTAAAAATCCCAGTGCCTGCACGACTTCCGAGATGGAGTGACTCATTCGTCGGGCCCCGACAATTTGCCCACGATCAAATGCGCTTAGATCCTTCGTCTTACCCATACTACGTCTGACACTTACTGATTCCCGTCGCATCAGTCCTTATATTGGCGGATCGCTGCATACGTCATGTCGTTTCCGTTTCAGGGCCGCACACAGCGCCACATTTGCATAACGCCAGCTGTCTCTAATTCAATTGCTCTTCAGTGTATATTAAGAGAATACAAAGTCGTTTGTCACAAATATTTATTTTCAACCCTTGCAGTATAAGACAAGGCTCTAACAAAATTCCGGAAACCGAAACCTAACTCCACGTTAACTCCGGTGATGCGCCCATTGCGAGAGAATTTTGTCATTATTCCATTTTCCCGTGACGTTGACTTCAAAATTTAAAAAAATTTCAAAACATTTAACTTTAAAGTGGTTTTTAAACCCATAAGCAAACTGAACTTTTTACGACCAAAGGACAATGTTGAAGAAAAAAAATCATGGGGAATTTATCAAATTCAATGTGAATGCATAAAGGACAGACCTTGCGTTTTCGATTGAAGTAGCATAAGACATTACATTCGGAATTGTGAACTAAAGAAGTCATCGACGACTAAACACTGTTACGAAAAGGACTATTTTCTTTGGAGAAGCGAAACTACATGACAAGCCAGATTCACCCACCAAACTTGATATTTTGGAAGCTCTCCATATACACTGAGTGGCCACTTTATTATGACCACCTGACAGTTTTAAGCAAATGAGCTATGGCTGCAAGCTACCGCCAGAGGGCAAGGCTATTATAAAAAGGGAAAGCTTAGTGCTTGCGACAATAGTAAAAGTGATTTTTGGGTGACGAGATGGATAAAATTTTTTTTCAAGTTTTCGGATATTATCTAACTTACCATCCTTGTCACATTTACGCCAAAAATCGGATTGTCATCTGCAAAAATTTGTATTATATGGCGTAATCCCGTATTTCTTTCATGATTTATCTGCTTCTCCGGGCAATCACGGGATAGGATTATTAACCTCCAGATTCGCTAAACATGAATGCCGGTTGCTTCGACTAGCGAATCCTGTGATGGTTAAATTCAAATTGATCGGAAACTTGAAACTTGGTCGTTCTGGGTGGTGTAGTGGTTAGCATACCTAGGCGTTTTCTGGGAGACGCGGGTTCGAGTCCCGCTCCAGGACGATGAAAATTTTCAAGTTTTCGGATATTATCTGACTTACCATCCTTGTCACATTTACGCCAAAAATCGGATTGTCATCTTCAAAAATTTGTATTATATGGCGTAATCCCGTATTTCTCTCATGATTTATCTGCTTCTCCGGGCAATCACGGGATAGGATTCTTAACCTCCAGATTCGCTAAACATGAATGCCGGTTGCTTCGACTAGCGAATCCTGTGATGGTTAAATTCAAATTGATCGGAAACTTGAAACTTGGTCGTTCTGGGTGGTGTAGTGGTTAGCATACCTAGGCGTTTTCTGGGAGACGCGGGTTCGAGTCCCGCTCCAGGACGATGAAAATTTTCAAGTTTTCGGATATTATCTGACTTACCATCCTTGTCACATTTACGCCAAAAATCGGATTGTCATCTTCAAAAATTTGTATTATATGGCGTAATCCCGTATTTCTCTCATGATTTATCTGCTTCTCCGAGCAATCACGGGATAGGATTCTTAACCTCCAGATTCGCTAAACATGAATGCCGGTTGCTTCGACTAGCGAATCCTGTGATGGTTAAATTCAAATTGATCGGAAACTTGAAACTTGGTCGTTCTGGGTGGTGTAGTGGTTAGCATACCTAGGCGTTTTCTGGGAGACGCGGGTTCGAGTCCCGCTCCAGGACGATGAAAATTTTCAAGTTTTCGGATATTATCTGACTTACCATCCTTGTCACATTTACGCCAAAAATCGGATTGTCATCTTCAAAAATTTGTATTATATGGCGTAATCCCGTATTTCTCTCATGATTTATCTGCTTCTCCGGGCAATCACGGGATAGGATTCTTAACCTCCAGATTCGCTAAACATGAATGCCGGTTGCTTCGACTAGCGAATCCTGTGATGGTTAAATTCAAATTGATCGGAAACTTGAAACTTGGTCGTTCTGGGTGGTGTAGTGGTTAGCATACCTAGGCGTTTTCTGGGAGACGCGGGTTCGAGTCCCGCTCCAGGACGATGAAAATTTTCAAGTTTTCGGATATTATCTGACTTACCATCCTTGTCACATTTACGCCAAAAATCGGATTGTCATCTTCAAAAATTTGTATTATATGGCGTAATCCCGTATTTCTCTCATGATTTATCTGCTTCTATGGGCAATCACGGGATAATATTCTTAACCTCCAGATTCGCTAAACATGAATGCCGGTTGCTTCGACTAGCGAATCCTGTGATGGTTAAATTCAAATTGATCGGAAACTTGAAACTTGGTCGTTCTGGGTGGTGTAGTGGTTAGCATACCTAGGCGTTTTCTGGGAGACGCGGGTTCGAGTCCCGCTCCAGGACGATGAAAATTTTCAAGTTTTCGGATATTATCTGACTTACCATCCTTGTCACATTTACGCCAAAAATCGGATTGTCATCTTCAAAAATTTGTATTATATGGCGTAATCCCGTATTTCTCTCATGATTTATCTGCTTCTCCGGGCAATCACGGGATAGGATTCTTAACCTCCAGATTCGCTAAACATGAATGCCGGTTGCTTCGACTAGCGAATCCTGTGATGGTTAAATTCAAATTGATCGGAAACTTGAAACTTGGTCGTTCTGGGTGGTGTAGTGGTTAGCATACCTAGGCGTTTTCTGGGAGACGCGGGTTCGAGTCCCGCTCCAGGACGATGAAAATTTTCAAGTTTTCGGATATTATCTGACTTACCATCCTTGTCACATTTACGCCAAAAATCGGATTGTCATCTTCAAAAATTTGTATTATATGGCGTAATCCCGTATTTCTCTCATGATTTATCTGCTTCTCCGGGCAATCACGGGATAGGATTATTAACCTCCAGATTCGCTAAACATGAATGCCGGTTGCTTCGACTAGCGAATCCTGTGATGGTTAAATTCAAATTGATCGGAAACTTGAAACTTGGTCGTTCTGGGTGGTGTAGTGGTTAGCATACCTAGGCGTTTTCTGGGAGACGCGGGTTCGAGTCCCGCTCCAGGACGATGAAAATTTTCAAGTTTTCGGATATTATCTGACTTACCATCCTTGTCACATTTACGCCAAAAATCGGATTGTCATCTTCAGAAATTTGTTGTTAAAGTGTTTAAAGACTGAACTGTCAACCAAAAAACTGGGTCTCTACGTGCAACGTGTGGTCGTCATCGACTAGTGACTGCTTGGGTGGAACGGAGAGTGTTCAGACTGGTAACCAACAACAGAAGGGCAACAGTGCAGCAAATTTCAGACCATCTTAATCAAGGATCCCCTCAAATGATCTCTGCATGCATTGTTTGCCGTACATTGCATCTGATGGGATATGGCAGCCGAAGGCCAGTTCGAACACCTTTGCTGTCTGCAGTTAACAAGAGAAAACGTCTCCAGTTCGCACAGGAGCACAAGGATTGGACAGTCGATAATTGGAAACAAATTATGTGGTCCGATGAATCACGTTTTCAGTTGCATCATGCCGATGGCCGAGTGAGAATTTGGCGGATACAGAAAGATGGTTTATCCCAATGGCGATGGCTACTTCTAACAATATAATGCGTCCTGCCACAGTGCTCGTGTTGTACAGGATTGGTTTCAGGAACATGCCTGTGAGTTTACTTTGCTTAGGTGACCCCAGAATCCCCAAATCTCAACCCCATTGAAAATTTGTGGGATGAAGTTGAACGAGCCATCAGACAACTGAATCCACAACCCTGCAATCTCACACTCCTGAAAAGTGCTATTCATCAAGCATGGTCTCAGATTCCACAAACCACCTATCAACATCTCGTGGAGTCCATGCCACGAAGAATCGACGCAGTATTAAAGGCAAAAGGTGGCCCAACGAAGTACTGAGGGGGTGGTCATAATAAAGTGGCCACTCAGTGTATATCAAAAGTCTTCGAAACTTGTTAATGACATGGCATCCACTCCATTTCTATCAAGCACGTGGAAGCAACTAACAAAAACCCGTGACTGTAAACACTACACTGGTGTGCAAAATTTAAGGACGAAGAGGAGAAATTAGCATAACAGCGGAACGAGCAGGCAGAACGGACCAAAAGACCACTCAGGAGATAGACTAGGGTCCGGTACAGTAGGGCATGCGCACATATGCAGCATGACGTAAGGGGGGGGGAGTGTCGGAAGGGTACAAAGCACACGAGCGGTGTACGCTCAGCAATTGGGTGAAAGCTATTGCACGGTGTACATCGGTTTGAAAGACGTCGAGTTGCTGCCACCGTGTGATATGGCCAACAGGCAATCCAGTAGACGACATCTGGATGACTTTACCCGAGGTCGCGTCATTGGGAAGTTGAAAGAAGGTCGAAGTGGGACTAGTGTGGCCGAGGAGTTCGGGATCGCTCACAGCATCGTTTCGCGAGCTTGGAGAGCATTTCAAACAACAGGAACAGCTGTCCGAGAGTTTAGCAGGGGTCGTCCACGAGCAACCACGGCGGCGGACGACAGGTATATTGTCCTACAGGCGAGAAGAGACAGACGGCACGCAGCGGGAGAAATCGCAAGGCACATGCAGCAGACAACTGGACGTCCGTTATGATTATAACCTGTAGGCTGCACAAAGGTGGTCTATTTGCACGACGACCAGTACGCCTGCTCATCGGAGACGGCGGTTTCTGTGGCGCCAGGAACACAAGAACTGTACATATCAGCAATGGGGTCCAGTTCTCTTTACGGATGAGAGCCGATTTAGTCTGACGAGCGATTCTGGGCGTATGCACACATCTGGAGAAAGTATGGAACACGCAATAACACCTCCAACATAATAGAAAGGGACCGGTTTGGAGGTGGCGGAGTTCCAGTTTGGGGTGGTATCATGCTTGGTAGCCGTACTGACCTCCACATCTTCCAAGGAGGTTCAGTCACTGGTGTCCGCTGTTGTACCGAGGTTCTCCTGCCTCACGTGAGTCTGTTTAGGGGTGCTGTGGGTCCTGAGTTCCTCTTCATGGACGACAACGCTACACCTCATCGTACAGTGGCTGTCGCAAAGCTGTTGGAGAGTAAAGATATTCAACGCATGGATTGGCCCGCAAGGTCCCCGGACCTAAATCCAATCGAACACGTGTGGGACCTTCTCGGGTGACGCTTGGCAGCACGTCACCAGCCGCCAGCAACGATTCCGCAGCTGCGATTGGCGCTACAAGAGGAATGATCCCCGATGCCTTAACAGCTCCTTGACAACCTGGTCCTCAGCATGGACGGACGTTGTAAATCCTGCAACACCGTCAGGGGGGATCATATTTCCTACTAAAGACTGGACTTTTTTGGCAGCCGCCTGTCACGTGGACGTTTCTGTCTTCTGTCCAGTTGTGCTCGAAGCTACCTTTTCAATAAAGTGCCTTTGTATCCTTTGGATTCCTTGTTTGGACGGTTTTGCTCACTTGTCCCATATTCTTACATCTTGGGGATCTTATGGTATGATTTGAGTCGATGTGGAGCACTTCTGCTCGACCTTACATTCGAAAAGCCGTCTCGTCCTTAATTTTTGCACGCCAGTGTATTTATGAATGTTTACGTTCCAAAGATCTAGTTTCATCAGGACAAATGGCACGGTGCCATTCGTCCTGATGAAACTACATCAATACCCAGCGAAACCATGGTCGACTTGAAAAAAGAAATATTTGTGACAAACGACATTGTATTCTGTTAATATAAACATCAACACTATTGAAGAACAATACAAAAATGTTTTTTGTCTATTGCGAAGAAGCTCCACTTAAGAAAGACGGACTCCCCTGAAGACAGTTTTGGATTCGCGTGCTTCAACATTGGGCATTTAATGAGTTTACCACTTTTGCCCTAAGTTTCCTAAGTAACGCGGTAGTTGAGAGAATATTCTCTCTTGTAACCGCAGTTAAAACAAAAGGAGAGAACAAAATGCAACTGAATCTTCTAGATGCTATTGTGAGAAGCAGAGCAGAACTGTTGCTTTCAAACAAAAACGCTAAGACTTTACACCTGATAAGTTTCATGCTATAAGTTCCATTTGTTCCAGTGAGGATGGCAGTAATAAACTGGATGTAGAGCTTTTCATGTGAAGTAAGTAGAAAAAAACTAGAGCCCACCTCCTCCGTGCCACTTTTAAGTCGTCATAGCAACAACCGAGAAACAAATGTCTATGACATTATGAACAACCGAGAAACAAATGTCTGTGAGCTTGTTTAACTGATTTCTTCTCTGCTTATTTAACATATTGCTTCTTCTGAGCTTATTTAACTATTTTCTTCTGAGCTTATTTAACTGTTGCTTCTTCTGAGCTCATTTAACTGGTTTCTTCTGAGATTATTTAACTGTTTTCTTCTGAGCTTATTTAGCAACTAGAGCCCACCTCCTCCGTGCCACTTTTTAGGTCATCATAGCAACAACCGAGAAACAAATGTTTGCGACATCACGCTTAGCTGTTATTGTTTTCGTGTAGATGACGTCATCACATGCACGCGCAGTCCACGTGTATCCCACTTTGGTTTGTTGCCATAGCAACAAAAACACAGCTGCTAGTGTGACGTCATCTAATCCAAATCATTCTCACATGACGTCAGAGATGCCTTACGTCACACGGTCAACTGTAGAGACACGAAAACTTTTTTTTTTTTTTTTTTCTGGTTGGAGGTTTAACGACTACCGTGAACAACTCAGTGGACTATAAGCAGTCGCCCGTCCCTAATTTAGGGTCACTAGTTCCAGGGAAGGGAGAAAGCCAGTGCCGTAAGACAAACACAACATCCATGCGTCACCGGGATTCGAACCCGGACCCCTTTCGGACGAATGATCAGAGGCAATCGCTTAGACCACTGCTACGAAAAACTTTACATCATTTTGGTCCACTACCTGAACTGGTGTTTAGCCATTTGTATGTGGCAACGTCAAGAGTACGACGATCTGACGACGTCAAGATAAAAATAGTTCACGGAAAAGAACAGGGGATATTGATACAGGGTTCACAGTCAGTGTATACGAAAAATGTTATGTACAAGGAAGTGTTGATGAAATAAGGACTAGAGGTTTTACAAAACACATAACAAACAAACAGCCCGTCGTATCAAATTCCATAACCGACTGCTCGGGAAAATATCAGAAAGCTGTGAGCGAACGTCGCCATCTATTGACGAGGAACTCAAAAACTCAATAAATAAATATCAATCATATCTGTATCATAAATTTTATTTTTCCCCGTTATTACTGACGGACGTTCATCTATACTGCTGGCCACCCAAAATGCAACACCAAGAAGGACACGAGATAGCAAAGCCAGATTCATTGGACACATAACAACAGATACAAAGATGATACGATTGAGCTTACAGGCCCGTGCGACTTGCGGAACACGCAGACATCAATAGTTCGTGTGGCCCCATGACTGGCAATAACGGCCGCTACACGCCGCGGCATCGAACGAAAGAGGATTTGGATGTGGGCTTGGGGTATGTCGGCCCAGGCTGCTTCCACATGTTGCCACAGTTCATCACGGGTGGTGCTTGCCGGGCCACTCGGTTGCCGATCAGCGACCAGACGTCTTCGATGGGCGACATATCGGGAGAACAGGCGGGCCACGGCAGCAGTGACACCTGGTGGGCCGTAAAGAATTGTTGCACGATGCGTGCCACGTGCTGGCGCGCATTATCCTGTTGAAACGTGGCCGCTGGCAGGTTCTGCAGGTAAGGGAGTACAACAGGCTCCAAAACGTCGGAGATGCAGCGGTGGCTGTTGAGTGTACCGGCGATGCGTACCAGAGGAGTGCGGGAGTCATATCCAGTTGCGCCCAAAACCATAACGCCATGCGACGGATCGGTATGGCGATGTATAATGCAGTCGTCATACAGTCTCTCGCCGCGGTGCCGCCACACAGTGATCCGACTATCGTGGTTTTGCAGGCAGAAGCGAGATTCGTCTGAGAAGACAATGTCGTGCCATTCCGTAGTTCAGGTGCGGCGTTCAACGGCCCACTGGCACCGCACTCGCCGGTGGTGTAACGTCAATGGTAATCGGAGCAATGGGCGCCGTGCGACAAGTCCCCGCTGCTGCAGACGACGTCGAACGGTACGTGCTGACACAGGTTGTTGCGCAACACACCCTAATTCCTGCGCTAACGTTCGTGATGTGGCGGTGCGAGCCGTGAATTCCCGCCGCACAACATGCCGGTCCTCTCGTTCGGTGGTGTGCCGCGGCTGAGGCAATCGCTCACGTCGGTCCGTCCGTCCCTCCTGCCCCCTGTGGCTGGATGTCGTCTCACACGGGCACCGATGTCTTGGTATGTCGCGATAAGCCAGTGTTCGTCCTCTGTCGAACTCCGAAACGTGCTGGAATGACTGCCGTATTCTGCGACGAGACAACAGGAAGCTTCCCACGCACATGTCCGGCAGCACAACACACTTCCGCTACTTACACCCGCCTTCTGTGCACCCTTCTTATAGTGCTTCTCGGTGGCGTGCCGGATGATTTGCATATGCCCTGCAATGCTAATCGTTTGCACGTCCTCTCTCGGGCGACGCATGCTGCGAATTTCAGGCCGATCGGATGCTTCCTTCTTGGTGTTGCATTTTGGGTGGCAGTATGTTTTAATAGTGTTTGACTTCTTTCAGGCTTTTTTTTTTTTTTTTTTTTTTTTGTAGTACTGTTTAGCTTGAAAACAAACTTTTTTTTTTCTGGAAATCCTGACTGCGAAGGTTAGGTAGAGGTTTCTTTTTCAAATTTTGTCTTTTTTTCGTTTTAGATGGGAAAGCCAGACGATCTCAAATTGACACTCCGGCGTCATAAAAAATCATCCGACGGTTGGCCTTCCGCTGCTGCTCAGTACTATCGACTCTGGCCTTGTACTTCTCTGGCTGCTCCCCCATCCTAGACGATCCCTGGCCCGATGTTACCTCTAGTGCTGCAATACTCCAACAGCAGAAGAAGTCTTTACGGCTAGGTAAGCAATCCCCAATTTCAATGGCTGAAAAATCAGTGTTGATAAACTTGTCTGAAATTACAGGGGTCCTACCAAAAATACCAAAAATTCTTCACACTGTCTGTTTTTGAGAAAAGTGTGAAGTATCGGAGGAAACGTACCTGTTTGCCGTTCAATATATTCTCCTCTGCTGCTAATGACAGCTTGCAAGCCGTGATGTATGTCCTGGATGCCCCGTAGTACGCCATCTTTGTTCAGCTGTCGTATTACTCGGGTCACGTGCAATGACAGTTCGACCGGCGATTCGTATCGGATGACACGGAGCCGATTTTTTTATATTTGGGGAAAGATCAAAATCGGGCGGACTGAGATCAGGGCTGTATGGTGGATGCGATAAAGTTTTCCAGCCATATTTCGACAAAAGTCCCAGCACCAACTTTGCACCACGACACGGTGCGTTGTCATGATGCAAGATCAAAGTCGAGTGGACTAAGGTCAGGGCTGTATGGTGGGTGGAATAAAGTTTCTCAGCCGTATTTCGACAAAAGTCCCCGTACCGACGCTGCTTCATGACACGATGCGTTGTAATGCAGCAAGATCAAAGTAGGGTGGACTGAGATCAGGGCTGTATGGTGGATGTGATAAAGTTTCCCAGCCGTATTTCGACAAAAGTCCCAGCACAAACTTTGCACCACGACACGATGCGTTGTCATGATGCAAGATCAAAGTCGGGTGGACTGAGATCAGGGCTGTATGGTGGGTGGAATAAAGTTTCTCATCCGTATTTCGACAAAAGTCCCCGCACCAACGTTGCACAACGCCACGATGCGTAGTCATGATGCAAGATCAAAGTCGGGTGGACTGAAATCAGGGCTGTATGCTGGATGGGATAAAGTTTCCCAGCCATATTTCGACAAAAATCCCCGTACCGACGCTGCATCATGACACGATGCGTTGTCATGCAGCAAGATCAAAGTCGGGTGGACTGAGATCAGGGCTGTATGGTGGATGGGATAAAGTTTTCCAGCCGTATTTCGACAAAAGTCCCAGCACCAACGTTGCACCACGACACGATGCGTTGTCATTTTGCAAGATCAAAGTCGGGTGGACTGAGATCTGGGCTGTATGGTGGATGCGATAAAGTTTTCCGGCCATATTTCGACAAAAGTCCCAGCACCAACTTTGCACCACGACACGAAGCGTTGTTATGATGCAAGATCAAAGTCGGGTGGACTGAGATCTGGGCTGTATGGTGGGTGGGATAAAGTTTCCCAGCCATATTTCGACAAAAGTCCCCGCACCAACGTTGCACCATGACACGATGCGTTGTCATGATGCAAGATCAAAGTCGGGTGGACTGAGATCAGGGCTGTATGGTGGGTGAAATAAAGTTTCTCAGCCGTATTTCGACAAAAGTCCCCGTACCGACGCTGCATCATGACACGATGCGTTGTCATGCAGCAAGATCAAAGTCGGGTGGACTGAGATCAGGGCTGTATGGTGGATGGGATAAAGTTTCCCAGCCGTATTTCGACAAAAGTCCCAGCACCAACGTTGCACCACGGCACGATGCGTTGTCATGATGCAAGATCAAAGTCGGGTGGACTGAGATCAGGACTGTATGGTGGGTGGAATAAAGTTTCTCCGCCATATTTCAACAAAAGTCCCCGTATCGAGGCTGCACCATGACACGATTCGTTGCCATGCAGCAATATCGCTCCCGCCTCCAACAAGTTGGGGCGACTTTGACGAATTTTCGGTCTTTGTCTCCAGAAAGTCACGAGGACATTGTGCGTTGATATTTTCCCCTACCGGCACTCGATCAGAGACCACAGCACCCTGGGCATCGTACGCAGAAATCATCATTTGCTTCATTTTGGAGGGGAAAGCGGAAATTGAACGCCTCCATTCTGCTGATTGGAGCTTCAGTTCCGGCTCAAAACCACGAGTCCAAGTCTCATCAATTGTGACAGTGCTGTTCAGGAAGGGGTTGCCTTTCCTGTCGGACCTGTAGAGGTGATCCTGGACGATGCTCACTCTGGCTGCTCGGGAGTGAATTGATGAGGTACACAGCGCGCGGCGATTTTTCCTTTTCACAGTGAATCGGTCAAAATCCGGTGACCAGACATGGTGGACAAATGTGCCTGATGAGCAATCTCCTCCACTGTCAAAAGGCGATTCTCTTCAAGATGCGTTGCAACAATGATGACAGATGTCCTGTCTGTCGCATTTTGAGGTCCGCCTGAGCGGTGATCATCTTCGATGCTATTTCGGTCCTCCCGAAAGCGCGATGGCCAGCGAGAAATTGTACTTCGATCATGATTTCCTTCTTCACAAACATCTTGCAAGGCAGCGTGGATCCTGTGCAGGACATTTTCCCAGCAAAGTTTCTATTTTCAAGTAGGAGCGCTGATGTAACGTCGTGACTCTACCTAAGGAGCCCAGACCTAACGATGTGACTCGACCTGAGAAGTGCTGATCTAACGACGTGGCTCGAACTGAGGAGCGCTGATCTAACGTTGTGACTCGACCAAAGGAGCGCTGATCTAACGATGTGACTCGACCTGAGGAAGCGCTGATCTAACGACGTGACTCGACCTGAAGAGCGCTGATCTAACGTCGTGATTCGACCTGAGGAGCGCTGATCTAACGACGTGACTCGACCAGAGGAGCGCTGATCTAACGACGTGACTCGACCTGAAGAGCGCTGATCTAACGTCGTGATTCGACCTGAGGAGCGCTGATCTAACGACGTGACTCGACCTGAGGAGCGCTGATCTAACGTCGTGACTTGACCTGAGGAGCGCTGATCTAACGTCGTGATTCGACCTGAGGAGCGCTGATCTAACGTCGTGATTCGACCTGAGGAGCGCTGATCTAACGTCGTGATTCGACCTGAGGAGCGCTGATCTAACGTCGTGATTCGACCTGAGGAGCGCTGATCTAACGACGTGACTCGACCTGAAGGTCGCTGATCTAACGATGTGACTCGAGCTGAGAAGCGCTGATCTAACGTCGTGATTCGACCAGAGGAGCGCTGATCTAACGACGTGACTCGACCTGAGGAGCGCTGATCTAGCGTCGTGACTCGACATGAGGAGCGCTGATCTAACAATGTGACTCGACCTGAGGAGCGCTGATCTAACATTGTGCCTCGACCTGAGGAGCTGCAATCTTCCACTTCCAAACTCTCTCACGTCCTCAGAGCAAACGATAGCGTATCACTCTGACACCACTGCGTTGCTGAAAATCTGACCTTTTTTTTACTTTTTGATTTAAGGTTTAACGACCACCGTGAGCAACTCATTGGGATATAAGCTGTCGCCCGTCCCTAATTTAGGATAACTGGTTCTAGGGAAGGGAGAGAGCCAGTGCCATAAGAAAAACACAACATCCATGCCTCACCGGGATTCAAACCAGTACCCCTTTCGGACGAACGATCAGAAGCTGACCTTGGCATGATGCGATCATTTTCCTGATTGCATCATCCGCTTCTCTATTAGATTAATGTGTGTAGAACTTTTGCTGTGACCCTCCTATTACATTTTTTAAATGTAGAGTTGAGAAAGTTTTAGAAAGAACATCTCGAGAAGAGTGAAAGCAATGTTCGTCTGCAAGAAAACTGATTCTTATCCCAGGGCTTTGAATATTTTTACCCCAAGGCACTCAGTGCCGGATATTACGTCACGGGGGCCTAAGATGGGGTGCAGCTAAACAACTTTTCTTCTAGTACAATCTTTAGCCTCACCCGTTTTCCCCAAAAAAGGGGTTGATATATTTAGAACATATGCAGAATGCAACGACTTGAGATTTAAAAAAATGAATATTAGATGAATGCGTGATTTTTTACCATTTTTAAAGTTGAAATTATTGATATCATGATCATGATGATCATGTGTAGAGGATTTTAGGAAGGGAGTGTCTGACCCCAGGTCTTAAACAACCCTTAGAAATGGGAAGCTAGGAGATTTGGGCTAGAGTGCCCGATAGGAAAGTGACACGGAAGCGAGGTAGAAGACACCCTTATTTACTACCGGGATCCGACGGCTTAACGTGCTCATACAATGCTATAGTAGATCAGATCAGATCATATGTAGAGGATTTTAGGAAGGGAGTGTCTGACCCCAGGTCTTAAACAACCCTTAGAAATAGGAAGCTAGGAGATTTGGGCTAGAGTGCCCGATAGGAAAGTGACACGGAAGCGAGGTAGAAGACGCCCTTATTTACTACCGGGATCCGACGGCTTAACGTGCTCATACAATGCTATAGTAGATCAGATCAGATCATATGTAGAGGATTTTAGGAAGGGAGTGTCTGACCCCAGGTCTTAAACAACCCTGAGAAATAGGAAGCTAGGAGATTTGGGATAGAGTGCCCGATAGGAAAGTGACACGGAAGCGAGGTAGAAGACGCCCTTATTTACCACCGGGGTCCGACGGCTTAACGTGCTCATACAATGCTATAGTAGATCAGATCAGATCATATGTAGAGGATTTTAGGAAGGGAGTGTCTGACCCCAGGTCTTAAACAACCCTTAGAAATAGGAAGCTAGGAGATTTGGGCTAGAGTGCCCGATAGGAAAGTGACACGGAAGCGAGGTAGAAGACGCCCTTATTTACTACCGGGATCCGACGGCTTAACGTGCTCATACAATGCTATAGTAGATCAGATCAGATCATATGTAGAGGATTTTAGGAAGGGAGTGTCTGACCCCAGGTCTTAAACAACCCTTAGAAATAGGAAGCTAGGAGATTTGGGCTAGATTGCCCGATAGGAAAGTGACACGGAAGCGAGGTAGAAGACGCCCTTATTTACTACCGGGGTCCGACGGCTTAACGTGCTCATACAATGCTATAGTAGATCAGATCAGATCATATGTAGAGGATTTTAGGAAGGGAGTGTCTGACCCCAGGTCTTAAACAACCCTTAGAAATAGGAAGCTAGGAGATTTGGGCTAGATTGCCCGATAGGAAAGTGACACGGAAGCGAGGTAGAAGACGCCCTTATTTACTACCGGGGTCCGACGGCTTAACGTGCTCATACAATGCTATAGTAGATCAGATCAGATCATATGTAGAGGATTTTAGGAAGGGAGTGTCTGACCCCAGGTCTTAAACAACCCTTAGAAATAGGAAGCTAGGAGATTTGCGCTAGAGTGCCCGATAGGAAAGTGACACGGAAGCCAGGTAGAAGACGCCCTTATTTACTACCGGGATCCGACGGCTTAACGTGCTCATACAATGCTATAGTAGATCAGATCAGATCATATGTAGAGGATTTTAGGAAGGGAGTGTCTGACCCCAGGTCTTAAACAACCCTTAGAAATAGGAAGCTAGGAGATTTGGGCTAGAGTGCCCGATAGGAAAGTGACACGGAAGCGAGGTAGAAGACGCCCTTATTTACCACCGGGGTCCGACGGCTTAACGTGCTCATACAATGCTATAGTAGATCAGATCAGATCATATGTAGAGGATTTTAGGAAGGGAGTGTCTGACCCCAGGTCTTAAACAACCCTTAGAAATAGGAAGCTAGGAGATTTGGGCTAGAGTGCCCGATAGGAAAGTGACACGGAAGCGAGGTAGAAGACGCCCTTATTTACTACCGGGATCCGACGGCTTAACGTGCTCATACAATGCTATAGTAGATCAGATCAGATCATATGTAGAGGATTTTAGGAAGGGAGTGTCTGACCCCAAGTCTTAAACAACCCTGAGAAATGGGAAGCTAGGAGATTTGGGCTAGAGTGCCCGATAGGAAAGTGACACGGAAGCGAGGTAGAAGACGCCCTTATTTACTACCGGGGTCCGACGGCTTAACGTGCTCATACAATGCTATAGTAGATCAGATCAGATCATATGTAGAGGATTTTAGAAAGGGAGTGTCTGACCCCAGGTCTTAAACAACCCTTAGAAATAGGAAGCTAGGAGATTTGGGCTAGAGTGCCCGATAGGAAAGTGACACGGAAGCGAGGTAGAAGACGCCCTTATTTACTACCGGGATCTGACGGCTTAACGTGCTCATACAATGCTATAGTAGATCAGATCAGATCATATGTAGAGGATTTTAGGAAGGGAGTGTCTGACCCCAGGTCTTAAACAACCCTTAGAAATAGGAAGCTAGGAGATTTGGGCTAGATTGCCCGATAGGAAAGTGACACGGAAGCGAGGTAGAAGACGCCCTTATTTACTACCGGGGTCCGACGGCTTAACGTGCTCATACAATGCTATAGTAGATCAGATCAGATCATATGTAGAGGATTTTAGGAAGGGAGTGTCTGACCCCAGGTCTTAAACAACCCTTAGAAATAGGAAGCTAGGAGATTTGGGCTAGATTGCCCGATAGGAAAGTGACACGGAAGCGAGGTAGAAGACGCCCTTATTTACTACCGGGGTCCGACGGCTTAACGTGCTCATATAATGCTATAGTAGATCAGATCAGATCATATGTAGAGGATTTTAGGAAGGGAGTGTCTGACCCCAGGTCTTAAACAACCCTTAGAAATAGGAAGCTAGGAGATTTGGGCTAGAGTGCCCGATAGGAAAGTGACACGGAAGCGAGGTAGAAGACGCCCTTATTTACTACCGGGGTCCGACGGCTTAACGTGCTCATATAATGCTATAGTAGATCAGATCAGATCATATGTAGAGGATTTTAGGAAGGGAGTGTCTGACCCCAGGTCTTAAACAACCCTTAGAAATAGGAAGCTAGGAGATTTGGGCTAGAGTGCCCGATAGGAAAGTGACACGGAAGCGAGGTAGAAGACGCCCTTATTTACTACCGGGGTCCGACGGCTTAACGTGCTCATACAATGCTATAGTAGATCAGATCAGATCATATGTAGAGGATTTTATAAAGGGAGTGTCTGACCCCAGGTCTTAAACAACCCTTAGAAATAGGAAGCTAGGAGATTTGGGCTAGATTGCCCGATAGGAAAGTGACACGGAAGCGAGGTAGAAGACGCCCTTATTTACTACCGGGGTCCGACGGCTTAACGTGCTCATACAATGCTATAGCAGATCAGATCAGATCATATGTAGAGGATTTTAGGAAGGGAGTGTCTGACCCCAGGTCTTAAACAACCCTTAGAAATAGGAAGCTAGGAGATTTGGGCTAGATTGCCCGATAGGAAAGTGACATGGAAGCGAGGTAGAAGACGCCCTTATTTACTACCGGGGTCCGACGGCTTTACGTGCTCATACAATGCCATAGTAGATCAGATCAGATCATATGTAGAGGATTTTAGGAAGGGAGTGTCTGACCCCAGGTCTTAAACAACCCTTAGAAATAGGAAGCTAGGAGATTTGGGCTAGAGTGCCCGATAGGAAAGTCACACGGAAGCGAAGTAGAAAGGGGGAGGAAGACACCCTTATTTATTACCGGGGGCCAGTACCCGGGGTCCGACGGCTTAACGTGCCCATCCGACGCACGGCGGATATTTAGTGGATCGAGCGTTTGTACTTGCCTGGGATCGAACCTGAGGCCCTTTCCGTGGCAGTCACGAACGTTGCCCACTAGGCCACCCGGTGAATTATTACATTATGACTACCAACCTAATAAGCTGTGGGACCTCCTTTAGTCCGCAAAAAAAAAAAAAAAAAAAAAAAGGCGGCCACTTGGCGAGGCATCAATTCGATGAAGTGGCGGTAGGCATGCTGGGGTATCCAGTACTATAATGTCAACAGCAGATCCTCCAATTCCTGAACATTTCGGGGTGGAGGTGATTTAGCGCGAACAAGCTTTTCCAAGTCGAACCACAAATGTTTGATTGGGTTCATGTCAGGTGAACTTGCAGGCAAGGGCATTAACAGAAAGTCACCAGCATGATCCTCGATCCACGATTCTGGCAGTGTGGCATGGCGCATTATTCTGTTGGTAATAGCCATCACCAGCAGAGAACACAGTTGCCATGAATGGGTGAACTTGGTCCGCAACGATGTCCAGATACCTAGGTTTTGTGCTACTGGGATAATGGAGCCTAAAGTGTCCCAAGAAAACGTCGCCCACAGGATAACTACGCAGCCGCAGGCCTGTTTCCGCCCAACAGTGCATTCAGGTGCCATAGCCTCAGTTGGTAATCGGCGTATTCTCGCTCGGTCGTCTACGTGGTGCACCAGGAATCTTGATTCGTCAGACCAGGCCACTTTCTTCCAATCATTCACGTCCAATTTCGATGAGCTTGGGCCCATTTCATGCGTTGTTTTCAATGACGTGCAGTGAGCAAGGGGTCTCGGCTAGGTTTCTTGGCTATGCAGGCCCATGTGCAGAAGGCTGCGATGAACTGTGTGCTGTGACACATTCCTCTGATCGCCACTGTTGTAGCTGCGGGGGATGTGTCGCACTGTGGCTCTGCGGTCGCCGTGAACAATGCGCGACAGTCTCCACTCCCCCTCTGACATCAATGAGCTGAGCACAACACACGGCGGGACAACAGTTCGTCGTTTGGCCATCTGTGTACCACTTTTGATACGTACTCACTACAGCGGTATGCGAACAATCCCCAAAACCGCGCGGTTTCCCAGATCGTAGTTCCGAGGCGCTGTGCGATCACAGATTGTCTTTATCAAATTCCGATAAATCGGCAATTTTCCCATTCTGACTCCGAACACTCTACTAACCGGAAGCCAGTCCTCGGCTTGTATATACACTATATTGACAAAACCCACCGGACACTTAGAAGAGAAACACAACACAGTATTTATTAACATATATTAGTACAGTGTCGGTCCACCTTTTGCCTTAATGCATGCTTTGCACAAGGTTTTGGAACACAGCGATAGGTATGCGTTTCCATTCAGTATATAATGCTGCCACAAAGTGTTGCTTAGGAGGCCTTGGTTCCAAACTTCTTATGCAGCATTCTAATTCATCCCATAGGTGCTCTATAGAATTAAGATCAGGGCTCTTTGCTGGCCAGTCCACACACGATACGGAATTATCGTCAAACGACGCCGTAACAATCCTTGCTTTATGGCTCGGTGCATTGGTACCAACAAGGATCGGTTCCATAGTATTGCCACAGAGTTGGTTGGGCATAATTAGCCAGAATATCGAGGTAGACAGGCTGATTAACAGGTTTGTCCACGATAACCATTGGGCCGGGACCATACCACAAAAAACACTCGCACACGAGTACACTGCCAGCTCCAAACTTGAACGTAGGAACAGTACACTGTGGTAAATAGCGTTCCCCCGGCTTCCGCCATACCCACACACGCCCATCAGACTGATGGATCGTGTATCTGGATTCATCGGTCCAAAGCACCCGTTTCCATTTTTCTATGGTCAACGATAAATGTTCTTTACACCATGCTAAACGACGAACGACCACAGTAACCCATAGAATAAAGTTCTCTGCGAATGGTACGTGTGCATACCGAGGTTCCAGCATATTTACTCACCTATACACTGAGGTCATGTGCAAGTACTCCATCGATTAGCTGTAACGACTCTCCTGAGGCTTCGACGTCCTCTATCACTGATTTTCTTTGGTCTGGCGGTACGTTTTGCTGTTCCATGTGTCTTCCACTTATTCAGTACATCCAAAACAGTTGACTTGGGTATGTTTAAACGCCTCTCGGTTTCTCTTATGGACAACCCAGTAATATAACACCCAACAATCTTTCCTTTCTCAAAGTCAGTTCTCTTCCGTCGCGACATATTTACTCAACCTTACCGTGTGATATGATCGTGGTCAGCAGCAAGCTTGTTTCTATACCATTTGCAGCTGTACAGTGTTTCTCATCATTCGCTTTTGAAGGGGTGTCAGGTGACTTTTATCAATATAGTATAAACTGAAGAGCAATTGAATTAGAGACAGCTAGTGTTATGCAAATGTGGCGCTGTGGGTGGCCCTGTAAACGGAAACGACATGACGTATGCAGCTATCCGACAATATAAAGAGTGATGCGACGGGAATCAGTAAGAGTCGGACGCAGTATGGGTAAGACGAAGGATATAAGCGCATTTGATCGTGGGCAAATTGTCGAGGCCCGAAGAATGGGTCACTCCATCTCGGAAGTCGTGCAGGCACTGGGATTTTCACGAGCCACTGTGTCATGGGTGCAGCGTGAGTACATCGAATCCGGTGAAACCATCCCTGCAAGGGCCAACTGCCGTGGACAACAGCGTGCGGATGAGCGGGGTCATCGTCGGCAAGCTCACATTGTAACAGCGGATAGACGGGCCGCAATGCAAGAAATCAATCGGCAATTTAACGCTGATGCACAAAAACGTATAAGCAGCCACACCATCCAAAACCATCACCTCGCTAAGGGGTACAGAAGCCATCATCAAACGAGGGTACCGCTGCTGACCGCACAACACAGGGTGCAAAGATTAGCATGGGCGCGGGAACATCGCCACTGGACCCTAGACATGTGGAAAAATGTTGCCAGGACTGATGAGTCGAGATTCACGTTGGTACATGCGGATGGCAGGATACGAGTGAAGCGATGGATCCTTCTTGCCAGCAGGGTACTCTTCAAGCTGGTGGGGGTGGCATTCTCGTCTGGGGACTGTTTACGTGAACTGAAATGGGACCCCTGGTACGTGTGACATCGTCCCTCACAGGTCAACGTTACAGGGATATCGTGGACGACCATTTGTATCCGTTTGTGCGTCTTCAAGATCCCACAAGGGACCTCATCCTGCAACAAGACAATGCACTGTGCCATCGCTCTCGACTAAAAGAAGACAATGCAGCTCCCGAATTGTATCCAAATGGTTGGATGAACACTCCACCGGCGTGACCTCGCTTTCTTGGCCAGCTACGTCACCTGACCTCATTCCCATCGAGTGCATCTGTGATGCCATCGATAGAGATGTTCGACCCTCCATGAAATCTTCGTGAACTGTGGGAGCTTGTTGAGGGGTCGTGGATCCGTATGGCTTCCCAACTCTTCCGGTGTCTTGTCGAGTCCATGCCGAGACGAATCGCCGCCGTCATCAGGGCGAAAGGTGGTGCTACACGTTAATAGACAGGTATCTCTAATTCAATTGCTCTTTAGTGTATACTGCATTGTGAACTTCACCTGCGCCATCGTTTGTTCTCCAGACGAGCCCATTTCTCTAGGATGGGGGTGGTCATAATGTTATGGCTCATCAGCGTAATGCCATGTTTTAAACAGAGGTAAAATTTGGAAGAAAAAAAGATAAGAAGCAAGCCTAAGTCTCTCACATACAAACTACATGAACAAAAGTTTCTGGACACCTCTTTAGCGTAGAGGTTTTCCCCACACACGTCGTAATCATGGCTCATGGATTCAGGGATGGACTAGTGTACCGGGACACTGGGATATTTCCCTGTGGATCACTCGGAAAGCCCACTTTGTTGTATCCTCCGTGTCTGGATTATTTGGAAAGAACGAATATTTATTTTGTTACTTACAAATGAGAATTTTCACCTTCTTTTGAACTTTATGTTGTCTGTCTAAAACGCTAATGTCTGTAACGTACTACAGAGGTAAAGCACGTGTCAAGACGACAAATCCACAGAGATACATTCTGTCCGTGTAGCTTAGTTGGGAGAGCAACTTACTCCGCAGTGAGGGGGCGTGGTTCGATCATGGACAAATTTGTGTTTTCACATGTCTTAAAAAAATCGTTTCTCTATCTCCCTAAATACACTGAAGTGCCAGAAAAACTGGTACACCAGTCTAATACTTGGTAGGTCCCCCACGGGAGCGCAGGACTGCTGAAATACGACGGGGCATGGACTCCACTAGCTTCTGGAAATATGCTGTAGGCAATGCACACCATACTTCCTGCAGAGCGTTCCACAATTCCAGTGTATTCCGAGGTCTCCGATTCCTGTGCTCGATAGCGCGTTGCATGGCATCCCAAATGTGTTCTATCACGTTCAGATCTGGGGACTTGGGTGGGAATGGCAACACCCCAAACTCAGATGAATGCTCCTTTAACCATAATGTGGGGTTCCGACACTTGTGTGGAGGTGCATTGTCCTGTTGGAAAAGGCCCAACCCATTAGCATGAATGCAGGGCATTAACGGGTGTACCTCGTCAGAAAGGATGCGCGCATAGCGTTGGCCGGTCACAGACGTTTGTAGACGTACCAGGGATCCCAGTGAAGTCCAGTCAAACACACCCCGTACCATTATGGACCCCCCTCCCCACCAGTCTGTTGACAAGCGGCTTCCATGGCGCCATGGGGTTTGCGCCGCACACGAATCCTTCCATCTGTCCGATACAGTTGGAAATGCGACTCGTCAGACCAGGCTACTTGTTTCCAATTATCAAATGTCTAGTGGCGGTGTTGCCATGCCCAAGCGAGGCGCATAGCTCTGTGTCGTGCACTCACCAAGGGGGCTCGAGTTGGGCGTCGGCTCCCAAAACCCATATCGTGCAGGGTACGTTGCACAGTCCGGACGTTGATGCTTGTTGAGGCGCCAGCATTGAATTCCGATGATACCTGCGAAAGTGTTGCACGCCTATCGCGTGAAACGATTCTTGACAGCCGACGATGGTCGCGTTCACCCAATGTCTTTACACGGCCACACTAGTATCGAAAGTTGGAGGTTTTGCCGGAATTCTTGTAGTCACGGTACACCCTTGTAATGGTCGTCCGTGAAAATCCGAAATTCGTTTCTACCTCCGAAATACTGTGCCCCATCTCACGAGCGCCAACTATGACACCGCGTTGAAAATCGCTTAAATCGTTATTACTTGTCATTCTCATGCCGAAAACAGCTCCGACAGCTGGCAAGGATGTCTATCGCTTTATATACGCACTGGCGGACGCAACCGAATATACGCGCATAGGTGACGTTGCTATGTATTTTTACATAAGCTCGTCTGCACCAGTTTTCTGGCACTTCAGTGTATATTTAGATATAGATATATACTATATTGTAGTTCTTAGTATATAGATATATACTAGGAACTACAGACCTATCAGCCTCCTATCAGTGGTTTATAAAATCTTCACTAAAGTTCTTTCACACCGCTTGAAGGTGACACTGGACATGGCTCAACCGAGAGAACAAGCTGGATTCAGGAGTGGCTACAGCACAATAGATCATATCCACGTACTGAGACAACTAATTGAAAGAGCGAGGGAATATGAACTTCCATTGTGCATGGCTTTTATCGATTATGAAAAAGCCTTTGATTCGGTGAAACCATCAGCAGTTGCAATGGCTCTGAAATCCTGCGGTATTGAAGATGCATACATTAATATTATTAATAACATCTATGAAAATGCAAGTGCAAAGATTCGGCTGTTTGAAAATACAACACACATAAAAATTGGAAAAGGAGTGAGACAAGGTGACACCATATCTCCGAAGCTCTTTAATGCCACATTGGAAAATGTCTTTCAATCACTGAACTGGGAAAACAAAGGGATAAAGATTAATGGAGATTATCTAACCCACCTTCGTTTTGCTGATGACATAGTCATTTTTGCAACTACCCCATCAGAGCTACAGAGTATGATCCAGGAACTTGCTGACAAGAGTAAAGAAGTGGGATTAAAAATGAACTTTCAGAAGACAAAAGTGATGTTCAATGCTTTTACAAGAAATGAAGATTTATCGATTGATGGAGAAAAGCTGGAGATAACAGACACGTACGTTTATCTTGGACAGCAGATATCAAGTGAGGGTCACATTGGTGAAGAAATTAATCGGCTTACAAAACTTGCCTGGAGAGCTTTTAGAAGAAACAGCATAATTTTCAAGAGCAATATGCCATTATGTCTTAAAAGAAAAGTGTTTGATCAATGCATCCTTCCAGTGCTTACGTATGGTGCAGAGACGTGGACCTTAGCTAAAAGAGACATACAAAGGCTGCAGACAACTCAAAGCAGCATGGAGAGGTGCATGCTTGGTGTAACCAGGAGAGATAAGAAGAGGAACACGTGGATCCGAAAAATGACAAGAGTGGAAGACATCATGATCAGAGTTAAATCCCTGAAATGGCAATGGGCTGGACATACTGCCAGAAGGACAGACCATCGATGGACAGCCGAAATTTTAGATTGGATTCCAAGGGACAGGAAAAGACCCAGAAGAAGACCACATGGAAGATGGGTGGATGAAATTCGAAAGTATGCGGGAGTGACATGGAGGAGACTGGCACAAGACAGACCGTTGTGGAGGAAACTTGGGAAAACCTTCGTCCAGCAGTGGATTGATAATGGTTGACAATGATGATGATGATGATATACTATATTGACAAAAGCCACCGGACACCCCTCGAAACAAAATGAAGAGATCTACTGCGTTGTTAAGGTACAGCTGCGAACAGTACAAAAAAAAAAAAAAGCCTGCAGCTAACAGCGATGATATCGCCCTGTGAGGTTGAGTAAATATGTCGCGACGGAAGAGAACTGACTTTGAGAAAGGAAAGATTGTTGGGTGTTATATTAGTGGGTTGTCCATAAGAGAAACCGAGAGGGGTTTAAACATACCCACGTCAACTGTTTTGGATGTACTGAATAAGTGGAAGACACATGGAGTGCCTGAAACACAGTAAAACGTACCGGCAGACTGAAGAAAATCAATGATAGAGGAAGTCGAAGCCTCAGAAGGGTAGTTATAGCTAATCGACGGAGTACTGCACAAGAGGTCAGTGTACAGGTGAGTAAAAATGCTGGAATCTCGGTATGTACACGTACCATTCGCAGAAAACTTCATTCGATGGGTTCCCGTGGTCGTGCGGCTGCTCATAAGCCTTTCATCTTTACTCGGAATGCTACTCGTCGTTTAGCATGGTGTAAAGAACATTTATCGTGGACCGTAGATCATTGGAATCCGGTCCTATGGACTGATGAATCTAGATACACGATCCATCAGTCTGATGGCCGTGTGTGGGTATGGCGGCAGCCGGGGGAACGCTATTCACCACAGTGTACTGACGGTTAAGTTTGGAGCTGGCAGTGTACTCGTGTGGGCTGTTTTTCGTGGTATGGTCCCGTCCCATTGGTTATCGTGGACAAACTTGTTAACCAGCACGTGTACCTCGATATTCTGGACAATTAGTCCCTAACAACTTTGTGCCATTACTATGGAACCGAACCTTGTTGGTACTAGCAGGATAATGCACCGAGCCATAAAGAAAGGACTGTTACGGCGCGGTTTGACGACAATTCCGTATCGTGCGTAGAATGGTCAGCACAGAGTGCTGATCTTAATCCCATAGAGCTGGGATGAATTAGAGAGCCGCATATGAAGTTTGGAACCAAAGCCTACTGAGCTTACTGATCAACAATTAGCGGCAGCATTATGTACTGAATGGAAGCGCATACGTATGTTCCAAAACCTTGTCGAAAGCATGTCTCGAAGGGTCAGTGCATGCGAGACCGTACTAATGTATGTCAATAAATGCTATGATGTGTTCCTATTCTAGGTATCCGGTAACTTTTGTCAATATAGTGTATAATGAAATTGTGATTATATGTATGTAATGAGTCAAAAAGCTTCAGCCCGCTCAAAATTTGAAAATGGACCACCCCCACTACACACACACACATACACACAAAAAATCTTTCTGAATGTAAATGCAACGCCATGTAGACCCTAGCAGTTATTACTTATGCTACAACCGAGAACTGGGGTTATATTTGTTTATAGTCTCCATCCAGGGACCAACGGATTAACGAGACTTTCGAACCTCTGCAAATCAATAGGGATTCAGACGGACTTGAACCCAGAACTTAAAGGTTGTGACGTACCTGCCAGCAGGACGCACACGGCATAAAGGCAGATAGGAATCAGAATAAATGTCTGCGTAGCTCAGTTGGTAGAGCGACTTGTTCCGGAATAAGCGGCCTCAGGTTCGAATCCCGGCGTAGACCAAAAATGACGGAGAAATTTACTTCGTTATAATGGCGCCCGAACTATCCGGATGACCCGACCGTTCAAAATCTCGCATTGGTGTGATGTTATTTCCACACCGCGAGACAGGAAAAATCAGAGAATTCCTTCTCCAGCGCTTCGAAAAATAAAAATGTGTGATGTTGCATTCCACACAGCAGATTGACGGGGAGTTCTCAAGTGCACGTTCTACAGTGGATGGCTGCCTGCAACGATTCATGGTCACGGCTGACCCGTGGGCCATGTCCCCGGCCCTCTTTCGGGGGGTTGGGGGAAGATGTGACGTACCTGCCAGCAGGACGCACACGACATAAAGGCAGATAGGAATCAGAATAAATGTCTGCGTAGCTCAGTTGGTAGAGCGACTTCTCCTGGAATAAGTGGCCTCGGGTTCGAATCCCGGCGTAGACCAAAAATGACGGAGAAATTTACTTCGTTATAAGGTATCGAGCTGAGAAGGCAGCTCCCTTCCAATAGGGATTTTCATGAAGTAGAAGGTCCGGCAATTAGAACTTTCGTAATCAGAATAAATATTCAGTCTTAAATTAGTAGCAATCTCACCGCCTTCAAAATACGTACGCATTTGACCTACTCTTTCGGGTTCCCACAAAGCTATTTCGGATCTGGTTCATTTGCCCGACGTTTACTTCACCGAAGGGTCACTTGACCGAAAATCACTTGACCGAAAGATCACTTGATCGAAACGTTCATTTTACCGAAGGGTCACTTGATCGAAAGGTACATTTCACCGAAAGATCTCTTTTCCTAAACGTTCATTTCATCGAAAGGTCATTTCACCAAAGAGTCATTTCATCGAAAACTTTGGATTTCATTACAATATCTGTTGAAGCATGGTGCAAGTTCGGCAGACAGACCACCGAAACGTTAGGGGGTTATACTCAAATTGCACTTTTGATTTCTCCGTGTCACAGAGAACGCAAAGATTTAGTTTTAAGACAAAAATAATTAATTTTAAGTCCCTAGGCCACGGCTTAGGCCTAAGAAAATTTTAATCATGTTCATAAGGTTTATATAAAAGTCATGTTCAGTGCTCATGTACATAAAGTTTACATAAAAAGTATAATTAATAATATTGCACATTTTTCCAGGCAAAGAGAATCAAGTTTAGGACTCTAGGCCTCGGTTTAGGCACTTTTAGCAAATTTTAACCGGGCGTGCTCATGTTCATAAGGTTCACATAAGAAGTTACTTTACCTTTTATGTAATGCTTATGAATATGAGTAGGGTTAAAATATGTTAAATGGCCTGTATCTAGGCCTACGATCAAAAAAGTAATGTTTCGTGGTTGAGTAAGAATGGAACATTATATATACTTGATTTGCCATGTAACCCTTATGAATATGAGCTCGGAGGATTAAAATTTTACAAAAAGGTACAGATTTAGGCCTTATCATTAATGTTATACACTGGTGTGCAAAATTAAGGACGAAGAGGAGAAATTAGCATAACAGCGGAACGAGCAGACAGAACGGACCGAAAGACCACTCAGGAGATTGACTAGGGTCCGGTAGGGTGGGGCATGCGCATATATGCAGCATGGCGTAGGGGGAGGGGAGTGTCGGAAGGGTATAAAGCACACGGGCGGTGTACGCTCAGTAATTCGGTGAAGGCTATTGCACGGTGCACATCGGTTTGAACGACGTCGAGTTGCTGCCACCGTGTGATATGGCCAACAGGCAATCCAGTAGACGACATCTGGATGACTTTACCCGAGGTCACGTTATTGGGAAGTTGGAAGAAAGTCGAAGTGTGCCGCCCCGGTGGTGCAGTGGTCTAAGCGATGGCCTCTAGATCATTCGTCCGAAAGGGGTCCGGGTTCGAATCCCGGTGAGGCATGGATGTTGTGTGTTGTCTTACGGCACTGGCTCTCTCCCTTCCCTGGAACCAGTGACCCTAAATTAGGGACGGGCGACAGCTTATAGCCCATTGAGTTGCTCACGGTGATCGTTAAACCTCCAATAAAAAAAAAAAAAGTCGAAGTGTGACTAGTGTGGCCGAGGAGTTCGGGATCGCTCACAGTATCGTTTCACGAGCTTGGAGAGCATTTCAAACGACAGGAACAGCTGTCCGAGAATTTAGAAGTGGTCGTCAACGAGCAACCACGGCGGCGGACGACCGGTATATTGTCCTACAAGCGAGAAGAGACAGACGGCAGACAGCGGGAGAAATCGCAAGGCACATGCAACAGATAACTGGACGTCCGTTATCGCGTTTTACTGTGGCCAGGAGGCTGCACAAATGTGGTCTATTTGCACGACGAACAGTGCGGTGTGTGCCATTAACGCCTGCTCATCGTAGACGGCGATTTCTGTGGTGCCAGGAACACAAGAACTGGACACATCAGCAATGGGGTTGAGTTCTCTTTACGGATGAGAGCCAATTTAGTCTGACGAGCGATTCTGGACGTATACACATCTGCAGAGAGCAGGGAACACGCAACCACACCTCCAACATCATCGAAAGGGACCAGTTTGGAGGTGGCGGAGTTCTTGTTTGGGGTGGTATCATGCTTGGTAGCCGTACTGACCTCCACATCTTCCAAGGAGGTTCAGTCACTGGTGTCCGAGGTTCTCTTGCCTCACGTTCGTCTGTTTAGAGGTGCTGTGTGACCTGAGTTCCTCTTCATGGACAACAACGCTACACCCGATCGTACAGTGGCTGTCGTGGAGCTATTGGAGAGTGAAGATATTCAACGCATGGATTGGCCCGCAAGGTCCCCGGACCTAAATCCAATCGAACACCTGTGGGACCTTCTCGGGAGACGCTTGGCAGCACGTCACCAGCCGCCAGCAACGATTCCGCAGCTGCGATTGGCGCTACTAGAGGTATGGGCTTCGATGCCTCAAAAGCTCCTTGACAACCTCGTCCTCAGCATGGACAGACGTTGTAAATCCTGCAACACAGTCAGGGACGATCACATCCCCTACTAAAGACTGGATTTTTCTTGGCGGCCGCCTCTTACGCGGACGTTTCTGTCTTCTGTCCAGTTGTGCTCGAAGCTACCTTTTCAATAAAGTGCCTTTGTATCCTTTGGATTCCTTGTTTGGACGGTTTTGCTCACTTGTCCGATATTCTTGCATCTTGGGGATCTTATGGTATGATTTGAGTCGATGTGGAGCACTTCTGCACGACGTTTCATTCGAAAAACCGTCTCGTCCTTAATTTGTGCACGCCAGTGTATTTCGAAAAAACCTACTCACGGGGAGGTATTTCATAGAAATTAAAAGTGCATTTTTTATACAGTCCGATAATGTTTATTTAGGTGGCCAGTTTTTAAAAAACCCGCACCACACTCAAACACATCTCTAACAAAAATTCGTTTTCGATAAACTGATCATTCGGTGAAATGATCTTTCGATATAATGAACTTTTAGGTAAAGTAATCCTTCGGTGAAATGAATTTTTCGATCAAATGTCCTTTTGATGAAATGAACTTTTCGGTCAAGTGACCCCTCGGTGAAATGTACTTTTCGATCAAGTGATTTTCGGTCAAGTGACCTTTGGATCAAGTGAACAATACCCAGCGATTTCTTAAGTGCACAAGGCACATAAGGTTTCTCTGTTTAAGAATGCGCGCTCATAAGTCAGGGCAAAAAATAATTTCTTCAGTTCCCACTACTAAAATTAGCGCCGGTATTAAATACTGGGTAATCCATAAGTCTTGCACATTTTGAAAACGTAACAACTCGCGGAGTTTTGAGAGTAGGGCAACGCGGTTTGCGTAGAAATGATCAGAATGACATCGGGTTTTTTATGAAATCACATACATTTTTACTCATTTTACTTACATTTTTCATCGCCAGATGGCGCCATATGCGAACAGGTCTGGGATAGTGGGTATAAATGCAGCAACTGGGAAGCAACCACAAGTCAAGAGCCGCTGATGGCTTAGCGGTAGCAAGTTCAGACTATCGAAGCATGGTCCTCAGGTTCGAACCTGTGCTGATCTTTCAGAGATGGTGTGATTTGCTAAAAATCGCTGAATATCCGCCGTGCATCGGACGAGCACGTTAAGTGACGGCCCCCAGGCTGGACCCACTGGTTAAACGGGTATCCTTTCCTATGTCCTCCCTGAAATTCTCTCACCCCTCTATGTGCAATATCGTACTTGTACGGTGGCGCCATCTACTGTACTCTAATCTCACTACAAACTGTTCTGTCAAAGTCGCTAGACTTGCTCTCATTCCTTCCGTTTCTGTGTCCTGCCCAAAAGGCGATCTCGCAGTAGGTGGCTGAGACCTAAACTCTACTCCCTGTGGACGGAAGTCCTACATGAAAATGACGCTGAGCTGGTCAACCACAAGTCACAGCGGTTTGTGTCAGTATGCCGTCCTTACGGGACAAATCGCTCTTGGTGAAATTGTTCTATTGCAACGCTGAATGTGTGAGTGCTGCGTTGAGACCCTACCGGGCACTGAAAGGTGATCGCAGTGGGAAAAAGTGCTGCGCGGCGGCGAATGGTGAAAACAAATCGAGGAAACGGGATCTTTGGCAGCACGCCCACGAATCGGTAGACCACGAACACGTGCTGCTGCAGCAGAGACGATTACGCAGGAAATTGATGTGATTGCAATGTCATCCGCACATGGCGACTCCAGTGCTCGCCATGTTTCTCGGCAAACAGGCATTCCATACGGGACTGTATGGCGAACACTACGACGGATTCTGCACAGATACCCGTACAAACTGCAACGGCATCACGAGCTGGCGATTACGTGCATCGCCAGGAGTTCGCAGCATGTTTTTTTCGACAAATGGATGTCGACGAGAACTGCCTGATGAACGTTTTATGGACTGGTGAGGCACACATTACCCTAAACGGAGCGGTAAACACGGACAACTGTCGCATCTGGGCCACAGAACATCCCCGCGCAGTCGTTGAAGGGCCACTTCATCAGCCGAAAGTGACAGTGTGGTGTCGAATCACGGCTTCCTTCATTATCGGTCCTTTTTTGTTCGAAGAAATCCGCGGCACCTCCTTCGAAACCGTTTTAGTGACAGGTGCACGTTATGCGAACATGTTACGAACGTACGTTATCCCTAGCTTGCAAGAGCGGGATGCGGTGAATCTGCGCACATTTATGCAGGATGGAGCACCACCCCACATCGCACGTTCCGTTAAGCAACTGCTGCAAGAGATGTTTGGCGCAAATCGTTTGTTGAGCGGATGCTTTCCGAAGGCCTGGCCTCCTCGGTAACCATACCAGACACCCTGCGATTTCTGGCTATGAAGTTACCTAAAATCACAAGTGTACAGATGTCGCCCCACTTCATTGGCCATGCTGAAAGATGTCATTCGACACCATGTGGCAGCTATACCACCGGACATGCTCTTGAATCCCGTCCATGGTGTTTTCTCTCGTTTGCAGGCAGTGCTGGAACAGGACGGTCATCACATTGAACACCTGGTGCAATGAGATGCCTAACCGGGTACAATCAGGTGTATATTTTTCTCGACACTTCCGACCCGCTCAAAATTTGAAAATGGACCACCCCCCACTACACACACACACATACACACAAAAAATCTCTCTGAATGTAAATGCAACGCCACGTAGATCCTAGCAGTTATTACTTATGCTACAACCGAGAACTGGGGTTATATTTGTTTATAGTCTCCATCCAGGGACCAACGGATTAACGAGACTTCCGAACCTCTGCAAATCAATAGGGATTCAGATGGACTTGAACCCAGAACTTAAAGGTATCGAGCTGAGAAGGCAGCTCCCTTCCAATAGGGACTTTCATGAAGTAGAAGGTCCGGCAATTAGAACTTTCGTAATCAGAATAAATATTCAGTCTTAAATTAGTAGCAATATCACCGCCTTCAAAATACGTACGCATTTGACCTACTATTTCGGGTCTAGTTCATTTGCTCGACGTTTACTTCACCGAAGGGTCACTTGACCGAATATCACTTCACCGAAAGATCACTTGATCGAAACGTTCATTTTACCGAAGGGTCACTTGATCGAAA
Organism: Macrothele yani; assembly: GCA_039090855.1. Classification (NCBI taxonomy): domain Eukaryota; kingdom Metazoa; phylum Arthropoda; class Arachnida; order Araneae; family Macrothelidae; genus Macrothele; species Macrothele yani. The sequence goes on along the minus strand of CM077032.1, from coordinate 70,787,183 downwards.
GGTACATTTCACCGAAAGATCTCTTTTCCTAAACGTTCATTTCATCGAAAGGTCATTTCATCGAAACATTTTTCATCGCCAGATGGCGCAAAATGAGTAAAAATCTATGTGATTTCATAAAAAAAAACCCGATGTCATTCTGAACATTTCTACGCCAACCGCGTTGCCCTACTCTCAAAACTCTGCAAGTTATTACGTTTTCAAAATGTGCAAGACTTTTGGATCACCCGGTACGAGGAAAAATGAAGTGTTGGTATGCCATACCGACGTCTACCGGCTGTGACGTACCCTGACCCGCTGGACCCACATGAGATAAGGCAGATAGCACTCGGAGCTGTGGAGCCGAGAGTTTGGGGTTCGAATCCGTCCACTGGCATCAAAGTGATGGAGAAACGTGCTTCGTCATATTGGTGCCCGAACTTCCAGGATGGTCTGGCCGTTAAAGTTCTCGCAATGGTGTGATGTTCTTTTCCACACGGCGAGAAAGGAAAAATGAGAATCCCATATTCAGTGCTTCGAAAAAATAAATTCGTGTGATGTTCCGTTCCACACACCAAATTGTCTGGGATTTCTCAAATACACGTTCTTCATCAGGTGACTGCTAAAGCGACACATGGTCCTGGCATGACCCGTGGGTCATGCCTCCCGCCCTCTTTCGGGGAGGGGGGAAATGTGACGTGCTTGTCCCGCACGACACACATGAGATAAAGTCAAAAAGCACGGAGAGCACATGCCAGTGTGGTGTAGTGGATAGCACTCGGAGCTCCTGGGCCGCGGGTGGCCTAGTGGTGAACGTTCGTTATTGCCACGGAGAAGACCTCGGGTTCAATCCCAGGAAGGTACGAACGCTCGATCCACTGAATATCCGCCGTGCGTCGGATGGGCACGTTAGGCCGTCAAAACCCGGGTACTGGCACTCCGGTAATAAATAAGGGCATCTTCCTCCCCCTTTCTACCTCGCTTCCGTGTCACTTTACTATCGGACGTTCTAGCCCACATATCCTAGCTTACTAGTTCTAGGGGTTGTTTAATACCTAGGGTCACACACTCCCTTCCTTGAATCCTCTACATACAAGGTCTGTCCGGAAAGTAATGGACTCATTCAATAACATACATTTAATTAAAGTTATACTTACATAACATTAAAATTCCTCGAAATAACATCCTTGAACATCAATACACCGCTGCCAGCGGTTCTGCCAATCCTCGTAGTTTGCCTGGAAGTCCGGGACAGAAATTGCTTTCAAAACACTCGTCGCGGCAGTTTGCACGTTTGTAACAGTCCCAAAATGGTGTCCTTTCAGGCTGGATTTGAGCCGGTGAAACAAAACGAAGTCAGCCGGGGCTACGTCCGGGCTGTAGGGAGATTGGGGCAGCGTTGCCACGTTGTGTTTCGCCAGAAACTCTCTCGCTCTTTGCAACGCATGACTCAGCGCATTATCGTAATGAAGAACCCAAGTGTTGGCGATCTCCGAGCCGACGCGCGCAACTCTGTTCTTCAGCCGTTGAAGCACTTACAAGTAAAATGCAGCGCTGACCGTTTGTCCGGGTGGTACGAACTCCTTATGAACAACACCTTTACAGTCAAAGAAGAAAATGAGCATCGATTTCATCTTCGATTTGCACATTCGAGCCTTCTTTAGTCGAGGAGACTCGGAAATGTACTACTCTGAGCTCTGTCTTTTCGTCTCCGGATCGCACTCAAAGACCCACGTTTCATCACCTGTTATCACTTTCTTAAAAAAACCAGGTTCACTCCTCACACGGTCCACAAGCTCACGAGAAATCGACACACGGTTGTTCCTCTGTTCATTGGTCAAAACCTAAGGAACCAATTTGGCGCAAACTTTCCGCATCTGCAATTCTTACGTGATGATTTCATGCGCAATGGATTTGGCGAGTCCCACGTGCTCTGCTACCAATCTAACACTCAGACGTCGGCCAGAGTCCAAAACCGCTTTCACCTTTTCCACATTGTCCGAAGTGTGAGACGTTGAACGGCGCCCTGGGAGTTGCTCATCCTCGACGCTCTCTCTCTCTTCCCTCTGTGAACGTTTTGTGCCACCGAAACACTTGTGCTTTCGATAAAGCATCCTTCCCGTAGGCTTTCTGTATCATGGCAAGCGTCTCGGTCTCGGATTTTTCAAGTTTAACACAAAACTGTACCGCGTATCGCTGTTCGACACTCTTCTGCATTTTGACCGTTACGCCACGCTCACACAGCTGTCCACTTCGCAAGCGATCCTCACTCTGTAAAAGCTCAGAGCCAACTGACGTGGCATCGATCGTTTACCTAACATACACCGCCACCCGTCACAGCCGGAAACTCCGCCCTCTGGCCCTTCACATGGGCCCAGGAAAACTGGTCTCATTACTTTCGGGACCAACCACGTATGATCTGATCTGATCAGCTCCAGAGCCAAGAGTAGGGCGTTCAACCCCCCCCTGGCATAAACGTGACGGAGAAATCTACTTCGTCATGCCGCCAATTTCGAGCACGTCTTACATTGTGCGAAATTTCTTCTATCGCGGTGGAAATGTGCTCTCGTTTTTGCTGGTTTTCTTAGTTTTTTTACAACCGATAGTTCAGTGTCGTCTTTATTGCTTTACACTGAAGAGCAATTGAATTAGAGATACCTCTCTAGTGACGTGTAGCACCACCTTTCGTCCTGATGACGGCGGCGATTCGTCACGGCATGGACTCGACAAGACACCGGTAGCGTTGGAAGGCCATGCGGATCCACGACCCCTGAACAAGCTCCCACAGTTCACGAAGATTTGATGAAGGGGGGGGGGTCAGAGCCTCGAACATCTCTCTCCATGCCATCCCAGATGTGCTCGATGGGATTGAAGTCATGTGACTTTGCTGGCCAAGGAAGCGAGGTCACGTCGGTGGAGTGTTCATCCAATCATTCGGATACAATTCGGGAGCTGCATTGTCTTATTAAAGGATGAGGTCCCCAGTGGGATGTTGAAGACGCACAAACGGGAGCAATTGGTCTTCCAGGATATCCTGGTAACGTTGACCTGTGAGGGACGATTTCACGCGTACCAGGGGTCCCATTTCAGTCCACGTAAACAGTCCCCAGACAAGAATGCCACCCCCACCGTCTTGAAGAGTACCTTGCTGGCAAGAAGGATCCATCGCTTCATGTGGTTTGCGCCGTACTCGTATCCTGCTATCCGCATGTACCAACGTGAATCTCGACTCATCAGTCTAGGCAACATTTTCTCACATGTCTAGGGTCCAGTGGCGATGTTTCCGCGCCCATGCTAATCTTTGCACCCTGTGATGTGAGGTCAGCAGTGGTACCCTCGTGGGACAATGTCTTCTGTACCCCATAGCGAGGAAATGGTTCTGGATGGTGTGGCTGCTTACACGTTTTTGTGCACCAGCGTTAAATTGCCGAGTGATTTCTTGCACTGTGGCCCGTTTACCCGCTGTTACAATGCGAGCTAGCCGACGATGACCCCGCTCATCCACACGCTGTTGTCCACGGCAGTTGGCCCTTGCAGGAATGGTTTTACCGGATTCGATGTACTCACGGTGCACCCGTGACACAGTGGCTCGTGAAAATCCCAGTGCCTGGACTTCCGAGATGGAGTGACCCATTCGTCGGGCCCTGACAATTTGCCCACAATCAAATGCGCTTAGATACTTCGCCTTACCCATACTGCGTCCGACTCTTACTGATTCCCGTAGCGTCACTCCTTATATTGTCGGATCGCTGCATACGTCATGTCGATTCCGTTTACAGGGCCGCCCACAGCTCCACATTTGCATAACGCCAGCGGTCTCTAATTAAATTGTTCTTCAGTGTAGTTTGCAACCTTTATTTTCTTGATTTTATTATCATGTTTGGTTTAAGCTGTATTGTTTGTTGTCAGGTTTCCATACCGGACTGCCGCAGTATGTTAAGGCTGACATGCAAGTCTCAGACCTTCGACTCTTCGATTTGCAGTCATCTTCTCAAACATTTGGTACAAACAGAATGGCAAGATTCACTCCGGGGCCGATTGAAGAGGAAGAGGAGGACGAGGACGATGAAAAGGATGGAAAAGAAGAGGAAGAGGAATGGGAGGACGATGAAAAGGAGGGAAAAGAAGAGGAAGAGGAATGGGACAGAGATCTATGGAGCCTGAATAGCTTGCCTACAGGACGTGGCAGCTTAACACTATCCACTGGGGAAAAATTCTATGACCCAGTTCCACTCCTTTCCTCTCCCTCAAGATCTATGTCTTCCCTTGCATCGCTTGTCTCATTGGTTAGTACTCAAATATTATTTGCGAATTGTTCTGTTTCTTTACTTTATGTCTCATGCCCGACGTTATTGAAAGCCGACCGTGAGGTACTGATAAATATTTTTTTTTTCCTATTTCGCATTTAAACGCATCATTTACTCGCTCTCACGCCGTTTACTTAATCTAAAGATTTATCAGAAATTCAAAATTTATTTAAGCTGCAACTTTCTTGAATAGATATGCACTGAGTGGCCACTTTATTATGACCATCTGACAGTTTTTTTCAAATAAGCTATGGCTGCAAGCTGTTGCCATTAGAGGACGAGGCTAGTATAAAAAGGGAAAGCTTAGTGCTTGCGACAGTAGTAGAAGTGATTTTTGAGTGACGAGATGGATAAAAAATGCGATTTGACGGACGTTCAACTTAGGATGATTGTAGGAGCTCGGAACCATGGAGCGAGTATCACCGAAATTCCCGCATTCATGAAATGTTCCAGAGCAGCTGTTGTTAAAATGTTTAAAGACTGGACTGTCAGCCAAAAAAACTGGGTCTCTACGTGCAATGTGTGGTCGTCATCGACTAGTGACTGCTCGGGTGGAACGGAGAGTCTTCAGACTGGTAACAGATAACAGAAGGGCAACAGTGCAGCAAATTACGGACCATCTTAATCAAGGATCCCCTCAAATGATCTCTGCACGCACTGTTCGCCGTACACTGCATCGGATGGGATATAGCAGCCGAAGGCCTGTTCGAACACCTTTGCTGTCTGCAGTTAACAAGAGAAAGCGTCTCCGGTTCGCACAGGAGCACAAGGATTGGACAGTCGATAACTGGAAACAAATTATGTGGTCCCATGAATCACATTTTCAGTTGCACCATGCCGATGGCCGAGTGAGAATTTGGCGGAAACAGCACAAAAGCATGGACCCCCAAATGCATTGCTACAACCCTTCAAGCTGGTGCAGGCAACGTTATGGTTTGGGGAATTTTTTCCTGGCATGCTTTGGGCCCTTTAATTCGTGTTGATCTACGTCTGACTGGCACATCATATCTAAACATAGTTGCAGACCAATACATCCTGTCATGTGGATTGTTTATCCCAATGGCGATGGCAACTTTCAACAAGATAATGCGTCCTGCCATAGTGCTCGTATTGTACAGTATTGGTTTCAGGAACATGCCGGTGAGTTTACTTTGCTTAGGTGGCCCCCACAATCTCCACATCTCAACCCCATTGAGAATTTGTGGGATGAAGTTGAACGAGCCATCAGACAGCTGGATCCACAACCCTGAAATCTCACACTCCTGGAGAGTGCTATTCATCAAGCATGGTCTCAGATTCCACAAACCACCTGTCAACATCTCGTGGAGTCCATGCCAGGAAGAATCAACGCAGTATTAAAGGAAAAAGGTGGCACGAGGAAGTACTGAGGGGGTGGTAATAATAAAGTGGCTGCTCAGTGCATAGATAAAGGACATTAATCTAAAACGAGTTCTCGGGTTAAAAAACCAGTAAACATCAAGTTACAATATTTCTCGCAAATATACAATATTTTGACAAAAGTCACCGGACACCCCATCAAAAGCAAATGAACGGATCCACTGCGTTGTTAAGATACGCGGTACAGCTGTAAACGGTACAAAAACAAGCCTGCAGCTGACCGCGATCATATCGCACTGTGAGGTTGAGTAAAAATGTTGCTGAACTTACTTTGAGAAAGGAAAGATTGTTGGGGGTTATATTAGTGGGTTGTCCATAAGAGAAACAGAGAGGTGTTTGAACATACCCAAGTCAACTGTTTTGGATGAACTGAATAAGTGGAAGACACATGGAGAAGCAAAACGTACCAGCAGACCAAAGAAAACCTGTGATAGAGGACGTGGAAGCCTCAGGAGAGTCGTTAGAGCTAATCGACGGAGTACTGCATAAGACCTCAGTGTACAGGTGAGTAAAAATGTTGGAACCTCGGTATGTACACGTACCATTCGCAGAGAACTTCATTCTATGGGTTACCGTGCTCATAAGCCTTTCATCTCCACTCGGAGAGCTACTCGTCGTTTAGCATGGGGTAAAGAACATTTATCGTGGACCGTAGACCAATGGAAACGGGTTCTATGGACTGATGAATCCAGATACACGATCCATCAGTCTGATGATCGTGTGTGAGTATGGCGGCAGCCGGAAGAACGCTATTTACCACCGTGTACTGTTCCTACGGTGAAATTTGGAGCTGTCAGTGTCTTCATCTGCGGGTGTTTTTCGTGGTATGGTCTCGGCCCATTGGTTATCGTGGACCAATCTGTTAACAGCACGTCTACCTCGATATTCTGAACAATTATGCCCTACCAACCCTGTGGCAAACCGAGCCTTGTTGGTACCAATGTAACTATCCATAAAACAAAGACTCTTGCGGCGTGGTTTGACAATAATTCTGCAGCGTATGTGGACCTGCCAGCAGAGAGCCCTGATCTTAATTCCATAGAACACTTATGGGATGAATTAGAGCGCCGCATAGGAAGTTTGGAACCAAGGCCTACTACTAAGCAACAGTTAGCGGAAGTATTATGTACTGAATGGAAGCGCATACCTATCGCTGTGTTCCAAAACCTTGTCGAAAGCATGTCTCGAAGGGTCAGTGGATGCATTAAGGCCAAAGGTGCATCCACACCGTACTAATGTATGTCAATAAATGCTATGTTGTGTTTCTCTTCTTGGTGTCCGGTGGCGTTTGGTGTGTGGTGACTGTTGGTGTGTTGTGGTGTGTATCTGCACGGTCCTGTCAGAATAATATGACCACCTACCTGATAATGGAAATAACCACTTTTGGCCCGGATCAGAGCGGCAAGACGGTATGGCATGAAACCAATGATTCCCTGGGTACCCTGGAAGGTGCTCGAGGTACACGTGCCCACTTAGACTCCAGAAGAGTACTGAGGTACCCGAGATGACGAGGTTGTGGGTTGGCACGTCGACCTGTCGATCCAAATAGTCCCACACGTGCTCTATGGGATTGAGATCGGGCGATTGCGCTGGTCAAGGGAGAACCGCGACATCGCTGTCGTGTTCCTCGAAGCAGTCATGCACCCTCCTTAGCGACATGGCAGGGCGCATTGTCCTGTTGGTAGACACCATCACCACTAAGGTAAACGTCCAACATGAATGGATGCATAGGGTCAACGAGGATGGACAGGTAGCCAGGGACCCATCCAGTGGTACCAGCGATCCCAGGTCATACCAGGAAAACATCCCCCAGACATGCGCAGTACCATCGCCGGCCTGTTCTTGACAGACAAGCGTGTCCGGGTGTCTGACGCCGTATACACCCCGTTCTGTGGACTAGGAACCCTGATTCGTCTGACAAGGCAACCTTTTCCTACCCTTCTGTTGTCCAATGACGGTAGTCCCATGCGAATTACAAGTGTCGTTGCCGATGGACCTGGGTTAACATGGACGCCTTGACGCAGCGTCGACTCCGGAGACGCATGCGCAACAGGGTTCGTTCTACGGTCATCGGGGACACGTACCTGGGTGCGCCAGCGGTCATCTGCGTGGTCAGTTGCCGCACTGTTGCGCGTCGATTGCCCCTTTTGCCAGTCAACGGAGGCGAAGTTCTCCTCTGGGATCGATGGTTTTTGGGGATCTATAGATATAACGTCTGGAAGAACTCTGTTTATGAGACACTTCCACCCTTGGCGCGGTAGCCGATGATCATTCCTTTTTGAACGCCCGTCAAATCACTACCTCTGCCCATTGTGCTCACGTAACACACTATGGCTCATGTGTCCTGGCCGGTCGCTTATATATCCGCGAGGCCTAACTAGTCATGTGAACTCGGCGATGCGCATGGGATGGTACATTGTAATTTCGGGGGTGATCATGTTATTCTGATACGACTGCAAACTTCAAGTGGATTCAAGAGATAAAATCATACAAAGAGTGTAAAAGGTATGAGGTATGACAGCAGTTGGTTGTTAGAATGCATTATAATGAGAATGAAAAGTCCCCGGCTCTATGAGCACATGAGGTTAAACAAATTACTTATTTTGCCTAGTCGAACCTGTTTGAAAAAAATATGTAAAATCATATCAAGCTGGTTATGGATTTAATGAGAAAATGTTTGAAACTTTGAAAGGTAGAACTGCTGAATTAAATTCTTTCGAAAGGCATGGTTGCATAGTTTTTGATGAGATGAAACTTTCTGAGCACCTGCAACTAAAGTCAAGTGGAACTATTCAGGGATATGTAAATTATGGATTGTTTACACCTGCGGAGAAAATACATGAGTTATGTGACCATGGTTTGGTATTTCTATTTCAGCCGTTTACTGGGGATTGGACCCAAATTTTAGCAGTATTTGCCACAAAAAGTAATATGAAAGGGGATATGCTCAGTAAATTTTTAACTGAAGCAATAATATTATCCGAAAAAGCTGGATTATTTGTGGATGGCATAGTAGGTGATGGAGCATCATGGAACAGATCCACGTGGCGTAAATTTGGCATTGGCGTGACTAGCGCAGGAGACATTAAATGCAAGGTGCCTCATCCTGTTGATGGACACAAGATATCTGCACTTCTTTTCAGATTTTCCCCATTTAATCAAATGTGTACGTAATGCATTTTTAAAAAATGGATTCAGTCTTTTAGAAGGTAGAGTACATTCAGAATTTATAAAAGCTGCATGGAAGTTGGATCGAAACGCTCTTAGTTTAAGAGCAATGCCAAAAATAACTCAAGCTCATCTTACTCCAAACAATTTTGAAAAAATGAAAGTTAACTTGGCATTTCAGATATTCAGTTTAGAAGTTCTTAAAGGCCTGTTTATTGATAAAGACCAAATAAGTTTTCAATACGGGGATCCAGAGCCAACTATTATGTTCATAACAAAAATGAATGCACTCATTGACATAATGACATCAAGAACTCCTTATAATTCTTTATACCTGAATAGCTCAAAATATGAGTTTCTTAAAGAGTTCTTGCAGTTCTTAAATATTTGGGAGATGCATGCCGAAGGTAATGGTTTCATCTCTGAAAGTACTGCTACAGGTTTAAAGGTATCGATTAGCAGCGCTTTATCCCTTGTTGAATACTAGACGCATAGTGCTCATTATTCTTACCTTTTAACATCTAGACTAAGTCAGGAATAAATTGAAAACCTTTTCAGCATTATTCGCCAATGCAAAGGATGTAAATGATCACCCCAATAGCACTGAATTTCTGACAATTGTAGAAATGCTAAGTTTTTATAACCCTCCAAGAGGTGGTAATGCTCCACCTTGTGTAGTAAATTCACTAATCAGTGTCCCACCAAAGGAACCAGAAGAATCAGCTCTTTCGGTTATTGATTCATTTTTTGAAACTAGAAGTCCTAATGAAAATTCTTCTGACCTTACGCGCAAAGAAAGCAGTTTGGAGCATAATATTCTGGTCCAGCAAAAGAGTGATGTTCGTCTCATATATTATATTTCAGGATTTGTGGCTCGTGTTTTTAATAGAAAAATTGTGTGTGAAACTTGTAAAAGCCTTCTTCAACAGGATAAGTTGTCTATCAATAATGTTAATGCAGAATACACAAAACATTTTGATCAGGGAGGGCTGACATATTCGTCAAACAAACTTTTTGCCTTGATCTATGAAATTGAAGAAAAATTTACTAAGTGCTTCAGTTTTCTTGAATTGCACCGAGATAGCATTTTGGACATCATACAGGCTTTACGTGGTTCCACCTTGAAAACAGTTGGTTGCAAAAATCATGAAATAGAGACCACTAGTAAAGTTATTCAGTATTACATTATGACAAGACTTAATTTCTATTTAAAACAACAAAATAAGAATCGTTCATCCAAAAGGGAACGGCAAAAACACTTAACAATGCGGAGGTGCAATTGATCCTGCAATTAACAGTTTACTAAATTCAGTTTCATATGCAAATTGTCAAAAAAACTTTTTGAGTCAGTCCATTAAATTTATACTGGAAATAGTAACAGAGAGAAGACATTCAAATACAGTAATAATATAATTGTGATACTTCGGTTGTAATTGTGATTATACATATGGATTCCAAATACTGCATGATTAGTTTTATATCACACCTACTTTTATATCTGTGCTGATATACACAGTCATAGGTATTCTGCATATAATACTAAACTTGCAACATGTTTCTAATTTCTGAAAGAAACCGAACAAAATTATTGTGTTAACATGTACTGCATATCGGATACTCCTGAAGAAATGAAGCCTGTGCTGATACACATAACTAGGCATTCTTCGAACCAAGTTTGAAACAAACTGTTCAAGTGTAATTTTGTTATTTATTCATAACAAACTAATAGATTTAGATCTTGCATAATCTTACAGCTTTGTTTATTTAACTGCAACAGATTATGGTAAGCTTAACTATCCTAAAGATTCAGTAGTGTTAACTACCATTGCCTGCTATTGTATTTTCTTGTGGCTGTTAAAGGAAGAACATGAGCACAAATTTATTTCTCTCACATCAAAAGGAGATTATCAGTTAACTCTGCATCAGCCACAAGACTGTGTGAAAGTGCAATCAAAAGCAGGACCACAATTCATTATTACTTATTGCAGGGCTGGGAGTGAAATATGTGATCGAAAAGCAGAACATCTATTCAATGTTACATATTGAAAGGGGGAAATGTGCAGGTTGAATGGAAACAATCTTAGCTATGTACATTTTTTCTGGTCGTGTAGAAAATAGATCTGTGAAGGCAGTACAAGAAGAGGTAAGCATGAAACAAATTCATAATAATATTTTTTATCACAAATGTTTAAAACCAGCATTCTGTGTCTCACTATTACATGGAAGTTGGCCATGTATTCTAATAAAACATCACTGCCTTGAACTTTAGCTTTGAGTCACCCTGAAATTTCTGTGCTTAATCTTTTCAGTAACAATTCATTAAATATTTAATTCTCCTGACATGTATGCACATAGGCGTAGTGTGACCAATTTTTTTCGGGGGGGGCACGGATAAGTGTAAACTGGTGTTTTCTTGTTGGGTTGGGAGAGCATTTTTGAAAATATTTTTCCTGAAAAGGCACCTGTTCAGTTGCCATTGGTGCCAAACCTGTAAGGTGTGCCAGGATTTGTTGATTCACCTTAATGAATACAAAAAAGCAACTCCTTTCGAAGCACCTCATGCATGGCCATATTAGGGGTGGGCCAACGGGGCTGGTGCCCAGGGCCCCTAACGTCCCAAGAGTCTTATGGGTTTACAAAAAGTTAAAACCTTTTACCACTCACCAGCAGGTTTTTTTATTTAAAGAAAAGAACACCAATCCAGAAAGTTGGAAGTTTTTTTGCCTTTTTTTTAAACCTTGCTCATAGCTTCGATTTCCCGAGGAGGCAGGAAGAAAGTTCGGGTGGATCTTTTGTGACAAAATAAAAAACAAAGCCGGCAGCCCTCCCGATCTTAAATGCGGGTGAGGCCTGAGGGCCACGCACAAATTGCATTTTTTTCGGAATCATTTTTTAACTTTTAAACCGTCATTTGTGTTATATATATGAAGAAGCGCACGTATGTTTATCACTAGGGTTTGCCCACCTGGGCTACTTTTATATTTTTTTACATCGTCGCTGTTCACACAAATAACTGATGGGGACTGCATATCCGCATTTTCGTCCGGTGCGTCATGTTTGAAAAGGGCGCTGGTTGGTATCTTTCTTCGGTTTCAATTTAATTTTCGTTTAATAATTTGTAAGATAGGGAAGAAATATTATATCTTCCAGCACCCATTTTCTTGTAATTTGCTGAACAACAAAATGTGAATGCAATTTGGTACACTTCATGAAGTTCTACAATTTTTGTCATGTACCATTTTTCCAGTGATCGAAGTGGCACAGAGCTACTGCCGATATGGTCGACACCAAGATTTTAAATCGAAAGCCATTCTGCTTCAGTATGTTAAGTGCTCTGCTGCTACACTAAAACTGTAGTGTAACAGCAGAGCACTTAACGTCTTTTCAGTCCCAGCTGCTAATCATTTTTCAATTTTAGCCATTAAAAATATCATTTGCTGATTTTTGCGTTAAAATTTGTGCTTTCAACCTAATTTCTTTACGTAGTTTGTGACGGGTTTATAATTTATTACATACCAGGATGGGTAAACAATGTTTTTTTAACTGCCGGTATGCTCACTTCCATTTTTGTTAACTACCAGTATGCCATACCTGCCCATTTCGAACACGGCATTTTTCGTTCAAGTGGTATTTAAAAAGTTACTGGATATTGAATATTGCTTCTCATAGGGATAACATGGTAATGGTGGTGTATATAATAATTCTGATACATTGTATATATATATCCATATGTTGTATATGTTCTGTATATACATAATCGGGGGCCTCGAAAAATATGACGGCCCAGGACCCCCAAAAGCGTTAAGACGGCACTGACCTCATGCTGTCATCTGATGATGAAACCCATCGTAAGATGACTGCATGCTATTGCGCATGAATTTCTGCTGGAAAGCAGTCATAACAATGATGGCTATTACGTAGTGTTCCCTTCGCTGTATATCACACTTTATGGCATTTAAAAGGAGAACGACTAATTAGTTTTTCCAATTTTTAAGTGGGGAGAGGGGGGCACATGCCCTACTGTGCCTTCCCCATGCTACGCCTGTGTGTATGCTACATTAATAATTTCCTTTTTTTTTAAGGGTAAAAATAGTTTACAAGGACTGCATAGAATTATCCCATTTAGACAGACTCCATGAACACCCACTTATTAATTTTTACCTTATTAAACTTTTTTCTTAAGGTGCAAAAGAATTTTCCTCTCTTCACTGCAAACCCATTTGAATAGCAAATTTAATCACATAATTATTATAAGGTGAAGAAAAGTAAAGAAAAATGTTATAATTATTTTTCTTTAAAAGAATGTCATCATATACATTCAGGTTTTGTATATTTACTTCTGTTCAGTATGATTCATTTTGTTTATCGTATCACAGGCAAAGTTTTTTTATTAATGATTTTTATAAATGGATTACAGTTGGTATATTATTAGAAAATAGACCAATTTTAAAAATAGTAATCGCATTTGTTGTATTCTATTTTTAACTCATTAAAAGGCTTCTTTTCAAAGCCGCACTCTGCAACTAAAAGGAAAGCATTAAGTTTCAATATTTATTTTGATCCCATGTTCTTACCAAGAAATTTAGTCACTCATTGCTCAAAAATGAAGTACATTATTAAATAATTTTAAGTTTTTAGGTTACTGAATTTCAAGACCTATTTGGATTATTGGAATGCAAATTATAAAGCCCATGTCTCATTGAGAAAATATTTCCCCCTTTTTTTTCCGGTAAGGTTTTGAGGGGCAAAATATTTTCTTTTTTTTAATTTTTACTTTATACTGTAAGTTGATGTTTCAGTGATTGTAAACTGCATATTGGTCTCCAGTGTTTTTTCATAATGTAACCCATGTATGACTCTAAAACTTCCGAAATATCTAACATTAATGTTGACGTTAGCACAATGCAAAGCTTAACTTAAACTACGATACCCTTATTAATGAATCTTGAGCACCCCGTTCGTTCTTTTTTTTTTTGGGGGGGGGGGGGTGAGGGGGTGGTGAAAGTGGTGTGTCGATTATTTCGTAAATACTTAAGTTATCTGCTTATAAAATATCGTTCAAGGAGTACACATAATGCTGACGAGCTGGGTGTGTGTCATAGAAAGATGTGCATTTTCGTCGTCCTTCCTCCCGAAAAGCGACGTGACATCCGATCGCAGCGCCATCTACCGTTTTCATGATTGCGGGCAGCAAGATTTTCTGCGAGCACGACACACTAATTCTTCTAGGCACTGTATCTGTGGTTTGCAGTCTACCTTCCTTGAAAAAAGCCATCTGGTTGATGTGCGAAAGCTTGGAAAGTATATTTCTATTTTACCCCAAGAAATTTCGAATGTTTAGTATAGTTATACTTTTTTGAGTATAATTTGCTGTACAGTTCCTACTTATTGAACAGTAATATTCGTTTATATCTTTCATGCAGAGCTTTCACAATACTTTTGCGGGAGGGGGTACCCTGGAATATCCACCTGAGGAAGGCTTTATACAATTAATTTAGTATCATTCCCTCAGGGAACACTGTCAAGCGACTCATATTAAAATGATTCTTTAAAACGAGGTTATACATTGGTAAAAAGCTCTCTGAAGTAGCTTAGGACTTAACAACTGCCTCGCTAAGGATTCAGCAATCGAATAGCGATGACGTCCGTTTGATAGTAAAGGACCCAGCACAAAGATTTACCGTGCTCTCTGGCAACCACTGCTGCCCGCAACATTCAACTATTTTGGAACTACGACGCACACGAGCAGTATATCGAAAAACTGGCTTCACGAAGCCCTACGATCCTTTCTCTTTCAAGCGTGTCTAGCTGGAGATAGGCTTGCTGACCCGGTCTAAGAGGCATCTTCGTCCCTTGGATACGCACACTATATTAGCAAAAGTACTGGGACTCTATCAAACATTTGCATAAGAGCAAAGAACGGTTGCGCATCAGGAAGCTGCACAGTGAGTGGGAAGATATGTACACTGAAGTGCAATTGAATTAGAGACAGCTGGCGCTATGCAAATGTGGCACTGTGGGCGGCCACGTAAACGGAAACGACATGACGTATGCAGCGATCCGACAATATAAAGAGTGATGCGACGGAAATCAGTAAGAGTTGGACGCAGTATGGGTAAGACGAAGGATATAAGCGCATTTGATCGTGGGCAAATTGTCGGGGCCCGACCAATGAGTCACTCCATCTCGGAAGTCGTGCAGGCACTGCGATTTTCACGAGCCACTGTGTCACGGGTGCACCTTGAGTACATCGAATCCGCTAAAACCATCCCTGCAAGGGCCAACTGCCGTGGACAACAGCGTGTGGATGAGCGGGGTCATTGTCGGCTAGCTCGCATTGTAACAGCTGATAGACTGGCCACAGTGCAAGAAATCACTCGGCAATTTAACGCTGGTGCACAAAAACGTGTAACCATCTCCTCGCTATGGGGTACGGAAGCCATCGACCCACGAGGGTACCGCAGCTGACCACACATCACAGGGTGCAAAGATTAGTATGGGCGTGGGAACATCGCCACTGGACCCTAGACATGTGGGAAAATGTTGCCTGGACTGATGAGTCGAGATTCTCGTTGGTACATGCAGATGGTAGGATACGAGTACGGCGCAAACCACATGAAGCGATGGATCCTCTTCAAGCTGGTGGGGGTGGCATTCTCGTCTGGGGACTGTTTACGTGGACTGAAATGGGACCCCTGGTACGCGTGACATCGTCCCTCGCCGGTCAACGTTACCGGGATATCCTGGACGACCATTTGCTCCCGTTTGTGCGTTTTAATCATCCAACTGGGGACCTCATCCTGCAACAAGACAATGCACCGTGGTGCCATCGCTCTCGAATTGTATCCGAGTGGTTGGATGAACACTCCACCGATGTAACCTCGCTTCCTTGGCCAGCCAGGTCACCTGACCTCAATCCCATCGAGCACATCTGGGATGTTATCGAGAGAGATGTTCGAGACTCTGACCCTCCTCCATCAAATCTTCGTGAACTGTGGGAGCCTGTTCAGGGGTCGTGGATCCGTATGGCCTCCCAATGCTTCCGGTGTCTTGTCGAGTCCATGCCGAGACTAATCGCCGCCGTCATCAGGGCGGAAGGTGGTGCTGCACGTTACTATACAGGTCTCTCTAATTCAGTTGCTCTTTAGTGTACAATTGACCATCTGCACCGTCACTACTGACCTGGGAAACACTCGTGAAATAAAACGGCATGAAATTATACATCAACCCAGTAGATTGAGTTGCCTATCACATCTGCCTGCACAGTTGACAATTATCGTACCGGTACTTCGACTGCTTCTGGGTGGGGCGATTTTAATGTCGTGCATTGTAGCTACAGTGTCGCAGAATTACTATTGCAATCCGTCAAATATTTGATTCTTTTTCTTCTTTCCTTTCATATGAAGGCTTCAATCCCTGAGGAAGTGGAAGTGCGGAGTGTTGGTACACAAACGCCGTGGGATGATCACTCCATCCCCGAAGAATCTCAGGTATGTGGATTTCATTTTGTGAATGATTCCTTCTGAAGTTATGGTTAAATATAGTTGCTTGTGAGGTACAGTATATGTAGCCGAAGTACAATGAAGTGCCAAAAAAAACTTGGAAACCTCTCTAATACGACGTTGGTTCTTCTCGTGATCCTATAACGGCAGCAACCCTACGGGGCATGAACTCCAAGAGCTCTCATGTAGTACTGTGGAGACAGTGCACATCATGCTTCCTGAAGAGCTTCCCGAAATTCCCTAATATCCGCCGGTGGAGGATTCCTGTCATGGAACTTGAAGAGCTCTCTGTAGTACTGTGGAGACATTGCACACCATGCTTCCTGAAGGGTGTCCCACAATCCCCTAATATTCGCATGTGGAGAATTCCTGACATGGACTCCACGAGCTATCTGTGGTACTGTGGAGACAGTGAACACCATGCTACTTGAAGAGCGTCACAATATTTGTCGGTGGAGGATTCCTGGCATGGACTCCACGACCTCTCTGTAGTACTATGGAGACAGTACACACCATGCTTCTTGAAGAGCGTCCCACAATTCCCTAATATTTTCCGGTGGAGGATTCCTGACATGGACTCCACGACCTCTCTGCGGTACTATGGAGACAGTGAACACCATGCTACTTGAAGAGCGTCACAATATTTGTCGGTGGAGGATTCCTGGCATGGACTCCACGACCTCTCTGTAGTACTATGGAGACAGTACACACCATGCTTCTTGAAGAGCGTCCCACAATTCCCTAATATTTGCCGGTGGAGGATTCCTGTCATGGACTTGAAGAGCTCTCTGTAGTACTGTGGAGACAGTGAACACCATGCTTCTTGAAGAGTGCCCCACAATTCCCTAATATTCGCAGGTGGAGGATTCCTGACATGGACTCCACGAGCTATCTGTGGTACTGTCGAGACAGTGAACACCATGCTTCTTGAAGAGCGTCCCACAATTCCCTAATATTTGCCGGTGGAGGATTCCTGGCATGGACTCCACAAGCTCTCTGTAGTACTGTGGATACAATAAACACCATGCTTCTTGAACAGCGTCCCACAATTCCTTAATATTCGCCGGTGTAGGATTCCTGACATGGACTTCACAAGCTCTCTGTAGTACTGTGGAGACAATAAACACCATGCTTCTTGAACAGCGTCCCACAATTCCTTAATATTCGCCGGTGTAGGATTCCTGACATGGACTTCACAAGCTCTCTGTAGTACTGTGGAGACAATAAACACCATGCTTCTTGAACAGCGTCCCACAATTCCTTAATATTCGCCGGTGTAGGATTCCTGACATGGACTTCACAAGCTCTCTGTAGTACTGTGGAGACAATAAACACCATGCTTCTTGAACAGCGTCCCACAATTCCTTAATATTCGCCGGTGTAGGATTCCTGACATGGACTTCACAAGCTCTCTGTAGTACTGTGGAGACAATAAACACCATGCTTCTTGAACAGCGTCCCACAATTCCTTAATATTCGCCGGTGTAGGATTCCTGACATGGACTCCACAAGCTCTCTGTAGTACTGTGGATACAATAAACACCATGCTTCTTGAACAGCGTCCCACAATTCCTTAATATTCGCCGGTGTAGGATTCCTGACATGGACTTCACAAGCTCTCTGTAGTACTGTAGAGACAATAAACACCATGCTTCTTGAACAGCGTCCCACAATTCCTTAATATTCGCCGGTGTAGGATTCCTGACATGGACTTCACAAGCTCTCTGTAGTACTGTGGAGACAATAAACACCATGCTTCTTGAACAGCGTCCCACAATTCCTTAATATTCGCCGGTGTAGGATTCCTGACATGGACTTCACAAGCTCTCTGTAGTACTGTGGAGACAGTGAACACCATGCTTCCTGAAGAGCGTCCCACAATTCCGTAATATTCACCGGTGTAGGATTCCTGACATGGACTTCACAAGCTCTCTGTAGTACTGTGGAGACAGTGAACACCATGCTTCCTGAAGAGCGTCCCACAATTCCGTAATATTTGCTGGTGGAGGATTCCTGGCATGGACTCCACGAGCTCTCTGTAGTACTGTGGAGACAATAAACACCATGCTTCTTGAAGAGCGTCCCACAATTCCCTAATATTTGCCGGTGGAGGATTCCTGACATGGACTTCACAAGCTCTCTGTAGTACTGTGGAGACAATAAACACCATGCTTCCTGAAGAGCGTCCCACAATTCCCTAATATTTGCCGGTGGAGGATTCCTGACATGGACTTCACAAGCTCTCTGTAGTACTGTGGAGACAGTGAACACCATGCTTCCTGAAGAGCGTCCCACAATTCCGTAATATTTGCTGGTGGAGGATTCCTGGCATGGACTCCACGAGCTCTCTGTAGTACTGTGGAGACAATAAACACCATGCTTCCTGAAGAGCGTCCCACAATTCCCTAATATTTGCCGGTGGAGGATTCCTGACATGGACTTCACAAGCTCTCTGTAGTACTGTGGAGACAGTGAACACCATGCTTCCTGAAGAGCGTCCCACAATTCCGTAATATTTGCTGGTGGAGGATTCCTGGCATGGACTCCACGAGCTCTCTGTAGTACTGTGGAGACAATAAACACCATGCTTCCTGAAGAGCGTCCCACAATTCCCTAATATTTGCCGGTGGAGGATTCCTGACATGGACTTCACAAGCTCTCTGTAGTACTGTGGAGACAGTGAACACCATGCTTCCTGAAGAGCGTCCCACAATTCCGTAATATTTGCTGGTGGATGATTCCTGGCATGGACTCCACGAGCTATCTGTGGTACTGTGGAGACAGTGAACACCATGCTTCTTGAAGAGTGCCCCACAATTCCCTAATATTCGCAGGTGGAGGATTCCTGACATGGACTCCACGAGCTATCTGTGGTACTGTGGAGACAGTGAACACCATGCTTCTTGAAGAGCGTCCCACAATTCCCTAATATTTGCCGGTGGAGGATTCCTGACATGGACTTCACAAGCTCTCTGTAGTACTGTGGATACAATAAACACCATGCTTCTTGAACAGCGTCCCACAATTCCTTAATTTCGCCGGTGTAGGATTCCTGACATGGACTTCACAAGCTCTCTGTAGTACTGTGGAGACAATAAACACCATGCTTCTTGAACAGCGTCCCACAATTCCTTAATATTCGCCGGTGTAGGATTCCTGACATGGACTTCACAAGCTCTCTGTAGTACTGTGGAGACAATAAACACCATGCTTCTTGAACAGCGTCCCACAATTCCTTAATATTCGCCGGTGTAGGATTCCTGACATGGACTTCACAAGCTCTCTGTAGTACTGTGGAGACAATAAACACCATGCTTCTTGAACAGCGTCCCACAATTCCTTAATATTCGCCGGTGTAGGATTCCTGACATGGACTTCACAAGCTCTCTGTAGTACTGTGGAGACAATAAACACCATGCTTCTTGAACAGCGTCCCACAATTCCTTAATATTCGCCGGTGTAGGATTCCTGACATGGACTTCACAAGCTCTCTGTAGTACTGTGGAGACAGTGAACACCATGCTTCCTGAAGAGCGTCCCACAATTCCGTAATATTCGCCGGTGTAGGATTCCTGACATGGACTTCACAAGCTCTCTGTAGTACTGTGGAGACAGTGAACACCATGCTCCTTGAACAGCGTCTCACAATTCCCTAATATTTGCCGGCTGAGGATTCCTGACATGGACTCCACGACCTCTCTGTAGTACTGTAGAGACAGTGCACACCATGCTTCCTGAAGAGCGCCCCACAATTCCGTAATATCCGCCGGTGGAGGATTCCTGGGCATGGACTCCACGATCTCTCTGTAGTACTGTGGAGACAGTGAACACCATGCTTCCTGAAGAGCGTCCCACAATTCCGTAATATTGGCCGCTGGACTATTCCTGGTATTGGCGGCATGTTGAACGGCATCACAAATGTGCTCGATGGCATTTAATTCCTGGGAACGAAAGGGTCAAGTCAAGATGCCAAACTCCATGGAATGTTCTTCCAGCCATAATCGGTCGTCTATTAAAGTATGCGGTGGCGTATTGTCGTGTTGAAAGAGGTCGCACCCATCTGAGTGGTTGCATGACATTAACGGGTGCAAATGTTTCCCATACTTATGAAGAGTCCTAATGCGTGCCAGCTGAAAACACCTCACTCCATAGCAGAGCGACAGCCGGCCTGCACTGTCTCTTGTAGGCATGCGGGATCCATTGCCTCGTGGAGTTGTTGCCACACTCGGAGTCGGCCATCTACCCGAAACAATTGGTATCGTGATTCGTCAGACCAGGAACACAGTTTCTCCAATCATCTTGCGTGTATTGGCGGTGTTCCCGGTCGCAGGTGAGGCACAGCATTGTGCTGTCTCGTCAGCAATGTCACTCGGGTGGGTCGTTGGCTCCGGAACCCTATAGAACTCAGAGAACGCTGCAGTGTTAGAATGCCGATGCTGCTACTGGCCCCAGCATGGAATTACACTGTGATTTGGGCAATGTTGCATGCCGGACGGATGTTGCGATGCGTGCCAGATGCCGCTGCCTACGATCGTCCAGGGCTTTTGTACGGCCACAACGGTGCAGGTACACCCTTGAAATTGTTGACCGTGTAAATCCAAATTTCGTGGTAATTTTCGAAACGGAGTGACCCATCTCCCGGAAGCCGACTATCACATCGCATTCGAAATCGCTTAAGCTGCGATCTGAACTGCGAGTGCTACTACTTGAGCTTGCCGGAGATATCTGCCGCTGTACGTACGTTGTTTGCGGAGAATTCCATTTATCGCATGGGTGTGGTGGGACGTAATGGAAATGGTAGTGCCGTTTCCAGTTTTCTTGGTACCTGAATGCACAGGGTGTTTCACTGAGTAGTGACAAAAGAAAGAGACAATAAAGTTAACTTACTTTATTGGAAGAGGAAAAAGACTTTTACAGGAGTAAGAGTAGGCAACAGGTAATCAAAGGATGACATGTTCCCCATGACGACCATCCGCTGTCACAACGTGGCGAATACGTGCTTCGAAGTGTTGCAATACCTATAGGAAGATGTTCGACGGGATCCGTGCAATTTCCTGTTGGATGGCACGTCGTAGGTCAGGCAGCGTACGCGGGCTGGTTGTCCAAGAAAACCCAATCTTTCAGATAGCCCCACAAGAAGAAGTCGAGTGGCGTTAAATTGGGGCTGTACGGAGGCCAAGAGAGATCGGCTGAAAAACGTTGGGCTAAGCGTCTGGCGATGACCCGCGTGCCATACTGCTGGTGAAGCAAATAAAGAAGAGCATTTGAGGAGTGTGGCGGTGCTCCGTCCTGTCGAAACGTGCGGTTGCGAATCCGGAAAAACTGGATTCACAACCAAAAAACAATTCTTCAAAAGGTCATTGTAGGCGGCAGCGGTAACTGTGGACTCCAGGAAAAATGGCCCAACGAGGCCATCACCATTCACTGTACACCAAACGGTTAGCTTCAGCTGATGGAGAGGCTTCACAACACAGACCGCCGCCTTCTCGCTTCTCCAGATGCGGTAATTTTGCCGGTTAACGCAGCCATCCAACCAGAAGTGGGCCTCATCGCTGAAGACAATGCTCTTCACATCAAAGTTGTGCTCATCGATCAGTGAACACATGTCATTCACAAACTCATAACGCTGCTGGACGTCTGTTGTGCTCAAAGGCTGACGCATCTGGATTTTGTTGAGGGTGTCCGAATCCAACGTCACAATGCGCCATGCGTACGCTGGGCTAACGTCTAGTTGCTACGCAAGTCTTCGCGCTGACGTACAGGCTTCTTTGTGCAGGAGTTCACGTTCGGCTCCGATGTTTTCCGCCGCCTTCGCTGTTCTTCTCTTCTTCACCATGCTTTTGCCACGTCATCTGTGACACTGCCGGTTCGTTCGAATTTCGCTACCAATTTCGCCAGGTACGCACGGGATGGCTTACGACGATTCTTAAATGCTGTACCTCACTTTCGTAAGACCTTTGTGGGGTTTCCGCCAGCCCTCCACATGCCAATTTTTCACCAAGAAAACTCTTCCGTGGTATATAGTTGCATGTCCGAAATTGTGTCTCCACTGTCCCACTACTTCCTCACAAATGCCTGTCGCCTGCTGATCGACGTCTCGGACTTACAGCGCCATCTAGTTATTCTTTAACGATTTATTCCACAGGAAAGTTGTCACTACCCAGTGAAGCACCCGGTACAATATAATAATGTAAAAAAATAGGATGCACTAAATAACATAAAATACATAAGTTCAGCAGCACAAAAATTAATAGAAAGTGTAAACACAACTCAGGTCAAAGAAGTACGACGGTTGTCCGATATGCATGTGGTGTTTATGCACGATATGCTCGCACAAGTGTGACGCAAATTTCTTGAATACATCGAATGGACGAGGAGTAGTAGTCCCGCATTCGTTGTTGTTCTCCGATAAGTAGAGATGGTCAGTCAAAAGTTCGGCAACATTTGGATCACTTTATGTCTTCATTCGTACCTTCACGACAAGAGCTGACAAGCATCGGAAGTATAGGCATCGTGTTGCACCGTCTTTAACCATCTGTCTGTCAGTTCTTCGATTCCACTTCGGTACCAGTTCTTCCTTCGAGGCGAAGAACTTCGCCTCAGCTGCCACCCCCTCCTGATTGTTGACGTGCCGCCCACGAAGGAAGTGGGCCATGGACTGGAACAAGTATTAATCCGAAGGGGCAAGATCCGGACTATATGCTGAGTGTGGCATCAGTTCGACGCCCTCAAATTCCTGGAGTTTTGCCCGGTTCATTGGCGCAGTATGAGGCCGAGCATTGTCCTGCTGTAGGAGAGCGCGCTTTCTGTTCATCAGTGCCGGGTACTTCTCCTCCAAAACGGCATGCATACCCTCCAGCTATTCAGAGTAGAAGTTGGCGTTGATTGTTCGACCATCTGGAACAAATTCGTAACGAACTATCCCCTCGAAATTCCACCAGACGCAGAGTATCACCTTGTGCTCGAAGTGCCCACGTTTGGCAACTGGTTCAGGAAGCTAGCCCTGGCTCAACCACTGCCGTTGTGTGTTCGGATTACGAAAGTAGGATCACTTTTCATACCACGTAACAATTCTCTTGATGAAACGCACATCTCGCGGGTTTTGTAGAAGTTTCGTGCACCCTTCCACTGGACAGTTTGCTTCAGCTGGCGTTAGTTCGTGAGGGACAATTCGGCAACTCCTGTAGACCTTGCCGAGGTCCTCAATGTGTAATAGTCTCCTTTCCATGACTGTAGCCTCACCAACTGACGCCAGCTAAAGCAAACTGCCACCCTTATAAATTTCCTCATTAAAAAATGCATGTATATATAAGATAAGTCAAGGTGTAATAGTCTCATTTTCATGATTGTTATAGTCTCATTTTCATGACTGTAATAGTCTCATTTTCATGAGTTTTCAGGACATCTATACTTTTACACTCATTTTTTCAGGACATCTATACTTTTACACTCATTTTTTCAGGGCATCTATACTTTTACACTCATTTTTTCAGGACATCTATACTTTTACACTCATTTTTCAGGACATCTATACTTTTACACTCATTAGATAAGCCTCCTTCCTCTGACTAAATTTTTTCCTTCAAGACTTAATATATTCAAAGGAAAATGACATAATACTTTTACAAATGACATCTATACTTTTATG
This sequence comes from Macrothele yani, assembly GCA_039090855.1. NCBI lineage: Eukaryota > Metazoa > Arthropoda > Arachnida > Araneae > Macrothelidae > Macrothele > Macrothele yani. The sequence goes on along the minus strand of CM077032.1, from coordinate 70,763,181 downwards.
ACATCTATACTAAATGACATCTATATACTCTTATGACATCTATACTAAATGACATCTACACAAAATTACATCTATACAAAATGACATCTATACTTTTACACTCATTAGATAAGCCTCCTTCCTCTGACTAAATTTTTTCCTTCAAGACTTAATATATATTCAAAGGAAAATGACATAATACTTTTAAAAATGACATCTATACTTTTATGACATCTATATACTAAATGACATCTATATACTAAATGACATCTATATACTTTTATGACATCTATACTAAATGACATCTATATACTTTTATGACATCTATACAAATGACATCTATACAAAATGACATCTATACTTTTACACTCATTAGATAAGCCTCCTTCCTCTGACTAAATTTTTTCCTTCAAGACTTAATATATATTTAAAGGAAAATGTCATAATACTTTTACAAATGACATCTATACCTTTATGACATCTATATACTTTTATGACATCTATATTAAATGACATCTATACAGATGTCATCTATACTAAATGACATCTATACTTTTTCACTCATTAGATAAGCCTCCTTCCACAGACTAAATTTTTTCCTTCAAGACTATATATGAGTTTTCAGAACATCTATACTTTTACACTCATTAGATAAGTCAAGGTGTAATAGTCTCATTTTCAAGATGTAATAGTCTTATTTTCAAGAGTTTCCAGGACATCTATACTTTTTACACTCATTTTTTTATACCTATATAATATTTTTCTTATACCTATATTTTTCTTATACCATTTATTATTTATTACCCACCCTTATAAATGTCGTCATGAAAAAATTCACTGTATATAAGATAAGTCAAGGTGTAATAGTCTCATTTTTATGACTGTAGCCTCACGAACAGACGCCATCTGAAGCAAACTGCCACCCTTCCACTCGGCAGTTTGCTTCAGCTGGCGTCAGTTCGTGAGCGACAATGCGGCAACTCCTGTAGACCTTGCCGAGGTCCTGAAGCATCACCTTGTGCTCGAAGCGCCCACGTTTGGCAACCGGTTCAGGAAGCTGGCCCAGGCTCAACCACTGCCGTTGTGTGTTCGGATTACGAAAGTAGATCCACTTTTTATAGCACGTAACAATTCTTTTGATGGAACGCACATCTCGCGGGTTTTGTAGGAGTTTCGTGCACACTTCCACTGGACAGTTTGCATCAGCTGGCGTCAGTTCGTGAGGGACAATGCGGCAGCTCCTTTAGACCTTTGCCGAGGTCCTGAAGGTGACGAACCACGGTGGTCTGTGATATGCCCAGCTCGCCTGATTATCTCCGACTGCTGGTTGTCGTATTTGCCTCTACGGCATCCTAATCCACGCTTCGCTGCCTACCTGATCTTGGCTAATCATCGAGGTTTCTGTCATCTGAGCGAAATTTCTTGATCTATCTGATTGTGGTGCTGTGAACCATGGAACCTTCTCATTTCGCATGACAAGAGTTTCATGTTGCTTGAGCAGCGGTACGGCCGAGTTCAAACTCCTAAAGCAAAAGTTCCCTAATTAGCCGGTTGTGGCTGTTCATCTTTTTGGCGTCCCAATCACAAACAGAACGACGACGTGCAATGCTGTTCTCAGCAACGACTACCACTCTATGTCTCTTTCGACTGAATGCAGTGCGCGAAATGAACTAGTTTAAACACGTGACATGCGTACCGCAGCACATTCTTTTATGCAAATATTGCAAATCTCTCGACTCGCCTTTGCAGTCTGCGGTTAACAAGCGAACAAAATGGATAGTGTGTAACGTACCAGGAGATGTGACGTACCTGCCAGAAGGACGCACACGACATAAAGGCAGATAGGAATCAGAATTAAACGTCAATTGGTAGAGCACCTTATTCCGGAATGAGGGGACCCGGGTTCGAATCCTGGCGTGGACAGAAATGACGGAGAAATTTACTTCGTTATAATGGCGCCCGAACTATCCGGATGACCCGACCGTTCAAAATCTCGCATTGGTGTGATGTTATTTCCACACCGCGAGATAGGAAAAATAAGAGAATCCCTTCTCCAGCACTTCAAAAAAAAAAAAAAAAATAATAAGGGGGAGATGATGTAACTTACCAGGAGATGTGACGTACCTGCCAGAAGGACACACACGACATAAAGGCAGATAGGAATCAGAATAAAACGTCCGCGTAGCTCAATTGGTAGAGTGACTTATTCCAGAATGAGGGGACCCGGGTTCGAATCCTGGCGTGGACAGAAATGACGGAGAAATTTACTTCGTTATAATGGCGCCCGAACTATCCGGATGACCCGACCGTTCAAAATCTCGCATTGGTGTGATGTTATTTCCACACCGCGAGATAGGAAAAATAAGAGAATCCCTTCTCCAGCACTTCAAAAAAAAATAAAAATAATAAGGGGGAGATGATGTAACGTACCAGGAGATGTGACGTACCTGCCAGAAGGACACACACGACATAAAGGCAGATATGAATCAGAATAAAACGTCCGCGTAGCTCAATTGGTAGAGTGACTTATTCCGGAATGAGGGGACCCGGGTTCGAATCCTGGCGTGGACAGAAATGACGGAGAAATTTACTTCGTTATGAGGGTTATTGAAAAGTATTCCAAGTTAAAAGTACGCGCAGTCATGAGATTTTTGCAAGCGGAAAGTATCTCTCAATGTGACATTCATCGCCTTTTATTGAGTGTTCATGAACAAAATATTTCAAGTCAAAAAGATGTGGCAGTGTGGTGTGCAAAATTCCAAAATGGTCGAACGGAATTGAACGATGAGCCCGAGCAACATATAGACAGACCAAGGACTTCGCACACAGAAGTGTTTACCACCAATTGACCACAACGGAAAGGGATGAGATATACACAAGAAATGCATCATCAACATCATCATCATCTTGTCAACTATTATCAATCCACTACTGGACGAAGGTCTCCCCAAGTTTCCTCCACAACGGTCTGTCTTGTGCCAGTCTCCTCCATGTTACTCCCTCATACTTTCGAATTTCATCCGCCCATCTCTAACGTGGTCTTCTTTTGGGTCTTTTCCTGTCATTTGGAATCCAATCTAAAATTTCGGCTGTCCATCGATGGTCTGTCCTTCTGGCAGTATGTCCAGCCCATTGCCATTCCAGGGATTTTACTCTGATCATGATGTCTTCCACTCTTGTCATTTTTCTGATCCACGAGTTCTCCTTCTTATATCTCCTAGTTACACCAATCATGCATCTCTCCATGCTGCTTTGAGTTGTCTGCAGTCTTTGTATGTCTCTTTTAGTTAAGGTCCACGTCTCTGCACCATATGTAAGCACTGGAAGGATGCATTGATCAGTCACTTTTCTTTTAAGGCTGTCTTTGAATGAGTGTAACGGAAATTCTGTCCTATATCTGTAATAAAAATTCTTTTGTACACATTTTCTCGAAAACTATTACTTTGTAGAGTTTGAAATTTTGAGCGCAAATAAAAACGACCCATAGCTAATACGTGTGGCAGTTATTTTTCCGAAAAAATTGTTAGAATTTTAAAAAAAATTCAATTTATCTGACTCAATAGTATTCCAAATTGGCGCTAGATGACGCCAGAAGTTAGCTTGGCAGTGTTTCTGTGTGGAAGAAACAAAATATCTCATTTCTGTCTGATTATTTTAATTATCTAGGCCAAATAGAAATCAAAGAATGGGCACTGAGTTGAGATTGGAATCTTGTCTTCTATAGATCATCTTAAATTCTACTCTACGTTCATTTTTTGAAGAGAAAATGTGTACATTACCAGAAAACACTTCAATTTGAGACAGAAACTACGCTTACCTACTAAGCTCCACCTCCAAACAATGTCATTGGTTAAAACGTAACAGCGCGTATTTTGTCTTTTCATTGTGAAGCCACACGAGAGGCCGCTTCCATTCTAAATATGGGTAGGTCTTCTAGTCATTCGCTGACGCCAACTTCTGAGACAATCCCTCGAGACGTAAAAGACACGCCCAAGGAGTGATATTTTGCGCCATCTATTGCAGAAGATGAAGCCTAACCCTCATTCAAATACAGCCTTAAGACATAATGGCATATTGCTCTTGAAAATTATGCTGTTTCTTCCAAAAGCTCTCAAGGCAAGTTTTATACGCCGATTAATTTCTTCATCAATGTGACCCTCACTTGATATCTGCTGTCCAAGATAAATGTAGGTATTGGTTGTCTCCAGCTTTTCCCCTTCAATCGATAAAACTTCATTTCTTGTAAAAGCATTGTACATCACTTTTGTCTTCCGAAAGTTCATTTTTAACCCCACTTCTTTACTTTAGTCAGCAAGTTCCTGGATCACACTCTGCAGCTCTAATGGGGTAGTTGCAAAAATGCCTACGTCATCAGCAAAACGAAGGGGAGTTAGATAATCTCCATTAATCTTTATCGTTTTTTTTTCAGTTTAGTGATTGAAAGACATTTTCCAATGTGACATTAAAGAGTTTGGAAATATAGTGTCACCTTGTCTCACTCCCTTTCCAATTTTTGGGGGGCTGTATTCTCATACAGCCGAATCTTTGCACTTGCATTTTCATAAATGTTATGAATAATATTAATGTATGCATCTTCAATACCGCAGGATTTCAAAGCCATTGTAACTGCTGATGGTTTCACCGAATCAAAGACCTTTTCATAATCGATAAAAGCCATGCACAATGGAAGTTCATATTCCCTCGCTCTTTCAATTAGTTCTCTCAGTACGTCGATATGATCTATAGTGCTGTAGCCACTCCTATATCCAGCTTGTTCTCTTGCTTGAGCCATGTCCAGTGTCACCTTCAAGCGGTGTGAAAGGACTTTAGTGAAGATTTTATAAACCACTGATAGGAGGCTGATAGGTCTGTAGTTCCTGAGATCCTCAATGCCACCTTTTTTATGTAGCAAGATCATTGTAGCGTTGTTCCAATCCTCAGGAATCTTCCCTTCATTAAGGCATCCAGTGAAAATTTGGGCGAGTACTGTTTCGACTTCTCCACTTGCTTCTTGTACGTATGATGTCTACAGTAATTCCATTTTCTCCTGGAGCTTTTCCCCGCTTCATGTTCTTGATTGCATGTGCAACTTCTGCTGGGAGGACTGGAAGAACTGTGGTACCTTTCATGATGTCTGGAATACATGTATCATCCCTTTCATATACTTTGGAGTAGAAATATTTCACTTTTGTCAAAATTTTACCTCTATTTCTTGTTACAGAACCATCTTCTTTTCTCAGAGCCATAATCTGTTTTCTTCCCTTACTGAGATGTCCCTTTGCTATCTTAAGGCTTTGGTTGTTTTCAATTGCTTTCCTCACTTGTTCACAGTTGAATTTCTTTACATCTTCAGTGTTACTTTTTCGTACCGTCTTGCATATATATATATCCACTTTGGAAGTCACATCTTTAGTCTCTCTATATATTACACTTTGGAAGTCACATCTTTAGTCTCTCTATATATTACACTTTGGAAGTCACATCTTTAGTTGTCCTCATCTGTCTTCTTTATTGCATCAGAATTTTGGTTTTTCCTGTTAATTTGTTCGTATGCAACTTGTTCTTAGTACCAGCTATTTCTGTTGATGTTTCCATAAGTGCCTTGGTTAGTTTTCTGTTAACTTCAGAGATGTCCACTTCTTCCGACGTTAGACCTACTAGAGCAGATAATGTGTTCCTCAGTTCCAATTTAAAGGTATTATGATGTTTTTTAAGGTTGATCGTGTCAATACACTTTGTTTGTTTTATGAGCTTGCCACGCTTGAGTTTAGCATTGAGGTACATCTTACCATTCTGTGGTCACTACCTGTGTTGAACTTTATAACGAAGTAAATTTCTCCGCCATTTTTGGTCTACGCCGGGATTCGAACCCGAGTCCGCTTATTCCGGAACAAGTCGCTCTACCAACTGAGCTACGCAGACGTTCGTTCTGACTGCTATCTGCCTTTATGTCGTGTGCGTCCTGCTGGCAGGTACGTCCCCCCTTCCCGGAAGAGGGCCGGGGGCATGGCCCACGTGTCAGCCGTGACCATGAATCGTTGCAGGCAGCCATCCAATGTAGAACGTGCATTTGAGAACTGCCAGTCAATCTGGCGTGTGGAATACAACATCACACACATTGTTTTCCACAAGCGCTGGAGAAGGGATTATCTTATTTTTCTTATCTCTCGGTGTGGAAAGAACATCACCCCATTGCGAGATTTTGAACGGCCAGGTCATCCGGATAGTTCGGGGGCCATTATAACGAAGTAAATTTCTCCGTCCTTTTTGGTCTACGCCGAGATTCGAACCCGAGTCCGCTTATTCCGGAACAAGTCGCTTTACCAACTGAGCTACGCAGACGTTCGTTCTGACTGCTATCTGCCTTTATGTCGTGTGCGTCCTGCTGTCAGGTACGTCACAACTTGTTTAGCACACTGCAGTCCTCCATGACAAATTTCTTGTTACACAAAATAAAATCAATTTCACTTGTCAATCGATTGGGATGCCTCCATTTCCATTTCCTTTGCAGCTTTTTCTTGAAAAAGGAGTTCATGATGAAAAACCTTTCTGCCTCTGCAAATTCTACGAGAGTATTTCCACGCTGGTTTCTGTTGCCGTGAATGAATTTACCTACTGAAGTTTCATTCTGTTGCCGTTGCCCTATTTTCGCATTGAAATCTCACATAATGATCTTGAAGTACTGCTTGCCTTTATTATTTAGATGGTGAATTTCCTCATAAAATTCTTCAATCTCTTCTTCAGGATGACTTGTAGTGGGTGCATAAGCTTGAATAATCTGAGCCCTGTATCTTCTCGAGAGTTGGATAACGAGTCGTGCAGCTCTGTCAGAGGAACTTTCAACTTCTACAACTTTATCCTTCAGTTTCTTGTTTATTTTAAATCCAACACCACTAGTTCTGCCAGTATCTGTCCCACGATAGTAGAAGAGATGTCCACTTTTCAGTTAAATGAGATCTTCTCCTTTTCTCCTTACCTCACTTATCCTGACGATGTCCCACTTAATCCTTTGTAGTTCCTCTTCCAATTCAAGAAGCCTTGAATCAGAAGATAGGGAGCGTTCATTGTACGTAGCCAAGGTCAGCATCAGATGGCAGCCTAGTCCGGTTCTCCGTGGATTCTTAGCACCCTCTGCCTTCATGTCGCACTGGCCGCTGCCTTGGCCAGGTACATTCCAGCTGCCGGAGAATGAGGGCCAAGATTTAAGTTGTGGAGTCATTTTGGAGGGATTTGGCCATAACTCACCACGCTGGCCAAGAGAGTTGGTGAGTGTGGGATAGCATTTCCTATAATCCCGATGGTATAGTTATACCGCTATTTGGCGGTCGTATTAAATGCGTTTATTTTTGAGGTGTAATAAGCACAAAGATATTCCAAGCTTTTGCACTCCACTGGGAGGCTTTTTCAAGGCAGTGGTAGACATAAAAGTGCAGGGAATTAGAAAACGTAAGGAACAAAGATGATTTTTTAAAAATAACGTGGGTAACATCGCGAGAATATTACATGAACTTTTATCACGTAACTAGCTTTACTCTCCGGCTTTGCCCGGGATTTAGGCTTATTAATTTGATATTCCCTTATACGTATGTCACTGAAAAAATCGGGGAAAAAAATTGATGTTTGCAAGAAAGAAAAAAGCTGATTTCACAAATTCGGTCATTGCAAATTAGTTATTCATAGTGTAATTATTTCAGCACTTGGCCGTACATTGCTGTCACAAATATTTGTCGAGAATTAAGGCAACGAAATGTACAGAATGTATGGAATCTGTAGAATCAAACTAACCAAAAGCGTTACGAATTATTTAACACGCGTCCAGGAGCCACAGCATTAGAACACTGACTGAACACAATTCGTTAACAATTTGTTATCGACGATCAAACGCATCACGTGCTTTCAGTTTCAGACGTCTTTGAGGGGAGAATCTATGGGATAAAAAAGTTAAAAACGTATCTTTGCGAATATTTTATGAAACTGGCTGAAATTTTAATAAACATAAATCGTTAATAGGAACATGACCTCTAAATGTCGCCTGAATCGGTAAATAACTTTTTAAATTAGCCGTCAAAATTTTATTAATTGTTTCTGCGTATATATTTCTGTTTACCGATGACTTAAAAATTCTATGCCTATTTTAAAAAGTTTTGACCGGATTCCGGTGAAAATTTGAGGGACTCCTCTTATTACCAATTCATGGTGTTGATAAAAATTTCACCCCGTTTCGTTAAGATTTCGCAAAGTTCGTTTTTGGATTTTTTTATGCACAGCTCTCAAAGAATAGAAACACCTGTGGATGTGCGGCGGCGATGAATGCAGTCACGTGTTTTCAGATTTGGACCAGGAAAACGATGACGTAGCACACGAGGCTGACTTTATTGATTAGCTTATTAATTAATTCATAACTCACGAACGGAACAACGTAGAGTTCTTAAAATAGTTGCGTTGACCTAGAAATTCCAGTATTAATAAGCTATGCAAATTTCATGATGCTACAGTTTGACGTTCGAGAGTTTTTGCTGCTTCATACAAACAGGCGTTTTGTGTTTTATACACTGAGTAGCCACTTTATTATGACCTCCCCCTCAGTACTTCGTTGGGCCAACTTTTCCCTTTAACACTGCGTCGATTCTTCGTGGCATGGACTCCACGAGATGATGATAGGTGGTTTGTGGAATCTGAGACCATGCTTGATGAATAGCACTTTCCAGGAGTGTGAGATTGCAAGGTTGTGGATCCAACTGTCTGATGGCTCGTTCAACTTCATCCCACAAATTCTCAATGGGGTTGAGATCTAGAGATTGTGGGGCCACCTAAGCAAAGTAAACTCACCGGCATGATCCTGAAACCAATCCAGTACAATACGAGCACTATGGCAGGACGCATTATCTTGTTGAAAGTAGCCATCGCCATTGGGATAAACCATCCACATGACAGGATGCACTTGGTCCGCAACGATGTTTAGATATGATGTGCCAGTCAGATGTTGATCAACATGAATTAAAGGGCCCAAAGCATGCCAGGAAAACATTCTCCAAATCATAACGTTGCCTCCACCAGCTTGAAGGGTTGTAGCAATGCATTTGGGATCCATTCTTTTGTGCTGTTTCCGCCAAATTCTCACTCGGCCATTGGCATGGTACAACTGAAAACGTGATTCATCGGACCACATAATTTGTTTCCAGTTATCGACTGTCCAATCCTTGTGCTGCTGTGCGAACTGCATGGAGACGTTTTCTCTTGTTAACTGCAGACAGCAAAGGTGTTCGAACAGGGCTTCGGCTGCCATATCCCATCCGATGCAGTGTACGGCGAACAGTGCGTGTAGAGATCATTTGAGGGGATCCTTGATTAAGATGGTCTGTAATTTGCTGCACTGTTGCCTTTCTGTTGTCTGTTACCAGTCTGGACACTCTCCGTTCCGCCCGAGCAGTCACTAGTCGATGACGACCACACGTTGCACGTAGAGACCCAGTTTTTTCGCTGACAGTTCAGTCTTTAAACACTTTAACAACAGCTGCTCTGGAACATTTCCCAAAGCGGCGGTTTCGGTGATACTGGCTCCGAGCTCCTACAATCATCCCACGCTGAAAGTCCGTCATATCGCATTTTTTACCCATCTCGTCACCCAAAAATCACTTCTACTACTGTCGCAAGCACTAAGCTTTCCCTTTTTATACTAGCCTCGCCCTCTGGCTGCAACAGCGTGCAGCCATAGCTCATTTGCTTAAAACTGTCAGGTGGTCATAATAAAGTGGCCACTAAGTATATATGTATAAGATTATACGGTGCTCCGCGATAGTGTTTCAATCTATTAATAACGCACTAACACGGGCTACCCGGTATTTCCTGTGTAAATATTACTATTCGTGGAATCACCAAGTTTAGCGGGTGAAAGTTAATGAATGAAAAATATATTCCTGTAATTTTCCCAGTAAATTAATTTTAATTCATTTAAGAGTTTGCTCTTTGGTAAACAATATTTTTGGTTTTTCCATTAGGAGCAAAAATGTAGAGATTTTTAGGATTGTTAACCCTTGAGCAGGCCACGTAGAGTTGTCCGTGCGAAAAGCAGGGTTGCTCCAAATTAATGCAGCCACTGCCAATGACTGGCTGATGCAGTAACATTTCCACCACCACCACCCCAAAAGGAGCCGGAATGGCTTCAAATCTGAAAAAAGAAATTGGTTTAGTAAATTTACCTTTACGAAACAAAAAAGAAAGGAAAAGGAAAGGAAATACATTCGAAGAGACATCTACAGAACCACCGTACATCTGGCGTGCGCTTCTGAGAACCCCGCGACACTGAAATGCAATGTACCTATGGTATGTCGCGTGAATGCGACTTGACATGGCATTGATTATTCTTTTGTTTTAACGTTTTCAATCTTGAATATCTGGAAATCTCCATTTACATTGCATTGTATTTCTTCCTGATGAAGCCGGCCGTTGGTGGTGAAAGCTAAAGTTTATTCATTTGTGTTTTTAATGCATCATTAAAGGGATATTTATGCACTTTATTGCTATCTACGGTCTCTAACTTAGACCGTAGATAGGATATTGGAGTGATGGATTTTGCTGCAGTTCTTGGTCTTCGACCCCATCCGAAAACCGTCTACGACCAAAGTTAGAGTAACATGAGATAAAAAGATGATCCTATAATTTTCTAGTAAAATAAATTTGGTGGTTCTAAACTAAAAACTGCACATTTTACGGAAGTTTTATGTAGGGGGCCACCTGACCCTGGGCTTCTCGACCCCTTCCAAAAACCAGATCTTCGGTCTAAGTTAGGATACCATGAGATAGTATAGCAAATTGGGTGGTTCTAAATTGAAAACTGTAGATTTTACAAAAAAATTGTATGGGGCCCCCTTGACCCCAAGCTCCGATCCTTTCCGAAAACCGTCTACGGTTTAACTTAGAGTGCCATGAGATAGTATAGCAAATTGGGTGGTTCTAAATTGAAAACTGTAGATTTTACAAAAAAATTGTATGGGGCCCCCTTGACCCCAAGCTCCGATCCTTTCCGAAAACCGTCTACGGTTTAACTTAGAGTGCCATGAGATAGTATAGCAAATTGGGTGGTTCTAAATTGAAAACTGTAGATTTTACAAAAAAATTGTATGGGGCCCCCTTACCCCAAGCTCCGATTCTTTCCGAAAACCGTCTACGGTTTAACTTAGAGTGCCATGAGATAGTATAGCAAATTGGGTGGTTCTAAATTGAAAACTGTAGATTTTACAAAAAAATTGTATGGGGCCCCCTTGACCACAAGCTCCGATCCTTTCCGAAAACCGTCTACGGTTTAACTTAGAGTGCCATGAGATAGTATAGCAAATTGGGTTGTTCTAAATTGAAAACTGTAGATTTTACAAAAAAATTGTATGGGGCCCCCTTGACCCCAAGCTCCGATCCTTTCCGAAAACCGTCTACGGTTTAACTTAGAGTGCCATGAGATAGTATAGCAAATTGGGTGGTTCTAAATTGAAAACTGTAGATTTTACAAAAAAATTGTATGGGGCCCCCTTGACCCCAAGCTCCGATCCTTTCCGAAATCCGTCTACGGTTTAACTTAGAGTGCCATGAGATAGTATAGCAAATTGGGTGGTTCTAAATTGAAAACTGTAGATTTTACAAAAAAAATTGTATGGGGCCCCCTTGACCCCAAGCTCCGATCCTTTCCGAAAACCGTCTGCGGTTTAACTTAGAGTGCCATGAGATAGTATAGCAAATTGGGTGGTTCTAAATTGAAAACTGTAGATTTTACAAAAAATTTGTATGGGGCCCCCTTGACCCCAAGCTCCGATCCTTTCCGAAAACCGTCTACGGTTTAACTTAGAGTGCCATGAGATAGTATAGCAAATTGGGTGGTTCTAAATTGAAAACTGTAGATTTTACAAAAAATTGTATGGATCCCCCTTGACCACAAGCTCCGATCCTTTCCGAAAACCGTCTGCGGTTTAACTTAGAGTGCCATGAGATAGTATAGCAAATTGGGTGGTTCTAAATTGAAAACTGTAGATTTTACAAAAAAATTGTATGGGGCCCCCTTGACCCCAAGCTCCGATCCTTTCCGAAAACCGTCTACGGTTTAACTTAGAGTGCCATGAGATAGTATAGCAAATTGGGTGGTTCTAAATTGAAAACTGTAGATTTTACAAAAAAATTGTATGGGGCCCCCTTGACCACAAGCTCCGATCCTTTCCGAAAACCGTCTACGGTTTAACTTAGAGTGCCATGAGACAGTATAACAAATTGGGTGTTTCTAAATTGAAAACTGCAGATTTGTATAGCGGACATACATACATTGAATTTTATATGGAGAGATGCCGAACCATTTGTCGTTCAGTAAAGACCATGCCATTGCATGCCAGTTTGCTGTAGAGGATTTCGACTGTTTTCCTGATGGCAGTCTCTTTAAAGTTCGTGTAAGTGGCAATTCTTCTAATACCATTCCATACAGGAGTGACCGTCGAACGTATGGCTTCTGTGGCGAGGGCTGCATTCTGCATGTCCTGGTTGACACTTCGCACGTGTTCTTTACATCTAGTGTCCACGGATCGCTTTGTCATTCCGATATACAATCAACTCCGCTTATAATGAACCTCTGCGGGCTCGCATAGTTCGTTCACTATGTCCGAGGTTCACTAAAACCGAAGTGTCTTCTCTTAACCTGGATTCAGTGGCATGGTGAGTAAGAAAATAAAATATGTACACATGTATCTAAAAAATAATAAATTTTATGTACGTAGTGTATATTCATCAAATTAAGTAAACAAAATTAATTTTACATTACCTTAATTACCATGAAAATTGTCTGTTTTGTGTCGCGGCTTGCTGCAAACAGTTTTAATAAATACACTGATGTTCAAAATTAAGAGAATTTGCATATTTTGTCGAATTTCTGAAAACCTAATGGACACATTTTAAAGAAATTTGGTATGGGTACACAGTTATATTAGAGAAACAATTATACCATACAACAGTCATGGTATGCACTCATGATTGTCAGTAAGGCTCATCAGCGCAGGAATGTCCAAAATCCACGTTGCAAGATCGAACATAAAATGACTCTAATATGGGGTATGGTCCTTTCTCACAGTAATATAGCTCTAACAGCGCGATATCATACTGAAAACGAGACAGCTGATGAGTCCCTGTGGCAGTCGTTCCCACTCCTGCAGCAACGCAGTTTTCAGCTCCTGGATGGTTCTCGTAGGGGGTTGGCGAGCTGCAATTGCTCTCCCAAGAGCGTCCCAGACATATTCGATAGGGTTTAAGGCTCGCGATCTAGTTGGCCAAGCCATCTGGCGAATATCCTCACTTTCAAGATAATCGTCGACCAGGTGAGCCCTATGTGGACGAGCGTTGTTGTCCATAAAACAGAACCGAGGGCCAACTGCGCACCTGAAAAGTCGAACATAGGGCTGTAAGATCTCATCCCATTACCTCTCACAGTCAGGGAGTCTCCGTCAAACACATGGAGAGGTGTGCGACCGTCCAACATGATGCCTGCCCAGACCATGACACCTCCTCTGCCATATCGTTCCCTATTCTCGGATGTTGGAGGAAAGGTATCGGGTCCCAGGTTCTCTCCAGATGAAGGTACGTCGAGAATCAGTGTCCAGGCTGAATTGCGACTCGTCTGTGAAGAGAACGTTACCACAGTGAAGTCTGGTCCAAGGCTGATGTTGTCTGCACCATACTAAGCGCGCTGTGTTGTGTGCTGAAGTGAGCGGGACGCAAACAGCAGGTCTTCTGGCAAAAAGCCCTTTCTCATGAAGCCTTCGGGAAACAGTATCCCTTGAAACTCGGGTTCCAGTGGAGGTATGCAGCTCGCGAGATAGCTGTGCAGCTGTAGCAGTCCTGTGGCGCCTCGCTGAAAGTGCCAAATAACGATCTTCATTGGCCGTTGTGGCTCCTGGACGACCTTTCCCAGGCCTTCTCGATATGGATCCGGTGTCCTTAAACTGTTTCCACAAATTGCAGACGACACTGGGCGTTACATTGATCTCTGTAGCAACCTGCAATTGCGATTGCCCTGCCTCCTATCGACCGACGATTCTCCACCTCATTCCGTCATCAATACGTTCGTGGCAACTCATTTTACCTGATTGCTTATGAAATTGAACCAACTCCTGCAAGAAACACAAGGAATGTCGCCAAGGAGTACGAGCGAACCAATCGCGGAAAAAGTCACGTGTGCTTTTCATGCCCTCCGCTGTCACAGCTCCGCCCACACGCACGTGTAGGCTTACGTATTCGACACTGCAAATTTGCATTCTTATTCGGCGGCATAATTTGTATCTTTGGTTCCGTACTTTTTGTGAAAATCGACAAAATGTGGAAAATCGTCTTAATTTTGAACACCAGTGTATTTTCTCTATGTCCTTTTCTAGAGTCAGTTCTTTCGCTACACTCGATTCTGAAGTTTCCGCACCTTGTAGGAACTTTAGCAATGTCCTGACATCCTCCAACATGTCCTTCACTGTTGACACTATAATTCGTGCATGAATACTATTATTAAAAGAAATCCGTCTTGTTGCACGATGATATTTATTCAGCTAAAAAATGAAATCTATATACAGTTTAAAAACACATGAGCACTTTCGGTGTCACATTGACACCTTCATCAGATGTAATTTCACCATGTGGCTACATGCTGGTCTTAAGTACGTGGAGTAGATGCATCATGGGAAAGGTAATGTCAATGTCACATGATATACCAGATAACAAGACAATCAAAAAAGGCATAGTTAACCAATGATCACTTAACAGAAGCAATTGCTATTGTGCTGTCCTTCCCAACAAGATTGCTCCAAGGTTCAGGTAAAACATAAGGATAATAGTCATTACAGCAATTTGTATTATAAGCCGAAATATAGAGGCTTTCTGTAAATAACAAGGAATAAACAGAGTTAGGTGTGTTTATGATTTTAGCGTTGTCCCAGTCTGGGATGGAATTTCCAGCACTTATGGTTCTTGCAAAAGAGGTGCTTTGGTGATTCATTTTTAGATCATATCTGTGTTCATTTAATCTCAAATCCAAATTTCTTTTGGTAGAACCCACATAATGATTGTTTAGTTCACCAGAGATAGTGTCGAGCATAGGAATAACATACACACCCCATTTTTTTCCCTTTGTCAATTTTGTCACGATCATTGCGGATAATGGTATATAGATTGCATGATCGTATTCCAAATTGTATTTTATGACGAGAACATATGTTGGTAAGGAGGTTTACAATATGTGGATGTCCTTCACTGTTGGAATATGTTCTTCATTATCGCCCTTGTCATCTTCAGCTTTGTTTTCTTCCCAGCTGGAATAGCCTTTCATAGCACCGACAATAGCTTACCTCATCCGACGGGATTTCATTCGTTATATCTTCACAGTCAGCATCGATAAAATCTTCAGTTTCGGTGGAATTCGCATCGATATGCTGAAGCAGGTCCTTGAGAGGCACATCTTCCTCTTATTCGAATGCCACACGTCCAGTAGCCAAAGCAGACCTCCGGAAACAGTTCTGCATGGTAACAGTTGACACACTCCTCCAAGCTTTATTTCCAAAACGTACATCATTCAGAAACATTTATTGGTGTGTTCTGCTTTTATTCCAAGGCTTGGATTAAATGAAGCGTTACTTCCCTTCTGTAATAGATTTTAAAGCTGCGAATCACATCTTGATCCATTGGCTCGAGGATCCCGTGGTGTTGGCAGGCAAGAACACCAGCTTGATGCTGCTGAGGTTTTCAATCTTATCTGTGTTCTTCAATGCGCTAAAGGAGCAGTAGGCCTGCAATATTGTTCTCAACACATTCTTTCAAGTTTTTACAAGAAGGTTTGCTTTGAAATAAGTTACAGTTTCATGTTACAAGTGTATTCTTTTCTTTGAAGTTTTTCTTTTTAGGTTCACTATAACCGAAGTTGAGGGTTCATTATAACGAAAATTTAAATGTACATTTCCGACGTTGAGGGTCAGAACCAATGATCAGGGCGGGATTTTGGGGGTCTACACTGAACAGCAAGCGAATTAGAGATACCTGTCTAGTAGCGTGTAGCACCACCTTTTGCCCTGATGACGGCGGCGATTCGTCTCGGCATGGACTCGACACACAAGACACCGGAAGCGATACGGATCAACGACCCATGAACAAGCTCCCACAGTTCACAAAGATTTGATGGAGGGGGGTCAGAGCCTCGAACGTCTATCTCGATGGTATCCCAGATGTGCTTGATGGGATTGAGGTTAGGTGACCTAGCTGGCAAAAGAAGCCAGGTCACGTCGGTGGAGTGTTCATCCAATCATTCGAATACAATTCAGGAGCGATGGCAGGGTGCATTGTCTTGTTGCAGGATGAGGTCACCAGTGGGATGTTGAAGACGCACAAACGGGAGCAAATGATCGTCCAGGATATCCCGGTAACGTTGACCTGTGAGGGACGATGTCACACGTACGAGGAGTCCCATTTCAGTCCACGTAAATATTCCCCAGACGAGAATGCCACCCCCCACCAGCTTGAAGAGTACCCTGCTGGAAAGAAGGATCCATCGCTTCATGTAGTTTGCGCCGTACTCGTATCCTGCCATCCGCATGTACCAACGTGAATCTTGACTCATCAGTCCAGGAAACATTTTCCACATGTCTAGGGTCCAGTGGCGATGTTCCAACGCCCATGCTATTCTTTGCACCCTGTGATGTGCGGTCAGCAACGGTACCCACGTGGGACGATGGCTTCTGTACCACATAGCGAGGAGATGGTTCTGGATGGTGTGGCTGCTCACATGTTTTTGTGCACCAGCATCAAATTGCCAGAGTGATTTCTTGTACTGTGGCCCGTCTATCCGCTGTTACAATGCGAGCTAGCCGACGATAACCCTACTCATCCACACGCTGTTATCCACGGCAGTTGGCCCTTGCAGGGATGGTTTTACCGGATTCAATGTACTCACGGTGCACCCGTGACACAGTGGCTCGTGAAAATCCCAGTGCCTGAACTACTTCCGAGATGGAGTGACCCATTTGTCGGGCCCCGACAATTTGCCCACGATCAAATGCGCTTAGATCCTTCGTTCTACACATACTGCGTCCGACTCTTACTGATTCCCGTCGCATCACTCCTTATATTGTCGGATCGCTCCTTATATTGTCGGATCGCTGCATACGTCATGTCGTTTCCGTTTACAGGGCCGCCCACAGCGCCACATTTGCATAACGCCAGCTGTCTCTAATTCAATTGCTCTTCAGTGTATAGGTATAACGAAGTGAATTTCTCCGTCATTTTTGGTGTACGCCGGGATTCGAACCCGAGGCCGCTTATTTAGGAACAAGTTGCTCTACCAACTGAACTACGCAGACGATTATTCTGATTCCTATCTGCCTTTATGTCGTGTGCGTCCTGCTGGCAGGTACGTCACATCTCCCCCCCCCGAATAGGGCCGGGGGCATGGCCCACGGGTCAGCCGTGACCATGAATCGCTGCAGGCAGCCATCCATTGTAGAACGTGCACTTGAGAACTCCCAGTCAATCTGCTGTGTGGAATGCAACATCACACATTTTTATTTTTCGAAGCGCTGGAGAAGGAATTCTCTGATTTTTCCTGTCTCGCGGTGTGGAAATAACATCACACCAATGCGAGATTTTGAACGGCCGGGTCATCCGGATAGCTCGGGCGCCATTATGACGAAGTAAATTTCTCCGTCATTTTTGGTCTACGCCGGGATTCGAACCCGAGGCCGCTTATTCCGGAACAAGTCGCTCTACCAACTGAGCTACGCAGACGATTATTCTGATTCCTATCTGCCTTTATGTCGTGTGCGTCCTGCTGGCAGGTACGTCACATAGGGGCTATAGCCTTGGGGCCCACCATGAACAGGGTCCAGGAGACATACCTGGGCAAGTAATAGATAGGTAGAGAGAGGTTTATAAAATAATTTTACTTTTGTCTCGTATGAACTCAACTTGGTCAGAAACAGAGGCTGGAAGACGAACAGATTTCAAGACAGTGACTCACCAAGAGAAAAAGGTTTCCTGTTGCTTTGTACAGCGGGGTCGGCGAGACAGTTTCAGCATTTTCACAACCGTCCACCCACACCTCCCAATTTACACTTGGAACCGTTAATGGTCGCAGTCCCCTGTGGCTTCACATTGCGTTACAAAAAGGATGCACTAAGAAAAGTATACAATGCTAAATCATTAGAAAATCCAAGACAAATCCAGGAATCTCAAGCCTTTAACTCATGTTCTTGGGAGAACAACGAAAAATACCATGACTTATTACGAAAACTGTGCAGATTCACTAGCGTGCAAAAATTAAGGACAAGACGGTTTCTCGAATGTAACGTCGTGCAGAAGTGCTCCACATCGACCCAAATCATACCATAAGATCCCCAAGATGCAAGAATATCGGACAAGTGAGCAAAACCGTCCAAACAAGGAATTCAAAGGATACAAAGGCACTTTATTGAAAAGGTAGCTTCGAGCACAACTGGACAGAAGACAGAAACGTCCATGTGATAGGCGGCCGCCAAGAAAAATCCAGTCTTTAGTAGGGGATATGATCACCCCTGACTGCGTTGCAGGATTTACAACGTCTGTCCATGCTGAGGACGAGGTTGTCAAGGAGCTGTTGAGGCATCGCGGCCCATTCCTCTTGTAGCGCCAGTCGTAACTGCGGAATCGTTGCTGGCGGCTGGTGACGTGCTGCCAAGCGTCTCCCGAGAAGGTCCCACACGTGTTTGATTGGATTTAGGTCCGGGGACCTTGCGGGCCAATCCATGCGCTGACTATCTTCACTTTCCAACAGCTCTGCGACAGCCACTGTACGATGAGGTGTAGCGTTGTCATCCATGAAGAGGAACTCAGGACCCACAACACCTCTAAACAGACGCACGTGAGGCAGGAGAACCTCGGTACAATAGAGGACACCAGTGACTGAACCTCCTTGGAAGATGCGGGTGTCAGTACGGCTACCAAGCATGATACCGCCCCAAATGAGAACTCCGCCACTTCCAAACCGGTCCCTTTCGGTGATGTTCGAGGTGTGATTGCGTGTTTCCTGCTCTCTCCAGATGTGTATACGTCCAGAATCGCTCGTCAGGCTAAATCGGCTCTCATCCGTAAAGAGAACTCGACCCCATTGCTGATGTGTCCAGTTCTTGTGTTCCTGGAACCACAGAAACCGTCGTCTCGGATGAGCAGGCGTTAATGGCACACACCGTACTGGTCGTCGTTCAAATAGACCACCTTCGTGCAGCCTCCTGGCCACGGTAAAACGCGATAACGGAGGTCCAGTTGTCTGTTGCATGTGCCTTGCGATTTCTCCCGGTGTCGGCCGTCTGTCTCTTTTTGCCTGTAGGACAATATACCGATCGTCCGCCGCCGTGGTTGCTCGTGGACGACCACTGCTAACCTCTCGGGCAGCTGTTCCTGTCGTTTGAAATGCTCTCCAAGCTCGTGAAACGATGCTGTGAGCGATCCCGAACTCCTCGGCTACACTAGTCACACTTCGACCTTTTCCAACTTCCCAATGACGCGACCTCGGGTAACGTCATTCAGATGTCGTTTACTGGATTGCCTGTTGGTCATATCACAAGGTGGCAGCAACTCGACGTCGTTCAAACCGATGTACACCGTGCAATAGCCTTCACCAAATTGCTGAGCGTACACCGCCCGTGTGCTTTATACCCTTCCGACACCCCCTGCTACGTCATGCTGCATATATGCGCATGCCCTACCGTACCGGACCCTAGTCTATTTCCTGAGTGGTCTTTCGGTCCGTTCTGTGCTCGTTCCGTGGTTATGCTAATTTATCCTCTTAGTCCTTAATTTTTGTACACAAATATATTAATATTATTGCTTATTTTACGTTTGGAAAAGATAATTTCTTGATTTTTGCAGCGTTTTTTAATTACAGAATCCAAATATTTCTCTTCGTAAAGAGCAGAAGCATTACATTCTATCTACAGCTTGTTTACGTGCGCCATTTTCTTAGCAGATGATATTTAACTGCAGCTGATGTTTCTTTCGTGTTCATCAAACACGTTGTTGCCAGTTTCAATTCTTTGAACTTTTTTATTTCCTGTAATTTCTTATCAAAAATATGTGAGCAGCCTTCGCAATTCTTTTATGCCTACTGTTTGCTCTTCAGCAGATGGGCACGTCCAGCAGAATAATGCACCAAGTTACAAGGCTCTGTCGTCACTGAATGGTTTCAGGAACATACCGACGAGCTTTTCTTCTTTTAGTCGCCTGCTCATTCCCTAAATTTAGACCCCACCGAGCATCTCTGGGATAAGGTGAAACGGGGTGTTCGTTGTGTGACTGTAGCGCCGTGGAATTTGCAGGAACTGCGCAATTTAATCATTAACATTTCTGCACTGCACTTCAAGCATCTGGTATGTTCCATGCCCCAAAGAATTCGGGTTGTTCGGCAGTCGAAGGGTGATGCTTGTTGAGGCTCCAGCATTGAATTCCGATGATACCTGTGAGAGTGTCACGTGAAACGATTATTGACAGCCGACGATAAGATAAATATAAACTGAAGTGCCATAAAAACTGGTACACACGAGCTTATGCAAAATACATAGGAATGTCACCTATGCACATATATTCGGTTGCGTCCGCCAGTGCGTATATAAAGCGATAGACATCCTTGCCAGCTGTGAGAGCTGTTTTCGGCATGAGAATGACAAGTAATAACGATTTAAGCGATTTTCAACGCGGTGTCATAGTTGGCGCTCGTGAGATGGGCTATAGTATTTCAGAGGTAGAAACGAAGTTCGGATTTTCACATTGCAAGGGTGTACCGTGACTACAAGAATTCCGGTAAAACCTCCAACCTACGATACCAGTGTGGCCGTAAAAAGACATTGGGTGAACGTGACCATCGTCGGCTGTCAATAATCGTTTCACGTGACACTCTCACAGGTATCATCGGAATTCAATGCTGGAGCCTCAACAAGCATCAGCGTCCGGGCTGTGCAACGTACCCTGCACGATTTGGTCTTTAGAAGCCGACGCTCAACTCGAGTCCCCTAGATGGGTGCACGATATGGGCTTTAGAAGCCGACGCTCAACTCGAGTCCCCTAGATGGGTGCGCGATATGGGCTTTAGAAGCCGACGCTCAACTCGAGTCCCCTAGATGGGTGCACGATACAGAGCTATGCACCTCGCTTGGGCACGGCAAAACTGTATCGGGCAGATGGAAGGATTCGTGTGTGGCGCAAACCCCATGAAGCCATGGATCCCGCCTGCCAACAGGGAACTGTACCGGCTGGTGAGGGGTCCGTAATGGTATAGGGTGTATTTAGCTGGACTTCACCGGGAGCCCTGGTACGTTTACATACGTCTGTGACCGGCCAACGTTATGTGCGCATCCTTACTCACGAGGTACACCCGTTCTTGTCCTGCATTTATACTGATGGGTTGGGCCTGTTCCAACGGGACAATGCACCTCCACACAAGTGTCGGGACGTTACATTATGGTTAGAGGAGCATTCATCTGAGTTTGGGGTATTGCCATTCCCACCCAAGTCTCCAGATCTGAACGTGATAGAGCACATTTGGGATGCCATGCAACGCGCTATCGAACACAGGAATCCGAGACCTTGGAATACACCCGAATTGTGGAACGCTCTACAGGAGGCATGGTGTGCATTGCCTACAGCTAGTGGAGTCCATGCCTCGTCGTATTTCTGAAGTCCTGCACTCCCGTGGGGAACCTACCAAGTATTAGACTGGTGTACCAGTTTATCTGGCAGTTCAGTGTACGTGTACCCTAATAAACTGGCATTTCATTGTATATTATTAGCATTTGTTGCATCTGAGTGCTTTATAAAGTTTCGTAGGTTTTTTTTTGCCAGTATGTTTTTTTTTTTTTTGTATCGAATCGCAAATTTCAAATATAAGTATATTTTGTTCGTTCACTTGTGCAGGAGCTGCTGAAATCTATAACAGATGATGATGATGATGTTGACGATAAGAGGGCAGTGCAAATAGAAGGTCATGATCTTCGAGAGAAATCTCTAATGGAGGTATAGTACAGTTTAGATTTTGAAATTTTGATCTTGATTGTTTGTTCAGTTGGCTCTAACTTGCTGTACTGGTACATAAAATCCATTTTGCTGTATATTATAATAGTGGTATGTATCTGTAAAGACTCTCGCCTCTCTTTTGTCGCCTTGCTTAAGACTTAATCAGCTTTAGAATTCCTTGAGAGCCATAAGTTTGCGAATGGGTTCGTTACCTCTGTGGTAAAACGCTCTTAGTTACTTTTTTTACGGTTCCCGTTGAAAGAGCGTATATGCTCCAGCTTTGCCCCTCTGTCTGTCTGTCCGCACGGTAACTCGCGTAAAAATGGTTCGATTTCGATGAAATTAGTATGTGATAGGGAATCACCTGGGGATGAACTCTATTGAAAATGGACGAAATGGGGTCAAAGCTCAGGACATAGGAGCGGGATCCATTCCATCGCCTTTATGCGTCATAACTAAGGTAAAAAGGCTTCGATTGCAACAAAACTTTATCATGTTGTTTCGGAAGTATGCTGAACCGGTTCCGTTGAATATCATCGAAATGGAGTCAAAGGTCAGGGCACAGTAGCGAGATATATTCCATAGCCATTATCCTCATAACTTGACTAAAAAAAGCTTCTGTTACGACAAAACTTCAGTATGTTGTTCCGGAAGTATACTGAAACGGTTTTGTTGAATATCATTGAAACGGGGTCAAAGGTCAGAGCATAGGAGCGAGATTTATTCCACAGCCTCATAACTTGACTGAAAATGCTTCTATTATGACAAAACTTTAGTATGTTATTCCGGAGGTATACTGAACCAATTCTGTTTATTATCATTGAAATGGGGTTAAAGGTCAGGGCACAGGAGTGAGATTTATCCCACAGCCAATCATAAAAACTTTAGGTACCAATCTTAAAAGCACGATAGTTAAAACACTACGCAGGCTTCCGATGAAGTGAAGAACTTATTTAATGTCATCATCATCATTGTCAACCATTATCAATCCACTGCCGGACGAAGGTCACCCCAAGTCTCCTCCACAACGGTCTGTCTTGTGCCAGTCTCCTCCATGTCACTCCCGCATACTTTCGAATTTCATCCACCCATCTCCCATGTAATCTTCTTCTGGGTCTTTTCCTGTCCCTTGGAATCTTATCTAAAATTTCGGCTGTCCATCGATGGTCTGTCCTTCTGGCAGTATGTCCAGCCCATTGCCATTTCAGGGATTTAACTCTGATCATGATGTCTTCCACTCTTGTCATTTTTTGGATCCACGAGTTCCTCTTCTTATCTCTCCTGGTTACACCAAGCATGCACCTCTCCATGCTGCTTTGAGTTGTCTGCAGCCTTTGTATGTCTCTTTTAGTTAAGGTCCACGTCTCTGCACCATACGTAAGCACTGGAAGGATGCATTGATCAAACACTTTTCTTTTAAGACATAATGGCATATTGCTCTTGAAAATTATGCTGTTTCTTCCAAAAGCTCTCCAGGCAAGTTTTGTACGCTGATTAATTTCTTCATCAATGTGACAATCACTTGATATCTGCTGTCCAAGATAAATGTAGGTATTGGTTATCACCAGCTTTTCCCCATCAATCGATAAATCTTCATTTCTTGTAAAAGAATTCTACATAACTTTTGTCTTCTGAAAGTTCATTTTTAATCCCACTTCTTTACTCTAGTCAGCAAGTTCCTGGATCATACTCTGCTGCTCTGATGGGGTAGTTGCAAAAATGCCTATGTCATTATCAAAACGAAGGTGGGTTAGATAATCTCCATTAATCTTTATCCCTTTGTTTTCCCAGTTCAGTGATTGAAAGGCATTTCCCAGTGTGGCATTAAAGAGCTTGGGAGATATGGTGTCACCTTGTCTCACTCCTTTTCCAATTTTTATGTGTGTTGTATTTTCAAACAGCCGAATCTTTGCACTTGCATTTTCATAAATGTTATGAATAATATTAATGTATGCATCTTCAATACCGCAGGATTTCAGAGCCATTGCAACTGCTGATGGTTTCACCCAATCAAAGGCTTTTTCATAATCGATAAAAGCCATGCACAATGGAAGTTCATATTCCCTCGCTCTTTCAATTAGTTCTCTCAGTACGTGGATATGATCTATAGTGCTGTAGCCACTCCTGAATCCAGCTTGTTTTTCGGTTGAGCCATGTCCAGTGTTACCTTCAAACGGAGTGAAAGAACTTTAGTGAAGATTTTATAAACCACTGATAGGAGGCTGATAGGTCTGTAGTTCCTGAGATGCTCAATGTCACGTTTTTTATGTAGCAGGATCATTGTAGCGTTGTTCCGTTGTTTATTTAATGTATAAGTTAAAAAATTGAAAATAAAGCCATAAGAACTTTCGGTCTTCCTAAAGACCATCATCAGATGGAAGTACTGATGATGGTCTTTAGAAGTCCGAAAGTTCTTATGGCTTCATTTTTTATTTTTTAACTTATACAGTAAATAAGTTCTTCACTTCATTGGAAGCCTGCGTATTGTTTTAATTATCGTGCTTTTAAGATTGCTACCTTAAGTTTTTATGATCGACTTATTCCGCACGAGAACCTGATATCTTATCTATCCCACAGCCATTATCCTCATAACTTGAATAAAAATGCTTCGATTGCGACAAAACCGTCGTAACAGATGCATTTTTATGTTGTTCCGCAGGTATACTTACCGGTTCTGTTAAATATCATTGAAATGGGGTCAAAGGTCAGGGTACAGGAGCGAGATTTATTCCACAGCCATTATCCTCATAACTTGAGTAATGATTTCTGGTATGTAGGAAAGCGTATCAAAATCAGTGCATCGTATGATTTTACTAACTTCTTTACATACACTACTGTTTGTGAAATTGCAACGCCACCAAGAATTATCCATGCTATTCGAATAAAATTCATACCACATATTACTCATATGACTGTACATAACTGATTTAATTTTCAGAATAATACAACAATTTTTACCTGAAAAAAATTCCGCATCTTGTGAAGCCTCCGCGAGCTGCAATAAGAGCTTCTAGACGCCGTAGCATTGAATCGAAAAGGAGTTGGATGGTGTCCTGGGTAATGGCTTGCCAGGCGGCATGTATGCGCGTCCTCACATCATTCTTACTGACCGCTGGAGGACTTTCATGCGCCAGTTGCCGAGCGTGCAGGCCAAGGAAGAAGTGGTAGCTGCTGTGCTGCGAAGAGGGCTTGAACATGTAATCGGGCATTGTCCTGCTGGAATATAGTGCCAGGAGTGCTCTGAAGGAAGGATGTGACTTCTGCCTGTGCAACTTCCCTGATGTAGCGGTCGCTGTTGAGATTGCCCTCAAGTCGTAACAGCCGAGATCGCGAATGGCAGCCAATGTCACACCACACCACCACACTTGGCGTTCCTCCCGTATGACACTCGAGAATACATGCTGGAAGAAGGCGCTCACCACAATACCGTCTAATGCGAATGTGGACATCATGGGAGTCCAAATTGAATCGGTATTCGTCCGAAAACACATGTTGAAAATCAGCACGCCATTGCCTGTATTGAAAACCGCATTCCAGCCTGAGGTGTCCTTTGTTCAGGGTGAAAGAAATTCGCCTCAGAGGGATGCCTACAATCAGTCCTCTGTGCAGCAGACGGCGTTGAACTGTGGAAGCAGACAATGCCACACCTGTTGCAGTGCTCCACTGTTGTGCTAACACTTGCAAATATGCGGAACGGTTCGTCACTGCCATGAGGACGAGGTTTCGGTCATCTAATGGTGACGTCACATTTATCGGTCCACTGCCGCCATCACTGTCGTGGCGTTATGTCGCGGTACGAAAATGCACCTCCACGCAGACCAATCGTTCGTCCTCGTTCAAGCTCTGTCGTATGGTGTAATGTGCCCTTCATCGTCGCCGAGGCATTACTGAATCCTGAAGACCCTTTTACAACTCGCTGTCCGCGATGCACTACTGGTGTGTATCCTAAGCAGCCCTCTCTTTATATTCCTCAGTCGACTGTCAGAGGGCGCTGCCGAGCCCAGACATGCGCACTGACTCTGCAGTTCTAATAATTTGAATATCCTACCCTGTTCTGCATATCCTGTAAGTTTCACGTGATTACCATCATTCCGTCATGGTGTTGCAATTCTTACAAACAGTAGTTTATATCTGAAAAACTAAACCAGTGGAACCTCGATAAACTATCACCCTTTAAACCGCCACCCTCGCATTCCGCCTACTGCTCACAGGATACAAACCTTAACCTATTCAATTAAATGGAAATTTCCCCTTTTAAGCAGCCCCATTAAAACCTCGACACCCGCCTTCCGCCCACTGGTCACAGGTTACAAACCTTAAACTATTCAAATAAATGGAAATCTCCGCTTTTAAGCAGGACCATTTAAACCTTCCACACCTGCCTTCCGCCCACTGGTCACAGGTTACAAACCTTAAACTATTCAAATAAATGGAAATCTCCGCTTTTAAGCAGAACTATTTAAACCTTCACACCTGCCTTCCGCCCACTGGTCACAGGTCACATACCTTAACCTATTCAATTAAATGGAAATTTTCCCTTTCAAGCAGCCCCATTTAAACCTCCAAACCCCTATTCCGCCCACTGCTCACAGGTCACATACCTTAACCTATTCAATTAAATGAAAATATCCCCTTTTATGTAGCCCCATTTAAACCTCCACACCCACCTTCCGCTCACAGGTCACATACCTTAACCTATTCAATTAAATGAAAATATCCCCTTTTATGTAGCCCCATTTAAACCTCCACACCCACCTTCCGCTCACAGGTCACATACCTTAACCTATTCAATTAAATGGAAATTTCCCCTTTTAAGCAGACCCATTTAAACCTCCACAACAGCCTTCCGCCCACTGGTCGCAGGTTACAAACCTTAACCTCTTCAATTAAATGGAAATTTTCCCTTTTAAGCAGCCCCATTTAAACCTCCACACCCGCCTTCCGCTCACAGGTCACATACCTTAACCTATTCAATTAAATGGAAATTTCCCCTTTTTAAGCAGAACCATTTAAACCTCCACAACCGCCTTCCGGCCCACTGGTCACAGGTTACAAACCATAACCTATTCAATTAAATGGAAATTTCCGCTTTTAAGTAGCCCCATTTAAACCTCCACAACATCCTTTCGCCCACTGGTCAGAGGTTACAAACCTTAACCTAAAATTCGTGGAGATTCGTGTCAATAAATTATAAAAACCACCTTCACAATGCTGTCGTTACACGATTTAAAACGCAGGTCTCAGGTGCAATTAAAAAATGAACTTTATTTACATCTAAAAACCATCACAGGAAACATGCTAGTACTTTCGGACCCACACTGGGTCCATCATCGGGCAACATATTGGGCCAAACTCCCGTTTATAAGGAGGTGGTTAGTCACCTAAAGTCACTGGTTGGATGACGTAGTTCCATTTGACGCAAGCGCACTTCAGCATGATATACACATACACAAATAAAAATCACTACAGGTTAATATGAGGGTATTAATTATGAATTGTGATAAAATGTACAATTATTAAAAATGAAATGTCTCCATGACGATGGGTATATTCATGGTGAGTCATCGTTACAGCATTGGTTGGAGAATAAGTTGATAAAAATGCTCTCCGTAAATAGTAAATTAGTTTTGTTGGATGCTGTTGCTAAGTATTTAACATTGTTCCAATCCGGTATATGGCAGCCCTGATTAACCAGTCGAGACAACGCTGTAGCGCACGATCCTTTCCCTACATTGTAGGCATGTTCAGAAATCCTAGTCGAAATATTTCGAAGGGTGGATCCTATATATCTGGAATCATGCACATTAGGGATATATATAGATACAGCGTTACACTCCGTGTCTATGTAAAGGGTTGACTTTATCACGATCTCTTTTGACCAAAGAAAGTAATTTTTGAGTCTGAATTCCAATATCCATATTTTGCTTGGCACACGCTTTTTTCAGGATCTGTACGACATCGGGGATGTAATCAATGGAACCTACATAGGTGTTAGCTTGACTATTTCTTTGTAATGTAGAGAGTTTAGAACGTTGGCATTTATGCAGTTGTTTTAGCACGTAATGACGACGATAGCCAAATTGGTTAGCCAAATCAAAAATATTTTGAATTTCACGGGTCCTTAGGGTGGCAGAGGATGAGTGAGTATAAGCTCGGTTAAACAGGAATGCAAAAGCTGCATTCTTGTGTTGTGGAGGACTGAATGAAGAAAAAGGTATCAGAAAAGGGCGGGGGGGGGCTGAAGGTTTACGAAAAACCCGGAAAAAGAACGACCGAGTGGAAGGAAACCGAGTCAAGAACAAATCCAAGAAAGGTAAAAAGTTCTGATCCTCCAATTCAACAGTAAAATTGATGGTTGGAAAGGGGGCAGATAAAAGGTCGGCGAACTCATGCAAATCATCAACAGAATGTGGCCATGCTACCAAAATGTCATCAACATATCTCATATAAAATAAAGGTTTTAGAAGGCACTGTTGAAGGAAATTATTCTCAAGGTGCTGTAGCACTATCTCAGCTAAAAGTGGTGAAAGAGGTGAACCCATGGAAGTGCCGGCAGTCTGACGAAACATGGTGTTATTGAATCGAAAAAATGTTCGCCGAGCAATTAGTCTTAAAGCTTCAATTATTGCTATACTCTCATTAGGGGTTACACCTAAAGTCGGGAGCATGTCTTCAATAATAGAATGGGCAGAATCAAGAGGGATACTAGGGAAAAGGGAAACAACATCCAACGACGCTAGGATGAAAGGGTGATCCCAAAAGTCAAAGGACTTAATTTTGGCAAGTGCTTGGTTCGAACTATGAATGGAAAACTGAGAATGAGAAATCAAAGGTTTCAAAAACGAAGTAAGGCTTTTTTCTAAGGCCCGGGTGGGGTTAGCATAACCCGAAACCAATGGGCGAATAGGTTGGCCCTCTTTATGCAATTTCACTTTGCCAAACAATTCGGGAATCCTAGGTCCATGGTGTGGATGCATATTATTAGCAATGGAGGGCGGGGAGGGGGGAGGAAACCCTGATTTTTGAGTTTGCTAAGGGCAATGATAGTGGTACGAGTAGGATCAGTTCTGACTACCTCATGCGGTATTTTATCGATACTTTCAGACACTTTTCGAGTATATTCAGAGTGGTCCAAAATAACCAGTTGGTGTGACTTATCAGCTGTAGTGATGGAAATAGCAGGGTTTTGAGAAAGCTGGAAGAGTTGTTTCTTCTCAAACTGTAAGTTCTTAGTTTGTATCGTTTTAGTTTTCGCTGCGTTGACAGACAGAGCTCGGGTAATCCGATTCCGTGTTGGTTCTTGTTCGTAGAACGGAAGTTTCCGTATTATAGCTTCTGTTTGGACTATAATGTCAACTTTATTGTAATTAGTGTCTGGATAGCAGAATTTAGGTCCACGATTCAGTGCAGTTGCTTGGGTGGTATTAATAGATATAGTGCTGTAATTAACATAACTACCTGATGCTACACTATTAGGCACTGAAGATCTTGAAGGATTAACTGAGTTATGAGGTCTGTATGCCATAAGTGCACAAAATTTATTAATGTGTCTAGTCTGCAAACGTCTAAATTCGGTCGTAAAAATGGAATTGTGTATAGTCATGACTCTATCTAACAAGATAGGGTGAGTTATGCACTTATGGCATACAGACCTCATCATGGAGACATTTCATTTTTAATCATTGTACATTTTATCACAATTCATAATTAATACCCTCATATTAACCTGTAGTGATTTTTATTTGTGTATGTGTATATCATGCTGAAGTGCGCTTGCGTCAAATGGAACTACGTCATCCAACCAGTGACTTTAGGTGACTAACCACCTCCTTATAAACGGGAGTTTGGCCGAATATGTTGCCCGATGGTGGACCCAGTGTGGGTCCGAAAGTACTAGCATGTTTCCTGTGATGGTTTTTAGATGTAAATAAAGTTCATTTTTTAATTGCAACTGAGACCTGCTTTTTAAATCGTGTAACGAAAGCATTGTGAAGGTGGTTATTATAACCTTAACCTATTCAATTAAATGGAAATTTCCCCTTTTAAGCAGCAACATTCAAACCTCCACTCCCACCTTCTGCTCACAGGTGACATACCTTAACCTGTTCAATTAAATGCAAATTTCCCCTTTTAAACCACGATCTCGCTGCCCGCCATCGGCCAGGACATGTTAGCGATATTTTAATGTTTCTCATTGGAAAATACCCAGTTAAACCGTCTCTCAATATATTCGCTTCCGACGGATTCTCCGAATCGCCCACCTTATCTTTTTAAGTGCGTTCCGGAAGCATGTTAAATGTGTTCTCCCCAAGGAAGTTTTGCGGAAAGGGTGAATTAACGGCTACCATGTTAAGGCCACTCCTCTCAAAACAGAATGATGCCGTTAGCAAAATGCGGTCAGCTGCCGAAAAAGAAGGGCATACTCTTCTGTGATTTATTAATTACATCTGACAGAAATGAGACGACTAGTGTGTGTGTGTGTGTGTGTGTGTGTGTGTGTGTGTCCGGTTAAACATCTAAGTTTACCAAACATGATTCCTGTTCCACATGCGACTCAGAGTCCCCAGTGGTTGTTGGTAAGGAGTTGTTCACGGACGGTTACAAACTAGACGGCTCTACGGTGGCAGCGTTCTGCGGATTCTCGGACGGCGGAGAATCGATCGTGAAACGCATTGAGCTCGCGAAGGTAGCCTCTGTGTTTCAAGCAGAGCTCCTTGCGTTTAACCCTTTAAAGACCATAACACCCAAAACGCCCGTACGTACAAACGGCCATAGCAGCCCAAAACGCCTGTCTGGAGTGAGTCAGATTTCCTACTCTTACTTCTTTTTCAAATTTTCTCAACCTATGAGGGATCAGCAGGAGTCACTATTGTAGTTATTAAACATAGAAGTGAACCAACAGACAGTTTCGGGCGTTATGGTACACTGGCGTGCAAAAATGAAGGACGAGACGGATTTTCGAATGTAACGTCGTGCAGAAGTGCTCCACATTGATTCAAATCATACCATAAGACCTCCAAGATGTAAGAATATGGGACAAGTGAGCAAAACCGTCCAAACAAGGAATCCAAAGGATACAAAGGCACTTTATTGAAAAGGTAGCTTCGAGCACAAATGGACAGAAGGCAGAAACGTCCATGTGGCAGGTGGTTGCCAAGAAAAATCCAGTCTTTAGTAGGGGATATGATAACCACTGAATGCGTTGCAGGACTTACAACGTCTGTCCATACTGAGGACGAGGTTGTCAAGGAGCTGTTGAGGCATCGCGGCCCATTGCTCTTGTAGCGCCAATCGCAGCTGCGGAATCGTTGCTGGCGGCTGGTGACGTGCTGCCAAGCGTCTCCCGAGAAGGTCCCACACGTGTTCGATTGGACTTAGGTCCGGGGACATTCCGGGACAATCCATGCGTTGAGTATCTTCACTCTCCAACAGCTCTGCGACAGCCACTGTACGATGAGGTGTAGCGTTGTCGTCCATGAAGAGGAACTCAGGATCCACAGCACGTCTAACCAGACGTACGTCAGGTAGGAGAACCTCGGTACAATAGCGGACACCAGTGACTGAACCGCCTTGGAAGATGTGAAAATCAGTACGGCTTCCAAGCATGGTACCGCCCCAAACGAGAACTCCGCCACTTCCAAACCGGTCCCTTTCGATGATATTGGAGGTGTGATTTGCGTGTTCCCTGCTCTCTCCAGATGTGTATACGTCCAGAATCGCTCGTCAGACTAAATCGGCTCTCATCCGTAAAGAGAACTCGACCCCATTGCTGATGTGTCCTGTTTTTGTGTTCCTGGCACAACAGAAACGGCCTTCTCCGATGAGCAGGCGTTAATGGCACACACCGTACTGGTCGTCGTGCAAATAGACCACCTTTGTGCAGCCTCCTGGCCACGGTAAAACGCGATAACGGACGTCTACTTGTCTGTTGCATGTGCCTTGCGATTTCTCCCGCTGTCTGCCGTCTTTCTCTTCTCGCCTGTAGGACAATATACCGGTCGTCCGCCGGCGTAGTTGCTCGTGAACGACCACTGCTAAACTCTCTGAGAGCTGTTACTGTCGTCTGAAATGCTCTCCAAGCTCGTGAAACGATGCTGTGAGCGATCCCGAACTCTTCGGCAGCACTAGTCACACTTGGACCTTCTTCCAACTTCTCAATGACGCGACCTCGGGTAAAGTCATTCAGATGTCGTCTACTGGATTGCCTGTTGGTCATATCACACCGTGGCAGCAACTCGACGTCTTTCAAACCGATGTACACAGAATTGCTGAGCGTACACCGCCCGTGTGCTTTATACTTTTCCTACACTCCCCCTCCTACGTCATGCTGTATATATGCGCATGCCCTACCGTAGCGGACCCTAGTCTATCTCCTGAGTGGTCTTTCGGTCCGTTCTGCCTGCTCTTTCCGCTGTTATGCTAATTTCTCCTCTTCGTTCTTAATTTTTGCACACCCGTGTATTTAGAGTGATACAAGATTTTTGGGTCGTGGTCGTTAAAGGGTTAAGGAGACACTGGTTTGGGCCTTCACCAAACAATTTGCATTCAGATAGCCAAGCTGCTCTGAGTGCAATAGATAGGTATCGTAGCCGAAACCCCGTAGTTAATGAAATCAAGACCCAGTTAAGGTTCCCGGGTCTCGATAAAGTGAAATTCCACTGAGTCCAAAGCCATGCTGGAACCAGGGGGAGTGATGGAAGGATAGATATCCCAAGTAAAGCCACTGGAAAGCGTAGGGACTCGCATGAGAAATGCCATAGTGGGGGAATGGCTGCGGAGATGGGATGAAGGAGACACCGGGTGGGAAACGTGGGTAATTTTACCCCGGGTTTCGGTCAAAAGAGCGTAACTTAAAGGTTTCCTTAACCAAATATTCACGGGGCATAGCATCTCTCCGAAATATTTCTGCCTGTTTGAGGTTAAGGCTAGAGCTTGCATCTGCGGAGCAAAAACCGAATACATGTCTCATCTTTTTCAGTTTACTTCCTTTCAAGCAAGAGAAGACTCCTAAATCCAGAGGAAGAGAATTCAGAAGACATAGGAGTTCTCGTGAGGTCACCAAGGGCAAGACAAGGCCTTATCGAAATAGTAAAAGAAATAATCGCTTCGGAGGACACTGCCTTCCGCAAGACGGATGAAGACACAGAAGAAGACAGGAGCACAGATGAAAATGGGTACTTCATTTCAGGATCCTAGAAGAGGAGAGAAAATTCAGTGCACATATCAGTGGCGATGTCATCCGCTCAGAATTAGGAGGGCTAAGCATGATGGGAGAGGGAACAACATATTTTGAAGTGTTTGGTAGAAATCTTTGCAAAAGATTCCGCTCATTTGCATTTTACTCGATCCTGATCCCTAGTATAAAAAAGTTTTCAAGCGAATATTGTACTTAGTATTTATTCAGTGTATGTAGTATGATAAAAATGGATACGAATCTCTATGGCAAGTTACTATTTCTTCGCAATTCTAGCTTACTTACTCGTTTTTTTTTTTTTTTTTTTTTTTTTTGCTTTCATAAGGCTGTTTACGAATTTTAGTTTGTAACCTGACAAGAAATCCCTCTCTTTCTCTCTTCTTCTCTCTCTCCTTCTCTCTCTCTCCTTCTCTCTCTCTCGCTCTCTATCTCTTTGTCTCTCTTTCTCTATCGTTCTCTCTCTCTTTCATTCTCTCTCTCTCGTTCACTCTCTTTTTCTCTCTCTCACTCTCTTTCTCTCACTCTCTTTCTCTCTCTCTCGTTTTCTCCCTCTTTCTCTCTCTAGTTATAAAATTTGTTGACAAGACACCTTCCTCCATAGCTACAGTTCGGATATACGATTCACATGTTAGGACGGTGATATCACTCAGTGACGTCACGATTATTCGTCTGCGAGGAAGGCGGGATGAGCAAACCTTACTGTCTATTAACCTTTCTTTTGCATAAGCTTTTGTTCTGTGTTTGAGTTATAAATTTGTTGACAAGATATCTTCCTCCATAGCTACAGTTCGGATCAACGATTCACATGTCAGGACAGTGATGTCACGATTATTCGTCTGCGAGGAAGGCGGGATGAGCAAACCTTACTGTCCACTAACCTTTCTTCTGCATAAGCTTTTGTTCTGTGTTTGAGTTATAAAAATTGTTGACAAGACATCTTCCTCCATAGCTACAGTTCGGATATACGATTCACATGTTAGGACGGTGATATCACTCAGTGACGTCACGATTATTCGTCTGCGAGGAAGGCGGGATGAGCAAACCTTACTGTCTATTAACATTTCTTTTGCATAAGCTTTTGTTCTGTGTTTGAGTTATAAATTTGTTGACAAGATATCTTCCTCCATAGCTACAGTTCGGATCAACGATTCACATGTCAGGACAGTGATGTCACGATTATTCGTCTGCGAGGAAGGCGGGATGAGCAAACCTTACTGTCCACTAACCTTTCTTCTGCATAAGCTTTTGTTCTGTGTTTGAGTTATAAAAATTGTTGACAAGACATCTTCCTCCATAGCTACAGTTCGGATATACGATTCACATGTTAGGACGGTGATATCACTCAGTGACGTCACGATTATTCGTCTGCGAGGAAGGCGGGATGAGCAAACCTTACTGTCTATTAACCTTTCTTTTGCATAAGCTTTTGTTCTGTGTTTGAGTTATAAATTTGTTGACAAGATATCTTCCTCCATAGCTACAGTTCGGATCAACGATTCACATGTCAGGACAGTGATGTCACGATTATTCGTCTGCGAGGAAGGCGGGATGAGCAAACCTTACTGTCCACTAACCTTTCTTCTGCATAAGCTTTTGTTCTGTGTTTGAGTTATAAAAATTGTTGACAAGACATCTTCCTCCATAGCTACAGTTCGGATATACGATTCACATGTTAGGACGGTGATATCACTCAGTGACGTCACGATTATTCGTCTGCGAGGAAGGCGGGATGAGCAAACCTTACTGTCTATTAACCTTTCTTTTGCATAAGCTTTTGTTCTGTGTTTGAGTTATAAATTTGTTGACAAGATATCTTCCTCCATAGCTACAGTTCGGATCAACGATTCACATGTCAGGACAGTGATGTCACGATTATTCGTCTGCGAGGAAGGCGGGATGAGCAAACCTTACTGTCCACTAACCTTTCTTCTGCATAAGCTTTTGTTCTGTGTTTGAGTTATAAAAATTGTTGACAAGACATCTTCCTCCATAGCTACAGTTCGGATATACGATTCACATGTTAGGACGGTGATATCACTCAGTGACGTCACGATTATTCGTCTGCGAGGAAGGCGGGATGAGCAAAGCTTACTGTCTATTAACCTTTCTTTTGCATAAGCTTTTGTTCTGTTTGAGTTATAAAATTTGTTGATAAGACATCTTTCTCCATAGCTACACAGTTCGGATATACGATTAACATGTTAGGACGGTGACGTCACAATTATTCGTCTGCGAGGAAGGCGGGATGAGCAAACTTTTCTGTGTATTAACCTTGTGCTAAACGGAGGTGTCCGCTATTCAGGAGTGTCCATTAAGGAAGTTTTGACGTATATAAAGAAGAAAGAACCCAGGCGTGAAAATAATTATTTTCAATATTTATTTTGATAAGCTGATCAAATTCTTCTTTCAGGGCTCCCATGGTTTGGAGTTTCAAGGCACGTGCCTTGTGTGCTCGTTCGTAAGTCCCTATGACTGATATCGTTGCAGTGTAACAAGTATTAGAAGTTCTGAAATTGAAATAAATTCTCTCAGTCTTACATCTTTTTGCTACTGTGAAACACCAAGTGATACATGTACTTTGACCAAGAGCTCACCGTTGCAAAATAACACGTTTTAATTAAAGTGTGACCAAGTTTTTGGAGTTCCCATCCCGCTTCACTCAAAAACCTATGCTTTTCCAGTTCACATATTATAGACTATACTTTTGTATTTAGTCCTATCCCACAATTACACCATGTACTTCTAAAGATATCTAAAATCCTTTTAATGATACACTTTTTTACAATATCTTATTTTGTAACGAACCAAAAAATGCACATATTTGTGTATGTTACATATGTTATCAAGTACAGTAAAAATTCACATACTCTACTGTAATGATATCTATTGCTGAAAATTGTTAAAATTTAGTTATATACATACAGTGTCCTTGCAAAGTCCTTAGGAAATCTCACACTCTTCTCACGGACTTGTCCTTCGTTAGTCAGTTTCTATTTACACGTGCAGCTGAAAAAAAAACCCCAGCACAATTCTATGTTCATTCACACCATGTGTATCCATGTAATCCTTGAGTGAGACAAACGAGCCCTGTCCAAATTACACATATAACTTCCTATATTACAGTCAATTTCTCCTGAAAGTTCATTTTTAATCCCACTTCTTTACTCTTGTCAGCAAGTTCCTGGATCATACTCTGCAGCTTTGATGGGGTAGTTGCAAAAATGACTACGTCATCAGCAAAACGAAGGTGGGTTAGATAATCTCCATTAACCTTTGCTTTCCCAGTTCAGATGTTGAATGCTTTTAAAAGAAATGAAGATTTATCGATTGATGGAGAAAAGCTGGAGATAACAGACACGTACGTTTATCTTGGACAGCAGATATCAAGTGAGGGCCACATTGATGAAGAAATTAATCGGCGTACAAAACTTGCCCGGAGAGCTTTTGGAAGAAACAGCATAATTTTCAAGAGCAATATGCCGTTATGTCTTAAAAGAAAAGTGTTTGATCAATGCATCCTTCTAGTGCTTACGTATGGTGCAGAGACGTGGACCTTAACTAAAAGAGACATACAAGGGCTGCAGACAACTCAAAGCAGCATGGAGAGGTGCATGCTTGGTGTAACCAGGAGAGATAGGAAGAGGAACTCGTGGATCCGAAAAATGACAAGAGTGGAAGACATCATAATCAGAATTAAATCCCTGAAATGGCAATGGGCTGGACATACTGCCAGAAGGACAGACCATCGATGGACAGCTGAGATTTTAGATTTGATTCCAAGGGACAGGAAAAGACCCAGAAGAAGACCGCACGGGAGATGGGTGGATGAAATTCTAAAGTATGCGGGAGTGACATGGAGAAGACTGGCACAAGACAGACCGTTGTGGAGAAAACTTGGGGAGACCTTCGTCCAGCAGTGGATTGATAATGGTTGACAATGATGATGATGATGATTACTGTCGACTTAAAGTTTATGCATAGCACAAAATCTCCCGAGCAAAGTAGTCGAAACACTCCAACCACGTATGTATTCGTTAACGTTTTCGAACATAACCATAGCCGCCCCGGTGGCGCAGTGGTCTAAGGCGTTGGCCTCTGATCATTCGTCCGTAAGGGGTCCGGGTTCGAATCCCGGTGAGCCATGGATGTTGTGTTTGTCTTACGGCACTGGCTCTCTCCCTTCCCTGGAACCAGTGACCCTAAATTAGGGACGGGCGACTGCTTATAACCCATTTGAGTTGCTCACGGTGGTCGTTAAACCTCCAATTAAAAAAAAAAAAAAAAAAAAAAACATAACCATGTTCATCTTCAGACCCACACTTATCGGTTCTCATAGCACATTGAACCTGTGCTGTGTTTTGTCAGAATGGTTTTAACGAACCAAAATTCCCATCTCGCCGAGGTTCACTATAGAGATGTTTGTTTGTCTTTAAAATGACGTATTCACATTTCCAAGTATGTTATGAGACGTTTATTTTGTTCTTTTCTTTTGTAGGAGATGTCATTACATTATCGCCGCTCTACACAGACTGATCATTCTGCATTTCCTAGGAAAACTTACGTATTAAAATCAGAACTTAAAAAGGGTAAAATTACTTTATATTATCTTTTATAAATGGTTTTAAGATTGCTGCATTCTCAAACGTAATTTATAAGGGTCGCCCAAATGAAACTGAGACTATCGGGATTTTTTTTTTTTTTTGCCGTAAGGGTTTATAGGTTGGAATATGTGAACATACAGTAAGTAAGAGCGATACATGGGCTCCATACCCGTTACACATTGTCGCCTTGTCGGTTCATGCAAGTGTCTCAGCGCGGCACGAGATTGTGGATACCCTGAGCGAAGAACGTCCGTGGTTGGCTGTG
This sequence comes from Macrothele yani, assembly GCA_039090855.1. NCBI lineage: Eukaryota > Metazoa > Arthropoda > Arachnida > Araneae > Macrothelidae > Macrothele > Macrothele yani. Next base: position 70,725,107 of record CM077032.1, on the reverse strand, counting down.
GAACCAGTCGTCAACGGCGTCTCGGACCTCAGCGTCGTTAGCGAACCTTGAGAGCTTTTTTCAGTGGCCCGAAGAAGTAGGAGTCGCAGCACGACAGATCGGGGCTGCAGGGGGATGATCGAGGACATCCCAGCGGAAGCGCCGCGGCAAATCCTGGCACACTATCGCCACATACGCGCATGCGTGGTCGTTGTCGTGCAGCAGAAACAACCCGTTTGATAACATACCGGGTATATCTTACGCTTGATGGACGTTTTGAGGTTGCCTAACTTATTGCAGTTTACAATAGTGACCAAAATTGTGGAAACCTTTTTTAAATAGTGTATTTTAGAGGTTTGATGGCTCATAACACCAATTTTGTTTGGAGTAATACAATAAATTACACTGAAGAGCAATTGAATTAGAGATACCTGTCTCGTAACGTGTAGCACCACTTTTCGCCCTGATGACGGCGGCGATTCGTCTCGGCATATACTCGAAAGACACCGGAAGCGTTGGGAAGCCGTACGGACCCACCACCCCTGAACAAGCTCCCACAGTTCACGAAGATTTGATGGAGGAGGTCAGAGCCTCGAATATCTCTCTCGATGGCATCCCAGATGTGCTCGATGGGACTGACGTCAGGTGACCTAGCTGGCCAAGGAAGCGAGGTAACGTCGGTGGAGTGTTCGTCCAACCATTAGGATACTATTCGGGAGCGATGGCACTGTGCATTGTCTTGTTGCAGGATGAGGTCCCCAGTGGGATGTTGAAGACGCACAAACGGGAGCAAATGGCGTCTATGATATCCCGGTAGCGTTGACCTGTGAGGGACGATGTCACACGTACCAGGGATCCCATTTCAGTCCATGTAAACAATCCCTAGACGAGAATGCCACCCCCACCAGCTTGAAGAGCTCCCTGCTGGCAAGAAGGATCCATCACTTCATGTGGTTTGCGCCGTACTCGTATCCTGCCATCCCCATGTACAACGTGAATCTCGACTCATCAGTCCAGGCAACATTTTCCCACATGTCTAAGGTTCAGTGGTGATGATCCTGCGCCCATGCTAATCTTTGCACCCTGTGATGTGCGGTAAGCAGCGGTACCCTCGTGGGACGATGGCTTCTGTACCCCATAGCGAGGACATGTTTCTGTATGGTGTGGCTGCTTACATGTTTTTGTGCACCAGCGTTAAATGGCCGAGTGATTTCTTGCACTGTGGCCCGTCTATCCGCTATTACAATGCGAGCTAGCCGAAGATGACTCCGCTCAACCACACGCTGTAGTCCACGGCAGTTGGCCCTTGCAGGGATGGTTTTACCGGATTCGATATACTCACGGTGCATCCGTGATACACTGGCTCGTGAAAATCCCAGTGCCTGAACGACTTCCGAGATTGAGTGACCCATTCGTCGGGCCCCGACAATTTGCCCACGATCAAATGCGCTTAGATCCTTCGTGTTACCCATACTGCGTCCGACTTTTACTGATTCCCGTCGCATCACTCCTTATATTGTCGGATCGCTGCACACGTCATGTGGTTTCCGTTTACAGGGCCGCCCACAGCGCCACATTTGCATAACACCAGCTGTCTCTAACTCAATTGCTCTTCATTGTATATATCAATAGAAAAATAATTTCATCAAGAATGTAATGCAGTAGCTATAAAGAAGCACATAGAAAAAATCTGATATACAAAAATTTTCACTATGTCAGTTAGTACTTAGTTGGGTAACCTTTAGCATTAATTACGGCCTTACAACACCTTCCCATGGAGTGAACCAAGTTTTTTAGTTCTGCAGCTGTTATAATGTGAAACCAAGATTGAATTATTGCTTCTATTAATTGGGTTTTATTGCTGAGTTGCTTCTGACTAACAAGTATCTTTAGGCGGTCCCATAGATTTTCGATGGGGTTAAGGTCTGGGCTATTCCCAGGCCATTCCAGCAGTGGAATATGATTATCTTGAAACCACGTTTTGCACACAGCAGCAACATGACATGGAGCTGAATCCTGTTGAAATATAAATGCTTTATTATCTTGTAAAAGATCACGTGCGATAGGCTTCAGTTTGGGCTCAAGTATTTCATGAATGTATTTTTGGCCATGTATATTCCCATTAATTACGAAAATTCTGCCCACATGCTTTGATGTCATACAACCCCAGATCATAACACTAACTGGGTGTGTCCCGATACATGTAATGCCATCAGGATGCAAATCTTCTCCGATTCTTCTCCTTACGCTTTTTATGCCATCACTACCAAACAGGGAGATTTTCGTCTCATCACTCCAAATAACACTATTCCATTCTTCAGCTGTCCAGTTAACATGGGATTTAGCCCAGTTTAATCTTTTCAATCTTTGTTTGAGAGATAAAAATGGCTTTTTTCGTGGAATTCTAGCGTTTAGACCAAATTCCTGCAGTCTGCGCCGAACAGTCCTTTCACTCAACTTCATATTGCATTGCGCCATTTCATCTTGTATACACCCAGATGATTTTCTTATGTCACCTAGGCACAGTCTCTTAATTCTTCTATCATCACTTGCTGTTGTGCACCTTTTCCTGACTTTACCAGTCTGGTTTTGTAGTGACTGAGTCTCCTTATACCTCTTCAAAAATTTAGAAATACCGCCTTTGGTTAAGTTTCCAAGAATTTTTCTTCTAATTTTTTCATAACTGAAGCCTTGTTCACTTAATAGTACTATTTTACATCGTTTTCTGGGTGGCCAGTCAACTCTTTGCGCCATTACTTTAACTTAATTACGTTTTATATGCTCATTAAATGAAAGAACACAAAAAAAAACAAACTTGATAGCAATCACATAACACACTGACAAATGTCCTCCTCTCAGTTCCAATACATGACATCAATAGCTGAATCCTACTGTAACCTGATTGGCTCATTGCCAAAAAAAACATGGCACCTGCTTGGCTCTCTAAACACTCATGCTCATTGGCTACATTCAAATGAAGGAAAGCTACTTCATATCAACCTAAGCAGGTTTTGCTTCCTATTTCTGGTTATTTACGCTTTCCAACCGTAGGTTGAAGAAGCGTATATGCTTCAGCTTTGTCCGTCCGTCCGCACGATAACTCATGTGAAAATGGTTCGATTTCGACAAAAGTTTAGTATGTGGTAGGGGACCACCTGGGTATGAACCCTATTGAAAATGGACGAAGCAGGGTCAAAGGTCAGGACATAGGAGCGGGATCCATTCCATAGCTGTTATGCGTCATAACTTGCGTAAAAAGTGCTCGATTTCGATGAAATTTTAGTACGTGGTAGGGAACCTCCTGGGGACTATCCCTGTTGAAAACGGGAAAAATTGGATTAAAGGTCAGGACATAGGAGCTGAATCCATTCCATTGCCTTTATGCGTCATAACTAGTGTAAAAATGGGTCGATTTCGATGAAATTTTGGTATGTGGTAGGGAACCACCTGGGCACGAGCCCTATTGAAAATGGGCGAAATGGGGTCAAAGGTCAGGCAGGGCATAAGAGCGGGATTTGTTCCATTGCCCTTTATGCGTCATAACTTGCGTAAAAATGGTTCGATTTCGATGAAATTTTAGTATGTGGTAAGGAACTACATGGGGACGAACCCTATTGAAAATGGGCGAAATGGGGTCAAAGGTCAGGACATAAAAGCGGGATCCATTCCATTGCCTTTATGCGTCATAACATGCGTAAATATGGTTCGATTTCGATAAAATTTTAGTATGTGGTAGGGAGCCACTGGGGACGAACCAATGGAAAATGGGCGAAATGGGGTCAAAGGTCAGGACACTGGAGTGGGATCCATTCCATTGCCCTTGTGCAACATAACTTACCTAAAATGCTTGGATTGCGACAAAACTTCATCATGTTGTTCCGGAGGTATAGTGAACCGGTTCTGTTGAATATCAAGAAAATGGGGTCAAAGGTCATTGCACAATAGCCAGATTTATTCCACAGCCATTATTCTCATAACTTGCGTAAAACTGCTTCTATTGCAACAAAACTTTATCATGTTGTTTCCGAGGTATAGTGAACCGGTTCTGTTGAATATCATCGAAATGGGATCAAAGGTCAGAACACAGGAGCGAGATTTATTCCACAACCATTATCCACATAACTTGAGTAATAATTTCGGGTATGTTGGAAAGCGTATGATAATCAATGCATTGCATGATTTTACTAATTTGTTTGGCTATAATCTTTCATAGAATGCTGATAATTGAACAAACTTTGTTGTATTGCATTCTTGATGGTATTGCTCCGAAAACAGTGGTGTTATGAGCCATCAGACCTCAAAAATACACTTTTTCCAAAATGTTTGCACAGTTTTGGCTTCTACTCTATGACTGCCTTGATCGGACTGCCTGCGTCCAGGTAATCCAACAGCAATGGGCCATTTTCATCAAAAAAACCGTGAGCATCACTTTTCCAGCTCTTAAAGAGGACCGAGTTTTTTTGGGGGTGGGGAGAGATGGGATGCCGCCATTCCATACTCATCTGTTTTGTGACCAGATCGAAGTGGTGGCACCAAGTCTCATCTGCGGCCACAATCTTGGAAAGAAACTGTCCCCCTTCTGCGTGGTGACGATGCAGATGCTTCAGTCAAGCACCGATTCGCCGAGTCTCCTGCTCCTCCTGGTTAAGCTTGGGGACCCATTGTGCGCATGCCTTGCTGTATCCCAATCGGCGATGGAGAATGGTGTTAACAGTTCCCTTACTCAGGACAATGTTGCCGCAATTCTCGCGGGTGGTGATTTGACGATTCCCCTTTACAAGGTTGTCCACTGCAGCAATCGATTCCTTGGTGATGGCCACGTGTGTTTGCCCAGGTGTCGGCATGTCCTCCGTGCTCTCACGTCCTTTATAAAATTCACTACACCAGCGGAACACTGTACATCATGACTGACACTCATTCCCGTACACATTCTTCATACGACGATAAATTTCGGCTGCACTAACACATTCCACCGTCCAAACTTAAAGTTTTTGAGCGAGGAACTGGCAGTACTGAATGCAAGATAAGTTTAAATGGCACAGTGGTTGACCAGGTGAATGTGTTTTTCTATTTAGGAAGCACGTTTGACAGAGAGAACAAACTAGATGGTAAATACATAAATTTCACTGAATTATTGGATTTACTCAGGAATAAAGGATGTTACTTACAATCGAATTTTCGGGTAGCACCCTGGCCTACCTGATGTCCCGCTGTGCTACAAAGCAAGCCGAGTGATCAACTTCATTCACCTTTTCACGGCTCCAGTGGCTTCCGCAGTTCAGGTACGTGACGTTCTTGCCTCCTTGCGTAACCCACATTTTTCCTTTCTTTCTTTAGTTCTCATGGACTGCTGTCCTCCCCCCCCCTCCAAACTCCCACCTGCATATTCTGAAGCCCTCAATCACCTTCGCTCTCTCCCCCTCATTCGCTCCCCTCCCTCTTCAACTCTAGAGCTTCTTTCTGAACCCCTCTTCTTCAACTCCCTTGTTCACCCCCATCTCCCCTGTTTTTCATTCCCCTCTTGGCTCCGAGCAGGTGTAGTAACCGTACAAGACCTCACTAACTCGGATCTATCCTGGCGCCCTTTCTCTGGCCTCCCACCTGCTATTCTCTCGTCCCCATCCGCCCATTTGGTCTATGACTCTCTGCTAACTGCACTTCTTCCGCTTTTCCCTGATCTTGTCTCCCCCACCGGTCTCGTCTCTGTCTTTTCTGCCCCTCTTCCGCTGCCGTTTTTCCTCCGACTCACAAACTCGGTTCTTCCTCTCCTCTCTCTCCTCTAAATCTCTTTATCGTTTTGTAGTGCACCTTGCCACCCCTTCACCGCTTTCTATTCTGGAGGTTCCCCCTGCTTCTCTTCTTCTTGTCTGGGCCGCTGCCCACTCACCCTTATCCGCCCCTCTTGAAATTAATACCCACTGGCTCTTTTTGCATAATCGCCTCCCTGTTCCGTATTTTCTCTTTCGCATGTCTCTTCTCTCCTCCCCTCTCTGCTCCTTCTGCGCACAGGAGGCAGACGTTTCTCACGTCTACCTTTACTGTCCCATCCTGATGCCTCTCCTCCACCAGGCTTTCCGGATTGCCAGTCGCTCTTGTTCTCAAGATCTTCCGTTCACTGCCTACAGATATCTTCTTCTGCAGGCTCATCCACCTACGCCTTTTCCGTCAGTATGTGCTTATCTTTTCGTGCTGGTTAAACACGTTATTTACGTATACCTTCAACAACTCCGCAGCGTTTCCTCGCCGGTCTCTTTACACCAGGCCAGCGCAGCACTTTTGTGCCATTTTCAAGATCGATTGCTTTCTCGACTCCGCCTTGAGTACCAGTTGGCTTCTTCCAGTCGTCGAGAAGCCACCTTCTATGCTACCTGGGCACCGGTCGCTCCATGGTTTGCGGTTGATTCTGGACTGCTACACCTATCAGTACTCTAGGACATTCTACACCTCCTTTGCTGAGTTCCGTGGCACCCTGGTGCCCCTCCTCCACTCTACGACTCGTGCAATCCACGCTACCGTTGAATTGTGAATGCTAATGTCATCTCAGTGTATTTTCATGCTTACTTGTGTACATTACTTACTTTCACCCCGCCTGTATTATGTTGCTTTGGTGCCCTCGTTAAATAACTTGCACAATTGTGCACGCTGTGTTTTTATCTCATGTATGTAATGTTTTACCTTCACGGCGGTGTTTGTGCTGTTCTTTTTCTAATTGTGTACTATTGTTTCGCCTGTGTTATCCTGTAAATCATGCCCAGCCAATGTCATGTGACACGATGTGTTTCTTTCTGTCGCTTCTGCAATTTTTATGCAATAAGCTTTGCTTGCAGCATCTGTTATTCATCCCCATTGTCATTGCAGTGTATATACCATCATGTTTTAACAGTTTGTATTATTTCCCAGTGAGACGCCCAACGCTGTACGTCTCCCTCTTATGTTTTCTTTTGATGAATAATAATAAAGCGATTTTGAAACCTACTCTTCCCCAGGCCTACAACTACATGTATATTAGGTGTTGCCATTCGTGAGCTAAATTCCAATCTTTCATGGTCGGGACCACTGCGCTACTGAAGTGGATTTGTGACCCAACGATTTCGTTATTGCTATTGTTAACCCCCCGCCCCCTCCCTCCCGCAAAAAATGTATTGTTCACAAATTTACATGCTGCAAACAGTTACATGATGACAAGGTAATCTTGCTCACTGATGGTAATATTTTTCTATGTAGAAAACCGTGATCGTAATTTTCTGTTCTCTTCTTATTGCAGGCGATAGTTCAAAGTAACCGTGCCGCACTGTTCTCTTCGTATTGCAGGCGATAGTTCAAAGTAACCGTGACCGCAATTTTCTGTTCTCTTCGTATTGCAGGCGATAGTTCAAAGTAACCGTGACCGCAATTTTCTGTTCTCTTCGTATTGCAGGCGATAGTTCAAAGTAACCGTGACCGCAATTTTCTGTTCTCTTCGTAATGCAGGCGATAGTTCAAAGTAACCGTGACCGCAATTTTCTGTTCTCTTCGTATTGCAGGCGATAGTTCAAAGTAACCGTGACCGCAATTTTCTGTTCTCTTCGTATTGCAGGCGATAGTTCAAAGTAACCGTGACCGCAATTTTCTCTTCTCTTCGTACTGCAGGCGATAGTTCAAAGTAACCGTGACCGCAATTTTCTGTTCTCATCGTATTGCAGGCGATAGTTCAAAGTAACCGTGACCGCAATTTTCTGTTCTCTTCGTATTGCAGGCGATAGTTCAAAGTAACCGTGACCGCAATTTTCTGTTCTCTTCGTATTGCAGGCGATAGTTCAAAGTAACCGTGACCGCAATTTTCTGTTCTCTTCGTAATGCAGGCGATAGTTCAAAGTAACCGTGACCGCAATTTTCTGTTCTCTTCGTATTGCAGGCGATAGTTCAAAGTAACCGTGACCGCAATTTTCTGTTCTCTTCGTATTGCAGGCGATAGTTCAAAGTAACCGTGACCGCAATTTTCTGTTCTCTTCGTATTGCAGGCGATAGTTCAAAGTAACCGTGACCGCAATTTTCTGTTCTCTTCGTAATGCAGGCGATAGTTCAAAGTAACCGTGACCGCAATTTTCTGTTCTCTTCGTATTGCAGGCGATAGTTCAAAGTAACCGTGACCGCAATTTTCTGTTCTCTTTGTATTGCAGGTGATAGTTAAAAGTAACCGTGACCGCACTTTTCTGCTCTGTTTTTATTGCAATCGATAGTTCAAACGTACACTTTGAGATGGGAGTCACAAAAATCATTTGGCAGACCACATTCTGTGACATTTATTGCGATGGAATTGTCGTCTTTCCTCGGAACACTGCTTTGAGGTGATGATTCGCATCATCAAACAGTTCTTTCCTGGGACTTAATTAATTTAATTTAATTATTGTACCAGACAGACATGTTTTCCTTCTGGAGGAAACACAGTAAGTGTTTCAGAATAGGTACACAATTAACATTCAGTGAGGGCCTTTTTAAGGGTCAGCCAAACTGCACAAACACATTCCTTACAGAAATAACACACGTCACGTATTTCATGTCGCCCGATAGATGGCAGCACGTTATTGGTACCGCGTCTCTTGTAGCAGATGACGGGGGTCGCAGATGGAAGTGCATCCCTTTTCTGTTCTCTTTTTATTGCAGGCGTTAGTTCAAAGTAACCGCGACTTCACTTTTCTGTTCTGTTTTATTACAGGCGATAGTTCAAAATAACCGTGCCCGCATTCTTCTCCACGTTTTCTTGAAGGTGACACATAGTTGTAAGTACAGTAAGAAAATTGGACCCTATTTTTTTTGTTCTCTTTTTGTTGAATGTGATAATTCTAAGGACAGTAATAAACCGTGACTGCATTATCCTGTTCTCTTTTTCTTGAAGGTGATAGTTCTAAAGACAGTAATTCGTGACTGCATTATCCCGTTCTCTTTTTCTTGAAGGGGATAATTCTAAGGACAGCAATAAAGCGTGACTACATTATCCTGTTCTCTTTTTCTCGAAGGGGATAATTCTAAGGACAGCAATAAAGCGTGCCTACATTATCCTGTTCTCTTTTTCTTGAAAGGGATAATTCTAAGGACAGTAATAAACCGTGACTGCATTATCCTGTTCTGTTTTTCTTGAAGGTGATAGTTCTAAGGACAGTAATAAACCGTGGCTGCATTATCTTGTTCTCTTTTTCTTACAGGTGATAGTTCTAAGGACAGTCAGAAGGTCAGTTTACTTCAGGCATTTGGGACGGTGCGTAAACCAAAGGCAAAATATGTAGAGAAATACACGGTCATTGTCGAGATGAAGAGGAATGGGATAATGAAGTGAGATCAACCTCCAAAAATCATTTCTTTCTTTAGATGATAAGTTATTGAAAGTGTGTGCAACATTTTCTTAGTTCTTGTAATATGGTATTCATTTCCTTTAAATGAATGTTAGGGTTTATCTTCTGCGATACATGGCGCAAAAAATCCCTCCTTGGGCGTGGCTTTTACGTCTTGAGTGACTGTCCCTGAAGTTGGCGTCAGCGAACCACTGCATACCTCGACATATCCAGAATGGAAGTGGTCTCTCATTGGCTCCACAATGAGAAGACGAGATACGCACTGTTACGTTTTAACCAGTGACGTTGTTTGGGGCGGAGCTTAGTAGGCAGGCGGAGTTTCCATAGCTCAAATTCAGGCGTTCTCTGCTAATGTACACATTTTCTCCTCAAAAAATGAACGTACAGTAGGATTTAAGATGATTTATGGCAGACAAGATTCTAGTCTCACTTTTAGTCCCATTGAATTATTTCTATTTGGCTTAGATAATTAAAAAAAATCAGGCACAGAAGTGATAGATTTCGTTTCTTCCAGACAGAGACACTGCTAAGCTAACTTATCGCGCCATCTAGTGCCCAAATTGGAATACTTTCGAGTCAGATAAATTGAATTGCAAAAAAATTCTAACAATTCTTTCGGAATAATAACTGGCCGCCCCGGTGGCGCAGTGGTCTAAGGCGTTGGCCTCTGATCATTCGTCCGTACGGGGTCCGGGTTCGAATCCCGGTCAGGCATGGATGTTGTGTTTGTCTTACGGCACTGGCTCTCTCCCTTCCCTGGAACCAGTGACCCTAAATTAGGGACGGGCGACTGCTTATAGCCCATTTGAGTTGCTCACGGTGGTCGTTAAACCTCCAATCAAAAAAAAAAAAAAAAATAATAATAATAATAACTGCGTAGGTAGTTTTATTTGTTCTAAAAAATAATTAGCTATAGGTAGTTTTTATTTGTTCTCAAAATTTCAAACACTGCAAAGTAACAGTCTTCTAGAAAATTTGTACAAAAAAATTTACATTTGCAGATATAGGATAGAATTTCCTTCACACTCATTCAAAGACAGCCTTAAACCAATTTAAGACATGATACATTGTTTGTTTAGGACCTTTACATTTTGCAATATCTTATGCGTTGCTCGGTAAAATGCCATAATTCTGTAGTTTGTTTCTGTATTTTACGAAATACAGAGGATGCTCAAACATTTTTCGACCGTTTTTGATAAGAAAATAAAAGAAGTTCTAAGAATTGAAACTGGCAACAGCTTGTTAGATGAACACGAAAGAAACATCTGCTGCAGTTAAATATCGTCTGCTGAGAAAATGGCGCATGTAAACAAACTGTGGATAGAATGTTATGCTTTTGCTTTTTACGAAGAGAAGTATTCGTATTCACAAATTAAAAATTGCTTTGAAAATCACGAAATCATCATTTCTAAATGTAAAATAAGCAATATTATTAATAACAGAAGGAAAAATCGTTAGTCTTTGCTCTTAACAGGAAATAGAACACCAAACGAAAATCCAAAAAAGTGCAGTTATACTATTTACTAAGGTACGTACTTTCACGACTATTTGAAAAGTAAGGTCTCTGGTTTTAAAAGGAAAACCCACTGATCTGGAGTGCAATCACTAAGTCGTTAAATATCTCTGTATCAACTGTAAACAAATTGATAAACAAAAAATTTGAATCTGAAAAGCACGCACACACACAATCGCACAAAACATTTACCAGTTTTTACTTAGGCATGTGGCGGAACGAAGAACGCGGTGAAGACTTCTTCATGCAAATCACTTAGCCGGAGACTGATGGAAATTTACTGTGACTATTCATGAAGCATGGATCTACCTAAACGACTGTAAAAAAAAAAGGGTCGATTTACTATCGCAAAAGAAAACAAAAAGACTTACTGGAACCAAGTTGAAGTCGCTTTGTCACAAAAAGACTTACAAACTTGGTTCCAAAAATCCAAATAAAGTTTCAGTAAAAGACTCATGATTATTGCTAGTTTCTTATACATCGGCAAATTCAAGTTAAGAAAAGACCGTATGCATAGCCCACTGGAAAGAAGAAGCTATCACCAAGGTCATGTGACCAACTTGGTCTCATAATGATCATATGTAGAGGATTTTAGGACGGGAGTGTCTGACCCCAGGTCTTAAACAACCCTTAGAAACAGAAAGCTATGAGATTTGTGCTAGAGTGCCCGATAGGAAAGTGACACGGAAGCGAAGTAGAAAGGCACGGCGGATATTTAGTGGATCGAATCTGAGGCCCTTTCCGTGGCAGTCACGAACGTTGCCCACTAGGCCATCCGCGACCCATCCAACTTGATCTCTGAGCGCACAGTATTTGCCATTTCTCGTAGTACTTCCGTCCACAGTGAGTAGAGTTTAGGTCCCAGCCACCTACAGCGAGATCGCCTTTTGGGCAGGACACAGAAACGGAAGGAATGAGAGCAAGTCTAGCGACTTTGACAGAACAGATTGTAGTGAGCTTAGAGTACAGTAGATGGCGCCACGGTACAAGTACGATGCTGCACATAGAGGGGTGAGAGAATTTAAGGGGGCATAGGAAAGGATACCCATTTAACCAGTGGGTCCAGCCTGGGTGCCGTAACTTAACGCGTCGTCCGATATTCAGCGATTGTTAGTAAATCATACCATCTCTGAAAGATCAGCCCAGGTTCGAACCTGAGGACCCTGCATCGATAGTCTGACTCGCTAACCACTAGGCCATCCGCGGCTCCCAACTTGATCTCAGTTTTAAGCTTATTCTTTGTAGTTATTTATTATTTTTTACTACTGCAAGCAACTTATATTTATAAGTGCCACATATATAGTATTTATATTATAGCATAGATTATTTATAAGTGCCACAGATATAGTAATCTAAACCCTACACAAAATTTAATATTACACCCACTTACATTTTTATCATAAAGCTGGTACAAGAATGAAGCAGTTTTGACTGGAAAACATGATGCAATAAGGGTTTTTCAGAGACTTTAACCACAAGAATAATAACTGTATTCACTTCCGGTAAAATATTGGAGAAGCTTCACAAAGCTGAGAGCCTTTTGGTCACATGGCAACGGTTCGTTTCAGGGCCTCCTCTTTCCAGTGGGCTATGACACATGACGTCACAGCAAGGTAAACCATCCTAGCGGACGTCCTGGTGATCAACTGGTGTACAAGCACTGCTTGGTATTTGCATTGTCGAGCGTTAAGGAAGATGGTGTTACGTGCTAGTTTCGGCTGCAGTAACCGAAGTGGGAGAGATAATGATGTGTTCTATTATTATAGATTACCATCTAAACAAACGAAGTGGGATCAGAATTATAAAAAAAATAATCCAGAAGCGCCAAAATTCGACTGTCTGTCTGTCCGATTTCGATGAAATTTTAGTATGTGGTAGGGGACAACCTATAGGGACGAACCCTGTTGAAAATGGCCGAAATGGAGTCAAAGGTCAGGACATAAGAGCGGGATCCATTCCATCGCCCTTATGCGTTATAACTTACGTAAAAATATTTCGATTGAGACCAAACTTTATCATGTTGTTCCGGAACTTTACTTTACCGGTTCTGTTGAATAGCATCGAAATGGGGTCAAAGGTCAGGTCAAAGGAGCGAGATTTATCCCACAGCCATTATCCTCATAACTTGAGTAATAACTTGAGTAATGATTTCTGGTATGTTGGAAAGTGTATCATAATCAATGCATTGCATGGTTTTACTAACTTTTTTATTTAGAAGGAGACTAAAATTTACAGTGCAGCTAATGTGTCTGACTAGAATCAGTTCTCTTCTTACGTTTTTGATGTGGGGCAAAAGCGTGTTGTATCAAACTAACTGACAGATTATTCGACATGTAAAGAGCGTGTAACAACTTTTAAAGCCCCCACAGATGAAAACGTTTACTGATTTATCTCTTGATACAAACAGAACTCTGGCAGTGAAAGTTGTTTACATTATATATGCGCACCGTCAGTTGTATACGTATAAATGGCGACCCGCATTGAAACCATAGCAATCACACATAGATAAACATTTCGGTTTTTTTTCTAATTGAAAAAAAAACTGTTTTGCGGAAGAAAAAACTATTAACTGCCGTTTTAAACTTGCTATTCTTGCTGTTTAAGCCATCTAACTTTCGTTTGATGGTTTATTTCGGATTAAGAAATCAACAGTACCTCAGTTCTGTTGCCGTTTTCAGCTACTTATTTTCTGAACTTTTCATCGAAGTACCTCAAATTGTTCTAAACATTCCAGACTAACACATAAATTTCGATTCCAGTCCGGAAATAAATAAAATGGTTTACAAAAATCAGCAGTACTGTTGGCATTGTTAGTACGTCTTTTGTAAAAAAAGAACGTGCTTATGTTATCGGTTTGTTCGCCCGTCCGTCCGTCCGTCTGTACCCACGATGTCTCTGCAACTCTTGGTCTGATTTGAAAAATTCTTTTTGCTTTGAGAAGCTTGAAATATGCGAATGATGATCCTTTATTTCGTTTTTTTTTTTTACGACGTATAATTTCGCCGCTAGAGGGCGTAGATGTCGAATTCAAAAAAATGTTTTATTCCACATATTCGTTTCTAAACATCCGATTGAAAAAATTCTTTTATCTTTCTATTCCATTTATGTCGAAGAGTATTTTAGATGTAGTTACTTTTTCAAATTGCGCATACATTTTCCTCTAGGGGGCGTAAAAATAAATTACATTTTTCCCGATAACTCTTCTTCTAAAAATCCGAAATAATTTCTAATTTTGATAAAAAAAAAATGGTTTGGCCACCAGGTGGCGTTTATCTTAATTTCCGCTTCTTCATGTATTGGCAGCAAAATATGAGCTTCTAGAATCTCGATTGCAAAAAAGTCGTTTGGTGACTGATACTACTCATGTCGACAAACCTTTTAAGGAACATTTTCTTCTTGAAATAATGGATGGTTTCAACGCCAGGGGGCGTAGATGTATATCTTATTTTCGTCAATATCTCTACTTCTAGGAGTCCGAGTTTTAAAATTCCTTCTTTGTTGGATAGTGTTTCCGATGCGAAATGTTTTTCCTATAAATTCAAAATTCTAAAGTAAATCATAGACTTTCCGCTAGGGGGCACAAAGGTAAATTGCGTTTTCTGCGTTATTTCTGCTTCTAAAACTTCGATTTGAAAAATTCTTCCTGTATCGCATACAAGACCTTATGGAAAATATTTTTTACATAATTTCTATTTTGGTATAGAACGGTTTGGCCACTAGGGGATATAAGTGTTAATTTCTGCTTCTGATGTGTTTGTAGCAAAATCTGGGCTCCTGAAAACTCAACTAATTTTTTTTATTTCTGGGTCCGATACCGCTCACATGGAAAAACCTTTTGAGAATAGTTTCTTCCTAAAATAATGCATGGTTTTCCCACCAGGGGACGCAAAGTCACATCTTATTTTTGTCGATATCTCTGTTTCTAAGAGTCCGATTTGAAGAATTATTTCGGTGTTGGAGAGCGTTTCCGGTGCGAAATGTTTCTCATATAAATTCATGTTTTTCTTAACGCACAAGTCTGCAACCAGAGGACGTAAGCTCACGATTCCGTTTACAGCAATATCTGAGGGATTAAAAACCCGATTGAAAAACTTCTTTCTTCCGTCAGATACTATTGTTTTCCATACAGGTTCCATTGACTTTGAATAGCTTTGATAAATTTAATTTGCGTCACAACGGATTCAAAAGACGTGCTTATTACACCCGAAAATTTGGTGTCACCTTTCTTGTCGATTTCGAATTTCCAAATAAGCCATCGAACAGCGGTTTGTCTAATGACGTCATTAATGTAAAGGCCGCGTCATCTATTAGCAGGTCTTAATGTAACCCAAGGAAATATCATTGACTATTAACGTAATTAGGGCTAACTATACTCACGGACAATGAAATTTGCGCACCAAGAAGGGAGCATCGGATTGAACTGAAATTTTATGGACGTAATGATACAGATAAATGATACACATGATGGCAAAAACAGAGCTGCGGGACAATTACAGAGGGATCTGTGGCATGCAGTCCGGTCAACGCGCGTCGCAAATCCTCGTGCACTGATACATACTGCAATATGGTCCGGCATATAGGCTAACGGATGCCCGATGCTGTCCCGCGACAGACTGGCCCACACGTGTTGGACGGCGTGCTCCAAATCACGGATAGCGTGGCTCGGCGGCAGCCGGCGTTTCAACTAGTCCCACACATGCTCGATAGCGGACATGTCCGGGGAGCGGGCAGGCCATGGAAGTGTCTGAACATGACGTAGGCAGTCCTGGGCAACCCGAGCCGTGTGTGGGCGGATATTATCCTGTTGGTATAGTGCACCTGGAATTCCGACCAGGAATGGGAGCACATGGGTCCGTAGGATCTCATCCACATACCGCTGGCCCATCAATGATCAACGTACCACTACTAGAGCTGATCGGCTATCGTAGGCAATGGCACCCCAGACCATAATGCTTGCAGTGGGGGATGGAGGAGGTGCGCGCTCAATAGTGAGTGTAGTGGTGGGGGAGGTGCGGCGCTCGTATATCTCTATAGTGCGGTGGGGGATGTGCGGCGCTCGTATATCTCTATAGTGCGGTGGGGGATGTGCGGCGTTCGTATATCTCTATAGTGCGGTGGGGAGGTGAGGCGCTCGTATATCTCTATAGTGCGGTGGGGGAGGTGCGGCTCTCGTATATCCCTATAGTGCGGTGGGGGAGGTGCGGCACTCGTATATCTCTATAGTGCGGTGGGGAGGGGGTGCGGCGCTCGTATATCTCTATAGTGCGGTGGGGGAGGTGCGGCGCTCGTATATCTCTATAGTGCGGTGGGGGAGGTGCGGCGCTCGTATATCTCTATAGTGCGGTGGGGGAGGTGCGGCGCTCGTATATCCCTATAGTGCGGTGGGGGACGTGCAGCGCTCGTATATCTCTATAGTGCGGTGAGGAGGGGGTGCGGCGCTCGTATATCTCTATAGTGCGGTGGGGGAGGTGCGACGCTCGTATATCTCTATAGTGCGGTGGGGGAGGTGCGGCGCTCGTATATCTCTATAGTGCGGTGGGGGAGGTGCGGCGCTCGTATATTTCTATAGCGCGGTGGGGGAGGTGCGGCGCTCGTATATCTCTATAGTGCGGTGGGGGAGGTGCGGCGCTCGTATATCCCTATAGTGCGGTGGGGGAGGTGCAGCGCTCGTATATCTCTATAGTGCGGTGAGGAGGGGGTGCGGCGCTCGTATATCTCTATAGTGCGGTGGGGGAGGTGCGGCGCTCGTATATCTCTATAGTGCGGTGGGGAGGTGCGGCGCTCGTATATCTCTATAGTGCGGTGGGGGAGGTGCGACGCTCGTATATCTCTATAGTGCGGTGGGGGAGGTGCGGCGCTCGTATATCTCTATAGTGCGGTGGGGGAGGTGCGGCGCTCGTATATCTCTATAGTGCGGTGGGGGAGGTGCGGCGCTCGTATATCCCTATAGTGCGGTGGGGGACGTGCAGCGCTCGTATATCTCTATAGTGCGGTGAGGAGGGGGTGCGGCGCTCGTATATCTCTATAGTGCGGTGGGGGAGGTGCGGCGCTCGTATATCTCTATAGTGCGGTGGGGGAGGTGCGACGCTCGTATATCTCTATAGTGCGGTGGGGGAGGTGCGGCGCTCGTATATCTCTATAGTGCGGTGGGGGAGGTGCGGCGCTCGTATATTTCTATAGCGCGGTGGGGGAGGTGCGGCGCTCGTATATCTCTATAGTGCGGTGGGGGAGGTGCAGCGCTCGTATATCTCTATAGTGCGGTGGGGAGGTGCGGCGCTCGTATATCTCTATAGTGCGGTGGGGGAGGTGCAGCGCTTGTATCTCTCTATAGTGCGGTAGGGGAGGTGTGGCGCTCTATATTGCGGTGGGGAGGTGCGGCGCTCGTATATCTTTATAGTGCGGTGGGGGAGGTGCGGCGCTCTACAGTGAGGTTGGGACTGTGCCGTTGATCCGGCGACCTCCACACAAAGCGGCAATCATCGCTAAGCACCACACGTCGCTCTGGCCTGGCACCACTGCACACGGAGCCGGCGGTGTTCAGGTGTTAATGCTGGCAACACACGCAAGGGGCGGTAGGATCGCAGATTCGCTTCGGAGAGGCCTCGAGAAATGGTTTGTGGGCACACAGCAGCCACTACATCTGCCTGCACTGTACACCGGATCCCCGTGGGATCCATTCGCGCCTGGCGCGCGATCCGCCAATCCTCTCTACCAGCGGTCTTCTTGGTCCGTCCGGAGCCGCTCCGCCGGGTGGAAGGGCTATCACGTGTCCACTGTTGGTCAGAACGATCCACGTGGCGGGCTATACGGCGCGCTGACCAACCTGCGGTTTTCATCCCGATGATCCGGCCTCTCTCTCGAAGTCCGTAAGTTGCTGAAATCGACGTCTCTGGCGTGTACCTGGCATTCTTGTCACTCTGTACTCTTGCTTCCGTCGGCCGGTTCCTTTCGCTTTTGTGGGGCATCGACTACACGCCGGTTTATAAGGCTGTACTTGCAGCGCCACCACAGGGCGTGGGTGTGCGGTCATGCGCAGTCGCACCAAACGTGGATCATTTGCATACCAGCACGCACTCTAGCTATTTGCAAAGTTTCGCGGTTGTAGCATGTTTTCGCCTAGGTGCGCAAACTTCATTGTCCGTGAGTGTATTTATAAGTAATAAATTCTTTAACCAATATGTAAAGCCTGGGGCATATGTGATGGTCCTGTGTATCTCATCGTCTTACTAGGCTATGAGATACGTAGGAATATATGGATATAAGGCGGGTGTGCACGCTCTACAGTTGGTATATCCTGACAACACGGAAAGGATATGTATCGGAATGACAAAGCGATCCTTAGACACTAGATGTGAAGAACATGTACGAAGTTTCAACCATGTCATGCAGAATACAGCCTAGCCAGAGAAATCATACATTGCTCGACCGCTCCTGTATGGAAGAGTATTAGAAGAAATGCCCCTTACACGAACTTTAGAGAGACTGCCATCAGGGAAACAGTCGAAATTATATTCATCAGGGTAATATCTCTCCCTCCTACTTTTTTTTTTAAAATTGCGAAGTTTATTTTTTAATTGTTAAATAATAAAAGTAACATTTTCTCTAAATTTTAGGTACATGCTATTGCTAGCATGATACCAAATAAGGATTAGGATTTGAACACTTATTTGTACATGAACTCCATTCTTCTTTCCTTTTGTGTGAACTTGAGCGTTACGTTCCAGCAAAAATGTTTCCTTCGAGTACTTTTTCATATTTAAAAAAAAATGTTTTTCTCTATTAACAAACCAGCCAAGTTGCTCGAATGCGCATGTCCTTGTGTGGCTCTAAGATATATCTTGATTCCTTTTAATGCGGAAAAACTTCTTTCGGAAGGTGCAGTTGTTGATGAACAGTTTAATATTAGATCTGCTAATTTGTACACCTCAATAAACACTATGTCCAATTATTCAACTTTATGTAAAAAGTAATGTCTCTTACTGATTTGTTTGGGAATTAAACACCTTCATTTCATTTTTTAATCGAGCTGTATCAAAATTTAAAGCATAGGGTTCTTTGAGCTCTGACAGTAGATGTTCAGGGAAGCTTTCACAAAATTTATCGAAACAGTTCAAAGCCACGAATTTAAAATACACTGACGGAAAAAAAAATCCCAACACCACGAAAAAATAGTTGTAGAGGAATGAAATGGCGGCTATACATTTGTATAGGTAACATATTTAATCGATTAAGGTTTCAAGATCACAGCTTAATGTAAGCGCGAGAAGAGCGATTTTAAATGTGAAATGCTGGTATATTAATAACTGGTGTAACCGCCAAAATGTTGAATGCAAGCACGCAAACGTTCATGCATTGTGTCGTACAGGTGCTGGATGTCAGTTTGTGAGATGAAGTTCCATGCATGTTGCACTTGGTCGGTCAATACAAGGACGGTTAATGCTTTTTGGGGGTGACGCTGGAGTTGTCGTCCAATGATGTTCCATACGTGCTCGATTGGTGAAAGATCTGGTGATCTAGCAGGCCACGGCAACATGTCGACACTCTGTAGAGCATGTTGGGTTACAACAGCGGTATGCGGGCGAGCGTTATCCTGTTGGAAAACACCCCTGGAATTCTGTTCATGAATGGCAGCACAACAGGTTGAATCACCAGACCGACGTACAACTGTGCCGTCAGGGTGCGTGGGATAACCACGAGAGTGCTCCTGCTGTCATACGAAATTGCTCCCGAGACAATAACTCCAGGTGTAGGTCCAGTGTGTCTCGGCCGCAGACAGGTCGGTTGCAGGCGCTCACCTGGCCTCCTTCTAACGAACACACGGCCATCACTGGCACCCAGGCAGAACCGGCTTTCATCAGAAAACACAACAGATCTCCACTCCGTCCTCCAATGAGCTCTAGCTTGACACCACTGACGATGCAAACGGCAGTGGTTTGGAGTAAGTGGAATGCACGCTACATGGCGTCTGGCTCGGAGCTGTCCTTCAAGTAACAGATTTGTAACAGTTCGTTGTGTCACTGTGGTGGCAACTGCAGCTCGAATTGCTGCCGCAGACGCGGTACGATGCGCCACGGCTATACGCCGTACACGGTGGTCTTCCCTCTCAGTAGTGCCACGTGGCCTGCCGGAACCCGGTGTTCGTGAGGCAGTACCTTCCCTTGACCACCGCTGCCAACAATCATGCACAGTGGCTACATTCCTGCCAAGTCGTTCTGCAATATTGCGGAAAGAAAATCCACCTTCTCGTAGCCCTATTACACGACCTCGTTCAAACTCCGTGAGCTGTTGATAATGGCTTCTTCGTCTTCTTAAAGGCATTCTTGACTAACATCAACACACTACGTCGAATCTCAACGATAACTAACGCTCGCGAACGTTACAGCGCGTATTTACAGCAAACCTGCTTTGCATGTTCCGAGGGGCGCTACTAGTGCCACACGTATGCGCTGAGCGGGAAATTTTGCATACACGTCATCTTACAGATGTACTCCAACGGCCTACCAACTGTCGTTTATCTAACACAACCCCTTCTTGGTGTTGGGATATTTTTTCCGTCAGTGTATAATATCACTGATTTTAATTCATTGACACTTCACACAAACTGAAACAACTCTCGCGAAAAACGCACTGGAAGCACGGAGGGACTGAGGTAGTCCGAAGTCTTCTTTTATCGGAGCGAACCCCTTGCGCAAAGCAGTGGCCCAATCACCTCCGTAGCTCATTCATGTTGTCATGGAAACGCTAGCAGGAGACAGTACTGAAGCTCTTCGCATATGAACAGCGAAGTCTCTCGAAGATCTACTTGCGTTATGCCGTTGATCATCGCTCGCCAGACTGATTCTCAAAATCAAAAGAAGCGAGTCCGCTCGAGTTTTTTTCGCATCGAAAGCATCAACATATTTTAATACTGTTGATAATTGACTTTTATTTGTGCATTCTCTGGGCTACGCGGCAAGCCTCGAATATACAGCACCCTATCCATCAAACTGGCATGCAATGATATCGTCTCTACTGAACTACCGATGGTTTGGCATGCGTTATTAAGAGACGGAAACACATCTCGGCGTGCCGTATAATTGCGTGATAAAAATTCGTGTAATATGCTGGTGTCGTCATTCACGTTATTTCCAAAAATCATCTTCTTTCTTTACGTGTCTTTGTGCTGACTACACCTCAAAATAAGCGGATATAATAAGCTACTGTATATGCGTTTCATTCAAGTGAAGAAATTGAAACAGTAATCGCCCAAGTTTCACTCGATGCCTTAATGAAGGGAAGATTCCTGAGGATTGGAACAACGCTACAATGATCCTGCTACGTAAAAAAGGTGACATTGAGGATCTCAGGAACTACAGACCTATCAGCCTCCTATCAGAGGTTTATAAAATCTTCACTAAAGTTCATTCATACCGCTTGAAGGTGACACTGGACATGGCTCAACCGAGAGAACAAGCTGGATTCAGGAGTGGCTACAGCACAATAGATCATATCCACGTACTGAGAGAACTAATTGAAAGAGCGAGGGAATATGACCTTCCATTGCGCATGGCTTTTATCGATTATGAAAAAGCCTTTGATTCGGTGAAACCATCAGCAGTTACAATGGCTCTGAAATCCTGCGGTATTGAAGATGCATACATTAATATTATTAATAACATCTATGAAAATGCAAGTGCAAAGATTCGGCTGTTTGAGAATACAGCCCCCGAAAAATTGGAAAGGGAGTGAGACAAGGTGACACCATATCTCCCAAGCTCTTTAATGCTACATTGAAAAATGTCTTTCAATCACTGAACTGGGGAAACAAAGCGATAAAGATTAATGGAGATTATCTAGCCCACCTTCGTTTTGCTGATGATATAGTCATTTTTGCAACTACTCCATCAGAGCTTTAGAGTATGATCCAGGAACTTGCTGACTAGAGTAAAGAAGTGGAATTAAAAATGAACTTTCAGAAGACAAAAGTGATGTACAATGCTTTTATAAGAAATGAAGATTTATCGATTGATGGGGAAAAGCTGGTGATAACCAATACCTACATTTATCTTGGACAGCAGATATCAAGTGAGGGTCACATTGATGAAGAAATTAATCGGCGTATAAAACTTGCCTGGAGAGCTTTTGGAAGAAACAGCATAATTATCAAGAGCAATATGCTATTATGTCTTAAAAGAAAAGTGTTTGACCAACGCATCCTTCCAGTGCTTACGTATGGTGCAGAGACGTGGACCTTAACTAAAAGAGACATACAAAGACTGCAGACAACTCAAAAGAGCATGCAGAAGTGCATACTTTGTGTAACCAGGAGAAATAAGAAGAGGAACTCGTGGATCAGAAAAATGACAAGAGTGGAAGACGTCATGATCATAGTAAAATCCCTGAAATGGCAATGGGCTGGACATACTGCCAGAAAGACAGACCATCGATGGATAGACGAAATTTTAGATTGGATTCCAAGGGACAGATAAAGGCCCAGAAGAAGACCACATGTGAGATGGGTGGATGAAATTCGAAAGTATGTGGGAGTAACATGGAGGAGGCTGGCGTAAGACAGACCGTTGTGGAAGAGGCTTGGAGAGACGCTCGTCCAGCAGTGAATTGATAATGGTTGACAATGATGATGATGATATATATTTATTATTATCTTCACACTTCGAGTATTTATATATTGGGCTGTCGGAAAAGTCATGACGTATTTTAGCCATGTTTTGCAAAGGTCATTTATTGATAGAAAGAACAAAGATCAATCAATGATATGATGCCCGTTTTGTTCGATAACCTTTTGCCATCTGTCAGTGAGCTGCAGAATGCTTCGTTCCTAGAAGGACCTGCCTTTCGTGGCGAAAAACTCTACAAGGTGCTGATTTACAGCCTCATCTGAATTGAAAGTTATACCACGCAAGGACTGTTGAAGAGAGCGAAACAAGTGGAAGTCTGACGGATCTCGTGGATCTGAAAAATGACAAGAGTGGAAGACATCATGATCAGAGTAAAATCCTTGAAATGGCAATGGGCTGGACATATCGCCAGAAGGACAGACCATTGATGGACAGCTGTAATTTTAGACTGGATTCCAAGGGACAGGAAAAGTCCCAGAAGAAGACCACATGTGAGATGGGTGGATGAAATTCGAAAGTATGCGGGAGTAACATGGAGAAGACTGGCACAAGACAGACCGTTGTGGAGGAAACTTAGGGAGACCTTCGTCCAGCAGTGGATTGATAATGGCTGACAATGATGATGATTATGATGATGCGTTTCATGATTCGTTTTAGCGTTTACTAGAGACGATCTCCAATTTGTGTCACGTGATTACGTAAGCCAATCAAAGAACTCTGAGCACGTTGCGAAGAGTTTCTTTGCTAGTTTTGTGAACAGGCAGCTGAATAGGGTTCCTCGACATTCAGACACATTTGTTTGTGTTTCACTGTTATGTAATTGGTCTCTGCTAATTCAGCGAGGCCCAATCAGAGGACGACTTAAGAGACGCTGGCCAAACAACTGGCTGCGGCACAAATGGCGACGCGTGTATGGCCGGGAAGGCGCATGTGCAGTAAGTTACAAGATCACTTGCTGCCAAACGACATTCCGTTCTGCCTCTCTGTTTAAAAGAAATGCACACAGTCTTATACTTTTCGACCAGCCCTCGTACAATTCAGCTCATAGGCGTCGACTTCGTGAGGTTGAGATACTTTTTGAACCCCCAATGATTTTGCTGTGGGTTCCTCGAACCACTAATATTTTTGCGCGTATTTCATTGGGAAAATACACGAACGCGTATATTGTAACATCACAGACACTCGATCACAACACAAAACATTTATTACTTTACACAAAAACATAAACTGGAATACACCACGCGGTACAAACTGAACTTGTTGTCTTAGCCAAAGCTCGGCATGTCCTACTCCTTCAATATCTCTCACGCAACTCCTCACATCACTCACCACACGCTCAAGTCATTAAATGTCAATGTATCATTCCGCACTTCCGTGCGTGGAAGTTCGTATTTTACAATATGTGCAAATTTTGTTTTTCATTATCAGTTCTTCAAGCGTTTTATTATTCATTTCCCGTTTGCTATATACACTGAAGAGCAATTGAATTATAGACAGCTGGCGTTATGCAAATGTGGCGCTGTGGGCGGCCCTGTAAACGGAAACGACATGACGTATGCAGCGATCCTGGAATCAGTTAGAGTCGGACGCAGTATGGGTAAGGCAAAGGATCTAGCGCATTTGTCGGGGCCCGACGAATGGGTCGCTCCATCTCGGAAGTCGTACAGGCAGTTGGATTTTCACGAGCCACTGTGTCACGGGTGCACCGTTAGTTCATCGAATCCGGTAAAACCATCCCTGCAAGGGCCAACTGCTGTGGACAACAGCGTGTGGATGAGCGGGGTCATCGTCGTCTAGCTCGCATTGTAACAGCGGATAGACGGGCCACAGTGCAAGAAATCACTCGGCAATTTAACGCTTGTGCACAAAAACGTGTAAGCAGCCACACCACCAAGAACCATCTTCTCGCTATGGGGTACAGAAGCCATCGTCCCACGAGGGTACCACTGCTGACCGCACATCACAGGGTGCAAAGATTAGCATGGGCGCGAGAACATCGCCACTGGACCCTAGACATGTGGGAAAATGTTGCCTGGACTAATGAGTCGAGATTCACATTGGTACATACGGATGGCAGGATACGAGTACGGCGCAAACCACATGAAGCGATGGATCCTTCTTGCCAGCAGGGTGCTCTTCAAGCAGGTGGGGGTGGCATTCTCGTCTGGGGAATGTTTACGTGGACTGAAATGGAACTCCTGGTAGGTGTGACATCGTCCCTCACAGGCCAACGTTACCGGGATATCCTGGAAGACCATTTACTCCCGTTTGTGCGTCTTCAACATGCCACTGGGACCTCATCCTGCAGAAAGACAACGCGCAGTGCCATCGCTCCCGAATTGTATCCGAATGGTTGGATGAACACTTCACCGACGTGACCTCGCTTCCTTGGCCAGCTAGGTCACCTGATTTCAATCCGTCGAGCACATCTGGGATGCCATCGAGAGAGATGTTCGAGGCTCTGACCCTCTCCATCAAATCTTCGTGAACTGTGGGAGCTTGTTCATGGGTCGTGGATCCGTATGGCTTCCCAACGCTTCCGGTGTCTTGTCGAATCCATGCTGAGACGAATCGCCGCCGTCATCAGGACGAAAGGTGGTGCTACACGTTACTAGACAGGTATCTCTAATTCAATTGATCTTCAGTGTATAGAAAGTGTGTATAGAAATTTACCCCTCAGACTGTTTATTGTGCCTAAAAAAAGAATTAGCGATTGTTCGCGCTCATCAAATTTGACGCGACACACAATACCTGAAGTACCTTTGTTAAAGAGCATTTAAAACTCCATTCTTTATAAAAGAAAATTCTTCGGTTTGTCTGGGTTCCACAAAATACAAAAGTCTAGCTTTACATTCGGAGACGAGAACCCATTCGAGATCTTAGTGATAAAGGCGGAAATATGTTGTACAGTCAGTTGACCCACCCTATCTTCGGACAGTCGGGAACCAAGGAGGTTAGAAGAGAGAGGCGATGGCATCAGCAGCCGCTGGTAAAGCCAAATCTGATCATCTGGTTTCTTGCGCCCTCCAGGTGGAGAGGGTTCAGTGACGGAGACGTCACTTCCTGAAGACCTGTGCTACAGCACAAAGTTGATAACGGCTGTCTCTTACTCTCAGCAACAGTCCCTGAAGGTCAACAAGGCTCCCACTGCTTTAGCAAGGTCGTGATTGTTTGATGCCCAATATGCACTTCCGCTCTACGAAGCATAGTTTTGTTAATTTTTTTGTTTAGAAAATACTAAACAGCATTTCTGTAATGTTTTGCAAATTTTTTGGTATGCGCATGCATATTTCAGTCTCATTTTTTCCTGACTGTACATGCTGCAGAAGTGAATCTAAAATCTCTTCAAAGTCGACGATTTCTCTATAGAAAGTACAGAAGCAGCCTTAGTTGGGCATATTGGGCATTCACAGCTGATAGGAAGTGGAGCCCACAGAAAACGCCGGGCGTGCTGCTGATGCCATGTCCTCTCCGTTCTAACCTTCTATTTTAACTCAGAAACCATTTGAAAAGGAATTGTTGGCATTTTCAAAATTGGTAAGAAAACCTTAAAATAAATTTTACTTTTTATTACTTTTATAAAGAAAATTGAGTTGGGAATTCACAGTCTGTGTATTGTATATAATAATGTCGCGCTTACAAAAGCAAAATAAAGGAAATTAATAATTAATTAGAAAAAAATATTTTTCTGTAATTAAATATAATTTGCTTTATTTTAGCACCACAGGCGTCTTATTGTGCCAGATAATCTGACTAAATGAAATTTAAATTTGACTTAAATACTTTGAAAAATGCATGAGTAATTCGATTAAAAATTCCCGGAACCCCCAATAATTTTTCACGTCGGCGCCAATGATTTTTTAAAAATGCATGGGTAATTCGATTAAAAACTTCCGGAACCCCCAATCATTTTTCAAGTCGGCGCCGATGATTTTTGAAAAATGCATGGGTAATTCGATTAAAAGTTACCGGAACCCCCAATAATTTTTCAAGTCGGCGCCGATGATTTTTGAAAAATGCATGGGTAATTTGATTGAAAACTTCCGGAACCCCCAATAATTTTTCTCGTCGGCGCCGATGATTTTTGAAAAAAAAATGCATGGGTAATTCGATTAAAAATTTCCGGAACCCCCAATAATTTTTCAAGTCGGCGCCGATGATTTTTGAAAAATGCATGGTAATTCGATTAAAAATTTCCGAAACCCCCAATAATTTTTCAAGTCGGCGCCGATGATTTTTGAAAAATGCATGGTAATTCGATTAAAAATTTCCGGAACCCCCAATAATTTTTCAAGTCGGCGCCGATGATTTTTGAAAAATGCATGGTAATTCGATTAAAAATTTCCGGAACCCCCAATAATTTTTCAAGTCGGTGCCGATGATTTTTGAAAAATACATGGGTAATTCGATTAAAAACTTCCGGAACCCCCAATAATTTTACAAGTCGGCGCCGATGATTTTTGAAAAATGCATGGGTAATTTGATTGAAAACTTCCGGAACCCCCAATAATTTTTCTCGTCGGCGCCGATGATTTTTGAAAAAAAATGCATGGGTAATTCGATTAAAAATTTCCGGAACCCCCAATAATTTTTCAAGTCGGCGCCGATGATTTTTGAAAAATGCATGGTAATTCGATTAAAAATTTCCGAAACCCCCAATAATTTTTCAAGTCGGCGCCGATGATTTTTGAAAAATGCATGGTAATTCGATTAAAAATTTCTGGAACCCCCAATAATTTTTCAAGTCGGCGCCGATGATTCATGTAGTGTCTAATATTTGGAATTACTATTCAACATAGAATCATCTATGCACACATAAAATGTTTTACCATTTCTTTTTAGGCGTTACTTGATTCCCAAGAAACATGCTTCGATTGGAAAGTGGGTGTTTTTTGGAACGCGGGTGTACATTTTCAGAGGTCACTCATTTGTGACGCACAAAGCTCAGCCGACGTAAGTTATTTATTTTCGGAGCAAATTGCAAGTAATTTATTTTTAATTTACAAGGAATCTTGGTATTTATCTTCATGAATTTTCACAGTAGCATTTGACTTTCTGTAACGCCATACTTTAAGATAAAACATAGAAGTAAATTTTAATTGTTTTGTAGTTTAACTTTCCCCTACACAACGCTTCTTACTGCTACGCCAACCAGGAAGCTAGTTCAGTAGTGCACGGAGAATTCCCTCAGGGGAGATAGGGAAAGAGAGGGGAGTCAACAAAAAATCAACGGGACAAACAAATTGCGTAACACACACACACACACACACACACACACACACACACACACACTGAGGGGCCACTTTATTATGACCACCCCCTCAGCACTTCATTGGGCCACCCTTTGCCTTTAATACTGCGTCGATTCTTCGTGGCATGGACTCCACGAGATGTTGATAGGTGGTTTGTGGAATCAGAGACCATGCTTGATGAATAGCACTTTCCAGGAGTGTGAGATTGCAGGGTTGTGGATCCAGCTGTCTGATGGCTTGTTCAACTTCATCTCACAAAATCTCAATGAGGTTGAGATCTGGAGAATGTGGGGGCCACCTAAGCAAAGTAAACTCATCGGCATGTTCCTGAACCCAATCCTGTACAACACGAGCACTATGGCAGGACGCATTATCTTGTTGAAAGTAGCCATCGCCATTGGGATAAACCATCCACATGACAGGATGCACTTAGTCCGCAACGATGTTTAGATATGATGTGCCAGTCAGACGTTGATCAACACGAATTAAAGAGCCCAAAGCATGCCAAGAGAACATTCCCCAAACCATAACGTTGCCTCCACCAGCTTGAAGACTTGTAGCAATGCATTTGGGGTCGATGCTTTCGTGCTGTTTCCGCCAAATTCTCACTCGGCCATCGGCATGGTGCAACTGAAAACGTGATTCATCGGACCACATAATTTGTTTCCAATTATCGACTGTCCAATCCTTGTGCTCCTGTGCGAACTGGAGACGTTTTCTCTTGTTAACTGCAGACAGCAAAGGTGTTCGAACAGGCCTTCGGCTGCCATATCCCATCCGATGCAGTGCACGGTGAACAGTGCGTGCAGAGATCATTTGAGGGGATCCTTGATTAAGATGGTTTGTAATTTGCTGCACTGTTGTCCTTCTGTTATCTGTTACCAGTCTGGACACTCTCCGTTCTGCCCGAGCGGTCACTAGTCGATGACGACCACACGTTGCACGTAGATACCCAATTTTTTGGCTGACAGTCCAGTCTTTAAACATTTTAACAACAGCTGCTCTGGAACATTTCACGAATGCGGCGGTTTCGGTGTTACTCGCTCCATGGCTCCGAGCTCCTACAATCATCCCACGTTGAAAGTCCGTCAAATCGCATTTTTTACCCATCTCGTCACACAAAAATCACTTCTACTACTGTCGCAAGCACTAAGCTTTCCCTTTTTATACTAGCCTCGCCCTCTGGCGGCAACAGCGTGAAGCCATAGCTCATCTTCTTGAAACTGCCAGGTGGTCATAATTAAATGACCACTTAGTGTATATATCATCATCATCATCATCATCATTGTCAACCATTATCAATCCACTGCTGGACGAAGGTCTCCCCAAGTTTCCTCCACAACGGTCTGTCTTGTGCCAGTCTCCTCCATGTCACCCCTGCATACTTTCGAATTTCATCCACCCATCTCCCATGTGGTCTTCTTCTGGGTCTTTTCCTGTCCCTTGGAATCCAATCTAAAATTTCGGCTGTCCATCGATGATCTGTCCTTCTGGCAGTATGTCCAGCCCATTGCCATTTCAGGGATTTAACTCTGATCATGATGTCTTCCACTCTTGTCATTTTTTGATCCACGAGTTCCTCTTCTTATCTCTCCTGGTTACACCAAGTATGCACCTCTCCATGCTTTTTGAGTTGTCTGCAGCCTTTGTATGTCTCTTTTAGTTAAGGTCCACGTCTCTGCACCATATGTAAGCACTGGAAGGATGCATTGATCAAACACTTTTCTTTTAAGACACAATGGCATATTGCTCTTGAAAATTATGCTGTTTCTTCCAAAAGCTCTCCAGGCAAGTTTTGTACGCCGATTAATTTCTTCATCAATGTGACCCTCACTTGATATCTGCTGTCCAAGATAAATGTACGTATCTGTTATCTCCAGCTTTTCTCCATCAATCGATAAATCTTCATTTCTTGTAAAAGCATTGAACATCACTTTTGTCTTCTGAAAGTTCATTTTTAATCCCACTTCTTTACTCTTGTCAGCAAGTTCCTGGATCATACTCTGCAGCTCTGATGGGCTAGTTGCAAAAATGACTACATCATCAGCAAAACGAAGGTGGGTTAGATAATCTCCATTAATCTTTATCCTTGTTTTCCCAGCTCAGTGACTGAAAAACACCCTCCAATGTGGCATTAAAGAGCTTCGGAGATATGGTGTCACCTTGTCTCACTCCCTTTCCAATTTTTATGTGTGTGTTGTATTTTCAAACAGCCTAATCTTTGCACTTGCATTTTCATAGATGTTATTAATAATATTAATGTATGCATCTTCAATACGCAGGTTTTCAGAGCCATTGTAACTGCTGATGGTTTCACCGAATCAAAGGCTTTTTCATAATCAATAAAAGCCATGCACAATGGAAGTTCATATTCCCTCGCTCTTTCAATTAGTTCTCTCAGCACATGGATATGATCTATTGTGCTGTAGCCACTCCTGAATCCAGCTTGTTCTCTCGGTTGAGCCATGTCCAGTGTTACCTTCAAGCGGTGTGAAAGAACTTTAGTGAAGATTTTATAAACTACTGATAGGAGGCTGATAGGTCTGTAGTTTCCTGAGATCCTCAATGTCACCTTTCTTATGTAGCAGGATCATTGTAGCACTGTTCCAATCCTCAGGAATCTTTCCTTCATTAAGGCATCGAGTGAAAATTTGGGCGAGTACTGTTTCGATTTCTCCACTTGCTTCTTGTATGATGTCTACAGTAATTCCCATCTTCTCCTGGAGCTTTTCCCGCTTCATGTTCTTGATTGCATGTGCAACTTCTGCTGGAATGACTGGAGGAACTCTGGTACTGGTATCTTTCATGATGTCTGGAGTGCATGTATCATCCCTTTCATATAATTTGGAGTAGAAATCTTTCACTCTTGTCAAAATTTCGCCTCTATTTCTTGTTACAGAACCATCTTCTTTTCTCAGTGCCATAATCTGTTTTCTTCCTTACTGAGATGTCCCTTTGCTATCTTTAGGCTTTGGTTGTTTTCAATTGCTTTCCTCACTA
Source organism: Macrothele yani (assembly GCA_039090855.1). Lineage (NCBI taxonomy): Eukaryota > Metazoa > Arthropoda > Arachnida > Araneae > Macrothelidae > Macrothele > Macrothele yani. The sequence continues at coordinate 70,694,416 of CM077032.1, read as the reverse complement.
GTTCACAGTTGAATTTTCTTACGTCTTCAGTGATACTTTTTCGTACTGTCTTGCATAGCTCTATATATTCCACTTTGGAAGTCACATCTTCTTTAGTTGTCCTCATCTCTTCTTTTTTGCATCAACATTTTCGTTTTTTCCTGATAATTTATTTACATGCAACTTGTTCTTAGACCCAGCTAATTTTGTTGCTGTTTCCATAAGAGCTTTGGTTACTTTTCTGTTAACTTCAGAGATGTCCACTTCTTCCGATGTTAGGCCTTCTAAAGCAGAGAACCTGTTCTTCAGTTCCAACTTGAAGGTATTATGGTGTTTTTTAAGGTTGGTTATGTCAATAGATTTTGTTTGTCTTATGAGCTTGCCACGTTCAAGTTTAGTGTTGAGGTGCATCTTACATCTCACCAATCTATGGTCACTACCTGTGTTGAACTTGTTTAGCACACTGCAGTCTTCTATGACGAATTTTTTGTTACACATAATAAAATCAATTTCACTTGTCGTCCCATTTGGATGTCTCCATGTCCATTTCCTGTGTGGCTTTTTCTTGAAGAAGGAGTTCAAGATGAAAAACCCTTCTGCTCTGCAAACTCAACGAGAGTATTTCCACGCTGGTTTCTGTTGCCGTGACCGAATTTACCTACTGAAGTTTCATTCTGTTGCCGTTGCCCTATTTTTTGCATTGAAATCTCCCATAATTATTTTCAAGTGCTGCTTACCTTTATTATTTAGATGACAAATTTCCTCATAAAATTCTTCAATTTCTTCTTCAGGATGACTTGTGGTTGGTGCATAAGTTTGAATAATCTGAGCCTGGTATCTTCTCGATAGTTGGATAACGAGTCGTGCAGCTCTGTCAGAGGAACTTTCAACTTCTACCACTTTATCCTTCAGTTTCTTGTTTATTATAAATCCAACACCACTAGTTCTGCCAGTATCTGTCCCACGATAGTAGAAGAGATGTCCACTTTTCAGTTCGATGAGATCTTCTCCTTTTCTCCTTACCTCACTTAGCCCCACGATGTCCCACTTGATCCTTTGTAGTTCCTCTTCCAATTCAAGAAGCCTTGAATCAGAAGATAGGGAGCGTCCATTGTACGTTGCCAAGGTCAGCATCAGATGGCAGCCTAGTCCGGTCCTCCGGGGATTCTTAGCACCCTCTGCCTTCATGTCGCACTGGCCGCTGCCTTGGCCAGGTACATTCCAGCTGCCGGAGACTGAGGGCCAAGATTTAAGTTGTGGAGTCATTTTGGAGGGGTTTGGCCATAACTCACCACGCTGGCCAAGCGGGTTGGTGAGTGAGTGTGTATATATATATATATATATATATATACTCAGCAGACAAAAGATTAGAAATAGGGGTGATGGGCAGTGTACATGGGCATCCCCCATCCCCTCCCGAGTGGAACAGACCCAAACCGAACGCAGGCTATAAACAGGCGGACAGCAGAATTTTCCAACAATGAGGCCGCGGATGGGCTAGTGGTCAGCGTCCGTGACTGCCATGGAGGAACCTCAGGTTCGATCCCGGCAGGTATGAACGCTCGAACCACTAAATATCCACCCTGCGTCGGATGATCACGTTAGGACGTCGAACCCCGGGTACTGGCCCCTTTTTAGTAAATAAGGGCGTCTTCCATCCCGCCTTTTACTTCCCTCCCGTGTCATTTTCCTCTCGGGAACTCTTGCGCAAATCTCCTAGCTTCCTATTTCTAAAGGTTGTTAAGGACCTGGGGTCAGACACTCCCTACCTAAAATCTTTTACATATGATCTTATCGGATCTACCCAACAGTCTATCACAATCGATGAACATGGGTAAATGTGGTGATCTGAGCGACTTTGATCGTGAACGCTTTGTCAGCGTAAGACGCATGGGTCCACCCGGAGGCACAGTGGTCTAAGCGCTGGTGGGACGTGCCTGCCCCGCAGGACGTACACGAGATAAAGGCAGATAGCAGTGAGAACACATGTCCGCGTAGTTCAGTTGGGAGAGCGACTTACTCCGGAGTGAGGGGACCCGAATTTAATGCCCGGCGCGGACAAACTTGTACGTTAAGCTGGCTTATGACCATTCTGCGGTGAAGGGTACGGGTTCGAATACCTATGAGGCAAGGATGTTGTGTTCATCTTATGACACTGGATCTTTCCCTTACCTGGAACCAGTGGCCCTAAATTAGGGACGTGCGACTACTTATCGTCTTTGAGTTTCTCATGGTGGTCGTTAAATCTTCAATATATATATATATATATATATATATATATATATATATATATATATATATATATATATATATATATCAGGTGATGCGTAACATCACAGCCTCTCCTTGACAAATATCAACCCCGCCTTCTCGTGGTACATCCTGTTCCCACTAAAGGGGCTCTGACGACCGCCAATAGCGGTATAACTATACCATCGGGATTAGAGGAAATGCTACCCCACACTCACCAACCCGCTTGGCCAGCGTGGTGAGTTATGGCCAAACCCCTCCAAAATTACTCCACAACTTAAATCTTGGCCCTCAGTCTCCGGCAGCTGGAATGTACCTGGCCAAGGCAGCGGCCAGTGCGACATGAAGGCAGAGGGTGCTAAGAATCCCCGGAGGACCGGACTAGGCTGCCATCTGATGCTGACCTTGGCTACGTATAACGGACGCTCCCTATCTTCTGATTCAAGGCTTCTTGAATTGGAAGAGGAAATACAAAGGATCAAGTGGGACATCGTCGGGCTAAGTGAGATAAGGAGAAAAGGAGAAGATCTCATCGAACTGAAAAGTGGACATCTCTTCTAATATCGTGGGACAGATACTGGCAGAACTAGTGGTGTTGGATTTATAATAAACAAGAAACTGAAGGATAAAGTTGTAGAAGTTGAAAGTTCCTCTGACAGAGCTGCACGACTTGTTATCCAACTCTCGAGAAGATACCAGGCTCAGATTATTCAAACTTATGCACCCACCACAAGTCATCCTGAAGAAGAAATTGAAGAATTTTATGAGGAAATTAGTGATCTAAATAATAAAGGTAAGCAGCACTTGAAGATAATTATGGGAGATTTCAATGCAAAAATAGGGCAACGGCAACAGAATGAAACTTCAGTAGATAAATTCGGTCACGGCAACAGAAACCAGCGTGGAAATACTCTCGTAGAGTTTGCAGAGGCAGAAGGGTTTTTCATCTTGAACTCCTTTTTGAAGAAAAAGCCACACAGGAAATGGACATGGAGACATCCAAATGGGACGACAAGTGAAATTGATTTTATTATGTGTAACAAAAAATTTGTCATAGAAGACTGCAGTGTGCTAAACCAGTTCAACACAGGTAGTGACCATAGATTGGTGAGATGTAAGATGCACCTCAACACTAAACTTGAACGTGGCAAGCTCATAAGACAAACAAAATCTATTGACATAACCAACCTTAAAAAACACCATAACACCTTCAAGTTGGAACTGAAGAACAGATTCTCTGCTTTAGAAGGCCTAACATCGGAAGAAGTGGATATTTCTGAAGTTAACAGAAAAGTAACCAAAGCTCTTATGGAAACAGCAACAAAATTAGCTGGGTCTAAGAACAAGTTGCATGTAAACAAATTATCAGGAAAAACCAAAATGTTGATGCAAAAAAGAAGAGTGATGAGGACAACTAAAGAAGATGTGACTTCCAAAGTGGAATATATAGAGCTATGCAAGTGTGACGTACCTGCCAGCAGGACGCACATGACATAAAGGCAGATAGGATTCAGAACAAATGTCTGCGTAGCTCAGTTGGTAGAGCGGCTTGTTCCGGAATAAGCGTACTCGGGTTCGAATCCCGGCGTAGGCCAAAAATGACGGAGAAATTCACTTCGTTATACAAGACAGTACGAAAAAGTATCACTGAAGACGTAAGGAAATTCAACTGTGAACTAGTAAGGAAAGCAATTGAAAACAACCAAAGCCTAAAGATAGCAAAGGGACATCTCAGTAAGGGGAAAAAACAGATTATGGCACTAAGAAAAGAAGATGGTTCTGTAACAAGAAATAGAGGCGAAATTTTGACAAGAGTGAAAGATTTCTACTCCAAATTATATGAAAGATATGATACATGTACTCCAGACATCATGAAAGGTACCAGTACCAGAGTTCTTCCAGTCCTTCCAGCAGAAGTTGCACATGCAATCAAGAACATGAAGCGGGGAAAAGCTCCAGGAGAAGATGGAATTACTCTGGACATCATACAAAGAAGCAAGTGGAGAAATCGAAACAGTACTCGCCCAAATTTTCACTCGATGCCTTAATGAAGGGAAAATTCCTGAGGATTGGAACAACGCTACAATGATCTTGCTACATAAAAAAGGTGACATTGAGGATCTCAGGAACTGCAGACCTATCAGCCTCCTATCAGTGGTTTATAAAATCTTCACTAAAGTTCTTTCACACCGCTTGAAGGTGACACTGGACATGGCTCAACCGAGAGAACAACCTGGATTCAGAGTGGCTACAGCACAATAGATCATATCCACGTACTGAGAGAACTTATTTAAAGAGCGAGGGAATATGAACTTCCATTGTGCATGGCTTTTATCGATTATGAAAAAGCCTTTGATTCGGTGAAACCATCAGCAGTTGCAATGGCTCTGAAATCCTGCGGTATTGAAGATGCATACATTAATATTATTAAAAACATCTATGAAAATGCAAGTGCAAAGATTCGGCTGTTTGAAAATACAACACACATAAAAATTGGAAAAGGAGTGAGTCAAGGTGACACCATATCTCCGAAGCTCTTTAATTCCACATTGGAAAATGTCTTTCAATCACTGAACTGGGAAAACAAAGGGATAAAAATTAATGGAGATTATCTAACCCACCTTCGTTTTGCTGATGACATAGTCATTTTTGCAACTACCCCATCAGAGCTACAGAGTATGATCCAGGAACTTGCTGACAAGAGTAAAGAAGTGGGATTAAAAATGAACTTTCAGAGGACAAAAGTGATGTACAATGCTTTTACAAGAAATGAAGATTTATCGATTGATGGAGAAAAGCTGGAGATAACAGACACGTACGTTTATCTTGGACAGCAGATATCAAGTGAGGGTCACATTGGTGAAGAAATTAATCGGCGTACAAAACTTGCCTGGAGAGCTTTTGGAAGAAACAGCATAATTTTCAAGAGCAATATGCCATTATGTCTTAAAAGAAAAGTGTTTGATCAATGCATCCTTCCAGTGCTTACGTATGGTGCAGAGACGTGGACCTTAGCTAAAAGAGACATACAAAGGCTGCAGACAACGCAAAGCAGGATGGAGAGGTGCATGCTTGGTGTAACCAGGAGAGATAAGAAGAGGTTGGTTGGTTGGTTGGTTGGAGGTTTAACGACCACCGTGAGCAACTCAAATGGGCTATAAGCAGTCGCCCGTCCCTAATTTAGGGCCACTGGTTCCAGGGAAGGGAGAGAGCCAATGCCGTAAGACAAACACAACATCCATGCCCGACCGGGATTCGAACCCGGACCCCTTACGGACGAATGATCAGAGGCCAACGCCTTAGACCACTGCGCCACCGGGGCGGCGATAAGAAGAGGAACACGTGGATCCGAAAAATGACAAGAGTGGAAGACATCATGATCAGAGTTAAATCCCTGAAATGGCAATGGGCTGGACATACTGCCAGAAGGACAGACCATCGACGGACAGCCGAAACTTTAGATTGGATTCCAAGGGATAGGAAAAGACCCAGAAGAAGACCACATGGAAGATTGGTGGATGAAATTCGAAAGTATGCGGGAGTGACATGGAGGAGACTGGCACAAGACAGACCGTTGTGGAGGAAATTTGGGGAGACCTTCGTACAGCAGTGGATTGATAATGGTTGACAATGATGATGATGATATATATATATTAAAGACAGGTGCGTCATTCTACCGGTGATGACGTAGACCGTAGCCCAATGGAAAGAGGAGGCCTTGAAACGAACGGTTGTTATGTGACCAAAAGAGTCATAGCATTAATACAGTTATTATTCTTGTGATTAAAGTATCTTAAAAATCTTTATTGCATTATGTTTTCCAGTTCAAACATTTATTCTTGTGCTAGTTTTGTAAAAAAAATGCAAGTGGGTGCAATATTAAATTTTGTGTAGGGTTTGGATTACTTTATCTGTGGCACTTATAAATATAATTTGCTTGCAGTAGTAAAAAATAATAAATAATTACAAAAAATGAGCTAAAAACTGGGATCAGGTTGGTCACATGACCGTTCGTTTCATTGCCTCCTCTTTCCAGTGGGCTATGACGTCGACTAAAGTGACCAGATATTGCAACAGTGATTTGAGAACAAAATGACGTGGTGTTCTCAAATCCTCAGATCATTTGGGGACACATACATAACCAAACTAAATTTTCTATATGTGTGATGTTACATATACACTGCTGGCTACCCAAAATGCAACACCAAGAAGGACACGAGATAGCAAAGCTAGATTCACTGGACACATAACAACCGATACAAAGATGAAACGATTGAGCTTACAGGCCCGTGCGACTTGCGGAACACGCAGACATCAATAGTTCGTGTGGCTCCCATGGCTGGCAATTACGGCCACTACACACCGCGGCATCGAACGAAAGAGGCTTTGGATGTGGGCTTGGGGTATGTCGGTCCAGGCTACTTCCACACGTTGCCACAGTTCATCACGGGTGGTGCTTGCCGAGCCACTCGGTTGCCGATCAGCGACCAGACGTGTTTGATAGGCGACATATCGGGAGAACAGGCGAGACACGGCAGAAATGACACCCAGTGGGCCGTGAAGAATTGTTGCACGATGCGTGCCACGTGCGGGCGCGCATTGTCCTGTTGAAACGTGGCCGCTGGCAGGTCCTGCAAGTAAGGGAGGACTACAGGCTGCAAAACGTCGGAGGTGTAGCGGTGGCTGTTGAGTGTACCGGCGATGCGTACCAGAGTGGTGCGGGTATCATATCCAATTGCGCCCCAAACCATAACGCTAGGCGACGGACCGTTATGGCGATGCAAAACGCAGGCGTCATACATTCTCTCGCCACGGTGCCGCCACACACGGATCCGACCATCGTGGTGTTGCAGGCAGAAGCGCGATTCGTCGAAGAAGGCAATGTCGTGCCATTCCGTAGTCCAGGTGCGGCGTTCAACGGCCCACTGCCGCCGCGCTCTCCGGTAGTGTAACGTCAATGGTAATCAGAGCAATGGGCGCCGTGCGACAAGTCCCCTCTCCTGCAGACGACGCCGAACGGTACGTGCTGACACAGGTTGTTGCGCAACACCCTAATTCCTGCGCTAACGTTCACGATGTGGCGGTGGAAACCGTCAACGCCCGCCGCACAACATGCCGGTCCTTTCGTTCGGCGGGTTGCCGCGGCTGCTGCAATCGCTCACGTCGGTCCGTCCATTCCTCCTGCACCAACCGAATCCATACTCGCCTCACTGTGGCTGGATGTCGTCCCCCACGGGCGCCGATGTCTTGATACGATAAACCGCTGTCGCGATAAGCCACTGTTCATACTCTGTCGAACTCTGAAACGTGCTGGAATGACTTCCGTATTCTGCGACGAGGCATCAAGAAGCTTCCCACGCACAGGTCCGGCAGCACAACACACTTCCATACGTACACCCCGCCTTCTGTGCACTCTTCTTATAGTTTTCCTCGGTGGCGAGCCGGGCGCACATGATTTGCATATGCCCTGCAATGCTAATCGTTTGCATGTACTCTCGCGGGCGACGCAGGCTGCGAATTTCAGGCCAATCGGATGCTTCCTTCTTGGTTTTGCATTTTGATTGGCCAGCAGTGTAGATCATATCTATAGATCATATCCACGTACTGAGAGAACTAATTGAAAGAGCGAAGGAATATGAACTTCCATTGTGCATGACCTTAATCGATTATGAAAACGCATTTGATTCGGTGAAACCAACAGCAGTTACAATGGCTTTGAAATCCTGCGGTATTGAATATGCATACATTAATATTATTAATAACATCTATGAACATGCTAGTGCAAAGATTCAGCTGTTTGTGAATACAACACACAAAAAAATTGGAAAGATAGTGAGACAAGGTGACACCATATCTCCGAAGCTTTTTAATGCCCCATTGGAAAATGTCTTTCAATCACTGAACTGGAAAAATCAAAGGGATAAAGATTAATGGAGATTATCTAACCCACCTTCGTTTTGCTGATGACGTAGTCATTTTTGCAACTACCTCATCAGAGCTGCAGGATATGATCCAGGAACTTGCTGACAAGAGTAAAGAAGTGGGATTAAAAATGAACTTTCAGAAGACAAAAGTGATGTTCAATGCTTTTACAAGAAATGAAGATTTATCGATAGATGGAGAAAAGCTGGAGATAACAGATGTCAGAGGAAGCTGATTAATTCCAGACGATGTGAAAGAAGCATTTCACATTTTTGAAGCGAAGGAATTCTTATTAATTCCAGACGATGTGTGGAAAACTCATTTCACATTTTTGAAGCAAAGAAGGAATTCTCATTAATTCTAGACAATGTGTGGAGGGACTATCACACATTTTTCGAAAACCCCAACGACCACTAGATCCAACACAAATTCGTCGGTGACAGAGACGGAATCCGCCTTCCCTTGGTCTGGAGCTGAATGCTTTTCCAATTAAGCTACACCGACGGAATTCATCGCCGCAACTTTGTCGTCTTGATATGTGCTTCACCTCTGCGGTACGTCATACATACTAATGCAACGTTAAGAAAAATTTGTTATTCTTTCATAATTCATACATCTCTATGACGATTGTGCTACGAAGGTTGAATGAAAAGTAAACCCTCTATTAACATTACTCCGGACTGGATGAGGAAATTTCGCAATGGTCTAAGCGATGGCTTCTGATCATTCATCGGAGATTGGTCCGGGTTCGAATCCTAGTGAGGCATGGATGCTGTATTTGTCTTACGTCACAAGCTTTCTCCCTTCCCTGGAACCAGTGACCCTAAATTATGGACGGGCGATTGCTTATACACTGAAGAGCAATTCAATTAGAGATACCTGTCTAGTAACGTGTAGCATCAACTTTCGCCCTGATGACGGCGGCGATTCGTCTCGGCATGGTCTCGACAAGACACCGGAAGCGTTGGGAAGCCATACGGATCCACGACCCCTGAACAAGCTCCCACCGTTCACGAAGATTTGATGGAGAGGGGTCATCTCTCTCGATGGCATCACAGATGTGCTCGATGGGATTGAGGTCAGGTGACCTAGTTGGCCAAGGAAGCGAGGTCACGTCGGTGGAGTGTTCATCCAACCATTCGGATACAATTCGGGAGCTTCATTGTCTTGTTGCAGGATGAGGTCCCCAGTGGGATGTTGAAGACGCAAATGGTCGTTAAGAATATCCCGGTAACGTTGAAATGTGAGGGACGATGTCACACGTACAGGGGTCCCATTCCAGTCCACATAAATAGTCCCCAGACGAGAATGTCACCCCACCAGCTTGAAGAGTACCCTGCTGGCAAGAAGGATCCATCGCTTCGTATGGTTTGCGCCGTACTCGTATCCTGAAATCCGCGAATCCCTACTCATCAGTCCAGGCAACATTTTCCCACATGTCTCGGGTCCAGTTGCGATGTTCCCGCGCCCATGCTAATCTTTTATTGGAGGTTTAACGACCACCGTGAGCAACTCAATGGGCTATAAGCAGTCGCCCGTCCCTAATTTGTGGTCACTGGTTCCAGGGAAGGGAGAGATCCAGTGCCGTAACACAAGCGCAACATCCATGCCTCACCGGGATTTGAACTCGGGCTCCTTTCAGATGAATTATCAGAGGCCATCGCTTAGACCACTGCGGCACCGGGACGACACAAACTTTTAGTTGTACGGAAGTCGGCCATCACTACATGTCCGAAAATTGCACGAAATAACACAAAATTTGGGTTGTACGGAAGTCGGCCATCGCTACATGTACGGGAATCGCACGAAATGGCACAAAATTTGAGTTGTACGGAAGTCGCACATACGTAGGCCATCGCTACATGTACGGGAATCGCACGAAATGGCACAAAATTTGAGTTGGATGGAATTCGCACGTAAGTAGGCCATCACTACATGTACGGAAATCGCACGAAATGGCACAAAATTTGAGTTGTACGGAAGTCGCACATACGTAGGCCGCTACTACATGTACGGAAATCGCACGAAATGGCACAAAATTTGAGTTGGATGGAATTCGCACGTAAGTAGGCCATCACTGCATGTACGGAAATCGCACGAAATAGCTAAAAATTTGGGTTGTACGGAAGTCGGCTATCGCTACATGTACGGAAATCGCACGAAATGGCACAAAATTTGAGTTGTACGGAAGTCGCACGTACGTAGGCCATCTCTACATGTGCGGAAATTGCACGAAATGGCACAAAATTTGAGTTGTACGGAAGTCGCACGTACGTAGGCCATCACTACATGTGCGGAAATTGCACGAAATGGCACAAAATTTGAGTTGTACGGAAGTCGCACGTACGTAGGCCATCACTACATGTGCGGAAATTGCACGAAATGGCACAAAATTTGAGTTGTACGGAAGTCGCACGTACGTAGGCCATCACTACATGTGCGGAAATTGCACGAAATGGCACAAAATTTGAGTTGTACGGAAGTCGCACGTACGGCAGTTGGCTAACACTTTCGTATTCACCGGAACTGACGCCGTGTGATTTCCATTTATTCCTTGAAATGCAGAAAACAACTTCGTGGGCGTCGGTTTGCATCTAATACTGAATTGAACAACGCTGTGACGGGTGTCTTCGAACACATCTTCCAGGAGTGGACAGAAATGTAAAACCGATGCATTCAGGAAGAGGGAGAATACTTCGAAAGTGTGTGAGTACGTTTGCTGCATTAAACTTCTGCACCATGTAAAATCAGACTCGTTACTTTTTGAACGACTCTCGTATGTGCTGCCATCTGTTGATGCTTTATGAAGGTAAAGGCATTACTTTTCATTCACACAACCGTGGAGAAAAATTCTGATCCCACCACCGGCACAAAAACAGCATTTCTTCACAATTTCTTATACTGATGTAATGACAATAAATATTTATTATTTTTGCGACATTCCTACATTCCTATAATGATTGTGCTACATTTATATCATTTATACATCCTTATAATTGTGGACTGATGTAAATATATGCAGTGATATGTATGTATTTAGAGTGCTGACATAAAAACGTGCATTCTGTTTATTTCAGGATTCTGCAGTTGTGTTGTTGCCTTGGGACAAATTTTCGTGATACCTATGAATATTTTTCCTGCCGTGGTAAGAAAATGGAGGAATATTTGTTGAACTTGTACATTTATTTTGTCTTTTTGGTTAATATATCGCGTTCTACCGGGGATTTGATAGTGTCTTTAGTCACACAAGATAAAAAAGAATGATTGCGATAATTATCACTCACACTTTGTTACGCTTTCCAACCGTAGGTTGAAGAAGCGTATATGCTCCAGCTTTGTCCGTCTGTCTGTGTGTCTGTTCGTCCGCACGATGACTCGCGTAGAAATGGTTCGTTTTCGATGAAATTTTAGTATGTGGTAGCGGACAACCTGGGGACGAACCCTATTGAAAATGGGCGAAATGGGGTCAAAGGTCAGGAAATAGGAGCGGGATCCATTCCTTCGCCCTTATGCGTCAAAACTTACGTAAAACTGCTTCGATTGCGACAAAACTTTAGTATGTTGTTCCGCAGGTATACGGAACCAGTTCTGTTGCATATAATCGAAATGGGGTCAAAGGTCAGCGCACAGGAGCGAGATTTGTTCCACAGCCATTTATCATCATAACGTGACTAAAAACGCTTCTATTGCTACAAAACTTTGGTATGTTGTTCCGGAGATATATTGTACCAGGTCTGTAGCATCTCATCGAAATGGGGTCAAAGGTCAGGGCACAGGAGCGATATTTATCCCACGGCTATTATCTTAATAACTTGAGTAATGATTTCTGGTATGTCGGAAAGCGTTTCATAATCAATGAGCCGCCCCGGTGGCGCAGTGGTCTAAGCGATGGCCTCTGATCATTCGTCCGAACGGGGTCCGGGTTCGAATCCCGGTGAGGCATGGATGTTGTGTTTGTCTTACGGCACTGGCTCTGTCCCTTCCCTGGAACCAGTGACCCTAAATTAGGGAAGGGCGACCGCTTATAGCCCATTGAGTTGCTCACGGTGGTCGTTAAACCTCCACTAAAAAAAAAAAAAAAAATAATAATCAATGAATTGCATGATTTTACTAACTTGTTCTTACTGTCCTTGCCGCTACCAAAGTCTTCAACGTAAACAATACTTGTAGCTGCAGAAAGTAACAGATGAGTTCAGCGAAGAACTGTGAACCATTAAACCAAGGTAAATACAGGGTGTCCCACAAAGGACTCCCTGATTTTAAAATGAAATAACTCGGAAACGGAGATCAATAGCAGAATGAAACAAGTGGTATGCTTATTTTGAAAGCCGTAAAAATCTGATACAGAAGTTTCAAAATTACTTACAAATGTTGCCGACAGGTGGCGCTGTACGCTTTAGTCGCAGTAGAGCGTCCGAGAAATAGTCTATAAACTGTCCTCTGCAAGCAGTCGTTGCAATCACATGACAATCGATTCAAAATGCGCACCTTTCGCAGCACAGAGATGGCGCAAACGAAGAATGAAATTTTCAGTCACCCTCTGTAGTGTGTCAACGGAAATGGACGCACATGCGCCTCACCGATCAACTCTTCAAGCTCGTCCAGTGTTGCAGGATTGTTCTGGAAAACAGTGTCCTTCAATGTGCCCCACAAAAAGTAGTCGCAGGGGGTAAGATCGGGCGAGTATGGAGGCCAATCCATGACTGTTCCAGTAAATGTGGAATAGTTCAAAGCAATGACTCTATTCCCGAAGTATTCCTCAAGAAGGGCAAAAACTGCTGGGTAACGGTGTGATCGGGCCCCATCTTGCATAAACCACGAAGTCCCTGATACTCGAGTACCAGAACAGCATGTTGCTCCACGGAATACTTTTTTTTTCTTTGATTGGAGGTTTAACGACCACCATGAGCAACTCAATGGGCTATAAGCAGTCGCCCGTCCCTAATTTAGGGTCACTGGTTCTAGGGAAGGGAGAGATCCAGTGCCGTAAGACAAACACAACATCCATGCCTCACCGGGATTCGAACCCGGACCCCGTTTGGACGAATGATCAGAGGCCATCGCTTAGACCACTGCGCCACCGGGGCGGCATACATGACTTCATCCACTTCCTTCAGTACGTTAACCTCCTTTCACGTTTCGACAGCGAAGCTGTCCGAAGACTGATCGCTCTGTGCTTCACAGCATTATTTATAGGACCGCACTGCGACTACAGCGTACAGCTCCACCTTTCGGCAACATTTGTAAGTAATTTTGAAACTTCTGTGTCAGATTTTTACGGCTTTTCAAATAAACATACCACTTGTTTTATTCTTCTATCGATCTCCGTTTCCGAGTTATTTCATTTTAAAATCAGGGAGTCCTTTGTGGGACACCCTGTATGATAACGAACGCTTCGGTTGAACCAATATCACACCTTTAAAGATATTGCAACCTGTTGATCCGTGTACACGTAGCAATGAACCATTGCTAAACGATTCGTTCAAAACGACTGGATCCTCACCGTGAATCAAGAATGATTCGCTCTCACCACTGTGAATGGTCGTTCAATACGTCATTACTGCGCCCCACACGCTGAAGTTGCCGGAAGTTTAAGTTTCTTCCACTCTCTTGAGTTCAGGGACAAATTCCCATTAAAATGTCAAGAACTTAAAATGTCGACCAACATGCGAGTGAAGGAATTTCACCGATAAGCCACTACATTATGACCACCTATACCTAATAAGCTGTAAGACCTCCTTTAGCTCACAAAACAGCGGTCACTCGGCGAGGCATTGATTTGATCAGGTGGCAATAGGTATCCTGAGGTATCTGGTACCACAATGTCAACCTTAGGTCCTTCCATTCCAGTACTGTTCGGGGTGATGGTGATATAGCGCGAACCCGCTTTTCCAAGTCGAACCATGAATGTTCGATTGGGTTCATTCAGGTGAATTTGGGAGGCCAGGGCATTAACAGAAATCCACCAACATGTTCTTCGAACCACTCCATGATGATTCTGGCAGTGTGGCATGGCGCGGTATCCTGTTGGTAATGGCCATCGCCAGCAGGGAACACAGTTGCCATGAATGGGTGAACTTGGTCCACAACGATGTTCAGATACCTGAAAGCCAGTGGCGCATTATCCTGTTGGTAATGGCCATCACCAGCAGGGAACACAGTTGCCATTAATGAGTGTACTTGGTCCACAACGATGTTCAGATATCTGAGAGCCAGTGACGCATTATCCTGTTAGTAATGACCATCACCAGCAGGGAACACAGTTGCCATTAATGAGTGTACTTGGTCCACAGCAATGTTCAGATACCTGAGAGCCAGTAGCGCATTATCCTGTTGGTAATGGCCATCACCAGCAGGGAACACAATTGCCATTAATAAGTGAACTTGGTCCACAACGATGTTCAGATACCTGAGAGCCAGTGGCGCATTATCCCGTTAGTAATGGTCATCACCAGCAGGGAACACAATTGCCATTAATGAGTGTACTTGGTCCACTACGATGTTCAGATACCTGAGAGTCAGTTGCACATTATCCTGTTGGTAATGGCCATCACAAGCAGGGAACACAGTTGCCATTAATGGGTGAACTTAGTCCACAACGATGTTCAGATACCTGACAGCCAGTGGCGCATTATCCTGTTGGTAATGGCCATCACCAGCAGAGAACACAATTGCCATTAATGAGTGTACTTGGTCCACAACGATGTTCAGATACCTGACAGCCAGTGGCGCATTATCCTGTTGGTAATGGCCATCACCGGCAGGGAACACAATTGCCATTAATGAGTGTACTTGGTCCACAACGATGTTCAGATCCCTGAGAGTCAGTTGCACATTATCCTGTTGGTAATGGCCATCACCAGCAGGGAACACAGTTGCCATGAATGGGTGAACTTAGTCCACAACGATGTTCAGATACCTGAGAGCCAGTGGCGCATTATCCTGTTGGTAATGGCCATCACCAGCAGGGAACACATTTGCCATTAATGAGTGTACTTGGTCCACAACGATGTTCAGATACCTGACAGCCAGTGGCGCATTATCCTGTTGGTAATGGCCATCACCAGCAGGGAAAACTGTTGCCATTAATGAGTGTACTTGGTCCACAACGATGTTCAGATACCTGAGAGCCAGTGGCGCATTATCCTGTTGGTAATGGCCATCACCAGCAGGGAACACATTTGCCATTAATGAGTGTACTTGGTCCACAACGATGTTCAGATACCTGACAGCCAGTGGCGCATTATCCTGTTGGTAATGGCCATCACCAGCAGGGAAAACTGTTGCCATTAATGAGTGTACTTGGTCCACAACGATGTTCAGATACCTGAGAGCCAGTGGCGCATTATCCTGTTGGTAATGGCCATCACCAGCAGGGAACACAATTGCCATTAATGAGTGTACTTGGTCCACAACGATGTTCAGATACCTGACAGCCAGTGGCGCATTATCCTGTTGGTAATGGCCATCACCAGCAGGGAAAACTGTTGCCATTAATGAGTGTACTTGGTCCACAACGATGTTCAGATACCTGAGAGCCAATGGCGCATTATCCTGTTGGTAATAGCCATCACCAGCAGGGAACACATTTGCCATTAATGAGTGTACTTGGTCCACAACGATGTTCAGATACCTGACAGCCAGTGGCGCATTATCCTGTTGGTAATGGCCATCACCAGCAGGGAAAACTGTTGCCATTAATGAGTGTACTTGGTCCACAACGATGTTCAGATACCTGACAGCCAGTGGCGCATTATCCTGTTGGTAATGGCCATCACCAGCAGGGAACACAGTTGCCATGAATGGGTGAACTTGGTCAGCAACGATGTTCGCATACCTGACAGGGCTGTTGGGATAATAGGGCCTAAAGTGTCCCAAGACAACATCGTTCACAGCATAACACCGCCGCCGCCGGCCCTTTCCCGCCCAATAGTGCACCCATGTGCCATTGCCTCCGTTGGCAATCGGCATATCCGCGCTCGGCTGTCTACGTGATGCATCAGGATTATTGATTCGTCAGACCAGGCCACTTTCTTCCAATCATCCACGGTCCAATCTCGATGATCTTGGACCCATTTCATGCGTTCTTGGCGATGACGTTCAATGAGCATGGGGACCCGGCAGGGTCTTCGGCTACGCAGGCCCATGCGCAGAAGGCTGCGATGAACTGTGTGCTGGGACACATTGCCCTTATCACCACTGTTGTAGTTGCGGACGATGCGTCCACTGTGGTCCTGCGGTCGCTGTGAACTATGCGGAGACATTCTCAGCCCCACTCTGGCATCAATGAACTTTCGGACGACACACGTCTGGACGACGGTTCGTCATTTGGCCATTTGTGCACCACGTTTGATACGTACTCACTGCAGCGGCACGTGAACAACCACAAGCCACGCCGTTTCCGAGATCTGTAGTTCCGAGGCGCCGTGCTATTACAACTTGTCCTTTATCAAACTCCGATAAATCGGCAGCTTTCCCTATTCTGACACCGAACACTCTACAAACCGAAAGCCGGTCCTCTGGTTGTATATACATACTGCTCTGTGAACTTCACCTGCACCACCGTTCGGTCTCCAGGCGCGCTCATTTCTCGAGGCTGGGGGTAGTCGTAATCGAATGGCTTATCAGTACAATGGTGAAACTTAAGAATGGGAATGTTATTTGTGTGGCATTCATTGGAATGGCGTACCCAGATCGTTGTGGCAAATGATTTATTGAAAATCGTTGAAAACCTCTCGTTCTTTCATACAGTTTGTCAAAACGAGCTGCAAATAATCAGTCAGTTTGCCATTGCTGTGATACACACTGGAGTCAGAGCCCGCCTTATTCTATTGCGCACGAATGAGTTTGGAAACGAATTCCCTAGAAGAAAAGTACTGCCGAAAGTTAATAACTGTCAAATACACTAGTGTGCAAAAATTAAGGACGAAGAGGAGAAATTAGCATAACAGCGGAACGAGCAGGCTGAACGGACCGAAAGACCACTCAGGAGATAGACCACGGTCCGGTACGGCATATATGCAGCGTGACGTGAGGGGGGGAGGGAGTGTCGGTAGGGTATAAAGCACACGGGCGCTGTACGCTCAGCAATTCGGTGAAAGCTATTGCACGATGTACATCGGTTTGAACGAAATCGAGTTGCTGCCACCGTGTGATATGGCCAACAGGCAATTCAGTAGACGACATCTGGATGACTATACTCGAGGTCGCCTCCCTGGGAAGTTGGAAGTAGGTCGAAGTGTGACTAGTGTGGCCGAGGAGTTCGGGATCGCTCACGGCATCGTTTCACGAGCTTGGTGAGCATTTCAAACGAAAGGAGCAGCTGTCCGAGAGTTTAGCAGTGGTCGTCCACGAGCAACCACGCTCGCGGACGACCGGTATAATGTCCTACAGGCGAGAAGAGAAAGACGGCAGACAGCGGGAGAAATCGCAAGGCACATACAACAGAAAACTGGACGTCCGTTATCGCGTTTTACCGTGGCCAGGAGGCTGCACAAAGGTGGTCTATTTGCACGACGACCAGTACGGTGTTTTCCATTAACGCCTGCTCATCGGAGACGGCGGTTTCTGTGGTGCCAGGAACACAAGAACTGGACACATCAGCAATGGGGTCGAGATCTCTTTACGGGTGAGAGCCGATTTAGTCTGACGAGCGATTCTGGATGTACACACATCTGGTGAGAGCAGGGAACACGCAATCACACCTCCAAGATCATCGAAAGGGACCGGTTTGGAGGTGGCGGAATTCTCGTTTGGGGCGGTTTCATGCTTGGTAGCCGTACTGACCTCTACATTTTCCAAGGAGGTTCAGTAACTGGTGTTCGCTATTGTACCGAGGTTCTCCTGCCTCACGTGCGTCTGTTTAGAGGTGCTTTAGGTCCGGAGTTCCTCTTCATGGACGACAATGCGGAAAGTCGTTACGGGTGATGAAAAGTGGATACGGTATGACAATCCCAAATGCAAAAAAGGCTGGGTAGACTCCGGTGAAGCAACGACTTCGACACCGAAACGCAATATTCACTCCAAGAAAGTTTCGCTGTGCATCTGGTGGGATATGAAGGGTGTGCTGTATTATGAGCTATTGGAACAGGGTCAAACTGTTACTTCTTATTGCTGCAATTGAACCAGAAAATCTGTTAGAAACGTCCATTCACAGGCAATGGACCGCGTCCCGTGAAATTACTGCACGATAACGCTAAGGCGCATGTCGCGAAATCGGTCAAAGAAACGTTATTGACGCTTGACTGGGAAGTTTTGGAGCATCCGGTTTATAGTCCCGACATAGCCCCTTCAGACTATCATTTGTTCCGATCGATGCAACATGGTTTGTCTGCTGTACGGTTCCGGACATGTGACGAAGGGCAAAAATGGGTTGACGATTTCAACGCGTCACACGACGAAGTATTCTTCACGGCTGGAATCCGTCAGCTGCCCGACCGATGGCGGAAGGTGATAGATAATGACGGCGCATATTTTGATTCGTAAAGGTATTGTTGTTTTCTCTCTAATACATGTTGCGTCGTCTTAAAACGCTTTGAAACTTATTTGTACACTTAATATACAGGGTGCATAGTAAAGTCTCTTTAGCCTGAAATAACTTGCGAACGGAGAGAGGTAAATTTAAGCAAATGAGATAACGGCATAGTAACGTGACTACGCCCGATCGAATGCAACCGATAGCAGCGCCCCTAGTGGCGAAATACGGAAGTTAGTCATTGCAAATCGAAAACGAAAAGAGACAGAGCAAAATTTCCAATTACAAAGTTGTAGAGCATCAATTAATTGGTACAAAATGACATTTGTTTCACACGGATAAGATAAATTGTCGCCCGAATACCCTACAGTGTCCGAAATCGATGCGCGACGATTCGAATCTGCATATTCACATTTCGCAAATGTAGCCGTATGCAAATGCAGATTGGGACGTTGTACCGCACCTGCGATATAAAAACCAGTAGCAGGATGTTCCCTGATCAGAAGTTTAGGTCTACGTACACTGGGTGAGAATGGCGTGCTTGGATTTCTGGGATTAAGTAAAAAATCAAGTGTATGCAACAGCGCCTACAAGTCTGCTGGATTTATGTCGTCATGTTACAGATGCTTGCAATAGTGGGACACCTTCCATGCTGAGGAATGTGCATGCAGAGTTACTTTCACGAATACAAATATGTATCGTGGGCAATGGCGAACTCTTCGAACATACTCGACATCAACTTTTTATCACTGTGCGCTAGTTTGCCTTTTTTGTTTTTGTTTTGTCTGACGTCATCAAACTGTATTCACATAAGTACGCATTTATGCAATAAATTGTGTGTGTTTGCTCATACCTATGCCTGTTCCCTTTCAAACGTTCACACAAAAGGTCGTGCATCGATTTCAGACATTTTAGGGTATTCAGGCGACAATTTATCTTATCTGTGTAAAACAAATGTTGTTTTGTACTAATTAATTGATCCTCTACAACTTTGTATTTGTAAATTTTGCTCTATCTCTTTTCGTTTTCAATTTGCAATGGCTAACTTCCGCATTTCGCCACTAGGGGCGCTGCTATCGGTTGCATTCGATTGGGCGTAGTCGCTTTACCATACCGTTATCTCACTTGCATAACTCTCTTCGTTCGCAAGTTATTCTATGCTAAAGGGACTTTCCTATGCACCATGTATAATTTATGACTATTAAACTTGTTATGTTAACATAGAATTAAAATAGCAACGTTTCTCACAACAAAATGTTTATTTTACATCAACTATAGTTTTGTAGAGCGTTTGGCTCGGCATCATCAGCAGGAATGGAGCGTTAACATTTAAATCATTGTGACATCATCAGAGTTCTGAAGGTCACGGATTTTGGGAAATTGTTTTCCACATGCTTGAAAGAAATGAAGTCGTCGTCACATATACCAAAGTCTTCACGATTTGTCAACGACACTACGTCTACTCCATTTCTTTCAAGCGCGTGGAAACAACTCACCAAAATCCGTGACCATCAAAACTATGATGATGTCCCAATGATTTAAATGTTTACGCTCCATTCGTCTGGATGATGCTTAGCGAAACGCTCTGGGAAACTATAGTCGATGTAAAATAAACATTTTATTGTGATAATCGTTGCTATTTTTATTCTAGATCCCGGATAATCTACATCGACCATGGTTATCAATTGTGTGTGGTCGGCCACCTCTTGCTCTCTGGGCGCTGGTATGTTCGTCGATGGTATAGTCGTGGTACTCCCTTGATATGGTTGTCCTCCAACTGATGCAAATCTATACATATCAGCTGTTTCCTTGATACGGTTGTCCTCCAGCTGATGCTAATCTATACATAACAGATGTTTCCTTGATACGGTTGTCCTCCAACTGATGCCAATCTATACATATCAGCTATTTCCTTGATACGGTTGTCCTCCAGCTGATGCCAATCTATACATATCAGCTGTTTCCTTGATACGGTTGTCCTCCAGCTGATGCCAATGTATACATATCAGCTGTTTCCTTGATACGATTGTCCTCCAGCTAATGCCGATCTATACATATCAGCTGTTTCCTTTATACGGTTGTCTTCCAGCTGATTCCAATCTATACATATCAACTGTTTCCTTGATACGTTTGTCCTCCAGCTGATGCCAATGAATACATATCAGCTGTTTTCTTGATACGGTTGTCCTCCAGCTGATGCGAATCTATACATATCAGCTGTTTCCTTGATACGGTTGTCCTCCAGCTGATGCCAATCTATACATATCAGCTGTTTCCTTGATACGGTTGTCCTCCAGCTGATGCCAATCTATACATATTAGCTGTTTCCTTGAAACAGTTGTAAACGTTAGCACAGGAATTAGGTTGTACGGTTTGAACGTTAGCGCAGGAATTAAGGTGTGTCGCGCAACAACCTGTGGCAGCACGTACCGTTCGACGTCGTCTTCAGGAGCGGGGACTTGTCGCACGGCGCCCATTGCTCCGATTACCATTGACGTTACACTACCGGAGAGTGCGGCGGCAGTGGGCCGTTGAACGCCGCACCTGGACTACGGAATAGAACGACATTGTCTTCTCCGACGAATCCCGTTTCTGTCTGCAACACCACGATGGTCGGTTCCGCGTGTGGCGGCACCGCGGCGAGAGACTGTATGACGCCTGCATTATGCGTCGCCATACAGATCCGCCGCCTGGCGTTATGGTTTGGGGCACAATTGGATATAACACCCGCACCCCTCTGGTACGCATCGCTGATACATTCAAGAGTCACCGCTACATCTCCGACGTTTCGGAGCCTGTAGTCCTCCCTTACCTGCAGGACCTCCCAGCGGCCACGTTTCAACAGGACAATGCGCGCCCGCAGGTGGCACGCATCGTGCAACAATTCTTCACGGCCCACCTGGTGTCACTGCTGCCGTGGTCCGCCTGTTCTCCCCATATGTCGCCCATCGAACACGTCTGTTCGGTGATCGGCAACCAAGTGGCCCGGCAAGCGCCACCCGCGTCTACGCCTGATGCACTGTGGCAACGTGTGGAAGCAGCCTGGACCGACATACCCCAAGCCCACATCCAAAGCGTTTTTCGTTCGATGCCTCGGCGTGCAGCGGCCGTTATTGCCAGCCATAGGGGCCACACGAACTATTGATGTCTGCGTGTTTCCGCAAGTCGTACGGGCCTGTAAACTCAATCGTTTCATCTTTGTATCTGTTGTTATGTGTCCAGTAAATCTGGCTTTGCTATCTCGTGTCCTTCTTTGTGTTGCATTTTGGATGGCCAGCAGTGTATTTTAAATCGGCAAGCAGTGCTGTGGAGGATTGACGTCGAGTTTTGAATACTTTGTGCCGTTTATGCAAGAAATTCTTGTATTCAAAGTTACAGCATCCGAGAACAAAATGTTTCCTCTTTCTCCCAAACTATGTGTGTTGCCATTTTTGTTCACCAATCATGTAATAAAATTTAACTAAAATTATCATGTTTGTTAACGCGTATTTATTTTCCGCTTTCTCCAGACTGTACTTTGCGCTGCTTCAAGATAAATGCCGAACAAGTTCAAGAACCGTGCCCTAACAGCAGCATTGAAGTGCAAGAGATGTGAGTACAGATTCAGTTAGAAAAGAATAACAATTTATTCCTTGTTGTTTTGCTTTCCTTATGAACTTCTCATAGTGTTATATCAATGTTGGAGAAAAAGTTTTAGGATGTAGTTACACAGAGCTCTTCTTCCGTAGTTTGTTTTACTGTTGCGCAGCTTTTGGACACACACACACACACACACACACACACACACACGCTCAATGCTTTAGAAATGTTTATATGCTTTTGTTACGGTGGTAGCACCTAAAATCTCCGCCTTATGTTTCCAATGGTAAAATTTCTTTACACATTTCCTTCGCAATTAATGCATTCCCAAGGATGAAAATTTGCACATTGATAAAACCCACTTTAACTTATAGCATGGGATACTTGCTAAAACATAACCATAGTTATATTAAACAAGTTAGTAAAATCATGCAATGCATTGATTATGATACGCTTTCCAACATGCCAGAAATTATTACTCAAGTTATGAGGATAATGGCTGTGGAATAAATCTCGGTCCTGTGCCCTGACCTTTGATCCCATTTCGATTATATTTAACAGAACCGGTTCAGTATACCTCCGAAATAACATGATAAAGTTTTGTCGCAATGGAAGCATTTTACGTAAGTTATGATGCATAAGGGCTATGGAATAGATTCCGCTCCTGTGTCCTACCCTTTGACCCCATTTCGCCCATTTTTAATAGGATTCGTCCACAGGCAGGCCCCTACAACATACTAACATTTCATCCAAATCGAAGAATTTTAACGTAAGTTATGACGCATAATGGCGATGGAAGTTATTCCGCCCCTATGTCCTGACCTTTGACCCCATTTCGTCCATTTTCAATAGGGTTTGTCCCCAAGTGGTAGGGGACAATAGGGTTTGTCCCCTACCACATACTAAAATTTAATCGAAATCGAACATTTTTTACGTTAGTTATGACGCATAAGAGCAGTGGAATGGATCTCGCTCCCATGTCCTAACCTTTGACCCCATTTCGTTCACTTTCAATAGGGTTCCTTCCCAAGTCATCCCCTTCCACATACTAAAAATTCATCGAAATCGAACGATTTTTACGCGAGTTATCGTGCGGACGGACATACGCACACAACGCGTGACGTAATGAGTCATATGGGAATCGCGACCATCTGCTCGCAAGAGTGTGACGTCATAAAACTTTAATAGGATCCACACACAATGCGTGACGTAATGAGACAGATGGCGTGACCGTTCGCCAACATCTCAAGCGCGAGTTGTGACGTCATTTTTACGCACGTTATGACGCATAAAGGCAATGGAATGCATTCCGCTCCTATGTCCTGACCTTTGACCCCACTTCACTCATTTTCAATAGGGTTTATTCCCAGGTGGTCCCCTGCAATATACTACAAATTCATCGACATCGAACCATATTTACGCAAGTTATGACGCATAAGGGCAATGGAATGGCTCCCGCTCCTATACAGTGACCTTTGACCCCACTTCACCCATTTTCAATAGGGTTCATTACCAGTAGTCCTCTACAATATGCTAAACTTTCATCGACATCGAACTATATTTACGCAAGTTATGACGCATAAGAGCAATGGAATGGATCCCGCTCCTATGCCATGACCGTTGACCCCATTTCGTCCATTTTCAATTGGCTTCGTCCCCAGGTGGTCCGCTACCACATACTAAAATTTCATTGAAATCGAACCATTTTTACGCGAGTTATTGTGCCGACAGACGGACGGACGGACAAAGCTGGAGCATATACGCTTCTTCAACCTACGGTTGGAAAGCGTAAAAAACAGTCATTTTTATTTGAGTAATGTTCAGACCTGTTAATAGATGGCGCGACCTGTACATTGATGACGTCAGTAGTCAAACAAATGTTTGATTTCTTAATTATAGTTATGTTTTAGCAAGTATTAAATATCTAAAACATAACCATAATTATATTAAAAATCAATCGTTTCTTTTCGTTTAGTAATGTTCAGATTTGTTAATAGATGGAGTGACCTGCACATTGATGACGTCAGTAGACAAACAAATGTTGGATTGCTTAGTTATGGTTATGTTTTAGCAAGTACTAAGTATCCCATGCTGTAACTTAGAGTTAGTTTTATCGATGTGCAAATTTTCATCCTTAGGAATACATTAATTGCGAAGAAAATATGTAAAGAAGTTTTACCATTGGAAACATAAAGCAGAGATTTTAGGTGCAACCACCTTAAAATATTGGTTTCTAATTGCAAATGTTTTCTGAATTTTTTTTTCAGGTTCTCATGGTAATTAAAAGATCCTATAGAGTTTTTAACTGTTTTATGTTTATGTGGTTTTGTTCTCTAACTGCAAATGTTTTCTGAATTTTCGTCAGGTTCTTAGAGTAATTAAAATATGCTATGAAGTGTTTAACTCTTTTATGTTTATGTTCTTTTGTTTTGATTTCTTATTGCAAATGTTTTCTGGATTTTCTTCAGGTTATTATGGTAATAAAAAGATCCTATGGGGTTTTAAACTCTTATATGTTTATGTGCTTTTGTTAGAATGTCGATTTCTCATTGGAAATGTTTTCTGGATTGTCATCAGGTTCTAATGGTAATTAAAAGATCCTATGGAGTTTTTAACTTTTTTACATTCATGTCACTTCGCTAGAGTACTAATTTCTTATTTCAAATGTTTTTCGTCAGGTTCTTATGACAATTAAAACATCCTATGGAGTTTCTAACTTTTCTTGTTATGTTCATGCCATTTTGTTAGAGTGTTGATTTATTATTGCAAATGTTTTCTAGATTTTCGTCAGGTTCTTATGTTAATTAAATGATACCATGGAGTGTTTAGCTTTTTTTATGTTTATGTGGTTTTATTAGAATATTTGTTTTTAATTTCTAATGTTTTCTGAATTTTCGTCAGGTTGTTATGGCATGTACTTAAAAGATCCTGTAGAATATGTGCCTCTCCCTTTTGTTAGAGTATTGGTTTCTTATTAAAAATGTTTTCTGGATTTTCTTCATAGTTACCGAACTTTTGTGTAATGAAATGCTTTCATGAAAATGGGTTTTAAAATTTTCGTTAATTGATTTTTGCTGTGCTTTTTCCGTTGAAGACCAAACACTTTTGTTCGAAGAACAGAGTATTGCAAAGTTTTGAAATTTGAAATAACTGGTGACATCCTGGGGTAACTGAGAATTTAGGAAAGCGGGCACAGAAAAACTGTGCAGTTATACTTTAGGGGGCCATATGGAAATCCTACTTTGTTGGCCACTTCTTTTGCCCAAGAGACACGATTGTTTTGTGCACATCTGACTTGCGAAACAAATATTGTCACATAATCAGAACTGAATTAAAATCTCCCACGAAATATTGGGTTGCCGGAAAAGTCATGACGTGTTTTGGCACCCGATGGCGGTTAGGAAATTTTGGAAGTACTAGAGGCATGCGCAGCTCTGTAATCGCTGTGGCATTCGACAGGTGCCAGTTCTAGCTGCAGTCTAAAAGGAATAATGAGCGATTTTGGTTGGTTTGTGGAGATTTGACATCAAGTTGAAGATGGAAGACCAAACTGTGCGTTTTCGCCATATTTTACTGTTTTACTTCCGTAAAGGGAAGAACGCGCGTCAAGCTTGTGAAAAGTTGCGTAAAGTGTACGGTGATAATGCTCTACAAGAATGTCAGTGCCAGCGGTGGTTCGCAAAACTCCGTGCTGGTGATTTTGACCTCAACGATGCTCCTCGGTCGGGGAGGCCAACCGAGGTTGGTGACGACCAAATCAAGGCATTGATCGAGTCAAACCCGCGTTACACGACACGAGAGATTGCAGACACATTGCACATCCATCATTCAAGCGTTCACGACCACCTGAAGAAGCTGGGATACGTAAGCAAGCTCGATGTGTGGGTTCCTCATGAACTCAAAGAAGCTCAATTGACGTGAAGAAAACTGAAGAAAACTGTCCTTTTTTGAAGCGACTGATAACTGGTGACGAAAAGTGGATTGTGTACAACAATGTGCTGCGCAAACGGTCTTGGTCCCGACGTGCTGCTTCGCCTCAAACGACATCCAAAGCAGACATTCTTCAGCAGAAGGTTCTGGTCTCAGTGTGGTAGGATTTTATAGGTGTAGTGTTTTTCGAGCTCCTACCACGGAACCAAACAATCAATTGGAATATGTACTGTCGGCAATTGGACAGTTTGAACGAATCCATCATCCAGAAACGTCCAGAGCTCGTTCGTCGTAAAGGTGTTGTGTTCCATCACGACAACCCGAGACCACACACGAGTTTGATCACCCGCCAAAAATTATTGGAGCTTGGGTGGGATGTATTGCCACACCCAGCATACTCGCCTGACCGTGCACCGTCAGACTTCCACTTGTTTCGCTCTCTTCAACAGTCCTTGCGTGGTATAACGTTCAATTCAGATAAGGCTGTAAATCAGCACCTTGTACAGTTTTGAGCCACGAAAGACACGTCCTTCTATGAACGAGGAATTCTGCAGCTCACCTGAAAGATAGCAAAAGGTTATCGAACAAAACGGGCATTATATCATTGACTGATCTTTGTTTTTTCTATCAATAAATGACCTTTGCAAAACAGGGCTAATATACGTCATGAATTTTCCGACAACCCAATAGATAAGTTGCTCTTGAATTAATGAAAAAGTTATGTAGAACTGCATTAAGGGGCCATATAAAAATAGTACTTTCGTTTAGTTATACACAATGTCGCCACTCTGCGGAGTTTTCAAATCTACTGTATTCGGTGAAACAAGAAGAACATAACGCCTCTCACTTTGTATCCGAAAACGGTGCAAAATTGCGATTTTCTTTTTATTTTGAAAGTGTTAAATCGCAGAGACTTCGTCAGTCCTATACATTTGCGGTGAAACATGGCACGTGACTTCGCTACGGTTGAGAACATCGGCTTTCGGTTGGTTGGTTGGTTGGTTGTTGGATTTATTGGCGCAAGGGCCAGAGTTTGGCCAAAGAGCGCCAGACAAAGAACGAAACAGTCACAGATTATGAAAAGCGTGGAAAATGAGTAAGAGCAGACAGGCTTGGGAAAAGTTGAAAAAGAGTATGATGAAAGCAGGGAAGACAAGGTAGTTAATCAGATTTATAAAAAAATTACTAACGGAGAAGGACGAACAGTCACTCTCCTCCCCCCCACACTCCTCTGCAATGCTGGCAGAGGGCGGGGACAGACTGTCACTTTCCTCCCCCCCATGTTCCTCTGCAATGCTGGTTGGGGCTGGGGACGAACTGTCACTCTCCTCCCCCCATGGTCCTCTATAATGTCGGTTGAGGGTGGGGACTCGCAGAGCCGAGACAGCTTGATGGACACTGCACACCTTTGCGGATTGAGGGCCGGGTCTGCCGCACGTGCAGGCTGTCTGCTGGGAACCGGAAGAGGCGGGCGTCTTCAAAGAAGGCGCAGACTCAGCTGGTCGAATAAGCTGGAGCTCGGTGAAATCCACCTGTGTCGCTTGTTCAACTGTAGATCGCTTGGCAAGTGCGGCGAGAGCTACAGGGCGCGGAACAAAGGGCTGCACGGGTTGTGGCAGAGACTTAACAACTGCGGGCAAAACTACGCTGTCGGGTGGTGGGAATACCCAACTTGGCTTTGGCAGCAGGGTACGAGAGGCCTTCCAGGGTCTTGAGGCGCTGGATCGCCATCTCGTCCTTCCATTTCTACAGTTGCGAGAGTAAGCTGCATGGGCCTCACCGCAGTTAACACAGCAGGCCGCAGAAGTGCACAAATTCCTGCCCCGTCATGTTCACCGGAGCCACAATTAGCGCAACGAGCGGAACTCTTACAGAATCGTTGTGAATGCCCGTACCTCTGGCACCTGAAACAGCGCAGAGGACTGGGAATGTACGGGCGAACTGCACAATAGACCGAGTAGCCTGCTTTGATTTCTGTCGGAACTTTCGGGGAGTCAAAAGTCAAGATTACATTTTTAGATTTAAGCAAAGAGCCATCACGCCGGAACATCATACGACGTGCAGCAAGAACACCCTGATCCGCAAGTTCAGTCTGAACCAATTCATCCTCACTGCATGGCAAGAGATCAAACTCCGAAATAACACCCCGAGAGGTGTTAAGAAGAACGGGTGAGGTGTCACTTTGATGCAGGAATGCCTTGAAGACTAGAAAGGCGCAGAAAAGTGTTACTCTGAGAAACACTGCAAGTTTGGACAAAGCCAGGTCCCCAGAGCGAAGCTTCCTCACAGACTTCAAGGGCCAACCGCAAGCGTCCAAAGCTTTAGAAATGAGAAAATGGAGATCTGGTGGACAGTCTCTCATTCGGATCGATGGATTCGACAAGTAAGTGTGTAGCATGCGTAGTCACAGCAATCGAGGGAGACGACGCTTCGGAGCGACTGGTACAGCAACCGAAGAAGAGGTTCCACATTCATGGTCAAGGTCTAAAAGGCCGTTTAAGGGTATGAGACTTGGTAGGTTGAGAAGACGAAGGAGAGTCGTTGTCAACAAACATTTCCGCAGGTGACTTAAATTTGGAGTTTTCTTTTTTGTTTTTGCCCATGGAAAAAAGGAGGAAGATTCGTCGGCAAAAAACTACTCCACCCACCACCGAGTCCAACAAGGGAGAACTGGAGGTCCGCAAGCCAAGAAAATGACGCTGAAAGGACACAGTTCTGGAGCTTATACGTTGCAGATATAGTCCGTTGGCTGTGATCACACGCACTCGGCGGACACTTCGGCCTCCTGGTACCGTCATGCCAACGCCTTTGGCATGATCCCACAGCCCCCTGGCTCACCCTGCCGTGCCATACGACAAAAAAGCCGCTAAAGGCCCAGTACACAACTTGGTACAAGACTTCTGACTAGAGGTGGGTTAGTCTCTAGCCTCCCGTTTACAGCGAAGCCGGGGTCGAAGAGGAGTGTTGGTACACAGGAGGCACTTAACCGGTCTCCTGCTACCTCAGCCCCAGACATCCCATTTCCGCCTCACGGGTCTCCGCACGCGGCAAACATGCAAGGTAGGTCTAGCACCCAAACCAGCGAAAAGGAAAAAAAAAAAAGAAATCCAAAGAAGACAAATTTATGGCAGGGAACCTAATCGGAATCTCAGCAACCTACGAACTGAGCGGTTAATATAAATCAGTTAGTGGTGGAGGGTAACAAAACCACAAGACCGGGGTGTTAGTACGCCATAACGTGGTAGCGATTAGGTAGAAGAATACAACACGGGCAACTAGCCAGTGGAGAAAATACAGAAAAACGAAAAAGCCGAGACACAAGACCAGCTCGGGAACGTGGGGACGCGACTCCCAACAGCTGGATGAACAGCTGTCCCTGCAAACACCAACAGCACCAAAATAAGAAAAAAAAACAAGCTGTGGCATGACATCAGATGTTGACCAGTCACAAAGTCAGCTCGGGCCGTGGGGGCGCCGCTCCCCAAATAACTGGAAAACCAGTTATCCCCGTGCGGGGACGGCTTTCGGAACAGTGACATATTGGGAAAGTGAGTTTTACGATATTACGCATCTGGAAGACACTTCCTTACGTGGCTCTTTGTTCACAAGGCCTTTCTAGAAATGTTCATTTCCCTTTTTTCATATCTGAAAAGCTTTTTCTTAGCTACTTAAGGTGGATTTACATAAAAACTTTGCCTTATATTTTCCAATGGTAAAAACTTCAGTAGACATTTTTTTTGTAATTAATACATTCCCAAGGACGAAACTCTGTATATCGATAAAAAAAACCGGTACATTCATCATCATCATTGTCAACCATTATCAATCCACTGCTGGACGAAGGTCTCCCCAAGTTTCTTATACGACGGTCTGTCTTGTAGCAGTCGCCTCCATGTCACTCCCGCATACTTTCGAATTTCATCCGCCACCCATCTCCCACGTCGTCTTCTTCTGGGTCTTTTCCTGTCCCTTGGAATCCAATCTAAAATTCTTTCGGCTGTCCATCGATGGTCTGTCCTTCTGGCAGTATGTCCAGCTCATTGCCATTTCAGGGATTTAACTCTGATCATGATGTCTTCCACTCTTGTCATTTTCGGATCCACGAATTCCTCTTTTCTTATCTCTGCTCGTTACACCAAGCATGCGCCTCTCCATGTTTTTTTTTTTTGAGTTGTCTGCAGCCTTTGTATGTCTCTTTTAGTTGAGGTCCACGTGTCTGCACCATACGTGTAAGCACTGGAAGGATGCATTGATCAAACACTTTTCTTTTAAGACATAATGGCATGTTGCTCTTGGAAATTATATGCTGTTTCTTCCAAAAGCTCTCCAGGCAAGTTTTGTATGCCGATTAATTTCTTCATCAATGTGACCTCACTTGATATCTGCTGTCCAAGATAAACGTACGTGTCTGTTATATCTCCAGCTTTTCTCCATCAATCGATAAATCTTCATTTCTTGTAAAAGCATTGAACATCACTTTTGTCTTCTGAAAGTTCATTTTTAATCCCACTTCTTTACTCTTGTCAGCAAGTTCCTGGATCATACTCTGCAGCTCTGATGGGCTAGTTGCAAAAATGACTACGTCATCAGCAAAACGAAGGTGGGTTAGATAATCTCCAATCTTTATCGCTTTGTTTTCCCAGTTCAGTGATTGACAGACATTTTCCAATGTGGCATTAAAGAGCTTCGGAGATATAGTGTACCCTTGTCTCACTTCCTTTTCCAATTTTTAACGGTGCTGTATTCTCAAATAGCCGAATCTTTGCACTTGCATTTTCATAGATGTTATTAATAATATTATTGTATGCATCTTCAACACCGCAGGATTTCAAAGCTATTGTAACCGCTGATGGTTTCACCGAATCAAAGGCTTTTTCATAATCGATAAAAGCCATGCAAAATGGAAGGTCATATTCCATCGCTCTTTCAATTAGTGGTATCAGTACGTGGATAGGATCTATAGTGCTGTAGCCACTCCTGAATCCAGCTTGTTCTCTCGGTTGAGCCATGTCCAGTGTCACCTTCAAGCGGTATGAATGAACTCTAGTGAAGATTTTATAAACCACTGATAGGAGGCTGATAGGTCTGTAGTTCCTGAGATCCTCAATGTCACCTTTTTTACGTAGCAGGATCATTGTAGCGTTGTTCCAATCCTCAGGAATCTTCCCTTCGTTAAGGCATGGAGTGGAAACTTGGGCTAGTGCTGTTATAGCCTAGTATATTTAATATTTTCTAAAACTTAACCATAATTATATTAAGAATCAAAAACCTTTCCTTTGGTGGTATTCAGACCTGCAAATACACTGACGAAAAAAAAAAATCCCAACACCACGAAAAAATAGTTGCAGAGGAATGAAATGTCGGCAATACATTTGTATAGGTAACGTATTTAATCGATTAAGGTTTCAAGATCACAGCTTAATGTCAGCACGAGAAAAGCCATTTTAAATGTTAAATGTTGGTACATTAATAACCGGTGTAACCTTCAGAATGTTGAATGCAAGCACGCAAACGTTCATGCATTGTGTCATACAGGTGCTGGATGTCAGTTTGTGGGATGGAGTTCCATGCCTGTTGCACTTGGTCGGTCAATACAGGGACGGTTATCGCTGGTTGGGGGTGACGCTGGAGTTGTCGTCCAATGATGTCCCATACGTGCTCGATTGGTGAAAGATCTGGTGATCTAGCAGGCCACGGCAACATTTCGACACTCTGTAGAGCATGTTGGGTTACAACAGCGGTATGCGGGCGAGCGTTATCCTGTTGGAAAATACCCCTGGAATGCTGTTCATGAATGGCAGCACAACAGGTTGAATCACCAGACCGACGTACAACTGTGCCGTCAGGGTGCGTAGGATAAACACGAGAGTGCTCCTGCTGTCATAGGGAATTGCTCCCTAGACCATAACTCCAGGTGTAGGTCCAGTGTGTCTTGGCCGCAGACAGGTTGTTTGCAGGCGCTCACCTGGTCTCCTTGTAACCAACACACGGCCATCACTGGCACCCAGGCAGAACCGGCTTTCATCAGAAAACACAACAGATCTCCACTCCGTCCTCCAATGAGCTCTAGCTTGACACCACTGACGTCGCAAACGGCAGTGGTTTGGAGTAAGTGGAATGCACGCTACAGGGCGTCTGGCTCGGAGCTGTCCTTCAAGTAACCGATTTGTAACAGTTCGTTGTGTCCCTGTGGTGGCAACTGCAGCTCGAATTGCTGCCGCAGACGCGGTACGATGCGCCACGGCCATACGCCGTACACGGCGGTCTTCTCTCTCAATAGTGCCACGTGGCCGACCGGAACCCGGTCTTCTTGAGGCAGTACCTTCCCTTGACCACGCTGCCAAAAATAATGCACAGTGGCTACATTCCTGCCAAGTCGTTCTGCAATATTGCGGAACGAAAATCTACCTTCTCGTAGCCCTATTACACGACCTCGTTCAAACTCCGTGAGCTGTTGATAATGGCTTTTTCGTCTTCTTAAAGGCATTCTTGACTAACATCAACACACTACGTCGAATTTCAACGATAACTAACGCTCACGAACGCTACAGCGCGTATTTACAGCAAACCTGCTTTGCATGTTCCGAGGGGCGCTACTAGCGCCACACGTATGCGCCCAGCGCGAAATTTGCATAGACGTCATCTTACAGATGTACTCTCACAGCCTACCAGCTGTCGTTTATCTAACACAACCCCTTCTTGGTGTTGGGATTTTTGTTTCCGTCAGTGTAGACGGCGTCACACCCACATGTGACTTGCTAAATGCAATCAGGTCGAACTGTTTCCCAATAATTTTATTAATTTTCGCAATGGAATCAAAATTTGAGTCCGTCCATGCGACAGTCTGGAATGTTTTAAATTATTTGAGTCGCGTATATTAAATTTTATGGCACGTACCTGTCTTCTCCAGTAGAGAAGAAATTCAAACGACAGCCTTCCGCCAAGAAAATCAGGCTGACCTACTTTTGGGACATGAAGGGTCCTATTCTGGCGCATTTTTAGGAACACGGAAAAACAGTGACCAGTGCGAGGTACTGTGCTATGCTTAGAGAGAAACTGAAATCTGCAATTGTCAGCAAAAGAAAAGGAATGTTGTCAAAAACAGACTGGCTGCACCACGGCAATGCACGTCCCCATGAAGCAGCAGCAACGATGAAGGCAACGCCACAACTGAATGTTTTCATCCCTCTTACAGCCCTGATCTAGCGCCATGCGATTGTCACGTCTTCGGGTCACTCAAGGAGGCTTTACGCGGTCGTAAGCTCACCTCTGATGATGAGATTAAAGCAGCTGTGCAGACCTGGATTCGGGAACAGCAGAAAACTTCTTAAGGATCTTCTTCATTCTTTGAGAGAAGCCTTAGAAGCTTCTTACAGCTTCTCCCAAGGAATGAAGAAGCTAGTGAAACGATACAGGAAGTGCATCGGCCTGCAGGAGGCCTGTGTGAAGAAGTGATGTAACCGTTATGTTCATTTGGTCACAGTTACCGGTATTAAGGGTATGTTGCCTTTACTTTTGATTCTCTCGTAGCAATTTTGCTACACTGTTTTTGCATTCGTTGAGCTTTACTGACGTATGTAACTTCGGAGGGTAAACATATACTTCTTATATCTGCAAGATATCTTTATATAACCCTAGATCTGAAAACTACTCTGAATCGCATGTGCATTGATATGTGTACCTACGTTCACAAAAGAAAGGTTTTTAAAACTATTTTGAAGTAGTTTTAGCGAAACTACTTTTTAGGAAAAGTAGTTTTATATTGTTACCGAACTACTCTTTTGAAATTGTAACTGGAACTGTAGCTGTAGGAACTACTTTTGTAAAGTAGTTTCCCCCCAGCACTGAACGTAAGCACACTCCTTCTTGATGGTACATTTTTAAATAAAGTGTGTATACACGGTCCTATCAGAATAATATGACCACCCCGGAATCACAGTGTACCCGGCCACGTGCGTCACAGAGTGCACGTGACAAGATGGAGCACACTCACATATAAGCTGCCGGCCAATACAGAAAAGTCATAGTCAGCCCAATGGGCAGTAGTGATTTGACGAACGTTCAAAAAGGAATGATCATCTGCTACCGAGCCAAGTGTGGGAGCAACTCAGAAGCAGCAGACTTCATGGGTTGTTCACGAGGTGCTGTGTAAATGGTGTGCCAGGAATGGAACACTGGCTTCTCACCGAGTACCTCGCGACGTCATAACCGTGGGGCACCATCCATCCCACAGGAGAACGTCGCCTCCGTCGACTGATAAAGTGCAATCGACGCGCAACAGTGCAGCAATTGACCACGCAAATGAACGCTGGAACACCAAGGTACGTGTCTCCGATAACGGCAGAGTGGACCCTGTTGCGCATGGGTCTCCGGTGTCGATGCTGAGTCAAGGCGCCCATGTTAACTCAGGTCCACCAGCAACGACGCCTGCAGTTCGCTTGAGACCCCCGTCATTGAACACCGGAAGTGTTAACCTCCATTCGTCGACGAATGGAGGTTTCTACTCCACAGAAGTCACGGGCGGTGGCGGATATGACGTCAGACACACGAGAACCAGCACCCAGACACATTTGTCGGTCAAGGACTGGCCGGCGGTGGCAGTGCGCATGTCTGGTGGATGTTTTCCTAGTATGATCGCTGGTACCACTGGCTGGGTCCCTGAACGTCAATGGCTACATGCTCATCCTCGCTGACCACATGCATTCCTTCATGTTGGACGTTTACCCTGGGGATGATGGTGTCTACCAACAGGACAATGCGCCGACGAACATCGCTAAGGGGATGAGTGACTGATTCCAGGAACACCACAGCGATAACTACGTTCTCCTTTGGTCGGCGAAATCTCCCTACGTCAATCCCATAGAGCACTTGTGGGACTATTTGGATCGACAGGTTCGACGTGCTGATCCAGAACCGTGTCATCTCCTCAGGCCCTGATTACCAACCAGGCCCGTTAGGCACGGGCCTAGGGCCTCCGAAATCGTAGAATTTCCACCCCCAAGCAACTAGGCCCGTTAGACACGGGCCTAGGGCCTCCGAAATCGTTGTATCCCCCCTCCCCAAGCAACTAGGCCCGTTAGGCACGGGCCTAGGGCCTCCGAAATCGTTTTTTCCCCCCCCATCCCAAGCAACTAGGCCCGTTAGGCACGGGCCTAGGGCCTCCGAAATCGTTGTATTCCTCCCCCCAAGCAACCAGGTCCGTTAGGCACGAGCCTAGGGCCTCCGAAATCGTTGTATCCCCCCCTCCCAAGCAACTAGGCCCGTTAGGCACGGGCCTAGGGCCTCCGAAATCGTTGTATCCCCCCCAAGCAACTAGGCCCGTTAGGCACGGGCCTAGGGCCTCCGAAATCGCAGTATTTCCCTCCCAAGCAACTAGGCCCATTAGGCACGAGCCTAGGGTCTCCGAAATCGCAGTATCCCCCCCCCCCAAGCTCTTGATTTTTTGGTTCTTCTTAGGTTTTTCTGGAATGTTTATCACGAAGTAAGGAACGACATATGCTGCAACTACAGAATATGCAGCAACTGACCCCACTACCATATGATTTGGAACTAACGTTCTCATTAGATAGCCTACGTACCAACAAGTGGTTGCATCGACATACGTCGGTATGTTCATGAAGGGGGTTGGGGCAAAACGCTTGGGAAAACCACACGCGGGATAGAAAAACTTCTCTGCCGGTGTCCATAATCCCCGTCTGAAAACAAAATATTAATAGCGGGGGTATTGCTCAATACAACGACAGTCCATGTGAAATGCGTATACGTAGGTTTAGCAGAGAGAGAAAACTGAAAACAGTAAACAAAACAGACATCGAAAATTGTAGTACCAAGCCGCCATCCATTCGTAGAAGTAGAATCGGAAGGATAAAGTTCCAACTTCTAAAATTCTTAAAAAAAAAACAAAAAAAAAAAAACAGGGACCTGCCCAACATAAGACCAACAGATATATTCAGAGATGAAGTAGATAGTAATTGTAGACCCCCTCCCCCAGGTAAGCGTGAGAAGTCGTCGTATAACGAATCCTTATGTATAAGTGTAGGGTAATTGAATTTTCAGTAAATAAGACAGCAACATATAGAACATTATTAAATAACAAAAGTGTAGGCAGGAAAATGTCCTGCAAAAATATATAGAGGTACTATTGAGAATGGGATTATCATTTTGCTGTAGGGGCACCGGAAGGCCTACTGTGCCTAAGGCCCCATAAAACCTTAACCGGGCCCTGCATCTCCTGCTGCAGTCCGAATGGGCACGTGTCCCTCGGGTAACCTTCCAGTCCCTCATTGCGTCCATGCCACGCCGTCTCGCCGTTCTCCTTTGAGCCCTGGCTGGTTATTCCCATTATTAGGTAAGTGGTCATATTATTCTGATACGACTGTACACTGAAGAGCAATTTAATTAGAGATACCTGTCTAGTAACGAGTAGCACCACCTTTCATTCGTCTCGGCATGGACTCGACAAGACACCGGAAGCGTTGGGAAGCCATACGGATCCACGACCCCTGAACAAGCTCCCACAGTTCACGAAGATTTGATGGAGGGGGTCAGAGCCTCGAACATCTCTCTCGATGGCATCCCAGATGTGCTCGATGGGATTGAGGTCAGGTGACCTAGTTGGCCAAGGAAGCGAGGTCACATCGGTGGAGTGTTCATCCAACCATTCGGATTCAATTCGGGAGCTTCATTGTCTTGTTGCAGGATGAGGTCCCCAGTGGGATGTTGAAGACACACGAACGGGAGCAAATGGTCGTTCAGGGTGTCTCGCTAACGTTGACCTGTGAGGGACGATGTCACACGTACCAGGGGTCCCATTTCAGTCCACGTAAACAGTCCCCAGACGAGAATGCCACCCCCACCAGCTTGAAGAGTACCCTGCTGGCAAGAAGAATCCATCGCGTCATGTGGTTTGTGCCGTACTCGTATCCTGCCATTCGTATGTACCAACGTGAATCTCGACTCATCAGTCCAGGTAGCGTTTTCCCATATATCTAGGGTCCAGTGGCGATGTTCCCGCGCCCATGCTAATCTTTGCACCCTGTTCTGTGCGGTCAGCAGCGGTACCCTCCTGGGACGATGGCTTCTTTATCCCATAGCGAGGAGATGGTTCTGGATGGTGTGGCTGCTTACACGTTTTTGTGCACCAGCGTTTAATTGCCGAGTGATTTCCCTGAACTGTGGCTTGTCTATTTGCTGTTACAATGCGAGCTAGCCGACGATGACTCCGCTCATCCACACGCTGTTGTCCACGGCAGTTGACCCTTGCAGCGATGGTTTTACCGGATTCGATGTACTCACGGTGCACCCGTGACACAGTGGCTCGTGAAAATCCCAGTGCCTACACGACTTCCGAGATGGAGTGACCCATTCGTCGGGCACCGACAATTTGCCCACGATCAAATGCGCTTAGATCCTTCGTCTTACCCATACTGCGTCCGACTCTTACTGATTCCCGTCTCATCACTCCTTATATTGTCGGATCGCTGCATACGTCATGTCGTTTCCGTTTACAGGGCCGCCCACATCGCCACATTTGCATAACGCCAGCTATCTCTAATTCAATTGCTTATAACGAAATAAATTTCTCCGCCATTTTTGTCCACGTTGGGCCTCGAACCCGGGTCCCCTCATTCCGGAATAAGTCGCTCTACCAATTGAGCTACGCGGATGTTCGTTCTGACTGATATCTGCCTTTACGTCGTGTGCGTCCTGCTGGCAGGTACGCTACATGCTCTTCAGTGTATATGCGAGCGTATCTAAACAACAATAAATAATACGTATTTGCATAAAATTGTCTTCAGCTCATAATGTTCTTTTTTTTTTTTTTTTACAGCGAATTTCCTTATGATGTAGCTCAGACACACCTATCATAGGTCAGCACCCTGAAAATTGAAAACACTATAAATCTAAAATCACTGTCTTCACTCTCATCGGAAATATTTAAATCATTCTGTATTATTTATTTACGCGTATTAAAATGGATGGAACAATTTGTGTACGTTTTCATGTGGCTTTCATTTTCAAGCTTTTACAACGTATTTCCGTTAAAATTATACACTGGTGTCCAAACGTTAAGAAAAAAGAGACATTTAAAAAAAAAAAAACGAAGGGGGTGGGGGTAATAAAATACACTGTAAAAAATTGCAGGGTCCAATTAGGGTAGATACACCGGCAGCTGAATGGCCTGTCAATAAAGCGTAAGTTTGCAGTACCATACTGTAATGTTCATTAACATGTCTAATGACTAATACAGACATTTGACGTGGACTAGGAACATCAGACAGAGGTCATGGCTCTTTCCACGTTTATAAGTGAGTCACGGAAAAATTCTCATCGGCCGCCACCGAGAATCGAACCCAGGGTCTTCCAGTTACGCGCCGGACATGCTTCCACTGCACCACAGCGACCTCGAATTCCTCCAGACTCACAACGACTACTTGCCAAGCCACTAGGCAGGTTGCTTTTTGGAGCCCCGCACAATGCTTGGGAATCCACAAAAGATGGTAAGCTTTGGTGAATCCCCAGCATGGAAAGACCCATGGTTCAATGGTAATTGGAAGAAAGACCCTGGGTTCGATTCCCGGTGGCGGCCAATGAGAATTTTTCCGTGACTCACTTATAAACGTGGAAAGAGCGATGACCTCTGCGTGATGATCCTACTCAACGTCAAATGTCTGTATTAATTATTCATTCGCCTTCTTGTTATTTTTTCAGTTGCTGCTTACCATCTTTGGTGAATCCCCAGCATTGTGCGGAGCTCGAAGAAGCAACTTGCCAAGTGGCTTGGCACTAGTCGTTCTGAGTCTGGAGGAATTCGAGGCCGCTGTGGTGCAGTCGAATTTCTCCAAACATGTTAATGAACATTATGATTGGGAATGTCCGGCGCGTAACTGGAAGACCCTGGGTTGGATTCCCGGTGGCGGCCAATGAGAATTTTTCCGTGCCTCACTTATAAACGTGGAAAGGGCGATGACCTCTGTTTGATGTCTAATGACAAGGAAATGAAAATGTCTAATGACCATAATGTTCATTAACATGTCTGGAGAAATTCGACGCCGCTGTGATACAGTGGAAGCATGTCCGGCGCGTAACTGGAAGACCCTGGGTTCGATTTCCGGTGGCAGCCAATGAGAATTATTTCCGTGCCTCACTTATAAACGTGGAAAGGGTGATGACCTCTGTTTGATGTCTAATGACGGGGAAACTAAAACGTCTAATGACCATAATGTTCATTAACATGTTTGGAGAAATTCGACGCCGCTGTAGTGTAGTGTGAGCATGTCCGGCGCGTAACTGGAAGACCCTGGGTTCGATTCCCGGTGGCGGCCAATGAGAATTATTTCCGTGCCTCACTTATAAACGTGGAAAGGGCGATGACCTCTGTTTGATGTCTAATGACGGGGAAATGAAAATGTCTAATGACAAATAAATAATAATATATGTTTTGTTCTTTAACATATCTAACGGGAAATAAAAACGTCTAATGCCATAATGTTCACTAACATGTCCAATGACCGGGAATAAATAATTATGTCTACTAACCGGGAAATAAAAACGTGTTTCTCACAGAGGTGTTGCCAGTCGACTAATTGCACATGAAAAAACAGGTATATAACCACTTTAAGAAGAACGTTGACAGATTGTCAAGGTTAAAATACGGCAACAGTTTAAACACCGTGAACACGTAGTTTACCTACCTAAAATTTATGGTTGACCGCCAGGTGGCGTGCTTACGATCTGTCAACCGTCTTAATCCGGGTGAAACACTGATTGTTCACGGCGATTTTTTACAGTGTAAAGTATAGACGACGTGAGAATACGAAAATGTGGAAATTGTGTCGCAGTGCCATGTGACGAACGATAATAGGCATAAAAATGCGAACCAGCACGTTTGTGGAGTTGACAAAAAGCTGCAAAAGTGCGAAAATTGACATTTCTTGCCGTCGTCGCGCTCTGTTAGTAGTAGAAGTTAATTTTTATTAAGGCTGTCGTTGCATGAGTGTTAGGCTGGGGCCAAATTTCCTGAAAAAAAAACGTTGCATGAGTGTTAGGCTTCATCTTCTGCGATAGATGGCGCAAAATATCACTCCTTGGGCGTGGCTTTTACGTCTTGACGGATTGTCCCAGAAGTTGACGTCAGCAAATGACTGAAGACCTTACCATATTCAGAACGGAAGCTGTCTCTCGTTGGCTCCACAATGAAAAGACAAAATACGCGCTGTTACGTTTTAACCAATGACATTGTTTGGGGGAGGAGCTTAGCAGGTAGGCGAAGTTTCTGACTCAAATTCAAGTGTTTTCTGGTAATGTACACATTTTCTCTTTAAAAAATGAACGTACAGTAGAATTTAAGATGATCTATAGAAGACAAGATTCCAATCTCACTTCAGTGCCCATTCCTTCATTTCTATTTGGCCTAGATAATTAAAAAAATCAGACAGAAATGAGAGATTTCGTTTCTTCCACACAGATACACTGCCAAGCTAACTTCTGGCGCCATCTAGTGCCAAATTCGAATACTTTCGAGTCAGATAAATTGAATTAAAAAAAAATTTCTAACACATTTTTCGGAAAAATAACTGTGACACGTATTAGCTATGGGTCGTTTTTATTTGTGCTCAAAATTTCAAACTCTACGAAGTAATAGTTTTCGAGAAAATATGTACAAAAGAATTTGCATTGCAGATATAGGAGAGAATTTCTGTTACACTCATTCAAAGACAGCCTTAAAACAGTACGTCAGGAAGACGCCGAATTGATATGTTTGCACGTGATCGGATTATTGTAATGTTGTAATCTAGACGCAGAGTAATGTTGCTAAGCACACTGGCTTGAATCAATTCATTGTATCCAGATTTTGAAGAAAGCACACCAGGACAGAGATGTTAATCGTCAATCTATAGTAGGTCGGCTCAATGTGGTAAGTACAGGGTGTGTAAGAAAATCAAGCTTGTTTTATTTCTTCGCGAAAGTTCACCTAATGATGTTCGCAACACTTATGGATCGTCATTCGTTTCACCAAACGACGCTATTTGCAGAGACGAATAGCCTACGAGGATCGCTAAAGAAGCCTGTTATTTGGGGCCAAATTTCCTGAAAAAAAAAACGAAAGCACTTTGTGATTTCCCCCAACGCCACCAGATGCCGCTTTTACCGAGGACAACATTGCCTTACCGTTAGTGCTTTTACTATACTGCTGTAGGTTACGAAAGTGCATACTTCTCATTTTCTTCTGTTATTTTTATATAAAAGAAATGAGTTATTGCTGTGTACCTTTTGTTTATTCTCACAAGCAAGTTTAGAGCATGTAAGTGTGGAAATCTTGTTTGTTTACATGATACTCATGCAGGTGTGCATTTTCGAATTGCGTGGTTATTGGTAGTAGTAATCGTGTTAATATCAAACTAGAATGAATTATGCTTCGTAAAAGAGTGAAGGTTTTTTTTAATTTTAACTTTACATTTGCTTTGAACTTGCACGAACGTTTTATGAATTTGAGTTTGAAATAGAAATGGGTAGCTGCCTCAACAGAGGAGACTTTAGATCTTTTGGGACCCTAGGCGCTAAAAGGTTCTGGGGCCCCATCCCCCTTCTTATCCCTTCAGAAATTTTCATCCGTCAGATTAACAAAAAAGGGGGAGGGAGTCGAGAAAAAAGTTTTTACACTTTTTTAAAATGCCATTGCTTCCTATTATTAGAACGTTCTGTAGGAAACAGTGCTAGTGTAATAATTTTGTCTGTCTGTGCACATCGAACGTTTTGATTTCAGAGATATCTCAAAAATAATTTTTGCGGCTAATACGAACTCAATGGATATTAAATTTGGCACTTTTAATATCCCATATACTTCATGCACTGCAGTTATTATAAACAGAATTTTGAGGTTAATAGGAAATCAATGGATGTTAGGCTTGTCACTTTAAATAACAGTATCCCATTTATACCTGAACTGCAGTTATTATCAGAAGCAGAAGCATACAAATTAAATGCAAAATATCCGGTTTGAAAAGGGAAAAGTGGGAACTGCAGGTTTTTGAGTAAAAGTATCATTGGAACTTTTTGTTGCTTTTTCAAAAGCTAGTTTTAAGTCAATTTAAGGAACAGAAAAGGTGAGAATACTTGATAATTATCAGTATTAAACCAAGGGAGCAGAAAGTAATGAGAAAATGTTGTTGCAATACAATATAAATTACTTTTAACACTATGAAATAAGATAGTGTGATATTCTCAAATGTCTTTATTTTTTCAGCCTAAATATTAATAACTCTTTTCGTCGTTTAACATGGTTTAGAGGGATTAGGGCCGAGAAAGAATTTGATTGTCCTAAGAAGAGTTATCCTGTGAAGAATATTTCTTTCTTCATTGATTATCCTACCACGAAGGAAAACAACCTATTAACAGCAAACACGCCCGATCATAAGGAAAGTTTTTACAAGTACTCCTCATCGCAACTCGGGAAGAAGGTGGGAAGGTTCCAACACGGATGTGTTTTCTTGGCTGGAAGTACCATGGAAGCAATTTATAGCACAGCAGGCCAGTTAAGAATTCGCCTTAAACAATGAAAAGTGTGGGAAGCGTGAATACCTTCTTTACCAACCTCTAAAAGGAACTCAAAATTATTTTAACCGTTCCTTTCAATAAGTACATCGATAAGAACTCGAAAATTCGGAATATCAGCAACAGCAAAAAAAAAATATATTATTATTAATATGAGAGTGTA
The DNA here is from genome assembly GCA_039090855.1 of Macrothele yani. Lineage (NCBI taxonomy): Eukaryota > Metazoa > Arthropoda > Arachnida > Araneae > Macrothelidae > Macrothele > Macrothele yani. The sequence goes on along the minus strand of CM077032.1, from coordinate 70,651,565 downwards.
GAATATCAATTGACAATACAAAGTAGTCGCTTTAAGGATTGTTTATATTATTATTAATATGAGAGTGTAGAATATCAATTGACAATACAAAGTAGTCGCTTTAAGGATTGATTTGCTTCGGTCCGTGAAAACCAAAACTGAAAATCCAATTATATGTTTTCGGGGCCCCTGAAACAGCGAGGCCCTAGGCGCACGCCTAGTGCGCCTAGCCGGAAATCCGCTCCTTTGCCTCAAACCAATTACGAATTTTATAAATTCAGCAGCGTTTTCTCACACATCGGTGGCAAGTTACGATGAACAATTAGAAATATTTGCTACCAAAAAAAGCGTTCTAGCTAAAACAACATGCATTGTAATAGCCTTGCTTTAAGGATTGATATGAGAGTGTAGAATATCAATTGACAATACAAAGTAGTCGCTTTAAGGATTGTTTATATTATTATTAATATGAGAGTGTAGAATATCAATTGACAATACAAAGTAGTCGCTTTAAGGATTGATTTGCTTCGGTCCGTGAAAACCAAAACTGAAAATCCAATTATATGTTTTCGGGGCCCCTGAAACAGCGAGGCCCTAGGCGCACGCCTAGTGCGCCTAGCCGGAAATCCGCTCCTTTGCCTCAAACCAATTACGAATTTTATAAATTCAGCAGCGTTTTCTCACACATCGGTGGCAAGTTACGATGAACAATTAGAAATATTTGCTACCAAAAAAGCGTTCTAGCTAAAACAACATGCATTGTAATAGCCTTGGAAACCACCAGCTTTCCCACACTTTAATGACTGCCGCTCGCGGTAGTAGGCTTCAAGCAAAGTGGTACCGCCCGACTAATGTTATATTTCTTTTGAACTTTCACGAACGTTTCATGGCGGCAGCCTCCACATATATCTTGTTCTTATCTCCTTGGGTAATTACTAACTGACACATACCATCATATTCATTTGTGTGAAACATGCATTCTAATATGAGAAATTATGCTACTGCCTCATTTTATAATATAAAGTTTTTAACCAAATTGTGGAGAATTCCCTTGATTTAATTTAATTAAAAATTGGACAATCAAGCCAGAGCATTACGCTCCTATTAAATAAATATTTTCACACGAGAAATTGCGCAGACAGCAAAGCATGAGCATAACGAACCATTTAAGAGCGAAAAGCGTTCAAATAAAGAAGAAAGTAGATAGTTATGTAACCTTACCATTCAAAATGATTTGGGAACAGTGAATTACTAAGAAATAAGTATTAAAATTCTTAAAATTCTGCATAGTAGGCCATCGATGTGTCTAAGTAATGTGTCCCGAAATGTGTAACTTCATTGATGCATAACATAACAGAATGCTAGATTATAGGAGAAAACTTATAAACTGTACCATCAATGTTATTTATTAGTCATATAATATTATTGTTAATCGCTTTCGTAAGGAAAAATAAAAAAAAATCAAGCAATTATGGTGAAAATTTATGTGTTTTAATTCTATAAATCAGCACACCCAACCTCCACCAGCAGGGGCTAATTGTTGTTGTTGTCCTCCGTAAAAGCGCCACCAGGTGAGCTTTCCGGCGTAAGTGCTTCCTGGTTTTGAAGGCAGAAATAGCTTCTTTCATGATTCCCGTAGGCTACGGCAGAGGCATCAATCGGTGGACTGGAGCTCAGCGTGCTCTAGCTGTTAAGGTGCTTCCACCTAAAATCTCTGGCTTATGTTTCCAATGGTAAAAGTTCTTTACATATTTTCTTCGCAATTAATGTATTTCCGAGGATGAAAATTTGCGCATCGATAAAACCAACTTCAAGTTATAGCATGAGATACTTAATACTTGCTAAAACACAACCATAACTAAGAAATCCAACATTTGTTTGTCTACTGACGTCGCGCCATCTATTAACAGGTCTGAACATTACTCAAAGAAAAATGGTTGATTTTTAATATAATTATGGTTGTGTTTTAGCAAGTATTAGGTATCCCATGCTATAACGTAAAGTTAGTTTTATCAATATGCAAATTTTCATCCATGGGAATACACTGAAGAGCAATTGAATTAGAGATACCTGTCTAGTAACGTGTAGCTCCACCTTTCACCCTGATGACGGCGGCGATTCGTCTCGGCATAGACTCGACAAGACATCGGAAGCGTTGGGAAGCCATACGGATCCACGACCCCTGAACAAGCTCCCACAGTTCACGAACATTTGATGGAGGGGGTGAGAGCCTCGAACATCTCTCGCGATGGCATCCCAGATGTGCTCGATGGGATTGAGGTCAGGTGACCTAGCTGGCGAAGGATGCGGGGTCACGTCGGTGGAGTGTTCATCCAACCATTCGGGAGTGGTGGCACGGTGCATTGTCTTATTGCAGGATGAGGTCCCGAGTGGGATGTTGAAAACGCACAAACGGGAGCAAATTGTCGTCCAGTATATCCCAGTAACGTTGACCTGTGAGAGACGATGTCACACGTACCAGGGGTCCCATTTCAGTCCACGTAAACAGTCCCTAGACGAGAATACCACACCCACCAGCTTGAAGAGTACCTTGCTGGCAAGAAGGATACATCGCTTCATGTGGTTTGCGCCGTACTCGTATCCGGCCATCGGCATGTATCAACGTGAATCTAGACTCATCAGTCCCGGCAACATTTTCCCACATATCTAGGGTCCAGGGCCGATGTTCCCGCGCCCATGCTAATCTTTGCACTCTGTGATGTGCGGTCAGCAGCGGTACCCTCCTGGGACGATGGCTTCTGTACCCCATAGCAAGGAGATGGTTCTGGATGATGTGGCTGCTTCCACATTTTTGTCCACCAGCTTTAAATTGCCGAGTGGTTTCTTGCACTGTGGCCCGTCTATCCGCTGTTACAATGCGAGCTAGCCGACGATGAGCCCATCCACATGCTGTTGTGCACGGCAGTTGGCCCTTGCAGGAATGATTTTACCAGATTCGATGTACTCACGGTACACCCGTGACACAGTGGCTCGTGAAAATCTCAGTGCCTGCACGACTTCCGTGATGGAGTGACCCATTCGTCGGGCCCCGACAATTTGCCCACGATCAAATGCGCTCAGATCCTTCGCCTTACCCATACTGCGTCCGACTTTTACTGATTCCCAACGCATCACTCCTTATATTGTCGGATGGCTGCTTACGTCATGTCGTTTCTGTTTACAGGGCCGCCAACAGCGCCACATTTGCATAACGTCAGCTGTCTTTAATTCAATTACTCTTCAGTGTACATTAATTACGAAGAAGATAGGTAAAGAAGTTTTACCATTGGAAGCATAGGGCAGAGATTTTAGGTGCAACCACCTTAAGGCATTTTACAGAAATGGTGACTGTGGTGCCGCTGCTAGATGAGAATATCGGCGTTATTTTAATCTCAGAAGGCGTGATCATATTCCATCAGAACATTCATCGGGTTATGGGTGAAGATGTTTGAAGCTAATGGAAGTGCACTGAAGCAAAAACCTACAGGCAGGCCTAGGAGTATTCGAACACCAGAAAGAACACAGGAAGTGCAAAATGTTGTAGCACAAAATCCAAAACGTTCTGCGAGACGAATTACTTCAGCAGTGGGGATCTCAAGTCGTAGTGTCCGTAGAATCACACGGGAGGAGTTAAAGCTACAACCCTACAAGATACAGTTTGTGCAGCAGTTAAACGAAAAGGATTACGAACACCAAATGGCTCTGTGTGTGTTGAGCTTTTGGCTAAACTGTAAGGCAATAAATCATGAAAGAAGTACGGGTCATACCATCCTTGTCATTTTTACAATAGAAATCGGTTTGTCATCTTCAAAATTTGTATTATATGGTGAAATCCCGTACGCCGCCCCGGTGGCGCAGTGGTCTAAGGCGCTGGCCTCTGATCATTCGTCCGTAAGGGGTCCGGGTTCGAATCCCGGTCAGGCATGGATGTTGTGTTTGTCTTACGGAACTGGCTCTCTCCCTTCCCTGGAACCAGTGACCCTAAATTAGGGACGGGCGACTGCTCATAGCCCATTGAGTTGCTCACGGTGGTCGTTAAACCTCCAATCAAAAAAAAAAAAAAATCCTGTACTTCTTTCATGATTTATCTGTTCTTCCAGGCAATCACGGGATAGGATTTTTAACCTCCAGATTCGCTAAACATGAATGCCGGTTGCTTCGACTAGCGAATTCTGTGATGGTTATATTCAAATTAATCGGAAACATGAGGCTTAGTCGTTCTGGGTGGTGTAGTGGCTAGCATACACGGGTGCTATCTGGGAGACGCGGATTCGAGTCCCTCTCCAGGACGATGAAATTTTCAAGTTTTCGGACTTACCATCCTTGTCATATTTACACCAAAAATCAGGATTGTCATCTTCAAAATTTGAGAAAAATATTGTTAAACCAATACTATTGTAACAGAACATTAATAATAATTCAAAAACTAGTTTGCTAGTATATTAAAAACACAAATTACTCGCAAAGAAAGAAACGTATTCCAATAATATTGTATGATTATATTTCCATTCACATGAAACAAACAAGGCTTAGTTCTTAGTGAGACTTTTGGATGTCTTTCTTCTTCACTAGTTCTTCAATGTTGAGATTCAGAGATGAATAGCATTAGTCTAACAATATTTTTGCAGATTTTTGAGATGCTGATCAGTGAGTGCTGAACGGTACTTATTTTTCACCAAATTCGTGACAGGAAAAGTATTTTCATACATGCATGTCGACCCGAACCAGTAATAATATATCGCAGGGCCGTGTCTCGTACGGCAAGGCTCTGCGATATTGATGATATTAGTCCCGCAGAGCAATCAAAGAATATCTAACTGAGAAAAGTTAACGCTCGGCAAGACGTAACTAGCGCCGCCATATCCTGAGTTACAAAATGCAATGCACAGAAACCAAGATACAGACTGATGCCGGAGTCAACTGCGCATGCGTATTTCTATTGACTTCAATTCTGGCAAACAGTCAGCCCTCAGCCACTAAGATACAAGATGCAGTGCACAGAAACCAATATACAGGCTAATGCCGGAGCATACTGCGCATGCGTATTTCTATTGACTTCAATTCTGGCAAACAGTCAGCCCTCAGCCACTAAGATACAAGATGCAGTGCACAGAAACCAATATACAGGCTAATGCCGGAGCATACTGCGCCATGCGTATTTCTATTGACTTCAATTCTGGCAAACAGTCAGCCCTCAGCCACTAAGATACAAGATGCAGTGCACAGAAACCAATATACAGGTTGATGCCGGAGCAAACTGCGCCATGCGAATTTCTATTGACTTCAATGCAGAAACCAAACAGTCAGCCCTCAGCCACTAAGATACAAGATGCAGTGCACAGAAACCAATATACAGGCTGATGCCGGAGCAAACTGCGCCATGCGTATTTCTATTGACTTCAATTCTGACAAACAGTCAGCCCTCAGCCACTAAGATACAAGATGCAGTGCACAGAAACCAATATACAGGCTGATGCCGGAGCAAACTGCGCATGCGTATTTCTATTGACTTCAATTCTGGCAAACAGTCAGCCCTCAGCCACTAGGATACAAGATACAGTGCACAGAAACCAATATACAGGTTGATGCCGGAGCAAACTGTGCCATGCGTATTTCTATTGACTTCAATACAGAAACCAAACAGTCAGCCCTCAGCCACTAAGATACAAGATGCAGTGCACAGAAACCAATATACAGGTTGATGCCGGAGCAAACTGCGCCATGCGAATTTCTATTGACTTCAATACAGAAACCAAACAGTCAGCCCTCAGCCACTAAGATACAAGATGCAGTGCACAGAAACCAATATACAGGCTGATGCCGGAGCAAACTGCGCCATGCGTATTTCTATTGACTTCAATTCTGACAAACAGTCGGCCCTCAGCCACTAAGATACAAGATGCAGTGCACAGAAACCAATATACAGGTTGATGCCGGAGCAAACTGCGCCATGCGAATTTCTATTGACTTCAATACAGAAACCAAACAGTCAGCCCTCAGCCACTAAGATACAAGATGCAGTGCACAGAAACCAATATACAGGCTGATGCCGGAGCAAACTGCGCCATGCGTATTTCTATTGACTTCAATTCTGTCAAACAGTCAGCCGTCGGCCACTAAGATACAAGATGCAGTGCACAGAAACCAATATACAGGCTGATGCCGGAGCAAACTGCGCCATGCGTATTTCTATTGACTTCAATTCTGGCAAACAGTCAGCCCTCAGTCACTAAGATACAAGATGCAGTGCACAGAAACCAATATACAGGCTGATGCCGGAGCAAACTGCGCCATGCGTATTTCTATTGACTTCAATTCTGGCAAACAGTCAGCCCTCAGTCACTAAGATACAAGATGCAGTGCACAGAAACCAATATACAGGCTGATGCCGGAGCAAACTGCGCATGCGTATTTCTATTGACTTCAATTCTGGCAAACAGTCAGCCCTCAGCCACTAGGATACAAGATACAGTGCACAGAAACCAATATACAGGTTGATGCCGGAGCAAACTGCGCCATGCGTATTTCTATTGACTTCAATTCTGGCAAACAGTCAGCCCTCAGCCACTAAGATACAAGATGCAGTGCACAGAAACCAATATACAGGCTGATGCTGGAGCAAACTGCGCCATGCGTATTTCTATTGACTTCAATTCTGGCAAACAGTCAGCCCTCAGCCACTAGGATACAAGATACAGTGCACAGAAACCAATATACAGGTTGATGCCGGAGCAAACTGCGCCATGCGTATTTCTATTGACTTCAATTCTGGCAAACAGTCAGCCCTCAGCCACTAGGATACAAGATACAGTGCACAGAAACCAATATACAGGTTGATGCCGGAGCAAACTGCGCCATGCGTATTTCTATTGACTTCAATTCTGGCAAACAGTCAGCCCTCAGCCACTAAGATACAAGATGCAGTGCACAGAAACCAATATACAGGCTGATGCCGGAGCAAACTGCGCCATGCGTATTTCTATTGACTTCAATTCTGGCAAACAGTCAGCCCTCAGCCACTAGGATACAAGATACAGTGCACAAAAACCAATATACAGGTTGATGCCGGAGCAAACTGCGCCATGCGTAGTTCTATTGACTTCAATTCTGGCAAACAGTCAGCCCTCAGCCACTAAGATACAAGATGCAGTGCACAGAAACCAATATACAGGCTGATGCCGGAGCAAACTGCGCCATGCGTATTTCTATTGACTTCAATGCAGAAACCAAACAGTCAGCCCTCAGCCACTAAGATACAAGATGCAGTGCACAGAAACCAATATACAGGCTGATGCCGGAGCATACTGCGCCATGCGTATTTCTATTGACTTCAATACAGAAACCAAACAGTCAGCCCTCAGCCACTAAGATACAAGATGCAGTGCACAGAAACCAATATACAGGCTGATGCCGGAGCAAACTGCGCCATGCGTATTTCTATTGACTTCAATTCTGGCAAACAGTCAGCCCTCAGCCACTAAGATACAAGATGCAGTGCACAGAAACCAATATACAGGTTGATGCCGGAGCAAACTGCGCCATGCGAATTTCTATTGACTTCAATACAGAAACCAAACAGTCAGCCCTCAGCCACTAAGATACAAGATGCAGTGCACAGAAGCCAATATACAGGCTGATGCCGAAGGAGACTGCACATGCGTATTTCTGTTGACATCAATTCTGGTAAAGAACAGTCAGCCAAGCTACTCACAGCACGTGATTGTTACCTTCTCGGTAGCATAATCCCATCGCAAATCGGATATGTTGGTTTTGTTACGCCAATCGGGTTATTTAAGTCTTTTATTTGTTCTTCAGTTTTTCAGAAACATTTTAAATAATGCCAAATGCAAGGGATTGCCTGCATTTTGTAAGGATCCTTAGGCCTGACTATAATATTTGCTAAAATTTAATTTAAATAGCAATACTAATGTTATTGCATAATTTTCTCACCAAAATAAGGGTTGGGCGGGATATCAGAAAACAACACAAAAAAAAAAAAAAAAAACTGCTCTAAGCAAATAGTCATCAGATCGAAGGAAACCATCGTGGACCAGAGAAAAGCTTCACTACCGTAGTCCCCTAACGTCTTTGCTCCTGAATGTTTGCTTTCCGGCACAGCACATAATCTCTTAGCTTGTGCTGGCGCTGTTGTCGCCTGTTTTACGTTATTTCTACGAGAGTTGGCGTTCTTCACGCGAAGCTTTATGTTCTTTGGGGCAATATCATCATACTTCCTTTTTGAACCACACAGCTTGCTCAGGGCCATATTCACAACACAGCAGGCATTGCAATTCTAAGAAGACTGAGGGTGCAAATCAAAGCTGAAAAGGGGAAGCGGATCCTCACTATTGCGGCTGCGCAGACAAACAAGAAACCCGCGAGCATTGCAATCGCCTGACCTCTGTCTTCTTGCAGGGAATTTGAGGGGGGAAGGATGAGTGTTTTCGGTTTTCGAGTGAAAACGGTGAGCTAGGCGCGTTTGAGTAAGAATAATAGTGTTGATGTTGATGAACCGGTTAGCCGATTTGTTTAACAAATTAATAAAATTACAAAAAGTGAATTTGCGCTCGCGTGGCGCTCAGAAAGCATAGTGGCACGCGCGCCGCGGTTTGGCCACCCCTGTTCGTCAGGGTCGTTTCACATCTGCAACGGTTGAATCCATGCTTGAGGACTAACTGCTCCCAATTTTTCAGGTATAGTTCCCTAATGACAATCCCTGGTATCAAGCAGATGATGCTGTAGTGCACTGTGCAAAACGTGTCCCGTTGTGGTTTGAAGTGCAAGTTTGAGGTAAAGCAAGCTACCCTGGCCACCTTAACTTCCAAATCTCAATATTATTGAACATTTGCGAGAATATCTGGAGAGAAAGCTTCAGATATTAAGATAAAATTAACCCTCTTTATTCCTTCTCACCTCTTTTAATTTTGAATAAAGAATAATGGAGCTAGATTAAAACACTGTACAGTCATCGCTATTTGCTTCGAAAACAAAATTTTAAGTAAACTTTTCTTAAGGCTGTCTTTGAATGAGCGCAACAGAAATTCTGTCCTATACCTGTAATGCAAATTCTTTTGCACACATTTTCTCGAAAACTATTACTTTGTAGAGTTTGAAATTTTCAGCACAAATAAAAACGACCCATTGCTAATACGTGTCGCAGTTATTTTTCCGAAACATTTGTTAGAATTATTTTTTTTTTAAATTCAATTTATCTGACTCGAAAGCATTCCAATTTGGCGCCAGAAGTTAGATTGGCAGTGTTTCTGTGTGGAAGAAACGAAATATCTCATATCTGTCTGATTTTTTTACTTATCTAGGCCAAATAGAAATCAAAGAATGGGCAGTGAAGTGAGATTGGAATCTTGTCTTTTATAGATCATCTTAAATTCTACTGTACGTTCATTTTTTTTAAGAGAAAATGTGTACATTACCAGAAAACACTTGAATTTGAGACAGAAACTACGGCTACCTACTAAGCTCCGCCCCCAAACAATGTCATTGGTTAAAACGCAAAAGCGCGTATTTTGTTTTTTCATTGTGGAGCCAACGACAGACAGCTTCCATTCTGAATATGGTAAGTCATTCGCTGACACCAACTTCTGGGACAATCCCTCAAGACGTAAAAACCACGCCTAATGAGTGATATTTTGCGCCATCTATCGCAGAAGATCAAGCCTAACACTCATTCAAGGACAGCCTTAACTGAACGAGAGTGTGAGGTCACAAGAAGAGCTTTATGGCTGCCTTCCCCTCGGAAGTTACGGCTGGTGGCACTGGTTCAGGGAAAAGAGTGGGGCGAGCCAAAGCCGTCTAGAAAACACAAGGCCATGCCATTATAGAGATGTGTTCCTACGTTTTTGATGTCACTCTCATATTACACGAACGGATACGTCAGTATCGCGTTTGCCGACGCACACGAGAGCTTTGGAAACTAATAGGAAGCCTTGGTTTCGGCATGGCATCACTGAAAGAGGGAACTGACCTTTCTAATTTCATGGTCTTGTGTTTCTAGACGGCCTTGGCCAGCGTCTTGTTTGACGTCACACTCGACAGCGTTGTAAACCAATAGGAAGCCTTGGTTTCCGCGTGACATCCCTAAAAGAGGGACCTCGTCATTCTAATGTCATGGCCTTGTGTTTTCTAGACGGCCTTGGTCGGTGTCGTGTTTGACGTCACACACGACAGCGTTGGGAATCAATAGGAAGCCTTGGTTACCGCATGCCGTTACTAAAAGAGGAAACTCGTCTTTCAAATGTCATGCCTTGTGTTTTCTAAACGGCCTTGGTCGGTGTTGTGTTTGAAGTCACACACGACAGCGTTCGAAACCAATAGGAAGCCTTGGTTTTCGCGTGACGTCACTAAAAGAGGGAACTCGTCTTTTTTATACCATGGGCATGTGTTTTCTAGACGGGCATGAGCGTCATTCGGGAGTGACAATTGTGAAACCGCGGCGGCCGTACATTCCTCACCGTTATTCCAAATTTTCACCGTACGTTATATCGATATAGCAGAAATTTTGCATGCATTATTTGATCCAAAATTTTACAGTATTAGCGAGGAACAGGTATTGAAAACTTCGGAATTAAGACATCATTTTTTCTTTCGCTAACATTTAAAAATCAGTAATCATACAACTGTTTTATTAAAGTTTCAAAATTTTTGTTGTTTGACATATTTTAATGGAACAGATGAAGGAACTTATAACTCCAATAGAAAAAATGTGAACTCGTTTTCATAAGATGATAATACCTCGCTGTGGTATGCAATTTTTCGGATGAGTTTTAAGAAAATCAAAAATATTTTGCGAAAAGTCATTTGTGGAAGATCACAAGCAAATTAATAGGCAATTCTGCGTGGTAAGGTCTCAAGACATTCTTTAATCGATAACGTTTCTTTTCTAAAATTTCGAGATTCCGTAATTTATTTAACTTATTTTCTTTTATCAGAACTTTTTAACTGAGTTAGTTTCTTTTCGAACACTTCTGAAAATTTATCTGAAACTTCTTTTGGAATAGCTCTCAAAATCCCTCGGGTGGTTGAACTTCGGTTTTCCAAGATAATTCGTTAATCGATTAAGCTGCTTTTAAAACAGTACCGAAACTTCTTTAATGGAATAAATTTCCTTCTCCCCAGGAAAATTCTTAATCAGTTAAGCTTCTTTTTGAAAAATCCCGAAGAATAATTGATCGATTAAATTACTTTTAGAAAAATGCTGAAGACACCTGAAGCGATTAACTTCTTTTGTTTTAGTGAAGCTTTCAATCGATTATTTTTTCGAACAGTTCTGAAGAGTTTTAATCGATAAAGCTTATTTTCGAATGATTCTTGAAATTTCTCAATCGATTAAACACTTTTCTGAATGGTCCCGAATATTCTTCAATACGCGACACTTCAAATGAGCTCAGTTAAATTCTTAATTGATTAAGCAAGTAGTTGTTTTGATTCTTCAACGGACTCTTCTGTTTCGGGAATATTCCTTAATCAATTACATTCCTTTCGGAAAGGTACTGAAGATTCAAAAAATTTAGTCTCCTTTAGAAAAGTGCTGCAAGTACTCCAATCGATTATGCAAGTAGTTGGTTTGATTTTTTCAACGGATTCTTCTGTTTTGGGAAGATTCCTTAATCAATTACATTCCTTTCCGAAAAGTACTGAAGATTCAAAAAATTTAGTCTCTTTTAGAAAAGTGCTGCAAGTATCCCAATCGATTACCGCCTTTCGCTTTTGTGAATCCTTTAATCGATTAATCTTATTGAAAAGTTCTGAAGATTTTTCAGTACGTTAAACATCATTAGTTTTACGAAAATTCCTCAGGAATCTTTTTAAACACTTCCGAAGATGCTTCAACTTCTTTTGTCCCTCAAAATTCTTCAATCGATTTCACTCCTATTCAACGAATTATGAAAGAATCCTGCATTGGTATTTTTGAGGCATTCCGTATTCAATCCAGTGCCATTTCACTTCTTTAGTATCAGTATAAAACGTAAGAATTCCAAGTCTATATGGATTATAGTTTACCAAATGTGTGTTTTCAACAGAAATTACTAAAGTTCAGAAGAAATGAAGGTGAGGTGTGAAGTTACGTTTCTTCCGGTTCTTCGTTCTGCTTTCTTTGAGTTTCTGGTGTGCAAGGCGGAGAGTAAGCGTCTGAGGACTCACTGCTAGTATGGCTCCGAACCGGGCGTCCACCTATCGTGAAAGAAGTGACGCTGCAGTTAAGAAAATCATCTGACTGCGTCGCTAAGGAAATACCAGAGTCATGGGAGAAGGTGGATGCTGAAGTTGATGACGTCATCAAAATAGATTTCCTGCTGGTATCTTCGTGAACTTGCGGATGGTCTTCAAAGACCAAAGGTTTATCAAACGCGAAGTTAGGAATGTCGAGTAGGCTTCTAATCTGACGTCGTGGTACCTTGTAGTAATCTTCAGCAGGTTCTCCATTTGGAGCACGTGACATGACAGGATTCAGCCATTCAGCGAGGTCAGCGAGTTCTTGCTGGTGTTGCTCCTTGCCAGCCGTTGTCCGGTATTGCAGGAACTTGTGGATGGTTGAGGCGATGGACTGAAGCATAGCAACAGCGTCGGGGCAGAAGAGGATTATCTGGCCACTACCTGTAGAACTGTCCCTGCAGAAAATGAAATGAAATGGATTAGAACCGAAGTTGTTGCATAAGCTTAAATGAAGGGTTACTGGAAAACAATGAAAAAACTTCAAGATTACATGCTCAGAAAATCTATCACAACTGCTTTTGCCACACCAGCGCCTTCTCCGCGCAGAGGGTCTGGGTTCACGTGATTACGCGCACAGAGCAGGAGACGCAGAGGTTAATCTTCTATAGAGACTCATGGCAACAATTTGGCCCCAAAGATCTCAATAGAACAGCGCGCCAGTGGACGGACATGGAACTAAAACGTCGAACCGTAACAGCCTGACTTTTTTTCCTTTTATTTTAAGAGTTTAAAACTCAGATCAGATCAGATCATATGTAGAAGATTTTAGGAAGGGAGTATCTGACCCCAGGTCTTAAACAACCCTTAGAAATAGTAAGCTAGGAGATTTGGGCTAGAGTGCCCGATAGGAAAGTGACACGGAAGCGAAGTAGAAGGGGGAGGAAGACGCCCTTATTTATTACCGACGGCTTAACGTGCCCATCCGATGCACAGCGGATATTTAGTGGATCGAGCGTTCGTACCTGCCTGGGATCGAACCTGAGGTCCTTTCCGCGGCAGTCACAAACGTTGCCTACTATGCTACCCGCGGCCCTAAAGTTTACAACTCTTTCCGCGGTGCTACTTTTATAGCCACAGGTATCGTATCACGTGACAGACGCTATCGTAGTTTCATGTATGACCACTGGGGCGCTGTCTTAAACACGAGAGTTGGACCTTTGTCTCTCCTTTGTGTCTACGCGAGAGATTTGAAGGCCCAAAATGTTTTTTCAGCTTAACCGAATTGCAGGTGGCGCTGCGCTTGCTGTTTTCATTTTGTTTGCGGTAGTGAGTGCTGCTTGGATACCGTTCTGTTGACGTCAGCAAGTTATTGCGCAATTAGTTATTGCGAACGACATCCAGGCGAGCTCGCTATTGGGAACCTCAACGAACTATAGGGGGCGCTGCGCAAACGTAAAAAAACTTCTCTAGTACGGGTAACGTCGCACGTGTTTCCATAAAGTCGAATGTTAGAATGGCTGGTTTGTCGCTTTCAATCCTTGAAATAATGAAATTTGTGGACACTTCCAAAAATTCAAGATGCATTAAAGAAGGGGAAGTGATTGTTAATGTAGGCCATATAATTTTTTGTGGAATTAAGAAGGAAGATGGAAGAGAAATTCTCATAGTTTCGCACTGCATTCAGTCCACGGCAATAACGTCGTCGCCTCACTCCATCAACGGTGTTTTAGATACAAGTAACAGTGAAATTTCTATAAAGTCATTTGAGTGCTCTTGTAAAGCGGGCAGAATTGGAACGTGTAAGCACTGTGTAGCAGTAATGCTTTACTGTAACAGGTAATTTTTATTTTTACATTTTCAGGCAAGTGATATAGTAATACCGACAGGGGTGAACGTTCTAATCCGGATTACTATTAAAAGCTGACATTTCGTTTCACAGGACCGATTTTCAATATTGTCAACAATAACATTTGTAATTTTTGAACATTCTGTTCCTAAAAGTGTTTGTGAATTGGTAATTGTTGATCATCATTGGGTTCCGCGTTTTTGAACCGATGATTGTTGACAGAACATTGCAAATCTTGTTCCATAATGAAGTTTAAATATATATGGATAACAGCAATTATTTTTTTTCAAGATTATGTAGAAATGCGGATTTTTTCATTACTACTATACAATAAAAACATGCTTCCTTGTTTATTATTCATTCAAAGACGTTACTAGGTTAGTAGCATTTCACTGGAAGGATTTCAAAAGCAAGGCACAAACGTTTATACTAACATGTGAAAAACATAGCCGAAACCTTGGGAACGATATTGCGGGACACAACAATATAATTTGTTCTTCTTCACGGAATTCTCCATTATACAACTCTCTAATTCCAGAATGAATGCAAAAATACACCAAACTACGACAACTGAACGTAATGAGCGATCTACCAACAGCCAAGCATTGAGCCAAAAACGTTACCCGTACTACAGTAATTTTTCCTTTTGCCGCTAGAGGGAGAGCGGACCGCTGAGATTGCCAATCGCAAACCAAATAAAAACAGTGAACGCAGCGCCACCTGCAATTCCGTTCATCTGGGAAAATATTTTGGACCTTTTAAACTCCCGCGTACTCACACGATCCCAAGCCTTCTGCGTGAAGGAGACACTCAAGTTGTTTCAACAAAGACCGTTCTTTGATAAAAGAGATCTTTAGCTGCACATGGGGTCAGAGTCGCGGACTTTTGGCTAATCATCCTTGCTAGGTCTAGATCAAGGAGGTTAGAATTAGGTAGGGGTGGCCATAACAGCGATGCGCGGCTCTAAAAAAATTTCGGTGATTTGAGCATGTCGTCATCATCGAGCGCGATTCTACCTCAGATGTAAGCATGTCTCGGCTCCAATCTCCCGCTTTCTTGCACTCGTGTCGTGTTTATTGAGGTCAATTGTATTCAAGGAGTTGTATTAACTTAGTTATTTTTGTTATATTTATCTAGTTATAACTGTTATATTAAATTAGTAATTCTAGTTAATTATTCTATAGTTATATTATTTGAGTTATTCTAGTTATATTACCATAATCAAGCGCGGTGTGTATATTGTGATTTCTTGTGTTGGATATTCTTGGCATTTTTCTAACGCCATAATGCCAAATTGTGCAGTGACCATATGCAAAAATAGAAATCAGAACGGGAAAGGAATTATTTTCCACAGTTTTCTTAAAGATCATACCAAGAGAAAGGAATGGCTCATCAAATGCAGAAGATTAGATAAAATAAATTTTTCAAATGCAACTGTATGCTCTGAACATTTCGCTGAAAAAGACCACCAAAAAGACTACCAGACAAGCTACTATAAACACCGCATGTAATGAAATATTTTTGTCAGTTACTGGCTGAAAAATATCCCGAAACACGCGAGAAACTTATAAAAGTGTACACTAGGAGAAGAACCTTCTTAAGGTTGCGCCGCCTTAGTATTACTGCCAAAGCAAAGAGGACAGTAGAGCAACATCGAAAGAAAGTTCGAAAATAGAAAGCCTCAAAAGTAACAAAATAAATGAAAGTTAATTATATAATATTAGTAGGACAAGCTGGTAACCGATAACTCTGGTACAGTTGGCATATTTTGAGCGAAGCTATTGCAAAATCTAAGCTCACTAAGGCGTCTATTATAACAAATTGTAAAAAACGAACGCGTAAAATTTATGACTTCCAGAACAAAAGTACGAAACATTCTAAAAAAGAAATGGCTAAATCATGAAATCGGATTGTCATCTTCAAAATTTGAAATGGCTAAAATTTATCATGAACTACTTTCTTTCACGCCTTCACGTTGGTTGTGATCAAGTTGCATGTAAACAAAGCGGAAAGACACACTCAGATGGGGAACAAGGTTTTTCATTTTGTATCGCAAAAGACAGAGACGCACACACATATAGTACTACATCCTAACACACTGATACACCCTGTAATGTGGCAAAGTATTTAATAATGAGTGATTTTTTTTGTCGGAGGCTTGTTAAAACTGTCCCTGTGGGATCTATATTTTTCTTTTCTCGCTGTTTGTTTACAAAGCAGTATCATACACTTTTACCACTTAATTTTATATACAATTTAATTATCCCAATCTGAACTTTAAACTTTGTTTGAAATGTATTAAAAAATGCTAATAATCCATCTATCTATTCTGCATTTGGACAGTTTTGTGGGCCTTATTAGCTAAATAAGTGTCGCTGTATCTAAAATCTGCCATGAATATGCCTTTTATGTGTGTGTTTGTGGTGGGAAATTACTGAGTATAAACAAAACGAAATTATAACCGGCTTAAAATATTTTGCATATTGCAAAAACCTAAAGTTTGGTACGTGAGCGTACACTCGCGCAGGTGACAGGGTGAGAGCGAGTTACGAATTTTCGTCTATACGCCGTCTTTGGGAGCATCGCGCTCGATCATTACGTCACGACCATCAGCCAATGGCAGCTATTCCTCCGTAAAAACCAGCCTTACCGTCTTTAAATAACCTTGGAATTAGGTTTCCAGAGATGCCCTGGGTCTGTTAACCGTAAATCTCCTAGGGGTGGGAATTTTGATGCTCTTTACACGATATCTATGGAATTTCATGCGTTTCAGCTGTGCAATATTTTTGAATTGCGTGGTTTTGGGTTGTAGAAATCATGTTAATACTAAACCAAAAAGCGTTAAGCTCCATATATGAGTACAGTTTTCAGTTTTAATTCTTTGTTTTGTTTTGAACTTCTTTTGCTCTTATTATTGGGGGTTTAAAGACCACCGTGAGCAACTCAGTGGGCTATAAGCAGTCGCCCGTACCTAATTTAAAGACACTGGTTTCAGGGAAGGGCGAAACCCAGGGTCGTAAGACAAACACAACATCCATGCCTCACCGGGATTCGAACCCGGACCCTTCTCTGATGAACGATCAGAAGCAATTGCTGCGCCACCGGAGAGGGGCGGCTTTGAACTTTCACACTTCAGAATAAAGTAAATTGCTTTGAAGATAAAATGATAGATTATTTATGCGTAGTTTGCCTTTTTCCGTTTCTCTGTGTATGTGTCCTGGTATTTTCCTATTTACTGGCTCTGTATTGTTCTCTCAGATATGAGAACTTGCTAATTTCATTACAATTTGATCTAGAAAGTTCTTGGTTCGTATGGGAACATTCTTTCACGTCATTTCTGCAGTACATTATTGTATTGAATCAAACACTCTTGCTTACCAATAGGCATTTGTTCACCGACAACTTCCCTGTTCACAAATGGTGCTACATATTTAACTAATTCCTGTTGTTTCAGAGGCACCAGCATTACGTTTGCCACTCTATTCTCCTCCAATGCATTGCTCCAATGTCTTTCGTTGGGTCTTCTGCGTGACGTCACAAACGTCATCTATCAGTCTGTTCCAGTGAGAGGATGTTGTGACCTTGAGTTGTTGTTTATTGTTATTTTAAATAATAAATAATAGTAAATAATTTTATTTTTGCTGTTACATTATTGGCTTTGTGGATATACATAAATAATTTATATTTCATAAGAACACTGGGAAAATAGGCAAGTAAACTCAGGTTCACAAAACAACAGTAGTAATGTTAGATGTCAGACATATTGTAAATAATTCTGTTTTAAGTTATTATTATTTATTTAATTATCTTAGCAAGTATTATTTAAGTTTGTTTTTGAATAAATTTAGGTTATTCATTGTGCTTAACTCAACTGGCAGAGCCGTAGCGATGGGGGGGGGGGGGAGGGCAGCAGGGGCGGCCGTCCTGGGCGCCGAGCCAAAGGGGGAGGGCGCCATCGAGACGTAGATTTTTTTTTAATAAATGTAAAAAAATGTGAAATTAATTTATACGCGTAATTAAAAAAAATGTATAAAATTTAAACTTCATTATGCTTTAAGGATAAAATGGTGACCAGTTTAACGCACCTGGCAATTCTTTCAATAGAAAAAGATATTGCTAAAAATATTAATATGATCAAATAATAAATGATTTTGCTGCTATTAAAGTTCGAAAAGTGCATTTGTAAATACAAAATCTTTCTGTTAAGGCTTAAGCATAATTTTAAACAAATGCTACTTGTACATATTTTTTCAGTTGTTCATAAGCACTTGAGGTAGCAATTAAATATAAATGAAAATTATTCTTCATTCAAGCTATGTACAATGTTTTTTCTTTCTTCTACAATCCCTATTGAAGCTCATGTAATCACCAAAGGCTGTTGAACAGGATTACCTATATAGGTCATTTTTTTTTAATATTATATTATGACATTTTGTTACTATTTCATCCAATTTGCAAATTATATACGGACAATAATTGCAAATAACAATAAACATCGCAATGTTTGTATTATACAGGTATTGTACTATATCTGCAAACAGGTATGTAATAAAATCTGACACCGTCACCTGTTCCAGTTGGACTGGGGCAGGGGGCGCCAATTTTACTCCTTGCCCCGGGCTCTAATACCTCTAGCTACGGCCCTTCAACGGGTAGCGTATTCCAGTATTTTGGACCGAAATAATTTAAGCTCTGCTTCATCATGAGGGTTTTAGGATGAACAAAATAATTTAAGCTCTGCTTCATCACCAGGGTTTTAGGATGAACAAAATAATTTAAGCTCTGCTTCATCACGAGGGTTTTAGGATGTACAAAATAATTTAAGCTCTGCTTCATCACGAGGGTTTTGGGATGAACAAAATAATTTAAGCTCTGCTTCATCACGAGGGTTTTAGGATGAACAAAATAATTTAAGCTCCGCTTCATCACGAGAGTTTTAGGATGTAGAAAATAATTTAAGCTCTGCTTCATCACGAGGGTTTTAGGATGTATAAAATAATTTAAGCTCTGCTTCATCACCAGGGTTTTAGGATGTACAAAATAATTTAAGCTCTGCTTCATCACGAGGGTTTTAGGATGAACAAAATAATTTACGCTCTGCTTCATCACGAGGGTTTTAGGATGTACAAAATAATTTAAGCTCTGCTTCATCACGAGGGTTTTGGGATGAACAAAATAATTTAAGCTCTGCTTCATCACGAGGGTTTTAGGATGAACAAAATAATTTAAGCTCTGCTTCATCACGAGGGTTTTAGGATGTACAAAATAATTTAAGCTCTGCTTCATCACGAGGGTTTTGGGATGAACAAAATAATTTAAGCTCTGCTTCATCACGAGGGTTTTAGGATGAACAAAATAATTTAAGCTCCACTTCATCACGAGAGTTTTAGGATGTAGAAAATAATTTAAGCTCTGCTTCATCACGAGGGTTTTAGGATGTATAAAATAATTTAAGCTCTGCTTCATCACCAGGGTTTTAGGATGTACAAAATAATTTAAGCTCTGCTCCATCACGAGAGTTTTAGGATGTACAAAATAATTTAAGCTCTGCTTCATCACGAGGGTTTTAGGATGAACAAAATAATTTAAGCTCTTCTTCATCACGAGGGTTTTAGGATGAACAAAATAATTTAAGCTCTGCTTCATCACGAGGGTTTTAGGATGTACAAAATAATTTAAGCTCTGCTTCATCACGAGAGTTTTAGGATGTACAAAATAATTTAAGCTCTTCTTCATCACGAGGGTTTTAGGATGTACAAAATAATTTAAGCTCTGCTTCATCACGAGGGTTTTAGGATGTACAAAATGATTTAAGCTCTGCTTCATCACGAGGGTTTTAGGATGTACAAAATAATTTAAGCTCTTCTTCATCACGAGGGTTTTAGGATGTACAAAATAATTTAAGCTCTTCTTCATCACGAGGGTTTTAGGGTGCATGGGTCATAATTATGATCTGTGTCTTGTATTGTAGTGATAAGTATGTAAATTCAATTCAATGATTTCTGTATGTAAGTTTAATTTAATTCTTTGGAACATAAGTTTGCTTATTTTGAAATCAAATAATTGTTTAATAGATAAAATTCCGTAATGGTTGGGTTGACGTGGGTGTGTTGAAAAGTTAAAGGTTGGAAGTTGGTATGAGAAGAAAAATTTCTTTTGAAGTCTAGTGACCTAATGTATTTATTCTGTAGGACTTGTGGTTTTTTTATGTTGGTTTGAGTGGTTTATCCCCATGAGGAAAAACAATAATTAATGTGTGATTGGAATAGTGTATAGTACAAAAGTTTAAGTGTTTTGGTTGTTAAACTTGAAATAATTTTGCTGACAATCCCAATGTTTTTGGAAATTCGATTTGCAATTGAGTCTATGTGGTTATTCCATCTTAGGTCGGAAGTTAAAATAATTCCCAGGTACTTGAAGTCCTGTACTATGTCAATACGGGTATTATTTAAAAGTAAATATGGAACTTGCATATGTAATATTTTTTGTCTAGTAAAGGTAAGGAATTTTGTTTTATTAATATTCATTATAAGTTCATTGCATGCTAACCATTCCGAGTAGATCTGTAATTGATGATTTCCTGAGCAACCATTTCGTTAAGGTTTTGCCGTGGAATAATATTGTTGTATCATCAGCATAGAGGATTAGAGCATTGTTAGATGTTATGTTAAAATATCATTTATATGTATAAATTAAATAGATATTTTGTTAAAAATATCATTTATATATAAATTAAATACACTGCTGGACAATTGCTAAGGACGGATCATAATCGGCTATATAGCGCATAAAAAAGTAAGTGTGGTTGGATGCCAAGTGAAATAAAATAATGTCAGAATGCCAGGACATTACAAGAAAGACAATTTATTGTGCTCTGAAATCCAGAAGGCTTTGGAACGTGTTCATGGGATAAACAGGCCATTTTGTGCAGAATACGTAAACGTGAAAAAAATGCAATTACCGTCCGCAGGCGTTCCGGTGTAAGATGTCAATACGGGATATGGCCACCATGGAGGGCGATGCAAGATTCCACACGTCGTGTCATGCTTTGCACAACATTATCAAGCAGCTGTTGGGGTAATTTATCCCATTCCTCTGTCAGTGCACGGATGAGGGTGTCCTTGTTTATTGGAGGGCATTGGCGACCAGCAAGACTCCTCCCCAAAGCATCCCACACATTTTTAATGGGATTCAGATCTGGAAAACGTGCTGGCCATACAAGGCGTTGAATATCCTCGCTCTCAAGACACTCCTGGACAGCGACTGTTCGATGACATGTTGCGTTGTCGTCCATGAAAATGAATCTATCACCGACAGCACCACGGAACATGCGAACATGAGGTACCAGAACATCATTAATGTATCGTTGGCCAGTCATAGTCCCAGTTGGAAGCACATAGAGGGACGTACGGCCATTGATCATGGGGCCAGCCCATACCATGACACTACATGTCGGATATCGGTCCCTTTCCTGTATGTTTGCTGGACAATATGCAGTACCACTATCACGCCAGATCAGTTGTCGTCGACAATCAGACGATAGACTGTATCTACTCTCATCTGAGAAGAGGACAGCAGACCAGTCATTATCAGTCCAATTGCGATGTTGATGGCACCATTGCAAACGGGCGGTACGGTGACGTCTGGACAATGGGATGCACACAACAGGACGGCGGGCGTATGGTCCTCCTTCATGCAAACGTCTGGCGACAGTTTTTCGGGAGATCCGCTTGCCAGTAGCAGCCATAAACTGATTTGCTACCTCACTAGCTGTGCTGCGCCGGTGTCTTTTTGTTGATAGCACTATGTACCGATCTTCTGCAGGTGTCGTACTGCGAACACGACCTCCCCCGTGACGTTTGCTAAACTTTCCATTTGTTTGAAATGATTTCCTAAGACTTGAAACAACACTGTGGCTGACGTCGAACTCCCTGCCAACATCTGTTATTTTTCGCCCTTCTTCAATCTTGCCAATAATACGGCCACGCGTAAAATCATCTAGGTGATGTCGGGAAGACATACTGAAAATTGCAAGTTCGTCAATTGATTCTTTCCCTTTCAACTTTGCGTTTGAACAACAACGGTCAATACGCGTCAAATCCTTTATATCTCTTATCAGCGCTATGACGTCACGAACAAGTTCTGCAATCCAAAATTTACATACGCACAACACGTCTTACTGTATCCCGCACTTATGCTAATTTCCATATTTTCCTGCCTTCCATTTTATGGTTGCTATCGCTGCTATTGTCATCTGTCCTTAGCAATTGTCCGGCAGTGTAGATGTTATGTTAAAAATATCATTTATATACACTGAGTGGACACTTTATTATGACCACCTGACAGTTTTAAGCAAATGAGCTAGGGTTGCACGCTATTGCCGCCAGAGGGCGAGGCTACTACAAAAAGGGAAAGCTTAGTGCTTGCGACAGTAATAGAAGTGATTGTTGGGTGGCGAGATGGGTAAAAAATGCGATTTGACGGACTTTCAACGTGGGATGATTGTAGGAGCTCGGAGCCATGGAGCGACTATCACCGAAACCGCCGCATTCGTGAAATGTTCCAGAGCAGCTGTTGATAAAGTGTTTAAAAACTGGACTGTCAGCCAAAAAACTGGGTCTCTACGTGCAGCGTGTGGTCGTCATCGACTAGTGACTGCTCGGGCGGAACGGAGAGTGTCCAGACTGGTAACAAACAACAGAAGGGCAACATTGCAGCAAATTACAGACCATCTTAATCAAGGATCCCCTCAAATGATCTCTGCACGTACTGTTCGCCGTACACTGCATCGGATGGGATATGGCAGCTGAAGGCTGTTCGAACACCTTTGCTGTCTGCAGTTAACAAGAAAAAACGTCTCCAGTTCGCACAGCAGCACAAGGATTGGACAGTCGATAATTGGAAACAAATTATGTGGTCCGATGAATCACGTTTTCAGTTGCACCATGCCGATGACCGAGTGAGAATTTGGCGGAAACAGCACGAAAGCATGGACCCCAAATGCATTGCTACAACCTTTCAAGCTGGTGGAGGCGATGTTATGGTTTGGGGAATGTTTTCCTGGCAGGCTTTGGGCCCTTTAATTCGTGTTGATCAACGTCTGACTGGCACATCACATCTAAACATCGTTGCGGACCAAGTGCATCCTGTCATGTGGATGGTTTATCCCAATGGCGATGGCTACTTTCAACAAGATAATGCGTCCTGCCATAGTGCTCGTATTCTACAGGATTGGTTTCAGGATTATGCCGGTGAGTTTACTTTGCTTAGGTGGTTCCCACAATCTCCAGATCTCAACCGCATTGAGAATTTTTGAACGAGCCATCAGACAGCTGGATCCATATCCCTGCAATCTCACTCACCTGGAAAGTGCTATTTATAAAGCATGGTCTCAGATTCCACAAACCAGCTATCAACATCTCGTGGAGTCCAAGCCATGAAGAATCGACGCAGTATTAAAGGCAAAAGGTGGCCCAACGAAGTACTGAGGGGGTGGTCATAATAAAGTGGCCACTCAGTGTATAAATTAAATAGTTAGGGATCCGTGAAGTAATCGGTTGTAGTGCTGATTGAGTTTGATTAACGATAGGATATTGAAATCTATCAGTTAGGTAATTACTAAGTAAGGTATGTGCAATACCCCTTACACCCGCATTATATGATTTGGTTAAAAGAAATTGATGATTGAGAATGTCAAACGCGTTAGTCAAGTCAAGGAAAATAGCAAGTGTAATATTTTTTTCATTCAAATCTGTGGAAGAGCGCAGATTCTGTTGATTTATTAGGTTGAAAGCCAAACTGATTTTTATAAATGATATTAAATTTTTGTAAAGTCAAGTCAGGTACTATATCGAAATCAGGAACTACCACGGCCTTCTATATATGCACTGCCTGCCCAGTCGAACTCGTTTCAGTGCTAAGGCCATAGACTACTGGAAAGAAGAGGCCCTGAAATACTTTAGTCATGTGACCAAAATGGTCTCAGCTTCCATGCTCTGAAGTCATGAACGCAATTAGTCCGTTAGCGTGTTGCTGTGAAGTTGTTCATATTTTATTATTTTTTATTTATTATTGTGATTTTCTTTTTCAAAGAAAAACGAATTGCCACTCGTAAAAACATATAACGTTTATTTACTACTGCAACAGAAAAAATATTACAGCGTTGAAAAAAGAAAAGAAGATTTACTTGTTGCTGATATACAGGTGAGATTTCTTTTCTGTCTTAAGTAATATAACGTGCAAAGTTTAGTTATTTACATATACACTATCTACCAACAAGTCATTGGACACCCCTGTAATCGACTATATGTGCGGTCCTGATACACGCCACGCCCTCCGCCGTTAAATACCGTGTGGGAAACAACAGCGCAACCAGTCGCATGCAAGATGCCACGCAGTTCGGAGCTCTCCGATTTCGAGAAAGGTGTAATCGTCGGGTATCACAGAAATGGCCGATCCATACGTGACATATCCAGCGAGTTGAAGTACCCAAAATCGACAGTGGCCTACGTGATTGGTTAGTGGAAGATGAGAGGTGACTGTCGGAATGTGCCCCGACCCGGCAGACCCGCAAAACTTTGAGTTAGAGACCGACGGGTGCTGGCCAGAGAAATTCGGAAGAACCGCACCAAATCGATGGGCCACATCCGCGAGGAGTTTTAACAGGCATCCCGGAGTGTTCTTTCGATGAATACCATCCGTAAGGAAGCCCATCTGCTCGGTTATCATGAACGTGCTGCCGCCCACAAGCCTTTGATCACCAAGTCCAATAGCGCTGCTCGGCTAACGTGGTGCAAAGAACGTCGACAGTGGACCGTTGAACAGTGGAAACAGGTTCTGTGGAGCGACGAATCAAGGTTCACCCTCTACCGTTCGGATGACAGTGTCTGGGTTTGGCGTCTTCCTGGAGAACGCCTCCTGCCGGAATGTATTGTGCCAACTGTGAAGTTCGGCGGCGGTGGAATTATGCTATGGGGGTGTTTCTCCTGGTGTGGCACGGGACCCTTGGTCGCGATTCCTGGTAAACTCAACACCGAGACCTACTGCACCATTTCGGATGACCATGCGCTTCCTACGTTGTGGCAGTTTTACGGGGTGGACCCATGTTACTTTCAGGATGACAATGCCACCTGTCATGTTGCGAGGTCCACCATGGCTTGGTATGGTGACAATGGGGTTAATCGAATGGTCTGGCCTGCGCAGAGCCGGACCTTAACCCTATCGAGCACCTCAGGGACGAGTTGGAGCATCGACTTAAGGGGTGCCCCCACCGTCCGAAATCGGTGAAGGAACTGACCTGTCTTCTCCAAGCCGAGTGGAAGAAAATACCGCTAGGCGTCGTACAACTCCTGGTTGAGAGTGTGCCCAGGAGGGTCGCAGCTGTAATCGCCGCTCGTGGAGGCTCCGCCAACTATTGAAGGTGAATAAACTTCGTTTTCCTTTGCTATCACAGGTGTCAAATTACTTGTTGGTAGATAGTGTACATTGAAAAAAGAATTTGTTATGCATATGTTTGGTTGGTAAAACAATCTGAGTTGTTTAACGGTTTAGCATTTCCGTAAGACGCATACATCTTACAGAAATGTTTTTTGCACACCGCTTTTGTTTTCCTTAGTGGTAGACACGGCCAGCCGGTAGATTTACTAAGTGCTATAAGTTCAAACGACAAAAGTCTGCCTTTCCAAAAAATAAAGACAGTAAAAAAAACTTAGAAAATGTGTTCAAGTCAAGCAAAAATGCAAAAAAGTACTTAAAAGTATTTTTCCTTGAGTAATCCAGATATAAAGAACATACTGACACGACACATCAGTAATGTTAACATTACGGGTACAGGCCAGAACCAAAAATACCGTCGCCAGAACCAAAAATACCGTCGCCAGAACCTCCAAAATGGTGGTGGAGCAAGGTCCTTCAATAAAAATAAAAGAAAATTGAAAAAAGTTCCGCAAAAATCTGACAGGGAGTTCACTAGGAGAGAAACAAGAATTGTAAACAAGCCGCCATCTTGGATTCGATGCAGACATTTGCCATCAAAAACGTTAAAATATTCGCATTTCGGTCCTTTTAAATAATTTGTCAACAAAACAACAGCATATTTCATTTATTTTGTGCGGCAAATTTCAAAGTTCCCAGCAACTGGAATTCTAAGCGAAAACTTCGCAAATACTTTCAGTTTCGTTAAAACATTAGCATTTCTTTCATTTTGTGTAAAACTTTCGAGTTTGTGAACTACATATTATTAGCACATTTTATTGATATTGTAACACAACCTTCGAAGTTTCCGTCAGCTCACGTTTTATAAAATTCTCCAGCTACTCTGTCAGCCCATCAGCGCATTACTCTTAGCTGAAACGACGCACAGATGGGAGCTGAGTTTCCGTCAGCTCACGTTGTATAAAATTCTCCCGCTACTCGGTCAGCCCATCAGCGCATTACTGATAGTTGAAACGACGCACAGATGAGAGCTGGGATTAAGTTGGTCACGTGAGATCAGTGGTAGCCGTTCGTTTCAGGGCCTCTTGTATCCAGTGGGCTATGGCTAAGGCGTGATGACGATCGTTAAGCCATTGGCCTCGAGAGACACTAGATACGTTAACTCCGTTCTGATGTGCAGAAGATAATCATAAGCTTGTTTGCGCATCAAATTATTATTGTTTGGAAATGAAAACACTTTCACACGGAGCAAGAACCCTTTCCAGAACCATCTCCTCGCTATGGGGTACAGAAGCCATCGTTCCACGAGGGTACCACTCCTGACCGCACATCACAGGGTGCAAAGATTAGCATGGGCGCGGGAACATCGCCACTGGAGCCCAGATATGTGGAAAAATGTTGCCTGGACTGATGAGTCGAGATTCACGTTGGTACATGCAGATGGCAGGATACAAGTACGGCGCAAACCACATGAAGCGATGGATCCTTCTTGCCAGCAGGGTACTCTTCAAGCTGGTGGGGGGTGGCACTCTCCTCTGGGGACTGTTTACCTGGACTGAAATGGGACCTCTGATACGTAAGACATCATCCCTCACAGGTCAACGTTACCGGGATATCCTGGACGACCATTAGCTCCCGTTTGTGCGTCTTCAACATCCCACTGGGGACCTCATCCTGCAAAACGACAATGCACCATGACATCGCTCCCGAATTGTATCCGAATGGTTGGATGAACACTCCACCGACGTGACCTCGCTTCCTTGGCCAGCTAGGTTACCTGACCTTAATTCCATCGAGCACATCTGGGATGCCATCGAGAGAGATGTTCGAGGCTCTGATCTCCCCCCTTCATCAAATCTTGGTGAACTGTGGGAGCTTGTTCAGGGGTCGTGGATCCGTATGGCTTCCGGTGTCTTGTCAAGACCAATCGCCGCCGTCATCAGGACGAAAGGTGCTGCCACACGTTACTAGACAGGTATCTCTAATTCAATTGCTCTTCAGTGTAAATGGACAGGAATTAGCAGATTTCCTTTACGTGTAAATGACTTGTTGGAAAAATCACATTGATGAAGTTTCTCACCAGTGTGAATCCATAGTTGCGCTGATAGAGGACTTTTTTTGCGTAAAAGACTTGTTACATATTGTACATTGTTGAAAATTCTCACCAGTGTGAATCCATAGTTGAGCTGATACATGCCTTTTTTGCGTAAATGACTTGCTACACATTGAACATTGCTGAAGTTTCTCACCAGTGTCAATCCATAGTTGAGCTGATAGATGCCTTTTTTGCGTAAATTACTTGTTACATATTGTACATTGCTGCAGTTTCTCACCAGTGTGAATCCATAGTTGAGCTGATAGATGACTATTTAGCGTAAATGACTTGTTACATATTGAACATTGCTGAAGTTTCTCACCAGTGTGAATCAATAGTTGAGCTGATAGATGACTTTTTTTCGTAAATGACTTGTTACATATTGAACATTGCTGAAGTTTCTCACCAGTGTGAATCCATAGTTGAGCTGATAGATGACTTTTTTGCGTAAATGACTTGTTACATATTGTACATTGCTGCAGTTTCTCACCAGTGTGAATCCATAGTTGAGCTGATAGATGACTTTTTTGCGTAAATGACTTGTTACATATTGAACATTGCTGAAGTTTCTCACCAGTGTGAATCCATAGTTGAGCTGATAGATGACTTTTTTGCGTAAATGACTTGTTACATATTGAACATTGCTGAAGTTTCTCACCTGTGTGAATCCATAGTTGAGCTGATAGATGACTTTTTTGCATAAATGACTTGCTACATATTGTACATTGCTGAAGTTTCTCACCAGTGTGAATCCATAGTTGAGCTGATAGATGCCTTTTTTTCGTAAATGACTTGTTACATATTGTACATTGCTGAAGTTTTTTCACCAGTGTGAATTAATAGGTTAGCTGATAGATGACTTTTTTTCGTAAATGACTTGTTATATATTGAACATTGCTGAAGTTTCTCACCAGTGTGAATCCATAGTTGAGCTGATAGATGCCTTTTTTGCGTAAATGATTTGTTACATATTGTACATCGCTGAAGTTTCTCACCAGTGTGGAAAACTATGTGACGTGTGTGTGTGATTGGGAAACAATATGAATACAATTTTTATAAGTTAAAATACTGTAAGGTAAAATTCATTTACCGAAATGCGATAAAATTAAATCATTTGGTATTTAAATACTATAAGGTTGAATCCAATCAGTGCATTGGTGAGATTTCTCGCTAGTGTGAATGAGCAGAAGCTCTTACGAAATTATAACCGGGCTGGGCATTTCATCCATCTTTACCGCAACAATGAAACGGTTCAGCCTTATTAAAGTCAAATATGATATAAAACTGAAAGAAGTAAGATAAAATAATTTATGAAACATAAGTTTAAAAAGCAGACAACTCCTCGATGCTATATATCTTGTCTTTCATAGAAGCATGAATTTGACAGCACATTTCCTCGCTATGCTGTTCATAATAAAATGACTAGATGTGAGAGGATTTCACAGCATTTTCGCCGCGTTGAATTAGCTTCTGTCAGAAAAAAAATGACGAAATTGCAAAATATGAGCACATTTTACCGCTCACGTTGAAACGTGGGAATCATGAAGGAACAGACATTTGTTTATGCTCAGCGCCATCTTGTGACGTCACACTTCGATGATGTATTGTTACACAGATTGTCCCAAAGCTACTGAGAGTGTTTCTATAAAAAAAAATGTGCAATACTGCGTTCGACCTTGGCAAGAGCCTCGAAAAAACGGTAGTCGTTGTAGTAACCATAGCAACCAGCCACATCTGTTTATCACGCGTGTGTCTTATGCAAGAGGCTTATAAAGATGAATGTCTAGGAAAATCAACAATTTACAGATGGCTTAAAGAATTTGTTGATGGTCGTAAATCGGCGGCTTCAATCGTGCATGAAGGAAGACCTTCAGCGAGTGTTACAGAGGTAAACATCAAAACAATAGGTGTTATCATACGGGAAGACAGACACCTATCAATTAGAGATATCAAAGGTATGGTTTACATTCCCAAATCATCAATTTACAAAATTTTAACAGAGCATTTGGACATCTAACGGAGTTTCTTCAACTTGCGTTCCCCATTTCTTCCATGTGCGACCCAATTCAAGGTCACACATGGCCAGTTCTGTCGTTTTTTACGCTTTCCAACCGCAGGTTGAAGAAGCGTATATGCTCCCGCTTTGTCCGTCTGTTCGTCCGTCCGCACGATGACTTGCGTAAAAATGGTTCGATTTCGATGAAATTTTAGTATGTGGTAGGGGAAACCTGGGGACGAACCTTATTGAAAATGGACGAAATGGGGTCAAAGGTCACGACACAGGAGCGGGATCCATTCCATTGCCCTTATGCGTCATAACTTACGTAAAACTGGTTCGATTTCGATGAATTTTAGTATGTCGTAGGGGACCACCTGGGGACGAACCCTGTTGAAAATGGGCGA
Source organism: Macrothele yani (assembly GCA_039090855.1). Classification (NCBI taxonomy): domain Eukaryota; kingdom Metazoa; phylum Arthropoda; class Arachnida; order Araneae; family Macrothelidae; genus Macrothele; species Macrothele yani. Next base: position 70,621,638 of record CM077032.1, on the reverse strand, counting down.
AATGGGTCAAAGGTCACAAAAATGGGCGAAATGGGTCAAAGGAGCAGGATGCATTCCATTACCCTTAAGCGTCATAACTTGCGTAAATATGGTTAGATTTCGATGAAATGTTAGTATGTAGTAGGGGACTACTGGGAACGAACTTTATTGAAAACGGGTGAAGTGGGGTCAAAGGTCAGGACATAGGAGCGGGATGTATTCCATTGCCCTTATGCGTCATAACTTACGTAAAAATGGTTCGATTTCGATGAAATTTTAGTATGTGGTAGGAGACCACCTGGGGACGAACCCTGTTGAAAATGGGCGAAATGGGGTCAAAGGTCACGACATAGGAGCAGGATGCATTCCATTACCCTTATGCGTCATAACTTGCGTAAATATGGTTAGATTTCCATGAAATTTTAGTATGTCGTAGGGGACCACCTGGGGATGAACCCTGTTGAAAACGGTTGAAGTGGGTTTAAAGGTCAGGACATAGCAGCGGGATGTATTCAACTGCCCTTATGCGTCATAACTTAGGTAAAAACCGTTCGAATTCGATGAAAATTTAGTATGTGGTGGGGAACCACATGGAGACGAACGCTATTGAAAATGGGCGAAATGGGGTCAAAGGTCAGGACATAGGATCGGGATCCATTCCATCGCTCTTATGCGTTATAACTTACATAAAAATGGTTCGATTTCGATGAAGATTTAGTATGTGGTAGGGGACCACCTGGGGACGAACCCTTTTGAAAATGGGTGAAGTGGCGTCAAAGGTCAGGGCATAGGATCGGGATCCATTCCATCGCTCTTATGCGTCATAACGTACGTAAAAATGCTTCGATTGAGACAAAACTTTATCATGTTGTTCCGGAAGTATACTTTACCGGTTCTGTTGAATATCATCGAAATGGGGTCAAAGGTCAGGTCATAGGAGCGAGATTTATTCTACAGCCATTATCCTCATAAGTTGAGCAATGATTTCTGGTATGTTGGAAAGCGTATCATAATCAATGCATTGCACGATTTTACGAACTTGGTTATCTGGAGGAAATGAATATTAAGTTGAAGCCCCAACCTGCATACAGTCGAGACTTGTCATCACGTGACATCTGGGTGTTCCCCATTTTAAAAAAGACGTTACGGGAACGACAATTTGAGACTAAACAATAACCTAGCTCTTACAAACTCACTGGTCTAAACGCTGGATTACAACCATTCGTTCGAAAATGGTCCGGGTTCGAATTCCGTTAGGCATGGATGCTGTGTTTGTCTTACAGCACTGCCCCTCTCCCTTCCATGAAATCAGTGGCCTTAAATTTGGGACGAGAGACTGCTTATAGCCCGTCGAATTGCTTACGGTGGTCGTTTTAAGATTTCAATTAAAATAAATAAATAAAAAGCTGCTCAGAAGTGCCTCAACACGATTTCAGAAGAATTCCAGGAGACATTCCGAAAGTGGGAGGGACGTTGGGACACCTGTATTCATGACGCAATGGACAGTATTTCGCAAAAGATGATCATTTCCTTGATAATTATGGTACTCATACTCTTTTTTCTATAAAAACATTTGCAGTTGTTTCGGGATAACCCTTGTATATCCCATTTAGTAGGTAATAGAAAGGATTAATATCAGTCATCCGCAGTGGCGGCTCGTGGTAGGAAAAGCAGGTGAAGAGCTACAAGAGCAATATGCAAAGATATCTACTGTCTTCAATGAACATCAGTTAATGAAAACTTACCTATTTTTTTATATATTAGATCAATTCTTCTTCCCTTTAAAGCTGGAAATTTGTCGATTATGTCGTCATAAAATGGCTGTTTCTTCGTGACATCAAGAAAATGTATTTCTGAATAGAATTATTTGCCAAAGAAGCAAGTTTATCTGGAGAAATAGTGTTTCTTGAGTAAGTTTGTATTCTTTTAAGGCAAGAAAAATTTCTTTCCACTGAACCACTTGCAGATGCAATTGTTAAAATCCAGGAAACCAATTTATAAGCTTCTGTAAAAATGCCTTTATCTCCATGAAGCACTCGAAAAAGTTCATGAGTCGATATATTCCTTAATTTTTCATCAGCATATACAAGACTTAGTTCATTTTTAAAGCTCTGGTGTTTAGTAAATATTTTTCCGTAAAAATGTTGTAGATTTTCAAAAGCGTGAGAGGGAAAGCATGAATTAAATTGGTCGAATTTGGTTGCGTCAGCAAGACAGGGAAATTGAAGTTTAAGTTTCTCACTGTCTTGAAATATTATATCCATTTCCATAAGAATGTGGTACAAAATTTCAAAATATTCCCGTTTAGATCTGCTTATTTCTGTGATTTTGCTAGCTTTTCCAAACAGTGTTTCAAATACCTCATCGTTCCTTTTATGGCTCAAAATTTCATAATTTTTTTTAATTTGATTAACACAGTATATGTCTAGTGATTGTTTCTGCAACATTTCGAATGATAGATCGGTGAACAAAATATTTCATTAAATACTATTCCCAAAAATGTAAATTCAAAAGTGTTCATATCATTTAAAAACCCTTGGGCAAGTTGAATTGATTTGTTGTCTGATTGGTCACTATTTGTGAGAAATTCGATTACTTCCTTCAATTTATCCCAATCTTCAACTATTACACTTACTAACTTCGAAGTGGAGGAGCATCGAGTTTCTGTTATGGTTGGCATGCCTCTTGCGGTTGTTGATGTGAGTGTATTGTTTTTTCGCCACTCAGTGAAGCGATCGCTTCGCTGAGTGGTGAAAAAAACAAAGGAATTACACTGAGGCTTGCAAAAAATATTGGACACTTAGAAATTTTAGGAAAACTCTGCTGTAATACAAGGTTCAAACGATATACTAAGCAATAACAAAAACAGATTGAGAAGCTTTATGCTTAATTTTTCTGAAGCCCAGTCAAGTGTCCAGACATTACGCTTGCCCCTTTGTAACATTGTCCTATTGACTTGTGTTGATAATCAAACTGTTCCAAAATTTTGTCTAGCATTTTGTATAAAGCTTCTGACGTTCTATCTTCACTCACACCATGGAAACCCAAAAATCGCTCAACCAATACACCTTCCGAATCAACAGATCTTATTATTAAAGAGCACTCGGAAGTCTGGTTATGTCTTCCCATCTACTTGAATATAAAAGCATTGAACTTCATTTATTTCATTTTTGACGTGATCGTTTATATATTCAGAAATACATTCAATTAATTCATTTTGAATAGTTTTTGAGTCACTTGTGAAGACATTTTTTATCGTTTCGTATTGATTTTGAATTTTAAAGGACTTCTTGATATCAACAGTGAAAGCAATTCCTTGAATTTCTACGATTTATCGAGTCAATGCCTTCGTCATGGTCACGGAATGCTAGTTCTTGTTTACTCAAATACAGTACTGCATCAATCAATGTCTGCAGGAAAAGTGTATTTAAACGAACGCTTTCGCTGAAATGCATTTTCAAAAGCCTAGCATTCTCCCTCGGGGCATCGGCAATGGTATTCTGATTCTTTTCAAAATTATTTAGCATTAATTCGCATTTCAGGTGTTCGCTAGAATCCCAACGTTTGTGAAGTGACCGTTTTATATTTAAGAAATCTGAACATTGTCTTTATTCCACGCCGAATTTTATTACCAAAAAATAAGCAGGGACAACAAAATAGTTTTTGTAACACAGAAGGGCTACAAAACCATTTATATTCAGTAAACCAACAATTTTTAAAATTAATATTGTAAGATTTACCGCTCTTCTTGATTTCTTTTTTGGCGACAATTGTCAGTGAATCCGTCGGTCGTCGTTGAAGTAAAATGTCTCTTTTATTTTCAACTTTCCACAGATTGAACGGAGTTTGCAATAAATTACAGACAATGTTGTTCACAGGATACATACTGAAAACTGAAATCAGTTAAACTGTACACGAAACTAAAGTAACTAATGAAGTTTTTAACAAACAATCACAAAACACGAAAAAACATATCTCTTTCTTTCTTTCTTTTTTCTCTTTTTTTACCAAAACACCGCAAGAAAAAATCCCTAGTGAATTGCAAAGAACCCTTGGCAATCCGTCCAGTTCCACTGCGATCTCTTCGTAAGGTCACGACTCCAGGTGCAGAGCCTGACGTCTCATGATAAAACACTTCACTTGCCCGGCAGATAGGGGCGGGTGACGTCACAGTTACCATGGCAACTCGGACGAAAACTGCTGACTTCCAAGCATTCTCATTTCAGCTCTTCACTTGAACTGTTTTGCGTATAAGGACTTGTTTTCCGTATTGAACGCGCATTGTGAAGTGATATCTAATTAAAATTTTGGGTATTTTGGCACTCAATAAAGGCAAAAAAAAAAATATATATATTATACGAAACTATTAAATAAAATCTTATTTCAAATAAAATAGGTGAAGAGGCACTTCACCTACTTCACCTGAAAAGCCGCCACTGGTCATCCGTCTAAAAGACCACTTTGAATTACAAAACTAAGGGAAAGCAACGCTTTCTCATGCGCAGATTCACACGTTCCAGCGGCATTCGGACCACTTGTTAGACAGCGAAAATATTCGTTCCAGCTGTTACATCCCAGTTGGTTACCACGAGTTAATTCGTTCCAGCTGTTACATCCCAGTTGGTTACCACGAGTTAATTCGTTCCAGCTGTTACATCCCAGTTGGTTACCACGAGTTAATTCGTTCCAGCTGTTACATCCCAGTTGGTTACCACGAGTTAATTCGTTCCAGCTGTTACATCCCAGTTGGTTACCACGAGTTAATTCATTCCAACTGTTACATTTCAGTTGGTAACCCCGATTTAATTCGTTCCAGCTGTTTCATCCCAGTTAGAATCCCGATTTAATTCGTTCCAGTTGTTCCAACCCAGTTGGTAACCCCGATTTAATTCATTCCAGCTGTTCCATCCGATTTGTAACCATGATTTAATTCGTTTCAGCTGTTCCATCCCAGTTGGTAATCCCGATTTAATTCGTTCCAGCTGTTCCATCTCATTTGCAACCCCGATTTAATTCGTTCCAGCTGTTCCATCCCATTGGTAACCCCGATTTAATTCGTTCCAGCTCTTCCATCCCATTGCCAAACCCGATTTAATTCGTTCCAGCTGTTCCATCCCAGTTGATAACCCCGATTTAACTCGTTCCAGCTGTTTCATTCCAGTTGGTAACCCCGATTTAATTCGTTCCAGCTGTTTCATTCCAGTTGGAATCCCGATTTAATTCGTTCCAGTTGTTTCATCACAGTTGGTAACCCCGATTTAATTCATTCCAGCTGTTCCATCCGATTTGTAACCATGATTTATTTCGTTTCAGCTGTTCCATCCCAGTTGGTAATCCCGATTTAATTCATTCCAGCTGTTCCATCCGATTTGCAACCTCGATTTAATTCGTTTCAGCTGTTCCATCCCAGTTGGTAATCCCGATTTAATTCGTTCCAGCTGTTCCATCTCATTTGTAACCCCGATTTAATTCGTTCCAGCTGTTCCATCCCATTGGTAACCCCGATTTAATTCGTTCCAGCTGTTCCATCCCATTGCCAAACCCGATTTAATTCGTTCCAGCTGTTCCATCCCAGTTGATAACCCCGATTTAATTCGTTCCAGGCGTTTCCATCCCAGTTGGTAACCACAATTTAATTCATTCCAGCTTCTCCATCGCATTAGTAACCCCTAGTTAATTCATTCCAGACGGCTGAAGGGTTAAAGAGTTAACAAGTTTAGATGATTTTCTTGGTCGGTTTATTTTTCGGAAGGGGACAACAGCAACAAAAACAAAAAAACAAAAAAAGTCAAGCTTCCATTACGACCATGATTTGCCAGAAATGTACTTACTGTCCTGTATGCATGACGACCACCTTGTAAGCATCTTCTTCTTTATTTTGTGGCAACAACTGGAATTTATCAAGCGTATTGAGATACCATTCCTGTATCACGTGTTCTGTCTGCGGGTGACGGAGGATGAGCTTGTTAGAATTTACCTTCATGTTTCCGTATGCTCCCAGAAGGCCGGCGTGGAATGAGAAGTCGTTATCAATGACTGACACTTCGAATTCACTTCCGTGCAGCACTGCAATAAATGAAAAAAGTCCTTTATAGAGAAAAAGACATATTTTACATAGGAAATACTATAAATACAAATTGGTAAAAAAAGTTACAAATAATTATGATAGAATAGTCAACAAAAAAAAAAGCCAGTATATAAAAAGTTAGTAAAATCATGTATGCATTGATTATGATACGCTTTCCAACATACCAGAAATCATTACTCAAGTTATGAGGATAATGGCTGTAGAATAAATCCCTCTCCTATGTCCTGACCTTTGACCCCATTTCACCCATTTTCAACAGGGTTCGTCCCCAGGTGTTCCCCTACCGTATAATACAATTTCGTTGAAATCGAACCATTTTTCGGCAGTTATGACGCATAAGGGCAATGGAATGAATCCCGCTCCTATGTCCTGACCTTTGACCCCATTTCACCCATTTTAACAGGGTTTGTCCCCAGGTGTTCCTCTACCACATACTAACATTTCATCGAAATCGAACCATTTTTACGGCAGTTATGACGCATAAGGGCAATTGAATGAATCCCGCTCCTATGTCCTGACCTTTGACCCCATTTCTCCCATTCTAAACAGGGTTTGTTCACAGGTGGTCCCCTACCACATACTAAAATTTTATCGAAATCGAACCATTTTTACCCAAGGTATGACGCATAGGAACAATGGAATGGATCCCGCTCCTATGTCCTGACCTTTGACCCCATTTCGTCCATTTTCAATAGGGTTCGTCCCCAGATGGTCCCCTACCACATACTAAAATTTCATCGAAATCGAACCATTTTTATGCGAGTTATCGTGCGGACAGACAGACAAAGCTGTAGCATATACGCTTCTTCAACCTGCATACGGTTGGAAAGCGTAAAAAAAAAAATGTAAACGTGACATTGGCTGATGTAGTGAAGTACCAGAAAAACTCAGGTCTTTCCGCAAAAAAAAAAAAAAAAATCTTCGAGGCCCTTTTGCGAAACTATATTAGTTTTCAATTGCTGAGAAATTCAACTTCCATATTACACTTCTGCTTGCGAAAGTTGCAACAGCCGGTGGCGCAGTGGTCTAAGCGATGGCCTCTGATCATTCGTCCGAACGGGGTCCGGGTTCGAATCCCGGTGAGGCATGGATGTTGTGTTTGTCTTACGGCACTGGCACATTCCCTTCCCTGGAACCAGTGACCCTAAATAAGGGTCGGGCGACTGCTTATAGCCCATTGAGTTGCTCACGGTGGTCGTTAAACCTCCAATAAAAAAATAAAAAAAAGTTGCAACACAATGAGGAACTGGAAATATTCTGTTACTTTCAAGCTAATACAGCTTGAAAGTAACAGGATATTCACAACAGGTTGGGATATGGCAATGACTAAAATGCCGGTGAAAATGCGCATGCGGTTCCGGAGCAGCGCCTTCTGAACTGCTCAGTCTTGGGGCCGTCCATAAAGTAAGTCCGTGATATTTTACTATTTTGTACCCCCCTCCTCCATGTCACATTTTGTCCGATTGTTGACTACCCTCTCTCTCCCTATAAAGTACGCCCTCATTCCTGCAACCCCCTTGATTTTTGACGACCGCTTTTAGAAGTCCGTGAAACAGAAAGAAAGCATGTAATTATTTAAAGGGATCTTCCACATATATTTACACGTTTATTTTAATCGATGTTGAAATTTTCATCCTTGGGAACGCATTAATTGTCCAGAAAAAAGATGGTGCGACCTGTACTTTGATGACGTCAGTAGACAAACAAATGTTGGATTGTATAATTATGGTTATGTTTTAGAAAATATTAAGTATTCGAAGTTATAAAATGAAGCTATTTTAATCGATGTTCAAATTTTCATCCTTGGGAACGCATTAATTGTCCAGAAAAAAGATGGCGCGACCTGTACTTTGATGACGTCAGTAGACAAACAAATGTTGGATTGTATAATTATGGTTATGTTTTAGAAAATATTAAGTATTCCAAGTTATAAAATGAAGCTATTTTAATCGATGTTCAAATTTTCATCCTTGGGAACGCATTAATTGTCCAGAAAGAAGATGGCGCGACCTGTACTTTGATGACGTCAGTAGACAAACAAATGTTGGATTGTATAATTATGGTTATGTTTTAGAAAATATTAAGTATTCGAAGTTATAAAATGAAGCTATTTTAATCGATGTTCAAATTTTCATCCTTGGGAACGCATTAATTGTCCAGAAAAAAGATGGCGCGACCTGTACTTTGATGACGTCAGTAGACAAACAAATGTTGGATTGTATAATTATGGTTATGTTTTAGAAAATATTAAGTATTCGAAGTTATAAAATGAAGCTATTTTAATCGATGTTCAAATTTTCATCCTTGGGAACGCATTAATTGTCCAGAAAAAAGATGGCGCGACCTGTACTTTGATGACGTCAGTAGACAAACAAATGTTGGATTGTATAATTATGGTTATGTTTTAGAAAATATTAAGTATTCGAAGTTATAAAATGAAGCTATTTTAATCGATGTTCAAATTTTCATCCTTGGGAACGCATTAATTGTCCAGAAAAAAGATGGCGCGACCTGTACTTTGATGACGTCAGTAGACAAACAAATGTTGGATTGTATAATTATGGTTATGTTTTAGAAAATATTAAGTATTCGAAGTTATAAAATGAAGCTATTTTAATCGATGTTCAAATTTTCATCCTTGGGAACGCATTAATTGTCCAGAAAAAAGATGGCGCGACCTGTACTTTGATGACGTCAGTAGACAAACAAATGTTGGATTGTATAATTATGGTTATGTTTTAGAAAATATTAAGTATTCCAAGTTATAAAATGAAGCTATTTTAATCGATGTTCAAATTTTCATCCTTGGGAACGCATTAATTGTCCAGAAAGAAGATGGCGCGACCTGTACTTTGATGACGTCAGTAGACAAACAAATGTTGGATTGTATAATTATGGTTATGTTTTAGAAAATATTAAGTATTCGAAGTTATAAAATGAAGCTATTTTAATCGATGTTCAAATTTTCATCCTTGGAAACGCATTAATTGTCCAGAAAAAAGATGGCGCGACCTGTACTTTGATGGCGTCAGTAGACAAACAAATGTTGGATTGCATAATTATGGCTATGTTTTAGAAAATATTAAGTATTCGAAGTTATAAAATGAAGCTATTTTAATCGATGTTCCAATTTGCATCCTTGGGAACGCATTAATTGTCCAGAAAAAAGATGGCGTGATCTATACTTTGATGGCGTCAGTAGACAAACAAATGTTGGATTGCATAATTATGGCTATGTTTTAGAAAATATTAAGTATTCCAAGTTATAAAATGAAGCTATTTTAATCGATGTTCAAATTTTCATCCTTGGGAACGCATTAATTGGGAAGAAAATGTGTACAGATGTTTTTCCATTGGAAATATAGGAAGCAAAATTACTTGACGTCCACCTTAAACAACTGAGCTAGGTTTAACAACAAAACATATGCATAACAAATTATCTGCGTCACCATGGCAGCAGGTCGCGTGACCAGAACGTTCCTCTGTGGTTATGATGAAGACATTTCTTTCCTTTGCGTCTTTCAAAAATGCTTAAAAATCAGAAAATGACTTTTTCTAAATTTTTTTTGTAAGAAAGGGACAATAGTTGTAAGTTTATGCTGTAAAAATTGCAATGTGTTATGATTTATAGTTTGTCATATATCCGTTTTTTTTTAAATGGATCCCATCGCGAAATACAGAATTTCGTGAAATTTGGAAATTTTATTTCTGGAAAACTAAATCGAAATTAAAAAAAAAAAGGACGACAAGGTACAAAACTTCGGTCATGGCACTAAGGCTCACAAAGTTTCGTGGTTCTGTTGCTGTTAGTGTGTCCGGAACGAACACACTAACAGCAAAATACAATAGCTCTTGAAGTATCGCAAGAATCGAGAAACGGTTTATTTCAGCGTGTTCTACAAACAATTCTATACAAACGGTGTAAATTTCACATTTTTGTGTTCAATACGTTTTGCGCTGCGAGTTAGGAAAGCAAGAGAGTCGCGAAATTTCTAAAACAGCGGCGGCAGTTACTTCTTTTAGAATAGAGAGATTCCGAGGTATTTTTCATAAATGTCAGTTTCATATAATTCATAAATTTATTTTTTTTAACGTAACGGTAGATTTTTTTACCTTAAGGGAACTTTACTTATTTTCAAGGAGTGTACCAACTTAAAGGCGCTGTCCAAAGTTTTGTGCTGTTCTTTGGCGTCTTGAACGGCGATTGTTGAATTAATATACACTATCTACCAACAAATAATTGGACACCTGTGATAGCAAAGGAAAACAAAGTTTATTCACCTTCAATAGTTGGTGGAGCCTCCACGAGCGGCGATTACAGCTGCGACCCTCCGGGGCATGCTCTCAACCAGGCGCTGTACGACGGCTAGCGGTATTTTCTTCCACTCGGCTTGGAGAAGACAGGTCAGTTCCTTCACAGATTTTGCACGGTGGGGCACCCCTTAAGTCGACGCTCCAACTCGTCCCTGAGGTGCTCGATAGGGTTAAGGTCCGGGCTCTGCGCAGACCAGACCATTCGATTGACCCCATTGTCACCATACCAAGCCATGGTGGACCTCGCAACATGACAGGTGGCATTGTCATTCTGAAAGTAACATGGGTCCACCCCGTAAAACTGCCACAACGTAGGAAGCGCATGGTCATCCAAAATGGTGCAGTAGGTCTCGGCGTTGAGTCTAGCAGGAATTGCGACCAAGGGTCCCGTGCCATACCAGGAGAAACACCCCCATAGCATAATTCTACCAAAGCCGCCGAGCTTCACAGTTGGCACAATACATTCCGGCAGGAGGCGTTCTCCAGGCAGACGCCAAACCCAGACCCTGCCATCCGAACGGTAGAGGGTGAACCTTGATTCGTCGTTCGAGAGAACCTGTTTCCTCTGTTCAACGGTCCACTGTCGACGTTCTTTGCACCACGTTAGCCAATCGGCGCTATTGGACTTGGTGATCAAAGGCTTGTGGGCGGCAGCACGTCCATGATAACCAAGCCGATGGGCTTCCTTACGGATGGTATTGGTATTCATCGAAAGAACACTCCCGGATGTCTGTTGAAACTCCTCGCGGATATGGCCTTCGATTTGGTGCGGTTCTTCCGAATTTCTCTGGCCAGCACCCGTCGGTCTCTAACTCCGAGTTTTGTGGGTCTGCCAGGTAGGGGCACATTCCGACAGTCACCTCTCATCTTCCACTTGCCAATCACGTAGGCCACTGTCGATTTTGGGTACTTCAACTCGCCGGATATGTCACGTATGGATCGACCATTTCTGTGATACCCGACGATTACACCTTTCTCGAAATCAGAGAGCTTCGAAGTGCGTGGCATCTTGCATGCGAATGGTTGCGTTGTTGTTTCCCCACGATATTTAACGGCGGCGGCCGTGACGTGTATCAGGACCGCAGATATCGTCGATTGCAAGGGTGTCGAATTACTTGTTGGTAGATAGTGTATTTACCCGTTCATGTCACAATCTGTTACATTTTTAACGTTGTATCTTTCCTTACCGTTGTCCGAAGCTACATTTCCCAGCAAGAACCCAAGTGTTGGGAAACTGCTGGCCACCAGCTGGCTGTGATGGGTCACTGCTGGCTGAAATCTGCCGCTACGGCCCGGTAGCGGTCCGTTGGTGGCAGCGCCATCAGTTGGCGAGCCATTGATGGCCCTTCAGCATCGCCGTGAATTGCGGGGCACCACGCAAGTGCCATTAGTAGCCCGTGGCTCGCAACCGATGATACCCCAACACCAGGTTGAAGCAACGGGTACTGCGCATGCGCAGAAGCAACAGGTGCTGTGTATCTCGTGGTACCAGTTAGTTGAAGACGACGCTATCGCCATCGTGTTATTTTAGTGGATGTTAAGAAAAAAAAAGCCTTATGTAGAGAGGCGAATTAATTTCCAAATGAAATACCAAGTCGGCGAACATATCAGATTTAGCCATGAAATACACCCACTCCATTCCCATGAATAACAAGAAATAATTTGAAACCGCTTGAAACAACAGTCCTGGAAAAACATTAAAAAAAACTTTTGTTGGAAAAAAAAAAAAAGAATTATACGCGTACAAAATTTATCAATTATTTGAAAGAATAATAAAAAAAACGCAAAAAAAAAGCAACGCTATGTGGATATAATGTACTCATCCATGGGTTGAATACACCAGACTGGAAGAATTCGCTTCTAAAAATAACGAGAAGTAAAATAAAATATCTTTCCTCTTTAAAACAAACGTAGCTTCAGACAACGGAAAGGAAAGATACAACGTTAAAAATGTAACAGAAGGTGACATGAACGAGTAAATATATTAATTTAACAATTGCATTTCAAGACTACAAGAGTCGCACAAAACTTTGGAAAGCGCCTTTAAGTTGGTACACTCCTTGAAAATGAGTGAAGTTCCCTTATGGTAAAAAAAAAAAAAAAACTATTGTTACGTTGCAAAAATAAATTTATGAATTACATGAAACTGACATTTATGAAAAATACCTCGCAATATTGTAAAATTTAAGACAGAAACATTCGACTACACATTCCGCAGGAACAAGACAGCTTCGTATGGGGCAAATCTGCCCCGTCGGTAGAAAGCTCCGCTCCCACACCGACAGCCCTGGTTCGTTTCCACCCAGATACAAATGGGCGTTTTTCCGGTCTGTTGAGAAAATTTCCCCAGTGCAGGGCCATAATTTAGAAGTTTCGTAAGGGAGAGAAAAAAAATTTGCGGCTTTGGGAAACTGCGGTTAACCTTATTATTATTTTTTTTATGGCTACTACTGGGAAATTTGCGGACAAGATTCGGCAAGCCATCAGTTACGTCACGTGATTGCCGGCTGCCACTGCCGGGAAACTAGCGGACCACATTAGGCTAGCCAACATTTATGGCACGTGCTTGCAGGGCCGCTGAAGGGCCACTTGTGGCAGCTGCTGCCTGTGATGGATAACTGATGGCCTTGTTGCGGCATATGACAACTGATGTGGATGCTAACTGTTGGCCAGCTGTTGGCCTGAACTGCTGGCCTTTCTACTGGCCTCCCGGCGACATTTTATTGACGGTTCGGAAGTGGCACCATAGTGCTGGGCCAGAAAGACTGTTTTTGCTGGGTAGTGAAAGCGCATAGGTAATCAGTCAGAACATCCTGGTACATCCTGGAAATCATTTATGCCACGTGCTTGCAGGAGGCCGTTGAAGGGTCATTAGTGGCAGCTGCTGCCTGTGATGGATAACTGATGGCCTTGTTGTGGCATATGACAACTGATGGGGGTGCTAACTGTTGGTCAGCTGTTAGCCTGAACTGCTGGCCCTTCTGTTGGCCGCTCGGACATTTTTTTATTGACGGTTCGACAGCGGCACCATAATGCGGGGCTAGCAAGACTGTTTTTGCTGGGTAGTGAAAGCGCATAGGTAATCAGTCAGAACATCCTGGTAGCGAGCAGAGGTTAAGGACTTCTCCATGCACACTAAGGGACCTAATGTGTCCCATGAGAAAGCTCCCCAAACCATCAAAGAGCCATCGCTGCCTTGAAAAGAGCCAACCTGGCACGACGGGTCCATGGCTTCATGATGTCGACGCCACACCCGAACCCTCCCGTCAGCTCGGTACAGCTGAAAACGGTATTCGTCTGACCACAACACGTGACACCTCTCTACAGAGGTCCAGTTTTGATGTTCGTGGGATCAGCTGAAGCGTAATTTCCGATGACAAGCAGTCAACAGTGGTACGCGAGTAGGACGTCGGCTCTCGTAGCCCAAAGAGTGTAGCGTACGTCATACCGTTCACTCGCTGACTCTGCTTGGACCTCCGACATTAAACCTGGATGTGATTTGCGCCCCTCTTGCCAAGTGATCGGTCTGTACCACCCTGGAGAGTCAACGTCGACCCCCGTCATCAATGATGTGTGGTCGACCACCTATTGCTCTCTGGGTCTGGGTGCTGGTACGTCCGTCGATGGTGTACTCGCGGTACACCCTTGATACATTTGCCCTCGGAAGTCCTAGGGTTGTTACCACTTGGGAGATAGAATGGCCCATCTGTCTTTCGCCGACAATGCGTCCACGATCAGATCACCACGGTTACCCATGTTCGTCGATTACGATATACTCTCGGGAAGAACAAATACAGAAGAATCGAAGGTTCAAACTTTGAGGCGAAACTTCAATAGTTTAAACAGGACTTCAGATTTCTTGCCCCTAACAAGATTTAGTCGTCTGAACGAACGCTCATCACAGATATGTCAGACGGGAAACACGTGACACCGCAGGTCCAGCCATTTTGAAAGTAGGAAGGAACATACACTATATTGACAAAAGTCACCAGACACCCTTTTCAAAAGCTAATGAACGGATCCGCTGCGTTGCTGAGATGCGCAGTACAGCTGCAAACGGTATAAAAATGAGCCTGCAGCTGATCGCGATCATATCGCACTGTGAGGTTGAGTGAAAATATCGCTGAACTGACTTTGAGAAAGGAAAGACTGTTGGGTGTTATATCAGTGGGTTGTCCATAAGAGAAACCGAGAGGCGTTTAAACATACCCAAGTCAACTGTTTTGGATGTACTGAATAAGTGGAAGACACATGGAGTGCCTGAAACAGCAAAACGTACTGGCAGACCAAAGAAAATCAGTGATAGAGGACGGCGAAGGCTCAGGAGAGTCGTTACAATTAACCGACGGAGTACTGCTCAAGACCTCAGTGTATAGGTCAATAAAAATGCTAGAACCTTGGTATGTACATGTACCATTTGCAGAGAACTTCATTCCATGGGTTACCGTGGTCGTGCGGCTACTCATAAGCCTTTCATCTCCACTCGGAATGCTACTCGTCGTTTAGCATGGTGTAAAGAGCATTTATCGTGGACCATAGATCAATGGAAACGGAACCTATGGACTGATGAATCCAGATACACGATCCGTCAGTCTGATGGCCGTGTGTGGGTATGGCAGCAGCCGGAGGAACGTTATTTACCACAGTGTACTGTTCCTAAGCTGGCAGTGTACTCATGTGGGGGTGTTTTTCGTGGTATGGTCCTAGCTCGTTATTTATCGTGCATAAACCTGTTAACCAGCACGTCTACCACGATATTCTGGACAATTATGCCCTACCAACTCTATTGCAATACTATGGGATCGAGCCTTGTTGGTACCAGCACGATAATGCACCGAGCCATAAAGCAAGGATTGTTACGGCGTGGTTTGACGATAATTCTGTATCGTGTGTGGACTCGCCAGCACAGAGCCCTGATCTTAATCCCATAGAGCACCTATGGGATGAATTAGAGCGCCGCATAAGAAGTTTGGAACCAAGGCCTACTACTAAGCAACAGTTAGAGGCAGCATTATGTACTGAATGGAAGCGCATACCTATTGCTGTGTTTGAAAACCTTGTCGAAAGCATGTCTCGAAGGCTGAGTGCATGCATTAAGGCCAAAGGTGGACCGAAACCATACTAATTTATGTCAATAAATGCTATGTAGTGTTTCTCTTGTAGGTGTCCGGTGACTTTGTCAATATAGTGTATGTTCCGTAGCAAAAATAATAATGCAAATTTACTGAAATTAGGATGGTAGTGTATATGCATTGCCTTTGGCTCACTCCTAAGTGATGAAAGGAGCTATGTTTTAATTATGCTGACATTTTAATTAAATGTCTGGTGGGCATAGATTAAGGCGGAAGGTAATTTTGATATAAGCTATGCGGAGGATTTATATAAATCTTTTTTATTGCAACTTTATACAAGAGGGTATCAATTTAATTAATTTATTTTCTTCCTCCTGCTCTTGTAGAAAGGAAATCATTATGGATTTATTTAAAAGTTGCAATGAATTTACTATGCTGCTGTCGCCTAATTAATTCAATTATTGGAGATTATATAAGTACAATTTCTTAAGAGCCAAGCATTTTTGAATCCTATAATTTGACTGTCTTTGCTTTTGCCTTGGGTAACTTACGCTTCTCGAGCTTGCCTGTGCAAAGCAAGTGAATCCTATAATTTGACTGTCTTTTGCTTTTGCCTTGGGTAACATACGCTTCTCGAGCTGCTCTTTGCAAAGCAAGTGAATCCCTATAATTTGACTGTCTTTGCTTTTGCCTCGGGTAACTTCCGCTTCTGGAGCTGCCCTTTGCAAAGCAAGTGAATCCCATAATTTGACTGTCTTTGCTTTTGCCTCAGGTAACATACGCTTCTCGAGCTGCCCTTCGCAAAGCAAGTGAATCCCATAATTTGACTGTCTTTGCTTTTGCCTTGGGTAACTTACGCTTCTCGAGCTTGCCTGTGCAAAGCAAGTGAATCCTATAATTTGACTGTCTTTGCTTTTGCCTTGGATAACTTACGCTTCTCGAGCTGCCCTTTGCAAAGCAAGTGAATCCTATAATTAGACTGTCTTTGCTTTAGCCTTATGTAACTTACGCTTCTTGAGCTGCCCTGTGCAAAGCAAGTGAATCCCATAATTTGACTGTCTTTGCTTTTGCCTTTGATAACTTACGCTTCTTGAGCTGGCCTTTGCAAACCAAGGGAATATTATAATTTGACTGTCTTTGCTTTTGCCTTGAGTAACATACGCTTCTCGAGCTGCCCTTTGCAAAGCAAGTGAATCCCATAATTTGAATGTCTTTGCTTTTGCCTTCGGTAACTTACGCTTCTCGAGCTGCCCTTTGCAAAGCAACTGAATCCTATAATTTGATTGTCTTTGCTTTTGCCTTGAGTAACTTACGCTTCTTGAGCTGCCCTTTGCAAAGCAAGTGAATACTATAATTTGACTGTCTTTGCTTTTGCCTTGGGTAACTTACGCTTCTTGAGCTGCCCTTTGCAAAGCAAGTGAATCTTATAATTTGACTGTCTTTGCTTTTGCCTTGAGTAACTTACTCTTCTTGAGCTGCCCTTTGCAAAGCAAGTGAATCCTATAATTTGACTGTCTTTGCTTTTGCCTTATGTAACTTACGCTTCTTGAGCTGCCCATTTGCAAAGCAAGTGAATCCTATAATTTGACTGTCTTTGCTTTTGCCTTGGGTAACTTACGCTTCTTGAGCTGGCCTTTGCAAAGCAAGTGAATACTATAATTTGACTGTCTTTGCTCTTGCCTTGGGTAACATACGCTTCTCAAGCTGCCCTTTGCAAAGTAAGTGAATCTTATAATTTGACTGTCTTTGCTTTTGCCTTGGGTAACTCACGCTTCTTGAGCTGCCCTATGCAAAGCAAGTGAATCCTATAATTTGACTGTCTTTGCTTTTGCCTTGGGTAACTTACTCTTCTTGAGCTGCCATTTGCAAAGCAAGTGAATCCTATAATTTGACTGTCTTTGATTTTGTCTTGGGTAACTTACGCTTCTTGAGCTGCCCTTTGCAAAGCAAGTGAATACTATAATTTGACTGTCTTTGTTCTTGCCTTGGGTAGCATACGCTTCTCAAGCTGCCCTTTGCAAAGTAAGTGAATCTTATAATTTGACTGTCTTTGCTTTTGCCTTGGGTAACTTACTCTTCTTGAGCTGCCCTTTGCAAAGCAAGTGAATCCTATAATTTGACTGTCTTTGCTTTTGCCTTGGGTAACTTACGCTTCTTGAGCTGGCCATTTGCAAAGCAAGTGAATCCTATAATTTGACTGTCTTTGATTTTGTCTTGGGTAACTTACGCTTCTTGAGCTGCCCTTTGCAAAGCAAGTGAATTCTATAATTTGACTGTCTTTGCTTTTGCCTTGGGTAACTTACGCTTCTTGAGCTGCCCTGTGCAAAGCAAGTGAATCCTATAATTTGACTGTCTTTGCTTTTGCCTTGGGTAACTTACTCTTCTTGAGCTGCCCTATGCAAAGCAAGTGAATCCTATAATTTGACTGTCTTTGCTTTTGCCTTGGGTAACTTACTCTTCTTGAGCTGCCCATTTGCAAAGCAAGTGAATCCTATAATTTGACTGTCTTTGATTTTGTCTTGGGTAACTTACGCTTCTCGAGCTGCCCTTTGCAAAGCAAGTGAATCCCATAATTTGAATGTCTTTGCTTTTGCCTTGGGTAACTTACGCTTCTCGAGCTGCCCTTTGCAAAGCAACTGAATCCTATAATTTGACTGTCTTTGCTTTTGCCTTGGGTAACTTACGCTTCTTGAGCTGCCCTTTGCAAAGCAAGTGAATACTATAATTTGACTGTCTTTGTTCTTGCCTTGGGTAGCATACGCTTCTCAAGCTGCCCTTTGCAAAGTAAGTGAATCTTATAATTTGACTGTCTTTGCTTTTGCCTTGGGTAACTTACTCTTCTTGAGCTGCCCTTTGCAAAGCAAGTGAATCCTATAATTTGACTGTCTTTGCTTTTGCCTTGGGTAACTTACTCTTCTTGAGCTGCCCTTTGCAAAGCAAGTGAATCCTATAATTTGACTGTCTTTGATTTTGTCTTGGGTAACTTACGCTTCTTGAGCTGCCCTTTGCAAAGCAAGTGAATACTATAATTTGACTGTCTTTGTTCTTGCCTTGGGTAACTTACGCTTCTTGAGCTGCCCTTTGCAAAGTAAGTGAATCTTATAATTTGACTGTCTTTGCTTTTGCCTTGGGTAACTTACGCTTCTTGAGCTGCCCTATGCAAAGCAAGTGAGCCGCCCCGGTGGCGCAGTGGTCTAAGGCGCTGGCCTCTGATCATTCGTCCGTAAGGGGTCCGGGTTCGAATCCCGTCAGACTGTCTTTGCTTTTGCCTTGGGTAACTTACGCTTCTTGAGCTGCCATTTGCAAAGCAAGTGAATCCTATAATTAGGGACTGTCTTTGATTTTGTCTTGGGTAACTTACGCTACGTTGAGCCTCCAATCAAAAAAAAAAAAAAAAAAGCAAGTGAATTCTAAAATTTGAGTGTCTTTGCTTTTGCCTTGGGTAACTTACGCTTCTTGAGCTGCCCTGTGCAAAGCAAGTGAATCCTATAATTTGGCTGTCTTTGCTTTTGCCTTGGGTAACTTACGCTTCTTGAGCTGCCCTTTGCAAAGCAAGTGAATCCTATAATTTGACTGTCTTTGCTTTTGCCTTGGGTAACTTACGCTTCTTGAGCTGCCCATTTGCAAAGCAAGTGAATCCTATAATTTGACTGTCTTTGCTTTTGCCTTGGGTAACTTACGCTTCTTGAGCTGCCCTTTGGAAAGCAAGTGAATACTATAATTTGACTGTCTTTGTTCTTGCCTTGGGTAGCATACGCTTCTCAAGCTGCCCTTTGCAAAGTAAGTGAATCTTATAATTTGACTGTCTTTGCTTTTGCCTTGGGTAACTTACTCTTCTTGAGCTGCCCTATGCAAAGCAAGTGAATCCTATAATTTGACTGTCTTTGCTTTTGCCTTGGGTAACTTACGCTTCTTGAGCTGCCATTTGCAAAGCAAGTGAATCCTATAATTTGACTGTCTTTGATTTTGCCTTGGGTAACTTACGCTTCTTGAGCTGCCCTTTGCAAAGCAAGTGAATTCTAAAATTTGAGTGTCTTTGCTTTTGCCTTGGGTAACTTACGCTTCTTGAGCTGCCCTGTGCAAAGCAAGTGAATCCTATAATTTGGCTGTCTTTGCTTTAGCCTTGGGTGACTTACGCTTCTTGAGCTGCCCTTTTCAAAGCAAGTGAATCCCGTTAGTGTCAGATGAAAAGAAATGATGAGTAAGAATCAGAGAATGAGTAAGATGAGTAAGAGAAGGGAACATTTGATGAGTAAGAATCAGAGAATGAGAATGATGAGTAAGAATCAGAGAATGAGTAAGATGAGTAAGAGAAGGGAACATTTGATGAGTAGGAATCATATGAGTAAGAGATGAGTAAGATGAGTAAGAGAAGGGAACATTTGATTAGTAAGAGATGAGTAAGATGAGTAAGAGAAGGGAACATTTGATGAGTAAGAATCATATGAGTAAGAGATGAGTGAGATGAGTAAGAGAAGGGAACATTTGAGGAGTAAGAATCAGAGAATGAGAATGATGAGTAAGAATCAGAGAATGAGAATGATGAGTAAGAATCAGAGAATGAGAATGATGAGTAAGAATCAGAGAATGAGAATGATGAGTAAGAATCAGAGAATGAAAATGATGAGTAAGAATCAGAGAATGAGAATGATGAGTGAGAGAAGGGAACATTTGAATTGTTAGAATGCGTGGGAAAACCTAAGGTAGGGTCTCTTAAAGCCACAATCAGCTTAAAAGAGACCTGCCCCATTGGACTAACGCATCAGTCAATCAGGGGGCGAGGAGAGTGGAACGTGAAAAGATCAGATCGGATTATATGTAGAGTATTTTAGAAAAAGTGTGTCTGACCCCAGGTCTTAAATAAGCCTTAGAAATAGGAAGCTAGGAGATTTGGGCTAGAATGCCCGACAGGGAAGTCACACGAAGCGAAGTAGAAAGGGGGATAAAGACGCCCTTTTTCATAACCGGGGGCCAATACCCGGGATCCAACGGCTTAACGTGCCCATCCGACGCAAGGCGGATATTCAGAGGTTCGAGCATTCACACCTGCCTGGGATCGAACATGATATTCCTCCACAGTCACAGACGTTGACCACTAGGCCATCCGCGGCCCGGAGCGTAAAAAGAAATTCTAATACGGGGCTGTAATACCCGTTACGTGACTTAGCCCATCCTAAAAGATAATTCACTATGTATGCCCCCACCCATCCTAAAGAAGGATGCCCTGAATTAATGTCAAGAGGGGCTGCATCCATGATGCGTTGTGACGCGGGACACAAACTCAAGTTGCTCATTATCTGAGCTGCTCGTTTCCACGCTCGATTACGAGCCGTTATCACATTGTTGGGAAGATCAGATCAGATCATATGTAGAGGATTTTAGGAAGGGAGTGTCTGACAACCCTTAAAAATAGGAAGCTAGGAGATTTGGGCTAGAGTGCCCGATTGGAAAGGGACACGGAAGCGAAGTAGAAAGGGGGAGAAAGACGCCCTTATTTATTACCGGGGGGCCAGTACCAGGGGTCCGACGGCTTAACGTGTCCATCCGACGCACGGCAGATATTTAGTGAATCGAGCGTTCGTACCTGCCTGGGATCGAACCTTAGGCCCTTTCCGTGGCAGTCACGAACGTTTCCCACTAGGACACACTGTTTGGGAAGCCCTGTTGTCAGCCCATTTATCGCCTGCGTTCGGTTTGGTTCTGTTCCACTATGCGTGGGGGATGTCCATGTCAACTGCCCATCCCCCCTGTATCAAATGTTTTGTCTACTGAGTTTGTTATTCCACACAATTAGATACTAAAATGATTACAAGATGACTCATACTTTTTTCTAATTGCAGAACTTGATTTTGAGGCCATAAGAGATTTCGTATTGCTGCCATCCATTCCTGAGAAGCTGTTTCAGAGTCCGCTGCCAGATGCAGAATGACGTCACCGTCGACGGAGATAGAGAAGGCATATTTATGCGTCCTGGACTGGCTCCTGTATAGCACAGTTTTGCTAGCAGACACAGTGCACCAGAAAAGAGGGCTGTGGGTCCTGGATGTACCGGATTCAGAAGCGTAGATGTTGATCATCAAAGAAGGATCCTTAGCATCCTTGACGAATTCATCCATCTGAAAGACCACCCAGCGTTGTCTCCATACCTGGAGTAAAAAGAAAAAGTTAGAAATGCATTTTTAGCTACTTGGTGATTGTGTCTGCAGGAAAGAATATTGTTCACACATGGGTGCTAACAAAAGTTCTGCACACGGTCAATTTTTGAGAATAGTTTGAAGTAACCGAGAAAACTTACCTTATTGCCGTTCAATTTACTCCCCTCCACTGCTAATGACAGCTCGCCGCCATGTTGGCTCAGTGGTCTAAGCAATGGCTTCTGATCATTAGTTCGGAAGGGGTGCGGGTTCGAATCCCGGCGAGGCATGGATGTTGTGTTTGTCTTACGTCACTGGCTTTCTCCCTTCCCTGGACTCAGTGGCCCTAAATTAGGGACGGGCGACTGCTTATAGCCCATTGAGTTGCTCACGGTGGTCGTTAAACCTCCAATCAAAAAAATGATGAAAAATAAAAAAAATTACAGCTTGCCAGCGTTGAGGTAGGTCCTGGATGCCCTGTAGCGCCATTTTTGTTCAGCTGTCGTATTCAAGCAAGGTTAATAGACAGTAAGGTTTGCTCATCCTGCCTCCCTCGCAGCGGAAGTGCCGGTCCCTTACGTAGTGACGTCAGTGTACCACACGACGCAGCCAGCAGGACGGATAGACTGTTAATACAAGTGAAGCCCTCGCGGGAGAAATGTCAACAACTTTTTACTCAAATATGCTCTGAATCTGAAAGCTTGCGGCCAAGATGTAATGCAAAAACACATCTGTAATATAATCAGGAAAAACGGACATCCATGTGAATATTTTACTTGGAGTAAACCGAGAATGTGAAGAAACTTATTATGCATTTCTTTCATTTTTTTTTCAAATCTGTTTAATCTAAATATCTAAATAGGATATTGACATGACACTAAGGAAAAGTGCAGGGACAGTGATTATACCTTCTAATTTATTTATATGCAACTGCAATACTGTCTTTAAATAAATTCAAAAGAAGGAAAAAAAACTTATAAGATTATGCTGTCAGAACCTCATGAAGAAATCCTTTTATACGGAACAAATAAAAACTTGAGTAGCATTCCACTAACTTGCTTAATTAAAAGTTGGAAATTAATTTCACTAAAGGCTCTGTTATTATTTGTAACTAATCGCTGAACAGAAAAGTTAAAATCATGGATCTTTGCAATTTTTGTTTGTTTGTTTCTTTAGTCATATTTTATTTGCTAAAAATTGAGAACTTTAAGAATCTGGACATTATTTAACGTAAAAAAATTCTTTCTTCACTTACCTTTGTCATGTTCCTTAGGTAACTGTTTTAACCAGTTTTCTCTTCTTGGGTTGGCAATATATTTTTTGCTGAGCGTTAATATGGCGCATACGGATCATAATTCGGGTTTTCATGAATAGTTTGATGGCAGGGTGCACATTTGGAGGGAACTGATGGGCAGAAGCTTCCACTGCGGTGTGAACAATTCTTTTAACTTTCCTTAAATTATTTTTCCCATGTAGTTTTAAAAAAATTTCTTCTAGTTGGATAACCATGCTCATCCACTCATTTGTTGGATGTTGCAAGCAGCCTCTGCTCATGACGCTAATCCAGACGCAAAGAATTCCTTTTTCTTGCACTAGGTCCAGAGGTGCATTTTTGTCCCCCAGCCCAGGACACGTTGTTTGGCATTTAAATGCAACATATCCAGCAATGTATCGTAAAGCTTGGTACGATATGCTGTCACTAGAAGACGTAATTGCAGTTGTGGGTTCTTCGCGAAGTGCAGCCGTAATTTAATTTTCACTTGTGTGGGCTGTTTCATCATTGCAGGATGATTTATTGTGTAAGACACAAGAAGACGAGAGCATGGAGACAGTTAAATAATGTTGTTCTGACTCAGGCAAAACGTTAGATTTCTGACAGTTCCAGACTACTTTCTCAAGTACCATCAGTCTGAGACGATTTTGAAATTCCAGTGGTGAAGGGTGATCATAGGTATTCCCTGCTGCCCGTATCTGTGAGAAAAAATTTTCTAGGGCATCTTGATTAACTCCGTGAGTTAAAAAATATTTTAGCTCATATTTCTCGCTTAGAATCTTGTGGACAGCCATTACGGATGTAATACTGACCAGAAGACCTTGCTGAAATGGTAGGGCGTTTTTTCTTCCAACAACGCACATCTGCGAAAAAGTGTTGTAAGCCTCCTTCAGAAGTTGAAATTGCTGTTGATTGTTACCTAAAGCACATCGAAATGGTTTGTCTGAAAATGGTTGCCTCGAATTCATTGTATCAAAAAATCTGTCAACAAGAAGAATAAAATTTGCTGCTTCATCATCTTCGGGAAATAAATATTTGATGGCATTTCCAACACGCTCCGAAAGCAACTGTACAGCATAACGTACAATCTGCCTATTTGCTCCTTTAACACGTATGTGTGTTTCACTCATATTATACGATATTTTTAATTCCTTACTGTCCTTCTCTAATAGCTTTTCAAATAGGGAGCAATTTATCACTATATTTCTTATTTTTATGCCACTGTCCAAAATATGGTTTCGCAATAACTTTACCATATGCGGAATGTCAGCAAATACATTTATATGTCTGTTTTTGTCGAAAGGATTTTCAAAGAACGGACTCTCAGGCGATATAGCCAATTCTTTCCATAATTTCTGGTTTAAAGCTCCCAGATCTGAAGTAAGAGCAAATACAGGAAACATGATATTTTCTACGGCACAAATTACTTTCATTAATATTTCTCTGAGACTGGAACCACTAACGTCAAAATCGTAAAATACTGGTTGTTTCCAGGAATTAACAAGTCCTCTTGCCATGAATACCAGTACGTACCTACACGGTCCTATAACTTCATCTGTTTCAATATTATAGCACATTTTGCTGGAAACTTTCATTTCATCTATAGAAATTACACATGTTCTTTCGGCTTCAGTCATTTGCATTCCTTGGCTCTGCATCAGTTTTAAAGTTGTGGCTTGAATTCCAGGTGAACATTTAATTGTAGCTACCCATCGGCGCAACGTTGACAAAGCAGGAAGCGGAATATTAACTTTATTTCTCAAGTAGTGATATGCTCTCCTGGAAACAGTTCTTAATGTTATTGCAGCTGCAATATCAGTAGAATTCCAAACAATCCGTTTTTGGCCTAACAAAACCCTTATCTGTCCTGGAGTAAACACTGTAGAAAGCAAATTTTTTATGCACATTTCTCTGTCTTTTTTCTCATCTTTCCGTAACCTTCGCAATTCTAATCATTCTTTCTGCATTTGATTCTGTTTTACTTTGAGGACTTTCACACGTAAAGTTACACTATGGTTTGAAGAGCTCAAATATAATATTTGTTTTTTCAGCTCTTCATTTTCCTTCATCAAAATATAATTTTCCTTCAATAGAATTTCATTTTCTGTTTTCAGGTCTTTCATACATTCAATTTCAGTATTTTCATCATTGGCACTCCATATGTCTTCCAAAATTTCCTCTGCATTATCAGAGTTTATCAAATCGCCAACAAGATCAGTTCGTTTCCTTTTCTCCTGTCTGTTCTTTCTCTCTGAATTAGAATTTACATTAAAGTTTCCTGGGAGGTTTAAACTTGGTACAGCTGTGTCCTTTAGCATTTTGCGGATAGGCAAACCTAGAAGTTCATTCCTTAAATCGCGTTCGTAGTCTTCCTCAGGAAAATGTTCCGAACAAATAGCTGAATTCATTTCGTTGAAACTGTCAGCTCGTTTACATCTCAATTTCCATGTTTTACGCAAAACTTCATTTTTCGGAAACCTATGGTAATGAATGCCATTCCTTCTGGTTTTCGAATAATAATTTTGACACGTTGCTATTGCGCACGAACCAGGCATGTTCAGTGTTTAACGTATAACCAAGGAAAATAAAATTTGTTTGCTACAAATACCTAGCTTCAAATGAGACAATGTAGCTTTCAGACCCTGAACCAGAAAAACGGGAGCAAGCAGCTTTAGGCGGATGGGGTGTGGAGACCTCCGGGACTGTGACGTCACGAAGGCGACCCCTGAGACAGTGCTCAGCGGAAGTGTCGGAGAAGCATAACCTTGGAGTCTACTAACCTTGTATTCAAGGAGGTTATATTACTGGAGACACCACTGGCTCTGCCGCCATTGGTCACAGCTAACCTGTGCTGTGACGTCACAAGCAGGCAAAAATGAACTAAATTATACCGTTGATGAAACAGTAAGCTTGCGTATCATTGATACAGATTATTGAATTACTCATTTTATCTGTTTATACGCTTAGAAGCTTTTGTTACATTGGTTTCCAAGCAGCTTCTCTTCTGCGGCTGCGTCGTGCCTGCTCAAGACGTCATTTGCAGCAAGGACGGTGACTTATGGTGGCCAGTGCTGCCTGGATAGGAGTGGTATCACCAGTAAAATAACCTCCTTGGTCGTATTACTCGGATCGCGTCCAATTAGAGGTGGAGAACTATCGATAGTTATGACTATCGATAGTCACAAAATAACTATCGATAGTGTGGTGATAAAGTTGCTCAGGAGAAAATTTGTTTCCCAGGATGAAAAATTATTTCTGACAAGAATTTTTCTTATCTTTCCCCATTGTCAAAAGGCTAAACTCCGATAAACTCTGAAGATAACTTTTTTGGAGGTTTAGCGACCACCGTGAGCAAGTCGGTGGGCTGTAATGTCGCCTGTTCCTGATTTAGGGCCACTAATTTCATATAAAGGAAAAGCCTGTGCTGCAAGACTAACACAACAACATCTTCGCCTCACGAGATTCGAATCCGGACTTATTTTCGGTTGAATTGTCAGAAGCCAACTCTTAGACCACTGCATCCCCAGAGCGGCGAATCAAACGCCTTGACGATATCCTTCCAAAGTGAGTGGGTGAGCAAAAGTCACGAAAAAAATGTTTTGCATGAAGAATCAGCTAATTCGTAGCTACTTAATTCTCGTTTTCTGTTTGCCTTGTGTGATTTTTTTCGTTTCTGTTCACAAAAGCTAAAGAAAATAATTCTTCAGTTTTGTATGCAGAATAATTTTTTTATAGTGTTTGGCAAAAATCGTGGTAATAATCCCTCGGATATTGAATATACAAAGTTGTGAGTGGGGTTGCTGCTCAGTTTGTTTTTTTCCTGATACAATTTTCAGCGACAGCTGCTGGATGCTGTCGTTTTAAATTATCCTTATTTGTTGTATTGCCTGACGTTTTGCAATTCTTCCCACAAAGGCTACATTTTAAGTTGACCATTTTCTTACCAGAAGAAAAACAAGAAAGATGACACCGAATTTTCGGGAGTAATAAGCACGTCTTTTGAATCCGTTCTGCCACAAATTAAATTTATCAAAGCTGTTCAAAGTCAATGGAACCGGTATGGAAAACAATAGTATCTGACGGAAGAAAGCAGTTTTTCAATCGGGTTTTTAATCCCTCAGATATGGCTGTAAACGCAATCGTGAGCTTACGCCCTCTGGTTGCAAATTTGTGCGTTAAGAAAAACATGAATGTTTATGAGAAACATTTCGCACCGGAAACGCTCTCCAACACAGAAAGAATTTTTCAAATCGGACTTTTAGAAACAGAGATATCGACAAAAATACGATGTGACTTTACGTCTCCTGGTGGGAAAACTACGTATTATTTTATGAAGAAAGTATTCTCAAAGGGATTTTCCATATGAGCGGTATCGGCCCAAGAAAAAAAAAAAATTAGTCGAGTTTTCAGGAGCCCAGATTTTGCTACAAATACATCAGAAGCAGAAATTAACACTTATGCCCTGGTGGCCAAACCATTCTTTACCAAACATTAGAAATTTTGTGAAAATTTTTTCCATTAGGTCTTGTATGCGATACAGGAAGAATTTTTCAAATCGGAGTTTTAGGAGCAGAAATAACGCAGAAAGCGCAATTAACCTTTGTGCCCCTTAGCGGAAAGTCAATGCTTTACTTGACAAATTTTGAATTTATAGGAAAAACATTTCGCATCGGAAACACTATCCAACAAAGAAGGAATGTTTCAAATCGGACTCCTAGAAGTAAAGATATTGACAAAAATAAGATATACATCTACGCCCACTGGCGTAGAAACCATGCATTATTTCAAGAAGAAAATGTTCCTAAAAGGTTTGTCGACATGAGTAGTATCGGTTTATAAACGACGTTTTTTTCAATCGAGAATTGAGAAGCTTATATTTTGCTGCAAATACTTCAGAAGCGGAAATTAAGATTTACGCCCCCTGGTGGCCAAACCATTTTTTTTTACAAAAATTAAAAATTATGTGCAAACGATTTCCCATCAGGAGCTGCATCCGGTGATTTCCCATCAGGAGCTGCATCAGAATTTTTCAAATCGGAAAATTTGAAGCAGAGATATAAGGGGAAACGAAATTTACCTCTACGTCCCCTAGCGAAAAGTCTATGAATTACTTGAAAATTTCGAAATTATATGAAAAACATGTCACATTGAAAACACTATGCAACAAAGAAGAATTTTTTCAAATCGGACTTCTAGAAGTAGAGATATTGACGAAAATAAGATATACATCTACGCCCCCTGGCGGAGAAATTGTGGGATATTTTAAGAAGAAAATATTCCAAAAGGTTTATCGATGTGAGTGACATCAGTCCACGAAAGAATTTTTCAATCGATATTTTAGAAGCTCAGATTTTATGGTAAATATATCAGAAGCAAAAATGAACACTTACGCCCCCTGGTGGCCAAAGTATTCTTTACCAAAAATTTGAAATTATATGCGAAAGATTTTCCATCAGGAGGAGTATCCGCCGAATGAAAAATGTTTCAAATCGGAGTTTTAGAAGAAGAGTTATCGGGAAAAATGTAATTTACTTTTACGCCCCCTTGCAGAAAACCTATGCGTAATTTGAAAAAGTAATTAGAAGCAAATATGTGGATCAAAACGTATTTTTGAATTCGACATCATCTGCATTTACGCCCTATAGCGGCGAAATTGTACATCGTAAAAAAAAAAAAAACGAAATGAAGGATCATCATTCGCATATTTCAAGCTTCCCAATGCAAAAAGAATTTTTCAAATCGGACTAATAGTTGCAGAGATATCGTGGGTAAAGACGGACGGACTGACAGACGGACAGACAAACCGATAACATAAGCAGGATCTTTTTTTACAAAAGACGTGCTAATAATGCTGCTCGAAAGGTATTTTACGTTTACCCATTATTACTGATTGCTTACTTTCAACAAATAACTGTTACAATACCTGACGGAAGTTTAAACTTACAGTGCAAAAAACGAGAACAACGCTTCAGACTTCGTCTTTATCTGACTGAACGGTACACTTTCGCTTTGAGCTGGACTTAATCTTAAGAACAGCAGAGTGCAAAATCCGCATACCCTCACCGTTTACTCTTTCGGTTACAATCATCTTTTGTTTTGCATTGCTATCATTATCAATATGGCTGGGTTCCATCTTTTCGACATCAGTGTAAATGAGGTGAAGGTGAGTTTTCATATCATCAATGCCATCGGTGGAAACTGAATAATTTACATTTACAGCATTGGAAAACGTAAAACTATCGATAGTTAAAAAAAAACTATCGATGTACTGAATAGGACGAAACTATCGATAGTACCTCCACCTCTACGTTCGTCCAGCGATTCGTATCAGATGCCACGGAGCCGATTTTTTTACTTTGGGAAAAGATCAAAGTCAGGTGGACTGAGATCAGGGCTGTATGGTGAGTGGGATAAAGTTTCCCAGCCATATTTCGACAAAAGTCCACGTACCGACACTGCACCATAACACGATGCGTTGCCATGCACAAAGATCGCTCCCGCTTGGGGAGATTTTGACGAAATTTTGTTCTCAACTTAGTCCTCAGAAAGTCACGATAATATTGTGCGTTGACATTTTGCCCTACCGGCAGTCGATCACAGACAACAAAACTCTTGGCATCGTACGCAACAATCATGATTTGTTTTACTTTGGATTGTTGCCGACGACACTTTGAAGGGCGTGGGGAACTTGGATGTCCCCATTCCGCTGATTGTGACTTAAGTTCCTGCTCAAAAACACGGTTCCAAGTCTCATCAATTCCGATAATTCTCAAAAGTAACAGAGGTAAGTTGCCTTCAATGCACGATCTTGATAAGTAGAGTCACTCACAATACAAATTTAAATTCGTTGGCTGAATTTATTGTATATACAAGTACACTGAAGAGCAATTGAATTAGAGACAGCTGGCGTTATGCAAATGTGGCGCTGTGGGTGGCCATGTAAACGGAAACAACATGACGTATGCAGCGATCCGACAATATAAGGAGTGATACGACGGGAATCAGTAAGAGTCGGACGCAGTATGGGTAAGACGAAGGATCTAAGCGCATTTGATCGTGGGCAAATTGTCGGGGCCCGACGAATGGGTCACTCCATCTCGGAAGTCGTGCAGGCACTGGGATTTCCACGAATTACTGTGTCACGGGTGCACCGTGAGTACATCGAATCCGGTAAAACCATCCCTGCAAGGGCCAACTGCCGTGGACAACAGCGTGTGGATGAGCGGGGTCATCGTCGTCTAGCTTGCGTTGTAACAGCGGATAGACGGACCACAGTGCAAGAAATCACTCGGTAATAAAAAACGTATAAGCAGCCACACCATCCAGAACCATCTCCTCGCTATGGGGTACAGAAGCCATCGTCTCACGAGGGTACCGCTACTGACCGCACATCACACGGTGCAAAGATTAGCATGGGCACGGGAACATCGCCACTGTACCCTAGACATGTGGGAAAATGTTGCCTGGACTGATGAGTCGAGACTCACGTTGGTACATGCGGATGGCAAGATACGAGTACGGCGCAAACCACATGAAGCGATGGATCCTTCTTGCCAGCAGGGTACTCTTCAAGCTGGTGGGTTACGTGGACTGAAACGGGACCCCTGGTACGTGTGACATCGTCTCTCACAAGTCAACGTTACCGGGATATCCTGGACGACCATTTGCTCCCGTTTGTGCGTCTTCAGCATCCCACTGGGGACCTCATCCTGCAACTAGACAATCCACCGTGCCATCGCTCCCGAATCGTATCCGAATGGCTGGAAGAACACTCCACCGACGTGACCTCGCTTCCTTGGCCAGCTAGGTCCCTGACCTCAATCCCATCGAGCACATTTGGGATGCCATCGAGAGAGATGTTCGAGGCTCTGACCCCTCCATCAAATCTTCGTGAACTGTGGGAGCTTGTTCAGGGGTCGTGGATCCGTATGGCTTCCCAACGCTTCTGGTGTCTTGTCGAGTCCAGGCCGAGACGAATCGCCGCCGTCATCGAAAGGTGGTGCTACACGTTACTAGACAGGTATTTCTAATTCATTGCTCTTCAGTGTATTAGAACTTTCTAGTTTCCCTAGAACCCATTATCAGATACAGAAGAAGGAATAAGTTTAAACAGAGTATTACGTGACATGATATAGACATCAGATATCAATATGACATAATGTCACGTGGCATCAAATTGTCAAACAACGTGGTATGTATCATAAAAGTTGTTCTCATCTGGAGATACAAATGTTCCTTGTTGTATCTCCAGATGAGAACAACACAATTAATTTAGTTACCTACTAACTTTCCTTTATTTTTACAATGCAGTACTGCATGCATACTTTTTTACTACATTCCATTTTCTTTATTTCATGATACATAGCACATTGTTTGACAATTTGATGCCACGTGACGTTATCTCATATTAATATCTGATGTCTATATCATGTCACGTAACATTTTATTTAAACTTATTCCTTCTTCTGTATCTGATGATGGGTTCTAGGGAAACCTGAAAGTTCTAATACTTAATCATAAAACGCATATACCGTATGAAATCCGTTTATTTTCGTGGCGTAGTCAGCACAAATATTCGCCAAGCTTTCGCACTCCACTGGGAGGCTTTTTCAAGGCAATAGTTGACACAAATATTCGCCAAGCTTCCGCACTCCACTGGGAGGCTTTTCGAAGGCAATAGCTGACACAATTATTCACCAAGCTTTCGCACTCGACTGGGAGGCGTTTTCAAGGCAATAGTTGACACAAATATTCGCCAACTTCCGCACTCCATTGGGAGGCTTTTTCAAGGCAATAGTTGACACAAATATTCGCCAAGCTTTCGCACTCCACTGGGAGGCTTTTTCAAGGCAATAGTTGACACAAATATTCGCCAAGCTTTTACACTCCACTGGGAGGCTTTTTCAAGGCAATAGTTGACACAAATATTCGCCAAGCTTTCGCACTCCACTGGGAGGCTTTTTCAAGGCAATAGTTGACACAAATATTCGCCAAGCTTTTACACTCCACTGGGAGGCTTTTTCAAGGCAATAGTTGACACAAATATTCGCCAAGCTTTCGCACTCCACTGGGAGGCATTTTCAAGGCAATAGCTGACACAAATATTCGCCAAGCTTTCGCACTCCACTGGGAGACTTTTTCAAGGCAATAGTTGACACAAATATTCGCCAAGCTTCCGCACTCCACTGGGAGGCTTTTCCAAGGCAATAGTTGACACATAAATACTCGCCAAGCTTTTACACTCGACTGGGAGGCTTTTTCAATGCAATAGTTGACACAAATATTCGCCAAGCTTTCGCACTCGACTGGGAGGCTTTTTCAAGGCAATAGTTGACACAAATATTCGCCAAGCTTTCGCACTCCACTGGGAGACGTTTTCAAGGCAATAGTTGACACAAATATTCTCCAAGCTTTCGCACTCCACTGGGAGGCTTTTTCAAGGCAATAGTTGACACAAATATTCGCCAAGCTTTTACACTCCACTGGGAGGCATTTTCAAGGCAATAGCTGACACAAATATTCGCCAAGCTTTCGCACTCCACTGGGAGGCTTTTCCAAGGCAATAGCTGACATAAATATTCGCCAAGCTTTCGCACTCGACTGGGTGGCTTTTTCAAGGCAATAGTTGACACAAATATTCGCCAAGCTTTCGCACTCCACTGGGAGGCATTTTCAAGGCAATAGTTGACACAAATATTCGCCAAGCTTTCGCACTCCACTGGGAGGCTTTTTCAAGGCAATAGTTGACATAAATATTCGCCAAGCTTTCGCACTCCACTGGGAGGCTTTTACAAGGCAATAGTTGACACAAATATTCGCCAAGATTTCGCACTCCACTGGGAGGCTTTTTCAAGGCAATAGTTGACACAAATATTCGCCAAGCTTTCGCACTCCACTGGGAGGCATTTTCAAGGCAATAGCTGACACAAATATTCGCCAAGCTTTCGCACTCCACTGGGAGACTTTTTCAAGGCAATAGTTGACACAAATATTCACCAAGCTTTCCGCACTCCACTGGGAGTCTTTTCCAAGGCAATAGCTGACATAAATATTCGCCAAGCTTTCGCACTCGACTGGGAGGCTTTTTCAAGGCAATAGTTGACACAAATATTCGCCAAGCTTTCGCACTCCACTGGGAGACTTTTTCAAGGCAATAGTTGACACAAATATTCGCCAAGCTTTTACACTCCACTGGGAGGCTTTTTCAAGGCAATAATTGACACAAATATTCGCCAAGCTTTCGCACTCCACTGGGAGGCTTTTTCAAGGCAATAGTTGACACAAAAAATATTCGCCAAGCTTTTACACTCGACTGGGAGGCTTTTTCAATGCAATAGTTGACACAAATATTCGCCAAGCTTTCGCACTCGACTGGGAGGCTTTTTCAAGGCAATAGTTGACACAAATATTCGCCAAGCTTTCGCACTCCACTGGGAGACGTTTTCAAGGCAATAGTTGACACAAATATTCTCCAAGCTTTCGCACTCCACTGGGAGGCTTTTTCAAGGCAATAGTTGACACAAATATTCGCCAAGCTTTCGTTCTCCACTGGGAGGCTTTTTCAAGGCAATAATTGACACAAATATTCGCCAAGCTTTCGCACTCCACTGGGATGCTTTTTCAAGGCAATAGTTGACACAAATATTCGCCAAGCTTTCGTTCTCCACTGGGAGGCTTTTTCAGGGCAATAATTGACACAAATATTCGCCAAGCTTTCGCACTCCACTGGGATGCTTTTTCAAGGCAATAGTTGACACAAATATTCGCCAAGCTTTCGCATTCCACTGTGAGGCTTTTTCAAGGCGATAGTTGACACAAAAATTCGCCAAGCTTTCGCACTCCACTGGGAGGCTTTTTCAAGTCAATAGTTGACAGAAATATTCGCCAAGCTTTCGCACTCCACTGGGAGGCTTTTTCAAGGCAATAGTTGACAGAAGTATTCGCCAAACTTTCGCACTCCAGTGGGATGCTTTTTCAAGGCAACAGTTGACACAAATATTCGCCAAGGTTTTGCACTCGACTGAGAGGCTTTTTCAAGGCAATAGTTGACACAAATATTCGCCAAGCTTTTGCACTCCACCTGGAGGCTTTTTCAAGGCAATAGTTGACACAAATATTCGCCAAGCTTTTACACTCCACTGGGAGGCTTTTTCAAAGCAATAGTTGACACAAATATTCGCCAAGCTTTTACACTCCACTGGGAGGCTTTTTCAAGGCAATAGTTGACACAAATATTCTCCAAGCTTTCGCACTCCACTGGGAGGCTTTTTCAAGGCTATACTTGACAGAAATATTAGCCAAGCTTTCGCACTCCACTGGGAGGCTTTTTCAAGGCAATAGTTGACACAAATATTCGCCAAGCTTTCCCACTCCACTCGGATGCTTTTTCAAGGCAATAGTTGACACAAATATTCGCCAAGCTTTCGCTCTCCGCTGGGATGCTTTTTCAAGGCAATAATTGACACAAATATTCGCCAAGCTTTTGCACTCGACTGGGAGGCTTTTTCAAGGCAATAGTTGACACAAATATTCGCCAAGCTTTCGCACTCCACTGGGATGCTTTTTCAAAGCAATAGTTGACACAAATATTCGCCAAGCTTTTACACTCCACTGGGAGGCTTTTTCAAGGCAATAGTTGACACAAATATTCTCCAAGCTTTCGCACTCCACTGGGAGGCTTTTTCAAGGCTATAGTTGACAGAAATATTAGCCAAGCTTTCGCACTCCACTGGGAGGCTTTTTCAAGGCAATAGTTGACACAAATATTCGCCAAGCTTTCGCACTCCACTCGGATGCTTTTTCAAGGCAATAGTTGACACAAATATTCGCCAAGCTTTCGCTCTCCACTGGGATGCTTTTTCAAGGCAATAATTGACACAAATATTCGCCAAGCTTTTGCACTCGACTGGGACGCTTTTTCAAGGCAATAGTTGACACAAATATTCGCCAAGCTTTCGCACTCCACTGGGATGCTTTTTCAAAGCAATAGTTGACACAAATATTCGCAAAGCTTTCGCACTCCACTGGGAGGCTTTTTCAAGCCAATAGTTGACACAAATATTCGCCAAACTTTCGCACTCCACTGGGAGGCATTTTCAAGGCAATAGTTGACACAAAAAATACTCGCCAAGCTTTTACACTCGACTGGGAGGCTTTTTCAAGGCAATAGTTGACACAAATATTCGCCAAGCTTTCGCACTCCACTGGGATGCTTTTTCAAAGCAATAGTTGACACAAATATTCGCCAAGCTTTTACACTCCACTGGGAGGCTTTTTCAAGGCAATAGTTGACACAAATATTCGCCAAGCTTTCGCACTCCACTGGGAGGCTTTTCGAAGGCAATAGCTGACACAAATATTCACCAAGCTTTCGCACTCCACTGGGAGGCGTTTTCAAGGCAATAGTTGACACAAATATTCGCCAAGCTTTCGCACTCCACTGGGAGGCTTTTTCAAGGCAATAGTTGACACAAATATTCGCTAAGCTTTCGCACTCCACTGGGAGGCTTTTTCAAGGCAATAGTTGACACAAATATTCGCCAAGCTTTTACACTCCACTGGGAGGCTTTTTCAAGGCAATAGTTGACACAAATATTCGCCAAGCTTTCGCACTCCACTGGGAGGCTTTTTCAAGGCAATAGTTGACACAAATATTCGCCAAGCTTTCGCACTCCACTGGGAGGCTTTTTCAAGGCAATAGTTGACACAAATATTCGCCAAGCTTTCGCACTCCACTGGGAGGCTTTTTTAAGGCAATAGTTGACAGAAGTATTCGCCAAACTTTCGCACTCCAGTGGGATGCTTTTTCAAGGCAATAGTTGACACAAATATTCGCCAAGCTTTCGCACTCCACTGGGAGGCTTTTTCAAGGCAATAGTTGACACAAATATTCGCCAAGCTTTTGCACTCGACTGGGAGGCTTTTTCAAGGCAATAGTTGACACAAATATTCGCCAAGCTTTCGCACTCCACTGGGAGTCTTTTTCAAGGCAATAGTTGACACAAATATTCGCCAAGCTTTCGCTCTCCACTGGGATGCTTTTTCAAGGCAATAATTGACACAAATATTCGCCAAGCTTTTGCACTCGACTGGGAGGCTTTTTCAAGGCAATAGTTGACACAAATATTCGCAAAGCTTTCGCTCTCCACTGCGATGCTTTTTCAAGGCAATAATTGACACAAATATTCGCCAAGCTTTCGCACTCCACTGGGATGCTTTTTCAAAGCAATAGTTGACACAAATATTCGCAAAGCTTTCGCACTCCACTGGGAGGCTTTTTAAGGCAATAGTTGACAGAAGTATTCGCCAAACTTTCGCACTCCAGTGGGATGCTTTTTCAAGGCAATAGTTGACACAAATATTCGCCAAGCTTTTGCACTCCACCTGGAGGCTTTTTCAAGGCAATAGTTGACACAAATATTCGCCAAGCTTTCGCACTCCACTGGGATGCTTTTTCAAAGCAATAGTTGACACAAATATTCGCCAAGCTTTCGCACTCCACTGGGAGGCTTTTTCGAGGCAATAGTTGACACAAATATTCGCCAAGCTTTCGCACTCCACTGGGATGCTTTTTCAAGGCAATAGTTGACACAAATATTCGCCAAGCTTTCGCTCTCCACTGGGATGCTTTTTCAAGGCAATAATTGACACAAATATTTGCCAAGCTTTTGCACTCGACTGGGAGGCTTTTTCAAGGCAATAGTTGACACAAATATTCGCCAAGCTTTCGCACTCCACTGGGATGCTTTTTCAAGGCAATAGTTGACACAAATATTCGCCAAGCTTTCGCTCTCCACTGGGATGCTTTTTCAAGGCAATAATTGACACAAATATTTGCCAAGCTTTTGCACTCGACTGGGAGGCTTTTTCAAGGCAATAGTTGACACAAATATTCGCAAAGCTTTCGCACTCCACTGGGATGGTTTTTCAAGGGAATATTTGACACAAATATTCGCAAAGCTTTCGCACTCCACTGGGAGGCTTTTTCAAGGCAATAGTTGACAGAAATATTCGCCAAGCTTTCGCACTCTACTGGGAGGCTTTTTTAAGGCAATAGTTGACAGAAGTATTCGCCAAACTTTTACACTCCACTGGGAGGCTTTTTCAAGACAATAGTAGACACAAAAATGCAGAGAATTGGAACATATAAAGAACGAAGATGATTTTTGAAAATAACGCAGGTGAAATCACAAGCATATTACATGAATTTTTACCACATAATTATATGGTACGCCGAGATGTGTTTCAGTCTTTTAATAACGCATGCCAAACCATTGGTAGTTCCGTAGAAACTATATCATTGCATGCCACTTTGCTGGATAGGATTTCCACTGTTTCCCTGGTGGCAGTCTCTTTGAAATTCGTGTAAGGGGCAATTCTTCTAATATTATTCCATACAGGAGCGGCCGAGCAATGCACGACTTCTCTGGCGAGGGCTGTATTCTGCATGTCCTTCTTCATACGTGTGCTTTACATCTAGTTTCCAAGGATCGCTTCGTCATTCTTACATATATGTTTTCCGTGTTGTCAGGATATACCAACGGTATAGCGTACATACCCGCCTTTTCTTTCTCATGCTGTCTCTCCTTGCAACTGGATATTATATGTGATTACGGAGTCGAGGACTTCATTGCTATTTATATGCTGTATTTGCATAATAAATTCTTTTACCAATATGTAAAGCCTGGGATATATGTGATGGATCCTGCGTATCTCATTGTCCTACTAGGTGATTTTTCTATTGCTAATATTATACGACTTCTCACAGTCTTATGTACTTTGTCTATGTCCTCCTTCTTATATCCAGCCTTTAGACCTTTGCTATAGATAATATCAACTTCTTTATTATTTAGGTAGTCGGGTCTGCATACGTTGCATGGAACCACGCTCTTCCTTTGGGCAGTGCGAATCAGGAGGGACAAGGTTCGATACTGCGGTCGGTTTATATTAAACGTTGAAATCAAAGCTGGAAGTTCTATTTCTTCTGAGCGCGACGTCAAGATAATTCAACATCCCGTCTTTTTCAAGCTCCATGGTGAACTTAATTGTATTGTGTATACATAGGTTGTTTATTTTGCGCATGAAATCATTTAATTCGTCTACTCCACGTTCCCATATGAAGAATATGTCGTCTGCATAGCGGATCCAAACTCGTTGTTTCTTGATACAATTTAAAAGGACGCGGGTGAAATCACGGTGTAAATACTGCAAGGACTGCAGATAAAGGTGAACCCATCGGTGCTCCTTTAGTTTGTTTGTAGATGTGTCCATCCAACTTGAAATACAGTTGTGGTTAGTAATGAGATTTAAGGCGGCGATAATTTTCTTTGTTTGGGTTGGTGTGAATTCACGGGAAGTGATGGTTATTTCTTCAAGGTTTGCGACAGCCTCTGGTATAGGTATAGATGGATATAAAGACACTATGTCGAAACTTCCCATTATATCATTATCAAATATATTTAACCTTCTTGCGCGCTCCAAAAATTCCTTTGTTGACTTGATTACGTAATCAGAGTTTTTTAAACGTTCAGAGAAGAATTTAGCTACCGATTTTTCTAATATGTACGTATAGGAGCATTGTTTTTTGAAACTATAAGTCTAAGCGTAGATCCAGGTTTATGATTCTTTAGTCTTCCAAAGAGTGGTGGAATTGTAGGGCCAGGTGGAAGCTTCGCCGACATTCTAATACACTGGCGGAAAGTGAAAAAAGAACACCAAAAAGGACACGTCTGATACCAACGAAATTTATACAGCATAATAACGGAATACAGAGGATAACGTGATCAAAACATTATGGCAAAATACAGCTGTATTTCCTGGTAAACTGAAAAATAACATTTCCATGTAACATGGTTAGTACGAGGTTGAACCGCCATGAACTGCGTTACACTGTGCAATTCTGGCATGGAGTCTGTAGTACAGATGTTGGATGTAAGTTTGGGGTATTGAGTTCCAAGCATTCTAAACCTGGAAGCGTAAATCGGGGATGATCGTGGCTGGCCGTGGATACCGGATAAGTCGTTGTCCCATAAAATCCCACACGTGCTCAATGGGAGACAAATCCGGTGAACGTGCAGGCCATGGAAGTTGTCTCACACCCTGAAGTGCATGTTGCGCTGCACGTGCCGTGTGTGGGCGTGCGTTATCTTGCTGGAAAACACCACGATGGACCGACCTTACAAATGGCACAACAACGGACTGAATGATGTTGTTGATGTAGGAGATGCTGTTTAACGTACCCGGTTCAAACACTAGTTGTGTACGGGAGTGATAGCTGATCGCTCCCCACACCAGGAGACCAGGTGTAGACCCTGTGTGTCGCTGGCGGATGCAAGAAGGGTGGAGACGCTCCCCTGTGCGTCTGCGAACACGCATACGTCCATCGGAGGCTCCCAAGCAGAATCTGCTTTCATCGCTGAACACGACAGATCGCCATTGCGTTCTCCAGTGCAGACGTTGGCGACACCACTGCAGCCGTTCCTGACGGTGGGCTGGAGTCAGAGGTACACATGCCAGAGGCACACGTGCACCTAGTGCTGCGTCCAGTAGACGGTTGCGGATTGTTCGCACATTCACCTCAGGTGCAACGGCAGCTCGGATTTGCGTCGCAGTGGATGTTCTGCTTGACAACGCCGTTCTTCTTATGCGTCGATCGTTCCGCTCATCAGTCCGTCTGTGACTCCCGGTTCCACGTCTTGTCGTGTGGGAATGTTCCTCGGACCATCTACGCCACCATCATACCACCACCGATACTTCTCGTCCAATTCGCTCCGCAATACGACGATACGACCACCCGGCTTCGCGGAGTCCGACTAGACGACCTCGCTCAAAGTCCGATAACTGCTGAAATCGTACACGTCTTCCATGTCCAAGCATTGCAACTTCTTCAGGGTCTTCGCACGTGTCCGTACGCCGACGACTGTTTACATTCACTTCGTCTTACTCCTTAAATACCACCGACGGTAATTTGCATATTATGCCGTGCTGTGGCGTAAGCGCTCACCGGTTGGTCCCGAAATTAACATCACACCTACGTAAACTCGACCTCATTAACGTATGTAAATTTCATGATCGTCCGCCAATTCCTTCTTGGTGTTCTTTTTTCACTTTCCGCCAGTGTAATTTCCGGTAGATCTTGGTCCCTGGCCAGAGCTTGAACTTTCCGTATTATGCTGTTTAGAGGATTCTTCGACTGAGGAATTGAGTCCGATTGATCAGCAAATTCGTTAAGTTTTCTAATATAATCCGACCTGTTCATAATGGCAATCTGATTCGACTTGTCGGTTAGGGTAATCGATATTCTAGGGTCATTGCGTAGGTTCTCCAAAACTTTCTTAATCTGCCTGTCACTTTCCTTAAAGTTCCTTTTTTCAATATTACTGCTGTTAAAATTCAATACACTGCTTCTTAATTTCGATACCACTAAACATCTGGTCATATCACGATCTTCTGCTGGAACTTGGGAGATTATACTTTCTACTTCTGATATTAACTGCTTGATTTTAGGCTTCGGTGGAGGGCAATATTTTGGCCCCTGCTCCACAGCTTTTACTTGTTCATCCGTCATAGTTACTGTCGATTTATTTATGAAGGGGACTCTGTAATTATTAGTTCGAATCTGAGTCGATCGAAGAACCTCTAGTTTTTTGCGATGCTTCTTATTCAGGACCTCTTCCTCTCTTGAAATCAGAATACTGACTTTTCGAAGAAATGTATCAAATAAAATGGGTGGGGCTATAATCTCTAGCCTGTTTATGTCTGAAAGTTTTGGAATGTAATTTCATTACCAGGATTCTCTTTTCCCTCACTATGTGTGATAATATTCTTTCGAGAAATTCTTTCTTACGTCGCTGGAACCAGTTGTCACTCAACGCCGACGTAAACTGTAGAAACTTCGGGATGATGTTGTTCTCTTTGCAGGACATCAAGAACTCTAGGTTTGCGGTCTCTCTCGCTAGTGCTAGACGGGACTTCCGAAAATGTTTAAAAGTCGTTGATTCCATGCCTGGATGTAGCATCGGTAACCTTTATTTTGAAATACACCAGAGTTGAATAATAATGAAAGCGCATATAGCGTATGAAATCCGTTTATTTTCGTGGTGTAGTCAGCACAAATATTCGCCAAGCTTTCGCACTCCACTGGGAGACTTTTTCAAGGCAATGGTAGACACAAAAATGCAGAGAATTGAGTAACAATAAAATTAATCACTGGTGTCAGGGGGACAAGCTCTTCCCCATCATGCCTTGGGGCATGGAGCAGAGAACAAAGGACTAGAAGGGAGTGCTTATCATCAATGGTAGGATTATACCGGAGAAAGGAGAGAGAAGATGTTTGAATCACTTGTTTCTGCCCAATGGCATGATGTCCGTGTCAGGGGGACTATCCCTACCCCATCAGGCCTTGGGTCATGGAGCAGAGAATAAAGAACTACAAGGGAGTGCTTATTACCAGTGACAGGATAAAACCTAAGAAAGGAAAGAGATGTTTGAGTCACTTGTCTCAATCCAGTGGCATGATGTCCGTGTCAGGGGGAACTATGCCTTCCCCATCATGCCTTGGTTCATGGAGCAGAGAATAAAGGACTAGAAGAGAGTGCTTATCAGCAGTGACAGAATTAAACCTAAGAAAGAGAGAGAAGATGGTTGAGTCACTTATTTCCACCCAATGGCATGATGTCCGTGTCAGGGGGACTATCCCTTCCCCATCATGCCTTGGGTCATGGAGCAGAGAATAAAGGACTAGAAGAGAGTGCTTATCACCAGTGACAGAATTAAACCTAAGAAAGGAGAGAGAAGATGGTTGAGTCACTTATTTCCACCCAATGGCATGATGTCCGTGTCAGGGGACTATCCTTCCCCATCATGCCTTGGGTCATGGAGCAGAGAATAAAGGACTAGAAGGGGAGTGCTTATCACCAGTGACAGAATTAAACCTAAGAAAGAAGAGAGAAGATGGTTGAGTCACTTATTTCCACCCAGTGGCATGTGTCCATGTCAGGGGAACTATGCCTTCCCCATCATGCCTTGGTTCATGGAGCAGAGAATAAAGGACTACAAGGGAGTGCTTATCGCCAGTGACAGAATTAAACCTAAGAAAGGAGAGAGAAGATGGCTGAGTCACTTATTTCCACCCAATGGCATGATGTCCGTGTCAGGGGACTATCCCTACCCCCATCAGGCCTTGGGTCATGGAGCAGAGAATAAAGGACTAGAAGAGAGTGCTTATCACCAGTGACAGGATTAAACCTAAGAAAGGAGAGAGAAGATGGTTGAGTCACTTGTTTCTACCCAGTGGCATGATGTCCGTGTCAGAGGGACTATCCCTTTCCCCATCATGCCTTGGGTCATGGAGCAGAGAATAAAGGACTAGAAGAGAGTGCTCATCACCAGTGGCAGGATTAAACCTAAGAAAGGAGAGAGAAGATGTTTGAGTCACTTGTTTCTACCCAGTGGCATGATGTCCGTGTCAGGGGGACTATCCCTTCCCCATCGTGCCTTGGGTCATGGAGCAGAGAATAAAGGACTAGAAGGGAGTGCTTATCACCAGTGACAGAA
Organism: Macrothele yani; assembly: GCA_039090855.1. Classification (NCBI taxonomy): domain Eukaryota; kingdom Metazoa; phylum Arthropoda; class Arachnida; order Araneae; family Macrothelidae; genus Macrothele; species Macrothele yani. The sequence goes on along the minus strand of CM077032.1, from coordinate 70,579,224 downwards.
TTAAACCTAAGAAAGGAGAGAGAAGATGTTTGAGTCACTTGTTTCCACCCAATGGCATGATGTCCGTGTCAGAGGGACTATCCCTTCCCCATCATGCCTTGGGTCATGGAGCAGAGAATAAAGGACTAGAAGGGAGTGCTTATCACTAGTGACAGAATTAAACCTAAGAAAGGAGAGAGAAAATGGTTGAGTCACTTATTTCCACCCAGTGGCATGATGTCCGTGTCAGGGGGACTATCCCTACCCCCATCAGGCCTTGGGTCATGGAGCAGAGAATAAAGGACTAGAAGAGAGTGCTTATCACCAGTGACAGGATTAAACCTAAGAAAGGAGAGAGAAGATGGTTGAGTCACTTGTTTCTACCCACTGGCATGATGTCCGTGTCAGAGGGACTATCCCTTCCCCATCATGCCTTGGGTCATGGAGCAGAGAATAAAGGACTAGAAGGAGTGCTTATCACCAGTGACAGGATTAAACCTAAGAAAGGAGGGAGAAGATGGTTGAGTCACTTATTTCCACCCAGTGGCATGATGTCCGTGTCAGGGGGACTATCCCTTCCCCATCATGCCTTGGGTCATGGAGCAGAGAATAAAGGACTAGAAGAGAGTGCTTATCACCAGTGACAGAATTAAACCTAAGAAAGGAGAGAGAAGATGGTTGAGTCACTTATTTCCACCCAATGGCATGATGTCCGTGTCAGGGGACTATCCCTTCCCCATCATGCCTTGGGTCATGGAGCAGAGAATAAAGGACTAGAAGGGAGTGCTTATCACCAGTGACAGAATTAAACCTAAGAAAGAAGAGAGAAGATGGTTGAGTCACTTATTTCCACCCAGTGGCATGTGTCCATGTCAGGGGAACTATGCCTTCCCCATCATGCCTTGGTTCATGGAGCAGAGAATAAAGGACTACAAGGGAGTGCTTATCGCCAGTGACAGAATTAAACCTAAGAAAGGAGAGAGAAGATGGCTGAGTCACTTATTTCCACCCAATGGCATGATGTCCGTGTCAGGGACTATCCCTACCCCCATCAGGCCTTGGGTCATGGAGCAGAGAATAAAGGACTAGAAGAGAGTGCTTATCACCAGTGACAGGATTAAACCTAAGAAAGGAGAGAGAAGATGGTTGAGTCACTTGTTTCTACCCAGTGGCATGATGTCCGTGTCAGAGGGACTATCCCTTCCCCATCATGCCTTGGGTCATGGAGCAGAGAATAAAGGACTAGAAGGGAGTGCTCATCACCAGTGGCAGGATTAAACCTAAGAAAGGAGAGAGAAGATGTTTGAGTCACTTGTTTCTACCCAGTGGCATGATGTCCGTGTCAGGGGGACTATCCCTTCCCCATCGTGCCTTGGGTCATGGAGCAGAGAATAAAGGACTAGAAGGGAGTGCTTATCACCAGTGACAGAATTAAACCTAAGAAAGGAGAGAGAAGATGTTTGAGTCACTTGTTTCCACCCAATGGCATGATGTCCGTGTCAGAGGGACTATCCCTTCCCCATCATGCCTTGGGTCATGGAGCAGAGAATAAAGGACTAGAAGGGAGTGCTTATCACTAGTGACAGAATTAAACCTAAGAAAGGAGAGAGAAAATGGTTGAGTCACTTATTTCCACCCAGTGGCATGATGTCCGTGTCAGGGGACTATCCCTACCCCCATCAGGCCTTGGGTCATGGAGCAGAGAATAAAGGACTAGAAGAGAGTGCTTATCACCAGTGACAGGATTAAACCTAAGAAAGGAGAGAGAAGATGGTTGAGTCACTTGTTTCTACCCACTGGCATGATGTCCGTGTCAGAGGGACTATCCCTTCCCCATCATGCCTTGGGTCATGGAGCAGAGAATAAAGGACTAGAAGGGAGTGCTTATCACCAGTGACAGGATTAAACCTAAGAAAGGAGGGAGAAGATGGTTGAGTCACTTATTTCCACCCAGTGGCATGATGTCCGTGTCAGGGGGACTATCCCTTTCCCCATCATGCCTTGGGTCATGGAGCAGAGAATAAAGGACTAGAAGGGAGTGCTCATCACCAGTGGCAGGATTAAACCTAAGAAAGGAGAGAGAAGATGTTTGAGTCACTTGTTTCTACCCAGTGGCATGATGTCCGTGTCAGGGACTATCCCTTCCCCATCGTGCCTTGGGTCATGGAGCAGAGAATAAAGGACTAGAAGGGAGTGCTTATCACCAGTGACAGGATTAAACCTAAGAAGGAGAGAGAGAAGATGTTTGAGTCACTTGTTTCTACCCAGTGGCATGATGTCCGTGTCAGAGGGACTAGCCCTTCCCCATCATGCCTTGGGTAATGGAGCAGAGAATAAAGGACTAGAAGGAAGTGCTTATCACTAGTGACAGAATTAAACCTAAGAAAGGAGAGAGAAGATGGTTGAGTCACTTATTTCCACACAGTGGCATGATGTCCGTGTCAGGGGGACTATCCCTTGTCCATCAGGCCTTGGGTTATTGAGCAATAGAGGACTAGAATGGAGTCCTTTTAGAAAGTGACAGGTTTATGATCCGTACTACTGAGATAAGAGGGGAAAGGAATTGTTCAGCTGTAGGTTTCGAAAAACCCGGCCATTAAGTGAACGTTTCTGTTTGTAGAGAGCAAAATATTTTTGCCACCATTCCATTTCGATGCATCAGCTCTTTAAAGGGTTCAGTCAGTTTTCCATTTTGCATTCTTTGATAGTTGAGCATGAGTAGGATATGTAGAACGGGAGAATATCGGGTTCACCTCGAACGACGGAATAATACGCACACGTCATTTGTACTGATTGAAAGGTTATCTTCGATTCTATTAATGCTTGTTATCCTTGGGGTTAACATCTTGGAGGCGAAACAAAGATCAACTGATACTTTATGGGAGCGTGCTCAAAATGTCCATATCTTTCACTATCTGCTTTTATCACAAGGAAACATGTTTCGGTCAGTGATAGCTGAAGTGAAACAGAGAGAAAGAAATAAAAGAAAAGAAAAAAACAGAACAAGATAACATTAATTGCTCCTATTTCTCTGATATTGCACATTATCCATTTCCAGTACATATCACTCCAAGATAACGGAAACCAAACATGAAATGAAGTACTTTCCGAAACCCAGGAAATCCAGAAGTTATACACAGTGCGTCAAAGAATTTTTAAGACTGGCGCTAGATTTCTGCCTACGGTGGCGCCACCAGTGTAATCGCGAATGCGTTATAAACCGTGGCCATCTGCTTGCTTTCTGCCAAAAGTACTGCGCAGTTGTTAAAGTAACTCAAACGAAACGGGCGTTCATTAGAGAAGTGACATTTTTTTCATGTTGAATTATTAAGATGGAACAAAGGGCTGTTATTAAATTTAACGCAAAACTTGGTAAAAGTGCCTCGGAAACATACCAAATGATGAAACAAGTTTACGGTGAGTTTTGTTTAAGTAGATCAAATGTTTTCCTGTGGCACAGACGTTTTTTGGACGGAAGAGAGACGCTAGAAGATGATAAGCATACCGGAAAACCAAGTTCATCTAGGACACCTGAGATTATTGAAAAACTGCGTGATTTCGTGAAAAACAATCGATGTGCGTCACTAAGAATGATGGAAGAGTCTTTAAACATCAACAAAGAAACGATTCGAACCATCCTACATGAAAATTTGGGCAAAACAAAAATCTCTGCTCCACACACGTTAACCAATGAACAAAAATCAAGGAGAAGAGCACATTGCAGAGACATCATTTCAGCCGCGGAAAATGATCCAAACTTCGTAAAATCGATTGTTACAGGTGATGAAACATGGTGTTTTCAATATGATCCTAAAACAAAGCGACAAAGTGCGGAATCGAAGTAAAAAAACTCACCACAAGCCAAAAAAACAAGAAAAGTTCGATCGAAAATCAAAACAATGCTCATTACATTCTTCGGTAGTAAGAAAGAATTTGTTCCAAGTGGACAAACAATTACTGGTGAGTTTTATTTAAATGTTTTGAGGCGTTTGATGGGCAGAATTTGTCGCATTCGTCCAGAATATCGGGATGAAAACAGTTGGTGTTTGTTGCACGAAAATGCACCCAGTCACACCTCACTTCTTGTTCGTAGATTTTTGGCGAAAAATAACGTCTGTGTGTTGAATCATCCACCGTATTCGCCTGATTTAGCACCCTGCGACTTTTCTTTATTCCCAAAACTTAAAAGGACGTTAAAAGGGTGTTATTTTGATGATATTTCGACCATACAAACAGCTTCGATGCGTGCTTTGGAGGCAATTCCGCAAAGTGAACTGGAACAGGCATTCGAATCATTATGAAATCGCTGTGACAAGTGTATTGAAGCCGGAGGGACTTATTTTGAATAACAAACCAAAACAAATTATAATTTCTTGTTTCTATTTCATTTTACAGAACCAGTCTTAAAAATTCTTTGCCACACTGTGTACACTTTGTCTCCGAAAGCCGGGCAAACAAAAAGGAAAATGAACTGAGAACGCTATTTATTACATAAATCGCAGCTATCCATATACCTGCCCTAACTCCCCACTACAAGGCGGCCAGTCGAAAATCTTTGCGGGTAATAAATACAGGGTGTCCGAGAATTATTGCACACATTACAAAATTATATAAAACAAAACATTAAATAGATAGAAAGAAACTGACTGTACTAACTTACAATAATAGATCTAAAGAGCGAGGAGGCCACGGAATGAGACCACCACCCGCCAAACCATCTGTTGGGGAAATGCCCATTTAGGCACTTACGTACACACGTTGACCAATGCGGAGGCGCGCTGTCTTGTTGGAAAACGACGTTGTCATATCTTTTGATCTGGGGTATAGCGAAATTTTCTAGCAGATCCAAGTAAATGTCACCATTTATAGTTTCCTTGCAGAAAAAGAAAGGGCCAATCACTTCTCTTTTTGATAGTGCGCATCACACATTAACTTTTGGAGAATCACGTTCCAGTTCAATAGCAGCATGAGGCGGTTCACTACCCCATATTCTACAGTTGTGACGATTCACAATACCTGATACACGAAATGTGGATTCATCACTAAAAATTACAGAACTGGGAAAGCCTTCGTCGTTTTTCACTCGACTCAGCATATCCACAGCGAAATCGTATCGCAGTGATCCTTTACATGCATCTTTTGCACTATTTGAATTTTATAAGAATGAAACTTTATTTTCTTGGGCAAGCTATCGTGAACTGTCGATTTCGGAAAGCACAGTTCTCTGCTTGCTTTACGAACGGATTTCCTGGGCCTTCGTCGGAAACTTTCATTAACTTGGTCAACCATCTCACCGCTGACGCTAGGCCTACCGGCTCCTCCACGATGTTCCACATTGCCAGTTACTTTAAACTGTTTTATCCAACGCTTAATTGAATTCGTTGACGGAGGATTACAACCATACTCTAAACGGTACCGTCTTTTAACTTTAATGACAGGCTTTAATTCTGCAAGCCATAACACACACATCGCTTTCTTTCTGCTGTACGGATGACATGACTACTGATTCCGCATTTCTTATACATTTCTCATCAGGCCTCACCTAGCGCCATCTATCGGATTCTGGGAATAACAATTCTGCAAAACAAAAATATAGAAACCGTGTTAGTAATGCGTGACGCAGAAAAACAGACAGTGCTCATAGTTTTGTTTGTACATAATTTTGCAATGTGTCCAATAGTTCTCGAACACCCTGTACATCAGATACCTATACGAGTTCAAAATAATAGAACTTGCTGTTTGTGGAGAACTTTATCAGCTGTTGGTCCATCTTAGGCGTTTACAACAGAAACAGTTCTACTTGGAATATAATTATACAAGTCATATTCATACGAAAATGGAATTTGGGAATCATTCTTTCTGTAAAATTCACTGAAGTGACAAAAGTCATATGATAGAAGTATGCAAATTTTTAACTAGCGCTGCCGTCGTATAAAGCATGGTTCATACGCATCTTCAATCACAAAATTCCAGGACTTTTCCAGGACATTTCCAAGACTTTTGGATTTTTTTCCAGGACATACGATCCAAACGCTCTTACTTAAAATATAGTCAAACCATAGGTCTGTTCAACCTGTAACCTACAACAAACAACTTTTTACATACTTGGGCAAACTTAATACAGAATGTTAAAAATGATGCTTGCTGCAGCTACTCAGAAACTTAGAATCACAGATAAATACTGAAATACCAAAACTGTCACTGAAAATGTGACCAGGTTTAATATCTACTAAATTTTTATATACAGTATGAATGTATAGGGTGATCCATTTAAACCAGTACCCTGAAAAAACCTTACATTTTTGCAAGGGATCGCGCAACGAACTTCTTCTTTTTTTCAATAGAAGCAGCAACTCCAGGAGAATGAAAACCGCCACCGTGAAGAAGATTGTTCACCGTAACTGTAACTCAGTTCGTGATTTGTTTGTTGTTGCGTTGTCATTCACTTGCGTGCATTCGGAAACATGCAGTACTCTGTTCCAGAGCGTGTTTTTTTAGTGAAATTGTATTGGGTAACCAATTCTGTCATCAAAACGCAACGAGCATTTCGAAGAGAGTTTGGAGTTCGAAAAGTGCCAAGCAAGTCAACAATTCTTTCGATGGCAAAAAAACTGGAGCAAACCGGTTCTCTTCTTAGCGGTAGCGGTAGACATCACCCTCCGATGCCCCAAACGTGTGTGGACGATGTTCGGCAGCGTTTACTTCAATCTCCGACGAAATCGTTGCGCAGATTAAGCCAACAGACAGGATATTCATACGGAACTTGTCAAAGGGCAGCAGAAAAAGCGAATTTTCGACCATTTAAAGTGCACGTAATCCATCAGCTGCAGGAACCAGACAAGGGAAAGAGAGTAAGTTACTGCAAATGGTTTCAAAATTTTCTTAATTTGCGATCTGATATGCTCTACATGACATGGTTTACGGATGAAGCCTGGTTTCATCTGTCAGGCTACGTCAATTCGAAAAACAGCAGATTCTGGGCTGCCGAAAACCCACACGTTATGTGTGAAACACCGATGCATTAACAAAAGATTGGTGTATGGTGTGCGGTTTCGTCTACGAAAATTATTGGCCCCATTTTTTTCTCTGAGATTGTCAACACTAACGTTTATTGCCGCATATTCAATGAATTTGTGGAACAACTTGATGACATTGAATTGACAGAAGGCTACTTTCAGCAGGATGGCGCTACGTGTCACACATGGAAAGTTTCAATGGAACTCATAACCAGCTTCTTAGATGACAGATAAATTTCAAAAAACATATGGCCTCCCCGATCTCCGGACTTAACTTCCCCTGACTTTTATTTATGGGGCTACTTAAAGGATAGAGTTTACAAAACCCATTCAAAACCATTGAATGCATTGCGTGAAACAATCACGACTGAAATTGGCAAAGTTACTGCTCGTACTCTACATGAGACATCACTGAATATGGTGTGGCGTGCTCAACTGTGTTTACAAGAAAATGGAGAACAATTCCAACATTTGCTTTGATAAAATGATTCTCCAATACCACATGTATAATTCTCAACTTACTGTATGATTTTGTTGTTATTTATAAAAAAGTTATAAGTGAATCACATGGTACTGGTTTAAATGGATCACCCTGTACTACATTGATTTTCAGACAAATTTATTCTTCTACTTTGGCTTTAGTTCAATTATTGAAGCAAATTACAGAATAAAAAAACCCCATAAACATAAAAAATACATAGGTATGTGGCATTACTCTTGAAATGCTTTCATATACCACAGAATCAATACATAAAATATTAATTTTATTTAATTATTTTGAAATAATGCTTACATTGGAAATTTAAAAGTAAGGAAAGATGAAATATTTGGAACTTTTTCAAAGGGATTGTTATTTCTTAAACACATAATCATGGGAGCGAGTATTTGTGCTACAATTTAGGGAGGGAATTTTCAGCATAATATTGATGCTGTAGCTATGTTTAAATGTGTACTCGCCAGAAAACAAAGTATGCACAAGCATTTCCAACGTGAAATTAAAGAGAATAACGGGAAAACCTTAACTCCTGGGGCTGTGTACAACTGCATTCATTAGTTATCAAGGCAATTTAACTGGGCATGATTAGAAAACTAATTATAAAAGATGTAAAGTGATTACTTCGCTCAGAAAACACTAAGAAACAACTAGATTTAAGTTTTTAATATTAGAAAGCAATCTGATTTTTTTGCCAAAATTTTATATAAAGTATTCATTAGAAAATTTCAGTAAAAGTCAAAATTACCCACAAAAGGAAAAAAATCAGCTACTTACTTCCACCAGTGGCTAAAAAGTATGTTGCGAAAATTAACAAATGGCACATTTCCCTTAGCAGAAGGAAGTTATTAGGGAGAAAAAGATTTTCAAATCGAACAGTTAAAAGAAGAGATATATAAAAGGAAACATGATATAACTCTATGCCATTTAGAGGAAGAATTTTGCATAATGGAAAAGTTAAAAACAGGCGAAATGCACTTTTCATAGCAAAAGCTGTGCTAAAGAAAAGCTGTGCTATCGAGAATATCTGACGGGAGGCATTACAACCCACCGTGGACAGCGCTTTGGCCGACCACGGGTGCTGAATGACGGTGACCAGCGGTGTCTGACCAGGATTGCCCATGACAACAGACAAGCGACACTGGCTCAAATAACATAAACATTTTATGCAAGAAGTGCCAGAGACATACACTGAAGCGCAATTGAATTAGAGACAGCTGGCGTTATGCAAATGTGTCGCTGTGTGCGGCCCTGTAAACGGAAACGACATGACGTATGCAGCGATCCGACAATATAAGGGGTGATGCGACGGGAATCAGTAACAATCGGGCGCAGTATGGGTAAGACAAAGGATCTAAACGCATTTGAAAGTGGGCAAATTGTCGGGCCCGATGAATGGGTCACTCCATCTTGGAAGTCGTGCAGGCACTGGGATTTTCACGAGCCACTGTGTCACGGGTGCACCATGAGTACATCGAATCCGTTAAAACCATCCCTGCAAGGGCCAACTGCCGTGGACAACAGCGTGTGGATGAGCGGGGGTCATCGTCGGCTAGCTCGCGTTGTAACAGCGGATAGACGGGCCACAGTGCAAGAAATCATTCGGAAATTTAACGCTGGTGCACAAAAACCTGTAAGCAGCCACACCATCCAGAACCGTCTCCTCGTTATGGGGTACAGAAGCCATCATCTCACGAGGGTACCGCTGCTGACCGCACATCACAGGGAGCAAAGGTTAGCATAGGTGCGGGAACATCGCCACTGGACCCTAGACATGTGAAAAAATGGTGCCTGGACTGATGAGTCGAGATTCACGTTGGTACACGCGGATGGCAGAATACGAGTACGGCGCAAACCACATGAAGCGATGGATCCTTCTTGCCAGCAGGGTACTGGTGGGGGTGGCATTCTTGTCTGGGGACTGTCTACGTGGACTGAAATGGGACCACTGTGACATCGTACCTCACAAGTCAACGCTACCGGGATATCCTGGACGACCATTTGCTCCCGTTTCTGCGTCTTCAACATCCTATTGGGGACCTCATCCTGCAACAAGACAATGCAGCTCCCGAATTGTATCCGAATGGTTGGATGAATACTCCACCGACCTGACCTCGCTTCCTTGGCCAGCTAGGTCACCTGATCTAAGTCCTATCGAGCACATCTTGGATGCCATCGAGAGAGATGTTCGAGGCTCTGACCCCTCCATCAAATCTTCGTGAACTGTGGGAGCTTGTTCACGGGTCGTGGATCCAACACTTCCGGTGTCTTGTCGAGTCCATGCCGAGACGAATCGCCGCCGTCATCAGGGCGAAAGGTGGTGCTGCACGTTATTAGACAGGTATCTCTAATTCAATTGCTCTTCATTGTATCTGTCAGGTCAGTGCAGCGTAATTTAGTGTCCATGGGGTATGGGAGCCGAAGACCCGCCAGTGAGCCTTTGTTAACATCACGACATTGGACAAAGAGCCTCACCTGAGATCGTGAACATAGTAATTAGACCCTGGAAGACTAGTAACATGTGGCGTGGTCCGATGAGTGACGCTTCCAGTTACTACGAGCTGATGGTAGGGTTCGGGTGAGGCGCCGACCCCATGAGGCCATGGACTCAAGCTGTCAACAAGCCATTGTACAAGCTGGTGATGGTTCCATTACATATGTATGAGGCGTCTTTACGTGGAACGGTTTGGGTCCTCTGGTGCTCGTAAACACGTTATTAACCGGAAATCGCTTTGTTGCTCATCTGGGTGACCATCTGCAGCTTTTCATGGACTTCATGCGCCCCAACAACGATGGGATTTTCCAGGCGGACAATGCACCATGTCATCGGGCCCAATTTGTCCAAAATTAGTTCGAGGAGCATTCTGGACAGTTCCGATGGATGATGTGGCCACCACGTCCGCCCGACATGGATCCAATAGAGCACTTATGGGATGTGGTGGAAAGGTCGATGCGCACCCAAAATCCTGCACCTACAAATACCAGGGAACTGTGGGCGGCTGTTTATACGGCATGGCTCAACATCTCTCCAGAAGTCTTCCGGCCACTTGCGGAATCGGTGTCCGATCGAGTTTCTGCACTTCGCAGGGCTAGAGGAGGTTTACACTATACCAGGTACGTATCCCATGACTTTTGTCACTTCAGTGTATCTGTCAACTGTGCTTGCGATGTTGGAAGTTGGGACGTACGTACCCGCAGGACGCACACGACATAAAAGCAGATAGCAGCGATAACGAACGTCCGCGTAGCTCAATTGGTAGAGTGACTTATTCCGGAATGAGGGGACCCAGGTTCGAGCCCCGGCGCGGATAAAAATGACGGAGAAATTCTCTTCGTTATAATGGCGCCCGAACTTTCCGGATGACCCGGCCGTTCAAAATCTCGCAATGGTGTGATGTTCTTTCCACACCGCGAGTTAGGAAAAATCAGAGAATCCCTTCTACAGCGCTTCGAAAAATAAATGCGTGTGACGTTGCATTCCACACACCAGATTGACTGGGAGTTCTCAAGTGCACGTTCTACAGTGGATGGCTGCATGCGACAATTCATGGTCACGGCTGACCCGTGGGCCATGCCCCCGGCCCTCTTTGGGGGGAGGGGATGTGACGTACCTGCCCGCAGGACTCACAAGGCAGATAGCAGTCAGAACGAACGTCCGCGTAGCTCAATTGGTAGAGTGACTTATTCCGGAATGAGGGGACCCGAGTTCGAGCCCCGACGTGGACAAAAAAGACGGAGAAATTTACTTCGTTATAAAGTGGAAAAGTGTGATCTGATGTTTCGCTCCAGATATTCCAAGAAAGTTTCAACAGTATTGGGATCTGGAGATTGAGGTAGCGGCTGAACCTCGTCCTCATGCTCTGCAGATCAAAACTTTACACGTTTCGCACAATGCACGGGTGCAATCATCTACTTGAAAACAGGGGCAGTCATTAGGGAACAATGCCTGCAACAATGGGTGCAGATGAATGGAATAGTACGTTGCAACTGTGGCACGACCTTGGGAATAAGTAATGGCACAGAGGAATGTCATTCTACTCATTGATGTAGTTCTAAATAAAACAAGAAAGATGACACCGAATTTTCGAGTGTGATAAGCACGTCTTCTGAATCCGTTCTGAAGCAAATTAAATTTATCAAAACTATTCAAAGTCTATGGAACCGGTACGGAAAACAATAGTATCTGACGGAAGAAATAAGTTTTTCAATCGGGTTTTTAACCCCTCAGATATTGCTGTAAACGGAATCGTGAGCTTACGCCCTTCGGTTGCAGGCAAGAAAAACATTAATTTATACGTGGAACATTTCTCACCGGAAACGCTCTTTAACACCGAAATAATTTTTCAAATCGGACTCTTAGAAACAGAGATATCGACAAAAATAAGATGTGACTTTACGTCCCCTGGTGGGAAAACCATGCATTATTTAAGGAAGAAAGTATTCTCAAAAGGTTTTTCCATATGAGCGGTATCGGTCCAAGAAAAAAAAAATTTAGTCGAGTTTTCAGGAGCCCAGATTTTGCTACAAATACATCAGAAGCAGAAATTAACACTTTTGCCCTCTGGTGGCCAAACGATTCTTTATCAAACATTAGAATTATGTGAAACATATTTTCCATCAGGTCTTGTATGTGATACAGGAAGAATTTTTCAAATCGGATTGTTAGAAGCAGAAATAACGCAGAAAACGCAATTTACCTTTGTGCCCCCTAGCGGAAAGTCTATGATTTACTTGAAAATTTTGAATTTATGGGGAAAGCATTTCGCGTCGGAAACAGTATCCACCAAAGAAGGAATTTTTCAAATCGGACTCCTAGAAGTAGAGATATTGACAAAAGTAAGATGTACATCTACGCCCCTTGGCGGAGAAACCATGCATTATTTCAAGAAAAAAATGTTTCTAGAAGGTTTGTCGACATGAGTAGTATCGGTCTACAAATGACGTTTTTTTCAGTCGAGAATTTAGAAGCTCATATTTTGCTGCAAAAAAATTAAAAAAATTAAGATTTACGCCCGCTGGTGGCCAAACCATTTTTTCTTTTACAAAAATTATAAAATATGTGCAAACGATTTCCCATCAGGAGCTGTATCCGGTGCAGAAAGAATTTTTCAAATCGGAGATTTAGAAGCAAAGACATAGGGGGAAACGCAATTTACCTCTACGCTCCCTAGCGGAAAGTCTATGAATTACTTCAAAATCTTAAAAATATATGAAAAAAACATGTCACACTGAAAGCACTATCCAACAAAGAAGGATTTTTTCAAATCGGACTCCTAGAAGTAGAGATATTGACAAAAATAAGATATACATCTACGCCCCCTGGCGGAGAAACTGTGGAATATTTTAAGAAGATAATATTCCGAAAAGGTTTATCCATGTAAGTGGCATCAGTCTACGAAAGAATTTTTTCAATCAATATTTTAGAAGCTCAGATTTTATGGCAAATACATCAGAAGCAAAAATTAACACTTACGCCTCATGGTGACCAAAGTATTTTTACCAAAAATTTGAAATTATATGCAAAAGATTTTTCATCAGGAGATGTATCCGCTGAAGAATTTTTTTTCAAATCGCAGTTTTTTTTTAGTGTTTTTGCAATAGCTTTCACCGAATTGCTGAGCGTACACAGTCCGTGTGCTTTATACCCCCCCCCCCTACGTCATGCTGCATATATGCGCATGCCCTACCGTGCCGGACCCTAGTTTATCTCCTGAGTGGTCTTTCGGTTCGTTCTGCCTGCTCGTTCCGCTGTTATGCTAATTTCTTCTCTTCGTCCTTAAATTTTGCACACCAGTGTAGTTGAATCAACAAAATATAGTCAACGAAATAATTTTGTTTTGCCAACAAAACAGTATCGATGGTCTGTTGCTAAAGCAACAGAATAAATCAACAAAACACCTCAACAAAATTATTTTGTTGTTCAAACAAACTTTTTTCTCAGTGCATGCATGCAAATACACGGTCGAGTCACATTATTGTGACCACCAGCCAATATCCAGATTAGCCGCCGTGTGTAGCACGGACAGCAGCTAGACGGGCTGGAAGTGACTCAATGAGATGCTGGAAGGTGTTCATAGGTATGTAGAGCCATGTTGACTATAGTGCATCTGACAGCTGCTGGAGGGTGCGTGGTGGAGGATCCATAAGGCGAATAACACGATCGCGATGGTCCCGCAGATGCTCAATTGGGTTTAAGTCTGGGAAATTAGGGGGCCAGGGAAGTGCTTTGAAGTCTTCAACGCGCTCTTTCAACCACTCTCGGACATTTCTAGCTGTGTGACACGTCGCATTGTCGTGCTGGAAGATCCCATCCTTCACAGGGGAGACAATCAGCATGTATGGGTGTACGTGGTCTGCAAGGATGGATTCATAACGAATTCCGTCCATAGTGCCTTCCACAGGTATGAGTGGACCCAGATAATGACACAAAAAGATTCCCCAGACCCACCAGCTTGTGTTCTTGCAGCAATGGTTGAAGAGTGTTTGTTCTCCGATGTTTCCAGCCTTATACGTCAACGTCCATCCGTTCGATGTAGCAGAAAACGTGACTCATCGGAGAAGACAATCCCGTGCCAAATCAGTGGAGGTTCAATTCCGATACTGCCGTGGAAATGTAAGCCTTTTCTGTTCCATGCACCTTCGTTAACATAGATGCAGTGGCCATCCGTCTGCATCGGAGCCCCATAAGCAGCAGGGTTCGCTGAACTGTAGTTTTATACACACTTCCGGTAGCCCCCTGGTTCATTCGATCCGTGAGTTGCTCCACAGTTGCGTGCCGATCGTCCCTTACGCACTTTTTTTTTTTTTTTTTGATTGGAGGTTTAACGACCACCGTGAGCAACTCAATAGGCTATAAGCAGTCGCCCGTCCCTAATTTAGGGTCACTGGTTCCAGGGAAGGGAGAGATCCAGTACCGTAAGACAAACACAACATCCATGCCTCACCGGGATTCGAACCCAGACCCTTTCCGGACGAATGATCAGAGGCCATCGCTTAGACCACTGCGCCACCGGGTCACTGGTTCAAGGGAAGGGAGAGAGCCAGTGCCGTAAGACAAACACAACATCCAGTTTTCATCGGGATTCGAACCCGGACCCCTTCCGGACAAATGATCAGAGGCCATCGCTTAGACCACTGCGCCACCGGGTCACTGGTTCCAGGGAAGGGAGAGAGCCAGTGCGGTAAGACAAACACAACATCCATGCCTCACCGGGATTCGAACCCGGACTCTTTCCGGACGAATGATCAGAGGCCATCGCTTAGACCACTGCGCCACCGGGTCACTAGTTCCAAGGGAAGGGAGAGAGCCAGTGCCGTAAGACAAACACAACATCCATTCCTCACCGGGATTCGAACGCGGACCCTTTCCGGACGAATAATCAGAGGCCATCGCTTAGACCACTGCGCCACCTGGGCGGCGAATAGTTACTTTGCACACGAATTACACTTTGTAATAATTTCCAAACGGAGAGAGGCCAGAATCAGCATGAAAGTTTAGACTTACGTTACAGTCTAGGCGTGGACCGGGAATTTTCCCAGGAAACTGGAAGAATTCCCGATAGGCCGCAATATTGTGACCCGGTACACCTTAACCTAATTCAAGAAAAAAAAAGCGCATATACACTTGTACTTCAGTATTCTTGTAGAAAAAAAGCCAAGAAACTAAGTTATACTAAAACGTCAAAGTTTGTTAACCACTTTGACGGCTTTAGAAAAAAAAAAAAAGTAAGTTTTGTGAATTCACGGAAAATTTCTGAAAATAACGTGCAGCAAAGTTACCGAGAGGTGTCCGTGTTTTTCAGAAATTTCCGTTTTTAAAAGTGCCTGTTTATTTTAACTTCCATATTTTCACTGATTTTCCATAGACAAAAATTCCGTTGATTTCAGAAAAACCCATTTCAGTTTTTTTCCGTATTTAAACTGAAATTCCACAACCCGGTATTTTCAGCCCTTACCCCCAAATAATTCTTCCGTTCTAGCCAGGACCGAACTCCCGTCGTTCCTATTGCTTTAACAGGTAACGCACGCCTTTATTAAACACTGAGCCACAAACACTCGGAAATCGTAAAACAAATTGCGCGACCATGATTTTTTTTTTCTGTTATTAATGCTAGTGCTTTAGTCATTTTATTTTCTGTTGGAGCTTATTATTTATCTTAGTAGGTTTGTGATGATCTTTCTTTTTTTTTTTCCCCTGTAGGAGTACTTTTCACAAATTAAGCATTTTTCATCGTGATTTTTCCAAGCAACAAAATGCTTTGCAACTTGATTTTTTTAACTGATAATCGTAACTGTTATTTTTTTAACAATTATTTTTAAAAAAGGTGAAATGTTCTTTCTTACACACTGCTGGACAATTGCTAACGACGGATCATAAACGGCTATATAGCGCATAAAAAGGTAAGTGTGTTTTTTTTTTTTTTTTTTTGATTGGAGGTTTAACGACCGCCGTGAGCAACTCAATGGGCTATAAGCAGTCGCCCGTCCCTAATTTAGGGTCACTGGTTCCAGGGAAGGGAGAGAGCCAGTGCCGTAAGACAAACACAACATCCATGTCTGACCGGGATTCGAACCCGGACCCCTTACGGACGAATGATCAGAGGCCAACGCCTTAGACCACTGCGCCACCGGGGCGGCTAAGTGTGGTTGGATGCCAAGTGAAATAAAATAAAGTCAGAATTCCAGGACATTACAAGAAAGACAATTTATTGTGCTCTGAAATCCAGCAGGCTTTGGAACGTGTTCAAGGGACAAACAGGCCATTTTGTGCAGAATACGTAAACGTGAAAAAAAAAATGCAATTACCGTCCGCAGGCGTTCCGGCGTAAGATGTCAATACGGGATATGGCCACCATGGAGGGCGATGCAAGATTCCAGACGTCGTGTCATGCTTTGCACAACATTATCAAGCAGCTGCTGGGGTAATTTATCCCATTCCTCTGTCAGTGCACGGATGAGGGTGTCCTTGTCTATTGGAGGGCATTGGCGACCAGCAAGACTCCTCCCCAAAGCATCCGGATTCAGATCTGGAGAACGTGCTGGCCATACGAGGCGTTGAATATCCTCGCCCTCAAGACACTCCTGGACAGCGACAGTTCGATGACATGTTGCGTTGTCGTCCATGAAAATGAATCTATCACCGACAGCACCACGGAACATGCGAACATGAGGTAGCAGAACATCATTAATGTATCGTTGGCCAGTCATAGTCCCAGTTGGAAGCACATAGAGGGACGGACGTACGGCCATTGATCATGATGCCAGCCCATACCATGACACTACATGTCGGATATCGGTCCCTTTCCTGTATGTTTGCTGGACAATATGCAGTACCACCATCACGCCAGATCAGTTGCCGTCGACAATCAGACGATAGACTGTACCTACTCTCATCTGAGAAGAGGACAGCAGACCAGTCGTTATCAGTCCAATTGCGATGTTGATGGCACCATTGCAAACGGGCGGTACGGTGACGTCTGGACAATGGGATGCACACAACAGGACGGCGGGCGTATAGTCCTCCTTCATGCAAACGTCTGGCGACAGTTTTTCGGGAGATCCGCTTGCCAGTAGCAGCCATAAACTGATTTGCTACCTCACTAGCTGTGCTGCGCCGGTGTCTTTTTGTTGATAGCACTATGTACCGATCTTCTGCAGGTGTCGTACTGCGAACACGACCTCCCCCGTGACGTTTGCTACACTCTCCATTTGTTTGAAATGATTTCCAAAGCCTTGAAACAACAATGTGGCTGACGTCGAACTCCCTGGCAACATCTGTTATTTTTCGCCCTTCTTCAATCTTGCCAATAATACGGCCACGCGTAAAATCATCAAGGTGATGTCGGGAAGACATACTGAAAATTGCAAGTTTGTCAATTGATTCTTTCTCTTTCAACTTTGCGTTTGAACAACAACGGTCAATACGCGTCAAATCCTTTATATCTTTTATCAGCGCTATGACGTCACGAACAAGTTCTGCAATCCAAAATTTGCATACGCACAACACGTCTAACTGTATCCCGCACTTATGCTAATTTCCACATTTTCCTGCCTTCCATTTTATGGTTGCTATCGTTGCTATTGTCATCCGTCCTTAGCAATTGTCCGGCAGTGTAGTACTATTTCACGAAAAAAAAAAAAAAAAAAAAAAAAAAACTCGTGAATATAAAATTTACTCTTGATAGCTATAATATTGGGTTGGTGCTAATGAAATGCCCACCGCCCCGGTGGCGCAGTGGTCTAAGCGATGGCCTCTGATCATTCGTCCGTAAGGGGTCCGGGTTCGAATCTCGGTGAGGCATGGATGTTGTGTTTGTCTTACGGCACTGGCTCTCTCCCTTCTCTGGAACCAGTGACCCTAAATTAGGGACGGGCGACTGCTTATAGCCCATTGAGTTGCTCACGGTGGTCGTTAAGCCTCCAATCAAAAAAAAAAAAAAAAAGTCTTTGGAAAACTGTGGCGTTAATGTAAGAAATCGGGTATTTAACTTATTGTACAGATGGATTAGGATGTCTATGTATCAGTCTTTAGAGAACTATTGGGTTTGTGCGATTGAAATGTCCGGCGCGAACGAGCAGTGAAGACAGGCCCCCACAACAGCGAAATGGAATCACCCACAGGTGTTGTGGATATTACGTCACAGAGTTACTATAAACAGCTAGCACGTGTATGAAGAACATGGTTCAGGCGCGCTTTGTTTGGACGTAACGTTGCTTGCAAGGAAAACATGCAGACGCCGGATTTGAAAGTCATCTTCTTGTATGAATTTAAACTGGGCCATTCTGCAGAAATTGCAGCTCAAAACGTTAACAAAGCGTTTGGGGAGAATGGAACCGACGAACGAATCATTCAGTGATTGTATGTGAAGTTTCGAAGCGGAGATACGGACCTGCAAAACGAAGCACGTGATCACTGACCTGGTGCTGTTTCTGACGATGTTCTGTTACGTGTGGTTGAAGCGGACCCCCATAAAACGTGTCGCGAGATAGCGGCAGAGGTAGGTGTCCACCACACGAAAGTTTTTCGGCGTCTGGTTGGGCTGGGTAAGGTCAAAAAGCTTTACATGTGGCTGCCGCATGAGTTGACGACTGCCAACAAGACTATGTGTTTGGAAGTCTGCATGTCGATGCTTGATATGAATAAACAGGAACCTCTACTGCATCGAATCGTCACCTGCGACGGGAAGAGGGTTCTTTATGATGCTCGAAAACGATCTGCATAATGGATTAAGCAAGGCACAGCCTGCTGGGTGGCACCCTAAGCCATCCCTACACACCAAGAAAATGATGCTCCTTGTCTGGTGGTCCACAGCCGGGATAATTCATCGGAGTTTCTTGGCAAGAAGCCAAACCATCACTGCAGAACGTTATTGTGCTGAATTACACCAGAAGCACCGGAAATTGCAGTAGAAACAACCGGCTTTGATCAGCAGACATTGTGTTCTTCTGCTCCAGGACAACACTTGCCCTCATGTCGCACAACGAACGATGCTGACACTAAGTGCCTTGGGCTATGAAGCACTGTCTCATCCCGCCTATTACCCGGACTTGTCTCCGACAGACTATCATCTTTTTCGTCGCCTGGATCCTTTTCCTGTCCGGGAAACAGTTTACGACAGACAAAGAGGTTCAACGTGCAGTCGATGACTTCCTTCGCGTCCCAGCCACAAGACTTCTTTCTTTCGGTGATTACGGCCTTGCCGGACAGATGACAACTATGTGTCGATGCTGAGAGGGATTATTTTGCCTAGGTAAGTTGTCCTACTTTGTCGTTGTCGCCGTCCACGTGTCTGGTCCTTTGCCGGACATTTCATTTTTTTTTTGAATGGAGGTTTAACGACCACCGTGAGCAACTCAATGGGCTATAAGCAGTCGCCCGTCCCTAATTTAGGGTCACTGGTTCCAGGGAAGGGAGAGAGCCAATGCCGTAAGACGAAACACAACACCATGCCTCACCGGGATTCGAACCCGGACCCCGTTCGGACGAATGATCAGAGGCCATCGCTTAGACCACTGCGCCACCGGGGCGGCTTCCAAAGACTGATACATAGACATCATATATTCATCTGTACAATAAGTTAAATACCCAATTTCTTACATTAACGCTATAGTTCTCTAAAGACTGATACATAGACATCCTATATTCATCTGTACAATAAGTTAAATACCCAATTTCTTACATTAACGCAATAGTTCTCTAAAGACCGATACCTAGACATCATATGTTCATCTGTACAATAAGTTAAATACCCAATTTCTTACATTAACGCAATAGTTCTCCAAAGACTGATACATAGACATCCTATATTCATCTGTACAATAAGTTAAATACCCAATTTCTTACATTAACGCAATAGTTCTCCAAAGAGTGATACATAGACATCCTATATTCATCTGTACAATAAGTTAAATACCCAATTTCTTACATTAACGCAATAGTTCTCCAAAGACTGATACATAGACATCCTATATTCATCTGTACAATAAGTTAAATACCCAATTTCTTACATTAACGCAATAGTTCTCCAAAGAGTGATACATAGACATCCTATATTCATCTGTACAATAAGTTAAATACCCGATTTCTTACATTAATGCAATAGTTCTCCAAAGACTGATACATAGACATCCTATATTCATCTGTACAATAAGTTAAATACCCGATTTCTTACATTAACGCAATAGTTCTCTAAAGACTGATACCTAGACATCATATGTTCATCTGTACAATAAGTTAAATACCCAATTTCTTACATTAACGCAATAGTTCTACAAAGACTGATACATAGACATCCTATATTCATCTGTACAATAAGTTAAATACCCAATTTCTTACATTAACGCAATAGTTCTCTAAAGACTGATACATAGACATCATATGTTCATCTGTACAATAAGTTAAATACCCAATTTCTTACATTAACGCAATAGTTCTCCAAAGACTGATACATAGACATCCTATATTCATCTGTACAGTAAGTTAAATACCCAATTTCTTACATTAACGCAATAGTTGTCCAAAGACTGATACATAGACATCCTATATTCATCTGTACAATAAGTTAAATACCCGATTTCTTACATTAACGCAATAGTTCTCTAAAGACTGATACATAGACATCATATATTCATCTGTACAATAAGTTAAATACCCGGTTTCTTACAGTAAAGCAATATATAATAAATAGGTGGTGCGCAAAATAGGGAAGAGGAGATCTGTGCCACACAATAAACAAAATCCATGCGATGTGCTACCTACAATATCCGATCTCGCTACGGACCTTCGAAATTCGACAGACGATTGAAACTTAAAAAAGTTAATCAAACCTCAAGTATGCATTCCCTAGAATCTCTCTTATTACCGGAATGTTTTCGTCATCTGAATAGGGAAAAAGTGAGAACGGAGTTTTTTCGTTATTATGCGAAAGAAATTGTGGAAATGTTTCTGAAAATTCAGAATTTTCCGTGGAGAAAAATGGTAATTTACCGCAAATATAAGAAAGAAACTGCGGAAAGGTTTCTGAAAATTCAGAATTTTCTCGTGGTACGAAAAATCCGTGGAATTCAGGTTTCTTTCTGTCATTTTTTTTTTTTTTTTTGATTGGAGGTTTTACGACCACCGTGAGCAACTCAATGGGCTATAAGCAGTCGCCCGTCCCTAATTTAGGGTCACTGGTTCCAGGGAAGGGAGAGAGCCAGTGCCGTAAGACAAACACAACATCAATGCCTGACCGGGATTCGAACCCGGACCCCTTACGGACGAATGATCAGTGGCCAACGCCTTAGACCACTGCGCCACCGGGGCTGCCTTTCTGTCATTTCACGGAAAAGGTTGTATCAGAAAAAATGCTCGTTAATTCACGAAAGAAATGACTGTGTTCAGAAATTTTTTTTACAGCGTAAAATGGCCAGCCCCGGTGGCGCAGTGGCCTAAGCGATGATAGCCTCTGATCATTCGTCCGTAAGGGGTCCGGTTTCGAATCCCGGTGAGGCATGGATGTTGTGTTAGTCTTACGGCACTGGCTCTCTCCCTTCCCTGGAACCAGTGACCCTAAATTAGGGACAGGGGACTGCTTATAGCCCATTGAGTTGCTCACGGTGGTCGTTAAACCTCCAATCAAAAAAAAAAAAAAAAAAACAGCGTAAAATGGATCTCCTGGCTTTTGGGTTCTTCGAAAGATGTGCGATGCTTCTTCCACACATCGTATGATAGCGACAAAAAGTCCGTAGCTTAATTGGGAAAGTATTGGACTCCGGAGCCGAAGGAAGTGGCTTCGAGTTTCTCCACCGGCAGAGAGGGAGGACTGCAAATTTCACAAACGGCACTGGCGCTCTCCCTTCCCTAGAACCAGTGGCCCTAACTTAGGGAGGGCGACTGATAGAGCCCATCAATATGCTCATTGAGGTCTTTAAACCCTCAAACAAACAAACAAAAAAAAGACTTAGAAAAAAGAAAGTGTTACGATAATTATTTAATTGCTTGTCCAAAGCCTCAATGGTCTTAACGCTAGCTAGCTTCCGACTTCTTCCGAGATGAGTCCGCGTTCGAATCCCGGTGGGGCATTGATTTTTTTTATTGGAGGTTTAACGACCACCGTGGACAACTCAGTGGGCTATAAGCAGGCGCCCGTCCCTAATTTAGAGCCACTGGTTCCAGGGCAGGAGAGAGCCCGTGCCGGGATTCAAACCCGGACCCCTTTCGGACAAATGATCAGAAGCCATTGCTTAGACTACTGCGCCACGGGAGCAGTCCGGCGAAGCATGGATGTTGTGTTTGTCTTACGGCACTGGCTCTCTCCCTCTCCTGGAACCAGGACACTAAATTACGGACGGGCGACTGCTTATAGCGCATCACTTTGCTAATGGCGGTCTTTAAACACTCAAACAAAAAACAAAGAAATAAATAAAACAAAAAAAGACTTAGAAAAAAAAAGTGTTAAGATAATTGTTTAATTGTTTGATCAAAGCCTCCCCGGTGGCGCAATTGCCTTAGCGTTAGCTAGCTTCTGACTTCGTCCGACATGATTCCGGGTTCAAATCCCGGTGAGGCATGGATGTTGTGTTTGTCTTGCGGCACTGGCTCGCTTCCCTGAAACCAGTGACCCTAAATTAGGGACGGGCGACTGGTTATAGCCCATAGATTTACTCACGGTGGTTGTTAAACACTCAAACAAAAAAAGCAGCAAAATTTGAATAATTTTACTGTGAAAGCCCACTGGGATTCTACAGATCGTACCATTAAAAAAATAATAATAATAACTGCCCCGGTGGCGCAGTGGTCTAAGTCGTTGGCCTCTGATCATTCGTCCGTAAGGTGTCCGGGTTCGAATCCCGGTCAGGCATGGATGTTGTGTTTGTCTTACGGCACTGGCTCTCTCCCTTCCCTGGAGCCAGTGACCGTAAATTAGGGACGGGCGACTGCTTATAGCCCATTGAGTTGCTCACGTGGTCGTTAAACCTTCAATCAAAAATAAATAAAAAAATAAACAAAAAAAAGTGTTATGGTATTGGTTAATTGTTTGTTCAAAGCCTTCGAGGTGGCGCAATGGTCTTAGCACTCGCTACCTTCTGACTTCGTCCGAGATAGGTCCGGGTTCAAATCCCGGTGAGGCATGGATGTTGTGTTTGTCTTACGACACTGGGTATCTCCCTTCCCTCGAACCATTGGCCCAAAATTAGGGACGGGCGATTGCTTATAGCCTATCGAGTTACTCACGGTAGTTGTTAAACAGTAAAACAAAAACAAAAACAAAAAAAGCAGCAAATTTGCGTAAATCTACAGTGAAAGCCCACGGAGATTGTACAAATCATACCATTAAAAACAAAACAAAACAGCCGCCCCGGTGGCGCAGTGGTCTAAGCGATGGCCTCTGATCATTCGTCCGTAATCCCGTTGAGGCATGGATGTCGTGTTTGTCTTACGGCACTGGTTCTCTCCCTTCCCTGAAACCAGTGACTCTAAATTAGGGACGGGCGACTGCTTATAGCCCATTGAGTTGCTCACGGTGGTCGTTAAACCTCCAATAAAAAAAAAAAAAAAAAAAAAAAAACAGGTGGCGCAGTTGCCTAAGCGATGGCCTCTGATAATTCGTCAGAAAGGGGTCCGGGTTTGAATCCCGGTGAGGCATGGATGTCGTGTTTGTCTTACGGCACTGGCTCTCTCTGCCTTCCCTGGAACCAGTGACCGTAAATTAGGGACGGGCGACTGCTTATAGCCCATTGAGTTGCTCACGGTGGTCGTTAAACCTCCAATCAAAAAAAAAAAAACGTATAAAAGAAAAATTACGAAACTAACATAATTTGAAATTCTGCTTTGTGTTAAGAAGAGCTGATTCTCCTTTTAACATATTGAAGTGCAATAAAAGGAATAAGCTGCAATAGGAATTCGCTCTTACCTTTAATTTTCCTCTTCCTCTAGATTTGGAAGGAAGTTTAACTTGCAAGTTACCGACTTTCCAAGAAGGTATAGGATGTTGCTCAATTATTGCTGCATTGTTTGGGACTGTTAAAAAGTCATCGTTTTCAACGGAAATACAACGTGAGCTGTCTTCCAATGGAGCTGCTGGACAAGCTGTAAGGCCTTATAGGATCCCAGGAATTATCATCTTCTTCTGACTGCATTAAATCAGAATTAATTTGAGTCCTTAAGTCCTGAGTGTTAACCTGAATACTATCTGCTTGTTTTTCATTAGTGAAGCTTCCTTCGTGACTTTCTTGCGTTTCTGTTTTCTGTTTGAGCGACTCAGCTGTTGACATAACGGAAGAATTTACTTCATTTTGTAGCAGCGACACAACATCTTCAGGCTCCGTTTTAGAACCTCTCTATCTCTATATCATGCTCTTCACTTCTTTTGTTCTGATTTGAACCCTCTTTTTCCTCTAAAACGGTTTCAGCCTTTATTTGAACTTCTACTGAGTCAGAACTGTGATTTCCAGATTGGGCATCGTGAAGCATTTTCTCTGCAGACTGACTATCCGTAATTGCAGCTATGTCGTCCTTTTGATCAGAAAAGTTTGTATTCGATACAGTCTTTTTTGCTAAATTTGGCTGTGTCTCATTGGTTTCTACACTATCTTCTTTTACATCACACGGATCTTCAGTTCGATAATTTTCACCCACCGAAACTTCGCACCCGTTTATTTCTAGTTTGTCTTGATCACCACTTGATGAGTCCACAGCAACAGCATCATCCAATGGAACTTTCTCAGTGTGAAGCATAGATTCGCCATTTTTTTCATCCATTTCTTTTCCCTGCACAACAGGTTTTTCACTTTCTTTCTCTGCGCTCTTTATGTCGTCACGATAATTCTTTGTTTCATTTGGTTTAGCTCCAAAGACGCTGGTGTTTGTTTTAGACGAATCCTTAGAAGGTTCGTTTGGTTTTTCGGAATCGGTGATTTTTGATGAGACGTCACAATCTGGGTTAATGATTTCTGATGGTCTTGTCCCATATTCGTTGGCCTCGTTTTTTCTTGGAATTGCTGTCGATAAATCACTTTCCGACCCATTGGATTTGGAAGACTCAACTGTTTCGGCGCCATTTTCGCTACACATCACAACGTCATCTGATTCAATGATTTCGTCTTTATGGTTGTCAAGTACTTTTCCAAATTTTCCAACGTCTTCATTAGAATGCGTTTGATGTTTTTCTTCAGTTGTATTCCCTTGGGGTATAACATACTGTTTTGTGCGGATGCTCTGGCATTCAGCTTCGGATTCTTGATGTGAAAGCCCGCCTCCTTTCTCAGGATGAAGATTCTCGTCTTGCGATTCAGATATCTTGATATCGTGCGCAGATGAACATTTAGGAATATTAAAATCTAATCCATCACTTTCTTTTTTCGCTACTGCGTCATCTTCGTGCTGCGAAGCAGCACCATGCATGTTTTGATTATCCGAATTTTCCGGGCTTTTGACGCAAACACATAATTCATCTCTCCCGTATTCAACTTTTTTCTCAAGTGGTAGTTCGTGTTCAGTCTCTTTTGTGTAAATACCCTGAGGAAGTGGCGATTCTTCGAGATTGTTTATTACTTCGCTAGTCTCGACGCCAGTTTCGTGTAACTCACGCTTCGCACGCAGATCTCCATTTTCGTGTGCGCAGTTTTCAATAACGCCTTCTTCCTTAAGCGTGCCTTTAGAATTATTGCTTTCTTCTCGTGCCTTAATTCCTTCGTGGGGGTTTTCCTTTGTCGGATTACTTTTCCTACTTCCTTTTCGACCAAATAGCGAACTGAACGGCATGTTTATGAAAATTAAACGTTGTTAAAATTCGATGTCAAAACACTAAATTTGTAGCAGATGATTTTAACACGATGATAATGGTTTTTGGCTGACGATGAGAAAAAATTTCCATTTCGCCTAAGCGCATTTCACACGCAGCTGTCACCGCTGCATTATATGAACACAAAAGACTATTGCAAACGCTTTGTTCAAAGTCTAGCACCAGTTAGTGGAAGAACTGCGTTCAACTTTGGTTATCTAAGCGATATTATCATACTATCTCGTAAGCGGGTAGGTAGGTATTCATAACGGTTAAGTTTCAGTCACCGCTTATACGTTATCACAGAACACCTCGCGACTTATAGATTACACGACCCTTATCAATTTACTTTGCTGCAATTTCAGCACGACTGCGTTTCATTTCTTTAGAACCCCCAGCAAAGTTCTGCGTAAAACAATAATCCCCTTAAACGGCAGAATGTCGAACTGATAGGAGCTTCTTGTTATTGAGCAAGTTAATAATTCCCTTTCGTGCACCTCAGAAGATAAACAATACCTAACACTCGTGATAAGTTATCACCCCATAAGCGCAAAAATTCGTCATCGCACATCTTAAAAGTATGTTTGGGTTAAATCTGCTTTTAATAAGTAATTGCGAGCACGTATTCATTTCGAAGATATTAGCGAAGATGTACAAATAACAGACGAAGAGAAAAACTGAAAATGGCATAGCATTGTACTGAAATCTATATACACTGAGTGGCCACTTTATTATGACCACCCCTTCAGTACTTCGTTGAGCCACCTTTTGCCTTTAATACTGCGTCGATTCTTCGTGGCATGGACTCCACGAGATGTTGATAGGTGGTTTGTGGAATCTGAGACCATGCTTGATGAATAGCACTCTCCAGGAGTGTGAGATTGCAGGGTTGTGGATCCAGCTGTCTGATGGCTCGTTCAACTTCATCCCACAAATTCTCAATGGGGTTGAGATCTCGAGATTGTGGGGGCCACCTAACCAAAGTAAACTCACCGGCATGTTCCTGAAATCAATCCTGTACAATACCAGCACTATGGCAGGACGCATTATCTTGTTGAAAGTAGCCATCGCCATTTGGATAAACCATCCACATGGCAGAATGCACTTGGTCCGCAACGATGTTTAGATATGATGTGCCAGTCAGACGTTGATCAACACTAATTAAATGGCCCAAAGCATGCCACGAAAACATTCTCCAAATCATAACGTTCCCTCCACCAGCTTGAAGAGTTGTAGCAATGCATTTGGGGTCCATGCTTTCGTGCTGTTTCCGCCAAATTCTCACTCGGCCTAATAAAAATTAAATGGCGGCTTTGGAACATTGTCTGCTTGAATTTTTCGCGAATTGTTCGAACACTTCTAAATAACCTAGAGATTTTAATATTGGCATGCTGATAGAGGTCTATAACGAAGTAAATTTCTCCGTCATTTTCGGTCTACACCGGGATTCGAACCCGAGGACGCTTATTCCGGAACAAGCAGCTCTACCAACTGAGCTACGCAGACATGTATTCTGATTCCTATCTGCCTTTATGTCATGTGCGTCCTGCTGGCAGGTACGTCACATCTCCCCCCCCCGAAAGAGGGCCGGGGGCATGGCCCACGGATCAGCCGTGACCATGAATCGTTGCAGGCAGACAACCACTGAAGAACGTGCACTTGAGAACTCCCAGTCAATCTGGTGTGTGGAATGCAACGTCACACACATTTATTTTTCGAAGCACTGGAGAAGGGATTCTCTGATTTTTCCTATCTCGCGGTGTGGAAAGAACATCACACCATTGCGAGATTTTGAACGGTCGGGTCATCCGGGTAGTTCGGGCGCCATTATAACGAAGTAAATTTCTCCGTCATTTTTGGTCTACGCCGGGATTCGAACCCGAGGACGCTTATTCCGGAACAAGTCGCTCTACCAACTGAGCTACGCAGACATGTATTCTGATTCCTATCTGCCTTTATGTCATGTGCGTCCTGCTGGCAGGTACGTCACAGGTCTTAAGGTCCGGTTACCTAGAAAAGTCCGAAAACTAAAAAAATAAAAATGGCGGTTTTGGAACATTGTCTGCTTGAATTTTTCTACCACTTCTACACCTAGAAAACTCAGGCAACCAAAGCATTCAAAAGGGTGGCTTATCTTTACTGTTCAAAATACTGATAGGTCTTAAGGTCCAAATACCTAAAAAAAAGTCCGAAAACAACAACAAAAAATCAAAATAGCAGATTTGGAATATTGTCTGCTTGAATTTTCTACCACTTCTGAACCTGGAAAAGCCTGAAAATAAAAAAATTCAAGATGGTGGATTTGCTTTACTGTTCAAGACGGTGATAGCTTTAAAGATGACTATGCCAGAAACGATGAAATGCTGTAAAAATTCAAGTTTTGATTTAAAATTAAGGGGCGCCAAAGCCTGCGACCGTGTTACATCAAGCCGTATGCGTTCTAATACGTAAAACAGTTACGGAGCTTAAATTACCGTTCTTTCCCTTAATTACTTTTACCTTTCCTCAATTTTACGTTCAAAAAATGATTTTATAGATTCACCATTCGGAGAACGGTCATGGGTGCTGGCACTGAAATAAATTATAGTAAAGACAATTTTCCAAATAGAATTTTCCAAAGGAAAATCCAATAACAGTTGTTTGTCAAGTTTATCGAATCACAAAAGTATGTTTTTATAAATTTGATAAATTCGAAGTAGTTCAAATTATTCTTATCTGAATACTGAGTATGACAAAAGAAATTCCGAAACTGAAATATTCATATTTTAGTTTCTGGAGAAAATCAAACACACTCAGCCTTCCAAAACTGTTTAAAGTAACTTTTTTTTTTTTTTGATAGGGGGTTTAACGACCACCATGATTAACTCACTGGGATATAAGCAGTCGCCCATCCCTACTTTAGGGACATGGGCCGTCGCGGGTGGCCTAGTGGTCAACGTTCGTGACTGCCAGGGAGAAGAACTAGGGTTCGATCCCAGGAAGGTACAAACGCTCGAACCACTAAATATCCGCGGTGCGTCGGATGGGCACGTTAAGCCGTCGGATTCCGGGTACTGGCCTCTTGGTAGTAAATAAGGGCGTCTTCTACCTCGTTTCCATGTCACTTTCCTATCGGGCACTCTAGCCCAAATCTCCTAGCTTCCTATTTCTAAGGGTTGTTTAAGACCTGGGGTCAGACACTCCTTTCCTAAAATCCTCTACATATGATCTGATCTGATCTACTATAGCATTGTATGAGCACGTTAAGCCGTCGGACCCCGGTAGTAAATAAGGGCGTCTTCTACCTCGCTTCCGTGTCACTTTCCTATCGGGCACTCTAGCCCAAATCTCCTAGCTTCCTATTTCTAAGGGTTGTTTAAGACTTGGGGTCAGACACTCCCTTCCTAAAATCCTCTACATATGATCTGATCTGATCTACTATAGCATTGTATGAGCACGTTAAGCCGTCGGACCCCGGTAGTAAATAAGGGCGTCTTCTACTTCGCTTCCGTGTCACTTTCCTATCGGGTACTCTAGCCCAAATCTCCTATCTTCCTATTTCTAAGGGTTGTTTAAGACCTGGGGTCAGACACTCCCTTCCTAAAATCCTCTACATATGATCTGATCTGATCTACTATAGCATTGTATGAGCACGTTAAGCCGTCGGACCCCGGTAGTAAATAAGGGCGTCTTCTACTTCGCTTCCGTGTCACTTTCCTATCGGGCACTCTAGCCCAAATCTCCTAGCTTCCTATTTCTAAGGGTTGTTTAAGACCTGGGGTCAGACACTCCTTCCTAAAATCCTCTACATATGATCTGATCTGATCTACTATAGCATTGTATGAGCACGTTAAGCCGTCGGACCCCGGTAGTAAATAAGGGCGTCTTCTACCTCGCTTCCGTGTCACTTTCCTATCGGGCACTCTAGCCCAAATCTCCTAGCTTCCTATTTCTAAGGGTTGTTTAAGACTTGGGGTCAGACACTCCCTTCCTAAAATCCTCTACATATGATCTGATCTGATCTACTATAGCATTGTATGAGCACGTTAAGCCGTCGGACCCCGGTAGTAAATAAGGGCGTCTTCTACTTCGCTTCCGTGTCACTTTCCTATCGGGTACTCTAGCCCAAATCTCCTATCTTCCTATTTCTAAGGGTTGTTTAAGACCTGGGGTCAGACACTCCCTTCCTAAAATCCTCTACATATGATCTGATCTGATCTACTATAGCATTGTATGAGCACGTTAAGCCGTCGGACCCCGGTAGTAAATAAGGGCGTCTTCTACTTCGCTTCCGTGTCACTTTCCTATCGGGTACTCTAGCCCAAATCTCCTATCTTCCTATTTCTAAGGGTTGTTTAAGACCTGGGGTCAGACACTCCCTTCCTAAAATCCTCTACATATGATCTGATCTGATCTACTATAGCATTGTATGAGCACGTTAAGCCGTCGGACCCCGGTAGTAAATAACGGCGTCTTCTACCTCGCTTCCGTGTCACTTTCCTATCGGGCACTCTAGCCCAAATCTCCCTAGCTTCCTATTTCTAAGGGTTGTTTAAGACCTGGGGTCAGACACTCCCTTCCTAAAATCCTCTACATATGATCTGATCTGATCTACTATAGCATTGTATGAGCACGTTAAGCCGTCGGACCCCGGTAGTAAATAAGGGCGTCTTCTACTTCGCTTCCGTGTCACTTTCCTATCGGGTACTCTAGCCCAAATCTCCTATCTTCCTATTTCTAAGGGTTGTTTAAGACCTGGGGTCAGACACTCCCTTCCTAAAATCCTCTACATATGATCTGATCTGATCTACTATAGCATTGTATGAGCACGTTAAGCCGTCGGACCCCGGTAGTAAATAAGGGCGTCTTCTACCTCGCTTCCGTGTCACTTTCCTATCGGGCACTCTAGCCCAAATCTCCTATCTTCCTATTTCTAAGGGTTGTTTAAGACCTGGGGTCAGACACTCCCTTCCTAAAATCCTCTACATATGATCTGATCTGATCTACTATAGCATTGTATGAGCACGTTAAGCCGTCGGACCCCGGTAGTAAATAAGGGCGTCTTCTACCTCGCTTCCGTGTCACTTTCCTATCGGGCACTCTAGCCCAAATCTCCTGGCTTCCTATTTCTAAGGGTTGTTTAAGATCTGGGGTCAGACACTCCCTTCCTAAAATCCTCTACATATGATCTGATCTGATCTACTATAGCATTGTATGAGCACGTTAAGCCGTCGGACCCCGGTAGTAAATAAGGGCGTCTTCTACTTCGCTTCCGTGTCACTTTCCTATCAGGTACTCTAGCCCAAATCTCCTATCTTCCTATTTCTAAGGGTTGTTTAAGACCTGGGGTCAGACACTCCTTCCTAAAATCCTCTACATATGATCTGATCTGATCTACTATAGCATTGTATGAGCACGTTAATCCGTCGGACCCTGGTAGTAAATAAGGGCGTCTTCTACTTCGCTTCCGTGTCACTTTCCTATCGGGTACTCTAGCCCAAATCTCCTATCTTCCTATTTCTAAGGGTTGTTTAAGACCTGGTTTCAGACACTCCCCTTCCTAAAATCCTCTACATATGATCTGATCTGATCTACTATAGCATTGTATGAGCACATTAAGCCGTCGGACCCCCGGTAGTAAATAAGGGCGTCTTCTACCTCGCTTCCGTGTCACTTTCCTATCGGGCACTCTAGCCCAAATCTCCTAGCTTCCTATTTCTAAGGGTTGTTTAAGACCTGGGGTCAGACACTCCCTTCCTAAAATCCTCTACATTTGTTCTGATCTGATCTACTATAGCATTGTATGAGCACATTAAGCCGTCGGACCCCGGTAGTAAATAAGGGCGTCTTGTACCTTGCTTCCGTGTCACTTTCCTATCAGGCACTCTAGCCCAAATCTCCTAGCTTCCTATTTCTAAGGGTTGTTTAAGACCTGGGGTCAGACACTCCCTTCCTGAAATCCTCTACATATGATCTGATCTGAGATACTATAGCATTGTATGAGCACGTTAAGCCGTCGGACCCCGGTAGTAAATAAGGGCGTCTTGTACCTTGCTTCCGTGTCACTTTCCTATCGGGCACTCTAGCCCAAATCTCCTATCTTCCTATTTCTAAGGGTTGTTTAAGACCTGGTTTCAGACACTCCCTTCCTAAAATCCTCTACATATGATCTGATCTGATCTACTATAGCATTGTATGAGCACGTTAAGCCGTCGGACCCCGGTAGTAAATAAGGGCGTCTTCTACCTCGCTTCCGTGTCACTTTCCTATCGGGCAATCTAGCCCAAATCTCCTAGCTTCCTATTTCTAAGGGTTGTTTAAGACCTGGGGTCAGACACTCCCTTCCTAAAATCCTCTACATTTGTTCTGATCTGATCTACTATAGCATTGTATGAGCACGTTAAGCCGTCGGACCCCGGTAGTAAATAAGGGCGTCTTCTACCTCGCTTCCGTGTCACTTTCCTATCGGGCACTCTAGCCCAAATCTCCTATCTTCCTATTTCTAAGGGTTGTTTAAGATCTGGGGTCAGACACTCCCTTCCTAAAATCCTCTACATATGATCTGATCTGATCTACTATAGCATTGTATGAGCACGTTAAGCCGTCGGACCCCGGGTACTGGCCCCCGGTAGTAAATAAGGGCGTCTTCTACCTCGCTTCCGTGTCACTTTCCTATCGGGCACTCTAGCCCAAATCTCCTATCTTCCTATTTCTAAGGGTTGTTTAAGATCTGGGGTCAGACACTCCCTTCCTAAAATCCTCTACATATGATCTGATCTGATCTACTATAGCATTGTATGAGCACGTTAAGCCGTCGGACCCCGGTAGTAAATAAGGGCGTCTTCTACCTCGCTTCCGTGTCACTTTCCTATCGGGCACTCTAGCCCAAATCTCCTAGCTTCCTATTTCTAAGGGTTGCTTAAGACCTGGAGTCAGACACTCCTTCCTAAAATCCTCTTCATATGATCTGATCTGATCTATTATAGCATTGTATGAGCACGTTAAGCCGGCGGACCCCCGGTAGTAAATAAGGGCGTCTTCTACCTCGCTTCCGTGTCACTTTCCTATCGGGCACTCTAGCCCAAATCTCCTAGCTTCCTATTTCTAAGGGTTGTTTAAGATCTGGGGTCAGACACTCCCTTCCTAAAATCCTCTACATATGATCTGATCTGATCTACTATAGCATTGTATGAGCACGTTAAGCCGTCGGATCCCGGTAGTAAATAAGGGCGTCTTCTACCTCGCTTCCGTGTCACTTTCCTATCGGGCACTCTAGCCCAAATCTCCTAGCTTCCTATTTCTAAGGGTTGTTTAAGATCTGGGGTCAGACACTCCCTTCCTAAAATCCTCTACATATGATCTGATCTGATCTACTATAGCATTGTATGAGCACGTTAAGCCGTCGGACCCCGGTAGTAAATAATGGCGTCTTCTACCTCGCTTCCGTGTCACTTTCCTATCGGGCACTCTAGCCCAAATCTCCTAGCTTCCTATTTCTAAGGGTTGTTTAAGACCTGGGGTCAGACACTCCCTTCCTAAAATCCTCTACATATGATCTGACCTGATTATTAGGGCCACTGGTTCGAGGGAAGGAAGAGAGCCAGTGCCATAAGACAGTCACAACATCTGTTCCTCATAGGGATTCTAACCCGGACCCATCTCGGACGAATGATGAGAAGCCATTGCTTAAACCACTGCGCCATCGCTCAACAACAAAGATGCCACCGAATACTTGGCTGCTATAAGGACGTCTTTTGAATTTTTTTCCGATACAAAAACAATTCTGTGACGAAAACTAGCAAAGACGAAAATGTACAAAGGCAATTCCATAAAAACTGAGAGGACTTTTTTTTATAAGTTGGCAACAGGGCGAAGGGGGAAAATAACCATGCAGACGACAACCTGAATTACGGAAGTATCTATGGCAACAGTTATTATCCGTGGCAGACGATTTTTGTTTTGTTATAGCGCAGTTGTTTAAGGTACGTCTGCACTTCTCCATACAGCTATGGAGTTGAGTGATTCAGAGTTAAAAAGTGAAATGCGTTGTGCGACAAAATGTTGCTATTGTTTGGGTAAAACGGCTTCAGAAACAGTTGATTCAATGAAAAAAGCTTACACAGATAAATGTTTGAATGATTCAACGATTTTTAGATGGCAACATGATTTCAAAAAAGGGCGTTTGTCTGAAGAACTCGCTCCTAGGCCTGGTCGACCTGAAAGTGTTGTTACGGAGCGTATTGCTAACACTGTTTAGACAATATTGCAAGAAGATCGACGCATTACGTGTGAAGACTTAGTGGTGTCAACTAGTATTTCAAAAACGTCGGCATTTCGCATCCTACGCGATAAATTACCGCTGCATCGTGTGTGTTCCAGATGGGTACCTCATCACGTGACGAGAGAATAATTGTAAGCCAAAGTTCAGGTGTGTCATGAGTAGAAACAAATGACTGCAAATGATCTAGACTTTCTAAACACACTAATAACTGCCGATGAAACATGGGTGCACTATTTCGACCCCGTCACGAAGCACGCAACGAGTGTCTCGAAACACACAGGTTCGCCTTCTCCGAAAAAAAAACTCGCCAAACCAAATCAGCTGGAAAGGTGATGACGATCATTTTCTTTGATCATAAAGGTCTAGTCTACCAGCATGCCGTTCTTCCACAAATTACTGTGAATGCTGAGTATTACATTTCAGTCTTGAAGCGTCTGCGACGACACATATCGATTAAGCGACCGGAACTGGTGGGCAAGTGGACCTTACACCATGATAACTCCCGTCCACATGTGGCTGCTTGTGTTCAATAGTTTCTTGAGAAATGCAGTATTGAAATCATTCCACAGCCTGTCTGTAGTCCTGACCTCTCCCCGTGCGATTTCTGGTTGCTTCCAACAATGAAGAAGAAGTTCCGTGGCGCAACATTCAACACAGATGCTGACGTTATTCAAGTTGTACAGAGGTCGCTAAAGCAGCTTCTACAAAATTCCTTCGCCACATGCTTTGAAAAGTGGACATAGTACACTGGTGTGCAAAATTAAGGACGAAGAGGAGAAATTAGCATAAGAGCGGAACGAGCACGCAGAACGGACCGAAAGACCATTCAGGAGATAGACTAGGGTCCGGTACGGTAGGGCATGCGCATACATGCAGCATGACAAAGTGGAGCGGGGAGTGTCGGAAGGGTATAAAGCACATGGGCGGTGTACGCTCAGCAATTCGGTGAGAGCTATTGCACGGTGTACATCGGCTGAACGACGTCGAGTTGCTGCCACCGTGTGATATGGCCAACATGCAATCCAGTAGACGACATCTGGATGACTTTACCCGAGGTCGCGTCATTGGGAAGTTGGAAGAAGGTCGAAGTGTGACTAGTGTGGCCGAGGAGTTCGGGATCGCTCACAGCATCGTTTCACGAACTTGGAGAGCATTTCAAACGACAGGAAAAGCTGTCCGGGAGTTCAGTAATGGTCGTCCACGAGCAACCACGGCTGCGGACGACCGGTATATTGTCCTACAGGCGAGAAGAGACAGACGGCAGACATCAGGAGAAATCGCAAGGCACATGTAACAGACAACTGGACGTCCGTTATCGCGTTTTACCGTGACCTGGAGGCTGCACTACGGTGGTCTATTTCTACGACGACCAGTACGGTGTGTGCCATTAACGCCTGCTCATCGGAGACGGCGATTTCTGTGGTACCAGGAACACAAGAACTGGACACATTAGCAATGGGGTCGAGTTTTCTTTACGGATGAGATCCGATTTAGCTTTAGTCTGACGAGCGATTCTGGACGTATACACGTCTGAAGAGAGCAAGGAACACGTAGTCACACCTCCAACATCATCGAAAAGGACCGGTTTGGAGGTGGCGGAGTTCTCGTTTGTGGCGGTATCATGCTTGGTAGCCGTACTGACCTCCACATCTTCCAAGGAGGTTCAGTCACTGGTGTCCGCTATTGTACCGAGGTTCTCCTGCCTCACGTGCGTCTGTTTAGAGGTGTTGTGGGTCCCGAGTTCCTCTTCATGGATGACAACGCTACCCTTCATCGTACAGTGGTTGTCGCAGAGCTGTTGGAGAATGAAGATATTCAACGGATGGATTGGCCCGCAAAGTCCCCGGACCTAAATCCAACCGAACACGTGTGGGACTTTCTCAGGAGACGCTTGGCAGCACGTCACCAGCCACCAGCAACGATTCCGCAGATGCGATTGGCGCTACAAGAGGAATGAGCCGCGATGCTTCAACAGCTCCTTGACAACCTCGTCCTCAGCATGGACAGACGTTGTAAATCCTGCAACGCAGTCAGGGACGATCACATCCCCTACTAAAGACTAGATTTTTGTTGGCAGCCGCCTGTCACATGGACGTTTCTGTCTTCTGTCCAGTTGTGCTCGAAGCTACCTTTGCAATAAAGTGCCTTTGTATTCTTTGGATTCCTTGTTTGGACGGTTTTGCTCACTTGTCCCATATTCTTACATCTTGGGGATCTTATGGTATGATTTGAGTCGATGTGGAGCACTTCTGCACGACGTTACATTCGAAAAACCGTCTCGTCCTTATTTTTTGCACTCCAGTGTATTTTGAAAAAATGCTATGTTAGAAAGAAATGCCGATATTTTGCTATTCCTATATTTCTTCACTAGATGAAAGCTATTCCTATATTTTGCTATTCCTATATTTCTTCACTAGAGGAAATAAAATTTATGATACAGAAATTATTGACATTTATTTATTGTGTTTTTTGAGTTCCACGTCAATAGATGGCGACGTTGGCTCACAGCTTCCTAAAAATTTCCCGAGCAGTCGGTTATGGAATGTGATACGACGGGCTGTCTGTTTGTTATGAGTTTTGTAAAACCTGTAGTCCCTATTTCGTCAACACTTCCTTGTACACAACATTTTTCGTATACACTGACTGTGAACTCTGTATCGATTTCCTCTGTTCTTTTCCGACTATTTTTATCTTGACATCGTCAGATCGTCGTACTCTTGACGTTGCCTCATACAGATGGCTAAACACCGGTTCAGGTAGCGAACCAAAATTCCTGATGTAAAGTTTTCGTATCTGTAAAGAGTTGACCGTGTGACGGACGTAACGCATTTCTGACGTCATGTGAAAATGATTTGGATTAGATTACGTCACAGCAGCAGACGTGTTCTTTGTTGCTATGACAACGGAACAAAGTGGTATACGCGTGGACTGTGCGCGTGTAGGTGATGACGTCACCTACACGAAAACTTAAGCGTGACTTCACAAACATCTGTTTCTCGGTTTTTGCTATGTCGACTTAAAAAGTGGCACAGAGGAGGAGGACGGCTCTAGCAAATTATATATTAGGATTTTGTGTTATTTTACTCTTAGTTTTTATGGAACGGCAGTTGTATTTATGCTCTCTGTGCATTATTTTACCTTTCTGATGCTATGCACCTTTCCCGACAGGAGTAAAGTAAATCCCAGGTAAAAGATTTCGATGTAACGAAAATGGGTAATGGAAGTAGTCAAAACCATTGTTGAAATCTAATCGTGACGCAACAATCATTATCATTCAACAAAATACACTGCCGGAAAGTGAAAAAAGAACATCAAGAAGGGGACGTCTGATACCAAAAAATTTATACAGCATAATAACGGAATACAGAGGATAACGTGATCAAAACATTATGGCAAAATACAGCTGTATTTGCTAGTAAACTGAAAAATAACATTTCCATGTAACATGGTTAGTACGAGGTTGAACCGCCATGAACTGCGTCACACTGTGCAATTCTGGCATGGAGTCTGTCGTACAGATGTTGGATGTAAGTTTGGGGTATTGAGTTCCAAGCATCCTCAACCTGGACGCGTAAATCGGGGATGGTCGTGGCTGGCCGTGGAAACCGGATAAGTCGTTGTCCCATAAAATCCCACACGTGCTCAATGGGAGACAAATCCGGTGAACGTGCAGGCCATGGAAGTTGTCTCACACCCTGAAGTGCATGTTGCGTTGCACGTGCCGTGTATGGGCGTGCGTTATCGTGCTGGAAAACACCACGATGGACCGACCTTACAAATGGCACAACAACGGGCTGATTGATGCTGTTGATGTAAGAGGTGCTGTTTAACGTACCCGGTACAAACACTAGTTGTGTACGGGAGTGATATAGCTGATCGCTTCCCACACCAGGAGACCAGGTGTAGACCCTGTGTGTCGCTGGCGGATGCAAGAAGGGTGGAGACGCTCCCCTGTGCGTCTGCGAACACGCATACGGCCATCGGAGGCTCCCAAGCAGAATCTGCTTTCATCTCTGAACACGACAGATCGCCATTGCGTTCTCCAGTGCAAACGTTGGCGACACCACTGCAGCCGTTCCTGACGGTGGGCTGGAGTCAGAGGTACACATGCCAGAGGCACACGTGCACGTAGTCCTGCATCCAGTAGACGGTTCCGGATTGTTCGCACAGTCACCCCAGGTGCAACGGCAGCTCGGATTTGCGTCGCAGTGGATATTCTGCTTGACAACGCCGCTCTTCTTACGCGTCGATCAGTCCGTCTGTGACTCCCGGTTCCACGTCTTCTCATGTGGGAATGTTCCTCGGACCATCTAAGCCACCATCGAACCACCACCGATACTTCCCGTTCAATTCGCTCCGCAATACGACGATACGACCACCCGGCTTCGCGGAGTCCGACTAGACTACCTCGCTCAAAGTCCGATAATTTCTGAAATCGTACACGTCTTCCTTGTCCAGGCATTGCAGCTTCTTCAGGGTCTTCGCACGTGTCCGTACGCCGACGACTGATTACATTCACTTTGCCGTACTCCTTAAATATACCACCGACGATAATTTGCATATTATGCCGTGCTGTGACGTAAGCGCTCGCCGGTTGGTCCCGAAATTAACATCACACCTACGTAAACTCGACCCCATTAACATATGTAAATTTCATGATCGTCCGCCAATTCCTTCTTGGAGTTCTTTTTTCACTTTCCGCCAATGTATTTTACTGAACAATCACCGAACACTATTTCATATCATTTTACATAAATGTAGTAATATCTCATTGCAGTCTGCATAAATTACGAGAGTCTCATGCTGAATGTCATAAAAGCCATTACAAAAATGCATTTTTGATGCTATGAAAACAGTGCGACGTAGCGGAGAGGGGTTACCTGCTATCGTCGAGAGCTTTAAAATGATGTATAGCACGATGGGGTGTAACCTGTAGATATCCTACACCAACAGTAACCAATTTACCTCACTAACAAACACTAGCAATTCAGATTTTTTTTCTTCTATCTTTACGTTAGATTTTAGCTTGCGCATACGCAGATTGACTTTCGTAGCTATATACATCACATTTCATCGGTATCAGGATCGTTTCTAAAGTTCGTCTGAATCTGAATATTATACACTATATTGACAAAAGCCACTGGACACTTCTTCAAAAGCAAATGAACGGATACGCTGCGTTGTTAAGATGCACGGTACAGCTGCACACAGTATAAAAACAAGCCTGCAGCTGACCGCAATCATATCGCACTGTGAAGTTGAGTGAAAATGTCGCTGAACTGACTTTGAGAAAGGAAAGATTGTTATGTGTTATATTAGTGGGTTGTCCATAAGAGAATAATACAAGCCTGCAGCTGACCGCGATCATATTGCACTGTGAGGTTGAGTGAAAATGTCGCTGAACTGACTTTGAGAAAGGAAAGATTGTTGGGTGTTATATTAGTGGGTTGTCCATAAGAGAATAATACAAGCCTGCAGCTGACCGCGATCATATTGCACTGTGAGGTTGAGTGAAAATGTCGCTGAACTGACTTTGAGAAAAGAAAAATTGTTGGGTGTTATATTAGTGGGTTGTCCATAAGAGAATAATACAAGCCTGCAGCTAACCGCGATCATATTGCACTGTGAGGTTGAGTGAAAATGTCGCTGAACTGACTTTGAGAAAGGAAAGATTGTTGGGTGTTATATTAGTGGGTTGTCCATAAGAGAAAAATACAAGCCTGCAGCTGACCGCGATCATATTGCACTGTGAGGTTGAGTGAAAATGTCGCTGAACTGACTTTGAGAAAGGAAAGATTGTTGGGTGTTATATTAGTGGGTTGTCCATAAGAGAATAATACAAGCCTGCAGCTGACCGCGATCATATCGCACTGTGAGGTTGAGTGAAAATGTCGCTGAACTGACTTTGAGAAAGGAAAGATTGTTGGGTGTTATATTAGTGGGTTGTCCATAAGAGAATAATACAAGCCTGCAGCTGACAGCGATCATATTGCACTGTGAGGTTGACTAAAAATGTCGCTGAACTGACTTTGAGAAAGGAAAGATTGTTGGGTGTTATATTAGTGGGTTGTCCATAAGAGAATAATACAAGCCTGCAGCTGACCGCGATCATATTGCACTGTGAGGTTGAGTGAAAATGTCGCTGAACTGACTTTGAGAAAGGAAAGATTGTTGGGTGTTATATTAGTGGGTTGTCCATAAGAGAATAATACAAGCCTGCAGCTGACCGCGATTATATCGCACTGTGAGGTTGAGTGAAAATATCGCTGAACTGACTTTGAGAAAGGAAAGGTTGTTGAGTGTTATATTAGTGGGTTGTCCATAAGAGAATAATACAAGCCTGCAGCTGACCGCGATCATATTGCACTGTGAGGGTGAGTGAAAATGTCGCTGAACTGACTTTGAGAAAGGAAAGATTGTTGGGTGTTATATTAGTGGGTTGTCCATAAGAGAATAATACAAGCCTGCAGCTGACCGCGATCATATCGCACTGTGAGGTTGAGTGAAAATGTCGCTGAACTGTCTTTGAGAAAGGAAAGATTGTTGGGTGTTATATTAGTGGGTTGTCCATAAGAGAATAATACAAGCCTGCAGCTGACCGCGATCATATTGCACTGTGAGGTTGAGTGAAAATGTCGCTGAACTAACTTTGAGAAAGGAAAGATTGTTGTGTGTTATATTAGTGGGTTGTCCATAAGAGAATAATACAAACCTGCAGCTGACCGCGATCATATCGCACTGTGAGGTTGAGTGAAAATGTCGCTGAACTGACTTTGAGAAAGGAAAGATTGTTGGGTGTTATATTAGTGGGTTGTCCATAAGAGAATAATACAAGCCTGCAGCTGACCGCGATCATATTGCACTGTGAGGTTGAGTGAAAATGTCGCTGAACTGACTTTGAGAAAGGAAAGATTGTTGGGTGTTATATTAGTGGGTTGTTCATAAGAGAATAATACAAGCCTGCAGCTGACCGCGATCATATCGCACTGTGAGGTTGAGTGAAAATATCGCTGAACTGACTTTGAGAAAGGAAAGATTGTTGAGTGTTATATTAGTGGGTTGTCCATAAGAGAAACCAAGAGGCGTTTAAACATACCCAAGTTAACTATTTTGGATGTACTGAATAAGTGGAAGACACATGGCGTGCCTGAAGCAGCAAAACGCACCGGCGGACCAAAGAAAATCAGTGATAGAGGACGTCGAAGCTTTCAGAGAGTCGTTACAGCTAATGGACGGAGTAC
Organism: Macrothele yani; assembly: GCA_039090855.1. Taxonomy (NCBI): domain Eukaryota; kingdom Metazoa; phylum Arthropoda; class Arachnida; order Araneae; family Macrothelidae; genus Macrothele; species Macrothele yani. Next base: position 70,537,972 of record CM077032.1, on the reverse strand, counting down.
TGCACAATACTTCAGTGTACAGGTGAGTAAAAATGCTGGAACCTCGGTATGTACACCTACCATTCGCAGAGAACTTCATTCCATGGGTTACCGTGGTCGTGCGGCTGCTCATAAGCCTTTGATTTCCACTCGGAATGCTACTCGTCGTTTAGCATGGTGTAAAGAACATTTATCGTGGACCGTAGATCAATGGAAATGGGTCCTATGGACTGATGAATCTAGATACAAGATCCGTCAGTCTGATGGCCGTGTGTGGGTATGGCAGCAGCCGGGGGAACGCTATTTACCACAGTGTACTGTTCCTACGGTCAAGTTTGGAGCTGGTAATGTACTCGTGTGGGGGTTTTTTCGTGGTATGGTCCCGGCCCATTGGTTATCCTGGATAAACCTGTTAACCAGCACGTCTACCTCGATATTCTGAACACTGTGGCAATACTATGGAACCGAGTCTTGTTGGTACCAGCATGACAATGCACCGAGCCATAATGCAAGGACTGTTACGCCGTTGTTTGGCGATAATTCCGTATCGTGTATGGACTGGCCAGCACAGAACCCTGATCTTAATCCCATAGACCACCTATAGGGTGAATTAGAGCGTCGCATAAGAAGTTTGGAACCAAAGTCTACTAATAAGCAACAGTTAGCGGCAGCATTATGTACTGAATGGAAGCGCATACTTATCGCTGTGTTCCAAAACCGTGTCGAAAGCATGTCTCGAAGGGTCAGTGCATGCATTAAGGCCAAAGGTGGACCGACACCGTACCAATGTATGTCAATAAATGCTATGTTCTGTTGCTCTTCTAGGTGTACGGTGACTTTTGTCAATATATTGTGTTTTACGACTCGTTTTATAAAAATTACTGTCATAGATTTTACACCCGTTTATGGCACGGGCTATGAACACTGGTATCGTAAATAACGACTATAAGTAAACATCTGCTGTTCCGTCTGTTTAGGCTCTGCCTATTCTTATCTGCACACGAACACGTGAAACGAAAATGTGGCCCAATTATGATGACGTCATAAACAAGTTGTTAGGCTTTATTTTTTTTTTATTTTTTTTTTTTTTGATTGGAGGTTTAACGACCACCGTGAGCAACTCAATGGGCTATTATAAGCAGTCGCCCGTCCCTAATTTAGGGTCACTGGTTCCAGGGAAGGGAGAGAGCCAACACCGTAAGACAAACACAACATCCATGCCTCACCGGGATTCGAACCCGGACCCCTTCGGACGAATGATCAGAGGCCAACGCCTTAGACCACTGCGCCACCGGGGCGGCTGTTAGGCTTTAAGGTGGACCTCAAGTAATTTTGCTTCCAATGGGAAAACATTTGTACACATTTTCTTCACAATTAATGCGCTCCCAAGGATAAAAATTTGAACATCGATCTAAATAGCTTCATTTTATAACTTGGAATACTTAATATCTTCTAAAACATAACCATAATTTTGCAATACAGCATTTGTTTGTCTACTGACGTCATCAAAGTACAGGGCGCGCCATCTTTTTTCTGGTTTCAACACCACCAAAGGAAAAGTTATTGATTTTTTTTTTTTTTAGTTGCCGCCCCGGTGGCGCAGTGGTCTAAGCGATGGCCTCTGATCATTCGTCCGAACGGGGTCCGGGTTCGAATCCCGGTGGGGCATGGATGTTGTGTTTGTCTTACGGCACTGGCTCTCTCCCTTCCCTGGAACCAGTGGCCCTAAATTAGGGACGGGCGACTGCTTATAGCCCATTGAGTTGCTCACGGTGGTCGTTAAACCTCCAATCAAAAAAAAAAAAAAAAAATTGATTTTTAATATAATTATAGTTATGTTTCTGAAAATATTAAGTATTCCAAGTTATAGTATGAAATTATTTCAATCGATGTTCAAATTTTCATCCTTGGGAACGCATTAATTGTGAAGAAAATGTGTACAGAAGTTTTTCCATTGAAAGGAGCAAAATTACTTGACGTCCACCGATACTGAAGGAGTTGGTCCAACCATTTTCATGTCTTTGAATGGAAATTTCATCCGTATCTATTCGTTTATTTTCTAGTATAAGTCATCGCGTTCAAATTGTTAAAGGATTCCATTATTCATTTGGCAGTTTCCTGTCTACCTTCCTTGAAAAAGCCATCTGGTTGATGTGCGAAAGATTGGAAACGTTTATTAATATTCTTACGCCGATAAATCGGATTACTAGTGTAGTCTGCTATTTTATTTACTAGGACAAGCCACCAACGATAACCGATAACTCGGGTACAGTTGGCAAATTTTGAGCGAACCTTTTGCAAAATCTGAGCTCATTAAGGCGTCTATTATAACGAATTCTAAAAAACGAACACGTGAAATTTATGACTTCCAGAACAAAGGAACGAAACATTCTAAAAAAGAAATGCCTAAAATGTATCATGAACTACTTTCCTTCACGCCTTCACGTTGGTTGTAATCAGGTTGGATGTAAACAAAGCGGAAAGACACACTCAGATCGACCGCATTTTTTATTTTGTATCGCGAAAGACATACATAAACACACATACACAAACTTCCTTTTATTATTATAGATTAAGCAAGTCTCGAGCTAATAGACGGAGTCTCTCCATTTCTTCGTTTTTCAATTCAAACCACTTTTTAGCATGTCTTTTGTAAAAAAAGATCGTGCTTATGTTATCGCTTTGTCCGTCCGTCCGTCTGTACCCACGACATATCTGCAACTATTAGTCCGATTTGAAAAATTCTTCTTGAATTGGGAAGCTTGAAATATGCGAATGATGATACTTCATTTCGTTTTTTTATTTTTTTTTACGATGTACGATTTCGCCGCTAGAGGGCGCAAATGCAGATGATGTCGAATTCAAAAATACGTTTTAATCCACATGTTTGGTTCTAAACATCCGATTGAAAAAAATATTTTATCTTTCGATTCCATTTATGTCGAAGAGTATTTTAGATATAGTTACTTTCTCAAATTACGCATAGATTTTCTGCTAGGGGGCGTAAAAGTAAATTACATTTTTCCCTATAACTCTTCTTCTAGAACTCCAATTTAAATTTTTTTTTTCTTCAGCGGATACACCTCCTGATGAAAAATATTTTGCATATAATTTCAAAATTTTTGGTAAAGAATACTTAGGGCCACCAGGGGGCATAAGCGTTAATCTTTGCTTCATATAACATCATCATTGTCAACCGTTATCAATCCACTGCTGGACGAAGGTCTCCCCAAGTTTCCTCCACAACGGTCTGTCTTGTGCCAGTCTCCTCCATGTCACTCCCGCATACTTTCGAATTTCATCCACCCATCTTCCATGTGGTCTTCTTCTGGGTCTTCTCCTGTCCCTTGGAATCCAATCTAAAATTTCGGCTGTCCATCTATGGTCTGTTCTTCTGGCAGTATGTCCAGCCCATTGCCATTTCAGGGATTTAACTCTGATCATGATGTCTTCCACTCTTGTCATTTTTCGGATCCACGAGTTCGTCTTCTTATCTCTCCTGGTTACACCAAGCATGCACCTCTCCATGCTGCTTTGAATTGTCTGCAGCCTTTGTATGTCTCTTTTAGCTAAGGTCCACGTCTCTGCACCATACGTAAGCACTGGAAGGATGCATTGATCAAACACTTTTCTTTTAAAACATAATGGCATATTGCTCTTGAAAATTATGCTGTTTCTTCCAAAAGCTCTCCAGGCAAGTTTTGTACGCCGATTAATTTCTTCAATAATGTGACCCTCACTTGATATCTGCTGTCCAAGATAAACGTACGTGTCTGTTATCTCCAGCTTTTCTCCATCAATCGATAAATCTTCATTTCTTGTAAAAGCATTGTACATCACTTTTGTCTTCTAAAAGTTCATTTTTAATCCCACTTCTTTACTCTTGTCAGCAAGTTCCTGGATCATACTCTGTAGCTCTGATGGGGTAGTTGCAAAAATGACTATGTCATCAGCAAAACGAAGGTGGGTTAGATATTCTCCATTAATCTTTATCCCTTTGTTTTCCCAGTTCAGTGATTGAAAGACATTTTCCAATGTGGCATTAAAGAGCTTCGGAGATATGGTGTCACCTTGTCTCACTCCTTTTCCAATTTTTATGTGTGTTGTATTTTCAAACAGCCGAATCTTTGCACTTGCATTTTCATAGATGTTATTAATAATATTAATGTATGCATCTTCAATACCGCAGGATTTCAGAGCCATTGCAACTGCTGATGGTTTCACCGAATCAAAGGCTTTTTCATAATCGATAAAAGCCATGCACAATGGAAGCTCATATTCCCTCGCTCTTTCAATTAGTTCTCTCAGTACGTGGATATGATCTATTGTGCTGTAGCCACTCCTGAATCCAGCTTGTTCTCTCGGTTGAGCCATGTCCAGTGTCACCTTAAACCTTTTCGGAATATTTTCCTCTTAAAAAATTCCACAGTTTCTCCGCCAGGAGGCGTAGATGTATATCTTATTTTTGTCAATATCTCTACTTCTAGAAGTCCGATTTGAAAAATTTCTTCTTTGTTGGATAGTGTTTTCAGTGTGTCATATTTTTCATATAATTTCAAAATTATCAAGTAATTCATACACTTTTCGCTAGGAGGCGTAGAGGTAAATTGCGTTTCCCACTATATCTCAACTTCTAAATCTTCGATTTGAAAAATTCTTTCTGCACCGGATACAGCTCCTGATGGGAAATCGCTGGCACATAATTTCTGATTTTTGTGAAAAGTGGTTTTGCCAGCAGAGCGCGTAAATCTTAATTTCCGCTTCTGATGTGTTTGCAGCAAAATATGAGCTTCTAAAATCTCGATTGAAAAAGAAGTTATTTGTTGACCGATACTACTCATGTCGACAAACCTTTTAGGATTATTTTCTTCTTGAAATAATGCATGGTTTCTACGCCAGGGGCGTGGATGTATATCTTATTTTTGTCAATATCTCTACTTCTAGTAGTCCGATTTGAAAAAATCCTTCTTTGTTGGATAGTGTTTCCGATGCGAAATGTTTTCCTAAAAATCAAAAATTTTCAAGTAAATCATAGACTTTCCGCTAGGGGGCACAAAGGCAAATTGCGTTTTCTGCGTTATTTCTGCTTCTAAAACTTCGATTTGAAAAATTCTTCCTGTATCGCATACAAGACCTGATGGAAAATATGTTTCACATAATTTGTAATGTTTGGTAAAGAATGGTTTGGCCATCAGGGTTCATAAGTGTTAATTTCTGCTTCTGATGTATTTGTAGCAAAATCTGGGCTCCTGAAAACTCGACTAAATTTTTTTTTCTTGGTCCGATACCGCTCATATGGAAAATCCTTTTGAAAATACTTTCTTCCTGAAATAATGCATGGTTTTACCACCAGGGGACGTAAAGTCACATCTTATTTTTGTCGATATCTCTGTTTCTAAGAGTCCGATTTGAAAAATTATTTCTGTGTTTGGAGAGCGTTTCCGGTGCGAAATGTTCCTCATATAAATTCATGTTTTTCTTAACACACGAGTCTGCAACCAGAGGACGTAAGCTCACGATTCCGTTTACAGCAATATCTGAGGGACTAAAAACCCGATTGAAAAACTTCTTTCTTCCGTCAGATACTATTGGTTTTCCATGTCGGTTCCATTGACTTTGAATAGCTTTGATAAATTTAATTTGCGTCAGAACGGATTCAAAAGACGTGCTTATTACACCCAAAAATTCGGTTTCATCTTTCTTGTTTAAATTAATGTTAGTGAGCCGACTTTTGTGAAACGGTTCAAGTAAAACGCCATCTAGTTTTAATTGAAATTCTTAACTGACACGGAATTTCGGGAATCGGAAGGCGTCAAACCTGACCGTGAACGATGTCCAATCGCGTGTCAACAATCACGGTGATAGGAAGTGTCATGTCGTAGCTATGCCCGAACAACTATAATTGTTCCGAGTCTCGTATACAGAGCGGATTTTTTTAATTATTACTAAAATTGGTCAGTTTTTGAATGGTCATTATTTTTATAAGACACAACCAACCACCATGATACCAACACCATGTCCTTCCCTTTCTCTGTGGCAAGTGTCACCGCGATCGGCTGAAGATCTTTGGAGGAGATAGGTAAGAAGCGACCCCTTCTCAAAAGCCGGAAAAACCCCTAAAAATGCAAGTTTTTGGATGATTATTCCTCAATGACACGATTTTTCGGGAATCGGAAGGCGTCAAAACCTGACCATGGACGATGTTCAATCGCATGCAAAAAAATCACGGTGATCGGATGTGTCATCTCGTACCTATGTCCGAACAACTAATTGTCTCGAGTCTCGTAAAGAGGGCTCCGCTCGGCTTCCGCCTAGCTTCGCTCAAAAATGGAGGTCTTTGGACGATTATTCCTCAACGACACGGAATTTCGGGAATCGGAAAGTGTCAAAACTTGACCGTGGACGATGTCCAATCGCATGCAAAAAAATCACGGTGATCGGATGTGTCATCTCGTACCTATGCCCGAACAACTAATTGTCTCGAGTCTCGTGAAGAGAGCCCTTTGCTCAATAAAATAGTAATGAAAATAATAATTGAAAATACAGTAAAAGACGTTTTTGGCGGTTTGAGTCGGATTCTCGAAAGATACATCCAAACTAAGGTCATTTCCGAAGATACCGAGTTTTGGTGTAAAAAGATTTCTTTCTTTTGTTCAAAACTTCTTATCTTAAAGGAATTGCAAGTGATAGCACACAATTCGAAAAACTCCATTGTTTGGGATTCTTACGTTCCCCCATGAAATGTTACAGTTTTTATTTTGCAACAAACAAAACATACGTGGCATTCTTTTACTTCAGATATCAGTATGTCAGGTCGATCGCCTTTTTTGTCTTTATCAGAAGGAAGCGTTCAATCATTTGTGCACCCCCCCCGCCCTCCTCCCCTGCTGTAAAAATTAATGATGTAATCAGTGACCTGATAATCCAAAAGGAGTATGCCTATTTTTTATCTTCAATTATCATCAAGAGAATAACACGAAATTTTCGGGGGTAATGAGCGAGAGGTAATTTATTAATTCTCCCAAAGCAAGCATAATCAGCTCACTCATTATGACTGTGTCCCAGTTCAGCTGCAAAAAGGTCTCCAAATGTGAAAAGAAAGTCCCTAAAAATAAGACATAAATTATTTTTCATTTCGTACTTACACTGAAGAGCGATTGAATTGGAGACAGCTGGGTGGCGTTGTGGGCGGCCCTGTAAACGGAAACGACATGACGTATGCAGCGATCCGACAATATAAGGAGTGACGCGACGGGAATCAGTAAGAGTCGGACGCAGTATGGGTAAGACGAAGGATCTAAGCGCATTTGATCGTGGGCAAATTGTCGGGGCCCGACGAATGGGTCACTCCATCTCGGAAGTCGTGCAGACACTGGGATTTTCACGAGCCACTGTGTCACCGGTGCACCGTGAGTACATCGAATCAAGGGCCAACTGCCGTGAACAACATCATGTGGATGAGCGGGGGATCATCGTCGGCTAGCTCGCATTGTAACAGCGGATAGACGGGCCACAGTGCAAGAAATCACTTGGCAATTTAACGCTGGTGCACAAAAACGTGTAAGCAGCCACACCATCCAGAACCATCTCCTCGCTATAGGGTACAGAAGCCATCGCCCCACGAGGGTACCACTGCTGACCGCACATCACAGAGTGCAAAGATTAGCATGTGCGATGGAAGATCGCCAGTGGACCCTAGACATGTGGGAAAATGTTGCTGGACTGATGAGTCGAGATTCACGTTGGTACTTGCGGATGGCAGGATACGAGTACGGCGCAAACCACATGAAGCGATGGATCCTTCTTGCCAGCAGGGTACTCTTCAAGCTGGTGGGGGTGGCATTCTCGTCTGGGGACTGTTTACGTGGACTGAAATGGGACTCCTGGTACGTGTGACATCGTCCCTCACAGGTCAACGTTACCCGGATATCCTGGACGACCATTTGCTCCCGTTTGTGCCTCTTCAACATCCCACACTCATCGTGCAACAAGACAATGCACCCTGACATCAGTCCCGAATTGTATCAGAATGGTTGGATGAACACTCCACCGACGTGACCTCGCTTCCTTGGCCAACTAGGTCACCTGACCTCTCACATCGAGCACATCTGGGATGCCATCGAGAGAGATGAACCCCCTCCATCAAATCTTCGTGAACTGTGGGAGCTTGTTGAGGGGTCGTGGATCCGTATGGCTTCCCAACGCTTCCGGTGTCTTGTCGAGTCCATGCCGAGACGAATCGCCGGCGTCATCAGGGCGAAAGGTGGTGCTACACGTTACTAGACAGGTATCTCTAATTCGATTGCTCTTCAGTGTATATGGGCGCCCTATAAAATTTAATAATGCGTGATTATTATTGTTATTATTACAGTCGCTCCCGTTTATAATTAACTACTGAGCCATTACATAAATACAGATTGCTACTGATGGTCCATAAACGTATTTTTACAGGAAGATACTCCAACTTGATTGCATAACGGCGTACCACTTATAACGAAGTAAATTTCTCCGTCATTTCTGTCCACGCCAGGATTCGAACCCGGATCCCGTCATTCCGGAATGAGGGGATCCCAAACCAAAGGAGCTACGCGGACGTTTGCTCTGACTACTATCTGCCTTTATGTCGTGTGCGTCCTGCTGGCAGGTACGTCACATCTCCCCCCCCAAGAGGGCCGGGGGCATGGCCCACTGGTCAGCCGTGACCATGAATCGTTGCAGGCAGCCATCCGCTGTAGAACGTGCACTTGAGAACTCCCAGTCAATCTGGTGTGTGGAATGCAACGTCACACACATTTTATTTTTCGAAGCGCTGGAGAAGGGATTCTCTGATTTTTCCTTATCTCGCGGTGTGGAAATAACATCACACCATTGCGAGATTTTGAACGGTCGGATCATCCGGATAGTTCGGGCGCCATTATAACGAAGTAAATTTCTCCGTCATTTCTGTCCACACCAGGATTCGAACCCGGATCCTCTCATTCCGGAATAAGTCACTCTACCAATTGAGCTACGCGGACGTTTGTTCTGACTACTATCTGCCTTTATGTCGTGTGCGTCCTGCTGGCAGGTACGTCACACACTCACTCCTATGATACTCGTGTTGGGTCTGGTTTTTCTGTTCCGTGGGTTCGTACAGGTTTAATGTTTTAACAATATCAATGTGTTGGGATTGCGTGAGTGGAATGGATTACCGTTGATTATTAGATCAGAGGCGCGTTATCCGGTATTTAAGCGAGTGCTAAGGAGTTTTCTGACGGGAAATTGAATATTGGAATTTATTGCTTTGTGATCCGTAAAAGAAACGTATTGTAGAATTGCTTTTGCCATCCCGGGGGCGCAGTGGTCTAAGCGATGGCCTCTGACCATTCGCCCGAACGGAGTCCGGGTTCGAATCCCGGTGAGGCATGGATGTTGTGTTTGTCTTACGGCACTGGCTCTCTCCCTTCCCTGGAACCAGTGACCCTAAATTAGGGACGGGCGACTGCTTATAGCCCATTGAGTTGCTCGCGACGGTCGTTAAACCTCAAATCAAGGAAAAAAAAAAAAAAATCTTGGGATTCCCATAGCTTCCTGGATTTTTTTTTATTTGAGGTTTAACGACCGTCGCGAGCAACTCAATGGGCTATAAGCAGTCGCCCGTCCCTAATTTAGGGTCACTGGTTCCAGGGAAGGGAGAGAGCCAGTGCCGTAAGACAAACACAACATCCATGCCTCACCAGGATTCGAACCCGCACCCCTTTCGGACGAATGATCAGAGGCCATCGCTTAGACCACTGCGCCACCGGGGCGGCCCCAAGATTTTTGCCAAGATATAGTATATAAAAGGAGTTTAGAATAAATGGAGTAAGGATGACGTCACAAACTTGAAGCACTTTGAGCAGACGAATTTAATGCTCAAACGTCTCACCAACATGGCAGCAGAGACTGTGATTGGCCGCTACTCGTCTCAAACGTCACACCAACATAGCAGCAGAGGCTGTGACGTCATGATCGTGACGTTTCGGTGGCTTCATTTTGATTACACGAGGGGAATGGCTGGCCCTTACTCCATCTATTTTAACCCCCTTAAGTATATACGACTACCAACATGGCGGCTGAGGCTGTGACGTTTCGGTGGCTTCACTTTGATTACACGAGGGGAATGGCTGGCCCTTACTCCATCTATTTTAACCTCCTTAAGTATATACGACTACCAACATGGCGGCAGAGGCTGTGACGTCATCATCGTGACGTTTCGGTGGCTTCACTTTGATTACACGAGGGGAATGGCTGGCCCTTACTCCATCTATTTTAACCTCCTTAAGTATATACGACTACCAACATGGCGGCAGAAGCTGTGACGTCATCATCGTGACGTTTCGGTGGCTTCACTTTGATTACACGAGGGGAATGGCTGGCCCTTACTCCGTCTATTTTAACCTCCTTAAGTATATACGACTACCAACATGGCGGCAGAGACTGTAATTGGCTGCGACTCGCCCGAACGTCTCACCAACATGGCAGCAGAGACTGTGGTTGGCCCCGACTCGCCTCAAACGTCTCACCAACTTGGCGGCAGAGGCACTGATTGGTTGTGACGTCATGATCGTGACGTTTTGGTGGCTTCACTCTGATTACACGAAGGGAATGGCTGGCCCTTACTCCATCTATTCTAACCTCCTTAAGTATATACGGCTACCAACATGGCGGCAGAGACTGTGATTGGCTGCGACTCGTCAAAACGTCTCACCAACTCGCAGCAGAGACTGATTGGCCGCGACTCGGCTCAAACGTTTCACCAACATGGCGGCAGAGGCTGTGACGTCATGATCGTGACGTTTCGGTGGCTTCGCTTTGATTACACGAGGAGAATGGCTGGCCCTTACTCCATCTATTCTAACCTTCTTAAGTATATACGACTACCAACATGGCGGCAGAGGCTGTGACGTCATGATCGTGACGTTTCGGGGGCTTCACTTTGATTACACTTGGGGAATGGCTGGCCCTTACTCCATCTATTCTAACCTCCTTAAGTATATACGGCTACCAACATGGCGGCAGAGGCTGTGATTGGCTGCGACTCGTCAAAACGTCTCACCAACATGGCAGCAGAGACTGTGATTGGCCGCGACTCGTCTCAAACGTCTCACCAACATGGCGGCAGAGGCTGTGACGTCATGATCGTGACGTTTTGGTGGCTTCACTTTGATTATACGAAGGGAATGGCTGGCCCTTACTCCATCTATTCTAACCTCCTTAAGTATATACGACTACCAACATGGCGGCAGAGGCTGTGACGTCATGATCGTGACGTTTCGGGGGCTTCACTTTGATTACACGAGGGGAATGGCTGGCCCTTACTCCATCTATTCTAACCTCCTTAAGTATATACGACTACCAACATGGCTGCAGAGGCTGTGACGTCATGATCGTGACGTTTCGGGGGCTTCATTTTGATTACACGAAGGGAATGGCTGGCCCTTACTTCATCTATTCTAATCTCCTTAAGTATATACGGCTACCAACATGGCGGCAGAGACTGTGATTGGCTGCGACTCGTCAAAACGTCTCACCAACTGGCAGCAGAGACTGATTGGCCGCGACTCGTCTCAAACGTTTCACCAACATGGCGGCAGAGGCTGTGACGTCATGATCGTGACGTTTCGGTGGCTTCGCTTTGATTACACGAGGAGAATGGCTGGCCCTTACTCCATCTATTCTAACCTCCTTGAGCATATACGAGTACATGAGATCTTTCGAGTCAGCAACTAACTCGTCTTCAGATGTGAATACATTTGCCGACTAGACAAGAACCAAATGGTATAAATACAAACACTTAGTGACGTAAGCATTGATTGATAGTAGACGACTAATGAAAGAGATGAATGAAGTTCACAAAACACTAAAATCGTAAAAATTCAATGGGCTATAAGCATTCGCCCCGTCCCTAATTTAGGATCAGGTTCCAGGGAAGAAAGACAGCCAGTGCCGTAAGACAAACACAACATTCATGCCTCACCGGGATTCGAACCCGGACCCCTTTCCCAACGAAGGATCAGAAGCCATCGCTTAGGCCATTGCTCAACTTTCTGAAAGATATTCTTGAATTATCAGACATAGCGATTAATGCCTTGCTTCCCGGTTTTTAATTATAATGCGGAAGTAAGTGCTAAGGTCGTTAGGATTGCTGATGACGTAACTGCGCAATTTAGAGCAAGAGAAACTGTGAATATACGTAGTTTGCAAAGCGTGGATATCTTTTTGTCTCCTTGGATAGCACAATTCCTTTTATCTCTTGCTTTGTTATGCTTTCATTCACGCGCCTCTTTTCTGCTGATTTTTCTTATCTCAGGGGAAGATAAGAACTCGATCAACATGTGAAGGAACGCAGAAAGTGCAATGAAAAAGGGCTACACCCGCTCAAGGCATGTTTGTGTCCCTATGCAAACTGCTACTCCAACGCCCTTTATCAACTTTTTTTTTCATTGGGTATTTTTTTTAATGATTTATTGGACCTAGTGGTACAGAGACATGACAGATAGGCACATATACACAAGATACAAATGTTTCACATCAACAAGTACATATCAAACATGGTTGTACAGTATGTTAAATGACCAACGTACAGAGAGAGCCAGTGTTGATAAAGTAACACATTAGGAACAAGTACACATCAAACAAGGGTTTACAGTATGCTAAATAGCCAATGTACACAGAGAGCCAGTGTTGATCAAGTAACACATTAGCAACAAGTACACAGCAAACAAGGGTTTACAGTATGCTAAATGGCCAATGTACACAGAGAGCCAATGTTGATCGAGTAACACATTATGAACAAGTACACATCAAACAAGGGTTTATAGTACGCTAAATGACCAATGTACACAGAGAGCCAGTGTTGATCAAGTAACACATTATGAACAAGTACACATCAAACATGGTTTCACAATATGCTAAATGACCAATGCACACAGAGAGCCAGTGTTGATCAAGTAACACATTAGCAACAAGTACACATCAAACAAGGGTTTACAGTATGCTAAATGGCCAATGTACACAGAGAGCCAGTGTTGATCAAGTAACACATTAGCAACAAGTACACAGCAAACAAGGGTTTACAGTATGCTAAATGGCCAATGTACACAGAGAGCCAGTGTTGATCAAGTAACACATTAGCAACAAGTACACAGCAAACAAGGGTTTACAGTATGCTAAATGGCCAATGTACACAGAGAGCTAGTGTTGATCAAGTAACACATTAGCAACAAGTACACATCAAACAAGGGTTTACAGTATGCTAAATGGCCAATGTACACAGAGAGCTAGTGTTGATCAAGTAACACATTAGCAACAAGTACACAGCAAACAAGGGTTTACAGTATGCTAAATGGCCAATGTACACAGAGAGCCAGTGTTGATCAAAAAACACATTAGCAACAAGTACACAGCAAACAAGGGTTTACAGTATGCTAAATGGCCAACGTACACAGAGAGCCAGTGTTGATCAAGTAACACATTAGCAACAAGTACACAGCAAACAAGGGTTTACAGTATGCTAAATGGCCAATGTACACAGAGAGCCAGTGTTGATCAAGTAACACATTAGCAACAAGTACACATCAAACAAGGGTTTACAGTATGCTAAATGGCCAATGTACACAGAGAGCTAGTGTTGATCAAGTAACACATTAGCAACAAGTACACAGCAAACAAGGGTTTACAGTATGCTAAATGGCCAATGTACACAGAGAGCCAGTGTTGATCAAAAAACACATTAGCAACAAGTACACAGCAAACAAGGGTTTACAGTATGCTAAATGGCCAACGTACACAGAGAGCCAGTGTTGATCAAGTAACACATTAGCAACAAGTACACAGCAAACAAGGGTTTACAGTATGCTAAATGGCCAATGTACACAGAGAGCCAGTGTTGATCAAGTAACACATTAGCAACAAGTACACATCAAACATGGTTTCACAATATGCTAAATGACCAATGTACACAGAGCCAGTGTTGATCAAGTAACACATTATGAACAAGTACACATCAAACATGGTTTCACAATATGCTAAATGACCAATGTACACAGAGAGCCAGTGTTGATCAAGTAACACATTATGAACAAGTACACATCAAACATGGTTTCACAATATGCTAAATGACCAATGCACACAGAGAGCCAGTGTTGATCAAGTAACACATTAGCAACAAGTACACATCAAACAAGGGTTTACAGTATGCTAAATGACCAATGTACACAGAGAGCCAGTGTTGATCAAGTAACACATTAGCAACAAGTACACAGCAAACAAGGGTTTACAGTATGCTAAATGGCCAATGTACACAGAGAGCCAGTGTTGATCAAGTAACACATTAGCAACAAGTACACAGCAAACAAGGGTTTACAGTATGCTAAATGGCCAATGTACACAGAGAGCTAGTGTTGATCAAGTAACACATTAGCAACAAGTACACATCAAACAAGGGTTTACAGTATGCTAAATGGCCAATGTACACAGAGAGCCAGTGTTGATCAAGTAACACATTAGCAACAAGTACACATCAAACAAGGGTTTACAGTATGCTAAATGGCCAATGTACACAGAGAGCCAGTGTTGATCAAGTAACACATTAGCAACAAGTACACAGCAAACAAGGGTTTACAGTATGCTAAATGGCCAATGTACACAGAGAGCCAGTGTTGATCAAAAAACACATTAGCAACAAGTACACAGCAAACAAGGGTTTACAGTATGCTAAATGGCCAATGTACACAGAGAGCCAGTGTTGATCAAGTAACACATTAGCAACAAGTACACAGCAAACAAGGGTTTACAGTATGCTAAATGGCCAATGTACACAGAGAGCTAGTGTTGATCAAGTAACACATTAGCAACAAGTACACAGCAAACAAGGGTTTACAGTATGCTAAATGGCCAATGTACACAGAGAGCCAGTGTTGATCAAAAGTAACACATTAGCAACAAGTACACAGCAAACAAGGGTTTACAGTATGCTAAATGGCCAATGTACACAGAGAGCCAGTGTTGATCAAGTAACACATTAGCAACAAGTACACAGCAAACAAGGGTTTACAGTATGCTAAATGGCCAATGTACACAGAGAGCCAGTGTTGATCAAAAAACACATTAGCAACAAGTACACATCAAACAAGGGTTTACAATATGCTAAATGGCCAATGTACACAGAGAGCCAGTGTTGATCAAGTAACACATTATGAACAAGTACACAGCAAACAGGGTTTACAATATGCTAAATGGCCAATGTACACAGAGAGCCAGTGTTGATCAAAAAACACATTAGCAACAAGTACACATCAAACATGGTTTCACAATATGCTAAATGACCAATGTACACAGAGAGCCAGTGTTGATCAAGTAACACATTATGAACAAGTACACATCAAACATGGTTTCACAATATGCTAAATGACCAATGTACACAAAGAGCCAGTGTGGATCAGGTAACACATTGAGAGCCAGTGCCGAAAGACAAACACAAACATCCATGCCTCACGGGGATCCGAACCTGGACCCAACTAGGGCGAATAGTCACAAGCCAGCGTCCTAGACCACTGAGCCACCGGGGCGGCTTTTTCATCTTCCATTGTGCAACCAGGTCTCGAATTAACATTTTTTTTTTTTTTTTTTTTGGAGTTTTATCGACCACCGTGAGCAATTCATTGGGCTATTAACAGTCGCCCGTCCCTAATTTAGGGTCACTGGTTCCATGGAAGGGAGAGAGCCAATACGGTAAGACACATACAACATCCATGGCTCACGGGATTCGAACCTGGACCCATCTCGGACAAATTATCAGAAGCCACCGCTTAGACTAGTGTTTCCCGACAACCCGTCCGCGAATTTTCTTCCGCCGGTCAGAGTTTTCTTTTGCCGGTCCGCAAGAAACGAGTGAATTTAATTATCTTTCTTTTGAATGGAAACGGAGTCAAAGTAAGAGGAAACTAAGACAATGGATCGAAAGTAACGCACACTATTTTTTTTTTTTTCGGCAACAGTTCAATAGATACGCAAAACTAAACATATACACAGTGAAACTACATTTGTTAGAAATTTTTCAACATAAGAACCGAAACGCTCGAGACATTTATCCCAGCATGGTACCAGTTTCAGTATCCCTTGTTCATAAAGATATAGCCCACTGTGTGCCGCCCTGCTGGTGCAGTGGTCTAACCGATGGCTTTTGAACATTCCTCCGAAAAGGGTCCTGGTTCGAATCCTGTTGAGGCATGGATGTTGTGTTTGTCTTACGACACTGGTTCTCTCCCTTCCGTGGAACCAGTGGCCCCAAATTCGGAACCGACGACTGCTTATAGCCCATTGAGTTGCTCACGGTTGTCGTTAAACCTCCAATAAAAAACAAGTTAGTAAAATCATGCAAAGCATTGATTACGATACGTTTTCCAACATACCAGAAATCATTACACAAGTTATTACTCAAGTTATGGGGATAATAGCTGTGGAATAAATCTCGCTCCTGTGCCCTGACCTTTGACTCCATTTCGATAATATTAAACAGAACCGGTTCAGTATAGCTCCGAAACTACATGATAAAGTTCTGTCGCAATCGAAGAGTTTGTACGTAAGTTATGACGCATAAAAGCAATGGAATGGATACCGTTCCTATGTCCTGACCTTTGACCCCATTTCGCCCATTTTCAATAGAGTTTGTCCCAGGTGGTTCCCTACCACATACTAATATTTCATCGAAATCGAATCATTAGTCAAGTTATAACGCATAAGGGCAGTGGAATGGATCCCGCTCCTATGTCCTGACCTTTGACCCCATTTCGCCCATTTTCAATAGAGTTCATCCCCAGGTTGTCCCCTACCACATACTAAAATTTCATCGAAATCGAACCATTTGTACGCAAGTTATGACGCATAAGAGCAATAGAATGGAATGGATCTCTCCCCTAAGTTCTGACCTTTGAACCCATTTCGCCCATTTTCAATAGGGTTCATCCCCAAGTGGTTCTCTACCCTATACCAAAATTTCATCGAAGTCGAACCATTTGTACGCAAGTTATGACGCATAAGAGCAATGAAATGGATCCCGCTCCTTTGTCCTGCCCTTTGACCCTATTTCGCCCATTTTCAATAGTTTTTTCGTCCCCAGGTTGTCCTCTACCACACACTAAAATTTGATCGAAACCGAACCATTTTTACGCAAGTTATGATGGTTGGTTGATTAGGTTTTATGGCGCAAGGGCCATGCCTGGCCAAAGAGCGCCCAAGTTATGATGCATAAGGGCAACAGAATGGAATGGATCCCTCCCTATGTTCTGACCTTTGACCACATTTCGCCCATTTTCAATAGGGTTCATGCCCAAGTGGTTCCCTACCACATACTAAAATTTCATTGAAATCGAACCATTTGTACGCCAGTTACGACGCATAAGAGCCATGGAATGGATCCCGCTCCTGTGTCTTTAACTTTGACCCCATTTCGCTCATTTTCAATAGTTTTTTCGTCCCCAGGTTGTCCCTTACCACATATTAAAATTTCATCGAATTCGAACCAATTTTACGCAAGTTATGACGCATAAGGGCAATAGAATGGATCCCGCTCCTATGTCATGACCTTTGACCATATTTCACCCATTTTCAATAGGGTTCGTCCCCAGGTTGTCCCCTACCACATACTAAAATTTCATCGAAATCGGACAGACAGACAGTCGATGAATCTTGGGCGTAGCGTGTGTTCACCGGTTCACAAGAAAACAATTTTTTAAATGTTCAGTTCAAACCACAGCGAAGTGTTCTTCGTATACTTGAATAGATCTCGTCCAGAGCTTTAAAACGATAGCAAGCACATGCATGTTGCGCTCACGGTTGCTGAGATAGACTGAGTCAAACGCGGCAGCATACCCATTTTAGGAAGGAAGTGTCTGACCCCAGGTTTTAAACCAGGGTGTCTACTGATTTCCGATGAACCAAATTGGTGACTTTTTCATAACTTTTCCATACATCTTCAGTTAAATTCACGACTTCTCGATAATGCGTGGCACAATGACAACCATTCCAGACTCATAATCTAGTACCCTTGGCTTGAGATCCTAGGTAATTTTTCATTTTTACAAACACTGAAATTAATTCCATGCAACAATAGTTTAGGCAAAACTGATGTGTCTATATATAATATCATTGCTGCTAAAATGGCTATACGTTGGGGGGGGGGTTGTTCTTTAATAAACCCCTAATTGAAAGCCAGTTGAGATGAAAGCTGAATGTAATTCTTATGTCACTGAAATTGCTTGTTAACATGAATAACGTAATTATGTATGACTCGCACTATGCCATTCACCAAATTCTATGTGTTTAAAGAAATAAAAACATTCAACTCTCCTCTAGGATGGGGTATGGCTATTTTCAGAAATATTTACCATTACATCTATTAATACACAAATTACTTTGACATGGTAATGCTGTAAAACTTACAAATTTTTATTAAGGCAATATAAAAGCTATGAATGTACAAAATTTATGGAGACTGAAATTTCACAGTGAAAGACTCAGTGTTTAAGTATCTTAGCTAAACTTGTTATCTCAGAATCTAGAACTTCAGCTTCTTCTTTTTCTACACTGGTGTGCAAAAATTAAGGAGGAAGAGGAGAAATTAGCATAACAGCGGAACTAGCAGGCAGAACGGACCGAAAGACCACTCAGGAGATAGACTAGGGTCCAGTACGGTAGGGAATGCGCATATATGCAGCATGACGTAGGGGAGTGTCGGAAGGGGTATAAAGCACACGGGCGGTGTACGCTCAGCAATTCGGTGAGAGCTATTGCACGGTGTACATCGGTTGAACGACGTCGAGTTGCTGCCACCGTGTGATATGGCCAACAGGCAATCCAGTAGACGACATCTGGATGACTTTACCCGAGGTCGCGTCATTGGGAAGTTGGAAGAAGGTCGAAGTGTGACTAGTGTGGCCGAGGAGTTCGGGATCGCTCACAGCATCGTTTCACGAGCTTGGACAGCATTTCAAACTACAGGAACAGCTGTCCGAGAGTTTAGCAGTGGTCGTCCACGAGCAACCACGGCGGCGGACGACCGGTATATTGTCCTACAGACGAGAAGAGACAGACGGCAGACAGCGGAAGAAATCGCAAGGCACATGCAACAAACAACTGGACGTCCGTTATCGCGTATTACCGTGGCCAGGAGGCTGCACAAAGGTGGTCTATTTGCACGACGACCAGTACGGTGTGTGCCATTAACGCCTGCTCATCGGAGACGGCGGTTTCTGTGGTGCCAGAAACAAAACAACTGGACACATCAGCAATGGGGTCGAGTTCTCTTTACGGATGAGAGCCGATTTAGTCTGACGAGCGATTCTGGACAGAGCAGGAAACACGCAATCACACCTCCAACATCATCGAAAGAGAACGGTTTGGAGGTGACGGAGTTCTCGTTTGTGGAGGTATCATGCTTGGAAGCCGTACTGACCTCCACATCTTCCAAGGAGGTTGTCACTGGTGTCCGCTATTGTACCGAGGTTCTCCTGCCTCACATGCGTCTGTTTAGAGGTGCTGTGGGTCCTGAGTTCCTCTTCGTGGACGACAACGCTACACCTCATCGTACAGTGGCTGTCGCAGATCTGTTGGAGAGTGAAGATATTCAACGCATGGATTGGCCCGCAAGGTCCCCGGACGTAAATCCAATCGAACACATGTGGGACCTTCTCGGGAGACGCTTGGAAGCACGTCACCAGCCACCAGCAACAATTCCGCAGCTGCGATTGGCGTTACATAAGGAATGGGCCGCGATGCCTCAACAGCTCCTTGACAACCTCGTCCTCAGCATGGACAGACGTTGTAAATCCTGCAACGCAGTCAGGGGTGATCATATCCTCTACTAAAGACTGGATTTTCTTGGCAGCCGCCTGTCACATGGACGCTGTTGCCGCGAGAGGGCGGGGCTAGTACATATAAAAAGGAAAAGCTTAGTGCTTACGACAGTAGTAGAAGTGATTTTTGGGTGACGAGATGGGTATAAAAATGCGATTTGACGGACTTTCAACGTGGGATGATTGTAGGAGCTCGGAGCCATGGAGCGAGTATCACCGAAACCACCGCATTTGTGAAATGTTCCAGAGCAACTGTTGTTAAAGTGTTTAAAGACTGGACTGTCAGCCAAAAAACTGGGTCTCTACGTGCAACGTGTGGTCGTCATCGACTAGTGACTGCTCGGGCGGAACGGAGAGTGTCCAGACTGGTAACAGACAGCAGAAGGGCAACAGTGCAGCAAATTACAGACCATCTTAATCTAGGATCCCCTCAAATGATCTCTACACGCACTGTTCGCCGTACACTGCATTAGATGGGATATGGCAGCCGAAGGCCTGTTCGAACACCTTTGCTGTCTGTAGTTAACAAGAGAAAAAGTCTCCAGTTTGCACAGGAGCACAAGGATTGGACAGTCGATAATTGGAAACAAATTATGTGGTCCGATGAATCACGTTTTCAGTTGCACCACGTTTTCAGTTGACCGAGTGAGAATTTGGCGGAAACAGCACAGAAGCATGGACCCCAAATGCATTGCTACAACCCTTCAAGCTTGTGGAGGCAACATTATGGTTTGGGGAATGTTTTCCTGGCATGCTTTGGGCCCTTTAATTCGTGTTGATCAACGTCTGACTGGCACATCATATCTAAACATCGTTGCGCACCAAGTGCATCCTGTCATGTTGATAGTTTATCCAAATGGCGACGGCTACTTTCTACAAGATAATGCGTCCTGCCATAGTGCTCGTATTGTACAGGATTGGTTTCAGTAACATGCCGGTGCGTTTACTTTGCTTAGGTGGCCCCCCACAATCTCCAGATCTCAACCTCATTGAGAATTTGTGGGATGAAGTTGAACGAGCCATCAGACCCTGCAATCTCACACTCCTGGAAAGTGCTATTCATCAAGCATGGTCTCAGATCCCACAAACCACCTATCAACATCTCGTGGAGTCCATGCCACGAAGAATCTACGCAGTGTTAAAGGCAAAAGGTGGCCCAACGAAGTACTGAGGGGGTAGTCATCATAAAGTGGCCACTCAGTGTATATATACACTGAAGTGCCAGAAAAACTGGTACAGCCGAGCTTATGCAAAATACATAGCAACGTCACCTATGCGCGTATTTGGTTGCGTCCGTTAGTGCGTATATAAAGCGGTAGACATCCTTGCCAGCTGTCAGAGCTGTTTTCGGCATGAGAATGACAACTAATAACGATTTAAGCGATTTTCAACGCGGTGTCATAGTTGGCCCTTGTGAGATGGGCCATAGTATTTCGGAGGTAGAAACGAAGTTCGGATTTTCACGGACGACCATTTTTTTTTTTTTTTATTGGAGGTTTAACGACCACCGTGAGCAGCTCAATGGGCTATAAGTATTCGCCCGTCCCTAATGTAGGGTCACTGGTTCCAGGGAAGGGAGAGCCAGTGCCGTAAGATTAACACAACATCCATGCCTCACCGGGATTCGAACCCGGACCCCTTACGGACGAATGATCAGAGGCCATCGCTTGGACCACTGCGCCACCGGGTCGGCAGGACGATCATTGCAAGGGTGTACCGTGACTACAAGAATTCCGGTAAAACCTCCAACCTACGATACCAGTGTGGCCGTAAAAAGACATTGGGTGAACGTAACCATCGTCGGCTGTCAAGAATCGTTTCACGTGACACTCTCGCAGGTATAATCGGAATTCAATGCTGGAGCCTCAACAAGCATCAGCGTCCGGACTGTGCAACGTACCCTGCACGATATGGGCTTTCGAAGCCGACGCCCAACTCGAGTCCCTTTGATGGGTGCACGACACAGAGCTATGCGCCTCGCTTGGGCGCGGCAACACCGCCACTGTACACTTTTTTTATAGGAGGTTTAACGACCACCGTGAGCAACTCAATGGGCTATAAGCAGTCGCCCGTCCCTAATTTAGGGTCACTGGTTCCAGGGAAGGGAGAGAGCCAGTGCCGTAAGACAAACACAACATCCATGCCTCACCGGGATTCGAACCCGGACCCCTTACGGACGAATGATCAGAGGCCAGCGCCTTATACCACTGCGCCACCGGGGCAGGACGACCATTGCAAGGGTGTACCGTGACTACAAGAATTCCGGTAAAACCTCCAACCTACGATACCAGTGTGGCCGTAGAAAGACATTGGGTGAACGTAACCATCGTCGGCTGTCAAGAATCGTTTCACGTGACACTCTCGCAGGTATCATCGGAATTCAATGCTGGAGCCTCAACAAGCATCAGCGTCCGGACTGTGCAACGTACCCTGCACGATATGGGCTTTGGAAGCCGACGCCCAACTCGAGTCCCTTTGATGGGTGCACGACACAGAGCTATGCGCCTCGCTTGGAAACGGCAACATCGCCACTGTACACTTGATGACTGGAAAAAAGTAGCCTGGATTGACGAGTGGCGTTTCCAACTGTATCGGGCAGATGGAAGGATTCGTGAGTGGCGCAAACCCCGTGAAGCCATGGACCCCGCCTGTCAACAGGAAACTGTACCGGCCGGTGGGAGGTCTGTAATGGTATGGGGTGTGTTTAGCTGGGCTTCACTGGAAACCATCTACAAACGTCTGTGACCGGCCAACGCTATGTGCGCATCCTTTCTGACGAGGTACACCCGTTCATATTCTGCATTCATGTTGATGAGTTGGGCCTGTTCCAACAGGACAATGCACCTCCACACAAGTGTCCACATTATGGTTAGAGGAGCATTCATCTGAGTTTGGGGTGTTGCCATCCCACCCAAGTCCCCAGATCTGAACGTGATAGAACACATTTGGGAT
This sequence comes from Macrothele yani, assembly GCA_039090855.1. Lineage (NCBI taxonomy): Eukaryota > Metazoa > Arthropoda > Arachnida > Araneae > Macrothelidae > Macrothele > Macrothele yani. The sequence goes on along the minus strand of CM077032.1, from coordinate 70,515,167 downwards.
GCTATGCAACGTGCTATCGAACACAAGAATCCGAGACCTCGGAATACACCCGAATTGTGGAACGCACTGCAGGAAGTATGGTGTGCATTGCCTACAGCATATTTCCAGAAGCTAGTGGAGTCCATGCCCCGTCGTATTTCTGCAGTCCTGCGCTCCCTTGGGGGTCCTACCAAGTATTAGACTGGTGTACCAGGTTTTCTGGCACTTCAGTGTATATATACATGTATATATTACATTTAATAGCAACACAGGATAAATGTTAACATCGCAGAGGGAAAAAAATTCTGTTTTACCAGCGAAATCTACGCTCTGTCCAACTCCCATTTTATGGAAGTTTTTCTCCATTTTGAAGCTGCAAAACAAGTATTTATGGAATAAAATTATATTTAACAACACTACTGAGATGAAGAAACATCGCGAGAAAAACTGATTATGATTACGGGAGAAACCTTCACTTCGTCTAACTTCCGTTTCCGAAGGTTTTGAAAGTCGGAATTCCGCCCACTGACAGAAAACGACCATCACCACCATCACTACCACCACCAATCCCTCCCAAATTTCTGTTCAGTTCCGCATCGATCTCGGAAACCATCGAAATAACGACGGAAAAGGCGGAATTCTTCGAATCCACTGAGGAATCTCGTGCCTTAAGATCACAGGGAAATTTTCGGGCCAACTTCCGTTTTCGGAATTTTTCTCCCATTTTCAAGCTGAAATGCAAATATTTATGGAATAAAATTACATTTAACAATAACAATGTGCAGAAGAAATATCGCGAGAAAAAGAAATAACGATTACGGGGGAAATGTTCACTCCTTTAACGTCCGTCTTCGAAAGTTTTGAAAAAACGGAATACCATCCCCAAACCAAAAAACGATCCTCTCCAGTTTTGCATTGATCTCGAGGAAAGCCCAAATGATGATAAAAAAAAAAAAACAAAAACAAAAAAAAAACGGAATTCCACGAATCCGTTGAAGAATCTCATGTATGATTCGTTCGAGAAGGGTCCAGGTTCGAATCCCGGTATGGATGTTGTGTTTGTCTTACAGCACCGGTTCTCTCCCTCCCGTGGAACCAGTGGCCCTAAATTAAGGATAAGAGACTGCTTACAACCTATTGAGTTGCTTACCTTCAATATATATATATATATATATATATATATATATATATATATATATATACTAAAGAGCAAAACTGAAAACTAAGGAAAAACTTTAGAATTTAAAACGAAAGTTGCAAAATAACCTGAAGATCAAAACGCGCAACGCAGCAGTTTTGAAAATTCAGAATTCACATTCTATTAAGAAGAGACCTAAGCAAAAAATATATATATTTTTTTGACTCATACCAAGTACAACATAGAAAAGGTTATGTATCTACTGGTGTGAGTAAAAGGAGAAAAGATAAAAAAATAAAATAAAACAACTGAATGTAGAAAGTGTCGAGAATACTGAGCCTTGGCTTTATCACTTCCACAAAGACCTAGTTGGAAATGGGTTTCTGCAAGGCCATACATGCAAGTAACAAGCCCACCAAAAATTGTTTTAAAAAATATATATATGTCATGACCTCCGCAGAGTTGTATGACCTAGCACTGGTTAACAATTTCGCTTGCATCCATTAACCTTCCTGGCCCGACCCATGCTCTTCATCTGTTACTATTAAACAGAGAGAAGAAGATTAAAGAGAACTCAAGCTGTGAGAGTGACATAATAATTAGAAATAATTTTCAGCTATAACGAAATGCCAAGTTCGCCTGAGAGAGAATTTAAACCTGAAAAGCAATGCAAAAGAAATCCAAATTTTTACATTGCAATTAAAAAAGGAAATATTAATTTTTTAAAACTCAGATTTTTGAAAGAAAACTTGATTCTAAAACCTCCTACTCTACAACTTCTGACAACACAAAAACGAGAATAAATTAAAGACAATAATTAACTAAAGAAAAGCTTTGTGAAAGTTATATGACTTAAACAATTAGTTGCAATATGTACAAAGTATTTCAGCAGTGCTTTAAGTGCATAATTAAGTAGTTATTAAGAACTTAACTACTTTGAAAATACAGCGCAAAGAAAAGGAACTATGCTTAGCCATCTGCTGGACCTAAGTATCCTACAAGACGCGCAAAGTTACCAAGAAAAGAAAGAGTTAAAACCCGCAAAAATGTTAACAGACAAGCCAGTGCCTAAAAGCTGAAAAGCAAAAAACAACAGAGAAAAAAAGTACAAGAAGTACAAACATTGAACTTATAAAACCTAAAACCCAAAGACAAGGAAGAGAGCTTACCTCTTATGCAACTAAACTTTCTCCACACAAGAGAAAAACATGGCTGACCTCTTCCCCAAACGTCCTAACACTTCTGCCACTCCCTAGTCGCTGGGGGGGGCAGTGTGGGTGGGGCTGATGGCCTCCTCATACTGAAAGAAACCAACTCGCGGAGATTTTAACCAGAGAAAAAATATATATATACTTAAGACTGTGGATCTGTATGATCAGAATTAACTCTCCAGAATACATGAGAAATATTATAAAATACACAAGTGGTGTATTTAATAATCATTGCATGTAGAGAACGAAATTCCTTCTTCTTTCATCAAAAGAACTTTAAGAAAAATTATTCTGAATAATAGAGTAAGGTTGGCAGATCTGCTTTAATTTTCTACACAGTTAATAATATGATTCTGACCAATCAAAGCCGTAAGGAAGTTGGCTAGAGGATGCCTATTAACTACTAAAAGGAACCTTAGTGCTATGGATATGAAGGTCCTATTAAAACAAAAAATTAAATAATATAGACAAAATCACAAAAAAAGCTTAAAAATCTGTTTATAAAAGAAAATAAAAACAAATAAAAAAAGAAAACTAGTTATTCATCACTAGGATAGCTATACTAAAAATAGTAAAACTAACATTAAAATTAATAAGATTCTGAATAATCTATAGAAGCTCACTAAGGTGATTTAATACATGCAAAGATTATTAAATACACCACTTGTGTATTTTATAATATTTCTCATGTATTCTGGAGAGTTAATTCTGCTCTTTCTGATAATACAGATCCACAGTCTTAAGTATATATATATTTTTTCTCTGGTTAAAATCTCCGCAAGTTGGTTTCTTTCAGTATGAGGAGGCCATCAGCCCCACCCACACTGCCCCCAGCGACTAGGGAGTGGCAGAAGTGTTAGGACGTTTGGGGAAGAGGTCAGCCATGTTTTTCTCTTGTGTGGAGAAAGTTTAGTTGCATAAGAGGTAAGCTCTCTTCCTTGTCTTTGGGTTTTAGGTTTTATAAGTTCAATGTTTGTACTTCTTGTACTTTTTTCTCTGTTGTTTTTTGCTTTTCAGCTTTTAGGCACTGGCTTGTCTGTTAACATTTTTGCGGGTTTTAACTCTTTCTTTTCTTGGTAACTTTGCGCGTCTTGTAGGATACTTAGGTCCAGCAGATGGCTAAGCATAGTTCCTTTTCTTTGCGCTGTATTTTCAAAGTAGTTAAGTTCTTAATAACTACTTAATTATGCACTTAAAGCACTGCTGAAATACTTTGTACATATTGCAACTAATTGTTTAAGTCATATAACTTTCACAAAGCTTTTCTTTAGTTAATTATTGTCTTTAATTTATTCTCGTTTTTGTGTTGTCAGAAGTTGTAGAGTAGGAGGTTTTAGAATCAAGTTTTCTTTCAAAAATCTGAGTTTTAAAAAATTAATATTTCCTTTTTTAATTGCAATGTAAAAATTTGGATTTCTTTTGCATTGCTTTTCAGGTTTAAATTCTCTCTCAGGCGAACTTGGCATTTCGTTATAGCTGAAAATTATTTCTAATTATTATGTCACTCTCACAGCTTGAGTTCTCTTTAATCTTCTTCTCTCTGTTTAATAGTAACAGATGAAGAGCATGGGTCGGGCCAGGAAGGTTATGGATGCAAGCGAAATTGTTAACCAGTGCTAGGTCATACAACTCTGCGGAGGTCATGACATATATATATTTTTTAAAACAATTTTTGGTGGGCTTGTTACTTGCATGTATGGCCTTGCAGAAACCCATTTCCAACTAGGTCTTTGTGGAAGTGATAAAGCCAAGGCTCAGTATTCTCAACACTTTCTACATTCAGTTGTTTTATTTTATTTTTTTTATCTTTTTCTCCTTTTACTCACACCAGTAGATACATAACCTTTTCAATGTTGTACTTGGTATGAGTCAAAAATATATATATTTTTTTTGCTTAGGTCTCTTCTTAATAGAATATATATATATATACAGGTAGTGACCATAGATTGGTGAGATGTAAGATGCACCTTAACACTAAACTCGAACGTGGCAAGCTCATAAGACAAACAAAATCTATTGACATAACCAACCTTAAAAAACACCATAATACCTTCAAGTTGGAACTGAAGAACAGATTCTCTGCTTTAGAAGGCCTAACATCGGAAGAAGTGGATATTTCGGAAGTTAACAGAAAAGTAACCAAAGCTCTTATGGAAACAGCAACAAAATTAGCTGGGTCTAAGAACAAGTTGCATGTAAACAAATTATCAGGAAAAACGAAAATGTTGATACAAAAAAGAAGAGAGATGAGGACAACTAAAGAAGATGTGACTTCCAAAGTGGAATATATAGAGCTATGCAAGACAGTAAGAAAAAGTATCACTGAAGACGTAAGAAAATTCAACTGTGAACTAGTGAGGAAAGCAATTGAAAACAACCAAAGCCTAAAGATAGCAAAGGGACATCTCAGTAAGGGAAGAAAACAGATTATGGCACTGAGAAAAGAAGATGGTTCTGTAACAAGAAATAGAGGCGAAATTTTGACAAGAGTGAAAGATTTCTACTCCAAATTATATGAAAGGGATGATACATGCACTCCAGACATCATGAAAGATACCAGTACCAGAGTTCCTCCAGTCCTTCCAGCAGAAGTTGCACATGCAATCAAGAACATGAAGCGGGGAAAAGCTCCATGAGAAGATGGAATTACTGTAGACATCATAGAAGAAGCAAGTGGAGAAATCGAAACAGTACTCGCCCAAATTTTCACTCGATGCCTTAATGAAGGAAAGATTCCTGAGGATTGGAACACCGCTACAATGATCCTGCTACATAAGAAAGGTGACATTGAGGATCTCGGAAACTACAGACCTATCAGCCTCCTATCAGTAGTTTATAAAATCTTCACTAAAGTTCTTTCACACCGCTTGAAGGTAACACTGGACATGGCTTAACCGAGAGAACAAGCTGGATTCAGGAGTGGCTACAGCACAATAGATCATATCCACGTACTGAGAGAACTAATTGAAAGAGCGAGGGAATATGAACTTCCATTGTGCATGGCTTTTATCGATTATGAAAAAGCCTTTGATTCGGTGAAACCATCAGCAGTTACAATGGCTCTGAAAACCTGCGGTATTGAAGATGCATACATTAATATTATTAATAACATCTATGAAAATGCAAGTGCAAAGATTCGGCTGTTTGAAAATACAACACACATAAAAATTGGAAAGGGAGTGAGACAAGGTGACACCATATCTCCGAAGCTCTTTAATGCCACATTGGAGGGTGTTTTTCAGTCGCTGAGCTGGGAAGACAAAGGGATAAAGATTAATGGAGCTTATCTAACCCACCTTCGTTTTGCTGATGACGTAGTAATTTTTGCAACTACACCATCAGAGCTGCAGAGTATGATCCAGGAACTTGCTGACAAGAGTAAAGAAGTGGGATTAAAAATGAACTTTCAGAAGACAAAAGTGATGTTCAATGCTTTTACAAGAAATGAAAATTTATCGATTGATGGAGAAAAGCTGGAGATAACAGACACGTACGTTTATCTTGGACAGCAGATATCAAGTGAGGGTCACATTGATGAAGAAATTAATCGGCGTACAAAACTTGCCTGGAGAGCTTTTGGAAGAAACAGCATAATTTTCAAGAGCAATATGCCATTATGCCTTAAAAGAAAAGTGTTTGATCAATGCATCCTTCCAGTGCTTACGTATGGTGCAGAGACGTGGACCTTAACTAAAAGAGACATACAAAGGCTGCAGACAACTCAAAGTAGCATGGAGAGGTGCATGCTTGGTGTAACCAGGAGAGATAAGAAGAGGAACTCGTGGATCCGAAAAATGACAAGAGTGGAAGACATCATGATCAGAGTTAAATCCCTGAAATGGCAATGGGCTGGACATACTGCCAGAAGGACAGATCATCGATGGACAGCCGAAATTTTAGATTGGATTCCAAGGGACAGGAAAAGACCAAGAAGAAGACCACATGGGAGATGGGTGGATGAAATTCGAAAGTATGCAGGGGTGACTTGGAGGAGACTGGCACAAGACAGACCGTTGTGGAGGAAACTTGGGGAGACCTTCGTCCAGCAGTGGATTGATAATGGTTGACAATGATGATGATGATATATATATATAAAGGAGAGAAATGTATTGAATATAATTTGTTAGTAAATATTCATTCTTTTAACCATTTTTGCACAATTTTCTGTTTCTCATGTTGCCTACCACACTGCTAAAGATGTTTCATAAGTACAATAACGTTAAGCAAAACTTTTTTTCTTCGATTGGAGAAGGGGTCGTTAAAAGTATCACCCAGCTAAAATTTCTGGACGAGGGTCAGTTACACCCCTCACAGAACCTGTCAATCAAATTCAAGGGTGAATTGCACCGGACTACCCTCTTGTCACATGGGGTAGTTGCACCGGTACCCCCACAAGGAAGTTGCAGACTGTGTTCGTAGACGATTTGATGTCATCACAGGATGGAAGGATGCAAAAATACGCTGATTATATTGACAGAAACATATGTAGCTGAAGAAGCCAAATTCCCACCCATAATATGGGCTTTGGACAGAATAGAAGGAGAGAGAACAACTAATGCCTGTGAATCATTGCATGCAAAATTCAATTCTAATTTCAGTGCACCTAGTCCAAATATTTATGATTTTGTCAAAGTAATTAAGCAAATCCAGATTGATGTTTATGCATTGAAAACAGTGGAAATGTCATAAAGCAACCAAACCAAAATCTGAAGAGGATGGGAAATATAGAAAGAAGGAAGCAGAAGTACAATAATAAAGAATTTACAAGATTTGAATTTTTTAAAAGCTATTTCTTATTACGGTTGTAAGTGGGATAAGAAGAAATAAGACAAAGACGTAAAAGACAGATCATGAAACAAGACAAGAGAACAACATAATTTTGCTTTAAGACAAAGACAAGGGAAACTCATTCCGCAATTTTTTTAAACACACCAGAAGCCATTAGCCCCTGCCAGCCCTAAGCTTGTAAAAAGTGTGAAGGGAAAATTATGCGGATGAAAAAAAAACCCCTTTATCAACCTTGCTTCATTATTATCATTCATAGCAGAGTCGCAGAATATAGACGTACACGCATACGCCGTATGCGGATAGTTTCCAAATTATTAGCAGATTTTGCAGATAGTTTTGGCTTGTAGATTAAAAAAATAAAAATGTTATTTACAGCAATTAAAACACTTACTCAAGGCTTTACTCAGATTAATATATTTAATTCTATCTTAAAGTGAGAATGTTCACCTATTTTTCACATCTTCCGATAGCGAGTTCTTTTGTTTTTAGACGTTTCTGGCCTCTTGATTTTATCAAGGCCTGTTTCTCAATATGTAGGAACTGTAAGAAAAGTTCCGTTTACACAGAAAGAATTTAAATTTTATTGCCAGGTTTCTCTTGCAGTTGCCAGTTATAAAATTAAAATCTTTTCCTTTTGTATTTTATAAGTCTACTATTTTTGAATTAAGCTGTTGAAAATGCTATTTATAGTTTTTGAAGGTTCATTAACAGAACTGCTTTTCTAGATACAAAAACTTTCTTCAATTAGTATCTTGTTTTTATGAGGTTCATAGTTCAATATTTTAAACGTTTGGCCTTAAGGTCCATTTTACACGCATTTCTACACATTCCGTCATAATGTAGTTTTGTCCTCTCTGGAATCTGTAATGTTCTAATAATTATTTATTGTTATATTAATTTTTCTTTAAAATATCTCATTCTATTGTTATCGTGATTCGCGGGTTTGCAGCAAGTTTTCTGTTTTAATGGTTGTGTACGCAGATACATTTTATTTTTATACAACTCCGATTCTTAGATTCAGAATCTTCAGAACCTTGCTTCATCCCCCCTCTCCCCGCCTTCTTCCATGCTGCGAGTTGCACCGGTGCAACTCACCCGTCAGTAGAAAGGGACTATGAGGTGCAACTCCCCCGTTTCGCTATCTTTCCGGTGCAACTCGGCCGTCAGTAGAAAGGGACTATGAGGTGCAACTCCCCCGTTTCGCTATCTTTCCGGTGCAACTCGCCCGTCAGTAGAAAGGGACTATGAGGTGCAACTCCCCCGTTTCGCTATCTTTCCGGTGCAACTCGCCCTTCAGTAGAAAGGGACTATGAGGTGCAACTCCCCCGTTTCGCTATCTTTCCGGTGCAACTCGCCCGTCAGTAGAAAGGGACTATGAGGTGGAACTCCCCCGTTTCGCTATCTTTCCGGTGCAACTCGCCCGTCAGTAGAAAGGGACTATGAGGTGCAACTCCCCCGTTTCGCTATCTTTCCGGTGCAACTCACCCACTCCCAAATTTCTTGCCACCTGGCTGTAAAAAAAAAAATATAGCGAGAACACTATAGTTGAAACAAATATGTCTCATCCTAGTGCTAAGTTAGATCACCAGCAAATGAATAAATATCAAGTTGGAAACACATGGAATAATTAATATAGACATAAATCAAGCTGTTCTTACCATGTAACATAATCACAGAAATTTTAAAATTTTATTGTCCTGGAACAGGAATCGAACCAGCATCTCCCAATTTGCCATTCGTTTGTTTCTTTGGTGATTTGCCGCTGCAGCAACAACAGCGAGGGCAAGATGCGACGTTTCGGTTTGGGTCCACCAGTTGGTCAGTGTATCGTCGGTTGTGGCTTTGTTCAGTCCTGGTCCTTGCATGTATTTTCACAAACTGCATTTTTCAGCACAATGCATTTTTATCAAAGTTAGAAGTGCAAAAGCCTTACGAAATATGCAATTCATGAGGCAACCTTAAGGGTTGTCTGCCGCCCCGGTGGGGCAGTGGTCCTAAGCGATGGCCTCTGATCATTCATCCGGACGGGGTCTGGGTTCGAATCCCGGCGAGGCATGGATGTTGTGTTTTGTCTTACGGCACTGGCTCTCTCCCTTTCCTGGAACCAGTGACCCTAAATCAGGGACGGGCGACTGCTTATAGCACACTGAGATGCTCACGGTGGTCGTTAAACCTCCAATCAAAAAAAAAAAAAAAAAAAAGGGTTGTCTTATGTTATAAACGCACTTTATATTAAATATACATAATATCTAAGGTACTGTTTATTTGATATTGTCAAAGTATTTCGCACGTTGCTGCTCTGTGAGGCACGTGCTCCCTGCTCGAGAGGTCTTTTATGTTACGGATTTTTGATTAGTTATAAAAAAAATTTTAGAAATAAAATGATTATGTTATATATTTTCAGTTCAACATCCATTCATTTGCACAATCAAACATTTTAAATTTACTATTAATTAAAAGATTTTAGTAGAAAGAGTTATTTATACTCATTGGGTCAGGAGACGTCTCACAAGAAGTTCGTCGTCACGTTGTTTCGGCGAGCGCTTTTTTTTTTTTTTTTTTTTTTTGATTGTAGGTTTTTCGACCACCGTGAGCAACTCAATGGGCTATAAGCAGTCGCCCGTCCCTAATTTAGGGTCACTGGCTCCAGGGAAGGGAAAGAGCCAGAAGACAAACACAACATCCATGCCTGACCAGGACTCGAACCCGGACCCCCCACGGACGAATGATCAGAGGCCAGCGCCTCAGACCACTGCGCCACCGGGCGGCCGAGCGCTTTCGGTAATGTCATACTACCATCGTCGGGCCTCCACTTCCGCACGAGGGTTCCTCGCGTGTCTCTAGTCCTGGAGTTGCATGTTGGGAATCGAAGGGAAGGTTTACGGCCTGTATGTGTTAGGCGATTTGTTTCTCATGTGTCACCATCTATTGGATGAGTTGGTAGTTATCAGTCACAAAAATAATTTATTTTTTATTTTTGTGTAGATATATTTGGGCTATTTTTATTTGTTTGTAGAAACAGGTGTATTATTTTTAGTCCCTTATTTAATGGTGGTGTGATTTTTTTGTAATGTTTTTTTTTTTTTTTTGTCTTTTTTTATGCATTTTTTTCGTTTTTTATAAGTGATTTCCAGGCTGTATCTAGTGTGGTGGGGTTTTGTAAGTTGCATATTTTATCCTTTTTTTTTTTTTTTTTTTTGTTCAATTATAACGCTTTCAGAAATCCTCAATTCTTTTTCGTTTGTGTGGGTGGTTAGTTATTTAATATGCCTATTTGTTTTTATAAAAACAAATAAGCTTTTTAGTGTAAAAGCCTGTGTAAAAGCCTGTTTGTTTTTATTCTTGAATTCTATTTAAAGTACAAAATTTTATTTAGCCAATGCATTACGCTTGTTTTTTCTAACGCAAATATAGCAAAAAATAGAATCGAAAATATGGCTAATCTGCATAGCATTTTTTGCTACAACTTTTGCTTACAAATTAACCAAATTCCTACAAGAGAAAAAATTCCAGCTTAAACAATGATTGGATGAATGGTCAGAAATCAGCACTTAGACCACTGCACTACTGGGGCAGCTTCTGTTGTTAGACCTGTGGCACCCAGAATGAACATATGTGATGCTGAGCATCCCACAGCATGTGAACATCCAGAAGAGCAAATACACTGAAGAGCAATTGAATTAGAGATACCTGTCTGGTAACGTGTAGCACCACCTTTCGCCCTGATGACGGCGACGATTCGTCTCGGCATGGACTCGACAAGACACCGGAAGCGTTGGGAAGCCATACAGATCCACAACCCCTGAACTAGCTCCCACAGTTCACGAACATTTGATGGAGGTGCGTCAGAGCCTCGAACATCTCTCTCGATGGCATCCCCGATGTGCTCGATGGGATTGAGGTCAGGTGACCTAGCTGGCCAAGGAAGCGAAGTCACGTCGGTGGAGTGTTCATCCAACCATTCGGATACAATTCGGGAGCTGCATTGTCTTGTTGCAGGATGAGGTCCCCAGTAGGATGTTTAATATGCACAAACAGGTGCAAATGGTCGTTCAGGATATCCCGGTAACGTTGACCTGTGAGGGGCGATGTCACACGTACCAGGGGTCCCATTTCAGTCCACGTAAATAGTCCCCAGACGAGAATGTCACCACCACCAGCTTGAAGAGTACACTGCTGGCAAGAAGGATCCATCGCTTCATGTGGTTTGCGCCGTACTCGTATCCTGCCATCCACATGTACCAACGTGAATCTCGACTCACCAGTCCAGGCAACATTTTTCCACATGTCTAGGGTCCAGTGGCGATGTTCCCGCGCCCATGCTAATCTTTGCACCCTGTGATGCGCGGGTCAGCAGCGGTACCCTCGTGGGACGATGGCATGGCTTCTGTAACCCATAGCAAGGAGATGGTTCTGGATGGTGTGGCTGCTTACACGTTTTTGTGCACCAGCGTTTAATTGCAGAGTGATGTCTTGCACTGTGGCCCGTCTATCCGCTGTTACAATGCGAGCTAGCCGACGATGACCCCCACTCATCCACACGCTGTTGTGCACGGCGGTTGGCCCTTGCAGGGATGGTTTTACCAGATTCGATGTACTCATGGTGCACCCGTGATGCAGTGGCTCGTGAAAATCTAGTGCCTGCATGACTTCCGAGATGGAGTGACCCATTCGTCGGGCCCTGACAATTTGCTCACGATCAAATGCGGTTAGATCCTTCGTCTTAACCGTACTGCGTCCAACTCTTACTGATTCCTGTCGCATCACTACTTACATTGTTGGATCGCTGCATAAGTCATGTTGTTTCTGTTTTCAGGGCCGCCCACAGCGCCACATTTGCATAACGCCAGCTGTCTCTAATTCAATTGCTCTTCAGTGTAATACTGCCTTCATTGCAATCCTATTTGCTATTAAAACACCCACACCAAAAAAAAAAAAAAAAAAAAAAAAAAATTCAACTCTTTGTGGATCTTTATCTTCATAACTGCATTATGTTTTTCTGTTGCTAATGCACTTTTGGTAATTTTTGAAATATTGGGTTAATGCACAACACAAGTTCATGCTGCATTTTTCAGCGCACTACAGGGGTGTATTACATCAGAAGAGAAAACAGAATCAATCAAATATGTAACCCCCCCCCCTCCTTGTTTACGACGGTGTCCCAACACCTGGATAGGTCTGCAATGCAATGCCATTCTTGAAAAAATGTGCTGGTTTTGCAGTGAAGAAATCATCAAGGAAATTCTGGAGATGAACATCATTGTTAAACGTTCTGCCAAGGAGTGCATTCGACAGAGATCGGAACAGGTGATAGTCTGAAGGGGCGACACCTGGGAAATAGGCAGGATTTGGAAGGATCTCCCATTTCACGTGCTGAATGGTAATTTTGGTCATGTTTGCACTGTGAGGGCATGCGTTTATCATGTTGGAGAAGGACACCATGGCGCCGATGTGGCCGTTTCTGTTGAATTGCTCCCTTCACACAGCGGAGTTGCTTACATCGGAGTGCAGCATTGATAATCCAATTCCTCGATAGCATTTCCCAGTGAATAACGCGTTCCATATCCCACCAGACACCCAACATGATCTTTGCAGGATGAAGATCATGTTTTGGACGTGGTGTGGGCTTCTTGTTTGAGCTTAACCATTCCCTCCGATATCTGAAATTCATGTACAGGCAGGCACCACTTTTCATCTCCAGTAACAATAAGTGACAGAAAGGGTTTGTGTTATTGAGAACATTAGTGATAACGGGCGAGCAAGGAACTACATATGGCAACACGTTGATTCTTGTTGTCCTCGGTGATGGTGCGAGACACCCAAGACCCCAATTTCTGGACCTTTCCCCATACATTCCAGGTGTTGCACCAGTGTGGTCTGATCATAGTTCATCTCGGTGGCTGATTCGCGTGTGGTTTGACGCTGATCCAAGTGGATGAGATGGTTCAAATGATCCTCATCGAAGTGAGATGGACGACCTGAGCGTGGAGAGTCATTGAGGTCAAAACTGCCACCTTGACACCGCTGAAACCATTTGCGTGCTGTTCTCGGAGCAATAGCATCCTCTCCATACACAGCACAAATTTGTCGAGTAGCCTCGGTGGCTGTGGATCCCTTGTTAAACTTGTAGAGGAGCAGATGTTGGAAATGTTCATTCTTCTCTCTACTCGACACTCCATACTTCCGGACCTGAAAACACCATTAGCCAACGCAATATGATTTAGATACACGATATTATTGGCTACATTTTGATATACAACTGTCCATCTGCAACGTCACTACTGACCTGTGAAACACTCATGAAATAAAACGGCATGAACTTATACATCAACCCAATATATGACCTCTCCTGCCAATTACGATGGGACTTTTTCAAAAATTCTAGTACCTACAAAAACTTTTTTTTTTAATGTTTTAAATCAGTGTTTTATCTACAGTGCCTAAATTTATAACTTTTTTTAACAGATAATCCTCAGATTATAAATATTAGATTGCAGTGACTCAATAATGTGTTCCTAATAAAATACCAGAAGAACATGTTTAATACATTTCTTTTATTTGTTTCCATTTTATGAAACAAGAAGAAAAAGAAATACATGCCACAGAAAATTCTACACCTTTGCACTCACAAATGAAAACAAACACTTTAAAGTTACATTGCTTTGGCATGAAAACTTAAGTCCAGTGGTAAATATTTCATCGTTCCTTAATGAAGTATTTTTTTACAAAGCAAATTTGGGCCTTTCTCTCCAATTCAGCCAATGCTTGAACGGCTGGAGCCATTTGATTAGTGTGAGTCTGATATGAACTTCCTAAAAAATTTTAAGAAAAAGACATCAAGCATTACTATAAAATGAACAGAATAAACAGACAGCACAAGAAAAGAGTATCTGCTTTAAGGTGAATCCATCTAAAAACTTTGCCCTGTGTTTCCAATGATAAAAACTTCAGCACAGAGTAGGTCAAAATCGTAATTGAATTAATCGGTAATGCATTATAGCGTAATGGTAATGGGAACAAGAACTTAGCATTACGATTACATGGTAATGGTGAACTGGTCATTAGAATTACAAGGTAATTGTAATGACATGTAGCAGTTACCCATTATAATCATAATGGTTAACTACACTGAAAAGCAATTGAATTAGAGACAACTGGCGCTATGCAAATGCGGCGCTGTGGGGGGCCCTGTAAACGGAAACGACATGACGTATGCAGCGATCCGACAATATAAGGAGTGATGCGACGGGAATCAGTAAGAGTCAAACGCAGTATGGGTAAGACGAAGGATCTAAGTGCATTTGATCATGGGCAAATTGTTGGGGCCCGACGAATGGGTCGCTCCATCTTGGAAGTCGGGCAGGCACTGGGATTTTCACGAGCCACTGTGTCACGGGTGCACCGTGAGTACATCGAATCCGGTAAAACCATCCCTGCAAGGGCCAACTGCCGTGGACAACAGCGTGTGGATGAGCGGGGTCATCGTCGGCGAGCTCGCATTGTAACAGCGGATAGACGGGCTACAGTGCAAGAAATCACTCGGGCAATTTAATGCTGGTGCACAAAAACGTGTAAGCAGCCACACCATCCAGAACCATCTCCTCGCTATGGAGTACAGAAGCCATCATCCCACGAGGGTACCACACATCACAGGGTGCAAAGATTAGCATGGGCGCTGGAACATCGCCACTGGACCCTAGACATCTGGAAAAATGTTGCCTGGACTGATGAGTCGAGATTCACGTTGGTACATGCGGATGGCAGGATACAAGTATGGCGCAAACTAAATGAAGCGATGGATCCTTCTTGCCAGCAGGGTACTCTTCAAGCTGGTGGGGGTGGCATTCTCGTCTGGTGACTGTTTACGTGGACTGAAATGGGACCCCTGGTACGTGCGGCATCGTCCCTCACAGGTCAACGTTACCGAGATATCTTGGACGACCATTTGCTCCAACATCCCACTGGGGACCTCATCCTGCAACAAGACAATGCACCGTGCCATCATTCCCGAATTGTATCCGAATGGTTGGATGAACATTCTGCCGACGTGACCTCGCTTCCTTGGCCAGCCAGGTCACCTGACCTCAATCCCATTGGACACATCTGGGATGCCATCGAGAGAGATGTTTGAGGCTCTGACCCCTCCTCCATCAAATCTTCGTGAACTGTGGGAGCTTGTTCAGGGTCGTGGATCCGTATGGCTTCCCAACGCTTCCGGTGTCTTGTCGACTCGCTGCCGTCATCAGGGTGAAAGGTGGTGCTACACATTACTAGACAGGTATCTCTAATTCAATTGCTCTTCAGTGTATATGTTGGTAATTAACCAATAACCTGAGGGTAACAATAAAACGTAACTCAACCAGCAACCAGTACACCGTTACACGTTGTGTTGGTTATTAACAAAAAAATATACCATTAGTATACTTACTCACAACTTCTGTAATATCAGCTATTGATCCTGCGTGGATGCTACTGGCTGACGGATTGCTACAATCCGTTGCCGAAATACTCATTTCGTCCATCTCCAGTACAGTATTCTCGTCCATTACACACATTTCAGTGTCCAAAATAATTACCCCACTATAGCCACAAGCAGATATTAGCACTATACTCACAGCTCAGCAACTCAGGGTGCACTGCTGAATATTACAGAAATTTGCAAACTCTTGACATTTTTGCTGTACTTCTCAAGTGTTGTTGTCCATTACTTGTCCGATACGAACACTGGACTAGCGAGCGACTGACTCCTTTATATATACTTCACGACAGAACCTTTTGGAATATTCTAGATTTACATAAAGCTCTCCAACTTCCCACTGTGCGATCATTCTGGAACATTCTACAAACGTCTAACCCATTATCGCCGCTTCTAGAACATTCTACATGACACTTCGGTCTCTGTCTGCTATGTTACATGGCCGACTTTTCTAGAAATAACTTTTGGTACACGTACATTTCTATAAACTATCAGTATGTAATTATTATTTACAAATTGTGTAATTTCATTCCCAAATAATTCCATTGCATTGGAATGGTATTATTAAATAACTGAATTATATCCTTTTCATTGTAATGCATTACAGAGTAATTCCATTACCTTGTGCAAACCATACTTGGGATTACCTTGTAATGCATTACTTGTTACTGCATTACACGTTAATTGTAATCTTTACTTACATTACTTTGTAATGCATTACCTGATACTGCATTACCTTGTAATGCATTACACGTTAATTGTAATCTGCACTTCCATTACTTTGTAATGCATTACCTGTTACTGCATTACCTTGTAATGCATTACACGTTAATTGTAATCTGTACTTCCATTACTTTGTAATGCATTTCTGCTCACCTCTGCTTCAGTAGACATTTTCTTCGCAATTTAATGCATTCCCAAGGATGAAAATTTGCACATCAATAAAAATAACTTTATACCATAGTCTAGTATACATAATATTTTCTAAAACTGAATCATAATTATATAAAACATTAATAACTTTTCCTTTGGTAGTGTTGAGATCTGCAAACAGATGGCACCACACACAAATGTGACTTACTAAATGCAATAAATTGCATTGCATTTTTTTTCAATAACTTCATTAATTTTTGGAATGGAATCAACACTTTAGTCTACCCATGCAACAGTCTGGAATGTTTTAAATGTTTTGAGCCACTTAGATTGAATTTTCTGACAAAAATTTATCTCAGAATGTCACAGAGTGAGCTTGTTGGTCTATTTCGTAATTAAAAATTAGCAGTACCTACCGTTCTATTAACATTTTCAGCTAAAATTATTGCCAGAACATTTAATTTAAGCAGCTCAAATCATTCTAAACATTCCAGGATATTGCATGGATAGATTCAAATCTTGATTCCATTCTGAAAATTAATAAAATTATTGAAAAAAAAAAACGAAACTTGCTTACATTTAGCAAGTCACGTGTACATGTGGTGCCATCTATTTGCAGATGTCAACACTATCAATGGAAAAGTTAATGATTTTTAATATAATTACAGTTAAGTTTTAGAAAACATTAAGTATGCCATGTTATTAAAGTTATTTTTATTGATCTGCAAATTTGTGTCCTTGGGAATACATTGACTGCAAAGAAAATGTATACAGAAGTTTTTACTATTGGAGAGATAGGGCAGAGTGATTAGCAGGGTTCGTACTCTTTTTGGGGGAAAAAAATTCAAGGACTTTCCAGGCCTTTTCCAGGCCATATACAAAAAATTCCAGGATGATTACTACGCTTTACAGTATCATGCTCAAATTATTTTTTAAAAGCAATTTCAGTTTTAAGTAATAAAAATGATGAAAGATGCAAATGGATGAGTGTGCTTTATTACCCATTACATTTCTTTTTAATGTTTTTAATTGGCGAATTACCCAATAATGCTAAATTGAATCATGATGCAATTACCACAAGGCTATTCAGAAAATCCTTTCCCTCAATCAGAAAATGATTAATTCAATCAGTCATTTTAGCTGCATCACTATTCTGCACTATCTTCCATGTAATCAGACTATTATTGATAACAACTGAAATTATTATAAAATAAAGTGAGGGCAGATTCAGAATTTAAGAATGGGGAGGGCGCACGTCTAACAGAGGACTGGTAAAAAAATCTCTGAGGTTTATTTCCTCCAAAAAACACGGTGGTAAAACATGAAGGACCCATCAGGGGGAGATGGGGTGCTTGCCTGTCAGAGTACATCACAAACAGCAGTTCTGAAGTACTGCTGTGTGGATCACTGAAAAGTTCGGGCCAATGTAAGACAAAACGTGGAGTTGCAAATCCATAAGTGAAAAAGTGTAATGTCTGAAAACAAGAAACGTGAGACAAAGCAAAGCACTTATCTACTTACTCACCCCCCCCCTTTTTTTTTTTTGAAATAGAGCATGTGCCTGTTATGCCCACAGGTGGATTCTAGCTCTGATAAAAAGTGTTTCCATACATGGGAATTATTTTTTTTTTCTTTTTAACATTCCCAATGACTGCCACTGGTGGATGCATATTGGGATGTGACTTTTGAAGGCAATGAAAATCTCAATTACTAGACAGAATATGTTCCAGACTTGAGGAAAATTTCATCCAATTGTAGTACAGTTATGTTAAATCAAAAAGCATAAGCCACGGAATCACTATGCACCTCAAGAAATGATTCGGGAGTGGACGATCATAGAAAGGTGAAACAATAGAGTTTAAAACAGAAAGTGTAATTTTAGGAACATGGCAACAAATTTCAAATAAGTTTCATCATAGAAGTCAGAAAGTCCTGGCCCACCACCCAACCCAAAAGAAAGGGTTAGGTGAACCAATAGAGTTTAAAACAGAAAGTGTAATTTTCAGAAAGTCCTGGCCCACCACCCAACCCCCGGTGAAACAGTGGCAAGGGTGTGACGACCAAAGAGGAAGCAGATCTGGCAGCCGCACCAGCACACTCGTTACCGAGATTCCAACATGCCCAGGAATCCAGCAAAACTGAACTTGAAAACCGGCCCCGAGCAAACGACGAAGTAACTGTCTCACATTCACGAGAAAAGGACGGTCACGGCAATCTGCAGATGACAAAGACTGCAAGACACTCAAGGAATCCGTATAGACCATAGCACGATGATGAGAACTCGACTGAACATGGAGAAGAGCGAGATACACAGCATGCATCTCCGCTGAAAACACCGTGGCCTCAGCTGGGATCCGCGCTACTGAAACGTCATCTACACAGACAGCCGCGGATCCAACGCACCATGCATTTTGGAGCCATCAGTAAAAATAGGAATGTAATCAAAATTTAGGTCACGGTGCTCAGCGAAGAGCTGCTGGTATACTGACGCAGGGGTTGAGGATTTATCGAAAGATGTAAAGGTGGTATCAACCATGACACCAAGTGGGTGCCATGGCGGATCCCCAAAGCCCCTGGTCTCTCCAACAAGTGACAAGTCGAGCCCAAGTATTAGTCGAGCCCCATATTCGAAACATCTATTATTTTAATGGATAAAAATGCATTTTGCAACATGACAATTGCTTTTCATCTTTTTTAATCCATCCAGCATATTTAGGATTTATTAGCCAAAGATCACTAAAAGTACACTTACCCATATTTAATGGGGGGGGGGTGAAAAAATGGGTAAATCAACTGAAACAGTAAATGAAAACCAAAAAAATATCTAAGATCAGGAACCACACAACTAAAAATTGAGAATTTCCCCTGAGTAAGGGGCTACACATGTGACCAATTACTATAGGCCAGATTTTAAGTAATTAAAGAAAAAGGGGTCTTACTGCTATGTTCTTTCCTGCTCCCCCAGCTTTGTCCTTTAGGCAGCCTGGGTTGCAAATGCTTTGGCATTGATTTAGTCTTCATTCAAAACAAGGAAACAACACTTAGTGAAGTTACTGTTTTATGACCTGTATGCCAATCAGTAGACAGAGTGTTGTGCTAAAAGACTGTTACAAAGCATCACCTCTTACAGCTGGGCTCCAAACCAGAGGAAAGGAAATGTTAACAAACACTTAGTGCCTGAGGGAAGCAAAACTTTGTACTGGGTCCCCTCCTCCAAGTCTCAAATCTTTCATACTTACCCAGCTGGAGAGTGGACGTAGGGCTTCAAGCTTGGAGAATGAATACTGCTCTTATATCTATGCCTTTGAATTTAATTTCGACCATTTTCAACAGGGTAGGTTCCTAGGTTGTACCTAACAGCATACTAAAATTTCGCCAAAATCCAACCCCTTTTTACGTGAATTATCGTACGGACAAATGGAAAAAACCAAAGCATAAACGTTTCTGCAACCTACAGTTCGAAAGGGTTAGTAATTTCTAAAATAAAAACATAACGAACAGCGTGAAAACTAGCTCATACACAGAATATTTGAAACTACAGTATGCGCTCTCAATTATTAGGGATGATAGGGGGGAAGGGAATAGAAGTGTCCATAATTAGCATGTTCTCGTTGCGCTAGGCGCTTAAGCACTGCTGAATTCCGTCAGACCCCCAATGGTCAAATGATTGAAATGTGCTGATGTTCATGGAATGAAATGGTTGATCAGCTATGATAACCGCATAAAAGTTCGAAAGGGGGCGATTTTTTTTTTTACTTTATGCAACATTCTACATTACTCCAGTATTTATCTTGTCATCATCAACAATAGCAATGTAACTACCACTTACGATCGCGGATATCGGCCAACTGAAAATCTGCCATACAACTAAGGGATACAGCACACAGGTATCATGTTACAGTGTATTGTAATTGAAAAAAAAAAAAAAAAGATTCCAGAAATTAAAATCGAAAAAAAAAAAACTTTCAGAAATTAATATCATCAAGTCATGGTGTTTCAAAAATCCGCTTTCCTTTATAATGTTTAAAAACATGTAATGTTTTTTTCTTTTTACCTGTCGTGTATAATAAAATGGGTTGATTTTTTATGGAATCAGACGTCCATATGTCCGATTGTCTTCGTCTGAGTTCACACGTTAGCTACTGTGTACAAGTAGACATATTTTTTCAGCTCAAAAATATGTAGTTTTGTATGTATTCACAGTATAACTCATTCCGTATTCCCACAGAACAAAATTCAGCAGATACAAATGAAGAACATCAAGACCCACCCAACACCATGTTTCCGATTGTCTGCTGTTTATATTCAAGAAATGCGAATATGGATCAATGGTGAATGCAGCAACTATGGTTTTTATTTATTACCAAGAAAAAAAAAGGAGCCTGAAAGCTGTAAAGCTGAAACGGATATTTCTCCCCCTCCCGAAAACATTCCGATTAAGTTCAAACAGCAGGAGCACGCGTCCACGCACACTCAACCTCTGGAATGTCCTGATGGAACGGCTTCTTTCATTTGGCACATCGCCATAAATCACCACCTGCAGCTCACTGAAGTGTCTTCCTCCTTCACCCTAACTATAGGAGAAAACGTAAAAAAAAAAAAATGCTGCCCAATTTTCGACAAAATGACCAAATTTACGTCATACCGT
Source organism: Macrothele yani (assembly GCA_039090855.1). Classification (NCBI taxonomy): domain Eukaryota; kingdom Metazoa; phylum Arthropoda; class Arachnida; order Araneae; family Macrothelidae; genus Macrothele; species Macrothele yani. Next base: position 70,494,054 of record CM077032.1, on the reverse strand, counting down.
TGCAATTTACTAAAATACGTTTATCTGCTGAATTTCGCCTAAATCCATTGAAAACTTTTTAATTATAGATTTTTTTATTAAAACAGTAACTCAGACATCTGAATAAAAATGTATGTTTGTAATTAAAATAGAGTCCATATCATCACAGAAACAAAATTTAAGGATCACTCTGTTTAAATAAAACCATGGCATCTAAAAAAAAATAATTTGCTTGCTTTTCCCGTAATTTATAATTGCCGTTTCTTTTTTTGAATCCGATTTTGCAACGGAAGATTTTTTTTTTTTTTTTTTTTGCATCTGCTAAAGTTTCAAACGGAATTCGGCGAAATTCGCACTAGAACTTTATTGTGATGTATTTTAACCACTGTAAAAATGTTACTGTGTTATTTTCAAAATTCCGGAAAATGGATTTCTGAAAATATCTCTTAGTCCTTTTGAGCCATGGAAGTGATAAACAGGTGTTTGCTTTCTTCCCAACCAAGGGCTTCGGATCAGCGCTCCCAGCTGTCAATCAACCGTTGCTATGGTAACATACTTTCTGCTCAAGGCTCACTGTCTAAAGAGGCACACATAATAAAAATTTCCAATGCTAACTTTTTAAGTTTTAAACCGATTCAAATGGAATTTTGGGAGTAAGCTTCTGTAATCCAATTATAGTAAATGTAAAAATTTCAGCCACTTTTGTGAAAAATTCGCAAAGATAGTTTTCTTATTTTTTATCATAAGTAGCCGAAGTCTCTTGAGGGGTGGGCCGGAAGCAAGCGTCTTAATGCAATAAACAAGGAGCAGATGAATGTGTTGTTCAGGCATACTCTTCACTGGTGGATGCCAGCTGACTTGTAAACACGCGACCCCCTTGCAAATGCTAAATGTCTCTTCTTTCCCCTTCTGTTGTTCTCAGTAGTTGTCGGACGGACATCAAGCTCAGGGCTAGAGAATGCATCAAGCTCCCCTTCCCTAACAGACCCGCTAGTAATCATCCAATTTTATTGCACTGGAAGTAGTGCTTCCCCCCCCCCAGCCAAATTAGGATTTGGGCACATCCGAAACACCACTGTAGCCGGCGGTTTCTTTGAGAACAGAGGAGAGGAACTTAAAAAAATTAAGGGGTAACAGTCAGTAACACGATTTCCTAAAAGGGCATTTTTTTAAGCACTAATTTCAAATTTCAAGGCTTTTCAAGACAGCATTAAAAAAAATACCGTTTTTCCAGGATATTCCAGGCCTTGAAAACGTTATCATGATTTTCCAGGACTTTCCAGGTTTTCAAGCACGCGTGCGCACCCTGGATTAGTGATTAGGCAGAACCACCTTTAATAACAGTAATTTGAGAAACTACATAAAATTTCTAAATCATACAGTAATTACATTCATGGCATACTGAAGTTCAAACACCTGAAAATAGTTGTCAGCAATTTTTTACACAGCTGGAAAATATTTATTGGGTATATAAATAAGTTTTGAAGGATTTCCGTTCGGTGTCGTACTTATCACTGCTTGCATGTATTTTAAGGTGGCAACACTGCAATATCGCAGTACGAGGTGCCAGCTGTCAGAATCGGTATACGACGTTCGATTGAGGTGCGAAGACATATTTGTTTTACTCGATGGAAAATAGCAACTTTCGTCCCTATAAAACAGCATTTGCGGGAAGTGTTAGTGCATTACTTTATTGTCAAAAAGTGCTGCCGACAGCCATCGCTTAATGTCATAAATCTATGGTGAACATTCCCCATCCATAAAAACATGTGAGTATTGGTTTAGACGATTCAAAAGGAACGATTTCGATGTCAGTGATAAAAAACGTTCTGGACCACCCAAAAAAATTGCTGATGCCGAATTGGAAGCTTTACTCAACAAGGATCCATGCCAGACCCAAAAAGAACAAGCAGCAGCATTAAATGTTAGTCAACCATGCATTTTACAACGTTTAGCTGCCAAGGGAATGGTGCAAAAAGAAGGGAATTGGGTTCCACATGCTTCGCGGGAAAGAGACCTTGAACGTCGAAAAACCATTTGCGAATTGCTGCTTCAAAGGCAAAAAAGAAAGGTTTTTGCAGCGTATTATTACTGCCGACGAGAAATGGATATGGTACGATAACCCTAAATGGCAGAAAGCATGGGTGAAGCCAGGTGAACCGGGTCCTCCAACGCCAAAACGCAATATCCATGGTTCGAAGGCAATGCTGTGTATCTGGTGGGACCAGAAGGGTGTGATCCACTATGAACTGCTGAAATCGTCAAAAACTATTACTGGTGATCAATATCAAACCCAATTAATGCATTTAAAATTAGCTCTCATGCAAAAATGGCCGGAATGGAAGAGTAGACACAACAAAGTCATCTTACAGCATGACAACGTAAGACCACATGGTTCTCGACCTGTGAAAAATTACTTAGAAGGATCCGACTGGGAAGTTCTACCCCACCCGCCATATTCGCCAGATATTGCACCATAGGATTACCATTTGTTCTGGTCGATGCAGTCAGCACTTTCTGGAGAACGGTTTAGTTCTTATAAAGACGTCAAAAATTGGTTGGACAACTGGATCTCTTCCAAGGAACCAGAATTCTTCCTTCGGGGCATACGTTCACTGCCCGAAAGATGAGGTAAAGTTGTGGCTTCAGAGGGAGCATGCTTCGATTAATATTAAAATATTGTTTCTGTTCTCCAACGTGTTTTGTTCCCCTCAAATCTCTCAAAACGTATTTATATACCCAATATTTTATTCTGAAATAGAGATCTTGTTTTTCCTTTCCAGCATTTCCACCACCTATTATCAATTTTATGAGAGGGAGGATTGAAAAGTAACATATGGCAATTTTTTTTTTCTCTTTGCAGGTTGGAGTTTGGCAGACGAGTTTGAATATCACACAACAGGGTTAGGGTTCGGCTGGGTGGAAGGCAGTAAGAGCAACGGCAACAAAGATGTGGCGTTTGTTAGCATCGTCCATACATGAAGAGCAATGCGGTGTAGTCCGATTTTTGTGAGCTAAACGGAAAACTCCAACGGAAATGCACAAAGAAATGGTCAAGTGTATGGTGGTGATTGCCTGGACCACAGCAACATCTCCAGATGGTGCAGTTTCTTTGCAGAGGGCCGTGACAACCTTACCGATTCACCATGTTCTGGTCAACCTGTAACCGCGTCATCACCTGCCACTGTGAGAGGCATTGAACAGGCAATTCTGAGTGATAGGCGGACCATCTCAGCACATTGGTATAGAAATTCAACATTTCATATGGTATAATGTATGATATTGTGCATGACAATCACAATTTTGCAAGGTCAGTGCATGATGAGTGCCCAAGACTTGACAGATGACCAGAAGGGGTAGAGAATAATGTCATCATTGGACTACTTTCCACAGCGGTGGCCGAAAAACAATTTTTTGGTTGTTGTGTGTTTCTGGAACGTGGAAAGAGCGATGTATTTATTTATTTGCTGTTGCCACGTATTTGGAGGATTTTCACCTCGGATCTCGCCCTTTGGATTTAACTGCTATAATATATATATAGCCAGTGCCATTAATGCCCACCAGATGGAGACGTCTCAGTAGCTGAGCCCATCTTACAGATTTATGATGTCAGAAGCTGACTTAAAATTACACATAGCACCGTGGATTGTTGGCCACCGTTGTGTAAATGTAACGCACTCGGCTAGATATAGAGAGTTCTGTGGTTCATTTCCACAGCGGCGGCTGAAATTTTTTTTTTTATTCGGTTGCTGTGTTTCTGGAACGTGGAAAGAGCAATGTATTTATTTATTTATTTACTGTCGCCACGTATTTGGAGGATTTTCACCTTGGATCTCGCCCTTTGGATTTAACTGCTATAATATATATATAGCCAGTGCGGTTAATGTCCACCAGATGGAGACATCTCAGTAGCTGAGCCCATCTTACGGATTTATGATGTCAGAAGCTGACTTAAAAATACACATAGCACCGTGGATTGTTGGCCACCGTTGTGTAAATCTAACGCACTTCGCTAGATATCGAGAGTTCTGTGGTTCCATTCCACAGTGGCGGCTGAAAAACAATTTTTCGGTTGCTGTGTGTTTCTGGAACGTGGAAAGAGCGATGTATTTATTTATTTGCTGTCGCCACGTATTTGGAGGATTTTCACCTCGGATCTCGCCCTTTAGATTTAACTGCTATAATATATATATAGCCAGTGCCATTAATGCCCACCAGATGGAGACGTCTCAGTAGCTGAGCCCATCTTACAGATTTATGATGTCAGAAGCTGACTTAAAAATACACATAGCACCGTGGACTGTTGGCCACCGTTGTGTAAATGTAACGCACTCGGCTAGACATCGAGAGTTCTGTGGTTCCTTTCCACAGTGGCGGCTGAAAAACAATTTTTCAGTTGCTGTGTGTTTCTGGAACGTGGAAAGAGCCATGTATTTATTTATTTGCTGTCGCCACGTACTTGGAGGATTTTCTACTTGATGCATTATGCATACCTGCCAACTGCTATGGAAACAGATTTTGTTGTCTGACTACGGTACTACAGTACTTACTGTCGAAACTACGGAATCCTTTTAAAAACTAAATTATCAAGGACTTTTAAAAACTAAATTATCATATGTGTGTGCTGTCAGTAGATAGGTATACTGACAGCACACAAGTTCAAACCATTAAACTCAGCTGGAGCTGGACACACCTTCAATGACCTGCCAGTAACCCCCCCCCCTGCCTTCCTGTCAGTTTATTTTATTAACTTTGAATTGCCCCTCTGTTTTGGTGTTTTTCACAATAATTTTATTTTGTGGAATAATTTGAAAGGTTACATTATTTTTCACCTTCCAGCAAAGGATTGTGTTCCTAACCCCAGTGAACAGAAGCCCATCACAATTCACAAATACATCATTTCACTTATTTTATTTTATTAACTTTGAATTGCCCCTCTGTTTTGGTGTTTTTCACAATAATTTTATTTTGTGGAATATTTTGAAAGGTTACATTATTTTTCACCTTCCAGCAAAGGATTGTGTTCCTAACCCCAGTGAACAGAAGCCCATCACAATTCACAAATACATCATTTCACTTATTTTACTCTGTAATGATGTCATAGCCAAGGTACCAGCTGTCCACCCCCCCCCCTCCAGTTATTTGACCAGTTTGGTATTTTTATCAGAACTACACAGAAATCTCCTATACAACTTTTCACCACAAACAATTATTTTACACACACGTGCTCTTTTATATAATTACTTAAAAAACAAAAAAATCCTTTTTAAGTACTCTTTACGGAGTCTTAAACTTCTTCAAGTACTTTCAAGGACTTGAAAATGAACTTTTCTTTTTCAAGGTTTTCAAGGACCGTATGAACCATGTGATGGCAAAAAAAAAAATTGTGTTACTTTTCAATCCACATTTGTAGAAGGTAGTGAAATTACGCTCATGTCCAAAAATTACCAATCAATGACAGAAGACTAAATTTCTAATCAAAAACTACTATTATGGAAATTTTATACTAGGACATTTTTTATGTTTTGATTGCAAATTTTCGGAGATAACCCTTCTTCTTCAGGCTGTCTTTTTGCAGTTGCTTATTCCCGTCACTATCGCGGTTACGGTTATTTTTCATCATATCCTGCCAGATGTTAGGCAGGGAAAATCCTTTGCAGTCATTGATGATGGAATTTTGATTTCTCTCAATCTCTATTCCTTCTTTTAGCTTTCTTTTTTGAAAATTGCTTTGGAAACTGATGACTTTAAGGGAATTCCAATCCAGGCTCTGACTAGTTTCTCTAACATGCCTATGTAAACCACTCTTGTTGGAGCAATTTTTTATAGCAGCTTTATGCTCTGCTATACAAGTTTCTAGTCTGCGACCTGTTTGTTTTAGTTTTCAGTCTGTTCTAGTCTGTGACCTATTTGTTTCAGTAAGAATTTTCTCTGAAAATTTGCAATTGAAATACAAAAAATTTCCTAGTAAAAAATTCCCATAATAGTAGTTTTTAATTAGTAATTAAATTAAGAAACTAGGAAGCCAATTCTCAACATGAGCTTTATTCAAAGGACTAAATTTCTTTCTTGCAAGTCATTGGTTAGCGGTCAAAACATTCTGACTTCATCAAAACATGTAAGAGCAAGCTGTGCAAGATTGTTTGGTCATATGCAAATTGTCAGGAATCACATGACAGCTGTGTACTACGAATCTGCGTTAAAAGCTGAAGTGCGAGTGGGAAGAACTCGTTTGTTTTGCAGGTGTTGAAGTGTGGATCTGCCTTTTTGTTATTATGGCGCCTTGCAGTGCATCTAGAAGAACTCACCTGGATGATTTACCCAAGGTCGAATGGTTGATAAACTGGAAGAAGGATGGACAACGAGAGACATCGCAAAGGAGTTCAGAATTGCCCAGAGTACAGTACCATGGATCTGGGAACAATTTTCTGAACATGGAATAGCTACCAGAAGGTGCAGTAGTGCTCGAACACACAAAACTACTCCATCTTGTTTTAATGGCTAAAAGATCTCCCCATATAACTACTGGCGAGTTAGCAAAACAACTGGAATCAAGAACAGGTACCAAAATATCACATCAAATCATGTCATGTCAAGGTGTTTGAATAATACAGGGTGATTCATAAAGAAGTATACAGTTTCAATGCACTATAAAACCAGAACAATGCAAGATATTTTATGTTACCTGTAACAGATTTATAGGGGAATGTTTCAAGTTTTTTTAGAGACAGTCACAGATGTTCTATGTGTGCACCCTTAGTCACATGACACACATCAAGCCAGTAATCCATTTCCGCTCAAACGTGAAGATATCTGAATCAAGTTTGGCTTCAAGTACGAACTAACAGCACAGGTCGCTGGCTGTTTATACCCCTACAGCGCCCGCTAGCGGAGGCAGCAAAAACTTTTGCATACCCCTAATAGAATAGGTAAGGCTGTTTCATGGTGCGGCAGAAAATTCTTTCATTTTTACAGATGATAACGCCCATTCTTATAAGCCGCTGTGTGCTGATGAACTGTTGGAGAACAAGGGGATCGACCAAATGGAGTGCCCTGCATACTGCCCTGACCGGAATCCAATCGAAAATGTTTGGGACACTCTGGGAAGGCACATTGCTGAAGGTGATCCCCCACCTGGCACCAAAAAAAAAAAAAAAAAAAAAAAAAAAAAAACCACCTGGTGATGGTGGCACTGAAAGAAGAACAAAGAAACCTCCTTCAGGATCTTCTGGGCAATCGCATGAAAAGCATGGCTCACTGATGCCAGTCATGTATTGCAGCAGTCAGGGGTGAACATACACCCTATTAAAATGATCTATGAAACATTATTAATTTTTTTCTGTCATTTTTAGTTATTGCAAGCCAATGTCAGAAAATGGTGTGCTTTGTTCTTTTATCGATATTCTCTATTAATAAGCACAAATCCATGCTTATTTATGTGTGTACAAGTCCTGATCATCTTTGTTTGCTCTGTATTAAAATATTTTCATCCACATCCTGTTGGGAAAAAAAATATGCTAAGGAAATATAAGTACCGGCTGTGCCTCTGCACACATCCACAATCACCAAATCATGGCTAGAGGAATATTCCATGGATTACTGGCATATTTTCACTATACTCCATGTAACCACTTGCTTCAGAAAACTTGAAAATTTTAATAGACCTGGAGCGGGAATCGAATCCGCACTTCCCGACATCCGGTCGAGCATGCTAGTCATTACACTACCCAGCATGAGGAAATTCCAAACAACTGAACATACACTGAAGTGTCAGAACAACTGGTACAGACAAGCTTATACAAAATACATACACTGACGGAAAAAAAAATCCCAACACTAAGAAGGGGTTGTGTTAGATAAACGACAGTTGGTAGGCGGTGAGAGTACATCTGTAAGATGACGTCTATGCAAATTTTGCACTCGGCGCATACGTGTGGCGCTAGTAGCGCCCTCGGAACATGCAAAGCAGGTTTGCTGTAAATACACGCTGTAACGTTCGTGAGCGTTAGTTATCGTCGAGATTCGACGTAGTGTGTTGATGTTAGTCAAGAATGCCTTTAAGAAGACGAAGAAGCCATTATCAACAGCTCACGGAGTTTGAACGAGGTCGTGTAATAGGGCTACGAGAAGGTGGATTTTCTTTCCGCAATATTGCAGAACGACTTGGCAGGAATGTAGCCACTGTGCATGATTGTTGGCAGCGGTGGTCAAGGGAAGGTACTGCCTCAAGAAGACCGGGTTCCGGCTGGTCACGTGGCACTACTGAGAGGGACGACCGCCGTGTACGGCATATGGCCGTGGCGCATCGTACCGCATCTGCGGCATCAATTCCAGCTGCAGTTGCCACCACAGTGACACAACGAACTGTTACAAATCGGTTACTTGAAGGACAGCTCCGAGCCAGACACCCTGTAGCGTGCATTCCACTTACTCCAAACCACTGCCGTTTGCGGCGTCGGTGGTGTCAAGCTAGAGCTCATTGGAGGACGGAGTGAAGATCTGTTGTGTTTTCTGATGTAAGCCGGTTCTGCCTGGGTGCCAGTGATGGCCGTGTGTTGGTTAGAAGGAGGCCAGGTGAGCGCCTGCAACCAACCTGTCTGCGGCCGAGACACACTGGACCTACACCTGGAGTTATGGTCTGGGGAGCAATTTCCTATGACAGCAGGAGCACTCTCGTGGTTATCCCATGCACCCTGACGGCACAGTTGTACGTCGGTCTGGTGATTCAACCTGTTGTGCTGCCATTCATGAACAGCATTCCAGGGGGTGTTTTCCAACAGGATAACGCTCGCCCGCATACCGTTGTTGTAACCCAACATGCTCTACAGAGTGTCGACATGTTGCCGTGGCCTGCTAGATCACCAGATCTTTCACCAATCGAGCACGTATGGGACATCATTGGACGACAACTCCAGCGTCACCCCCAACCAGCATTAACCGTCCCTGTATTGACCCACCAAGTGCAACAGGCATGGAACTCCATCCCACAAACTGACATCCAGCACCTGTATGACACAATGCATGAACGTTTGCGTGCTTGCATTCAACATTCTGGAGGTTACACCGGTTATTAATGTACCAGCATTTCACATTTAAAATGGCTCTTCTTGCACTTACAATAAGCTGTGATCTCGAAACCTTAATCGATTAAATATGTTACCTATACAAATGTATTGCCGCCATTTCATTCCTCTACAACTATTTTTTCGTGGTGTTGCGATTTTTTTTTTTTTCCGTCAGTGTAGCAACGTCACCTTTGCGCATACTCGGTTGCATCTGCTAGTGCGTATATAAAGCAATAGACGTCTTTGCCAGCTGTCAGAGCTCTTTTCGGCATGAGAATGACAGGTAATAACGATTTAAGCAATTTTCAATGCGGTGTCATAGTTGCCGCTCGTGAGACAGGGCCATAGTATTTCAGAGGTAGAAACGAAGTTCGGATTTTCACGGACTACCATTGCAAGGGTGTACCGTGACTACAAGAATTCCAGCAAAACCTCCAATACCAGTGTGGCCGTAAAAAGACATTGGGTGAACGTGACCTTCGTCGGCTGTCAAGAATCGTTTCACCCAATAGGCGTGCAACACCCTGGCAGGTATCATTGGAATTCAATGCTGGAGCCTCAACAAGCATCAGAGTCCAGACTGAGCAAAGTACCCTGCACGATATGGGCTTTGGGAGCCAACGCCCAACTCAAGTCCCCTTGATGGGTGCACGACACAGAGCTGTGCGCCTCGCTTGGGCACGGCAACACCACCACTGGACACTTGATGACTGGAAACCAGTAGCCTGGTCTGACAAGTCATGTTTCCAACTGTATCGGGCAGATGGAAGGATTCATGTGTGGCACAAACCCCATGAAGCCATGGATCCCGCCTGTCAACAGGGAACTGTATCGGCTGGTGGGGGTCCGTTATGGTATGAAGTGTGTTTAGCTGGACTTCAATGGGACCCCTGGTACGTCTACAAACGTCTGTGACCAGCCAACGCTATATGCGCATCCTTTCTGATGAGGTACTCCCGTTCATGTCCTGCATTCATGCTGATGGGTTGGGCCTGTTCCAACAGGACAATGCACCTTCACACAAGTGTTGGGATGCTACATTATGGTTAGAGGAGCATTCATCTGAGTTTGGGGTGTTGCCATTCCCACCTAAGTTCCCAGATCTCAATGTGATAGAACACATTTGGAATGCCATGCAACACGCTATCGAACACTGGAATCCGAGACCTCGGAATACACATGAATTGTGAAACGCTCTGCAGGAAGTATGGTGTGTGCATTGCCTACAGCATATTTCCAGAAGCTAGTGGAGTCCATGCCTCATCGTATTTCTGTAGTCTTGAGCTCCCATGGGGGACCTACTAAGTATTAGAATGGTGTACCAGTTTTTCTGGCACTTCAGTGTATATCTGATTACCACCAGATTTACGTTCAGTGTATATCTGATTACCACCAGATTTGGGTAAGTCCAAGCTGTTCCTGCCTCATATGTTGAGTTGCTTGGAGTTTCCTTGTCCTAAGTAGTGTAATGACTAGCATGCTCGACTGGAAATTGGGAGCTGCAGGTTCGATTCTCACTCAAGGACAGTGGAATATTTCAAGTTTTCTGAATGAAGTAAATACATGGAATACAGTGAAAATATGTCAATAAGCATTGGAATATTCCGGTAGCCATGATTTGGTAATTGTGGATGTGTGCAGAAGCACAACCAGCATTAACACCATGTATAAATGAACAATTAACACCATGTATAAATTATACATGCTCACCATGTATAAATGAAGAATTATTTTTTCAGAGAAATTTGTTTCTCAAATATAGTTAATATAAGTGATCCTTAATTTTTGGACAAACGTTTATTAAGCCTCAAACACTGCTTCCAATTACGCAGCAAGCGTGCAATCGTCTTGATGTGCTACACCATATTTATTTATGTCCACTAATAATATGATAAGACTAATGAATGGAAATTAAATTTCAAGGGAAAATGATAGAAAAACATTTAGTTGCAGAACAATACAAATCAGTTGACACTGGATCAATTTAGTTTTTAAAACAATACTAGTCCATGGATATCATTCTCCGAATCACCCTAAGAGTATAATGTTGTTAAAGGTAGGAAAGCCATATCACAGCCCCTCGGTGGAACTCAAGACGGCTATAAATTGGCATTACATTGCACTTCTGCTGTGTTCTTTTTGTCAAGCAATTTCTCCCACGCCGACCCCCACCACACACCCAGGCAGAATTAAGCTGAGCATAGAAGTTTAATCTTAACACCACAAGGAATTGAAAGAGGCAGTTGAGTGCAGCCACTGTATGCAACGCATGCATTGCATGCCCTAATTATGTGCAAAAATTTACTCTCAGAAACAAAAAAGAATTATATGAAGAAAAGCTTTGTGCTGCAGTTTTATAAGGGAAAATTTAAACTAAGTGTTTGGTTTTAGAAGAGTTTTACTTAAAACCAAATTCACATATTTATTTGTGTGCATGTTAGCCGGAACTGAAAGCAACAATGCGAACCTAACTTCATATGACTGTACTCATGTGAGATTGAGCCGTTGAAGTGAGTGTATCCTTGCCAGGTTAGTTAGTTTTTAACACAAGTAAAATTTGAGTAAAATTTCTGTTGCATTCAGGGCTCAGGCAGTAAACCAATAAGAGAACTGAAGTCCATTCCCTTTGTCCCCAACTGTTTATTCCTACTCGGGTTCAGGCCTTCGTTACCTGCCATTGAAAACTTGTGGAAATGCAAAACAGAGAGTTGCATCAACCAATGGAAAGCTCGTTTTCTTTTGAAAGTGAGTATCTGCTATCTCATGCGCAATTTCAGAGGGAAGTAGGTAAATTGTAAGGCTACCTTTGTGTATATTTCTTGCCTTTTTGAAGCACTAAAATGCTTCAAGATAATTTAAACAAACTGCAAAAGTGGAATAAAGAACTGGATGATGCAAAATTAATAGTCTTTCGATTCCCTAAGTTTGTTTTTTGGTTCCCCAGTTTTAACTCATGGTAAAGAATGAGACTATTGCCTTTAAAATTTCTTTTAACAATTTAAGTTTCATTTGAAATGGGAAAATTAACAACAAAAAAAAAAAAGAAATTACTGTATAATAAACATCAGCCCAAACCACAATTTCCTATACAAAAATCACGATTCACGGGATCGTCCAGCAGCCCAAAGAAATAGGGAGTAAAATCAATCTTATTTAAAAAAGTAACTGTCATTTTTTAAGTGCTTTTGTGTGACTTTGAAGTAAATAAGGAGCAAAAATTACAAGTTTTTTCAGCATTTCCGCAGTTTTTTCATTAGACCTGTGTCACCCAAGAATGTTTGTGACATTGAGGTTCCCACAGCATATGGTTGTCTCCAAGAGCACCATTGATGCACAATATTTTTTGTTAAATGCTTGTAAGTAAAAGAAAGAAATCTTTCTGTTTGGGGACTTGTATTTTCACACTGTGATATGTTTTTTTCTGTTGTAAATGCAGTTTTCCCAATTTTCCAAATATAGAAGATATCAGTTAAATTGGGCAGCCATTTATTTGGGACAATTCTTGAAGGCCATTTCAAATTAGCTCTCTGGGATAAAGTTTCACATAATTGGGCCAACATGTCCCACTTAACTGGAATCTACCGTATACTGCCTCTCCTGACAATCAATCATGATGTGGATATTTTAAAAATCTCTCTCTCTCTCTCTCTCTCTCTCTCTCTCTCTCTCTCTCTCTCTCTCTCTCTCACACACACACACACACACACACACACACACACATACAAGGCATATTATATGCTGCAATGCCTAATGACTTTTAAACAGTCATGGTAATATTCTACATGTTTCTTGTTCCCGAGACAGTGTAATAATGTTGCCACCATTTACTGATATCAATCAGACAAAAACAGAACTTGCTTCTTATCTTACCTGTTTCTAATTTCTTTTGCCCATACACAACCTTCCCATCAAATTCATCTGATGGAACTTGCATTGCAGGATCAATTTGCTGAATGGTCACATTCAGATGATCTTCAATGTCAGCTAGGTACTAAAAAAGGAAAATACAATATCGAAAATTACCAATACAATCAGAAAATGTCGCATTTTTGTTCTTTTTCTTCTTATTAACATATGACACATTGTTAATCTTACACCCTAAAGCACAACAGGTATACAAGATTTGAAACAATTGTAACCATATCAATGTAACACTAACCTACAATGGTATCCAAAAGTTAAGCACAATTGGTAAAACATACAATGTAAAAGGTTAAAACTGAGAACAGCAGACATTGGTATGTACATCAGTGACACGCCTAAACCAATTGCTGTGCTAGGTCAAATAACGGCCATTGACATTCGAGATGCAAATGTCTTGCAGTTCCAGAAAAACAGCTTACCCTACCCTGAATGTCTTATTCCATTTTCTTGCAATCCCCGTGAGAAGAGTTGTTGTCATTGGTGAACAGGAATGTAATATGAAACAAAGACATCGGGTTGACCATATTTTGCAGGGTAGAATAATCGGAAGGCTCGAATCAGGACAGTCACATGCTGAGGTCTCCAAGACCACTGAATGTGCAGCAAAGTATCATCTTCAGGCTTTGGAGAATGTTCCAAGACACAGGAGGTTCGAACCCAACCAGTACAAGAGACGCCCAAGAGTCACAACCCCTCAGCAGGACCAGCATCTTGCATTAACTGCACGACGTCATAGGACGATGTCTGCCAGGCAACTTTCTGCAGAGCTTGTGGCTGCCTCAGGACGAGAGTTTTAAGACAAACTCTTTACAGGAGGCTCAGGGCAACTGGTCTCTATGCCAGACATTGAGTAGTTTGTGCACTACTCACCCCTGTGAACCTATTTAAACTAGAGTCTGGAACATCGAAAATGAACTTTGAATCAGCGGAACAATGTGCTCTTCACTGACGAGTCCAGATTCAGATTACACACTGATTTTCGTCAAACCACTCTCTCTAGAAAGAACGGGAAACCCGTTACAATCTCAATAACATCAGAGAAAGGGACCAGTTTGGTAGTGGTGGAGTCATGGCATGGGTAGGCATCATGTTGAATGGGTGCACAGAGCTCTACATTTCTGACAGAAGTACCATTGAGGTACAGAGATGATATACCAGAGCCTCATGCGAGATTTTTCAGAGATGCCATGGGTCCAGAGCTGGTATTTATGGATGATGATACATGCCCCCCACAGAGCTCATCTGGTGGATGACTTTTTCTAAAGTGAAGATACGGAGTAGCCTGCAAAGTCTCCAGATGAGAATCCAATAGAGAATGTATGGGATGCACTAGGGAGGTGAATTGTATCTTGTCAGCCTCCACTAAGGAACATTCTGGAGCTCCAAACTGCTCATCAGGAATGGAACTTGTTGCCACAGAGCTCAAAGGGGTCAACCTGATAAGAAGCATGAGAAGTTGATGCGAGGCTTGCATGACTGAAAGGGGTCACCACATCCCTTCTTAATCATGGTGCACCAGCCTTTTCTCAATTTTATATAATCAACACAAAAACCACTTTATCATTTGAAAGTTGCACAGGAAAGAACAGTCGATGGGATGCAACACAATGTCGACGTGGCACAGTTGTGACACGGTCCAGAAATGAATGCAGAGTGAGTCAGGCTTCTGAACAATGGGCAGACGTGCAAACCTTCAAAATCTAAAAATCAGGAAATTTTTTACAGCTCATAAAATCACGAGCGCTATTTTTTATCGACATTTTTTAGATGCTGGTGCAATTTTCCAGAAGTAGTATTATTGGTACATAGCATTTTTAATGTTTAAAAAGTTATTTTAAATGCAGATTATGTTTATATGCAAAATAAAAAGCATAGTGAAAATAGTTGTCAACCAGATACAATTAATAGCATTTTTTTTTTTCGCCCTCGAATTTCCGTTTTCGGAAATTTTTCCTCCATTTTCAGACTGAAATACAAATATTTACAGAATAAAATGATATATAACAACAATACTGGACAGAAAAAAAGAAATTACGATTACGGAAAAAAAATCTTTACTACCGTCTTTGAAATACCATCCCAAAGCGTATTTTTACGAATAGGTAAAATTCTTCGACGAGTAGTTTTATGCCCCGAGAAAAACTCCAGATACGTATTTTTTACGCGTCGAGAAAAATTCCTGATGCATATTTTTACGTGTTGATAAAATTTAGATGCATACTAGACGCTTAATTAGATTACGCATTTTGGAGAACTTTGGTCGGCACGTAACTTGAGCACTCCCGTGGAGAGAGGGAGCTACCGCACGACCCGGAGACATCGTTATACTTAATATGGCTCCACACGAAGCCGGCGAGTCAAAGATGACATCGCGTAACACAGCACTCGTAAGGTCCGGTAGAAAATCTAAATGGATGGCTGCAGACTTGCAGGGGATTGAAATATTTCGATTGAGCAATCGAAATATTAAAAAATCCGTAAAAAAAAAAAAAAAGACTTCTAACCGTAAATCAGTAAAATTAAGCAGAAATCCGAAAATTTTACGGATAATCCGTAAAAGTTAGCAACTATGCAACATCCATGCCCCACTGCAATTCGAACCCGGACCCATCTCGGACAATTTGTCGAAAGCCGGCGCTCAGTTTCACAACTTTATTATGCAGCAAAGACAATAACAGCTAATATGTAAAGAAGAAACAAATTGCTAAAGATATGGCATAAAACAAAACATTAAAACCGCCAAAGTGGCTTAATGCAAAAGGAAAAATCTCACGCGAAAAGTAAGCGAAAGGAATGAGAAAAACAAAAAACAAATTCACAAACTAAGTGTACACAAAATGCTACAATAGAAGATAAAACAAAGCTGACAATAACAGATTCGCAATTAGAGATGAACAGAGGAGCACATTAATCTTCTACAAAATGTGACGAAGGGAAAAAGAGACAAACATGGTGCAAAACAAGAAATAAAAAATCTCCACAGTAAAGCAAAACCTAAAAGCACTCCTCAAAACTCTGAAGAAACCATAAACAGAGCTCGCAGCTAAGAGCGGGGAGACGTGAAACTGTGAGTAGGTCACAGCTGGAGCGCGAGTGTGTTTGTAACCAACATAAAATAGACCACTGCGCTACCGGGGGTGGCTTTCATTTTGCAGATATGAGGAGAGAAAAAGTATGATACTGATGACTGCAAATGCCGTCTTGCATCGACGCAGAAAGATTTCACAAGCGGTTCAAAATCTTTTTCTTCTGCGTCGATCCAAGGCGGTGGTTGATGAAATTTCATTATTTCGACTATTGTAAACTGCTAATTATCGGTGAAAATTGGGAGAATTTGACATTTATCCGGAGGGCAGGAGGAATGGCTAAAAATCTGGAGTCTCCCGCCTAAATCCGGAGTTAGCACATCTGAATGGGTATTCAACACGCATATACCCACAGATGATGGCTATGATTGAATATAGCTGAAACTAGTATAGGCGCATTATCTGCGGGAGTTCAAATTGTTTCCATTGAAGATTTTAATTCCTTGGTTTTGGTTCTTTGTCTTTTCGAAGTTAAGCCCTACTTTCTGTAATCATCCGCCTTTTTTCCTAAAGGTTTTTAATTTTAACGAAAAGATTTGAGATACCAGAGCACGTAGAGAGACCCCGTAGGGAATCATCTAGTGTACATTGGCAGTCTGCAACATCGTAGTTTGGACGGAAGTTCCTAGGATGACTATAAAAATAATCGAAAAGCTTCAACAGGTGTTTGATGGAAAGGTTGGTGATCTGAAGCCTGCCGTGATTTTTAACTTTTGTTGGATTTTAACAGTCAAATATTTTAAACTTCAAGTTTAACTACTGGTGCAACAGGTACAGTGAACATAGATGGAATGACTTTTATTGATAAATTTTTGAACTTTTCAAATATACTATTAGTACTATAGGTACAGAGAACATTGATGAAATAAGACAGTGTATCAACAAGTACACTGGCGTGCAAAAATTAAGGACGAGACGGTTTTTCGAATGTAACATCGTACAGAAGTGCCCCACATTGACTCAAATCATACCATAAGATCCCCAAGATGTAAGAATATGGGACAAGTGAGCAAAACCGACCAAACAAGGAATCTAAAGGATACAAAGGCACTTTATTCAAAAGGTAGATTCGAGCACAACTGGACAGAAGACAAACGTCCATGTGACAGGCGGCTGCCAAGAAAAATCCAGTCTTTAATATGGGATATGATCACCCCTGACTGCGTTGCAGGATTTACAACGTCTGTCCATGCTGAGGACGAGTTGTTGTCAAGGAGCTGTTGAGGCATCGTGGCCCAATCCTCTTATAGCGCCATTAGCAGCTGCGGAATCGTTGCTGGCGGCTGGTGACGTTCTGCCAAGCGTCTCCCGAAAAGGTCCCACACGTGTTCGATTGGATTTAGGTCCGGGGACCTTGCGGGCCAATCCATGTGTTGAATATCTTCACTCTCCAACAGCTCTGCGACAGCCACTGTACAAGGAGGTGTAGTGTTGTCGTTCATGAAGAGGAACTCAGGACCCACGGCACCTCTAAACAGACGCACGTGAGGCAGGATAACCTCGGTACAATAGCGGACACCAGTGACTGAACCTCCATGGAAGAAGTGGAGGTCAGTACGGCTATCAAGCATGATACCGCCACAAACGAGAACTCTGCCACCTCCAAACCGGTCTCTTTCGATGATGTTGGAGGTGTGATTGCATGTTCCCTGCTCTCTCCAGATGTGTATACGTCCAGAATCGCTTGTTAGGTAAAACGGCTCTCATCCGTAAACAGAACTTGACCCCATTGCTGATGTGTCCAGTTTTTGTGTTCCTGGCACCACAGAAACCGCCGTCTCCAATGAGCAGGCATTCATGGCACACACCGTACTGGTCGTCGTGCAAATAGCCCACCTTTGTGCAGCCTTTTGGCCATGGTAAAACGCGTTCACGGACGTCCAGTTGTCTGTTGCATGTGCCTTGCGATTTCTTCTGCTGTCTGTCGTCTGTTTCTTCTTGCCTGTAGGACAATATACCGGTCGAACGCCGCTGCCGTGGTTGCTCGTGGACGACCACTGCTAAACTCTCGGACAGCTGTTCCTGTCGTTTGAAATGCTCTCCAAGCTCGTGAAACGATGCTGTGAGTGATCCCGAACTCCTTGGCCACACTAGCCACACTTCGACCTTCTTCGAACTTCCCAATGAAGTGACCTTGGGTAAAGTCACCCAGATGTCATCTACTGGATTGCCTGTTGGCCATATCACACGGTGGCAGCAACTCGAAGTCGTTCAAACCGATGTACATCGTGCAATAGCTTTCACCAAATTGCTGAGCGTACACCGCACATGTGCTTTATACCCTTCAACCCCCCCCCCCCCCCCACGTCATGCTGCATATACATATGCGCATGCCCTGCCGTACCGGACCCTAGTCTATCTCCTGAGTGGTCTTTCGGTCCGTCCTGCCTGCTCGTTCCACTGTTATGCTAATTTCTCCTCTTCGTCCTTGATTTTTGCACACCAGTGTATATAGTGTTTTTGCATTTAAAGAGATGGAACCAGAATGTAATAGTGTTTGTACATAGTGTACATAAAAGAAAAGGATTTTAACAGTCAAATATTTTAAATTTCGAGTTTAACTACTGGTGCAACAGGTACAGTGAACATAAGATGAAATGTGACTTTCACTGATAAAAATTTTTAAACTTCAAATTGAACTATTAGACTATAAGTACAGAGAACATTGATATAAGTACAGAGAACATTGATGAAATAAGACAGTGTATCAACATGTATATAGTGATTTTTGCATTCAAACAGCTGAAACCAAAGTGTAATAGTGTTCGTACATAGTGCACATAAAAGAAAAGATTAAAAATCGAATATTTCATCTCCCAGGGAATTATTTTAGGAATATCACGACATGTGTTGAGAGGTGTCAATAATTTCATAAACAAAGAAAAATTACACACCAAGAATGCCTTCTCGTTTCACGGAAGACTTTTGGTTTTTTGGTTCGTGGAATACACGTTTACTCCGTGCTGCCCACGGCGGCAACCAGTTCAAGATTTTATTTACTTCACGCCACTCATCATACGAATCTTCACACTTTCAAAACGTACAACCTTTGGCCAAACAAAAAACGAATATGAAGCACTGCAGTAATATAACTCTATTGGAATATACAACCGAACTGAAACCTGGCGAGTACATTTTGATAACATTGATTAATTCCATAATCGAATGCATAACGTTTTATACATTACGTTATATATGACATGCTTCCGTGGGTAATCAACTTGTTCATGAATAACGTGTGAAACAGTATTACGTGTGTCACAATTATATTGTTGACAGCTATCATAAAGTAACATAAGCCACATAGTAATGGTTCGATAAGCTTGTTGTATGAACTATCAGAACATAAATTGTACAAAAATCACTGTTGTTGGTTTTTGTAAATTTGCATAAGCAATACAATACTTTGTTTCATAGCTTGTTTTGTCTGCTGTTGTACTTACAATACGTTATTACACAAGCACACCCAGTTTAGTGCCTTTCTGACGATTGGTTCTTGAAATATTCTCAGATATATATTGTCCTTTTTTTCCGTATAACTCATGTCATCCTTTTAAGCAGAAAACTTCAGCAATTGATTTTTACTTCAGGAGAGCTTACTCACATTCATCTACAGACAGAGCTTTAAACAGTGAGATCAATGGGATTTTTGAGATGAATAACATGTTTGGGTATCCCGATTATATTACCCGTAGGATTCATGAAAGGGTAATAACACGTTGTTCTACTACGTTGGTCAGAGATAATGAACATAGTCAGATGTTCATTGGATCACAAGAATACTTACCTGGAGTTACAAATTTGTTGTTACATGTGTGTTCCAAATATAAATTACAATTAGGAATTAGGTGTAACAATTTGTTTGCACAACTCAGACGAGACCGAGATAAACCTGATATTTTGCGAAGTTGGGGTGTTTACAATATTCCACTTTTAGACCCAGTTACAAATCAGCATGTCAGTAATTACGTAGGTTCTACAAGGAGGAATTTGGAGTTACGGGTGAATGAACACAAATATAGCATTAAAGCGCACCTTTATTTTACAGCACTTGCACGTAATGTAAATAATGGCATATTTATCCCTGATTGGTGCAATGTCAGTATGCTCCAGACTCCTTCCTCTCTTCATGCTCTATTGATAGCAGAAAGTGTTTTTATCACAACATTAGATACGAAATGTTGTAATGACTATTACCCTGTCGATTTACCTGAATTTTGGAAACACTTAGTGAAATCATTGAATTATAACATATGTGTATAGTTTTTCACTATTTTTTGGTGGCAACAGATGTATGTGATATCATCATCATCATCATTGTCAACCATTATCAATCCACTGCTGGACGAAGGTCTCCCCAAGTTTCCTCCACAACGGTCTGTCTTGTGCCAGTCTCCTCCATGTCACCCCTGCATACTTTCGAATTTCATCCACCCATCTCCCATGTGGTCTTCTTCTGGGTCTTTTCCTGTCCCTTGGAATCCAATCTAAAATTTCGGCTGTCCATCGATGATCTGTCCTTCTGGCAGTATGTCCAGCCCATTGCCATTTCAGGGATTTAACTCTGATCATGATGTCTTCCACTCTTGTCATTTTTCGGATCCACGAGTTCCTCTTCTTATCCCTCCTGGTTACACCAAGCATGCACCTCTCCATGCTTCTTTGAGTTGTCTGCAGCCTTTGTATGTCTCTTTTAGTTAAGGTCCACGTCTCTGCACCATACGTAAGCACTGGAAGGATGCATTGATCAAACACTTTTCTTTTAAGACATAATGGCATATTGCTCTTGAAAATTATGCTGTTTCTTCCAAAAGCTCTCCAGGCAAGTTTTGTACGCCGATTAATTTCTTCATCAATGTGACCCTCACTTGATATCTGCTGTCCAAGATAAACGTACGTGTCTGTTATCTCCAGCTTTTCTCCATCAATCGATAAATCTTCATTTCTTGTAAAAGCATTGAACATCACTTTTGTCTTCTGAAAGTTCATTTTTAATCCCACTTCTTTACTCTTGTCAGCAAGTTCCTGGATCATACTCTGCAGCTCTGATGGGGTAGTTGCAAAAATGACTACGTCATCAGCAAAGCGAAGGTGGGTTAGATAATCTCCATTAATCTTTATTCCCTTGTTTTCCCAGCTCAGCGACTGAAAAACACCCTCCAATGTGGCATTAAAGAGCTTCGGAGATATGGTGTCCCCTTGTCTCACTCCCTTTCCAATTTTTACGTGTGTTGTATTTTCAAACAGCCTAATCTTTGCACTTGCATTTTCATAGATGTTATTAATAATATTAATGTATGCATCTTCAATACCGCAGGTTTTCAGAGCCATTGTAACTGCTGATGGTTTCACCGAATCAAAGGCTTTTTCATAATCGATAAAAGCCATGCACAATGGAAGTTCATATTCCCTCGCTCTTTCAATTAGTTCTCTCAGCACGTGGATATGATCTATTGTGCTGTAGCCACTCCTGAATCCAGCTTGTTCTCTCGGTTGAGCCATGTCCAGTGTTACCTTCAAGCGGTGTGAAAGAACTTTAGTGAAGATTTTATAAACTACTGATAGGAGGCTGATAGGTCTGTAGTTTCCGAGATCCTCAATGTCACCTTTCTTATGTAGCAGGATCATTGTAGCGGTGTTCCAATCCTCAGGAATCTTTCCTTCATTAAGGCATCGAGTGAAAATTTGGGCGAGTACTGTTTCGATTTCTCCACTTGCTTCTTGTATGATGTCTACAGTAATTCCATCTTCTCCTGGAGCTTTTCCTCGCTTCATGTTCTTGATTGCATGTGCAACTTCTGCTGGAAGGACTGGAGGAACTCTGGTACTGGTATCTTTCATGATGTCAGGAGTGCATATATCATCCCTTTCATATAATTTGGAGTAGAAATCTTTCACTCTTGTCAAAATTTCGCCTCTATTTCTTGTTACAGAACCATCTTCTTTTCTCAGTGCCATAATCTGTTTTCTTCCCTTACTGAGATGTCCCTTTGCTATCTTTAGGCTTTGGTTGTTTTCAATTGCTTTCCTCACTAGTTCACAGTTGAATTTCCTTACGTCTTCAGTGATACTTTTTCTTACTGTCTTGCATAGCTCTATATATTCCACTTTGGAAGTCACATCTTCTTTAGTTGTTCTCATCTCTCTTCTTTTTTGCATCAACATTTTGGTTTTTCCTGATAATTTGTTCACATGCAACTTGTTCTTAGACCCAGCCAATTTTGTTGCTGTTTCCATAAGAGCTTTGGTTACTTTTCTGTTAACTTCAGAGATGTCCACTTCTTCCGATGTTAGGCCTTCTAAAGCAGAGAACCTGTTCTTCAGTTCTAACTTGAAGGTATTATGGTGTTTTTTAAGGTTGGTTATGTCAATAGATTTTGTTTGTCTTATGAGCTTGCCACATTCAAGTTTAGTGTTGAGGTGCATCTTACATCTCACCAATCTATGGTCACTACCTGTGTTGAACTTGTTTAGCACACTGCAGTCTTCTATGACGAATTTTTTGTTACACATAATAAAATCAATTTCACTTGTCGTCCCATTTGAATGTCTCCATGTCCATTTCCTGTGTGGCTTTTTCTTGAAAAAGGAGTTCAAGATGAAAAACCCTTCTGCCTCTGCAAACTCAACGAGAGTATTTCCACGCTGGTTTCTGTTGCCATGACCGAATTTACCTACTGAAGTTTCATTCTGTTGCCGTTGCCCTATTTTTGCATTGAAATCTCCCATAATTATTTTCAAGTGCTGCTTACCTTTATTATTTAGATGACAAATTTCCTCATAAAATTCTTCAATTTCTTCTTCAGGATGACTTGTGGTGGGTGCATAAGTTTGAATAATCTGAGCCTGGTATCTTTTCGAGAGTTGGATAACAAGTCGTGCAGCTCTGTCAGAGGAACTTTCAACTTCTACAACTTTATCCTTCAGTTTCTTGTTTATTATAAATCCAACACCACTAGTTCTGCCAGTATCTGTCCCACGATAGTAGAAGAGATGTCCACTTTTCAGTTCGATGAGATCTTCTCCTTTTCTCCTTACTTCACTTAGCCCCACGATGTCCCACTTGATCCTTTGCAGTTCCTCTTCCAATTCAAGAAGCCTTGAATCAGAAGATAGAGAGCGTCCATTGTAAGTAGCCAAGGTCAGCATCAGATGGCAGCCTAGTCCGGTTCTCCGGGGATTCTTAGCACCCTCTGCCTTCATGTCGCACTGGCCGCTGCCTTGGCCAGGTACATTCCAGCTGCCGGAGACTGAGGGCCAAGATTTAAGTTGTGGAATCATTTTGGAGGGGTTTGGCCATAACTCACCACGCTGGCCAAGCGGGTTGGTGAGTGTGGGATAGAATTTCCTCTAATCCCGATGGTATAGTTATACCGCTATGGGCGGTCGTCAGAGCCCCTTTAGTGGGAACAGGATGCACCACGAGAAGGCGGGGTTGACATTTGTCAAGGAGAGGCTGTGATGTTACGCATCACCTGACCTTACATCCAGTATGTGATATAACACAATGTAAATCATGAATGACAATTAGTTAAGCTACGTAATGTCCCACGTGGCTCTGTGTATGTGTATATCATCATCGTCATCATCATTGTCAACCATTATCAATCCACTGCTGGACGAAGGTCTCCCCAAGTTACACTGACAGAAAAAAATCCAACACCAAGAAGGGGTTGTGTTAGATAAACGACAGTTGGTAGGCCGTTAGAGTACATCTGTAAGATGATGTCTATGCAAATTTCGCGCTCGGCGCATACGTGTGGCGCTAGTAGCGCCTCGGAACATGCAAAGCAGGTTTGCTGTAAATACGTGCTGTAACGTTCATGAGCGTTAGTTATCGTGGAGATTCGACATAGTGTGTGGACGTTAGTCAAGAATGCCTTTAAGAAAACGAAGAAGCCATTATCAACAGCTCACAGAGTTTGAGCGAGGTCGTGTAATAGGGCTACGAGAAGGTGGATTTTCTTTCTGCAATATTGCAGAACGACTTGGCAGGAATGTAGCCACTGTGCATGATTGTTGGCAGCAGTGGTCAAGGGAAGATGCTGCCTTAAGAAGACCGGGTTCCGGCCGGCCACGTGGCACTACTGAGAGGGAAGACCGCAGTGTACAGCGTATGGCCGTGGCGCATCGTACCGCGTCTGCGGCATCAATTCGAGCTGCAGTTGCCACCACAGTGACACAACGAACTGTTACAAATCGGTTACTTGAAGGACAGCTCCGAGCCAGACACCCTGTAGCGTGCATTCCACTTACTCCAAACCACTGCCATTTGCGACGTCAGTGGTGTCGAGCTAGAGCTCATTGGAGGACGGAGTGAAGATCTGTTGTGTTTTCTGATGTAAGCCGGTTCTGCCTGGGTGCCAGTGATGGCCGTGTGTTGGTTAGAAGGAGGCCAGGTGAGCGCCTGCAACCAACCTGTCTGCAGCCGAGACACACTGGACCTACACCTGGAGTTATGGTCTGGGGAGCAATTTCCTATGACAGCAGGAGCACTCTCGTGGTTATCGCACGCACCCTGACGGCACAGTTGTACGTCGGTCTGGTGATTCAACTTGTTGTGCTGCCATTCATGAACAGCATTAGAGGGGAGTTTTCCAACAGGATAACGCTCGCCCGCATACCGCTGTTGTAACCCAACATGCTCTACAGAGTGTCGACATGTTGCCGTGGCCTGCTAGATCACCAGATCTTTCACCAATCGAGCACGTATGGGACATCATTGGACGACAACTCCAGCGTCACCCCTAACCAGCATTAACCGTCCCTGTATTGACCGACCAAGTGCAACAGGCATGGAACTCCATCCCACAAACTGACATCCAGCACCTGTACGACACAATGCATGAACGTTTGCGTGCTTGCATTCAACATTCTGGCGGTTACACCGGTTATTAATGTACCAGCATTTCACATTTAAAATGTCTCTTCTCGCGCTTGAAACCTTAATCGATTAAATATGTTACCTATACAAATGCATTGCCGCCATTTTATTCCTCTACAACTAATTTTTCGTGGTGTTGGGATTTTATTTTCCGTCGGTGTATATATATATATAGCTGCATAGTGCAGCAGCAAGGATCATCTGAGGATGGAGTGAACGGCACTCCGAAAGTGCTAATGGCTTTTAATTGTACATATATGTTCGTTTTTAAAGTGTTAAGACGGAGCTCTTATATTGTATTCTCAGATATATTGTGTTGGAAACACAAGGAAACATAAGGTGCACTTCACAGTAGTCACAAAGGGTAAAAGTCCACACGAGCGAGGAGGAAACAGAGTTGTTTAGAAATTCTCCTAGCATTGAACACGTGCCAAATCACGTGAACTCACACACGCTAAGTGGAAACCGAACAGAGAAGATGTTCTTCATCAGCTGCAATGTTTTAATGCAAGCTATGAGTAAGTTTACTCTAAACCAAAATGAAGTATAACATTTATTCAAAATGCTCCGTGTATAGTGCTCCTATTGCATTTTTTTTTTTTATATAGTTAATTATTCAATGGGTATCATTATTCAAGGCGAGTTCGTTCATGCATGCTATAATTCTTCTTCTCCAAAGTTTTAAGTCTGCCATTCAAGCATTCTGCTACTAACTTCTAAAGGCATCAATGACAAAGTATAGATAAATAAACATTCTGTTTTACATATCACAAATACACTGGTGTTCAAAATTAAGTGAATTTGCACGTTTTGTCGATTTTCACAAAAAGTATGGAACCAAAGGTACAAATTATGCCGCTGAATTAGAATGCAAATTTGCAGTGTCGAATACATAAGCGTACTCGTGCGTGTGGGCGGAGCTGTGACAGCGGAGGGCATGAAAAGCACACGTGGCTTTTTCAGCGATTAGTTTGCTCATAATCCTCAGTGACATTCGTTGTGTTTCTTGCAGGAGTTGGTTCAATTTCATAAGCAATCAGGTAAAATGAGTTGCCAGGAACGTATTTGATGACGGAATGAGGTGGAGAATCATCGGTAGATTGGAGGCAGGGCAATCGCAAGTGCAGGTTGCTACAGAGATCAATGTACAATGTAACACCCAGTGTCGTCTGCAATTTGTGGAAACAGTTTAAGGACACTGGATCCATATCGAGGAGGCCTGGGCTAGGTCGTCCAAGAGCCACGACGGCCAATGAAGGCTTCATGAGAGAGGGCTTTTTGCCAGAAGACCCGCTGTTTGCATCCTGCTCACTTCAGCACACAACAAAGCATGTTTAGCATGGTGCAGACAACATCAGTCTTGGACCAGACTTCAGCGGGGTAACGTTCTCTTCACAGACGAGTCGCGATTTAGCCTGAATCTTGACGTACCTTCATCTGGAGAGAATCTGGGACCCGATACCTTTCCTCCAACATCTGAGAAAGGAACCGCTATTGGCAGCGGAAGTGCCATGGTCTGAGCAGGCATCATGTTGGACAGCCGCACACCTCTCCATGTGTTTGACAGAGGCTCCCTGACTGCTGAGAAGTATAGGGATGAGATCTTACAGCCCTATGTTCGACTTTTCAGAGGTGCAGTTGGCCCTTGGTTCCGTTTTAGGGACAACAACGCTCGTCCACATAGGGCTCACCTGGTCGACGATTATCTTGAAAGTGAGGATATTTGCCCGATGAACTGGCCAGCCAGATCGCCAGACCTAAACCCTATCGAACATGTCTGGGACGCTCTTGGGAGGGCAATTGCAGCTCGCCACCCCCTCTGAGAACCATCCAAGAGCTGAAAACTGCGTTGCTGCAGGAGAGGGACCAACAGCCACAGGGACTCATCAATTGCCTCGTTTCAAGTATGACGTCACGCAGTGCAAGCTGTGTGCCTGTGAGAGGGGACCATACCACATATTAGAGTCATTTTATGTTCGATCATGCAATGTGGATTTTGGACATTCCTGTGCTGATGAGCCTTACAGACGATCATGAGTGCTTACCATGACTGTTGTATGAATAATTTGTATAATTTTTTCTTTTATATAACTGTGTATCCATACCAAATTTCATTAAAATGTGTCCATTAGTTTTGAACATCAGCGTACAACCAATATATTGATAATGCAACTTTTGAACATCAGTGTAGTTTATGCATAGCAATATTCAGTCAAGCAGGTAGTGTATGCTACAGTGGATGCATGTGAAAGATTAATTTTCAAACATGATTGACTTCTCAAGTTTGGATTACGTTAATTTTATGCCATAAATTAGCTCTTTAGCAAATCACTATTCTAAAACTTAGTAAGAAAAAGCCTAATACACATACATCAGACTGATGAAGAAAACAAAATGCTAAACTTTTTAACAGGGTGAAAAATTAGAAAGCATGACAAGAAAGTGTGAATATAATGCACCATAAGCAAGATGGAATTCATCACTGCAATTTGTTTATGCAAATTTTAAATCGAAAACAACAACGTTCGTACGTATTAAAATCGTTGTTTTTGATTTTAGCATGCACACACACACACACACACACACACACACACACACACACACACACACACACACACACACACATCACTAAGCTGTTCTCTGAGATTCAGAGGTTAGCTCCATAAAGAAATACAAACTACAAGCTAAATTTTAACCGATTATTTACTTACTGTTGCTGTATCAAACTTCTCCATCTACAGCAATCTGGACATACAACTTGGGTTTCACTGACATCCATCACATGATGTACACAAGATCTTCTATACCTCATACTCATTATCTTTTTTTCATGCAGGCACTCCTGAATCTGATCTTTCCATGCCTTCCTCTGCCTTTCCTTCCTGCCACTTCAGCTACAAACATTTCTTAGTAAGCATCCCATCACTCCCAACATGGCCAAATCCCCAAAGAATATTAGTCTCCACCTTGCTAACAACCTTTTGCTTCACATTACACAACTACAACACATCTTCATTCCTCACACGATTAGAATGTGTCTTGCCACAACCCCTCGCGTAAGTAACGCATCTCTCCAGCACACAAACGACTCCTATGTTTCTTCTGTAGTACCCAGGTTTCACTGCCATACATCAGAGTAGGAACAATTAAACTTTCATACACAGCCATGCGGACATCTCTTGAGAACCCATCATTCCTGTGAAAACCTCCCAGAACAGCTATGACTTTCAATGAAGAATTCACTCTCCTACTAATTTCACCATCCAATTTGTTCTCTCTGTCAAAAATGCTTCCTAAATACACAAACTCATTCACCTGGTCAATCACTGTGCCATTTAGACTTGCATTACATTCAGTGCTAACAGTTCCTCGCTCAAAAATCATAACTTTGGTTTTTCCCTTATTTATACTCGGTTTGAATTTCATGCAAACTTCGTGCATCCGAGTCAACATACTCTGCAA
Source organism: Macrothele yani (assembly GCA_039090855.1). Taxonomy (NCBI): domain Eukaryota; kingdom Metazoa; phylum Arthropoda; class Arachnida; order Araneae; family Macrothelidae; genus Macrothele; species Macrothele yani. Next base: position 70,465,654 of record CM077032.1, on the reverse strand, counting down.
ATCACTTTAGCTCTCTGCCAACAGGACAGTGTAATCAGCATACAGCAATCTGCACACACGGATATCACCAAGACATAAACCACTATTATCTATTTTGGCATCACGCATGCACACATCCATAGATATATTAAACAGCCATGGTGACATTACACAACCTTGTCTAACTCCTGCACCAATGGAAAACCATTTTGATAAAACACCATTCACCCGTACACAAGCTCTACTACCAGCATACATGGCTTTTACACTAATAAGTAGACTCCCAGTAACACCATATTCATTCAATACCTTCCACAAAAGTGTCCTATTTACTTGATTGTAGTCTTTCTCTAAATCTATGAAAGCAGCAAAAACTTTCTTCCCAACAGCCAGATACTTTTCAATCATCATGCGTAATGCAAAAATCTGGTTAGTGCAGCTTTTACCAGACATAAAACCACTCTGAACATCCCACACTTTCTCTGATGTAAGACCCCGTACTTTTTCAATAACAACCTTACCAAACACTTTTCCTGGCACTCAGTAGGCTAATACCACGATAGTTCTTGCAGTCGGTCTGATCACCTTTTACCTTATACAAGGGAACAATGATAGCCTCCTTCCAATCACGAGGTACCATTCCTAACTCCCAGCACAGCTGGCAAATTTCAGTTAACCAGTCAATTATAGAGTCACCACCATATTTCAACATTTCAGCAGTTACACCCTTAACTCCTGGAGCCTTACCATTCTGGAGAGATTTTACAGGTTTACGCACCTTTTTTCTTGAGTAATCACAATATAAAATTACTGAATTCAAAATAAAATAAAATAAAATGGCTTTAAATAACATTACTTCAAACAGTTTTTCATTGTTTTGTTGTTGTACTTGCTAGATCATCAGTTCAAGTTTCCTCTTGCGAGCAAGCATTATATTTCTTCTCAGCAAGTTCCAGAGCCCAGCACACACTGCTTAGTTTTTCTTTATGCTCATATCTTTCCTTTCCCATTTTCCATTGCTTTTTTTTTTTTCTGGTCCTCATATGACAGTAATTTCATCTATTAGGGGGGGGGGGGGCAGAAAGTGATGTCGTTTTTTGGGGAGCTAAGTTTGGGGAACAGTTGTGAGGTGTTTATGTATGTTAAACGTAAAGTAAATGTATGTAAAAGTGAATGAACTCTTTGCCTTTAACTTATGTAGGTGTTTTTGTCTTCTAGATTTACAGAACAAAATGAGTGATATAAAACCAAAGGAGGGTCATGTACATCATTGTATGCTGTATGAATTTTACAAGGGGAGCCAATGCAACCGTGGCCCCAACCCCACGAAATTTAGAAGACATACATATTAAAATACACAATTTCAGTTTTCGAAATTGTGATTTGCAATGTATCTATAAAAAATAGCATTACTGTTGAAGAAAGGGAAAAAAAAAAAAAAACACTGGTTACCTGTGGTTCATTATACCATATACAGCAACCACCCTGGTCTGTGAGCCTGGTATTATAACAGTTTCTTCCTTTACTGGCACAGTTGGAATGATACCATACCTAAAAGCAAACCAAGTATGATTCAAGAAATGTAAACATAATATAAGCACAAATGCAAAATTTATACTGGAACATCCAAATAACATTCAACATATGAAAGTTTTCATTTCTTCTTTTCATTTTTGAGGCCAACACTATCCTTAATGTAGTAAAATGTTTTTTCACTCCTTCATTTCCAAACACCTAAAAGTTTAATTTTTTTTCAATAAATAACCATTTCTCATATATCTGGACAGAGTACTTATCTTACATACTTTTAAGCAGCGTCCTTTATAACTTCTTGCTCATCCAAGCAATGTGAGAAGTTGCACACCTACTGGTCTTTGCATATCCAGGGATCATAGCATACTTCTGGAAAATTTTAGGTAAGAATTTTAGGAATTTTTAGAAAAATTTTAGGAAAATTTTAGGAGTGTATTTCAATAAAAACTAGATGTATATTTGTATACATCTAGTAAAACAACTTTGTATACATTGTAAAGAGTTTGCTTCACATCCTTCAACCATATATACTGATAGACTGCGCATGACATCAAAATTTCTGGCTCCAACATAGAATCACATGACAACAGTCAAAAAGATGGGTTACACCTGCTGTGCTTATGGTTGCTCTGACCGATATAGTAAAGAAAGTTCTATGATTTTTCATGGGTAAGAAACGAATTAAATACCTAAGTCAATAAAGTTCAATTACTTAACCAGAAACTTGCAGCTATTGATATAAAAATATAGTAACTTAAGAAAAAAAATGGAATGCATGTTCCAAATTCTTCGCAAATGTTCATCACATTATAAATCACAAAATGTAAACAACACGATCATGCATGTATATAGCTCATAAGTAAACTTACCTGAAGAGTTTTCATTATATATGAGGTGCATTCACATAATACACCGAAAACACTGAAGTTCTGCAGCGTAAATTAGTAATCATAACAGCATTTGTACACGAAATTTGGAGTCTGATGATGACGTGCCCAATGTTTGAGCCATGGCGGCTTTGATGCACCTATTGCCAATGCGCAGTCCATTAGTATATATGGTCGAAGTTCACACCCAAATTTTTTGCATAACGTCTAATGTCTAAAGTTTAAGTATGATTTACTTCTAATGTTCAGTTCTTATCTTTTCACGTGTTATTATCATATTCAAGTATATTTACCACATTCAAGTTTCACTTTGAACATTAATATGCTGTTGAACCAGAAGCAATTCACGATTTTCACAGTAAAGTTTTCAGGTTTCACATTAAACTATAATATCCTAAAAAGGTAATTGAAAACCAAGAACTATGTACAATTGTTCACTGAATTACTTTTTCATATTATTGTTTTAACCTTTTCCTGATTAGCCAATCTTTTTCTGCTTCCACCACAACTAATTTACTTTCAGTTTTCTTTATTTCAGCTGAACCTTGTATGATCAAGTTAGAGGCAACTGCTATTTCAACAGTATTTTGTTTTTCTACAGCTTTTCTCATTCTTTCTGCTCCCTCTTGAATTACTGCTAGGGAGGCTTCTTTATCTTTTTTAAGCCTATTTATTTCTGCATCATTTTCTTTTATTTTGTCATCAAACTCAGCTTTTCTTTTTTCTCTAGCTGCTTTTCCTTATTTTCCCTCTCTTTCTTCGAAAATAAAAGCATAACAAACAGCGCGAAAACTAGCTCATAAATAGAATATTTGAAACACTCTCAATGTATGCACTCTCAATTATTAGGGATGGTAGAGGGGAAGGGAATAGAACTGTCCAAAATTAGCATGTTTTCGTTGCGCTAGGGCGCTTAAGCACGGCTGAATTCCTTCAGATAATCCCAATGTTCAAATGATTGAAATGTGCTGATGTTCATGGAATGAAATGGTTGATCAGCTATGATGACCGCATAAAAGTTTGGGGGTGGGGGGAGGGCTTTATTTATTTTATTTTTAGTTTATGCAACATTTTACATCACTCCAGTATTTATCTTGTCATCATCAACAATCGCAATGCAACTACCGCTTACGATCGCGGATATCAGCAACCGAAAATCTGCCATATCTCTAAGTGATATAACACACAGTATCCTGTTACAGTGTATTGTAATTGAAAAAAAAGGATGTGGAAAAAAGAAACTTTCAGAAATTAAGATCATCAAGTCATGCGTTTCAAAAATCCGTTTTCCTTTATAACGTTTAAAAACATGTTTTTGCTTTTTTACCTGTAGTGTAAATAAAAAAAACTATGTTGATTTTTTTATGGAATCAGACGTCCGTATGTCTGATTGTCTTCATCTGAGTTCACACTTTAGCTACTGTGTACAAGTAGACCTATTTTTTCAGCTCAAAAATATGTAGTTTTGTATATATTCACAGTATAAGTCATTCCTTATTCCCACAGAACTGAATTCAGCATATGCAAAATGAAGATCATCAAGACCCGCCCAACACTATGTTTCTGATTGTCTGCTGTTTATATTCAAGAAATGCAAACATGGATCAATGGTGAATGCAGCAACTATGATTTTTATTTATTACCAAGAAAAAAAAAAAAAAAAAGAGCCGTGAAAGCTGTAAAGCTGAAACGGATATTTCTCTCGAACCCCCCCCCCCCCCCCCCTGCACAAAAACATTCCAATTAAGATAAAACAGCAGGAGGACGCATCCACACAACACAACCTTTGGAATTACCTGATGGAATGGCTTCTTTTTATTTGGCACATCCATAAATCACCACCTGCAGCTCACTGAACTGTCAAGTTGCACCCTTCCTCCTTCACTTTAACTATAATAGAAACTGTAAAAAAAAAAAATGCTCCCCAATTTTCGACAAAATTAAATTACCAAATTTACGTCATGATGTTGCAATTTACTAAAATACGTTTGTTTATCTGCTGAATATTGCTTAAATCCATTGAAAACTTTTTAATTACAGATGATTTTTTTATTAAAACAGTAACTCAGACGTCTGAATAAAAACGTGTTTGTAATTCAAATAGAGTCCATATCATCACAGAAAAAAATTTAAGGATCACTCTGTTTAAATAAACCATGGCATCTAAAAAAAATAATTCACTTGCTTTTCCCGTAATTTATAATTACTGTTTCTTTTTTTTCAATCCGATTATGCAACGTTTTTTTTTTTTTTTTCATCTGCTAAAGTTCCTAACGGAATTTGGCGAAATTTGCACTAGAACTTTATTGTGATGTATCTTAACTACTGTAAAAATTTTACTGTGTTATTTTCAAAATTCAGAAAAATGGATTTCTGAAAATATTCTCCTAGTCCTTTTGTGCTGTGGAAGTGATAACCAGGTGTTTGCTTTCTTCCCAACCAAGGGCTTCAGATCAGCGCTCCCAGCTGTCAATCAACCGTTGCTATGGTAACACCCTTTCTGCTGAAGGCTCACTCTGTCCAAAGAGGCACACATACTTGTCCATAATAAAAATTACCAATGCTAACTTTTAAAGTTTTAAACCGATTCAACTGGAATTTTGGAAGTGAGCTTCTGTAATCCAATTACAGTGAATGTAAAAATTTCAGCCACTTTCGTGAAAAATTCGCAAAGATAGTTTTCTTATTTTTTATCATAAGTAGTGGAAGTCTCTTGAGGGAGGGAGGGTGGCATGCACATAAACAAGAAGAAGATGAATGTGTTGTTCAGGCATACTCCTCACTGGTGGATGCCAGCTGACTTGGTACATACGCGACCCCTGCAAATGCTAAATGCCTCTTCTTTCCCCTTCTGTTCTCAATTGTAGGACGGACATCAAGCTCCCCTTCGACCTACTAGTAATCATAATCATCCAATTTTATTGCACTGGAAGTAGTGCCGTTTTTTTTTCTTTTTTTCCCCCAGCCAAATTAGGATTTGGTGCACATCGGAAACCGCTGCCGGTGGTTTCTTTGAGAACAGAGAAAAGGAACTTTAAAAAATGAAGGGGTAACAGTAACACGATTTCCTAAAAGGGCATTTTTTAAGCACTAATTTCAAATTTCAAGGCTTTTCAAGACGGCATTAAAAAAACACCGTTTTTCCAGGATATTCCAGGCCTTGAAAACGTAATCATGATTTTCCGGGACTTTCCAGGTTTTCAAGCACGCGTGCGCACCCTGCGTAATGGTAAATTTATTGGCGTTAATAACAGTTGTGTTTTTAATAAATAAGCTTACGAAAATTTTAGGATGAATAGCAAATTTTAGGTATAATTTTAGGAATTTAAGGAGGGTCACAAAATATTAGGAATTTTAGGAATTTTAGGAGGAATGCGATCCCTGTATATCTCATACATTGTAATGTCCCTGTGAACCAGGAAACCTTTGCCATCTAATGGTATTGGTTGAAAACTTGAGTTTTAATCACAATCTGTACAAAAAGTGTCTTCTAGATGAATTTGTGACATTGTTTTTCTTTTTTTCCCCTGCATCTTTTATGATCATCATCATTATTAATTATTATTATTATTATTATTATTATGTTGTTGTTGTTGTTGTTGTTGTTGATCTCCCTCCTTTCTGATAGGGTTTCCCCAAGTTTTTAATAATCCAATTGGAGCCTGATTATTACAATTTTTTAGCCTAGTTTTTTCAATTCATACAGCTTCAGATCTGTATTTATTATGATTAGTGTGGATGATTGTGTTTTCCAAATTGGTTGAGCTTTCTTATTAATGCACTGTTGGACACATTAATAAGAAAGCTTCATTCATCCAACATTGCATCAACATAAGAAAGCAAAACCAATTACAGTTCAACAATGTTTAAACTTCAAAATTCTGTGAATTGTATTCTGAAAAACCAGGACCGCAATTGGGTCTGTATCACTTTCAAACACAGTTACAACCAAGAAGGTGCAAAAAATGCTGTTTGTAACTACTTTTTTTTTTTTTCATTATCTGTAATTTTCTGTAAATAGAGCTTATATCAAAAGACTGGTTTTCTTATTTAGAGCTGTATGGATTTTACAAGGAAATTTAAAAAATTTAGATTGCACATTTAAAAAATCAAAGTTAAATTTAAAAAACATTTAGAACTAAAAAGTTCTGAAAAGTGCTGCCTGTAATCACTTTTTTTAAAACTGTAATTTTATGCAAATAAAACTAATTCTGAAATGTTGGCTTTTTAGTTCATTAAATTACAAACTAAAATTTAAAGCAGTATGGGCTTTATAAGGACATTTTTAAAATTTTAGATTGCAAATTTTCAAAGAAAACTCTTCTTTTTCAGGAAGTTACTAGTTGTAATTCTTTTTTTTTCTACGTCACTATCATGACCACAGTTAACCATGATGGTTACTCTCATTTTTCATAACATCTTACCAGATTATTATATTTGCACTTTTAAGGTATTAACTTCCTGCAAAGTGCGCATAGTTTACGTGCAATTTATAAATGAAAAACTATTAGAAAGTACCAATCACTCACCCTAAAGATCATGGTAACCTCCATCGACAACACACTTCCAACACGTCGATCTTACCAGATGTTCGACAGTGACAAATGGCATCCTTTTTCTTCTCAATTCCAAGACAATTTTTTTATTTGTAGAATCCCCCCCCCCCAACTCATGGATAGTTTAAAGAGAAGATAATATTTTGAAAATGCAAGGAGTAATTATATGCAGCAAAATGTTATTGTGGATCTTACGTAGGAGAAACAGGTCACAAGCTTGAAACAAATAGCAGAACACAAAGGAGCAATAAAAATTGGTCCAACAAAACAGGTTTAGATAAGCATGTTAGAGAAAATGGTCACAACATAGACTGGGATTCTCTTAAGGTCATCTCCATCAGCTTTCAAAACAACTTCCTAAAAAGAAAATTACATACATATCACTAAGCTGTTCTCTGATATTCAGAGGCTAGCTCCACAAAGAAATACAAACTACCGATAATTTTTACTTACTGTTGTCATATCAAACTTCTCCATTTACAGCGATCTTGCCATACAACTTGGGTTTTACTGACATACATCACACGCCGTACGCAAGATCTTTTATACTTCATACTCATAATATTTTTTTTATGCAGACACTTCTGAATCGGATCCTCCCACGACTTCCTTGGCCTTCCTCTACCTTTCCTTCCTGCCACTGGGGCTAAAAAGATTTTCTTGGTAAGCATCTCCTCACTCACTATTTCAACATGGCCAAACTACCAAAGCATATTAGTGTCCACCTTGCTAACAAGCTTTTGCTTCACATCACACAACTGCAACACATCTTCATTCCTCACACAATCAGACTGTGTCTTGCCACAAACCCCACGTAAGTAACGCATTTCTCCAGCACACAAACGCCTCCTATGTTTCTTCTGCAGTACCCAGGTTTCACTGCCATACATCAGCGTAGGAACAATTACACTTTCATTCACAGCCATACGGGACTCTCTACAGAACCCATCATTCCTGTGAAAACCTCCCAGAGCAGCTATGACTTTCAATGAAGGATTCACTCGCCTACTAATTTCACCATCCAATTTGTTCTCTCTATCAGACATGCTTCTTAAATACACAAATTCATTCACCTGGTCAATCACTGTGCCATTTAGACACTCAATATCAGCATTTACCAGAATGTAATGCTGGAAAAATGAACTCTTTGAACGTTCATATCTGGAGTAAACTTGCTTATCGGAATATTGGCGAGTCCGTACCGCGCTATCTCGGAGTGCTATAAAGTATACATATACACATATTTCATATGCCAGTTGCAATCTTCAAATTATATCACATTAACGTAGAAGGGAACACCCGCTACTCTACGACAGTGGCTCATATAAGAGATGATGCTGATCCATGTTAGCATATTAACTTTTATCAATTTGCTGAATTAACAATAGTATTTACAGGATGAAACGAGTACATTACTTACATTGGTAGTCCTGTGTTGCGACAGTCTTATAAATTGATACATGCACATATATTTCCCTGATATTCTTACAGTCCAAGAAATCCCAGTTTGGTCTTCACATTTATAGTTGTCTGTTGGCATAGAATATCAGGGAAATATATGTGCATGTGTCAATTTATAGGACTGTCACAACACAGGACTACCAATGTAAGTAATGTACTCGTTTCATCCTGTAAATACTATTGTTAATTCAGCAAATTGATAAAAGTTAATATGCTAACATGGATCAGCATCATCTCTTATATGAGCCACTGTCGTAGAGTAGCGGGTGTTCCCTTCTACATTAATGTGATATGATTTGAAGATTGCAACTGGCATATGAAATATGTGTATATGTATACTTCATAACACTCTGAGATAGCATGATATGGACTCACCAATATTCCAAGAAGCAAATTTACTCCAGATGTGAACGTGCAAAGAGTTCATGTTTCCAGCGTTACATTCTGGTAAATGCTGATAGTGAGTGCAAATATATAACTATATGTCAAGGGAATATTCAGGGCTTGAAAATTATATGAAAAGTTCCATGCCCATTGGGCATGTGCAGAAATTATTTACCTACCCAAGTGGTAAAAGCTGCACACCCAGGAAATCTTGTATTTCATGATTAAAAAAAAAAAAATGAGTGTCCTGATTTGTTAAGTTAAAAAATACGATGAATTTTTTTGTCTCGCATTTCCATTTTAAGGGTCTGTATCTAAAACGTTCAACATACAAAAATGTGTATCTCAAGTTTTAAGATGATGACCCTGAAATTGGTATGAAATAATATGATGATGTAATTGGTATTTGAGAAATTTAGTGATTCTGCCATGTTCCTTTCATCAAAGTTTTCACCCCTTTGTCACTAAACACTGAACACTAGTTCCTCATCAAAGGCATGCATCCTGTCACTGACTGTAAGCAACGTTAAGGGTAAAGCTGCGTGTGTTTCCAATTTCTGGATCTAGAGCAAAAAATAATTAAAGAAGTGATATTCTTCTGTCCTTAGCACTCCGTAACAATAATGCAACTTCCGATGATTAGCAGTGAAATTAAACAGAACATGCAACGACTGCCTTTTCCTTTTAGTAGGAAATTCCATTCCCAACTTTTTTATTTTAAAATTTAGTTGCTCGGTTGACAGTGACAGTCCTTTCGTCGAAGTTTTGGCCAGTAGCTCTCTATGGTTCTGAGACATGGACATTGACCAAGAGGGAAGTGAAAAGGCTGGAGGCATTTCAGATTTGGAGCTATAGAAGAATGGAGAGAATAAGTTGGCTCGATAGAAAGACTCATCCTGGACAGAGTGGGAGAACCCAGGAATCTGACATTGACCAAGAGCGAAGTGAAAACGCTGGAGGCATTTGAGATGTGGAGCTATAGAAGAATGGAGAAAATAAGTTGGCTCGATAGAAAGACTAATGAGGAGGTCATGCAGAGAGTGGGAGAACACAGGAATCTGGCATTGACCAAGAGGAAAGTGAAAAGGCTGGAGGCATTTGAGATGTGGAGCTATAGAAGAATAGAGAATAAGTTGGCTCGATAGAAAGACTAATGAGGAGGTCCTGGAGAGAGTGGGAGAACCCGGGAATCTGACGTTGACCAAGAGGGAAGTGAAAAGGCTGGAGGCATTTCAGATGTGGAGCTATAGAAGAATGGAGAGAATAAGCTGGCTCGACAGACAGACTAATGAGGAGGTCCTTGAGAGAGTGGGAGAACCCAGGAATCTGACATTGACCAAGAGGGAGGTGAAAACACTGGAGGCATTTCAGATGTGGAGCTATAGAAGAATGGAGAGAATAAGCTGGCTCGACAGAAGGACAAATGAGGAAGTCCTGGAGAGAGTGGGAGAACCCAGGAATCTGATCAACACGTTAAAAAGAAGAAGAATGTTATGGATGGGACACACATTGTGCAATGGAGGCCCAATTCTGAAAGTTTTGGAAGGGAATATTCAAGGCAAGAGAGGAAGAAGACTGCCAAGGAATAGCTTTTTGGCACAGTTACTCCAAAAGACCAAAACTAGGACATGCTATGACTTGAAGAGAATGGTGGAGAATAGAGAGGAATGGAGAGACAGGGTACATCTACTGAATAACCAGTCCTTGGACTGAGTAACCAAGAGAACTTGCTCGGTTCAGGCAACTAGATATATATATTTTTCTTTATCTGGCCAGTCCGGACAACTAGATACACAGTAAAGTCATATTATTGTGACCACCAGCTAATATCCAGAGCAACCGCCGTGTGCAGCGCGGACAGCAGCTAAACGGGCTGGGAGTGACTCAATAAGGTGCTGGAAGGTGTTCACAGGTATGTGGAGCCATGCTGACTGTAGTGCATCTGACAGCTGCTGGAGGGTGCATGGTGGAGGATCCATAGAGTAAACAACACGATCGAAGTGGTCCCACAGATGCTCAATTGGGTTTAAGTCTGGGAAAATAGGAGGCCAGGAAAGTACTTTGAAGTCTTCATCGTGCTCTTCCATCCGCCCTAGGGAAGACAATCAGCATGTATGGGTGCGAGTGGTCTGCAAGGATGGATTCATAATGTATTCGGTCCATAGTACCTTCCACAGGTATGAGTAGACCCAGAGAATGCCACGAAAACATTCCCCAGACCATAACGCTGCCCCCACCAGCTTGTGTTCTTCCAGCAATGGTTGAAGAGTGTTTGTTCTCTGATGTTTCTCGCCTCACACGCCAATGTCCATCCGCTCGATGAAGCAGAAAACGTGACTCATTGGAGAAGGCAACTCTTTGCCGATCGGCGAAGGTCCAATTCCGATACTGCCGTGCGAATGTAAGCCTTTTCTGCCGATGCACCTTCGTTAACATAGGTGCAGTGACCACCTGTTTGCATCGGAGTCCCATACGCAGCATGGTTAGCTGAACTGTCGTTTTAGACACACTTCCAGTAGACCCCTGGTTCATTCGGCCAGCGAGTTGCTCCACTGTAGCATGTCGATCGGCCCTCACGCACATTCAAAGCCAACATTCACCTCTCACATCATTGGCACGTGGTGCTCCGCAGTTTCCACTCGCTTATTCGCAATGATGCTATTTCTCCAATCACAATACACTTTAACCACAGCAGCACAGGAACAGTTTACAAACTGCGCTGTTTCAGAAATACTGCCACCCTTGGCCTGAAAGCCGATCATCATCCCTTTTTGCAAATCTGATAAATGGCTCCTTTTATCCATGACGGCAACAAGCGATATGTTTTCAAAATGCCTACAGCACACCTTATACACCCTCCAAGCCAGCTCATGACACATGCCTTCTTTCATTGGCTACATGCTGTTGATGTCAAAAGTAGGAGGTGGTTACAATAATGGGACTCAACTGTGTATATTTTTTTACCTGCTCAGTCCAATAAGTACATGCCCGAGCATCTCAGGAATGGTATTATTCAAGCCCTGATATTCATATTCATCCTTCCCTTCCATACTGCATAAAACGTGCATGCCAACACCAATACAAGTACTGTAGGCCACTCATCTTTCATATTCATGTCAGAGGTCCTAAATTTTAGGGAACATTTCCCACACTTAACTAGAGTGGAAATGTTCCTGTAAGTTAGGTGTGCTAAACGTTTCCTAAAATGTAGGACTCCCTGACATGAATATGAAAGGACAGTGGCCTACAATACTTACATTAATTAAACAAATTATTCAACAAAGTAAGTTTCACCCAAGAATGAATACATAATAATTTTAAGGCATTGTACAAAAAAATATTAAAAGATACACTTACTTTTTCAGGAACGGCAGATGACAGAGATATGGCTAAACCCATCCTGGAAAAGAGTACAAATTGAATAAGTTATTGATAACTAGAGATAGGATTTCTGCGTTCAGCACGCAATACAAAATGTTATGCTGGAATCTATATAGATTCCAAATCTGATCGTAAACATGTAAAATCAACTTATTTTAACACCCCTTTATGTGCACTCTCTAGCATGCAAAAGCCCTTTCTGAACGCAATCTTGAATCTTGCACACAAACCAAATATCTGCACCCGAAATGAACGCAAAATTTACTGCTAATCTACCATTTTTTAATGTGTTTCTCTGAGAGAGAAACCACGAGGAAGGGAAAGTTGCAGAAGTACGGGTTAGTGCATTCATTTCTCTCCCTCTCTCCCCCACGCAATGAAATAGGCGCAGAAGGAGGAGGAGGAAGAAGAAAGAAAGCAGAGCACACAGGAGTTAGTTCGCATTCTTTTTCTCTCACTTCAGCAGCAAATAGACACAAAGCAAAAATGAGTAAAATCAGAAAATCTAAATTCTACAGTATCCTAAAGGACTTTCAAAATGAGGGGTTTGAAACTGAAGGATGATTTTGTGTATGTATTGTGACAAGAAAATCATAGTGGATGATAAACACCAAAAGCTGCCATTGAAGAGACACATGGAATCCGTCACTCACAAAAAGAACAAAGAAATTAGAACAAAAACCAAGGAAAGCAGTACAAAATGTTCTTTCATCGCGGACGCTTTTCGACAAGCATCTAAGAAAGCCGATCAAATCAACCAGTATAATGTTGATATTGCCGCTGCTCTAATGGAATCAGGAATCCCTTTGTCTAAAGTCAACCATCCTTCAATAAAATAATTTCTGGAAAAATACACGCTAAGGAAAATCCCTGATGAGAGCTCTCTGAGGAAGAACTACGTGGATGTGAACTATGATGCCACTATACTTAAGATCAAAAGCATTATAGGATATTCTCCAGTGGCATTCATTCTCGATGAAACAACAGATGCTCAAAAGAGGTATGTCCTTTTCATTCTTGTCGCTCCTTTGAACGGAGAACCATCTCACTTCATGTTATTCAAATGTATTATTTAGAGAAAACAAATAACTGCACCGTAATGCAGGCATTCAACGATGCCTGTTCGAAGTTGTGGCCAGAAATTCATCACGACAAAGTATGGTTGGTGGTCTCAGATCAGGCGTCTTACATGCTGAAAGCATTTTCGCACCTGGAGCCTCTCTAGCCCAACTTACACCACATTACCTGCTAAGTGCACTCTTTGCATAGAGTTTGTGAAGTTGTGAGGGAAAAGAACAAAGTTGCAAACTAGTTCATTGGATTAATGAAGAAAGCGCTGCTTAAGGCCCCAGCGAGAATCAATATGTTCCAGCAAACCACCCAACTTGCCCTTCTTCCACGGCATGTGATCGTTAGGTGGGTCACCTGGATCTGTGCTGTGGTATACTACAGCCAAAACTTTGCCGAGATGAAGGATTGCATTGCCCAACTTGAAGAAGATGGTAGTGCAGCAGTTACAAAAATCACGAGTCTTGTGGGCAGTAAGGATCTGGAAAAAAGAGTTGTATGAGGCATACAACTACAAGTTCATTGTAGACAGTAACAAGAAGCTTGAAGGAAGGAACCTAGAAAAGCTAATACAGTGGGAGATTTTTTAAGGAAGAGGAAAGCAGTGTGGATGACTTTGCCAAGACAAAGCTGGAAAATTCTCTTCGGAAGAACCCAGACATCATTGCCTTCGTCAGTGAGAACCAAAATCTTGACATTCGCATAAAGACACCAAGTTTGCGCCTGTAGTGAGCGTGGAGGTGGAGAGATCTTTCTCTCAATGCAAAGACTTTTTGACTGACAAGTGGCAGAATATGATTTTCCAGAACATTGAAAAAATGTGTATTATGTGTCAGAATTACTTTGTATGGAATGAAAAGGAAAAATGATATAGAAACAACTGGTAGGCTATTTATTTTTATTACATTAAAAGGTTGGGAACGTTAAATATTGTATTGATTATCTTCAATTATTTGAAAATTCTTAGCGTTCGCTTTTGCCACTTTATATTCTGGACGTCGGAAGTTAAAAATTCCTTGCATTTGAAATATGATATTACTATAAAATAGAATAAAAAGGCTTTACTCACCATGTTTTTTGGTGGTCCTCTTCCTTTTATTGCTTTAAATTTTTGAACTTAAAATATTATGCCATTATTATTCATGCCAAAAATTTGGTAACATGTTCACGCTTGCAGGTACCCTGTTGGTGAGTATGGCTTTAAAAATGAGATCTTGGTTCTTCTAAGGTGAGTATGGCTTAAAAACGAAGTTTTGATTAAAACTCAATGAACAGACGAAGTCTTAGTTAAAACCTAATGACCAAATAAAAAAATATAAAAAAAAAAAAAAAACTGGCCCTATATTGACTAAGTATTTTTCATAGAAAATCCCAAAGGTGAGTATTCAAGCCTTAAGAAGCAAAGAAATTCTGGTCAGGAATCCTAATGAAACAGATAAAAAGTTAAAATATCTTAAAAAACTTGGAACTATTGTCTCTCAACCTTCCAAACACTTTCGGCCGTGCTCCTCGCTCTTCGTGCTGTGTAGCAAAGGACACTCCTACCAAGGTGGAACTTACACGTGTTAAGTATTGTGTAGCTCTACATTTAAAATCGCACGAAATAGGAAAGAAAATTTTCACGCAATTTAGTAAAAATTTCCACGCAAGAATCCTAACTCTATTGATAACATACGCAATTTTAAAATGTTTAAAAAACATCTTCAGTGAAGAGTTATATTCCTTTCTTGAAAACCAACTCCACAGAAGATAGTTCACATGATGCATCACAGTTATTTTGTTTTTAATCTATGAGATATACAGGGGCCGGACAATAATACTAAAACACATGGATTTAGGACACAACAATTTATTAGTACAGTGTAGGGTCTCCTTTGGAAGTCAATACAGCTGCAATTCATTATGGGAAGGACAAATACCAGTCCTGTACACTGGCCTAAGAGATCTGAAGCCATTCCTCTTGCAGAAAAGTGGCTAGTTCACGACGTGATGTTGGTGGAGAGAAACGATTCCTGACTTGTTCCTTCAGAACATCCCAGAGCAGGGGTTAAGCTACGATCGCTATTTTTGCAAAATGCGATGAATTAATCTAAAACGCGCAAGAAAATTAGCGTCCCATGGCAAAATGGCGCCAGACATTTCAATATCACAGAGGTGATTGTGTTCCGAAAATTTGAACTCCCGTAGTCCAGGGGAAAAATAAAAATTCTGCCGCTAATTCGTGAGTAAAAGTATTCCGTCGTACAACAGAAACATCATCCATTGTTCGATCGGACGGTGTCGTCCACTACGACGATTCGTCGCGCGTCAGGTCGTCCACTACGACGATTCGCGGCGCGTCAGGTCGTCCACTACGACGATTCGTGGCGCGTCAGGTCGTCCACTGAAAGGGGCTAAAGTTCTTTAGCAGTTTGCTACAACTTTTTCCTTCATTTTAGCATTTTTGCTACAGCATATTTTGAGCCAGCTTAAACTCTGCCCCAGAGGGACTCCATAATGTTCAAATCGTGTAACTGTGCAGGCCATGGCAGATGTTCAACCTCACTTTCATACTCAGTAAACCATTCTCCTACTACAATTTAAAGCTGAAATTATGCAATGAAATTATATTTAGCAACAATACTGAACAGAAGGAACATCACACGAGAGAAAAATATGATTACGGGAAAAATCTGCACTCCGTTTAGCTTCCATTTCGGAACGTTTAAATAGACAAAACAACGTTCCCAGACAGAATATGGACCCCCCCCCTTCCCCGCTCTAACTAATACCACAAAAATTTCTTCATCTTTGCATCAATCTCGAAAATGACAAAGAAAAGGGGGGGCTCCGCGAATCCATGGAAGGATCTCACTTACGAATTAACCGCTGAATCGATTTCGAATGGCGTAAGATTATGTTAAAATATCGATGACCGGTAAATTTTAACTTTTGATGCAAAATTAGCGCAGATTTCGTCAAAATAGCAATTTTTTTAGCGGAATGGTGCAAGAACGTTTTGGCGTGGGCTGGTACAAGTGGTGCAGGTCTGGCAGCCCTGAGATTAAGACTAGTAAGTTATTGCTGCGCTTTCCAACTTTTTTTTTTTTTTTTTTTTTTTTTTTTTTTTTGGACTTACAAAAATTAATAAAACAGGTTATTTTTCGCAAAAACGCAGAAATTTTTCGAACGGCAGAAGAACGCGAGTTTGGTCGGAAGAATGTATAAAAAATCGGAAAACTTCTGCCAAAATCGGAAGAGTTGGCCGGTATGTTCACTGTACTCCTTTTCTTTGTATAAACATCAAGAACTTAACAGGAAATTAGGAAAAACAACAACTACAAAACATACCTATCAGCACGTCCTACACGTCCAATCCTGTGAACATAATTTGCTTTTTCATCAGGTAGGGTAACATTTATCACTGCAATATACAATATTAATAACAAAGATACATAAGACCAAAAGTGAAAACAAAGAGCAGCTATATCACAGTTCACATGTATAAAACAACTAGAATTCATGTTCATAACATGCAAGCTTTTACAGAAACAATTACAATAACCAAAATAGTTTTACAGTCAATGGTAGCACACCTAGTTCTCTGTAAATTGATTTACAGCACATTATCTAGTAAATGCTCAGTGAATGACTGAATTAAAGGCATGTAGAAAAGATGGGGATATGTTTTAGAAATTGCATTGACACTGAAAAGGTTTGTGCTATTAGGTGTGCAACTTAATTCTCGGCCCCTAACCGCAAGCAATCATAGGGCGTCGGCAAATGCAAATGGCTGTGTGCGATAATGGCTGACTGCAGCGCCATCCAACAGCTTTCCAGGCAACCATAACCCCTCAGCTTTAGTGACAGAAGGGGAAAAAGTTGACGGTGAAAGCAATGACGTTTGAGAAGCAACATTTGAAACACTGCCTCCTGTTCGTGTTACATTGTACAGACCATGCCTCCTCCTTGTCACACCAGTATCAGCCAGTAGTGGATCCACCAGACGCAAGAGCCCCCCCCCCCCTCTAAAGCAGGTTATTTTGTCTTTTTAAATGGTCAATCTCTACATAACCAATGCATTTATTTTTGCGAAAATTGTAGTAATAAATCCACAGGTTTATGTAAAGTTTTCGTAACTAAAATTTGCTGTAAATTTGAAAATAAAATATTTTATTTTAGCTGCAGCAGAAACAAAAAAAAGTTACAAAAAAACTATAGCGGTTCAAAAATGGAGAAAGATAAGAACAAAAGTGAAAAGAGATTTTGACTGCTCATGAAAAGCAATGGTTGAGCTTTGTTCTGTCCCCTTCCCACTGAAGTATTATCTGGCATCATTAGTAGTAATGTGTGTGAGATAGTATGGGTGACAGAGTTAAATACATAACTCGATTGGACCATAAACAAAAAACTAGTAACAAATTTTCAAGCTGGAAATTTTTCTATTAAATAAACCCATCTGAAAAGAAAAATTCAAACTTTATTTTGAAAATTATCAAGCTGATTTCCTCGAAAAGCAGGCAACTGAACGACATAGATATAAATAGTGCTGATTTTTGGTTCTTGTTAACAGTTTGTGATTTGAAAACGTAGAACAGTTTGCTCTAAAAACCCTTGCGATGCCAGGAAGGGGCACAGTGACAAGATTATTGAGTGAGTGAGTGAGAGAGAGAGAGAGAGAGAGAGAGAGAGAGAGAGAGAGAGAGAGAGAGAGAGAGAGAGAGTGTGTGTGAGTGAGTGAGTGTGAGTGAGTGAGTGAGTGAGTGCGAGAGTGTGTGTGTGTGTGAGAGAGTGAGTGAGTGAGTGAGAGAGAGAAATGATGATGATGGGCAAAACACGTAACAATATTAACAAATAAAGGTAACTTGATCACGCTAGTTACGTTAAATGAAAACTTTTACAAAAAGTTCGTAAGTTGGAAGCTTTCGACCTTATCTTAGGTCTTCATCACGCCAATGGAGGACTAAGATTGTTGCCAGATTCTACATTTGAATTTTTCCTATTTGTGTATTTTTTCTGTGAAAGCCTGGAAATTATTTTCAACTCAATGACTTGCAATTCCGAATCTCCTCTCTACATTCCGATGATCTGGAGATCAATTCTAAGTTTTGGCAACAAAAATAGGAAAAATTCAAATGTAGAATCTGGCAACAATCTTAGTCCTCCATTGGCGTGATGAAGACCTAAGATAAGGTCGAAAGCTTCCAACTTACGAACTTTTTGTAAAAGTTTTCATTTAACGTAACTAGCGTGATCAAGTTACCTTTATTTGAGAGAGAGAGAGAGATCTCATAGACCAGAGCAACCTCCCTCCTCACCCCTATGATGAGCTTCTAGATCCACCACCAGTACCAAGTGTAACTCATTTTGCATATGGGTGGTGGCCATAATTCAGTGAACACTCAATTAGGTTGGTGACATTTCAATCATACATTCAGGGCAACTTACCATTCATGGCCTTGCTCCCAATTCCACATTTCCAGCACGTGAGTTGTGATCAAAATGTCGCATGGTTTTAGAGGTAGCATGGGGGCTATTCACTTTTCTCAGCTGAAGTCATTCACTTTATTATATTCTGTTCCTGGTCGTAGTTTTTTTTTTTTTTTTTTTTTTTTTTTTCTGGAGGAGTCATGTAGTAATTCTCACAATTACTTCATTTTCATACAAAAATGTTGTCGTGCTAAAAATGCTCACTAGAAACATCTGCGGTCCTATTTACATATCAACACTCAAAAACCTATCCCCCCCCCCTCCTGTCATACATACAAACCCAAACATACACATAAAACTTCATTATACACTATACACAACCCACAAATGCTCTATGAACTCACTATATACATAAGACATTTCCTCCCCTGTCAACTACATCGATGTTTTTTTAACCCTGCCTTTCACTTGCACATATCACATGTCCATTGTAAAATGGCTTCGTAAAGAAGCTCTCCCATGCAGCACTCTACCCTCAGCAACATTCCAACCCTATTACTTTCTGTAGCAACCCGCTACCATCATCAGGGGATGGAAACTCTAACCTATACTCACATTATTGTCAGAGCAAGTGAGTGACTCTCCCGGTGCAATGTCGATTCTTCGTTCTTTTGACAGCTGTGGCGCCCTCTCTTGTTTGTTTTAGATTTCAATTTTCTAACATGTTAGAAAATTGAAATGTTAGAATTTCTAGCATGTTATAAAATTGAAATCTAAAACAAACAAGAGGGGGGGGCACAGCGGCCAAAAGAACGAAGCTTCGAGAATCGACATTGCCCCGGGAGAGTCACTCACTTGCTATGAGAATACCGTTGAGTATAGGTCAGAATTTCCGTTCCCCTGATGATGGTAGCGGGTTGCTACAGAAAGTACTAGGGTTGGAATGCTGCTGAGGGTAGAGTGCGGCATGGGAGAGCTTCTTTATGAAGCCATTTTACAATGGACATGAAATACGTGCAAGCGAAAAGCAGGGTTAAAAAGCATCGATGTAGTTGACCGGGGAAGAAATGTCTTATGTATATATGCATACAGTGAGTTCATAGAGCATTTGTGGGTTGTATATATTGTATAATGAAGTTGTGTGTGTATGTTTGGTGTGTATGTATGATGAAAGAAATTATATTTTTTGAGTGTTGATATGTAAATAGGACCGCAGAAATATCTAGTGAGCATTTTTAGCATGACTACGTTTTTGTATGAAAATGAAGAAGTAATTGAGGAATACTATGACGCCTCCGGGGGGGAGGTTTAAAAAAAACTATACGACCAGGAACAGAATATAATAAAGTGAATGACTACAGCTGAAAAAAGTGAATAGCCCCCATGCTACCTCTAAAATCATGCACCATTTTGATCACAATTCACATGCTGGAAATGTGGAATTACGAGAAAGGCCATGAAATGGTAAGTTGCCCTGAATGTATTAATTACATTGTTGCACATTTAAATTAAATCTTATGATATTAAACATGTTTCCAATATATGGGGTATTTATGACATTTAATTCATTCATCTACAAAATCCTTTTAATCATCTTTTCAATTAAGCTACAAAAGGCATATTTTGTAGAAAGAAAGAGTACCACTATGTTACTGATGCTGTATCATTTGCATGACAACGAAAAATCCCAGGTGTTCTAAATCAGTACAAAGGCATTCTATGGTTTTAATGCACATGTATAACTTAAGTATCACCAAAACGAGCAATCAATATTTTTCAGAAAATCTTGCTAACATATATTTATACTGAAACTGCTTTAAAAATTAAAATATTAAAATAAAATCATTCCTTACCATATGGAACTCCTTTCACATCAATACCTCTTGCTGCAACATCTGTACAAATGAGAAATTTCACCTCAGCCTTCTAAAAGAGAGAGAGAGAGATAGAAAACTGAATTCAACAGCACAGTACAATAAGCAAAAAAAAAAAAAAAAAATGCACAACACAAACTATGATTTTTTTTTCTATCAATATGACATACATAACTTCCACATATTACACAGCTATCATTTCCAAAATAATGACATCTAATTGAAAACTCAAATCTTTTCACTGCTCAAAAATACAAAATTATTTGAAAAGAGATGGAATTGCATCAACTTCAAACTAATTTTGCATTCCTTCTGACAAATGTAAATTCCTCATTACTCTCATTGCAACATAGGTATACACTCCTAATGCTGATTCAGTAAATCTCTGAATATTGGTCACTCTTGGACCAGAAGAAAGCACCCATAGTTGAGAAGTGGCCGTTGTTCGGGGGTTAGGCTTAAGTTAAGCAGAAAAAGGCCCTAAGTTTGAGGTAAAATAAGAAGAAAAACATATATATAAGAAGTTCTCCTTAGAATAGTACAATAATTTCCAGGAGTTATGATTAAATTTACGGACTTTTCCTGGAGTCTGAGAGGAAATACGCAAAAAAAGGCTCATTTAAGGAATTATCTTTAAATTAGTACAATAATTTCTAGGACTCAAAATTACATTTAAGGATTTTTCCAGGAGACTGAGGAAAAATAAGGAGAAAAAGGCCCATTTAATGAGTCCATAAATTCCAGAGAAATCCAAAGTACATTAATTTCAAGGAGTCAAAACAAAATTTAAAGGCTTTCCCAGAAGTCTGAGGGGAAATAAGCAGAAAAAGACCTGTTTAAGGAGTTCTCCTTAAGTAGGTACAATAATTAAATTTAAGGACTTTTCCAAGAGACTAAGCAAAAATCAGGAGGAAAAGGCCCATTTAATGAATTTCATAAATTCCAGAGAAATCCAAAGTGCATTAATTTCCAGGAGTCAAAATTAAATTTAATGACTTTTCCAGAAGTCTGAGGGGAAATAAGCAAAAAAAAAGGCCCATTCAAGGAGTTCTCCTTAAATGAATACAATAATTTCCAGGAGTCAAAATTAAATTTAAGGACTTATCCACGATTCTGAGGGGAAACCAGGGGGAAATGTCCATTTAAGTTCTGCTTCAATTGGTACAATAATTTCTAGGATTCAGAATGAAATTTAAGGACTTTCCCAGGAGACAGAGCAAAAATAAGGAGAGAAAAAAGTATTTAAGTTCTGCTTGAATTAGTACAATAATTTACAGGAGTCATATTAAATTTAATGACTTTTCCAGGATTCACAGGGAAAATAAAGCGAGAAATGCCCATGTAAGTTC
Source organism: Macrothele yani (assembly GCA_039090855.1). Taxonomy (NCBI): domain Eukaryota; kingdom Metazoa; phylum Arthropoda; class Arachnida; order Araneae; family Macrothelidae; genus Macrothele; species Macrothele yani. The sequence goes on along the minus strand of CM077032.1, from coordinate 70,443,773 downwards.
TCCTTAAATTAGTACAATAATTTCCATGAGTCATAATTAAATTTAAGGACTTTCCAGGAGCCTAAGGAAAAATAAGGTGAAAAAAGCCCATTTTAGTTCTGCTTTTTAATTAGTACAATAATTGCCAAGAGTCAATACTACATCTCATGACTTTTCCAGGAATTTGAGGGAAGATAAGGGGGAGTGGGGGGGACACTTAAGAAGTTCTTAAATTCCAGAAGCTGTACAAACCCTGAATAAATATTCATTGCAAATCGCAAGTATAAATCTCAATGAAAAGTCATGATAAGAATGTTTTACCACTACACACAGTATTACTTATCCAAGGCCCAATATTTGACTTACAAATTAGAATCCGACATACAAAAAAGAAAAGAAAGAAAGAAAGGAAGGAAGAAATCCCTATTTGTAAGATAAGTACGCAATATTTAATTTAAATGATTGGGTTTCAAAACAAATGAACACAATTATATTACCTGAACATCTGCTATGAAATACAACAATCTAAAAAATAGTTCTATGGTTCACACCACACAACAGCAACAATACTATGATTTCTCCTAGTGCACACATGAAAAGAATATCATATTTCACAGCTATGGCTAGATATTAGGTTTTGAACACCACAATGCATCGCCAGTGAAGCATCAATGTTGGCAAAATGTTGCAACGCACAGTTCCACCAAAATGCTGCATTTACAATAGATAGATAGATAGACATTCATTGTGCATGGCTTTTATCGATTATGAAAAAGCCTTTGATTCGGTGAAACCATCAGCAGTTACCACGGCTCTGAAATCCTGCGGTATTGAAGATGCATACATTAATATTATTAATAACATCTATGAAAATGCAAGTGCAAAGATTCGGCTGTTTGAAAATACAACACACATAAAAATTGGAAAGGGAGTGAGACAAGGTGACACCATATCTCCGAAGCTCTTTAATGCCACATTGGAAAATGTCTTTCAATCACTGAACTGGGAAAACAAAGGGATAAAGATTAATGGAGATTATCTAACCCACCTTCGTTTTGCTGATGACGTAGTCATTTTTGCAACTACCCCATCAGAGCTGCAGAGTATGATCCAGGAACTTGCTGACAAGAGTAAAGAAGTGGGATTAAAAATGAACTTTCAGAAGACAAAAGTGATGTTCAATGCTTTTACAAGAAATGAAGATTTATCGATTGATGGAGAAAAACTGGAGATAACAGATACGTATGTTTATCTTGGACAGCAGATATCAAGTGAGGGTCACATTGATGAAGAAATTAATCGGCGTACAAAACTTGCCTGGAGAGCTTTTGGAAGAAACAGCATAATTTTCAAGAGCAATATGCCATTATGTCTTAAAAGAAAAGTGTTTGATCAATGCATCCTTCCAGTGCTTACGTATGGTGCAGAGACGTGGACCTTAACTAAAAGAGACATACAAAGGCTGCAGACAACTCAAAGTAGGGATGGAGAGGTGCATGCTTGGTATAACCAGGAGAGATAAGAAGAGGAACTCGTGGATCCGAAAAATGACGAGAGTGGAAGACATCATGATCAGAGTTAAATCCCTGAAATGGCAATGGGCTGGACATACTGCCAGAAGGACAGACCATAGATGGACAGCCGAAATTTTAGATTGGATTCCAAGGGACAGGAAAAGACCCAGAAAAAGACCACATGGGAGATGGGTGGATGAAATTCGTAAATATGCGGGAGTGACATGGAGGAGACTGGCACAAGACAGACCGTTGTGGAGGAAACTTGGGGAGACCTTCGTCCAGCAGTGGATTGATAATGGTTGACAATGATGATGATGATGAGATAGATAGATATATACACTATCTACCAACAAGTAATTGGACACCCCTGCAATCGACAATATCTGCGGTCCTGATACACGTCACGGCCGCCGCCGTTAAATATCGTGTGGGAAACAACAACACAACCAGTCGCATGCAAGATGCCACACAGTTCGGAGCTCTCTGATTTCGAGAAAGGTGTAATCATCGGGTATCACAGAAATGGCCGATCCATACGTGACATATCCAGCGAGTTGAAGTACCCAAAATCGACAGTGGCCTACGTGATTGGCAAGTGGAAGATGAGAGGTGACTGTCGGAATGTGCCCCAACCTGGCAGACCCACAAAACTGGGAGTTAGAGACCGACGGGTGCTGGCCGAAGAAATTCGGAAGAACCGCACCAAATCGATGGGCCATATCCGCGAGAAGTTTCAACAGGCATCCAGGAGTGTTCTTTCGATGAATACCATCCATAAGGAAGCCCATCTGCAGTGTTATCATGGACGTGCTGCCGCCCACAAGCCTTTGATCACCAAGTCCAATAGCGCTGCTCGGCTAACGTGGTGCGAAGAACGTCGACAGTGGACCGGGCAGCTCCCATCTGTCAATCAATTACTGACCCTCTTCAGCATTCTACTGCCAGATCATGGCTCTGTTGAGGCAAGGAGTTGAAAGACTGAACTGCAAGGAGAAGGCAGGGCAGCTCCCATCTGTCAATCAATTACTGACCCTGTTCAGCATTCTAGTGCCAGATCATGGCTCTGTTGAGGCAAGGGGCTTCAAAGACTGAACTGCATGGAGAAGGCAGGGCAGCTCCCATCTGTCAATCAATTACTGACCCCCCCAGGCATTTTAGTGCCAGAGCATGGCTTTGTTGAGGCAAGGACTTCAAAGACTGAACTGCATGGAGAAGGCAGGGTAGCTCCCATCTGTCAATCAATTACTGACCCCCTTCAGCATTCTAGTGCCAGATCATGGCTCTGTTGAGGCAAGGGGTTGGAAGACTGAACTGCAAGGAGAAGGCAGGGCAGCTCCCATCTGTCAATCAATTACTGACCCTCCCTGGCATTCTAGTGCCAGAGCATGGCTCTGTTGAGGCGAGGGGTTGAAAGACTGAACTGCGTGGAGAAGGCAGGGCAGCTCCCATCTGTCAATGAATTACTGACCCTCCCCAGCATTCTAGTGCCAGAGCATGGCTCTGTTGAGGCCAGCGGTTGAAAGACTGAACTGCAAGGAGAAGGCTGTGCAGCTCTCATCTGTCAATCAATTACTGACCCTCCCTGGCATTCTAGTGCCAGAGCATGGCTCTGTTGAGGCGAGGGGTTGAAAGACTGAACTGCGTGGAGAAGGCAGGGCAGCTCCCATCTGTCAATGAATTACTGACCCTCCCCAGCATTCTAGTGCCAGAGCATGGCTCTGTTCAGGCCAGGGGTTGAAAGACTGAACTGCAAGGAGAAGGCAGGACAGTTCTTTTTTTTTTTTAAATTGGAGGTTTAACGACCACCGTGAGCAACTCAATGGGCTATAAGCAGTCGCCCGTCCCTAATTTAGGGTCACTGATTCCAGGGAAGGGAGAGAACCAGTGCCAAAAGACAAACACAACATCCATGCCTCACCGGGATTCGAACCCGGACCCCTTCGGACGAATGATCAGAGGCCATCGCTTAGACCACTGCGCCACCGGGGTGGCCAGGACAGCTCTTATCTGTCAATCAATTACTGACCCTCCCTGGCATTCTAGTGCCAGAACATGGCTGTGTTCAGGCCAGGGGTTGAAAGACTGAACTGCAAAGAAAAAACAGGACAGCTCTCATCTGCCAATCAATTACTGACCCTCCCTGGCATTCTAGTGCCAGAGCATGGCTCTGTTCAGGCCAGGGGTTGAAAGACTGAACTGCAAGGAGAAGACAAAGATGCTCCCATCTATTAATCAATTACTGACTTTCCCTGGTATTCTACTGCCAGATCAGGTGAGCTCATTGTTGAAGGCATCGTATGAGAATCGGCCTGGGAGAAAAAAATTTAAAGCGAATTTTTCCCGACTCATCTCGAACGATTGATCAGAAGTCAGCGCTTAGACCACTGCGCATGGGGCTACTTTCTTTTTGCAGGTAGTAGGAGAGGAAAAGTTTGAAACTGATGACTGTAATGCCGCCTTGCATTGATGCAGAAAGAAAAAGATTTCACAGGTGGTTCGAAATCATGGTGGTTGATGGAATTTCGACCATCCTAACGGCTAATTCTCAGCGAAAATCAGGAGAATTTGACATCCATCTGGATGGCAGGAGGAAAGGCCAAACAACCGGAGTCTCCCACCTAAATCCAGAGAGTTGGCGCGTCTTCTTCTCCTTCTTCTGGCAGTCTTTTGTTTTCACTCTTTCTCTGTCACAATCACAGTTACAGTTAACCTTGATGGTTACAGTTATTTTTCACCAAATCTTGCCAGATGTTAGGCAGGGACAAACCTCTGAAGTCATTGATGGACTTTTTTTCTTCAATTTCTACTCTTCTTTTTAGTTTTCTTTTTTGAAAGTTACTTTGGAAACTGATGACTTTAGGGAATTCCAGTCCATGTTGTGACCAGTTTCTCTAACATGCCTATCTAAACCTGCCTTGGAGGAATTTCTATTCCTTCTTTTAGTTTTCTTTTTTGAAAGTTACTTTGGAAACTGATGACTTTAGAGGAATTCCAGTCCATGTTGTGACCAGTTTCTCTAACATGCCTATCTAAACCTGCTTTGTTGGAGGAATTGCTATTCCTTCTTTTAGATTTCTTTTTTGAAAGTTACTTTGGAAACTGATGATTTTAGAGGAATTCCAGTCCATGTTGTGACCAGTTTCTCTAACATGCCTATCTAAACCTGCTTTGTTGGAGGAATTGCTATTCCTTCTTTTAGATCTCTTTTTTGAAAGTTACTTTGGAAACTGATGACTTTAGGGGAATCCAGTCCATGTTGTGATTAGTTTTTCTAATATGCCTAATTGCCTATCTAAGTCTGACTTGGTCACAACATGGACTGGAATTCCCTTAAAGCCATCAGTTTCCAAAGCAATTTTTAAAAAGAAAGCTAAAAGAAGGAATAGAAATTGTTCCAACAAGACAGGTTTAGATAGGAATGTTAGAGAAACTGGTCACAACATGGATTGGAATTCCCTTAAAGTCCAGTTTCCAAAGCAACTTTCAAAAGAAAACTAAAAGAAGGAATAGAAATTGAGAAAAATCAGAATTCCATCAGCAATGACTGTAGAGGTTTTTTCTCGCTTAACATCTGGCAAGATTTGGTGAAAAATAACTGTGACAGTGACAGAAAAAGAGTGGCAACAAAAGACTGGATGAAGAAGAGTTTTCTCCAAAAATATGGGATTAAAATAAAGTATTTCCCAGAAGAAAAAAACCCATATTAGAAGTCCAATTAAACAATTAAGTTAAAAAAACTAGGAAACTAGTTTTTTACATTAGCTTTATTACATCATTTTTTTTTTTAAATATCTGAATGTACAATAAAAACTTATGTTTCTTAAGTGGTATGTTTTGCAACACAACTGAGCGCCCATGGCCTTCTAATGACCATATTTCTTTTTGAAGAATCAATAAGTGTACCCACACAGCACAGAATATTTCGTATATGTTACAAGTATGTAGCACTGAAACATTGAGACTTTTCAGATATGTTGCGCAATGTAAAAGTAATGTTTCAGAAACCTTACGGTTACGTCAAAATGTCCTCAAACGTTACATAATTTTGAAACATAACCAATACGTTACAGTGAAAGGTCTTCGTAACTTCAACATACCAAATTCATGTTACTGTTACGTATTTGAAAGATATTTGTGACATCATCATATTACTGCTACATATTTACTACGTTGAGCATTATAGTTTTAATAAACTTTGCAAAATCACAATAAAAAATATTACACTCGACAGCTGTTTCAAAAGCAACAACAGTCGTATTACGAGTTGTTTATGTTTTCACAGGTTCAACGCAGTCCGCTGTCCATTGGGAACAGTGGTGGCATTTTTATACTGATAACAAAAGAAATAAAAATTGATCCCAAATGAGGGTGTCGAATTTCTATTATACATGTGGAACAACCTATACTTGAGTGAAAAAAAGAAAGAAAATCAAAATCGCCATTTCTCTAAATACCTACCAATATGAAATTTCTCAGCTTCAAGTAAAAACAACATACTGGTATATAGTATACTAATACAACAACACAGTCATCTACTTAGATTTTATAAAATGCTTTTTAGAATTGAAAAACTATAATAATCAAAACAATTACTTACTTTCAGATGATCTTGAATCACACAAAAAAAGGATGAAATATTAAATCAACTAACTAGCTGACTCGAGTGCGACAGTATCACGAAAGAATACCCCATTAGCATGTGGAAATACGACTACGAGAATACCCATTAGCATGTGGAAATACGACTATGAGAGCGTTTCGGTGAAATGGCATAAATGCGCCAAACCAAAAATCTTACAAATATCGCCGGAATGTAACATCAAGATAGCAATTATGTACAATGGAAACTATAAAACAGTAGTATCGGTGAATGCTATTTTTAATGTAACCGTAATGTACAAAGAGTTATGTTCCAAAATAGATGTTGCTGAAAACGTAATTGTAAGATATCTCTGAAGTAACAAATAAAGGTAACTTGATCACGCTAGTAACATTACATGAAAAAACTTTTACAAGAAAGTTCGTAAGTTGGGAGCTTTCAACCTTATCTTAGGTCTTCATCATGCCAATGGAGCACTAAGATTGTTGCCAGATTCTGCATTTGAATTTTTTCTATTTTTGTTGCCAAAACTTAGAATTGATCTCCAGATCATCGGAATGTAGAGAGGAGAATTCGGAATTGCAAGTCATTGAGTTGAAAATAATTTCCAGGATTTCACGGTAATGGAGGGCAAAATGATTGTCAAAAGAAGCAATTCGGTTTGCTTCGTTCCAGCAGGGAACTGCAGATGCGTCTTCCATTGTCAAAATAGACAAGGCTGTATTAGGATTAGCTTTCAAAACATCTTTTTTGTGTTCTAAAATTCTGTGGTTAATGCTCCTGTATGTGCTTCCAATGTATAAGTTATCACCTGTTGAAGAAGAGATAGGAACAGTCATTGCTTTATGGACCATACCACGAAAAAAAAAACCCACACGAATACACTGCCAGCTACGAATTTGACCACAGGAACAATACACTGTGGTAAATAGCATTCCCCCCACTGCAACCATACCCACACAAGGCCATCAGACTGATGGATCGTGCATCTGGATTCATCAGTCCATAGGACCTGTTTCCATTGATCTACGGTGCACGATAAATGTTCTTTACTCCATGCTAAACGACGAGTAGCATTCCGAGTGGAGATGAAAGGCTTATGAGCAGCCGCACGACCACGGTAACCCATGGAATGAAGTTCTCTGCGAATGGTACGTGTACATAGCAAGGTTCCAGCATTTTTACTCACCTGTACACTGAGGTCTTGTGCAGTACTCCGTTGATTAGCTGTAACTACTTTTGTGAAGCTTCGACGTCCTCTATCACTGATTTTCTTTGGTCTCACTGTATGTTTTGGTGCTTCAGGCACACCATATGTCTTCCACTTATTCAGTACATCCAAAACAGTTGACTTGGGTATGTTTAAACTCTTCTCAGTTTCTCTTATGAACAACCCACTGATATAACACCCAACAATCTTTCCTTTCTCAAAGTCAGTTCTCTCCCGCCACGCTATTTTTACTCAACCTCAGATTGCGATGTGATCGCAGTCAACTGCAGGCTTGTTTTTATACTGTTTGCAACTGTACCGCACATTTTAACAACGCAGCGGATTCGTTCATTTGCTTTTGAAGGGGTGTACGGTGATTTTTGTCAATATAATGTATGTACACATTAGCATTACATATCTTTAATTTTAAAGTAGTGTAATTAAAGCAATTTATTTAGTTCCATTTTGATGAAAAGCATCTTTACATACAGCAAACTGTAAAACAGTTCAAACATACCTATTGGGTTTTGAAGTACAATGTTAGTACAGTCCGTTTTTGTTTCTCCACGGTGTCTTTAGTTATATTGGGTATATAAATAAGTTTGAGGGATTTCCGTTCAGTGTCGTACTTATTATTGCTCGCATGTATTTTATGGTGGCAACACCGCGATATCGCAGTACAAGACGCTAGCTGTCAGAGTTAGTATACAACGTTCGATTGAGGTGCGAAAACGTATTTGTTTAACTCGATGGAAAATGGCAACTTTCGCCCCGACTAAACAGCATTTGTGGGAAGTGTTAGTGCATTACTTTATTGTCAAGAAAAGTGCTGCTGACAGCTATCGCTTAATTTCAGAAATGTATGGTTAACATTCCCCATCTATAAAAACATGTGAGTATCGGTTTAGATGATTCAAAAGAAACGATTTCAATGTCAGTGATAAAGAACGTTCTGAACCACCCAAAAAAATTGCTGATGCCAAATTGGAAGCTTTACTCGACGAGGATCCATGCCAGACACAAAATGAACTAGCAGCAGCATTAAATGTTTAGTCAACCACGCATTTCACAACGTTCAGCTGCCATGGCAATGGTGCAAAAAGAAGGGAATTGGGTTCCAAATGCTTTGCAGGAAAGATACCTTGAACGTTGAAAAACCATTTGCGAATTGCTGCTTCAAAGGCAAAAAAGAAAGTTTTCTTTGCATCATATTATTACTGCCGACGAGAAATGGATATGGTACGATAACCCTAAATGGCAGAAAGCATGGTTGAAGCCAGGTGAACCAGGTCCTTCAACCCCAAAACGCAATATCCCTGTGTATCTGGTGGGACCAGAAGAGTGTGATCCACTATGAACTGCTGAAACCCTCAGAAACTATTACTGGCGATCGGTATCGAACCCAATTAATGCGTTTAAAACAAGCTCTCACAAAAACGGCTGGAATGGGAGAATAGACACAACAAAGTTATCTTACAGCATGACAACGCAAGACCACATGTTTCTCGACCTGTGAAAAAGTACTTAGAAGGATCTGACTGCAAAATTCTACCCCACCTGCCATATTCGCCAGATATTGCGCCATCGGATTACCATTTGTTCCGGTCGATGCAGTCAGCACTTTCTGGAGAACGGTTTAGTTCTTATGAAGACATCAAAAATTGGCTGGACAACTGGATCTCTTCCAAGGAACCGGAATTCTTCCTTCGGGGCATACGTTCACTGCCCGAAAGATGGGTAAAGTTGTAGCTTCAGAGGGAGCATACTTCGATTAATATTAAAATATTGTTTCTGTTCTCCAACAACGTGTTTTGTTCTCCTCAAATCCCTTAAAACTTATTTATATACCCAATACTGTATCCGTAACATTTAGATAGCTGCTAATTCCTTCAGTATAAACCCTTGGTTCTGTAAATAGTATCGAACTTTCTCTAAACATTAAATTGCATTTACTGGAGAAACATGAGAATAACAGTTCAGATATTCAGTCTCATCTTCATTGGGTGAATCCTCATTTTCTTCAATGCTTTTTGGCGAGACATGTAATCACTTTTGTTGGCATTTCATGCAGTTACTATCATTTAGAATTTTAAAGAGAGGGAGAAATTTGCTATGTATAAAAGTTTTAGTTGAGCATTTCCCCTAAGAATTTCACTTTGTATTAAGGTGTTTTTAATTGTAAAGTATTTTGTTACAACCTATTTTATTCTTATATAAATACATACAGAAAAAACAGTGAGATGCTTTTCTTTATTATTATTTATGAGAGGAACTACTGTGGAGTTAAATAAATGTGAAAATAAATACCACTATTGTTTTGACTTAAATATAAAGCCCTTCACTATGGGGGAAGTAAAATATTTTAGTACTTCCCCACAGTGGAAATACAATAACAATCCTTTTGCTCTAAGATAAAATGTTCATAAAATTACACAGGGTGTCTACTGATTTCCAATGAACCAAATTCATGACTTTTTCACGACATCTTTAGTTAAATTCATGACTTCTTGACAATGTGTGGCACAATGACAACCATTCTAGACTAATAATCTAGTACCCTTGGCTTGAGATCCCAGGCTATTTTTTATTTTTACAAACACTGAAATTAATTCCATGCAACAATAGTTTAGGCAAAACTGATGTGTCTATAATCTCATTGCTGCTAAAATGGCTATACAGTGGGGGCGAGGAGATGCTTTTTAATGAACCCCTACCTGAAAGCTGAATGTAATTCTTATGTCACTAAAATTGCTTAACATGAATAATGTAATTATGTATAGCTTGCACTAGGCCATTCACCAAATTCTATGTGTTTAAAGAAATAAAAACATTCAACTCTCATCTGGGATGGGGTATGGCTTTTTACAGAAATATTTATTATTACATCTATTAATACACAAATTCTTTTAACATGGTAATGCTGTTAAAACTTATAAGTTTTTATTAAGGCAATATAAAAACTATGAATGTACAAAATTTATGAAGACTGAAATTTCACAGTGAAAGACTCAGTGTTTAAGTATCTTAGCTAAACTTGTTATCTCAGAATCTAGAACTTCAGCTTCTTCTTTTGCCTTTTCTATAAGCTTTCTTTTCTTATCTTTCAGTTCTTTTACTTCTTGGACTGCTCTCCTTTTACAATTGGCCACTTCATCTTCGTCAGATTTTTTCTTTAAGGCTTCTACTGTTTTTGATGAAGCATTTTTGACAGCTAATATAATTGATTTTGTGATGTCCACATTCAGTTCTTTCTCACTATTAGCTAAACTACCTAACGATTGTATTGCACTGTAAACACTTCTTTCTGCAACAACTGCATCTTCTAAGTTTTCAATTAAAAGTTCTTTGTTAACAGAAAAGCCTCTTTCAACTGCAGAATTGCCATGAAACATGCATAGCAGCTTCTCTAAGAACTTGATAAAGCCACGGTTCGCACTTTGTAGTAAATTCATCAGGAAGTGATCAAGTTTGTTCTCCTTAGGATTGAACTGTTTCAGTTGTTTTTTAGAAGATTCACAAAATCTTCACAACATCAGCTTTTGATGAAGACATATGTTTTATATATATATATGTCATGGGGCATCGACTACATGCCAGTTTATAAGGGTGCAGGTTCGTGTTTTCTTCTAGGTGTGCAAACTTGTCTTCATTCAGGTGCCGAAACTAAAAAAAAAAAAAAATCATGACCACCCACTCAATTTCATTACTTTTTTCATTACTTCATGACCACCTGCTCAATTTCATGACTTTTTCATGACTTGCATGACCAGTAGACACCCTGTTACAGAGCCAATTAAAAAAAATCAATAAAAGACATGATTATATAGCCATATAATACATAGAGAACACACAAGGATGGAGAAATAAATACCTAACAAACACATGAGCTAGTAACAATATATTAATTTTTTACACAAATCTTAACATAAAGAAAAAGATAGCTAAATTTCTTCAATATTTATAATGAAATAATGAAAGCAAGTTGCCATATTTACACTCTTTTTAAGCCAAAGAAAGGAAAAAAAGAAAAGGGACCTTTTTGTAATTTCTTTAATATGCGCACTGTCTTTACCACTGGATGAAGGTCACTAACTTTAAGTAACATGCCCATTTCCAGCTGTATTAGTTGTGAATACAAATAGTGTAAATACAAACCTTGAACCTTTCCAAATTGGCTTTCCTTTCTGGAGGTTTCCTATCACCATGTAAACAGACACATGAATACGGATTATTTCGGTTCTTTGGACCTATAAATTAAAAAAAAAAAAAAAAAAATTAAATGGTAGAAGCCAGAACACCATTAAATTTTATCAAAGGATAAAATTTAATGGTACACCATTAAATTTTAAAAGAATAAAATTTAATGGTACACCATTAAATTTTAAAAGAAACACCATTAAATTTTATCAAAGGATAAAATAAATTTAATGGTACACCATTAAATTTTAAAAGGAACACCATTAAATTTAATCAAAGGATAAAATAACCAGCATCACTGCATTTAACAGTTCACAATGATATCTTTAACCCCCCCCCCCAAGTCCCTAAAAACTGCAAAGTTTTACATGGGATTATTTTTCTCCTAGTGGCAACACCGCCAGAAAAATTTGCAGGACCACTGCATTTATGATCTTAGTTTCTACTCCTCTCCCAAAGCCCCCCCCTCAAACTGCAAAGTTTTATATGGGGTAATTTTTTGTGCAGTGGTAACACCACTAGAAATTCATAGGATCACTGCATTTAACTTAAAGCCACTGCATCTACGATGATATTTTCATCCCTCCCCCCAGAAATTTCCAAAAAGAAACTGCAAATTTTTATGTGGGATATATTTTTTTTTTGCAGTGGCAACACCACTAGAAATTGACAAGGGCACTGCATTTAACTTAGAGCCACTGCAATGATATTTTACCTCTCCCCAAAAAAGTCCCAAAAAATACGAATTTTTATATGCAGTAATTTTTCTTGCAGTCGCAACACCATTAGAAATTCACTATGAGGACACTATTTATAAACCCATGCCAGTGTGTCATTTTTCTACATTCCATGTAGTGAGTGCGGTGTGTGTATTACTGATGTTACTAGTTTGAGCAGTGGCACAGGTTGAAAGGCACAAGCCTTTGTGTAACTGCCCTAAGTGATGATCACTCAAACAGAGCAATGAAGTATTATCAAGATAGGCTGCACGAGGAAAAGTGCCACAAAGGACTATGGGAACCATGTGGTGAGGATGTGTTGCCAAATGGGTGGATGCCTTTTGGCTTGGAAGAGAGAAAACCAAGCTTTGAGTATAATGGTGGGCAGATAGTGCATTAACGCCTGAACAGGCATATTTCACTCATCAAAAATGAAAATTACTTCATGAAAAAATATCAGGATGTACACTGATGTTCAAAATTAAAAGAATTTGCACATTTTGTCGAATTTCTGAAAAACTAAAGGACACATTTTAATACAATTTGGTATGGATACACAGTTATATAAGAGAAAAAATTATACCATACAACAGTCATGGTACGCACTCATGATCGTCAGTAAGGCTCATCAGCACAGGAATGTTCAAAATCCACGTTGCAAGATTGAACATAAAATGACTCTAATATGGGGTATGATCCCCTCTCACAGTCATACAGCTCTCACAGTGCACCGTCATACTGGAAACGAGGCAGTTGACGAAGAAAAACATCCTTGTGGTGTGGCACATCCTCTGTTTAGAACTCTGTCGTTTCAGTTATGGCTTTGGTTAATTTAGGGCACAGGAACAAGCAAAAGTCACAGCTACACATAAAGCAAAGTGATCAGCACTTTAAACGCCGCCTCTTCCAATGAAGGGCACTGGTCAACAAGTGTCTTGGCGCAACAAATTAGGGCAAAAATCCAAGCAAAATTACGGAATTTTTTTACGGCAAAATGCCGAGGGCAATCGAATTTTGCTGGTGCAGAGATGCCAACATCTGAAGGAAGTTATCAGTAGTCCATATGCGTGGCTCGCATAGTTTTTCCGTAATGAAGTCAAGTCAAGTTTCCACATTAAAATTTGCAGGGTAGCATGTGTATTTCCCAGAGTGCACTGCTACATTTTAATCTGAATGGAGGACAATACTTGGATAAATTTTGCAACATACCTAAGTACCGTTAAAATTGAAAAAAACTTAGTAAATACACAAAAAATACATACCATTTCAACTCTGCCTTTTAATATGTTATATTAATAAATATGTTATGACATAAGTGTGTGATGCAGCACACTTATGGTTATTCCTCCCAATTTTTAAGACTGAAAATGCCGACCGCAATCGTCTTTTCGTCTGTGCGCGATTGAAAAATCAAATGCACACAGGGAACAAAACCCATGGTTTTCGGATACCCGAGACGATTTTAGACACAGAAATTCTTGCGAATAACTCTCCTTCAATTTTTGACAACTTTTTTGCTTTTTAGATCCGAGAATATTAGTAGAGGCAAGTGGCCATTTATCCGACGCTATCGCAAATAAATTCGCACACGACAAACATGATAGGAGCAGAGTACAACGACGCACAGAACAATTAACTTTGAAAGGCTTCATAGCTTTATTATGTAGATAAACAGAAAATTAGCATTAAATGCTTATACATACATACATATCACTAAGCTGTTCTCTGAGATTCAGAGGTTAGCTCCAAAAAGAAATACAAACTTCCAGATATTTTCACTTATTATTATTGTATCAAACTTTGCCATTTACAGCGATCTTGACATACAACTCGTGCTTCACTGATATCCATTACACGCCGTACACAAGATCTTTTTTACTTCATACTCATAATCTTTTTCTCATGCAGACACTTCTGAATCTGATTCACCCATGTCTTCCTTGGCCTTCCTCTGCCTTTCCTTCCTGCCACTTGGGCTGAAAAGATTTTCTTAGTAAGCATTTCATCACTCATTCTTTCAACATGGCCAAACCACCGAAGCATATTGGTCTCCACCTTGCTAACAATATTTTGCTTTACATCACACAACTGCAATACATCTTCATTCCTCACACAATCAGATCGCGTCTTGCCACAAACCCCACGTAAGTAACGCATTTCTCCAGCACACAAACGACTCCTATGTTTCTTCTGCAGTAACCCAGGTTTCACTGCCATACATCAGAGTAGGAATAATTACTGTTTCATACATAGCCATACATCAGAGTAGGAATAATTACTGTTTCATACACAGCCATGCGGGACTCTCTAGAGAACCCATCATTCCTGTGAAAACCTCCCAGAGCAGCTATGACTTTCAAAGAAGAATTCACTTGCCTACTGATTTCACCATCCAACTTGTTCTCTCTGTCAAACATACTTCCTAAATACACAAACTCACTCACCTGGTCAATCACAGTGCCATTTATACTTACATTACATTCAGTGCTACCCATTCCTTTCTCAAACACCATAACTTTGGTTTTTCCCTTATTTATACTCAGTTTGAATTTCATGCAAACTTCGTGCATCCGAATCGACATACTCTGCACCTCACTTTTGCTATCTGCCAACAGGACAGTGTCATCAGCATACAGCAATCTGCACACACGGATATCACCAAGACATAAGCCGCTATTATCTATTTTGGCCTCACGCATGCATGCGTCCATAAATATATTAAACAGCCATGGTGACATTACACAACCTTGTCTAACTCCTGCACCAATGGAAAACCATTTTGATAAAACACCATTCACTCGTACACAAGCTCTACTACCAGCATACATGGCTTTTACACTATTAAGTAGATTCCCAGTAACACCATATTCATTCAATACCTTCCACAAAAGTGTCCTATTGACTCGGTCGTAAGCTTTCTCTAAATCTATGAAGGCAGTAAAAACTTTCTTCCCAACAGCCAGATACTTTTCAATCATCATGCGTAATGCAAAAATCTGGTTAGTGCAGCCTTTACCAGGCATAAAACCACTCTAAACATCCCACACTTTCTCTGATGTAAGACCCCGTACTTTTTCAATAACAACCTTACCAAACACTTTCCCTGGCACACTCAGTAGGCTCATACCACGATAGTTCTTGCATTCAGTCTGATCACCTTTTCCCTTATACAAGAAAACAATGATAGCATCCTTCCAATCCCTAGGGACCATTCCTAACTCCCAGCACAACTGGCAAATTTCAGTTAACCAGTCAATTATAGAGTCACCACCATACTTCAACATCTCTGCAGTTATGTCATCAACTCCTGGAGCCTTACCATTTTGAAGAGATTTTAGAGCTTTACACACTTCTTCTCTTGAGATCCCTCCTGTGCTTTCATCCCTCATTGTGACATCATCTGCATCTGTCTCAGAATCATTTTTGCTCTCCTGATCCAATAACTCACAGAAGTATTCGCCCCATCTCTCACTTAACTCATTGGGCTCCCATATCATTTCCCCAATCTCATTCTTCACACAACTTACAACTTTGTTTCCCCAATTTTTCCTGAGTCTCATGTACTTCCAGAAGGACTTTCTATCTCTCCAAAAAGCCAGTTCATGCCTTTCCACTTCCTCTTTCCTAACTTTTGCCTTACTGTGGCGAACCAGCTTAGCAGCTTCATGCTTCTTACTGCAATATTCATCCACAGAGACTCTACCTTGCAACATCCCCAAATAGGCTTCCTTCTTTTTCTTTACTGCCTCATCAATCTCACTATTCCACCAAGCATCACATCTATTGTTACCCACTATTGTGGTGCCACATACCTCTTTAGCAGCAGTAACAACACAGTTCTTAAAACATTCCCACTTCTTTTCTACATCCCTCTCACAAGATTTCAGATCCTTCAGTCGTTCTCTGAGTAAGTCAAAATACCGCTGATGATCTTCAAGGAGGCTATCAACCTTTATTCTTTCTGACCTGGGTCTCTTCCTATTCCTTTTCCTCCAACCAACATTAAGTTTCACTCGTGACACTACCAAGTAATGATCAGAACCAACATCCGCACCTCTCATCACTCGGGTGTCAACAACTAAGTGTTTCAAACGCCGATCGTAGACAACAAAATCTATCACACTCTTTTGACCAAGAGTACAATTTTCCCAAGTATATGTGTGTATATACTTGTGGTTGAAAAATGTATTAGATACACACAAATCATTCTCAATGCAGAGTTCAATTAATCTTTCACCATTATCATTCACACAAGGATCATTAAACTTACCCAGAACATTGTCAGAAATTGCATTCTGCACACCTACTCTAGCGTTGAAATCCCCTGCTATTATAACTTTTTCTTTAGCACCAAACTGGCTCAAAACAGCTTTTAGCTCATTCCAGAAATCTTCTTTCTTATCAGAAGGTTCTGAGTCACAAGGAGCATACACTACAACAATTACAATTCTCTGAAGTTTCACTTTCAAACGAATCCAGAGAATTCTCTCACTTATGCAACTATAGTGAATCAAGTTGTTCTTCATCTTTTCACTTAAAATCACACCTACACCAGCCTGTCCTCTCATATTATCCAATACTCCAGACCACACACTCACCGTGCCATTCACTTCTTCTACCCCAATTTCCTTCTTTTTGGTTTCACTTACACACAGCACATACAATCTATACTTATTCATCTCCTCAATCACCTCACTCATCTTGCCATTTATAGCTCTAGTATTCCATACACCAATCTTACATTCACTCAGCCGAGATCGCTTTTTCATACGCCGTTTAGAAAGTCCAGGTCAATTCTGTGGTGGACCGTCCTTCTCAAGTGTGGTAGGTCCGCCATATCCCACACTTGAGTCATTCTTAATATTTCTTTTTGTCTTTTTAATCAGGTAAGTACTTATGATATGAAAAAACTATTCAAAAAGGTATATTAATAAATAAATCAATTCTGGAAAAAAAGGATAAAATAAAAAGGCAATGCAAACAGAATAAATTACAATAAAAATCCATGCAACATTTGATTAACACAATAAAAGTTTTCTGCTAAGATGCGGGGAAATAAAATGCCACAACTTAATACGCAAATGAGTAATGAAAATAAAATCATCAAATAAAAAACAAAAGGATTAAAACTGAAATTAAAAGATTTCCAACAAAGAATGATCTGAGGAAAGCAATCTTTAAAACAAGCTATTATATTAAGGAAGAAAGTTCTTGTGAATCTAACAAGATAAAATAAAACACCCCTCTGTTTAGCAGAACATTTTTACGAGAGAAAAAAAAAGTGCTCTTCGCAAATCTGTCGTAGTAACATAAACAAAAGCTCACTGCTGACAGCAAAGGAGGAGCGTGAGAAAATATGTCACATGTGGCACGCACGCGCAGTAGTAACAGTCAGGAGGAAGAAAGGGAAACACAAACAGGTGTTTCGCAATGAGCATCGCTTTGCTTCGAAGCATCAGAAAAAAACATTACATTAAACATTTGACAAATAGAAATATATATATATAGAAAGCAAGATAAGGCTGTTTAGAACAATTGCATGATTAAGACGTAAACATAAAACACATTTTTTAAAGGTTCATGACATAAAAGTTGAAAGAATACACAACACTTTTAGAACATTAAATAAAATACAATCTAGAAAGAATCAATATTAACTACAATATTTAATTTTGAAGACTAATATGATAAGGATAAAGAAGGAAATGCATGCAGCTGCTGTTGTTGTGCTGAGACGTTTTCTTTGGCTGTTTGCGAAAGACAGAGGGGGAGATTTTCTCTTGCTATGGGCAAAGAACAGCTACGTGCGAAGAACATTAACTCCCGTTGAGCAAACATGCTTGCTGTGTGACGGCTTTGTGATGTTACCACAAAAATCACTACATTTGACTATGATCAACTTTTTTTTTTTTAAATTAAATTTTACGGAAATATCCGAGATTTTTGAGGAAATCTGTAGTTTTTCACACTTTCTCCGTAAGTTCGTAGATTGAACATGATATCCTTAGAAATCCATATTACATAGATATTTCATAGTACATATATCAGATATTTTGGAGGATTCAAAGTACATAGTACTTGGCATCTCTACTAATGGTGTTACTATTTCGAAGAATCGGAAAGGCAGAGGATCTCCAAAGGGTCACGCAAAGACAGCAAAGTGAGGTTGCTGAGTGGCGGGATAAAGCCATCAGATAAGCGGTGTCGTATACTCGAGCTATCGCGGCGCAAAGACAACAGCAAATCGAGGTTTCAATGCTGGGATAAGAATCCTGTGACTTCCGTTTGATTCTCGGGAACATTGTTGCGCCGAGCAGATCCTCGAGCAATCTCACAAAAGCGGAAATGCTTTCACATGGCATGCCGCAGCCGACAGTTCTTGGAAATGACGTCACTCAAGAGCTCCCTCATTCTCGTTTTTTTTTAATTTATTTATTTAAGGTTTAACTACCACTGTGAGCAACTCATATCACTCTCGTTCCAGTTTTTTTTATTTATGTGGTACTTGTAAACGCTGAATGATGAATCACTATACAAAGGTTTGCAGTTTATTCTTAAAATTTCAGGATTACATTCAAATTTTCAGGATATAGAACAAAAATAAGGACATTTCAGGACAAAAAAATAAAAATCAAGAATTTCAGGACAACTCCGACCCCTGCAAACAGGAAGTGTCTCCGTTTATTTTAAATGGTGGTCTGCACTAAATGCTTGAATGTTGCACACAGGCACAAGACAATACTGCCGATGTAATAAATGATATGGTTTGGTGCAAATGAAATGTCCAGCTCGAATGAGCAGTGGAGACAGGCACCCATCACAGCGGAATGGAACCACCCACAGGAATTGGGGATATTATGTCACAGTGTGACTATAAATAGCCAGCAAGTGTGTGAAGAACAAGGTGAGAGCCATGGATGGCTTAGTGGTTAGCGAGTCAGACTATCATTGCAAGGTCCTCAGGTTCTAGCCTGGGCTGATCTTTCAGAGATGGTGTGATTTACTAACAATTGCTGAATATCCACCGTGCATCGGACGAGCACGTTAAGTGACGGCTCCCAGGCTGGATCCACTGGTTAAATGGGTATCCTTTCCTATGCTCCCCCCTGAAATTCTCTCACCCTTCTGTGTGCAACATCGTACTTGTATGGTGGCGCCATCTACTGTACTCTAATCTCACTACAAACTGTTCTGTCAAAGTCGCTAGACCTGCTCTCATTCCTTCCGTTTCTGTGTCCTGCCCAAAAGGCGATCTCGCTGTAGGTGGCTGGGACCTAAACTCTACTCACTGTGGACGGAAGTCCTACAAGAAAATGACTAATACTGTGTGAAGAACAAGAAGAACAAGGTGCAGGAGTGATTTGTTTGGATATAACGTGGCTTGCAAAGGAAACATGCAGACGCCGGATTTGAGGTCATCTTCCTGTATAAATTTAAACTGGGCCATTCTGCAGGAATTGCCACTCAAAATGTTAACAAAGTGTTTGGGGAGAATACAACCAACAAACGAACGAACTATTCGGCAATGGTTTGTGAAGTTTCGAAGCGGAGATACGGATCTGCAAAATGAAGCATGTGATCACCGACCTGTTGCTGTTTCCGACAATGTTCTGTTACATGTTGTTGAAGCAGACTCACAAAAAAACATGTCGTGAGATAGCGGCAGAGGTAGGTGTCCACCACACAACAGTTGTTCGGCATCTGGCTGCACTGGGTAAGGTAAAAAAGCTGGACATGTGGCAGCCGCATGAGTTGACAACTGCCAACAAGACTAGGCGTTTGGAAGTCTGAACGTCACTGCTTGCCACGAATAAACAGGAACCTCAACTGCATCAAATCATCACTTGCAACGAGAAGTGGGTCCTTTATGATAATCAGGAGCTATCTTCACAATGGTTAAGAAAGGTACAGCCTGCTAGATGGCATCCTAAGCCACCCTTACACACCAAGATGATGATGCTCCTTGTCTGGTGGTCCACAGCCAGGATACTTAATCAGAGTTTCTTGGCAAGAGGCCAAACCATTAGTGCAGAACGTTATTGTGCTGAATTACACCACATGCACCAGAAATTGCTGTAGAAACAACCGGCTTATGTCAACAGACATGGCGTTCTTCTGCTCCAGGACAATGCTTCAGCCCTCATGTCGCACAACGAACGATGCTGATACTAAGTGCCTTGGGCTATGAAGCACTGCCTCATCTTGCCTATATCCCCGGACTTGTCTCCGACAGACTATCTTCTGTTTTGTCGCCTGGATCAATTCCTGTCCGGGAAACAGTTCACGACAGACAACGAGGTTCAACGTGCAGTTGATGAAGTCTTTGGGTCCCAGCCGCAAGACCTTTTTTCGTTCCGGGATCATGTCCTTGCCAGACAGATGGCAACTACACTCAATGGCCACTTTATTATGACCACCCCCTCAGTACTTCGTTGAGCCACCTTTTGCATTTAACACTGCGTCGATTCTTCGTGGCATGGACTCCACGAGATGTTGATAGGTGGTTTGTGGAATCTGAGACCATGCTTGATGAATAGCACTTTCCAGGAGTGTGAGATTGCAGGGTTGTCGATCCAGCTGTCTGATGGCTCGTTTAACTTCATCACACAAATTCTCAATGGGGTTGAGATCTGGAGATTGTGTGGGCCACCTAAGCAAAGTAAACTCACCGGCATGTTCCTGAAACCAATCCTGTACAATACAAGCACTATGGCAGGACGCATTAGCTTGTTGTTGAAAGTAGCCATCACCATTGGGATAAACCATCCTCATGACAGAATGCACTTGGTCCGCAACGATGTTTAAATATGATGTGACAGTCAGACGTTGATCAACACTAATTAAAGGGCCCAAAGCATGCCAGGAAAACATTCCCCAAACCATAAAGTTGCATCCACCAGCTTGAAGGGTTGTAGCAATGCATTTGGGGTCCATGCTTTTGTGCTGTTTCTGCCAAATTCTCACTCGGCCATCATCATGGTGTAACTGAAAACGTGATTCATCGGACCACATAATTTATTTCCAATTATCAACTGTCTAATCCTTGTGCTCCTGTGTGAACTGGAGACGTTTTCTCTTGTTAACTGCAGACAGCAAAGGTGTTCGAACAGGCCTTCGGCTGCCATATCCCATATGATGCAGTGTACGGCGAACAGTGCGTGCAGAGATCATTTGAGGGGATCCTTGATTAAGATGGTCTGTAATTTGCTGCACTGTTGCCCTTCTGTTGTCCGTTGCCAGTCTGGACACTCTCCGTTCCTCCCGAGCAGTCACTAGTTGCAGAGATCATAGCATACTTCTGGAAAATTTTAGGTAGGAATTTTAGGACTTTTTAGAAAAATTTTAGGAAAATTTTAGGAGTGTATTTCAATAAAAACTAGATGTATATTTGTATACATCTAGTAAAACAACTTTGTATACATTGTAAAGAGTTTGCTTCACACCCTTCAACCATATATACTGATAAGACTGTGCATGACATCAAAATTTCTGGCTCCAACATAAAATCACATGACATCAGTCAAAAAGATGGGTTACACCTGCTGTGCTTATGGTTGCTCTGAGCGATATAGTAAAGAAAGTTCTATGATTTTACATGGGTAAGAAACGAATTAAATACCTAAGTCAATAAAGTTCAATTACTTAACCAGAAACTTGCATCTATTGATATAAAAATATAGTAACTTAAGAAAAAAAAATGGAATGCATGTTCCAAATTCTTCGCAAATGTTCATCACATTATAAATCACAAAATGTAAACAACCCGATCATGCATGTATATAGCTCATAAGTAAACTTACCTGAAGAGTTTTCATTATATATGAGGCACATTCACATAATACACCAAAAACACTGAAGTTCTGCAGCGTAAATTAGTAATCATAACAGCATTTTTACACGAAATTTGGAGTCTGATGATGACGTGCCCAATGTTTGAGCCATGGCGGCTTTGATGCAGCTATTGCCAATGCGCAGTCCATTAGTTTATATGATCGAAGTTCACACCCAAATTTTTTGCATAACGTCTAATGTCTAAAGTTTAAGTATGATTTACTTCTAATGTTCAGTTTTTATCTTTTCACGTGTTATCATATTCAAGTATATTTACCACATTCAAGTTTCACTTTGAACATTAATATGCTGTTGAACCAGAAGCAATTCACGATTTTCACAGTAAAGTTTTCAGGTTTCACATTAAATTATAATATCCTAAAAAGGTAATTGAAAACCAAGAACTATGTACAATTGTTCACTGAATTACTTTTTTCATATTATTGTTTTAACCTTTTCCTGATAAGCCTATCTTTTTCTGCTTCCACCACAACTAATTTACTTTCAGTTTTCTTTATTTCAGCTGAACCTTGTATGATCAAGTTAGAGGCAACTGCTATTTCAACAGTATTTTGTTTTTCTACAGCTTTTCTCATTCTTTCTGTTCCCTCTTGAATTACTGCTAGGGAGGCTTCTTTATCTTTTTTAAGTCTATTTATTTCTGCATCATTTTCTTTTATTTTGTCATCAAACTCAGCTTTTCTTTTTTTCTCTAGCTGCTTTTCCTTATTTTCCCTCTCTTTCTGCTTCCTTTCTTTTACCTTTTTTGATTCTTCTTCCATCAGCTTATCAATATACTCTTTATAAAATTTATGTGAATCACGAACACTATTTAACAAATTTCTTGTTATGGGAAATTTACTTACACATCCATAGTGTTTAATGGCCCCTTTAACTATTCTTAATGATGTTATAGTTGAGTCTTTTAAGTTAGCCTTGTCCTTCCTTAACAGAGCAGTGTTAACCGAAAATCCCCTTTCTGCATCAGCATTACCATGAGGTAAAACTAAAATTGACTTTATGAGTTTAGCAAGATTTGAGTATTTTTCTTTTCCGCTAGAGTCTTTAATACTAAATATATTATGCCAGTAATGATCAATCCACACTGGAATATGCCCTTCCTCTGAAAATTTTATTAGTTCATCTAGAGTTGGCTTATCGCAATTTAAAGTTTCCACTCTTCTCTTACTCTATCAATTTGTTCCTTGAGTTGACTCTTTCTTTGGTTCTTTTACCTTTAAAACTTCTATGTCTCTTAGCTTTTGATTGCAGAATGGCAAATTTGACTTTAAATATTTTGTGGTTGCAATTAGTGATGATCTTACATCTAAGAGAAATAATTTCTGCCTGGTCTCCTGAACATTCCTGAGGAGATTTTTTGTCTTCATAAAAACTTCTAACTCCCCTAGTTTTTTCCATGAATTTTTGTTTTCAAAATCTACATTCTTTAGGTCTTCTCCAAATTTCCCTGCAATAACATCATCTTGGATAAACTGAGCCATAACATTCCTCATTAAAGTATTTAAATCAGAATATAACTGGTGTATTTTTGGTTCTTCACTCTGATAACATAATGAAAACTTTTCAAAATTTTGGTGTGAAAATGAAATTAATGTTAAATAGCAAGGAGTTAGCTCATTTTTCAGGAAACAGTGAATTCTTTTTATACCTTGCCGAATTGCGTAGTTGTTTTTCAAATATTTTTTGAGATGGCAAGAAGTTTAAAAAATATTCTGTAATATTTAGCCATTGATCCAAGAGCCTCTGGGCTACAGAACCAACGGTTAACCATCTGTTGCTGACATGACGCAAAAGAAATTTGGCTGTGACCAATGTTATATCCTCGACAGATTTAGAATCCTCTCGTCTTGCAGCACTACTCTTTAAAAAGTAATGCATATCAGTAGCAAATTCGTCAAAATCTATATTTAAGCTTGTCAAAAAAAATTTCAATGCATTACTAACAACATGCAGGTTGCAAAAACCTAGTTCCAAAGATTTCTGGCCTGTTTCTTGTTTTACAACTTCATTAAATTTGCGTAAAAAGCACTTATTTACATTTGGGCTGTCCATGGATACACAAATAATTCTGTTCAACGAAATATTGAAGGATGATAACACATCAAGAATTTCTTTTAGCAAAATATCTGCTGTAGCATGACCCAGAAAAACGCTTGTTAGGTATCGGCAAGAAACTGAATTTATTTCAGAAGACCAGTACCTGAGATACACATCCAACTGCCATTTCACTTGTGTATTTGTAGTTTCATCAAATGCTATAGTAACCTTTCCTGGGTTACTAGATGCAATGTCTTTTTTCAAATCCTCTTCAAAATATTTTGACAATCCATGTGATATCACATAAGCAACTTTTTTCTTTAAGTTGCATTTTGGCTGCAATAGCAGAATCAGGTAACATTTCTTTGAAAAGTTCAACTGTTTCAGTGCATCAAACAAAAGACATATTGTCCTTAGCAACTTTCATGGCCCATAATGCTTCGGCTTTAGCCAACTGTAAATCATGACTCAGTACTTCACTAATATTTGTTTTGGGCTGAAGATCCCGTCCTCCAAAGGCTTTCAGGATGGACTTATTTTGAAATTTACTTTGAAATTTCTGCAAATGTTTTTTCCTTTATGATGCGCTTTTACTTGTGAAAAGCCACTATTAGAAATATTGAAAATTTCTGAACACAATATACACTTAGCAGAAAATATTGTTTCAGTTGCAGAACACCATTCTTTCAACTTCACTAAGTCCAATTCTTTGGCGAGCCACGCATCTTGAAATTTCGTTTTGGATTTAGGCATCTTAAACACTTGTATTACTAACCAGAAAATGAAAGGGAAGTACAAAAACATGTTCCAATATTGCAAAACCAGACAACTTCCCGAAGTTTGACTGCGAGGATGTCAGAAGATAGAAAAAAAAAAAAAAAAAGCAGGTCACCACTAGAGAACTGAACCTGCACAGAGAACTACACCATAAAAGACGCAAAACCAGAAACTATCATACGCATCTCACGCAAGTTCAGTCAAAGCGAGTCAGAGCCGAGATATATTGCGCATCGAAGGTCGCTATCGCCGATGCACGATCGAAGGTCAATGATCACGTGCTCTACTGCCTGCCACGATAACACTCAGCTACCATCCCATCGTCATTACCGGAGGTTACGGAAGGAGACCACATGTTTCCTCTTTGCTTCCATCCACCTGCGGTTTACAATAACAAACATCAGCAGAAAGAGGAGGTTCCACAAGGCATGTACAAAAATAAAGTACAATCTTCTGCATGCCACGGAGTTCGTCTGCAAAGCGCAAATCAGGGGTGAAAATGACCCCTCCCCTTTTCTCTTAGATCTCTTGTTACTCTCGAAAACTGTCCGAAGGCACAAAAGTGGAGCGCCCACCCCGAAGCAAGTGCATCTCGATGGCGTCATTTTCCCCTCCCTTCAGCAGCACAGCATATAGGCTGTGTTTCTACAATAACAGGTCTTTTTACCTTACCGTAATGGTAAATTTATTGGCGTTAATAACGGTTGTATTTTTAATAAATAAGCTTACGAAAATTTTAGGAAGAATAGCAAATTTTAGGTATAATTTTAGGAATTTAAGGAGGGTCACAAAATATTAGGAATTTTAGGAGGAATGCGATCCCTGTAGTCGATGATGACCACACGTTGCACCTAGAGAACCAGTTTTTTGGCTTACAGTCCAGTCTTTAAACACTTTAACAACAGCTGCTCCGGAACATTTCACGAATGCGGCGGTTTCAGTGATGTCGCTCCATGGCTCCGAGCTCCTACAATCATCCCACGCTGAAAGTCTGTCAAATCACATTTTTTACCCATCTCGTCACCCAAAAATCACTTCTACTACTGTCGCAAGTACTAAGCTTTCCCTTTTTATACTAGCATCGCCCTCTGGCGGCAACAGCGTGCAGCCATAGCTCATTTGCCTAAAACTGTCAGGTGGTCACAATAAAGTGGCCACTCAGTGTATGTGTCAATGCTGAGGGGGACTATTTTGCCCAGGTAAGTTGTCCCACTTTTCCGTTCTCACCGCCCACGTGTGCTGGTCTCCTTTGCCGGACATTTTATTCGCACCAACCCAATAGTTCAACAATTTTATCTTAATTTTTTTACGACATGCAAATATGTTTCGGCATAAAGAAGTATACAAAAAATTGTCCAACTGGTTTGTGCATGCTTCAATTGTGCAATAACTTTTGACAAATCAGATCAGAAAAAACAACTTACCACCACCAAGCTGGTTCAAGTAATTCTCTAGGTTATCACAATCTAATTTTGTGCGACAGAAGATGATCGACTGATCCATTTTATGCTCATTAATTGCTTTAACAACATAATCCCCTTTTAACATTTTCACAGCTTCAGAAAGGCTTTCTGAAATAAGAAAAAATAACTTCAACAGAACAAAAAATAGGATTATTGATTAAAACAAACATTAGTATTTTATTATCATTACTACATTAACTGCATCAAACAAAGGTCATCGCTCTTTTCCACGTTTATAAGTGAGTCACAGAAGAATTCTCATGGGCTGCCACCGGGAATCGAACCCAAGGTCATTCAGTTACGAGCCGGATATGCTCCCACTGCACCACAGCGGCCTCGAATACCTCCAGACTCACACACACTAACTGCCAAGCCGATTTGGCAGGTTGCTTCTTGGAGCTCCACACAATGCTGGGGATTCACCAAAGATGGTAAGCAGCAACTGAACAAATAATTAGAAGACGAATGAATAATTAATTATACATTAACTGTAGTTATCCTACTGTTACACCCGTTCATAATGTTGACGTAGTGGTCGCCTGAAGAGGACACTTTAGGGTTAAGTATCTAAGTATATATCTCAGTAGTACTCACCCATTTTTAATTGATAAGCTCGTCAAATACTCTGGATGTGTAGACGGTAAAATGTAGCACTATGTATAGGTAAATCAGTTCACCTCCTCCCCACCATGACAGTTGGAAATATTGCCAAAAAACAGAAATTTTCTTTACAAGGTATAATATGTACAAAGTGAAAATGAAGTGCAAAGTTATAGATGAATACTTAAAATTTCATAAAAATGGAACAAGAGAACCTTAATAGGATGAAATGAACAAACTATGCCATCTAAAATGAATTTCAATTTTAAATGATATCATTCATTCTGGATTTCAATTTTAAATGATATCATGAGCTTTCAGATGGCATAGTTTGTTCATTTCATAATATTAAGGTTCTCTTGTTCCATTTTTATGAAATTTTAAGTATTCATCTATAACTTCACACTTCATTTTCACTTTGTGCATGTTATACCTTGAAAAGAAATTTCTGTTTTTTGGCAATATTTCCAACTGTCATGGTGAGGAGGAGGTGAACTGAGTTACCTATACATAGTGCTACATTTTACCATCTACACATCCAGAGTGTTTGTCGAGCTTATCAACCAAAAATGGGTGAGTACTACTGAGATATATACTTAGATACTTAATCCTAAAGTGTCCTCTTCAGGTGACCACTACATCAACATTATGAACGTGTGTAACAGTAGGTTAACTACAGTTATTGTAGTAATAATAATAATCATTATACCATGTAAAAATATTGTTCAAGTTCGTAATATATCTTTTTTGAACTCTATATCTAATTAGTATTTTTAAAAGGATATAATTAGGGATTATGAGTATATATTTACTTCTTTCTCTTAATTTTCTAACTACAGGAAAGAACAACAGAGACTTCATTCATAGCATGAAAAACGGATCTCACAATTACCACGACAGTAGTTGGAAATGAAGTGCAGTGCAATAGATAAGACAGCTACCATGATAGTACCTGGGAACTAACTACAGAGCAATGTATGTGATCATTACCAAGGTAGTACTTAGCAACTAACTGCACTGGAATAGATCTGAAAGTAAACTGCAACCCACTTCTATTTTGGTACAGAAAGAGCCTTAAGACATAATAGCTGCAAGCTTGTATTATTTTATTTTACTGTATACCATAAGAATATTTTTCATCCTTTAAAATCTGAGATCTTAACAACAACATAACCAAAATATCACCATTCATTCATATGCACTAATGAACAATCAAATTCCTTAACATGAAGCTTGAAAGAAAGGGGGAAAGCATTCTTGCTGTGTGTTAATAAAGGCTCTCATTTGATAAAACAGCATTTCATACCGTTGAGTACAAAACTAGTGCAGAAAAACAGAAACCAAATGTGTGACCACTTACTTCAAAAGTACGACTTAATAAACAGACTGAAGATATCACATGATAACCCCCTACAAAAAAACACTTCATGAGTGACAAGTGCTGCATAAACACATGTCTGTTTCTTCAAAAACTGCAACTTTTGTTTTTCTTTGAATAACAAAAATAGAGTTTAGAAAAGTGCTATAATTTTAAATGATAATGGAGCATTGACAGAATTTAAAACCATATCAAACTATTAGAAGTAAAAAAGTTCTCATCTATATATTAATTCTATAAGGTTTTTTACTGTAAGACCAGTTGTGAGAGAACGGCTGAATGTAAACATATGGTTGAGGTATCAAAATAAAGGTCTTACCATGTAGATGTGCCAGTTGAAGAGAAAAATGAGATTGGGGCAATGGTTCGGGCATTGTGGCGCAGCAAAGTTCCCATGTAAAGTTTATGGGAGAAGCGTGCGGTTGACATCTGATTGCCTGCGGTTGACTCACGCGCTGTTGAAGGCGGAAGTATGGAGGGACTTAGACAGTCCAAAGTCCTAAGTCTCTCTTCTTAGTGAACCATTGTGCAAAACAACGCCAGCAGGAATTTGTTTGAAAGTTCTTATCAGAACAGCGAACACTTGAAGACTTGATTGTGTTGTGCCATTGGACTGTGTGATGTATATGTACAATTTAACATTCATTCGATCCAGTTTATTTACATAGGTAAGATGTTTCCCATTATGTAAATAAAGATGTAAATAAAATAGAGTTTATTCTTTTAAAAAAAAAAACTTGTCGCCGATTCCGACGGGTTTTGTCTACCAAGGAAAAAAAAAAAAACTATTTCGTCAATTCCAACAGGTTTTGTCTACCGGGTTCGAATCCCGGTGAGGCATAATTAGATCCAGTTTTTTTTTTTTTTTTTTTTAATTGGAGGTTTAACGACCACCGTGAGCA
This sequence comes from Macrothele yani, assembly GCA_039090855.1. Classification (NCBI taxonomy): domain Eukaryota; kingdom Metazoa; phylum Arthropoda; class Arachnida; order Araneae; family Macrothelidae; genus Macrothele; species Macrothele yani. The sequence goes on along the minus strand of CM077032.1, from coordinate 70,414,542 downwards.
ACTCAATGGGCTATAAGCAGTCGCCCGTCCCTAATTTAGGGTCACTGGTTCCAGGGAAGGGAGAGAGCCAGTGCCGTAAGACAAACACAACATCCATGCCCGACCGGAATTCGAACCCAGACCCCTTACGGACGAATGAACAGAGGCCAGCGCCTTAGACCACTGCGCCACCAGGGCGGCAGATCCAGTTTATTCACATACCTTTCCCATTATGTAAAGATGTAAATAAACGTTTCATATCAGTTTATTGTTTTAAAAAAAACAAAAAGACAAAAACTTATCGTCGATTCCGACGGGTTTAGTCTACCGGGGGGAAAAACTATTCGTCGATTCAGACGGGTTTCGTCTACCAGGAAAAAAAAATACTCGTCGATTCAGACGGGTTTTGTCTACTGGATTCGAATCTCGGTGCATGGATGTTGTGTTTGTCTTATGGCACTGGCTCTCTCCATTCCCTGAAACCAGTGACCCTACATTAGGGACGGGCGGCTGCTTATAGCCCAAGCGTTGGCTTATGACCATTCGTTCGTGAAGTCACAAAAACAAAAAAAAACAAAAAAAAATTGCGAACCTAGGCTATTTATTGTCTTTATTGAAGTGGTTAAGTGAATTTGTCAATCAAATAAAGTTTACATTTGTTGTTACATATGAGTTTATTATTAAAAAAAAAATTACAGTTGATTCAAACAGGTTTCGTCTAGTAATTAATAAAAGAAAAAACATCCCTTTGCAGCACTGCAAATCTATTTATATAGCACTACTGTATTAACATTTATTAGATATGTCAGGGTGTGACAAAAAATTTCAAAGGTAAGGTACTGCTTCATGCTATCTTCTGCAAAGCATAGTTCATCAAAAAACTGTTTAAATCAAATTCTCTTACAAAGTGAAAATCCTCCAAATACGTGGCGTCAGTGAATAAACAACAATTTTTCGGTTGCTGTGTGTTGCTAAAACATGGAAACAGCATGTTGCTAAAACGTGGAAAATGTCCCATTTCTCTTACAAAACAAAGAAATGGGAATATTTTATAAACCTTTCACAAACTTAATGCATTCCAGCATGGTAACAGAACATAACATGCATGCTTATTTTGTTTTCTTTGCTCTCTTCCGACCACAACCAATAAGAAATTCCCCATTTGTTAATTTGCAGAATAATAAGCAAAAACAACTTAAGTGCAAATGCAGGTAACACTGCTTTACATCCTCTACGCTAGCATTTTTTAGAAACCAAAAAGAATAACTTACCGGCTGTAGTGTTCCCCTGGCGAACGTTGTCTTTAGCATGCACATCATCTGTCTAAAAAATGGTAAGAAGAAATAAAGATCAGACAGAATTCCAAATGCTATACAGTCTCAGATTAAATAACAATTGATAATTAAATTCACAAAAGAACTGAACACAACATACGCTTTTGTTTTTGTTTTTTATATTGGAGGTTTAACAACCACCGTGAGCAATTCAATCGGCTATAAGCAGTCGCCTGTCCCTAACTTAGGGTAACTGGTTCCAGGGAAGGGAGAGAGCCAGTGCCGTAAGACAAACACAACATCCATTTCTCACTGGATTCGAACCCGGACCCCTTATGGATGAATGATCAGAGGCCCTCGCTTAGACCAATGAGCCACCGGGGCAGCCAACATATGCTATAAATGAAAGTAATTAATGCATATGACAGACATAGCCGGCCAAACAAATAATTAAAACTTTGAGATATTGTCACAAGATTTTAAAAATCATGAACAGCTGCACTCAGCATATATACTGAATTAGCTTTGCATTAGGAACATCTACCTAATAACACGTTGGTCCACTTTTCTGTACAATCATGGCTCACATATGCCCATGTACAGATTCTACAAGGTGTCAACCATCCTCCATGCCCAACTTGACCAATATCCACTGTAGCAGTTCATGCTCATTCCATGGAGGAGGAGGAGCAGTTCTCACACCCTGTTGTAGTATATCCGACATACAATATATTGTCACCGGACCCCACCCCCGTTAAAAGCAAATTAACGAATCCGCTGCATTGCTAAGATGTGCGGTACAGCTGGTATAAAAACAAGCCTGCAGCTGGCCGCTATCATATCTCACTGTGAGGCTGAGTGAAAATGTCGCAGCAAAGAGAGAACTGACTTTGAGAAAGGAAAGATTGTTGGGTGTTATATTAGAACCGAGAGGTGTTTAAACATACCCAAGTCAACTGTTTTGGATGCACTTGGAAGACACATGGTGTGCCTGAAGCAGCAAAAACATACTGGCAGACCAAAGAAAATCAGTGATACAGGGCATCGAAGCCTCAGGAGAGTCGTTACAGCTAATTGACGAAGTACTGCACAAGACCTCAGTGTTTATGCCAGTAAAAATGATGGAACCTCGGTATGTACACATACCATTCGCAGAGAACTTCATTCCATGGGTTATTGTGGTCGTGCGGCTGCTCATAAGCCTTTCATCTCCACTCAGAATGCTACTCGCCATTTAGCATGATGTAAAGAACATTTATCATGGACCGTAGATCAATGGAAACGGGTCCTATGGACTGATGAATCCAGATGCACAATTCGTCAGTCTGATGGTCGTGTGTGGGTAATGGCAGCAGCAGAGGTAACGCCATTTACCACAGTGTACTGTTCCTACCGTCAAGTTTGGAGCTGGCAGTGTACTCGTGTGGGGGCGTTTTTTGTGGTATGGTCCCGGCCCATTGGTTATTGTGGGCAAACCTGTTAACCAGCACGTCTACCTTGATATTCTGGACAATTCTGCCCTACCAATTTTGAGGCAATACTATGGAACCAAGCCTCGTTGGTGCCAATGCACCGAGTCATAAAGCAAGGACTGTTACGGCGTGGTTTGACGATAATTCCGCGTCGTGTGTGGACTGGCCTGCACAGAGCCCTGATCTTAATCTCATAGAGCACCTATGGGATGAATTAGAGCGCCGCATAAGAAGTTTGGAATGAAGGCCTACTAATAAAGAACAGATAGCGGCAGCATTATGTACAGAATGGAAGCACATACCTATCACTGTGTTCCAAAACCTTGTCGAAAGCATGTCTCGAAGGGTCAGTGCATACATTAAGGCCAAAGGAGGGACAACAATGTACTAATGTATGTCAATAAATGGTATGTTGTGTTTCTCTTTTAGGTGTCTGGTGACTTTTGTCAATATAGTGTATGTTCAATTGGGTTACAATCAGGAGATTTTGGGAACAAGGCAATGTGGTGAATTCCTTGCCATTTTTCTCCAACCACTTGGTAGTTATATGAGCAAGAGAATATGGTGAGTTGTCTTGTTGAAAGATGGCCTATTGGTCTGGGTAAACCTCCTGCAGATATGGATGGAGATGGTTGGCTAACAGGTCCTTGTAGTATCCACCAATCAGTGTTTGTGGGATGATAACCAACAGACCTAGGACTTGCCAGAAATGAGCTCCCCAGATCAAAACACCACCTCCATTGGCCTGTTGAACCCCAACTGTGCAACCAGGGGATAGGGCTTCACACTCATAGTTCCCACTCTTTTCCTGCCCAGGACTTTTCAAGGACGCATAAAAATTTTCAAGACTACATTCATGCCCAATAAGAACTCTCGTGAAACACTAAAATAAGTTATAACAGTCAAAAAGTTCAATTAAAATTATAGTTATATCTAGTGCTTTTTTTCTGGCAGTACGCAATGGTACGCAGTACCTGCACTTTTTTCTTAAGGTGTTAAAAATTATGATTTATTTACAGCAAAATGTATTATAAATATTCCGGCAGATGGTACTGTGTCCACGAATTTAGGCTAATGCAAGACAAGTTTCCTAGTGTTATTTTCTGGCATTGTGCTAGCCATCACCTTGGATTGTCTGTTAGTGGCACAGCAGTGAACAATGTGGCTGGCAGGAGTGAATTGCTCTAAGAGTTTCATGGACAAACTGTATGTGACTTATCATGCTTTACCTAAGAATGCTAGGGAACTACAGGACTTCAACTTCTTAAATTTGGCAGAATTTTAACCTCTCGCTGGGTTGCATCTAGCTTTCGCACTGTTTCTGCAGTGTGGCAAGACTTTGAAGACCTCGTCCATCACTTTCAGGAGGCCAAAGAAGACAGCAGCAGAAGCAAAACAGATCTCTGTCTTTATGAGGGCCTTTTAAGAAAAATAACATCATGCGAGTTTGTTCTTGATTTGGGCCTTATATGTGAAACTAAGCCTAAATTTACAAGAGAGAAATATTGACTTGTACAAAGCAGACAGGAAGATAAAGAATACAGTTCAACTTTTTGAGGAAAGAATTGAAAATCCTGGTCCGTACTACAGTATGTCTCTTCAAAGTCAGAAGAACATGAAGTTCAAAGGGATTGAGCTCCACACAAATGAAAGACACAGTCCTGCAATAAGTTCATCTGCTTTTTATAAAAGTCTGAAAGAGGCTGTTGGAAAGCGTTTACTTGAAGATGATGATGTTGATTTGCCTGAATGTGCCAAGATTTTAGATTCCAAGTATTAGCCACAAAATCCTGGGAAGCATCTGACATTTGGTGAAGCTGAAATTAGAAAGTAAGCACGCAAATTCTGCTTAAATGAAAGAGAAGCAGTTCATGGTTTCTGTGAGTATCTTCAAGCAAATAAAGTCCCCGGACATACTATTTCATCTAAAGCACACTTTCAGCACAATTGCAATATCTTCTAGTGAACGTGAAAGCAGTTTCTCTCAGATGAATCTTATAGTAACTTCATCTAGGTCATCTCTGCTTCTACGGACAACTTCTGCACTGGTGTTCATCAGGATAGTAGGACCTCCTCTCACTCAGTTCAACCCTAGCAATTATGTGGACTCATGGCTGCTCAGAGGTCGTCATTCTGCAGTTGATACTAAAAGCAAGAAGTGATCTAGAGATGGCAAAGACATATCGGAGGATATATGTTGAAAGTGTGGAAGTTCCTGTAATAACATCTTCATGGTGAGTACCGGCACCTTTTTTTCCAGAAAAAAGCACTGGTTATATCTAAACATAGGGGCTTACTTTGGTGAGGTATTATTGTTCCACAAGATAAAATCCCTGAAATGGCAATAAGATGGACATATTACCAGAAGGACAAACCACCGATGGACAACCAAAATTTTAGACTGCATTCCTGGGCTACAAGCATTCAGCAGATTGCAAACCCAATTTGAGATGCTAGTACCTTACACTTACACCCCCTTGCATTCACTTAATGTAGTTCAAAAGAATTCCCCTCACATTCACTTATCGTACTTCAGAATCACAACCGTATGAAAACTGGAAATGCAACAGCTACGTGCTCCTGATTCCAAGAGAATGTTGTACAATACAGCGCTGCAACCTGTGACAGTTTGGAGATAGCTTCTCTACAATGAACTGCAGCTATGCTGAAATTTGGTGAACAGGGAAAAAAATCAAGTACTTTTCAAGGACTCTTACAAAATTCAAGGACTTTAAGGGCCCTTGAAAAGGAAAATTTAATTCAAGGAGTTTTCAAGGGCCCTTGAAAGGGAAAATTAAATTCCAGGAGTTGTCAAGGACCGTGGGAACCCTGCACACTGTTTACGCCATATGCGAACTCAGCCATCAGCATGTTGCAGCAGGAAACAGGACTCATCCCTCCAGATGACCTTCCATTTCTCGAGGATCCACTACTGACATTCATTGGCCCATGCGAGGCATTGTTTGCGATGACTGGGTGTCATCATGGATACCCTTGTCGGCCTCCAGCTGTAGAACCCCAGGAGAAAAAAAATACAGTGCATGGTGCATGTGGAAATAGGTCAAACAGCACTATTGTTGTACTGCTGGGCTGAGCTAGGAGACTGTTGCATGTCATTGTTGAGATACTAGTTAAAACACCTGACACTCAACTCTAGGATCAACCCTTGCACAGCTGACCAATGTGAGCCCTTTCGCTGGATGACTGTGCCTGGTTAATCCAGTCCTGGTACACCCTTGATACAGTAGTATGAGAACAGGCAATAAGTGCGGCTGTTTCCAAAATACTGGAACCTGCACTCCGGCCCCAACTATGGTTTCAAATTGGCATAAGTCACTACATTAACTCATTACTGACAACCATTTACTGATTACGTACAGATGATAGGTGCGAGCAATTTATAGTAGTCGCACATGTCGTTGATGTCAAGAGATACTTCGTTAGCATTCTGAATATGTAAAATAGGAGGTGATCCTAATGCAAAGTTAACTCAGTGCATACACACAACTGCATTTGATTAGCATACCCTGGCAGATGATATAACAAAATTTCAATTTCATGGTAGATGAACAAACTACAAGTTGAAATATTCACATCAAATGTTCACAACATTCTGCCTGATTTGTTATCTGTGCAGGCTGCTTTTCATGCAGCCTGCCCAGGTAACAAATCAATAATTTTATGCAAAAGTTAGCAGCATAACATGTATGGATACTGGAGAGTTCATCTGCAATTAGTGCAATATACACAGTCAAGTCACATTATTGTGACCACTTTTTACTACAGAGCCCTGATCTTTATCCCTTTTTTTCTTACTTTTATTGTGATTACCTGTTACTAAAGAGCCAATAAAAAGTAAAACAGCACATAGCCAATGAATGAAGGCACTTGTTGTGAGCTGACTTGGAGGGTATATAAGGTGTGGTGTGGGCATTCTGAAAACATCACCTTCCGTGTCACTTTCCTATTGGGCACTCTAGCCCAAATCTCCTAGTTACCTGTTTCTAAGGGTTGTTTAAGACCTGGGGTCAGACACTCCCTTCCTAAAATCCTCTATATATGATCTGAAATCTGAAAGCATCACTTATTGCTGTTATGGATAAAAGGAGCAATTTATCAAATTTGCAAAAAGGGATGATTATTGGCTTTCAGGCCAAGGGTGGCAATATTTCTGAAACAGTGCAGTTTGTGAAATGTTCACATGCTGCTGGGGTTAAAATGTATCATGATGGAGAAATGGCACCATTGCAAATAAGCAACGTGGGAACTGCGGAGCACCAAGTGCCATTGATGTGAGAGGTGAATGTCGTCTTCAAAGGTGCACGAGGGCCAATCGACATGCTACAGTGGAGCAACTCACTGGCCAAAAGAACCAGGGGGCTACTGGAAGTGTGTCTAAAACGACAGTTCAGCAAACCCTGCTGCGTATGAAGCTCCGATGCAGATGGATGGTCACTGCACCTATGCTAACGAAGGTGCATTAACAGAAAAGGCTTACATTTGCATGACAGTATCAGAATTAAACCTCCGCTGCTTGTCAGAGGATCGCCTCCGCTTATGAGTCATGTTTTCTGCTTCATCGAATGGATGGACGTTGGCGTATAAGGGGAGAAACATCGGAGAACAAACTCTTCAACCATTGCTGGAATAACACAAGCTCGTGTGGGCAGCGTTATGGTCTGGGGAATGTTTTCGTGGCATTCTCTGGGTCCACTCATACCTGTGGAAGGCACTATGAACAGAATTCATTATGAATCCATCCTTGCAAACCACGTACACTTATTCATGCCGATTGTCTTCCCTGGTGTGGACGGGATCTTCCAGCACGACAATGCGACATGTCACACAGCTAGAAATGTGCGAGAGTGGTTGGAAGACCGCGATGAAGACTTCAAAGTACTCCCCTGGCCTCCTAATTCCTCAGAGTTAAACCCAATTGAGCATTTGTGGGACCACCTCGATCGTGTTGTTCCCCTATGGATCCTCCACCACGCACCCTCCAGCAGCTGTTAAATGCACTGAAGTCAGCATGGCTCCACATACCTGTGAACACCTTCCAGCACCTTATTGAGTCACTCCCAGTCCGTCTAGCTGCTGTTCGTGCTGCATATAGCGGTTACTCTGGATATTAGCTGGTGGTCACAATAACGTGACTCGACCGTGTATATATACAGTATATGCCAAATTTTTCATAATTTTCAATTTCATCACAATCTTTTTTTAAAAAGTGTGCCAAAAATAGTTACTTTTATGCCAATTCCTAAATTAAAACTATTGAACATTTGCTTTACTGCATGAAATTGTAGTTTTATCAGTTAAATGTGTACTTGGCACACCGCCTCAATTTCGTTTTTTTTTTTTTTTTTTTTGTTTTTAGCAGCAGCAACACTTGCTAGTAGCCTTATTGTTTTACTAGCAAATTGCATTATCTACTAGCAAAAGTTTATTAACATTATACAAAAGAAACTTTAACATGTCCCCCTCCATTAGTCAATCATGACAAATTTTGATTTCACCCCTGTAACTGTCACATTGTAATGCTGAAAAGATAACAAATATTTACATACACTGCTGGACAATTGCTAAGGACGGATCATAAACGGCTATATAGCGCATAAAAAAGTAAGTGTGGTTGGATGCCAAGTGAAATAAAATAATGTCAGAATGCCAGGACATTACAAGAAAGACAATTTATTGTGCTCTGAAATCCAGAAGGCTTTGGAACGTGTTCAAGGGACAAACAGGCCATTTTGTGCAGAATACGTAAACGTGAAAAAAATGCAATTACCATCCGCAGGCGTTCCGGCGTAAGATGTCAATACGGGATATGGTCACCAGGGAGGGCGATGCAAACACGTCGTGTCATGCTTTGCACAACATTATCAAGCTGCTGTTGGGGTAATTTATCCCATTCCTCTGTCAGTGCACGGATGAGGGTGTCCTTGTTTATTGGAGGGCATTGGCGACCAGCAAGACTCCTCCCCAAAGCATCCCACACATTTTCAATGGGATTCAGATCTGGAGAACGTGCTGGCCATACGAGGCGTTGAATATCCTCGCTCTCAAGATACTCCTGGACAGCGACTGTTCGATGACATGTTGCGTTGTCGTCCATGAAAATGAATCTATCACCGACAGCACCACGGAACATGCAAACATGAGGTAGCAGAACATCATTAATGTATCGTTGGCCAGTCATAGTCCCAGTTGGAAGCACATAGAGGGACGTACGGCCATTGATCATGATGCCAGCCCATACCATGACACTACATGTCGGATATCGGTCCCTTTCCTGTATGTTTGCTGGACAATATGCGGTACCACTATCACGCCAGATCAGTTGTCGTCGACAATCAGACGATAGACTGTATCTACTCTCATCTGAGAAGAGGACAGCAGACCAGTCGTTATCAGTCCAATTGCGATGTTGATGGCACCATTGCAAACGGGCGGTACGGTGACGTCTGGACAATGGGATGCACACAACAGGACGGCGGGCATATAGTCCTCCTTCATGCAAACGTCTGGCGACAGTTTTTCGGGAGATCCGCTTGCCAGTAGCAGCCATAAACTGATTTGCTACCTCACTAGCTGTGCTGTGCCGGTGTCTTTTTGTTGATAGCACTATGTACCGATCTTCTGCAGGTGTCGTACTGCGAACACGACCTCCCCCGTGATGTTTGCTTCACTCTCCATTTGTTTGAAATGATTTCCAAAGCCTTGAAACAACACTGTGGCTGACGTCGAACTCCCTGGCAACATCTGTTATTTTTCGCCCTTCTTCAATCTTGCCAATAATACGGCCACGCGTAAAATCATCTAGGTGATGTCGGGAAGACATACTGAAAATTGCAAGTTCGTCAATTGATTCTTTCCCTTTCAACTTTGCGTTTGAACAACAACGGTCAACACGTGTCAAATCCTTTATATCTCTTATCAGCGCTATGACGTCACGAACAAGTTCGGCAATCCAAAATTTGCATACGCACAACACGTCTTACTGTATCCCGCACTTATGCTAATTTCCACATTTGCCTGCCTTCCATTTTATGGTTGCTATCGTTGCTATTGTCATCCGTCCTTAGCAATTGTCCGGCAGTGTATAACTCACCTTTTCATGACCACACAGATTAATTCTAACAATTTAATTTGAATGCAAATATAATAAAAACATTTTTTTTTTATTTAACGTTATTCACAAAATTCAAGAACACTATTCAGAATCTTAAGGTTTTTTTACATATGGTTTACAATCTGAGTTTCGGGTCTTTTCATCATACCACTTTAAAATAGCAGGCCTGGGGTCAAACTTGTCTTCGGGCAGACCTTCAACCTCAATACTCATTAGAGTATTCAATGTTTGTGAGTTTAAACTGCTCATCCAATCACCTTGGATTCTCTTCATGAAACTGAACCCAATCTCACATGCAGAAGTAGATAGGAAAAGGGAAATGTAATGGTTATTTCTACTAGTGCCAACATGTTTTTATAATGTTTGTACTTTTCAAGAAACATTTGTTTCTAAAACGCAGTTGCTCTTTTTTGCATGTCTAAAATATTCCACAAGCACAATGCAGTGGCGCTTTAGAGTTCACACTAAAACATTCAAAATAATCAACCAGCAACTTTTGCTAGAACCACTTTTTATCACTAGCAAAATGCATTTGCTTGCTAGCAATTTGCTACTAATTACCGGTCGAAATCGAGCCCTGCTCATAATACATGGAAAAATTGACACAATTTTCAAGCAAAGCAAACTGAATTTGCTTGTATCACTTACTGGTCATCCATGTAATCGATTCCCGCCCCAGGACGATGCAACTTTTGCTAGAACCACTTTTTATCAGTAGCAAAATGCATTTGCTTGCTAGCAATTTGCTACTAACTACCAGTCGAAATCGAGCCCTGCTCATAATACAAGGGAAAATTGACACAATTTTCAAGCAAAGCAAACTGAATTTGCTTGTATCACTTACTGGTCATCCATGTAATCGATTCCCGCCCCAGGACGATGCAACTTTTGCTAGAACCACTTTTTATCAGTAGCAAAATGCATTTGCTTGCTAGCAATTTGCTAGTCGTTTTGGCAGCTCAGTCGTTTGGGAACTTGAGGCACCCTCTCGCCGAGCTCCCACAATCTCTGCTTTCTCAAAGCACGATAAATTCTTCTATTTACCCATCACGCTCCGAATTTTACTACCTACTGCTCCACTCACACTTTAAATATCTACTTCGGTCGACTAATCATCCTCTCTCGGAAATCCCCGATATTCATATTTAAATACTGGTAGTATTTATTGTCATTATAACAGACTTCCCTTCGATAAAATATTTATTTTCAGGTTATTACTACTTATGCATGACAGAGTCTACACGAACAGGTATCTTGAACTGTTGCAATTACAGCATTTCTCCCATTCACACGATACTTGAGGTCATACGAGTTTCGTGGTTCCTAGGGCACGCACAAGATTGCTGCATAACAGTGTTATTGCAGCTGGACCCCGTGAGTGGAACAAACTGCCATTATACATCAGGGAAATTGTGGACTCTAGGGTATTTAAAAAACTGTTACGAGAGTTTTTGTTGTTTGTTTGAGTTCCTGTATTCTTTCCTTTACTGTATGCTCAACACCGGTCGAATTTTTAATGGTGCTATCTTTATCATTTTGACCTGACACATCTACCTTTGGAGATCGGGGCTCGTCAGGCTTAAATTTAAGCCTTTTTCCCGGGCTCCATGCTACAGTTCCACAGTACATTGTTATTTTTTTCAATAAATTACATTGTATCGATTTTTTTGGTCAATTGTAAACGGGATTAGTGCTTGTGTGTTTATGATTACTATACTATATATATTTCAGGTGGTTGAGCTCTTGTTTTCTCTTGGATTAAATAATTAGTACTAAATGCTATTAATTTCTATTGAACTTTGTGATTTACTGTGACTTCATGTTTTTATTCCATTGTGTTAATACTTAAATTTATCATGAAAGAAATACGGGATTACGCCACATAATACAAATTTTGAAGATGACAATCCGATTTTTGGCGTAAATGTGACAAGGATGGCAAGTCAGATTATATCCGGAAACTCGACTAGCGAATCCCGTGATGGTTATATTCAAATTGATCGGAAACTTGAAACTTGGTCGTTCTGGGTGGTGTAGTGGTTAGCATACCTAGGCGTTTTCTGGGAGACGCGGGTTCGAGTCCCGCTCCAGGACGATGAAAATTTTCAAGTTTCCGGATATTATCTGACTTACCATCCTTGTCACATTTACGCCAAAAATCGGATTGTCATCTTCAAAATTTGTATTATATGGCGTAATCCCGTATTTCTTTCATGATTTATCTGCTTCTCCGGGCAATCACAGGATAGGATTCTTAACCTCCAGATTCGCTAAACAGGAATGTCGGTTGCTTCGACTAGCGAATCCTGTGATGGTTATATTCAAATTGATCAGAAACTTGAAACTTGGTCATTCTGGGTGGTGTAGTGGTTAGCATACCCAGGCGTTTTCTGGGAGACGCGGGTTCGAGTCCCGCTCCAGGACGATGAAAATTTTCAAGTTTTTGGATTTTATCTGACTTACCATCCTTGTCACATTTACGCCAAAAATCGGATTGTCATCTTCAAAATTTGTACTTAAATGTAGTTTAGTACATATGACAATTTTTGATGTTTGTGTTTTGTTAGATATAAATGTAATGTGTTGTGTGGCAGAATTTTCATTAAATTAAATTCAATTTACTTTTGATAGAGGTGGTCAGCGCCAAGTGATCACATGTACATGGATAATTAAATTATTTTATGACATTTTTCAAAGAACATAACAATCCAAATAATTGTTTACCCTGATATGGTTCTTAAGATTTTTCCAAGATTGGTCTTTCCTTGGATCAACAATGCATACCTGAAAAACAGTTAAGATGTAACAAAAAATAAGGCATGATTCTCTGCATAATATAACAGTAACAGTTAAAGCAGAAAAATTAAAAAAAATGGCATGGTGTTTTACATACCGTAATTTTCGGACTAAGAGCCGTATCGGCGTAAGGGCCGCAGGTGAGAATTTTTGCAATCTTGGAAGCAAAAGTTGCCGTAAGGGCCGCAACTGTGAAGTCGTGGTGCTACTCAGAAAGCTAAATTATCTTCCTTATTTTCATGAATTAACTCACGCCCAACGTGATTATATGTATACTTCAAAGGCTAATTCTGCAACTCAGTGTCGATCTGCTTTATACACTTATTTTTTCATACTGGCAAACATTTTTATTTATACATTTTTATTAATCATGCTAATGATGTTATTTGTTTGCCTTTATTAAATGCTCAAAACCATTTATATAATCAATATAAATCACAGTTAATCTTAAGACTCCCGTTAGAATATCACATTGCTCGTAAAACCGCACAATTGTCTAAATTCCATTCAATGTGGATGTCTGCTATAGGATGGTTCTCTGTTCACCGCAATAGAATCCGCCTTAGAAGTAATTAACTTATAAATTATCGCTTGTTATGCTTTTGATTAATGTTTTCTTTAATAATATGTTCCTTCTATGTTATGCTTTTTTTCTCATGTAGAGATGTTTCCTTTTACCAGCTGCTTCGCACGTGTTCGCTGATCTGCCGCTAACACTTCGAAATGGCGGTGCGCTTTCTCTCTTTCAAGTGGTTTGACCTACTTTCATTTACTGCGCACTGAGCCCTTACCGCTGGGCGCGCTATCCACAGAAGCCTCGGACGTCACGCTACTCGTCTATGTGCTTATGTCCCCATTCCATCCCCCATGCAAAGGGCGTTTGAGTCAGGCATTCCTGTTCTCACCCACTTTCCCTCCTAAACCAACATCAGGACAGCGGAGTTATTGTCTAACGTATGAGTAGAAGGGGGGGGGGAGGGAATATGATCAGAGTCGAGTTCGTGAACAAAAAAGACATGATTTGAAAAAATTTACTAAGCATTTGCATGAAAAAAAAAAAAAAGGGAGGGAAGAAAGTCTTATCGAAAACAAATTCGGCATAAGAGCCACTTCGGCATAAGGGCCGCAAACCCGAAAATTTTCACTTTTAGTAACGTAAGAGCCGCGGCTCTTAGCCCAAAAATTACGGTACTTATGTCAGGAACAAATGCCTTACCTTTAGCAAGACCATATAATTTTTTTTAAAAATCACTATCAGGGCTTGCTTACCTGTATGGGCCTCTAGGCCCATGCCCTGGGCTTCTTTGCATAATATAACAGTGAACAGTTAAAACAGAAAATTTTAAAAATGGCATGGTGTTTCATATACTTATACTATATACAGGGTGCATAGGAAAGTCCCTTTAGCCTCGAATAACTTGCGAACGGAGAGAGGTACAGTTATGCAAGTGAGATAATGGTATAGTAAAGCGACCACGCCCGCTCGAATGCAACCGATAGCAGCGCCCCTAGTGGCGAAATGCAGAAGTTAGCCATTGCAAATCGAAAACGAAAAGAGATAGAGCAAAATTTCCAATTACAAAGTTGTAGAGCATCAATTAATTAGTAAAAAAAGGACCTTTGTTTTACACGGATAAGAAAAATTGTGGCCTGAATACCCTAAAATGTCCAAAATCGATGCAAAACCTTTTGTGTGAACGTTTGAAGGGAACAGGCATAGGTATGAGCAAATACACACAATTTATTGCATAAATGCATACTTATGTCAATACAGTTTGACGACGTCGGACAAAACAAAAACAAAAAAGGCAAACTGGTGCACAGTGATAAAAAGTTGCCGAGTACGTTCGAAGAGTTTGCCATTGCCCATGATACACATTTGTATTCGTGAAAGTAACTCTGCATGCACATTCCTCAGCATGGAAGGTGTCACACTAATGCAAGCATTTGTAACACGACAACGTAGATCCAGCAGACTTGTAGGCGCTGTTGCATACACCTGATTTTTTACGTAACCCCAGAAACCCAAGCTCGCCATTCTCACACAGCGTACGTAGACCTAAACTTCTGATCAGGGTACATCCTGCTACCGGTTTTTATATCGTAGTTACGGTACAACCTCCCAATCTGCATTTGCAGACGGCTAAATTTTCGAAATGTGAATGTGCAGATTCAAATCGCCATGTATCGATTTCGGACATCGTAGGGTATTCAGGCGACAATTTATCTTATCCGTGTGAAACATATGTCATTTTGTACTAATTAATTGATGCTCTACACAACTTTGTAACTGGAAATTTTGCTCTATCTCTTTTTTTGATTTGCAATGGCTAACTTCCGCATTTCACCACCAGGGGCACTGCTATTGGTTGCATTCGATCAGGCGTAGTTGCTTTACTATACCATTATCTCACTTGCATAACTGTACCTCTCTCTCTTTTTGTTTTCGATTTGCAATTGCTAACTTCTGCATTTCACCACTAGGGGTGCTGCTATCGGTTGCATTCGATCGGACGTAGTCGCTTTAATATACCGTTATCTTACTTGCAAAAGTGTACCTCTCTCGGCTTGCAAGTTATTCCAGGCTAAAGCGACTTTTCTATGCGCCCTGTATACATGCCATGAAAGTTATCAAAATTAATAACTTCATGTTTTAACGTGCATTTAAGTCAACTACAGGTAATAGAGGTAACAACTTACTTCCAATTGAACATATATGGCATGTAATGGACTCGGGAGACATGTGCTCCCACCCTGAGAGAGGCCTAATATACGTAGCCACACGGTTGAGTCACATTATTGTGACCACCAGATAATATCCAGAGTAACTGCCATGTGCAGTGCGGAGAGCAGCTAAACGGGCTGGGAGTGACTCAATAAAGTGCTGGAAGAATTTCACAGGTATGTGGAGCCGTGCTGACTGCAGTGCATCTGACAGCTGTTGGAGGGTGCGTGGTGGAGGATCCATAGTGGGAACATGATCAAGGTGGTCCCACAGTTGCTCAACTGGGTTTAAGTCTGGGGAATCGCCAAGGAAGTACTTTGAAGTCTTCATCACGTTCTTTCAACCACTCTCGCACATTTCTAGCTGTGTGACATGTCGCATTGTCATGCTGGAAGATCCCGTTCACACCAGGGAAGACAATCGGCATGTATGGGTGTACGTGGTCTGCAAGGATGAATTCATAATAAATTCGGTTCATAGTGCCTTCCACAGGTATGAGTGAACCCAGAGAATGCCATGAAAACATTCACCGGACCATAACGCCACCCCCACCAGCTTGTGTTCTTCAAGCCACGGTTGAAGAGTGATTGTTCTCCGATGTTTCTCGCCTTATACGCCAACGTCCATCCGTTCGGTGAAGCAGAAAACGTGACTCATCGGAGAAGGCAATCCTTTGCCAATCAGCGGAGGTCCAATTCCGATACTGCAGAGCAAATGTAAGCCTTTTCTGTCAATTCACCTTCGTCAGCATAGGTGCAGCGACCATCTCTCTGCGTCGGAGCCCATACACAGCAGGGTTCATTGAACTGTCATTTTAGACACACTTCCGATAGCCTCCTGGTTCTTTCGGCCAGTGAGCTGTTCCACTGTAGCATGTCGATAGGCCCCCATGCACCTCTCACATCAATGGCACGTGGTGTTCCGTAGTTTCCACATCGCTTATTCACAATGGTGCCATTTCTCTAATCACAATATACACTTTAAACACAGCAGCACGCGAACAATTTACAAACTGCGTTGTTTCAGAGATACTGCCACCCTTGGCCCGAAAGTCGATAATCATCCCTTTTTGGAAATCTGATAAATCGCTTCTTTTATCCATAACAGCAATGAGTCACATGTTTTCAGATTGCCTACAGCACACCTTATATACCCTCCATGCCAGCTCAGGACATGCGCCTTCTTTCATTGGCAAAGCGCTGTTGACGTCAAAAGTAGGAGGGGTTCACAATAATGTGACTCAACGGTGTATTTGTTAGCTAAACTGAAATATTTACAAGCTAAAAACACTATTAATTTACAATACTTAATTAAATTATATTTACATACCTTAATCATTTAAACTTCTAAAATATCCTAAAGTTAAAACGTACAAACATCAAACCTAGTTATCTCAATGGGCCGGAAGACACCATCTGCCCAAACACTCTGTCATTGATATGCGAGCGAGTGCTTTCGTTAGTAGTCTACCTGGGGGCAATAAGCTTTCAAACAAGGATTCCTTCGCATATCCCCGGCATTTGAAGTTGCACACCAGAAAGAGGAAAGGGTGTGGCTCATTTGCAGAGTTGTATGAAAATAAAATGTAGCTGCGTACGCAACTACTGAAACAGAAAAAATTGCTGCAAACCCGCGAAACACGAATGATAGAATATGATAATTTAAAGAAAAATTAATAAAGCAATTAAGAATTATTAGAACATTAGATTCCAATGAGGACAACATAAGTACATTACAACTGAGTGTGAAGCAATTTCTGTGTGAAATGGACATATATGGCAAAATATTAAAATACTGGGCTATGAACCTCATGAAAACATTTGAACCACGGAACTCTCGGCTAGTTATCTAGAGTTCCATGGTTCAATTCTACGGCGGTGGCTGAAAAAACAATTTTTCGGTTGCTGTGTGTTTCTGGAACGTGGAAAGAGCGATGTATTTATTTATTTACTGACGCTATGTATTATTTGGAGGATTTTAACCTTGGATCTTGCCCTTTGGATTTAACTGCTATAATATATTTATATATAGCCAGTGCCGTTATTGCCCACCAGATGGAGACATCTCAGTAGCTGAGCCCATCTTACAGATTTATGATGTCAGAAACTGACTTAAAAATACACATAGCACCATGGGTTGTTGGCCACTATGGTGTAAAGTTAACGCCCTCAGCTAGTTATCAAGAGTTCCGTGGTTCAATTCCACGGCGGCTGCTGAAAAAAAAAATTCGGTTGCTATGTGTTTCTGGAACGTGGAAAGAGCGATATATTTATTTATTTACTGACGCCACGTATTTGAAGGATTTTCACTTTGGATCTCGCCCTTTGGATTTAACTGCTAATATATATATATATATATATATATATGTAGCTAGTGCCATTAATGCCCACCAGATGGAGACGTCTCAGTAGCTGAGCCCATCTTATGGATTTATGATGTCAGAAGCTGACTTAAAAATACACATAGCACTGTGGATTGTTGGCCACCGTGGTGTAAAATTAACGCGCTGGGCTAGTTATCGAGAGTTCCGTGGTTCAATTCCACGGCGGCGGTTGAAAAACAATTTTTCGGTTGCTGTGTGTTTCTGGAACGTGGAAAGAGCGATGTATTTATTTATTTATTAACAAGATACTAATTAAAGAATGTTTTTATATCCAGAAAAACAGTTCCATCAATGAACCTTAAAAAATTATAGCGTTTTCGACAAGTTAATTAAAAAATACTAGACTCACAATGTAAATATACATAAAGAAATTGTTTTAATTTAATAACTGGCAATTGCAAGAGGAACCTGGTAATAAAATTTAAATTCTTTCTGTGTAAAAGAAAATTTTGATATTGTTTCTACACACTGAGAACAGGCCTTGATAAAATCTAAAGGCCAGAAATGTCTGTAAAAACAAAAAAACTCAGAAGATAAGAAAAATAATTAAAAGTTCAGGTTATAATAAAATTAAGTATATTAATCTGAATAAAAGTCTTGAGTAAGTGCTTTAATTGCTGTAAATAACATTTTTATTTTATTTTTAATCTTCAAGCAAAAACTATCTGCAAAACCTGCTAATAATTTGGAAACTATCCGCGTACAGCGTACATGCATACGCCTACATTTTGCTGCTCTGCTCATTTGTTACATATCTAAAACGCGCACATCACCTCGGTGCTGCCATCTATTAAAGAGCCATGCATGAGACTGACGAAGTAAAAAAAGCTGAACTTTTCAACTGGGTGAAAAATAAGAACATGCAGCGAAACAGTGCGAATATAACGTGGCCTGAGCAAGACAGAATTGTTCACTGAAATTTTTTAAAGTAAATATTAAACTGAAGCACATCACTGTATTCAAAATATTTTTTTCTTTACATTTAAAAACAACACAGGATAAATGCAACATCACGTAGAAAAAAAAAATTATGATTACGGGCAAAATCTTTGTTCTGTCTGATTTCAGTTTCAGGAAAGTTTTCCTCCATTTTCAAGCTGCAATACAAATATTTATGGAATAAAATGATATTTAACAACATTACTGGGCAGAAGAAACATCACGAGAAAGAAAAGGATTACGTAAACTTGAAAAAGCTGATATTGGCCTTGTTACTTCATGGGTGAAAGAAGTGTGGTACGCAGTTTCACAAGAAATGGTAATCAAATCTTAAAAAAAAAAAAATGCTGTATAAGTAATGCCATGGATGGAAACGGAAGATGATCTGATTTACGATTCAGGTGGAGATAACAGGAATGATGATGAATTTGTTGACCATTGTTTATGTTGACGATGCAAGCGTAATGGAAGTGGATTTGCACAAATTATTTGAGAACTCCGATAGTGAATCAGACTTTGAAGAATTTTAAAGACAATCTCAGAAATTTTCATATTTTATAACAATAAATACATTGCCCAAAATCTTAAAATTTAAGGTCAGCTTATATACAGGTCAAGGATTTTCACCAATTTTTAGCTGCTCAAGTTGGTGGGGGGTCAGCTTATATGTGAGTACATACAGTATTTATTAATGACATGACTGAATGTTATGCACCAGAAGACAAAGCTGAACTTCCTGAAAATAAAACCTACTTTGAAATTCAACTATATAAATTATGTTCCCTAGTTTTATTTGTGTGTACTGCTCCTAAATTAATGAACAATATATATGACATAATAAATTAATTTTGACTGTTGGTCACAATGCTCTGTATACGAGGGTATTTTTTAGATTGATCGTGGTTTTCTTTTCATATCTCTTGAAAAAATGTCTGAAAAAAAGGAGCTGCCGCCTCAACATTTTGGGGTTTTGTGTGTTCCTACCTACATGTGCCAGGATCATACCTGAACACCACGTTTGAAACCAAGATGATGATGATGATAATGTCAGATACTTACCACATGGTGTACTGTAAGGGGCACACTATCCTCTCCTTTCAAATCAACCCATGTTGGAAAATGCATCAATTTTTCCTGTGATTAAGAAAAAAATGCATGTTACGACACAAATAATACACATTAAGAAGTCACATGATGCACTTCACTCTCCATATTGGAAATTAATTTTCAAAATACAATTCATTTCCAAAGTATTTTCAAAATTCCTTCTCCATATCCCATATATTAATTTTTTTCAACATAAGCCCATATGCATACTACAAAACAAATAATACACATTAAGAAGTCACAAGATGCATTTCGATGTAAGTTGCCATATTATTTTCTTCAACATAAGTTTCTATGTTCAAAATTAATGTTCAAAATATTTCAAAAATTATTTTCAAAACTCATTCCCCATAGCCCTTATTATTTTTTTTTTCAAAAATGAACATTACAAAACATATAATACACACTACAAAGTCACAAGATTCATTTCATCGTAAGTCTCCACATTCAAAAAATCAATAAATAAAATACAGGATTACATCATTGTACAATACAAATATTAATTTGTGAATCTGTTTAGTTGGTGTAAATCTGACATGGATGGTATTGTCAGATAAAATCCGAAAACTTGAAAATTTCATCATCCTAGAGTGAGAATCGAACCCGCATCTCCCGACTTGCACCCAAATATGCTAACCATTACACCACCCAGAATGACCAAGTCTCAAGTTTCCGATTAAAAAATTCATTTTTAAAATGCGTTATCCTTATTAAATTTTTTTCAAGGTATCCATATTTTAAAAAATGCACATTACAAAACAAATAGCACACATTAAGAAGTCACAACATGCATTTTAAAGTGACTCTCCATATTCACTTCACACAAAATACACAAGAGACAAAGACAACTTTTTTTTCCACGTTTTTCAAAATAGACTCAATGGAGTGCAGATATTGAAAGTACAATTTATTACACACATAGCACCCGTCTGCAAACCTGTTCCACTTCACCATAATAATGCAGAAAGAAGAAACCTAGTGCTGGGTTATAAATAGGTCAGAAATATCTACCTGCTGCATGCCATACCTGCAACTGTGATGATGGGTAAACACAGTAACCTGAGAGCATTAAATCGAGGGCAGATAGTAGATGTGAGGAAGGTGGAGTGCTCTATCTCTGTGACTGCAGAACGTCTGGGATTTCCAAGTGTAAACCAGAGCAGCATTAAAATCACCAGAACTGTCAGCCACTAGAGAAATTGTGGCTGTAAAAAGATTGCTGATGTTGAAGGTGAGCAATATCCCTCCCATATTGTAACACCGAAATGGAGGGCCACAGTGGAGATGATAGAATCAGCATTCAATGGCAGGGCATCTACGAAGGTTAGCATAAAAATCATTCAATGCACAACGGCAAGATTGGGCTAGAGCAAGCTACTCCCACACTGAGTACCCATGTCAACAGCATGTCACTGGGCTACAATGGCAAGACTGGGCTATAGCAAGCTACTCCCACACTGAGTACCCATGTCAACAGCATGTCACTGGGCTACAATGGCAAGACTGGGCTATAGCAAGCTACTCCCACACTGAGTACCCATGTCAACAGCATGTCTCTGGGCTACAATGGCAAGACTGGGCTACAGCAATCTACTCCCACACTGAGTACCCATGTCAACAGCATGTCACTGGGCTACAATGGCAAGACTGGGCTATAGCAAGCTACTCCCACACTGAGTACCCATGTCAACAGCATGTCACTGGGCTACAATGGCAAGACTGGGCTATAGCAAGCTACTCCCACACTGAGTACCCAAGTCAACAGCATGTCACTGGGCTACAATGGTAAGACTGGGCTATAGCAAGCTACTCCCACACTGAGTACCCATGTCAACAGCATGTCACTGGGCTACAATGGCAAGACTGGGCTATAGCAAGCTACTTCCACACTGAGTACCCATGTCAACAGCATGTCACTGGGCTACAATGGCAAGACTGGGCTATAGCAAACTACTCCCACACTGAGTACCCATGTCAACAGCATGTCACTGGGCTACAATGGCAAGACTGGGCTACAGCAATCTACTCCCACACTGAGTACCCATGTCAACAGCATGTCACTGGGCTACAATGGCAAGACTGGGCTACAGCAATCTACTCCCACACTGAGTACCCATGTCAACAGCATGTCACTGGGCTACAATGGCAAGACTGGGCTACAGCAATCTACTCCCACACTGAGTACCCATGTCAACAGCATGTCACTGGGCTACAATGGCAAGACTGGGCTATAGCAAGCTACTCCCACACTGAGTACCCATGTCAACAGCATGTCACTGGGCTACAATGGCAAGACTGGGCTATAGCAAGTTACTCCCACACTGAGTACCCATGTCAACAGCATGTCACTGGGCTACAATGGCAAGACTGGGCTACAGCAAGCTACTCCCACACTGAGTACCCATGTCAACAGCATGTCACTGGGCTACAATGGCAAGACTGGGCTATAGCAAGCTACTCCCACACTGAGTACCCATGTCAACAGCATGTCACTGGGCTACAATGGCAAGACTGGGCTACAGCAATCTACTCCCACACTGAGTACCCATGTCAACAGCATGTCACTGGGCTACAATGGCAAGACTGGGCTATAGCAAGCTACTCCCACACTGAGTACCCATGTCAACAGCATGTCACTGGGCTACAATGGCAAGACTGGGCTATAGCAAGCTACTCCCACACTGAGTACCCATGTCAACAGCATGTCACTGGGCTACAATGGTAAGACTGGGCTATAGCAAGCTACTCCCACACTGAGTACCCATGTCAACAGCATGTCACTGGGCTACAATGGCAAGACTGGGCTACAGCAATCTACTCCCACACTGAGTACCCATGTCAACAGCATGTCACTGGGCTACAATGGAAAGACTGGGCTATAGCAAGCTACTCCCACACTGAGTACCCATGTCAACAGCATGTCACTGGGCTACAATGGCAAGACTGGGCTATAGCAAGCTACTCCCACACTGAGTACCCATGTCAACAGCATGTCACTGGGCTACAATGGTAAGACTGGGCTATAGCAAGCTACTCCCACACTGAGTACCCATGTCAACAGCATGTCACTGGGCTACAATGGCAAGACTGGGCTATAGCAAGCTACTCCCACACTGAGTACCCATGTCAACAGCATGTCACTGGGCTACAATGGCAAGACTGTGCTATAGCAAGCTACTCCCACACTGAGTACCCATGTCAACAGCATGTCACTGGGCTACAATGGCAAGACTGGGCTATAGCAAACTACTCCCACACTGAGTACCCATGTCAACAGCATGTCACTGGGCTACAATGGTAAGACTGGGCTATAGCAAGCTACTCCCACACTGAGTACCCATGTCAACAGCATGTCACTGGGCTACAATGGCAAGACTGGGCTATAGCAAGCTACTCCCACACTGAGTACCCATGCCAACAGCATGTCACTGGGCTACAATGGCAAGACTGGGCTATTGCAAGCTACTCCCACACTGAGTACCCATGTCAACAGCATGTCACTGGGCTACAGTGGCAAAACTGGGCTACAGCAAGCTACTCCCACACTGAGCACCCATGTCAACAGCATGTCACTGGGCTACAATGGTAAGACTGGGCTATAGCAAGCTACTCCCACACTGAGTACCCATGTCAACAGCATGTCACTGGGCTACAATGGCAAGACTGGGCTATAGCAAGCTACTCCCACAC
This sequence comes from Macrothele yani, assembly GCA_039090855.1. NCBI lineage: Eukaryota > Metazoa > Arthropoda > Arachnida > Araneae > Macrothelidae > Macrothele > Macrothele yani. Next base: position 70,391,045 of record CM077032.1, on the reverse strand, counting down.
TGAGTACCCATGTCAACAGCATGTCACTGGGCTACAATGGCAAGACTGGGCTATTGCAAGCTACTGCCACACTGAGTACCCATGTCAACAGCATGTCACTGGGCTACAGTGGCAAAACTGGGCTACAGCAAGCTACTCCCACACTGAGCACCCATGTCAACAGCATGTCACTGGGCTACAATGGCAAGACTGGGCTATAGCAAGCTACTCCCACACTGAGTACCCGTGTCAACAGCATGTCACTGGGCTACAATGGCAAGACTGGGCTATAACAAGCTACTCCGACACTGAGTACCCACGTCAACACTAGCATCTGGCGAGAGTGATATCTACACTCATTCCGTTATCTCATTCGCAGCAGCAAAACTGGCAACCACCAATTGGCGACCGGCAGCAAAACGGCACTTGGCGTTGGGTATTTGGCGGGTACAATGGCTACAGCGAAGAGGTAAGTTGTTTCGTGTGTATCTCGTATTTATTTTGATCTGCAATTTGGCGGAAAACGATTTAGTGCTTTAATTTTTAGCGGGGGCAATGGCCTGCTGAATACACAATCACAATTTTTTTTTTTTTTTTTGCCTTTCCATTGGAACAGTGGAGGACTAAGCCTTTTGAAGGAAGAAACACCTATTTGTGGACCACATTGCAATCATGCATTCGGTTTGTATCGTCATTTCGTGCTTTTTTGGTCTTTACAATACACCATCTTGATTTTTCCCCCTTCCCATCGAAACAGTGGAGTCAAGTTGTTTGAAAGAATACACCTATGATGCAATGTGGTCTACAAATAGGTGTTTCTTCCTTCAAAAGGCTTAGTCCTCCACTGTTCCGATGGGAAGGCAAAAAAAAAAAAAAAAAAAATTGTGATTGTGTATTCACAGGCCATTGTCCTCGCTAAAAATTAAAACACTAAATCGTTTTCCGCCAAATTGCAGATCAAAATAAATACGAGATACACATGAAACAACTTACCTCTTCGCTGTAGCCATTGTCCCCGCCAAATACCCAAAGCCAAGTGCCGTTTTGCTGCCGGTCGCCAATTGGTGGGTGCCAGTTTTGCTGCTGCCAATGAGATAACGGAATGCGTGTAGATATGTCTCTCGCCAGACTCTAGTCCACGTTAACAGCGTGTCACTGGGATACAATGGCAAGACCAGGCAATAGCAAGCTACACCCACACTGAGTACCAGAGATGTATAAAAATAAAATGTATCTGTGTACACAATCACTGAAACAGAAAACTTGCCACAAAGCGCAAACCACGGCAACAATAGAATACGATGTTTTATAGAAAAATTAATAAAAAATAAATAATTATTAGAACATTACAGATTCCACCGAGGGCAAAATAAGTACATTACAATGAAATGTGCAGCAATATGTGTGAAATTTACATTTATAGCAAAATGTTAAAATATTGGACTATGAACCTCATAAAAACAAGAGACTAATTAAAGAAAGTTTTTAAATCCAGAAAAACAGTTCCATTAGTGAACCTTCAAAATTTATAAATAGCATTTTCAACAACTTAATTCAAAAATTACAAAAGATTATAATTTAATAACTGGCAACTGCAAGAGAACTTAGCAATAAATTTTAAATTATTTCTGTGTAAACAAAACTTTTGATAAAGTTCCTCTACATCAAGAACAGGCCTTGATAAAATCGAGAAGCCAGAAATGTCTGTAAAAACAAAAGAACTCAGAAGATGCAAAAAATAATTGTAAGTTCAAATTAAAATAGAATTAAGTATATTAATCTGAGTACAACTTTCAATAACAAGGTTCCTACTCTTCCAAGCAAAATAAATTCAAGCACTTTTCAAGGACTTTTAAACTCGAATTATCATATGTGTGTACTGTCAAGTCAGTCAGTAAGTTCAGACCGTTAATCTTAGCTGGGGGGGGGGGCAACACCTTCAATGACCTGCCTGTTACCCCTGGCCCCCAGTTGGTTTATTTTATTAATTTTGGATTGCCCCTGTGTTTTGGTGTTTTTCCAAAATTTTATTTTGTGGAATATTTTGAAAAGGTACATTATTTTCATATTCATCTGTTCGTATGACACTTATTGTTTCCTTTAACTTTTTATTTTTGATGCATGACTTTAATGCATTTTTTGATGCAGCCAAGAGACGAAGGGTTCACGCATGAAGCACAAGCAATTCCTGGAAGTTCCATCCTCTGGCAACAATGTGTCCCTAACCCCAGTAAATAGAAGCCCATCCCATTTTACTCACATGGCTGATGCTTTACTCTGTAGTGATATCATAGCCAAGGCACCGGCTGTCCACAACTCCCCTGCGTTGAACACAAGTTCTGCGCTGTTTGATCAGCTTGGTGTTTTATTAGAACTACACAGAAATCTCTTATACATCATTTTAGCACAAACAATTATTTAACACATGCTCTTCCATATCATTACTTAAATAACAACAACAAATTCAAGTACTGTTTACAGAGCCTTAAACTTTTTCAAGTACTTTCAAGGACTTGAAAATGAACTTTTTTTATTCAAGGATTTTTCAAGGTTTTCAAGGAGCGTACAAACTATGAATAAGTATTTTAATTGCTGTAAATAACACCTTTATTTATTTACTCTACAAGCGAAAACTATCTTCAAAATCTGCTAATAATTTGGAAACTATCCACGTATGTCTACATTCTGCTTCTCTGCTGAGTGCCCATGTTAACAGCACGACACTGGGCTTTGCAGACTTCCCCGTCAAATCACTGGCCACACTACTCTAATTTTCTAATTTTTGCAGGAAAGAATTCTAGAACTGCTTCAGGACTTCATGGGAAAAAAAAAAACAAAAAAAAAACAGAACTTGACTTTTGAACATCTGGAAAGGGAAAAGGAATTTTAGGATGTTTCTGCAATTCCCTGGAGATCATTACCAACAGGTATACTTGCAATGATTGCGTCTCATTCGAGTTGCCACGAATTTGGAACGAATTCTTTAAGTGAAGCCTTCTGCCTACCAGGATACCGCGCGTGCAACCAACATGATGCGTCATATCTTTGAATGAATATAACGCTGTATCTATTGTTGTCAAGTCAAGTTTCTGCATTCAAATTGTTAATGCGTTCTATTTTTCAGTTGCAGTTGCTGTCTAACTTCCTTGAAAAAGCCATCTGGTTGATGTGCGAAAGCTTGGAACTGCTAATGTGTCTACTTCCTACGCCAATAAATCGGATCACTAGTACAGTGTTACTATTTAATAAATGCTATGTTGTGTTTCTCTTCTAGGTGTCCGGTGGCTTTTGTCAATATAGTGTGTACAAGCGAGTTGTTAGTTCGAAGAGATGGTGAAAGGACTTGAACAAACAATATCCAGAACCTGCTGGATTTGTGTTATTGACAGAACCCATGGTCCTTCCGTTTTTTCAAGGAATTACTTATCTCGTACTGTCCTGTGCTTTTCCACAGGTTTTCAGTTGACATTAACACAGCTAATCAGAAGCAAAAGTTCTAGGCACAACATCATAATTTCTGAATTTCATGCAGCCAGTTATCAAAATCAAGTACTTTTTAAGTACCTTTAGGAATTTTGTCAAAAATTAAGGACTTTTAAGCACCCTGAAAAAAACTACACTTTTTAAGAACTTTAAGGATTTGGTTTAAAACTCAGGCTTCACGTGACAATAACACATAAACATATAAAACGAGCAAAACACACAGAGTCACGTACGGCAAAAGGTTCGTTTAGCGGTAGCTTTCGGTCATCCTACGACCTTGATCACCCGCGATCGACTGGATGGGCTGGTTGCCAGACCTAGCCCTAGTTCTGGCAACCAGCCCATCCAGTCGATCGCGGGTGATCAAGGTCGTAGGATGACCGAAAGCTACCGCTAAACGAACCTTTTGCCGTACGTGACTCTGTGTGTTTTGCTCGTTTTATATGTTTATCTTTAAGGATTTATAAGGGCCATGGGAACCCTGAATGAATATAAGAAGAAGAAAAATACTTTTACTGCATTTTATAAATTGCTCCGCAGCAATTAAATTTGGACTCAGCTACATTTCACTGCATTTCATAAATAACACCCAGCAGTGAAATCAGTGAAATATAAACTCACCTATGGGTCATTCCATATCAAATCAGTACAAAAAAAAAGTAACATTTCTAAACTTGAACTCTTTTTATTATCACGAAACTTTGTGAACTTACAGACTCTGTAGAGAAATCAATCAGTGCAACCTACATACAATACTTATATAATCATAAGATTTTGTAGTTTACAAAAAAAAAAAAAACGTTTTTCATGTCAATCTGCCTACATAGATGTTGATGACTGTGGACTTTTTTTTTTTAATTAGTCAGCAGCACTTGTGAAATTCAGTAAAAATACTTAGTTTCTGAAATATATGTACAGCAGTTGCATACATGTGTGTGAACATATATATATACTGTATTTATATTTTGGACAACATACTCAATTGTCCATGCTACAATTTTCAACATTTTCTGGATATAAATCGAACATGTCTTCACAAGAAAATAAAAAATGTTTAACAGTTCTGCAAGTCTTCAAACCAGCTGCTAATTTACATAATAATAACCAGTCATATCTATGCAATTTATTTAATCAAAATCCTAATTATTCAACTGATTTTATAAATTTTTCAAGGCTATTGAGAACACTTCAGAAAACCCCTGCTTTGCTCTGATTGATTCTCATTTTTCTGGCTATTCAGAATGTAAAAATACTGTAAGAAAATATCCACATTACAAAGATAATATTTACCAACATGCAATAATGTGCCATTTTAAATGATCTGGTTAGCAATGTAAGGTGGGTCACCTTATCAGCATAAAGCCACATAAGCTGGCTAATAAATTACCATACATGTTACCGCTGAAGCTCGAAAGCCGTTAATGTGCACATTACCTAGCTAATCTGTAGATTAACTGATTTGCTCCGTTAACGTGCAGAATCAAGAGTTTTCCGCATTTTACCTAGGTAATGTGCACATTAACGGCTTCCGTATTGTTAAAGTTCAAAAGTTTGTTTCTCTCATTTTCTTTCCCTACACCTTCCCCCTCTCCCTCCACTTTTAGTTTCGTTTCGCCAGCGTCTAGTCGTCGCCGGTTGTTTTTATTTCTCATAATTGGCTTCAGCTGCCAGTGCGTAGCATAGCTAATTCTGTTTTAAAATTCGTTTCTGCCTGTTAGCGCGTGAATTTGTGCCGTGATTTTTTTAAAGCAAAAAAATTTAACTCCTAGTATGCAAGCAAGCACCGAATTGGTGAGTAAAATGAAGAAAAGATTCTTCGAAAACCTCTTTAGCGAAGATTCAAAATATAATAGTGTTTTAATGACGAAACGAAAGTATGATTGCATAATTGAAGATGTAAAGCGAATAAAAGTTTCCAAGAAGAAAGAATCATCTTGAGATTATCGAATAATTCAAAGGTATGATGTGTTGACTGTACAAGGCTGTGAAAAACTCATTGAGCCATTGTCATATGCTCGAGAAAGTGTGAAAAAGTTTGTCCATGCCGAAGAATTGCTTGACATATTGTATTCTACTCATTTGTCAATTGGCCACGGTGGAAGAGACAGAATGATCAAGCAATTAAATACACTTTATAAAAACATAACCCAAGCCCAAATAAAAATGTTTTTGGATTTATGCAAACCTTGTCAACAAAAACAAAAAAGTGCGAAAAAAGGGATTGTTGTAAAGCCGATTATTTCATCGCATTTCAACAGCAGATGCCAAGTGGATCTCATCGATTACCAATCTCAACCAGATGGAAAGTTTAAGTTTCTTCTCGTATACCAAGACCACTTAACAAAATTTGTTGTATTGAAGCCGCTCACATCAAAACGGGCGGATAAAGTAGGCTATAACTTGCTTGATATTTTTCTCCTTTTTGGCGCTCCAAGTATTTTGCATTCTGATAACGGACACGAATTTTGTAATAAAATCTTAGAAAGTGTAACACAGTTGTGGCCACAAATCAAAATGGTTAATGGCAAACCTAGACACAGCCAAAGTCAAGGAAGTGTAGAACAAGCGAATCAAGACATTGAAAACATGCTCACTACTTGGATAGCTGATAACCAAACTAACAAGTGGAGTGAGGGCGTGCGATTTGTACAATTCATGAAGAATCGTGCCTATCATTCTGCATTAAAAGAAGTTCATACGAAGCCATGTTCGGTTGTCCCGCAAAAGTGGGATTATCTTCTTCTATTATACCACAAAGTGTATTACATTCGATAAATACTGAAGAAGACCTTGGAAAATTAGAAGATTCACAAGAGACTGTGATTATGGGATCACAGTCAAATCTTACTCAAGAGGACATTCCGTTATCCCCTGCTTCTACAGAATTGCCTATAGAAATACAAGAATTTATCGATAGTAATCTTAAACTGCCTTCTACACCGTTGATTGAGGATACATTTATGAAGAATATTCAGTTACCCTGCACCTCCAAGGAATCACCTCTGCATGTTGAAGTCATCACTGAGTTACCCTCAACTTCAGCAGAATCGCCATCACAGTTTCGTACAGAGCCTGTAAGGAGGACTATACAAGACATGGTCTGTATTGTTTGCTCAAAAGCAACATCAGGTGCTCACAAGTGTAAATTGTGTGATATGTTTGTTCACGTAATTTGTGGTGAAATAGATCCTAAAGAGAAAGGGTATGGTAAGAATGTATTGTGCAACATCTGTAAAAAGAATATGGATCAGAAAATACAGCGTGATGAAGCCAAGAAAGGTTTAGAAAAGCAAGCAAAGAAAATGTTAGCAGTTTCTTATGCAAAGCACCCAAATGTCAATGAAGGTGTCACTGTGAGAATTAAAGTACCTGAAGTAGACAGAGCAAAAACTGATGCCCGCTCGATTTTAGCTGTGGTTCTTAGTAAAACAGAGGATGGCTTTTATAAACTTGGTACTAAAACGGGTATTTTAAAACACACACAAACACTGAATTCAGATTATGTATGCAAAATCTGAATTCAGTGTTTGCAAAGAGATATTTTTAACGAAAGAAGATGTCCCTGCTGTAGAAATATCTTTACGTCAAACAGCAATAAAACAATCTCTTGGTACTGGGCAGGGTTTCAGAAAATGTGACTGCAAATCTAAATGTACCACAAATAAGTGTGCTTGTCGCAAAAACCAATTGCTATGTAATTCAAAGTGTCACCAATCTTTAGATTGCACTAATAAATAAGCATAATTTTATCATATGTTTTGCAAATTCATTTCCTTAATTATAATAATATTTTAAACCGTTTGATTCTTTCTATTATAGTTTTTTAATTGATTGATGATTGATTCTATTAACTAATTTGTTTGATTGTATTAACTTGATTCTTTATATATCGAAAACTAAATAAATAACATTATGTTAATTTAAGTGTACAGAAGCGTTGCTGTTGTTCCAGCAAAGATCTTATTTTCACTTTAACGAGTGCCTAGTTGGTAATGTGCAGATTATCTAGGTAATTTGCAGATTACCTAGGTAATTTGAGCAATGAAACAATTTTTGGCACTTTAACAGATCACCCTAGTTAATCTGCACATTGCCTAGATAATCTGTAGAATACCTGCTTTCTGCACTTTAGCGGTAACATATATACTTGCGTATAAGTTGACTTCGCGTATAAGTCGACCACCCCCTTTCAGAGTAAAGAAATCATAAAAATCAAAAACTCGCGTATACGTCGATCCCGGAAAGAGAAAAAAACATTTTCAATGAATTTATTCAAAAACATTTGAAAACAAAAAAACAATTATATATATATAATAATAAATTTAATTTGAATACCCATCGGAACACTTCAAAATCTGATTCCAAGTCAGACTCGCCAAACAGTTCAAAAAAGTCTTTCTCCGTCATCAGAGCATCATCGTAAACATCAGTATTCCCATCTATGCCTGTATCATAAGAATCACTGTCGTCATCACTCATAAAAAACTCATCATCCTCTGTGCCATCACGTTCATTACTAAAGCAACATTTCTTGAATGATTTCACGACCATTTCCGCAGGTATCGCATCCCAAGCATCCTTGACACATCGCACAATCAAAACAATATCCGGCTTCTTTAGATTTCTGCCCTTGGTTTCAGTAGGCAAATCAGAACTTATCCAATCCGCCCAATACCTCCGCACATTGTCCTTCAAGGGCTTATTAAGGCAGACATCTAGTGGTTGAAGAACAGATGTCAATCCACCTGGGATAACAGCAAGAGTTGTTTTGGAATTTTCTGCAGTTTTTTTCACTTCTGCACAACGGTGTGCAACAAACATATCCCACACCAAGAGGGAAGGTTTCCTCAAAAGTGCGCCTGGCCTTTTGTTCCACACATTCTTTAACCAGTCAATTGTTCCGGATTCGTTCATCCATCCTTTTTCATGGACACGAACGAGCACACCAGATGGAAAGACAACGCTTTTCGGCAGAGTTTTACGTTTGAAAATAATTACCGGAGGTAGCTTCCTGCCGTCGGCCAAACAGGAAAGAACAAAAGTGAAACTGTTTTTTTTTTTTGTGGCCAATCGTTTTAATCAAGATAGTTTTTTTGCCCTTTTGGTTCACAGTCTTATTTCCAGGAAGGTCAAAACACATGGTGGTTTCATCCATGTTCCCTATTTGGGAAAGTTCAAAAGCAGTCTCTTTTCTCTTTTGAATTACATACTTTTGAAATTCCATTGTCTTTGCTTAGAGGTCACGAGGTAACTTTTGTGCAATTTTGGTGTGCTGGTGTAGACGCAACCCATAGTGGTTCATGAACCTTGTGCACCAACCTGGTGAGGCACGAAAAGTGTTATTTGCGGCTGCAAACTTTTCATCTTTTGCCTCGCAAACGCATACCAGTTCATGTTACGATGTAACCATTTTGTCTGCAGCCCACAATCCAATCATTCAAGACACTTTCCAGCTCTGGAAAAGATGCCGTTTCACGGCGCAGCACCTTTTGCGATTTTCACCAAGTCCGTTTTTTTTACGCCAATATCGAATCAGTTTTTCGTTAATGCCAAATTGACGTGAAGCAGCACAGTTGTTAGTATTTTCTGCAAAAGAAACCACTTTCAACTTAAATCCTGCATTATAGGACATCCGCTTCTTTACACAATCCATGTCAGCCATAGGAGGAGAAGCAAGACAAGCAACACCTAGCAATGGCTGCGTTAGGTCGTAGGTCAGCGCAATAAACTTTTGTAGTCGGGAGGACGGAGCTTTTGAAGCGCGACTGTGCTGTGGATACTCCAAGCGAGAAGAAATTCAGAGGGTCGCGATTTCATAATTACTACTGCATCTGCATTGTTTTTTTCTTTCTTTTTCTTTTCGGAGGATCGCGATTTCGTAATTAATACCGCATCGGCATTTTTTTTTTCTTTTGGGATGGATTGCCTTTTGCCTCATGGAAAGAACTTTTGGACTTACGATTTTTTTAGGCTCCGCGCATAAGTCGACCCCATTACTTTGAAGCTCCTTTTTGTCCCAAATTTCTCGACTTATACGCGAGTATATACGGTACATAATTAAACATACTTACTGCAAGCTTCTTGACTTCAAAAGAATGTAAGGTTGCAGAGCACACAATCATCTGTAAAAAAAGAAATAACTTATATTCTCATAGTGATATGAGAAACCAATATCTAATGACAGTTTTTTAACTAGCAAGTTGTACAAAAATTATAAACATAACTTAAGAATTTGTTATAAGTACAATGTACTTGCATATACAGTTTCACATATTGTATTTATTTATACATCATCTGGTCAACCCTCTATCGCATCTGGCCAAAACTTACTAACTTTCATGACAAAAAACTTAGTAATTGTCAACATAAATCTAATGACTAGTGAAAAATAAAAATTAAAAGTCATAACTCACATTATATCAGGTGTAAATTGCTGAAGAATGGCTTGCTGAGTATATAATCATTATGTTGAGTTGTCATTTCATAGTTTGCCATAACGCAAAGTCGCAACGAGTTTTGCAATAGAACTTAATCCTTATGTGAAGAAACAAGGTAATAATGAAGTTAGGAAAATTGAAGACCGGAATATCGAAAATATGATTATTTATACCATATTAATCCCCTAACTAATATTACAGTTAGCAGGTTATGTTTTGAAGTTAAGAATAAAATGAAATGCAATGTTCAACGTCGAATGAGCAAACGAAATTTTTTTAACACCAAAAAATGAAGTGGGACGAGCATGACAACAAAGTTCACCGAAGTAGGTTAACACCCATTAAAATCATCCGAAGTAGGTTAAAATATACCATATAATGAAGTGGGACGAACATGACAACAAAGTTCACCGAAGTAGGTTAAAATCCATTAAAATCTTCCGAAGTAGGTTAAAATATACTAAAACTCCCACCGAAGTAGGTTGAATCATGATAAAACTTCCACTGGAGCATGTTGAAACACAATAAAAGCTTACACTGAAGTAGGCCGAAACACGATAAAACATACATTGAAACAGGTTGACCATGACGACATATTCATCTTCTCCGACCGGTTTCGACTGCCTTAGTTGCAGTCATTATCAAGGTTTGTTGTTTAGTGCAACTGCACCTGATCACTGAAGCTTGACTAGGCCCTTCACTCTGGTTTTACACATCAGAGAAAACTGTGCACGCATATGGCAGGGGGTACGTCTATTTGGTTAGAAAGTGCCATCTATCATGCTTTCGATGTTTTTTTGTTTGTTTTTTATTCCACTTCAGTATTAGTTTTATTTGGTATTTTTCTTCTTTTCCTTTTCTGTTCTGTCTTGAATTCTTTTTCAATAACGTATCTCGAAGCACAAGTTAAATCGGATGGTGTTTTCAATTTATATTCCTGGTCTTTTCAATGATCACTGCTTCAGAAGTTAATATTTGATGATAGGTCTTTAAAAGTGTTGTTCATATTAAATTATTAACAGTACTAAAGACCCATCATCAAATATATTAACTTCTGAAGCAGTGATCATTGAAAAGGCCAGGAATATAAATTGTAACTTGAATACACCATCTGATTTAACTTATGCATGAAAATACCTTATTGAAAAAGAACTTAAAACAGAACAGAAAAGAGAAAAAAATACCAACTAATAAAACTAATAAATACAACATGTGAAGCAGTATATGCAAGTACATTGTACTTATAACAAATTCTTAATATATAGGCCACATAATACATATGTTTCATAGCTTTACATGAACATATATTCTTCAATAATCTGAAGTAGAAACATAACCACCCTTTTAAATAATTCATATTCAATCTTAAAAATTCAGTGTGTTTATATTTTTTTCATTTCTCGTGTCTGTCCAACATACGGAAAAATGAATAATCGGTATGTCACACAAGCAATCCTACATTTCTAGAGATTTAAAAATACAACATGTAGCTCTTCTCATTTAACTTTTCCCCACCATACTCCATACATAATCACAAATTTTTAGCACAATAAAACACTAATCTTGGGAGACATGAAAATCAAATGCCCTGTACAAATAAAAATCCACTACTTTCACCAACAAGTTTACACAACAAACTTACAATTAATGAGACATACACAAACACTGATCAAAACTATTTCATGAACAAATATTCAGCTGAATGTGAACTGAGATTATACTGAATGTCTTGGTGCTTACAATTCATTCCAACGTTACTTCGGTTGACATAAACAACTTTTAAATTCATATTGCTTCAAGCTGCTTTTTTTTTTTTTTTAAGCTTGGCTCAACTTCACAATTTTTTTAATCCTGTTTCAACTCCTTTATTACACAGGGCTTACAAAAACCTCTTCCTTAATTTTGGCATCACTAATTCTGGGGAATTTTCTTTTAAATATTTGAATCCTTAGCCCTATTTTGGGGCACTGCTTTGACAAAGTTTTTTTGTTTGCTTGTTTGGAGATTTAATGATGACCGCGAGCAACTCAATGGGCTATAATGCAGTCACTCATCCCTAATTCCCTAATTCAGGGCCACTGGTTCCAGGAAAGGGAGAGAGCCAGTGCCATAAGACAAACACAACATTCGTGCCTTACTGAGATTCAAACTCAGTCCCAACTCGCACGAATGTTCATAAGCCAGCGCTTAGGTCACTGCACCACTGAGGGGCGACAAAGTTTTTCACAAGTCCTAGTATAATTGGGGGTGGGGGAGGTAAACAATTTTGGAGTTGACCAGTGGAGGATTTACAACATTTCTCTTTCCTGGAGTCACTGAATCATGTTTTGGTCAGCTCTTTCTCATATGACTTCTATCTCTCTTATCCCATATAGGATACAATGAAATTCTGTGCATCCAAGCAAAAAAGCAATGACTCAAATCACTACATATATACATATATTCAAGCATATGTTTTACACTCGATTTTTTTTAAAGTAGTCTCATATTTCCTTTACTTACAAGTGGGTTCTGAATGCTGATTACTTAAAAATTCCTAAAAAACGTCCTTAAAAACCTGAAAAATGACTTTAAAATTAAAAAAAAAATCCCTCTAAAACAGTTTGTATCATATTTTTTAAAATTACAAATTAAATAACTTCAATCTTAGACAATTCATCAACTAGAATTTTGTCTTTTCTTTATAAAATGCACCTCAGAAGAAAAGAAAAAAGCAAGTAAATACCTGCCCAGTAGTACATAAAAGGGTTTGGAATGTCAGCAACCATACAAGATAAGAAGTTCTGAATTTGAATTTTTTGTTCACTAGTGTCCCTCGTGATACGCAGAAGTAGGTTGTAAAATTGCTCTGTACAATAAAAGGTGAGCTCCAGCGGTTGTTGAATGATATGTTAGTAATGTATTACAATATTTTGATTCCATTGGGGGTAGGTTCTTACACAGAGCCTTCCTTCCCCACAGTCCTTTCAAAAGAGGACAAAGGTAAATCCCTTTCCCTAAAACTGGACAGCCCTAAACAGTGTCTTGAACAGAGTTGCCACAATGACCTCTTTTGAAGGTTTTTCCCTTTGGTCATCTGGCAATCCTGGGTTTTAAAGTTGTAATTTTGACAGCATAATCCTTAAGAAAATTAATTTTAAAAAATGACCTAACACAAAAAACGCTCAGAAAATATTTTTTAAAAATGCCCCAAAACCTTAAAAAAAAAAATCCCTAAAAAGAAAAGGAAAAGGCACAAAACTGCAAAAAAAAAAAAAAAAAAAAAATGCAAATGTCATCAAGTCTGGGCCTTGCTTATAATTATAAGCATTGCTCTTTTCAAAGCAGTTTGTCCACTTGTTTACGCTTTCCAACCACAGGTTGAAGAAGTGTATATGCTCCAGCTTTGTCTGTCTGTCTGTCCGCACAATAACTCACGTAAAAATGGTTCAATTTCGATGAAATTTTAGTATGTGGTAGGGGACAACTTGGGGACGAACCCTATTGAAAACGAATGAAACGGGGTCAAAGGTCAGCAGGACATAGGAGAGGGGTCCATTCCATTGCCCTTATGCGTCATAACTTATGAAAAAATGCTTCTATTGAGACAAAACTTTATCATGTTGTCCGGAGGTATACTGAACCAATACTGTTTAATATTATTGAAATGGGGTCAAAGGTCAGGGCACAGGAGCAAGATTTATTCCACAGCCATTTTCCTCATAACTTGACTGAAAATGCTTCTATTGTAACAAAACTTTAGTATGTTGTTCCAGAGGTATGCTGAATCAATTCTATTTAATATAATCAAAATGGGGTCAAAGGTCAGGGCACAGGAGCAAGATTTATTTCACAGCCATTATCCTCATAACTTCAGTAATGATTTCTGGTATGTTGGAAAGTGAATCATAATCAATGCATTGCATGATTTTACTAACTTGTTGATTTAGCATTAGTGTTGAGTAAAATTTTTACGAATCTTTGCTTGTTTCAAATTTCTTGAATTTGGGGAAAGTAAATAATGTTGTTATTCAGTAAATTTTTAGTTGCCTCACCTACTGCATGGGTGAAAAAAAAAAAAAAAAAAAAAAACACTGTCTTCTTAATTCTATCAAAGTTGTTACATACCATGGGTTATGTATAAAAAAATCAAAAACTACATGTAGTTATGATAATCTGAAATTCAAAATTCAATTCATGATCACAAAAAGCATACAAATGAATTACATATAACCGAATCGAAAAAGCGATAGAAATAACAGTAAAACATTAGGACTAACATAGAATTACATATAAAAGTGAAAAACGTATAACTGCAAAATGTATAAGCAAGGTTCCACTGTATTTTTGAAAGAAAAAAAAATGTTTTAAAAGAAAACAGTAAAAGTTTCACTATTTGTTGAGAACAGAAAAATAATTAAAAACCATTACTAAAAAGTCAAAAATATGGTCTCTTTTTCAATACATAGAATGGGCACAAATGAAACGACTTTTCTTCCAAAAGCTGCAATTGTTATTCTTGCTTAATTTCACATTTTAATGTAAAATGCTTCAAACCTGTTGCAAGTGACAGTTTTCAATCTTTTACTTTGTTTCATATGACCAAAGAAATAAAGAACAGACAAAATAGAATTTTAATTTTGCACAGTACAAAATTTATTTCTATGGGGGGAAAAAAATTAGATTATCAACAAACCTGGAGTCTTTTTCCATCTGGTGTAAATTTGGGGATTTTCTGGTGCATGCGGTTAATTAAATCTGTATAACCTTGAGTCAAAAGGCCATCCTTTAAAAAATTACACAAATATAACATTAAAATTAATAGTAAAACTACAAATCTGATGATCAGGATATATATATATTAACTGTAGCATGCAGAACATTTCAATATAGAAAACTGAAAATATGAAAACAGTACATTTTTGCATCTCAACACCTTCCTATTTAATTTTTTCAATCCCTTCTTTTTGCTGTATTATGCTATTTTCCTTATCCTAAAAGTATAAATTAAGACTAAGTTTACAAATGCAACTAATATATTTTCCGAAAATTACACCACACCAAGTACAATACTGAAGTTCCATTTATCTCACTGATTTGATATCAGTGTTACTTACATAAAAACACCTGAGTATAATATAAATATATAGATTTATATTTATGCATAACATTGGATGGTGTAAAAAGTATTTTTGTATTTGTAGACAAAAGTGGCAGATGAAACTTTTACATACCATTGCCACTTTATTTAGTAACACAAGCGCACCATTATTTCCCAGTATCTCTCTCAAAGTATCCGGTAGCTTGAAGATTCCATCCACCCAGAAGTTTAAAAATTTTGAAACAAAGAACTAGTCAAGGTGATTTTTTAAGTAAGTTCTTTCTTTGGGGAGCAAGTTCTGCACAGATCGGAATAAACAGAAGTCTGAAAGCACAAAATCTGGTGAATTGGTCGGGTTAGGTGAGAGATCCCAGCCAAACTCCAACAATTTTTTTCCTAGTGACCACGGAAAAATGAGATCTGGTGTTGTCCTGGTGTAAGACAACCCCCTTCCTGTTGACTGTTTCCATATTTTTGTCATCAAGGGTAGCTATCAGGTGGTCCAGTTTGGAACAGTACCTATCAGAATTTATTGTTTCATTGCTCAGCAGCAGAGGACAATACAACAATTCTTTCCAATCCCACCACAAACAGAACATTACCTTCTTACACAGATAGGAATAACTAAAAAAAAAAAATTATTTAAGGACAAGATTTTTTTTAATTTCAGGACATACTATTTATGGGTGAAATATATAGTAATTTGGAATGCAGAAATTTTGCACACAAAAAATTATATTTATTTTATTTTATCTGATCAAATTTTTCTCCACTTCAGTAAATATGAGAATAGACGAAGTGAAAAAAAAAAGTTCATTCTTAAAGTACACTTTCAAATCATACAGAACTAGCTTTAGCCTGCGACTTCATTTCCAGGAAACTCGGAACATATCTATTATCAGAATATACTATCTCAGAATATACAGTAAAACCTACAAAATTCGGCATCGACGGGACCGGATGAGTGCTGGATTTATGAAAATTTCGGTTTCTGAAGCTATCCCAAAATTGCATAACAGGCATTGCGTAAAGCACATACTTACACATAACAGGTCACTTAAGCAAAAATTTGCGCATCTACGCCTTATAAATATGCAGGGGTCACGCTGTCAATTGCATTCTAGGCAATTTGTGAAAGAAAATCGTTTTGGCAAAAATATTGTCGATTACCCTTTTTGTACTATTTATCATAAAACTGTCGAAAAAAATTGAATTTGCCGAATGGTTAGGCAAAATCTTGAAAAACGCCAAAGCAACCGCTAGGGCTGAGCGATGTTTCGATACATTCCAAAAACCCGATGTGAATTTTTACATCGATGTTACGGTTTTTCAACTGACAAAACTATGATACATCGCGAAGGCAGTTACTGCAATCGCAATGCCTCATGAGGGGGCGATGTAAATACCATTACATGATCGAATCCATATGCTGCCACCACCAAGCACAGATCATCATCACACATTTGACATGCATTTCAAACGTACTCGCCGATTCATCACCTCATTGGTTCGCGTCTCTTCAGCGCGGCCCAATGAGATGACGAATTTGAGAAACCTCCCGATGTTACACGTAGGCAGCTATCGGCAATTTGCATGCTGAGATCGGATGACCTCACGATGTGTTGTTGAGATAGTACATCGGGAGATTTCCATGGTTATTAGGGAAACATCGGATGTTCTCACGAAAACAAAATCAGGAAGGTGCCGGATTCCTGAAGTTGCCGGTTTTCTGGATGCCGACTTTTCATTTACTGTATTAACATATGCAGTTACAATGTTTCTGCATATACCACATTTTTAGGTTGGTTGCAGTTTGTTACTTAAGCATACGAGCACTCAAATAATAATATAGGTACTTATTCAAAATTCCCTTAAAATTGAGACCTTAGCAATCCAGGATGCAATATTAGTGTGTACACATCTGCCCTACATGCCAGTTTGCTTGACACCTCCCTACCCACCCCCCCCCATTTCTCTTCAGTTCTGCATCAATCTCGAGAATGACCTAAATGATGAAAAAAAAAAAAAGCGGCATTCTGCGAATCCGCGAAATAATCTTGTGTATGTGTTTAATTGAAGACTTCACTTACTTGCCTTTCACTTTTGCCTCAGAGCATTTTATTTTCTTGCGGACATTTCTGGCCTGTGCACGCCTGTTATCAATACTTCACTTTACTCCACTTTTGTTGCTCACATACAAGGATAGGGCAAAATAATTTGAACACCATGATTATAGGGGTTAATGCCATTCTTGTAGACTACACTGAAAAAAAAAATGTTGTGTTTATCTTGTGTGTATCTTTTCTTAGTATATATTCTGGTCTATGTTGTATGCCAGAGCATTAATAGTACAAGTTGTGTTGAGCAGTGACTTGTACAATCGGTTGGTGAAATGGGTATCCTGTCAGACTTTCAAAGAGAGCAAATCGTGGGAGTCAGTTTACATGGTTCATACACTTTTACATTCAAAAAATTCCAGGACTTTTGGATTTTTTTCCAGGACATACAATCCAAGTTTTGTTCAACCTGTAACCTACAATAAACAACTTTCTATGTGCTTGGGCAAATTTAATTCAGAATGCAGAATGTTAAAAATGATGTCCGCTGCAGCTAATCAGAAACTTGGGTTTTTGGTCCCGCAGATATTGCTGTAAACGGAAAAGTGAACTTACGCCCTCTAGTGGCACACTTGTGAGTTAAGAAATATTTGAAATTATATGAGAAATATTTTGCACCGAAAATGTTCTCCAACGAAGAATTTTTCAAATCATACTCCTAGAAACAGAGATACAGACAAAAATAAGATATTCGTGTACGCCTATTGGAGGGAAAATTATGCACTATTTTAAGCAGGAGGTATTCCCAAAAAGTTTTCCAAAGTGAGCAGTATCGGTTCACAGAGGAATTTTTTTAATCGACTTTCCAGCTCAGATTTTGTTGCAAATACACAAATATATTAGAAACAAAAATAAACACTTACGCCACCTGCTGGCCAAACCATTCTTTACCAAAAATTAGAAATTATATGCAAAACATTTCCCCGCAAGAGCTGTATCCGATGCAGAAAGAATTTTTGAAATCGGACTTTTAGAAGCGGAGATATTGGGGAAATCGCAATTTACAGTTACGCCCTAGCGAAAAGTTATGCATTATTTGAGAAAGGGACTGTAACTAAAATAGTCTTCGATATAAGTGTCATCGAAAGAAAAAAAAAATTCAATTGGATATTTAGAAGCAAGTATATGAAGTAAAATACATTTTAAATTTGATACGATCTCCATTCGCGAAGTTGTGCATCAGAAAAAAACGGAATGCATATCATTTTCACATTTTACGCTTCCCAATAAAAAATAATTTCACAAATCGAACTAAATAATTGCAGAGATATGGTCTCCCCGGCCGGACAGACAAAGTGATAGCATAAAGCATGATGCAAAAGATGCTAATAACACAGTTTCAGTCCTACTAGATAAGAAAACCAATACCCCCCCATTTTGCAGGGTGTGGGGTGGAAAATTTGTCAGACATAAGTTATGTCAGTAAAAAAATCCTCAACAATGAAACATCACGCAAGGAATAAAATTCCAGGACATGTAACAGAATTTTAGGACATTTCCAGAACTTTTCCAGGACAAAATAGAATTCCAGGATTTCAAGGACGTGTATGAACCATGCATTTTAGCAGGAGCATTTGCGGCCATAACAGCCAAATTATTAAGTATTCCAAGTTATAATATCAAGTTATTTTAATCAATGTTCAAATTTTCATCCATGGGAACTCATTAATTGTGAAGAAAATGTGTACAGAACTTTGCCCATTGAAGTATAGGAAGCTAAATCACTAGACGTCCACCTTAATCACAGAAATCCATGCTACAATGTGAAAAAGATGATGTCATGAGCATGAAACATGGACAGCTGATGACTGGAAACATGTGATATGGTCCAATGAGTGCTCATTTACATTATTCCCAACAGTCAAGCTAAAGTTTACGTATCGAAGGCTTCCAACAAAGCATACAATTCGGAATGTCTGGTTCCAACTGTCAAACACTGAGGTGGATCTGTGGTGATTAGGGCGGACATATCTTGGTATTCAGCTGGCCCCCATTTTTACCCTACATGGTCGATTTACTGCTAGTGAGTACTTTGACATTCTGCATGATCAGGTGCATCTCATGTTCCAAATATTCCTTGTCAACAATGATGTCATTTTTCAAGATGACAATGCACCCACACACACACAGCAAGAACAGTCCAGTCTTGGTTTGTGGAGCACCAAGATGAACTTCAACCTCTGCCCTGGCCTACTGAATCACCTAATTTAAGTATCATTAAACTACTGGGCAGATTTGGAGAGTAAAGTGAGAAGCAGATTCCATCCTCTGGCATGTTTGGCAACTGGCTGATCCTCTGATCAATGAATGGTACAACATTCCACTGGAGACTATTCAAAAGCTGTGTGAATCTATTCCAAGAAGGTTGGAAGTTGCATTAAAGGCAAACGGTGGTCCAACACCTTATTTATAAAGATACAGTACAACATTCCACTGGAGACTATTCAAAAGCTGTATGAATCTATTCCAAGAAGGTTGGAAGCTGTATTAAAGGCAAATGGTGGTGCAACACCTTATTAATAAAGACATAGTACAACATTCCATTGGAGACTATTCAAAAGCTGTATGAATCTATTCCAAGAAGGTTGGAAGTTGCATTAAAAGCAAACGGTGGTCCAACAACTTATTTATAAAGATATAGTACAACATTCCACTGGAGACTATTCAAAAGCTGTATGAGTCTATTCCAAGAAGGTTGGAAGTTGCATTAAAGGCAAACGGTGGTCCAACACTTTATTTATAAAGATATAGTACAACATTCCACTGGAGACTATTCAAAAGCTGTATGAATCTATTCCAAGAAGGTTGGAAGCTGTATTAAAGGCAAATGCTGGTCCAACACCTTATTTATAAAGAAAGATACAGTACAACATTCCACTGGAGACTATTCAAAAGCTGTATGAATCTATTCCAAGAAGGTTGGAAGCTGTATTAAAGGCAAATGGCGGTCCAACACCTTATTTATAAAGATATAGTACAACATTCCACTGGAGACTATTCAAAAGCTGTATGAATCTATTCCAAGAAGGTTGGAAGCTGTATTAAAGGCAAATGCTGGTCCAACACCTTATTTATAAAGAAAGATACAGTACAACATTCCACTGGAGACTATTCAAAAGCTGTATGAATCTATTCCAAGAAGGTTGGAAGCTGTATTAAAGGCAAATGGCGGTCCAACACCTTATTTATAAAGATATAGTACAACATTCCACTGGAGACTATTCAAAAGCTGTATGAATCTATTCCAAGAAGGTTGGAAGCTGTATTAACGGCAAATGGTTGTGCAACACCTTATTTACAAAGACATAAAGGTCCAACACCTTATTTATAAAGATATAGTACAACATTCCGCTGGAGACTATTCAAAAGCTGTATGAATCTATTCCAAGAAGGTTGGAAGCTGTATTAAAGGCAAATGCTGGTCCAACACCTTAATAATAAAGACATAGTACAACATTCCATTGGAGACTATTCAAAAGCTGTAAGAATATATTTCAAGGTTGGAAGCTGTATTAAAGGCGAATGGTGGTCCAACACCTTATTAATATAGACATAGTACAACATTCCACTGGAGACTATTCAAAATCTTTACAAATCTATTCCAAGAAGGTTGGAAGTTGCATTAAAGGCAAACGGTGGTGCAACACCTTATTAATAAAGACACAGTACAACATTCCACTGGAGACTATTCAAAAGCTGTATGAATCTATTCCAAGAAGGTTGGAAGCTGTATTAATGGCAAATGGTTGTGCAACACCTTATTTACAAAGACATAAAGGTCCAACACCTTATTTATAAAGATATAGTACAACATTCCGCTGGAGACTATTCAAAAGCTGTATGAATCTATTCCAAGAAGGTTGGAAGTTGTATTAAAGGCAAACAGTGGTCCAACACGTTATTTATAAAGATATAGTATAACATTCCACTGGAGACTATTCAAAATCTGTACAAATCTATTCCAAGAAGGTTGGAAGTTGCATTAAAGGCAAACGGTGGTGCAACACCTTATTAATAAAGACACAGTACAACATTCCACTGGAGACTATTTAAAAGCTGTATGAATCTATTCCAAGAAGGTTGGAAGCTGTATTAATGGCAAATGGTTGTGCAACACCTTATTTACAAAGACATAAAGGTCCAACACCTTATTTATAAAGATATAGTACAACATTCCACTGGAGACTATTCAAAAGCTGTATGAATCTATTCCAAGAAGGTTGGAAGCTGTATTAATGGCAAATGGTTGTCCAACACCTTATTTATAAAGAAACATACAGCACAACATTCCACTGGAGACTATTCAAAAGCTGTATGAATCTATTCCAAGAAGGTTGGAAGTTGTATTAAAGGCAAACGGTGGTCCAACACTTTATTAATAAAGACGTAGTACAATATTTCACTGGAGACTATTCAAAAGCTGTATGAATATATTTCAAGAAGGCTGGAAGCTGTATTAAAGACAAATGCTGGTCAAACCAAGCTCTTATTAATAAAGGCATACTGCCTATTTCCCAGGAGTTCACAGTATTTTCTCCAATCCTTGTAGAATACTAGAATGCATTCTATGTAATCATCAAAGGTAAAGTGAAGTGAAGCATTGGTAACAGGTCTTGATAGTCATCAGAAATGTCTGCAAGAAAAGGAAACACTCAGAAGAGAAAGTGAAGTCTTCAATTTGAGAAACTTTAAAAATTTCTCTGAGAACAAAGCTATAAATTTAACTTTCTACATTCTTGATTGCAGTATTACAATACACAAAAGAAAAATACTTACAGCTTCATCCAAGACAAAGAATCGCACCTGAAACACAAAAATACTTACAATTACTATCAGACCATGATAAATCATAATAGATTAGTAAATCATAACATCATAAAATTCTGCTTCCTTTTTTTTTTTTGCTGCAAAAACAGCACACTAAAGAAGAAATACGTGATTTTTTTTTTTTTGCAACAAGCTGCTTTCAATGTTTTGTAATTACACTAGCTCTCAACCAAAGCTATTGCAACTGAGTATAATGTAAAATTAGCCATTTCTCCTGTGCATTGCAAGACAAGGGTACTAAACTCCAATAAACAAAAAAAGAAACTTTTTAATATTAATATGTAGATCCTACTCACTAAATTTGAAAATTTGTTGAAAGAGTCTAAATATTGGGGGGGGGGGACATCTATTGCATCTGTGGTGTGAAGAAATATACAACAAAATTACAAAAACAATTTTTCTTTAAGCCTCTGACAATGCTTTTCAACCACCTTTGACATCACTAACACTTCATATCATGTGAGCAAATGCTAAAGAAAATAAGTAGTGTTAACCAGCAGTATGCAGATGAATAACATCATTAGCTCAACAACATTTAATTATTTTTGAATCATTACCCACTGCCTAGTCATAACATAAATTCTGTCACAAAAAAAAAAAAAAAAAAAAAATCAGCACTAACAAAATGGGCAAAAACTGAGACTCATCTTTTTTTACCATTTATTTGGACACATTATGTGGTAAATAGGGAACATAAAATTATTCAAAATGACATCTCCCTTAGCCTTCACATAGGCTTTCAAACAATCGGCCATTGAAAATTATCCAGAAATTAGAGTAATCCCTGGAAATTTTTACAGGACACACAGTGGCAACATCAATGGCCATGCTGGATGGCAAATCAACTAGGCTTGGTCACCAGTCCTGTGGAAGCAGTAAGATGCAGGAACTCCTGATGATGATCAAGTGTACAGATTTGAAATTTGAGAGGTTATGTACCTTAATAAATTTATCCTGTATGATTCCTGTTAAGTATTTATGGTACTGAATCAGCCATCATTAACGGCTGCGCAATTGACATTAAGTCTAAATTTGTGACTGTTCACTTCAGGACTATGTGCTACCACATTACTAGTGCCGTGTAATAACTGCATACCTGCCAACCTGAGAACATTCAAATGTGTAAAATTGTGTGTGAATGACATTTCTAATGATTTTTTTTTTTAACTATGCGCGAACGACATTTATAATGATTTTTTTTTAACTATGCGCAAACAACATTTTTAAAGAATTTGGCTATGTACAAGCAAAAATAAATGCAAATATTTGTGCACTTCATAATTTTTAGATGTTTATAATATAAACAAATTATATCACATTTTGCTACTATACTCAATGTTTTCTGTCATCCGTAGCGGACCGACGATTTCCATAGCATACTCGATGTTTTCTGTCGTCTGTAGCGGACCGATGATTTCCATAGCATAATCAATGTTTTCCCTCGTCCGTGGTGGAACTACGATTATCATAGTATACTCGATGTTTTCCATCGTCCGTAGAGGACTGACTATTTCCATAGTAACTACATAAAGAGTCTCTGAATCTTTCTTCCCACCGCATGATCTTTATTCAGCACATAGCATAACAGTCTGCATGGAGAATTTACTGTGCCGAAGTCCCGACAATGACAATGGGGCACGGATGTTCTGGCGCACAATGGCACAAAATTCCCATCTCTGTTATATATTTTACTTATAGGGATCTTTCGGTTTTCCAGCCAGAAAACCGAAAGACTGTATAAAAAATTGCAAAACTTCCGCAAATTCTGGAAGAGTTGGCAGGTATGATTTAACTGAAACATTAACAAATATTTATCAAGGAAGATTTAAAAAAAAATAAAAAAAATTTAAATATACGGAAGTGCGTAAAAAAAGTGATCTATGTGTAAAATCATAAAAGAACAGTTAAAATGTGTAAATTTTACACGTAATGTGTAAAAGTTGGCAGGTATGTAACTGCAATACAGATTTCTTTTACAGGCCACTCCATCTTACTCAACAAACTGACTGACGGTAATGTCCAACATCACACAAATGGAACCATGCTCACAACTACACTTTGACCACCCCTAGACTAGAGAAATGAAAGCACCTGGAGACTGAACAGTGGCACACATGAAGTTCACAGAACAGTATATATACAACCTGAAGACCGGTTTTCGGTCAGTAGAGTGTTCGGAGTCAGAATGGCAAAAGCTGCAGATTTATCGGAGTTTGATAAAGGACAAATTGTGGTGGCACAGTACCTCAGAACTATGATCTCGGAAATGGCATGCCTTGTTGGTTGTTCGTGTACTACCATAGTGAGTTTGTATCAAAAGTGGGGCACAGATGGCCAAACGATGAACTGCGCTCCAGCTGTGTGTCGTCTGCAGCTCATTGATGCCAGAGGGAAGCGGAGATTGTCGCGCATTGTTCACAGCAACCGCAGGGACAAAGTGTGACAAATAACCCACAGCAACAACAGTGGGGATCAGGGCAATGTGTCACAGCAATCAGTTCATCGCAGCCTTCCGTGCGTGGCCCTGCGTAGCAGAAGACTTAGCTGGGTCCCAATGCTCACTGCACGTCATCACCAACAACGCATGAAATGGACCCAAGATCATCGAGATTGGACCGCGGATGATTGGAAGAAAGTGGCCTCGTCTGACGAATCAAGATTCCTGGTGCATCATGTAGACGGCCAAGCGTGGATACGCCGATTACCAGCAGAGGCTATGACACTTGAGTGGACTGTTGGGCAGAAACAGCCTGACGGTGGTGGTATGTCGTGGGCGATGTTTTTTTCTGACACTTTAGGCCCCCCATTATCCCAATAGCACAATCCCTGACAGCTTATCTGAGCATCGTTGCAAACCAAGTTCACCCATTCATGGCAATTGTGTTCCCTGCTGGTGATGGCCAATACCAACAGGATGATGCGCCATCCCACACTACCAGAATCGTCAAGAAGCAGTTCGAGGAGCATGCTGGTGACTTTCTGTTAATGCCCTGGCTTCCAAATTTACCTGACATGAACCCAATCGAACTTTTGTGGTTTGACTTGGAAAAGTGGGTTCGCGCTAAATCACCACCACCCCGAAATGTACGGTAACTGGAGCACCTGCTGCTGACATTATGGTACCAGATACCCCAGGAAACCTATCACCACCTCATCAAATCAATGACTCATCAAGTGGCTACTTTTTGCAGGCTAAAGGGGGTTCTACAGCTTATTAGGTAGGTGGTCATAATGTACTGGCTCGTCAGGGTATGTCACACATCACCTGCATAATGTTATAAGTGTCGTAAGGTTTTCTTTCACAGGCTACTCCATTTATTAAATGGCTAACATATAATGTCAGACATCATACAAACTAAAGAACTACATAGTTTGTCCCAAAACAACTCAGAACTACGTAGCTTGTCCCAAAACAACTCAGAACTACATAGCTTATCCCAAAGCAACTCAGAACTACATAGCTTGTCCCAAAGCAACTCAGAACTACATAGTTTGTCCCAAAACAACTCAGAACTACAGAGTTTGTCCCAAAACTACTCAGAACTACAGTTTGTTTGAAAACAACTCGGAACTACGGTTTGTCCCAAAACAACTCACAACTATATAGCTTGTCCCAAAACAACTCACAACTACATAGTTTGTCCCAAAACAACTCACAACTACATAGTTTGTCCCAAAACAACTCACAACTACATAGTTTGTCCCAAAACAACTCAGAACTACATAGCTTGTCTCAAAACAACTCACAACTACATAGTTTGTCCCAAAGCAACTCAGAACTACATATTTTGCCCCAAAACAACTCAGAACTACATATTTTGTACCAAAACAACTCAGAACTACATAGTTTGTCCCAAAACAATTGAGAATGTTTTTATGAAAAATGTGCAACACTGCGTTCAACCTTGGCATGAGTCTCAAAAAACAGTAGTTGTTGTAAACCACAGCAACTGCCATACCTGGTCTCACACATGCTTAATAGGGGACATGCCTGGGGAGCGGGCAGGCCATGGGAGTGTCTGGACATGATGTAGGCAGTCCTGGAATCCTGGCCAGGAATGAGAGCACATGGGGCCGTAGGATCTCATCCACATACCTCTAGCCCGTCAATGACCCACGTACCACTACTAGAGCTGATCAGCTATCGTAGGCTATGGCTCCCCAGACCATAATGCCTGGTGGGGGAGGTGTGGCGCTCGATAGCAAGGTCGGGATCGTGCCGTTGACCTCCACACCCGGACACGACGATCATCTGTCCCCAAAACGAAGCAGCACTCATCGCTAAACACCACACGTCCCCAGTCTGTGGCGTTCCATGTCGCTCTGGCCTGGCACCACTACAAACGGAGCCGGCGATGTTCCGGTGTTGATGGCAGCACACGTAAGGGCCTCTGGGATCGCAGATTCACTTCTGCGAGGCATCGGGAAATGGTTCGTGCGAACACAGCAGCCACCACATCTGCCTGTATAGTGGACCAGGTCCCTGTGGGATCCGTTTCCGCCTGCATGATCTGTCAATCCTCTCTACCGGTGGTCCTCCTGGTCCGTCCAAAGCTCCTCCGCCATGTGGCAGTGCCGTCATGTGTCCACAGCCCCCAACACAGTCGGACAGCATGGTCAGAACGATCCATGTGGCAGGCGGTACTGTGCGCCGACCACCCTGCGGTTTTCAGCCCGATGATCGGGCCTCTCTCAAAGCCCGTAAGTTGCATAAATCGGAGCCTCTGGCGTCTACCCGGCATTCTTGTCACTCTATATTTTTGCTTGCGTCGGCTGGTGCTTTTTGCTTTCATGGAACATCGACTACACACTGTTTATAAGGCTGCTGGTTCATGTTTGCAGTGCCATCATAGGGTGTGCAGTCATGTGCTATCGCACCAAACGTGGATCTTTTGCATACCAGCATGCAATCTAGCTATTTGCAAAGTTTCGCGGTTGTAGCATGTTTTCTTCTAGGTGAGCAAATTTCATTGTCCGTGTGTGTGTATTAATTTATACCGTACATCTTTTATGTGTGGCTGAAAAACCATGTGAACTAAAACATAAAAAATAATAAAAGCATGGGGGTGGTCATCAACAAATATTGTCACACTAGGCACCACAGATGCTAAACCAGGCCCTGGTGCATGCCTTTGCAATCACTGCTCAGATCAGCTTCTCAAAGGTCAAAGACTTCACTCCTTTTATAGGCACATAATGCTCTCCCAAAGACTGACACTTCTGAATGCACTATTCAGATCGACTGTGCACAGGTTAAGGACTTCGTTCTTTCTGTTGCACATAATGTTCTTCCAAGCGTGCACACCTTCGAAAGCACTGTCCGGATCAACTTCATGAAAGCCAAAGACTTCGTTCTTTTTGTTGGACATAATGCTCGTTTAGGGACGCTCACCTTTGAAAGCACTGCCAAAAATCACCTGTGCAAAGGCAAAACACTTTGTTCTTGTTGTTACACATAATGCTGCTTCAAGCACAAACATTTACATCCAAGTGCTCTTTCAGAACAAAAATTTCAACACTTTATTGTCATAACAATAAATTTAAAATACACCAGTTTTAAAATATATCATGCTTTTAAAATTATCTAACAGTAATAATATTCAAACCTGTGATAGAGACAGCTGACCACCTGAAATCAGATCTTCTAATCTACCAGGAGTTCCAACAACAATGTCAATCTATGAAAAATAAAGCCAGTGTCATGTAACACAAAATAATGGAAGAAAATAACAATTTTTGTAAAACACACAAACAAAAAATATAGTACTCTTCCAGAACAAAATTAACTAACAGTAATAAATAATACCTACAACAGAAAATCCTACATGACAGAAAGTGTACATGAGTTTTTAGTTTTTCTGTTTTCTTTTCTAATCTTCTTTCCATGCTTTACTAAATATTCATATACAATTATTCGAAGGTGGTAAAAGCAATTATTTATTATATGAAATAAAATGCTGGTAGATTATTTAGCTCTATGATGTTATTCAACAGGTTTTACTTTAATTTATTTCTGAATTTTAGAATTTTTTTTTTTTTTTATAACATGTTTTGCCAATTCATTAAGTGTTTATATCCCACATTCATGGAATCTGTACATTTTATTTTAGACCTTGAATTTGGAGAATACAGGTACTAGAGCAGCATTAAGGTTAAAACTTTGATTAGTGCTATCTATATTACAAAGAGAGACAAGAAAAATTCACTGTAAGAAGTTCTATTGTTCATCAAGTCTTCACCACATAAGTATCATGTGAATGTTGCATCTGTTACAAGTAAAAGTTTTAATCTGTTGCCACGACAGATTTTCTGTGTAATGAATAAAGCCTGGATGTTCAAGCTGATTTTGCATATTTTTGCATATTTAGCCACTTTGAGAAATAAAAGCATATTTTCACATTTAGTCCATATTTTTGCATACACTGAAATGCCAGAAAAAGGGTACAGACGAGCTTATGCAAAATACACAGCAACGTCACCTATGCACCTACTCGGTTGCGTCCGCCAGTGCATATACGTACATATATAGACATCCTTGCCAGCTGTCAGAACTGTTTTCGGCATGAGAATGACAAGTAATAACGATTTAAGTGATTTTTAATGCAATGTCATAGTTGGTGCTCGTGAGATGGGCAATAGAATTTTTGAGGTACAAACGAAGTTCGGATTTTCACGGACGACCATTGCAAGGGTGTACCGTGACTACAAGAATTCCGGCAAAACCTCCAACCTACGATACCAGTGTGGCCGTAAAAAGACACTGGGTGAACCTGACCATCATCGGCTGTCAAGAACCGTTTCATGCGACACTCTCGCTGGTATCATCGGAATTCAATGCTGGAGCTTCAACAAGCATCAGCGTCCGGACTGTGCAACGTACCCTGCACGATATGGGCTTTGGGAGCCGACATCCAACTTGAGTCCCCTTGATGGGTGCACGACACAGAGCTATGAGCCTCGCTTGGGCACAGCAACACCGCCACTGGAGACTTGATGACTGGAAACAAGTAGCCTGGTCGGACGTTTACAACTGTATTGGGCAGATGGAAGGATTTGTGTGTGGCGCAAACCCCATGAATCCCGCCTGTCAACAGTGAACTGTACCGGCTGGGGGGGGGGGGGGGTCCGTAATGGTATGAAGTGTGTTTAGCTGGATTTCACTGGGACCCCTGGTACGTCTACAAACGTCTGTGACCGGCCAACGCTATGTGCACATCCTTTCTAACCAGGTAAACCCGTTCATGTCCTGCATTCATGCTGATGGGTTGGGCCTGTTCCAACAGGACAATGCACCTCCACACAAGTGTTGGGACGCCACATTATGATTAGAGGAGCATGCATCTGAGTTTGGAGTGTTTCAACTCCCACCCAAGTCCCCAGATCTGAACGTGATAGAACACATTTGGGATGCCATGCAACGCGCTATCGAACACAGGAATCCGAGACCTCAGAATTCACCAGAATTGTGGAACGCTCTGCAGGAAGTATGGTGTGCATTGCCTACAGTATATTTCCAGAAACTAGTGGGGTCCATGCCCCATCGTATTTCTGCAGTCCTGCGCTCCCGCGGGGGGGGGGGAACCTACCAAGTATTAGACGGGCGTACCAGTTTTTCTGGTACTTCGGTGTATATCCTGAACATTTTCTAGAAAAACACCTTTGAAAAATGAAATTGTTTTTAAGACTTAACTCTTGATAGCATCATGGTACAATAGTGAAGCCATTTGTTAAAAATAGTCTCCATAAAAAAATGGTAGTACTCAAATGAATCCACTTCCAATCAAAAGAGAGGCATTTAGTCCACATCTACTAAATGAAGAGAAGGCATACTGTGGGGCTGTTTTTCTTGGTCTGGACTCAGCTCCCTACTTCCGATGCTCAGGAATTTTAACACTGCTGCCTGAAATGACATTCTCAAGAATTCTGTGCTCCAAAAGTTATAGCAACAATTCAATGAAGACAGGCAAGTAATCAGAAAAGTTCTGTGTCCTACTACAGCCCTGAAATGCATTTCTTTTTTGCCCGCCCTAGCAACTCACACTGCAGTCCTGTGTCCAACCTTTTTACGTTTTTCAACCGTAGGTTCAAGAACTGCCTAAAAACAATTGGAAATGTGATATCCCCGATTCTATTACACACAAAACTTTAAAAGACGTGTTTTGAAACAAGTGTAGAAGAGTTACATTATGCCTGCAAAATTAGGAACACTTTCAAAACTGGATGTATAGTCAAAGGCAAAAAAGGAACATGCAATAAAATGAAATTTAGTCAAAATATGAAGTGTTATTACAATGAATATATGGTGGTTTTAATTAAATATAATCTAGCACATTTACTGCAAAGAGACTTTCTGAAAGCACTGTATATAGAGACACAGATACGAAAAAAAAACTGATACAAACCCCTCTTTCAAGAGCACAAATCTGGTCTTTGGCAGCAATTCCACCAATGATAAGTAGCTCTCTACAAAAAAAAAAAAAAAAAAGCAAAATTCATGAAATACTATTTCAAAAATGTATCAGCAATAACACAAACAAAAAAATGTACAAACTAAAAAAATACTTACCTGATTGATGGATCAACCAAGTACTTCTTAAAATTCTTAATGCAAGTACATGTCTGGAAAAAAGAAACAGTATTTTAATAAATAAAAAAATAAATAAATACAAAAGTTTAATAACTCGTAAAAAGTAGTACTCAGAAATGAGGAGTAAGTTATTAGGATATCACAGCATAGTGAATGTGAGAGGAGCATGGGTAAAAGCTAGGAGGCATTGCCAAGACAGAAAACTTTTCTCTTGGAATACATTATTTACCTGCAATGAAGAAAGGTTACTATACAGGAAGGAAGAGTTAATCTACCAACATATGCAATTTGAATGACCTTGTCAGTTAATAAAAAAGTTCATTACTATTGGTACAACCCTTGTTTATACATTATATTGACAAAAGTCACTGCACACCTAAAAGAGAAACACAACATAGCATTTATTGACATACATTAGTACGGTGTCAGTCCATCTTTGGTCTTGATGCATGCATTGACCCTTCGAGACATACTTCTGACACGGTTTTGGAACAAAGCGATTGGTATGCACTTCCATTAATTACATAATGCTGCCACTAACTGTTGCTTAGTAGTAGGCCTTGGTTCCAAACTTTTTATGCAGTGCTCTAATTCATCCCATAGGTGCTCTATGGTGGCCAGCCCACACACGATACAGAATTATCGTCAAACCATGCCGTAACAGTCCTTGCTTTATGGCTCGGTGCATTAGTACCAACAAGGCTCGGTTCCATAGTATTGCCACAGAGTTGGTAGAGCATAATTGTCCAGAATATCGAGGTAGATGTGCTGGTTAACAGGTTTGTCCATGATAACCAATGGGCCGGGACCATACCACGAAAAACACCCCCACACGAATACACTGCCAGCTCCAAACTTGACCGTAGGAACAGTACACTGTGGTAAATAGTGTTCCCCCGGCTGCCGCCATACACACACACACACGGCCATCAGACTGACGAATCGTGTATCTGGATTCATCAGTCCATAGGACCCATTTCCATTGATCTACGGTCCACAATAAATGTTCTTTACACCATGCTAAACGACAAGTAGCATTACGAGTGGAGATGAAAGGCTTATGAGCAGCCACACAACACAGTAACCCATGGAATCAAGTTCTCTGTGAATGGTACGTGTACATACCGAGGTTCCAGCATTTTTACTCACCTGTACACTGAGGTCCTGAGCAGTAACTCCATTGATTAGCTGTAACAACTCTACTGGGGCTTCGATGTCCTCTATCACTGATTTTCTTTGCTCTGCCGGTTCATTTTGCTGCTTCAGGAACGCCATGTGTCTTCCACTTATTCAGTACATCCAAAACAGTTGACTTGGGCATGTTTAAACGCCCCTCGGTTTCTCTTATGGACAACCCACTAATATAACACCCAACAATCTTTCCTTTCTGAAAGTCAGTTCTCTCCCACCGTGGCATTTTCACTCAACCTCACAGTGTGATATGATCGCGGTCAGCTGCAGGCTTGTTTTTATACCGTTTGCAGCTGTACCGCTTATCTTAACAACGCAGCGGATCCGTTCATTTGCTTTTGAAGGGGTGTCTGGTGACGTTTGTCAATATAGTGTATATTACACATACATACTGTATACATAGTTGTGCCATTCGTATTTTATGGGGAGAAATAAATTTTTCAGGTCTTAGTGCATTTCAGAAAGCCATGTTCTGTTGCCCCACTGCTCTGGTAAACATAAACGCACAGAAACTATGACCGAAAGGAATGATGCGAATCGTAGATCCCAGTGGTTGTACTGTTTTGCCAAGTGCAAGCAAGAAAGCAAGGCTGGCTTGGAGAGATAAAGACGGAAGTCTCAACAAAGTTAAGGTCAATCAATTTGACTCACGCAGGGGGGTGGGGGACACTGTCCCTGCCCATGCTTCGCCCTGTCTGGCAGCACCATTTTCTCGACAATGCACAAAGCACTTTCATTGATACTCATAAAGCTCCAAATGCAAAGTAAAATCTTTTAACTTACCTTCTATAACAAGCTGAAATACAAACATTTATGGAATAAATTGACATTTAACAATAATGCATGACAAAGGGACGTTCAGAAGGAAATTTTCTTTTACTATTAGGTGTGCAACTTAATTCTCGGCCACTAACCACAAGCGATCATAGAACGTTGGCAAATGCAAATAGCTGTGCACGATAATGGCTGATTGCAGCACTATCCAACAGCTTTCCAGGCAAATGTAACCGCTCACAGCTGTAGTGACAGAAGGGACGAAAGTTGACGGTGAAAGTAATGTCGTTCGAGAAGCAACATTTGAGGCACTGCCTCCTGTTCACGTTTCAGCTGAAAAAAAGTGCCAGCAAATGATCTGTGCTGCTTTGGGTGAGGCTGCTGTGTCCTACAGTATGTGTTAAGAATTGGTTCCAGCGGTTTAAAAGCAGGGAAACTTCGATCTCCGTGGTGCAGAACGTCCGGCTTAGCCACAGAAAGTTGACGATGAGGAACTGGAACAACTGTTGGACACGGATCCTTGTCGCACACTGATGATGTATAGAGCTCGCCCAGGAATTCGGAGTAACACAGCAAGCCGTTGCAAAGCACCTGCACAAGCTTGGACAGATTCAGAAGGAGGGCTGTTGGGTGCCCCACCAACTCACAGCTGCGAACAAGTCTAGACGCTACGATGTTGCTGTGTCCTTGCTATCCAGATTCAAGAAGAAGGATTTCCTCCACAAGATTTTGACCTGTGATGAGAAGTGGATCCTCTACGATAATCTTAAGCGGCACAAATCGTGGGTTTATGCAGGTCAGCCTACCACCAGTACCGCTGAACCGAATATCCATGCCAGGAAGTTGTTGTTGTGCATATGGTGGGATCAGCGTGGTGTCGTACACTATGAGTTGCTCAAACCTGGTGAAATGGTCAATGCTGAGCGTTATTGTCAGCAACTCATTCGTGTGAGTGACGCAATGGAGGTGAAAGGCCATACACCGGCAAGGGCAGAAGGTCGGTCATGTTGCTTCAGGATAACGCGCATCCTCACACAGCGAAAACGACTTTAAACACGATCACCGACCTGGGATGGGAGATTTTGTCACACCCGGCGTATTCTCCAGACTTCGCCCCTTCGGATTATCACCTCTTTCGCTCCCTGAAACATCACCTGAGTGTTACACACTTCACTTCTGCAGAGGAGGTCCACACAAGTATTGATGACTTTATCAACTCGAAACAGCCCTCTTTTTTCCGCAGTGGCATTTGGCAGCTCCCTGACCGATGGCTCAAATGTATCCAACACGACGGGGATTATTTCCCCGATTAGGTACGTATTCAATTTGTTATAATTTGCTGACAACGTGTCACGCCTGTGGCCGAGAATTAAGTTGTACACCTAATATTAAGTGAGAAATTTTTGTTCAGTCTAACTTACATTTTTGGAAATTTGTCTAAGACGGAATTTCCACCCCGAGGACAGAAAACTTTCATTCACAGGCCTCTTTCTGGAAATATTTTTTTTTTTTTTTATTAAATGATCAAATGATCCTTTGTAGAGGATTTTAGGAAGGGAGTGTCTGACCCCAGGTCTTAAACAACCCTTAGAAATAGGAAGCTAGGAGTTTGGGGCTAGAGTGCTCGATAGGAAAGTGACACGGAAGCAAAGTAGATAGGGGGAGGAAGACGCCCTTATTTATTACCGGGGGCCAGTACCCGGGGTCCGACGGCATAACGTGCCCATCTGACGCACAGCATATATTTAGTGGATCGAGCGGTACCTGCATGGGATCGAACCTGAGGTCCTTTATGCGGCAGTCACAAACGTTGCCCATTAGGCCATCCACGGTCCTTTCTGGAAAGTGTGTACCATACAGCCTATTTATGAAAGACTTACTGCCCCAGACACACTAGTCAAGTGCTTACATGGTAAGACACAAAATGCAAATGAATCATTCAGCAGCATGACTTGGAATAGGTGTCCAAAGAATATTTATGAGGGACGTACAACCCTGAAACTCAGGGTAATGGATGCTATCTGTTACTTCAATTGTGGCAATAGTATTGAGTTGAACATCTTAAAGAAGATAAACATTCATCCAGGAAAGTACACAAAGCTTGGGTTGTGTGAAGCAAAAGACATCCGAAAGGAGATGGCAAGGACACAGCATATTGCTGAACAGAAACAGCACAGGAGGTACCTTAGAGCAG
This sequence comes from Macrothele yani, assembly GCA_039090855.1. Taxonomy (NCBI): domain Eukaryota; kingdom Metazoa; phylum Arthropoda; class Arachnida; order Araneae; family Macrothelidae; genus Macrothele; species Macrothele yani. The sequence continues at coordinate 70,356,376 of CM077032.1, read as the reverse complement.
TGTTCCGCAACCGGAGTGCCCCCACAAGGTGAAAGGTGCGACACAAACTTTTACCTATTATCCTATTGTAAGAAATTAACTGTAGAGTTTTATTTTTTAATTTTATCCCAGTTACTCAGTTTCATATGCTTGTATTTCCTTCTCTGCCGCTGCACTGATTAAATAAAATGATGCTTGTTTATTCTTTATTACACGCTGCAAATTTTTATGTATTCTAAGAAATTAAATGCAAATTATTTACTCACAGTTGTTGTTATATCACAGCTTTGCTTATTGATATATTAGTATTTCTTGCCTGTGCCGCTGCACTATGCGGCTTCTTTGTTACGCTTGCCGCATGTTCGGAAGTTGACAGACGTCGTGAATTGCGAACGCCATCCCACGGCAAGCCAGGTACAAAGTCGTGTGATCATACAGAACGATCTTCGCTACAACATTTCTGCTGGCTTGTCGGCCAGCCAAACATGCTTGCTGTGCGACGGCTTCGTGACGTTACCACAAGAATCACTACATTTGACTATGCTTGACTTTTTTTCAAATAATTTAAAAAAAATAATAAGTTTTCAGGAAATATCCGAGATTTCTGGAAAAATCCGTAGTTTTTCACACCTTCTCCATAAGTCCATAGTTTGAACATGATATCCGTAGAAACTACAGAGGATCTGCAGTACTTGGCATCTCTGGAACTTCTATGTATGCTTTTCCCCTAAAAGTGCGGGGATTAGCAAAACTTTCCCCGTCTTTTATTATTTTATTATGTTGTTTTGGTATTTGTCCCTGTTTGTTAGTGCTTCTTCAACTTTATTACTTTTTTCCTGTACCGATGCACCCACTCATTGTTATACTTTATTTTAAATAAGTCGGTATATGTGTCCCGTCTTCCCTTCGAAGAGTATAGGTCCTGCGTCTTACAATTATTCCAGTTCTATCTCAACTGTGCTCTGAAGTAGTCTGGAAATTGTGATTGCTAGTCAGTCTTGCTATTTTCTATTACTATTAAACTATTTTACTTTTTCAAGATGGACAAGTTCCTTGTACGGAGTGGTCCGTTCACGAGTGCAAGTAGTGAAAGCATTGAGCCCGAAATAAAGAAACAAAAATTAGTGCACTGACAGTATAGTGATATTTATTTATCTTACGGTTTATTTTATTTTGTTTTTTGTGGTGATAAAACATGCCCAATCCCCGAGTGTATCGTTTGTGAAATATATCGTTGTTCAATTTTCACCAATTTGCGATGAACATACTTTTTACGTGGCTACGATATTTTAATTTGATTGACATTAAATGTCCGTAATTACTGTTTCATACGTTATGCAAGTTCAGCAATCTGGAGATTGTTAAATGATGTTAACATAGTATTGGCAATTGAAATCAAGAAAAATAATAAGTATCTGTACTTACAATATTCGTAGTGGCTGTCGGGGCTTCAAATGTACGTCTTCAAAGAATGTGAACTTTTTTCAATCGTGAAGTTTAGATTAAAATTCATGATATTGTAAAATCTGCACCAGTAAAAAAAAAAAAAAGCATCGTTTGTGGTTAAAAACTCAGCAATGCTTTTATGGTTCACAGTAAATTGAAACGACAATTGTCAAAAAAACATTCTTCTCTGTCAAGCAAAGATATCAATTAATTTCATCGGTTGTTGGAACAAAAACAAAAAACAAGCAACGTTCATGACTGCGACAGCACGTGTTTCGGAAAAAGTACAAGAAGCCATCTATAAAGTAGCGAATTTATCGTAAAGGCCAAAAACGCATACAATTGCTGAAACGTTGTTAATGCCTGCTTGTAAAGAAATGGTGAAAGCAGTCCTACGTTTCAGAAACTGCTAGTGAAATTTAAAAAATTCCTCTCTCTGCTGACACAATTAGTTGCCGAGTGAGTGACATGTCCAGTTGCATTGAAGACATTATGAAGGAGAAAATCAACAGTAGTCAGAAGCAGGGGTGAAGAATTTGTCCGAACTCGCGAACAAGGTACGGGGGAAATTAAGGCAGCTCTGGGGAAATTTTTGCCCGCGGGTAGGTAATAATAATAATAGTAGTAATAATAATAAAACGAAAAATTGACTTATTAACAACGAGTATAATGCAAAAGATAAGAGTAATTTACTGCACAGTAATCAGGTAATCATTTTTTTAAATGTCATGTCGTTATAAATACAAAAGGTTATGAGCACAGTGATGTACTGCAGACTACCGCTTGCATATGATTTACCGAGCCCAAACGACTTTACTAATGCCAAGGCGTAGACAGCGTGGCACGAGTAATAAATATGCGGCGCAACCACTAGTCATGCTAATAAAAAAAATTCCGAAATTAATGGCAGCTTATGTGTCGTAGGCGCCGATCTGAAAAAATTATTAGGGGTTACACACATTTTAAAGCGAATGACCCATGCATTTTTCAAAGGATTTAAGTCTAATTTAAATTTCATTCAGTAAAATTATCTGGTACAATTATACACCTGAAATGCTAGAATGAAATAAATTATAATTAATTGAATTTTTTAGCTGTTATTTTTTAGCCTCTCTGCCCCACCACTGTTTTCACCTAGACCCAAAAATGTTTCAGACATTTTGAATCTAAAATAAATATTAGGTTTGTTTTTTTTTTGTTTTTTTTTTTTTTCAAATTTTTAAGTAATAGGCAAGGATTAGTTCTTAATCATCAACATATAGATCTAATACTCACTTAAACTTGTATGAAAGTCCGCTACAGTTTTGGGGGAAATTTCGGACAGAAAAAAAAAATTGCGTTCTGGGAAAATATTCGGCCCTGAAAATTTTCTGCACCCCTGGTCAGAAGTTCTTACTTGAGATTGACAAGTCCACCGATATTAGCGGCCATGTACAACTTCTTGCCCACAGCCGGTACATTGATGGAGATGTATAATTACAACTAATTTCTTTTTTGCAAAGAACTTCCCGAGGGAGTCACTGGTGAAGAAATCTTTCACGTGACTAATGAACATGTGCTCCATAATGAATAAAAATGGAAGGATTGCATTAGTGTTTGTACAGATGGAGCAGCTTCTATGACAGGCCGAGTGAAAGGATTTGCAGCTAAAGTATGCGAAGTAAATCATTGTCTCATTCACAGCGAAGCCATTGTCGCTAAGTCTTTGCTATCTTTTCTGAAAGTTGTGCTGGACGAAGTAGTAATATTCGTGAACCTCATCAAATCGTGCATATCTTTCCGATATTTCCGCACACTTAAATGAGCTGAACAAAAAATGCAAGGTAAAAATGAAAATAGGCTGTCTAGTATGGATAAGATTCAAGGATTTGTGAATAAGCTGAATTTGTGGATACAGATAATTGAAAGCGAGTCGTTTGAGATGTTCCCGACTGTATGGCCACTTGCTGACGGTAATAAAGTGGTGATGGACTTAATTAAAGAACATTTAGAAATCTTGCAGCAGAAGTTCAAGAAGTATTTTGGAGAGAGTGTTCAAGATTTCGACTGGGCTTGTGATCCATTCGTTGCGAATTCAAAACAATTTCCGATTAATATACAAGAGGAACTCCCAGATTCAAAAGCAGACAGAACATTGAAATTAAAACTTCTCGAAGTGCCTTCGGACACATTTTGGGTGGCAATAAGGAGTGAATACCCGGCTATCTCCGAGATGGCAGTTAATGTGTTATTGCCATTTTCAACTACATATTTGTGTGAACTGGGCTTCTCGACGTTGACTGAAATTAAAACATCAAAGAGGGAGAGACTCAAATCCGTCGATGAAGAAATGAGACTTGCATTGTCAACGATTCTGCCACGGATCAGCTGCCTGTGTGCAGATAAGCAGACACAAGTATCACATTGAAGGTATGAGTAGAATTATTTACTTTAATAGTGATAGTTAAGTGTATTTTCTACAGTGAATTAAAGTTCATAAATTGTTAACAAACGCAAGAGTCGATTTCTGTTTAATGATAAGATAATAGAATAGTAATATAATATAATATAAAAATAATAGGTTGATTACATTGCGTATTTATATTAATAGTGTTGTATCATACGTTTTTGAGGGGATTAACATTTTGGTGTGCCGTGTTGAGTAGATAATTTATGGTGTGCCGCAAGTAGAAAAAGGTTGCGGAACACTGCCTTAGAGGATGAAGACAAATTAAACAAGACAAGAATAGTCAAGCAGGAGATTCCCCCTATGCATGCAGGGGCATATTAGGAGCAGACAAAGAAAGACTATCATTTCCTAAAGCAAATGGAAATTTTAGTGCTGATTTTTTCCCATTTGTGTTTTTCTAACTATTTTCAACTTTTCAACAACAAAAAAAGTACACTTCTAATAGTCCAAATGACTTCATTTAGGTATCAAAATGAAGCTGAGACATGTGGCTATGTTGTGCAGTAAAATTACTCAATCATATGAATTATAAGAAATTGAACCACAGAATTAATTGAAAAAAAAAAAAAAAAAAAAATTTATAATGTGCACAAAAATATTTTTAATGGTTTAAGATAGAACAATGATGTTACTGTATAATATTTATCATGTATGTTGAATCTTTTTTAGTGAAAACAGCTTTCTTCCAGCTCACTTTATAGTTAAGTTAGGCCTGTCCAAAAATACAATAATTATTATTTTTTATTTCCTTGCCCCTCCCCCAATTAAATTTTGACGTTTTGTTGATGTAATCATCTTCATTTATTCTCCAGAACCATGTGACAAAAATTTGAAAGAGATTGGGTTTGAAATGTGGATTTTTTCTGTGAAGGGTGTAAACCTTAAATCAAGTTTCAAATAAATTTGCCTGTTTTGCTAGAAAGCAATGATAATTAAAAGGAGGAATAGACACATCTAAAATTGTTCACAAAATGAACTCCACATTAATCTAAATGTTTACAAAAGGTGGGAAAAACTGAACTAATTACGTTATAATGAACATCACTAATGAGTGAAGACACAGACTGTTGAATCCTTACCCATAAATCTGCATTAGTACATTTTTTTCAAACAAGAAAAGAAATAGCACTTTAATGTGTATCTGAATGTGATCTAGTATTATGCATCCATGGACTTTCCCCACACACAAACAAATGCATAAAAGGAGCTAAAGAATTAAAAATATATTGTTATCCTTATTATGAGCCAGTTAAAGTTAACAATAATGATTTCTATACAATCAATCCATAGCTTGAAAAACAGCACAAAAGCAGAATATCACCTGTTCAGCTAATTCCCTCGATGGCTGAAAAAGAAAAGGAAAAGAATGATGTCATCATGGTACTTTCAAAGTAAAATCTTAAACATTTTCTTACAATTTGTAAACCATAGAAACAAGAAAATTATCTTCATACTTTTAGCACTTACAACATATACTCTAAATCATACTTGCCAACTTTGTAAAATATGGATCAGTAAAACTTTTGCATGAACGCCATTTACCAGAAAACGAAACATAATTATATTAATAAATATGCAGAAAAAATCTCTGCAAATGCCACAATAACTAAACTAGTATTATCTGTGTTTAAAATAATAATTTAAAAAAACCAAAAGGAAAATATTTTTTTTTTTTTTTTTTATTGGAGGTTTAACGACCACCGTGAGCAACTCAATGGGCTATAAGCAGTCGCCCGTCCCTAATTTAGGGTCACTGGTTCCAGAGAAGGGAGAGAGCCAGTGCCGTAAGACAAACACAACATCCAAGCCTCACCGGGATTCGAACCCGGACCCCTTACGGACGAATGATCAGAGGCCAGTGCCTTAGACCACTGCGCCACCGGAGCAGCAAGGAAAATATTAATTTTGTTCAATGGTAGCCTCCCAAACCTGTGGTGTTTCAATACTGAACTAAAAATTTTTCATTTGCTGATATCTTTGTTTCCCTTCCCATTTCTTTATTAACGTTTTCTTTTTTTCTAATGCCCTTGGATGACAATTTTATCCATCATGAATGCACGACAGTTTTCACTATTTTAGATAAAAGATTAATAGTGTAACTTAAAATATAAATACTTTTGAACACCATGCATCAATTTTTACAAATTTTTCATCTTCGTCACTTTCGTTTTCGGACACACCCCCACACACACCGTTTATCAAACTGAAATCCAAAACTTTTTGGGGAGGAATATTTAAGAATACAGGATACATGTTCTGATCACCGTTGGGGAAAAAAATTACAGTTACAGGGGAAATCTTTGCTACATCCGATTTTTTTTTTCAGACATTTCCCCTCCATTTTCAAGTTGAAATACAAATATTTATGAAAAAAAAAATATTTAACAACAATACTAGGCAGAGGAAACATAACATGAAAAATAAAATCACGATTACAGGAGAAATCTTCACTTTGTCTAACTTCCGTTTTCGAAAGTTTTGAAATACGAAACTTCTTCTTTCAAAAGTTTAGAAAGTTTCAGACGGAAAACATCCTCCACCACTACTAATTGCCCCAAAATTTCTGTTCAGTTATGCATCGATCTCGAGGATAACTCAAATTATGACTGAAAAGGAGAAATTCCTTAAAGCCATTGATTGCACTCTCATGCCTAAAGATTACAGCAAAAAATTTTCGCCGTTGAATTTCTGTTTTCGGAATTTTTCCCTCCATTTTCAAACTGAAATACAAATATTTATGGAATGAAATCATATATAACAATAATACTGGACAGGGGCAACATCACAGGAAAAAGAAATTATGATTACGGAAAAAATCTTTATTTCATTTACTTCCATCTCTGCAAGACGAAATATGGTCCCAATGCGTATTTTTACGAATTGGAAATATTCTTCGATTCATAGTTTTATGCGCTGAGAAAAATTCCTGATGCGTATTTTTACGTGTCGAGAAAAATTCCTGATGCGTATTTTTACGCATTGGTAAAATTTTGATGCGTATTATACGCATAATTACACATTTTGGAGAACTCTGGTCAGCACGTTACTTGAGAATTCCCGTGGAGAAAGAGCTAACGCACGATGTCACGAAGTGGAGCCATCGTTGTACTTGATGGCTCCGCATGAAGCCGACGAGTCAAAGATGACATCATCGCGTAGCACAGCGCTCATAAGATCCAGTCGAAAATCGAAGTGGATGGCTGCAGAGGATTGAAATATTTCGATTGAACAATCGAAATATTAAAACATCCGTAAAAAGACTTATATCCGTTAATCAGTAAAATTAAGCAGAAATCCGTAAAAGTTTGCAAGTATGCTCAATTAACTTTCATTTTTAGTTGCTTTCTCTAGGTAAATTTGAGTTCATTCTCTTTTAGCATTTTCAATCTTAATGTTGTATCTTCTCACTCACAGAATGATGGTGGCAACAATTCTGAGGTCAGACAGCATGACATACAGCGTATGCATGTGACAGATAAGAATGAGAGGCATATAATGTTGAAGCAGCAGCCAAAAAGGGTGTTGTGGGTTATTATGCTGAAACTGTATTCTGCATATTTGAATTGTATTGTTATGTATTTAGTGTTTGGAGTTAATCAAGTTTTCTGCTTACTTACTTATGTTAATCCAACTAAGTGTGTATTATGATATTGGAGCAATGCTTGAGTGAAGTGCAGGTGAAATAAAAGAACTGTAAGTAAATCCTTTTTCAATTTTATTTGAGTGACTTTGTTTTACTTTGAGGGAGTAAATAAGAAGAGGTAGTATTCTCAAAGACTTTAGTGTTCTTAAGCCAACAAATAATACAGAAAGCTACACACTTCAACATCTCTTGTTACAAACACTGAAGAACAGTATAATATTATCAACAAGTTATTCCACGTAGGTCAAATGTTTTCAGCTCTGCTACTTACTAGAGACGGTTAGTTCTGAAAGCCATACTTGTGATTAGTACTTTCCTTTGGTCATATGCCTAACTTTTCAAGGATTTAATCACTTATTAACAATTGTAAATACCCCATATATTGGAAACATGTCCAATATCATAAAGTTTAAATTAAATGTGCAACAATGTGATAAAACATTCAGGGCAACTTGTCATTTCATGGCCTTGCTCCCAATTCCACATTTCCAGCACGTGAATTGTGATCAAAATGGTGCACGTTTTTAGAGGTAGCATGGGGGCTATTCACTTTTCTCAGCTGAAGTCATTCACTTTATTATATTCTGTTCCTGGTCATATAGTTTGTTTTTTGTTTTTTTCCTCGGAGGCGTTATGTAGTAATCCTCAATTACTTCTTCATTTTCATACAAAAAACGTAGTTATGCCAAATATGCTCACTAGACACACCTGCAGTCCTTTCTGTTTTTGAGTGTTGATATGTAAATAGGATCACAGATGTGTCTAGTGAGCATATTTGGCATGACTACGTTTTTTGTATGAAAATGAAGAAGTAATTGAGGATTACTACATGATGCCTCCGGGGGAAAAAAATTTACGACCAGGAACAGAATATAATAAAGTGAATGACTTCAACTGAGAAAAGTTAATGGCCCCCATGCTACCTCTAAAAACATGCGACATTTTGATCAAAACTCACGTGCTGAAAATGTGGAATTGGGAGCAAGGCCACGAAATGGTAAGTTGCCCTGAATGTACTGTATTAACATTTATTAACAGTTTTTTAACCTTGTTTTCGTGCATTTTTATACCGCATATATTTGGATATAAGTTGATATTGTATATAAGCCAATCCCCTACTTCAGGAGCTAAAAATTTGTGAAAAGCCTTGACCTGCTCATAAGCTGGATGGAAACTGGCATGACCTGTAGCGATCAGGGTAATAGTGGACGCTCACGGAGTATTGACAACAGTAGGCAGGAACAGCTATCCCGAACATTACAATCCAATAGACGAGCTACAGTGGGACAACTGGCCAGAGCATTTAGTGCAGCACATCGAGGCGAGTATTGCAGACCACAGTCCAACGAACTCTGTTTTCTACAGGTTTCCGGAACCACTGTCCACTCAAGGTACCCGTGCTGATGGCCAGACATCGATGACTACGGTGTGAATTTGCATCTTAGAGAAGGCATTGGACCATTGAAGAGTGGAAGAAAGTCACCTTTTCAGAAGAATCACTTTTTATGCTTTATCCAGTGGATGATCGACAGAGAGTACGACAAAGCACTGCTGACACAAACCATTAGGACACAATGCTTAAGAAGAAACAGACAGGAGGTGGCAGTGCGCTCATTCATTCATTCATTCATTCATACATTCATACATACATACATACATACATACATATCACTAAGCTGTTCTCTGAGATTCAAAGGTTAACTCCACAAAGAAATACAAACTACCAGATTATTTTTACTTACTGTTGCTGTATCAAACTTCTTCATTTACAGTGAACTTGACATACAACTCGGGCTTCACTGACATCCATCACATGATGTACACAAGAACCTTCTATACTTCATACTCATAATCTTTTTCTCATGCAGACATTCCTGAATCTGATCCTCCCATGACTTTCTTGGCCTTCCTCTGCCTTTCCTTGCTGCCACTTGGGCTAAAAGATTTTCTTAGTAAGCATCTCATCACTCATTCTTTCAACATGGCCAAACATTTTGCTTCACATCACACAACTGCAACACATCTTCATTCCTCACACACTCAGAACATGTCTTGCCACAAACACTTATAAGTAACGCATTTCTCCAGCACACAAATGACTCCTTATGTTTCTTCTGTAGTACCCAGGTTTCACTGCCATACATCAGAGTAGGGATAATTACACCTTCATACACAGCCAAGCAGGACTCTTTTGGGAACCCATCATTCCTGTGAAAACCTCCCAAAGAAGCCATAACTTTCAAATGAAGAATTCACTTGCCTACTAATTTCACCATCCAATTTGCTCTCAATCTGTCAAACATGCTTCCTAAATACACAAACTCACTCACCTGGTCAATCACTGTGCCACTTAGACTTATATTACATTCAGTAAACCCAGTTCTTCTCTCAAAAACCATAACTTTGGTTTTTCCCTTATTTATACTCGGTTTGAATTCAGTGCAAACTTCGCACATCCGGGACAATCATGCAAACTTGTGTGGGGTTTTTTTCCTGGGAATCATTGGGAACAATCTGAATCTTCTCCCTCAACTGCACAATGAATACTTTAGGCTATCTATCTAATGTGGAAGATCAGGTGCTCCCCATTTATGATGACTGTCTTCCCCAGTGGCATGGGTTGCTTCTAGCAACAAAATGCTCCTTGCAATGTTACTATGCTTGCATGAAAATGGTTTGAAGAGTGTTCTATTGAATTTAGCTCACTAACCTGACCACAGTACTTGCCAGACATCAATCCCATTGAACATCTGAGGGACTATGAGGGGATGCTGATAAGTTCTCAGCCTCACCAAGAAGGAAATGGGCTACATCTATAAAACTTGCAGATAATTCTACATATTCACCCCAAAGTTCAACACACTTGGCACAGCCTGATAAGTTCTCGGCCTCACCAAGAAGGAAATGGGCTACATCTATAAAACTTGCAGATAATTCTACATATTCACCCCAAAGTTCAACACACTTGGCACAGCCTGATAAGTTCTCAGCCTCACTAAGAAGGAAATCGGCTACATCTATAAAACTTGCAGATAATTCTACATATTCACCCCAAAGTTCAACACACTTGGCACAGCCTGATAAGTTCTCAGCCTCACTAAGAAGGAAATGGGCTACATCCATAAAACTTGCAGATAATTCTACATATTCACCACAAAGTTCAATACACTTGGCACAGCATTTCTGGAGTTTCTTTAACCCTTTCAAAAAAAATTCTGAAGTCTGATCACTCAAATGCTGCTCTGCTGTTGATATCACCTCTGATTAATGATATACTATAAAAACAACCATTCCCTTACCCGAAAGATCTTGGTCATTTTTTATCCTGTAACACTTCAAGCACGTCAATTATATTGTTGTTGGCTTTCTGAGGTTGAACTGACTCTTTGCCTATGACTTTCCTTCTTCCGGGAATGAAACATCGTACTATCTTTTTTTTTTTTCTTTTTTTTTATTTACTGGAATAAAAAAAAACGCATTAGACCGCATTAGCCCAATACTGTCTGGAAAATCATCATTATCCAAGGTTTGAAGATATTAAAATTATTAAGAGCTGTAAAAACAAAAGGCAGTTGCGAATTGCAGAATCAATATTAATAAAAAAACAGATCAAGATTATGCAACATTAATGAGCCTAGCAACTTAAGTGAACAATGGAAGGCTTTAATAAAAATAGAGCAACAGCTAAGAGAGAAAAAAAGGAAAAAGAGCAATAATGACAATAGATGGCGCCAGAGACGTAGAGATGCAGAAATTGCGACTGAGACCCGGGCCTCAATAAATCAGCTCACTTGAGCTGTGGTAGGCGGGTGAGACACAGCTGCCTCCTGATGAAGACAGTGCCTGTAGAAAGCGCTAGAGGGTTGTGTATGACGGGCTGAATGAGATTGGCACATGCAATAGGGTTAACACGGAGTTTGAAACGGATTGAGCACTTTTTTAATCACAGTTGACAAATGGTTTAACTGCCTGGGAATGTAGATAGTGTAAATATGTACATAGTGTTTTTAACGGAATGTATGAATGAGTGGTTATAGTGTGTGTATGTATGAGGTTTTTATCGTGATGACGAGCTATGGTTACGTTTCATATGGCAGAAAGAAACCTGCGTGTGTTGTCCAGTAAATAAATAAATAAATAAATAAAAAAAAACATAGTACGATGTTTCATCCCCGGAAGAAGGAAAGTCATAGGCAAAGAGTCAGTTCAACCTCAGAAAGCCAACAACAATATAATTGACGTGCTTGAAGTGTTACAAGATAAAAAAATGACCAAGATCTTTCGGGTAAGTGAATGGTTGTTTTTATAGTATATCATTAATGAATTGCACGTAAATATACGCACTTTGCTGGTGATTGATACCTAAAAAGGGCAAATATTATGACCTCTGATTAATTTGAAAAATGCTTCCCTTTCAAACTTTTTTTAAGGTTTGGGAACAGGAAATATTCCCATGGGGCAAGTTCTGGTGAGTAACGTGGGTGATCTATGCACTTAAACCCCAGATCCCTCAAAAAATCCATTGTCTTGCCAACCTTGTGAGTAAGTGCATTGTCTCGTAAAAAGAGAACACCTTCCTACACTTTTTCTTGCATTTTTTCCTTCAACACCTCCTATTAATTAATTGGCACAGCAGGTTGGAATAGTATTCAGCATTTATTGTTTGGCCCTTCAGGAGATAGTCAGTAAAACGACTTCGGAATCCCAAAATATCCTTTCCTGAACTTTCCTGCAGACCTTTGAGTCTTGAATTTCTTTGGCCATGGAGAACTCTGCTGCCGCCACTGCAGGGACTGTTGTTTCATCTCTGGATTGTAGTGTCAGTGATGTAACCACATTTCATCAACACTGACTAGTCACTGAAAAAAATTATCACCAGATCACTCAAAATGCTGCAAACCCAATTTAGAAGTGTCCACTCGTTTTCATCTCTCATTAATATTCAAACATTTGGGCACCCACTTCACTGACTCTCATTAACATTCAAACATTTGGGCACCCACTTCTCTGACTCTCATTAATATTCAAACATTTGGGCACCCACTTCTCTGACTCTCATTAATATTCAAACATTTGGGCACCCACTTCGCTGACTCTCATTAACATTCAAACATTTGGGCACCCAATTCTCTGACTCTCATTAATATTCAAACATTTGGGCACTCACTTCGCTGACTCTCATTAATATTCAAACATTTGGGCACCCACTTTGCTGACTCTCATTAATATTCAAACATTTGGGCACCCACTTCGCTGACTCTCATTAATATTCAAACATTTGGGCACCCACTTCGCTGACTCTCATTAATATTCAAACATTTGAGCACCCACTTTGCTGACTCTCATTAATATTCAAACATTTGGGCACCCACTTCGCTGACTCTCATTAACATTCAAACATTTGGGCACCCACTTCGCTGACTCTCATTAATATTCAAACATTTGGGCACCCACTTTGCTGACTCTCATTAATATTCAAACATTTGGGCACCCACTTCGCTGACTCTCATTAATATTCAAACATTTGGGCACCCACTTTGCTGACTCATTAATATTCAAACATTTGGGCACCCACTTTGCTGACTCTCATTAATATTCAAACATTTGGGCACCCACTTCGCTGACTCTCATTAACATTCAAACATTTGGGCACCCACTTCGCTGACTCTCATTAATATTCAAACATTTGGGCACCCACTTTGCTGACTCTCATTAATATTCAAACATTTGGGCACTCACTTTGCTGACTCTCATTAATATTCAAACATTTGGGCACCCACTTTGCTGACTCTCATTAATATTCAAACATTTGGGCACCCACTTTGCTGACTCTCATTAATATTCAAACATTTGGGCACCCACTTTGCTGACTCTCATTAATATTCAAACATTTGGGCACCCACTTTGCTGACTCTCATTAATATTCAAACATTTGGGCACCCACTTTGCTGACTCTCATTAATATTCAAACATTTGGGCACTCACTTCGCTGACTCTCATTAATATTCAAACATTTGGGCACCCACTTCGCTGACTCTCATTAATATTCAAACATTTGGGCACCCACTTCGCTGACTCTCATTAACATTCAAACATTTGGGCACCCACTTCGCTGACTCTCATTAATATTCAAACATTTGGGCACCCACTTTGCTGACTCTCATTAATATTCAAACATTTGGGCACCCACTTTGCTGACTCTCATTAATATTCAAACATTTGGGCACCCACTTTGCTGACTCTCATTAATATTCAAACATTTGGGCACCCACTTCGCTGACCTCATTAATATTCAAACATTTGGGCACCCACTTTGCTGACTCTCATTAATATTCAAACATTTGGGCACCCACTTTGCTGACTCTCATTAATATTCAAACATTTGGGCACCCACTTCGCTGACCTCATTAATATTCAAACATTTGGGCACCCACTTTGCTGACTCTCATTAATATTCAAACATTTGGGCACCCACTTTGCTGACTCTCATTAATATTCAAACATTTGGGCACCCACTTCGCTGACTCTCATTAATATTCAAACATTTGGGCACCCACTTCGCTGACTCTCATTAACATTCAAACATTTGGGCACCCACTTCGCTGACTCTCATTAATATTCAAACATTTGGGCACCCACTTTGCTGACTCTCATTAATATTCAAACATTTGGGCACCCACTTCGCTGACTCTCATTAATATTCAAACATTTGGGCACCCACTTTGCTGACTCTCATTAATATTCAAACATTTGGGCACCCACTTTGCTGACTCTCATTAATATTCAAACATTTGGGCACCCACTTCGCTGACATCTTCTGTATGTCCAAGTGCTCATGAATTATGAACCCAACACGTTCCCTGGATATCTCCAGTGTCTCAGCTATTGTTTTAGCCGAGATTCACCGATTTGACAAAATCAGATCATGAACACGATCAACAATTTTGGGTGTTGTCACTGTTGAAGCCCTCCCAGATCTTGCTGCATCTTCGGTCTCAAAGTCTCCATGCTGAAAGTTGGCACACCATTTCTTCAAAGTGGAATATGAAGGGCACTTGTCACTATTTGCGTCATATACTCATAGATTTCCTTTGCAGTTTTCTTCTGCAAGAACAGAAATTTCTTGATGGCCCAGTTCCACATTCGAAAATTCAACACTTTGCATTAACATGATTCAGTTCAGGACTTCAAACATTTGCAAAATAAAAGAGATATTAGTCTGAAAATTGGCACTTTACAATACAAAAGAACACTCTTTTGAGCTGCAGTAACAAAATAATGCTACAAGTACAAGAAGTGGGTTAAACCGAGAGGTTTTCAAGCATCCCCTCATATCTTGACCAACGGGTTCGATGCATGGATCCACCACAGGACACTCTTGATGATCTGCAAGAGGATCTGGTGTCTGCATGGTATAGCACCTATACAGAAATTTTCAGAGGCGTCACTGAATCAATGCGATACCACATACGTATCTGCAGTATTGGCACCACAAGGAGGCCGCACCTCGTGCTAACAGATGGTCATAATTTTTTTACTGGACTGTGTACTATCTCACCATGCAACGAGCGAATGGGTAAAAGCGATGTAAGAACAGTGTTAAAGGCTACTCACCTCAATGATGATAGCCTGTGGTGCATTTGGAAGATTTTTCTTCTGGGCACTTGGAGCTGCTCCTGTAACATACAAAAATTTGCTTCAGTAATTTAATTCAAAGATATATTATGCTTATGTTAAACTTTAATTGCAAATTAATAAATATTGGGTTGGTGTGAATGAAATATCCGGCAAAGGACCGGCACACACGGACAGCGAGAACGGAAAAGTAGGACAACTTACCTAGGCAAAATAATTCCCCTCGGCATCGACACATAGCTGCCATCTGTCTTGCAAGGCCATTATCCCAGAACGAAAAAAGTCTTGTGGCTGGGACCCAAAGAACTCGTCAACTGCACGTTGAACCTTGTTGTCTGTCGCGAACTGTTTCCTAGTCAGGAAGTTAACCAGGCGACGACAAAGATGAAGTCTATCGGAGACAAGTTGGGGGAATAGGCAGGATGAGTCAGTGCTTCATAGCCCAAGGCACTTAGTGTCAGCATTGTTCATTGTGCAACAAGAGAGTGGGCATTGTCCTGGAGCAGAAGAACATCTCTGTTGACCAAAGCCAGTTGGTTCTGCAGCAATTTCCGGTGCATCTGGTGTAATTCAGCACAATAACCTTCTGCAGTGATGGTTTGGCTTCTTGCCAAGAAACTCCAATGAATTATTCTGGCTGTGGACCACCAGACAAGGAGCATCATCTTCTTGGTGTGTAGGGGTGGGTTAGGATGACGTCCAGCAAGCTGTGCCTTGCTTAACCATTGTGTACAGTATTTGGGATTATCATAAAGGACCTACTTCTCATCGCAGGTGATAATTCGATGCAATAGAGGTTCCTGTTTATTCCTGGCAAGCAGTGACGTGCAGACTTCCAAACGCCCAGTCTGGTTGGCAGTTGTCAACTCATGCGGCAGCCACATGTCCACCTTTTTTACCTTACCCAGCGCAGCTAGACACTGAACAACTGTTGTGTGGTGGACACCTACCTCTGCTGCTATCTCACAAAACCTTTTCCGGGATCCACTTCAAACACATGTAACAGAACATCGTCAGAAACAGCAACAGGTTGGTGATTACATGCATCGTATGGCAGGTCCGTATCTCAGCTTCAAAACTTCACAAACCATTGTCGAATGGTTCATTCGTTGGCTGTATTCTCCCCAAACACTTAGTTAACGTTTCGAGCAGCAATTCCTGCAGAATGGCCCAGTTTAAATTCATACAGGAAGATGACTCTGAAATCCAGCATCTGGATGTTTCCTTTGCAAGTCATGTTAAGTCCAAACAAACCACGTCTGAACCTTGTTCTTCACACAGGTGCTAGCTATTTATAGTAACTCTGTGACGTAATACCCGCAACACCTGTGGGTGGTTTTATTCCGCTGTGGTGGGGGCCTGTCTCCACTGCTCATTCGCACCTACCCAATATGAAAGTGGTCACAACTCCCCACGTTATTTCATATTCACAGCTCAATTATTTCAATCCCTCCTTAAGAGAAGTGAATATATGCGTATAAAAATTAATTAAAAAATCTAAATCTCACTGTAAATGCATGCTGTGGAAAAAGATTTATTTGAATTTGAGCAAAAAGCTGCACCAAATTAAAAAGAGTTCATATACACTGCAATTATTTTCATAAATATAAGTTAGAAAGAATAATTCAAACTCTTCACCATTGTTAAGCTGTAAAGAAACAGAAAATCACGCTTAAGTTACATAAAAATTTCCCGTACTTTTTTGGCTTATAAATCAATACCAAGTATAAGTCAATGGAGCTAAATGTCCCAATTTCCTTATTTTCATTCTGATTCATAGATAAGTCGATCCTGAGTATAAATGTGTTAAATTTCTCAATTTCCTTATCTTCATTCATAGATAAGTCGATCCTGAGTATAAGACGAGGCTAGAACAAATACAGTTAGCATTATGAAATTCTGTAATTACATTTTTAACATTTCAGTAAATATTTTATCAAAAGGAAGAGAAAATAAGGTAACTTCTGCATTTTTCATTTCGGCAAAATGTTAAATTTCATGTTTATTTTTTTTCCCCTTATGAATTGAAGCTATTGTATTATTGCTCCAATTTCATCCTAGAAACAGTTCTCAAAAGGTAGTTAGATGGCAGCAAGTCAGTGCTCACTCGACTCCTTCCATCTTATGCTCCCTTGCACGATACCTGCTAGTTCCGCTGTGTTTTACAGTGGGATTGCTGCTACTGTGTTTTGTAGTGGAAAATTGTAGCACCATCTTTTTTTTTTTTTTTTTTTTTTTTTTTAATCAGCATGTAAACTTTTAATCAAGCGCAATTTGTTCCATAATGGTAGTACTTCAAAAGTAGCTATAGGAATGTGAGGAGTGAGCACTGTCATGCTGCCACCTACTGGCAGATCTGTAAACAATATATTTTGTTGCGTGCTTCGAAGGCTGAGCTAGCCAATTCCAGAAGAAATGCTTGCAGCGGAGTTGCAAGGGGAATGCAACTAATATACAACAGCTGCCAATCCAAATCGATTTAATGATGTTTTTGTTGAACGGGAATATTGTTTCGGAAACTTTGAAATAAGTTCTTAGAGAATGGAACGTCACGTTAGGTACATTTTTAAAATGGTTTCTTGTGAATGTAATATGTGTATCGGACGTTCAGATCATGACCGAATTTTATACACAATACAGGGTGTCCGAGAATTATTGGACACATTACAAAATTATATTAAACAAAACATTAAACAGATAGAAAGAAACTGACTGTACTAACTTACAATGTAACTACGCAAGTTAATAAATTTCGATGTGAGATCCATTGGTTGCTTGTAGTACATCCAAGTGATACTCAATTTCATGCCATGTATTGGCAAGCATCTGAGGAGTTATGGAATTAATAGCAGCTACCAACAATTTCTAGCATACCAACAATTTCCATAGCATACTCGACGTTTTTCGTCGTCCGCAGCGTACCGACGATTTCCATAGCACGCTTGATGTTTTTCGTCATCCGCAGTGGACCGACGATTTCCATAGCACGCTTGACGTTTTTCGTCGTCCTTAGCGGACCGAAGATTATTATTTTATTTTTTTTATTGGAGGTTTAACGACCACCGTGAGCAACTCAATGGGCTATAAGCAGTCGCCACGGATGATTATCATAGCATGCTCGATGTTTTCCGTCGTCCGTAGCGAAACCAACGATTTCCATAGCATACACGATGTTTTCCGTCGTCCGTAACGAAACCAACTATATCCATAGCATACACGATGTTTTCTGTCGTCCGTAGCGGACCGACGATTTCCATTGCACACTCGATGTTTTCCGTCGTCCGTAGCGGACCGACGATTTCCATAGCATACTAGACGTTTTCCGTCGTCCGTAGCGTACCGACAATTTCCATAGCATACTTGATGTTTTCCGTCGTCCGTAGCGGACCGACGATTTCCATAGCATTCTCGATGTTTTCCATCGTCCGTAGTGGACCGACGATTTCCATAGCATTCTCGATGTTTTCCATCGTCCGTAGCGGACCGACGATTTCCATAGCATACTAGACGTTTTCCGTCGTCCGTAGCGGACCCGACGATTTCCATAGCATACTCGATGTTTTCCATTGTCCGTAGCAGACCGACGATTTCTATAGCACACTAGATGTTTTCCATTGTCCGTAGCAGACCGACGATTTCTATAGCACACTAGATGTTTTCCATTGTCCGTAGCAGACCGACGATTTCTATAGCACACTAGATGTTTTCCGTCGTCTTTAGAGGACCAACGATTTCCATAGTAACTACGTACAATCCGCAGTAGTTGGAGTCTCTGAATCTTTCTTTCCATCGCATGATCTTATTCGGCGTCAAGCGGAATGGTGTGAACGGAGAATTTACTGTGCCGAAGTCCTGACGACGACAACGGGGCACCGGTGTTCTGGCGCAAAATCTGCCTTTTGTAGCAAGATAGCGCAAGATTTTTGTTTTGGCGCACAGTGACGCCAAATTCCCATCTTTGTTATATATTCTATTTACAGGGATATTTTTAGCAAAGAACAGAAAATTTTAAAAATCCGAAAGAAAAGTTCTTCCGGCCAGAAAACCGGAAATAAAAAACGGAAAACTTCTGCAATATCCGGAAGAGTTGGCAGGTATGATTTAACTTAAACATTAACAAATATTTCTCAAGGAAGATTTAAAAAAAAAAAAAAAAAAATTTAAATATACGGAAATGTGTAAAAAAAAAAAGCGATCTATGCGTAAAATCATAAAGAACAGATAAAATGCGTAAAAGTTGGCAGGTATGAGAGCACTGTGCCACTTGGGTGGCTTTTTGCAGATAGCAGGAGAGGAAAAGTACGATACTGATGACTAATGCGGCCTTGCATCAAAGCAGAAAGAAAGACTTCACAGACTGTTGGAAATCATGGTGGTTGATGGAATTTCGACCATCCTGACGGCTTATTCTCGGTGAAAATCAGGAGAATTTGACATTCATCCAGAAGGTGGAGGAAGGGCTGAAAATCCAGAGTCCCACATCTAAATCCGGAGAGTTGGCACGTCTGCATAAAGCTTTATGTAGGTATGGCCAAGCAATCCATCAGAACCAGAATAAAAGATAATTAACACAGCAATCAGAGATTGCTGAATTGACTGTAATTACTGTTTCACACGTGAATTCAATCACATCAGAAAACTTGAGAATTTCCTCACCGTGGAGCAGGAATCGAACCCGCATCTCCCGATTACAGTTCAAGCATGCTATCCATTGCACCACCCATGACGGCGAATTCGCAAGCATCTGGGTGTTAAGAGAGTCGGAATATTCTCCAAAAGGTCGCAGAATATTCTGACGCGAATTATTAATTTATCCGTTGCACCACCTACGACGGCGAATTCGCAAGCATCTGAGTGTCTTAACACCCAGATGCTTGCGTAGGAATATTCTCCAAAAGGTCGGAGAATATTCCGACGCTCTTATATTCTGACACGAATTATTAATTTATCCGTTGCACTACCCACGATGGCGAATTCGCAAGTATCTGCGTGTTAAGAGAGTTGGAATATTCTCCAAAGGGCCGCAGAATATTCCGACACGAATTCGCCGCCGTTGGTGGTGTGACGGATAGCATGCTCGAACGGTGGTAATCGGGAGATGCGGGTTCGATTCCTGTTCCATGGCGATGAAATTTTCAAGTTTCCTGAAGTGATTTAATTAACGTGTGAAACAGTAATTTCAGTCAATTTAGCGATGCCTGATTGCTGTGTTAATTATCATGACATATTTGCCACATACTGTATTAAGAGAAGAATATTTCTTCCACTCTGTACAGAATAAAAGAGCATGGTAGGAGGCACAGGAGACTGAAGACCTGCTACTGCCCTTGCTATGAAGGTCTTGTTCAATGCAGCCATCTCTGTTTGGAAGGTTTCAACCAGATATACAACCAAATAAGAAGCTGTCATGAGGGTGACTATAAATAGGGTAGAAATCTTGACAAGGCTAGGTGTTTGCAATGAAATCATATTATACAAGCTGCCAAACCTATGGCATGTCCTTAGATAACTATTTTACATCGATGAGCCATTACATTATGACCACCTACCTAATAAGCTGTAGGATCCCATTTAGCCTGCAAAACAGCTGCCACTCAGTGAGGTATCAAATCACTGAGGTGGCCGATAGGTATCAGGGGGTATCTGGTACTATAATGTCAACAGCAGGTCGTCCTCTATTTTCTATACATTTGGGGGGGAGGTGATTTCGCACGAACCCACTTTTCCAAGTCGAACTACAAATGTTCAATTGGGTTCATGTCAGGTGAATTTGGAGATTAAAAGAAAATCACCAGCATGTTCCTCGAACCACTCCTTGATGATTCTGGCAGTGTAGCATGGCACATTATCCTGTTGGTAATGGCCATCACCAGCAGGAAACACAGTTGCCATGAATGGGTGAACTTAGTCCACAACGATGACCTGAGAGCCAGTGGTGCATTATCCTGTTGGTAATGGCCATCACCAGCTGGGAACATAGTTGCCATGAATGGGTGAACTTCGTTCACAATGATGTTCAGATACCTGAGAGCCAGTGGCACATTATCCTGTTGGTAATGGCCATCACCAGCAGGGAACACAGTTGCCATGAATGGGTGAACTTGGTCCACAACGATGTTCAGATACCTGACAGCCAGTGGCGCATTATCCTGTTGGTAATGGCCATCACCAGCAGGGAACACAGTTGCCATTAATGAGTGTACTTGGTCCACAACGATGTTCAGATACCTGAGAGCCAGTGGCGCATTATCCTGTTGGTAATGGCCATCACCAGCAGGGAACACAGTTGCCATGAATGGGTGTACTTAGTCCACAACAATGTTCAGATACCTGACAGCCAGTGGCGCATTATCCTGTTGGTAATGGCCATCACCAGCAGGGAACACAGTTGCCATGAATAGGGGAGCTTAGTCCACAACGATGTTCAGATACCTGAGTGCCAGTTGCACATTATCCTGTTGGTAATGGCCATCACCAGCACGGAAAACTGTTGCCATTAATGAGTGTACTTGGTTCACAACGATGTTCAGATACCTGAGAGCCAGTGGCGCATTATCCTGTTGGTAATGGCCATCACCAGCAGGGAGCACAGTTGCTATGAATGGGTGAACTTCATTCACAACGATGTTCAGATACCTGAGAGCCATGAATGGGTGAACTTTGTCCACAACGATGTTCGGATACCTGAGAGCCAGTGGCGCATTATCCTGTTGGTAATAGCCATCACCAGCAGGGAGCACAGTTGCCATGAATGGGTGAACTTCGTTCGCAACGATGTTCAGATTCCTGAGAGCCAGTGGCGCATTATCCTGTTGGTAATGGCCATCACCAGCAGGGAACACAGTTGCCATGAATGGGTGAACTTCATTCACAACGATGTTCAGATACCTGAGAGCCATGAATGGGTGAACTTTGTCCACAACGATGTTCGGATACCTGAGAGCCAGTGGCGCATTATCCTGTTGGTAATAGCCATCACCAGCAGGGAGCACAGTTGCCATGAATGGGTGTACTTAGTCCACAACAATGTTCAGATACCTGACAGCCAGTGGCGCATTATCCTGTTGGTAATGGCCATCACCAGCAGGGAACACAGTTGCCATGAATAGGGGAGCTTAGTCCACAACGATGTTCAGATACCTGAGTGCCAGTTGCACATTATCCTGTTGGTAATGGCCATCACCAGCAGGGAGCACAGTTGCTATGAATGGGTGAACTTCATTCACAACGATGTTCAGATACCTGAGAGCCATGAATGGGTGAACTTTGTCCACAACGATGTTCGGATACCTGAGAGCCAGTGGCGCATTATCCTGTTGGTAATAGCCATCACCAGCAGGGAGCACAGTTGCCATGAATGGGTGAACTTCGTTCGCAACGATGTTCAGATTCCTGAGAGCCAGTGGCGCATTATCCTGTTGGTAATGGCCATCACCAGCAGGGAACACAGTTGCCATGAATGGGTGAACTTCATTCACAACGATGTTCAGATACCTGAGAGCCATGAATGGGTGAACTTTGTCCACAACGATGTTCGGATACCTGAGAGCCAGTGGCGCATTATCCTGTTGGTAATAGCCATCACCAGCAGGGAGCACAGTTGCCATGAATGGGTGAACTTCGTTCGCAACGATGTTCAGATTCCTGAGAGCCAGTGGCGCATTATCCTGTTGGTAATGGCCATCACCAGCAGGGAACACAGTTGCCATGAATGGGTGAACTTCGTTCACAACGATGTTCAGATACCTGAGAGCCAGTGGCACATTATCCTGTTGGTAATGGCCATCACCAGCAGGGAACACAGTTGCCATGAATGGGTGAATTTGGTCCACAACGATGTTCGGATACCTGAGAGCCAGTGGCGCATTATCCTGTTGGTAATGGCCATCACCAGCAGGGAGCACAGTTGCCATGAATGGGTGAACTTAGTCCACAACGATGTTCAGATACCTGAGAGCCAGTGGCGCATTATCCTGTTGGTAATGGCCATCACCAGCAGGGAACACAGTTGCCATGAATGGGTGAACTTCGTTCACAACGATGTTCAGATACCTGAGAGCCAGTGGCACATTATCCTGTTGGTAATGGCCATCACCAGCAGGGAACACAGTTGCTATGAATGGGTGAACTTGGTCCACAACGATGTTCAGATACCTGAGAGCCACTGGCGCATTATCCTGTTCGTAATGGCCATCACCAGCAGGGAACACTGTTGCCATGAATAAGTGAACTTGGTCCCGAACGATGTTCACATACCTGACAGTGCTGTTGGGATAATGGGGCCTAAAGTGCCCCAAGAAAACATCACCCACATCATAACAATGCCGCCGCCGGCCAGTTTCTGCCCAGCAGTGCATCCAGGTGCCATAGCATCCGTTGGTAATCGCCGTATCCACGCTCGGCAGTCTACATGATGCCCCAGGAATCTTGATTCGTGAGACGAGGCCACTTTTTTCCAATGATCCACGGTCTGATTTCGATTATCTTGGGCTTATTTCTTGTGTTGTTGGCGATGACGTGCAGTGAGCATGGATCCCGACTTGGTCTTCGGCCACACAGGCCCATGTGCAGAAGG
Source organism: Macrothele yani (assembly GCA_039090855.1). Lineage (NCBI taxonomy): Eukaryota > Metazoa > Arthropoda > Arachnida > Araneae > Macrothelidae > Macrothele > Macrothele yani. Next base: position 70,332,649 of record CM077032.1, on the reverse strand, counting down.
CTGCAATGAGTGTGCTGTGACACATCGTCCTGATCACCACTTTTGTAGCTGCGGGTGATTTGTCGCACTGTGGCCTTGTGGTCGCCCTGAACAACAATGCACGACAGTTTCCGCTCTCCTCAGACATGAGACTGACCACGGGAAAAAAAAGCTGAACTTTTTAACCGACCGGGTTAAAAGTAAGAATGTGCTGCAAAACAGCGCGAGTACAACGTGGCGTGAGCAAGACAAAATTGTTCACTGAAATTTATTATTTAAATATTAAGCTGGAGCGCATCACTGTATTCAATACATATATAAACACAGTGCTGGCCACCCAAAATGCAACACCAAGAAGGAAGCATCCGAATGGCCTGAAATTCGCAGCATGCATCGTCCACAAAAGGACATGCAAACGATTAGCATTGCAGGGCATATGAAAATCATGTGCGCCCGGCACGCCACCGAGAAGCACTATAAAAAAGGGTGCACAGAAGGCAGGGTGTAAGTAGTGGAAGTGTGTTGTGTTGCCAGACCTGTGCGTGGGAAGCTTCCTGATGCCTCGTCGCAGAATACGGCAGTCTTTCCAGCACGTTTCGGAGTTCGACAGAGGACGAATAGTGGCTTATCGTGACAGCGGTTTATCATACCGAGACGTCGGCACCCATGTGGCACGACATCCAGCCACAGTGAAGCGAGTATGGGTTCGGTGGGTTGCAGGAGGGACGGACAGACAGACCAACGTGAGCAATTGCGGCAGCCGCGGCACACCACCGAACGAGAGGACCGGCATGTTGTGTGGAGCGCATTGACAGCTCGCACCGCCACATCACAAACGTTAGTGCAGGAATTAGGGTGTGTTGCGCTACAACCTGTGTCAGCACGTACCGTTCGACCTCGTCTGCAGGAGCGGGGACTTGTCGCACGGTGCCCATTGCTCCGATTACCATTGACGTTACAACACCGGCAAGTGCTGCGGCGGTGGGCCGTTGAACGCTGCTCCTGGACTACGGAATGGAACGACATTGTCTTCTCCGACGAATCCCGCTTCTGCCTGCAACACCACAATGGTCCGATCCGCGTGTGGCGGCACCATGGCAAGAGACTGTATGACGCCTGCATTATGCATCGCCATACCGGTTTGTCCCCTGGCGTTATGGTTTGGGGCGCAATTGGATATGACACCCGCACCCCTCTGGTACGCATCGCCGGTACACTCAACAGCCACCACTGCATCTCTGATGTTTTGGAGCCTGTAGTTCTCCCTTACCTGCAGGACCTGCCAGCAGCCACGTTTCAACGGAACAATGCGTGCCCACACGTGACACGTATCATGCAACAATTCTTCACGGCCCACCAGGTGTCAATGCTGCCGTGGCCTGCCTGTTCTCCCGATATGTCGCCCATCAAACACGTCTGGTTGCTGATTGTCAAGCACCACCTGCGGCTACGCCTGATGAACTGTGGCAATGTGTGGAAGCAGCCTGGACCCACATACCCCAAGCCCACATCCAAAGCCTCTTTCGTTCGACGCTGCGGCGTGTAGCGGCCGTTATTGCCAGCCATGGGGGCCACACGAACTATTGATGTCTGCGTGTTCCGCAAGTCGTACGGGCCTGTAAGCTCAATCGTTTCATCTTTGTATCTACTGTTATGTGTCCAGTAAGTCTGGCTTTGCTATCTCGTGTCCTTCTTGGTGTTGCATTTTACAATTAACAGCAACACAGGATAAATGCAACACAGAGGATATTAACGCAGAGAGACAAAAAATACGACTACCGGCGAAATCTACGCTCCGTTCGACTTCTGTTTTAGGAAAGTCTTCCTCCATTTTGAAGCTGCAAAACAAGTATTTATGGAATAAAATTATATTTAACAACACTACTGGGTAGAAGAAACTTTGCAAGAAAGAAGGATTATGATTACGGGAGAAACCTTCACTCCGTCTAACTTCGGTTTCCAAAAGTTTTGAAAGTCGGAATCCCACCGACGGAAAACAACCCCACCACCATCACTATCACCACCAATCCCTCCCAAATTTCTGTTCAGTTCTGCATGGATCTGGAGAACCATCGAAATGACGATGTAAAAGGCTGAATTCTTCGAATCCACTGAAGAATCTCTTGCCTGAATATCACAGGGTAATTTTCAAGCCAACTTCTGTTTTCGGAATTTTTCTTCCATTTTCAAGCTGAAATGCAAATATTTATGGAATAAAATTACATTTAACAAAAAAAATACTGCGCAGAAGAAACATCGCGAGATTACCGGGAAAATTTTTACTCCTCTTACTTCTGTTTTCGAAAGTTTTGAAAAAACAAAATACCACCCAGACCCCCAAACTAATCCTTCGACATTTCTCTCTAAGTTTTGAATCGACCTGGAAAATTAACCCAAATGATGACAAAAAAAGCGGAATTCCACGAATCGGCGGAAGAATCTCATGTATGTCTCCTATGGCATCAATAAGCTGTGGACGACAGTTCACCGTTTGGCCATCTGTGCACCACTTTTGATACATACTCACTACACCCACAAGCTGCACCATTTCTGAGATCGTAGTTTTGGGGCGATATGCTAACACAATTTGCCTTTTATCAAACTCCAACAAATTGGCAGCGTTTGCCATTCTAACTCCAAACACTCTACTGACCAATAGCCGGTCCTCAGGTTGTATATACATATACTGCTATGCGTACTTCACCTGCGCCGCCTTTCGGTCTCCAGGCACGCTCATTTCTATAGGCTCTGGGTGGTCATAATGTAATGTGGCTCATCGGAGTGTGTAGTGTAATATTTGTTTATTGTGTAAACCACACTCCATGAAACAGATTAACTGAACACAATTACACTTACTTTACACCAAACAAGTATTTTCAAAATGGTGAATATGGAAACAAATTTCAGTTCTGTTTATTCTGCGCTGTTTAACATGGTTGATAACCTGGAAAAAGCTGTCGGGTAGAAAGCTCAGCATTGTGTAAATGTATTTATCTACACCAATAAATAACAGATTGAAACTACCCGTTTCATACAGATTTCACTTACAGTTTTTTGTTAATTATTTACATTTAATTACACATGTTGAATTTTACCTGTATTAGACGATGTCAAAGTGTTTTCTTTTGGAGCTTCGGATACTGCAATGTAAGAACCCTAAAACAAAAAAAATCAGACATGTGAATATATTACCACAGCAAATCTAATACTATAAGCAATATTTTTTTTTTTTTTTTGAACACCACCTAAACAACGCTTCTTGATGTTTTTACTTTTCTTTTTTTCCCCTTTTTAATGCCTTCATCTGTTGGACATTTCCACAAAACTTACACTAATTCCTAGTAAAGAAACAGCACACACTCCTCCTGCTCCCCCCTCCCTGCAACTTCCCCGATCTTTCATTATATAAGACACCTCTGCCCCCCTCCTCTTTGCTCCATACAAACTCTTGAACTGATAAAAATTTATCCATGAGACTTCCTTTACAATTATAACCCCCATCCGGAACATCCCCCAAAAAAACCTGCAGATTTTTTTTTTTAAATAAAAGGCCACCAGAACGGGGGGGGGGGGTTGACGTAGGAGGATGTCTAACTCCGCGGATAATATGGGGCGATTTACGGCCGATCGTAACAATGAAATAACAAAGAAAATTAGTTAGTTAACAAAAAAAAGAGAGTTAAACTTAAAAATTCATGGTTTTGGCAGGTGATACAATACCACTGCAGGAAAGAAATTAGGAGTCAAGGAAAATAAAGTTTGGTCTATTAAGAAGCAGTGGTTGTAGGCAAAGGGGAATTCCCTGTGGTGCCAAAGTGACCAATGTATTCGCTTTAACTTGTTTTGCTGTAATAACACATTACTTACCTAAAAATACAGCGTACAAGATGTGTCTAAAATGTTTCTGAACTGATACTGTTTTCGTGAACTAATATTAGAACAATGAACATTACAACAATAAAAAAAATTGTTTTGGTTGATGCAGGGATTCAAAAATTAAAACATGCAAGTGCTCTCCCCAATGCACCACCAAACTGAGAAAAACATTCTGACAAAGGAAATATTGTGATTTTTACCCCTTACCCTGTAAAGTCCCTAAAAAAACTGCAAATTTTTATGTTTTTCTTTTTTTTTTTTTTTTTTTGCAGTAGCAACGCTACTAAAAATACACAGGACCATTGCATTTATGACCATACCAGGTGAAAGCCCGTCAATGATGATGGGGAAATTTTACATTTAGTAGTTCTTTAATAACCAGGTTTGTTTTTTGTTTTTGTTTCTGACATCCAAATGTGAATGTACGTTTCATAACATTACTGTTACAACAATAAAACAAAGAAAAAAGTATATTGGTTGAGCTGGGAATTCAACAATTAAAACACAAGATGGCTCTTTCCGCTGTGTTACCAAAGTGGGGAAAACGTTCAAACAAAGAAAATTATACTGTGATTTTTTTTTGGGGGGGGGGGGGGGGATTAATTACTACCATGAGCAATAAGCAGTCACCTGTCCCTAATTTAGGGTCACTGGCTCCAGGATAGAGAGAGAGAGAGAGAGAGAGAGAGAGAGAGAGAGAGAGAGAGAGAGAGAGAGAGAGAGAGAGAGAGAGCCAGTGCCGTAGGACATACACAACATCCATGACTCACTGGATTTGAGCCCAGATCCATCTCAGACAAATGATCAGAAGCCAGCACTTAGACCACAATACCACCAAGGTGGTGCCAAAAGACAATCAGCTGCATGGGTTGGAGAAAATTCACTGAAAATCTGCTTCTAAAATTCTTGAACCAAAACAATGTTTGGGACTTTTTTCTTTTGGCAAGGAGTTGTACACAAACAATTTCTACCAGAATGACATATGGTTAACTCTGAATTTTATGGAGGAGTGATGGAGAGACTGGTTAAAAAGAATTTAGCATGTTAGGTCAGACATAGCAGTCAGGCGACTGGTTTTTGCTTCATTCACAACAATGCACCTGCACACAACACAACCATCATCAAGCAGTTTCTCGCACAAAAAGGTTACAGTGCTTCACCATCCCCCTGTGTTCACCGCATTTGGAACCTGCAGACTATTTTCTGTTCCCCAAAGTGAAATTCCACCTGAAAGAACACTGTTTTGACAGCATTTCAGATTCAAAACAGCGTGACAAGGGAGTTAAACCAGGCAGTAAAGTGGTCATGGCAGGAAAAGGCTGAACTTTTCCCATACAGGAATATGCAAAAATAATTAAAGTTACTTTCAGCATTTATTAACTACCCTAAGCACACTATATGCATATACAGGGTGATTCAAAAGTCCCCGAACTCTGAATTCAAATATTTCTACCACGAACATAGTGATGTATAACTTTATACATACTGTTATATTGGCACTCATACTTACAGGTAATGAAAACCACTTTACAATAGATGCTGGAATTGTCCACCATACTGTTGAAGACACAAATTTACCTGACGACACATATTGGCGGACACTCTTTTCAGCTTGTTGGCTGGTATGTCCCTCACGGCTGTAATGATGTTGTTCCGCAGGCCCTATACCATCTTAGGGTTGTTGTGGTAAACTGTGTCTTTCAGATAGACCCACTAATAAAAGTCTGGTGAGCGAGGCGGCCAAAGTTTTTTCGAGATTAATCGATCGTGGAAGAACTCGCGGAGCATCTCCATTGTGTCGCTTGATGTGCGGCAAGTTGCTCCATCTTGTTGAAACCAACAGTAACATTTGTTTTCTTCCAGCATCGCTACAAATTGATGGATGTTCTCTATACACAGCGGAATTTACAGTTGTGTCGAGAAAAAAACTTCCTTTGAAAGAGCTGGATACAACGTTCGTAAGATTTTTCCACAAAATGAGCTCCTAACAAAGCGACTCTCTGTTCTTGCGTGAGACTCATGGCTGACTGAACGTTACTGCTCGCCAGCGCCCGCATAGGTCACGCACAACAGCCACAAGCAGCAATGCTCGGTTTTATTCATGGTTTTACAGCAAATACGTTTTTACATATAGGGTTCGGGGACTATTGAATCACCCTGCATAAAAGCCATAAAATTGTTTAACATTTCTTTAGGAACGAATAAGAATTTTATTTTAGTAAATGAGCTTACATCAATCCATTAATGTTAATTACATATTTATACAGATCTAATTTGTTTTATTGCAATTATTGCATTTCTGCATCGATCTAAGGAACTCCCCAGATGACTTCCAAAGAGGCGGAATTCCGCTTTTGGCAGAACTCTCTCACCCCTGTTAAACAGAGTTCCACCACCCCAGATCCACAGAGCCATGCAGAAGCTGAGAGGTTGCCCTGGCTTTTCTAAGTTTTGGCCAACCCATTTGCCAAATTTATTTTGTTTTTTTCGTTTTTGCCAAATCTAATCTGAAGTGGCCAATTTTTTTTTCACCCTCCATTGTAATTACAAAAACCATAAAAGTGTTACAATAGGTCTTACATCAGCAAATGTGTCACTCTTTTCACATAATCACTTTCCAGCTCGTGCACAATGTAAACAATGAAAAAAATAACTATCATCCAAATACCAAATCAAATAAAAATTAGACTCTTTTTTCATTATATCTCCTGTGATTCTATCATAAAGTTCACATACAATTACGTGACCACAAGGTTCTTCAGGAAGACACTTTGACGTCTGTAAGTTCTGTTTTACACGTTCTGTAAAGTGGATACAGTCTGTGGTGGTGCATTAACTTATTCAATTAAAATATAAATCGGTTAAAAGTCCTAAAGATGTTACTCACGGAAGTGCGTGTTCAGTCCAACGTCAGTAGTTATCGAGTTTCTTTGTCCAAAGTTGTATCTTGCTTCAATATGGTCAGTTGTTAGGGTTAGTTAGAGAGCCATTTCTTCACTACAGTTCATAAAAAATTTAAAAGCTTTAAGAGATTCCAGTTAAAATCTTTATATACACCACCTCATACCTTCCACAGTCTCAATCATCGGACGTGCGTTTCACCTAGGCTCTACCCTGGCGTTCTCAACGGAGACTTCACACCCTCTGTCGAAGTCTGCTATCTAAAAGTCTCGTGTCCACAGTGCGCATGTTCCTCATTTAACTCATTGCCAATGCCATCTAGTGTCAGGTCACATAAACTTTATCTTCATCTATGTCATTCTCACCCTTCCTTTTTCTCTTCCTCTCTCTCCTCTCCCTTTTCCATTTCTTCCTCAGTTTCGATCAGGTTCCTACAAGCGTACGCTACTATTTAGTTTTGTGTGTGTTATTTCAACAAATATTGGAATGCTCCAGATACGCATTTGCTTACCTATAAGGTCCGCTTCTGCAAACAAATCACATTTCATACACGTTATTTGGTCCCCGTCGATGTCCTTGCCCATCAGTCCGTTGTAGAGAGCACAAAAACACTCGATACAAAGCACACCAAACCAGGTAGAATCGGAAGATCTTAAACTTTGGACACAGAAACACCAACTATAATCATTAATATTACTCGAAATTTTTCGCCCAACACTTTGGGCATCCTCGGGAGCTAGGCGATGTCCCCACCAATGTTTGTGGTTGACCTATCACCATTGGAGTGCGATACTCCATACTGCCTTTGGTCGGACACAGTGTCAGAGATACGACAGCAAAAACCATTCTGGCGCCATCTATGTGTTCAACCATTATTTAATTGTTAATGATCGCCGATGCGTTCCTTATCTTCGTATTTTCTTTTCCCTGTGTTATTACCTCTTCTTTTATGCCAATTTTAATTGGGCAGGAAACTGAACGACACTTGGAAAATCGGCATAAAAAAAGAGGTAATAACACAGGAAAAAGAAAATACGAAGATAAGGAACGCATTGGCGATCATTAACAATTAAATAATGGTTGAACACATAGATGGCGCCAGCATGGTTTTTGCCGTCGTATCTCTGACAGTGTCTCGGACGAAAAGCAGTACAGAGTATCGCACTCCAATGGTGATAGGGGAACCATGAACATCGGTGGAGACACTGCCAAGCTGGCGAGGATGCCCAAAGTGTTGGGCAAAAAATTTCGAGCAATATTAATGGTTATAGTTGGTGTTTCTGTGTCCAAAGTTTAAGATCTTCCAATTCTACCTGGTTTGGTGTGCTTTGTATCAAGTGTTTTTGTGTTCTCTACAATGGACTGAAGGACAAGGACATCGACGGGGACCAAATAACTTGTATGAAATGTAATTTGTTTCCAGAAGCAGACCTCATAGGTAAGCAATATGTATCTGGAGTATTCCAACTTTTTATCTATTAGCAAAACTTTTTTTTTTTTTCAAGTTGCAAAGAATGTGATTAGCAGTGCAACTTCTACAAAAGCGGTTCAACCATGCAAAGAGAATTATTGAGTTAAAAGAGATTTGCTTTGAAGACAGCAATAAATCTTTTTCTCGAAATTTCGATTTTTTTATGAATGTAACCTAAGACTTTTTAGGCACACGTTATACATGTTAGAAGACATTTTTTCAGAACAAAGCTCTAATATGACCACTGAGTTCCTAACATATGGCTGATTGGATTACATAACTTAGAATACAATTGGAGAAGACTAGTCAGTTGATTGCAGTAACGCAATCAAACCTATGCACTTACTGACTCAATGTGGGATCTGGGTTGATGTCCAACTCAATTTCACTTCTACATTAAGTGCCAAAAGCATAAAGATCAAAATTTTGAAAGCACACCAAACTTTGCCAATTATATCCTTGCTACAGTGTTTATTCCCATAAATTTGACAATTAACTTCCCATAAATTTGACATAAAAATTAACATCAAGCACGTCAGTACACATTGATAATTTCATATACATGCAACTTCTTAACTAAAAACAAATAGGCTTACTTACACTAGGGGGATACTTGAGAGGAGTTTCTCCAAAATTGAACTCCAATTCACCATTCTGAAATGATATAACAAAAAAAACATTAGGTGAAATAAACCACACAAAAAAAAAATACATTCTTGATGCATAACTGAAATTCTGATTACAAGTACATAATATATTTATTCAAACTTCCAAGCAGTGTGTGTGCGTGCACATGTTTATTCATACATATTAAGTGCTCCCTGGAAAATTACATTAGCTAAATTATTAGTCATTGAAATGATATCTCCCAGTAACTGAAATTATAAATGAGTGGTAGCAAATACGTGTAACCAAAAACAAGTACATTTTCATGGTAGTAGAAGCATGCTTAAAGTTGTGTATAATGTTTTTTAAGGCAAATATATTTCAGCCATTGTTATATCCTTCATCAGTGCGACTACAATTTATTGTGTTGCCAGATTGGAAAGGTAAGTTTTTTAACGGTAACTCCGTGTGTGACATGAAGCAACGAGTGATTTCAGCAAGAGTATGGAACATAAATGGAAAGATCAGAGTTACAACTTTTGGAAAATAAAATTTCCAAACTTTCTCTGAACATCAGAGTAAACCGATTTTGGGAAATAACCAACTTTTTTGTATCGGACCAAAGTGGAATTTAGCAGAAGTGTCAGCCATGGTAAGTTGAGACAGGGAAGAGAAAGGTTTTTTTTAATTTAACGTTAGATTTGTGTTCCAATTTGGTTCAATACAAAAGAACTGGCTACTTTCCAAAATCGTTTTGCTCTGAAGTTCAGAGAAAGTTTGGAAATTTTATTTTCCAAAAGTCGTAACTCTGATCTACCCATTTATGTTTTATACATCTGGAAATTACTCATTGCTTCACGTCACCCGGAGTTACGGTTAAAAAGCTTACCTTTCGAATCTGACAACACAACAAACTGCAGTCGCACTGATAAAGGCCATAGCAATGGCTAAAATATATTTGCCTTAAAAAAACATTAACCTAACTAAAATTATTTTTTTCTTTTCATGACAAATGCTTGCACTTCAGATCCCTATTGGAACACTCTTATTGCAATATGCTTGTCTTTCACAAAGGACTTCATTTCAGTTGCCTCCTCAGGTTATAACATTCTCAGCTATCAGAAAAATGGTTAATTGCTCTCAACAGTCCTTAACTAATATCGAAGACATGCATCAGTGATCAGCATCTGGCTTTCTAAAAATGAACTTCAAAAAAAAAAAAAATAGTTATGGAAAAAAGACTAGTGTTGAGGCCCAGTTTTTATATGAGATGATTAAAATGTCTGCTCAACCAAAACCTGACCCCAAGAAGCAACTTCTGTTGCTTGGCCTGAGTTACCCAACATCAGCCCAACATTAAGTCTGAACCCAGCTCGACCCATGCATGTCTCTATCATGAGGTGTCTGGTAGGTGAATGGTCTGAGCATTTTCTATTTCATCAGTTAAGTGAAAAATTATGAGCTTGTGCTGGGTCTGTACAGGAAGATTTAGCATTTCACTGCTGGATTAAAGAAAAACATTTCAACTCACAAAGCGAAGACTGATTTGTACTGGAAGGTTTAGCATTTCATGCTGGATTAAAGAAAAACTTTTCAACTCACAAAGAGAAGACTGATTTGTACTGGAAGGTTTAGTATTTCACTGCTGGATTAAAGAAAAACGTTTTGACTCACAAAGCAAAGACTGATTTGTACTGGAAGGTTTTTGACTCACAAATCAGTACAAAACGTTTTCTTTAATCCAGCATTTCACTGCTGGATTAAAGAAAAACGTTTCAACTCAGAAAGCGAAGACTGATTTGTACTGGAAGGTTTAGCATTTCACTGCTGGATTAAAGAAAAACGTTTTGACTCACAAAGCAAAGACTGATTTGTACTGGAAGGTTTAGCATTTCACTGCTGGATTAAAGAAAAACGGTTCAACTCATAAAGCGAAGCCCGATTTGTACTGAAAGGTTTAGCATTACACTGCTGGATTAAAGAAAAACGTTTTGACTCACAAAGCGAAGACTGATTTGTACTGGAAGGTTTAGCATTTCACTGCTGGATTAAAGAAAAACGTTTTGACTCACAAAGCGAAAAAGCGAAGACTTATTTGAACTGGAAAGTTTAGCATTTCACTGCTGGATTAAAGAAAAACGTTTTGACTCACAAAGCGAAGACTGATTTGTACTGGAAGGTTTAGCATTTCACTGCTGGATTAAAGAAAAACGTTTTCACTCATAAAGTGAAGACTGATTTGTACTGGAAGGTTTAGCATTTCACTGCTGGATTAAAGAAAAACATTTCAACTCACAAAGCGAAGACTGATTTGTACTGGAAGGTTTAGCATTTCACTGCTGGATTAAAGAAAAATGTTTCCACTCATAAAGCGAAGACTGATTTGTACTGGAAGGTTTAGCGTTTCACTGCTGAATTAAAGAAAAACGTTTCAACTCATAAAGCGAAGACTGATTTGTACTGGAAGGTTTAGCATTTCACTGCTGGATTAAAGAAAAACTTTTCAACTCACAAAGTGAAGACTGGTTTGTACTGGAAGGTTTAGCATTCCACTGCTGGATTAAAGAAAAACGTTTCAACTCACAAAGCGAAGACTGGTTTGTACTGGAAGGTTTAGCATTTCACTGCTGGATTAAAGAAAAACTTTTCAACTCACAAAGTGAAGACTGGTTTGTACTGGAAGGTTTAGCATTCCACTGCTGGATTAAAGAAAAACGTTTCAACTCACAAAGCGAAGACTGGTTTGTACTGGAAGGTTTAGCATTTCACTGCTGGATTAAAGAAAAACTTTTCAACTCACAAAGTGAAGACTGGTTTGTACTGGAAGGTTTAGCATTCCACTGCTGGATTAAAGAAAAACGTTTCAACTCACAAAGCGAAGACTGGTTTGTACTGGAAGGTTTAGCATTTCACTGCTGGATTAAAGAAAAACGTTTCAACTCATAAAGCAAAGACTGATTTGTAAAACAATCAGATGTTGAAGTTCACTGAATGAAACGAATGACATGGGACTACATCCACCACCTAATGCATTAGTTAATTACAGATGAAATCGACATGCCAAGCTGTAAGATGAGAGTCTGAAATGGGATGGTTTATTTCTTTAAAGGTTGAAACCAAGTTCCATTTTCACTTTGTTGGCTATAGCAACTAAAACATATGGCTTTCTTCCTTTCCAAAAAATGTTTACATGTACGAGGGGATGCTGAAAAGTTCTAGGCCTAACCCACTTCCTTTAATTGTAACATTATTTTGTCACTGCAGCTCGAAAGATTGTTGTTTTGTATTGTAAAGTGCCAGTTTTCAGACTAATAGCTTCAGGTCTTTTTTGGTTTCTTTTTTTTTTTTTTTTTTTTTTTTACCGATATTTGACACCTGAACTGAATCACGTAAATGCAGAGTTGAATTTTCGAATGTGGAACTCCAGGCGGTCATGAAATTTCTGCTCCTGCAGAAGAAAACTGCAAAGGAAATCTATGAGTGTATGACGCAAACATTAAGTGACAAGTGCCCTTCACTGTGAAGAAATGGTGCGCCAACTTTCAGCACACAGACTTTGAGACAGATGATGCAGCAAGATCTGGGAGGACTTCAACACTGGCAACACTCGAAATTGTTGATTGTGTTCATCACCTGATTTTGTCAGATCGGCGAATCTCACCTAAAGCAAATAGCTGAGACACTGGAGACATCAAGGGAACATGTTGGGTTCATAATTCATGAGCACTTGGATATGCGGAAGATGTCAGAGAAGTGGGTGCCCAAATGTTTGAATATTAATGAGAGTCAGCAAAGTGGGTGCCCAAATGTTTGAATATTAATAAGAGTCAGCGAAGTGGGTGCCCAAATGTTTGAACACCAGAGAAATGAAAATGAGTGGACACTTCCAAATTGGTTTTGCAGCATTTTGAGCGATCTGGAGATAATATTTTGCGGCGACTTGTCACTGTTGACGAAACATGGTTATATCACCACGATCCAGAGACGAAACAACAGTCCCTGCAGTGGCGGCACTCGGGTTCTCCACGGCCAAAGAAATTAAAGACTCAAAGGTCTGCAGGAAAGGTCATGGCAACGTTTTTTGGGATTCGAAAGGCATTTTACTGACTGGCCATCTCCCAAAGGGCCAAACAATATATGCTGAATACTATTCAAACTTGCTATGCTGATTAAAGGTGTTCTCTTTTTGCAGGGCAATGCACAGGCTCACAATGTTGGCAAGACAATGGATGTTTTGAGGGATCTGGGGTTTAAGTGCATAGATCATCCTCCTTACTCACCAGACCTTACTCCATCGGACTATTTCCTGATCCCAAACCTTAAAAAAAGTTTGAAAAGGAAGCATTTTTTGAATGATTCAGAGGTGATATCAGCAGCAGAGCAGTATTTGAGTGATCAGACTTTAGAATTTTTTTTTGGAAGAGTGGGTTAAAGAAACTCCAGAAACACTGTGCCAACTGTGTTGAACTTCAGTGTGAATATGTGGAACAGTCAAGTTTCATGGCTGTAGCCTATTTCCTTCTTGATGAGGCCAAGAACTTAACAGCATCCCCTCATATAGTTTTCAGCTGCACGAAACCAAAATGAACTTCTGGCATCATTTGTTGTTGCAACCAGATGAAGAAGTTCAAAATATTTGTTTATATTCAAGGAATAAGGACTTCTTTATATTTAAGCGTAGAAGAAGAAAAGAATTTACATATATGTAACAAGAGTAGGTTATGTAGTCAGGTCTAAACCTTATCAGTGGAAGGAATTCCTACGAGAAATGGCACAATGGCACGTCTTTCTGTTCCCTTTATTGGGTTGGTGCGAATGAAATGTCTGGCATGAACGAGCAGTAGAGACAGGCCCCCACCACAGTAGAATGGAACCACCCACAGGTGTTGCAGGTATTACATCACAGAGTTACTATAAATACACTATCTACCAACAAGTAATTGGACACCTGTGATAGCAAAGGAAAACGAAGTTTATTCACCTTCAATAGTTGGTGGAGCCTACACAAGCGGCGATTACAGCTGCGACTCTCCGGGGCATACTCTCAACCAGGCGTTGTACGACGGCTTGCAGTATTTTCTTCCACTCAGCTTGGAGAAGACAGGTCAGTTCCTTCACCAATTTCGGACGGTGGGGGCACCCCTTAAGTCGACGCGTCCCAGAGGTGCTAGATAGGGTTAAGGTAAGAGCTCTGCGCAGGCCAGTCCATTCGATTAACTCCATTGTCACCATACCAAGCCATGGTGGACCTCGCAACATGACAGGTAGCATTGTCATCCTGAAAATAACATGGGTCCACCCCGTAAAACTGCCACAACGTAGGAAGCGCATGGTCATCCAGAATGGTGCAGTAGGTCTCGGCGTTGAGTCTACCAGGAATTGCGACCAAGGGTTCCGTGCCATACCAGGAGAAACACCCCCATAGCATAATTCCACCGCCGCCGGACTTCACAGTTAGCACAATACATTCCGGCAGGAGGCGTTCTTCAGGCAGGCGCCAAACCCAGACCCTGCCATCCGAACGGTAGAGGGTGAACCTTGATTCGTCGCTCCAGAGAACCTGTTTCCACTGTTCAACGGTCCACTGTAGACATTCTTTGCACCACGTTAGCCGAGCAGCGCTATTGGACTTGGTGATCAAAGGCTTGTGGGCGGCAGCAAGTCCATGATAACCGAGCAGATGGGCTTCCTTACGGATGGTATTCATCGAAAGAACACTCCCGGATGCCTGTTGAAACTCCTGGCGGATGTGGCCCATCGATTTGGTGCGGTTTTCCCGAATTTCTCTGGCCAGCACCCGTCGGTCTCTAACTCCCAGTTTTGTGGGTCTGCCGGGTCGGGGCACATTCCCACAGTCACCTCTCATCTTCCACTTGCCAATCACGTAGGCCGCTGTCGATTTTGGGTACTTCAACTCGCCGGATATGTCACGTATGGATCGGCCATTTCTGTGATACCCGACGATTACACCTTTCTCGAAATCAGAGAGCTCTGAACTGCGTGGCATCTTGCATGCGACTGGTTGCGTTGTTGTTTCCCACACGATATTTAACGGTGGCGGCCGTGACTTGTATCAGGACCGCAGATATCGTCGATTGCAGGGGTGTCCAATTACTTGTTTGTAGATAGTGTAGCTAGTACGTGTGTCAAGAACAAAGTTCAGGCATGGTTTGTTTGGACGTAATGTGGCTTGCAAAGGATACATGCAGACATCGGATTTGAGAGTCATCTTTCTGTATGAATTTAAACTGGGCCATTCTGCAGGGATTGCCACTCCAAACGCATTTGAAGAGAATACACCAATGAACGAACTATTCGGCGATGGTTTCTGAAGTTTCGAAGCGGAGATAAGGACCTGTAAAATGAAGCACGTGGTCACCGAGCTGTTACTGTTTCTGACGATGCTCTGTTACGTGTGGTTGAAGCAGACCCCTGAAAAACATGTCGTGAGATAGCGGCAGAGGTAGGTGTCCACCACACAACAGTTGTTCGGCATCTGGCTGCACTGGGTAAGGGCAAAAGCTAGACACGTGGCTTCTGCACGAGTTGACAACTGCTAACAAGACTAGGCGTTTGGAAGTCTGCACTTCGCTGCCTGCCAGGAATAAACAGGTACCTCTACTGCATCGAATCATCACCTGCGACGAGAAGTGGGTCCTTTCTGATAATTGAAAACGATCTGCATGATGGTTAAGCAAGGCACAGCTTGCTGGACGGCATCCCAAACCACCCCTACACACCGAGAAAATGATGCTCCTTGTCTGGTGGTCCACAGCCGAGATAATTCATCGGAGTTTCTTGGCAAGAGGCCAAACCATCACTGCAGGATGTTATTGTGCTGAATTACACCAGATGCACCAGAAATTGCTGCAGAAACAACCGGCTTTGGTCAACAGACATGGTGTTATTCTGCTCCAGGACAATGCCCGCCCTCATGTCGCAGAATGAACAATGCTGACACTAAGTGCCTTGGGCTATGAAGCACTACATCATCCTGCCTATTCCCCGGATTTGTCTTTGACAGACTACCATCTGTTTCATCACCTGGATCGCTTCCTGTCCGGGAAAGTTCACGACAGATAACGAGGTTCAGCGTGCAGTTGAACCTTGGACTTTTCTCTAACAGACTACCATCTCATGAAAGAATCATGAAAGAAATACGGGATTACGCCATATAATACAAATTTTGAAGATGACAATCCGATTTTTTGGCGTAAATGTGACAAGGATGATAAGTCAGATAATATCCGAAAACTTGAAAATTTTCAAAATTTTTAAATTCAAATTGATCGGAAACTTGAAACTTGGTCGTTCTGGGTGGTGTAGTGGTTAGCATACCTAGGCGTTTTCTGGGAGACGCGGATTCGTGTCCCGCTCCAGGACGATGAAAATTTTCAAGTTTTCGGATATTATCTGACTTACCATCAGATTGTCATCTTCAAAATTTGTTAGACTACCATCTGTTTCGTCACCTGGATCGCTTCCTGTCCGGGAAACAGTTTGCGACAGATAACGAGGTTCAGCGTGCAGTTGACTTCTTCAGGTCCCAGCCTCAAGACTTTTTTATTCTGGTATCATGGCCTTGCCAGACAGATGGCAACTATGTGTCGATGCCGAGGGGGATTATTTTGCCTAGGTAAGTTGCTCTACTTTTCCATTCTCGCCGTCCACGTGTGCTGGTACTTCGCCGGACATTTCATTTGCACCAACCCAATATTACCAATGTATGCCAGTTCAATGCAGCAGCTTTGTTTCTCTAGAGTAGGGAGTCTTCAACCATTTCCGAATCACAGACATGGCGAAAAAAATGAAATAAGACATGTGGACCACCTGGACAAGAAGAACAAAAATGCATGTATTTGTTATTAACATCAACTATTTGAGAGAAGTTTTGAAAAACTTAACTTTTGGAAAAAGATACCATGCAGTCAAAGTGATGTGTCTATGTTACAAACATGTCCAAAGCAGGTACCTGATATGCCTAAATATTTTAGTACTCTTTAAAAATTTCAGTTATGTAATTTAGTGAAGCATAGCTCATATCAGATTTGGGAATTCAAGGTCCATGAACCCAAGGTATCTGGATATTCATTTTTCCATTTCAAAAATGTATTTTTTTTTCCCCATTTTAGAATTTCCTTTGTGGGTATCTCATGGGACATTAAAATGTGCTCTGCAAGCCACAGGCTGAAGACCCCTGCTCTAGAGGAAGCCTTGCCTTATTTGCAATAAAAGGCAGAGAATACTTCGTGAAAACCTGAAATGGGTCAGGCCAGGTGGTAAACTGGAAATTCTGACTATAGGGGCCAGGCTGGGAAAATATAGTTCAGGCCCAGGCCATAAACTGGAAATTCTGTGCCAGGCCAGACCAGGGCTTTCTGAATTAAGGCCTCCAGTATCTGGGACTACATAATATTTACCTAGTCCCATAAATTGGTGCGTACAGCCCAGGACGGCTTGCATGAGTTATCCACTGAAGTTCCATACATGCTCTAGATATGACTTTGTAATTGCTTGTAATTGTTTGTAATTGACTTTTTTGCCCTATCTGCAAAGGGGGCACGATAACCCCCTCAACACCCCCCAAAGGAAAGGGGGCGAGGGGATCATTCGTGGTGTTATTGTGTGCACCATAGCAGGTTTCCTATACAACTGCACAAGAAGTAAATCACTAACTGCCATAGTTCTTGAGATATTGGCCTGATCAAGGACTTTCCTTGTAACCCTGTATACATATATATATATGTACTGTATGTGACTATCTTACAATGAAAGTTCATAATTTTTTGGGCAAATGTGTTGCATAATTTGTTAATATCTACAATGCATCAAATTTATCAAGATTAAGATTACCAAAACATTTATAGCATAATATAAATCCATTTATTCAATAGCATAAACTGTGTTTATAAATCACCAAGCTTTTTGATCACCACTGGGGAGCTCTTTCAAGGCAGTAGGCAGTGAATAAACATATTAATACTATGCTATAAGCATTTTAATCTTGTATAGTATGGTGTACTCTTAACTGATATATCAAGATGACGTTTTCTGACTTGAACCTTAACCCCAGAAAATGTTATACGTCTATCAATGTACCAATGACAAATAACAAAAAAAAAAAAAAATGCTTGAAGCATACAATAGTTGAAATTAGATCACTTTTTACCATTAATAAGTTTATAAAATGCCTTCTCTCATTTTACACTATATTGACAAAAGTCACTGGACACCTCTTCAAAAGCAAATGAATGGATTCACTGCGTTGTTAAGATGTGCGGTACAGCTACAAACGGTTTAAAAACAAGCCTGCAGCTGACTGCGATCATATCGCACTGTGAGGTTGAGTGAAAATATCGAGGCGGGAGAGAACTGACTTTGAGAAAGGAAAAATTGTTGCGTGTTATATTAGTGGCTCGTCCATAAGAGAAATCAAGAGGTGTTTGCATACCCAAGTCACCCTGTTTTGGATGTACTGAATAAGTGGAAGACATATGGGCGTGCCTGAAGCAGCAAAACGTGCCAGCAGACCAAAGAAAATTAGTGATACAGGATGTCGAAGCCTCAGGATAGTCATTACAGCTAATCAACAGAGTACTGCACAAGACCTCAGTGTACAGGAGAGTAAAATTGCTGGAACCTTGGTATGTACACGTACCATTCGCAGAGAACTTCATTCCATGGGTTACCGTGGTCGTGCGGCTGCTCATAAGCTTTTCATATCTACTCGGAATGCTACTCATCGTTTAGCATGGTGTAAAGAACATTTATTGTGGACCGTAGATCAACGGAAACGGGTCCTATGGACTGATGAATCCAGATACACAATCCATCAGCCTGACGGTCGTGTGTGGGTATGGCGGCATCCAGGGGAATGCTATTTACCACAGTTCCTACAGTCAAGTTTGGAGTACTCCAAACTTGACCGTTTACTCCTGTGGGGGTGTTTTTCGTGGTATGGTCTAGGCCCGTTGGTTATCGTGGCCAAACCTGTTAACCAGCACGTCTACCTCAATATTCTGGACAATTGTGCCCTACCAACTCTGTGGCAATACAATGGAACCGAGCCTTGTTGGTACCAGCAGGATAATGCACCGAGCCATAAAGCAAGGACTGTTATGGCGTGGTTTGACGATAATTCTGTATCATGTGTGGAATGGCCAGCACAGAGCCCTGATCTTAATCCCATAGAGCACCTATGGGGTGAATTAGAGCACTGCATAAGAAGTTTGGAACCAAGGCCTACTACTAAGCAACAGTTAGCGGCAGCATTATGTAATTAATGGAAGCACATACCTATCGCCGTGTTCCAAAAACTTGTCGAAAGCATGTCTCAAAGGGTCAGTGCATGCATTAAGGCCAAAGGTGGACCGACATCGTACTAATGTACGTCAATAAATGCTGTGCTGTGTTTCTGTTCTAGGTGTCCGGTGACTTTCGTGAATATAGTGTATACAGAAATTCAATTCCTGAAACTGAATTTACCTTTAATACGGCTGCTACAAAAATGCATTCTTCAACAAACTGGGTGGAATCCTGAAAGCTTCACCAAGGTCTGTACCTGTAACGAAATAACTAAATTCAAATTTTCTCACAGACATCACAATATATCAGCAATTGCTAAATTACAGTATATGCAACCTATTGCAAATGATGTAAGAAATATAAATTTAATACATTCGGCCAGAGATGAAAAAAGACAAAGATATTTAGAGGCTTCTTATTTTCTGCACAGCATGAATGTGTGAGCACTTTGAAGCAAAATAAAACGGCAACCTGCTGGAATACCATGGCACAGAGGTTATTTATATACAGCAACAATAAACCTGATAAAAATTCGGATGAGTGGCCCAATTAATTCACTCTTCAGACAATTAAAATTCTAATTCCATCATGCATTACTTGCACTGCGACTCGTCAGGCTACAAGACTTTTTTTCCCAATCTTCCAGTGTCCAGCCACGGTGTTCCTGACACCTCTGTAGATGAACTTTTCAGTTCTTCGCAGAAATCAGTAGCTTCTGTTTAGGCATGTGACTGCAAATACCGATCCTCTTCAATTCCCTGGGCACAGTTCAGTGAGATATGCATGCCTGCCAACTTTCAGAAACCGAAATCCGTAAAAAAATTAATCGATATGTTCAATGAAAATTTTAATCGATATATTCAATGAAATTACTTGTCACGCATATTGATTAAATGTACTGAACATATCGATTAAAAAACGATATGTTACCTTTGAAACAAGTATAAACTTTTAATTGATATGACTACAGATGTTTGAATTTATTGGCACGTTTATTTCGATTAAGATAGAATCTATACATAGTTTATCATTACTATGCTATCATTATGATCTATAAAAAGATAAAAATTTATTTTTATGGAGGTTTGCATCTCAAGGGAAGGATGTTCCACCCTTTGACCCCCAAATCCAATAGGATCGTATCCCATGCCGTCACGGAACAAACTAAAATGTTTTCAAAAACGAACCATTTTCATGCTAGGATTATCTTACGGAGAGACGGCTGATGAGACATTCAAATGAAATAAATGAGTGACTGAGGGACACTAATTGGTAAATTATGCTCAACTAAAAACGAAGTGAACAAACATTTTGCATGAATCGCATCCAGTTCATTATAACTTTTAACAAAGGAAGTTAATTTCATTTGGTTTTTTTCCACGCAGTCAACATTAGATTTATGCTTGACGCTATATGATTAGTAATATCATTCCTTTCACCACGCGAAAGGCTGAGATTACATCGACACGTAGAGCAAAATGCACATTTTTCATTTTTTGAAGATTTTGTAATACACAGGAAACTCCGCAGAATACGTATCACAGAAACTTTTATAGTATTCCCCCCCTTTCATATTGCTGCTCTTAGCAAATCACTGATACTAAATTTATTGACACTTGAAAAAGTAAAACTGCTATAGTAACAGTTTAAAGAGATGCAATTTGCAGAGGAAAAAATAGTACCCCAACATATTAATTTGGTTGAATCAAGCCAAGATATTTTTATGCACATTATCGAGAGACGAACAAAGCACGGTTGGAAAGCGTACAAACTTACCGTCAAACTTACTAATGGATGAGCAAAATAAATTATTGCTGGAGAAGCACTGGCTCGAATGAACATTGGACTTACTTTTTTTTTCTTTTAACTTCCTCTTATAGTAGCATTCTTTCATTAGGTCAAATTTATTACCAGAGTAGAAGTTACGAAATCATGACTCAATGCATTTTTAATTTCACAAAACTGACAGCTTTTGCTTAATTTCGTCATGTTGGGTATCGATCTGGGCTTAAAAATTACAGAGATTTAAAATCCGTTTTAATTTTTTTTTTTTTTACGATAACTACGTTCTGAGATCGCATTTCGAACTGGGAGTAGCAAAGACACCTGCTCCCAAGTGCTTGCTCCAATGCAAGTCAAGTCACACCCCACTTTGGCCTCCTCAGAAGCTGCGACCCGGGGGACAAAGAATGCATTACCTGAAAAGGAGAGGGGGGGGCGGCAGCGAGAGAGAGAGGCCCAAGGTTAAACAAGCCCAGCTGGTTGTTAACCTTATCAGTTTACGTGCGGCGCAAGTTTTAGTGTTTGCAACAACGCAAAACCTAACACGTGGAAAAACTGCTGCAAATGTTCCCACATAAACACATTGCAAATAAGCTTACTGTAATAACTGAAAAGTTGTTCGTAACTTACATCGGTGCTTTACTTTGAATGGATTAAGGCAAATAAAAAAAGTTTTAATAAGGGTCTGGCGGTGCCTAAAAGTACGGAAAACGCCGTACGAACCTGATGTTCTTCCTATATTTTTATTTCAGTACCGTAATTTTTAATATACATTTACTAACATTTATTATATTTATCATAAATTTATTAATATGTAACATAACAAAAATATTACTCATTATACCTACTTTTTTACTAAAAATCACAAATTTTTAGCGTTCCATTAGCTGTATTTCTGAAACAAGAGCCAATGAAAGTTTTTCATGGCGATATCCGTGTTCAGTAGGTTAATTTCCTACAGAATTGCACACTTTCCCATCAAAAGCAATTCATTGTTGTCCATTGTAATGAGACATAACCTTAGCAATATATGAGAAAAAAATATCTGTGATGACATGCTTAGTTATTGTGTTTTTGTTGAGGTGTTCAGTGAATGGAAACTGCTTCACAGATACACTGTCTACCAACAAGTAATTGGACACCTGTGATAGCAAAGGAAAACGATGTTTATTCACCTTCAATAGTTGGTGGAGCCTCCACGAGTGGCGATTACAGCTGCGACCTTCCGGGGCATACTCTCAAATAGGCGTTGTACGACAGCTAGCAGTATTTTCTTCCACTCGGCTTGGAGAAGACAGGTCAGTTCTTTCACTAATTTCGGACAGTGGGGGCACCCCTTAAGTCGACGCTCCAACTCGTCCCAGAGGTGCTCGATAGGGTTAAGTTTCGGGCTCTGCGCAGGCCAGTCCATTCGATTAACCCAATTGTCACCATACCAAGCCATGGTGGACCTCGCAACATGGCAGGTGGCATTGTCATCCTGAAAGTAACATGGGTCCACCCCGTAAAACTGCCACAACGTAGGAAGCGCATGGTCATCCAAAATGGTGCAGTAGGTCTCAGTCAGTGTTGAGTCTACCAGGAATTGCGACCATAGGTCCCATGCCATACCAGGAGAAACACCCCCATAGCATAATTCCACCACAACAGAACTTCACAGTTGGCACAATACATTCCGGCAGGAGGCGTCCTTCAGGCAAACGCCAAACCCAGACCCTGCCATCCGAACGGTAGAGGGTGAACCTTGATTCGTCGCTCCAGAGAACCTGTTTCCACTGTTCAACGGTCCACTGTCGACGTTCTTTGCACCACGTTAGCCGAGCACAGGGTTCGTACACTTTTGGGGGAAAAAATTTCAAGGACTTTCCAGGCCTTTTCCAGGACATATAAAAAAAAATTCCAGGATGATTATTACGCTTTACAGTATCATGTTCAAATTATTTTTTTTTAAGTAATTTCAGTTTTAAGTAATAAAAATGATGAAAGATGCAAATGGATGAATGTGCTTTATGCAAATTGATCAAGTTTATCAAGCACAAGACCATAAAGAATAAATTCTGTTCTTATGCCCTGACCTTTGAATTCAAAGTTGGATCGTTTTCTACAAGGGTAGGTTTCTAATCCCTGATAACATACCAAAACTTTGTTGCAATCAAACAGATTTTATGTGAGTTAACATTCCTAAGCTTGGAGAACAAATACTGCTCTTATGTCTTGGCCTTTAAATTTAATTTCGACCTTTTTCAAGAGGGTAGGTTTCCAGGTTGTACCCAACAGCATACTAAAATTTCGCCGAAATTCAACCGCTTTCATGCGAATTATCCTACAGACAAACCCAAAGCATAAACGTTTCTGCAACCATAGTTCAAAAGTGTTAGGAATTTTAAAAAAAAAAAAAAACGCATAACGAACAGCGCGAAAACTAGCTCATAAATAGAATATTTGAAACTACAGTATGCACTCTCAATTATTAGGGATGGTAGAGGGGAAGGGAATAGAACTGTCCAAAATTAGCATGTTTTCGTTGCGCTAGGGCGCTTAAGCACGGCTGAATTCCTTCAGATACCCCCAATGTTCAAATGATTGAAATGTGCTGATGTTCATGGAATGAAATGGTTGATCAGCTATGATGACCGCATAAAAGTTCGGGGGGGGGCTTTTTTTTTGTTTATGCAACATTTTACATCACTCCAGTATTTATCTTGTCATCATCAACAATCGCAATGCAACTACCGCTTACGATCGCGGATATCAGCAACCGAAAATCTGCCATATCACTAAGTGATATCACTCACAGTATCCTGTTACAGTGTATTGTAATTAAAAAAAAAGGATGTGGAAAAAAGAAACTTTCAGGAATTAAGATCATCAAGTCATGCGTTTCAAAAATCCGTTTTCCTTTATAACGTTTAAAAACATGTTTTTGCTTTTTTACCTGTAGTGTAAATAAAAAAACTATGTTGATTTTTTTTTATGGAATCAGACGTCCGTATGTCTGATTGTCTTCATCTGAGTTCACACGTTAGCTACTGTGTACAAGTAGACCTATTTTTTCAGCTCAAAAATATGTAGTTTTTTATATATTCACAGTATAAGTCATTCTTTATTCCCACAGAACTGAATTCAGCATATGCAAAATGAAGAACATCAAGACCCGCCCAACACTATGTTTCTGATTGTCTGCTGTTTATATTCAAGAAATGCAAACATGGATCAATGGTGAATGCAGCAACTATGATTTTTATTTATTACCAAGAAAAAAAAAAAAAAAAAGAGCCGTGAAAGCTGTAAAGCTGAAACGGATATTTCTCTCGACCCCCCTGCACAAAAACATTCCGATTAAGATCAAACAGCAGGAGGACGCATCCACACACACAACCTTTGGAATGACCTGATGGAATGGCTTCTTTTCATTTGGCACATCGCCATAAATCACCACCTGCAGCTCACTGAACTGTCAAGTTGCACCCTTCCTCCTTCACTTTAACTATAATAGAAATTGTAAAAAAAAAAAAAAATGCTCCCCAATTTTCGACAAAATTAAACTACCAAATTTACGTCATGATGTTGCAATTTACTAAAATAAGTTTGTTTATCTGCTGAATATTGCTTAAATCCATTGAAAACTTTTTAATTATAGATGATTTTTTTATTAAAACAGTAACTCAGACGTCTGAATAAAAACGTATGTTTGTAATTCAAATAGAGTCCATATCATCACAGAAAAAAAAATTTAAGGATCACTCTGTTTAAATAAACCATGGCATCTAAAAAAAATAATTCACTTGCTTTTCCCGTAATTTATAATTACTGTTTCTTTTTTCTATCCGATTATGCAACGGATTTTTTTTTTTTTTTTTGCATCTGCTAAAGTTCCTAACGGAATTTGGCGAAATTTGCACTAGAACTTTATTGTGATGTATCTTAACTACTGTAAAAATTTTACTGTGTTATTTTCAAAATTCGGAAAAATGGATTTCTGAAAATATTCTCCTAGTCCTTTTGAGCTGTGGAAGTGATAAACAGGTGTTTGCTTTCTTCCCAACCAAGGGCTTCAGATCAGCGCTCCCAGCTGTCAATCAACCGTTGCTATGGTAACACCCTTTCTGCTGGAGGCTCACTCTGTCCAAAGAGGCACACATACTTGTCCATAATAAAAATTACCAATGCTAACTTTTAAAGTTTTAAACCGATTCAATTGGAATTTTGGAAGTGAGCTTCTGTAATCCAATTACAGTGAATGTAAAAATTTCAGCCACTTTCGTGAAAAATTCGCAAAGATAGTTTTCTTATTTTTTATCATAAGTAGCGGAAGTCTCTTGAGGGGAGGGAGGGTGGCATGCACATAAACAAGATGAAGATGAATGTGTTGTTCAGGCATACTCCTCACTGGTGGATGCCAGCTGACTTGGTACATACGCGACCCCCTGCAAATGCTAAATGCCTCTTCTTTCCCCTTCCGTTCTCAGTTGTCGGACGGACATCAAGCTCCCCTTCGACCTACTAGTAATCATCCAATTTTATTGCACTGGAAGTAGTGCCTTTTTTTTCTTTTTTTCCCCCCAGCCAAATTAGGATTTGGTGCACGTCGGAAACCGCTGCCGGTGGTTTCTTTGAGAACAGAGAAAAGGAAATTTAAAAAATGAAGGGGTAACAGTAACACGATTTCCTAAAAGGGCATTTTTTTAAGCACTAATTTCAAATTTCAAGGCTTTTCAAGACAGCATTAAAAAAACACCGTTTTTCCAGGATATTCCAGGCCTTGAAAACGTAATCATGATTTTCCAGGACTTTCCAGGTTTTCAAGCACGCGTGCGCACCCTGCGAGCAGCGCTATTGGACTTGGTGATCAAAGGCTTGTGGGCGGCAGCACGTTCATGATAACCGAGAAGATGGGGTTCCTTACGGTTGGTATTTATCGAAAGAACACTCCCGGATGCCTGTTGAAACTCCTCGCGGATGTGGTCCATCGATTTGGTGCGGTTCTTCCGAATTTCTCTGGCCAGCACCCGTCGGTCGTAACTCCCAGTTTTGTGGGTCTGCCGGGTCGGGGCACATTCCCACAGTCATCTCTCATCTTCCACTTGCCAATCATGTAGGCCACTGTCGATTTTGGGTACTTCAACTAGCTGGATATGTCATGTATGTATCGGCCATTTCTGTGATACCCGACGATTACACCTTTATCGAAATCAGAGAGCTCCGAACTGCGTGGCATCATGCATGCGACTGGTTGCGTTGTTGTTTCCCACACAATATTTAACGGTGGCGACCGTAACGTGTATCGGGACCGCAGATATCGTCGATTGCAGGGGTGTCCAATAACTTGTTGGTAGATAGTGTATAATCACGGTGACACCATAGCACCAACTGAGAAAGCAACGTGATGTCCCGTTTAGCTTTTCGTGTTTTCAGGCAGGTGTTTCATGAATGGAAACAGCGAATTATGGCACCATGTGACGTGACAACTTTATGCCGTAGTACTTATTTTTTATTGTTGTAATTTGGACATCATAAACAAAAAGAATACCTGGTTATTAAGAAATTACTCTAAACATCTTATTTTTCTCGTCATTATTGAAGGAGCTTTCACGTTGTAGTTTCAGAAAAGCTTAAAATATTGATCATAACTACTTTTAAGTGTTCTCCCTAGAGCCCTTTCATTGGGTGGCATGCCCAGCTAATTTTCTCTGCCACCCAGCAAAATTTCCTTTAATGAATGCACGTAATAGTAACGATAAAAAACTTATTCCCACATAAACTATTAATATTGATGAAAACTGGCGGAAATCTGTGTCCAATATTATTTGTTAGTAAGTATTAAATTTTTTTTTTATAGTTCACATGCAGTTTTCTAATGTTGCTTATAATGCTATGTTACATTACCTACTACACTGCTAAAGATGTTTAATAAGTATAATAATGTTAAGCAAAACATCCTTTTTTCTTTCTTGATTGGAGAAGGGGTCATTAAAAAAGTACCACCCAACTAAAATTTCTTGCCACCCAGCTGTGAAAAAATCTAGGGCGAACATAACACTATTTCAGTATCACATTCAGCAAAGCATCCAATTTATTTCAACTGGCAACTACTGGGTTGGTGCGAATGTAATGTCCGGCAAAGGACCAGCACGTGTGTGCAGCAAGAATGGAAAAGTAGAACAACTTACCTAGGCAATATAATCCCCTTCTGATCTGTCCAGCAAAACCATGATCTCGGAACAAAGAAAGTCTTGGGGCCGGGACCCGAAGAAGTCATCAACTGTACGTTGAACTTCGTTGTCTGTCCTGTTTCCCGGACAGGAAGTGATCCAGGCGATGAAACAGATGATAGTCTGTCAGAGACAAGTCCGGGGAATTGGCAAGATGAGGCAGTGCTTCATAGCCCAAGGCACTTAGCGTCAGCATCATTCGTTGTGCGACATGAGAGCAAGCGCTGTCCTGGAGCAGAAGAACACCATGTCTGTTAACCAAAGCCAGTTGTTTCTGCAGCAATTTCTGGTGCATCTGGTGTAATTCAGCACAATAACGTTCTGAAGTGATGGTTTCGCCTCTTGCCAAGAAACTCCGATGAATTATCCTGGCTGTGGACCACCAGACAAGGAGCATCATCTTCTTGGTGTGTAGGGGTGGCTTAGGGTGCTGACCAGCAGGCTGTGCCTTGCTTAACCATTGCGCAGATCGTTTCTGATTATCATAAAGGACTCACTTCTCGTCGCAGGTGATGATTCGATGCATTAGAGGTTCCTGTTTATTCCTGGCAAGCAGCGGCTTGCAGACTTCCAAATGCCTAGTCTTGTTGGCAGTTGTCAACTCATGCGGCAGCCACATGTCCAGCTTTTACCTTACCCAGCGCAGCCAGACGCCGAACAACTGTCATGTGGTGGACACTTACCTCTACCGCTATCTCACGACACGGTTTTTGGAAGTCAGCTTCAACCACATGTAACAGAACATCGTCAGAAAACAGGTCGGTGACCAGGTGCTTCCTTTTGCAAGTCCCTATCTCCTCTTCGAAACTTCACAAACTATCGTCCAATGGTTCGTTCGTTGGCTGTATTCTCCTCAAACGCTTTGTTAATGTTTCAAGCGACAATTTCTGCAGAATGGCCCAGTTTCATTCATACAGGAAGATGACTCTCAAATCCGGCGTCTGCACATTTCCTTTGCAAGCCACATTGCGTCCAAACAAACCACAGCTGAACTTTGTTCTTCACACATGTGCTAGCTATTTATAGTAACTCTGTGACGTAATACCCGCAACACCTGCGGGTGGTTCCATTCCGCTGCTCGTTTGCGCCACACATTTCATTCGCACCAACCCAATATTTCAAACCACACATTTAACTTTACATTTAGAGTGAGTTTGACAAACATACAGCAACAGAGTTACTTCCTATCAAGGAACCAAATTAGCTAGTGCTGTTTTTTAGCACTAGCAAGCAAATAAAAAAAAATAAAAAAAAGAATTTGGGCTCTGGCCAGGGATAAGGGGTGCACTCTTCTTCAAATAAAGCTGATTTTACTGCTAGTTGTTCCACGGCTATAAAAAGTTGATCCCAAATACAGGGTGTCCGGGAACTTCGTGTACAAACTTGGAGGGGAGGCAGAGAACAGTGTTAGAAACCAGAATTAAATAGGAAAGCATGGGCGGAAACGTCACCCTCACGTGAGAAAGAGACACAAAGACACAGGAAGGCCACAATACAGAAAGCAGTGATGAAGCAACCTTTTCACGTGTAAATAGGAAAGCATGGGCGGAAACGTCACCCTCACATGAGAAAGAGACACAAAGACACAGGAAGGCCACAATACAGAAAGCAGTGATGAAGCAACCTTTTCACGTGTAAATAGGAAAGCATGGGCGGAAACGTCACCCTCGCGTGAGAAAGAGACACAAAGACACAGTAAAGCCACAATACAGAAAGCAGTGATGAAGCAACCTTTTCACGTGACGGGGTGTTCAAAACGCACAACGCACGCATGTGGGCCAACCACGAGCCGCACAACAACGCCTCACTGTTAATGTGTGGGCGGGTATCGTGGTGGACAGTTTAGTCGGGCCATACATCTTACCACCTCGACTGGACGCTCGCAAGTATCTCGTCTTTCTTCAGGAGGTTCTCCCAGAAATGCTGCACGATGTCCCCGCACATCTTCGACGCGGAATGTGGTTGCAACATGATGGGGCGCCATCTCATTACGCAAGGTGCTACGTGACCATTTGGACCGGACATTTGGAACCAAGTGGATTGGGCGTGGCGATCCCGTCGAATGGCCCCCAGATCAGCTGATTTATCTCCTCTTGATTATTATCTCTGGGATGCCATGAAAAGCATTGTGTACGACACGCCAGTAAATTCTGAAATGGACCTGGTGGCACGAATCTCCATCGCTGCTGCTACGATCCGCAAAACGGCAGGTATCTTCGACAATGTTCGCCAATCCATGTCGCGTAGGTGTCATGCGTGCATCCAGGCCAATGGTCGCAATTTCGAACATTTCCTGTGATGCTTGTAAGTCCTACATTGTACTATTTTGTTGTGTAATAAAGCGTTTTACACTGCTTTCTGTATTGTGGCCTTACTGTGTCTTTGTGTCTCTTTCTCACGTGAGGGTGACGTTTCCGCCCATGCTTTCCTATTTAATTCTGGTTCCTAACGCTGTTCTCTACCTCCTCCAAGTTTGTACACGTAGTTCCGGGACACCCTGTATTTAGGACTACTGGTGCAAAGAATCAGTGCTGTAGGACAAACCCACCAACAATGCCTCACTGCAGACTTGAATCTAGATCCACTTGGATGCCCACACCATTGGCCACTCAACCACTGGTGTACCAAAGCAAAAGGTGAATCTGCAGTACAAGAACTGTTATTTAGAAGAAAAAAAAAAGTCCACAATACTAGAATATGAGAGTGACAGTCCCTCATAATAAATGTAATTTTAAATATGATTCAAAAGATAGGCCTTACAAATGAAACGGTACTAATTATAACGCCACTTACCATTTTTGGAGTACTTTATAGATGCATTGTCTAAATCCAGGTAGCAGCCAATAACATCATTTTTCCCAAAAGACTATAATTAAAAAAAAAAAAAAAAAAAAAGCATATGTACAACTTAAAAATGTTAAAGAAACAAGTAGTAGTGGGCAAAATAAAATAATGAAATTCACACCATTAAAGTGGCACAAAATATACACACACAAGAATTACAAAAAAAAAAAAAAAAAAAAAAAGTTTCAAAAAGAAAGCCTAGTACTTGTATACCTACAGGTTGAAGACTGAAACGCCTTCCCCTTTTTATAACATGCTGTCATCAACTGTTGTTCTGGAGGCAAGTTTTAGTGAAAAAATGCAGACCTGCCAACTTTCAAGAATTGAAATCCACAGAGAAAAAAAAATCTGGGTATATTTAACCAAAATGTTCAATTGACTGATGTATTTGATCAAATGTTTCTAACATATAAATTGAATTTTGAAGATGACAATCCGATTTTTGGCATAAATGTGACAAGGATGGCAAGTCAGATAATATCCGAAAACTTAAAATTTCATCTTCCTGGAGCGGGACTTGAACCTGCGTCTCGAAGATAGCACCCGGGTATTGTATCTGGGAGATGCGGGTTCAGAGTCCCGCTCCAGGACAACATTTTCAAGTTTTCGGATATTATCTGACTTACCATCCTTGTCACATTTACACCAAAAATCAGACTGTTATCTTCAAATTTGTATTATTTGGTGTAATCCCATATTTCTTTCATGATTTATCTGCTCCTCCGGGCAATCACGGGATAGGATTCTTAACCTCCAGATTCGCTAAACATGAATGCCGGTTGCTTTGACTAGCGAATCCTGTGATGGTTATATTCAAATTAATACGAAACTTGAGACTTGGGTCATTTTGGGTGGTGTAGTGGTTAGCATACCCGGGCACTATCTGGGAGACGCGGGTTCGAGTCTCGCTCCAGGACGATGAAATTTTCAAGTTTTCGGATATTATCTGACTTACCATCCTTGTCACATTTACGCCAAAAATCGGATTTTCATCTTCAAAATTTGTATTATATGGTGTAATCCCGTATTTCTTTCATGATATAAATTGAAAATTGCTTTATTATGGAAGGATGGTTCGTCTAATTTAATCGATTTCACATGTTATAATTACAATATTGTGTGTGTGTTTTAACCGAGGAGGTTAGAATAGATGGAGAAAAGGATGGTGTCACAAACTTGAAGCTTTTTCAGCACACAACGCAGAGCTGATGGCCATGTCTAGAGCGACATTGCTTGTTTTCAATGTTATGTTTAATTCTCAATCATCTCACCAACATGGCGGCCAAGGCTGTGATTGTCTGTGACGTCACGATCATGACGCTTTGGTGGCTTCATTTTGATTACGTGAGGGGAATGGCTGGCTCTTACTCCATCTATTCTAACCTTCTTGGCTGTAAGGACCACCATGAGCAACTCAGTGGGCTACAAGCAGTCGCCTGTCCCTGCTTTAGGACCACTGGTTCCAGCGAAGGGAGAAAGTCAGCGCCGTAAGACGAACAAAACATCCATGCCTCACTGGGATTTGAACCCGGACCCATCTCAGACAAATGGTCAGAAGCCAATACTTAGACTACTGCGCCTCTGGTGCGAAGAATTATGCAGTTCATCAATTGTTTTTCACTTCATAATAGAGAATGTTTAGAAATTTCTCTCTCACTGAAAAACTGTAATTCTCATTCTTCATTTTGTAATCCATTAATACAGTGATTAATTTTAAAAAATGAATATGACATTGCAGATCTCATCACAAAGAACAACTATGTTGAACAAAAAAAACTGTATTAATACTTAGTCTCACACTGCAATTAAAAACTTTATTTACAGACTAAAAACTAAGTAAAAGGACTAAATGGCAAGATCTTTCGTGGTCACAACAACCACATCATCAGGCCTAAACACCCGAACGTCTGCTAACATTAATGTCTATATATAGAAGTAACATACAAGGCCCTCCCCCTTACACCCTACATGTTGCCATCGAAAGTCACATAGAAGCAATAACTTACTCAGTAGATGAACCAATTACCAGAGTCCAGTTACTCATCACAAGGGTGGAGGCAGTAGCCAGTCCACAAGGCATTTCCATACTGTAGGTAGATTGTAAGGCAATTCGTCATTGCAACACAGTGGTCCGAAATAGATAATCCATAATGCTTCAAGTAGAAAAAGAGTTTGTCGATTACTTGTGTCACCCAGAATGAGAACGTTATTCCAGTCTAGGTAAAAGCCACCACTTTTTACTGTTCCGCAGAGATGCCAACATCTGAAGGACGTCATCAGTAGTCCATGTGCGCAGCGCCAGTAGTTTTTCCGTACTGAAGTCAAGTTCCCACATTAAAATTTGCAGGGTAGCATGCATATTTCCCAGAGTACACTGCTACATTTTTAGCAACATGTTGATCTCGATCGGGGACAATACTTGGATAAATTTTCGTGTCATTACTGCCATCCGTCGAGACTGCAAAAGTAGTAGAGCAAAAGGCAGTCGTCATTTCTTCCGTTGTTATTTTAGCCATACTCTGAATAATAGCTGTAGATTTTGTGCGCCCACTACTGTATTTTTTCGCTATCTCCGAATCCGGAAACATTGCTTGAAAAAGGGGCTTTGCATGATCTGCGGCAGAAATTGGCAAATTATGTTTGATTAAAAATCGAGCAAAATAATTTTCAGCTTGAATAACAGAGATCTCATCACTTTTTACGAAGTAACTGGATACAGAATTATTCTTTTCTTTCAATAAACCATATTGTTCATGTTTTTTCGAAGTTACATGCCTCCGGCAATCGTCCCGTCCACCATGAGCCACCAAAAAATCGCAGCTGCAAATGCCACAAAACATATGATTCAAGGAAACATGAGACCTCTGTAAACATGGAAATTCCAATGAATAACATTCCTTGTACTGCTGCAAATTTCTTATTTTTTTTCACACCACTGGTACTGGAAGCCACTGAAGCACGCTTCATAACTACAGCAATTCACATCACACCACAACTAATCAACTTACAACTTAACAACAAGAACAGAAAACCTGGAATCGACTCTTATCTACCTCCGACAACTAACGTTAGTTCAGGAGGCGTTTAAGGTTTTCCGAAGTTAATAGACGTCGTGCGTTGTGAACGCCATCCCACGGCAAGCCAGGTACAAAGTCACGTTATCATACAGAACGATCTCCGCTGCAACACTTCCACTTGCTTGTCGGCCAGCCAAACATGCTTGCTGTGTGACGGCTTCGTGACGCTACCGCAAAAATCACTACATTTAACTATGCTTGACTTTTTTTTTTTAATCAGTTTTCCGGAAATGTCCGAGATTTCTGGAAAAAGCCAGTTTTTTACACCTTCTCCGTAAGTCCGTTGTTTGAACATCAGGGTGTCCACTGATTTCCAATGAACCAAATTCATGACTTTTTCATTACTTTTCCATGACATCTTCAGTTAAATTCATGACATCGACAATGTATGGCACAATGACAACCATTGACTTATAATCTAGTACCCTTGGCTTGAGATATCAGGTTATTTTTTATTTTTACAGACACTGAAATTAATTCCATGTGACAATAGTTTAGGCAAAACTGATGTGTCTATAATATCATTGCTGCTAAAATGGCTATACGGTGGGGGGGGATGCTATTTTATGAACCCCTACCCGAAAGCCAGTTGAGATGAAAGCTGAATGTAATTCTTATGTCACTAAAATTGCTTAACATGAATAATGTAATTATGTATGACTTGAACTATGCAATTCACCAAATTATATGTGTTTAAAAAAATAAAAACATTCAACTCTTCTCTAGGATGGGGTATGGCAATTTTCAGAAATATTTACCATTACATCTATTAATACACAAATTCTTTTAACATGGTAATGCTGTAAAAACTTACAAGTTTTTATTAAGGCAATATAAAAATTATGAATGTACAAAATTTATGGAGACTGAAATTTCACAGTGAAAGACTCTGTGTTTAAGTATTTCAGCTAAACTTGTTATCTCAGAATCTAGAACTTCAGCTTCTTCTTTTGCCTTTTCTACAAGCTTTCTTTTCTTATCTTTGAGTTCTTGGACTGCTCTCCTTTTACGATTGGCCACTTCAACTTCGTCAGATTTCTTCTTTAAGGCTTCTACTCTTTTTGATGAAGCATTTTTGACAGCTAATATCATTGATTTTGTGATGTCCACATTCAGTTCTTTCTCACTATTAGCTAAACAACCTAACGATTTTATTGCACTGTAAACACTTCTTTCTGCAACAACTGCATCTGCTAAGTTTTCAATTAAAAGTTCTTTGTTAACAGAAAAGCCTCTTTCAACTGCAGAATTGCCATGAAGCATGCATAGCAGCTTCTGTAAGAACTTGATAAAGTCATGGTTCGCACTTTGTAGTAAATTCATCGGGAAGTGATCAAGTTTGTCCTCCTTAGGATTGAACTGTTTCCATTGTTGTTTTTTAGAAGATTCACAAAATTGCAAATATTCCCTCTTCACAACATCAGCTTTTGAAGAAGCCATACGTTTATATATATATATATATATGTCATGGGGCATCGACTACACTGCGGTTTATAAGAGTGCCGGTTCGTGTTTTCTTCTAGGTGCGCAAACTTGTCTTCATTCAGGTGCTGATAAAAAAAAAAAAAAAGAAAAAAATGCATGACCACCCACTCAATTTTATTACTTTTTCATGACTTTCATGACCAGTAGACACCCTGAACATGATATCCGTAGAAACTACGGAGGATTTGTAGTACTAGGCATCTCTGGTTCTGAAAGAGCAGAGGCTGATTTAGAGTACTCACTTTCAGCTGTCCTCCTAGATAAGTTTCTAAAAGTAGAGCCCAGGTATACTTTATTAGGAGTTGTATGATGATTGATCCAATGATTATAGCTAGCGGAATGCTATAGACCCCGTAACGGGTAGCCAGAGGAGGGGAGTCTCAGTTGTGACGAATCCTGTTATACAGATTTGTGATGATTCTGTCGTAATGAATCATGTTATAGAGATTTAACACGATTTGTCACGACTGAGACCCCCTCCTCTGGCTACACGTTATGGGGTCTACAGTGTTCCGCTTCAATCAATGGATCATACAACTCCTAATTAAGTGTATGTCCCGTCTGTTCTCTTCCACTCCCCCAAAAGTCAAAACTTCTGAGAAAAACTCCCTACTATCAGGTTTCCCAAGTTAATCTCCCGTGGGGCTACCTGCCACACCCTTAAACTTGACCTTCACTCTTTAACGTGCCCTGGAGATAATCCCCTCCACACAAGACAATGCACTAAGCCTGTTGTAATTTGGATAATCACGTGAGAATGTACACAGGCATACATATTTACAAACATATACCTGGGAGCTAGCAAATCTTACACAATGCATCCATGAGAAATTTGAAGAAATAAAAGAAACAGCATAATTTTTTCAAGAGCAATATGCCATTATGTCTTAAAAGAAAAGTGTTTGATCAATGCATCCTTCCAGTGCTTACGTATGGTGCAGAGACGTGGACCTTAACTAAAAGAGACATACAAAGGCTGCAGACAACTCAAAGTAGGGATGGAGAGGTGCATGCTTGGTGTAACCAGGGGAGATAAGAAGAGGAACTCGTGGATCCGAAAAATGACAAGAGTGGAAGACATCATGATCAGAGTTAAATCCCTGAAATGGCAATGGGCTGGACATACTGCCAGAAGGACAGACCATCGATGGACAGCCGAAATTTTAGATTGGATTCCAAGGGACAAGAAAAGACCCAGAAGAAGACCACATGGGAGATGGGTGGATGAAATTCGAAAGTATGCAGGAGTGACATGGAGGAGACTGGCACAAGACAGACCGTTGTGGAGGAAACTTGGGGAGACCTTCGTCCAGCAGTGGATTGATAATGGTTGACAATGATGATGATCTACAATGATTGCAAAAATTAATACACTTTTGTATTTTGTCACACTTGTGAAAAGATTATTTTGTTACTTATTTCTGTGATGAAAAAAAAGGTTCATACATATACCTTATAACAGCGTGTTGGACTGTTCAATGCCCTTGCCATCTTTAAATTCATGTGCATATCTACAAATAGCAATATATGACAGCTTACCTTTTGAGCTTAGCTTCTCTTGACATTTCTTGCACGTCTGTTTTTGGGGGGTTTGTAGGTTCCAACAGGGCAAGTTGTTTTCTTCCACTGATGTGTACTTTACGTATTTAAATCAGCATATTGAGGCATACGAAGTATAAACGAACTACAAGCCTGTGCAAAGTTGCATCGGCTTGTAGTTCATTTATGCTTTATACAAAGCAACTTTGCACTGGCTTGTAGTTCATTTATACTTTTTTAAAGTATAAATGAACTATAAGCTGCTAGTAGTTCCTTTATACTTTTTTCATAAAGTACTAGCGGAGATACCCGGCGTCGCCCGGGATAGACATAAAAGTTTGTTTTTAAGTAACAACGTAAATCACACTATAAAAAAAAATCCTACCATGATGAACAACGCTCAAGTCCGGCCTCACGCTGTTCCAAGGTCTCTGCCGCCTTAGATACACCGACTCTTTCCCGCTGATCCATAAGTCTTCAATCATGTTGTTCGGTTGTCTCACTCTCTCGAAGTAATTTTACTTTCTTTGCTTTCGGCTGAACTTGTCTGATGCGTTTGCATTTCTTTGGAGGCATTTCACCACACTTGATGAAAATTTTATTATAAAAATCACAATTTATAATGATCATTCGGAGCTCCAAAAACTTGAAATAGCAAACATGCACAATAATGCACTTCCTGCACTCCGCATTCAGCTTTCTAGAGTGTAGATATACAACCTGATCACACCCAACGTGAAAGAAAATAGTTCACAATTTAATATACGGAATTTTTTCACCGATTTCGAAAACTAAACCGATTTGAATAATTTATTCACTGTTGGGAAGCTTTTCAGAGGACATTGGCTATTTCGTTTATTTATTATTATTTTTTACTTATTTATTTATTTTTTTTTTTTTTGGCTGTACTACCAAATAACATCGCTTTCAAGTAGTTTTAATTTCCCATGTATCATTCCGCTTAGTTTACATACAACCTGATCACACCCAACGTGAAAGAAAATAGTTCACGATAATATACGGAATTTTTTTTACTAATCTCGGAAACTAAACTCATTCGGATAATTTTTTCACCGTTGGGAAGCTTACTTCTTTCCGGTGGACATAGGCTATTTCTTTTATCTATACTAATACCAATACTAATCCTGCATTTAAATTTTATGTATGAAGAAGACCGTCTGTTTTAACTTCACCTTAACCTTGATGCTGTTTGAGAGGATGCCTATTGGTGGGAATCTGTAGCTCCACCCATATTTGAAACTCCTCCGCCAATTGTTGGGAGTCTAATGAAACCTAATCCTTACAAAGAAAATGCCATGGTAACATAAACAAAAAAAATACTTATGACAATATGTTCCGCCAGTGCATTGTGTTTTCAAAAATCGGACTCTTCCCCGTATGCCTGAACTGCGGAAGCTTGCGAGGAGTGAGGCGGCACCTGACTACTGTTGCTCTGACACGCTGAGTAATACTGCAGCAGCCGACTTGCACCCAGTCTATAGAGGGCCCCGTAAAAACACATTTGACCCCTTAGGGATGAAATTCCTAAAAATTGTCCCACCTGTATTTTAATCTGGGTGATGAAGAGTATGTATGTATGCCAATTTTGGTGCAAATCCATCAAACTGTTTAGGAACGTATGCGGAACAAACATACAAACTTTCAATTTTATATAGAGAGAGATAAATGAACTACAAGCCGGTGCAAAGTTGCTTCGTATGCCTCACTATGCTCCTTTAAATACGTAAAGTAAGCAACAGTGGAAGGGAATAACTTGCCCTGCTGGAACCTACAAACCCCCCCCCCCCAAAAAACAGACGTGCAAGAAATGTCAAGAGAAGCGCAGGTTCATACATATACAAAAGCAAATGTGAAACCCAGATAAGTGAAGGCCACCATATTTATAACTCATGGTAACTTCTGATTGACTTCTCAGATGTTAAATGCATCTTACTTTTTTTCTTGCAACAGAATTGCTTGGCTCCTCTGAAAAAGATACTTTGATGTATATGCAAATGAGAAACTTTACCTACCTCACCGTAGGTGTCAAACTGCTTGCCGAATGACTTTTTACCGGTTCCACCAAACCCAAATCCTAGTTTATCAGTGCCTATAAAAACAGTGTTACAATGAAATTTAATTAGGACAATTGTAATAAGTCTCTTGAACAGCAATACATTTCCACACACAAAATCAACTCAGACTAATTTTTAGCTATTCTATAAATGCTATCAAAGTTTATTTAGTGATTAGTAGGGCACGGATTTTTATGACCTAAAAATGTCAAAAATATGCAAGCATATATGACCTTAAAGTTGTTTAAATATGACCAATTAAACCGAAAATATGACTTCATAAATTTTATGAAATTATCACCCAGTTTTTAAAACTCAATGCTTACACACATATAGATTATAGTTATTAACTAAAAGGTTTACTTCTAATACTTAGAACTTGATGACTTCTATTTAATTAAACAATTGGCACTAATCAGTGCAAAAGTGCTAGAGTTGAAGGAATCAAATGAACATTTTGAGAGTAAAATCGTTGATCATAGAATTATACTGGATGATTATGTGCATCTTCAGGTTATTAAACTCAAAACTCCTTCTGCTGCTCGTCAGTATGTTCTTGTACCTAGAGAAACTCCGCTCGACATCACAAGAGGTTACATGGGGCAAATTTGAATAACGCCAACTCACCTAGAGAAAATTCTGGCTTGAAGTCAGCAAATTTTGCTTTACTTCCACAAAGAATGTCACTTATTTTACGAAGTGTTGAATAATCTGGATTAGATTGCAACACTCTTTGCAGTTTGTCACTTTTTCAGCTATACCTTTTACTTGCTTTAAATTACCCACAGTTTGTTTCACAATTTCTAGTTCATCGCTATGTTTCATTCCTACAGTTTCAAGGCGAGTGATTGCACTAGATATTCCACTGAAGTTACATTTTATATATATGCCAAGTTTCCAGCCAAGGTATCAGAAAAAAATCTTGCACAATTTTGATGGAAGAAAAATCACAACAGTCAAATTCTTGAACTGTCCGGTCTAAAGAATCATAATTTGTGCAATAATACAAAGCCGCATCCAGCCAGGTCCCCCACCGTGTTAGGACAGATTGGGGAGGAAGTGCCTAAGTAGGAGCAATTTCTTTGAACTTCTGCACGCGAAGCGAAGCTTCTATGAACATTTTTTTACCATTTGAAATTAGCTTATCTACATCAGCATAGTTGCTTTGAATCTCTACGGCCACTCTGTGTAAACCATATGCAAGGCATGTGGTATGGACCATTTTCGGATAAAGTAGTTTAAGTCCCCTTGCTTCCTTAGTCATGTATGGAGCGGCATCTGTTAAAAACCAGAGGTTGTTTTCTCTTTGTACACAATCTGGCCTGAGAATTTCATTGAATCGTCGAAGAGTAGTATAGCAATAGTGGAATTGTTTACTTTTTGCAGATTTTCGCAAGTTAGAAGAAATATTTCATCAGACTTGTCACGTTTCAGAGTGCCGATAATAACATTAGCTATGTATCTTCCATCTACATCACTTGTTTCATTTATTGAAACCCATATCTTACTGTTGGCCACAGCAGATCTAGTCTTAACTAAACCGTCTTCATAGCAGGCGGAGATATAGTTTTCCCTAAGAGTTGATTCATTTGGAATCGGATGACTGGTGTACTTCTCCAAAAAATATCTGACGCAACCACTACTTAATTTCCCTAAGGGAATATTCGAAGTAAATATCATTTTACAGAGGTCCTTACAATATTCTGACAGTGTATTTGATGAACCTGCAGTTGAAAAAGATGTCTAAAAACGGAGACGCTGGCTGTTATCAGCGGAGGAAAATCTTGCTATACACCTCTGATGTTTCGCGGTAGCACAGTGCTGTTCAACATTAAAACGCTTTTGATCCGATACCCTGACTTCACACAATTTACAAAAGAAAATATCACCATCACTACTGAAAATCCGCTCGCCAAACTCTTGAACAAAACATCGTTATTTCACGCTCATCAAACACCCGCTTTTAGACTTGTTGAGATCAAACTGAAGTTGAGACGGGAGTTTAACTTTTAGCTTGGGTACAGTAAACCAAAAATAAAAGAGAATTAAGCTCTGGTTTACAAGTACTCGTGAAGACACCACCGCGCTAGGCTAGTTTCAGTAATTGGCAAGATGCCAATAATAATAATCCAAACGAGGCTAAGTAAAACAATATTCAGAAAAATTTTCCCACGGGAAAGTCAGGCCGTTCGAAATGCTTCGGTTACGAGCATGGTTACCAGTCACGGAGTCCTTATGGCGTCATTTCGCATTCGCATAACCAACAACTGACTAAAATATGACCCAATATGTTGTTTATTACGAAATTAGTCAAAAATATGATCTAACATTTTCAAAAGATCAAAATGTGACTTTCTAGGATAAAATATGACATGTCGTAGAAATCCGCACCCTAGTGATTAGCATAGCAGAGCTGCCAACTTTCAAAAATCAAAAACTGGGACATCAACAAGTGCTTAGCGGTGCGCATGGTTTACAATTTATAAATAATAAAATTATATATTATAGGTTTAGACCCACCCCCTTACCCCAGTTTCTATTTTTCTATTCAGTTTTGCATCGATCTCGAGAATGGCCCAATTGATAACAGAAAAAAACGGAATTCCGTGAATCCACAGAAGAATCTCATGTATGAGTAAGAAATGACTAAGAAATTGAAAAATACGAA
Source organism: Macrothele yani (assembly GCA_039090855.1). Lineage (NCBI taxonomy): Eukaryota > Metazoa > Arthropoda > Arachnida > Araneae > Macrothelidae > Macrothele > Macrothele yani. The sequence continues at coordinate 70,291,829 of CM077032.1, read as the reverse complement.
TTTTATGGAAAATTAACGGTGAAAAATTGATACTGCATTCCTCACTCTGCTGTGAAACTATTTTACTGGGCACGGAAATGGCGCAAATTCCACCATGCACAGATTAAATGCCAATCAAGAAATTTAAGTTTGTTTAATAAAAGGGAAAGGGGTGAAAACCATTGCTATCCATTGATTAGTTTTGAAGAAGTATGTATTAGAAAGGGAAAACATGCATTTCATTAGAAAAATATGAAGTCGCCCCTTTTCACTATTACCGAAGATATTAAAAACGAGGAAAGTGATTACACACACACACACACACACACACACACATACATACACAGAACACATCAAAAAATAAAAATATAATCAGGCAGAGAGAAAAAAAAACAGAAAGTCGAAAAAATTAAATACATGAAAACAGAAAACAACGTGGCATTCCCAACGGTGCTACAGTAGTCAGTCATTTTCAGTGTGATTACGAACATTTATTTTGTTTTTCCCAATCAAAACCTCTTGAAAATACAAAAATAAACTTGCCGCAGATGTTTAATGACATTATTTTACTGATATTTTCAATTTCCATAGCATACTTGATGTTTTCTGTGGCAGACTCACAATTTCCATACTAACTACGTAAAATCCGTAGTACTTGGAGTCTCGTAATGTTTCTTCCCACTGTATGATCTTACTCAGCATCAAACAGAATGGTGTGCACAGAGAATTTACTGTCCCGAAGTCCCGACGACGATAATGATGGGGAACTGCGGCTCTGGGGGGTTTTTTGCACAAGATTTTTTTGTTTTGGCACACATTGTCACATAATTCCCATCCCTGCATGAGGCACCACACAAATGCTGTAGATGTGAAGACAGAAACCAGTACTTCAACTTTCCAAGCCACTGACTGTCTTGCTACCATCGCGGGGCTCACGACCTTGGAGCTTGAAGTGCCATGCATTAACAAAAAAACATTTGTCTCCATTCGTTACTGACTCCCACAGCCAGCGTTCACGCTGGAGAAAAATAATCACTGCTATCATTAGTGGGGGGGGGGGGGGGGGATACCACGCATAATAAATAAAAGAAAAAAATAGGAAAACCACAAAACCAAGTTTTTTGCAGAAAAATCGGATTTCCAGAAAATGTTTTCGAAATTGGATGGAATCCGGGCAAAATGGGACAGTTGGCAGCTCTGGCATAGTATGCTCTACCGATGGTTTGGCTTATTGCAAGGTAATGGATTTTAAAGTGAAGAGAAAAAGATATCTCGTTTTCCAGTTTTTCATCAATTTTGTAGACTGCGAGAACCTGAAGTATAGAACTCAAATGGTGTCAAGATCTTCAGGATTTTGCTGTTTGGTATCCATGTTGATCTCCTGTCATCATTGTTAGGCACAAAGGACGTGGCAGGTCCAGGAGGACTACAAAAACAGGGTTCCCACTCAAAAGTAATAAAAAATTCCCTGACTTTTCCAGGTTCTCCAGGTGGTTTTTAAAGTTTTCCAGAGTGGCATGTTGCAAAGAATTGTTGCATTTTATTCCATTCATTTTTCTCACGAAAGCACACACTTGTAAATTCTTTACGTAATTTGTCTTTATAAAATTACCTGCTTTTCATTAATAACAACTAACTGTGCACATTATTTTCTGTACCAAAGTTCCGTGAACTTTTGTGAATACTACCCACATGGTATTTATAAATACATTCCCATAGAAACAGGTCATATGTAAGAAAAAATCTGTCAGTTGAATAGTGTCAGTTTTTCTATAACACAATGCAGCTAAGCTTAATGATGGAATGGCTCTGTTCAAAGAAACATGTTTCAAGAGAACCAACAGACAAAGGACTTTGATCCATCATTTGGTTGGTTCTCTTGTGAAGTGTTTCTTCAAGCAGGAGCCATTGTGCCTAATTGTTCCATGTTATAACAACTGCCTGCAGAAATTGAACAAAAGCTTAATAACTGGCAATTTTAAAAATTCAATTTTGCATCTTTTTTTAGAGAATAAAGGAAATACTTAATATAACTGAAAGTAATATTTACCAAATTCTAGGCAGGCAGTAATTGCAAGCAAAAGTTTAAAATCTTGAAAAAAGTTTTTTTGGCAAAATAAAATATCCATTCATTTTTTTCAAAAAAGGGGGGGGGGTAATTTTCCCTGAGTTTTCCCTGACTTTTACAAAAAAGGGCAATTTTCCCTGAGTTTTCCCTGATTTTTTTAATGATTTTCAAATTCCCTGAGAATTCCAGGTTTTCCCTGTTTTCCAGGTTGAGTGGGAACCCTGAAAAATCGATGTAGGATTCCAAATCCACTGTGTCGCGTACACGTCCAACCCACCAGTTAGAGCCATAAATGCATGCAACATCATCTTTGTTTTGGAGTCACAACTGATGATAAGCAACTGACTTGGTGTCCATTAAAGTCTATGGATGTTGGGGTTGTTTTTGTTGGTATTTTGCTTTCTGTTGGGATAGGAATAACACAGTGCATCTCACATATTCCTTTCAACTTTCTGAAGTTAGCATAATGCTTTTCAAGTGTATTCTCCAGAACAAGGACCTCAGTACTTTCAACAAAAATGAAACTAATAGAGGTGATCTCTGACCATGTCCTGAGCTTTAGAAGGTTTTGGTCTTCTTCGCTAAGCTCTGTAAGTTGTAGCACCTGCTGAGGTACTTGACCATAACTTATGACAAGGCTCTTTGCACCACAATCCAACAGCACACTCCATCATAATATTTGCACTTTTAAGGTATTAAACACCAGCAACGTGTGCATATTTACTTGCAATTCATTAATGATATATTATTAAAATAACCAATCACTTACCCAAAAGATCATGGTCACTTTATTCCTTTAACACTTCTAGCATGTCAATCATCATTATGCAATGCCGCTGGCCTTCAAAAGTTGAAAAGAAACCTACGTTTTTTGTCCAGTAAATAACAAAAAAAAAAAAAAAAAAAAAAGAAAAGGAAAGGAAAATACGATGTTTTGTCCCCGAAAGAATGAATCTCATAGGCAAGGAGTCTTTTCAACCTTTGAAGACCAGCGGCATTGCATAATGATGATGGGCGTGCTAGATGTGTTAAAGGAATAAAGTGACCATGATCTTCCGGGTAAGTGATTGGTTATTTTAATAATATAGCACACTACATGTTAATTAAATGAATTCGGTTTAAGAATGAAACATTAAGAACACAGTCTAAAAGCCTAAACAGGAAGATCTGAGTCTAAAAGTAGTCCAATAATATAAATAAAACAATAAGAAAGTTTACTTTCACACTTTAAAATAACATGAAAACTGTGAAGCTTACAGAGCACACCACTGGCATGTTCACTCAACAAAGACAAGCAGCAGACTGCAGCTGATTTGTAGCTAACTCTGAATGTACAGGTTAGGACACTTTCCAACAAGTCTGAGCATGCTGATTTCTGCTGGCTATCAATGAAGCCAGGAACAGGCAGGTTCAGACAGGTTTTGCCTGCCTGAACCTTGCTATTTGCATTGTCTAAACATGTCCAGTGTTTATAATAATTTTGCTTCATCACATGTAGCTTTAGATATTGGGTCATAAAAATGTTCACCCTTTTGCAAATAAAGAAATGCAACATTAAACACAAGAAATTTGATAAAATGTTAATAAACATAAGACAAACAAATTTAATGTAGTATTACAGTTTCCACCTTTTTTTTTTTTCTTCTTTTTTAGGTTTTTTTCTTTATTTGAGCTACTGTATCTCTGTAACTAGGCTGAAAACAAGAACCAAATTTATTTAACAGAATTTTCTTGGAGCATTTTATGGCTAACTCTTAATTTTTTCATTTGTGTGCATTTAAAAAAAATGTAACATGATATTTATATCATTTAAACAAGTATTACAAATGTACCATGAACAATTTTTTCCCTGATATAGCAAGCCGTGTATATCAAAATCTAGGCTGAACACAATAACCAATTTCTGTGAGTTAATAGCCATTATATAGGTGATTATGTACACAAAAATTCAGACTTTTGTATCTCACCCCACCAGAGATATAAGACCTCAAAAATTGGGAAAGTGTTTTTTTTCTCAAATTCGGGTTGGGGGGAAAGCACGAAAGGGTACTTAATTTCAGGATTTATTTTTTGTGTTTTTCAAGGGTCAAGGGACAAGGTTTCTACAGTATGAATTGCAACTTTGTGTATGTTTCTAGTGTTTCATAAAAAAATCACAAAGTAAGACAAAATCTGCATATGATCATCAATGTTTAAAGGGCTTTTAAGTAAAGAATGTGACTGATATCTGAACATTTTCTTAGTGTTACAGAATCCTCATTTTATGCTTAACAAAACCTTTTTTGAATCATTACAATATCTGTATTGGTTCAGAAGATATCAGAAATATTCGAAAGGCTTCAATATGATAAAAATTGTGACGGCCGCCATCTTTGAAACAACCTACGGGGGGGGGGGGGATACAAATAAATAAGCAAAGTTCCAAATTTTTATAAAATCATGCAGCACAACACCTGGGTGAATCTCCATGGAATGACCCAGGGAGAATTCGACATTCATCCAGAGGACGGAAGGAAGGACTGAAAGACAGGAGTCCTCGGCCTAAATCTGATCCGTCGGCACGTCTGTCATTGCCTTCCCCTCCCTCTTCAAATTCCAGAAAAATGTTACGATCATTTTTTGAGCAGAATTTACAAATTTCCCCTTCTTTGGAGTGAGTGAGCCACCATCAGACTTGCCAACCTTAAGAAGAGAAAAATCCTGCAAGCCTACTTTCGTATGTTTGAAATATCAATGGACATAATTTGAAGCACTAATGTTACGTTAAGGCATATAAAAAATGTAAAAAAAAAAATTTCTGTTATAAAAAAAAATTTGCCGCCCCGGTGGCGCAGTGGTCTAAGCGATGGCCTTCTGATTATTCGTCTGAAAGGGGTCCGGGTTCAAATCCGGGTGAGGTATAGATGTTGTGTTTGTCTTACGACACTGACTCTCCCTTCCCTGGAACCAGTTACCCTAAATTAGGGACGGGAGACTGCTTATAGCCCATTGAGTTGCTCACGGTGGTTGTTAAACCACCAATCAAAGAAAGAGTTGACGCCCGGTGGCGCAGTGGTCTAAGCGATGGCCTTTGATCATTCGTCCGTAAGGGGTCCGGGTTCGAATTCCGGTGAGGCATGGATGTTGTGTTTGTCTTACGGCACAAGCTCTCTCCCTTCCCTGGAACCAGTGACCCTAAATTAGGGACGGGCGACTGCTTACAGCTTATTGAGTTGCTCACGGTGGTCGTTAAACCTCCAATCAAAAAGAAAATATTTTTAAAATTTCTGTTAAGTTATGCATCGGTCTGGAGGATAACCCAAATTATGACGGAAAAGGAGAAATTCATTGAAGCCGTCGCATTCTCATGCCTAAAGATTACAGCAAAAAAATTTTGCCGTCGAATTTCTGATTTCGGAAATTTTTCCTCCATGTTTAAACTGAAAAACAAATATTTTTGGAATAAAACGATATATAACAACAATACTGGACAAAGACAACATCACAGGAAAAAGAAATTATGATTACGGAGAAAATCTTTATTTCGTTTACTTCCGTTTCTGAAAGGCAAAGTAGCGTCCCGATGCACATTTTTACGAATTGGTAAAATTATTCGATGCATAGTTTTACGCACGAGAAAAAAATTCCCGACGTATATTTTTACGCAGAGGAAAATTCCCGATGCGTATTTTTACGCGTTGGTAAAATTTTGATGCGTACTAAACGCGCAATTACGCATTTTGGCGAACTTTGGTCAGCACATCACTTGAGCACTACCGTGGAGAAAGAGAGAGCTGCTGCACGATGTCACGAAGCAGCGAGTCAAAGATGACATCATCGCCTGACACAGCGCTCGTAAGGTCTGGTAGAAAATCTAAGTGGATGGTTGCAGGGGTTGAAATATTTCGATTGAGTAATCGAAATATTACAAAAATCTGTTAAAAAAGACCTCTATCCGTAAATCAGTAAAATTAAGCAGAAATCCGTAAATCAGTAAAATTAAGCAGAAATCCGTAAATTTTACGGATAATCCGTAAAAGTTGGCAAGTATGCAAGTCTATTTTTTATGATTTCGGCAACAACGCACAATGTTTTTTTCCTGTCACATGCATATTTTTTTGCAATGTTACTATCTGGGAATATTTTCTTAAATAACACACTTGCATGGTCAGCACAGCTTAAAGGTAAGTTATGTTACACGAGGAATGAAGTAAACAAGCACTCAGCATGGATAATGGCATCGGAAGAGGAACTATCTCGAGCAAAATTTAATGTCTTGTTATTTTCCACGCACTTAGAATTGTCCACGTGTTTTTGCGTACGAATGTGATTAACGATATATCCTTTGCCCCTTGTGGACAACGGAAAAATCACGCCTACAAAAGAGCAAAAGGAAAATTGTTGGCGCTTCCTTGATTCGATTATACACGGATAAATCTGTCGTATACTTCTTAAAAACAGACTGATATTTTCTACCAGCCATCGCTTGATTAAACACGTGCACAAAAAGTTCTCAGAAATTCCTGTGAAGACAGACGAAGTACATAAAACAAACCAAAACACTACTGCGCGCTTCCGATAAAAATCTGCGTCACTACGTACGGTGCGCGCCAAAGCCACGCCTGCTCCTACTCCGTGCCTGCAGCGCCAGAGATCATTAATGGACAGAAGAGGAAACATCACTGCCAACGCAAAGCAAAACTGCTGGATGCTGACTCAGAAGGGAAAGGTCGCTCCTCCACTAATGAACCGATGCCTCGGAGAACTTCGAACTTTTCCCCTCCTTACTTTTTAATTTACGCTACGGTAATCAACGAAGTTCTACGATGCCTAGGAGAACTTCGAACTTTTCTCATTACTTTTTAATGTATGCTACAGAAATCATCGAAGTTCTCCGATGCCTTGGAGAACTTCGAACTTTTCTCATTACTTTTTAATTTACGCTACGGTAATCATCGAAGTTCTCCGATGCGTTGGAGAACTTCGAACTTTTCTCATTACTTTTTAATTTACGCTACGGAAATCATGATGGAATCCAGCAATATTAATTTCTAATCCGGAATTCCGGGAAGTGTAATAAAATCCGGCATTACCGGCCTAAACCCGGAGAGTTGGCATGTCTGCACCATGCTTTTAATGTCTTACCTCCAAAATACTCTGAAGAACAATTGAATTAGAGATACCTGTCTAGTAAGATGTAGCACCACCTTTCGCCCTGATGACGGTGGTGATTCGTCTCGGCATGAACTCGACAAGACACCGGAAGTGTTGGGAAGCCATACATACGGATCCACGACCCCTGAACAAGCTCCCAGAGTTCACGAAGATTTGACGGGGGGGGGGGGGGGTCATCTCTCTCGATGGCATCACAGATGTGCTCGATGGGATTGCCAAGGAAGCGACGTCACATCGGTGGAGTGTTCATCCAACCATTCGGATACAATTTGGGAGCGATGGCATGGTGCATTGTCTTGTTGAAGGATGAGGACCCCAGTGGGATGTTGAAGATGCACAAACGGGAGTAAATGGCGGTCCAGGATATCCCGGTAACGTTGACCTGTGAGGGACAATGTCACACGTACCAGGGGTCCCATTTCAGTCCACGTAAACAGTCTCTAGACGAGATTGCCACCCCCACCAGCTTGAAGAGTACCCTGCTGGCAAGAAGGATCCATCGCTTCATGTGGTTTGCAACGTACTCGTATCCTGCCATCCGCATGTACCAACGTGAATCTCGACTCATCAGTCCAGGCAACAGTTTTGCACATGACTAGAGTCCAGTGGTGATGTTCTCGCGCCCATGCTAATCTTTGCACCGTGTGATGCGCGGTCAGCAGCGGTACCCTCATGGGACGATGTCTTCTGTACCCCATAGCAAGGAGATGGTTCTGGATGGTGTGGCTGCTTACACGTTTTTGTGCACCAGTGTTAAATTGCAGAGTGATTTCTTGCACTGTGGCCCATCTATCCGCTGTTACAATGCGAGCTAGCCGACGATGACCCCGCTCATCCACACGCTGTTGTCCACGGCAGTTGGCCCTTGCAGGGATGGTTTTACCGGATTCAATGTACTCACGATGCACCCGTGACACAGTGGCTCGTGAAAATCCCAGTGCCTGCACGACTTTCGAGATGGAGTGACCCATTCGTCGAATCCTGACAATTTGCCCACGATTAAATGCATTTAGATCCTTCGTCTTACCCATACTGCGTCCGACTCTTACTGATTCCCGTCGCATCACTCCTTATATTGTCGGATCGCTGCATACGTCATGTCGTTTTCATTTACAGGGCCGCCCACAGCGCCACATTTGCATAACGCCAGCTGTCTCTAATTCAATTGCTCTTCAGCGTATAGTAGAGTGCCCATGTTTCATACATTTTATAAATCCTTGCAGAAACTCTTCCGGTTTGGCTTCAAACAGTGGAAGATTGTCTCATGACATATTCCACCTAATCAGATATCCAAAGTTTGGGAACCCAACGGGCAGCAACCTTTCCCAACCATTCCACTAGCAGGGCTTGAAAAACACCATACACCGAGATTTCTGGAGCATGTAAATTATCGACCTGGGCAGGTAAATTATAAACAAGTTGAGGTGGGTGCCAATCTAGAACATCTTTCACAAAATTTGCTCATGATAAGAATCTAATTAGGTTTCTCCAAACTACTTAGTCATGAATAAAGACTCAAGTTTTGAGACTTGCCTTCTCTGCTGGATCGCAAGGCTCCCGTGCTAATAGCCAGTGAAAATTCAGCACTAAACCTCCTATACAGCTCAATGTCTATCACAAACAATTTAGGAAATATTTTATTTTCATATATCGTGAACGCTGGTTGGAATTTTCAATGTTACTGAAAACAATTTAGCCACAACTGGCAAAACTTTGCATTTCAGAGATACATGTTTGCAAGATCAATTTTAGTGCAATAGTACTATAATAGGAAAATATGGTAATGGTTTTAAAAGCATTACTAATCATTACTATTACTATTGTTATTTTAATGCACTCACCTAAGTCTAAATTTGCAGCCAAGGTTGACCAGCCTACTCGGCACAATCCCTCATCAGTAACTTTGGCCTCATAGTAATATTTGCCTAAAAAATGAAAAAAATTTAATACTGCTCATTAAAACAAACAAAATACTTATCAAAAATCACACACAGTAATAGCTCATATAGTATTAAATACAAAAAATGGTTTGCCATTGTAAAGTCACACAAATCTTAGTTTTGAATTTGAGGATTCAGTTACTCATAATTAAATAACTGACTTCAGACGATCGGCACTTTCAAGTAGTCCTCAACATCACATGCACCACTCCTTATTGTTTACAGATGACCAGCTCACCCATCGTTAATGGGCAATATATAATTCTTATGATAAGAGGGAAGCGTTCATACAGAAGAAATAAAGGCATTTATTGCATAGATGACAATTTAAGCCCCATCCACACTTGAAAACTGTTTGCAAACAGTTTCTTTTGTTTTTAAACTGTTGGAAAACACTGGAAACATGTTTCCAGAATGTTTTGCATCCAGACCTGCTAGTTCAGCTTGAGGTGTTTACTGAGGGGGATGTGGCAATAGCATGTGCTTTGTATGCCATGGCGGACTCTCTTTTGTGTCACCCTCGGAAAAACCGTTGGTGGGCTCGAACACTTCCACACGAGGGGTCACATTATGGCCTGCGTCAATCTATTAACAGACTTCAAAGCTTGAAGCTTGTGCTGGGTTCCAAAACTTCACCTGGATGAGCTCCAAGGACTTAAGAGATTTTATTGCAAATGGTAAGGCTGAAGATGTCAAGAAAGAACATATGGTTATAGGGCTTCAATTCCACCTACCATGCAACTTGCGGTGACTTTGCAATATCTTGCTAGTGAGTGGTAATTCATTCACAAGCTTCCAGCATACTTTTATAAACTTTGTTTCTCATTATAAATTTGAAATGAAAAACTAGAGACATTGTTTCTTTCATTAGAAGAATTCTTGATATCGTCATATCACACAGGAGTTACATTGAAAATTAAAAGCGGGACGTTTCAGTAGCGACTTCTACCTTCATCAGCCATGGCTGGTCTCATTCCATGGCTGATGAAGCTTATCACTACTGAAACGTCCTGCTTTTCATTTTCAACGTAACTTATGTGTGATATGACGATATCAAGAATTCTTCTAATGTTTTGTGTGTTGCATGTTTCCCTGCCAATTCTTCTCACTATGATTGTTTCTTTCTCCAAAAACACCAGAATTTGTTAAATATTTTGGAACAGTTTGCAAATATACATATAAGTGGGAAACAAACAAGGACGTCGCCAAGGGGTGCAAAGGTGGGCTTGAGCCCACCCTGATATTTGTCTTGCCCACCCTACTGCCCACCCAGTTCAAAATGTATCATTTTTCAGTATATTTAACTTAAAAATATAATCTGCACTTTGCCAAGTAAGAAGTCTTGTGTTTTATTTCATGTAGTCCCATGTATTTTACGTCTCCATAGAAAGTTATCAAAATAGCATCCGAAGGGCCACAGTTGTTCTCCACTCTTTCAATTCCTCAGTTTAAGCCTCTTTTTCATGTCTGTATGGCCACGGCGTAATGAGGAGGGTGGTCACTACTAATTGATCTGTTTCTTTTCTTTACAAAATAGGAGATTCCAACTTGAAAAGTGGAGTCTAAAGCTACACTGGCACTCTTAAGACTGCTCCGTGACAGTGAAAGTACAGAAAGTGGCTGACTAGTGCTTTGTAGGAGAAGAGTGCGAGGCAAAGTCGCTGGCTGGAAGGAAGGAAGTTATGGGGACGAGGGGAGGTATTGTGTCTGCGTGGCACGATGCAGACACAATTTTGATTTAGAGAAACAAAACGACCTTATGATTAGTTACAATGGACAGATTATGGGAATTACTTAGGAATAAAGGATGTTAATTCTTAGCGTCAAATTTTTGGGTAGTAACCCTACCCTTCCTCAGGACGAACGCTACAGTAAGTGTTTCCAACATTGGGTAAAACTCCAACCTTTAAAATCATTTAATGTAGTTCCTCTTCTTCTCTCAATCTCAAGACCTTCCATCAGTTCAGCAACAGTTTTGCTGCTGAACTGTTGGACGGCCTTGAGATTGAGAGAAGAAGAGGAACTACATTAAATGATTTTAAAGGTTGGAGTTTTACCCAATGTTGGCAACACTTACTGTAGCGTTCGTCCTGAGGAAGGGTAGGGTTACTACCCAAAAATTTGACGCTAAGAATTAACATCCTTTATTCCTAAGTAATTCCAATAATCTCTCTATTGTAACTATCATATGATCATCTAGGAAGGCCATGATTTCATTTATTACTAAGTTTAAAAATGACCTTTTCTTTTAAATAAATTGTTCAGGTGCAGTACTATTTTCGTAAGCAAAAATGGAAAAATTTTAAAAGCAATTTAAGACAATGCATTCAGAGCAAGCAAAAACTTGAAGGCGACATTCTACCAACAGTAGTAGCTTACACCAGTGGCGTAACTAGGTGTGCGTGCGTGCGTGCGTGTGTGTGTGTGTGTGTGTGTGTGTGTTCCAAGTGGAGGGGCTGGGGATTGCATGAATTCCTTTGTAACTGGTAGTGAAAAGCATTAAAGCCACCCTGGTGGCACAGTGGTCTAAGTGCTGGCTTATGACCATTCGTCCGAGATGGATTTGGGTTTGAATCCCGGTGAGACATGGATGTTGTGCTTGTCCTACGGCACTGGCTCTCTCCCTTCCCTGGAAACAGTGGCACTAAATTAGGGACCAGCAACTGCTTAAAGCCCACTGAGTTGCTCATAGTGGCCAATAAAAAAATCATTAAAAATTCGTCTTCATTGTTTCATAAAAAAAAAGTTTCTATCAAGCTTGCCCCCACCAAAAATAATGGCCGCCCATCCTGATTTTGAAAGTCTAGCAAAATCCCTGGAAACAAATCTCCCAAAAGAAGTTCAAGTCATCGTTCAAGGAGTCCTATTTTTTTTTTTTTTTTTTTTTGTAGAAGCTGCTATGTGGAAACACTGAAAATATAACACATTTGTGCCAACATTTACATTTCTTAGTTTGCAAACAATTTGGAAACGTTCTCAAGAACAAATAGGCAACAACAAAAAAAAAAAACATGCTTGCAATCAGTTTCCAAATAATGTTTTCTGAAAATGTTTCCAGGTGTGACCGGAGCTTTAGAAAATTATAATACATATTTACAGAAACCACAACACATACAGGGTGTTTCAAAAAGAATGACCCGATTTCAAAGTAGTATTTTTAATAAGGCAAATGTGGGATAGTTAAAAAACAAAGAGCCAAGTATGAAGGAAGGTCTAAAGTTTCACTCACCACAATTACAAATGCTCAATGTGCCCTCCACCTGCTGCACGGACAACATCAAGCCGATAGTTGAATTAATCCCAAACGCGTCGGAGAGTGTGTTCAGTCATAGAATTTACCGCGGCCGTGATTCTCGTTTGGAGCACATCCAAGTCAGCGGGTAAAGGGGGAACATAAACACGGTCTTTTACGTATCCCCATAAAAAAAAAATTCGTGGTGTGATGTCTGGAGATCTCGGAGGCCAAGCGTGTAGCGCCAAGTCATGGGGTGCCCTGCGTCCAATCCAACGCTGAGGCAATGTGTCGTTTAGAAACTGACGAACTTAACCTGCTGCAAAATGTAATCTTCAGAGTCGTCCTGCAGCTGTGGAAGTAGCTAGTCCTTCAGCATTGCAAGATAGGAGTTGCACGTAACCATGTTGTCCGCAAAAAGAAAGGGCCATAAACCTTTCTAACAGAAACCGCGCAAAAAACATTCAGTTTTGGTGAATCACGTTCATGTTGGAGAGTTTCATGAGGATTCTCCAGTCCCCATATGCGAACATTGTGGCGCGGAACTTTCCCGCTTACATGAAAGGTTGCTTCTTAGCTAAAAATCAACCTTTGTACGACGATGTCGTCCTCCATGTCCTCTAACAGAGTTGCACAAAAATCTTTTCGTAGTGTTTTGCCACCTCCACGAAGAGCTTGCACCAATTGAAATCTGTACGGCTTCAGCAGCAAACGTCATTGTAAACACGCCAAACAGTCACACGAGGGATGGCAAGTTCGCGGCTCGCACGATGAGTAGACTTCCGTGGGCTTCGCTGAAACGCCTCGTGAATTCGATGCACATTCATTGCTGAGGTGGTTGGTCGTCCAGTACTCTTTCCCTTACACAAACACTTTGTTTCTTCAAACTGTCGATACCAACGAAGAATGGTTTTGCCCACTGGTGGAGCACTGCCGTAACGCCGTTTAAACGCACGCTGCACCATAATCCCAGACTTGGTCTTGCTACATTTCAGCACACAAAACGCCTTCTGTTGCTTCAACGCCATCTTCTCACTCACTAAGCGTAGCGGCTGTTTGAACGCTCGTGCTGCCATCTAGCGGTAGTCATAACAAACTCTGGGCCACACCCGTAGACACGATACGAGTCGCATTCATCGGTGGTTCGTGGTTGCCGAGATATCCACTTTTCAAATCGGGACATTCTTTATGAAACACCCTGTATTTCAAATGTGTGAAATAAATGAATTTCATTACCAGAAAATCCAAAGCATGTGGCCTGGATCAATCCCTCTATTCTGTCCATTTAATTGTTTTCATTAATTCCTGAATGTGATCTAAATGCTGCATTCATAACATATTGGGTGTGTGCATAAGTTCTACCTGTTTTTGTAGGCTACAAAGAAAGGAGGAGAACACGACAAATAACATACTTAGGATTGCACATAATAGCTATAATCATGTATGACCTCTTGCCATCTATCTATGAGTACGTGAATCCCATGCCGGAAAAACTCCTGTTTTAGAGTCAAAAAAGTCATGTAATGCAATTTTCACATCGTCCACATCATCGAAGGTTTGGAGAGCGAAGGTGTTCTGTAACGGTCAAAACAGGTGGAAAACTGCTTGCTCAGTTAATTAGTATAGCAGAAAGAGATTGCTGGGAATAGCACAAGATACATTCCCTTAAGAAAATTCATTAAAAAAAAAAAAGGCTGTTTTTATGAACTATTATTCTGCTTTTTAACTGATGTGTATATAAATTGATCCTCCTCTAATTAAGAAAGAAATATGTAGAAATATTTTGAATGACCAACATATCACCACATCACCACTAGTACTGTGATTTTGGGCTAATATACCATCCATTCTTGTTATTTCCCTATAGCTACATAACCAGGTGAAATCAGTCTCAATGTTTTTAGGGGGGGGGGCATGCCCTAACAGCTACATAATGAAGTGAAATCAGTCTCAACATTTTAAGGCTATGTCATCCATTGTTTGGCAGGCCCTACAGCTACATAATCAAATGAAATGAGTCACATTTTTAGGCTGAAATGTTACCCATTGTTGTCACTCCCCTATGGCTGCATAATGAAGTGAAATCAGTCTCAACATTTTAGGCTGAAATGCCATCCATTGTTGGCATGCCCCAACCGCTATGCAATGAAGTGAAATCAGTCTCAATGTTTTAGGGGGGCATGCCCTAACAGCTACATAATGAAGTGAAATCAGTCTCAACATTTTAAGGCTATGTCATCCATTGTTGGCAGGCCCTACAGCTACATAATCAAATGAAATGAGTCACATTTTTAGGCTGAAATGTTACCCATTGTTGTCACTCCCCTATGGCTGCATAATGAAGTGAAATCAGTCTCAACATTTTAAGGCCATGCCATCCATTGTTGGCATGCCCCTACAGCTACACAATGAAGTGAAATCAGTCAACATTTTAAGGCTAATATGCCATCTATTGTTGGCATGCCCCTACAGTTACACACTGAAATGAAATCAGTCAACATTTTAAGGCTAATATGCCATCCATTGTTGGCATGCCCCTACAGCTACACAATGAAGTGAAATCAGTCAACATTTTAAGGCTAATATACTATCCATTGTTGGCATGCCCCTACAGCTACACAATGAAGTGAAATCAGTCAACATTTTAAGGCTAATATGCCATCCATTCTTGGCATGCCCCTACAGTTACACAATGAAGTGAAATCAGTCAACATTTTAAGGCTAATATGCCATCCATTCTTGGCATGCCCCTACAGTTACACAATGAAGTGAAATCAATCAACATTTTAAGGCTAATATGCCATCCATTGTTGGCATGCCCCTACAGCTACACAATGAAGTGAAATCAGACAACATTTCAAGGCTATGCCATCCATTGTTGCCATGCCCATACAGCTACATTATCAAGAAAAATGAGTTAACATTTTAGGCTATGTCATCCATTGCTGTCACTCCCCTATAGCTACACAACGAAGTGAAATCAGTCAACATTTTAAGGCTAATATACCATCCATTGTTGGCATGCCCCTACAGTTACACTATGAAGTGAAATCAGTCAACATTTTAAGGCTAATATGCCATCCATTGTTGGCATGCCCCTACAGTTACACAATGAAGTGAAATCAGTCAACATTTAAAGGCTAATATGCTGTCCATTGTTGGCATGTCCCTACAGTTACACAATGAAGTGAAATCAATCAACATTTTAAGGCTAATATGCCATCCATTGTTGGCATGCCCCTACAGCTACACAATGAAGTGAAATCAGTCAACATTTTAAGGCTATGCCATCCATTGTTGGCATGCCCCTACAGCTACATTATCAAGAAAAATGAGTTAACATTTTAGGCTATGTCATCCATTGCTGTCACTCTCCTACAGCTACACAATGAAGTGAAATCAGTCTCAACATTTTTAGCCTGTTAAATTTAAATGACCTAATCTATTTTCTTCATACAGATTTTCAGTCTCCGTATTAGGTTGATGTCTATGGCACTTCCACATTGTGTTACTGCAGAATACTTGATATATATTGTCCCACTTCACTTTGAAATGGGCCAATGGCTTTGACACCACATACATGCCAATACCACAAGTTTAAAGACAATTTTTAAAAACTGACAAGAATAAATATCCCTTCATTGATTTCATAAAGAAATTTGACAAAAGTGAGATTTAAAAATATCTATATAAAAGGGATAAATAAATACCTGATCCTTGAACACCTTTTGTAGAACGACAGCCATGCCACTCTTTGAATTCCCGACTCTGGCACACATTTCCTTCAGGATTAATAGCTGAAGAAGACACAATCAATTATCTAAGTTAAAAGTTCAATACATTCTCTTAAAAACATCACACTGATTCACAGACTTTAAAGTTCAGGCACACTCCAAAATAAATGCATCAAGAGGAAAAACACACTGTCAAACTTAATGCTTATTCCCTAATAACTACAAAATGCCTATTCAATCATATGCAACATGACTGGGCTATACTGTTTCAACAATATGCATGACTTTGCTAACCACTTACAGATACAGATTTAGGATCAGTGTTTCTGTCAGAATTGAAGAAGTTGGGACAAGAAACCCTAATTTATGACCCATAATTGAAAGAACAAGAGTATATGAACTCCCATTATGCATGGCTTTTATTGACTATGAAAAGGCCTTCGATTCCGTGAAACCATCAGCAGTAACAATGGCTTTGAAATCT
The DNA here is from genome assembly GCA_039090855.1 of Macrothele yani. Classification (NCBI taxonomy): domain Eukaryota; kingdom Metazoa; phylum Arthropoda; class Arachnida; order Araneae; family Macrothelidae; genus Macrothele; species Macrothele yani. The sequence continues at coordinate 70,275,238 of CM077032.1, read as the reverse complement.
TGCAGTATTGAAGATGCATACATTAGCATTATTAATAACATCTATGAAAATGAAAGTGCAAAGGTTCAGATATTTTAGGATACAGCACAAATAAGAATTGGAAAGGGAGTGACACAAGCTGACACCATATCTCCCAAGCTCTTTAACCCCACATTGCAAAATGTCTTTCAATCACTGAACTGGGAAAACAAAGGGATATAGATTAATGGAGATTACTTAACTCACCTTCATTTTGCTGACGATGTAGTCATCTTTGCAACTAGCCCTTCAGAGCTGCAGAGTATGATCCAAGAACTTGCTGACAAGAGTAAAGAAGTGGGGTTAAAAATGAACTTTCAGAAGGCAAAAATGATGTACAATGCTTTTTTTACAAGAAAAGAAGAGTTATTGATTGATGGAGAAAGACTTGAAACAATCAATACGTACATTTATCTTGGGCAAAAGATATGAAATGAGGGTCACATTAATGAAGAAATTAATTGGCGTATAAAACTTGGATCGAGAGCTTTTGGAAGAAACAGTACAATTTTTCAGAGCAGTATGTCTTTATGTCTTAAAAGGAAAGTGTTTAATCAATGCATCCTGCCAGAGCTTACGTATGGAGCAGAGACATGGACCTTAACTAAAAAGACATACAAAGACTGCAGACAACTCAAAGAAGCACGGAGAGGTGCATGCTTGTTGTAACCAGGAAAGGTAAGAACAGGAACATGTGGATAAGGAAAATGACAGGAGTGGACGACATCATGACCAGAGTGAAATCACTGAGATGGCAATGGGCTGGACATGTTGCCAGTAGAACAGACCACCGATGGACAACCGAAATTTCAGACTGGATTCCAAGGGACAGGAAAAGACCCAGCAGAAGACCCCATGGGAGATGGATGCATGCAATTCGAAAGTATGATGGAGTGACATGGAGGAGACAGGCCCAAGACAGACAATTGTGGAAGAAATTTGGGGAGACCTTCATCCAGCAGTGGATTGATAATTGTTTATGATGATTTCCAAGGGAATAAAAATTGTTGCCCAGTTGACAAAAGGCCAAAAGTGTGGCCTTTTGGCTCATCCCCCAAACTGGTTTTAGCTCTAATCCCAGCTGAATCATGGTTAGTGTGTTTGTTTTAAAAAAAATGGTTTGCCCCTGCCCTAAATCCAGTGGCCCTAAATTAGAGATGAACAAATTCTTATAACCTCGGATGTACATGGGTGGAGTGATAAAACCCTAAAATAACAACAACAACAAAATTATAGTGGCAATGACTGACTGGAACACTAATTTAGAGTCACAGGTTGATATTGCAGGCATGAAAGTGATCATGGCAAAAAAAGGCTGAAGTTTTCTCACAAAGGAATATGCAAAAATAATTATTTTGATATGCAAAGGTTAATTATAATTAACCTTTCAGCATTTATCAACTACCCTCGAAGCACCGTATATGCATATATAAAAGCCATAAAATTGTCTAACATTTCTTTAGGAACGAATAAGAATTTTATTTTAGTCAATGTGCTTACATCAAACTAATAATGTCAATCCCATATTTACACTAATTTAATTTTTTTTTTTTTTTTTTTTTTTTTGCAATTATAGCATTTCTGCATTGATCTTAGGAACTCCCCAGATGACTTTCAAAAAGGAGGAATTCTGCTTTTTGGCGGAACTCTTTCACCCCTGAGATTGAGTCCGTACACATTTACAGAAAATTCCAAGACTTTTCTGGGTAGGGGGTTCAGTAGTTCATTAAAAAAATTCCAGGTGCTTAAATTTTTGCTAGAATCCTAGTGCTCTGTTTTATATTTTGTAAGTTGGAATACAATTCACTATGCATTTAGAATTCTTATAAAGACCTATGGGTTCCACTGTTACAGAGTGTTCATCAGTGTGTGGGTTACATTTTCAATAAAGTGGCAGAATTTCCTTGTATAAAACTCATATGAAGCAATCTGGAATTTGACACAATGATAACAATACAAAACAATTTGTCTATGGCACTGAAGGTTCCCTATTCCAAAGTCATCTATTCCTATGCACACTGGCAGCAGGGAGGCCAGATATCAATATCCTTTTATATGCAGCAATCTGGAACTTAGCACAATGATAATAATACAAAACAATCTTGTCATGGCACTGGAGATTCCCTATTCCATAGTCATTTATTCCCATGCACACTGGCAGCAGGGAGGCCAGATATCAATCTCCTTTTATATGCAGCTATCTGGAACTTAGCACAATGATAATAATACAAAACAATCTTGTCATGGCACTGGAGATTCCCTATTCCATAGTCATCTATTCCCATGCACACTGGCAGCAGAGAGGCCAGATATCAATCTCCTTTTATATGCAGCAATCTGGAACTTAGCACAATGATAATAATACAAAACAATCTTGTCATGGCACTGGAGATTCCCTATTCCATAGTCATCTATTCCCATGCACACTGGCAGCAGGGAGGCCAGATATCAATCTCCTTTTATGATCATAATGATCATATGTAGAGGATTTTAGGAAGGGAGTGTCTGACCCCAGGTCCTAAACAACCCTTAGAAATAGGAAGCTAGGAGATTTGGGCTAGAATGCCCGATAGGAAAGTGACACGGAAACAAAGTAGAAAGGGGGAGGAAGACGCCCTTATTTATTACCTGGGGGCAGTACCCGGGGTCTGACTGCTTAACGTGCCCATCCAACACACGGCGGATGTTTAGTGGATCGAACCAGAGGTCCTTGCCGTGGTAGTCACGAACGTTGCCCGCTAGGCCACCCACAGCCCTTAATCTCCTTTTATATGCAGCAATCTGGAACTTAGCACAATGATAATAATACAAAACAATTTTGCCATGGCACTGAAGATTCCCTATTCCACAGTAATCTATTCCCATGCCCACTGGCAGCAGGGAGGCCAGATATCAATGTCCTTCAATGAGGAAAGTGTGTGTGCTAGAAGGAAGAACCATATTTTTGGGGACTTGCAGGTAGGTTTTCTCATGTTGTTGTGACTCCAAGTGTGCGCAACCGCTAAATCACAAACCAGTGGTGATGACAGCAGCTCAAAAGTTGGGGAGGAGGAGTTAAGTATCATCCAGTTGGGGGGGGGCACAAATTTTGAAGTGCTCGGCAGACATTTTGCCAAAATATTCTGTTCATGTAAATTTACCCAACACTATTATGTTATCCCAAGTAAAAAAAGAAAACCATTTTCAAGTACATATTCAGGGTTCCCACTCAAAAAGTAATAAAAAAATTCCCTGACTTTTCCAGGTTCTCCAGGTGGTTTTTAAAGTTTTCCAGAGTGGCATGTTGCAAAGAATTGTTACATTTCATTCCATTCATTTTTCTCACCAAAGCACACACTTGTAAATTCTTTACATAATTTGTCTTTATAAAATTACCTGCTTTTCATTAATAACAACTAACTGTGCACATTATTTTCTGTACCAAAGTTCCGTGAACTTTTGTGAATACTACCCACACAGAATTTGTAAATACATTCCTATAGAAACAGGTCATATGTAAGAAAAAATCTGTCAGTTGAATAGTTTCAGTTTTTCTATAACACACAATGCAGCTAAGCTTATGGAATGGCTCTGTTCAAAGAAACATGTTTCAAGAGAAGCAACAGACAAAGGATTTTGATCCATCATTTGGTTGGTTCTCTTGTAAAGTGTTTCTTCAAGCAGGACCTATTGTGCCTAATTGTTTCCTGTTATAACAACTGCCTGCAGAAATTGAACAAAAGCTTAATGATTGGCAATTTTAAAAATTCAATTTTGCATCTTTTTAGAGAATAAAAGAAATACTTAATATAACTGAAAGTAACATCTATCAAATTCTAGGCAGGCAGTAATTGTAAACAAAAGTTTGAAACCTTGAAAAAATAAGTTTTTTTGGCAAAATAAAGTATCCATTGATTTTTACAAAAAAGAACGGGGTTATTTTTCTTGAGTTTTCCCTGACTTTTACAAAAAAAGGCAATTTTCCCTGAGAGTTCCCTGATTTTTGGAATCATTTTCTAATTCCCTGAGAATTCCAGGTTTTCCCTGTTGAGTGGGAACCCTGATATTTGTATGCAGTATTTAATTCCATGAATGTAGTACTGGGAACCATGAATACGAACTTTTATGGCCTTTGACATGTTATCCTTTTTCTAACAATTTTAGCTTGTTTATATAACTTTTTAATCCTTTTTTAACATTTACTGTTGTAAGTAGGCTTGTCTGTTTTGTCCCAGTCAGAATTAAAGACTATTCGCAATAGAGCATTCCCACAAGATGATAGATTATACAGGGTGATTAAGCTAAGTGTGTACAAACTTCTGGGAGGGGTAGGTTGCACAAAGACAAATCAGAATCACATAGCAATACAAGGTCGGAAACTCCATCTTCATGCGGTAGATGGCGCTGTTCAGCCGTGAGATTTTTTTTTTTTTATTGGAGGTTTAACGACTACCGCGAGCAACTCAATGCGAGACTGCTCATACATTCTTTCTGGATACCGTCATTGTAAACCATCCGCAGAGGTAGTAGGATGGATGAGTTCACGAACGCGGAAATGGCCGACATGCTGCGAGACTGCTCATAAATTGCCACGAGGCATCGAAACGCCGCGAGACTGCTCATACGTTAAAACGAAAAATTCTGAATTTTAAGAAATATGCCGCGAGACTGCTCATAAAAATATATATCGATGTGCCGCGAGGCTGCTCATACGTTAAAACGAAAAATTCTGAATTTTCAGAAATTTGCCGCGAGACTGCTCATAAATATATATCGATATGCAGCAAGACATCGATATGCCGCGAGACTGCTCATACGTTAAAACGAAAAATTCTGAATTTTCAGAAATATGCCGCGAGACTGCTCCTAAATATATGTCGATAGGCCGCGAGACATCGATATGCCACGAGACTGCTCATAAATTGCTGCGAGACTGCTCATACGTTAAAACGAAAAATTCTGAATTTTCAGAAATATGCTGTGAGACTGCTCCTAAATATATATCGATAGGCCGCGAGACTGCTCATAAATTGCCGCGAGACATCGATATGCCACGAGACTGCTCATACGAAAGAAGGCATTAATGAGACATCGATATGCCACGAGACTGCTCATAAATTGCCGCGAGACTGCTCATACGTTAAAACGAAAAATTCTGAATTTTCAGAAATATGCCGCGAGACTGCTCCTAAATATATATCGATATGCCGCGAGACTGCTCATAAATTGCTGCAAGACATCGATATGCCACGAGACTGCTCATACGAAAGAAGACATTAATGAGACATCGATATGCCACGAGACTGCTCATAAATTGCCGCAAGACTGCTCATAAATATATATCGATATGCTGCGAGACTGCTCATAAATTGCCGCGAGACTGCTCATAAATTGTCGTGAGACTGCTCATACGTTCTTTCAGGATACCGTCATTTGTAAACCGTCCGCAGAGGTAGTAGGGTGGATGAGTTCACGAACGCGGCAATGGCCGATATGCACCTCGCATACCGAGCTGCAGACTGCAATGGATGATATGCCGTGAGAGTGTACCAGGAACGGTACCCGATGAGACGAGTGCCAAACCACCAAGTGTTTCCACAGCTGCATCAGAGGTCATGCAACACTGGTTCTTTCCAGGTCTCGGGAACGATGGGTACGCACTTCTGCCATCGAAGAGAATGTGTTAAGTCATGCAGCAGAACTCCAAGTGCCAGCACACTAGCAATTGCCCAACAGCTCGGTCTGTCCCAATCCACCGTATGGAGGGTTCTGCACGAAGACCAATTGCACCCATATCATGTGCAGCGCGTTCAGACACTAAGCCCTGAGGATTACCCTCAACACATTGCATTTGAGCAATGGTACCTGCCGAAGGGTGTGGCAGAACCCCAATTTCCTGCTCCTGTGCTGTTCACAGACAAAGCATGCATTACACGGGATGGTTGCTTCAATGCACATAATGTGCATGTAAGGTAAGTCGCATAAATATAGAGACAGTCGACTTTGCGCCGTGAACGCAATGCGAATATAGATAGGAAGCTAAAGTGGTACCTAATTAGACATAACCCTACAACAAACGTTTCGATCCGTCGAGATGACCGGATTGTGTGAAAAGAACACCATTAAGTGAAATAGTGTAATTTTAGGTGTCTCATAAATATAAAGACAACTATGTAAAGTAGCCACATGCAAATGAGATGTACAAATCAGCATGTTGTACGCACGCGCATGGGCCGTAATTCGGTCCAGCCTACAAAAGACAGTGGACCTGCCATCAGACAATCATTTGCCGAAATGCCACGCAACAGTCAACTTTCTTGTGAGGAGGTGCAGAAGATTTGGAGAATGAGAGCAAATGGATTGCCTGTAGCGAAAATTTGTAAAGCCATGGGGAGGAGTAGGGCAGTCATTTATAAGACTTTATCGAAACGTGGTGCGCTAACTGCTAGAAAACGGCCTGGAAGGCCTCGAATAACAACCAAACGAGATGATCGTGCCATCATGCGTTTAGTTTCATCCCAAAGGTTATCACTACGTCAAGTTTCTCGGACTGTTGGTGTCAACGTCTCAAAGGACACATTTTATCGACGAATCAAGGAAAGTCACAACATTGCGCTCCGTTAAATGCGCCGTCTGCCACACTTCACGGGGCCCCACAAGGAAGCTAGATTGTTATGGGCAAGCAGCCACATGCACTGGACAGACAAGTGGATCACAACTGTTTTTTCCGACGAGAAAAAGTTCTACCTGGACGGCCCTGATGGTTGGAACTGCTATTGGCATGATTTACGACGTGAGCCACGCACCTACTTCAGCAGACAGAAAGGAGGAGGATCTGCGATGGTCTGGGGAGCTTTTGCATTCAATGGGACAACGGATATCGCTTTTCTGCAAGGCAGGCAAAACTCTGAAACGTACCAGGACATACTCAGCAGCCACCTTCTACCATTTGCCAAAACTCTAGCGGGTGTTGATTATCTGTTCCAGCAAGAGAATGCCTCTATCCATCGGTCTGCATCAACGAAAAGCTGGTTTAACACTCATCGTGTGACCATAATGGATTGGCCAGCACTCAGTCTAGATCTGAACCCTATCAAGAACCTCTGGGGTATCCTAGCTCATGATGTGTATGCAAATGGACAGCAGTTCTCAAGTGTGCTGGCACTGAAAGAGCAGATTGAACGAAGCTGATATGCGCTCCATCAAGAACACTTACATCACTTGGTGGACAGCATGCCCAATCTGGTTTTCACTGTTATTCGGAACAACGGCTCCACTATTCATACCGGAGGTGCTCATAACTAGTAAGTCTTTATATTTTTGAGACAGCGTATTTTTTTTTTTTTTTCTTGTACTTGGCATTGGAATTGTCATGTTTTCGTCAAACTATTGTGCAGCTGCGTGTCCTACGCTATTTTTGCTATAAATATGAGGTGTACATTCTAGCTCGTCTCTTTTTTATTCGAGAATTTGTTCTGTCTCTATATTTATGCGACGCACTATATGTTACAGCACATGGTCGCAATTTTGAACACTTTCTGTAGCCTCAATGCATTTCGCAAATGTCTTGTGAGTAATAAAAAGCCTTTTGTTTTCTTACGTGCTGCTCTTTCATTTCTCGTCCTCTCTGTACACTAGCACATGAAGATGGCAATTCCGACCCTGCATTGCTATGTGATTCCGATTTGTCTTTCTGCAACCTATCCCTCTTAGAAGTTTGTACATGCTTAGCTTAATCACCCTGTATACAGGGGTTGTCCAAAATAATGGAAACACTTTGAAACAATAGATATTACGCACCTAACATGGTGTGGGAGCACCCTTGGCATTCAAAACTGCTGGAATCCTCCTTGGAATGGACGCATACAAGTCCTGGCTGGTGGTAAGTGGTATGTTGTACCATTCTTCCTGCAGAAACTGCTCCAATTCCTTGAGAGACGCCGGAGGAGGATAACGGGATCGCTCTCTGTTTTTCAACACAGACCACAGGGGCTCAATGATGTTTAAGTCCGGTGATTGTGCAGGCCAGGTAACGTGTGCAACTTCATCCTCATGTTCCTCAACCCATGATTGAACAGTTCAACTTCTGTGAATCGGGGCATTATCATCTTGAAAGATGCAATCCCCTGACGGAAACAATGTCTGCGCCATTAAATGCACATGGTCGGCCAAAAGAGTGATATAGTGACCGCTAGTGTTCCGTCCATGTAAGGTGATAATGGGACCTGCGGCAAACCACGAGGTCATGGCCCAAACCATTATGGAACCGCCCCCATGCTTCACTCTAGAGAGGAGACAGTCTGGGTTGTAGGCTTCTGCAGCGGTTCTCCACACGTAAACCCGTCCTGCGGTGGGGAATAGTGAGAACATGATTCATCAGAAAACAAGACAGGTTTCCATTGATCCGCAGTCCACGTTTTATGTTCCTGGCACCACTGTAGTCTCCGTTGCATATTCACCTGTGGCACCAGGGGTTTTGCAAACGCAGCTCTGCTGTAAATATTGTGCTTATGCAATTCCCTTCGCACGGTATGGGTCGACACTGGGTTTTGGAGATGTGTATTAAGCTCAGCAGTCACTTATGTCGCCATGGTCTTCGTCCTTGAGGTCACAATCCTCTTTAATGTTCTCCTGTCTCTCGCAGTGAGTTTGGTTTTTTTTTCACAGTTGTGCCATGAACGTTGTATGCTGTCATGACCTTCGACACGGTACCTCTCGATAACCCCCCAATACCTGCGCCACTGTGGTTACCGACGCATCAACAAGACGGGCTCCTACAATCTACCCTCTTTGGAACTCCAACAGATCACTCATTGTGCCTTTACCTGGAACGAAATTGTACAAACTCCAATTTACAATACAATCACACAGACCCTTGAGACTATAAGCAACACTTTTTTACAAAAAGATTGTAGCTACATGTTTGTTTTACTTCAAAAGCAGCACATACCAAAGTCACTGTTTTCAGCGAGGTGTTTCCATTATTTTGGGCAACCCCTGTAGTTCCCAATATTATAACTATTATATACATAGCTGTAATATTGGCATCATTTTTAAAACCTTCTTTACCTCATGAAATTTCAATTCTGTTGCATGAAAATATGGGCTATAGAGAAGACAGAATTTACAATGATCCAAGTATTTTATAATGGTACCATGATAATTTGTTATTATTTATAATATCAATTCATAACTTTGTCCTAGTTATGTCAGATTCTGTTCATATTTGTGTTATGTCAGATTCTGCTCATCTTTGTCCCAGTCATGTCAGATTATGTTCATATTTGTGTTATATATGTCAGATTCTGCTCATCTTTGTCCCAGTCATGTCAGATTCTGTTCATATTTGTGTTATATATGTTAGATTCTGTTCATCTTTGTCCCAGTCATGTCAGATTCTGTTCATATTTGTGTTATATATGTCAGATTCGGTTCATCTTTGTTCCAGTCATGTCAGATTCTGTTCATATTTGTGTTATATATGTCAGATTCTGTTCATCTTTGTCCCAGTCATGTCAGATTCTGTTCATATTTCATAATGGGTGGCGCAGGACGATGAAATGAAAAAATGATGGAGGAGGAGGATAGACAGAACGAAAAACTGATGGGAATGAAATGCAACGCAAGGGCGAAGCAGGGTTGGGAGGGATGATAAAAAAGGGAATGACAGGAAACAGTTACTTTTTGGCAATTCATCAGGGACTTTTTGTCGCAAAATAACAGTCTTTATCGCGATTTGGCCAAAATGTGAGTGGCAGCATAAGCACTGTCCACGGTTAATGCAGGCATCAGTTACTTGTAGAATTGCACCATCAACCTTTTAAATCTTCAGTTCACAAGCACAAATTATCTCCACAATCAGCACTGGATATAACACTGAATCAATTATACTAACAATCGGTACAGGGTGATCCATTTAAACCAGTACCCTGAAAAAAACTGACATTTTTGCAAGGGATCACGCAAGGAACTTCTTTTTTTTTTTTCAATAGAAGCAGCAACTCCTGGAGAATGAAAACTGCCACCGTGAAGAAGATTGTTAACCGTAACTCAGCTCGTGATTTGTTTGTTGTTGCGTTGTCATTCACTTGCGTGCATTCGGAAACATGCAGTACTCTGTTCCAGAGAGTGTTTTTTAGTGAAATCGTATTGGGTAATCAATTCTGTCATCAAAACGCAACGAGCATTTCGATGAGAGTTTGGAGTTCGAAAAGTGCCAAGCAAGTCAACAATTCTGTCGATGGCAAAAAAACTGGAGCAAATCGGTTCTCTTCTCAGCGGTAGCGGTAGACATCACCCTCCGAAGCCCCAAATGCGTGTGGACGATGTTCGGCAACGTTTACTTCAATCTCCGACAAAATCATTGTGCAGATTAAGCCAACAGACAGGATATTCATACGGAACTTGTCAAAGGGCAGCAAAAACTGGTCACACATCGAAAGTCTCAATGGAACTCATAACCAGCTTCTTTGATGACAGATTAATTTCAAAAAACATATGGCCTCCCCGATCTCCGGACTTAACTTCCCCTGACTTTTTTTATGGGGCTACTTAAAGGATAGAGTTTACAAAACCCATCCAAAAACATTGGATGCATTGTGTGAAACAATCACGACTGAAATTGGCAATGTTACTGCTCATACTCTACATGAGACATCACTGAATATGGTGCGGCGTGTTCAACTGTACTTACAAGAAAATGGAGGACAATTTCAACATTTGTTTTGATAAAATGATTCTCCAATACCACATGTATAATTCTGAACTTACTGTATGATTTTGTTGTTATTTATAAAAAAGTTATAAGTAAATCACATAGTACTGGTTTAAATGGATCACCCTGTATATTAGAGGCAGAATTAATGAAAATTCTCATGAATCAGTGAACAGGATTGCTGATAATTGAAGATGCAATAAGTTTCTTACTGGGAAAATAACACCTGTTCTTACAAACTGAATGATATATTAAAACATTTTTTTTTCAACTCAGAAGTCATTAAATGAAGGAAATACATGCTGAAATTACAAGGGTATTATAATCAATTAAAATAGGTAATTTTACTAACCCAGAGCACTGCCTCGATCAAATAGATTTAGCTTCCACTTGCTTACTATGGGAGGAAAAAAGAAAAGAAGTTTCAATTACAAATGGTGATGCAAAAACTTTTAGCTACAAAAAGCTATTCACAAAATATTTAAGCAAATACACACTACTACTAACCATTTATACATTTATTATTGGTAAACACAAATATGATTCAACACCAAACTAGTACACACGTGCAAAACAATTATGATGACAATCACGGCCTATTCACCAGAAAAGCCTCAGTACTTCCATTAAGGCTGTCTTTGAATGAGTGTTAGGCTTCATCTTCAGCGATAGATGGCGCAAAATATCACTCCTTGGGCGTGGCTTTTTCGTCTTGAGGGATTGTCCTAGAAGTTGACGTCAGCGAATGACTGAAGACCTTACCATATTCAGAATGGAAGCGGTCTCTCGTTGGCTCCACAATGAAAAGACAAAACACGCGCTGTTACGTTTCAACCAATGACATTGTTCGTGGGAGCAGCTTAGCAGGTAGGCGTGGTTTCTGTCTCCAATTCAAGTGTTTTCTGATAATGTACACATTTTCTCTTCAAAAAATGAACATACAGTAGAATTTAAGATGATCTATAGAAGACAAGATTCCAATCTCACTTCAGTGCCCATTCTTTGATTTCTATTTGGCCTAGATAATTAAAAAAATCAGACACAAATGAGAGATTTCGTTTCTCCCACACAGAAGCACTGCCAAACTAACTTCTGGCGCCATCTAGCGCCAAATTGGAATACTTTCGAGTCAGATAAATTGAATTTAAAAAAAATTCTAACAATTTTTTTCGGAAAAATAACTGCGACACGTATTACCAATGGGTCGTTTTTATTTGTGCTCAAAATTCCAAACTCTAGAAAGTAATAGTTTTCGAGAAAATGTGTACAAAAGAATTTGCATTACAGATATAGGACAGAATTTTTGTTACACTCATTCAAAGACAGCCTTAAGGAATACACAATCTTACAACGTCATACAAAATTCTTATAAAGTTCTATAGGTCACACAATTCCACCATTACAGTATGTTCTGTGTCTGTTACATCTTCACTGAAATGAAAAGATTTCCCCATGTAACAGTTGCTCTGTATAAAGTGTGTATGAAGGAATTTGAAACTTTAAACAATAATAATACCGGTACGTTTAAAAAGTTCCGGAACTTTTATATTAAAAAAGAATGAGTACAGGTAATACCTGTTTGTGCTGTGTTTCCTTCGAAGTAGTTACCCTGTGCAACTATTCATTTTTGCCAGCACTCATACAAAGATTTAAATGCAGATTGCAAGCCTTCTTTTGCCGCATCCTCCAGTGCCTCCATCACAGCTCGTTGCACTTCTTCAAACTTGAGAAGCGACGCCCCTTAAGCAAATTCTTCATCTGGGGAAAAAGTCACATGGGGCGAAATCAGGGAAATAAGCTGGTTGTGGAAGAACGGGAATGTGATGTTTGGACAGGTAATTGGACACCAGGAGGAATCTGTGAGCCGGCGCATTATTGTGATGGAGCACCCACGAGTTGGTCTTCCAAAGATCGGGTACCTTGCGTCTCACTGATTCTCGGAGACGTTTCGGGACGTTGACGTACTCTTCTTTAGTGACTGTGCGATCATGCTGAAGGAATTCCTTGTGTATGACTCCCTTGCAATTAAAGAAAACTGTTAACAACAAGACCTTTCCTTTGGAGCGGTCAGCCTTGAACTTTTCTAGTCGTGGTGATGACGGTGATTTCCACACTGTTGACTGTCAGTTGGATTGGGGGTCACACAGAATCCACCAAGTCTTATCGCCAGTGATCAATTGATTCAACAGATCGGGATCTGAATCCACTGCATCGATGTTATCCCCACAAACTTGCATGCGCTCATCCATTTTTTCTTGTGTCAGGTTTTCAGGAACAATTTGTTGGCACACGTGATGCATGCCCAGTTTCTCCGTTAAAATGGCATGTCAATTTCCAACTGAGATGCCAGCAACTTCTGCAATCGCTGCAACAGTTTTTAGACGGTCATTTTTCACAATTTCTTTGACCATGGCGATTTGTTCATCCGTTGTGGATGTTGAAGGCCGTCCTGACCTCTCATTATCCTCGATACTATGTCGCCCGTTTTCAAATCGTCGATGCCACTCATAAACTCTAATTCAATTCATTGCACTCTTACTGTAAGCTGACTTAATCATTCGAAAAGTCTCGGCGAAAGATTTTCCGAGCAGAACACACAATTTTAGACTTGAATGCTGTTCAAAATTCGACATCGTTGTCCTCGCGACGGAGAGCCTCGAATGCCTGTAATTACGAACTACGCACATACGCTGTACGAGTTGGATCTGGATCAAACCAGTTCTGGCTGGTCGGTCACATCATGCTCTTCGCTTGCTCAGCGGCGAATGACGCAATTCACTGACATTTGGCAAATATTCAAAAAGTTCTAGAACTTTTTGAACGTAGTAGTAGTTCACTCTTTACACATGAAATGCCTCATACGAAGACTTCCACATTGCATATGGTTTCAAGTGAGTCCATGTTTTAAACTAGTACTTTCATGACTTTTGCTTTTACTTTGGATGTGACATGGGACTGTCTCCGAACTCATACTGAGTACTCCTACCTTTCAACGTGCATAGAGTTTTTAAACATTTCTTTCAGTTAATGCAAATGATATTTACGTTTTAGCAAGTTATTTTATTAGTGGTACATCATAGGATATTCCACAACATATTTTTTAAGAACTTCCACACGTTCAACTTTATTATGCTATTTCAGTTCAAGATAACCAGAAAGTACAACAGTAGCCACAGCAACACCTACAAACTACAACTAGGTCAGGAACAAGCGTTCTAAACATTAATCTTCATTTACAGGATTTACAACTGTGTACATAACAAATCATACATCACACACAAAAGAATTATTAAACACATGATTGTGTTAGAGGATACTTACAATCAGCAGCTTCGCCTCCACTAGCAGCTTTTACTCCTTTACCAAGCTGCTTATCCTTCAATGTTTCCCACACAATTTGAATTATTGGCAAACAAAATGCACCAGTTTTTCCACTACCAGTTTCAGCTGCCTATGGGACAAAAGAAATTGAATTAAGAATAGCTATTTACCTCTTAATTGAAATTGATAACAATGCATACCTGCCAACCTTCAAGATTTCAAATCCGTAAAAAAAAATTTGCGAGCATTTAGCCGATATTTTGTACAAAAAACTAGCGGATAATGCTTACCTTGGCATTCCTTTCTAGCGATGGGAACATTTCACGCACGTGTTTTCCGGTCTTTGTTGATGTTATTGTCCTAAAGTTCGTTGTATGCGATGACTGGCTTTACTTCTCACACTTTTCGCTGGGTACTTTGAAATATCGCAAGTAAAAGAGAATAGTACAATAATTAGAGCTATATAATAGTCAGAATTAGAACTACTAAGTGGAATTGATTTAGCCAATAGTTCGATTAAATTCACAGAATATAAGCGATATGGATCGATTATTCTGTATCGATTTTAATCGATATATTGGTGGTGCCTGTTAATTTTTTATACATATTTAAACTATTATTGCACGCAAATATCCACATACCGCAATTTTTTTTGTGCCCACCACACCTTAAAATTCAGCATTTTAAAAATTAATTTTATATATATATATATTTTTTTTTTGATTGGAGGTTTAACGACCACCGTGAGCAACTCAATGGGCTATAAGCAGTCGCCCGTCCCTAATTTAGGGTCACTGGTTCCAGGGAAGGGAGAGAGCCAGTGCCGTAAGGCAAACACAACATCCATGCTTGACCGGGATTTGAACCCGGACCCCTTACGGACGAATGATCAGAGGCCAGCGTCTTAGACCACTGCGCCACCGGGGCGGCAATTAATTTTATATATGGGCTAATATAGGTTAGTTGTTTTTTATGGTGTCATAACAACCAACTGCATTCCTGAGCGCCCCCTTTTATCCCTTTTTACATATCTTTATTTCTAACGGCGTTGTAACAATTTGTGGAACTGATCTCCCTGCACATCTGATTTTATCTAAGACACTTTAAGTGCCGACTATCTGATAATTTTTTCTTGAGGGGGGGGGGATAGTTTTGTGTGGACTGTACGCAGGAAAATACAGTAATTATTGGCAGACTTTACGAAATACTGAGATTTCACAAAAAGTGCGTCCTTTTTTTCTTTCTGAGCTGCAAGGCGGCATTACAATCGGCAGTTTCGTACTTTTTCTGTAGTCTGCAAAAAGAAAGCTTGATACTACCACATTTGTTTTGACAGATACCGCTTTCATCACTGATTAAGTTTCATGTTAATGACATCGTGGGAAAAGTGTCTCCATGACAAATGCTATATATATATAAAAATCCTGTTAAAAATGCACTCCACTATTCTCTAAAACAGTAAATAAATGTTTCTTCAAACAGTGGCTTGGAATGTGTAAGAAAAGCTTTAAATAAAAAAGAAAATGGTAGAAATATATATATAAAAAACCCTCTCTTAGTTAATGAACGGGCTGAACAGAAGCTAAAAAACTTACAAAAAATGTATGCGTAACTTCTACAGTTTTCACTGGATTCTAGCTAAAATTAAAACAAATTTATGTTGTAGCATCTCGATCACTGCAAAAATTTCACTCACTGATATTAAGAATCGGAGAAAATTTCATTTAGAAAAATTTATCCACGCCGTCTGCAGCAAAGCGCACCTCCCCCCCCCCCACACACACACTCACACACACTTCGGCACTTGACAGTGCTAGGGCGGGTCAAACACATTGACATATGGGCGCTACCCCCTCCCATCTGCCACCTTTCAGTCTTTCAACCCCACACCTCCACAGGGCACATTCTAAGTGATGAAAAACTTGCTGCGAATTCACTTAATTGACAGAAAACAGGAGATGCTAGTACGAGAAGTTGGCGGTCCTAAAAGAAAGGTTTTTAAAAAACAATTAAGTTTCAAAATAATAAATGTTTGAACAGGTAAGGTTAAAAAAGATCTGTAAAAAAAGTCGCTCCGTACAACAAGTAGAATTTCAGTAAATTTTACGGGTAAATTGTAAAACTTGCCAGGTAAGAAATACGGATTTTTGGTATGCGAATGAAAAATCGGAAGAAATCACTTTCCAATCGGAATATCGGAAAGACGCCCCAAAATCGGAAACTTTCCAGGTAAATCGGAAGGATTGGCAGCTATGACAATGTAAATGCAAAACAAATTACAATATTACTACATACATTTAAATTATCAGCAGACTTCTTCAAAATCGGATGTGCACAACTTCTAAAATATCACCCAAAACTCAAATACTAAGTACACAACAAGAACGGTCTACTTTATGTACAAGGATAAAGAGTTTTAAAGGTTCGCAGTTTTGTTTTCAGAAATAAATGAGAGCATTCACTGTAATCCCTGAACGAACATTCACTGTAATTCCACCAGTAATATTTTATGCAACAATAGGTAAATTGAGAGCTTACCATCAAAACATCACCACCTCCAAGAATAAGAGGTATAGCTTCATACTGCACATCAGTAGGCAATCTAGAGAAAATAAAACAGCATTTCTAGTACTTACTAACACAGATGTAACAATCAAAATTTTCTAGCAAACTTCAATAACTGTATCATTTGCATATGCTGTATTTCACTGTATGTACATTCATCTATTTAACACATCATATTTCTTCCAAAACAATTCACATTTGGCTATTAATTAGCATTGTTACAATTATAAAAGTGTTTAAAAGACTGTTAGAAAATCCTGTTTAAACTGTTTCTGCCCAACACTGTTTCTTGCAACAGAGTTAAGGTTCAAAAATATGTTGTTTCCCTGTTTTTACACATACCTTCCATGTTTCTCGCCAATGAAAGTAACAACATTCTGAGATGTTAAAAAATATTACATAAAAATCATCTCTATGAAAATTAAGTATCCCTGAGTATATAAAATAATGAAAACACCTTCCATGTTCATTGTACTGCTAAGTTTGTTTTACTCCTTAAAATTCAGTATTGCTGTCATCCTCATCCTTTGCTAATGGACTTAATAGACACTAAGAAGAAGCCTAGATTTCGTTTTTTTTTTTTTTTTACTAGTATCAACACTTGCTAGTGGCCTTATTTTTTACTAACAAATTGCATTAAGTTTATTAACATTATACAAAAGCAACTCTAACATTATACAAAAGCAACTCTCCATTAGTGAATCATGACAAATTTTGTTTTCACCCCTGTAATTGTCACATTGCAATGTTGAAAAGATTGCAAATGTTTAAATATAACTCACCTTTTCTTGACAGATTAATTCTAACAATTTAATTCGAATGCAAATATTTGAAAAACATTTTTTTTTACTTAACTTTATTCACAAAATTCAAGAACACCATTCAAAATCTTAAGTTATTTTCCGTAGGGTTTTTACGATCTGGGTTTCGGGTCTTTTCATCATACCACTTTAAAACAGCAGACCTGCGGTCAAACTTGTCTTGGATGAAATGACCTTCAACCTCAATATTCACGGGAGCATTCAATGTTTGTAAGTTTAAACTGCCCCTCCAATCACCCTGGATTCTCTTCATGAAACTGAACCCAACCTCACATGCAGAAGTAGATAAGGGAAATATACTGGATATTTCTAATAGTGCCACAATGTTTGCACTTTACAAGAAACATTCCAGCGTTCGAATTACCCAGTGGTCCGCTGGTCATTGGCCAGAAAAACTTCTGCCAGACCACTAAACTATTATTGATTTTACTGGCCCTGATAGCCAGCAAGGTTTTTTTTTTTTTTGTTGTTGTTTTTTTTTTGTTTTGTTTTTTTCTAATTTGTCACAAATTAAAAAATGAATTTCTATTTCTTTTTCTTTGCTGTATGGTTTTCTTTTTAGGCTGCAAACTAATGCTAGGTTTAAAAACAAATATTGGAGGTAATTCCGTTGAAATGGTGCATTATTGTCTACATATATTGCAATTGACTTTAATTTTTTGTTTATTATTTTATTTACAGACCAGTAGGCATTTTTGTGGACCAGTGCTTTGCAAATTCTAGTGGTCCACTGGGCCAGTAGAAGACTTATTTCTAATTCTAACACTGCATTTGCTTCCAGATAGCTGTTGTCCCTTTTTGTATGTATCTAAAACCATTCCACGTGTGCAATGGAGTGGCAGTTTACAGTTCACACTAAAACATTCAAAATGTTTCCACTAGCAACTTTTGCTAGAACCACTTTTTATCACTAGCAAAATGCATTTGCTTGCTAGCAATTCGCTACTAACTACTGGTCGAAATTGAGCCCTTTTTTTTTTTTTTGAGGTTTAACGACCACCGTGAGCAACTTAATGGGCTATAAGCAGTCGCCCGTCCCTAATTTAGGGTAACTGGTTCCAGGGAAGGGAGAGAGCCAGTGCCGTAAGACAAACACAACATCCATGCCTCACCGGGATTCGAACCCGGACCCCGTTCGGACGAATGATCAGAGGCCATCGCTTAGACCACTGCGCCACCGGGGCGGCGAAATTGAGCCCTGCTAAGATGACAAAGGAACTAGCCAACATCAATGCAGAAGATATTTCTTAGAGGCAGTAATTATTTTAATATCGTGGAATTTAAAGTCATGAGCATGGCTGATGTACATATGGTAATGATTTGCATGAGCAAGTGTGTCATGAACAGTACACAAATCAAACTACATGGATGCGCCAAGAGGGGATTCAACGGGTGCAAAGCACCCGGGGCCTGCTTCAGGGGGCAGCAGGATGCCTCAATCAAATTTTACAGTTGACAAATTAATGTCAGTGACGTGGGAGAAGTTAAGAAAACGTTTTACTCTGAGAAATCTTAATGCTATGTGGCACGTTGATTTTTATAGCAAAAATATTCATTATACCATATAATTCAATAGAAAACGACTTGAAATCAGAGAATAATTTTTATTGTGTTCAGTAATGGATACTGCGGGCAAAAGACTAACAATATTTTTGTAAACTTTTTTTTAAATATTCAAGATTTCAGTATCATGATATGCGTGGCCAGCGCTATGACAGTGGGGCCAATATGATGGGAAAGCACACTGGACGTCAAAAAACATAATTTTTCGATCTAAAACCCTGATGAATTTTATGTACTTTGAGCGACTCACACTTTAACCCTTTAAGCGGTCAACATAACTTAACCAAATGGGGCTCAAAAATTTCTGCCTTCCCTAAACAGAAATGTTCAAATAGCGTCCGGGTTTTTCTTCCTGAACAGCACGTCAAATATTTCATTTTGCCAAGATCTGCAACTAAACAATTTATACCTCCTTCTCATCCCATCATTACCGATAATAAACCTGCCACAAGTGATGATCCTTCTCTTCTAGTTCTTCATCCTCTGCTCTATTTCCCAGGTTATACAGGGGAAGTGCATGTCCCCCTGACATACACATCATGCCACTGGGTAGAAACAAGCAACTCAAACATCTCTCTCCTCAGATTCTTCGCCCATTTTGAAGGTAATGAGTCAGTAAGGATGAGTGTTAATCATCCCCCTGAACGGCCACTTTGAAATATATAGTTAAGGGGAAAGCAATGCCTTCTGACTAGGGGGCGCACTCGTTCGACCCACGTTCAACCAGTTTCTTTGGCAGCGAATATATTCGTTCGAGCCGATTTCAGCCCATTTTGCTAACCCCAAGTTAATTCGTTCCAGCCAGTTAAAGGGTTAAATCTGGTCGTATAAATAATGATGAAAAAATTTCACTAGAAATTTTCATCATTATTCAAGAAATATATGCTTTTCTTTCTGAATTACCTTACCTTCGGCAAATTTTAAAGAAAGAGCTTCCAGGATTGACAGCGAAACCGTGCTCTGAAACAAAGTGGGAAATCAATGCAATCAGTATATCGAGGTTTATGGGGGGGGGGGGTATGAAAACCAGTTATTTCAAATTCTGCTTTTAGTTTTTTTTATACAACTTATTTTTATATGTAAACATTTTTATTTACGCTTTCCAACCGTAGGTTGAAGAAGCGTATATGCTCCAGCTTTGTCCGTCTGTCCGCACGATAACTCGCATAAAAATGGTTTGATTTCAATGAAATTTTAGTATGTGATAGGGCTTCACCTGGGGACGAAACCTATTGAAAATGGACGAAATGGGGTCAAAGGTCACGACATATGAGCGGGATCCATTCCATTGCCCTTATGCGTCATAACTTGCATAAATATGGTTCGATTTCGATGAAATTTTAGTATGTGGTAAGGAACCACCTGGGAACAAACCCTATTGAAAATGGGCGAAATGGGGTCAAAGGTCAGGACATAGGATCGAGATCCATTCCATCGCCCTTATGCGTTATAACTTACATAAAATGCTTCGATTTTGACAAAACTTTATCATGTTGTTCCGGAAGTATACTTTACCGGTTCTGCTGAATATCATCGAAATGAAGTCAAAGGTCAGGTCATAGGAGCGAGATTTATTCTACAGCCATTATCCTCATAACTTGAGTAATGATTTCTGGTATGTTGGAAAGCATATCATAATCAATGCATTGCATGATTTTACTAACTTGTTTTTATTTAAATATGAAAACCAGTTATTTCAAATTCTGTTTTTTGTTCTTAACAACTTATTTGTATATTTGCATTTTTGAACTTCACTTTTAGTTGGTAAAGTTCGATGAACACTTACCGCACGTGGGGCTTGGCTTTCAATTCAGATTTCCGTTATGTGGATGCGGCACGGGGGTTTTTCATTTGGCCACGGGTCCGCTTTTTTTTTTTCCGTTGGAATTTATTTTGCCTCATCACCAAATGAGTTTTTTTTTCCTTTGCTGCATCCTCATTTACTTCAATATTTATTCATAACCCGAGTACTTTCGGTAATACTCCTTTACCGTCTTCGAGGGGACGTTTTGCTCCGACTAGCACAGACCGTGTCAGCTGGGCATTTCGGTGGTTCTCGCGGGCTGCTTCTGTCATCGGCTATCGCTTCTTCTTGGGCGTTGTGGCGCCATCTCTTGTTGGTCAGTGATCTCATTTTTCGAACTTTTTCATTTTTTTGCTCAATTTTAATTAAATTTCTCCAGCTGTTTCTCAAATTATTAGGATCATTATGGTTGCAAACTTTTGTCCTATTTTTTTCAATCATTACCGACTCTGCTATTCTGAGGTGTTTTTCGGATTTACAGAACGCCCAAGAAGAAGCGATAGCCGATGACAGAAGCAGCCCGCGAGAACCACCGAAATGCCCAGCTGACACGGTCCATGCTAGTCGGAGCAAAACGTCCCTCGAAGACGGTAAAGGAGTATTACCAAAAGTACTCGGGTTATGAATAAATATTGAAGTAAATGAGGATGCAGCAAAGGAAAAAAAGCGGACCCGTGGCCAAATGAAAAACCCCCGTGCCGCATCCACATAACGGAAATATGAATTGAAAGCCAAGCCCCACGTGCGGTAAGTGTTCATCGAACTTTACCAACTAAAAGTGAAGTTCAAAAATGCAAATGCATTAATGCATGTTAAATAATATAACCTCCAATATCGGAAGTAAATTGAAATTATTTGTATATGTACCGATATGAGAGATTTTTTGGTTAGTTGGTTAGGTTAGCTAAACAGACGCACGTCATGTTCAGTGTTATATATATTATGAAAACTCTTACTTCAAGGGAAAAAAAAAAAAAATTATGTTGTTAAAGATACTTATTTCATGTAAAAATGCCTAAAAATGGAAAAAATATTCTCATGCAAGGGGCGGCAAATCCCCTTGGTATGCCCCTATCAAACTATAAGCAAGCACTCATATTAAGATCCCTTTTTAAGTGCAGAATGCAGTTAACCACTACAGTCTGCCACACACACAATGCATTCAAGCATTTACAATTTCTGGGAGGGAAAAATTTGTAAACAACATCATTGTAAACATCCCTCCCAGATAAGTCAATCATCCCTCCCACAATTGTAAACATCCTTCCCAGATACGTCAATAGTTGTGCAACTATTGACTTATCTGGGAGGGATGCATCACATTTCTATCTGACACAAAATATAGTTACAAGACTTAGTAGATTCTGGAATACAAAATATTACTTAAAATGTTACAACAAAAGTAGCAAATTCAATTCACACTTACGTCCATTCTCCTTCTTCAAGAGCTTTTGCTATTTCTGGCAGAACACCAAATTCTGAAATTAAGCAAGAACAAAGCCATGAGGAACCAATAACCTGAAGATATTCAAATAGAAATAGTCATAAACACTCAATAATTCAATTCTCAAGACTTCGTCAACAAACATTATAATGGATGGAAAAAAATATCACAAAATTCCCATAAGTAATAACCTACCTGTAATATACAGGCTATTCAGAAAGAATCATCCGCTTTCAAAAATTTATATTTTGAAAAATTAACAACACAGAATGATAAGTAATACATCAATGTAAAGGGGAAATGTCTAAGTTTTAGATTATGCACAACCCGAGAGCAGAAACAGCATGACACAGCGACGCTCATCGCAGATTCTCGGAAAGGTGTGCAGACTGTTTTTCTATTTTCTTAGCTATTATATTTGCACTTTTAAGGTATTAAACCCCAGCAAAGTGCGCATAGTTTACGTGCAATTCATTAATGATATACCATTAAAAATAACCAATCACTTACCCTAAAGATCATGGTAATTTCCATCTGCAAACACTTCAAAGCATGTCAATTATCGTAATGTTGTTGGCCTTCAAAGGTTTACAGACTCCTTGCTTATGATTCCTTCTTCAGGGTATGAAACATCGTTTTTTTTTTTTTTTTTTTTTTTTTTGCTAGACAAACAACGCCGAGTTTTTTCTGCCATATGAGATGTAACCATAGCCCGTCAATTCCATAAAAACCACACAAGCATACTACTCATTCATACATTCAGTTAAAAAACTATGTACATAATTACACTACATTACATTCCCAGGTGGTTAAACCTAAAATTTTAGGATACTTACGGCTTCTATTTATGAATGGTGCCACCTCCGATTTGCTTCCGATGTTTGATCTGAGGCGGGATCGTGGATTCACTTATGCTGACTCATAACGCTGGTAACAACGGCTTGTTGAGCATGTCCATGACGATCGGATGATAGCGTTCCAAGGTCGACTTGCTGGCTAGTGGGAGGGTTGGATGTTTGCGTTCTCACATAGTATGTACTTCAAGTGTGTTTTGGTAAAGAGTCTGGGCGATAGGGCGCGGTTATTCTAAGCATATGTGCAATTGAAGGTGCAATTGAAGATAATGTCTTTTTTGGGTTGCAAAAGTTTGTTGTGGTTAATATTATTTTATCGTTTTGTACATATCCTTGTTTAGTATGGTAAAATATGTTAATATTTCAAAGATAGATGCAGTTTTTAATTGGTTTTATTCTTCATGTGCTTTTAAATAGTGTCAATTTTTTAGGTTTCGTAGTATGTGGCATTTTTTAAGAACATGGTTTATGCAAATTTTCCAGTGTTAATGAAGACAGGTTATCTAACTTTGTAAAGGTTGATTTCTCAAAACTTTCATTAATTGTGTTTTTAAATTGTGCATACAGTTTTTAAAGTTGGTTGGTTGGTTGGTTGGTTGGTCAAATTTTATGGGGCAAGGGCCATGTTTGGCCAAAGAGCGCCAGACACAAGACAAACAAACAGTATTAAAAACGTGGTAAAAAGCTTAAAATCTGACTGATCATGTAAAACTGAAAAATGAGAACGATGGAAGGGCTAAAAAAGATAATGAAACAAACAGTATTAAAAACATGATACAATGATTAAAATCTAGCTGATTCAGTAAAACTGAGAAATGAGGATGATGATAAGGCTAAAATCTAGATACGTTTAAAATAGTCAATTTCTTGAAAAAATGAAAACACGGCAACAGTATCACAGTGATCATTGAGGAGCCGCTGCAGTGTAACGGCGTCCTCGGTCAACAAATGAGAATGAAAGAAATGAAAACGTACATCACGAAAACAAACACAGCTACACAGAAGATGAGTGATGGTGAGTCGGCAATTGCACGTCTCACACATCGCCGCAGTGTCACCACACAGCAAAAAGCGGTGAGCGAAACGACAATGCCCTATGCGGAGGCGCGCAAGCACCACTTCCTCCCTACGGTTCTGACGATATGAGGATTTCCAGACTTCAAGATTAGGTTTAATACGATGCAGTTTATTTCCCACCTGTTGGTCCCACAGACACTGCTACGTTCGCTTGATACGGTCGCGAAAGATAAAGCGGAAATCTCGGTGATACAGTGGCAAGGGTGTGACGACCAAAGAGGAAGCAGATCTAGCAGCCGCATCAGCACACTCGTTACCCGAGATTCCAACATGCCCAGGAATCCAGCAAAACTGAACATGAAGACCGGCCGCAAGCAAACGACGAAGTAACTGTCTCACATCCAAGAGAACAGGATGGTCACGGCAATCTGCAGATGACAAAGACTGCAAGACACTTAAGGAATCCGTATAGACCATAGCACGATGATGAGAACCCGACTGAACATGGAGAAGGGCGAGATACACAGCATGCATCTTCGCCGAAAACACCGTGGCCTCAGCTGGGATCCGCGCTACTGAAACATCTACACAGACAGCCGCTGATCCAACAACTCCATGCATCTCAGAGCCATCAGTGAAAATGGGAGTGTAGTCAGAATTGAGGGCACGGTGCTCAGCGAAAAGCTGCTGGTACACTGACACAGGGGTTGAGGATTTATCGAAAGATGTAAAGGTGGTATCAACCATGACACCAAGTGGGTGCCATGGAGGATCCCCAAAGCCCCTGGTCTCTCCAACAAGTGACAAGTCGAGCCCTACATCACGGGCTACGGCCGCCATACAAAGACCGAAGGTTGAAATGCACAAGGGCCGGTTCTCGAATAAACGAGCATGCTAGGGATGAAAAACTGCATCGTATAAAGGATGGTCTGGAAGAGATCTAAGTTTCAAGTAGAATTGAATAGACAGCTGCAGACGGCATAATTCAAGCGATGGTTCGTTCGCATCAGCGTAAAAGCTGGGAATTGGAGATGTTCGAAATGCTCCCGAACAAAGACGCAATGCTTGATGGTGAATAGTGTCCAAAGGCCGGAGTACGGGACGACGAGCAGAGCCATACACGATACAACCATAATCCAGTTTCGACCGTATTAAAGAATGGTAAATGCGAAACAGCGACACCCTGTCTGCACCCCACGAGACTCTCGAAAGGATCTTAAGAATGGATAGAGCACTGTTTTTAAAGTGTGCTAGTTGCTTTTTGGTTCGTGTGGTTTAATGTGTTTTGATAGTTCAAAGTCGCAATGGAGCGTGTTTTGGGGATTTTCAGTTGCTTTTGAATGGGTCTTACGTTTCTGTAATTTACGTCGTTGGCGATACAGAGTAGTGCCGGATATCAAAGAGGTGCAATTGATCATGAATTGCATTGCTGTACATACGTTTTTTAAAGTTGAATTCATCACGTAGTAATGCGTCTTGGAGCTGAGTAGAATTACGATGGTAAAATGTGGGACTGCAAGTTTCTTCAGCTTAATATCAATACATAGGAATTATAAAGAGACATCTATCCTCTCGTCCGGCAAGAAGATAATAAAGAATATTATACGTGCCTGAAATGTTAGGTAAGAAGTTGAACATTGGGCTGCGTTACTTTTGTAAGTAGTGTCATTGTTTGTATGTATGTTACTTAGTTATTTTATTAATTAGATTTGTTTGGAGTTTTTGTGTATAATTGTCCCCATGGTGGCATTTTGGGAACGCCAATGTACATTTAGGCGGAAATGAACCTCATAAAAGGTAAGTTTCCCTAAATAGTATTTTTTATCATAAAACTGGTTTTTAAAATACATGGCAAACATACAAATTCGTCAGTTTTGCAGCACAGGACTCCCTCTATTTCTATCTGCAATAAATAGCTATTCATCATCTAATGAAATTCGACCAAATCTTTGAACACCAACTCATCCTGTTGGAGAAACTGAACTAATATCTACCTGTAAGAATAAATAATTCGTGCTGGTCACAGGTAATTAAAACATAAGCCTGAAAGGTCTCATGTTTATAACTATGACAATGTTTTTGTGCTTTTAATTGTAAATAAAAGTGTTTAAATAGGTCATTAGTTTTTACTTGACAATCTTTAAACCATTGTGCAGAAATGGAAATTTTAGTACTCACCTGTGACCAGCACAAATTATTTATTCATACCACTATCCATGTATACATCATATCATTGGATATCATCTAACATTCTACTATGGAACGTTCAACCAAACTGTTTTGTCAGTGGTGCGTAAAACTCACTAAGGAAGAAACTCATCAGTGATTCCTGCTGAATTGCAGGGACCTGGGGGTCACGCCTAAATTTCTACAACTTCATTGTGTTCTGATTTCACAATGCGACACAGGCATTCTACAGGTAGCTCAACGTAAAAGGGCTTCTAGGTGAAATTCGTCGAAAGAGGAGCTACATTAATTTCTTAAAGAATAAGTCTTATTTCGCCTATCATCATTTGACTTGTACTCACTCTACCTGAACACAAAAAGCCTGCAAGCGTAACAGATTTTCGCTTGTTGATTAAAAAACCTGTTATTTACAGTGCTCAATTAAAACACTTTCCCAAGGCTTTACTTAGATTAATATACAGGGTGGTTCATAAGAAGTATAGTTTCCAGATGCTGTAAAACAGTAACAGTTAAAGGCACCGACAACAACTGCAAACCGTTAGGCAGGGTTGCGGAATATAGATGTACACAGTACGCTGATAGTTTCCAAATTATTAGCAGATTTTGCATAGTTTTTGCTTGTAGATTAAAAATATAAAAATGTTTTTTACAGCAATTAAAACACTTACTCAAGGCTTTAATCAGATTAATATATTTAATTCTATCTTAACATGAGAATGTTCAACTATCCAATAGTGAGTCCTTTTGTTTTTACATATGTTTCTTGCCTCTTGATTTTATCAAGGCCTGTTCTCAATATGTAGGAACTGTAACAAAAGTTTCATTTACACAGAAAGACTAAATTTTATTGCCAGGCTTCTCTTGAAGTTGCCAATTATTAAATTAAAATCTTTTCCTAATGTATTTTATAAGTCTACTATTTTTGAATGAAGTTGTTGAAAATGCTATTTATAATTTTTGAAGGTTCATTAACGGAACTGCTTTTCCAGATATAAAAACTTTTTTTAGTCTCTTATTTTTATGAGGTTCATAGTCCAATATTTTAAAGTTTTAGCCTTAAGGTCCATTTTACACACATTTCTGCACATTCAGTAGTAATGTACTTTTGTCCTCTCTGGAATCTGTAATGCTCTAATAATTATTTATTGTTATATTAATTTTTCTTTAAATTATCTTATTCTATTGTTATCGTGATTCGCGGGTTTACAGCAAGCTATCTGTTTCAATGGTTGTGTACGCAGATACATTTTATTTTTATCCAACTCTGATCATATGGTAAATGTACTCATAAAGTTTGTGTCCCACTACTGAGGGAAAGTGACGTATGTGATAGCACGCGTGTCACGTGACTAGTCAGTTAAAATTGGCAGCGTCTGCAGTGGAGAAGGCATTTTGTGTTCTTGAATTGAGCAAAACGGAATCTGTAACTATTGTGCAACTATATTTTCAATCATGATTCGGAAAAGAACTTTCAACCAGAAAATCTATCTACAATTGGCATAAAAAATTTGAAACTACGGGCTGTTTGTGCAAACTATCACAGCCACTATCACTGCACTTGATTCAGATATGTTACCTCGCATTTGGGCAGAAATGGATTACCGGCTCGATGTGTGTTGTGTGACTAAGGGTGCACACATAGAACATCTGTGACTGTCTCTAAAAAAGTTGAAACATTCCCCTACAATTCTGATGCATACATACATACATATCACTAACCTGTTCTCTGAGATTCAGAGGTTAGCTCCAAAAAGAAATACAAACTTCCAGATATTTTTACTTATTGTTGCCGTATCAAACTTCGCCATTTACAGCGATCCTGACATACAACTCGTGCTTCACTGATATCCATTACACGCCGTACACAAGATCTTTTATACTTCATACTCATAATCTTTTTCTCATGCAGACACTCCTGAATCTGATCCACCCATGTCTTCCTTGGCCTTCCTCTGCCTTTCCTTCCTGCCACTTGGGCTGAAAATATTTTCTTAGTAAGCATTTCATCACTCATCCTTTCAACATGACCAAACCACCGAAGCATATTGGTCTCCACCTTGCTAACAACATTTTGCTTTACATCACACAACTGCAATACATCTTCATTCCTCAAACAATCAGATCGTGTCTTGCCACAAACCCCACGTAAGTAACGCATTTCTCCAGCACACAAACGACTCCTATGTTTCTTCTGCAGTACCCAGGTTTCACTGCCATACATCAGAGTAGGAACAATTACTGTTTCATACACAGCCATGCGGGACTCTCTAGAGAACCCATCATTCCTGTGAAAACCTCCCAGAGCAGCTATGACTTTCAAAGAAGAATTCACTCGCCTACTGATTTCACCATCTAACTTGTTCTCTCTGTCAAACATGCTTCCTAAATACACAAACTCACTAACCTAGTCAATCACAGTGCTATTTATACTTACATTACATTCAGTGCTGCCCATTCCTCTCTCAAACACCATAACTTTGGTTTTTCCCTTATTTATACTCAGTTTGAATTTCATGCAAACTTCGTGCATCAGAGTCAACATACTCTGCAACTCACTTTTGCTATCTGCCAACAGGACAGTGTCATCAGCATACACCAATCTGCACACACGGATATCACCAAGACATAAACCAGTATTATCTATTTTGGCATCACGCATGCATGCGGCCATAAATATATTAAACAGCCATGGTGACATTACACAACCTTGTCTAACTCCTGCACCAATGGAAAACCATTTTGATAAAACACCATTCACTTGTACACAAGCTCTACTACCAGCATACATGGCTTTTACACTATTAAGTAGATTCCCAGTAACACCATATTTATTCAATACCTTCCACAAAAGTGTCCTATTGACGCGGTCGTAAGCTTTCTCTAAATCTATGAAGGTAGTAAAAACTTTCTTCCCAACAGCCAGATACTTTTCAATCATCATGCGTAATGCAAAAATCTGATTAGTGCAGCCTTTACCAGGCATAAAACCACTCTGCACATCCCACACTTTCAATGATGTAAGACCCCGTACTTTTTCAATAACAACCTTACCAAACACTTTCCCTGGCACACTCAGTAGGCTAATGCCATGATAGTTCTTGCATTCAGTCTGATCACCTTTTCCCTTATACAAGGGAACAATGATAGCATCCTTCCAATCCCGAGGGACCATTCCTAACTCCCAGCACAACTGGCAAATTTCAGTTAACCAGTTAATTATAGAGTCACCACCATACTTCAACATCTCTGCAGTTATGCCATCAACTCCTGGAGCCTTACCATTCTGGAGAGATTTTAGAGCTTTACACACTTCTTCTCTTGAGATCCCTCTTGTGCTTTCATCCCTTATTGTGACATCATCTGCATCTGTCTCAGAATCATTTTGTTCTCCTGATCTAATAACTCACAGAAGTATTCGCCCCATCTGTCACTTAACTCATTGGGCTCCCATATCATTTCCCCAATCTCATTCTTCACACAACTTACAACTTTGTTTCCCCTATTTTTCCTGAGTCTCATGTACTTGCAGAAGGACTTTCTATCTCTCCAAAAAGCCAGTTCATGCCTTTCCACTTTCTCTTTCCTATCTTTTGCCTTACTGTGGCAAACCAGCTTAGCGGCTTCACGCTTCTTACAGTGATATTCATCCACAGAGACTCTACCTTGCAAAATCCCCAAATAGGCTAAAAGAAATATTAAGAATGACTTAAGTGTGGGATATGGTGGACCTACCACACTTGAGAAGGACGGTCCACCACGGAATCGACCTGGACTTTCTAAACGGCGTATGAGAAAGCGATCTCGGCTGAGTGAATGTAAGATTGGTGTATGGAATACTAGAGGTATAAATGGCAAGATAAGTGAGGTGATTGAGGAGATGAATAAGTATAGACTGGATGTGCTGTGTGTAAGTGAAACCAAAAAGAAGGAAATTGGGGTAGAAGAAGTGAATGGCACGGTGAGTGTGTGGTCTGGAGTATTGGATAATATGAGAGGACAGGCTGGTGTAGGTGTGATTTTAAGTGAAAAGATGAACAACTTTTTTTTTTTTTTTTTTGATTGGAGGTTTAACGACCACCGTGAGCAACTCAAATGGGCTATAAGCAGTCGCCCGTCCCTAATTTTGGGTCACTGGTTCCAGGGAAGGGAAAGAGCCAGTGCCGTAAGACAAACACAACATCCATGCCTCACCGGGATTCGAACCCGGACCCCTTACCGACGAATGATCAGAAGCCAGCGCCTTAGACCACTGCGCCACCGGGCGGCGAAGAACAACTTGATTCACTATAGTTGCATAAGTGAGAGAATTCTTTGGATCCGTTTGAAAGAGAAACTTCAGAGAATTGTAATTGTTGTAGTGTATGCTCCTTGTGACTCAGAACCTTCCAATAAGAAAGAAGATTTCTGGAATGAGCTAAAAGCTGTTTTGAGCCAGTTTGGTGCTAAAGAAAAAGTTACAATAGCAGGGGATTTCAATGCTAGAGTAGGTCTGCAGAATGCAATTTCTGACAATGTTCTGGGTAAGTTTAATGATCCTTGTGTGAATGATAATGGTGAAAGATTAATTGAACTCTGCATTGAGAATGGTTTGTGTGTATCTAATACATTTTTCAACCACAAGTATATACATACATATACTTGGGGAAAATCGTACTCTTGGTCGAAAGAGTGCGATAGATTTTGTTGTTTACGATCAGCGTTTGAAACACTTAGTTGTTGACACCCGTGTGATGAGAGGTGCGGATGTTGGTTCTGATCATTACTTGGTAGTGTCATGAGTGAAACTTAATGTTGTTTGGAGGAAAAGGAATAGGCACAGACCCAGGATAGAAAGAATAAAGGTTGATAGGCTCCTTGAAGATCATCAGCAGTATTCTGACTTACTCAGAGAATGACTGAAGGATCTGAAATCTTGTGAGAGAGATCTAGAAAAGAAGTGGGAATGTTTTAAGAACTGTGTTGTTACTGCTGCTAAAGAGGTCTGTGGCACCACAATAGTGGGTAACAATAGAGGTGATGCTTGGTGGAATAGTGAGATTGATGAGGCAGTAAGGAAAAGAAAAGAATTCTGTTACAGGTAACATAAAATATCTTACATTGTTCTTATTTTGTAGTGCATTGAAACTGTATATTTCTTTATGGTTGGTTGGTTCATTAATTTTAATGGCGCAAGGGCCATGGTTGGCCAAAGAGCGCCAAACAAAAGACATTAAAATACTTCTTTATGAATCACCCTGTACTTAATACTATTTTAACTTGAAGAACTTTCAATTATTTTTCAGATATCCTGACCTTTTTTTTTTTTTTTTTGTTTTTACAGGTGCTGACGGCCCCTAGATTTTACAGCGTTTTAATTACCCAGTGGCCCGCTGGCCATAGGCCAGTAAAACTTCCACTGAACTTTTGAATTTACTGGCCCGGATGGCCAGTAAATTTATTTTTCTAATTTTTTACAAGTTAAAGAATGAATTCCTATTTCTTTTAACTGGCTGTATGGTTTTCTTTCTTTTTAGGCTGCAAACTAGTGATAGGTTCATGAAATGCTATTGGATAACAGTTTTTTTGTTTTCCCTCATGATTTGTGAAGAGTGGAACAACAAATAGAGAAAAAAGTTTCACAGCCCTTGCAACAGGTTTTTTTTTTTTTTTTTTTTTTTTTACTTCTTTCTACGTTGTTTATAATCAGCAGAAGTAAGCAAAGTAAATATTCTGATCTTGGCTTAGATTTGCTCATCCTAGTGAATGCAGCAGATACTGACACCAGGCACAACCCGTCATTTGTTTCTGTCCCAAGAAATCACTAGCTGAAGCAGATTAAGGTGGGGGCTATAGGGGCTACAGCTTTGGGGGCCCACTATGACCAAGGGCCCAGGAGTTTGGGGGTTTTTTTGTTTTTTTTCTGGATTGTGGGTTTAACGACCACTGTGAACAACTCAATGGGCTATAAGTAGTCGCCCGTCCCTATTTTAGGGTTACTGGTTCCAGGGAAGGGAGAGAGCCGGTGCCGTAAGACAAACACAACGTCCGTGCCTCACCGGGATTCGAACGAATGATCAGAGGCCATTGCTTAAACCACTGCACCACCAGGGTGGCCCCAGGAGGTATGCCTAGGCAAATAATTGATAGGTAGCTAGAGAGAGAGAGAGAGAGAGAGATTTATAAAATAGTTTTACTTTTGTCTCGTATGATTTCCACTTGATCAGAAACAGAGGCTGGAAGACAAATAGATTTCAATGCAGTGACTCACCAAGGGTAAAGTTTTCGTGTAGCTGCGTACAGCGAGGTCGGAGTGACAGTTTTAGCTTTTTCACTAACTTCCACCCACACCTCCCAATTTGCACTTGGAACCGTTGATGATCGAAGTCCCCTGTGGCTTTACATTGTGTAGGAAGGTTCCAGGGAAGGGAGAGAACCAGTGCCGTAAGACAAACACATCCACACCTCACTCAGATTTGAACACGGACCCTTCACAGATGAACGGTCATAAGCTAGCAATGCAACACCGGGGCAGCAAAATCTTTTCCTTACATATTTTGTAAGTCTACTGGTTTTGAATTAAGTTGTTGAAAATGCAGTTTATAATTTTTGAAGGTTCACTGATGGTACCGTTTTTCTGGATATAAAAACTTTCTTTAATTAGTCTTTTGTTTCTATGAGGTTCATAGTCCACTATTTTAATATTTTGCCATAATGGTCCATCTCACAAGCATGGCTGCACATTCAATTGTAATGTACTTATTTTATCATCAGTGGAGTCTGTTAATATTCTAATTATTATTATTTTTATTAATTTTTCTTTAAATTATCTTGTTTTTTTTTATTGGAGGTTTAACGACCACCGTTAGCAACTCAATGGACTATAAGCAGTCGCCCGTCCCTAATTTAGGGTCACTGGTTCCACGGAAGGAAGAGAGCCAGTGCTGTAAGACAAACTCAACATCCATGCCTCGCCAGGATTCGAACCCAGACCCCTTTTGGACGAATGATCAGAGGCCATCGCTTAGACCACTGCGCCAGCTTAAATCATCTTATTCAATTTGTTATCGCGCTTCGCAGCAAGTTTTCTGTTTCAATGGTTGTGCACGCAGATACATCTTATTTTTATAGAACTCTGCAGCCTGTATCATCATATTGAACTCGCACGACACAATTGAATTCTACGAAATGTTCATGCACCATTTTCATTTTTTAGTATTTGGAATAAAATTGTCGTATGTACCTTTGTCAGGTAATTTTCCTACAATTTTATTTTTCGGTATTGTCTATAAATGTGTGCACAGCGTTTGGTTTTAGCCCACAATGGTAGTAAACCATTCCTAGTTCGAAACCAAGACCCACGTCCGCAAAAAATGGAAACACGCTAAACATACTATTGAAGGCCATAACAGTAAAACTGAACTCTTTTTGCAACGTTTAGAATCCCCCCCCCCCCAAGCGCTTTTTATGCGATATTTGTTTTATTCTCGCCACTCTCACATGTACACAACCTCCGAATTTGATATCTTTGGCAGTGGCTCAGAAAACGGTTGCAAATAGATTTCTAAAAGTGAAGACGTTAGTTCAGAAATTAACAAAACAACAATTTATCAGAACTTTCGCAAAATGCCCTATCTCATTACTAAAATATTCGCTTATATACACAACAATGGTGCTCCTTTGGAATTGAACACTTTCACGATCATATATTACAATTCTTTCACTACGCTTCGAGCTAAAGAATTACGTAACATAAATTCAATAAAATCTGTACCTTCAAAAGCTGCCATTCTGGACTTAAACTGAAATTACGACAACGAAGTTAAATTCTATGATACCAGCACTTCGTAAATAAACATCAAACTCCACAAGCAGTGTTTCCTGAAATAAATGAAACACGCCGACAATGACGGTTATGGATTTCAGATGAAGTTCTTGCAAATATGGAACTGCGGTTATCCAAAATTACAAGCGTCATCTTGTGATCTTACAAACTTGAGTGAAGCACTGAATCATGTATTTTTCAAACGTTTTCATAGATTAATATCAAGAAATTCAATAAAAATTGAGATAAAAATTGCAAAGACCTTTAAGATACATAGACTGGAAAACCCTAAGTTAACCGGGCGACATTTGAAGTTCAGTGTTGTACGTAAAAAATCTGTCACATCTCGTCTAGGCTTCTCACCATCTTTTCTAATGTTTCCCTTAAAATTGTAAAGGTGTTTAGTATTATTTTAAGTGCAGGATAGTTAGCTAGTAATCTTGTTCGCTTATTTGATATCTAAATATTAAATTGAGGGACTTAGTTTTTACTAGATCCATGTGTCATTTGCAAGGGTATGTATGGCTCTAAAGTGAAGGTTTCTGGTTAAACCTACAGATGGTTTGCTAACTCGTGTTTCTTTTCCGAGACTTTTCATCCTCCAGATTTGTAATTGTCTAAACTCTAAATTATATGAAGAGGGAATTTCTTTCTATCATGTTTAATTTTACTTATTTTTTCTCCCGTTTAGTAGCTCTCGCGAACTCATAACACTGAGGGAAAAACTTCAAAAATTAAAAGTTTTGTTCTCGGCAACTTCTCTAAAGAATAAACAAATGGCCACATAAAAATGCTTTTTGACATTACTTAGAATGTGAAATACGAATTTCATGCAACTAGATAACGCAGTTTGCAAGCAACTGAAGCCGAAATATATTTTACACGTAAGACAAGCAACGTTTCCCTTCAGTTATTTCATATCCCCCAACATTACGATAATGATGTTTTTTTTTATCGTAAGTTAAATACCGCAATGTCTAATTTATACCCCATTGAAAAAAATTAATACACAGTATTAAAACAACATAAAATTTCTTCTTTCGCGCTGGTAAAAGAGCTTAATTAACGCTGCTTACATAGGACACACACCCTTTTAACCGCACAAGCTTCCTCTCTTGACTGGCCATTTCAAGGCATTCTTGAATTTTTATAGAAGTTGTAAATTTTCTAACTAATGGTTCGAAATTCTATTAAACAGTTAAACTTGATTTATGTTGTTAAAATTTTTGCACTGTCGCTATTTACTTAACTTAAGAATGTCAACAAAATTTAAGACAATCCTTCCTACAAGAGTTTTGAGAAAGCTTGAGCCGGACATACAGATAGTTGCAGGTTAGATCATCGCAACATGTCGGTCTAGTCTCTCTGATTTCGTGATTTCAAGAACTCGTTGCCGCTCCGGTGGCGCAGTGGTCTAAGCGATGGCTTCTGATCATTCGTCCAAAAGGGGTCTGGGTTCGAATCCCGGTGAGGCATGGATGTTGTGTTTGTCTTACGGCACTGGCTCTCTCCCTTCCCTGGAACCAGTGACCCTAAATTAGGGACGGGCGACTGCTTATAGCCCATTGAGTTGCTCACGGTGGTCGTTAAACCTTCAATCAAAAAAAAAAAAAAAAAAAAAAGAACTCGTCTACAGAAGCGCACGGCACACTATATCTTCTAGCCACTATACTATAATGGAAGGCATGGCATTTCGTCAGGATATTTTGAAAGCAGAATAATCATACGCGCCAGTTGCCGCCCCCGTCAGGCAGTGGTCTAAGCGATGGTCTCTGAAAATTTGTCCGAAAGGGGTCCGGGCTCGAATCCCGGTGAGGCATCGATATTGTGCTTGTCTCACGGCACTGGCTCTCCCCCTTCCCTGGAGCCAGTGACTAAATTAGGGACGGGCAACTGCTTATAGCCCATTGAGTTGCGGACTGAGGTTGTTAAACCTTCAAGCATAAAAAAAAAAAAAAAAAATACGCGCCAGTTATTATTCTTAACTGTACACCGACACAGCAACGATATACACTGCTGGCCGCACAAAATGCAACACCAAGAAGGAAGCATGCGATTGGCCTGAAATTCGCAGCATGCGTCGCCCGCGTGGAGGACATGCAAACGATTAGCATTGCAGGGCATATACGAATCATGTGCGCCCGGCACGCCACCGAGAAGCACTATAAGAAGGGTGCACAGAAGACGGGGTGTAAGTAGTGGAAGTATGTTGTAATGCCAGACCTGTGCGTGGGAATTTTCCTGATGCCTCGTCTCAGAATACGGCAGTCATTCCAGCATGTTTCGGAGTTCGACAGAGGACGAATAGTAGCGTATCGCGATAGAGGTTTATCGTACCGAGACATCGTCGCCCGTGTGGGACGACATCCAGTCACAATGAGACGAGTATGGATTCGGTCGGTGCAGGAGGGACCGACGGAATGACGGGAGCGATTGCCGCAGCCGTGGCACGCCACCGAACGAGAGGACCGGCATGCTGTGCGGCGGGCATTGACGGCTCACACCGCCACATCACAAACATTACCGCTGGAATTAGGGTATGTTGCGCAGCAACCTGTGTCAGCACGTACCGTTCGACATACCGTTCGACGGCGCCATGCGACAAGTCCCTGCAGGAGCGGGGACTTGTCGCATGGCGCCCAATGATCCGATTACCATTGACGTTACACCACCGGCGAGTGCGGCGGCAGTGGGCCGTTGAACGCCGCACCTGGACTACGGAATGGCACGACATTGTCTTCTCCGACGAATCCCGCTTCTGCCTGCAACACCACGATGGTCGGATCCGCGTGTGGCGGCACCGCGGCGAGAGACTGTATGACGCCTGCATTATGCATTGCCATACCTGTCCGTCTCCTAGCGTTATGGTTTGGAGCGCAATTGGATATGACACCCGCACCCCTCTGGTAAGCATCGCCGGTACACTCAACAGCCACCAATACATCTCCGACGTTTTGGGGTCTGTAGTCCTCCCTTACCTACAGGACCTGCCAGCGGCCACGTATCAACGGGACAATTAGCACCCGCACGTGGCACGCACCGTGCAGCAATTCTTCACGGCTCACCGGGTGTCACTGCTGCTGTGGCCCGCCTGTTCTCCCGATATGTCGCCCATCGGACACGTGTGTTCGCTGATCGGCAACCAAGTGGCCCGGCAAGCACCACCCGCGGCTACGCCTGATGAACTGTGGCAACGTGTGGAAGCAGTCTGGAGTGACATCTCCAAGCCCACATCCAAAGCCTCTTTCGTTCGATGCCGCGGCGTGTAGCGGCCGTTATTGCCAGCCATGGGGGCCACACGAACTATTGATGTCTGCGTGTTCCGGAAGTTGCACGGGACTGTAAGCTCAATCGTTTCATCTTTGTATCTGTTGTTATGTGTCCAGTAAATCTAGCTTTGCTATCTCGTATTCTTTTTGGTGTTGCATTTTGGGTGGCCAGCAGTGGAACTAACAAAAGGTGAGAAAACTATCGCGTAAAGAAATCATATCATGCATCGGAATGTAAGAGAAAAGGACTTAAATAAGTTCAGTGCCGCCCCGGTGACGCAGTGGTCTAAGCGATGGACTCTGATCATTCATCCGAAAGGGGTCCGCGTTCAAATCCCGGTGAGGCATAGATGTTGTGATTGCCTTACGACACTGGCTCTCTCCCTTCCCTGAAACCAATGACCCTTAATTACGGACGGGCGACTGCTTATACCCCATTGAGTCGATCACGGTGGTCGTTAAACCTCCAATAAAAGAAAAAGTTCAATCAGACGTAAATGAATAAGCGTTACAAATATTTTCCTGGTTGGATGTTTAACGACCACCGTGAGCAACTCAATGGGCTGTAAGCAGTCGCCCGTCCCTAATTTAGGGCCACTGGTTCCAGGGAAGGGAGAGAGCCAGTGCCGTAAGACAAACACAACATCCATGCCTCACCGGGATTCGAATCCGGACCCCTTTCGGACATATGATCAGAGGCCATCGCTTAGACCACTGCACCACCGGGGCGGCGATTGGATGTTTAACGACCACCGCGAGCAACTCAATGGGCTGTAAGCAGTCGTCCGTCCCTAATTTAGGGCCACTGTTTCCAGGGAAGGGAGAGAGCCAGTGCCGTAAGTCAAGGACAACATCCATGCCTAACCGAGATTCGAATCCGGACTCCTTTCGGACGAATGATCAGAGGCCATCGCTCAGACCACTGCGCCACCGGGGCGGCGATGAAAATTTGAACAACGATTAAAATAACTTCATATTAGAACTTGGACTTCTTAATATCATCAAAAACATAACCATAATTAAGCAATCGAACATTTGTTTGTATACTGACGTCATCAATGTACAGGTCGCGTCATCTTTTTTCTGGTCTCAACACCACCAAAAGAAAAGTTATTGATTTTTAATATAATTATGGTTGTGTTTTAGAAAATATTAGGTATTCCAAGTTATAATACGAAGTTATTTTAATCGATGTTAAAATTTTCATCCTTGGGAACGCATTAATTGTGAAGCAAATGTGTACAGAAATTTGCACATTTTTTTTGTTGTTTGGAGGTTTAACGACCACCGTGAGCAACTCAATGGGATATAAGCAGTCGCC
Source organism: Macrothele yani (assembly GCA_039090855.1). Lineage (NCBI taxonomy): Eukaryota > Metazoa > Arthropoda > Arachnida > Araneae > Macrothelidae > Macrothele > Macrothele yani. The sequence continues at coordinate 70,236,560 of CM077032.1, read as the reverse complement.
CGTCCCTAATTTAGGGTAACTGGTTCCAGGGAAGGGAGAGAGCCAGTGCCGTAAGACAGACACAACATCCATGCCTGATCGGGATTCGAACCCGGACCCCTTACGGACGAATGATCAGAGGCCAACGCCTTAGACCACTGCGCCACCGGGGCGGCAATTTGCCCATTGGAAGTATAGAACACAAAATCACTAGACGTCCACCTTAAGATTGCCACGGGACGGAGAAAGTGCAGAAGGTGGCTGACGACTGTTTTGCAGAGGAGAAGTCCAAGGCAAAGTTGGCCGCCCCGGTGGCGCAGTGGTCTAAGGCGTTGGCCTCTGATCATTCGTCGGAAGGGGTCCGGGTTCGAATCCCGGTGAGGCATGGATGTTGTGTTTGTCTTACGGCACTGGCTCTCTCCCTTCCCTGGAACCAGTGACTCTAAATTAGGGACGGGCGACTGCTTATAGCCCATTGAGTTGCTCACGGTGGTCGTTAAACCTCAAAAAAAAAAAAAAAAAAAAAAAAAAATAAAGGCAAAGTTGCTGGCTGAAGGGAAGAAAGTTAGGAGGGAGGAGACATTGTGTCTACGTGGCACAACGTTAAAATTTGATTTAGATAAACGAAAAAGACATTTAATTTTAAATAAATTGTTCAAGTACAGTACTATTTTCGTAAGCAAAAACGGAAAAGTTTGAAAAAGAAATTTAAGACAATGTATCCAGAGCAATCAAAAATTGAAGGCGACATTCTACCAAAATTTGTATCTTACACCAGTGTCGTAACTAGTCATATCTATGTATGTATGTGTGTCAAGGTGGAAGAAGTCGGAATTGCACGAACTATTTTGTAGCCAGTAGTGAAAAGCATTGAAGCCGACACGGCAACACAGTTGTCTAATCGCTGGCTTATGACAATTCGTTAGAGAAGAGCCCGGGTTCAAATCCCAGTGACGCATGGATGTTGTGTTTGTCTTACGGCACGGCCTCCCTCCTTTTCCTGGAACCGTGACCTTAAATTAGGGACGAGCAATTGTTTATTTTTTTAATTGCAGGTTTAACGACAACCGTGAGCAACTCAATGGGCTATAAGCAGTCGCCCGTCCCTAATTTTGGGTCACTGGCTCCAGGGAAGGGAGAGAGTCAGTGCCGTAAGACAAACACAACATCCATGCCTCACCGAGATTCGAACCCGGACCCCTTTCGGACGAACGATCAGAGGCCATCGCTTAGACCACTGCGCCACCGGGGCGGCGAGCAATTGCTTAAAGCCCATTGAGTTGCTGACGGTGGTCGTTAAACCTTCAGTAACAGAAAACAACAACAGCAAAAAAAAAAAAAAAAAAAAGAAAAGAGAGAGATGACACCGAATTTTTTTTTTTTGATTTACGGTTTAACGACCACCCTGAGCAACTCAATGGGCTATAAGCAGTCGCCCGTCCCTAATTTAGGGTCATTGGTTCCAGGGAAGGGAGAGAGCCAGTGCCGTACGACAAACACAACATCCATGCCTCAACAGGATTCGAACCCGGACCCCTTACGAACGAATGATCAGAGGCCAGCGCCTTAGACCCCTGCGCCACCGGGGCGGCACCGAATTTTTCGGGTGTAATAAGCACGGCTTTTGAATCCGTTCTAACGCAAATTAAATTTATCAAAGCCATTGAAAGTTAATGGAACTGGTATGGGAAACAATAGTATCTGACGGAAGAAAGAACTTTTTCAATCAGGTTTTTAATCCCTCAGAAATGGCTGTAAACGGAATCGTGAGCTTACGTCCTCTGGTTGCAGACTTGTGCTTTAAGAAAAACAAGAATTTATATGAGAAACATTTCCCACAGGAAATGCTCTCCAACACAGAAAGGATTTTTCGAATCGGACTCTTAGAAACAGAGATATCTACAAAAATAAGATGTGACTTTATGTCCCCTGGTGAAAAAACCATGCATTATTTTAGGAAGAAGGTATTCTCAAAAGGTTTTTCCATATGAGCGGTATCGGTCCAGAAAAAAAAACATTTAGTCGAGTTTTCAGGAACCCAGATTTTGCTACAAATACAGCAGAAACAGAAATTAACATTTATGCCTCCTGGTGATTATGTGAAATTTTTTTTCCATCAGGTCTTGTATGTGATACAGGAAGAATTTTTCAAATCGCAGTTTTAGAAGCAGAAATAACGCAGAAAACGCAATTTACATTTGCGGCCCAAGCGGAAAGTCTATGAATTACTTGAAATTTTCATATTATATGAAAAACATGCCACACTGGAAACACTATCCAACAAAGAACGAATTTTTCAAATCGGACTCCTAGAAGTAGATATATTGACAAAAATACTTAAGAGCAAAACTGAAGACTAAGGAAAAACTTTATAATTTAAAACGAAAGTTGCAAAATAACCTGAAGATCAAAACGCACAACGCAGCTGTTTTGAAAATTCAGAATTCACATTCTATTAAGAAGATACCTAAGCAAAAAAATACATATATAATTTTGACTCACACCAAGTACAACATAGAAAAGGTTATGTATCTACCTGTGTGAGTAAAAGGAGAAAAGATAAAAAAATAAAATAAAACAACTGAATGTAGAAGGTGTCGAGAATACTGAGCCTTGGCTTTATCAAGGACCAGCAAAAACTCTGCATTTTCTCACTTCCACAAAGACCTAGTTGGAAATGGGTTTCTGCAAGGCCATAGATGCAAGTAACATTCCCACCTAAAATAGTTTTAAAAAATATATATATGTCATGTCCTCCGCAGAGTTGCATGACCTAGCACTAGTTAACAATTTCGCTTGCATCCATTAACCTTCCTGGCCCGACCCATGCTCTTCATCTGTTACTATTAAACAGAGAGAAGAAGATTAAAGAGAACTCATGCTGTGAGAGTGACATAATAATTAGAAATAATTTTCAGCTATAACGAAAAGCCAAGTTCGCCTGAGAGAGAATTTAAGCCGGAAAATCAATGCAAAAGAAATCCAAATTTTTACACTGCAATTTAAAAAAGGAAATATTAATTTTTAAAAAACAGATTTTTGAAAGAAAACTTGAGTCTAAAACCCCCTACTCTACAACTTATGACAGCACGAAAACGAGAATAAGTTAAAGACAATAATTAACTAAAGAAAACTTTGTGAAAGTTATATGCCTTAAACAGTTAGTTGCAATATGTACAAAGTATTTCAGCAGTGCTTTAAGTGCATAATTAATTAGTTATTAAGAACTTAACTACTTTGAAAATACAGCGCATAGAAAAGGAACAAGCTTAGCCATCTTCTGTTCCTAGGTACCCCAAAAGACGCGCAAAGTTACCAAGAAAAGAAAGAGTTAAAACCCGCAAAAATGTTAACAGACAAGCCAGTGCCTAAAAGCTGAAAAGCTAAAAAACAACAGAGAAAAAGTACATGAAGTACAAACATTGAACTTATAAAACCTAGAACCCAAAAACAAGGAAGAGAGCTTACCTCTTGTGTGACAAAAACTTTCTCCTCACAAGAGTAAAACATGGCTGACCTCTTCCGCCACTCCCTAGTCGCTGGGGCTGACGGCCTCCTCAAACAGAAAGAAGCCAACTCGCGGAGATTTTAACCAGAGAAAAAATATATAAACATAAGACTGTGGATCTGTATGATCAGAAAGAGCAGAATTAACTCTCCAGAATACATGAGAAATATTATAAAATACACGAGTAGTGTACTTAATAATCTTTGCATGTATTAAATCACCTTAGTGAGCTTCTATAGATTAATCAGAATCTTATTAATTTTAATGTTCGTTTTACTATTTCTAGTATAGCTATCCTAGTGATGAATAACTAGTTTTCTTTTTTATTTGTTTTTATTTTCTTTTATAGCCAGATTTTTAAGCTTTTTTTTGTGATTTTGTTTATATTATTTAATTTTTTTGTTTTAATAGGACCTTCATATCCATAGCACTAAGGTTCCTTTAGGTAGTTAATAGGCATCCTCTAAAAATAAGATATACAGTTTCGTCCCCTAGCGTAGAAACCATGCGTTATTTTAAGAAGAAAATCTTTCTAAAAGGTTTTTTGACATGAGTACTATCGGTCTACAAACGACGTTTTTTTCAATCGAGAATTTAGAAGCTCATATTTTGCTGCAAATACATCGGAAGCCGAAATTGAGATTTATCGCCCCTGGTGGCCAAACCATTTTTTTTACAAAAGTTAGAAATTATGTGGAAACGATTTCCCATCAGCTGTTATATCCGGTGCAGAAAAAATTTTCAAATCGGAGATTTAGAAGCAGAGATTTAGGGGGAAACGCAATTTATCTCTACGCCCCCTAGCGGAAAGTCTATGAATTACTTGAAAATTTTGAAATTATATGAAAAACATGTCACACTGAAAACGCTATCCAACAAAGAAGGAATTTTTCAAATCGGACTCCTAGAGGTAGAGATATTGACAAAAATAAAATATACATCTACACCCTCTGGCGGAGAAACTGTGGAATATTTTGGAAAGAAAATATTCCGATGTGAATGGCATCAGTCCACGAAAGAATTTTTTCAATCGATATTGTAGAAACTCAGATTTTATCAAGTGGTTATATTACTGGAGACACCACTGGCTCTGCTGTCATAGATCACAGCTAATCTGTGGTGTGACGTCACAAGCAGGCAAAAACGAACTAAATTATACTGTTGATAAAACAGTAAGCTTGTGTATCATTGATAAAAATTATTGAATTACTAATTTTATCTGTATATACGCTTAGAAGCTTTTGTTCCATTGGTGTCAAAGCAGCTTCTTTACTGCGGCTGCGTCGTGCCTGCTCATGACGTCATTTGCAGCATGGACGGTGACTTATGGCGGCCAATGCTGTGTAGATAGGAGTGGTATCACCAGTAATATAACCTCCTTGGATTTTATAGCAAATACATCAGAAACAAAAATTAACCCTTACGCCCCCTGGTGGTTAAACTATTCTTTACCAAAAATTTGAAATTATATGCAAAAGATTTTCCATCAGGAGGTGTGTCCGCTAAAGAAGATATTTTTCAAATCGGAATTTTAGAAGTTATTAGGAAAAATGCAATTTACTTTTACGCCCCCTAGCGGAAAATCTATGTCTAATTTGAAAAAGTAACTATATCTAAAATACTCTTCGACATAAATGGAATCGAAAGATAAAATATTTTTTTCAATCAGATGTTTAGAAGCAAATATGTGGAATAAAACATATTTTTGAATTTGACGTCATCTGCATTTACGCCCTCTAGCGGCGAAATTGTACATCGTAAAAAAAAAACGAAATAAAGGATCATCATTCGCATACCTCAAGCTTCCCAATGCAAAAAGAGTTTTTCAAATCGGACTAATAGTTGCAGATATATCATGGGTACAGACGGACTGACAAACCGGTAACATAAGCACGATCTTTTTTTTACACATGGCATGCTAAAAAGACATTAAAAATTCGTTCTTTCAGTGTTTCGTAACAAAACAATACTACTAATAAAAAAAAGTTGCTATGAAGCTTGCCCAACCAAAAATAATGATCCCCCACATGATTTCGAAGTCTAGTGACGTCCCTGCTCTGTGAGCGAGTATTTTCGAAGCTGATCCCATGTGATGTCGTTCTCCGTGGGTAGGGGAGTGGTGTACACAGGAGCTATCCTTCAAAAGATGGAAATGAAACTACCCAAAGCGCATAATCACATCTTGCCCAAGGGCCACATCAAGCGCATGATCACATCTTGCCCAAGTGCGACATCAAGCGCATGATCACATCTTGCCCAAGTGCCACATCAAGCGCATGATCGCATCTTGCCCAAGTGCCACATCAAGCGCATGATCACATCTTGCACAAGTGCCATACCATGCGCATGATCACATCTTGCCCAAGTGCCCCATCAAGCGCATGATCACATCTTGCCCAAGTGCCACATCAAGTGCATGATCACATCTTGTACAAATGCCACATCAAGCGCATGATCACATCTTGCCCAAGTGCCACATCAAGCGCATGATCACATCTTGCACAAGTGCCCTATCAAGTGCATGATCACATCTTGCCCAAGTGCCACATCAAGCACATGATCACATCTTGTACAAATGCCATATCAAGCGCATGATCACATCTTGCCCAAGTGCCACACCAAGCGCATGATCACATCTTTCCCAAGTGCCACATCAAGCGCATGATCACATCTTTCCCAAGTGCCACATCAAGCGCATGATCACATCTTTCCCAAGTGCCACATCAAGCGCATGATCACATCTTGCCCAAGTGCCACATCAAGCGCATGATCACATCTTGCACAAGTGCCATACCAAGCGCATGATCACATCTTGCCCAAGTGCCCCATCAAGCGCATGATCACATCTTGCACAAGTGCCACATCAAGCGCATGATCACATCTTGTACAAATGCCACATCAAGCGCATGATCACATCTTGCCCAAGTGCCACATCAAGCGCATGCTTACATCTTGCCCAAGTGCCACATCAAGCGCATGATCACATCTTGCCCAAGTGCCACATCAAGCGCATGATCACATCTTGCACAAGTACCCCATCAAGCGCATGATCACATCTTGCACAAGTGCCCTATCAAGTGCATGATCACATCTTGCCCAAGTGCCACATCAAGCGCATGATCACATCTTGTACAAATGCCACATCAAGCGCATGATCACATCTTGCCCAAGTGCCACACCAAGCGCATGATCACATCTTGCCCAAGTGCCACATCAAGCGCATGATCACATCTTGCCCAAGTGCCACATCAAGCACATGATCACATCTTTCCCAAGTGCCACATCAAGTGCATGATCACATCTTGCCCAAGTGCCACATCAAGTGCATGATCACATCTTTCCCAAGTGCCACATCAAGCGCATGATCACATCTTGCCCAAGTGCCACATCAAGTGCATGATCACATCTTGCCCAAGTGCCACATTAAGCGCATGATCACATCTTGCCCAAGTGCCACATCATCCCACTAAACATGTCTGTAATTTTTATATGTTATCAATAATTTAATATATTCCATTTGAAGAGATTCGGCATGGAATGAAGAATCGGGAGTAATACTTAAGCACAAATTATAATTATGCAGTAAAGTATAAACTTTTTCCATTTCGGAATTATTATTTTTAGGGTGGTGAAAATGCTAATAATTTAAGACAATATTTATTCTGATTGTGGAGATTCTAATTTCCCATCTTGCTACTTCATGCAGGTCCCTTTTGAAAGGGCGCTGCCTTCTCGGCTCCGGACCTTAAAGTTCTGGGTCCAACTGAATCACTAATAATTAGCCGAGACTCGGAAGTCTGGTTAATCCGTTGGTCCCGGGGTAGAGACTCCTCGTTATAAACAAGTCTAACCCCAGTCCTCGGTGTAGCATAAGTAGTGTCCGCTGGGGTCCACAAACCAACCAACTCTAATCGACCGCCATCGTTTCCTACTTATGGCGATCTACTGATTAGCAGAGATTAGGAAGTCTCGTTAAGCCGTTGGTCCCGGGGTAGATACTCCTCGTTATAAACAAGTCTAACCCCAGTCCTCGGTGTAGCATAAGTAGTGCCCGCAGGTATCCACAAACCAATCAACTCTAATCGACCGCCATCGTTTCTTACTTATGGCGATCTACTGATTAGCAGAGGATCGGAAGTCTCGTTAATCCGTCGATCCCGGGGTTGAGAGTCCTCCTTATAAACAAGTCTAACCCCAGTCCTCGGTGTAGCATAAGCAGTGCCCGCTGGTGTGCACAAACTAATCAACTCTAACCGACCGCCATCGTTTCTGACTGGTGCAGATCATATGTAGAGGATTTTAGGAAGGTGTGTTTGACCCCAGGTCATAAACAACCCTTAGAAATAGGAAGCTAGGAGATTTGGGCTGGAGTGTCCGATAGGAAAGTGACATGGAAGCGAGGTAGAAAGGGGGAGGAAGACGCCGTTATTCACTCCCTGGGGGCCAGTACCCTGTGTCCGACGATTTAGCGTGCCCAGTTAGCAGTTCGAGCGTTCGTACCGGCCTGGGATCGAACCTGAGGTTTCTCATTGGCAGTCACGAACGTTGACCACTAGGCCATCCGCGGCCCAACTTATGACGCAATAATATTCCACGGAATTTTCACTTACATTTTTCCAACAAAGTAGTTTTTTTCCAGGGCTTTTTGAATACTTTTCCAGTTTTGGAGATTTTCTAGCGAAAGTCTTTTTTCCGCATTAATTTTTAGCTAAATGTAAGCATACCAGCACTTCGAAATTTCCATTTCGGACACTGGGCTCGAAGAAAAGTTGGGTGCGCTTTGTAGCGTCGCATCTGGTTGTCTGCCAATACGTTTCGTTCGAGATACCGCTTCGTTGGTCCCAAGAGCTGGTATCGCCTGGGCGGTCTAGTTCGGGGGCCTGCGGAGGTTAACAGGATCTAGGGGAACACTATGATGATGTATCTGCACATCCTTTCCCGGCAGAGAAAAGCGGTTGTCGAGTTTAGTGTGACAATTATAACAGGAAGGAAGCTTGGATGGCTATCCATGCCCATGGGGTCGACTGTAAACGCAGGGATTTTACGTGGAAAAACTACTTTGTTGGAAAACTGTAAGTGAAAATTCCGTGGTATATTATTGCGTCATAAGTCAGGCTGCGGATGTCCTAGTGGTCAACGTTCGTGACTGCCAATGAGAAACCTCAGGTTCAATCCCAGGCCGGTACGAACGCTCGAACTGCTAACTGGGCACGTTAAATCGTCGGACACAGGGTACTGGCCCCCAGGTAGTGAATAACGGCGTCTTCCTCCCCCTTTCTACCTCGCTTCCGCCTCACTTTCCTATCGGACACTCTCTTCCTGAGAGGAAGCGTCCTCCTCGTTGGAATGTTGCGTTTTTAAATAGATGCTTGTTTTGTGAGGACATTGATTGAGCACTGCACTCGCCTGCTCTGGAACTGTGTTAAAGCCCAGTAGATTTGGAGACAAGTCTGAGACTGCGCAGGTAACTGGTGGCCCCCGGACTCTACGCTGCAGAATATCATCTTCCAGCACTCCCCTCCTGCGAGGGGAACGGATGCCTACAGGATAATCATTACTGAGGTAACTATAGGCGTAGTCGGGAGGGGGTCTCGTGTCACCCCATGTATACACACTGGAGTGTCAAAAGTATGGGATAGCAATGTGCAAATTTTTAAGTTGCGCTGCCGTCATACAAAAGCTTCGACGCACGCCACGTGTTTTATCAGTTGTGAGTTGTAATCTCGTGAGTCAGGTTGATAAACTGCCAGTAGGATTATAACAAGCCGACGTGAAGTTTTTCTTTTCTTTTTTTGATTGGAGGTTTAACGACCACCGTGAGCAACTCAATGGGCTATAAGCAGTCGCCCGTCCCTAATTTAGGGTAACTGGTTCTAGTGAAGAGAGAGAACCAGTGCCGTAAGACAAAACACAACATCCATGCCTCACCGGGATTCGAACCCAGACCCCGTTCGAACGAATGATCAGAGGTCATCGCTTAGACCACTGCGCCACCTCCTTTCTGCATGAAGAATGGTGTAACATCCCACTAACCACCACCCAGGATTTGTATGCGTCCATTCCAAGCAGGATTCAGGTGGTTTTGAATGCCAAAGGCGGTCCCACACCCTATTAGGAACGTAAAACCAGGGGTGGCTTCTGATATGGGGCTGCAGCCCCCCTCCACCCCTTACCCAATGCAGTTTTTTTCCATGCCATATCAGGAGAGAGGTTTTGTGAACACCGCTGTACGCTTTTCCAGCATAACGCCACGACTGAAGTCTTCTGAACTCAACTGGAAGTTTTCCCTGCATAACACCACTGGGAGCGGAAGCGACGTTGGCTGGCTGCCCTGCTTGCAGCTCTGATGGCTATTGAAACCAACTCATGAGGGAAACTCTTCCGATTCCCACATCAGTTCGTTTCCTATTAATAAAACTTCCCTGGGGACTGCATTGATGGCAGCTCTCGCTAGCAGGGTTGCTCGCGAAAGCATTCTCTTGCTGGGTGGCAATGCCTGTGTGCTTTGTTGATTAATGCGGTTCTTGTGCTTCCCAATAAGAAATAAAATAGGGGAATGAATTGAAAATAATGACGAATGTTGAAATAAAGTATTAAATTAAGTATGTTTGAATGTATTACTCAACCTGTTTTTGTTTTTTTCTTCCAATTTTTGTTTATTCCTACTTTTATTCAATGTAATAATTCTAACAACAAGTAACTCCCATCGAACTGGAGATTATTCTTGTTTGCTAATAGCAAATACTCAGTTGCTGGGACTTTTGCAAAAAAGTTTTACACATTTTCTCTTCTGGTCAAAAATGGGCATGTGAACAAATTGCAATTAAGAATAGAGCTCAGTATTGGATAAATTGAAAAAAAAAAAAAAAAAAAGAGAGAGACTAATTTCTGCAGGGAAGTACTTGCATAAAATTTTTCGCTTTTAAACTCATGTAAATTTTTATTCCACAAAAATCATTGAAGTCACTCCACTGGGTACATATTATTTTTCTGTTGCATCCCCCTTCCCTCCCAAAAATAAGCGGCGCATTTCAATTGAGGTAATGCATTATACTTAATTACTTTGAAAAGAACATTTAATCAGATATCATTGTTCAGAAAATTTACGAAGTTGGTAAATTTTGGAAAAAAAAAATTCTACACCAAATTGTTATCATAGCTTCAAAATTAAAACTGGACTGAATAGTTTGCAATCCATTTTTATTAAAGAGAATGCCGGTGTGTGAGTATCGCAATAACAATTCATTGCGAAATTCTGGCAGACCCTTCAAAATTCCACAAAATGTTTTCCATCGCCGTCCAAGTTGCAGTGGACGGTATCAAGTCGAAGTTCCAAAGCGAGTGTATCAGAAGAAAAAATATTTTATGTCATATTTCTAGGGGTCACAAACAGACAATTGAGAATGCGTGCATGACCTTGAGCGTGTCTCCGCTGCCACTGGCACAGGCATTAAATTTTTTGTCCTTATATACACTGAAAAGCAATTGAATTAGAGATACCTGTCTAGTAATGTGTAGCACCACCTTTCGCCCTGATGACGGCGGCGATTCGTCTCGGCATGGACTTGAAAAGACACCGGAAGCGTTGGGAAGCCATACGGATCCACGACCCCTGAACAAGCTCCCACAGTTCACGAAGATTTGATGGAGGGGGGTCAGAGCCTCGAACATCTCTCTCGACAGCATCCCAGATGTGCTCGATGGGATTGAGGTCAGGTGACCTAGCTGGCCAAGGAAGCGAGGTCACGTCGGTGGAGTGTTCATCCAACCATTCAGATACAATTCGGGAGCGATGGCATGGTGCATTGTCTTGTTGCAGGATGAGGTCCCCAGTGGGATGTTGAAGACGCACAAATGGGAGCAAATGGTCGTCCAGGATATCCCGGTAACATTGACCTGTGAGGGACGATGTCACACGTACCAGGGGGTCCCATTTCAGTCCACGTAAAGTCCCCAGACGAGAATGCCACCCCTACCAGCTTGAAGAATACCCTGCTGGCAAGAAGGATCCATCGCTTCATTTGGTTTGCGCCGTCCTCGTATTCTGCCATCCGCATGGGAACATCAAAACTAGACCTCTGCACAGTGGCGCTGCATTGTGTGGTCAGATGAATCCCATTGTATGTTGCACTGAGCTGATCAGAGTGTGCGGATATCGGACCAGGGTCGATGTAGACTATCCAGGCATGACCATTACTGGACAGTCTACATCGATATAGACTAGTCTACATTGATCACATGTCTACGTCGAGATAGTCTACATCGACCCTGGTCATCAGTAGAGCTGAGTTCAGGCTCAATTTTAAACCGTTGACTGCTCGTCATTGGACATTGCGCCTCTCCTGGTGCTGGGAACATCAAAACTGGACCGTTGCAGAGTGGTGCTGCATTGTGTGGTCAGATGAATCCCATTTTATTTTGCACTGAGCTGATAAGAGTGTGCGGATATCGGACCAGGGTCGATGTAGACTATCCAGGCATGACCCTTACTGGACAGTCTACATCGATATAGACTAGTCTACATTGATCACATGACTATGTCGAGATAGTCTACATCGACCCTGGTCACCAGTAGAGCTGAGTTCAGGCTCAATTTTAAACCGTTGACTGCTCGTCATTGGACATTGCGCCTCTCCTGGTGCTGGGAACATGAAAACTGGACCGTTGCAGAGTGGTGCTGCATTGTGTGGTCAGATGAATCCCATTTTATGTTGTACTGAGCTGATATCAGACCAGGGTCGATGTAGACTATCCAGTCATGAACATGACTGGACAGTCTACATCGATATAGACTAGTCTACATTGATCACATGTCTACGTCGAGATAGTCTACATCGACCCTGGTCATCAGTAGAGCTGAGTTCAGGCTCAATTTTAAACCATTGACTGCTCGTCATTGGACATTGCGCCTCTCCTGGTGCTGGGAACATAAAAACTGGACCGTTGCAGAGTGGTGCTGCATTGTGTGGTCAGATGAATCCCATTTTATGTTGTACTGAGCTGATAAGAGTGTGCGGATATCAGACCAGGGTCGATGTAGACTATCCAGTCATGAACATGACTGGACAGTCTACATCGATATAGACTAGTCTACATTGATCACATGTCTACGTCGAGATAGTCTACATCGACCCTGGTCACCAGTAGAGCTGAGTTCAGGCTCAATTTTAAAGCATCCGAGCCTGAAGTATGTTAGCCCAAGGCCGAATTTTATAATGTGAGATACAGCCTGGGCCCGAATGAGTAAGAAAACTATGATTAACCTGTTTAGGCATTAAAAAAAATCTACTTTTCCAGACTTCCACTCTTTCCTACCTGTGCAATTAACCAATGTCTTACGCAACTGCGGAGTGGGGAAGGAATGACTATCTATTTCTATCTATGTCTATCTATTTCTGTAGTTTCTTTGGCCATTCATTTCTTCCTGAAATGTTTCTGGGGGCCGGGCATCGTGAAAAATCGGGCAGCACAGCAATCTACTTCATAGAATTGGTAGTGAGCTGCCACATGGAGGTAGGGGGCAAAAATGTCATCAGCATACTGTGTATAGATCTTAAAGAAACTTTTCCTTTGCAGAAATCCAGTAGTAAAAGGAGACAAAATTAAAGAATTCTGATCTGTTTAGGATTTAAGTTCCTTCAAAATAGTACATAATCAGTGATTGCTCAGGCTTTTTTGAAGTTTTTGCCAACCCATTTGCCAAATGTAATCAGGAAGTATTGCCAATATTTTCACCAAACCTTTTTATCCATCAGAAAAACGATTAAAAAAAAATCGCTTAGGCATTGTTTTTTTTTTTTTCATTTCCAAATGGCCTATGGTATTTGTAACCCAAGCCCGGAATGAATAGCCCGGCATAATTCTTACTCCCCATCTAGACCCAGTTGTCGAAGAATTCTCTTTAAAAACCACAAAGTCTCGTCCACTAAATCATACAAAATCACATTAAAAGAAAAAGGAAGAAAATTATCTCCCTTTCTCAGATCCCAAGCCCGCCCGAGCTAGCCCGAGCCCGTTTCGGGCTAGACTTCTGGCTTGGCCCGTCTCAGCACTGGCGGGTATGGGTGTTGACAGCATGAGGCCATGGCCCTGTTGTTGCAGGTCGACTATGTTCAAGGCAGTGGAGGCTCTGCGATGGTTTGGGGAGTCTTCTCATGGGACACATTAGGTCTCTTAATGTGTGTGGAGAGATCCTTAACTGCTGTGTGCTATCAGCATGTGCTGGCTGGTCACCTACAAGCTTACACGGCCTTCGGGCATCCTGCGGCTGACGGTCTGTTTTGGCGGGGGAATGCACTGCCCCACAGGCTGCAACCACCGAGGAATGGTTTGAGGAACACGCATTTGAGTTTGGAAAAACCCAATGGCACCCAAGGTCCCTGGATCGATCTACCTCACTGGGATGTTGTGGAGAGAAACATTAGATTCATGGACAATGCCGCCATTACCTTCAGAAACCTCACAGCATCTGGTGGAATCAATGCCTCGGTGTGTAAATCATACATGAGACTGCTGAAGAAACAAAAAAAAAGCCGAACTTTTTAACCACATGGGTGAAAAATAAGAACAGTGTGAATAGAATGCGGAGTGAGCAAGATAAAATTGTTCACTGAAATTTATTATGTAAATATTAAGCTGGAGCACATCACTGTATCCAAAATATATAATCCCCCCCCCCCATTTAACAGCAACACAAGATAAATGTAACATCGCAGAGAAAAAAATTACGATTACCAGCGAAATTTACGCTCTGTCCAACTTCCATTTTAGGAAGGTTTTCCTCCATTTTGAAGCTTCAAAACAAGTATTTATGGAATAAAATTATATTTAACAACACTACTGGGTAGAAGAAACATTGCTAGTGGGCAGAAGAAACACTAGTGGGTAGAAGAAACAAGTATTTATGGAATAAAATTATATTTAACAACATTACTGGGTAGAAGAAACAAGTATTTATGGAATAAAATTACATTTAACAACACTACTGGGTAGAAGAAACATCGCTAGTGGGTAGAAGAAACACTAGTGGGGTAGAACAAACAAGTATTTATGGAATAAAATTATATTTAACAACACTACTGGGTAGAAGAAACATTGCTAGTGGGTAGAAGAAACAAGTATTTATGGAATAAAACTATATTTAACAACACTACTGGGTAGAAGAAACAAATATTTATGGAATAAAATTACATTTAACAACACTACTGGGTAGAAGAAACACTAGTGGGTAGAACAAACAAGTATTTATGGAATAAAATTATATTTAACAACACTACTGGGTAGAAGAAACATCACTAGTGGGTAGAAAAAACACTAGTGGGTAGAAAAAAACACTAGTGGGTAAAAGAAACACTAGTGGGTAGAAGAAACATCGCCAGGAAAAAAGGATTACGATTACGGGAGAAACCTTTACTCCGTCTAACTTCCGTTTCCGAAAGTTTCGAAGTCGGAATTCCGCCCACCGACAGAGAACGACCCCGCCATCATCACTACCACCACCAATCTCACCCAAATTTCTGTTCAGTTTTGCATCGATCTCGGAAAACATCGAAATGACGATGGAAAAGGCGGAATTCTTCGAATCCACTGAAGAATCTCGTGCCTGAAGATCACAGAGAAATTTTTTGCGCCAACTTCTGTTTTCAAGCTGAAATGCAAATATTTATGAAACAAAATTATATTTAACAATAATACTGCGCAGAAGAAACATCGTGAGAAAAATAAATCAGGATTACGGGAACTCCTTTATAACTTCCGTTTTCAAAAGTTTTAAAAAACGAAATACCATCTCCAGAAAAAAAAAAAAGACCCCCCCTGCAACTAATCCTTCAAAATTTCTCTTCAGTTTTGCATCAATCTCCAGAATAACCTAAATGATGCCAAAAAAGCGGAATTCCGCGAATCCGCGGCAGAATCTCATGTATGGTAAATGCTGTTATTCGAGCTTGAGGAGAACCAACATACTATTAGCAGTGTTAGAATTAGAAATGAATCTTCTACTGGCCCAGCGGACCACTAGAATTTGCAAACTACTGGTCCATAAAAAAATAATAATAAAAGTTTAAAGACATTTACAATATATTGGGTATATAAATACGTTTTGAGGGATTTGAGGTGAACAAAACACATTGTTGGAGAACAGAAACACTATTTTAATATTAATCGAAGTATGCTCCCTCTGAAGCTACAACTTTACCCCATCTTTCGGGCAGTGAACGTTTACCCCGAAGGAAGAATTCCAGTTCCTTGGAAGAGATTCAGTTGTCCAGCCAATTTTTGATGACTTCATAAGAACTAAACCGTTCTCCAGAAAGTGCTGACTGCATCGAATGGTAATCCGATGGCGCAATATCTGGAGAATATGGCGGGTGGAGTAGAACTTCCCAGTCGGATCCTTCTAAGTACATTTTCACAGGTCAAGAAACACGTGGTCTTGCGTTGTCATGCTGTAAGATGACTTTCTTGTGTCTATTTTCCCATTCCAGCCGTTTTTGCGTGAGAGCTCGTTTTAAACGCATTATAATTGGGTTCGATACCAATCACCAGTAATAGTTTCTGATGGTTTGAGCAGTTCATAGTGGATCACACCCTTCTGGTCCCACCAGATACACAGCATTACCTTTGAACCATGGATATTGTGTTTTGGCATTGAAGGACCTGGTTCACCTGGCTTCACCCATGCTTTCTCTGCCGTTTAGGGTTATCGTACCATATCCATTTCTCGTCGGCAGTAATAATACGATGCAAAAAACCCTTTCTTTTTGCCTTTGAAGCAGCAATTCGCAAATGGTTTTACGACGTTCAAGGTCTCTTTCCCGCAAAGCATGTGGAACCCAATTCCCTTCTTTTTGCACCATTCCCATGGCAGCTAAACGTTGTGAAATGCATGGTTGACTAACATTTAATGCTGCTGCTAGTTCTTTTTGGGTCTGGCACGGATCCTCGTCGAGTAAAGCTTCCAATTCGGCATAAGCAATTTTTTTGGGTGGTTCAGAACGTTCTTTATCACTAACATCGAAATCGCTCCTTTTGAATCGCCTAAACCAATGCTCACATGTTTTTATGGATGGGGAATGTTCACCATAGATTTCTGACATTAAGCGATAGCTGTCGGCAACACTTTTCTTGACAATAAAGTAATGCAGTAACACTTCCCGCAAATGCTGTTTTCTCGAGACGAAAGTTGCCATTTTCCATCGAGTAAAACAAATACGTCTTCGCACCTAAATCGAACGTTGTATACTGACTCTGACAGCTGGCGTCTCGTACTGCAATATCGCAGTGTTGCCACCTTAAAATACATGCGAGCAGTAATAAGTACGACACCGAACGGAAATCCCTCAAAACTTATTTATATACCCAATGTGTAGAAAATATTGTATCATTTCAATGGAATTATCTCTCTATATATAAAAGTGAAAGTTTGTATGTCTGTTACGCATACATTCCTAAGCGGTGAGATGGATTCGCACCAAAATTGGCATACATGCTCTTCATCACCCAGATTAATATACAGGTGGGACGATTTTTAGAAATTCCATCCCTAAGGGGGTCAAATGTGTTTTTACGGGGACCTCTACAAACTGGGTGCAAGTCGGCTGCTATGGTATTACTCCATGTGTCAGAGCAACGGTCGACAGGTGGTGCCTCACTCCTCGCAAGCATCCACGGCTCAGGCATATTGGGAAGAGTCCAATTTTTGAAAACACAACGCACCGGCGGAACGTATTGTCATAAGTTTTTTTTTGTTTATGTTACCATGGCATTTTCTCTGTAAGGATTAGGTTTCATTAGACTCCCAACAATTGGCACAGGAGTCTCAAATATGGGTGGAGCTACAGATTCCCACCAATAGGCGTGGTCCTCTCAAATAGCATTAAGGTTAAGTTGAAGTTAAAACAGACGGTCTTCTTCATACATAAAATTTAAATACAAGATTAGTATTGGTATTAGTATAAATAAAAGAAATAGCCTATGTCAGGGTTCGTACTCTTTTTTGGGGAAAAAATTCAAGGACTTTCCAGGCCTTTTCCAGGCCATATACAAAAAATTCCAGGATGATTACTACGCTTTACAGTATCATGCTCAAATTAGTTTTTAAAAGCAATTTCAGTTTTAAGTAATAAAAATGATGAAAGATGCAAATGGATGAGTGTGCTTTTTTACCCATTACATTTCTTTTTAATGTTTTTAATTGGCAAATTACCCAATAATGCTAAATTGAATCATGATGCAATTACCACAAGGCTATTCAGAAAATCCTTTCCCTCAATCAGAAAATGATTAATTCAATCAGTCATTTTAGCTGCATCACTATTCTGCACTATCTTCCATGTAATCAGACTATTATTGATAACAACTGAAATTATTATAAAATAAAGTGAGGGCAGATTCAGAATTTAAGAATGGGGAGGGCGCACGTCTAACAGAGGACTGGTAAAAAAATCTCTGAGATTTATTTCCTCCAAAAAACACGGTGGTAAAACATGGAGGACCCATAAGGAGGAGATGGGGTGCTTGCCTGTCAGAGTACATCACAAACAGCAGTTCTGAAGTACTGCTGTGTGGATCACTGAAAAGTTCGGGCCAATGTAAGACAAAATGTGGAGTTGCAAATCCATAAGTGAAAAAGTGTGATGTCTGAAAACAAGAAACGTGAGACAAAGCAAAGCACTTATCTATTTACTCACCCCCCCCCCTTTTTTTTTTGAAATGGGGCATGTGCCTGTTATGCCCACAGGTGGATTCTAGCTCTGATAAAAAGTGTTTCCAATCCATACATGGGAATGATTTTTTTTTCTTTTTAACATTCCCAATGACTGCCACTGGTGGATGCATATTGGGATGTGACTTTTGAAGGCAATGAAAATCTTAATTACTAGACAGAATATGTTCCAGACTTGAGGAAAATTTCATCCAATTGTAGTACAGTTATGTTAAATCAAAAAGCATAAGCCACGGAATCACTATGCACCTCAAGAAATGATTCGGGAGTATGCCAATCAGTAGACAGAGTGTTGTGCTAAAGTCTGTTACAAAGCATCACCTCTTACAGCTGGGCTCCAAACCAGAGGAAAGGAAATGTTAACAAACACTTAGTGCCTGAGGGAAGCAAAACTTTGTACTGGGTCTCCTCCTCCAAGTCTCAAATCTTTCATACTTACCCAGCTGGAGAGTGGACATAGGGCTTCAAGCTTGGAGAATGAATACTGCTCTTATATCTATGCCTTTGAATTTAATTTCGACCATTTTCAACAGGGTAGGTTCCTAGGTTGTACCTAACAGCATACTAAAATTTCGCCAAAATCCAACCCCTTTTACGTGAATTATCGAATTATCGTACGGACAAATGGAAAAAACCAAAGCATAAACGTTTCTGCAACCTACAGTTCGAAAGGGTTAGTAATTTCTAAAATAAAAACATAACGAACAGCGTGAAAACTAGCTCATACACAGAATATTTGAAACTACAGTATGCGCTCTCAATTATTAGGGATGATAGGGGGGAAGGGAATAAAACTGTCCATAATTAGCATGTTCTCGTTGCGCTAGGCGCTTAAGCACTGCTGAATTCCGTCAGACCCCCAATGGTCAAATGATTGAAATGTGCTGATGTTCATGGAATGAAATGGTTGATCAGCTATGATAACCGCATAAAAGTTCGAAGGGGGAGGAGGGGGCGATTTTTTTTTTACTTTATGCAACATTCCTCCAGTATTTATCTTGTCATCATCAACAATAGCAATGTAACTACCACTTACGATCGCGGATATCGCCCAACTGAAAATCTGCCATACAACTAAGGGATACAACACACAGGTATCATGTTACAACAGTGTATTGTAATTGGAAAAAAAAAAAAAAAGATTTCAGAAATTAAAATCGAAAAAAAAAAAACTTTCAGAAATTAATATCATCAAGTCATGGTGTTTCAAAAATCCGCTTTCCTTTATAATGTTTAAAAACATGTAATGTTATTTCTTTTTTACCTGTCTTGTATAATAAAATGGGTTGATTTTTTTATGGAATCAGACGTCCATATGTCTGATTGTCTTCGTCTGAGTTCACACGTTAGCTACTGCGTACAAGTAGACATATTTTTTCAGCTCAAAAATATGTAGTTTTGTATGTATTCACAGTATAACTCATTCCGTATTCCCACAGAACAAAATTCAGCAGATACAAATGAAGAACATCAAGACCCACCCAACACCATGTTTCCGATTGTCTGCTGTTTATATTCAAGAAATGCGAATATGGATCAATGGTGAATGCAGCAACTATGGTTTTTATTTATTACCAAGAAAAAAAAAAGGAGCCTGAAAGCTGTAAAGCTGAAACGGATATTTCTCCCCCTCCCGAAAAACATTCCGATTAAGTTCAAACAGCAGGAGCACGCGTCCACGCACACTCAACCTCTGGAATGTCCTGATGGAACGGCTTCTTTTCATTTGGCACATCGCCATAAATCACCACCTGCAGCTCACTGAAGTGTCTTCCTCCTTCACCCTAACTATAGGAGAAAACGTAAAAAAAAAAAAAAAAAAATGCTGCCCAATTTTCGACAAAATGACCAAATTTACGTCATAACATTGCAATTTACTAAAATACGTTTATCTGCTGAATTTCGCCTAAATCCATTGAAAACTTTTTAATTATAGATTTTTTTATTAAAACAGTAGCTCAGACATCTGAATAAAAATGTATGTTTGTAATTAAAATAGAGTCCATATCATCACAGAAACAAAATTTAAGGATCACTCTGTTTAAATAAACCATGGCATCTAAAAAAAATAATTTGCTTGCTTTTCCCGTAATTTATAATTGCAGTTTCTTTTTTTTGAATCCGATTTTGCAACGGAAGATTTTTTTTTTTTTTTTTTTTTGCATCTGCTAAAGTTTCAAACGGAATTCGGCGAAATTTGCACTAGAACTTTATTGTGATGTATTTTAACCACTGTAAAATTTTACTGTGTTATTTTCAAAATTCCGGAAAATGGATTTCTGAAAATATCTTAGTCCTTTGAGCCGTGGAAGTGATAAACAGGTGTTTGCTTTCTTCCCAACCAAGGGCTTCGGATCAGCGCTCCCAGCTGTCAATCAACCGTTGCTTTGGTAACACACTTTCTGCTCAAGGCTCACTGTCTAAAGAGGCACACATAATAAAAATTTCCAATGCTAACTTTTTAAGTTTTAAACCGATTCAAATGGAATTTTGGGAGTGAGCTTCTGTAATCCAATTATAGTAAATGTAAAAATTTCAGCCACTTTTGTGAAAAATTCGCAAAGATAGTTTTCTTATTTTTTATCATAAGTAGCCAAAGTCTCTTGAGGGGTGGGCCGGAAGCAAGCGTCTTAATGCAATAAACAAGGAGCAGATGAATGTGTTGTTCAGGCATACTCTTCACTGGTGGATGCCAGCTGACTTGGTAAACACGCGACCCCCTTGCAAATGCTAAATGTCTCTTCTTTCCCCTTCTGTTGTTCTCAGTAGTTGTCGGACGGACATCAAGCTCAAGGCTAGAGAATGCATCAAGCTCCCCTTCCCTAACAGACCTGCTAGTAATCATCCAATTTTATCGCACTGGAAGTAGTGCTTCCCCCCCCCAGCCAAATTAGGATTTGGGCACATCCGAAACACCACTGTAGCCGGCGGTTTCTTTGAGAACAGAGGAGAGGAACTTAAAAAAATTAAGGGGTAACAGTCAGTAACACGATTTCCTAAAAGGGCATTTTTTTTAAGCACTAATTTCAAATTTCAAGGCTTTTCAAGACAGCATTAAAAAAATACCGTTTTTCCAGGATATTCCAGGCCTTGAAAACGTAATCATGATTTTCCAGGACTTTCCAGGTTTTCAAGCACGCGTGCGCACCCTGCTATGTCCATCGGAAAGAAGTAAGCTTCCCAACGGTGAAAGAATTATCCGAATGGGTTTAGTTTTCGAGTTTAGTAAAAAAAATTCTGTATATTATCGTGAACTACTTTCTTTTATGTTGGGTGTGATTAGGTTGTATGTAAACAAAGCAGAACGATACATTAGAAATTGGAAACTACTTGAAAGTGATGTTATTCAGTGGTACAGCCAAAAATAATAATAAATAAACAAAATAGCCTATGTCTTCCGGAAACCTTCCCAACGGTGAGAATTATCCGAATAAGTTTAGTTTTCGAGATCAGTAAAAAAAATTCTGTATATTATCGTGAACTACTTTCTTTCATGTTGGGTGTGATCAGGCTGTATATCTATGTACACTCTAGAAAGCTGAATGCGGAGTGCATTATTGTGCATGTTTGCTATTTCGAGCTTTTAGGGCTCAGAAGGGCTATTATAAATTGTGATTTTTATAAAAAAATTCTCATCAAATGTGGTGAAATGTTATCGAAAAAACAAAAAAAAACAAAAAAACGCAAACCCATCGGACAAGTTCAGCTAATAGCAAAGAAAGTAAAATTACTTGAAGAGAGTGAGACAACCGAACAACGTGATCGAAGACTTATGGACCAGCGGGAAAGAGCCAGTGTATTTAGGGTGGCAAAGACCTTGAAACAGCGTGAGGCCCGGCTTGAGTTTTGTTCTTCATGGAAGGATTTTTTTTTTATAGTGCGATTTATATTGTTACTCGAAAACAAACTTTATGTCTATCCCGGGCAACGCCGGGTATCTTCGCTAGTATCCAATATTTGTTTTTAAACCTATCATTAGTTTGAAGCCTAAAAAGAAAACCATACAGTAAGGTAAAAGAAACATTCATTTTTTAACTTGTGACAAATTAGAAAAAAAAACCCCAACTTACTAGCCATCTGGGCCAGTAAATCAGTTTTTCAATGGTTCGACGGAAGTTTTACTGGACAATGGCCAGCGGACCACTGGGTAATTCGAACGCTGATTAGGTAGCTATCTCTAATGTTTTGCTTATTGAGTGTATATTCACATGGAAACAATCACATCCTGCAAAAATAATAAATTACGGTATGACAACAAAACTCAAAATTTTAGTTTTTACTAGTATTTCAGCAAAATGTGTTTCACTGATTTAAGCATTCTCCCTGACAAATGAAATGATAAATATGAGTTCACACTGCTGAGACACAGCCAGTGTAGGGAAGTACTCAGAAAGGATTTCACTTTAAATCTAATCAATATTTTGTCTCAAAGGTGGATTCCTTTGAAACATGTTTATTTACAGTTGTGCAGGCATGTTAAGAGTTCACAAAGTCCAAACACTGCTTGGCATCAGAAGAGTTCGGTCACATGACACAGACGATTCTTATGGTTATGTACAAGCTGAAGTCCTATGATCACTTGCCTAGAAATATGCAGTGTACTGATCAATTTCAAGAAGGTCCTCTATCACCTGAAAAGAGAATACACCATAAGCACTTCTCTCTACAATAGGAAATAAATAACACTGCATTAAATTTAAACAGATGTTTCAGACATATATGAGTTGTTCTACAGAGAGTTGCAAGTTTGTTTCACTTAAGATATGCATTTATATAGATGGGATATACACTGAGTTAACTTTGCATTAGGAACAACCCTCATTTTATACATTTGGAGTGATAATGAAGCAACACGTGATATCAATGTCATGTGAAGCTACTATAAATTTTGTGCACCTATTCTCGGTACGTATAATCGGTGAATGTCTCCCATTAATGGAAGTACGTGGTAACGCAAGCTAATTTGACTGTGGCCAGACAGGTGAGACCTGAAGTGCAGGTGCACAATATGAGCACCTGCACTTCTGATCCCACATGGCTGACCAATATGAGCCCTTCTGCTGGATGTCGGAAACAGCTGACATCCAGCAAAAGGGCTCATATTGGTCAGCCATGCATCAAACAGAAGTCATCACTCTTTCCACGTTTATAAGTGAGTCACGGAAAAAACTACTGCCTCAAGAGTGTACGAAGACTGGATTAGCCATGCAGACATCCAGCAAAAGGGCTCATATTGGTCAGCCATGCATCAAACAGAAGTCATCACTCTTTCCACGTTTATAAGTGAGTTACGGAAAAACTACTGCATCAAGAGTGTACGAAGACTGGATTAGCCATGCAGACATCCAGCAAAAGGGCTCATATTGGTCAGCCATGCATCAAACAGAAGTTATCACTCTTTCCACGTTTATAAGTGAGCCACGGAAAAAACTACTGCATCAAGAGAGTACGAAGACTGGATTAGCCATGCAGACATCCAGCAAAAGGGCTCATATTGGTCAGCCATGCATCAAACAGAAGTCATCACTCTTTCCACGTTTATAAGTGAGTCACGGAAAAAACTACTGCATCAAGAGTGTACGAAGACTGGATTAGCCATGCAGACATCCAGCAAAAGGGCTCATATTGGTCAGCCATGCATCAAACAGAAGTCATCACTCTTTCCACGTTTATAAGTGAGTCACGGAAAAAACTACTACATCAAGAGTGTACGAAGACTGGATTAGCCATGCAGACATTCAGCAAAAGGGCTCATATTAATCAGCCATGCATCAAACAGAAGTCATCACTCTTTCCACGTTTATAAGTGAGTCACAGAAAAATTTGTCATCGGCCGCCACCGGGAATCGAACCCAGGGTCTTCCAGTTACGTGCCGGATATGCTTCCACTGCACCACAGCGACCTCAAAATTCTCCAGACTCACAAACGACAAACCACATGGCAGGGTTGCTTCTTCATAGCCCCACACAATGCTGTGGTTTCACCACAGATGAACAGCATCTGTGGTGAATCCCCAGCGTAACTGGAAGACCCTAGATTCGATTCCCGGTAGCGGCCGATGAGAAATTTTGCTGTGACTCACTTATAAACGTGGAAAGAGCGATGACTTCTATTTGATGTTCCTGGTCCACGTCAACTGTGTATTTATCATTCATTCGCCTTCGAGTTATTTATTCAGTTGCTGCTGTTTATCTGTGGTGAAGCCCTAGCATTGTGCGGGGCTCCAAAGAAGCAACCCTGCCATGTGGTTTGGCAGTTTGTCGTTTGTGAGTCTTGGAGAATTTCGAGGCCGCTGTGGTGCAGTGGAAGCATATCCGGCACGTAACCAGAAGACTCTGGGTTCAATTCCCAGTGGCGAGAAATTTTCCCGTGACTCACTTATAAACGTGGAAAGAGTGACTTCTATTTGATGATCCTGGTCCACATCAGCTGTGCATTTATCATTCATTCGCCTTCTAGTTATTTATTCAGCCGCTGCTGTTCATCTGTGGTGAAGCCCTAGCATTGTGTGGGGCTGCAAAGAAGCAACCCTGCCATGTGGTTTGGCAGTTTGTCGTTTGTGAGTCTGGAGAATTTTGAGGCCATTGTGGTGCAGTGGAAGCATATCCGTCGTGTAACTGGAAGACCCTGGGTTCGATTCCCGGTGGCGGCCGATGAAATTTTTTTCCGTGACTCACTTATAAACGTGGAAAGAGCGATGACTTCTATTTGATGTTCCTGGTCCACATCAACTTGTATTTATCAGCCATGCATGGTTGATGCTAGAGATCAGCGTCAGGTGTTACAACTGCTATCCAGCAACGATGGGCAATAGTCACTCAGTTCAACCACCAGTACAACAGCGCCGTGGTTCGACCTATTTTCACGTGCACTGCTTTGCCTGGGGTTCCACAACCGGAGAACGATGGTACCCATGATGACATCACAAACAATGCCTCATATGGGCCAAGGAATGTCAGCAATGGATACTTGACAGGTGGAAGAAGGTGATCTAGAGTGACGAGTTGCATTTCCTGCTGTGCCGGGCCAATGGCTGGGTTCGCACATGTCGTAAACAGCATGAAGCCCTATCTCCTGGTTGCACAGTTGGGGTTCAACAGGCTTGTGGAGGTGGTGTTCTGGTCTGGAGAGCTCTTTCCTGGCAAGCACTCAGTCCATTTGTTATCATCCCGAAAGCACTGAATTGTTGACGCTACCGGGACCTGCTAGTCCCCCATCTCCATCCATATCTGCAGGAAATTTACCTGGACCACAGTGCCATCTTTCAAGGGGATACCGCACAACAGTGGCGTATATTCGAGGCTAGCTGCGAAGCCCAGAGAATGCACAAATAAAACTGAATTAAATATACACAAATAAAAGTCAATATCAACGGTATTAAAATATGTCGATGCAAAAAAAAAAAAAAAAAAAAGGCGTGTGGATTCGCTTCTTTGACTCAATCTGACGAGCGAAAACCAACAGCACAATGCAAGCAGCTCTTCCAGAGTCTTCGCAGTTCTGATGCTTTGGGAACCGGTCCAGTCCAAAAAAGAAGACAGACTATCTCAGTCACTCGCATTCTCCCGCCCATAAGAGTGTTTCGCGAGAGTTGTTTCAGTTTGTGTGAAGTGTCAATGAATTAAAATCAGAGATATTATATCTTAAATTCGTGGCTCTGTTGGATTCGAACTGTTTTGATAAATTTTGTGAAAGCTTCCATCTACTGTCAGAACTCTATGCTTCAAATTTTGATACAGCTCAACTAAAAAATGAACTGAAGGTGTTTTATTCTCTTGATTAACATAAAAACAAATCAGTAAGAGACATTATTATGTGTTACATAAAGTTGAATGAATTGGACATAGTGTTTAGTGAGGTGCACAAATTAGCAGACCTCATATTAAGCTTTCCATTAACAACTGCAACTGCCAAAAGAAGATTTTCAGCATTAAAAAGAATCAAGATATATCTTAGAGACACACAAGGACACGCACATTCAAAAAACTTGACTGTTTTGTCAATAGAGAAAAACATTCATTTAAAATATGAAAAAGTACTCCGAAGAAACATTTCATGAAAACGTAACACTCAAGTTCACCCAAAAGGAAAGAAGAATGGAGTTCATGTACAAATAAAGTATTCAGAAGAAGAATGGAGTTCATGTACAAATAAAGTATTGAGAAGAAGAATGGAGTTCATGTACAAATAAAGTATTCAGAAGAAGAATGGAGTTCATGTACAAATAAAGTATTGAGAAGAAGAATGGAGTTCTTTTTTTTTTTTTTTTTATTATTGGAGGTTTAACGACCACCGTGAGCAACTCAATGGGCTATAAGCAGTCGCCCGTCCCTAATTTAGGGTCACTGGTTCCAGGGAAGGGAGAGAGCCAGTGCCGTAAGACAAACACAACATCCATTTCTCACCGGGATTCGAACCCGGACCCCGTTCGGACGAATGATCAGAGGCCATCGCTTAGACCACTGCGCCACCGGGGCGGCAGAATGGAGTTCATGTACAAATAAAGTATTGAGAAGAAGAATGGAGTTCATGTACAAATAAAGTATTGAGAAGAAGAATGGAGTTCATGTACAAATAAAGTATTCAAAAGAACAATGGAGTTCATGCACAAATAAAGTATTCAGAAGAAGAATGGAGTTCATGCACAAATAAAGTATTCAGAAGAAGAATGGAGTTCATGTACAAATAAAGTATTCAGAAGAAGAATGGAGTTCATGTACAAATAAAGTATTCAGAAGAAGAATGGAGTTCATGCACAAATAAAGTATTCAGAAGAAGAATGGAGTTCATGTACAAATAAAGTATTCAGAAGAAGAATGGAGTTCATGTACAAATAAAGTATTCAGAAGAAGAATGGAGTTCATGTACAAATAAGTGTTCAAATCCTAATCTTCATAAATATTTGGTATCATGTAAGCAATGGCATGTACCTAAAATTTAGAAAAAAAGTTACTTCTATCACTTAACAATTAAAAATTAAACTTTGCAATTAAAAAAAAAAAAAACCAGCACTTGGGGTGTGTGTGTGTGTGTGTGTGTGTGTGTGTGTGTGTGTGGATAGCCCAGATCTGGTACCCAAGATATGCCACTGCCGCACAGTGTCATCGGTCTTGTATAACTACCGAGTGATTGGAGGAACATGACAACGAATTCATCACATTGTCTTGCCCCCAAACTCCCCTCACTTTTACACCAATGAACAGCTGTGGGATGTGCTAGAGCAGGGTACAAGAATTGCTGTAGAGATGAGCATGGGATCCTTTTTTTTTTAAGGCCTGGTCCCCATTATATCATTATGTATGATTGGCCTGGGTTTGAACATTTGTGCAAATTTGCCCTATATGAATAAGGAACAAATGAAGCATAATTTTTTACTCCAATTTATTTTTTCATCATCCAATAAGAATGTTAGGGCTTCCCATTAATGCCGAACCATTTCCCCTGAAAAAAAAACGGAGACAGAAAGAATTATTATGCGCATCATATTCAGGTAACAAAATGTCCTTCATTTTGTTTCCCAAGTGTATTAAGTTAATTGATTTACCTTGTCTCACCTCCATGTTTTACCAAATGACTGAAAATTCCCATTTTTAGCACGTCTTTTGTAAAAAAAAGATCGTGCTTAAGTTACCGGTTTGTCCGTCCGTCTGTACCCACGATATCTCTGCACCTATTAGTCTGATTTGAAAAATTCTTTTTGCATTGGGAAGCTTGAAATATGCGAATGATGATCCTTCATTTAGTTTCTTTTAGGATGTACAATTTCGCCGCTAGAGGGCGTAAATGCAGATGATGTCGAATTCAAAAATATGTTTTATTCCACATATTTGCTTCTAAACATCCGATTGAAAAAATTCTTTTATCTTTCGATTCCATTTATGTCGAAGAGTATTTTAGATATAGCTACTTTTTCAAATTACACATAGATTTTCCGGTAGGGGGCGTAAAAGTAAATTACATTTCCCGATAATTCTTCTTCTAAAACTCCGATTTGAAATTTTTTTCTTCAGTGGATACACCTCCTGATGGAAATTCTTTTGCACATAATTTTAAATTTTTGGTAAAGAATACTTTGGCCGCCAGGGGGCGTAAGTGTTCATTTTTGCTTCTGATGTATTTGCCATAAAATCTGAGCTTCTAAAATCTCGATTGAAAAAAATATTTTGTGGACTGATGCCACTCACATAGATAAACCTTTTTGGAATATTTTCTTCTTAAAATCCACAGTTTCTCCTCCAGGGGGAATAGATGTATATCTTATATTTGTCAATATCTCTACTTCTAGGAGTCTGATTTGAAAAAATTCTTCTTTGTTGGATAGCGTTTTGAGTGTGACAGGTTTTTCATATAATTTCAAAAATTTCAAGTAATTCATAGACTTTCCGCTAGGGGCCGTAGAGGTAAATTGCGTTTCCCCCTATATCTCTGCTTCTAAATCTCTGATTTGAAAAATTCTTTCTGCACCGGATACAGCTCCTGATGGGAAATTGTTTGCACATAATTTCTAATTTTTGTAAAAAAATGGTTTGGCCACCAGGGGGTGTAAGTCTTAATTTCTGCTTCTGATGTATTTGCAGCAAAATATGAGCTTCTAAAATCTTGATTGAAAAAAGTCGTTTGTTGACCGATACTACTCATGACGACAAACCTTTTAGAAAGATTTTCTTCTTAATATAATGCGTGGTTTCTACGCTAGGGGGAGGAGATGTATATCTTATTTTTATCAATATCTCTACTTCAAGGAGTCCGATTTGAAAAAATCCTTCTTTGTTGGATTGTGTTTCCGATATGAAATATTTCCCCTATAAATTCAAAATTTTTAAGTAAATCATAGACTTTCTGCCACAGGGCACAAAGGTAAAATTGCGTTTTCTGCGTTATTTCTGCTTCTAAAACTCCGATTTGAAAAATTCTTCCTGTATTGCATACAACACCTGATGGAAAATATTTTTCACATAATTTCTGTTTGGTAAAGAATGGTTTGGCCACCAGGGGGCATAAGTGTTAATTTCTGCTTCTGATGTATTTGTTGCAAAATCTGGGCTCCTGAAAACTCGGCAATTTTTTTTTTTTTCTTGGACCGATACCGTTTATATGGAAAAACTTTTTGAGAATACTTTTTTCCTAAAATAATGCATGGTTTTCCCACCAGGGGACGTAAAGTCACATCTTATTTTTGTCAATAACTCTGTTTCTAAGAGTCCGATTTGAAAAATTCTTTCTGTGTTGGAGAACCTTTCCGGTGAGAAATGTTTTTCATATAAATTTATGTTTTTCTTAACGTAGAAGTCTGCAACCAGAGGGCGTAAGCTCACAATTCCATTTACAGCAATATCTGAGGGATTAAAAACCCGATTGAAAAACTTCTTTCTTTCGTCACATATTGTTTTCCATACCAGTTCCATTGACTTTGAATAGCTTTGATAAATTTAATTTGCGTCAGAACGAATTCAAAAGGCGTGCTTATTATACCCGAAAATTCGGTGTCATCTTTCTCGTTAACAATGCAACTAGCAGAACTTTAAATTTCAGTTGTAGTAGAACTTTAAATTTCAAAATGAAGTAGGCATTATTGCATCTGCACGTACAGTTCGTAGTAAGTTTTCTGTTTTTCGTAAATTGACCTTCTGTCCTTCAATTATACCTCGTGATTCTGCCCACCCTTGGAGCCAGAAATTTGCGGCTCTTAGGTTTCTTATTAAACGGTCATATACTCACTTGTCATTTGTGTTGATGATGATTGATTAATATTCCTTTGTTATCATTTTCAGTGTTGATCAGAAGTCCATTCTGTGTTAAGTCCTTTGCTAGCATCCTCAATGCTGACCAATGGTCCTTTGCTAGCATTCTCAGAGTTGATTGACAGTCCTTTGCTCGTATCCTCAGTGCTGACCAATGGTTCTTTGCTAGCATCATCAGTGTAGAACAATGGTCCTTTGCTAGTATTCTCAGTGTTGACCAATGTTCCTTTGCTAGCATTCTCAGTGCTGACCAATGTTCTGTTAGCATTCTCACTGTTGATTAACATTCCTTTGTCAGCATTCTCAGTACTGACTGACAGTCCTTTCCTAGAATTCTCAGTATTGATCAGCAATCATTAGCAGTACTGATTGTTAGTCCTTTGCTAGCATCCTCAGTGCTGACCAATAGTTATTTGCTAGCATTCTTAGTGTTGATCAATGTTCCTTTGTTAGCATTTTTACTGCTGATTAAGTCCTTTGTTACCATTCTCACTGTTAAACAACAGTCCTTTGTTAGGATTCCAGTGTTGATCAGTAGTCCTTTCCTAGCATTCTCAGTGCTAATTATATGTTCTTTGCTAGTATTTTCATTGTTGATCAGCAGTCACTTGCTAGTAAAGTGTGAATTTAGTCCACCAATTCAGGCCTTCAAGTTCATTTCCAGGATTGTCTGCTACATACTTTCTGCTCTCTTTAAAACACTTGCACTCAGTCTGAAGCCTCTTCTTCATAACCTGTTGCATAATATTTGGCACATTTCAGTGGTACCTTTCCTTAACTTTAGACAAAACTTGATGTTGATTTGAAACATTTACATCACAGCACACAGACTCATTGGAAAAACAGAAATACCAAATGATACCAAGAGTTAAAAGGAAAAAAAAAGATACCTGGTCTGAAGTAGTCCCAATCTTCTTTGCTAGTTCTCCTTTCTCCGTAACTGAGAGATTTAAATATCTGTATAACAGATCACCATCAAGTATATTCTTATGTGGATTCTGTAGTAATTTGCGATGACTTCGATATATCCTAAATTCAAATTCAACCGATAAATGACCGAGGTCATATATAAGTATATATACACAAAAATGCAATAAATGAAAAATGGGAATCAGAACCAAAAAAACTATTATAAAGCAATTTCTTTCTGAAACATGTCATAGCGTGAAACTACTAACACAAATAGCCTTTCACAGAAAGGCTTTGGTTGTTGTATGAGCAAGTCTAAGACCACATGCTGCCTAATTTTGTCATCTCTTGACTTCTTTTATAGGCGCCCCTGGTGGCCAAACCATCATCCTAATTTTTAGGAAGATCCCATAACAATCTGCACTGACTGTGATATACCACAAAATTAATTTAAAATATACACATGCGTATATATCATACATACACTGACAGCACAGAAATCATGGGATACCTAGTTCCTGGTCAAAGCGATGTTGGCACCCCACTTGCTAATGGACAAACCCATCGCTTGGCAAGAATATAGGTAGTAAGACATCAATGCACTCACATAAGATGGTAATTCGATATCAGATGAATAAGCGCAGTGAGTTAACAAAGTCTGGAAGAGGTATGAGAGTGGGTGCAAAACGAATGGGTTACTCTAGTGTAGGGGTGGTACAGAAATTGCAGTATCCCTGTTTGACAATATACAGGGGTGCTTATTCTGTGAAATCAAACCCAAATTTCCTGAAATTAACGTAGATCAATACTTACAAAAAAAAAAATCAAAAAAAAAATCAGAGTATGTGTGTTACATTCGTAATTTATTTTCCAAGTTCTGATATTTTTTTAAAGAACAGTGGCCTTTATAAAATTTTACTAATTGCAAATTTCCAGTGTTTGGCCCTTCAAAGCTATAAATAATACTTATAAAAAGTAAAATACTGAGAAAAACTAAATAAAAAAGCTGCTCAGGAAATCCTTGTCATTGCATTGAAACCAATGACAAAGATTTTCTAAGCAGCAACCAGCAGGCATCATAAAGGGAAGGGGGAGGGGTGAACAAAAAGTCAGCAGGGAGATCCTCCCTAGATTTCTGTGATGATGAGATGAGAAGTCTTGAAGGTCAAAAGCAGCAGACAGAGTGGGTGGGCCACTAAGCCCTGGGGTGGGGCAGGAGCAAAGGGGCACTGCCAGGAAAAGAAAGGGGTGAGAAATTTCTGTTTCAAGTAGCTCTGGGCAAACCCAGCACCAAACCACAAAGGAAAGCAAACAGGTAACACACTTTTAGAAGACAAATATAACATTAGGTGGGGGGTGGGGGTGGGGGTAATAGGGGATCTCTCCCAGCTGAATTGGGTAGACACAGAGTGGACCTGTTTCTCTTCTCCTCTGTGGGGATAGATTGACAGTCAGATTTCCCAACTCCCAGTGGAATTGAGTTTTGCTTTGGCCCCCAATCAAGGGAAAACAGGGAAAGGACAGTGACAGGCCTTGCCACTGACCATAAAATAAAATTTCTAAAAAAAACAACAAAAACGCCGAAAACTCCAGTACAACGCCGCAAATTTCTGTGAAAAAAAAAAAAAAAAAAAACCTCCGAAAATTTCCGGAGTACAACATCGAAAATTTCCGGAATTTCCGGAAAATAAGCACCCCTGAATATAAAGAGTGTACTGGGAATACACCATTTCCAGAATAACATCAAACTGTGGACAGCACTGTGGGTGGAAAAAGATAGTGGACGAACAGGGCCATCAATGTCTGTCTCACACATTTGCAACCAACTGGAGTGTAAAACTGGCACAAATCATCAATGACTTTAACACAGGAGGTGCCAGAAATGTCTCCAACAAAAGCATCAGGTGACCACTAGCAGCAAAGCAGGGTTCTCACTCAAAAGTAATAAAAAAATTCTCCACCTTTTCCGGGTTCTCCAGGTGGTTTTTAAAGTTCTTCTAGAGTGGTGAATCCCATCAGGTTGCGATGAATTATTACATTTCATCCCATTCATGCATTTTTCTCACCAAAGTGCACATTTGTAAAATTTTTTAAGTAATTTGTTTTTATAACATTACCTGCTTTTCATAACAACAACTAAATGCACACATTATTTTCTGCACCATAATTCCATGAACTTTTATGAATACTACCCACATAGAATTTGAAAATACATTCTCACAGAAACGGGTTATATGTAAGAAAAAATCTGTCCATTGATTAGTTTCAGTTCTATAACACAATGCAGCTAAGCTTAATGAGATTTTTTTTATTGAGTGTTTAACAACTACCGTGAGCAACTTAATGGCCTACAAGCAGCTGTCTGTCCCTAATTTAGGGCCACTGGTTCTAAGGAAGGGAGAGACCCAGTGCTGTAAGACAAGCACATCATCCAATCCTCACCGAGATTCGAACCCTGCCCCATCTCGGACGAAAGATCAGAAGCCATAGCTTAGACCACTGCGCCACCTGGGCAGTTAAGCTTAATGATGGAATGGCTCCTGTTCAGAGAAACATGTTGCAAGAGAACCAACAGACAAAGGATTTTGTTTCATTGTTTGGTTGGTTCTCTTGTGAAGTGTTTCTACAAGCAGGAGTGTTTCAAGCCATTGTTCCATTTTGTTCCCATATTACAACAACTGCCTGCAGAAACTGAACAAACTGATCACACAGAACTTTCCAAGGCATAACAGGAAATAAAAAAAAAAATCTATTTTGCATCTTTCTTAGGGAATAAAAGAAAGATGTAATGTAACCGAAAGTAAAATCTACCAAATTCTAGGTAGGCATTAATTGCAAACAAATGTTTGAAACCTGAATTTTTTTTTTTTTTTTTTTTTGTCAAAATAAAGTATACTCTGATTTTAAAAAAAGGGGGGGGGGCAATTTTCTGTGAGTGTTCCCTGATTTTTGGAACTATTTTCAAATTTCCTGAGAACTCTAGGTTGCATGGGAACCCTGAATAGGTTATGAAAGCCACTAACACACAACAAGAGAACTACTGCTAATGCCACATCATCAGATTGTGTGCCTCGAATGGGTTAAAGAACATCAGCATGACCTTGGATGATTGCAGACGCTCCTGGTTTGATGAATCCTGTTTCCAGTTATTTTGTGTTTGTGCAGATAGCAGAGTGCAGATCTGGCAGAAACCACATGAAGCTATGAACCCAGCAGGCCAACAATCAACTGTTCAGTTGAATTCATTTGCTTCACCAATTCACTCGGTGAACACATTAATTACATTGTTCTATGTTCAATCAATATTATAGTGAAACTCGACACTAACAATTCTGTTCGACATGTAGCTACTACATATTAGAAATCACCAGTTCATCTAGTGAATGCATTAATTACAAGGTTCTATGCTTAATTAATACTATAGTGAAACTCAATACTATTTAACATTTTTGTTCTACATGTGCTTACTACATATTAGAAATCACCAATTCATCTAGTGAATGCATTAATTAAATGGTTCTATGTTCAAACAATATTTTAGTGGAACTTGACACGAATACTTCTGTTCTACATGTGGTTACTACATACTAGAAATCATCAATTCATCTAGTACATATATACACACATATCACTAAGCTGTTCTCTCAGATTCAGAGGTTAGCCCCACAAAGAAATACACAGTCGAGTCACATTAATGTGACCACCTCCTACTTTTGACCTCAACAGCGCGTAGCCAATGAAAGAAGGTATTTGTCGTGAGCTGGCTTGGAAGGTATATAAGGTGTGCTGCATGCATTCTGAAAACATATCACTCAATGCTGTCATGGATAAAAGGAGCGATTTATCAGATTTGCAAAAAGGGATGATGATCAGCTTTTGGGCCAAGGGTGGCAATATTTCTGAAACAACGCAGTTTGCGGACTGTTCGCGGCAGCATCACGGTCTGGGGAATGTTTTTGTGGCCTTCTCTGGCTCCACTCCTGCCTGTGGAAGGCACTATGGACCGAATTCATTATGAATCCATCCTTGCAGATCACATACACACATACATGCTGATGGTCATCCCTGGGGCGGACGGGATCTTCTAGCACGACGTGTCACACAGCTAGAAATGTCAGAGAGTGGTTGGAAGAGTACAATGAAGACTTCAAAGTACTTAATTGGCCCCTGATTCCCCAGACTTAAACCCAATTGAGCATCTGTGGGACCACCTCGATTGTGTTGTTCACTCTATGGATCCTCCACCATGCACCCTCCAGCAGCTGTCAGATGCACTGCAGTCAGCATGGCTCCACATACCCATGAACGGCTTCCAGCATCCTATATAGTCACTCCCATACCAGCCCGTCTAGCTGCTGTCTATGCTGCACATGCCGGTTACTCTGGATATTAGCTGGTGGTCACAATAATGTGGCTCGACCATGTACAAACTACCAGATAAATTTCTAACTGATTCATGAAAGAAATACAGGATTACGCCATATAATACAAATTTTGAAGATGACAATCTGATTTTGGCGTAAATGCGACAAGGATGGTAAGTCAGATAATATCCGAAAACTTGAAAATTTTCATCGTCCTGGAGCGGGACTTTTCTGAGTGACGCGGGTTCGAGTCCCGCTCCGGGACAACAAAATTTTCAAGTTTTTGGATATTATCTGACTTACCATCCTTGTCACATTTACACCAAAAATCGGATTGTCATCTTCAAAATTTGTATTCTAACTGATTATTTACTTACTGTTGCCACATTAAACTTGTCCATTTACAGCGATCTTGACACACAACTCGGGCTTTACTGACACGATGTACACATGACCTTCTGTACTTCATAATCATAATCCTTTTCTCATACAGACACTCCTGAATCTCATCCTCCCATGGCTTCCTCGGCCTTCCCTTCTTGCCATTTTATTAGTAAGCATCTCATCCCTCATTCAGGGTTCCCTTTCAAAAGTAATAAAAAAATTCCCAGACTTTTCCAGGTTCTCCAGGTGGTTTTTAAAGTTTTCCAGAGTCACATGTTGTAAAGAATTGTTACATTTCATTCCATTCCATTCATTTTTCTCACCAAAGCACACACTTGTAAATTCTTTATGTAATTTGTCTTTATAAAATTACCTGCTTTTCATTAATAACAACTAACTGTGCACACCGTTTTCTGTACCAAAGTTCCGTGAACTTTTCTGAATACTACCCACATGGAATTTGTAAATACATTCCCATAGAAACAGGTCATATATGTAAAAAAAAATCTGTCAGTTGAATAGTTTCAGTTTTTCTACAACACAATGCAGCTAAGCTTAATAATGGAATGGCCCTGTTCAAAGAAACATGTTTCAAGAGAACCAACAGACATATTAGACGTTGAAACTGGCAATACCTATATACACCCAATAATAAGACTTTGATACATCATTTGGTTGGTTCTCTTGTGAAGTGTTTCTTCATGCAGGAGCCATTGTGCCTAATTGTTCCATGTTATAACAATTGCCTGCAGAAATTGAACAAAACCTTAACTGGCAATTTTAAAAATTCAATTTTGCATCTTTTTTTCAGAGAATAAAGGAAATACTTAATATAACTGAAAGTAAGATCTACCAAATTCTAGGTAGGCAGTAATTGCAAGCCAAAGTTTGAAATCTTGAAAAACTAAGTTTTTTTTGGCAAAATAAAGTATCCATTGATTTTTACACACACACACACACACACACACACAAAAAAAGGGGGGTATTTTTCCTGAGTTTTCCCTGATTTTTGGAACCATTTTAAAATTCCCTGAGAATTTCAGGTTTTCCCTGTTTTCCAGGTTAAGTGGGAACCTTGTCACTCTTTCAACATGGCCAAACCTCCAAAGAATATTAGCCTCCACCTTGCTAACAATATTTTGCTTCATGTTACACACCTGCAATAAATACACCTTCATTCCTCACACGTAATGCATTTCTCCAGCACGCAAACGACTCCGATGTTTCTTCTGTAATACCCAGGTTTCACTGCCATACATCAGAGTAGGTACAAATACACTTTCATACACAGCCACGCAGGCCTCTTTTGAGAAACCATCATTCCTGTGAAAACCTCCCAAAGCAGCCATGACTTCCAATGAAGAATTCACTCGCCTACTAATTTCACCATCTGATTTGTTCTCTCTGTCAAACATGCTTCGTAAGTACACAAACTCATTCACCTGGCCAACCACTGTGCCATTTGAAGTAGCTACAAGAACAAACTAAGGGATTTTTGAAATCTCCATTAAATTTCACATCTAATGACATATAAGTGATGAAATAACTATGAAAATCAGTTAGTTAGAAAAAGAGTTAAACTTAAAAAATGATGGTTTTTGCAGGTGATGTAATACTTTTGCACAGCACTATACGTAGATGCAGATTTTATCAATAATCATAATAAATTTCTATCTTTCTCTGGCTAAGTGATTTTCATTAAGAAGTCTGCACCATGTTCCATGCTCAGCGACATGTCTAGGCAAAAGTCGGTGAACATTATGTGTTTTTTTTTTTTTCAGATTCAAATCTTTGTTTACAGTTGAAACAAATATTTTTAATGACTCAGCGACAGAGACCTTACTTTTGAAACGGTTGTAAAAGTGCATACCTTCTTTAGATATTCGCTTGGTGTGCATTTTCTATTTAAAAGCAATACTTGACAATTTTTCCTTCTATTATTAATAATACTGCTTATTTTACATTTTGAAATGATAATTCTATGAATTTCATACATACATACACACCACTAAGCTGTTATCTAATGTTCAGAGGTTAGCTCCACAAAGAAATACAAACTACCAGATAATTTCTACTTACTGTTGCTGTATCAAACTTCTCCATTAACGGCGATCTTGACATACAACTCAGGCTTCACTGACATCCAACACACACCATACTCAAGATCTTCTATACTTCATACTTAATCTTTTCTCATGCAGACACTCCTGAATCTGATCCTCCCATGACTTCCTTGGCTTTCCTCTCCACTTGGGCTGAAAAGATTTTCCTAGTAAGCATTTCCTCACTCATTCTTTCGACATGGCCAAACCACCTAAGAATATTAGTCTCCACCTTACTAACAACATTTTGCTTCACATCACACAACTGCAAGACATCTTCATTCCTCACATGATCAGAACGTGTCTTGCTACAAACCCCTCATAAGTAACGCATTTCTCCAGCACACAAACGACTCCTATGTTTCTTCTGCAGTACCCAGGTTTCACTGCCATACACCAGAGTAGGAAAAATTACACTTTCATACACAGCCATGCGGGACTCTCTTGAGAACCCATCATTCCTGTGAAAACCTCCCAGAGCAGCTATGACTTTCAATGAAGAATTCCTCGCCTACTAATTTCACCATTCAAATTGTTCTCTCTGTCAAACATGCTTCCTAACTAGACAAACTCATTCACCAGGTCAATCATTGTGCCATTTAGACTTATATTACTTTCAGTACTACCAGTTCCTCGCTTAAAAACCATAACTTTGGTTTTTCCCTTATTTATACTCAGTTTGAATTTCATGCAAACTTTGTACATTCGAGACAACATACTCTGCAAATCACTTTTGCTCTCTGCCAACAGGACAGTGTCATCAGCATACAGCAATCTGCACATACGGATATCACCAAGACATAAAAATCTGCACATACGGATATCACCAAGACATAAACCAGTATTATCTATTTTGGCATCATGCATGCTTGCATCCATAAATATATTAAACAGCCATGGTGACATTACACAACCTTGTCTGACTCCTGCACCAATAGAAAACCATTTTGATAAAATACCATTTACTCGTACACAAGCTCTACTACCAGCATACATGGCTTTTACACTATTAAGTAGATTCCCAGTAACACCATATTCATTCAATACCTTCCACAAAAGTGTCCTATTCACTCGGTCATAAGCTTTCTCTAAATCTATGAAGGCAGCAAAAACTTTCTTACCAACAGCCAGATACTTTTCAATCATCATGCATAATGCAAAAATTTGGTTAGTGCAGCCTTTACCAGGCATAAAACCACTCTGAACATCCCACACTTTCTCTGATGTAAGACCCTGTATTTTTTCAATGACAACCTTACCAAACACACTTAGTAGGCTAATACCACAATAGTATTAGCCTACTAAGTGTGACAGGGAAAGTGTTTGGTTTTGTGATGATTAAAAATCCACGGTTTTCTGTTCCATATCAGACTGATAATGCAATCACCTGACATTGAAGGTGACTCACATTAATAAGCTCCATATTCAACCAGATGCTATTAAAGAGTTTATGCATTAAGAACTATCTTCCCTTACCTAAAAGCCTTTGGATTCAGCCCAGCTGTGTGTGGAATATGTGTGACTAACACATTCTGTAACATAAGTAGCCTACGATAGGTCTTCTCAGGAACAGGCAGTACATAACCCAAACTTCCATCAAGAGTTGCTGCAAGAAAAAAAGAAAGATATTTAGTATAAAAAATCATGAAGCACACATACAAACAAAGCCATGAGAAAGAGCAGTCAGAGGTGATGGGAAAGACCCAGATACAGAAGAGGGAGGCAAATAATAGAGAGACGGTAGATTGTCCTGAAAACTAGAGAAAAAAAGATTAAAGGAAATGGGGAAAAGGCAGTGAAACACAGTGACACATTAAAGTAATTCACCGATGCTGTCACACGTACGGTCATTCACAAACATAATTTTTAAATTGTAGGTCAAGATTAAAAACACTTTATTTACAATTAAAAATTAATATTTACACACGAGATCTTTCGGGGCTGAACATAGCACCCATCATCAGGCTCAAGCGCCACGAAACACAGGAGCAGACATTATATACTGTCAAACATGACCCACAATTCACTCGGTTTTCTCAATCACCGGTGATGCCATCAACAAATTGTTAAAGTCCAAAAAATCAAGTCTTAATCTCTTATCCTATAAAGTCCTCTTCTTCAGAGTTGTGTGAGGAGGGGGCAACCATCTTTCTCCACTGTCTTGGAACAAATGTCGGGAGTTCAATGTTACAGCATGTTTCCCCATATGCAATAATGAAGAAGCTTTCCGTAAGGAAGACAGTACGTTTATTAACACTTGAGTTAAGTACCCTAACATTTGTCCAATCTGGGGAGTAACCTCCCTGGTTAACAGCTTGAGTGAAAGCTGTGGAAACCATTCCAGAACGAAGAGCGTATTTATGTTCACCCATTCTGACATTAACGGTTCTTAGGGTAGAACCTATATAGTATTTAACTGCAGTATCTGAATCCTCATGAATTAATGGTATGCAGTAGACGCCTGGTTTGTTAAGTGCTGGGACTCTATCTCTATCATTTCTTATCGTAGAAAAAAGGTTTCTGGTGGACACTCCAAATGTTAGATTGTGTTTGTGACAGGCTTTTCTTAAAATACACACAAGAGGTGGAATGAAATCAACTTTGCCGATGTACTTATTAGGTTTTTTCTCTGTGGACAAAGTCGTGAATCTCAGTCTTTGAAATTGTTGTAATAGTCCTTGGAAGAGATTGACAGAGAACCCAAACAATAAGGCCAAATTTTGAACTCTAGAAAGTTCATCACGTCGAGTTTTACTTGTCGAAGAATGGGTAAAGGCATCGTCTTATTACGAAGCGTAAAGCTGAAGCTTTATGTTCGGGAGGGTGAGAAGAAGTGAATGGGATCATACAAGGTATGAACGTCGGTTTACGGAAAACACAATGCTTGATTTTATTGGAATTCGAATCTCGAGACAGTAAACTGTCCAGGAATGGCAATTTTCCCTCTTTCTCAAGGTCTTTGGTAAACTTTATAGTTGGAAACTGGGTAGAAAGACAATCTACAAATTCGTCCAGTAAAGGTAAAGCATGGGGCCAAAAACCAACATGTCATCAACGTACCTAATCAACAGTGACGGTTGATAAGGGAAGTCCAACATGACCTTGTTTTCTAGATGCTGCATGAGGATCTCGGCTAAAATGGGGGAGAGGGGGGAACTCATTGGTGCCCCTTCCTTTTGTTGATAGAACTTACCATCAAATTTAAAGTAAGTTCTCTTAGCTACGAGTTTGAGACCAGAAATTATTGCATTAGCTTCAAGTGGAGAGATGGAATTGTCTAATGTCTGCTCCTGTGTTTCGTGGCGCTTGAGCCTGATGATGGGTGCTATGTTCAGCCCCGAAAGATCTCGCGTGTAAATATTAATTTTTAATTGTAAATAAAGTGTTTTTATCTTGACCTACAATTTGAAAATTATGTTTGTGAATGACCGTATGTGTGACAGCATCGGTGAATTACTTTAGTGACCTTTCGTACGATAGACTTTTAGCATTTACAGTGATACAATTAAATATTATAAAACAGAAATTTTATTGATGATGACTCAGGGGGCAAAACTTGATTTTTGCTCATTTAGTCCCGGACTAAATGGAATGACAATTCATTAGTGCCAACTTACCTTGATCTAGTCAAGCAAATTAGGATAAAGTAAACTCTGATTTAGAAGATGTTGATTATGCAAACCACTATTTATGTGCTCAACCAATGTACCCCATCCACATCTAAACCTCAGGGGCCCTTTTTTTTTTTTTGATTTGGCAATGGCGTGGATGCGCATGCGCATTTATGCCATTTCATCAAAGAACTCTCGTAGTTGTCCCACGTGCTACTGGGATATTTTTTGGCGATACTGTCCTACTCGAGTTACCTGGGTGTAGGAGAACTGGCCACAAAATTTTTAAAGGGCCGTATAAAAATTGCATTTTTGACCGCTTTGTGTCCACTACCCGCAGAGGTTGGTTATCTGAGTCATATAAAGTTTCCATAATTTCGTCTTTTCTTAACTGCGATTATTAATGTAATTCTTTATAAAAAAAAATGTTTGTGATCTACAACTTAACAAAAGATTTCAGGGTTTAAAAACTACAAATCTACAAATTATCTGAGGGCATGTGCTGCCCCAGGAAACCTGTCGGGGAAGGGATACACCAAAAGTATAAAATATAAGTAATTTCTGGTCCGATCGGGAGATTTTCAGCATTTACACCTACATCGCAACAAACTCTCTGAGGACATGTGCTCATGTGCTGACACAGGAAACCTCTTGGGGGGGGGGGGGGGGTTACACCTAAAATATAAAACAAAGTATTTCTAGTTGTAAATGAGGGCCGCGGGTGGCTTAGTGGGCAACGTTCCCACGGAAAGGACTTCAGGTTCGATCCCAGGCAGGTACAAACTCTCGATCTACTAAATATCCGCCGTGCGTCGGATGGGCACGTTAAGTCGTCGGACCCCGGGTACTGGCCGCCGGTAATAAATAAGGGCGTCTTCCTCCCCCTTTCTATTTCGTTTCCGTGTCACTTTCCTATCGAGCACTCTAGCTCAAATCTCCTAGCTTCCCATTTCTAAAGGTTGTTTAAGACCTGGGGGGTCAGACACTCTCTTTCTAAAATCCTCTACATATGATCATTTGGTTGTAAATGCTGAAAACCTCCCGATCGGAAGAGAAATTCCTTATATCCTACACTTTTGGTATTACTACCCCCTGATAGGTTTCCTGGGTAGGCACATGCCTTCAGATAATTTGTTGAGTTGTAGATTGCAAATGCTGAAAAATATCCCGATGGGACCAGAAAATCTTTATATTTCATATTTTAGGTTTTAAGCCCCCCCCCCATAAGTTTCCTGGGTTTGCACATACCCGCAGAAAATTTGTTTAGCTGTAGTTTATAAACCTTGAAAAATATCGTAAATAAGAAAATACGAAATTACGGAAATGTTATGTGTGTCAGATAACCCCCTGATAGGTTTCCTGGGTAGGCACATGCCTTCAGATAATTCGTTGAGTTGTAGATTGTAAATGCTGAAAAATATCCCGATGGGACCAGAAATTCTTTATATTTCATATTTTAGGCCCCCATCTCTAAGTTTCCTGGGTTTGCACATACCCGCAGAAAATTTGTTTAGCTGTAGTTTATAAACCTTGAAAAATATCGTAAATAAGAAAATACGAAATTACGGAAATGTTATGTGTGTCAGATAACCAATCTCGGGAGATGTAGCCACGGAGCAGTCTAGAACGCAATTTTTATACGGCCCCTTAAAATTTTTGTGGGCAGTTCTTCGGTGTTCAGTTCTCTGCTTTGTCTTTGGCCCGAAAATCATGGAAATGTCTAAATTTCTTACTGAAAATGAAATATTAAAAAAATATGTTTTATGAACAATAGTTGCTTAAGTAGCAGGGAATATAGCCACATGAAATGTGTTTATGCAGAACAATTTAATAGCACTGAAATTCTAATGTGTCCAGTTCTCCGGTGGCCACTTCTCCGTACCCGGATTTAGCTAGTTAGTGTACACTAGTGTCCGCCCTTAAGTTTTGAACGACAGTGTATAATATCTTAGTGCGTTTGTTGGTTTTGAATCCGAAAAAAAGTCTCGATAAAAGTAGTTGTTAGTTTGTAAAGGTAGAAAAAAATAAATAATGTTGATATATTGAGAAGTTTAACGACTATGCAAGATTTGAAAAAAAAAAATAGAGTAAGATATGCATTAAAAAGTACATTTTGTTAATTAATTAGGAAGAAATTTAAGTCATCCTACAGGAAAATAAAATGATCGATGGAAAAAAATATATATATTTCTATTAAATAACGTATTCGCAAAGTATTTAGAAAAAGTAGATTAAGATATACATTAAATGGTATATTTCATTGATTAATCATGAAGAACTTTAAGTCATCCTACAGAAAAATAAAATGATCTATGGAAAAAATAATGCATTTTTATTAAACAACGTATTCGCAAAGCACTGGCTTTCTCGTTACTTCCTACAGAACGCTGTAATCGTGAGACGTCGCATGGTCGAGAGGGATAATGCATCTGCCTAGAAACCAGCTGGACAGGGGTTCGAACCTAGCCTGACTTCGAGGATTTGTATTTCCTTGGAAAGAAAATTTCCCTAGCGTCGTGACGTCACACCATAAAATTTCCTGATGGGGAAAAACAAAATGGCGTAAAAGGTATCGCTGAGACCATGTGGGGAGGTAAAAATAAATGGCAACCACGTGGCACACAAAATGTTATGGTTGAACACAAAGAGAAAATGGCTGACAAAAGATGGTCGGGAAGATCACGTGGAAAAACAATGGCTACAACTGACGTCACGATTGACCAGGAATCTACCACATGTGTCCTTGAGGCAGCACGTGGACGGGTTCCTTTTTACAGAAACCCCCTATTATCCCGTAACAGTAATGTAACGAAGTTACAAATA
Source organism: Macrothele yani (assembly GCA_039090855.1). Taxonomy (NCBI): domain Eukaryota; kingdom Metazoa; phylum Arthropoda; class Arachnida; order Araneae; family Macrothelidae; genus Macrothele; species Macrothele yani. The sequence continues at coordinate 70,192,413 of CM077032.1, read as the reverse complement.
TCTTTCAAATACGTAACAGTAATGTAACGAAGTTACAAATATTTTTCAAACACGTAACAGTAACATGAAGTTGGTATCTTGAAGTTACAAAGACCTTTCACTGTAACGTATCAGTTATGTTTCAAAGTTATGTAACATTTGCGGACATTTTGATGTAACCGTAAGGTTTCTGAAACATTACTGTTACATTGCGCAACGTATCTGAAAAGTCTCAATGTTTCAGTGTTACGTACCTGTAACATATACGAAATATTCTGTGCTGTGTGGGCAGTGGATGCCAGAAACTGCACATGGTACCGAACCCTATATGTGCTATGTTTTTTCCTGTACATATATACCTATGACAAAGTTTCCTTTATAAATTAGGCACAGTAAGAAATTAACAACAATAACATAATAATATAATAAAACAATTATAACAATATACTGAAATAAAAGTTACGTGAACATGAAACCAGCAAAATTTCTTTTTCTTTCTTCACAATTTCACGGAAAAAAGATTATTTCCTACTGTTGATTTTAGCAACCTCAGCATACAATTGTTTCTTTCCTTTTTAACATATGTGAGACGGACAAGGAACAAAAAAGCTAAACTTTTAAACCCGGTAAAAAATCAGAATGCGCGATGAAAAAGTGTGAATATGTTACCGTAAAAACCTGAAATCCGTTATTTTGTGAAATCACTAGTAAGAAAGCGAAGTGTCCACAAGCATTGGTAACTTCACATTTTTGCTAGTAACATCTAGAAGTGACTAGCATCCTCAGTAAAATGCAGACTAAAAAGTTTACATCAGGTATTCACTTAATTTTTTAGTCAAAATCCATTCTCACTAGACGCAGAACAGTAAAAATCCGAAATGTTGTGTTCTATACAAAAGGCACACTCCGATTGGTTAATGCAATCGTGTGTCATCGATCATTTGAGCATCACGCAATGCAGCTGCAAAGTTAGAACGTTGCCATGCGTCAGAGAGAGAAGTAGTGAGTTTTACAGCACATGTTGAGAAACTTTTTCAGTTTAAAATCTGTGTAAGTGTTTCAAAATGAATCATTCTTTGCTTGTTGTGTAGAAAGAAAAGATTATAAATGATTTATTACCTAGTTATGATGCAAAGTTTTCAAGGTACACTATTTTAACTAGGGAGCAGTATGGAGAATTGTTAAATGAAATTAAAGAAGCAAAATTGGCCTCCCAAAAAACTTCATTGCAATATGCACCTGAATCACTTTGATGTATTGCAAATGTAAAAAAGAATAATGTTTTGTGTAACTCCAAATGCCACAGTAGTGCCATGTAATAACAAGTAAATTGTAATGTTCTTATTTTATGTTTTTCCAACAAATAATTGTTCTGTATTTTATTCAGACTACTTTATTTTTACCATACAAGTTCATATCTATTGTAATCATTTCGAATTTTTACTGTTCCACGTATAGTGAGAATGGGTTTTGACTAAAAAATTAAGTAAATACCCAATGTAAACTTTTTATTCTGCATTTTACTGAGGATGTCAGTCATTTCTATTAGGTGCTTGAATTAATTCCCACTGTTTTTTGTCACACAAACACATGTGTGTTGCCACAGAACGGTACAAAATAGTCTATTCAGAGTAGTGTTCATTGGCAGCTACAACCCTTTCCCACCGTTGGGGTAACAAATGGATTCCGCGGTAGAAAAATGCAGGTTCTTTTCGAGGCGAACCATTCATCGAGCCCTTTTTGGATATCCGCGACAGAAAGGAAGTGCTGGTCTGACAGGCCATGTTGTAGCGACCGGAACAAATGGAAGTCCGAGGGAGCCATGTCCGGGGAATAAGGCGGGCGGGGGAATAAGGTGGTAAGAAGTCCCAGGCAAGTGCCTCCAAGAGTTCCTTCACGGATTTGGCGAAATGAGGTCTAGCGTTGTCGTGGAGCAGAATAACCTTGTCATGTGGGATCCAGTTTCCAAGCTTCTGGATCGTTCCCATTGCCTTTAAACATTTGCTAGCCGTTGACTCATCGACCTGTAGTGTTTCAGACAACTCGTGGAGCATCTGACATGAATCCTCGTCCAATAAGGCTTCCAATGCCCCATCTTCGAACTTTTTCGGCTGCCCTTTGTCCTTCACATCATATTTGTTGGCTTTGAAGTGTCGGAACTACTCTCTGCATGTTGTTTCTGATAGGGCATATTCCCCATAGCCCTGCACTACCAAATGATGACTTTTGCGCTGCAGATTTCTTGAGATGAAAGCAGAAGAGTAATGCTTCCCGCAAATGCTCCTTTTTTGGTGCGAAACTCGACATCGTGAATGCGATACAAACTCGTGTTCTGTGCCCTACGATCGCGTGTTACACACTGCTTCGCCCAGACTATGGATGTACGTGCTTGCGCAAGGGAGGTCACGTGTGTCCCGGGTCACAGCACACCATTGCTGCACTCTATTGGGCAACAGCGGAAACTAATTCAAGCACCTGGGTCATTCCACGCAAAATCGTCAGATTTTGAGCGAATTTTCCACCAACACATCTCCGATTCTTACGATTTTTTTTAGTGGGTAGCTACTCCAAACTTATAAAAACCCTGAAAGTTTCAATTTTTTATTTTCGTTAGGTTAGAAGATATAATTTTTTTTTTAATTTTGGTGCATGGCAGACATATTTTGTGTAAAAACAATCAAATATCTCCGTTATTTAGAATAAAAAGAAATACATAAATTCCAATTCTTTCTTAATTTTTACCAAGGAATCCATTGGTGCAATGCTCGTGTTTCTATCTGCTTTAGTTTTTGAGTTATGAGCAATGAGAGAGCCTTTCTTCAATGCTTAAAAAGGCAATGTAGTAAAGCACTTAGAAAGCTGCAGTTATTATTCTTTGCAAAGAAAGGTTTAATCTATCAAATGAAGAAAAAAAAACCTTTGGGCTTTTGCCTGAGCGCCAAGAAAAGAATTTTTATACATGGTGCATGGCCAGTGCATTGCCACAGTGACAGCGCAATCGGCGTTGTGGCCACCGCTGCGCGGAGACTTTGTACCAGAAGAAGAACGGCATTCCTCCCGCACACAAGAAGCAATCCCACCCATCACCCCCCACCACAGGGCAGCATGTATTGTTGAACTCACGTTTTGAAGGAAAGGAATTCTTTATTTTAAAAAAGCATGATCATGAACGCTGTTTATATTTCGATGTCTCACAACGCTGTGAACAACTTCCATGTCAGTTTTTGATTATATTTAATCAAATCAGACAAGAGGAAGCTGAGCTTCCATGGAACACATTTGTTTCTCTCCCGATAACGAATTAGGCGATTATCATAAAATGTAACATCTAAAGGTTTTACAGTGTTCGCAAGATTTTCCCGCGTTTTGTGTCATCTGATTCATTTCTTGAAATCGATGCAAAACCAAAATTATTTTTTTGGGGGTGATTGCTGCCAATGCTTTCGCTCTAGACGAGAGATCATGGAGAAATTTCTTTGGCTAATTTTAGGGATCATCTTGTATTTATTTTTATTCTGGTGAGTATGTAAGTCAATGCTCTAACTTGTCCCAGAGGTGCTCAATAGGGTTAAGGTATGGGCTCTGCACAGGCCAGTCCATTCGATTAACCCCATTGTCACCATACCAAGCCATGGCGGACCTCGCAACATGACAGGTGGCATTGCCATCCTGAAAGTAACATGGGTCCACCTCGTAAAACTGCCACAACGTAGGAAGTGCATGGTCATCCAAAATGGTGCAGTAGGTCTCGGCGTTGAGTCTACCAGGAATTGCGACTAAGGGTCCCGTGCCATACCAGGAGAAACACCCACATAGCATAATTCCACCGCCGCCGAACTTCGCAGTTGGCACAATACATTCCGGCAGGAGGCGTTCTCCAGGCAGACGCCAAACCCAGACCCTGCCATCCGAACAGTAGAGGGTAAACCTTGATTCATCGCTCCAGAGAACCTGTTTCCAAATGTTCAACGGTCCACTGTCAACGTTCTTTGCACCACGTTAGCCGAGCAGCGCTATTGGACTTGGTGATCAAAGGCTTGTGGGCGGCAGCACATCCATGATAACCGAGCAGATGGGCTTCCTTCCTTACGGATGGTATTCATCGAAAGAACACTCCCGGATGCCTGTTGAAACTCCTCGTGGACGTGGATCATCGATTTGGTGCGGTTCTTCCAAATTTCTCTGGCCAGCACCCGTCGGTCTGTAACTCCCAGTTTTTTTTGGGTCTACCGGGTCGGGGCACATTTCAACATTCACCTCTCATCTTCCACTTGCCAATCACGTAGGCCACTGTCGATTTTGAGTACTTCAACTCGCTGGATATGTCACGTATGGATCGGCCATTTCTGTGATACCGACGATTACACCTTTCTCGAAATCAGAGAGCTCCGAACTGCGTGGCATCTTGCATGCGACTGGTTGCGTTGTTGTTTCCCACACAATATTTAACGGCGGCGGCCGTGACATGTATTAGTACTGCAGATATCGTCGATTGCAGGGGTGTCCAATTACTTGTTGGTAGATACTGTAATAGCACAAAAACTAATTTTGCAAGACAAAATGAAAATTCGTAGAATCCATAGACAAAAGTAAATTCTGTAGTCAGACAACTAATTCTGAAATTTGGTGAATAGAAAAAAAAAATAATAATAATAACGCAAGGAACTGTACACCAACTATATATAAGATAGTACAACTATACTAGTTATCCGAATTTATTGGCATATATAAAATCAAGGTTTCCAAGCTTTCGCACATCAACCAGATGGCTTTCTCAAGGAACGTAGACAGCAAACTGCAAACTGGATAATAGAACGTTTCAACAATTTGAACACGGTGAGTTGACGACAATAAACGAAGAGATGCGAACGTAATTATTCAATAAAAACATGAGACATCATGTTCGTGTTGCACGCGGAATCCTTGGAGGAAAACAAAAGGCATTCATTATTTGAAGAATTGGTTCCAAATTCGTGGTCATTCTAGCGAGACGCTATCATTGCAGGCCTCATCGTTGGTAATGATCTCCAATGTTTCCCGAATGGCAGTGGATTTAGGAGTAGAGTAGGCAGCTAATTTCTTTATGTCATCCCACATAGGATCAGCGGACTTGAACTGGACTTCTCTGGATAGGGCCGTGGTTAATTTGCCGTTCTTTATGTCCCTCTTATGCTCGTTGACTCTAATTCTAAATGAACGTTTAGTCATCCCAATGTAGTATTCACTTGGAGCCATCTGGATATTGTAGAGGTACGGCATAAACACCTGCTTCGTTGGAAAGTGGGAGCTCGTCAGTATTTCGCTTAAGATTAGCATATAAAGGTGTCGGAGATCTTATGACGACACAGAGGTTCATCTTTCTGAGCACGTTCTTCAGTTTATAGGAAACATTTGGTACGTAATGGATAGAGCCCAGATAGCATAGCTGCGGCATAGAAAGATCGGCATGTCTCTTTTTGTTTCTTTCGATATATCTATGTACCATGTTCGGATCGTATCCTGCCTCGGTCGCCAAATCTTCTGATTCGTTCTTGAATCAGAAGAGCATTCTCCCCTGATGATGTCGAACGCTCTTCTGATTCGAGAACGAATCATTCTCCTCCGATGTTCCTTCTAGACTAAGCGAATTAAAAAGCGTTATCGATTTGGCGACCGAGGCAGGATACGATCCGAACATGGTACATAGATATATCGAACAAAACAAAAAGAGGCATGCCGATCTTTCTATGCCGCGGCTACGCTATCTGGGCTCTATCCCTTACGTACCAAATGTTTCCTATAAACTCAAGAACAAGCTGAGAAAGATGAACCTCTGTGTCGACATAAGATCTCCGACACCTTTATATGCTATGCTTAAGCGAAATACTGACGAGCTCCCACTTTCTAACAAAGCAGGTGTTTATGCCGTCCCTCTACAATATCCGGATGGCTCCAAGCGATACTACATTGGGATGACTAAACGTTCATTTAGAATTAGAGTCAACGAGCATAAGAGGGACATAAAGAACGGCAAATTAACCACGGCCCTATCCAGAGAAGTCCAGTTCAAGTCCGCTGATCCTATGTGGGATGACATAAAGAAATTAGCTGCCTACTCTACTCCTAAATCCACTGCCATTCGGGAAACATTGGAGATCATTACCAACGATGAGGCCTGCAATGATAGCGTCTCGCTAGAATGACCACGAATTTGGAACCAATTCTTCAAATAATGAATGCCTTTTGTTTTCCTCCAAGGATTCCGCGTGCAACACGAACATGATGTCTCATGTTTTTATTGAATAATTACGTTCGCATCTCTTCGTTTATTGTCAAGTCAACTCACCGCTTCAAATTGTTGAAACGTTCTATTATCCAGTTTGCTGTCTACCTTCCTTGAGAAAGCCACCTGGTTGATGTGCGAAAGCTTGGAAACCTTGATTTTATATACACCAATAAAGTCGGATAACTAGTAAAGTTGTACTATCTTAGAAAAAAAAATCAAGTATTTCAAGGGCTCTTACAAAATTCAAGGACTTCCAAGGGTCTTTGAAAAGGAAAACTAAATTCAAGGAGTTTTCAAGAACTTTCAAGGACCATGGAAACCCTGTAAATCCATAGTAGTTGGCAGGTATGCATCACCCTCATGTGTTTCATATCATAGCAGTAACCAGTTGACACTGGTGCACATTTTGCACAGGAATGAAGGCGTAACACGTGTGTGGAGTCCAAAATAGGATGAACTTCTGACTCATCCTGGTATAATTATTGATAGTACACTGAATAATCTATTACTTTATTACATTAAATATATTCATTGTTAATACACTTTTTCACAAATGAAACTATACTTTGTCATACATGAGAGGAACGTCTAATGCAATAGATTAAAAGGAATCCCCATAGTGGCAACACTGTTTTAGTTAGAAAACAGAAGCCCCAGGCTTTCTTTATAGATAAAGAAAATAAGCAAAGGAATACAATCTAATTTAAATAATTCCAAAACAATGACAAAACAGACATTTTTTAGTCTAGCTTACCAAACATTGTTATATGCCGCCTTTCCAGGAGGAAGGCTTGCCTCTTATCATAATTGGCTGTTTCGCCTACCCGGCAGCGAATTCTGAAGAAGCTGTTGATATTATGCCCAATATGAATGTCTGCTTTGCGAAGAAGTTTATGACCTCCGAAACTCTCCCTTGCTTCTGGTTGGTACACAAAAAGAACTAAGTTCTTGTCTGCATCTGAAACTGTATTATAAAATAAATAAATAAACAAAAATAAATAAATAATGCATTAATTTGCATAAACCATGACTGAATATTAAAAAATTTGATCTCATAACTAACACAGATTAACTTCACAAATGATACGGTGTGTGTTATGTGGTAAATATTGTTACATCACTATTCCTTTAAAAAATTCAAAATGACCTAGAAAGAAATATGAAACTTCTGCTATCCAGAGAAGACCAAATTTTCAAATAAGAAAAATACAAGAGATTACTGTGATTGAACACAATTTTTGTCAATTTGTAAACATAAATATTGGTACATGGAAGACAAACTTTAAAATAATTGAGTCTTTACATGATAAAATTTTCATTATTTCCATTTCTAGTTGCAATACATAAAACTACAGAATGTTACAGTTCACATATCAGGTTATTCAGAAAAGAATGGCAGATTTTCTGAGGTGCCACATACAACTCGCTCACAATGCTTGCAGACCAACCCACTCGCAGTGCCATTTGTATAAGTTGAAGGGCAACTCAGACGCCACATACACGCCATAAATGGTTGAGCTGTGGTTGAGCTGTGGTTGGTGCTACTTGTGTGAGAGTGGTCAATTCTGCTTCATGAGTTCAAATTGGGTCATAATGTGGTACAAACCTACCGCAATGTGGTTGAGGCATGGGGCGACGAGGTAATATCGGAATGTACTGTTCGTTGGTGATTTGAAAGGTTTTGTTCTGGTGACACGAGCCTACAAGATGAGAAGGGCCAAGGATGACATTTGGCCATTGATAACGACATTCTGAAGGCAGATGTGGAGGCAAATCCTCGTGCCACAATCAGAGAACTTGCCAAATAGCACAATGTGTCGGTGTCAACCATTTCCAAACGTCTCCAAGTCGGTAAGGCCACGAAGCTCAATACGCGGGTCCCACATAAACAGATAGAATATCAGAAACAACAATGGTCTGAGATGCGCAGTAACCTTCTGCTTTGCAACGAAAAGCTCCTATGTGATCGCATTGTAACCGATGATGAAAAGTGGGTGTTACACAACAACCGTAAGTGATTTAGACAGTGGCTGAACCATGGTGAACCACTGAGACATCTTAAACCAAGGTGGATGCCAATTAAAAAGACAAAAAGAAATATTAAGAATGACTCAAGTGTGGAATATGGTGGACCTACCACACTTGAGAAGGACGGTCCACCACGGAATCGACCTGGACTTTCTAAACGGCGTATGAGAAAGATATCTCGGCTGAGTGAATGTAAGATTGGTGTATGGAATACTAGAGCTATAAATGGCAAGATGAGTGAGGTGATTGAGGAGATGAATAAGTATAGACTGGATGTGCTGTGTGTAAGTGAAACCAAAAAGAAGGAAATTGGGGTAGAAGAAGTGAATGGCACGGTGAGTGTGTGGTCTGGAGTATTGGATAATATGAGAGGACAGGCTGGTGTAGGTGTGATTTTAAGTGAAAAGATGAAGAACAACTTTATTCACTATAGTTGCATAAGTGAGAGAATTCTCTGGATTCGTTTGAAAGTGAAACTTCACAGAATTGTAATTGTTGTAATGTATGCTCCTTGTGACTCGGAACCTTCTGATAAGAAAGAAGATTTCTAGAATGAGCTAAAAGCTGTTTTGAGCCAGTTTGGTGCTAAAGAAAAAGTTATAATAGCAGGGGATTTCAATGCTAGAGTAGGTGTGCAGAATGCAATTTCAGACAATGTTCTGGGTAAGTTTAATGATCCTTGTGTGAATGATAATGGTGAAAGATTAATTGAACTCTGCATTGAGAATGATTTGTGTGTATCTAATACATTTTTGAACCACAAGTGTATACACACATATACTTGGGAAAATCGTACTCTTGGTCAAAAGAGTGTGATAGATTTTGTTGTTTACGATCAGCGTTTGAAACACTTAGTTGTTGACACCCGTGTGATGAGAGGTGCGGAGTTGGTTCTGATCATTACTTGGTAGTGTCATGAGTGAAACTGAATGTTGGTTGGAGGAAAAGGAATAGGAAGAGACCCAGGATAGAAAGAATAAAGGTTGATAGGCTCCTTGAAGATCATCAGCAGTATTCTGACTTACTCAGAGAACGACTGAAGGATCTGAAGTCTGGTGAGAGGGATGTAGAAAAGAAGTGGGAATGTTTTAAGAACTGTGTTGTCACTGCTGCTAAAGAGGTCTGTGGCACCACAATAGTGGGTAACAATAGAGGTGATGCTTGGTGGAATAGTGAGATTGATGAGGCAGTAAAGAAAAAGAAGGAAGCCTATTTGAGGATGTTGCAAGGTAGAGTCTCTGTGGATGAATGTCGCTGTAAGAAGCGTGAAGCTGCTAAGCTGGTTCGCCACAGTAAGGCAAAAGATAGGAAGGAGAAATTGGAAAGGCATGAACTGGCTTTTTGGAAAGATAGAAAGTCCTTCTGGAAGTACATGAGACTCAGGAAAAATAGGGGAAACAAAGTTGTAAGTTGTGTGAAGAATGAGATTGGGGAAATGATATGGGAGCCCAATGAGTTAAGTGACAGATGGGGCGAATACTTCTGTGAATTATTAGATCAGGAGAGCAAAAATGATTCTGAGACAGATGCAGATGATGTCATAATGAGGGATGAAAGCACAGGAGGGATCTCAAGAGAAGAAGTGTGTAAAGCTCTAAAATCTCTTCAAAATGGTATGGCTCCAGGAGTTGATGGCATAACTGTAGAGATGTTGAAGTATGGTGGTGACTATAATTGACTGGTTAACTGAAATTTGCCAGTTGTGCTGGGAGTTAGGAATGATCCCTCGGGATTGGAAGGATGCTATCATTGTTCCCTTGTATAAGGGAAAAGGTGATCAGACTGAATGCAAGAACTATCTTGGTATTAGCCTACTGAGTGTGCCAGGGAAAGTGTTTGGAAAGTTGTTATTGAAAAAGTACGAGGTCTTACATCAGAGAAAGTGTGGGATGTTCAGTGTGGTTTTATGCCTGGTAAAGGCTGCACTAACCAGATTTTTGCATTACGCATGATGATTGAAAAGTATCTGGCTGTTGGGAAGAAAGTTTTTACTGCCTTCATAGATTTAGAGAAAGCTCACGACCGAGTCAATAGGACACTTTTGTGGAAGGTATTGAATGAATATGGTGTTACTGGGAATCTACTTAATAGTGTAAAAGCCATGTATGCTGGTAGTAGAGCTTGTGTACAAGTGAATGGTGTTTTATCAAAATGGTTTTCCATTGGTGCAGGAGTTAGACAAGGTTGTGTAATGTCACCATGGCTGTTTAATATATTTATGGACGCATGCATGCGTGAGGCCAAAATAGATAATAGTGGTTTATGTCTTGGTGATATCCGTGTGTGCAGATTGCTGTATGCTGATGACACTGTCCTGTTGGCAGAGAGCAAAAGTGAGTTGCAGAGTATGTTGACTCGGATGCACGAAGTTTGCATGAAATTCAAACTGAGTATAAATAAGGGAAAAACCAAAGTTATGGTGTTTGAGAGAGGAATGGGCAGCACTGAATGTAATGTAAGTATAAATGGCACTGTGATTGACCAGGTGAGTGAGTTTGTGTATTTAGGAAGCATGTTTGACAGAGAGAACAAGTTGGATGGTGAAATCAGTAGGCAAGTGAATTCTTCTTTGAAAGTCATAGCTGCTCTGGGAGGTTTTCACAGGAATGATGGGTTCTCTAGAGAGTCCCGCATGGCTGTGTATGAAACAGTAATTGTTCCTACTCTGATGTATGGCAGTGAAACCTGGGTACTGCAGAAGAAGCATAGGAGTCTTTTGGGTGCTGGAGAACTGCGTTACTTACATGGGGTTTGTGGCAAGACACGATCTGATTGTGTGAGGAATGAAGATGTATTGCAGTTGTGTGATGTAAAGCAAAATGTTGTTAGCAAGGTGGAGACCAATATGCTTTGGTGGTTTGGCCATGTTGAAAGAATGAGTGATGAAATGCTTACTAAGAAAATCTTTTCAGCCCAAGTGGCAGGAAGGAAAGGCAGAGAAAGGCCAAGGAAGACATGGGTGGATCAGATTCAGGAGTGTCTGCATGAGAAAAACATTATGAGTATGAAGTATAAAAGATCTTATGTACAGCGTGTAATGGATATCAGTGAAGCACGAGTTGTATGTCAAAATCGCTCTAAATGGAGAAGTTTGATACGACAGCAATATTAGTAAAAATATCTGGAAGTTTGTATTTCTTTTTGGAGCTAACCTCTGAATCTCAGAGAACAGCTTAGTGATATGTATGTATGTATGTGGTGGACTGTTCATGGTGTCATACTCTACGAAAGAGGGTTTTGTTGACAGTGTGGTGGACTGTTCATGGTGTCATACATGAACAGTCCAAAGAGGGTTTTGTTGACAGTGTGGTGGACTGTTCATGATGTCATACTCTACCAAAGAGGGTTTTGATGACAGTGTGGTAGACTGTTCATGGTGTCATATTCTACCTAAGAGGGTTTTGTTGACAGTGTGGTAGACTGTTCATGGTGTGATACTCTACCAAAGAAGGTTTTGTGGACAGTGTGGTGGACTGTTCGTGGTGTCATACTCTACCAAAGAAGGTTTTGTTGACAGTGTGGTGGACTGTTCATGGTGTGATACTCTACCAAAGAAGGTATTGTTGACAGTGTGATGGACTGTTCATGGTGTCATACTCTACCAAAGACGGTTTTGTTGACAGTGTGGTGGACTATTCATGGTGTCATACTCTACCAAAGAGGGTTTTGTTGACAGTGTGGTGGACTGTTCATGATGTCATACTCTACCAAAGAGAGTTTTGTTTACAGTGTGGTGGACTGTTCATGGTGTCATACTCTACCAAACAGGGTTTTGTTGACAGTGTGGTGGACTGTTCATGGTGTCATACTCTACCAAAGAGGGTTTTGTTAACAGTGTGGTGGACTGTTCATGGTGTCATACTCTACCAAAGAGGGTTTTGTTGACAGTGTGGTAGACTGTTCATGGTGTCATACTCTATCAAAGAGGGTTTTGTTGACAGTGTGGTGGACTGTTCATGGTGTCATACTCTACCAAAGAGGGTTTTGTTGACAGTGTGGTGGACTGTTCATGGTGTCATACTCTACCAAAGAAGGTTTTGTTGACAGTGTGATGGACTGTTCATGGTGTCATACTCTACCAAAGCCTTTGTTGACATTGTGGTAGACTGTTCATGGTGTCATACTCTAAAAAGAGGGTTTCGTTGACATTGTGGTGGACTGTTCATGGTGTCATACTCTACCAAAGAAGATTTTGTTGACAGTGTGGTGGACTGTTCATGGTGTCATACTCTACCAAAAAAGGTTTTGTTGACAGTGTGATGGACTGTTCATGGTGTCATACTCTACCAAAGAAGATTTTGTTGACAGTGTGATGGACTGTTCATGGTGTCATACTCTACCAAAGAAGGTTTTGTTGACAGTGTGGTGGACTGTTCATGGTGTGATACTCTACCAAAGAAGGTATTGTTGACAGTGTGATGGACTGTTCATGGTGTCATACTCTACCAAAGACGGTTTTGTTGACAGTGTGGTGGACTATTCATGGTGTCATACTCTACCAAAGAGGGTTTTGTTGACAGTGTGGTGGACTGTTCATGATGTCATACTCTACCAAAGAGAGTTTTGTTTACAGTGTGGTGGACTGTTCATGGTGTCATACTCTACCAAACAGGGTTTTGTTGACAGTGTGGTGGACTGTTCATGGTGTCATACTCTACCAAAGAGGGTTTTGTTAACAGTGTGGTGGACTGTTCATGGTGTCATACTCTACCAAAGAGGGTTTTGTTGACAGTGTGGTAGACTGTTCATGGTGTCATACTCTATCAAAGAGGGTTTTGTTGACAGTGTGGTGGACTGTTCATGGTGTCATACTCTACCAAAGAGGGTTTTGTTGACAGTGTGGTGGACTGTTCATGGTGTCATACTCTACCAAAGAAGGTTTTGTTGACAGTGTGATGGACTGTTCATGGTGTCATACTCTACCAAAGCCTTTGTTGACATTGTGGTAGACTGTTCATGGTGTCATACTCTAAAAAAGAGGGTTTCGTTGACATTGTGGTGGACTGTTCATGGTGTCATACTCTACCAAAGAAGATTTTGTTGACAGTGTGGTGGACTGTTCATGGTGTCATACTCTACCAAAAAAGGTTTTGTTGACAGTGTGATGGACTGTTCATGGTGTCATACTCTACCAAAGAAGATTTTGTTGACAGTGTGATGGACTGTTCATGGTGTCATACTCTACCAAAGAAGATTTTGTTGACAGTGTGGTGGACTGTTCATGGTGTCATACTCTACCAAAGAGGGTTTTGTTGACAGTGTGGTGGACTGTTCATGGTGTCATAATCTACCAAAGAAGGTTTTGTTGACATTGTAGTGGACTGTTCATGGTGTCATACTCTACCAAAGAGGGTTTTGTTGACAGTGTGGTGGACTGCTCATGGTGTCCTACTCTACCAAAGAGGGTTTTGTTGACAGTGTGGTAGACTGTTCATGGTGTCATACTCTACAGGTTCTTGAATGCTGGTGAAAGCATTACCTCAGTCACGTACTATGAAGAAATTGATCAAATGCAACAGAAATTGTGTTCCAAACAGCCATCTTTGGTGAAAATGGAAGGGTCCTATCCTCCTCGACGATAATGTGAGACCACATGTGTCACAAATGACAAAACAGAAACTACACAAACTAAGGTTCGAAACCCCTTCTATATCCAGCCTATTCGCCTGACTTGGCACCTACTGCTTTTCCATACCTGCCAACATTGGCAAGAGCCTTGTCAGTAGTAACTAGTACTATTGTGCAGCACACATAGACACAGAAGAGTGTGAACATCGAGGGAGGGGCGATAACAGGAGAAATCTTTGCTCCGTCCGACTTCCCGTTTTGGAATTTTTCTCGTATTTTCAAGCTGAAATAAAACTACTTATGCATAAAATGTTATTTAACAATAATACCGGACAGAACTAACATCGCAAGAAAAAGAAATTACGATTACAGAAAAAAATCTGAACTCTGTCGACCTTCGGTTTTCAAAAGTTTGGAGAAGATGTTATTCTGTCCTCCAAGCACCCTCCCCCATCACTACCAGCTCCCACCCCCTAATTTCTGTTCACTTGAACGTCAATCCTGTGAATGACCAAAATAATAACAAAAAAGGTGGAATTCCTCGAATTCGCGGAAGAATCTTATGCCTGAAGATTACGGGGAAATTTTCGTGGTGTCTAATTTCCGTTTCTGCAAACTGTTGCCTAGAGTTTCAAACTGAAATGCAAACATTTTTACAATAAAATTACATTTAACAGGAATACTGGACACAAAGGCAACATCAGGAGAAAAAATTACGATTACGGCAAAAAAAAAATTTTTCTCCGTTTAACTACTGTTTTCGAAAGTTTTGAAACACGAAATACCGTCCTCAGACGGTTTAAAACGACTCCCCCTCCCTCCAAATTCGCTTCAGTTTTGCATCAATCTTGGAAAGAATCTAAATGATGACAAAAAAAAAAAAAAGTGGAATTATGCTAAAATCTCATGTATAACATAAAATAACAGCAAAAAAAAAAAAAAAAAAAAAAAAAAATGAAAATTTGTAGAATCCGTAGTTTTGGCAGTGAGATCAGTAGTTCCGTAGTTAGACAACTAAATCCGTAGAAACTACGGACATTCCATAGTAGTTGGTAGGTATGCTTTCCACCTGTTCGTGCATTTTAGCAATTACCTCAAAGACAAGACCTCCAGAAACAGAGAGGATGTTGAAATTGAATCCCAGGATTTTCTTGCATCCAGGGAGACAGACTTCTTCCGGACTGGCACTGAAACACTAATCACTTGCTGGCAGAGGTGTGTAGCTACTGAAGACGCTTATTCTGAATAAAACAATGTTCTGTGCTATGAGACATGTCTCTATCATTCTTACCCTTCAAATCGGCCATTATTTTCCAAACGACCTGGTATAAAATCGTTACAAAAGTAACTTTTTAGGATTTTGAATTGGCATGAAACATTTTCAGAAACTTTTGTTCTAAATAGGAAAGAAGGAATGTTGCTGATTTCGAATAATAGTGTGGGTGGTGTCTGGGAGCCTTTTGCTTGAAACCATTACTTTGATGAAAGTACCCAATTAAGTTAACTTAGCCTGCACCTGATGGAATTTTTTAGCATGAACACAAAGGCTTCGGGCAATTATGATGAATTACAGGGAATCTTTGGCTCCTATGCCTGTGCAAACAGTCTTTTAGGAGAGGCATTAAACTGAGAGAAAGCTTACTTGATATATATATATTTCTTTTTAAGCTTTCATGCACACCTTTTGCTCTGCGACTGCACTGATGGAAAAAGTTTCACTTCTTATAATAAAATGTCCTAATATCTTAAAAACTGTAAAAAAAAAAAAAAAAATCTGTACTTTTCTTCATTAATTTCTGCCAAACAGCAGTTTTACTCCTAGGTTATTGTGTTCCTTGTTTCCAACTGATTTTGAGGCATTTTCAGAGTCCCCCATCTTCATTAGGAACAACAACACATAACCATATACATAATATCTAAGGTATTTTACCTGATATTGTCGAAGTATTTCGCACGTTGTTTGCTGTGTGAGGCACGTGCTCCTGGCCCGAGAGGTCCCTTCGTTATTGACCTTTGGTTAGTTATAAAAAATTTTTGCAGAAATAAAACAGTTAGCTTATATATTTTCAGTTCCACATTCATTCATTCGCACAATCAAACGTTTGAAATTTTACTATTAATTAAAAGATTTTAGTAGAAAGAGTTATACTCATCGGGTCAGGAGACGTCTCACAAGGGGTTCGTTGTTACGGAGAGCGCTTTCCGCGGTGCACAACCGCCATCTTCTGGCCACTGCTTCTACACGAGAATTCCTTGTGTGTTTGTGGTTTTTGGAGTTGCATGTCGGGAATCGATGAGAAGGTTTGCTGCCTGTGGTGTGTTTTAGATGATTTTGTTTCCAATGTGTCGCCATCTATTGGATGAGTTGGTAGGTATCAGTCGTAAGTATAATTCTATTGTGTGTCTGTATGTGTTAGGTGATTTGTTTCTAATGTGTAGCCATCTATTGGACGAGTTGGTAGATATCAGTCGTAAGTATAATATATCTACACAAAAGAATTGTTCCAACTTTGATGTATGGCAGTGAAACCTGGGTACTTCCGAAGAAACATAGGAGTCGTTTGTGTGCTGGAGAAATGCATTGCTTACGTGGGGTTTGTGGCACAACACGGTCTGATTGTATGAGGAATGAAAATGTGTTGCAGTTGTGTAATGTGAAGCAAAATGTTGTTAGCAAGATGGAGACATATTCTTTAGTGGTTTGGCCATGTTGAAAGAATGAATGATGAGATCAGGGTTCCCCCACTCAAAAGTAATAAAAAAATTCCCTGACTTTTTCGGGTTCTCCAGGTGCTTTTTAAAGTTTTCCAGAGTGGCATATTGCAAAGAATTATTACATTTCATTCCATTCCATTTATTTTTCTCACCAAAGCACACACTTGTAAATTCTTTACGTAATTTGTCTTTAAAAGATTACCTGCTTTTCATTAATAACAACTGTGCACATTATTTTCTGTACCAAAGTTCCGTGAACTTTTGTGAATACTATCCACACAGAATTTATAAATACATTCCCATAGAAACAGGTCATATATGTAAAAAAAAATCTGTCAGTTGAATAGTTTCAGTTTTTCTATAACACAAAGCAGCTAAGCTTAATGATGGAATGGCTCTGTTCAAAGAAACATGTTTCAAGAGAACCAACAGACAAAGGACTTTGATCCATCATTTGGTTGGTTCTCTTGTGAATTTTTTTCTTCAAGCAGGAGACATTGTGCCTAATTGTTCCATGTTATATAACAACTGCCTGTAGAAATTGAACAAAAGCTTAATAACTGGCAATTTAAAAAATTAAATTTTGCATCTTTTTTTAGAGAATAAAGAAATACTTAATATACCTGAAAGTAAGATCTACCAAATTCTAGGCAGGCAGTAATTGCAAGCCAAAGTTTGAAATCTTGAAAAAATAAGTTTTTTTGGCAAAATAAAGTATCCATTGATTAAAAAAAAAAAAAAAAAAAAAGGTAATTTCCCCTGAGTTTTCCAGGTTTTCCCTGTTTTCCAGGTTGAGTGGGAACCCTGGAGATGCTTACTAAGAAAATCTTTTTAGCCCAAGTGGCAGGAAGGAAAGGTAGAGGAAGGCCAAGGAAGTCATGGGAGGATCAGATTCAGGAGTGTCTGCATGAGAAAAAGATTTTGAGTATGAAGTATAAAAGAACTTGTGTACGGCGTGTAATGGATATCAGCAAAGCACGAGTTGTATGTCAAGATTGCTGTAAATGGAGAAGTTTGATATGACAACAGTAAGCAAAAATTATTTGGTAATTTGTATTTCTTTGTGGAGCTAACCACTGAATATCAGAGAACAGCTTAGTGATATATGGAAGACCTGTATAATAATGAGCACACATTTAAACAGATAACAGTAGAATTTTCTCAAAAAAATAAATAAATAAATAAATAAATAAATAAATAATAAAAGAAAAAGAACTGAAAATGCCTATTTACCTAAAAAGCCAACTTGATTATTATCAATAAGGAATTCCACACTGTATACTTCCAGTGGTTTGACATCCTAAAAATAAAAAAAAATAACATACAAATTCTGAAATGTTAATAGTTGCACATCACATACCAAGCACATAATACAAAACCACATGGTTTTGTACACAGTTGAGTAATATTATTGTGACCACCTCCTTCTTTTGATGTCAACAGCACGCAGCCAATGAAAGAAGACACTTGTCATGAGCTGGCTTGGAGGGTATATAAGGTATGCTGTAGCATACCTGCCAACATGGCAAGAGTCTTGTCAGTAGTAACTAGTATCAATGAATGAAATACAGGATTACACCATTGTACAATACAAATTTGCAAGATGTGAATCCGTTTATTGGTGTAAATATGACATAGATGTTAAGTCAGATAATATCCGAAAACTTGAAAGAAAATTTTGTTGACCTGGAGCAGGAATTGAGCCCGCATCTTCCGGATAGTACCCGAGTATGCTTTATCGGTGTAAATATGACATGACTTAACATCCATGTCATATTTACACCAATAAACAGATTCACATATTTCAAATTTGTATAGTAACTAGTATTATTGTGCGGCATACATAAACACTTTTTTACAAAACAATCCATCTCTTTGTGAAAAGAAAAACACATAACAACAAAACGTTAAAACAAACAAGGACACTAATAAAACAAACTTAACATGTGCAAAACACAATGTTACCTATCGTGCCCTTTCCGGTAACATTGAGAGATTTAAGTTCAAAACTTCTACCAGTAAAAATCAGTCAGATGCGTTCAGAATTCCACAATTCCTGATAGACAGGAAATCCGAAATCTGTAAAAAATGCATCAGTTTTAACAAATTTTCCAACTTCGTTACTCCCATTTTCAGAAATCTCCTCCTCCTCCCTTATCAAGCTTAAATGCAAAAACTTATGGGATGGGAGATATTTAACAATGCAGAACAGTGTGAACATTGTGTGTGGGGGGTGGGGTGGGGTGTGGTGGTGTTGAGATTATGGGAAAAATCTTTGCTCCGTTCGACTTTTGGTTTTTGGAAAATTTCCCTGCTATTTTCAAGTTGAAATAAAAATGTTTATACAGCGAAATGTTATTTGCCAATACTGTTGGACAGAGGCAACATCGCGAGAAAAAGAAATTACGATTCCGGAAAAAATCTGAACTCTGCCAACCTTCTGTTTCTGAAAATTTCGTAAAGATGCAATTCCGTCTTCCGACAAACATTCCCGTCCTCCCATTTCTGTTCAGTTGTGCATCGATCTTGCAAATGACCAAAGTAATAATGAAAATGGCGGAATTCCTCGAATTCATGGAAGAATCATATGCCTGAAGATTACGGGGGAATTTTCACGGCGTCTAACTTCCGTTTTCGCAAATTCTTGCCTACAGTTTCAAGCTGAAATACAAACATTTCTGCAATACAATGATATTTAACAAGAATACTGAACATAATGGCAACATCGGAGAAAAAAATTACGATTACGGCTAATTTTTTACTCTGTTTAACAACCATTTGCAAAAGTTTTTAAACACGAAATATCGTCCTTCAGACGGAAAACGACACCAATTCCCAAAATTCTCTTCAGTTTTGCATCTATCTCGAGAATGATCTAAATGATGACAAAAAAGGCGGAATTCTGCATATCCGATTAAGCAGCTCATGTATATCAAAATAACAGCAAAATAAAAAAATATTAAACAAAATGAAAATTCGTAGAATCCGTAGTTTCGACAGTGAGTTCCGTAGTTCCGTAGTCAGACAACAAAATCCGTAAAAAGAATGGACATTCCGTAGCAGTTGGCTGGTATGCTGTATGCATTCTGAAAACATATAACTCATTGCTGTAATGGATAAAAGGAGTGATTTATCAGATTTGCAAAAAGTGATGATTATCGGCTTTCGGGCCAAAGGTGGCAATATTTCTGATACAGCGCAGTTTGTGAACTGTTCGCTTGCTGCTGTAGTTAAAGTGCATCGTGACTGGAGAAATGGCACCATTGCGAATAAGTGACATGCAAACTGCAGACCACCACGTGCCATTGATGTGAGAGGTGAATGTCGGCTTCGAAGGTGCACGAGGACCGATCGACACGCTACAGTGGATCAACTCACTGGCCGAATGAACCAGGGAGCCACCGGAAGTGCGTCTAAAATGACAGTTCAGCGAACCCTGCTGCGTATGGGGCTCCGATACAGACGGGTGGTCACTGCACCTATACTAATGAAGGTGCATTGGCAGAAAAGGCTTACATTTGCACGGCAGTATCGAAATTGGTTCTCCACTGATTGGCAAAGGATTGCCTCCTCCGATGAGTCACGTTTTCTGTTTCATTGAATGGATGGACGTTTTTTTTTTTTTTATTGGAGGTTTAACGACCATAGTGAGTAACTCAATGGGCTATAAGCAGTCACCCATCCCTAATTTAGGGTCACTGGTTCCAGGGAAGGGAGAGAGCCAGTGCCATAAGACAAACACAACATCCATGCCTCACCGGGATTCGAACCCGGACCCCGTTCGGACGAATGATCAGAGGCCATCGCTTAGACCACTGCGCCATGGATGGACGTTGACGTATAAGGCTGGAAACATCGGAGAACAAACACTCTTCAACCACTGCTGACAGAACACAAGCTGGTGGGGGCAGTGTTATGGTCTGGGGAATGTTTTTGTAGCATTCTCTGGGTCCAATCATACCTGCAGAAGGAACTATGGACCAAATTTGTTTTGAACCCATCTTTGCAGACCACGTACACCCATACACGCTGATTGTCTCCCTGAGGCGGATGGGGGTCTTCCAACACGACAATGCAACACGTCACACAGCTAGAAATGTCCAAGAGTGGTTGGAAGAGCACAGTGAAGACTTCAAAGTACTTCCTTGGTCCCCTAATTCCCCAGACTTAAACCCAATTGAGCATCTGTGGGACCACCTCAATCGTGTTGTTCGCTCTATAGATCCTCCACCACGCACCCTCCAGCAGTTGTCAGATCCACTCCACATACCTGTGAACACCTTCCAGCACCTTATTGAGTCACTCCCAGCCCGTCTAGCTGCTGTCCGCACTGCACATGGCGGTTACTCTGGATATTAGCTGGTGGTCACAATAATGTGTCTCGACCATGTATATTTCAATACTGCAATTACATACACGGAGGTTTTTAATGTTCGACGTGCATTAGCAAATGTTCGTTTTCCGTCTGGGAATAATCTAAGCTTTTAATACTAACTTACAAATTTTGAATTGGTGATGCAACAATATTCACAGAAATATTTAAATACATAATAAATATTGCGGTGTCCTGAACAAAACTGACATCTTAGAAAATAAAATATATAGAGAGTACATATAAATTCTGAAATGTTAATAGTAGCAAATCAGATACTGAGCACATAACATAAAACCATGTAGTTTTGCATAATACTACAATTACACATATAAAGAGGTTTTAAATCTTTGATATGCATTAGCAAATGTTCATCTATATGTTTTTAACATATAGATGAACATTTGCTAATGTTTTTAACATTTTCGCATATACAACTATTGTATAAACGTTTTTAAATAGTTGTATATACGTTTTTAACATTTTCGTTTGGCATTTCGTATGTATGTAAATAGGCAGTTTATGTTCGTTGATAATATCAAAAGATTTTGAGCTCAAGAATTGGGGTTTTTACCAACGAAGGTTAGGTTTTACATGCTGGTGTGCTGGTGGGAAGGGGGGGTACAATTTTGCAACCTGGACAGCAAGGCACTTCATGGACTTGAGCGTTCGTAGAACATTTGAAAGAACCTGAAGACAAAAAATAGAACACCGCACCGGAGGCTTAAACCAAGCATGACAACAAAAAGAATAAAATGTGCAGTGAAATGTGAAAAAGGTAAGCAACCTTGTAATTACTACCAGACTAGTTTCTATCCGTCTACATCACGGTCGTCTTCAGTGGTACAACTATCATAGGTTAAGCAAGGTTGGTACTAAATCCCGACTTCCACGTAGCATTCTTGAATTCTTTATAGTTTAAATTGAATATGACGCATTCTTGAATTCTTTTATGGTTTTAATTGAATATGACGTTGATAAGCACTAATAATTTTAATCCATACTGTAAATATTTCTTTTATTTCATTATTTCATTTAAACTTCATCTTCGTTTTCTTTAAATCTCGACTCTGGTTGAAGGTTTTCATATAACGTGTGGATCTTTTAGTTCTACGAACTTAATCTGCACAAACTTGTCTACTCCTAAACGTCCGAGATTGATACCTGGTAGTACAAACAGCCAACATTAACCTTCCCAATTGTGCCGTATAGGGTAAGTGTATTCATTCTGGAACAATTTATAATCGTTGAAATATTTTAAATCCTACATCTTTGAATAATTATTCAAGAATTACGAAAAATTGAGCACTTGACTTGAAGACATTGAAAACGTGTGTAACAGTAATAACAATAGTTATACAACTATTAATGTATAATATAGCCACGTAAACCAAATGGCTAGTTGTGACTAACCTAGTTATATTAATGCATTACCATATCTTCATCAACTCCAGTAAGAGCGGTTGTGATACATTCATTGTTTCAGATATACACCCTGATTCATAAAGAAGTATACGGTTTCCAGATGCTGTAACACAGTAACAGTTGAAGACACGGACCACAACTGCGAACCGTTAGGTAGATGTACTCATAAAGTTTGTGTCCCGCTACTGAGGGAAGTGACGTAGGCTATATACACCCTGATTCATAAAGAAGTATACAGTTTCCAGATGCTGTAAAACACTAACAGTTGAAGACACGGACCACAACTGCGAACTGTTAGGTAGATGTACTCATAAAGTTTGTGTCCCGTTACTGAGGGAAGTGACGTAGGCTATATACACCCTGATTCATAAAGAAGTATACAGTTTCCAGATGCTGTAAAACACTAACAGTTGAAGACACGGACCACAACTGCGAACCGTTAGGTAGATGTACTCATAAAGTTTGTGTCCCGCTACTGAGAGAAGTGACGTAGGCTATATACACCCTGATTCATAAAGAAGTATGCAGTTTCCAGATGCTGTAAAACAGTAACAGTTGAAGACACGGAGCACAACTGCGAACCGTTAGGTAGATGTACTCATAAAGTTTGTGTCCCGCTACTGAGGGAAGTGACGTAGGCTATATACACCCTGATTCATAAAGAAGTATACAGTTTCCAGATACTGTAAAATGACAACAGTTGAAGCCACGGACCACAGCTGCGAACCGTTAGGTAGATGTACTCATAAAGTTTGTGTCCCGCTATTGAGGGAAGTGACGTAGGCTATATACACCCTGATTCATAAAGAAGTATGCAGTTTCCAGATGCTGTAAAACAGTGACAGTTGAAGACACGGACCACAACTGCGAACCGTTAGGTAGATGTACTCATAAAGTTTGTGTCCCGCTACTGAGAGAAGTGTCGCAGGCGATAGGGCGCGTGTCACGTGACTAGTCAGTCAAAATGGCAGCGTCTGCAGTGGAGAAGGCGCTTTGTGTTCTTGAATTGAGCTAAATGGAATCTGTAACTGTTGTGCAACAGCATTTTCGATCACGATTCGGAAAAGAACCTCCAACCAGAAAATCTATCTACGATTGACGTAAAAAATGTGAAACTACGGGCTGTTTGTGCAAACTTAAAAATCCTGGACGACCGCGTGTATCGGAAGAAGTCGTTGATAGTGTTTGCACCGCCATTCAACAAAGCCCGGGAAAACCAACGCAGAGGGTGAGCCGTAAAGTGCAGATTTCACGGCCCACTGCCTGGAGAATTTCAAGAAAAAAGCTGAAAATTGATTCCATACAAAGTGCAGATGTTGCAAAATCTCACTGACTTTGACAAGACAAAGTGCTTTGAATTTTGTGCCGAAATGCAGCACCATTTTGAAAATGATGATCACTTAGTTTTCACCGATGAAGCTACATTTCACGCGAGTGGTCAGGTAAACAAGCACAATGTTTGCTTTTGGGGAACGGAGAATCCCAGATTTACAGTGCAACACGTGCGAGATTCCCCTAAGGTAAATATGTTCTGTGCTGTGGTCCAAAAAGAAAGTGTACAGCCCCTCCTTTTTTCACAAGAAAACTGCCACGGGAGGCTCTTTTCTGGATATGTTAAGCCTTTGGTTGATGTCACAGTTGCAGGAAGACAGTGACAACTTTATTCTCCAATTGGATGGTGCACCACAGCACTGGTTAGGCGACGTGCGAGATTATCTCGATGAACAACTTCCTCACCGATGGATTGGGCGAGTCGCGGACTACAACATGCCACTGACCCAATGGCCACCCAGAAGTCCTGACTTAACAACTTGTGACTTTTTCCTCTGGGGGTACGTAAAAAAAGACAAGGTGTTTGCCCCCCCCTCCTGTTGATCTAGCGGAGCTGAAACAGCGTATCACAGCCACTATCACTGCACTTGATTCAGACATCTTACCTCGTGTTTGGGCTAAAATGGATTACTGGCTGGATGTGTGCCGTGTGACTAAGGTTGCACACATAGAACATCTGTGACTGTCTCTAAAAAGCTTGAAACATTCCACTACAATTCTGTGACAGGTAACATAGAATATCTCACATTGTTCTTGTTTTATAGTGCATTGAAACTGTATACTTCTTTATGAATCACCCTGTATGCTAAATTAACAGGAAGGGGTAAGATTTTACTTTGACATAACCCCATGAAAAAGTCACACAGGGTTCCCACTCTTTTTCTTCCGCAAAAAATAAGGACTTTTTAAGCATCTCTCGCAAAAATTTTTAAAGATATTACCAATTGCATACAAAACAAAGACATGCATGCCCAAATACTTTTACACATGGCATAACTATGCAAATTGAAGTATGCTAATTGAGTTTGCAATATTTTTCTATATACAGACTGTAATTTAAGTTAGAGGATGTAATAAAGTTGGACTTATGCAATTTAAAAGAGAGTTCTGCCAGTCAAATCAGTTTGTCTACGTGGGAAAATAATCTCTTGTGCAATAAAGGATGTGTAAATTATAAAACGGTGGTTAAAGTTAAGAGTTCGAGATTTGAATTTTGCACTTAATCATCTCATAGTTCAAATTGCAAAACCATAGTCAAATTTATGAGTTGAAGATTACTAATCAAAAACAACTATTATGGGAATTTTACTAGGGAATTTTTTATTTAAATTGCAAATTTTCGGATAAAACTCTTCTCCTTCTTCAAGCTGCCTTTTTGTGGTCACTTATTCCTGTCACTATCACGGTTACGGTTATTTTTCATCAAATCCTGCCAGATGTTAGGCAGGGAAAATCCTCTGCAGTCATTGATGATGGAATTTTGATTTTTCTCAATCTCTATTCCTTCTTTCAGCTTTCTTTTTGAAAATTGCTTTGGAAACTGATGACTTTAAGGGAATTCCAATCCATGCTGTGCCCAGTTTCTCTAACATGCCTATCTAAACCAGTCTTGTTGGAGCAATTTTTTATAGCAGCTTTATGCTCTGCTATACGAGTTTCTAGTCTGCGACCTGTTTCACCTATGTAAGATAGTCCACAACTACATTTTACTTCATAGACTACTCCTTGCATTTTTAAAATATCTTCTTCTCTTTGACCTATTTAGGGAAAATTTTTTTAACTTTGTTCTCTAAACTTGGAGCTAATATTGTACTTCTTACTAATTCTCTTTAAAGACTCAAATAAACCTTTGTGATAGGAAATTTTTCTAGTGAATTTTACTTGTTGCTTTTGCGGGTTCTTCGTACCATTAAAATTCAGAAGCTTCTCAATTTCTTCTTTAGGATAGTTATTTTCTGCAAGTATGACTTTAGTTTTTTTTCCAAAAATTTGGAATTTAAATAAAAATTTCATAGTAAAATTCCCATAATAGTTGTTTTTGATTAGTAATTGAAGTAAGAAACTAGGAAGCCATTTCTCAACATGAGCTTTATTCAAAGAGTTGAAGATTTCAATTTTGCACTTAATTTTCTCTTGGTATAACTGAATAATTGTTACTTGTGCATACAAAAAGGGGAAAAACAAAAACGAGTTGTCAGTTTCCAGAGATTGTGATGGGACTTGAACAAACAACAATATCCAGAACCTGCTGGATACGTGTAATCTACAGAGCCAATGATCCTCCACTTTTTTCAACAAATTACTTATTTCATGCTATCCTGTGCTTTTCCATGGATTTTCAGTTGACATCAATCATGTGACATTAACATAGCTCATCAGAAGCAAAAGTTCTAGATAATTTCACAATTTCTGGATTTCATGAACCCAGTTATGAAAAATAAGTACTTTTTAAGTACCTTTAGGAATTTTTGTCAAAAATTAAGGACTTTTAAGCACTGTGAGAAAAACTGACCACTTTTTAGCATTTATAAGGACCGTGGGAATCCTGTCACAGAGTGTTAGATCTGGACTTCATAGCGGCCAACGTGTGAGCGACGTGTTGTTGCCTGTTGCACTGCCAATCCAGCACTGTGGAAGATTTTCATCAAGGTAATTTCTAACTTTCCAGTGCTAGTGGGGTGGTGCTTCATCCTGCTAGAAAATGAAGTTGTCATTATCATCATAAAGTTGAAGCATCAATCAAATAATTAGCATTTTGAGTTAAGAACTTCCTGTTACAGTGTCTCCTTGGGGAAAAAAGGGCCATACACTGTTTTATGGGATATAGCGCAGAACACATTAACCTTTGGGGAACACGTAACACATTAACCATCCCATACATGTTCTTCCACGGTTGCTCTAAGATTTTCAGTTCCCCATACACAAATGTTACGTTTGCATACCTGCCAACCCGAGAAAATTCAAATGTGTAAAATTGTGAGTGAATGACATTTCTAATGATTTTTTTTAAAACTATGCCCGAACAACATTTATAATAAATTTAGCTATGTACAAGTAAAAATACATGCAAATATTTGTGCATTTTATAATTTCTAGATGTTTATAATATAAACAAATTATATCACAGTTTGATACCATACTCAACGTTTTCCGCCGTCCGTAGCGGACAGACGATTTCCATAGCATACTCAACGTTTTCCGTCGTCCGTAGCGGACTGACGATTTCCATAGCATATTCGACGTTTTCCGTCGTCCGCAGTGGACCGACGATTATCATAGCATGCTCGATGTTTTCCGTCGTCCGTAGTGGACCTACGGTTATCATAGCATACTCGATGTTTTCCGTCGTCCGTAGAGGACCGACATTTCTATTGTAACTACGTAAAAACCGCAGTAGTTGGGAGTCTCTGAATCTTCCTTTCCACTGCATAATCTTTATTCAGCATCAAGCATAACAGTGTGCACGGAGAATTTACCGTGCTGAAGTCCTGACGAT
The DNA here is from genome assembly GCA_039090855.1 of Macrothele yani. Taxonomy (NCBI): domain Eukaryota; kingdom Metazoa; phylum Arthropoda; class Arachnida; order Araneae; family Macrothelidae; genus Macrothele; species Macrothele yani. The sequence continues at coordinate 70,165,233 of CM077032.1, read as the reverse complement.
GACGACAGGGCATGGGTGTTTCGGCGCACAGTGGCGCAAAATTCACATCTCTGTTATATATTTTATTTACAGGGATATTTTTAACAAAAAATACAGAAAAATTTTAAAAATCCGGAAGAAAAGTTCTTCCGGCTGGAAAACCGGAAGACCGTATAAAAAACGGAAAAATTCCGCAAATTCTGGAAGAGTTGGCAGGTATGATTTAACTAAAACATTAACAAATATTTCTCAAAGAAGATTTAATATTTTTTTTTAAATATACGGAAATGCGTAAAAAATAGCGATTTATGCTTAAAATCGTAAAGAACAGTTAGAATGCGCAAATTTTACGCGTAATGCGTAAAAGTTGGCAAGTATGCGTTTGTTAACTTTCCTACCTATGTGGAATGTTGATTTGTCGCTGAAAATTACACACTCACTAAAACCATCTTCTTCAAAACACTCCTGCATTTCTGTCCAGAAATCACGACATGCGATTGGTTCTGTCATTGTTGTTTAGACTTCGCAATACCTGCAGTTTGTAGAAAGTCATCACTAGCAGCTTCCTCAAAATTTTCAAAAGTCAATTGTGGAATGTGCAAGTCTCGACCCACCACTGTTGTGGATTTTCTTGGTCTGCATTGGTAAACAGCACAAACATGCTCCACTTATTCATCAGATACACACATGGTCACAAACGTAGTGTTGTTAGTAATAATTGAAGTCATGGCCATTCCTAGACAAACATATGATAGATAAAACACACAGATTATGGGATTTAGTTAGGAATAAATGGATGTTATTTATTAACGTCAAATTTTCAGGTAGTAACCCTACACTTCATCAGGACTACACTATAGTAAGTGTTGCCAACCTTGGGTAAAACTCAACCTTTAAAATCATTTAATGTAATTAAATGATTTTAAAGGTTGGAGTTTTACCCAAGGTTGGCATGGCAACACTTACTATAATGTAGTCCTGATAAAAGGTAGGGTTACTACCCGAAAATTTGACGTTAATAAATAACATCCATTTATTCCTAAGTAAATCCCATAATCTGTGTGTTTTATCTATCATATAGTAGTGTTGTTTCCAATTTCTTGTGCCAGTTATAGACATTACCAGCAGATCTTTTAACTCTAACTAAAAAATGTAAAACTGAAAGACACTTGAGGATTGCTGAATCAGTTCTTATTGAAAAACAACTAGGATAGCCTATGTGATTTTAACGATCCACATATACTCAATGATAATTATCTATCATATAGTAGTAGTGTTTCCAATTTCGTGTGCCAGTTATACACATTACCAGAAGATCTTTTAACTCTAACTAAAAAATTTAAAACTGAAAGACACTTGAATTGCTGAATCAGTTCTTATTGAAAAAAAAAGGGATAGGCTACGTAATTTTAACAATCCGCATATACTGAATGATAATTGGAAAGCCTCGATTAAAATAGAACAGAAAAGAAATGAAAAAAAAAGAAATTCTAGTTCTAGATATTAACTAAACCGAAGAACAGAGGGCAGCACAGGCAAACATCGGGAGACACATCGACACAGCAGAGGACCGGAGCCGAATGCATCACTTGCTGTGCAGCTGCAGAGGCAGCAGGTTGTTCAGATAAGCCTCCTGAAGATGGCCGAGGCCCGGCAGAAAGTATTTGAGGCAGGCGTGGTCACGGTGGTGAGGCTTACGATGTCGATGGTTTGGAGTATCTGGTTTCCCGTCGGAGGACTGAGTCAGGTTAAGGAGTTTAAAACTGAGCCATAGTATAAATGAATTAAGTTCGTGCAAAAATATATTTGCAAATAGTGCATAGATGAATGTTTTGATATGAATGAATGTGAAAATTTGTGAATGTAATGACTTTAGAAGCAATGCGACCACGAAGATTAGGGTTAGAATATACACTGAAGAACGATTGAATTAGAGACAGCTGGCATCATGCAAATGTGGCACTGTGGGCAGCCCTGTAAACGGAAAATACATGACGTATGCAGCGATACGACAATATAAGGAGTGATGCGATGGGAATCAGTAAGAGTCGGACGCAGTACGGGTAAGGCGAAGGATCTAAGCGCATTTGATCGTGGGCAAATTGTCTGAGCCTGACGAATGGGTCACTCCTTCTCAGAAGTCGTGCAGGCACTGGGATTTTCACGAGCCACTGTGTCACGGGTGCACCGTGAGTACATCGAATCCAGTAAAACCATCTCTGTTAGGGCCAACTGCAGCGGACAACAGCGTGTGGATGAGCGGGGTCATCATCGGCTAGCTTGCATTGTAACAGCGGATAGACGGGCCACAGTGCAAGAAATCACTCGGCAATTTAACCCTGGTATACAAAAACATGTAAGTAGCCACACCACCCAGAACCATCTCCTCGCTATGGGGTACAGAAGCCATCGTCCCACGAGGGTACTGCTGCTGACCGCACATCACAGGGTGCAAAGATTTGCATGGGCGCGGGAACATCGCCACCGGACCCTAGACATGTAGAAAAATGTTGCATGGACTGATGAGTCAAGATTCACGTTGGTACATGCGGATGGCAGGATATGAGTATGGCGCAAACGATGGATCCTTCTTGCCAGCAGAGTACTCTTCAAGCTGGTGGGGGTGGCATTCTCTTCTGGGGACTGTTTACGTGGACTGAAATGGGAACCCTGGAACGTGTGACATCGTCCCTCACAGGTCAACATTACCGGGATATCCTGGATGACCATTTGCTCCCGTTTGTGCATCTTCAACATCCCACTGGGGACCTCATTCTGCAACACGACAATGCACTGTGCCAGCGCTCCCGAATTGTATCCGAATGGGTGGATGAACACTCCACCGATGTGACCTCGCTTTCTTGGCCAGCTAGGTCACCTGACCTCAATCCTATCAAGCACATCAGGGATGCCATCGAGAGAGATGTTCGAGGCTCTGACCCCCGTCCATCAAATCTTCGTGAACTGTGGGAGTTTGTTCAGGGATCGTGGATCTGTATGGCTTCCCAACGCTTCCGGGGTCTTGTCGAGTCCATGCCGAGACGAATCGCCGCCGTCATCAGGGCGAAAGGTGGTGCTACATGTTACTAGACAGGTATCTCTAATTCAATGTAGATGGTTGGAATGGAAAGTATACAGAGTGCTTAGGAAAGTCCGTTTAGCCTGGAATAACTTGCAAACGAAGAGAGGTACAGTTATGCAAGTGAGATAACGGTATGGCAAAGTGACTATGCCCAATCAAATGCAACGAATAGCAGCGCCCCTAATGGCGAAATGCGGAAGTTAGCCATTGCAAATTGAAAATGAAAAGAGATAGAGCGAAATTTCCAATTACAAAGTTGTAGAGCATCAATTCATAAGTACAAAACGATGTTTGTTCCACACGGATAAGATAAATTGTCACCTGAATACCCTAAAATGTCTGAAATCGATGCACAACCTTTTGTGTGAACGTTTGAAGGGAACAGGCATAGGTATGAGCAAACACACACAATTTATTGCATAAATGCGTACTTATGTGAATACAGTTTGATGACGTCAGACAAAACAAAAACAAAAAGGCAAACTGGCGCACAAAGATAAAAAGTTAATGTCGAGTATGTTCAAAGAGTTCGCCCTTGCCCACGAGTGTCTCGTAGGCAACGGCGAACTCTGCATGCACATTCCTCAGCATGGAAGGTGTCACATTATTGCAAGCACCTGTAACAAGACAACGTAGATCCAGCAGACTTGTAGGCGCTGTTGCATAACCTGATTTTTTGAGTGAAGCTCGCCATTCTCACACAGCGTACACAGACCTAAACTTCTGATCAGGGTACATCCTGCTACTGGTTTTTATATGGTAGGTACGGTACAACTTCACAATCTGCATTTGCATACGGCTACATTTGCGAAATGTGAATCTGCAGATTCGAATCGTTGTGCATCGATTTCGGACATTGTAGGATATTCAGGTGAAAATTTTATCTTATCCGTGTGAAACAAATGTCGTTTTGTACTAATTAATTGATGCTGTACAACTTTGTAATTGGAAATATTGCTTTATCTCTTTTTGTTTTCGATTTGCAATGGCCAACTTCTGCATTTCGCCACTACGGGCGCTGCTGTCGGTTGCATTTGATCAGGCGTAGTCGCTTTACTATACCGTTATCTCACTTGCATAACTGTACCTCTCTCCGTTCGCAAGTTATTTCAGGCTAAAGGGACTTTCCTATGCACCCTGTATATAATGTGTATTAGGTTTTAGCGATAAGTTGGTAATAAGGAAATTTTGTGAGTGTGATGAATGTGTGTAAGCAATGTAATATGGATATGAAAGGGCTCAGGAAAAGATATTATAACAGAAATGACTCCAAATCTAGCAAAGTTTATACAAGAAGACACAGGGATGAAAGATACAAGAACGACTATAAAATCACCCGCTTTAAACCGTCTAAATCAAAACTCACACGTGCTTTTCGATACAATATTTTCCTCCAGAACAGAACACAGCACTTTTTACTTGATGAAATTTGTAATGAATGCAGTGTCGAATAAATGCAGTATCGCTTGCCATCTTTCACCTACCAACGTGCAAGTGCGTTTGACTGTTGGGCAAACTTCTGTGTCACATTTTATACTGTGGACCAGTTACGGTCACGTGACAACAACGCGGGGGAATGTCAGATATGTAAATTAGCGGTATACGTCACACAAAAAACCCTTTTAAACCTTATCTGTACACCTAATACATTTCTACATCAGAAATGCAATTTTTCTCCGGATATACCAACATAAATAAAGTGGAAATATGTTTAAAAAACAGATAGCTTATATTCTCAGAAATATTCAAAGATGTATAAATATGGCTGAATGAAAAGTCATGCTCACAAAAACACAACACATGTGAATTTTTTAGTTGCAGTATGAGTTGTAGTGTGTGTACCAAAGTGAGAAAATAAATATTAGAAGTCATCTGAAATTTTTCTTTTACTAATCTGTTAATAAGCAAGACTTTTTCTATGTTACAATAAATCCAGAATGAGGTTTTCAGAATCTATTGTAGCTAATAAAGTGGAAAATCTTCATTTCACAGCACATCTAAAATATAATTTTTATAATCTGTCTTTTAGAAACCAACATGTCACTATAAAAACACATTTGTGTCACCAAAAAGAAAAAAATTCTGAACTGTATGAAGAAAAATAAGTTAGTAAAATCATGTAATGCATTGATTATGATACGCTTTCCTACATATCAGAAACTATTACTCAAGTTATGTGGATAATGGCTGTGGAATAAATCTCGCTTCTGTGTCCTGACCTTTGACCCCATTTCGATGATATTCAACAGAACCGGTTCACTATACCTCCAGAACAACATGGTAAAGTTTTGTTGCAATAGAAGCAGCTTTGTGCAAGTTATGAGAATAATGGCTGTGGAATAAATCTGGCTTTTGTGCAATGACCTTTGACCCCATTTCGTTGATATTCAACAGAACCGGTTCACCATACCTCCGAACAACATGATAAAGTTTTGTCGCAATCCAAGCATTTTAGGTAAGTTATGATGCACAAGGGCAATGGAATGGATCCCACTCCAGTGTTCTGACCTTTGACCCCATTTCGCCCATTTTCAACAGGGTTCGTCCCCAGTGGCTCCGTACCACATACTAAAATTTCATCAAAATCGAACCATATTTATGCATGTTATGACACATAAAGGCAATGGAATGGATCCCGCTTTTATGTCCTGAACTTTGAACCCATTTCGCCCATTTTCAATAAGGTTCGTCCCCATGTGGTTCCTTACCACATACTAAAATTTCATCAAAATCGAACTATTTTTACGCAAGTTACGACACATAAGGGCAATGGAATAAATCCCGCTCTTACGCCCTGCCTGACCTTTGACCCCATTTCGCCCATATTCAATAAGGTTCGTGGCCAGGTGGTTCCCTATCACATACCAGAATTTCATCAAAATTGAACCATTTTTATGCAAGTTATGACGCATAAAGGCAATGGAATGGATCCAGCTACTATGTCCTGACTTTTGACCCAATTTCACCCATTTTCAATAGGGATCGTACCCAGGTGGTTCCCTACCACATACTAAAATTTCATCAAAATCGAACAATTTTTACACAAGTTATGATGCATAAGAGCAATGGAATGGATACCGCTCCTATGTCCTGACCTTTGACACTGCTTCGCCCATTTTCAATAGGGTTCATCCCCAGGTGGTCCCCGACCACATACTAAAATTTCATCAAAATCAAACAATTTTTACACAAGTTATGACGCATAAGAGCAATGGAATGGATACCGCTCCTATGTCCTGACCTTTGACACTGCTTCGCCCATTTTCAATAGGGTTCATCCCCAGGTGGTCCCCGACCACATACTAAAATTTCATCAAAATCAAACAATTTTTACACAAGTTATGACGCATAAGAGCAATGGAATGGATACCGCTCCTATGTCCTGACCTTTGACCCTGCTTCGCCCATTTTCAATAGGGCCCGTCTCCAGGTGGTCCCAGACCACATACTAAAATTTCACGTGACTTATCATGCGGATGGACAAAGCTGGAGCATATACGCTTCTTCAACCTAGGGTTGGAAAGCGTAAAAAAGAAAAACAATATTTTAAAAAAGGGAAATTTAAGGAATACTTTTGACTGAATAAAAAAAGAAAAAAAAAAAACCCTTATATATATGGAGATATCATGCCCCCCCCCCCCAATACATATGAAAAATCAAACTGACAGGTAAAAGGTATAATATGCAGACCTTTCTTTTCATTTTTCAAAAGATATGCTTAAAAATTCCTGAATGTATCGATAAATATTACTTGTGGACGGACATGGAAAACAAAGTATTAAATGCAAAGCCAATAAAGAGCTAATATACACTATCTACCAACAAGTAATTGGACACCCCTGCGGTCCTGATACACGTCACGGCCGCCGCCGTTAAATATCGCGTGGGAAACAACAACGCAACCAGTCGCATGCAAGATGACACGCAGTTCGGAGCTCTGTGATTTCGAGAAAGGTGTAATCGTCGGTATCACAGAAATGGCTGATCCATACGTGACATATCCAGCGAGTTGAAGTACCCAAAATCGACAGTGGCCTACGTGATTGGCAAGTGGAAGATGAGAGGTGACTGTGGGAATGTGCCCCGACCCGGCAGACCCACAAAACTGGGAGTTAGAGACCGACGGGTGCTGGCCAGAGAAATTCGGAAGAACTGCACCAAATCGATGGGCCACATCCGCGAGGAGTTTCAACAGGCATCCGGGAGTGTTCTTTCGATGAATACCATCCGTAAGGAAATCCATCTGCTCGGTTATCATGGACGTGCTGCAGCCCACAAGCCTTTGATCATCAAGTCCAATAGCGCTGCTCGGCTAAAGTGGTGCAAAGAACGTCGACAGTGGAAACAGGTTCTCTGGAGCGACGAATCAAGGTTCACCCTCTACCGTTCGGATGGCAGGGTCTGGGTTTGGCGTCTGCCTGGAGAACGCCTCCTGCAGGAATGTATCGTGCCAACTTTGAAGTTCGGCAGTGGTGGAATTATGCTATGGGGGTGTTTCTCCTGGTATGGCACAGAACCCTTAGTTGCAATTCCTGGTAGACTCAATGCCGAGAGCTACTGCACCATTTTGGACGACCATGTGCTTCCTACGTTGTGGCAGTTTTACGGGGTGGACCCATGTTACTTTCAGGATGACAATGCCACCTGTCATGTTGCGAGGTCCACGATGGCTTGGTATGGTGACAATGGGGTTAATCGAATGGACTGGCCTGCGCAGAGCCCGGACCTTAACCCTATCGAGCACCTCTGGGACGAGTTGGAGCGTCGACTTAAGGGGTGCCCCCACCGTCTGAAATCGGTGAAGGAACTGACCTGTCTTCTCCAAGCCGAGTGGAAGAAAATACTGCTAGCCGTTGTACAATGCCTGGTTGAGAGTATGCCCCGGAGGGTCGCAGCTGTAATCGCCGCTCGTGGACGCTCCACCAACTATTGAAGGTGAATAAACTTTGTTTTCCTTTGCTACCACAGGTGTCCAATTACTTGTTGGTAGATAGTGTACACCAGGGTTTGAAAAATATCTGAAAAGTTACATGCCCAGCCGGGCATGTGCACAAATTATTTATCTGCCCAGGTAGTAAAAGCTGGATGCCCAGCAAAATTTATTTTTTAAGATAACAAATCAGAACCCTCATTTTTTTAAGTTAAAAAATATGCTGAACATTTTTTACGTGTTTTGCAATTCCACTTTAAAGGTCTGCATTCAAAATGTTCAATGCACAAAAGCATGTATCTCAAGTTTCAAGATGATGATGCTGGGATTGGTATGAAATGGCATGATGAGAATATTGGTATTTGAGAAATTAAGTGACTCTACCATGTTCCTTTCGTTAAAGTTTTCTCCCTTTGTCACTAAGCACCGGAGGCTGGTTCCATCAGAGGCATATATTCTGTCACTGACTATAAACAACATTTGGAGCAAAACTGCATATGGTTCCAATTTCTGTACCTAGAGCAAGGTGATTCAAAAGTCCCTGGGTGATTCAAAAGTCCTACTATACAGGATGATTCAAAAGTCCCTAAAAAATATTTCTACCACGAACATAGTGATGTGTAACTATTTTTACAAGCTGTTATATTGACACTCACACTTACAGGTAATGAAAACCACTTTACAATAGATGCTGGAATTGTCCACCATTCTGTTGAAGATGCAAATTCACCCGATGACACATGTTGGTGGACACTCGTTTCAGCTTGTTGGCTGGTATGCCCCTCACGGCTGTAATGGTGTTGTTCCGCAGGTCCTGTACCGTCTTGAGGTTGTTGTGGTAAACTGTGTCTTTCAGATAGACCCACTAATAAAAGTCTGGTGAGCGAGGCGGCCAAAGTTTTTTCGAGATTAATCAATCGTGGAAGAACTCAATGAGCATCTCCATTTGTGTTGCTTGATGTGTGGCACGTCGCTCCATCTTGTTGAAACCAACAGTAACGTTCGTGCTCTTCCAGCATTGCTACAAATTGATGGATGATGTCTGCATACACAGCGGAATTCACAGTTGTGTAAAAAAAAATGGCACTACGATTCGTCGTCTATACATGGCGCACCACACTCCAACTTTCTGACAGTGAAGTCCAACCTCGTGCAATGCGCGAGGATTCTCTGCAGCCCATATGCGAGTTTTTTGGCTATTGGCATATCGATTCAAATGAAACCATGCCTTGTCACTGAAGAAAGTGTTGTTAAGCTGGTTAGTCACATTGTTGCGCGAGAAACTCTTACCATTGGCAGTAGGCAATGCGCTTTTCCGAGTCCAAACGACACAGCTCGTTCCCCAAGGTCGCGCACAACAGCCACAAGCAGCAATACTCGGATATCTTTTATGGTTTTACAGCAAATACATTTTAAAATAAAGCGTTCGGGACTTTTGTATCGCCCTGTATAATAAAAGGAAGTGATATTTTTCTGTCCTTGGCACTATGTAACAAAATACATCTTTGGCATTCTGTCCTTGGCACTATGTAACAAAATACATCAAAATACATCCTTCTTAGGGAAATGAAACATGACATGTGACAACTGCCTTTTACCTATAGTAGGCAATTCTATTCAAAACTTTATTTTTAAATTTAGTTGCTTGGAACGGGCAAGTAGATTTTTTTTTTTTTTTACCTGCCCAGGCACAGTGATTGACAAGGTGAGTGAGTTTGTGTATTTAGGAAGCATGTTTGACAGAGAGAACAAATTGGATGGTGAAATCAGTAGGCGAGTGAATTCTTCTTTGAAAGTCATAGCTGCTCTGGGAGGTTTTCACAGGAATCATGGGTTCTCTAGAGAGTCCCGCATGGCTGTGTATGAAACTGTAATTGTTCCTACTCTGATGTATGGCAGTGAAACCTGGGTACTGCAGAAGAAACATAGGAGTCGTTTGTGTGCTGGAGAAATGCGTTACTTATGGGGTGTTTGTGGCAAGACATGTTCTGATTGCACGAGGAATAAAGATGTGTTGCAGTTGTGTGATGTGAAGCAAAATGTTGTTAGCAAGGTGGAGACCAATATGCTTTGGTGGTTTGGCCATGTTGTAAGAATGAGTGATGAGAGTGGCAGGAAGGAAAGGAAGAGGAAGGCCAAGGAAGACATGGGTGGATCAGATTCAGGAGTGCCTGCATGAGAAAAAGGTTATGAGAATGAAGTATAAAAGATCTTGTGTATGACGTGTAATGGATATCAATGAAGCCCGAGTTGTATGTCAAGATCGCTGTAAATGGAGAAGTTTGATACGACAACAGTAAGTAAAAATATCTGGTAGTTTGTGTTTCTTTTTGGAGCTAACCTTTGAACCTCAGAGAACAGCTTAGTGATATGTGATATGCCCAGGTCAATAATTTACATGTCCGAGTCATAGCAGGCACAGTATTTTTCAAGCTCTGTACAAGATGTGCTAACAAATAATAAAAACAAATTTGTAGTAAAAAACCAGAAGCACTTCCTTTACTTTGTTACTAAAACATCACAATTCATACTTAATTTCACTCATTACAAACAGAAAGATTGTAAAATCCCTAATTGTTGCCTCAAATTTGACAACTTTCATACTTCACAGGAAATATTCTGGTATCAGGGGTACTATAAGTCCAAAGCCAACCACATATTTTGCTTCCCAGAGAAAGGCATGCAAAACGGTCACACAAAGGAAAAGAAATGTTCATAAAATGTGCAAACAAAATCTTAGAGAACAGATAGAGAGTGTTAGTACTCATTAAATTTCAGAAGCTGTTAAACTTCACTTACCTTGCTCACAAGTGATAACGTTCTACTGCTCTCCTGATACCTCAACAGTGAAACAGATTTTAGGACATCAGCAACTATTATGAGATTCTTCAATGAAATAGCTGTATGAATATATATCTGGGTATCTATAAATGCAACACCGATGAGGTCATTATCTTTCAGCTGCCATATGTACACCTAAAATCAGTTAATAAAAATTTTGTATAAATATTTTTTCTTCAAGAGCTACAATTACAAGAATTTGCATAACTTCATCATGTGGAATTATGTTGTAAAAACAAAACATCATGGCCACCTGTCCAGAATTGCATAGGTCATCTGCGAGCCACCACCACTGTTGTCATGCGATGAGGCATGGACTCCACAAGTCTCGGGAAGATGTCCACTGGTATGCATAGACTCTACAAGTCTCGGGAAGATGTCCACTGGTATGCACGGACTCTACAAGTCTCGGAAAGATATTCACTGGTATGCATAGACTCTACAAGTCTCGGGAAGATGTCCACTGGTATGCATAGACTCCACAAGCCTCAAGAAGATGTTTACAGGTATGCATGAACTCCACAAGCCTTGGGAAGATGTTCACAAGTATGCATGGACTATACAAGTCTTGGGAAGATATCCACTGGTATGCATGGACTTTACAAGTCTCGGGAAGATGTCCACTGGCATGCATGGACTTTACAAGTCTCGGGAAGATGTCCACTGGCATGCATGAACTCCACAAGCCTCGAGAAGGTGTCCGCTCATATGCAAGAATTCTACAAGTCTCGGGAAGATGTCCACTGGTGTGCTTGAACTCCACAAGTCTCAGGAAGATGTTCACTGGTATGCATAGACTCTACAAGTCTCGGGAAGATGTCCACTGGTATGCATGGACTCTACAAGTCTCGGAAAGATATTCACTGGTATGCATAGACTCTACAAGTCTCGGGAAGATGTCCACTGGTATGCATAGACTCCACAAGCCTCAAGAAGATGTTTACAGGTATGCATGAACTCCACAAGCCTTGGGAAGATGTTCACAGGTATGCATGGACTATACAAGTCTTGGGAAGATATCCACTGGTATACATGGACTTTACAAGTCTCGGGAAGATGTCCACTGGCATGCATGAACTTCACAAGCCTCGAGAAGGTGTCCGCTCATATGCATGGATTCTACAAGTCTCGAGAAAATGTCCACTGATATACATGGACTCCACAAGTCTTGCATAGTTCCCACTCATTTTTCACCAAAAAATCAAGGACTTTTCCAGGACTATATTTATGCCCAATAAGAATTCTCATGAGACACTAAAATAATTTGTAAGAAACAGTTGAAAGTTCAATTAAAATTATAGTTATATCTAAACATAGGGACATACTTTGGTGAGGTATTATTGTTCCAGAACTCTTGTACAGAGCTACAGATGTATAATGTAATTCTTTATAAATATCATCATCATCATCATCATTGTCAACCATTATCAATCCACTGCTGGACGAAGGTCTCCCCAAGTTTCCTCCACAACGGTCTGTCTTGTGCCAGTCTCCTCCATGTCACCCCTGCATACTTTCGAATTTCATCCACCCATCTCCTATGTGGTCTTCTTCTGGGTCTTTTCCTGTCCCTTGGAATCCAATCTAAAATTTCGGCTGTCCATCGATGGTCTGTCCTTCTGGCAGTATGTCCAGCCCATTGCCATTTCAGGGATTTAACTCTGATCATGATGTCTTCCACTCTTGTCATTTTTCGGATCCACGAGTTCCTCTTCTTATCTCTCCTGGTTATACCAAGCATGCACCTCTCCATGCTTCTTTGAGTTGTCTGCAGCCTTTGTATGTCTCTTTTAGTTAAGGTCCACGTCTCTGCACCATACGTAAGCACTGGAAGGATGCATTGATCAAACACTTTTCTTTTAAGACATAATGGCATATTGCTCTTGAAAATTATGCTGTTTCTTCCAAAAGCTCTCCAGGCAAGTTTTGTACGCCGATTAATTTCTTCATCAATGTGACCCTCACTTGATATCTGCTGTCCAAGATAAACGTACGTGTCTGTTATCTCCAGCTTTTCTCCATCAATCGATAAATCTTCATTTCTTGTAAAAGCATTGAACATCACTTTTGTCTTCTGAAAGTTCATTTTTAATCCCACTTCTTTACTCTTGTCAGCAAGTTCCTGGGTCATACTCTGCAGCTCTGATGGGGTAGTTGCAAAAATGACTACGTCATCAGCAAAACGAAGGTGGGTTAGATAATCTCCATTAATCTTTATCCCTTTGTTTTCCCAGTTCAGTGATTGAAAGACATTTTCCAATGTGGCATTAAAGAGCTTCGGAGATATGGTGTCACCTTGTCTCACTCCCTTTCCAATTTTTACGTGTGTTGTATTTTCAAACAGCCTACGTATATATGGAAGTATCATGATCAGAGTAAAATACTTGAAATAGCAATAAGCTGGACATATTGCCAGGACAGACCACCGATGAACAACCCAAATTTTAGACTGGGCTACAAGCATTCAGCAGATCACACACCCGGTTCGAGATGCTAGTACCTTACACTTACACCCCTTGTATTCGCTTGTTGTAGTTCAGAATCACAGCCACTTGAATTTTGGAAATGTGTTAGCTACATGCTCCAGATTCCAAGAGAGCGTTCCACAATACAGCACGGCCACTAGTGACATTTTGGTGCTAGTTTCTCTTCAACGAAGTGTAGCTATTCTGAAATTTGGTGAATAAGAAAAAATATCAAGTACTTTTCAAGGACTGTTACAAAATTCAAGAACTTTCAAGACCCTTGAAAGGGAAAATTAAATTCAAGTAGTTTTCAAAGACTTTCAAGGGCTGTGGGAACCCTGTCTTGGGAAGGTGTCCACTCATATACCATATCATATACATAAAAGTGCTACCTATAGCTCATGGAGGGTCCATGCACCACAGCTTCTAATTCACATGGCATGACAAAGAGAAATCAAATTCCAGGACTTTTCCAGGATACCGGGGAGAAGTGAAGTTTCTAAAGAAGTGATTTCTACCACTGAAAGCAGATACAATTCAATTGTTTTCAATGTCCAACTTAAATGAGTGGTGACATTTTTAAATGCACTTGGAAACTGAAAAGCTGTTCACCTTTGCAAACATTTCAAACATTTTTTTCTGTTATGGTATTGAGAAAATTGAAGAAGAGTGAATTAAACTGGACTTCATTCAAAATCAGCAATATTGTTCTGTGAAAAAGTCAAGAAAATCAGTTCTGTGGATGTCTATAAGCCACTGTTATCCAGAAACACAAACCACAAAAATATCCTTGTACCAAAAGAACTTCTGTTGAATTTATTAACTAGCACTGCTGTCATTCAAAGAGTTTTTTTTTTTTGCCAGCAAAACAACATTTTAAGAGCTTGCATGCAAAAACAAACATCAGATGATGCCATGGAAATGGACAACAACTGTCAGAATTTGACACTAGTTTGGCAAATAGTCACTGCTTAAATATAGGGCCAGGTAGACAGCACACACAGTGATAAACATACTGTGAACTACTCTATTGTGTGTACATGGTCCGTACACATTTACAGAAAACTAAATCCAGGACTTTTCCAGTTCAAGTAAATCCAAGAACTTAAATTTTTGCTAGAATCATAGAGCTTTGTTTTACATTTTGCAAATTGAGTTGACATCTTACTATGCATTTAGATTTCTTATGAAATCCTATAAGTTCCATTGCTATAGAGAACCCTTCAGTGTGTCACATCTTAAATGTAACAGCAGAATTTCTCCATATAAATTTTTTTCAGTACAAAACTTATATGAAGTAACCTGGAACTTAGCACAATGATAATAATACAAAACAGCTTTGCATTGGTACTGCAGGGAGACCAGATATCAATATCTTTTTATATAAAGCAATCTGGAACTTAGCACAAAGATAACAAGTTAGTAAAATCATGCAATGCATTGATTATGATATGCTTTCCAACAAACCAGAAATCATTACTCAACTTATCACTCAAGTTATGAGGATAATGGCTGTGGAATAAATCTCAGTCGTGTGCCCTGACCTTTGATCCCATTTTGATGATATTCAACAGAACCAGTTCAGTATACCTCCGAAATAACATGATAAAGTTTTGTTGCAATCGAAGCATTTTTACGCAAGTCATGATGCATAAGGGCTATGGAATAGTTCCCGCTCCTGTGTCCTAACCTTTGACCCCATTTCGCCCATTTTCAATAGAATTTGTCCACAGGCAGGCCTTTAGAACATACTAACATTTCATCCAAATCGAAGCATTTTTACGTAAGTTATAACGCATAATGGCGATGGAAGTGATTCAGCTCCTATGTCCTGACTTTTGACCCCATTTTGAATAGGGTTTGTCCCCAGGTGGTCCCCTACCACATACTAAAATTTCATCGAAAACGAACCTTTTTACGTTAGTTATGGCACATAAGAGCAGTGGAATGGATCCTGCTCCTATGTCCTGGCCTTTGACCCCACTTCACCGATTTTCTATAGGGTTTGTCCTCAGGTGGCCCTCTACCACATACTAAAATTTCATCGAAATGGAACCATATTTACGCAAGTTATGACGCTTAAGGGCAATGGAATGGATACCACTCCTATGTCGTGATCTTTGACCCCATTTGTCCCATTTTCAATAGGGTTCGTCCCCAGGTGGTCCCCTACCACATACTAAAATTTCACCGAAATCGAACCATTTTTACGCCAGTTATGACGCATAAGGGCGATGGAATGGATCCTGCGCCTATATCGTGACCTTTGACACCACTTCACCCATTTTCAATAGGGTTTGTCCCCAGGTGGTCCCCTACCACATACTAAAATTTCATCGAAATCGAATCATTTTCATGCGAGTTATTGTGCGGACAGGCAGACGGACAAAGCTGGAGCATATACGCTTCTTCAACCTACGATTGGAAAGCGTAAATAATACAAAACAGCTTTGCCATGGTACTGAAGGTTCCCTACTCCATAGTCATCTATTCCCATGCACACTGGCAGCAGGGAGGCCTGATATCAATCCCATTTATATGATTGAAGCAATCTGGAACTTAGCACAATGATAATAATACAACACAATTTTGCCATGGCACTGAAGATTCCCTATTCCATAGTCTTCTATTCCCATGCACACGGGCCTGATATCAATCTCCTTTTATATGATTGAAACAATCTGGAACTTAGCACAATGATAATAATACAAAAGAATTTTGCCATGGCACTGAAGATTCCCTATTCCATAGTCATCTATTCCCATGCACACTTGCAGCAGGGTGGCCAGATATCAACCTCTTTTTATATGAAGCAATCTGCAACTTAGCAATATGATAATAACACAAAACAATTTTGCCATGGCACTGAAGATTCCCTATTCCATAGTCATCTATTCCCATGCACACTGGCAGCAGGGGGGCCTGATATCAATCTCCTTTTATATGATTGAAACAATCTGGAACTTAGCACAATGATAATAATACAAAAGAATTTTGCCATGGCACTGAAGATTCCCTATTCCATAGTCATCTATTCCCATGCACACTCGCAGCAGGGTGGCCAGATATCAACCCCTTTTTATATGAAGCAATCTGCAACTTAGCAATATGATAATAACACAAAACAATTTTGCCATGGCACTGAAGATTCCCTATTCCATAGTCATCTATTCCCATGCACACTGGCAGCAAGGAGGCCTGATATCAATCTCCTTTTATATGATTGAAGCGATCTGGAACTTAGCACAATGATAATAACACAAAACAGCTTTTCCATGGTACTGAAGATTCCCTATTCCATAGTCATCTATTCCTATGTACACTGGCAGCAGGCAGGCCAGATAGCCAGCATTGACATTGTAGAAAAAAAAAGAAAAATGATTGCTGATATCATTCATGGTGTCGGGGGGTGGGGTGGGGTACCATGCATAATAAAAAAATAAGAAAAGCACGAAACTGGATTTTTTGTAGAAAAATCGGATTACTGGAAAACATTTTCAAAATCAGATGGAATCCAGGTGGATTCCATGCCAAATCAACCAAAAAATTTTCTATATTCAACCTGACCATCTCAGATTTCAATGAAACTTTCAGGAATCATTCTCCCTAATGATATGAGAATATATTAATTTTTTTTTTTATCTCATTGGGTTTTCATGTAATTAATTTTTAAAATTTTGAAAAAATGTTGTTTTTTGGCTTGCATAAACTTTTTCAATCTTGAATTTCTCAAGTTCTATAAGGCCTAGAGAGTTGATTGACCCCTCATTTTAAAGAGAATTTCATAAGTTTTAATTTGATACACAACTTGCCAATGCTTGGTGAAAAAAATAATTAAAAAAATATATTAAATTTTTTTTGAAATAGTGTTTTTTAAAAATTGTGAAAAAAAAACACATGTTTTTTGTAATATTATAAGCTTTAAATCCTGAAACTTTTAGAGTGGGATCTCAATGGGATTGGGAGCTATGGCGAAAAACTTAAAGTAACTGTACAAGTAATAATGGATTATAATTCTCGTTTTAGTGTGTTTACATGATAACAGACACTGAGTTTTAAAATCTACATAATACATCATACTAATACATAGTCAAACATAAAACAAGGGAAGGATAGTCCCAACAGGCTAAAAGTTTTACCTGGTAAATTTAATAAAAGTTTTTTTTAGTTAGCACTCAGAGTTGTAGTTACGCCAAAATAGCGACCTCTTAGTTCTTCCTTAATTTAACTAATAATTTCTTAATATCTAAGGTATTTTACCTGATATTGTCAAAGTATTTTGCACGTTGTTTGCTCTGTGAGGCACGTGCTCCCAGACCGAGAAGTCCCTTACGTTACGGAACTGCAGAAATGAAACAGTTGGGTTATATATTTTCAGTTCCACATTCATTCACTTGCACAATCAAACGTTAAAAATTTGCTATTAATTAAAACATTTTAGTAGAAAGAGTTATACTCTTTCTACTAAAATCTGTTATACCAGATGAGTATAACTCTTTCTACTAAAATCTTTTAATTAATAGTAAATTTTAAATGTTTGATTGTGCAAGTGAATGAATGTGGAACTGAAAATATATAACCTAACTGTTTTATTTCGGCAATTTTTTTTTATTTATAACTAACCAAAAGGTCCATAACATAAGGGATCTCTCGGGCCGGGAGCACGCGCCTCACAGAGCAAAACAATGTGCGAAATACTTTGACAATATCCGGTAAAATACCTTAGATATTATGTATATTTTAATCAAAAGCACATTTATAACATACGGCAACCCATTAAGTTGACTCATGAATTGCATTTTTCGTAATAATTTCTTGTTTGCCTTTTTGGTTTCTGAGTCTGTAAGTCGATAAACTTTTCTTGTAGCTGTTGTAGGATCAACTTTTGTTAAAACCTCACTTTTATGCACAACTAGTATGTCAGTAAATTGTGGGTATTTGAAAGATGGAGAAGGGCCATGTGGTTCCAAAAAACTTATCTTTACTTCATCTTCTTCTATTCCTAACACACAACCTAACCACCACTTGTCTGAGTATTGGCATGTAACAAAGACAACAATGCCATTAACTGCATCCAGATCATCATCCAGGTCATCAGCTGAAACTATTTCGACACTTGATTCCTCGGAAAATGAGTAGCTTTTCACTAAAACTCTAGTCTCATTCACAAGACTGTAACTGTGAAATTGTTGAGTACCCTTTATTGTTGTTGCTGCTTCAAAATTACTCTTCAAGGTCTTTTCCTCTGCCTTGTATTCATCTGTAGTGGAATACAAAAAACTGATGTTGACAATATTGTCTTTAGTCCAATCATAAAGTTGGCGAGGGGTCATAATTTGATCATTGTAGACCATTCGTAGACTGGCCAATGCCGCTAATCGTTTAACAGTTCCTCCAACACCAGCACATGCATTTTTCCCATGTGACAATGCAAAGAAGTTCCATTCCGCCTTGATGCCAAAATCTTTCTCATGATGGCAGAGATTGAGAAAGTTTGATTTGTTTTTGTGCTGTGATGATGCTCCATCTGAAAAGTAATTCAGCTTTTCGGGTTTATGGGGCAGATTCTGTTTAAGAAAGTCTATCATGAGGCATTGAAACAAATGAACAGCAACTGTATCATGCACCATACAATCAGAAAGAAGAACTAAGCTCAGGTGCGCCGACTTTTTGGTTTCCCCATCAACATAGTATATAACAAAGGAATGTGTTGTTGCTTGAGCATTGTCACAATAACTAAACTAGTATTATCTGTGTTTAAAATATTAATTAAAAAAAACATAAAATAAAATTTTAATTTTGTTTAATGTTTAGCCGTGCAAACCTGTGGTGTTTCAATACTAAACTAAGATTTCCATTTGCTGATATCTTCCTTTCCCTTCCCATTTCTTTATTATCGTCTTTTTTTTAATGCCCTTGGATGACAATTTTATCCATCATGAATGCATGACAACTTTCACTATTTTAAGATAAATGATGAACAATGTAACTTTGAAAATACAAATACTTTTGAACACCATGCATCAATTTTAAAAAATTTCAGCTTCGCCACTTTTGTTTTCGGACCCCCCCCTTTAACAAACTGAAATGCAAAACTTTTTTTGGGGGGGGGGGTATTTAAGAATACAGGATACATGTTCTGATGATCGTTGTGGGAAAAAAATTACAGTTACAGGGGATTTCTTTGCTACGCCCGAATTCGGTTTTCAGACATTTCCCCTCCATTTTCAAGTTGAAATACAAATATTTATAAAATAAAATGATATTTAACAACAATACTAGGCAGAGGAAACATCACGTGAAAAATAAAATTATGATTACGGGAGAAAAAAATACTGGACGGTATTTCGTCTCTGAATGACGAAATACCGTCCCGATGCGCATTTTTACGAATTGGTAAAATTCTTAGATGAGTAGTTTTACGCGCCGAGAAAAATTCACGATGCATATTTTTATGCTTTGATAAAATTTCGATGCGTACTAGAAGCGTAATTAGATTACGCGTTTTGGAGAACTCTTGGTCGGCACGTCACCTGAATACTCCCATGGAGAAAGAGAGAGAGAGCTACCGCATGAAGCAGAGCCATCATTATACTTGATGGCTCCGCACGAAGCCGGCGAGTCAAAGATGACATCATTGCATAACATAGTGCTCGTAAGGTCCGGTAGAAAATCTGAATGAATGGTTGCAGGGGACTGAAATATTTTGATTGGGGGATTGAAATATTTCGATTGAGCAATTGAAATATTAAAAAATCCGCAAAAAAAGACTTTTATCCATAAATCAGTAAAATTAAGCAGAAATCCGTAAAAGTTAGCAAGTATGCAACATCCATGCCCCACTGCAATTCGAATCCGGACCCACGTCGGGCAATTTGCCAAAAGCCGGCGCTCAGTTTCACAACTTTATTATGCAGCAAAGACAATAACAGCTAATATGTAAAGAAGAAACAAATTGCCAAATATATGACATAAAATAAAACATTAAAAACCGCAAAAGTGGCGTAATGCAAAAGGAAAAATCTCCCGAAAAAAAGTAAGTGAAAGGAATGAGAAAAAAAAAAAAAATTCACAAACTAAGTGTACACAAAATGCTACAATAGAGGATAAAACAAAGCTGACAATAACAGATTCACAATTAGAGATGAACAAAAGAGCACATTACTCTTCTACAAAATGCGACGAAGAAGGGAAAAGAAATATGGTGCAAAACAAGAAATAAAAATCTCCACAGTAAAGCAAAACTGAAAAGCACTCCGCAAAACTCTGAAGAAAACATAAACAGAACTCGCAGCTAAGAGTGGGGAGATGTGAAACGATAAGTAGGTCACAGTTGGCGCTCGAGTGTGTTTGTAACCAACATAAAATAGATCAATGCGCCACCGGGGGTGGCTTTCTTTTGCAGATATGAGGAGAGGAAAAGAACGATACTGATGACTGTAAATGTCTTGCATCGACGCAGAAAGAAAAAAGATTTCACAGGCAGTTTGAAATCTTTTTCTTCTGCATCGATCCATGGCGGTGGTTGATGGAATTTCGACCATTGTGACGGCTAATTATTGGCGAAAATCGGGAGAATTTGACATTTATTCGGAGGGCAGGAGGAATGGCTGAAAATCCGGAGAGTTGGCATTAAATCACCCGGGTAAACAGGGACACTTGGCAGCTCTGGTTATCTAAATGGGCCAAAATCAGCCTGAATGAATACGAATACATTCCCTGCCTATGAAGTTTGGAAGGCTGGCAAAATGGTCTGAAATCAGACTGAAAGAATAAACTCAGTCTAAGAAATGAGCCAAACATGGCTGGAACGAATTAACTCAGGATTATTTAAATGGGCCAAAATCAGCCTGAATGAATACGAATACATTCCCTGCCTATGAAGTTTGGAAGGTTGGCAAAATGATCTGAAATCAGACTGAAAGAATAAACTCAGTCTAAGAAATGAGCCAAACATGGCTGGAACGAATTAACTCAGGATTATTTAAATGGGCCAAAATCAGCCTGAATGAATACGAATACATTCCCCGCCTATGAAGTTCGGAAGGTTGGCAAAATGGTCTGAAATCAGACTGAAAGAATAAACTCAGTCTAAGAAATGAGCCAAACATGGCTGGAACGAATTAACTCAGGATTATTTAAATGGGCCAAAATCAGCCTGAATGAATACGAATACATTCCCCGCCTATGAAGTTTGGAAGGTTGGCAAAATGATCTGAAATCAGACTGAAAGAATAAACTCAGTCTAAGAAATGAGCCAAACATGGCTGGAACAAATTAACTCAGGATTATTTAAATGGGCCAAAATCAGCCTGAATGAATACGAATACATTCCCCGCCTATGAAGTTCGGAAGGTTGGCAAAATGGTCTGAAATCAGACTGAAAGAATAAACTCAGTCTAAGAAATGAGCCAAACATGGCTGGAACGAATTAACTCAGGATTATTTAAATGGGCCAAAATCAGCCTGAATGAATACGAATACATTCCCCGCCTATGAAGTTCGGAAGGTTGGCAAAATGGTCTGAAATCAGACTGAAAGAATAAACTCAGTCTAAGAAATGAGCCAAACATGGCTGGAACGAATTAACTCAGGATTATTTAAATGGGCCAAAATCAGCCTGAATGAATACGAATACATTCCCCGCCTATGAAGTTTGGAAGGTTGGCAAAATGATCTGAAATCAGACTGAAAGAATAAACTCAGTCTAAGAAATGAGCCAAACATGGCTGGAACAAATTAACTCAGGATTATTTAAATGGGCCAAAATCAGCCTGAATGAATACGAATACATTCCCCGCCTATGAAGTTTGGAAGGTTGGCAAAATGGTCTGAAATCAGAATGAAGGAATAAACTCAGTCTAAGAAATGAGCCAAACATGGCTGGAACGAATTGACTCAGGATTATTTAAATGGGCCAAAATCAGCCTGAATGAATATGAATACATTCCCCGCCTATGAAGTTTGGAAGGTTGGCAAAATGGTCTGAAATCAGACTGAAAGAATAAACTCAGTCTAAGAAATGAGCCAAACATGGCTGGAACGAATTAACTCAGGATTATTTAAATGGACCAAAATCAGCCTGAATGAAAACGAATACATTCCCCGCCTATGAAGTTTGGAAGGTTGGCAAAATGATCTGAAATCAGACTGAAAGAATAAACTCAGTCTAAGAAATGAGCCAAACATGGCTGGAACGAATTAACTCAGGATTATTTAAATGGACCAAAATCAGCCTGAATGAATATGAATAC
Source organism: Macrothele yani (assembly GCA_039090855.1). NCBI lineage: Eukaryota > Metazoa > Arthropoda > Arachnida > Araneae > Macrothelidae > Macrothele > Macrothele yani. The sequence continues at coordinate 70,142,682 of CM077032.1, read as the reverse complement.
ATTCCCCGCCTATGAAGTTTGGAAGGTTGGCAAAATGATCTGAAATCAGACTGAAAGAATAAACTCAGTCTAAGAAATGAGCCAAACATGGCTGGAACGAATTGACTCAGGATTATTTAAATGGGCCAAAATTAGCCTGAATGAATATGAATACATTCCCCGCCTATGAAGTTTGGAAGGTTGGCAAAATGGTCTGAAATCAGACTGAAAGAATAAACTCAGTCTAAGAAATGAGCCAAACATGGCTGGAACGAATTGACTCAGGATTATTTAAATGGGCCAAAATCAGCCTGAATGAATATGAATACATTCCCCGCCTATGAAGTTTGGAAGGTTGGCAAAATGGTCTGAAATCAGACTGAAAGAATAAACTCAGTCTAAGAAATGAGCCAAACATGGCTGGAACGAATTAACTCAGGATTATTTAAATGGACCAAAATCAGCCTGAATGAAAACGAATACATTCCCCGCCTATGAAGTTTGGAAGGTTGGCAAAATGATCTGAAATCAGACTGAAAGAATAAACTCAGTCTAAGAAATGAGCCAAACATGGCTGGAACGAATTAACTCAGGATTATTTAAATGGACCAAAATCAGCCTGAATGAATATGAATACATTCCCCGCCTATGAAGTTTGGAAGGTTGGCAAAATGATCTGAAATCAGACTGAAAGAATAAACTCAGTCTAAGAAATGAGCCAAACATGGCTGGAACGAATTGACTCAGGATTATTTAAATGGGCCAAAATCAGCCTGAATGAATATGAATACATTCCCCGCCTATGAAGTTTGGAAGGTTGGCAAAATGGTCTGAAATCAGACTGAAAGAATAAACTCAGTCTAAGAAATGAGCCAAACATGGCTGGAACGAATTAACTCAGGATTATTTAAATGGGCCAAAATTAGCCAGAATGAATGTATTCTCTGTCTAAGAAGTGGGCCAAACATGGCTGAAATTAATTAATTTGGCGTTGGCAAAATGGTCTGAAATCAGTTCGAGAAAATAAATTATCTGTCTAAGAAGTGGGTCAAATGTGGTTGGAATCAATTCATTTGAAGTATGTTTAGTGGTTCCAACACCATTCGAATGACTGACCGGCAATACTACAACATCAGAAAGTGATGCTTTGTTATTCAAAGTGGTAATTTAGAGGGATAATTGACACTAATTCTTTTGAACTGATTACCAGTTAAAGAACTATATTAATGGCAATAAACCTACTGTAAAAAACAGAAAAGATGTCTGAATGTCATGATGTCTATGTCGGGGGGACCAGCTCATCCTTATTCACCCCTTGGTTCATGGAGCAGAGAATAAAGAAATTAAAGGGAGCACTTACAGCCTGTGACAGGTTTATCATTGGTACTGCTGAGATGTGAAGAAGAAAGTAATTATTTAGCTGTGAAAACAATTAGTTTCCAAAAAAACCCAGGCATTGTGTGACCATTTATGTTTGACACATGCAGAAAATGTGAAGCCAATGCGTCTGCTAGGTTGCGGCTGATTTTGAACTATTTGGTTTAAGTATATTGGCTGTTTAAGGGGTTAATGCAGTGGAGTACATAGTACATTAAGATACTCACCTTTTGCCCAATAGCACTCAACAGAAATCCTGAAACTTGGCACACAGCAGTCACTGGCCCTTTTTGTTCTTTACTGTACACAAGCTAGAATTCCAAAGGAGTGACAAGTTAAAAATACACAAAATACACAGGTTGAACATTATAAAAAACAACTTCATATATTATGTTACTGTCGGTGATTACTAAACAGGGTTCCACTCAAAAGTACCGTAATTTTCGTCATATAATCCTCGGATTATCTGCTAAAAAAGTTAAAAAGATAGGTTTTGCGGATTATACGCCGATTTAAAAAAATAATATGGCCCTCCGATTTTTAAAAAATCTGCAGTGTAATTGTGCAGGGGAGGGGGTATAATTGGAAAAGGAACTCTCTTGGAAGAATTTTCCTCAGTTCAGGAGTTTGTACGGAGCGGGGAGGTCGGGGAGGAGTGGGGAGAGAATGTTGAAACGAAAGATCAAGAAAGTTGTGGGGAGGGATGGCAGATGTCATTTTGTTATCGTTGAGGACAGTTCTGAGTGTCACGCTGTCTCCGTTTTTGGCAAAAAGCCAAAGAAGTACGAACAGCGCTTGCTGCATGAACCTATGCGCTCCTCCTTTCGGATCTCGTGTATTTGTCATTTTCTTGTAGGACTTCTGTCCACAATGAGTAGAGTTTTAGGTCCCAGCCACCTACAGCGAGATCGCCTTTTGGGCAGGACACAGAAACGGAAGGAATGAGAGCAAGTCTAGCGACTTTGACAGAACAGTTTGTAGTGATATTAGAGTACAGTAGATGGCGCCACCGTACAAGTAAGATGTTGCACACAGAGGGGTGAGAGAATTTCAGAGGGGGCATAGGAAAGGATACCCATTTAACCAGTGGGTCCAGACTGGGGGCAGTCACTTAACATGCTAGTCCGATGCACGGCGGATATTCAGCGATTGTTAGTAAATCACACCATCCCTGAAAGATCTGCCCAGGATCGAACCTGAAGACCTTGCATTGATAGTCTGACTCGCTAACCACTAAGCCATCTGCGATGCCTTGTGTTTTTTAGTTAGCTTTCGCAATTTTCACTAACGCCGTTGCTGCTATTTTCCTTCATTGCTAATTCATGATGTCTCTGAAAAGGAAACGTTTCAGTTACACTGCCGAATTTAAACTTAAAGTGGTGCACAGAATTGAGGATATGATCGTGCCACTGCAGGATAGTTTTGAGGTCAGAACACAATGGAGCAGTAACATGCGGAAAGCCTCTGTGCTGCGGTCTAAAATGTAAACAAATCCGTCAGTAAATTCCGCGGGAGTATTCACGGAAGTTTTTATTGGCCCACGTATAAGCCGATCCCCCAACTCTGAAAGTAGGATTTCCTCCAAAAACTTTAGACTTATAAGCAAGTACATACGACATTTCTATGACTTGTTCTGTATCAGCCTTTCGTCATTGGCAAGGTGTAATGCAATACTCAGAAGCTGCATCGGCGTGATCTATGGATGCCACACCCTTTATCTGCCCGGAGATAAAAATATAAAACAGTAACCTTTAAAAATGAATTTCTTCATTTAATAAAATCATTTTTTTCTCTTACTTCTTCGGACTCATGGGTCTGACCGACTTTTCTGTCGGAAATTCCACTTCGAGTTCAACATCTATGATGTGCTGATTATACGGCGATTTTTTCCCCTGAATGTCACAGTCTGCGGATAATACAAAATTTTTTTTTTTTAATGTGAATTTTGCAGTTTGCGGATTATACGCCGGTGCAGATTATACGAAGGAATTTTTTCTTTATGTGAATTTTGCGGTCTGCGGATTATACGCCTGTGCGGGTAATGCGACAAAAATTACAGTAATAAAAAAATTTCCTGACTTTTCCAGGAGGTTTTTAAAGTTCTTCTAGAGTGGCGACCCCTACAACGTTGCAATGAATTGTTACATTTCATTCCATTCATTCATTTTCTCACCAAAGCACACATTTGCAAATTCTTGAAGTAATTAGTCTTTATAAAATTACCTGCTTTTCATTAATGACGACTAAAAGCACACATTATTTTCTGTACCATAATTCCATGAAATTCTGTGAATGCTACCCACATAGAATTTGTAAATAAATCATTACAGAAACAGGCCATATGTAAAAAAAAATAATAAACAAATCAGTCAGTTCATTAGTTCCGTTTTTTGTACAACACAATGCAGCTAAGCTTAATGATTGAATGGCACCTGTAAAGAGAAACATGTTGCAAGAGAACCAACCAACAAAGGACTTTGATCCATTGTATGGTTGGTTCTCCTGTGAAGTGTTTCTCCAAGCAAGAGTGTATCACGTCATTGTGCCTAATAGTTCCATGTTGCAAGGCAATTTTTTAAATTCAATTTTGTGTCTTTTTTTACGGAATAAAGAAAAACTGTAACTGAAAATAAGATCTATCAAATTCTAGGCAGACAGTAATTGTCCCGGAGTTTTCCCTGATTTTTGGAACCATTCGCAAATTCCCCGAAAATTCCCGGTTTTCCCTGTTTTCCAGGTAGTGTGGAAATCCTTTTAAAATGCAATTTCAATAGCTGTAGAAATCACTGAGCTTAAAATTTTACCAATGTCCTTAGGATATCACTGATCCAGATAACAATTGATAGTTAAGTGTCTTCCCCAGATTTTTTACAGCTGGGTGGTACTTTTAATGACCACTACTTACACGAGAAAAAAAAGGATTAGGCATTAATGTAATACAGGGTGATCCATTTAAACCAGTAACCTAAAAAAACCTTACATTTTTGCAAGAGATAGCGCAAGGAACTTCTTCTTTTTTTCAATAGAAGCGACAACTCCTGGAGAATGAAAACCGCCACCGTGAAGAAGATTGTTAACCGTAACTGTAACTCAGCTCGTGATTTGTTTGTTGTTGCGTTGTCATTGACTTGCGTGCATTCGGAAACATGCAGTACTCTGTTCCAGAGCGTGTTTTTTTTGTGAAATGGTATTGGGTAACCAATTCTGTCATCAAAACGCTACGAGCATTTCGAAGAGAGTTTGGAGTTCGAAAAGTGCCAAGCAAGTCAACAATTCTGTCGATGGCAAAAGAACTGGAGCAAACCGGTTCTCTTCTCAGCGGTAGCGGTAGACATCACCCTCCGATGCCCCAAACGCGCGTGGATGATGTTCGGCAACGTTTACTTCAATCTCCGACGAAATTGTTGCGCAGATTAAGCCAACAGATAGGATATTCATACGGAACTTGTCAAAGGGCAGCAAAAAAAAAGTGAATATTCAACCATTTAAGGTGCACGTACTCCATCAGCTGCAGGAACCGGACAAGGGAAAGAGAGTAAGTTACTGCAAATGGCTTCAAAATTTTCTTAATTTGCGATCTGATATTCTCTCCATCACATGGTTTACGGATGAAGCCTGGTTTCATCTGTCAGGCTACGTCAATTCGCAAAACGGCAGATACTGGGCTGACGAAAACCCACACGTTATGTGTGAAACACCGATGCATTTACAAAAGGTTGGTGTATGGTGTGCGGTTTCGTCTACGAAAATTATTGGCCCCATTTTTTTCTCTGAGACTGTCAACACTAACGTTTATTGCCGGATATTCAATGAATTTGTGGAAAACTTGATGACATTGAATTGACAGAGGGCTACTTTTAGCAAGATGGCACTACGTGTCACACATCGAAAGTCTCAATGTAACTCATAACCAGCTTCTTTGATGACAGATTAATTTCAAAAAACATATGACTTCCCCCGATCTCCGGACTTAACTTCACCTGACTTTTTTTTATGGGGCTACTTAAAGGATAGTTTACAAAACCCATCCAAAAACATTGGATACATTGCGTGAAACAATCATGACTGAAATTGGCAATGTTACTGCTCGTACTCTACATGAGACATCACTGAATATGGTGCGGAGTGTTCAACTGTGTTTACAAGAAAATGGAGGACAATTCCAACATTTGCTTTGATAAAATGATTCTACAATACCACATGTATAATTCTCAACTTACTGTATGATTTTGTTGTTATTTATAAAAAAGTTATAAGTAAATCACATGGTACTGGTTTAAATGGATCACCCTGTATAATATGATAAACAACATTAGAAAATTGTACATAAATGATAAAAAAAAAAAAAAAAAAAAAAACGAGTACTCACTAATAAATCACTTGACACAGATTTAAGCCAGTTTTCATCAATATTTATGGTGTATATGGGAATAAGTTTTCCACTCTTACTATTATGTGGAGTGTGAAAACCTTCATTCAAGATAATTTAGCTGGGCAACAGAGAAAATTAGCTAGGCGAGTAGCCCAGTAAAAAGGTGGCTCTAGGGAGAACACTATAGTTGATTCCAATTAATTGAGCCACTAGTTAATTGGGGCAGCTATTTACTTGGGACAATTCTTGAAGAGCATCCCAAGTTAGCTCTTCGGGATACATAATTTGATTTGAATAAAAAAGCTAAGTGGAAAGCAAATGCTTTCTGATTTTCTAGGTTCACTCATTCTAGCCATGTTTGGTCCATTTCTTAATCCATCGTTGGTCACACTACGAGCTTTTTTTCTCACACTTCACATAAAAACAGCACCATTTATTTGGAAGTGACTCTGGAGACACCACTCGCACTCTAGCTGCCTCCTAGAATCTTATCAACAATCTGATCTTTGCTTCCGTGTGCTCTGTGTGAACATTACTCACATCTAGGTACCTCTGGCATTTGTGTTTTGTATTTTTATAGATAACATGATGATGTGTCATACATACGCGGGAAACGAATTTCCCTGGAAAAATAATTCTTCACAAATACATGGAAGGCAATACACATGTGATTTTTGGCACAAATGTGCCGTATTTTCACTGTTTCCATGTAGATTAATGTGATCCTTGAGCCAATGATCACATTTTTATTGCCTTCCTTGTATTTGTGAAGAATTATTTCTTCAGGAAAATTCATTTCTCACTTATGTATGATGTTCCCTGAAGCAATGGAACTTGTGACCTATATCCGACCTGGATGTGAGAAAAGGTCGTGGTGACGCTATGAGGAAACATGGAATAGCTTTGACTAGTGCAAATCTGAACAGTTCTCAGATTTCTAAGCTACATCTGCTAAGCTTCAGTTGCTTGCAACTTCATTGTCCTGGGTGGTGTAATAGTAGCATGCTTAAATGGAAATCTGAATGTTATTCAGATTTCTAAACTACGTCTGCTTAGCTTCAGTTGCTTGGAACTTCATTGTCCTGGGTGGTGTAATAGTACATACATACATACATACACACATATCACTAAGCTGTTATCTGAGAATCAGAGGTTAGCTCCAAAAAGAAATACAAACTACCAGATATATTTACTTACTGTTGTCGTATCAAACTTCTCCATTTACAGCAATCTTGACATAAAACTCGGGCTTCACTGATATCCATCACACGCCGTACACAAGATCTTTTATACTTCATACTCATAATCTTTTTCTCATGCAGACACTCCTGAATCTGATCCACCCATGTCTTCCTTGGCCTTCTCCTGCCCTTCCTTCCTGCCACTTGGGCTAAAAAGATTTTCTTAGTAAGCATCTCATCACTCATTCTTACAACATGGCCAAACCACCAAAGCATATTGGTCTCCACCTGGCTAACAACATTTTGCTTCACATCACACAACTGCAACACATCTTCATTCCTCACACAATCAGACCGTGTCTTGCCACAAACCCCACGCAAGTAACGCATTTCTCCAGCACACAAACGACTCCTATGTTTCTTCTGCAGTACCCAGGTTTCCCTGCCATACATCAGAATAGGAACAATTACACTTTCATACACAGCCATGCAGGACTCTCTAGAGAACCCATCATTCCTGTGAAAACCTTCCAGAGCAGCTATGACTTTCAATGAAGAATTCACTCGCCTACTAATTTCACCATCCAATTTGTTCTCTCTGTCAAACATGATTCCTAAATACACAAAACTAACTCACCTGGTCAATCACTGTGCCATTTATACTACATTACATTCAGTGCTAACAGTTCCTCTCTCAAACACCATAACTTTGGTTTTTCCCTTATTTATACCCAGTTCGAATTTCACACAAACTTCGTGCATCCGAGACAACATACTCTGCAAGTCACTTTTGCTCTCTGCCAACAGGACAGTGTCATCAGCATACAACAATCTGCACACACGGATATTACCAAAACATAAAGCACTATTATCTATTTTGGCATCACGCATGCATGCGTCCATAAATATATTAAACAGCCATGGTGACATTACACAACCTTGTCTAACTCCTGCACCAATAGAAAACCATTTTGATAAAATACCATTCACTCGTACACAAGCTCTACTACCAGCATACATGGCTTTTACACTATTAAGTAGGTTCCCAGTAACACCATATTCATTCAATACCTTCCACAAAAGTGTCCTATTCACTCGGTCGTAAGCTTTCTATAAATCTATGAAGGCAGCAAAAACTTTCTTACCAACAGCCAGATACTTTTCAATCATCATGCGTAATGCAAAAATTTGGTTAGTGCAGCCTTTACCAGGCATAAAATCACTCTGAACATCCCACACTTTCTCTGCTGTAAGACCCCGTACTTTTTCAATAACAACCTTACCAAACACTTTCCCTGGCACACTCAGTAGGCTAATACCACGATAGTTTTTGCATTCAGTCTGATCACCTTTTCCTTTATACAAGGGAACAATAATAGCATCCTTCCAATCCCGAGGGACCATTCCGAACTCACAGCACAATTGGCAAATTTCAGTTAACCAGTCAATTACAGAGTCGCCAGCATATTTCAACATCTCGGCAGTTATGCCATCAACTCCTGGAGCCTTACCATTCTGAAGAGATTTTAGAGCTTTACACACTTCTTCCCTTGAGATCCTTCCTGTGCTTTCATCCCTCATTGTGACATCATCTGCATCTGTCTCAGAATCATCTTTGCTTTTCTGATCTAATAACTCATAGAAGTATTCACTCCATCTTTCACTTAACTCATTGGGCTCCCATATTATTTCCCCGATCTCATTCTCCACACAACTTACAACTTTGTTTCCCCTATTTTTCCTGAGTCTCATGTACTTCCAGAAGGACTTTCTATCTTTTAAAAAAAACCAGTTCATGCCTTTCCAATTTCTCCTTCCTATCTTTGGCCTTACTGTGGCGAACCAGCTTAGCAGCTTCACGCTTCTTACAGCGATATTCATCCACTGAGACTCTACCTTGCGACATCCACAAATAGGCTTTCTTCTTTCTCTTTACTGCCTCATCAATCTCACTATTCCACCAAGCATCACCTCTATTGTTACCCACTATTGTGGTGCCACAGACCTCTTTAGCAGCAGTGACAACACAGTTCTTAAAACATTCCCACTTCTTTTCTACATCCCTCTCACCAGACTTCAGCTCCTTCAGTCGTTCTGTGAATAAGTCAGAATAACGCTGATGATCTTCAAGGAGCATTTCAACCTTTATTCTTTCTATCCTGGGTCTCTTCCTATTCCTTTTCCTCCAACCAACATTCAGTTTCACTCGTGACACTACCAAGTAATGATCAGAACCAACATCTGCACCTCTCATCATACGGGTGTCAACAACTAAGTGTTTCAGACGCTGATCGTAGACAACAAAATCTATCACACTCTTTTGACCAAGAGTACGATTTTCCCAAGTATTGGGTATATAAATAAGTTTTGAGGGATTTCCGTTCGGTGTCATACTTATTACTGCTCGCATGTATTTCAAGGTGGCAACACTGCGATATCGCAGTGCGAGACGCCAGCTGTCAGAGTCGGTATACAACGTTCGATTGAGGTGCAAAGACGTATTTGTTTTACTCGATAGAAAATGGCAACTTTCGTCCCGACAAAACAGCATTTGCGAGAAGTCTTAGTGCATTACTTTATTGTCAAGAAAAGTTTTGCCGACAGCTATCGCTTAACGTCAGAAATCTATGGTGAACATTCCCCATCCACAAAAACACGTGAATATTGGTTTAGACGATTCAAAAGGAACGATTTTGATGTCAGTGATAAAGAACGTTCTGGACCACCTAAAAAAATTGCTGATGCCGAATTGGAAGCTTTACTCGACGAGGATTCATGCCAGACCCAAAACAAACTAGCAGCAGCATTTAATGTTAGTCAACCATGCATTTCACAACGCTTAGCTGCCATGGGAATGGTGCAAAAAGAAGGGAATTGGGTTTCACATGCTTTGCGGGAAAGAGACCTTGAACGTCGAAAAGTCATTTGCTAATTGCTCCTTCAAAGGTCAAAAAGTTTTTTTTTGCATCGTATTATTACTGCCGACGAGAAATGGATATGGTACGATAACCCTAAACGGCAAAAAGCATGGATGAACCCAGGTGAACCAGGTCCTTCAACGCCAAAACACAATATCCATGGTTCAAAGGTAATGCTGTGTATCTGGTGGGAGCAGAAAGGTGTGATCCACTATGAACTGCTGAAACCATCAGAAACTATTACTGGTGATCAGTATTGAACCCAATTAATGTGTTTAAAATGAGCTCTCATGCAAAAACGGCCGGAATGGGAGAATAGGCACAACAAAATCATCTTATAGCATGACAACGCAAGACCACATGTTTCTCGACCTGTGAAAAAATACTTAGAAGGATCCGACTGGGAAGTTCTACCCCACCCGCCATTTTCGCCAGATATTGCGCCATCGTATTACCATTTGTTCCGGTTGATACAGTCAGCACTTTCTGGAGAATGGTTTAGTTCTTATGAAGACATCAAAAATTGGCTGGACAGCTGGATCTCTTCAAAGGAACCGGAATTCTTCCTTCGGGCATACGTTCACCCGAAAGATGGGGTAAAGTTGTAGCTTTAGAGGGAGCATACTACGATTAATATTAAAATATTGTTTCTGTTCTGCAACAACATGTACTTTGCTACGGCATTTGAAAATCTTCCGCCAACCTTGAGCTTGGTCGGAGTAAGCTTTCCTGTCAACCCACGGCGTTAAGGAAATGAATACTCTCCCGGCCAATCAAATTAGCACACAGCTTTTTTCCACACGCAGTTAAGACAGTGTTGTATGTAGGTCTTCATACTGAATGAGACGGGGAGGAAATCATCTCCTCTGCTTGCGTAGTGATGTTACTGGGGCCTGTTGGAGCTGGCCCCAATAACCTCACACTCTGAACGTGATCTCTTTCCTCGGGGAATAGTTTTTCGTTTTTGAAGGAAACTTTTCCCTTAGGTAATGGTTTTTGAAGAGAAAGGTTTATCAACATGTAGTTAAGAGAGAGAATAAGAATCAGGGAAAAAAAAATTCTAGAAATAGAAATTTTTAGGAGGGGCCCGGCCCATCTAGCCCGTAATGACGAACCGTCCCTGGTAAATACTATGTAATACAAGAATGGACAACCGAAATTTTAGACTGGATTCCTAGGGACAGGAAAAGACCCACAAGAAGACCCCATGGGAGATGGAAGAATGAAATTTGAAAGTATGCTGGAGTGACATGGTGGAGACAGGCCCAAGACAGACAATTGTGGAAGAAATTTGGGGAGACCTTCATCCAGCAGTGGACTGATAATGGTTGATGATGATGAAATACTAAGTGCTTACTGAATTGAGTTTTGTTAGGGGATTTGTGCAATTATGTGGATGAATCTGACTTGATTAATGCCTAGTTATGAGTACATCGCTAATGATAACTGGATAGATGGTACAGATGCCACATGCCTACTGAGTTGAGTTCTGCAATAATGTTGAAATTTTTGTTTGATTTATTATGCTGAAATATTTTGAATTAATACCTGATTACATAAAGAATTACAAATCTGATTTTGGTGTCTGAGTAATTTTCGAATTGGTTATTTGAGGTTATTTGTCTAACTGCATTCTACGTCCTAGCCTGACTCGAACCCTAAAGAACAGGTGAAAGCCGAGAGATTAGCTGGGCAAAGTGACCCCATTTGGAAGGGGAGGGGGCTAGGGGCATTGCAAACTCATGGGAGACCACTGGCATTGTTTCAACATGTAGCAACCAACGATGGGTTAAAGAGTGAATATAATCATTCGAGCTGATTTCAGCGCATTTTGCTAACCCTGAGTTAAATTGTTCCAGCCGATTAAAGGGTTAACGAGGTAGACAATGCTGTGGGAATACATGACACATAAATACTAAAATGGAAATTGCTACACACCTTGATTTTATTTTTGGTCAAAGGTTGACCAGGTTCAGGCACTACATCAATTATGTCCAAAATTAAGATCTAGAAGAAGGAATAAACAAATGAAAAAAATAAGCGAAGTGTCTTGCATTGGAAACATAAGATTCTTAAAACACATTATTCACTTTATGGTCACAACTCAAGAAAACAAAGCAATATCATTATTCATTACATACATATCACTAAGCTGTTCTCTGAGATTCAGAGGTTAGCTCTGCAAAGAAATACAAACTACCAGATAATTTTTACTTACTGTTGCCTTATCAAACTTCTCCATTTACAACGATCTTGACATACAACTCAGGCTTCACTGACATATACTGAAGAACAAATGAATTAGAGATACCTGTCTAGTAACGTGTAGCACCACCTTTTGCACTCATGACGGCGGCGATTCGTCTCGGCATGGACTCGACAAGACACCGGAAGCGTTGGGAAGCCACACGGATTCACGACCCCCTGAACAAGCTCCCACAGTTCATGAAGATTTGATGGAGGGGGGTCAGAGCCTCGAACATCACTCTCGATGGCATCCCAGATGTGCTCGATGGGATTGAGGTCAGGTGACCTAGCTGGCCAAGGTAGTGAGGTCCCGTCGGTAGAGTGTTCATCCAACCATTCAGATACAATTCGGGAGCTGCATTGTCTTGTTGCAGGATGAGGTCCCAAGTGGGACGTTGAAGATGCACAAACGGGAGCAAATGGTCATCCAGGATATCATGGTAACATTGACCTGTGAGGGACGATGTCACACGTACCAGGGGTCCCATTTCAGTCCACGTAAACAGTCCCCAGACGAGAATGCCACCCCCACCAGCTAGAAGAGTGCCCTGCTGGCAAGAAGGATCAATCGCTTCATGTGGTTTGCGCCGTACTCGTACCTGCCATCCACATGTACCAATGTGAATCTCGACTCATCAGTCCAGGCAACATTTTTCCACATGTCTAGGGTCCAGTGGCGATGTTCCCGCACCCATGCTAATCTTTGCACCCTGTGATGTGCGGTCAGCAGCGGTACCCTCGTTGGACGATGGCTTCGGTACCTCATAGCGAGGAGACGGTTCTCGATGGTGTGGCTTCTTACACGTTTTTGTGCACCAGCGTTTAATTCCCGAGTGACTTCTTGCACTGTGGCCTGTCTATCCGCTGTTACAATGCGAGCTAGCCGACGATGACCCCGCTCATCCACACGCTGTTGTCCACGGCAGTTGACCCTTGCAGGGATGGTTTTACCGGATTTGATGTACTCACGATGCACCCGTGACACAGTGGCTCATGAAAATCCCAGTGCCTGCACGACTTCCGAGATGGAGTGACTCATTCGTCGGGCCCCGACAATTTGTCTACGATCAAATGCGCTTAGATCCTTCGTCTTAGCCATACTGGGTCTGATTCTTACTGATTCCCGTCGCATCACTCCTTATATTGTCGGATCGCTGCATACCTCATGCTTCCGTTTACAGGTCCGCCTACAGCGCCACATTTGCAAAACGCCAGCCGTCTCTAATTCAATTGCTCTTCAGTGTACATCACACGCTATACACAAGATCTTCTATTACTTCATACTAATCTTTTTCTGATACAGACACTTATGAATCTGATTTTCCCATGACTTCCTTGGCCTTCCTCTGCCATTCCTTCCTGCCACTTGGGCTAAAAAGATTTTCTTAGTAAGCATCTCATCACTAATTCTCTCAACATGGCCAAACTACCTAAGAATATTAGTCTCCACCTTGCTAACAACATTTTGCTTCACATCACACAACTGCAACACATCTTCAATTCTCACACAATCAGAGTGTGACTTGCCACAACCCCCCCGTAAGTAACACATTTCTCCAGCACACAAACGATTCCTATGTTTCTTCTTCAGTACCCAGGTTTCACTGCCATACATCAGAGTAGAAACAATTACACTTTCATACTTTCATACACAGCCACGCGGGACTCTCTTTAAAACTCATCATTCCTGTGAAAACCTTCCAAAGCAGCCATGCCTTTCAATGAAGAATTCACTCACCTACTAATTTCACCATCCAATTTGTTCTCTCCGTCAAACATGCTTCCGAAATACACAAACTCATTCACCTGGTCAATGACTGTGCCATTTAGACTTATATTACAATCTGTACTACCAGTTTCTCTCTCAAAAACCATAACTTTGGGTTTTCCCTTATTTAATATCATTATCCCCAACTGCAAAATTAATATTTTAAAATGCAAAAGCTCTGATTCCAAGATCACAGTAGAATATAATTCAAAATTATTACAAGAAGAAAAATCCACTGATATAGATTGCTAGAAGCTAAAAATAGGTTTAAGATCATGCCAAAACTTTGAAATCACACTAAATTTCCACAAATGCAATTTTTAAGTCTGGGTACTACATTGTAAGTTTGTATCTGAACACAAATACCACAGCATTTTTCTATTCAATCTTTACTACAGTAATTTCTTTCTGCAAGAGCTATAACTTTAATTTTTGAGATTGTTGTCATCTTCTACTTTTTTATCTCAGAGACTACAGTCTTGCGACGATTGTATATAGATTAAGATAATACAACGTAGTTGTCACAAATGTTTATTTTTTCAAGCCGACCATGGTTTCGCTGGGTATTGACCTAGCTTCATCAGGACGAATGGCACGTAAATATTCAAATTGTATATGACATCATAAATGGTGTTTACAGTCACTTTTTTTTGTTAGATGCTTCCACGCGTTTGATAGAAATGGCGTGGATGCCATGTCATTAACCAGTTGCGAAGACTTCTGATATATGTGGAAAGCTTCCAAACTATCAAGTTTGGTGGTTGAATCCGGCTTGTCAATTAGTTTTGTTTCTTCAAAGAGAAATCTGTGGTCCTTTTCGTAACAGTGTTTAGCCATCGATGACTTCTTTAGGTCACAATTCCGAATGTAGGTCTTGTGCTCCTTCAATCGAAAACACAAGGCTCTACGGGTCTGTCCCTATTTAGGAAACGCCACATTCACATGGAATTTGATAAATTCCCCACGAGTTTTTGTCTTCAACATAGTCCTTTGATCCTAAAAATCTCATTTTGTTTATAGGTTTAAAAAACACCTTAAAATTAAAGGTTTTGAGAATTTTTGTAATTTTGAAGGCAATGTTATGGGAAAATGGAATAATGGCAAAATTCTCTCGCAATGGGCGCATCACAGGAGTCAATGTGGAGATGGGCTTCGGTTTCCGGAATTTTGTTAGAGCCATGTCTATAATGGAAGGGTTGTATTCTCGCTGTACTGCAACACATTTAAGGAAATGAAGTTCTTTTTCCAAACTGTCCTTATCTGAACATATATATATCGCGCGATATATGCAACTGTAAAAGGCGCTGAGTTTTTGTTGATAAGGGTGATTAGACTTCGCATGTGGAGGTGAAAACATCGCGAAAGGTTTCCGATAAATTGTGGTTGCGAGAGATCCATTTAAGCGAGTTACCAGGACGTCAAGGAATGGTAGGCATCCATTATTTTCAGTTTCGTAGCTGAATTGAATGTGAGGATCAATAGAATTTATAAGTTTGACTAATTCCGAAATTTCAGAATGTTTTCCCTTCCATAGAATGAAAGTATCGTCTACATATCTTATCCATAAGTCAAATTTCACGAGTTTGAAAAGTTTTTCTTCAAATCAACGCATGTAGGTTTCACATAATATAGGTGACAGTGGGCTGCCCATGGCTAGACCTTTAGTCTGTTCATAAAACGTTCCACGGAAAGTAAATCTGTTCTGTTTTATGCAAATGCCCACTAGTCTTGTTATTTCCTCAACTTCAGGTTGGCTGTAATGATGCTCTACAAGACTTGATTTTAGGGATTCCAGAGCTCCTTTTACTGGAACATTGGTGAACATAGATACCACATCAAAGGATAGCATTAGTTGATCTACGTAGGGATGTAGTTTGAGTCGATTGGTAAACTCAATGGAATTTTTCACAGATGTTTCGTTTGGAGTGGCCAAGGTAGATAATTTTGAAGATAAGAACTTCAATAACTTATATGCTGCTGTGCCGATATTACTTACTATAGGCCGGAAAGGAATTCCAGATTTTTATATTTTAGGGAGAGCATAGAATCTCGCACAACGGGCGTATGAAGGTTTAAGTTTGTTTTTTATGTTTTGGCTCAGAGTTTCTGAGTTTTTGATCAATTTCTGTATTTCTTTCAATTGTTTATCTGAAGGATCATTTTTTATTTCTTTGTAAGGTCCATCCGAAATAAGATTTTTGACTTTGTTATCATAATGATTTTTGTCTAACACAACCACCTGGCTGGCCTCCTTTGTCAGCTCTAGTAATGATTAAATTTGAATTTGAGCGCAATTCCTTAAGCGCATTAATTTCTTTGGTGGTTAAATTTGGTCTAGGTAATGTAGCGTGATTTGCGGTTATCACTTGACTGATACAATGTCTAACTATTTCTTTTTCGTCAAAGTTGAGACTGCTGTGTATTAGAGATTCCTCAACTGAAGCAACTATGTCTGACACCGGTATCTTCCTTGAGATAGCAAAACTAGAATTATATCGTAAAGTCCTCTTCTCAATTTCGGTGAGACTATGACTGGACAAGTTGACAAACACTTCATATCTGGATACACTATTTCGTTATTATTACTATTAGTATAAGCCTGCTTATTCTTATTACCTGCCATCAAATTTTGGAATTTTCTTTCGAGGGAAATTCTGTGATTCGATGACATGTTGATACTACGAACTGAAGTGTTTTTGTCTAAAGTATCAAAATCTGCTAATTTGTTAGCTAACCAAAGATGTAGATCATAAAGTTCATGTTCCACCTTCGCAATGTTCTTCCGAGTGTCCTTAATAACAGCTCTAAGAATCGCAAAAGAAGCATTGCTCACTGCTCTGTGAATGTGGTGCTTCCTACATAGGACAGACCCGTAGAGCCTTGTGTTTTCGATTGAAGGAGCACAAGACCTACATTCACAATTGTGACCTAAAGAAGTCATCGATGGCTAAACACTGTTACGAAAGGGACTACAAATTTCTCTTTGAAGAAGCAAAACTAATTGAAAAGCCAGATTCAACCACCAAACTTGATAGTTTGGAAGCTTTCCACATATATCAGAAGTCTTCGCAACTGGTTAATGACATGGCATCCACGCCATTTCTATCAAACGCGTGGAAGCATCTAACCAAAACACGTGACTGTAAACACCATTTATGATGTCATATACAATTTGAATATTTACGTGCCATTCGTCCTGATGAAGCTAGGTCAATACCCAGCGAAACCATGGTCGGCTTGAAAAAAATAAACATTTGTGACAACTACGTTGTATTATCTTAATCTATATCTTCTACTTTTGTTTAGGAAATCTACCTAAACCTCATCAAGCAGGAACTGTAAGGCTTCCACTTCATCATCATCCTATGTAGAGGATTTTAGGAAGGGAGTGTCTAACCCAGGTCTTAAACAACCCTTAGAAATAGGAAGCTAGGAGATTTGGGCTAGAGTGCCCGATAGAAAAGTGACACGGAAGCGAAGTAGAAAGGGGAGGAAGACGCCCTTATTATTAATTACCGGGGGCCAGTACCCGGGGACCGACGGCTTAACGTGCCCATTCGATGCACAGCGGATATTTAGTGGATCGAGCGTACATACCCGCCTGGGATCGAACCTGAGGTCCTTTCCGCGGCAGTCATGAACGTTGCCCACTAGGCTACCCGCGGCCCCTGCTTCCACTTCACACATGCACACCCATGATACACGTTTTTTTTTTTTTTTTTTTGTTGGAGGTTTAACAACCACTGTGAGCAATTCAATGGGCTATAATCAGTCGCCCATCACTAATTTAGGGTCACTGGTTTCAGGGAAGGGAGAGAGCCAGTGCTGTAAGACAAACACAACATCCCTGTCTCACCGGGATTCAAACCCAGACCCCTTTTGGACGAATGATCAGAAGCCATCGCTTAGACCACTGCACCCTGAGGGATGATACATGGTTGAGTCACATTATTGTAACCACCAGCTAATATGCAGAGTAACCGCCGTGTGCAGCGCGAACAGCAGCTAGACTGGCTGGGAGTGACTCAATAAGGTGCTGGATGGTGTTCACAGGTATATGGAGCCATGCTGACTGCAGTGCATCTGACAGCTGCTGGAAGGTGCATGGTGGAGGATCCATGGAGCCAACAACATGATTGAAGTGGTCACACAGATGCTCAATTGGGTTTAAGTCTGGGGAATAAGGGGGCCAGGGAAGTACTTGGAAGTCTTCATTGTGCTCTTCCAACCACTCTCGGACATTTCTAGCTGTGTGACATGTCACACTGTCATGCTGGAAGATCCCATCTGCCTCAAAGAAGACAATCGGCATGTATGGGTGTACATGGTCTGCAAGGATAGATTCATAACAAATTTGGTTCATAGTGCCTTCCACAGGTATGAGTGGACCCAGGGAATGCCACGAAAACATTCCCCAGACCATAATGCTGCCCCCACCAGCTTGTGTTCTTTCAACAATGGTTGAAGAGTGTCTGTTCTCCAATGTTTCTCGCCTTATACGCCAACGTCCATCCCTTCTATGAAGCAGAAAACGTAACTCATTAGAGAAGGCAATCCTTTGTCAATCAGGAGGTCCAATTCTGATACTGCCGTGCAAATGCAAGCTTTTCTGCTGATGCACCTTTGTTAGCATAGGTGCAGTGACCATCCGTCTGCATTGGAGCCTCATACACAGCAGGGTTCGCTGAACTGTCATTTTAGACACACTTCCAGTAGCCCCATGGTTCATTTGACCAGTGAGTTGCTCCGCTGTAAGCGTTTCGACTGGCCCTCACGCACCATCGCAACTCACGTTCACGTATCGCATCAGTTTCGAGGTACTGGAGTTGAGTAGATGAATTAATGCGTATTCAATGTGCATGTCCTTGGTTTTTCTGATGATGCTGAGTATGAGTTTGTAGAAGTATCCTGCTTTAGGGGCTAGATACATTATTTTGTCTAGTTCGGTTTTCATGGGATTGACATTGAACACACAGTAAAACCTCTTCGAATTCGTGATCTGAAAAACGCTGACTTATGTTCAGCTGGAGAGAATCAGCTGCTAAACATAGAGTTAGGGGCTGATGTTGGTATATAATATACTTAACAGCAGAAACAGTTGCCCAGTAATTTAGTTAATAGCACATCTAGATAGACTAAAGACCTGATTTTTCCATGGTGTAGCTCTTCGCATAGTATATAGAGCTGAATGAGTCTGTTTTCCCACGAGTCTATATGAAGAATACATTTTCTGCATATCTTAACCAGGTGGAAGGTCTTTGCTTGATGTTGGAGGAGTTATGTTCCTTTGAGGGGGAGCATTGTGTAAGCTATCGGTTATTATATTAATAATGCTAAACATCACCAAAATATCATTGACAATAAATTCTTTCCTCCGTTACGCACTTTCTTGTCAGAGAAACCTAGGGTTTTGAGCATAGAACTTTGAAGAACAACGTTCCTTAAGAAAGAAAATTTTTCATTTTAACGATCAAGAAATAATTCTGAAAGAATAAGAATGGCTTTCAGAAGGGTGGGTTTTTTTTTTTTTTTTTAATCTTTGTCGTACACAATTAACTTCCTGACATTAATAAAGTTACTATTTGTTAGGGCTGAAAACGCCCCTATTATTCGACAAACCAAAATATATATGTGGTGTTTGATAGAGGAAGGTGTTTTGGCAATTATAAACATTTAATGGCCATTTACTCTATGAAACTTACCTGTTTTAGTAAAAAAGTTTTCAATTTCAAGAAATTAATATTTTTTTAACCACAAGTTTCATTCTGGATTAATGGGAATTAGAGGACCAGTACACATTTTAAAATATACCATATTTTTATAAGCTCTACTTTCAAAATTATTTAGCGTATTAAATTATTTAAACCACTTTAGTTTTACAGAGAAAGATTAGATTAATTCAACATTTGTCGAAAACATTACGTGGTTTCAGAAATTATTAACTATATGTCAACAAAATAGTTTCCATATCATCTACTGTTTCGCACGTTACTAGAAATTCGAGCACGGGAAAAACATCCATATAATAAGAAAATTTTTATTTCAACTTGTCACTAATATTCCTTTTTTCTTTTTGATGTTCTTTATAATAGTTTAGAATTTTATTATGAAGATTACAAATTTATATGAAAAAATGTTTTTATTTGTGCAGTCAAATGCATCATAAGTTGTCAAAGTCCTCCAATACGTAGAGACAATATGTATTAAATGATTAATATTATTCCAGTTTTTTAAGTCATGATTTACGAAATTAATACAATAGAAAAGAACTTTCGAACCTTTTGATTATGATGCGTTGAATCAGTAATAAGCCATCTTGTTATCGAAGAAGGCATGATTTTCCTTTCCTGTGGTATCAGCTTCCAAGTTGAACTTCGATCTTATAATTTCTTATTATAGATGATGGTTGCATGTTTTATTTTCCGTGGCTCGATATCCCAAACTAGTTTCAATTCCTTCTTTTTGGAATCATCTTCAGTGGGTATTATGATCTTCTCATACACGTTGTGTTTCGGCCACTTACATCGATTCTACTGGTAGCGTCCGACTTTTCACGGCAGTTGTACTCTTGCGCATGCTATTTTTGGTATTAATGCACGTTCTTAGTCGTGTTTTGATATACTTGGATGATATGAATTCCGAATCTAAATTAATTGGTGTTGCCATTCGTTTGTTGAAAATAATTAATAAGGTCTTTTATTATATTTTTTATCGTTAATTTCTTTTTCGATAAAATATTTCCAAGCGTATGGTAGATTCATTGGATCATTATTATTACAATTTATTTCTTTAGTTTTTTCAATCATTACCGCTTCTGAGGTTAATATTTGATTTTTAGTTTTATGTGAGGTTATTAATTTTGCATCATACCAATCAGGATAAGCTTCATTTTCAATACAATGATTTATTAATGATGTTTTGTTTTCTTTTTTATTCCAGTTCGATATATGTTCTTTTAATCTGGTCTTAAATCTTCTTTTTGTACTTCCTATGTATACTTTATTTCTTTCATTTCTTTCTATTTCTGTATAATATTTTGTTGGTATAGAATATACTCCGGCTTTATCAAGCATTGATCTTCTTTCATTTCCATTAGTTAATATAGTTTCGTTATCTATGACGGTTTCTGCCAATATCATTTTTTCTTTAATGCATTCCTTCTTTAAGATATCTGTTATTGGAGGAATGTAGGGAATTTTACCAGCAAATTTTATTTCATTTTTTTGTTTATTTTTATTTTCATTTAAAGATTTCTTTATATTTTCAAGTATATCATCTATGATCTTTTTCTTGTATCCAAATTTCATAGCAGTTCTTTTTATCCAGTTAATCTCAATCTTTTCTTTGTGTTTATTACAGGAATGGGTTAATGCTCTTCTTATGTAAAATTGAAGTGCTGCTCTTTTATATTTCCAAGGATGATTTGAATCAATCGGAATTATCGTTGGAGTATAAGTTGGTTTTCGATATACTTCGTATTCAATCATATTATTTCGCCTGAATAAAGAAATGTCTAAATAGTTTAGTTGTCTCTTAACTTCTTTTTCCATAGTAACTTGTATTGTAGGATAAAAACTATTGTATTTGTTTACAAATGTTTCAAGTTCTTTTTCAGATTGCTTCCAGAAGATAATAAAAATAAACAAAAAAATGAAATAAAATGTTTTCGACAAATGTTGAATTAATATAATTTATGGAAACTGGAGATTTAAAAGGCTCATAATGTTGATTTTATTGGAGAGAATCTGAAATTCGCGGCTGAAATCATAATAATATATACGAACTAAACAAAATGAATATCACGAACTTTAAAAAGAATAGAATCCAGTTGAGCAAAGAAGTCGAACATTTAAACTTTTTGACAACTTGTAAAAACAATGGAATTACACCTAAATTTTTACAAATTAGAAATAAACCAATGAATTATAAAGATAAAACCATTTTACAAACTTGTGAAATTAAAAGATTAAGAGCCTCTATTAGAGAAAAACGAAAAGACATTGATAGATTGAGTAAGAAAAACTACAGATTATATAATCAATGCATGCAAGAGAAAGATAAAGAAGAAATAAAAATAGCATTAATTAAAATATTTGCTATTATAGAAAGACAACAATTTAAAGACAGAAGGAGACACTTTCATAAAATTGAAAACCTCATAAGAGAAAAGTATAATAACAAAGAAGAAAAAGAAACACTACCAACATTAGAAGACAAACCACTGTTCATTAACAAATCTAATAATGAATTGACATATCTACAAGTTAAAGCACTCAATAGAGGAACGAGATATGCATATAAACAAGAAATTCCGAAAGCCGAGATAATAATCCCATATATAGAAGACGTCATCAAGAAACTACCAAATAAAAGACAAAACCCTACAAGATTTAAAATATTAAGATCAATCAATAACAAAGGAAAAGAAGAACAAATACCAGCTATAAAATATGAGAGACAAGAGCTAATGAACCTCAAGAACAACCCAGCAATTAAATGCGTAAGCGCTGATAAAGCCAAACAAATTATTATATTAGACAAAGATGATTATGATATAAAAATGAAAACGGCTATAGAAAAATTGGATATCGAAGAAACTACACTTGACCCAACAGATACAATGCTAAGAAAAATGGCTTATATAAAAAACCATGGACATTTACCTGATAATATTAAAAACAAAGCCATTCCGCCCGTTGGAGCGTCTATTCCAAGCATATTCAGCAAAATCAAAACGCATAAAAAAGAAGAACCATTAAGACCAATAGTAAATAAAACAACGTCTCCAACAATTCTCCTTGAAAAAGAACTATTTAAACATTTAAAACAGTATTACTTTCAACATATTTATACAATTAACAACTCCATTGAAGTGATTAAAAAAGTTAAAGAACTAAAAACAACCGATTTTCTGATGATCAGTCTAGATATTGTTTCCCTATATCCAAATACACCTGTTTATGAAGCAATTCAATTGTTAGATCAGAAGTTAAAAGATGAAAAAATACCTGAAGCACAAAGAATTAGTATTATCCAGGCATTGAAACTAGTAGCTGATAATAACTACTTCACATATAATAAAAAAAAATATACCGACAAAAACAAGGTGCACCAATGGGATCACCAATTTCGGGACTTCTTGCTGAAATAATATTACAAGACATAGAAAATAAACTTTTGGATTCATTCAATCAAAAACAACTAATACTATACGTAAGATACGTTGACGATATCCTTATCTTCTGGAAGCAATCTGAAAAAGAACTTGAAACATTTGTAAACAAATACAATAGTTTTTATCCTACAATACAAGTTACTATGGAAAAAGAAGTTAAGAGACAACTAAACTATTTAGACATTTCTTTATTCAGGCGAAATAATATGATTGAATACGAAGTATATCGAAAACCAACTTATACTCCAACGATAATTCCGATTGATTCAAATCATCCTTGGAAATATAAAAGAGCAGCACTTCAATTTTACATAAGAAGAGCATTAACCCATTCCTGTAATAAACACAAAGAAAAGATTGAGATTAACTGGATAAAAAGAACTGCTATGAAATTTGGATACAAGAAAAAGATCATAGATGATATACTTGAAAATATAAAGAAATCTTTAAATGAAAATAAAAATAAACAAAAAAATGAAATAAAATTTGCTGGTAAAATTCCCTACATTTCTCCAATAACAGATATCTTAAAGAAGGAATGCATTAAAGAAAAAATGATATTGGCAGAAACCGTCATAGATAACGAAACTATATTAACTAATGGAAATGAAAGAAGATCAATGCTTGATAAAGCCGGAGTATATTCTATACCAACAAAATATTATACAGAAATAGAAAGAAATGAAAGAAATAAAGTATACATAGGAAGTACAAAAAGAAGATTTAAGACCAGATTAAAAGAACATATATCGAACTGGAATAAAAAAGAAAACAAAACATCATTAATAAATCATTGTATTGAAAATGAAGCTTATCCTGATTGGTATGATGCAAAATTAATAACCTCACATAAAACTAAAAATCAAATATTAACCTCAGAAGCGGTAATGATTGAAAAAACTAAAGAAATAAATTGTAATAATAATGATCCAATGAATCTACCATACGCTTGGAAATATTTTATCGAAAAAGAAATTAACGATAAAAAATATAATAAAAGACCTTATTAATTATTTTCAACAAACGAATGGCAACACCAATTAATTTAGATTCGGAATTCATATCATCCAAGTATATCAAAACACGACTAAGAACGTGCATTAATACCAAAAATAGCATGCGCAAGAGTACAACTGCCGTGAAAAGTCGGACGCTACCAGTAGAATCGATGTAAGTGGCCGAAACACAACGTGTATGAGAAGATCATAATACCCACTGAAGATGATTCCAAAAAAGAAGGAATTGAAACTAGTTTGGGATATCGAGCCACGGAAAATAAAACATGCAACCATCATCTATAATAAGAAATTATAAGATCGAAGTTCAACTTGGAAGCTGATACCACAGGAAAGGAAAATCATGCCTTCTTCGATAACAAGATGGCTTATTACTGATTCAACGCATCATAATCAAAAGGTTGGAAAGTTCTTTTCTATTGTATTAATTTCGTAAATCATGACTTAAAAAACTGGAATAATATTAATCATTTAATACATATTGTCTCTACGTATTGGAGGACTTTGACAACTTATGATGCATTTGACTGCACAAATAAAAACATTTTTTCATATAAATTTGTAATCTTCATAATAAAATTCTAAACTATTATAAAGAACATCAAAAAGAAAAAAGGAATATTAGTGACAAGTTGAAATAAAAATTTTCTTATTATATGGATGTTTTTCCCGTGCTCGAATTTCTAGTAACGTGCGAAACAGTAGATGATATGGAAACTATTTTGTTGACATATAGTTAATAATAGAGAAAGATTAGGTTTTTGAAACTTGCGCTTCAGATTCATATTTCACAAATGCTAGGAAATAATTTCAAAATTCATGTTCACATGAAACCATTTGACTAAGAGCATGAGATGATTTCTCCTGAAAATTTCTTTAACCAAAAACATTATGGGTGGTGTAACAGTAGCATGCTTAAATGGAAATATGAATGGTATTCAGGTTTCTAAGCTACATCTGCTTAGCTTCAGTTGTTTGGAACTTCATTGTTCTGGGTGGTGTAACAGTAGCAGGCTTAAATGAAAAGCTGAATGGTATTCTGATTTCTAAGCTACATCTGCTTAGCTTCAGTCATTGTTCTGGATGGTGTACGAGTAGCATGCTTAAATGGAAATCGGAATGGTATTCAGATTTCTAAGCCACATCTGTTCAGCTTGAGTTGTCCTGGGTGGTGTAATTTTCAAGTTTTCGGAAGAGTGGCTATATGTGAAACAGCGAAAATACGGCAACTTTGTGGCTGTATTTTCGGCATTAAAAATAAAAATAAAACAGCCCTGTTGAAATCACTGATCTCCAGCTTTTATTTTAAATACGAGGAGTAAATGAATATAATGTAAAAAATTATATATACAAGTGAACTTACTCTGCCTCTGCTGGTGACATCTTCTCCATAACTGTAGTTTGTTCCCAAGGCTATGTACCCCTTTAGGCCACTGCGAGTACCTTCAGAAGCAAGCATCACATTTTTGGAACAAGTGATATGCTCCCATTCCTCCAGTTCTATAACCGTATTTGGAATCATTTCCCAACTAACGGGAGAAAAAAGCTGAATTTTGAATCTCTCAATGAGGGGATTAATGTATCGCTCATCTGAAAAGACAAGAATGGTGTTTTCATATGGAAGGGGCTGGATGGGAAATAAATGGCAATACTTTAACAAGAAAACATCAAATATGACTAACATACATGCATAACATAATGAAAAAAAAATAGATCACAGAATAACATCAACTTTCTTTTCAAGGTTTAGTCATCCCCGTGAGCATCTAAGGCAAATAAAAGTCACCTTTCCCTAATTTAGAGCTACTGGTTTCACAGAAGGGAAAGACAAAGAAAGAATACCATTCATGTCACATCTGTGACTTGGGCCAAGGCACAAGCTGAATGATTAGCAAACAGCCAGCATTTCTCAGCACTTGTTGGCTACCACAGTGGCTACTAAAACTATTGGGTTGTCGAAAAAGTCAAGATGTATTTTAGCCATGGTTTGCAAAGGTCATTTATTGATGGAAAGAACAAAGATCAATCAATGATATAATGCCCGTTTTGTTCAATAACCTTTTGCCATCTTTCAGTGAGCTGCAGAATGCCTCGTTCATAGAAGGACCTGTCTTTCGTGGCGAAAAACTGTGCAAGGTGCTGATTTACAGCCTCATCTGAATTGAACGTTATACCGCGCAAGAACTGTTGAAGAGAGCGAAACAAGTGGAAGTCTGAGGGCGTAAGGTCAGGCGAGTATGCTGAGTGGGGCAACACATCCCACCCAAGCTCCAATAATTTTTGGCAGGTGATCATACTTGCGTGTGGTCTCACGTTGCCGTGATGGAGCACAACACCTTTATGACGAATGAGCTCTGAACGTTTCTGGATGATGGATTCCTTCAAACTGTCGAACTTCCGACAGTACACATTGGAATTAATTGTTTGGTTCTGTGGTAGGAGCTCGAAAAACACGACACCTTTAAAATCCCACCACACTGAGACCAGAACCTTCCGCTGATGAATGTCTGTTTTGGATGTCGTTTGAGGCAAA
Organism: Macrothele yani; assembly: GCA_039090855.1. Classification (NCBI taxonomy): domain Eukaryota; kingdom Metazoa; phylum Arthropoda; class Arachnida; order Araneae; family Macrothelidae; genus Macrothele; species Macrothele yani. The sequence goes on along the minus strand of CM077032.1, from coordinate 70,116,116 downwards.
GCAGCACGTCGGGACCAAGACCGTTTGCGCAGCACATTGTGGTACACAATTTCGTCACCAGTTAACAGTCGCTTCAAAATAGGATCGTTTTCCTCACGTTTAACGAGCATATCGCAGATGTTTATACGCGCCGTCAATTGAGCTTCTTTGAGTTCATGAGGAACCCACACATCGAGCTTGCTTACGTTTCCCAGCTTCTTCAGGTGGTCGTGAACGCTTGAATGATGGATGTGCAATGTGTATGCAATATCTGGTGTCCTGTAGCGTAGGTTTGACGTGATCAATGCCTTGATTTGGTCGTCATCAACCTCGGTGGGCCTTCTGGACCGAGGAGCATCGTTGAGGTCATAATCGACAGCACGGAATTTTGCGAACCACCGCTGGCACTGACGTTCTTGTAGAACATTATCACCGTACACTTTACGCAACTTTTCACTAACTTGACGCGCGTTCTTCCCTTTACGGAAGTAAAACAGTAAAATATGGCGAAAATGCACAGTTTGGTCTTCCATCTTCAACTTGATGTCATATCTCCGCAAATCAACCACATCACTCACTATTCCTTTTAGACTGCAGCTAGAAGTGGCACCTGTCGAATGCTATAGCAATAACAGAGCTGTGCATGCCTCTAGTACTTCCAAAACCACCCAACCGCCATCGGGTGCCAAAATACGTCATGACTTTTCCGACAACATAATACAAGGAAATAACTCAATTAATGAAAAAAAAAAAAAAAAAAATTATTTTCTTTCGTGATTTAATGACCCTTGGGCATTTCCTTTTCTTCTTCAATACGAGTTTAAGAGCTGCACTTACAGTATGTGACATCATCTGAGATAATGCACCTGCTGAAATGTTGACTTAAGCAATGATCATATAACACAACATAAAAAAAAAAGCTAAAATATCAATTACACAGATTTTTATACTGCTGTCAAACCCTTTAACAGGCTGGAACAAATTAATTCAGGGTTAACAAAATGAGCTAAAATGAGCTCAAACGAATATACATATTCACTAAGACAGAGAAAATCCCATAGTTCTGTGCAGTGGCGTACCCAAAAATTAATTTTGGGGAGTGCATATCATCGCCGCAATGTCAAAACTATGAATGCAAAATTTTGCAGTTTGAATTATCGCTATTTAAAAATTAAATTTGATCAAAGAATCGCTTCTGCAATTACATCAGGCTGTCCAAGCACTGTACATAACATTTACATCAACATTTAAGTTGCAGCTGTATATTATGCATCAGTAAATAAAATTTTATGTGATGTCAAGTCAACAATTGAAAAATTATCACATTTTTGGTTTTATCAGTGTAGCTACGATACCATTCCTTCCTAAAGTGATGAAAACAATGTGCATGAGACCAGCCATTTTTATTTTTCTCAAATACTATTAATTACAAAGTAATGTTCAGTTCATTCTACATTTTTGTTTCCCTGCTATGGTACAAAGTAATGTTCAGTTCATTCTACATTTTTGTTTCCCTGCTATGGTACAAAGTAATGTTCAGTTCATTCTACATTTTTGTTTCCCTGCTACGGTACGCACTCAAGATAAAAGGTTTAACCCCTCCCTCCCCCATCCCCCAGCCCCCACCATTCATTAGCCTGATGCCCCCCTGACCACTACAACACTAGTTCGCTCTCTTCTTTCTCTGGTTGCATACAAGTTAAAAATGCGCATGTGGAACGGGGGGGGGGAGATAGGCATGAACAATAAGCATATGTGACCTCGTCTGACCGTTCCAAATAAAGAAGCTACTAACAGCAATTTAAGGAAGACCAGAATGGAGACACTAGCAAAATAACGTCACTGACAATTTTTAATACTAGGCACAATTATTTTGGGGGTGCATATGGCCCTTTGCCCCCCCCCCAACACCTGGGTGCACCATTGGTCCTGAGTAAGGTACTGCATAGATATGACATTACTGGGAATCTACTTGCTAGTGTGAAAACCATGTATGCTGGCAGTATAGCTTGTGTATGAGTGAATGGTGTTTTATCAAACTGGTGCAGGAGTCAGACAAGGTTGTGTAATGTCATCATGGCTGTGTAATATATTTATGGATGCGTGCATGCATGATGCCAAGATGGACAATACTGGTTTATGTCTTGGTAACATCCGTGTGTGCAGATTGCTGTATATTGATTACACGGTCCTGTTGGCAGAGAGCAAAAGTGAGTTGCCCCGGATGTACGAAATTTGCGTGAAATTCAAACTGAGTATAAATAAGGGAAAAACCAAAGTTAAGTGTGCCAGGGAAAGTGTTTGGTAAGGTCATTATTGAAAAAGTACGGGTCTTCCATCAGTGAAAGAATGGGATGTTCAGAGTGGTTTCATGCCTGGTAAAGGCTGCACTAACCAAATTTTTGCAGTACGCATGATGACTGAAAAGTATCTGGCTGTTGGTAAGAAAGTTTTTGCTACCTTCATAGATTTAGAGAAAGCTTATGACCGAGTGAATAGGACACTTTTGTGGAAGGTATTGAATGAATATGGTGTTACTGGGAATCTACTTAGTAGTGTAAAAGCCATGTATGCTGGCAGTAGAGCTTGTGTACAAGTGAATGGTGTTTTATCAAAATGGTTTTCTGTTGGTAAAGGAGTCAGACACGGTTGTGTAATGTCACCATGGCTGTTTAATATATTTATGGATGCATGCATGCGTGATGCCAAAATAGATAATACTGGTTTATGTCTTGGTGAGATCTGTGTGTGCAGATTGCTGTATACTGATGACATAGTCCTGTTGGCAAAGAGCAAAAGTGAGTTGCAGAGTATGTTGTCCCAAATGCATAAAAAGTCTGGATTAAATTCAAATTGACTATGAATAAGGAAAAAATCAAAATTATGGTTTTTGAGCAAGGAGCTGTTAGTACTGAATGCTAGACAAGTCTTAATGGCACAGATATTGGCCAGGTGAATGAGCTTGTACATTCAGAAAGTATGTTTGACAGAGAGAACAAATTAGACGGTGAAATCAGTAGGTAAGTGAATTCTTCATTGAAAGTCATAGCTGCTCAAGGAAGATTTCACAGGAATGATGGATTCACAAAGAAGTCCCGAATGGCTGTGTATGAAAGTGTAATTGTTCCTACTCTGATGTATGGCAGTGAAATCTGGGTACTGCAGAAGAAACATAGGAGTTTATTGTGTGCTGGAGTAATGCGTTACTTACGGGGGTTTGTGGCAAGACATGTTCTGATTGTGTGAGGAATGAAGATGTATTGCAGTTGTGTAATGTGAAGGAAAGTGTTGTTAGCAAGGTGGAGACTAATATTCTTAGGTGGTTTGTGTTGGAATCGCAGCCTCTCAGCGATTAACAGAATAAAAAACGCAGATCATCAGACGGGATTTTTACGGTGCTCCAAATGAATTGCCACATATTAGCGCAGCTGCTGTTCAACGAACTACATGTACCTTGAAGTGCCACGTGCGGGCACCTATCTCTCTCTCTTGATCTGTGACATAAGCGAGGTTGAGAGGAGAACTTTTTTTCTTGTGTGGACTGTGTGCTGTCGTCTTTGCTTGTGCGCGGTTGTATATTGAGGAATTTCTGCTCCTTTACTAACGGAAGCAAACTGTATTACGTGAGATGTTCCTAATCAATAGACTCTGGTATGCTTCATGGTTTTTTGAATGCATTCTTGGTGTTATGAATACGTTGTTTTGTCCACCTGCAAAGAGATTGTGTGTGTGGGACTGAAGTGAACTGATACGACGTGGTTTGGTGTTTTAAAAAAAAAAGAAGATAAAGGCCGGTGATCTTATCTAGGGACCCCAATTAAGAATTTTTTTCGTTAACGACTAACACCCCAGGTACGATCCTTAAAAACTCCCAGTAAATGGAAGGTGATTCCACCACCACCGACAAGAGAAATTCACATACGACACAAAATAATTTGATTAAACATATGTTCCAGGTTAACTATAAATTTATTTTGTGCTCCCAGGCACATGTTGGAAAAACACTTGATACAAGGAAAACTTTAGGTGGCTAGGCCGAATAAAAAAAGAGTTTAGCTATGAATTTTAGAGTCCAGAGTATGTTAACAGTCCTAAATAATCCTCTCAGAAACCCTGGTCTGCAAACCAAGTAGTTTTCACCTGTGTGGTTTAGAGGATGAAGGAGGTAAGTGGCACAATTTGGTTACCAGCCTGCCTTACAAAAATCATCAAAGGATGTGATCATTCACTCAAAGAGTGTTAAGAGCTTAATGCTCGATGTGCATATCTGATAACTGTTGAGCCTTGAGCTAAATGCTCTTTACAATTTAGATTTAGATGGTTAAGAGTGACATTTTATTCTTTTTTTCACAACACACTGATTTTGATCAGTTACCTGGAAAAATCTTTTTCTTACTTTACAGTACAGAAAACCAAACAAACAAAAATGTCAAGTCACTTTCCTCTCATTTGAGCTAACAAAAAAAACCCTGTTCTAACAGAAAACCAAAATTAATATACTTCAATCCATTTCTTTGGTCACTGGCATTAACTAGACATTTTTACAAAAAAAAAAAAAAAAAATTACACAATGACATATTACATTTGTTGGTTCTGGCCAGACCATTAATTCCAAACATACATTTGCATTTCTCTATTTTCCTCCCATTTTAATTTCACCTTCCCCCATTTTTTCTCTCACCCCTGAATTTTAACCTTTTACATCATTCCATTTCTAATCAAGACACATTTTTTTTTTTTCAATTTTAGGTGGTACTCATTTTTTTCTCTTTGTTTCTCCTCCTCCTTAAATTTTCCTTTTGATGCCGAATTGGAATTGGTGTTTGTGCTGTCGCTACGAGAGCCGGCACGCAGTGGAAACGGGGCCTGATGCACTTATGATGACATGGTAGGATTTTCCCTCTTCTCCTTCCTTTCTTTTATTCTTTTTTCTTACTTACTCCCGATGCCGGCCTTTGAGGAGACTTTCTCTCTCTCACACGGCGACAGGCGGCAGCGATGTTACCGAGCGAGTTACGAGGCGTAATACCCGCTAGTGCCTCGGGACGATGTCAAGCACTTTTTCGCGCCATCTCGGCAGCAGAGTAAATTTTGAGCCATGGAAAAATTTGAAAAGAAAAGGATCGTTCCTACCGTTCTTGGGCCATCGCGGCCGCATGCTGGAAGGTTACGGCAGGTTCAGCATCCGGACGTCCGTCGTTCGGACTAACCTCCTTTACTCGATTTTTTTTTTTTATTTTTATTGTGGGACTCTCCCTTACGAAGTCTGGTATCGAAGTGTTGAGCAGCACGCAAAAATTATCCGCTCCTCGCCGAATCCCTTGCGCACGCGCCCGAAATGGCAGAAGGCAATTGCACCGAAGTTAAGTCAGAAGGCGGAGAGAAAGACGCAATTCCCAGAAATCGCTGGCTCGCATCTTCTAGGAGGCATCCGTCGGCATCCGGACGTCCGTCGTTCGGACTCCCCTCCTTTACTCGATTTTTTTTTTTATTTTTATTGTGGGACTCTCCCTTACGAAGTCTGGTATCGAAGTGTTGAGCAGCACGCAAAAATTCTCCGCTCCTCGCCGAATCCCTTGCGCACGCGCCCGAAATGGCGGAAGGCAATTGGACCGAAGTTAAGTCAGAAGGCGGAGAGAAAGACGCAATTCCCAGAAATCGCTGGCTCGCATCTTCTAGGAGTCAGGCTTGAACTTTGACCCACGAAAACGGGCGCTGCGGTGAACCTCGCAGAATTCCGCCCAAATCCTGACGTGTTCCTGTGCCAAGCGAAAAATGCCTTTTCGAAGTAAACAAGAGCATAAATAAATCGGACTTTCTGCACTGGTAAAGCTGGGAAAACGTCCTCACAGATGCCATTCTACGAATTTATCGCTTTTAGAAAAGCGACACCAGAAACTGTAGCCATTTTCGTTCTTTCTTTCTGAACAAAGACTTTTAGAGACCACCTTTACAAAAATTCATTAAACAAATTAACTAACATTAACGAACATCGTTACAATTAACTTCGTAACGCATAAAAATCGAATTCTCTCTAGCTACAGGTACGACGATCGGAATTACGAAAAAATAGCGTAACACAACGATGTGTTATTTTGTCCTGATGCATTAAGCCACAATTTTATTCTTTTACTAAATGACTATTAAATTTCCTTGACGATAGCGCACGCGCAATTAATTCTACGAGTCACTTCGTTACGGAGCAATCGCCGACCCGCTTTTTCTATCAGACGCTGAATTATACTATCACTAGTTAATACCAAGTAAGATTCATACTAAAAACCAACTAAATATTAATACTAAGCAAGATTTTAATTACGAAAGGTTACTAAATTAAGCCCGATACACCCAACAATGATTTTAATTACACGCTACTGACATGGCATAAACACGCGTTTTTTCTCATTAGATACAACTACAATACGATAAAATACCTCGTACACTATATGTTTACAAATTACTTTTCAATTATTAAAGCTTACAGAATAATACAATAAAAGAAATCGCGATAACGACGGTAAATACGGAACTACAACCTTACAATTTTTCTTTTTATCGCTACGTTATCCCGACGATCAATAACGCCGAACGCCGCGGCGTCGCCGATAATTTTAAACTGATACATCTAACACTGTACATCTATAAACTGCACTATACACTTAAGAAACTAAGGCAAATCAATTCATATACACTACATCATATACTGCACTAAAATAAACTTCACTAATATCTCTTCTCTGAAAGTAAACAGTGCACTAAAAAATGCAATGGAAGGAAGAAAAAAAACATTGCATGAAAGAACAACAACAAAAAAACCCAGCAATATAGCATGATGTCAAACTTTCTTAAATCTACTTCCCAGCTAGTTACACATCCCTTAACTAGAAACAGATATCACAAGGCTAACTTACTTAGACCTATTCACATAAATTTAACTACATACACAGAGATCAACACTTCACAGAGAAATCAGAAAGAAAATAAAACATAAATGAAAAGAATTTACTTGATTTTTCTTGACTCTTAAATCTATTTATTTTTTCTAACTCCCTCTTTGACAAAGGGATTTGAGATCATCTCATGACAAAAATTATCACTCTCATTGAGAGTGCGTGGATCTGGTGATGGGTTTTCCGATCCAAAAATATTGGCCCATTAATTTAGAGATCGGAAAAACGTCAACAGATCAGAACTTCTTCAGCAAACATGGCATCAGCTAGCGTCTATAAGAAATGTTCTTTGTTACCTGATGGAGCATCTACATGTCGACATATTACATCTAAATGGATATCTTTGCATCATCTCTTATGTTATATTAATACTTGTTTTTGCATACAACTCTGGCCTGTATATGAATCAGGGGTGATTGTGAGGTGACACAGGAAACCCTGAAACTTTCAGCTCAGTGCCAATATATACATATACTGCATACTACGAATATTTATATACACTGAAGTGCCAGAAAAACTGGTACAGATGAGCTTATGCAAAATACATAGCAACATCACCTATGCGCGTACTCGGTTGCGTCCTCCAGTGTGTATATATAGTGATAGACATCCTTGCCAGCTGTCAGAGCTGTTTTCGGCATGAGAATGACAAGTAATAACAATGTAAGCGATTTTCAATGCAGTGTCATAGCTGGCGCTCGTGAGATGGGCCATAGTATTTCGGAGGTAGAAACGAAGTTCAGATTTTCACGGATGACCATTGCAAGGGTGTACAGTGACTACAAGAATTCCGGCAAAACCTCAAACTTACGATACTAGTGTGGCCATAAAAAGACATTGGGTGAACGTGGCCATCGCCAGCTGTCAAAAATCGTTTCATGCGATAGGTGTGCAACACTCTCGCAGGTATCATCGGAATTCAATGCTGTAGCCTCAACAAGCATCAGCGTCTGGACTGTGCAACGTACCCTGCACGATATGGGCTTTGGGAGCCGACGCCCGACTCGAGTCTCCTTGATGGGTGCATGACACAGAGCTATGCACCTCGCTTGGGCACGGCACCACCGCCACTGGACGCTTGATGGCTGGAAACAAGTAGCCTGGTGTAACGAGTCACGTTTCTAACTGTATCGGGCAGATGGAAGGATTCGTGTGTGGCGCAAACCCTATGAAGCCATAGATTCCGCCTGTCAACAGGGAACTGTACCAGCTGGTGTGTGTGTGTGTGTGTGCGGGGGGGGGGGGGGGGTCCGTAATGGTATGGGGTCTGTTTAGCTGGACTTCACTGGGACCCCTGGTACATCTACAAACGCCTGTGACCGGCCAACGCTATGTGCGCATCCTTTCTGATGAGGTACACCCGTTCATGTCCTGAATTCATGCTGATGGGTTGGGCCTGTTCCAACAGGACAGTGCACCTCCACACAAGTGTCGGGATGCCACATTATGGTTAGAGGAGCATTCATCTGAGTTCGGGGTGTTGCCATTCCCACCCAAGTCCCCAGATCTGAACGTGATAGAACACATTTGGGATGCCATGCAATGCGCTATCGAACACAGGAATCTAAGACCTCGGAATACACCCAAATTGTGGAATGCTCTGCAAGAAATATGGTGTGCATTGCCTACAGCATATTTCCAGAAGCTAGTGGAGTTCATGCCCAGTCGTATTTCTGCAGTCCTGCGCTCCCGTGTGGGACCTACCAAGTATTAGACTGGTGTACCAGTTTTTCTGGCACTTCAGTGTATGTATATTACTCACATACTGTATAAACTAGTTACACATCAAATAGGCCCTAGTGTTTGTGCAGTTAAACTTTGCATCTTTTCTTGTACCCAATTTTCTTTCACTGTAGGCAGAAATCCTTCAGGCATTGCATCTTTGAAACCAAATTTCGCACTTCATATTATATGTTAATTGAGCAGTCTATGTGGATTAGTTTTACTTAAGGCCTGCAATGGATTCCATTCAATTTCTAAAAGTAGCTCATTGGATTAACCGAATTTAATATTATCAAACTATCTGATGTAGATGCAAATTTAAAAATAATGAAAAAAAAAAAAAAGAAAAAAAAACTTTCCTTTCAGCAGACTGTTATCTAGAGAGCTTGTTTGATAACAAAAGAAACACTCAAGGTGTCACAAATCGATGCAGTGTTTTTAATCAAACACTGTAATTCCCAAAGAAAATGGAACTTGAACTGTTTATTATTTCGTAGCATTTTTAGAAATGAAATGTCTGATGCATCTCAAATTCTCCTAAAACTTAACAACCTGGATTTGCGGGTTTGAAATGTGACAAAAACCCGGAATTCCGGGCTACATCCGAATTACAAACCAGTCTGATGAATTTATTATTGCTAACGTCAAGTGCTCTGTTTTATTTTTATTGTTAAGCTCACATTCTTCTGCCATGAATGAAGACTAGCGAAAAACCTTTTTTAAACGGCATGCCGAGTGGTTGGGGTGTTAAGGGAATAATCCACTGGGAGGTCTTGGCACCTAACCGAATGATAAATGCTGACCTTTACTGCCAACAGTTGGACAGATTGCTTGAACAACTGACATCAAAGTGGCCAGCATTCGTCAATTGCAAAGGTGTGATTCTTCACCATGATAATGCCAGACCTCATGCTGCGTTAATCAGTTGGCAAAAATTACTGGACTTTGGTTGGGAATTGTTATCTCACTGGGCGTATTCCCCTAACCTGGCACCTACGAACTACCACCTATTTTTTTTTTTTTTTTTTTGATTGGAGGTTTAACGACCACCGTGAGCAACTCAATGGGCTATAAGTAGTCGCCCGTCCCTAATTTAGGGTCACTGGTTCCAGGGAAGGGAGAGAGCCAGTGCCGTAAGACAAACACAACATCCATGCCTCACCGGGATTCGAACCCGGACCCCGTTCCGACGAATGATCAGAGGCCATCGCTTAGACCACTGCGCCACCGGGGCGGCCCACCTTTTTCAATCGTTACAGAACGCCTTCGCCTTCCAAACTTTCGATGATGTGAAAACGGCATTATATGACTTATTTGTCCCTAAAACACAGGAGTTTTTCCGGCGTGGGATTCACCTACTCATAGAGAAATGGCAAGAGGTCATACAGAATGATGGCAATTATGTGAAATCCTAGGTATGTTATTTGTTGTGTTCTCCTCCTTTCTTTGTAGCCTACAAAAACGGGTAGAACTTATGCACACACCCAATAGAATTCCAGCATGATCAGAAGCCTGAAGAAGTATACACTAAGTGGCCACTTTATTATGACCACCTGACAGTTTTAAGCAAATGAGCTATGGCTGCACGCTGCTGCCGCCAGAGGGTGAGGCTAGTATAAAAAGGGAAAACTTAGTGCTTGCGACAGTAGTAGAAGTGATATTTGGGTGACGAGACGGGTAAAAAATGCGATTTGACGGACTTTCAACGTGGGATGATTGCAGGAGCTCGGAGCCATGGAGCGAGTATCACCGAAACCGCCGCATTTGTGAAATGTTCCAGAGCAGCTGTTGTTAAAAGTGTTTAAAGACTGGACTGTCAGCCAAAAAAACTGGGTCTCTACGTGCAACGTGTGGCCGTCATCGACTAGTGACTGCTCGGGCGGAACGGAGAGTGTCCAGGCTGGTAACAGACAACAAATGGGCAACAGGGCAGCAAATTACAGACCATCTTAATCAAGGATCCCCTCAAATGATCTCTGCACACACTGTTCGCCGTACACTGCATCGGATGGGATATGGCAGCCGAAGGCCTGTTCGAACACCTTTGCTGTCTGCAGTTAACAAGAGAAAACGTCTCCAGTTTGCACAGGAGCACAAGGATTGGAAACAAATTATGTGGTCCGATGAATCACGTTTTCAGTCGCACCATGCCGATGGCCGAGTGACAATTTGGTGGAAACAGCACGAAAGCATGTACTCCAAATGCATTGCTACAACCTTTCAAGCTGGTGGAAGCAATGTTATGGTTTGGGGAATGTTTTCCTGGCATGCTTTGGGACCTTTAATTCGTGTTGATCAATGTCTAACTGGCACATCATATCTAAACATCGTTGCGGACCAAGTGCATCCTGTCATGTGGATGGTTTATTCCAATGGTGATGGCTACTTTCAACAAGATAATGCATCCTGCCATAGTGGTCATATTGTACAGGATTGGTTAGAGCAACATGCCGGTGAGTTTACTTTGCTTAGGTGGCCCCCACAATCTCCAGATCTCAACACCATTGAGAATTCGTGGGATAAAGTTGAATGAGCCATCAGACAGCTGGATCCACAACCCTGCAATCTCACACTCCTGGAAAGTGCTATTCATCAAACATGGTCTCAGATTCCATAAACCACCTATCAACATCTCGTGGAGTCCATGCCACGAAGAATCGACGCAGTATTAAAGGCAAAAGGTGGCCCAACGAAGTACTGAGGAGGTGGTCATAATAAAGTGGCCACTCAGTGAATTATGCTCAATTACAAATCGTGTGAAGAAAGCTTCTACATTAATAACAGAATTTTCGGTTTTGCCGCTAACAAAAAGTCGACATACTTTTGTTTTCATTACGGGTTTTCGAATAATCAGCATGAGTACTATTTTTTAGGTTAGTCTCACGTACTCACCTAATTTTAACATATTTGTAGTATGTTTTACCTTTGAGCCGACCACCCCCTCAGTAACTACAACAATATATACATATTAAGACAAAATAATTAAAAAACACTACAACTCTCATTCTTCTCTCCTATAATTGGGAACATTAAGTTAAAATATAAGAGTCATCCAGAAAGTAATACCTGGTATGAAACAAAAATAAAAGAAACTGATGTCAGAGTTTTTGTATTTTGGCTAATGCTACATATAATCACTGCCGGTGTTCAGGCTCTTGTCATTTCATGTGGCCAGTTTTTGATTAACTTCATCATATACCTCTGCTACCAGACCCTTGCAACCACCATTGCACTCCATCTTTCAGATCATTATCACTAGTGAAAATCCTCTAAACACGTGGCATCAGTGAATAAGCAAAGACATCGCTCTTCCCTCGTTTATCAACAATGAACAAACAAAGCAAACCAGCAACCATAAAATTGTTATCTGGCCACTGCTGGGATCGTACCCCTGATCGCTCGATATGAGTGTTTACCTGTCAGAAGCTGACAGATAAACATACATAGCGCCGTTGATTGTTGGCCACCGTAGCGTAAGGTAAATGCACTCGGCTAGATATCGAGAGTACGATCCCAGTAGTGGCCGGATAACAATGTTTCAGTGGCTATGTGTTGATAAACGAGGAAAGAGCGATGTCTTTCTTCACTGACGCAACATATTTAGAGGATTTTCACTATTGTTCTCGCCCTTTGGATTTATTTGTTATAATGAATATATAGCTTGTGCCATTAATGCCCACTAGATGGAGACATCTCAGTTGCTGAGATGGATTTGCGATGTCAGAAGCTGTCAGATAAACGCACATAGTGCCATTGATTGTTGGCAACCGAAGCATAAGGCGAACGCACTCAGCTAGATATCAAGAGATCTGGGGTACAATCCCAGCAGTGGGTGGATACCAATTTTTCGATTGCTATGTGTTGATAAATATGGAAAGAGCGATGTCTTTGTTTGTTCATTGTCACTAACGAAGTGCCATCCTCCCAAAAAGTCCTTCAATTTGTTGAACAAATGGTAATCACTGGAAACCAAGTCCGGACTGCAGGGCGGATGATCCAGAACCTCCCATTTGAAACCCTGAAACAGGTGTTGGGTTTCGATGTGCCATGTGAGGCCTCGCATTTGGTGAAGAAATGGTAATCACTGGGAGCCAAGGTCTGGACTGTGAAGGGCGGATGATCCAGAACCTCCCATTTGAAACCCTGAAGCAGGTGTTGGGTCTGATGTGCCACGTGAGGTCTCGCATTTGGTGAACAAATGGTAATCACTGGGAGCCAAGGTCCGGACTGTAGGGCGGATGATCCAGAACCTCCCATTTGAAACCCTGAAGCAGGTGTTGGGTCCGATGTGCCACGTGAGGTCTCGCATTTGGTGAACAAATGGTAATCACTGGGAGCCAAGTCTGGACTGCAAGGGCGGATGATCCAGAACCTCCCATTTGAAACTCTGAAGCAGGTGTTGGGTCCGATGTGCCACGTGAGGTCTCGCATTTGGTGAACAAATAGTAATCACTGGAAGCCAAGTCTGGACTGTAGGGCAGATGATCCAGAACCTCCCATTTGAAACCCTGAAGCAGGTGTTGGGTCTGATGTGCCACGTGAGGTCTCGCATTTGGTGAACAAATGGTAATCATTGGGAGTCAAGCCTGGACTGCAGGGTGGATGATCCAGAACCTCCCACTTGAAACCCTGAAGCAGGTGTTGGGTCCGATATGCCATGTGAGGTCTCACATTTGGTGAAAAAATGGTAATCACTGGGAGCCAAGTCCCGACTGCAAGGCGGATGATCCAGAACCTCCCATTTGAAACCCTGAAGCAGATGTTGCGTCTGATGTGCCACGTGATGTCTGGCATTTGGTGAACAAATAGTAATCACTGTGAGCCAAGTCCGGACTGTAGGGCGGATGATCCAGAACCTCCCATTTGAAACCCTGAAGCAGGTGTTGGGTCTGATATGCCATGTGAGGTCTCACATTTGGTGAACAAATGGTAATCACTGGGAGTCAAGCCTGGACTGTAGGGTGGATGATCCAGAACCTCCAATTTGAAACCCTGAAGCAGGTGTTGGGTCTGATATGCCATGTGAGGTCTCACATTTGGTGAACAAATGGTAATCACCGGGAGCCAAGTCTGGACTGTAGGGCGGATGATCCAGAACCTCCCATTTGAAACCCTGAAGCAGATGTTGCGTCTGATGTGCCACGTGATGTCTGGCATTTGGTGAACAAATGGTAATCACTGTGAGCCAAGTCCGGACTGTAGGGCGGATGATCCAGAACCTCCCATTTGAAACCCTGAAGCAGGTGTTGGGTCCGATGTGCCACGTGAGGTCTCGCATTTGGTGAACAAATGGTAATCACTGGGAGCCAAGTGCGGACTGTAGGGCGGATGATCCAGAACCTCCCATCTGAAACCCTGAAGCAGGTGTCGAGTCTGACGTGCTACGTGAGGTCTCGCATTGTTGCAGAGAAACTCCACACCCTTAGACAGCATGCTGCGCTGCCTATTTTGGATGGCCCTACGCAGCCTCTGCAGTGTTCCACAATAGGCGTCGACATTGATGTTTGTGCCTAGCGGCATGAACTCAACCAGCAAGAGACCTCTGTGGTCTCAAAACACTGTAGCCATGACCTTCTTTACCAAAAGGGTTTGCTTACACTTGCATGGTTTCGTCGAGGACAGGGAATGGTGAAACTTGAGCGACTGGCATTTGTTCTTCAGCGAGAAATGACTGACCCACATTTCATCTCCTGTCACTATGTGGTCAAGAAATTCACTGCCTATTTGTGTGCAATGGGTAAAAAACTTAAAAGTTACACCCATACGGTTCCTTCTGCACCCATCTTGAGCACATTTTCCTGTAGCCAAGGTGTTCTGTTACAATTTCATGGAGCAGTGCATGAGAAACTTCCAGGATATGGGAATGTAATTGATCGAGTTTGATGCGACGTTCATGTCTGATGACATCATCAACACGTTCCGTGAGGTCCGCTGTAGCGAGCGATGGGCGGCTGGAACGCTGGTCATCACACACATTTGCTCTACCAGCATTAAACATCCAAACGCATCGTCGTACCAAAGATCCGTCCATAACCCCTTCACCATAAACAGCCATAATCCTACGAGGAATGTCTTTCGGAAGAACATTTCCAGCATTCAGAAGGTGAATCACAGAGCACACCTCATACTTTGATTTTCAATTGGCTTTGCCATTTTAAACAAGCACAATGGTTCCAATCACTGCATTAATACCAAACTTGCCATAAGCCCTGCCAACGTCTGACTGAGGATAGGCGACTTTGACAGCACGGCATCTATGCGCAAACAGTTATTACTTTCTGGACGATCTACGTACAAGATTTGTCTGGAAAATAATGAGACCACTTTTCCTGGGCCAATCAGAAGGGCCGGAGGGCGGAGTCTACGGGTGTGATGAGTGGCGGGGTATGTTAGGTAAATGATCGATGTCTCGTCAGTTGGCTCTGAGCTTTTACAGAGTGAAGATTGCTTGCGAAGTGGACAGCTGTGTGAGCGTTGCATAACGGTCAAAATGCAGAAGAGTGTCGAACGGCGATATGCGGTAAAGTTTTGTGTCAAACTTAAAAAATCTGTGACCGAGACACTTGCTATGATACAGAAAGCCCACGGGAAGGATCCTTTATGGAAAGCACAAGTGTTTCAGTGGCACAAAATGTTTACAGAGAGCGCCGAGGATGAGCCATGCCCAGGGCGCCCTTCAACGTCTCACACTTCGGACAATGTGGAAAAGGTGAAAGCGGTTTTGGACTCTGACCGACGTCTGAGTGTTAGATTGGTAGCAGAGCACGTGGGACTAGCGAAATCCATTGTGCATGAAATCATCACGCAAGAATTGCAGATGCGGAAAGTTTTCGCCAAATTGGTTCCTGAGGTATTGATCGATGAACGGAGGAACAACCGTGTGTCGATTTCTTGTGAGCTTGTGGACCGTGTGAGGAGTGAACCTGGTTTTTTGGAGAAAGTGATAACAGGTAATGAAACGTGGGTCTTTGAGTACGATCTGAAGATGAAAAGACAAGAGCTCAGAGTGACACACTCCTGAGTCTCCTCGACCAGAGAAGGCTCCAATGTGCAAATCGAAGATGAAATCGATGCTCATTGTCTTCTTTGACTGTAAAGGTGTTGTTCATAAGGAGTTCGTACCACCCGGACAAACGATCAACACTGCATTTTACGTGGAACTGCTTCAACGGCTGAAGAACAGAGTCGTGCGCGTCCGTCCGGAGATCACCAACACTTGGGTTCTTCACCATGATAATGCGTCGCTGAGAGTTTCTAGCGAAACATAACGTGGCAACGCTGACCCAACCTTCCTACAGCCCGGACTTGGCCATGGCTGACTTCTTTGTTTTCCTGGCTCAAATCCAGCCTGAAAGGACACCATTTTGGGACTGTTACAAACGTGGAAACTGCCGCGACAAGTGCTTTGAAAGCGATCACTGTTCCCGACTTCCAAGCAAGCTACGCGGCTTCGCAGAACCGCTGGCAGCGTTTTATTGATGTTCAAGGATGTTATTTCGAGGAATTTTAATGTTATGTAAGTATAACTTTAATTAAATGTCTGTTATTGAATGAGTCTCATTACTTTCTGGACAATCTACATATTAATTAATTTAAAAGAATATGCACACCTAAACAAACACTAAGTTACAGTTATTACCGAGGGAATGGTCAGACTCAAACCTGATATGTGCTGCTAGAGCTTTCAGAGGTTAACTTCTGAAGAAATCAACTTCACAACAAAAAGGATACTTTTCGTGAGTGCACGGAATAAAACTAAAAGATAGGGCATGGTCTCTATCCCAGGGATAGGAGAGGATTTGGAGGCCAAAAATAGACAAAAAGGGACTACGATTATCATAGCTTTGACTTGAAAAAAAAAAAAAACTTTTTATATTTTTTTTCTAAATAAAAACCCCTACTAAAGGCTGGTTAAGTTCAAAATGAAATGCCAATTTATTGGTTCTGGCAAGTAAACTGCAAAACTTTTTCAGTTATAAGTAAATTGTTTATTGCATTCTGAATATGGATGGGGTATGGCCAGATTTTATTTATCAACATTATATGAGATTTATAGATAAAAATAAAAATAGCACAAATAAACTTATCTTGAAGATCTATCAGCCTATTAATAAATCACAATAGTGAAAAGTCATTTTTAAAGTACTAAGATTATAATTAAATGTAGCCAAATTATTAAAATTACAAAACTGTATTACAAAAAATTAAAATGCAACAAAGGACTACTGTTTTTTTAGGCTTTTTGTGAAAAAAGTTGGTAATCATTGTGCTTTTTCTTTTTTCAACTACAGTTTGCAGCTGTTGAACTTCTTTAAATTTTTTGTTTTCCAAGTCTTTCAGTGACTGAAAACCCTCTAATATACCTTGAGCCACTTGAATTTGAACAAGATCTTCTTTCTCCAAACCTTTTTTCAGCTTTTTTGTGGCATCTTCTAACAAAACATCTGCTGATTCTCTAGTGGTTTCAAGGTTCTTCTTCTTCTCTTTAAGTGTACATTCCAATTGTTGAATTTCTTTCTTAGAACTTTCTTCTTTTTGGAGTCTTTGTTCTTCTTCTTAATTTCGTTTTTCTTCTTCTACCTTCATACGCTCTTCTTTTTCTTTCTGATGCTGTTGTTCCTCCAGATATGCTTGGTAATGTTTATGAGCATTTTGTGCCAATGACATAAGTTTCTTAGTAATTGGTACAAAGGAAGGGTTATTTTCATATTGTTTCACTCCATCTTTTATAATAAGAATTGAATTAAGTGTTCTCACAGACATCTGTGGGCAATCATCAAGAATAAACTTGGAGGATGAAAATCTTCTCTCAATGCCAGCCAGCATTTCCTGAGAGAGGCATAATGCTGATTTCACTAGCTTGGTAACAATGCGATACTTGGGTAATCCATCAGATGTTTTAAGAGAAAAAAAGTGATTTCAATACTTTTCGATTTCATTGTCATCTGATTATTCGTGAAGATTGCCTCCTAGATTTCCACTCATCTAGGAGGCAATCTTCACGAACATCCAAAGCGAGCGCTTTGGCAACAGTCATAATCTGTTGACAGCTTCTCTCTGTCTTTCTTTCTGATTTGTGTAGACATCCAAGGGCTTTTTTAAGAATGAAGGTGTGATGGCCTTTTTTATAAGGTGTGTACACAACCAGCAATATAGCGCGATTGGACATTTTCTGAAAAATCAGTTCTTTTTTGGTCAAGCAAAGAAACTTCTTTCTTTACTTCTTCAGACATAGTAATAGAAGACAGTTCTACCAAATTTTTCTGATCAAATAAGTTCTTATTTGCCCGGTCATATGAGTACAAATATTTTAAAGCAGATGAATGGCAAATGCGACTGGCTAGCTTCTGCACTACTGACAGAAGTTCTTTAAACAAAATATGAACCAGTGGACGGTCAACCTGAAAAGTTCTGGTGAATGTCTGGAAAAGTTCAGCAGATGAAAGAGTAAAAGGAAGCTCAGCCAACATCCCAGGTTTCTTTAACAATGCAACAACATTTTTAAAAGAGTTTCTCTGAAGATGGTCATTACTTTTTTTAGAAGGTACAAATTAAAAAAAAATACTGTAAAATAGCAGGCCACTGCTCAATCAGTCTTTTGGCAGTATCAACAAAAGTTAACCATCTAGAAGTAGTATGTTTAATGAATTTATGTGCAGGCAGTTTGAGTCCATTCTGGATAGCTTCAAAATCTTCCCATCTTGATGGCCAGTCACTAAAATAATAATGAATGCTTATCACCAAAGAGGAAGCATCTTCACCAAAATATTTAAGAGCTTTGAGAAATGCATTGTGGACAATGTGGATTGGGCAGGTTCCAATGTCCACCAATCTTTTGGACCTTATTTGTCAAGAGTTCTTCATTGAACAGCCTATGCACAGTTTTGTTAATGTTGGGACCGTCCGAGCCTATCATTAACAGGTTATTCAGTGGTAAATTAGCACGATCAATTGCTGAGGAAATTTCAGAGTAAAGTGTTTCTGCATCAGCTTTACCAAGAAAAACTGCATCCGAATGACGCGAAACAACTTCAGTCCTGGCCTCTGACCAGTAACGAACAGTGATCTGCAATTTCTTTTTGTTCTCAATATTAGTTGTTTCATCAAATGAAATAGTAAACACTGTCAAACCTAAATTTTCTAGCATTTTATCACGAAAATAAATGCCTAGTGCATCATTTATAAGGTACCGCATCTTTTTGGGCTGAGAGAGAAGTCCAATGGAATTACTCCTGGAAACATGGCATCCAAAACTTGCTTCCAGTCACTGGAAGAATTAGCTGAGAAATTGCTGCTAATGTGTTTGGGGGTAAGAATTATTTCAGCAGTGGTTGCTTTGTTTTTTAAACTCACTAGCCCTAATTGGGTATTTTGAATAGTACTGTTGGTAAAGGAGCTACAAGATTGCTCTCCAACATTAAATGCTGCAGCTGACCTGCACCAAAGTCATCTGTTTTAGATTCAAAACCTCCAACAAGATTTTCTTATGTTTGAAGCCCATAATGTGATAATGAGTAAACACCCTTGTTCCCAATATTTATCACAGCAGTACTTAATTTACAAAACCCCTCAGACTCACTTTGTTCAACACACCACAATGAAAGTTCGTGACCGTTACTGTCTTCTTGTTTTAACCAAAAGCCTTGAAACTTGCACTTGCCCATAATGAAATTTCAGATTTTTTCACTAAAATGTTTAATTAAAACAGAACTATTAAAACACCAAAATACTGCACTAGTTCCTCTTGAATTTTTACACTATAAATAGAGTCATCAGTCATAGCTTGCATGAAAATTATTCACTCAAAGCACCTGGAATAAATAAAAAATACATTTCATCAGACACATTCAAAATTAAGACTTCACAGATTTCAAAACTGCTCACCTCTCAAATTAAAAAGAGAAGCACAAATGAAACCAAAACACCCCTCAGTTAACCTTCATTGGGGTCACTATACAATATTAACTAAAGGTTAAACAAATTTGAGAAAATAAGACAAATAATTCAAGAACAAATCCTTAAAAATAGATTTTGGGAGACTTGATTACAAATAAAAGATACTTTAAGAGACAAGTTGGAAAGAAAGAGACTTTTAGCTAAAAAGGAGACTTGCTCTTATCCCTGCTATCCTATTACGCATGCTTTTATAGATACAACAAATGCACAACATTCACTATGCTGCCATCTACTGGACAAAACAAGAACACCAAAGAAGAAAGGGAAATTTGTTGTATTTTAAACATTAAAATAATTGTATATATTATTTTTGTGTCCTTTATTTTACATTTACATGTCCTTTTCTACATTTTTTTTTTTATTACACCTTTTCTACATATCAAGGATTTTCTTCAATGCAATACACAAGCAGCATAACAAAAATAGGAATTATTTTAAGAATTTCTTTAGGATGCATAAATGAGTTCTACTAATGCATCTACATTAGTGATGTTTCCTTTTCGGCCACACTTGCAGGGAGGCTTCTTTTCTCTCTTGAACAAAATTCACTTACATTTACATTAAGATAGGAGACACATAGAAAAAATGAAACCCATCTTCAAAACAGCACAATTGACTACAGCACACTTCATACACATCTCTCAGGATTTCTAACATTATACTGACTAATAAATCAGATCATTAGGCCGAGTGATCAACTTCACAGAGTATTTGTCATTTTCTTGTAGGACTTCCGTCCACAGTGAGAAGAGTTTAGGTCCCAGCCACCTACAGCGAGATCGCTTTTTGGGCAGGAGACAGAAACGGAAGGAATGAGAGCAAGTCTAGCGACTTTGACAGAACAGTTTTGTAGTGAGATTAGAGTACAGTAGATGGCGCCACCCTACAAGTACGATATTGCACATAGAAGGGTGAGAGAATTTCGGGGGGGGGCATAGGAAAGGATACTCATTTAACCAGTGGGTAGCCTGGGGGCCGTCACTTAATGTGCTCGTCCGATGCACGGCGGATATTCAGCGATTGTTAGTAAATCACACCATCTCTGAAAGATCAGCCCAGGTTCGAACCTGAGGACCTTGCATTGATAGTCTGACTCGCTAACCACTAGGCCATCCACGGCTCAACTAATAGATCAGACAAGAGTGCATGCATGTATGTAGCCTATTTTCTGACCAATATTATGGAAACTGCAATTACTATAAAGTAGTAATAACTAAGAAATGGAATATGATAATAATATAATTGAGGAAAACATTTAATGTGAGAAAACAAACCTCTCTCTAAAATTTCACTCTCTTTCTCTTCTCCATTAAATTTTACAAGACTACTGCAGGGTTCAAGATTACTTGTTACAACACAATATGTTTTTGTTTCTGAATGGTAGTTGATGAAATGTGGAGTGCAGCGCAGTGGAACTTTTCGAACTGGCCAAGGAGCATCATAAGTCAAATGGGTCGGTAACACACATATGCGTAGTTCTCCCTGTAAGAAGAAAAATATTTTGCACACTCAGTAACAAATAATATAATAGCAAGTGAGTTACTTATAGTAGAAAAATATATGTACTCACATATAAATTTATTAAATTTATATATTTGACGATGACCTTTACTGTAACACAAATATATCAACTTTATCATTCACAACCATTATCAATCCACTGCTGGATGAAGATCTACCCCAAGTTTCTTTCACAGTAATCTGTCTTTAGCTAGCCTCCTCCATGTCACTCCAGCTTGCTTTCATATTTCATCCACACATCTCCAATGCTGTCTTCTTCCGAGTCTTTTCCTGTCTCTTGGAACCCAGTCTAAAATTTTGGTTGGCCATTGGTAGTCTGTTCTCCCGGCAATATGTACAGTCCATTGCCATTTCAGGGATTTTAGTTTGATCATGTCTTCCACTAATGTCATTTCCCTTATCCAGGAGTTCCTCTTCTTATCTCTCCTGGTTACACCAAGCATGCCTCTCTCCATGCTTCTTTCAGTTGTTTGCAGTCTTTGTATGTCCTTTTTAGTTAAGGTCCACATCTCTTCTCTGTACATAAGCACTGGAAGAATGCATTCATTAAACACTTTTCTTTTAAGACATAATGCCATGTTGCTCTTAAAACTTGTAGTGTTTCTTGCAAAAGCTCTCTAAGTTTTATACGCCGATTAATTTCTTCATCAATGTGACCCTCGCTTGACATCTACTGTCCAAGGTAAATGGAGCTGTCCTCGCTTGACATCTACTGTCCTCGCTTGACATCTACTTGTCCAGTTATCTCCAGCTTTTACCCATCAATCAATAAATCTTTATTTCTTGTAAAAGCATTATACAACAGTTTTGTCTTCTGAAAGTTCATTTTTAATCCCACTTCTTTACTCTTGTCAGCAAGTTTCTGGATCATACTCTGCAGCTCTGAAGGGGCAGTTGCAAAAATTACTATACCATCAGCAAAACGAAGTTGAGTTAAATAATCTCCATTAATCTTTATCCCTCTGTTTTCCCAGTTTAATAAAAGGGCAGCAGCGAAAAAAAAAAAAAAAAAAAAATCAGGACACAATTTTTCTTAAATTTTAGGACAATTTCAGGACATATTTTGGTGGACCTGGAAGGTAAATTAAATCAAATATTGGTACAAATGCAGAAATGTTATTCTTTTACTAAAAAGCTATCTAAATTATTGCCCAGTTGTTAGCAGGATTTTTTTCAATTTTAAGGCTAACAATGCCCCTATAGTTTCAGTGACTAGGTTTGGCTTAAATTCTGTTTGACTCTTACGGACAATGCTAAAAATTCTTTCCGCATTTGCATTACTGTGTGACACAACAAGAATAGCATGCATCAGGTGTGGTAAAACTTCATACATTTTAGCACCAATTGCACCAATCATTTTCAAAATGTTAGACCATGCAGTATCAATTATGGGACTATTCGAAACACCTTCCAATTCAACAATTTGATATAAGACAAACTCCAGATCACTGTCACTAACAGCAGCAGCTAGGAAAACATTTGCCAAGTACATTACTGAAGAAAAGGAAGCTTCTTCCATCCCAATTCCTATATCAGTAAACTTCTGCATGCAGCAGAAATTTAATTTTCAGTCAGAATTTCTTCAAAATATAGTCATATGTAACACTTAACAACAACACAGGATAGCTAGAACATCGCAGCAAAAAAAAAAAAAAGTATGATTACAGGAGAAATCTTTGCTTAGACTGTTTTCCATTTTAGGAAACTCTTTCCTCCATTTTTAAGCTGAAATGTAAGTATTAATGGAATAAATGTATATTTAAGAAAAATACTGGGCAGAAGGAACATCACGAGAAAATATTATGACTACGGGAGAAATCTTCCCTCCAAGTAACTTCCGTTTCTGGAAGATGGAATTCCATCCTCAAATGGAAAACAAACCAAGATTTCTGCTCAGTTTGTGCATCGATCACGAGAAAGTCTCAAATGATAACGGCTGATGTAATCTTGGAGCTTGGTGCTGTGTATTCTTTCTATCAACTTTCAAACAAGCAAAACTAATTCCTCCTCCTCAGAAAGAAAAAAGAAAAAAAATAAGAAGAAAGAAAGAAACAGAAAGCTGCATCACAAACTTTGTTCAGAGGCTTCGGGCCAACGTAATACTGGCCCAAAGCCGCATTTCCTTCCACTTAGCTTTCAAACAAGCAACAAAACACATTCTTTCTCAGAAAAAAAAAAAGAAAAAAAAAAAAAGAAAAAGAAAAGAAACAAAGAGTTGCATCATGAACTTTGTTCAGAGGCTTCGGGCCAACGTTATCCTGGCCCGGCACCGTGCTTTCTTTCCACTTAATTTTCAAACAAACAAAACACATTCCTCTTTCTCAGTAAAAAAAAAAAAAAAAAAAAAAGCAACAAAGAGGTGCATCACGAACTTGGTTCAGAGGCATCGGGTTAAAGCAATCCCCGGACACAGCGAAAGAAGCATGTCTGGGCCAATGTAATCCCGGCCTGGTCCTGTGCTCTCTTTCTACTTAGCTTTTAAAGAAGCAAAACAAATTCTTTCTTCTTGGGGGAAAAAAAAAGAACAAAGAAAAGAAGCAAAGAGCTGTGTCATGAACTTTATTCAGAGGCTTTGGGCGGACGTAATCCAGGGCTACAGCAAAAGAAACACGTCGGGCTGACATAATTCTGGGTCATGGCGAAAGGTGCACCTCGGGCCTACGTAATCCTAGCCCGACGCTGTGCTTTTTTTGCACTCTATCAGACAAGCAAAACAAATTCCTCCACCTAAGGAAAAAAAAAAAAGAAAAAAAAAAAAAAGATTACCTTGATTAATTACAAAACCGGTAAAACTTTCTTAATAACAGTGAAAATCTGAATATCCGTAATTTTTCGTTAGTCATCCGTAATTCCAAAATTCCAGGTGAAATCCGTAATAATTACGGAGATTCAGTAATGGGCAGTTTTGTGCGTCCTCTGTAAGAAGCAAGCTTCACGGCAGCTTCAATTCTCGAATGATCTTAAAAACACAGGAACATGTTCGCATACATCGCAAATTACAAGAGTGAGAGTTTTGGGCGATGATGTCACAATGACAGAGTACTCTCTCTCTCTCTCTTTCTCACATTCTAATTTTTTATTTACGCAGCATCTGGTAAAACGCTAGATGATGAATCGCCATACATAGTTTGCCATTTATTCTTAAAATTTCAGGATTACACTCAAATTTTCATGATATATTGGGTTGTCGGAAAAGTCATGACGTATTTTAGCCATGTTTTGCAAAGGTCATTTATTGATAGAAAGAACAAAGATCAATCAATGATATAATGCCCATTTTGTTCGATAACCTTTTGCCATCTTTCAGTGATCTGCAGAATGCCTCATTCATAAAAGGACCTGTCTTCCGTGGCGAAAAACTGTACAAGGTGCTGATTTACAGCCTCATCTGAATTGAACATTATACCACGCAAGGACTGTTGAAGAGAGCAAAACAAGTGGAAGTCTGACGGCGCAAGGTCAAGCGAGTATGCTGGATATGGCAACACATCCCACCCAAGTTCCAATAATTTTTGGCGGGTGATCAAACTTGTGTGTGGTCTTGCATTGTCGTGATGGAACACAACACCTTTACGATGAACGAGCTCTGGACGTTTCTGGATGATGGATTCGTTCAAATTGTCCAATTACCAACAGTACACATTCCAATTGATTGTTTGGTTCCGTGGTAGGAACTCAAAAAACACGACACCTTTAAAACCCCACCACACTGAGGCCAGAACCTTCTACTGATGAATGTCTGCTTTGGATGTCGTTTGAGGCGAAGCAGCCCGTCGGGACCAGGACCGTTTGCGCAGCACATTGTTGTACACAATCCACTTTTCGTCACCAGTTATCAGTCGCTTCAAAAAAGGATCGTTTTCCTCACGTTTAATGAGCACATCGCATATGTTTATACGCGCCGTC
The DNA here is from genome assembly GCA_039090855.1 of Macrothele yani. Lineage (NCBI taxonomy): Eukaryota > Metazoa > Arthropoda > Arachnida > Araneae > Macrothelidae > Macrothele > Macrothele yani. Next base: position 70,091,082 of record CM077032.1, on the reverse strand, counting down.
AACTGAACTTCTATGAGTTCACGAGGAACCCACACATCGAGCTTGCTTACGTATCCCAGCTTCTTCAGGTGGTCATGAACACTTGAATGATGGATGTACAATGTGTCTGCAATCTCTCGTGTCGTGTAACGTGGGTTTGACTCGATCAATGCCTTGATTTAGTCGTCATCAACCTCGGTGGGCCTCCCCGACCGAGGAGCATCGTTGAGGTCAAAATCACCAGCACGGAATTTTGCAAACCACCGCTGGCACCGACGTTCTTGTAGAGCATTACCACCGTACAATTTACGCAACTTTTCACAAGCTTGACACGCTTTCTTCCCTTTGCGGAAGTAAAACAGTAAAATATGGCGAAAATGCACAGTTTGGTCTTCCATCTTCAACTTGATGTCAAATCTTTGCAAATCAACCAAATCGCTCACTATTCCTTTTAGACTGCAGCTAGAACTGACACCTGTCGAAAGCCATAGCGATAACAGAGCTACGCATGCTTCTAGTACTTCCAAAACCGCCCAACTACCATCGGGTGCCAAAATACGCCATGACTTTTCTGACAACCCAATAGAACAAAAATAAGGACATTTCAGGACAAAAAAAAAATAATAATAATAAAAATAAAAATCAGGAACTTCAGGACAACTCCAACCAAGGAGTCTTTCAACCTTTGAAGGCCAACAACATTACATGATGATAATTGACGTGCTTGAAGTGTAAAGGAAAAAAGTAAACAAGAACTTTCGGGTAAGGGATTGGCCATTTAATGCTATGTCATTAATGAATTGCACATAAATATGCACACTTTGGTGGAGTTTAATACCTTAAAGGTGCAAATATTATGACCCTAGAACATAGTTAAAAGTAAAAGAAAAAACATGCACACTTATCATAATTATTTTTTAATTACCTGCTTATTAAAGTAGAGAAAACCATTCGGGCAGTTGACATTGTGGAAAGGGGCAAAACATGTTACAGGTCCATCAATTCCCATTGGGTGGACTCGTAGCTCACCATGACTAGTTAAAAACAACCAATGCGGAAATGGTCCACACACAAAAACCTACAGGTGTTTATGCAGAGAGAAAACAACATAAGTAAAACATAACTATTAATCATTTACATGATCAGAGAAAAGTTTTTTTCAGCAACAATACTTATTTTTGTCACTTTATAATAATAATAATAATATTAATATGTCTTTTGACTAAAGATAATGAATTTCAAATTCATGCATATTGGTATGAATTTAAAGCTCATCATAAAACTACATAAAGTTTGTTTAGACAAGTGAGTACACTACATATTAAAATGGATAAATGATAAATTAATCTCTTACAAGTGAATGGAAAACTGCTTGCTTGTGCAGTCCTTTGGCTTCATTGGTTGATGCTATTATATGTTTTATAAGCCATTTTTCCACCATTCAGGAAACTACAGTAGAATCTCCATATAACAAACTTCCATTTAACAAAGTTTTCTATTTAACAAAATTTTTTGCGGAACCTTGACTTTTAATGGCACTTACATGCAAATTACTCTCCACATTACGAAAAACAATTTCTATATAACAAATATTTTTCTGACTAAAACGTAATTTTATTATTATTTTTTATGATTTTTCCTTTTGGGGTGATATGTGCATGCACAACCATAAAAGTAAAGATGGGAGAACTAAATTCATTCCAACCCACAACAAAGGAGAGGAAGTCACTGCCCTAAATCCTTATTTTTACGAGGCTGGAGGGTGATCTTTGGACGCAGGAGTTAAAACATCACTGAGTCAGGGTTCCCACTCAAAAGTAATAGAAAAATTGCCTGACTTTTCCAGGTTCTCCAGGTGGTTTTTCAAGTTTTCCAGAGTGACATGTTGCAATGAATTGTTATATTTCATTCCATTCCAATAATTTTTCTCACCAAAGCACACACTCGTAAATTCTTTAGTAATTTGTCTTTATAAAATTACCTGCTTTTCATTAATAACAACTAACTGTGCACATTATTTTTTGTACCAAAGTTCCGTGAACTTTTGTGAATACTACCCACAGGGAATTTGTAAATACATTCCCATAGAAACAGGTCATATGTAAGAAAAAATCTGTCAGTTGAATAGTTTCAGTTTTTCTATAACACAATGCAGCTAAGCTTAATGATGGAATGAATGGCTCTGTTCAAAGAAACATGTTTCAAGAGAACCAACAGACAAAGGACTTTGATCCATCATTTGGTTGGTTCTCTTGTGAAGTGTTTTTTCAAGCAGGAGCCATTGTGCCTAATTGTTCCATGTTATAACAACTGCCTGCAAAAATTGAACGAAAGCTTAATAACTGGCAATTTTAAAAATTCAATTTTGCATCTTTTTTTAGAGAATAAAGGAAATACTTAATGTAACTGAAAGTAAGATCTACCAAATTCTAGGCAGGCAGTGATTGCAAGCAAAAGTTTGAAATCTTGAAAAAATATTTTTTTTTTTTTTTTGGCAAAATAAAGTATTGATTGATTTTTAGCAAAAAAAAAAAAAAAAAAAAAAGGGTAATTTTTTTCTGAGTTTTCCTTGACTTTACTGACAAAAAAGGGTAATTTCCCTGAGTTTTCCCTGATTTTTGGAACCATTTTCAAATTCCCTGAGAATTCCACGTTTTCCTTGTTTTCCAGGTTGAGTGGGAACCCTGTGAGTCATGAGTGTTTATGATGATCATGCACACAGTTCTTTTCTCTGAGATTTGGAACCTGTGTGAAAGTCCTCGTTTTTCTTTCTGTCTTCTTCTTGCCACGAGTTTCTTGCCACTTTGCTGTCTTCCGCAAACGACGACACGTGCGGCCACCGCCAAGTCTTGTCCCGGGGGGGGGCATGAGGGAGATCATGCATGTGGCACGAGGCTTTTATTCAAAGGTGGAAGCATTGGTTGTATCCGGTGTGGGCCCGATTCTGTAGGAGACACATTCTTATTCAATCAATATGCGTATCTCTCGCCTGTGTGTTAACTCACTCAAAATGTCGAAAAGAAAGTGTTTGTGTCCTTCGGATAAAGTGAAACTCTTAGATGATATTGATAAAGGAATGAAGAAGAAAGATGTGGCTATAAAGTATGGCATAGCAGCAAGCAGTGTGTCAACAATTTTAAAAAACGTTCTGCAATCATTCAACATGAAAGCAGTAGGAATATGAATAGAAGAAGATTTAAACAATGTTCATATGAAGACGTCGATGCCGGTGTTTTAAAATGGGTAAAGATGATTCAAGATAAAAATGTGCCTCTCTCTGGCCCAATGATCCAAAAAAAAAAAAAAAAAAAAAAAAAAAAAAGAAGCCATTGATTTTGCTCAGGATTTAGGACACTCAAATTTTCAAGCCAGCATCGTATGGCTAGATAAATTTAAGAAGAGACACAGAATTTCGTATAAAACCATATCAGGAGAAAGTGCAGATGTTTCAGAAGAGATGTGTGAAAAACGGAAAACAGAAGCTGCAAAAGAAATCTTTAATGCAGATGAAACGGGTTTATTTTTTAAGTGTCTACCAAATTAAACCTTAACATTTCAAGACAAGTGCTTTGGAGGGAAACATAGCAAGCAAAGTATAACTGTTTTGTTATGTGCGAATATGACTGGCGAAAAATTAAAACCGTTAGTAATCGGGAAATGTCAAAACCTGAGATGCTTCAAAGGTATGAAATCTTTAGAAGTGGGCTATGAATTGAATAAAAAGTCACGGATGACTTCGCAGATTTTTGTTCAGGAGTGTCTGCATGAGAAAAAAGATTATGAGTATGAAGTATAAAAGATCTTGTGTAAGGCGTGTAATGGATATCAGTGAAGCACGAGTTGTATGTCAAGATCGCTGTAAATGGCGAAGTTTGATACGACAACAATAAGTAAAAATATCTGGAAGTTTGTATTTCTTTTTGGAGCTAACCTCTGAATCTCAGAGAACAGCTTAGTGATATGTATGTATGTATGCTAATAAAAAGGAAAAAAACAATTGAGGAAACAACATCGCAAAATTGCGTTGCTTACAGACAACTGCTCTGCACATCCACCAGACTGTGCTTCAAAATGCAGATTGAAGAACATAAAGGTTATTTTGCTTCCTGCCAATACAACTTCGAAGCTTCAGCCATTAGACCAAGGCATAATTAAAAATCTTAAAGTGCATTATCGAAAAAGGATCCTGCAAAGAATTATTCTTGCCTTAGAGAGCAGCCAGTGTACAGATAATGTTATTAATATGAGAATCTCCATATCGGAGATGACGAAAGCTTGGCAGTGTGATGTGACTTCATTCACTATACATAACTGTTATGCCGGCTTCAAAAGTAATGCTGAATCCAGTACAATGAGCCTGGCAGATTTGAAGGGAAAATGGCAGTATCTGAAAAACATGGGAACTGTTGAAGAAGGTACAGAACTCTCTCATTTTCTCAACATTGATGAAGACATTGTGATTGCTGAATATCGTACGGAGCATGACATCTTGTTAAATGTTAGGAAATGTAGTGAAGAAACTACAGTGAGTGATGAAGATGATAATGGAAGAGGCTATTAAAAAACCTTCGCAAGAAGAAATGCTAAAAGCATTTGATACAATACAAAGGGGATTACAGTTTCAAAAAAGTGTTGCAGATGAAGTGTTCCGGTCTCTACAAAAATGTGAAATATTTTATGAACAATGTGTTTTTTATTTTATAATAAACCTGTACAAAGCAGTATTACGGACTTTTTTACAGTTTAGGAAATGTGGTAAAGACCATAAAGAGGAGACGTAAGATTCAGTCTTTGTTTGCTTCTCGTTTTTTAAATTTCAGTTACTAATTTCTATTTAACGAATTTTCTTTAGAACAAAGTTTTTAGGTGAAACGATGGGACTTGACTGTATTACCCAATGGCCTATACAATTAGGTGTGTATCTACCTTCTCAAATCACATTAACTTACAGCTTCACCTATACAGTGAAAATTAAAAGGAACTGCCAAGAAAACTACATGCAATGGAATTTTGATTTTTTTTTTTAATGGGAAAGTGTTCTAAACATTTAATATGACACATTTTTAATTTTCTTTGCAGAAAGTGCACTTTAATGGCCATTTTAAGACAAATGTCACACCAATGTAAGTCATTAAAGAGAAATCTCAATCTGGCTGGCATCAGGTAAGGGACAGAGCCAGCCAGTGTCATCTGTCAAGCACATCACCTAAATCACCTGGGTCCATCTTCGACCACAGATACAAAACCCTAGCTTCAGAACACTCAACCACTGGGGTGGAAGAAATTCAAATGAGCTGTTCTTTGATCGAATTGCGATGAACAACCCAATTTTACAGCTCTGAAAATGCGCAGTTTACCTATGTTTGGTTTATAATCAGTTTTAATACAGTAGCATCACACATTCTAACTGTGCTGCACTACTGCCCATAATTCCACTGCATAATTGGGTAAGCTTAAATGGACCTTTTCACAGCATTCCAAAGATTTTCCACAAGGTTCATGTCCAATGAAAAGGGAAGCCATTCCAGGGTAGGAACTTGTGTAGAATGATCTTCTAACCATGTTCTGGTCACCACGGCTCTGTGGGGAGGGGCATTGTCCTGCTGGAAGAGTCCAGTGCCCTGTGGGCACATGATGACCATGAATGGATGCAGATAATTTGCAATAATGGGCACATAACAGTTAAACACACCCCAGACCAAAACCAAGCACTCTACCAGTATGAACAGTACCCTGTTGGCATGCCAAGTTCATTGCTCTGTGTAGCTGCCACAAGATCACAAGATCTACAGAAAGCCCTCTGCAATAGCAAACATAATCCCATTTTCATCCCACTCCCCAACTGCTCACAAATTTGCAGCCTTTAAAACTTATGTCAATCGTGCCAGGATTGTCTGCAACACTGAATCTTCCTTCAATGAAGAAATTGACACCATAAAGAAAATTGCCGAAGCCCATCAGTTCCCACCTTCTACAATTCAAAAATTCCTCCAAAATTCCCACTTGAAAAATCTGTCTGCTCTCTCACCAATAATAATGGAAAAACCACTATTGATTGGTTCCATCCCTTTCCATGGATCCTTCTCTTATAAGATGTGTAAACTTTTCAAAACTATGGGCTACACTATCACAGTGAAACCAAACCCTTCTGCAATAATGTGCCTGCTTAAAGACAGGGATCCTGTCTCACCCTTGGACACCCCTGGAGTTTATGCTATTCCCATTTCAACTTCCTCTGGTCTCTCAGTGTATATTGGAAGCACATACCGAAGCATCAAAACAAGACTTGGTGAACACAAAAAAGATGTTTCCAGTGGTCTTCCAAAGACAGCTTTATCTGCACTAACCCTTGAAGACACCTCTGCAGTTCCCATTTGGAAAGAAACCAAAAAAGTTGCTCCATTCATCAACAAGGGAAGGCCTCTCTGCAGTTGCCCCATTCATCAACAAGGTCTCTCTGCATTCCTCACCAAATCCCATTTATTTGGATCTCTCTTCTAAAATCTGGCAACATTTCCAACAGCCCAACTTAAAAATTGTAGTTCTGGCAACCAGCCCATACAGTTGATCGCCGGTGATCAAGGTCGTAAGATGACCAAAAGCTACCACTAAACGAACCTTTTACCATACATGATTCTGTGTGTTTCGCTCGTTTTATATGTTTAAGATCAATACCCTCCCATCTATGGAAAATCACTGGAAACTGAACTTATCAAACCAAGAGACCTGTTTCCAATCATCCAAGTTACAGTGCTGATGTTCTTCTGCCTAGTTGTGGCATATAATCCAATGGTGTGGCATAAGCAATGGGACTCTGGTGGATCAGTGGCTTCCTTAACTCACTGCGCCAAATAAACACTTGAGATGGTCTTGATGAAGACATTTCTGGTACTTCTGGTACCTCCCCCATTGAAGTTGCTGATGAATTGTGCTTATTTCATTCTCCAGTTAGTTGCAAATACAGGGTGTCCGAGAATTATTGGACAAATTACAAAATTATGTAAAAAACAAACAAACTATGAGCACTGTCTGTTTTTCTATGTCACATATTACTAACACAGTTTCTATAATTTTGTTTTGCAGAATTGTTATTCCCAGAATCCGATAGATGGCGCTAGGTGTGGCCTGATGAGGAATGTATGAGAAATGCGCAATCAGTAGTCATGTTATCCATACAGCAGGAGGCGATGTGTGTGTTATGGCTTGCAGAATTAGTCTGTCATCAAAGTTAAAAGATGGTACCATTTAGAGTATGGTTGTAATCCTCCATCAACAAATTCAATTAAGAGGTGGATGAAACAGTTTAAAGAAACTGGCAATGTGGAACATCGTGGAGGTGCCGGTAGGCCTAGCGTCAGCGGTGAGACGGTTGATCAAGTTAATGAAAGTTTCCGAATAAGCCCCAGGAAATCAGTTCATAAAGCAAGCAGAGCTGTGCATTCCGAAATCGACAGTTCACGATAGCTTGCACAAGAAATTCAAGTTTCGTGCTTATAAAATTCAAATAGTGCAAAAGATGCATGTAAATGATTACACTCTGCGATACGATTTCGCTGTGGATATATTGAATCGAGTGGAAAACGCCGAAAATTTTCTCAGTACTGTAATTTTTAGTGATGAATCCACATTTCGTGTATCAGGTATTGTGAATCGCCACAACTGTAGGATATGGGGCAGTGAACCGTCTGATGCTGCCATTGAACTGGAACGTGATTCTCCAAAAGTTAATGTGTCGTGCGCCCTATCAAAAAGAGAAGTGATTGGCCCTTTCTTCTTCTACGAAAAAACCATAAATGGTGACATTTACTTGGATATGCTAGAAAATTTTGCTATACTCCAGATCAAAAAATATGATGTCGTTTTCCAACAAGATGGCGTCTCTACATTGGTCAACGTGTGTACGTAAGTGCCTAAATGAGCATTTCCCCAACAGACGGATCGGGCGTGGTGGTCCCATTCCATGGCCTCCTCGCTCTCCAGATCTAACTCCATTGGATTATTTCAAGTGGGGTTATGTGAAGGATCGTGCCTATCAGACGCCTTGTACTGATTTGCAGGAACTCAAGCAGCGTATCACAGCTGATATTAATTCCATAACTCCTCAGATGCTTGCCAATACATGGCATGAAATCGAGTATTGCTTGGACGTACTACGAGCAACCAAGGGATCTCACGTCGAAATTTATTAACTTGTGTAGTTACATTGTAAGTTAGTACAGTCAGTTTTTTTCTATCTGTTTAATGTTTTGTTTTACATAATTTTGTAATGTGTCCAATAATTCCCGGACACCCTGTATATGAGACAGATGTCAATAAGTACATTCATCCACCACCTTTCCCCATCCTATCCAACCCCTCCCTGATATAAATATTAAACTGGAATACATCACTGTATTCACAGCATGAAATTACTGAATTCATAACAAAACAAAATGGTTTTAAAAGACACTGCTTTAAACACAGTTTTTTTGCTTGTTTTGTACTTGTGGAAGATCAGCTTAAGTTTCCTCTTGTTGCCAAACCTTGATTTCTTTTCACAAGTTCCACAGAGACATTTGTTTTCCATTGACTTTGCAGCACAGCTGCACAGCATCCATTGCTAAATCTTTCTTTCCACTGGAATCTTTCTATCTCCATTTCTTCAATGTCGCATGAAAATTAAAAAAAAAAAAAAAAAAAAAAAAAAAACATGCCCCAGATATTGGCAAAGTCAGAATAAACTACTAAACTGCAGACTTATCTTGTGGTTTAAGTTTGTAGTTCACTTATAGAGCAAAACAGGCTTTGCTTCAATGTTCATTTTTCCTGACTTTGGCTATAACTTCATCTATCATGTTAACAGAACTTTCAGCTTGAGGACCATGAATGCATGATATCAAACCTTTCAGTACATTCGATAAAGGCTGAACTTTATGAGTAAACAAAAACATCACTCTTTCCACATTTTATCAACACAAAGTAACAGAAAAATTGTTATCCGGTCACCGCTGGCGATCCAAACCCCAGATCTCTCGATATCTAGCCGAGCGTGTTACGCTATGGTGGCCAACAATCAGCAGAGCTATGTGTGTTATTTCTAACAAAGGCACTCGCTCGGAAATAAAACACATAGCGCAGTTGATTGTTGGCCACCGTAGTGTAAGGCAAACACACTCGGCTAGATATCGAGAGATCTGGGATTCAGATTCCCAGCGGTGACTGAATAACAATTTTTTAGTTGCTATGTGTTGATAAAACGTGGAAAGGGTGATGTCTTTGTTTATTCACCGACGCCCGTATTTGGAGGATTTGAAGTTTGTGAGGATGAATAATTTCAAACAACATGTAACATTCTTACAAATTTGTTCTTCTTTTATCAAGCTGAAATGCAAACAATACAGGGGGGGGGTAAACAAACATTTGACAACAACACAGGATAATGAGAACATCGTGGGGAAAAAAGAAAAGAAAACACGATTATGAAAGAAATCTTCGCTCAATCTAATTTCAGTTTTTGAAAAATTTCCCTCCATTTTCAAGTTAGAACATAAATATTTATGGAATAAAATGATATTTAACAGCAATATTGGGCAGAAAGAAGATCACTGTAAACAAAATTTAATATTACAGGGTAATTTTTGCTCCATTCAACTTCCATTTTCAAAAATTGTTGCCCACAGTTTCAAGCTGAAACACCAACATTTACGCAACAATACATTTAATAACAATACTGAGAGAGAGAGAGAGAGAGAGAGAGAGAGAGAGAGAGAGAGAGAGAGAGAGAGAGAGAGAGAGAGAGAGAGAGAGAGAGAGAGAGAGAGAGAGAGAGAGAGAGAGAGAGAGGGAGAGAGAGAGAGAGAGAGAGAGAGAGAGAGAGAGAGAGAGGGAGGGAGGGAGAGAGAGAGAGAGAGAGAGGGAGGGAGGGAGAGAGAGAGAGAGAGAGGGAGGGAGAGAGAGAGAGAGAGAGAGAGAGAGGGAGGGAGAGAGAGAGAGAGAGAGAGAGAGAGAGAGAGAGAGAGAGAGAGAGAGAGAGAGAGAGAGAGAGGGAGAGAGAGAGAGAGAGAGGGAGGGAGGGAGGGAGAGGGAGGGAGAGAGAGAGAGAGAGAGAGAGAGAGAGAGAGAGAAAATAAAAGGAAAAAAAGAAAGAAAGAAGTTTTCTCTCTGTTTAACTTCCATTTTGGAAAGTTTTGAAATACAGAATTTCATCCCCGGAGGGTAAACACAACCACTACGAGAGTCATAACAAAAGTTCTACACACGTTAAACTAAAATAGAGGTGGATGATGCGATCGGGTGAAACGATTGTGTCATGTCAAGGTAAGACTCTCAGCAACACAGTGGTGTCAGAACGATGCGCTAACGTTTGCTGAGTGGACGTGCGAGGGTTCGGAAACGAAAGTGTGCAGCTCCTCAGGCCGAGTCACGCTGTTAGACCAGAGCTCGTACATAAAAATACAAACTCTGCTGGGAAAAACTCCAACACAGATCCACACTGCCTTGCAAGAAGTTTGTGGGGAAGGAACTCTTGATCGAAGCACAACTTTTCACTGGGCATCGCGCTTTCTGGAGGGCCGAAGCAGCATTGAAGATTATCACTACTCGGGCCAACCTCAAAGGGTGACAGACAAAACATCTATCACCACTGTTACAAAGCTTCTAGAAGAGAATTACCATTTGACAGTCAACAAGATTGCTCATCAGGCAAATTTGTCCACCATGTCTGATCATCGGATTTTGACCGACTCACTGGGAAAAAGAAAATCGCTGCGCGCTGGGTGCCCCATCAGCTCATCCCCGAGTGAAGGCAGCTAGAGTGAGCATCGCACAGGATCACCACCACAGGTTAGAAAGGGAGGGCGACACCGTCCTGAACAAAACTGTCACAATTGATGAGACTTGGACCCGTGATTTTGAGCTGGAACTGAAGTCACAATCAGCAGAATAGAGGTACCAAGTTCCCCAAGCCCCGCAAAGTGTCGTCGGCAACAATCCAAAGTGAAGCAAATGATGATTTTTGCATATGACGCCAAGGGTGTTGTGGTCTCTGATTGAGTGCCGGTAGGGTAAAATGTCGATGCACAATATTATCATGACTTTCTCAGGACAAAGTTGAGACCAAAAATTCGTCAAAATCGCTTCAACAAAGAGCGATCTTGTTACATGACAACGCGTGTTATGGTGCAGTGTCGGTACGGGACTTTTGTTCAAAAATGGCTGGGAAACCTATCCCACCCACCACACAGCCCTGATCTGTCCACCTGACTTTGATCTTTTTCCAAAGTTAAGAAATCGGCTCCGTGGCATCCACTACGAAATGCTGGACGAACTGTCATTGGACGTGATCCAAGTTATACGACAGTTGAACAAAGATGGTGTACTACAGGGCATCCAGGACCTACCTCACTGCAGGCAAGCTGCCATTAGCAGTGCAGGGGAGTACATTGAATGGCAATAAGGTAAGTTTCATTACTCCACACTTTTTTCAAAAATGGACAGTGTGCAGAATTTTTGTTAGGACCCCAAATACCACCACCAATCGCCCCAAAAATTATCTTCAGTTTTGCATCCATCTTGAGAATGACCAAATAATGTTGAAAAATAATCAATTTTCACAGAAGAATCTTGGGCCAGAGATAAATGCAGTGGGGTCGGTCGGTCACCCACCCACCCACCCACCCACCCACTCACCCACTCACCCACCCACCCACCCACCCACCCACCCACCCACCCACCCACCCACCCACTCACTCACTCACTCACTCACTCACTCACTCACTCACTCACTCACTCACTCACTCACTCACTCACTCACTCACTCACTCACTCACTCACTCACTCACTCACTCACTCACTCACTCACTCACTCACTCACTCACTCACTCACTCACTCACTCACTCACTCACTCACTCACTCACTCACTCACTCACTCACTCACTCACTCACTCACTCACTCACTCACTCACTCACTCACTCACTCACCACCACTCACTCACTCACTCACTCACTCACTCACTCACCACCACTCACTCACTCACCACTCACTCACTCACTCACTCACTCACTCACTCACCACTCACTCACTCACTCACCACTCACTCACTCACTCACTCACTCACTCACTCACTCACTCACTCACTCACTCACTCACTCACTCACTCACTCACTCACTCACTCACTCACTCACTCACTCACTCACTCACTCACTCACTCACTCACTCACTCACTCACTCACTCACTCACTCACTCACTCACTCACTCACTCACTCACTCACTCACTCACTCACTCACTCACTCACTCACTCACTCACTCACTCACTCACTCACTCACTCACTCACTCACTCACTCACTCACTCACTCACTCACTCACTCACTCACTCACTCACTCACTCACTCACTCACTCACTCACTCACTCACTCACTCACTCACTCACTCACTCACTCACTCACTCACTCACTCACTCACTCACTCACTCACTCACTCACTCACTCACTCACTCACTCACTCACTCACTCACTCACTCACTCACTCACTCACTCACTCACTCACTCACTCACTCACTCACTCACTCACTCACTCACCACTCACTCACTCACTCACTCACTCACTCACTCACTCACTCACTCACTCACTCACTCACTCACTCACTCACTCACTCACTCACTCACTCACTCACTCACTCACTCACTCACTCACTCACTCACTCACTCACTCACTCACTCACTCACTCACTCACTCACTCACTCACTCACTCACTCACTCACTCACTCACTCACTCACTCACTCACTCACTCACTCACTCACTCACTCACTCTCTCTCTCTCTCTCTCTCTCTCTCACACACACACACACACTCACTCACTCACTCACTCACTCTCTCTCACACACACACACACACACACACACACACACACACACACACACACCTTTTTTTCTAACATAAACAAAGTTGACAAACAGCATTAACTTAAGCTTAACCTCTGATCAAGAGTCATTTCTAAACAACTGCCTCTATTTTGCGATCCCAGCGATAGCCATTTGGAGTTTTCACTATGCAAATAATTATGACCAAAAAAAAAAAAAAAAGGCTTCTGATAAAACTGAATGCATCTCCTTACCCCACTATAGCCTGATATGTCACTAAAATACCGCAGAAGTCTCTGAAATTGTAGGGATGATTCTAGCTCTTCTGTTTTCTTGTCTTTAAAGGCTTTTCTTTCCCTGGTAATGATTTCATGATTAATCTAAAAGGGAGAAAGAACACAGTTATATTTAGCTGGTAATAAAACTTTTGAATAATCTGAACAACTAAGAGGAGTAAAAACAACACTGTACTAAATATATAAAGCTTTTCTTGCAAATACATTCAAATGTTTTCAAGAGATGCACGGAAAAAGCCATGATCGATCTAAACAAAAAATACACATACACAGGCTTTGTACACATTTACAAAAAATAACTTCCAGAACTTTTCCAGTTCATAAAATAATTCCAGGAGCTTAACATTTTTTTGCTAGAATCATAGTGTTTTTTTTAATATTTAGCCAATTGGGTTGGCATTTACTATGCATTTAAAATTAATATGAAATCCCTATGGTTTACACCATTACAGTGTTTTTTTCAATGTGTGTTACATCTTCAATGAAAAGGCAAAACTACCCTGTATAAAACACATATGAAGCAATCTGAAACTTAGCACAATGATTATAATACAATTTTTTTTTTTTTTTGGCCATAGCACTGAAGATTCCCTATTCCACAGCCATCTATTCTCATGCACACTCGCAGCAGGGTGGCTAGATATCAACCACCTTTTATATGAAGCAATCTGCAACTTAGCACAATGATAATAATACAAAACAATTTTGCCATGGCACTGAAGATTCGCTATTCCATAGACATCTATTCCCATGCACAGTGGCAGTAGGGAGGGCAGATATCAATCTCCTTTTATATGAAGCAATCTGGAACTTAGCACAATAATAATAATACAAAACAATTTTGCCATGGCACTGAAGATTCCCTATTCCATAGACATCTATTCCCATGCACAGTAGCAGTAGGGAGGGCAGATATCATTTTTTTTTTACGTGAAGCAATCTGGAACTTAGCATCACAATAATAATAATACAAAACAATTTTGCAATGGCACTGAAGATTCCCTATTCCATAGACATCTATTCCCATGCACAGTGGCAGTAGGGAGGGCAGATATCAATCTCCTTTTATATGAAGCAATCTGGAACTTAGCACCACAATAATAATAATACAAAACAATTTTGCAATGGCACTGAAGATTCCCTATTCCATAGACATCTATTCCCATGCACGGTGGCAGTAGGGAGGGCAGATATCAATCTCCTTTTATATGAAGCAATCTGGAACTTAGCACAATAATAATAATACAAAACAATTTTGCCATGGCACTGAAGATTCCCTATTCCATAGACATTTATTCCCACGCACAGTGGCAGATATTAATCTCCTTTTATATGAAGCAATCTGGAAAAGCAATCTGGAACTTAGCACAATAATAATAATATAAAACAATTTTGCCATGGCACTGAAGATTCCCTATTCCATAGACATCTATTCCCATGCACAGTGGCAGTAGGGAGAGGGCAGATATCAATTTTTTTTTACGTGAAGTAATCTGGAACTTAGCACCACAATAATAATAATACAAAATAATTTTGCAATGGCACTGAAGATTCCCTATTCCATAATCATCTATTCCCATGCACACTCACAGCATGGAGGCCAGATATCAATCTCCTTTTATATGAAGCAATCTGGAACTTAGCACAATAATAATAATACAAAACAATTTTGCCATGGCACTGAAGATTCCCTATTCCATAGACATCTATTCCCATGCACAGTGGCAGTAGGGAGGGCAGATATCAATCTCCTTTTATATGAAGCAATCTGGAACTTAGCACAATAATAATAATACAAAACAATTTTGCCATGGCACTGAAGATTCCTTATTCCATAGACATATATTCCCATGCACAGTGGCAGTAGGGAGGGCAGATATCAATTTTTTTTTTACGTGAAGGTGGACCAACACGCTATTAGATAGGGAGGGCAGATATCAATTTTTTTTTACACCACAATAATAATAATACAAAAGAATTTTGCAATGGCACTGAAGATTCCCTATTCCATAGTCATCTATTCCCATGCACACTCGCAGCATGGAGGCCAGATATCAATCTCCTTTTATATGAAGCAATCTGGAACTTAGCACAATAATAATAATACAAAACAATTTTGCCATGGCACTGAAGATTCCCTATTCCATAGACATTTATTCCCACGCACAGTGGCAGATATTAATCTCCTTTTATATGAAGCAATCTGGAAAAGCAATCTGGAACTTAGCACAATAATAATAATATAAAACAATTTTGCCATGGCACTGAAGATTCCCTATTCCATAGACATCTATTCCCATGCACAGTGGCAGTAGGGAGGGCAGATATCAATTTTTTTTACGTGAAGTAATCTGGAACTTAGCACCACAATAATAATAATACAAAATAATTTTGCAATGGCACTGAAGATTCCCTATTCCATAGTCATCTATTCCCATGCACACTCGCAGCATGGAGGCCAGATATCAATCTCCTTTTATATGAAGCAATCTGGAACTTAGCACAATAATAATAATACAAAACAATTTTGCCATGGCACTGAAGATTCCTTATTCCATAGACATCTATTCCCATGCACAGTGGCAGTAGGGAGGACAGATATCAATTTTTTTTTACGTGAAGGTGGACCAACACGCTATTAGATAGGGAGGGCAGATATAAATTTTTTTTTACACCACAATAATAATAATACAAAAGAATTTTGCAATGGCACTGAAGATTCCCTATTCCATAGACATCTATTCCCATGCACAGTGGCAGCAGAGAGGGCAGATCTATTTTAGGACCTTTCACAAAGTTATGAAAAATCCAAGGATTTTCCGGGCTCGGGAAAAACTGAAATCAAATTCCGGGACTTTTCCTGAATTCCAAAGGGATGTGCGAACCCTGCACACAGAACTCCGACATTTAGCAGTCAAAACTAACGTATTATTACTCCGATATTGTTCAATAATTCAGTGAAATATCCTCAACTAAAACTAGGGAACATATACAGTAGTACACTTGTATTAATAGTTGTGTTCGAAAATAAGTTTTCGTTACAACGTTGTCTTCTGGGTTATATGCAATAAAAACACTAATGTAAAGACAGTGGGCAAAACATCAGAATATCTAATAGCGTGTTGGTCCACCTCTAGCACAAATAACAACCTGTGCACACTGAGGCATGGACCCCCACCAGTTACCGGACGGTTTCCAAAGATAATGCCATCCATGCCTGTTGCAGCATTCTCTACAACTCCGCCCAAGATGTCGGCCCAGAAACCATGGTTTTATTGTTCCACTCCACACCATCACAGAGAGCTTCTACAGGGTTTCAATCTGGGGATATTGTGGGACACTGGATGGTTCCAAACTAAGATTAGTGTTCCTTGAGTCATGCCTGGGTGGTTGCAACCTGGGGAACTGGGGGCCACTGGATGGTTCCAAACTTAGTGAGTATTCCTCAAGCCATGCCTGGGTGGTTGCAATCCGGGGACCTTGGGGGCTACTGGACGGTTACAAACTCAGACAAGTGTTCCTCGAGCCATGCCTAGGTGGTTGCAATCTGGGGACCTTGGGGGCTACTGGACAGTTACAAATTCAGACAAGTGTTCCTCGAGCCATGCCCGGGTGGTTGCAATCCGGGGACCTTGGGGCTACTGGACGGTTAAAAACTCCAACAAGTGTTCCTCGATCTCTGCCTGGGTGGTTGCAATCTGGGGACCTTGGGGGCCACTGCATGGTTCCAAACTCAGACGAGTGTTCCTCGAGCCATGCCTGGGTTGTTGCAATCCGGGGACCTTGGGGGCCACTGGACAAACTCGGATGAGTGTTCCTCGAGCCATGCCTGAGTGGTTGCAATCTGGGGACCTTGGGGGCTACTGGACAAACTCAGATGAGTGTTCCTCGAGCCATGCCTGGGTGTTTGCAATCCGGGGACCTTGGGGGCTACTGGACGGTTACAAACTCGGATGAGTGTTCATCTCATCGAGCCATGCCTGGGTTGTTGCAATCTGGGGACCTTGGGGGCCACTGGATGGGTCCAAACTCAGATGAGTGTTCCTCGAGCCATGCCTAGGTGTTTGCAATCTGGGGACCTTGGGGGCTGCTGGACAAACTCGGATGAGTGTTCCTTGAGCCATGCTTGGGTGGTTGCAATCCAGGGACCTTGGGGGCCACTGGATGGTTCCAAACTCAGATTAGTGTTCCTCCAGCCATGCCAGGGTGGTTGCAATCCGGGGACCTTGGGGACCACTGGATGGTTCCAAACTAAGATGAGTGTTCTTTGAGCCATGCCTGGGTAGTTGCAGCTCGGTAGAGTGACGCATTGTCCTGCTGAAACAGACCATTGGTTGCAGGATGTACAAAGGCCACGAAAGCATTTAGGTGATCAGCCAGCAAATGTTCGTAGCATGTAGAGGTTAAGGACCTCACTGGACACGCTAAGGGACCTAATGCGTCCCATGAGAAGGCTCCCTGAAACCATCACAGAGCCACCACCACTCTGAACAGAGTAGACCTAGCACAACGGGGCCATGGCCTCATGCTCTTGACGCCACACCTGCCCTCTCCTGTCAGCTTGGCACAGATGGAAATTGGATTCATCACACCACACAACGCGGTGCTACTCTACAGATGTCCGGTTTGGATGTTTCGGGCACCAGGCGAGGCATACTGTCAGATGACAAGCAGCCAACAGTACCTGGATGTGATTCGCACCACTAATGCCAAGTGGTCAGTCTGTATGAGCCTGGATAGCCTGCATTGACCCCGGTCATCAACTGCTTGCTCTCTGGGCACTGGTACGTTCATCGATGGCATGCTTGCATTACACCCTTGATACAGTTGCCCTCAGAAACTAGGGTTCTTACCACTTGGGCGATAGAATAGCCCATCTGTCCTGCATCGACAATGCGTCTGTGATCAAAGTTGCTCAGATCACCACGTCTACCCATGTTTGGCGATCGCGATACATTGCTGGAAAGCCCCGCTGCATGCCTATTTATCGTCTGCATTCGGTTTGGGTCTTTTCCACACTGCGAGGGAATGCCCATGCCAACTGCCCATCAACCCTATCTCTAATGTTTTGTTTATTGAATCAGGGTTCCCACTCAAAAGTAATAAAAAAAATCCCTGACTTTTCCAGGTTCTCCAGGTAGTTTTTAAAGTTTTTCACAGTGGCATGTTGCAAAGAATTGTTACATTTCATTCCATTCCATTCATTTTTCTCACCAAAGCACACACTTGTAAATTCTTTAAGTAATTTGTCTTTATAAAATTACCTGCCTTTTATTAATAACATCTAACTGTGCACATTATTTTCTGTACCAAAGTTCCGTGAACTTTTGTGAATACTACCCACAGGGAATTTGTAAATACATTCCCATAGAAACAGGTCATATGTAAGAAAAAATCTGTCAGTTGAATAGTTTGTTTTTCTAGAACACAATGCAGCTAAGCTTAATGATGGAATGGCTCTGTTTAAAGAAACATGCTTCAAGAAAACTAACAGACAAAGGAGTTTGATCCAGCATTTGATTGGTTCTCTTGTGAAGTGTTTCTTCACATAGGAGCATTGTGTCTAATTGTTCCATGTTATAACAACTGCCTGCAGAAATTGAACGAAAGCTTAATAACTGGCAATTTTAAATATTCAATTTTGCACCTTTTTTTAGAGAATAAAGGTAATACTTAATATAAATGAAAGTAAGATCTACCAAATTCTAGGCAGGCAGTAATTGCAAGCAAAAGTTTGAAATCTTGAAAAAATAAGTTCTTTTGGCAAAATAAAGTATCCATTGATTTTTACAAAAAAAAGGGGGGGGGGTAATTTTCTTTGAGTTTTCCCTGATTTTTACAAAAAAAAAGGGTATTTTCCCTGAGTTTTCCCTGATTTTTGGAACCATTTTCAAATTCCGCGAGAATTCCAAGTTTTCCCTGTTTTCCAGGTTGAGGGCAACCCTGTGAATGTACACATACATTAACAAACACTATGCATACCTGCCAACATTTCAGGAAACTCATCAGGAGCACATGATGATCGTCTTCCACGCGCCCTCTCACGAAGCCGATGTGGTGCTATACTATCGGTCTTACCAAATTTAAAATGCGACATTCTCAGGATAGCTACTACAATGAACAACCATTGAAAACACCTCAAATTGCAGTTGTTTTTTTTATATATAAAATGTATATTTTTCCGTATTATCTTAGTAATATACATTCATCATATCTGAGAATATGTGGTTGCAAATAAATATAAAAGCTCAAGTTTTTTAACGAAAAATAAGATACATTAAGAAACAAACTTACTATAATTCAAAGATAAATATGTTGTTTTGCTTTGTCAGCAAAAGTAATCTTCCACATTAACCCCTATTAATTCTTTTGAAGCATGTTTTGCCACTAAGTGGATGAAATGGCATGCACAACCATGTATTTATAGCATTAGGATTTTCTTTCTTAATAAATGCACTGACGCCTTTATGAATTCCCAGCATTACTGATGCATTATCAGCACCAAATGCCACAGAATTTGTCCATGGAACTTCATATTTTGAAAGTTCCGTGTTTAACAGCTTAAAAATATTTTCACCGCTAGAATCACCATTTAGCTTTGGAAGCGATAATAAACAGGTAACAATCTTACCTAATGAAGAATCAAAGTAGGTCACAACAACTGGAAATAGTTTATCACCTACAACAGAATTGCCGCCATCAGTTGCCAATGAAAACTTGTTTGCCTTCAATATTTTGGCAATCTCCTGGGCTGTTGAAGAAGCAAAGGATTTTATTATCGCCGTTGTCTTCGTGCAAGCACGTCCGTATTTTGAAACGATTTCCAAGTCCGGGAACATCTTTTTAAACAACAGACCGACATGGTCCAATACCGACAATGAGCAGTTATGTTCAATTAAGAATTTGGTAAACAGGGCCTCTGCCCGAATAACTTTTAAGTAACTCACTTATAAATGTGGAAACAGCAAAGACCTTTGTTTGATGTTCCTGGTCCACGTCAGGTGTCTTTATTAATTAACTTTTAAGTCGTTGCTGCAGGGTAACATGGAAGTTAGGCTTCGGTTTGAATTTTGTGTCGCTACATTTCCAAGATGGCGTGCACCTTCCACGTGCCGCTTGCAATCATTTTTACCTCAGTGAGCAATTGAAAACCCTGGAGAGCAAATACTGCAAAAAACACGATTGTCTGAGTTACGCGATTTTTTCAGCACCGGCCACGCTATTTCGTATTCCTTTTTAAAAACTTGGGAATGCCCACATTTTGCCATTGCAAAAAATCAAACACTCCGTTAACACACTTCCGCAATCAAATCGCAAAGCAGCGTGCATTAGTGTAGCTCTCTCTGCTTAAGGAATTCCCGCATCCCGGCAGCCGACCTGAACGAGGGCTGACAATCCGATGCACTTCATTGGTCAACGCGATTCAGTTCCCCCCTACAGTTTTTCTGCCCCTCCCTACGGTGGTGATCTCCACACCTCCCTCTGAACTCGCGAGCTTAACATCCAAGCCGTTAAAACCAGGACTAAAACTGGCCGACTTCCCATCTAACTTTCATTGGAGATCTACCTTAACTCTTCTGTACAAGCAAGAAAGGCATATCCGAATTTTATATTTGGTGTGAAGGAATCATATGCAAAACAACTAAATAATTTTCAGCATGTGCTTTAAAAACAGTGAGAAGAAATTGAAGAACTATATTATGTAGTGTAGCACTATAAAATGGACCGCTCTCCTGGCAACATCGTAACTGGTTCCACCAGTACTCTTCCGCCTGTGAATTGGCCACCGCAATGAACCTTCGTTTCAACGGAGCAACGCTTGATCAGATGCCGGTGCCGCAGCGTTGTGTTAGACCTTCCGCAGCTTCTGTTCACAGCGTCACACTTGCACATAAATATTACGGTAAAAATCGTTAAAATGCACTTTCATGATCACATTTTTTCACCATCTGTACTTTTAGTGCAGTATATTTCTGGCCACAGTCGTTGTTTGAGGAAAAATGGATAATAAAATAAAACTAGTTTTTTCCGGAGAAAACCCCAAACTACGTGGAGTGGCTACATGCATCCGGGGAAAATCTGGATATTCCGGAGCAGTTGGCAGGTCTGCACTATGCCACCTATAGTCAGATTTTTTTCTTGGCACTTGATGATAATGGAATCACCTGATTTTGAGGGTGCAGCAAGCATTTCCTAGGTCTAAACAGATGTGATTTGCAGCAAGAAGGAAGCAGGCGAAGGATTCGGTAGTAGTCTCGCCCTAGGGCGGAACTCTTGTGGAAAGCATGGCAGTAAACATTGCTTGATCTGAAAGGGAGAAGGGGGCTTTCTTTGTCTCTTAAGTGATCCTTCTGAAGGGAACAGTGGGATCTCTCTCCCTAGCAAACAATGTGAGACAATGAGGGAGACAACAACGGAGGAGTGGGTGGGGGATGAGCCAAAGGGTGGGACTACCGTGGTAATGGGTCTTAAAATCTTAGCCCCGCAGGGAACAAGTGACTGGGGAAGTTTTCCCTTGTTGTCTCTAAGCATCGGAAATCACCACCTTCGACACGTCGCACCCAAAATGCTTGCTCCCCAAAAAATAGGCAATTCCGTTATCATTAAGTGCCAAGTAGAAAAAAAAAATCTGATTATAAATTACATGGTGCTTGCAAAGTATGCAGACCTTTAATTTATTTATTTTTTCAAGTTACAGCATCATTCAACTTCCAGTCATTCTTAAACTATTCATTACCCTAAAGCTTCAGCACTACATGTGTCTATCTGATTTTGCACTGAAATACCAATGATCAAGTGATTTTGCTGGATCAAAGTCTTTGATTAAAGGTCCACCCATGAAAAGAGATCATTACAGGTTCATTCAAGATGCAAACAGAAAAAAAAATTGCATTAATGTTTATTAACAGGAGCGATTGTGAGGTGACACAAGAAACCCTGAAACTCTCAGCTAAGTGCCAATATAGGTACATATAATGCATATTACGAATATTTCTATATACAGTATATTGCGCACATTTCAACTAGCTACACAACAAATACACCCTAGTGCTTGTGCAGTTAAATTTTGCATCTTTTCTTGTACCCAACTTACTTTCACTGTGCAAAATCCTTCATGTATTACATCTTTGAAATCAAATTTAGCACTTCACATTATATGTTAATTGAGCAGTCCATGTGGATGAGTTTTATTTGAAGCCTACGGTGGATTCCATTCAATTTCTAAAAGTAGCTCATTGGATTAACCGAATCTAATCTAATCAAATTATTTGATGTAGATGCAACTTTTAAAATAAGGAAAAACAAAGCCTTCCTTTCAGCAGATCTTGAGAGCTTGTTTGATAACAAAAGAAACATTCAAGGTGCCACAATGATAACAAAAACACTCAAGGTGTCACAATGATAGCAAAAGAAACACTCAAGGTGTCACACTGATAACAAAAGAAACACTCAAGGTGTCACACTGATAACAAAAGAAACACTCAAGGTGTCACAATGATAACAAAAGAAACGCTCATGGTGTCACAATGATAACAAAAGAAACTCACGGTGTCACACTGATAACAAAAGAAACACTCAAGGTGTCACACTGATAACAAAAGAAACACTCAAGGCGTCACACTGATAACAAAAGAAACACTCAAGGTGTCACACTGAATAACAAAAGAAACACTCAAGGTGTCACACTGATAGCAAAAGAAACACTCAAGGTGCCATAATGATAACAAAAGAAACACTCAAGGTGTCACACTGATAACAAAAGAAGCACTCAATTTGCCACACTGATAACAAAAGAAACACTCAAGGTGTCATAATGATAACAAAAGAAACACTCAAGGTGTCACAATGATAACAAAAAAACTCAACATGTCACACCGATAACAAAAGAAACACTCAAGGTGTCACACTGAAAACAAAAGAAACTCACGGTGTCACACTGATAACAAAAGAAACATTCAAGGTGTCACACTGATAACAAAAGAAACACCAAGGTGTCACACTGATAACAAAAGAAACACCAAGGTGTCACCCTGATAACAAAAGAAACACTCAAGGTGTCACACTGATAGCAAAAGAAACACTCAAGGTGTCACACTGATAGCAAAAGAAACACTCAAGGTGCCATAATGATAACAAAAGAAGCACTCAGCGTGCCACACTGATAACAAAAGAAACACTCAAGGTGTCATAATGATAACAAAAGAAACACTCAAGGTGTCACAATGATAACAAAAGAAACACTCAAGGTGTCACAATGATAACAAAAGAAACACTCAAGGCGTCACACTGATAACAAAAGAAACACTCAAGGTGTCACACTGATAACAAAAGAAACACCAAGGTGTCACACTGATAACAAAAGAAACACCAAGGTGTCACACTGATAACAAAAGAAACACTCAAGGTGTCACACTGATAGCAAAAGAAACACTCAAGGTGCCATAATGATAACAAAAGAAACACTCAAGGTGTCACACTGATAACAAAAGAAGCACTCAATGTGCCACACTGATAACAAAAGAAACACTCAAGGTGTCATAATGATAACAAAAGAAACACTCAAGGTGTCACAATGATAACAAAAAAACTCAACATGTCACACCGATAACAAAAGAAACACTCAAGGTGTCACACTGAAAACAAAAGAAACACTCAAGGTGTCACAATGATAACAAAAGAAACACTCAAGGTGTCACAATGATAACAAAAGAAACACTCAAGGTGTCACAATGATAACAAAAGAAACACTCAAGGTGTCACAAATTGTCTACATTGACCATCAACATGGACAACATGTGGTGTTTTTAATCAAACACTGTAATTCCCAAAGAAAATGGAACTTGGACTTTTAGTTTTCATTTCGTAGCATTTTTAGAAATGAAATGTCCGAAGCATCTCAAATTCTTCTAAAACTTAAAAACGCAGGTTTGGAATGTGACAAAACCCAGAATTACAAACAGGTCTGTACTAAGGAGATGGAAGTTTCACAATAAAAAACTGCATTTTGAAAAAATAAAAGTTTTATAACAGAATTTGAAAACTTGGGTGCCACGTGACGGCCCACCTGGGCGCCATTGCTGACCTGACGACACATGGCCATGCTCCTCACCTGGGCGCCATTGCTGACCTGACGACACATGGCCATGCTCCTCACCTGGGCTCAAAACACCACTATTGGACGCAAGGTGACTTAAACCTGTAGCCTGGTCCGACAAATCATGGCACCAACTGTTTCGGGCAGATGGCCAACTCCGGGTGTGGCGACAACCCCATGAAGCAATGGATCCCGCATGCCTACAAGGGACAATGCAGGATAGAGGTGGCTCTGTTATGGTGTGTGGTGCTTTCTGCTGGCATGCATTAAAACCCTTCATACGTCTGCAGACTGCTCTGACCTGTGGAGGCTATGTAACTCTCCTTGGGGATCATTTTCACCTGTTCATGTCATGCAACCAATTCAACGGGCGTGACCTCTTTCAACACGACAATGTACCACTGCACACATCTACAGTTGCCTGATTATAGCTGGAGGAACATTCCATGGAGTTTGGCATCCTGACTTAGCCATCTCGTTTGCCAGATTTAAATGGCATCGAACATATTTGGGATGCCTTTTTTTTTGTGTGCCGTCTATGCCAGAAATCTTCCACCGGCAAATTTAAGGAATTGTGGGACGCTCTTCAGAATGCATGTGATGTGCACTGTCTCCACAGTACTAAAGAGAGTTCATGGAGTCCACGCCCCATCATTTTGCTGCTGTTATCCGATTGTGAGGAGGATGAACGCAGTATTAGCAAGGTATCCCAGTTTGTACTTCAGTGTGATTAAGTTTTCATTTAACAGTGAAGATGTTTTTCTATAAAACTTTAAGCCAAAACAACATCAAGTAAATTATTATGTACTTCAGCAGAAATCATAAAAAATGAAACTGCTTGAGAGTTCATTAAAATAGATGCACATTTTTAATACGTACCTTTCTGAATCTCAGTTTTAAGTGATTATCAGTCTGCAGTTCATGGAATGGAAAAGCTTCATATATAAGCAAATCTTCATCAGCACGAGCCTAAAAGAAACCAATACTGAATTAAACAAATTAAAAAGCTTTATGGATAAAACATGAGGGCATTTCTATTTATTTGCTTGCCAAAGAAATGCAACTTCAATATTTCTCTCTCACACACATAGTATGTACTATCATCAATCAGAGGTTAAGCTATGGTCGCTTTTTATGCAAAACACGATGAGCTAATCTAAAACGCGAGAGAAAAATTAGTGGATCCCTGTGTGGCATCACCGCGGCGAGGTACTGTATGACGCCTGCATTATGCATCGCCATACCGGTCCGTCGCCTGGCGTTATGGTTTGGGGCGCAATTGAATATGACACCCGCACCCCTCTGGTATGCATCGGCGGTACACTCAACAGCCACCGCTACATCTCCGATGTTTTGGAGCCTGTAGTCCTCCCTTACCTGCAGGACCTGCCAGCGGCCACGTTTCAACAGGACAATGTGCGCCCGCACGTGGCACGCATCGTGCTACAATTTTTCACGGCCCACCAGGTGTCACTGCTGCCATGGCCCACCTGTTCTCCCCATATGTTGCCCATCGAACACACGTCTGGTCGCTGATCGGTAACTGAGTGGCCCGGCAAGCACCACCCGCAGCTACGCCTCATGAACTGTGGCAACGTGTGGAAGCAGCCTGGACTGACATACCCCAAGCCCACATCCAAAGCCTCTTTCGTTCGATGCTGCGGCGTGTAGCGGCAGTTATTGCCAGCCATGGGGACCACACGAACTATTGATGTCTGAGTGCTCCGCAAGTCGCACGGGCCTGTAAGCTCAATTGTTTCATCTTTCTATCTGCTGTTATGTGTCCAATAAATCTGGCTTTGCTATCTCGTGTCCTTCTTGGTGTTGCATTTTGGGTGGCCAGCAGTGTAGGTTTAGAACAGGACATTTGAATGTCAAAGAACATTCTGGGAGATCAACTCAAGTGACAATTCCAGAAAACACAGATTCCATTAATTCCATGATCCTGGACGATCGAAGAATATCCACTAAAAAGATAGCAGAGACCCTGGCGATATCCTGAGAATGAATTGGCTATATTATTCACGAGATTTTAGACAAAAAAAAAAAAAAGAAAAAAAAGCTCTCAGCCAAAGGTTCCCAAATGCCTCAATGTTGACCAGAAGCATGAATGAGTGATTGCTTCACAAGCCATTTTGGACCAATTTCAGCAGGATCCTGTGTGATTTTTGAAACGTCTCGTAACTATGGATGAAACGTGGGCCCATATATTTGATCCAGAGACCAAAGAACAATCCAAAGAATGGAGACATGGTGGTTTCCCGCATCCAAAGAAGTTCGAGACACAAAATTCATCAAGGAAGGTTTTGGCATCTGTCTTCTGGGACAAAGATGGAATTTTGCTTGTAGATTATCTGGAAAAGGGTGTAACTCTCAAGGCAAAGTACTACGTTACACTTCTTGAAAAAATGAAGCAGCAACTGGTCTCTCCAAAGGTAAGTATTTTATACGAACCCAAAATTTGTGTTCCTGGGTCATATAGTGATAATTCACACAAAAAATTCTATAGTTAGAAATAAATATCTTCACTTATGGACCTAAATACTATTACGTATTACATTGAAGAAAAAAAAAAGAATTAAAGGGAAAAAAATTTCCTTTGGTGTTTTTTTTTTTTTTTAGGAATCCCTGTTTTTCATTTCCTTATCAGTTGAAAAAGTCCTAAAAGAAACAGTGGCCTCCAAATGTCGAGGAAAGTTTACGAAAGGGATCTTGTTTATTCAAAATAATGACTCTCCTCACAAAGAGGCCATTACGAAACAGAAATTGGCTGATCTTCACTTTGAAATTCTGAAACACGCAGCCTACTCACCTGATTTGGCCCCTTCAGACTATTACTTCCTTTCTTAACCTGAAGAAAAAAAAAAAAAAACTTTGAAGGAAATTTTTTTAAGCATTGAGGTGACAGCAGACGAGTAGTTTGCACTAGAACTGAATTTCTTTCTTTCTTTCTTTCTTTTTCCTTTTTTTTTTTTGCAGATTAAAAAAGTTAGAACAACAAAGCCATAAGTGTTTGGAATAAAGTTGAGTATAAAGAGTACATTTTTTTGTCAATCCTGCAGCTTGTTGTTTTCTTTACAAAGCCAAAATTTATAAGCGTTCCCTCATATTGTTTCAACATAGAATGTGCAATTAACGCATTCACCAGATGAATTGGAAAATCAAATAAATTCACCTATACTAGAGGTGTTATGATGATTGCACAGCACAAAATTATATTTCTGATACAGACATCAAATTTTGATTCAGAGAAATACAGCATGCTTTCTTCTTCTTGGTTGCTTAGTCCAAGGACTCGTTGTTCAGTAGATATACTCTGTCTCTCCATTCCTCTCTATTCTCTGCCGTTCTCTTCAAGTCCTAGTATGTCCTAGTATTGGTGTCTTGGAGTAATTGTGCCACAGACCATCTCTTGGATGTCCTCTTCCTCTCTTGCCTTGAATTTTCCCTTCCAAAACTTTCAGAATCGGGCCACCATGGCGCAATGTGTGTCCCATCCATGACATTCTTCTTTTTAACATGTTGATCAGATTCCCGGGTTCTCCCACTCTCTTCCAGGACCTCCTCATTAGTCTTTCTATCGAGCCAGCTTATTCTCTCTATTTTTCTATAGCTCCACATCTCAAATGCCTCCAGCCTTTACACTTCCCTCTTGGTCAATGTCCATGTCTCAGAACTGTAGAGAGCCAAACATAATGCCTTTAAAATTCTCTTCCTGTTTTAGATCTATATTTTTGGCTGTCAGTAGTCTTTGATTCTCTGTGAAGGCCGTTTTTGCCATCCCCAGTCACATTCTAATTTCCTTTTCACATCTCGCATCTTCAGTAATAATTTGACCCAAATAGCGAAATGATTTAACTCGTTCGATGCATTGTCCTTCAATTTTAAGGAAAGCCTGTTTTGGATCCTTCCCTATTACCATTAGTTTTGTCTTATTTTTATTTATCTTCATTCCATAGATATCCGCATTTTTGTGTATTTTTGACGTCATGCGCTGTAATGATTCGGCTGATCCTGAAACAATTGCCTGGTCATCAGTGAACTTAATAGCATTATCACAGCATGCCTAGGGAGGTTTAAAGGACCAGTTTCATCCTGGTAGGCAATGCAAAATACGACGCTGAGTTGCAAAGTCAGGGCTGCCAGCTTATCGTACCCAAGAAAATAGTTGCTTTAGTAGCCACTAATGGTAAAAATATTAGCCTGAATAGTAGCTTTAACAACTTATGTTAATGACTAAAATAGTTTCCAAAAAAAGTGTATGAGTTTCAGAATGTAAGTGCTCCACACTAAAAAAAAAAATTTTTTTGTTAATTTATTTTATTTATTTCAAACCACGGTGACAAATATGTTCATGTTTTGGTGAGAAAATATATATATATATTTCTATGAAAATGCAAAGATTTGGCTGTTTGAGAATACAGCACACATAAAAATTTGAAAGTGAGACAAGGTGACATCATATCTCCCAAGCTCTTTAATGCCACATTGGAAAATGTCTTTCAATCACTGAACTGGGAAAACAAAGGGATAAAGCTTAGCGGAGATTATCTAACTCACCTTCGTTTTGCTGATGACATAGTCATTTTTGCAACTACCCCATCAGAGCTGCAGAGTATGATCCAGGAACTTGCTGACAAGAGTAAAGAAGTGGGGCTAAAAATGAACTTTCAGAAGACAAAAGTGATGTTCAATGCTTTTACAAGAAATGAAGATTTATTGATTGATGGGGAAAAGCTGGTGATAACCAATACCTACATTTATCTTGGACAGCAGATATCAAGTGAGGGTCACATTGATGAAGAAATTAATCGGCGTATAAAACTTGCCCGGAGAGCTTTTGGAAGAAACAGCATAATTTTCCAGAGCAATAGGCCATTATGTCTTAAAAGAAAAGTGTTTGATCAATGCATCCTTCCAGTGCTTACATATGGTGCAGAGATGTGGGCTTTAACTAAAAGAGACATACAAAGGCTGCAGACAACTCAAAGAATCCTGGAGAGGTGCATGCTTGCTGTAACCAGGAGAGATAAGAAGAGGAACTCATGGATCAGAAAAATGACAAGAGTGGAAGATATCATGATGAGAGTAAAATCCCTGAAAAGGCAATGGGCTGGACATACTGCCAGAAGAACAGACCATCGATGAACAGTCAAAATTTTAGATTGGATTCCAAGGGACAGGAAAAGACCCAGAAGAAGACCACATGGGAGATGGGTGGATGAGATTCGAAAGTATGTGGGAGTAACATGGAGGAGACTGGCACAAGACAGACTGTTGTGGAAGAGGCTTGGAGAGACCTTCGACCAGCAGTGGATGGATAATGGTTGACAATGATGATGATGATATAAATATACACACACACACATCCACATATTACAAAAAAGGCATCTAAGTTTCAATATAATGCTATTCAAGACACTTAGAACTATAAAGGTTTTGGAAATTACCCCAAAAAAATACTCTATTCAATTATACAGTATATCAAAAACTACAAATTTACATAATCTAACCAGATACAAACTTTGGAATTAGAAAACACATTCTTTGCCATTGTTTTGGAGGTCAGATATTCTCATCTGTATCAAGCCAGTAAGGAGAGCTTTCTTCTGCTTTTGTGGTTGGTAAAAAAATATAAGTTTTCCCAAGTGAGCTTCATACACTGTGTTGGAAAAAATGTGCATTTTTTTCTTTCAAAGGCCATAGCTGTGGCCATTCAGTGTTATGATGATCACTTGTTTTGTTATGTAGACGTAATTGTAGTTATCTGATATGAGCAGGGGTAGAAAAATATTCTGGAATCTGGTGGCCAGCTAAATATTTTAGCGCCCAGACACTGGACCCGCTAGGGGGAGGGGGGGGGGGTATACATTTAATATCAAAGTCATGTACACTTCTGTCCAAAAAATGTTTCACCCTCAGCTCATCTCTCTCTCTCCCTGGCAAAAAAAAAAAAAAAAAAAAAAAAAAATGTCTGGGGCTTGCAAATTTTTGAATAACCCAAATTTTCGTCGTTTATCCCCAGATCCTAGAATTCGCACACAATTTTTTTTTTACCTTCGTATAATTTGCGCAAGTGTATAATTCAGAGATTGCGACATTCAGAAAAAAAAAAAAAATCACCGTGTAATCTGCACATCACAAATGCTGATCGAGAAGCGGAATTTTCGGCAGAAAGATTGGTCACATAAAGACCCCGGAGACTGAGAAAAAAAAAAAAAAAAAAACGGAACGATCTAATTAAATAAAGAAATTCATTTTTAAAAGAAAATTCTTTTAATATATTTTTATCTTCGGACACAAAAGAAGCTTCGTGGCGTGGTATCCAGAGCGCACAAAATTTAATCATGCCGATGCAACAGCTCTAATTGCATTACACATTGCCAATGATGAAACACTGATACAGAACAATTCATAGAAATACCGTATATACTCGTGTGCAAGTCGAAAGTTTTAGGAAGAAATCCTGCTTTCAAAGTAGGGGAGTCAGGTTACACGGGTATAAAAAAAAAGAAAGAAAAAGAAAATAGGGCTGGACTTCAGTGAATAATTCCGCGGAGTTTATCGATGTGTTTGTTTACGTTTTAGACAGTGGCTTTTAGTGTGTTGCTGCGCCCTAGTTTTCCAACCTTTTGAAAACTATCGTGTAGTGTCACAACATATCCTCAGCTGTGCCCCTACTTTAAATTTAAATCCGGCAGCGTAACTGAAATGTTTCCTTTTCGAAAACATCATAAATAGCAATGAAGGAAAATATCAGCAGCACAGACTTTGGTCAAAATGGCGAAGGACATACTAAATCATAAGGCACAGTGCACACGAGATCCAGAACATGGAACTTTGAAATGAGGCATGCATGTGTAGGTTCGTGGAGAGAGCGCCGTGCGTACATTTTTATTGGCCGATTGACAAAGAGAGGGAACAAGCACAGTCAGCATTTTGTCTTTCCCAGCAATACAAAAGCAAAATAACTCCCGCTGTGGTCCCTTCCTACAACTTTCGCGGTCTATTACTATGACACCCCTCCCCCTCCTCTCCGCTCCATACGAACTCCTCAATTGACGAAAAAAAATTTTTGAGGGAGTTCCTTTTCCAATTATACTCCCTCTCCTGCACAATTACCCTGCAGATTTTTTTTTAATCAAACGGCCGCGAAAACGTTTTTTTTTTTTTTAAAACGGAACACTTTTTCGGCGGAATATCTTGATTTGCGTAGGTAGTTCCTCTAATGACACGTGGGTCTAGTCTATACTTGCCAATGACTTTCCTCCGTGATACTTGCAAAAGAGCAGAAAGCAATGAACCGAACAAGACATATCGATATCAAAGTTGCTATTCACGTGTATCGATATTAAAACTGATGTCATACACAACACAAATTGATTTCTTTAAAAAATAGTAGCCTTACAATTAAAATAGTTCAAGATTTTTCTGAAAATAGTTGCCATAGTCGCTACTGGCAGCCCTGAAAGTATAAAGCAAATTAACTTACCAAAAGTACTGGCCTTGACTGACGATGGCCCAAACCAACAACAATAATTTCTTGTATAACAGGCATAGATTCATGCTGTTTTTCACCTCCTTTATCAGTCGAAAAAGTCCTAAAAGAAACAAAGTTCATTAAATGAAAATATTATTTACATACCAGTGGCGTATATTCGAGGCTAGCTAGGCTAGCTGCGAAGCACAGAGAATGCACAAATAAAAGTTAATTAAATATACACAAATAAAAGTCAATTATCAACGGTATTAAAATATGTCGATGCTTTTGGTGCGAAAAAAAAAAAAAAAAAAAAAAAAAAAACGTGTGTGGATTCGCTTCTTTGACTCAGTCTGGCGAGTGAAAACCAATGGCATAACGCAAACAGCTCTTTCAGAGTCTTCGCAGTTCTGATACAAAAATCTTCTGTGCAATCGCCTGTTAACGTTTCCATGACAACATGAATCAGCTGGTAGAGAGGATTGGCCCATTGCTTTGGGAAACGGTTCACTCCGGAAAAAGAAGACAGACTATCTCAGTCACTCGCATACTCCCACCAATAAGAGTATTTCACAAGAGTTGTTTCAGTTTTTGTGAAGTGTCAATGAATTAAAATCAGGGATATTATATCTTAAATCCGTGGCTTTGTTGGATTCCAACTGTTTTGATAAATTTTGTGAAAGCTTCCCTGAACATCTACTGTCAGAACTTAAAGAACTCTATGCTTCAAATTTTGATACAGCTCGAGTAAAAATGAACTGAAAGTGTTTTATTCCCTTGATGAGTACAAAAACAAATCAGTAAGAGACATTACGTGTTACATGAAGTTGAATAAATTGGACATAGTGCTTAGTGAGGTGTACAAATTAGCAGACCTCATGTTATACTTTCCATCAACAACTGCAACTGCCGAAAGAAGTTTTTCAGCATTAAAAAGAATCAAGATATATCTTAGAGCCACACAAGGACATGCGCATTCTCAAAACTTGGCTGTTTTGTCAATAGAGAAAAACATTATTTTTAAATGTGAAAAAGTAGTCGGAAGAAGCATTTTATGAAAACGTAACACTCAAGTTCACACAAAAGAAAAGAAGAATGGAGTTGATGTACAAATAAAGTATTCAGAAGAAGAATGGAGTTGATGTACAAATAAAGTATTCAGAAGAAGAATGGAGTTGATGTACAAATAAAGTATTCAGAAGAAGAATGGAGTTCATGTACAAATAAAGTATTCAGAAGAACAATGGAGTTCATGTACAAATAAAGTATTCAGAAGGAGAATGGACTTCATGTACAAATAAAGTATTCAGAAGGAGACTGGAGTTCATGTACAAATAAAGTATTCAGGAGAAGAATGGAGTTCATGCACAAATAAAGTATTCAGAACAATGGAGTTCACGCACAAATCAGTGTTCAAATCCTAATCCTCATAATTATTTGGTATCATGTTAGCAATGGCATGTACCTGAAATTTAGAAAAAAGTTACTTCTATTACTTAACAATTAAAAATTAAACTTCACAATTAAAAAAAAACAGTACTTGGGGGGGGGGAGCCCAGGTATTGGACCCAAGATATGCCACTGGTACATAATACACAGCTATTGATAATTCAGAAAAAAAAAAAAAAAAAAAAAACAGAAACATGACAAAGGAATAAAATTTTTACCCAGTTAACGAAGAAGCCGAAGTCATCTGTCCACTGTCAACTAAAAATTTCTGGCCCATAGGAAAATTTTTCACTAAATACGCAAGCTTGTAATTTGGCAAGCTGTACACCTAGGATGAAAATCACATTTGGTTTTTTAAGTCACAATATGCAGTAATACTCTAAAAATTTGTAGATGAGATTTGAAATGGAACTACCATATCTTCACACCTAACACTAAACAAATAATGTGCTAACATAACATAAAATAAAATAACTCTTGCTTCAAAATGAAGACTGAGGGTCAAAATGTAACTATTGAACTCTACACCCAAACTCGTGCCAGAAGTGAAGGGTAGGATAGGTAGGATACAGCAGTAACAAATCCACAACTTGTCCAACTATAGTATAGGATTTTTATTCAGAATCCCTGGAACTTGAAGTTTTCTGTGCAAAGGATTGATCTGTAATTTAGAGCACAATGCCTAAAATTAAAATAAGGACTGCTAAAACTTTGGTGTATAACCCCTGAAGAACTTGGGGTTTCAAGCAATTTAGAGCACAATGCCTAAAATTAAAATAAGGACTGCTAAGGTATTTAAGGTGTGGAGCACCTGAAGAACCTGAGGTTTTCTGTAATTTATAGCACAATGCCTAAAACTAAAATAAGGACTGCTAAGATACTTAAGGTGTAAAGCCCCTGAAGAACCTGAGGTTCTCTGTAATTTATACCACAATGCCCAAAATTAAAATAAGGACAGCTAAAACTTTGGTGTATAACCCCTCAAGAACTTGGAGTTTCGTGCAATTTAGAGCACAATGCCTAAAATTAAAATAACGACTACTAAGATACTTAACGTGTAGAGCCCCTAAAAAACCTGAGATTTTCTGTATAAAGGGTTTTTCTGTAATTTAGAGCACAATGCCTAAAATTAAAATAAGGACTGCTAAAATACTTAGGTGCAGAACTCCTGGAGAACTTGAAGTTTTCTGTATAAAGGATTGTTCTGTAATTTAGAGCACAATGCCTAAAATCAAAAAATGATTGTTAAAATACTTAGGTGTAAAACCTCTGGAGAATGTGAGGTTTTCTGTATTAAGTGTTTTCCTGTAATTTAAAGCATGATGCCTAAAATTAAAATAAAGACTGCTAAAATACTTAGGTGTAGAACCTCAGGGGAACGTGAAGTTTTCTGTATAAAGGGTTTTTCTGCAATTTAGAGAGAACAATACCTAAACATTAAAATAAGGATTGCAAAAAAACTGGTGTAGGACTCCAGAAACATGGGGTTTTCTGGATAAAGGACTTTTCTGGAATCTGGAGCACCAAACCTAACATTAAAATAAGGACTACTCAAACTTAGGTGTTTTTTGACTACCTAAGTTATAGCGGCAATGTTGTGTTGCTGTTCTAAATTATGGAAAGTGACATCCCAGTGGTAATAAATTACTCAGGGAATTACAAATAATGAATTTATTGCAAAAAAAAAAAATGTTTTTTTAAAGATTTTTGGTGTATTAATTGCCTGTAACTTTAGAGGTATCATTCCTGGGTATGGAGACTCACTGTTACTGATGTACAAGAAAGTGTTAACTGGCACTGCTTTCTGCAGTTAGGTGTATGGTGTACCCATTACTTACAGATCTGGCTCCTGATGCCAAGCAAGCAACTGCGGCATTCTGCTCTTTAGATGTATCTTAAATTTTGCTATAATTTACTAGGTCCAACCAAACAGAACACAATCATTAAATAAAATGAATGTCAGGAAAAAAAAAAAAAAGAAAAAACAATCTCCCCACAGAATTTCTGAAACTAGAACACGGTTCACTAGAAATGCTCTCATTGATGGAAAGTTGCAAAATCATTTTTGGAGCAGCAAAATGCATTTTTGGTGTAAGAAAACATTTTTTTGGAGCAAGTAAAATATTAGTTGATAGAACAATCTCTTAAGCAAAAAATGTTTTGGGACTAGATGCACCCTGCTCAAATTTAAAACATCTTGCATTGAAATACACACACACACATATGCAAAGATTTTAGTTTTCAAATAGACCAAAAAATTTGTAACCATAGCAGGATTCTATTATTAATCCTTTATTTTACAAAAAGTGTATTTTTTGCTGCTTTTCTCAATATTTAATTGATCACTTCTATTCTCTCCTAATTTTTAAGATAATTAGCAATGTTTTGTTTTGCTTCTTTTAATAGTATCTCTCCACTTTCTATTGCACTCAAGTCTTTTTTTTTATACCACATTCAATGTTCATCTCAGCATTATTTAATATTTTATGAGAGGAATCCAACTGCTGCAAAAGTTCAGCTTCTTCCCTTTTCAAATCACCTTGTCTGTGAACATTCAATTTCTTCTTCTCTGTTTTGCTTATTTTGCTGTATTTTTCCAGCACTAATCTGTTCTTGATATTTTTTCCAGGATTCTTTATAAGCTGTCAGAAGGTTTTGGTTACATTAATTTTACTCACATCTCCATTTACTCTCTTGACATGATCTTTGTGCTTCTTGTTCTCCGAAAGACACCAACAATCATCGCGGCCGCCATGTGCTGGGCTAAAATTGCAACCACATGGCTTACAAAACGTGATTCAGCAAAACTTTAAATGCTTCATAAAGAGGCCATTCTTTACTATATATAGCGTAATACACTTGACGATAAATTTTATCTGACTTAGTTCTTTTTGTTGTCATAGCTGTTTCGCTGCTACATTTCATTTCGTTTTAATCTAAATTAACTCTTTCCACTCGAATAACTTTTCACCCATACTCACCTAGCACTGGGTTTTTTTTTTCTTTTATTTGCAGTAGATACCATAACTTAGCAGTGAAAGCTCAGCTTTACATACGAGCTATAGAGGCATCATCTGCATGGCGGGTGACACCCGACCTATTCAGGGAAAAAGAAATGTCTTGCGAGCGTCGACATTACTGGTAATAACATTCTGTAAAAATATTTGAATTCAGCATAACATTTCCTTTAAAATGATATATGTATTCCCAAACTTTATGATTACGCTGTATAAGTTGAATTTAAACATCAAAAATTGACTTTCGGTCTAATGGTGAAGGCCTTTTGGCCACGATTGTACATCATAAAACTGTAAATAAAGCTGTGATATCAACATTTGATTTTTGCACATAATCATCTCATGCAAAACCAGTCAAAATTCCATGTACAATATTTCAAATTTGCATTTCTCATGATATGACTGAATAATTTTTATTTGCATAGGCAAAAAAGGTAAATCATAGTTCCAACTTTTTTTCTGCCAAAAAATTCAAGGACTTTTCAAGGACTCATAAAAATTTTTAAGATTATGCTCATGCCCAATAAGAATCATGAAACACTAAAATAAGTTGTAACAAACAGTCAAAAAGTTCAATTAAAATTATAGTTATACACTATCTACCAACAAGTAATTGGACAACCTGCAATCGACGAAATCTGCGGTCCTGATACACGTCACGGCCGCCGCCGTTAAATGTCATGTGGGAAACAACAACGCAACCAGTCGCATGCAAGATGCCACGCAGTTCGGAGCTCTCTGATTTCGAGAAAGGTGTAATCGTCGGGTATCACAGAAATGGGCGATTCATAGGTGACATATTCAGCGAGTTGAAGTACACAAAATTGACAGTGGCCTACATGATTGGCAAGTGGAAGATGAGAGGTGACTGTCGAAATGTGCCCCGACCCAGCAGACCCACAAAACTGGGAGTTAGAGACCGACGGGTGTTGGCCGGAGAATTCGGAAGAACCGCACCAAATCGATGGGCCACATACGCGAGGAGTTTCAACAGGCATCCGGGAGTGTTCTTTTGATGAATACCATCCGTAAGGAAGCCTATCTGCTCGGTTATCATGGACGTGCTGCCGCTCACAAGCCTTTGATCATCAAGTCCAATAGCGCTGCTCGGCTAACGTGGTGCAAAGAACGTCGACAGTGGACCGTTGAACTGTGGAAACAGGTTCTCTGGAGCGACGAATCAAGGTTCACCCTCTACCGTTCGGATAGCAGGGTCTGGGTTTGGCGTCTGCCTGGAGAACGCCTCCTGCCCGAATGTATTGTGCCAACTGTGAAGTTCGGCGGCGGTGGAATTATGCTATGGGGGTGTTTCTCCTGGTATGGCACGGGACCCTTGGTCGCAATTCCTGGTAGACTCAACGCTGAGACCTACTGCACCAATTTGGATGACCATGCGCTTCCTACGTTGTGGCAGTTTTACAGGGTGGACCCATGTTACTTTCAGGATGACAATGCCACCTGTCATGTTGCGAGGTCCACCATGGCTTTGTATGGTGACAATGGGGTTAATCGAATGGACTGGCCTGCGCAGAGCCCGGACCTTAACCCTATCGAGCACCTCGAGGACGAGTTGGAGCGTCGATTTAAGGGGTGCCCCCACAGTCCGAAATCGGTGAAGGAACTGACTTGTCTTCTCCAAGCCGAGTGGAAGGAAATACCGCTAGCCGTCGTACAACGCCTGGTTGAGAGTCTGCCCCGGAGGGTCGCAGCTGTAATCGCCGCTCGTGGGGACTCCACCAACTATTGAAGGTGAATAAACTTCGTTTTCCTTTGCTATCACAGGTGTCCAATTACTTGTTGGTAGATAGTGTATCTAAACATAAGGACATAATTTGGTGAGGTATTATTGTTCCACATGATCTCTTGCACAGAGCTACAGATATACATGTCTATATATATATATGGAAAATATCATGATCAGAATAAAATCTCTGAAATGCCAATCGAGTGGACATATTGGCAGAAACACAGACCACTGATGAACAAACAAAATTTTAGACTGGATTCCTGAGCTACAAGAGTTCAGCAGATCGATTGAAGATTCATTGATTAAGATCCCTAGGATTCTTTATACATGTATATGCATGATGAAGAATTCTAAGGACCTTATACTTAACCTCCTTGGATTCGCTTATTGTAGTTCAGAAGAATTCCCTTTGCATTCGCCTATCATGGTTCAGAATCACAACCGCATGAAAACCAGAAATGTGACAGCTACGTGCTCCTGATTCCAAGAGAATGTTCTACAACACAGCACGGCATCTGTGACATTTTGGTGATAGCTTCTCTTCAATGAACTGCAGCTATTCTGAAATTTGGTGTGAACAGGGGGGAAAAAAATCAAGTACTTTTCAAGGACTCTTACAAAATTCAAGGACTTTCAAGAGCCCTTGAAAAAGAAAATTAAATTCAAGGAGTTTTCAAGGACCGTGGGAACCCTGTAAACACAAAGAGTGAAAGATCAGTACCATGAGATGGGGATGGCTTGTTGGGTGGAATGTGCTGGATGTGTTCAATTTAGCCCATAGTTCTTCACCTTTTTCCTGCAAATTACTTATCATACACTGTCCCTTGCTTTCACATGAGCTTTCACGTGATGTCCCATGACGTTATCAACATAGCCAACCAGCAGCTGAAGTTCTAAACACTACGTTATAACTTCCAGATTTTATTTTGTGCAGCCCGCTACGGAAAAAAATAAGTACTTTTTAAGGACTTTTCCCCATTTTGGGTAAAAAATAAGGACTTCTAAGCACCCTAATAAAAAAATAAGCACGTTTTAAGGATTTATACGGCAGTAGAGCTTGTGTACGAGTGAATGATGTGTTATCAAAATGGTTTTCTACTGGTGCAGGAGTCAGACACGGTTGTGTAATGTCACCATGGCTGTTTAATATATTTATGGATGCATGCATGCATGATGCCAAAATAGATAATACTGGTTTATGTCTTGGTGAGATCTGTGTGTGCAGATTGCTGTATGCTGATGATGCTGTCTTGTTGGCAGAGAGTAAAAGTGAGTTCCATGTATGAAGTTTGCATGAAATTCAAACTGAGTATAAATAAGGGAAAAACCAAAGTCATGGTTTCTGAGTGAGGAACTGGTAGTACTGAATGTAATATAAGTCTAAATGGCACAGTGATTAACCAGGTGAGTGAGTTTGTGTATTTAGGGAGCATGTTCGACAGAAAGAACAAATTGGATGGTGAAATTAGTAGGAGAGTGAATTCTTCTTTGAAAGTCATGGCTGCTTTGGGAGGTTTTGACAGGAATGATGGTTTCTCAAGAGAGTCCCGCAGGGCTGTGTATGAAAGTGTAATTATTCCTACTCTGGTGTATGGTAGTGAAACCTGGGTACACAGAAGAAACATAGGAGTCTTTTGGGTGCTGGAGAAATGTGTTACTTACGTGGGGTTTGTGGCAAGACACGGTCTGATTGTGCGAGGAATGAAGATGTGTTGCAGTTGTGTGATGTGAAGCAAAAATGTTGTTAGCAAGTTGGAGACTAATATGCTTCGGTGGTCTGGCCATGTTGAAAGAATGAGTGATGAGATGCTTACTAAGAAATTGTTTTAGCCCAAGTGGCAGGAAGGAAAGGCAGGGGAAGGCCAAGGAAGTCATGGGAGGATCAGATTCAGGAGTGTCTGCATGAGAAAAAGATTATAAGTATGAAGTATAGAAGATCTTGCGTATGGTGTGTGATGGATATCAGTGAAGCACGAGTTGTGCGTCATGATCGCTGTAAATGGAGAAGTTTGATATGGCAACAGTAAGTAAAAATTATCTGGTAGTATTTCATTGTGGAGCTAACCTCTGAATCTCAGAGAACAGCTATATGTATACGTACAGTATGTATGTGGGAACCCTGATATCACAGTTTTGGTATACTAGCAAATTTCAACTAGCCACCTTTTTTATACATGCATCAGTGAATAGCCCACTTGTTACACATGAAATGCCACCTATGAAGACTTCCACATCACATATAGTTTGAAGTGAGTACATTTTTTAAACTAGTACTTTCATGACTTTTGCTTTTACTTTGTATGTGACTGTCTCTGACCTCATACTGAGTACTCCTACTTTTTAATGTGCACAGAGTTTCAAAGCATTTCTTTCAGTTAATGCAAATGGTAATATAAATTGCCACTTTTGAATTCATTACAGTTAAAAATATCAGAAATGATACCTCAAGGACTCCATTTTCCCTGGCAATGAAGAGCCAGTATGTGGGCTTCACTTCTTTGATGTCAATTTGTTTCCTGCAAAACACATAAAAGAACTAAGAAAACAAGAAAGACGTTCTTTAAAACAAAGTGCATTATGAACTCTGAGAGTAAAAATACCCACACATGGCATTTTCGGTTACTACATGGTCTCTTGATAAGCGCAAGACAAGGAATGTAATGATAGGGATATTTTCAATAGATATTGCCACCGTCTACATAAATAATGCCCACAAAGCAAACAAATAATAAGTATGTAATACACACATAATGAATAACTGAAGATAGATTGAATACCACGCTTTTTACAGTAAAATTGAAAAACACAGACGCCTTTCAACACTGCCTTGGGTTTTGATGACTTGTAAACAGCAAGAGCAAGACTGATTGCCAGATTTGGATTTTCAATACAGTACCGGACCCGCAATCTGGAATCCCAAAATCCAGAAGGGCCGAAAATTGGGATTCTTTTTCTAATGATTTTTTTTTTTTTGCCGATTTTTTTGGGAGAAATTTTTTAATACTGTATTTTTTAGAAACATATTTTATGGTTTGTAGCATTTTTGTTTATTTATATTTGCTGTTTTAACGAAACAAGAACAACAACAAAAAAAAGACCAAAGGAAAAAAAATATGGCATCCTAAGTTTGTTCACATGGAAACCACAAATCCCAGATTACTTTGACATTGCAATACCTACTGTATACTACATGTGAAATGCTTTAA
This sequence comes from Macrothele yani, assembly GCA_039090855.1. Taxonomy (NCBI): domain Eukaryota; kingdom Metazoa; phylum Arthropoda; class Arachnida; order Araneae; family Macrothelidae; genus Macrothele; species Macrothele yani. The sequence continues at coordinate 70,049,970 of CM077032.1, read as the reverse complement.
AGCAAGCTTGTATAAATAAGGTATGTATTGTTCCCTTAATGTGGGAGAATAACAAGGCTTTTATGTATTCTTTCTGAAGACTGGTGCCAGTATTAAAAGTCCTCCTAGCTTTCAACTGGGAAGGAACTCAGTAACCCATCATGTTTATTTGAAAGGAAGAAAATGAGCTTAAAAGGGAAGAATCTCCCTACCACTTATAGCGTGTGTGTGTGTGTGTGTGTGTGTGTGTGTGTGTGTGTGTGCGTGCGCGTGCGTGTGTGTTTTTTTTTTTTTTTTTTTGTAGTCAGCAGCAAAGACTGGATCCATCTCAGGGAGGGAAAAGGGGGATTCCTGCTGTGTTATCTCCCTATCTTTCTTAAATTCCCTGCCTCTGCTGGCAGGGGTGCTACACTGAAAACCCTCTTCCTGTTTTCTCCTGTCCAACTTGTTCCTCCTTCTGCCATTAAGATGCCTCAAATCAAATTACAGTAACATACATACTTACACCCCAGTGAATTTCACCCCTCAGTAGGGAAAACAAAAAGTCCTGTTTGTTTTCACTTCCAACTTTTCTTTCTTCTAAATGCTGGCAATGGCTGGTTAGCTCCATAAGGTGGTTAGTGTCTTAATAATTATTTTAACCTTGGTTGTTTATTTAATTTTTCACACATGTCAAAAAGGGCAGCAACTACAACATATACACTGAAGAGCAATTTAATTAGAAATACCTGTCTAGTAATGTGTAGCACCACCTTCCGCCCTGATGACGGCGATGTTTTGTCTTGGCATGGACTCGACAAGACACCGGAAGCGTTGGGAAGCCATACGGATCCACGACCTTTGAACAAGCTTCCACAGTTCACGAAGATTTGATGGAGGGGGTCATCTCTTTTGATGGCATCACAGATGTGCTCAATGGGATTGAGGTCAGGTGACCAAAGAAGCGAGGTCCCGTTGGTGGAGAGTTCATCCAACCATTCGGATACAATTTGGGAGCTGCATTGTCTTGTTACAGGATGAGGTCCCCAGCAGGATGTTGGAGACGCACAAACGGGAGCAAACGGTCATACAGGATATCTCAGTAATGTTGACCTGTGAGGGACGATGTCACACGTACCAGGGGTCCCATTTCAGTCCACATAAACAGTCCCCAGACGAGAATGCCACCCCCACCAGCTTGAAGAGTACCCTGCTGGCAAGAAGGATCCATCGCTGCGCCATACTCATATCCTGCCATCCGCATGTACCGTGAATCTCGACTCATCAGTCCAGGCAACATTTTTACACATGTCTAGGGTCCAGTGTGGCGATGTTCCCGCGCCCGTGCTAATCTTTGCACTCTGTGATCTGCGGTCAGCAGTGGTGCTCTCGTGGGACGATGGCTTCTGTACCCCATAGCACAGGAGATGGTTCTGGATGGTGTGGCTGCTTACACGTTTTTGTGCACCAGCGTTAAATTGCCGAGTGATTTCTTGCACTGTGGCCCGTCTATCCGCTGTTACAATGCGAGCTAGCCGACGACGACCCCGCTCATCCACACGCTGTTGTCCACGGCGGTTGGCCCTTGCAGGGATGATTTTACCGGATTCGATGTACTCACGGTGCATCCGTGACACAGTGGCTTGTGAAAATCTCAGTGCCTGCACGATTTTCGAGATGCAGTGACCCATTCGTTGGGCCCCGACAATTTGCCCACGAACAAATGCGCTTATATCCTTCGTCTTACCCATACTGCGTCCGACTCTTACGGATTCCTGTCGCATCACTTCTTATATTGTCGGATCGCTGCATACGTCATGTCGTTTCCATTTACAGGGCCGCCCACAGCGCCACATTTGCCTAATGCCAGCTGTCTCTAATTCAATTGCTCTTCAGTGCACATATGTACATACAGTACTTTGGTGCACGAGGACCCCAAATCCAGAAAATCCCAAAATCGTTTGGTCCCAAGCTTTCTGGATTTGGGATCCCATACTGTACTTCATTATGGTTGTTGCCAAATGATAGGGGGGATTTCCAAATTGTGGGAATCAAATAAGGGCTATTCTTTTTTAGAGTCTTGAAAATCAGGAAAATGCATCAGTGTAGGTGATCAGCCCACAGCTGATGGTTTCAGTATGTCATTTCACCTAAATGTTCTGGGAGACATCGATTGCAATGGTGTAAGGACCAATATCACACAGAACCAGCTGATACTTCTTAGGTGGTTTGGCAATGTTGAAAGAATGAGTGATGAGATTGCTTACTAAGAGAATTTTTTCAGCCCAAGTGGCAGGAAGGAAAGGCAGAAGAAGGCCAAGGAAATCATGGGAGAATCAAATATAGGAATATCTGCTTGAGAAAAAAGATTATGGGTATGAAGTACTAAAAAAAAAGAAATATCTGCTTGAGAAAAAAATTATGGGCACGATGAATGATGGATGACGATGGAGATCAAGCTGCATGCCAAGATCCAGGTTTCATACCCTTTTCTGTGGGAAAAAAATAAGGACTTTCTAAGAACCTACACTGCAATTTATATTTTGTGTCACTGGAATATCACCAGGTATGTGTTCATTCATTCATTCATTCATTCATTCATTCATTCATTCATACATACATACATACATACATACATACATACATACATACATACATACATACATACATACACACATACATACATACATACATACATACATACATACATACTACTAAGCTGTTCTCTGAGATTCAGAGGTTAGCTCCAAAAAGAAATACAAACTACCAGAAAGACAAAAAGAAATATTAAGAATGACTCAAGTGTGGGATATGGTGGACCTACCACACTTGAGAAGGACGGTCCACCACGGAATCAACTTGGACTTTCTAAACGGCGTATGAGAAAGTGATCTCGGCTGAGTGAATGTAAGATTGGTGTATGGAATACTAGAGCTATAAATGGCAAGATGAGTGAGGTGATTGAGGAGATGAATAAGTATAGACTGGATGTGCTGTGTGTAAGTGAAACCAAAAAGAAGGAAATTGGGGTAGAAGAAGTGAATGGCACGGTGAATGTGTGGTCTGGAGTATTGGATAATATGAGAGGACAGGCTGGTGTAGGTGTGATTTTAAGTGAAAAGATGAAGAACAACTTGATTCACTATAGTTGCATAAGTGAGAGAATTCTCTGGATTCGTTTGAAAGTGAAACTTCAGAGAATTGTAATTGTTGTAGTGTATGCTCCTTGTGACTCGGAACCTTCTGATAAGAAAGAAGATTTCTGGAATGAGCTAAAAGCTGTTTTGAGCCAGTTTGGTGCTAAAGAAAAAGTTATAATAGCAGGGGATTTCAATGCTAGAGTAGGTGTGCAGAATGCAATTTCTGACAATGTTCTGGGTAAGTTTAATGATATTTGTGTGAATGATAATGGTGAAAGATTAATTGAACTCTGCATTGAGAATTGTTTGTGTGTATCTAATACATTTTTCAACCACAAGTATATACACACATATACTTGGGAAAATTGTACTCTTGGTCAAAAGAGTGTGATAGATTTTGTTGTCTACGATCAGCGTTTGAAACACTTAGTTGTTGACACCCGAGTGATGAGAGGTGCGGATGTTGGTTCTGATCATTACTTGGTAGTGTCACGAGTGAAACTTAATGTTGGTTGGAGGAAAAGGAATAGGAAGAGACCCAGGATAGAAAGAATAAAGGTTGATAGGCTCCTTGAAGATCATCAGCAGTATTCTGACTTACTCAGAGAACGACTGAAGGATCTGAAGTCTGGTGAGAGGGATGTAGAAAAGAAGTGGGAATGTTTTAAGAACTGTGTTGTTACTACTGCTAAAGAGGTCTGTGGCACCACAATAGTGGGTAACAATAGAGGTGATGCTTGGTGGAATAGTGAGATTGATGAGGCACTAAAGAAAAAGAAGGAAGCCTATTTGGGGATGTTGCAAGGTAGAGTCTCTGTGGATGAATATAGCTGTAAGAAGCGTGAAGCTGCTAAGCTGGTTCGCCACAGTAAAGCAAAAGATAGGAAGGAGAAAGTGGAAAGGCATGAACTGGCTTTTGGAAAGATAAAAAGTCCTTCTGGAAGTACATGAGACTTAGGAAAAATAGGGGAAACAAAGTTGTAAGTTGTGTGAAGAATGAGATTGGGGAAATGATATGGGAGCCCAATGAGTTAAGTGACAGATGGGGTGAATACTTCTGTGAGTTATTAGATCAGGAGAGCAAAAATGATTCTGAGACAGATGCAGATGTCGCAATGAAGGATGAAAGCACAGGAGGGATCTCAAGAGAAGAAGTGTGTAAAGCTCTAAAATCTCTTCAGAATGGTAAGGGTCCGGGAGTTGATGGCATAACTGCAGAGATGTTGAAGTATGGTGGTGACTCTATAATTGACTTGTTAACTGAAATTTGCCAGTTGTGCTGGGAGTTAGGAATGGTCCCTCGGGATTGGAAGGATGCTATTATTGTTCCCTTGTATAAGGGAAAAGGCGATCAGATTGAATGCAAGAACTATCGTGGTATTAGCCTACTGAGTGTGCCAGGGAAAGTGTTTGGTAAGGTTGTTATTAAAAAAGTACGGGGTCTTACATCAAAGAAAGTGTGGGATGTTCAGAGTGGTTTTATGCCTGGTAAAAGCTGCACTAACCAGATTTTTGCATTACGCATGATGATTGAAAAGTATCTTGCAGTTGGGAAGAAAGTTTTTACTGCCTTCATAGATTTAGAGAAAGCTTACGACCGAGTGAATAGGACACTTTTGTGGAAGGTATTGAATGAATATGGTGTTACTGGGAATCTACTTAATAGTGTAAAAGCCATGTATGCTGGTAGTAGAGCTTGTGTACGAGTGAATGGTGTTTTATCAAAATGGTTTTCCATTGGTGCAGGAGTTAGACAAGGTTGTGTAATGTCACCATGGCTGTTTAATATATTTATGGACGCATGCATGCGTGAGGCCAAAATAGATAATAGTGGTTTATGTCTTGGTGATATCCGTGTGTGCAGATTGCTGTATGCTGATGACACTGTCCTGTTGGCAGAGAGCAAAAGTGAGTTGCAGAGTATGTTGACTCGGATGCACGAAGTTTGCATGAAATTCAAACCGAGTATAAATAAGGGAAAAACCAAAGTTATGGTTTCTGAGTGAGGAACTGGTAGTACTGAATGTAATATAAGTCTAAATGGCACAGTGATTGACCAGGTGAGTGAGTTTGTGTATTAGGAAGCATGTTTGACAGAGAGAACAAGTTGGATGGTGAAATCAGTAGGCGAGTGAATTCTTCTTTGAAAGTCATAGCTGCTCTGGGAGGTTTTCACAGGAATGATGGGTTCTCTAGAGAGTCCCGCATGGCTGTGTATGAAACAGTAATTGTTCCTACTCTGATGTATGGCAGTGAAACCTGGGTACTGCAGAAGAAACATAGGAGTCGTTTGTGTGCTGGAGAAATGTGTTACTTACGTGGGGTTTGTGGCAAGACACGATCTGATTGTGTGAGGAATGAAGATGTATTGCAGTTGTGTGATGTAAAGCAAAATGTTGTTAGCAAGGTGGAGACCAATATGCTTCGGTGGTTTGGCCATGTTGAAAGAATGAGTGATGAAATGCTTACTAAGAAAATATTTTCAGCCCAAGTGGCAGGAACAAAAGGCAGAGGAAGGCCAAGGAAGACATGGGTGGATCAGATTCAGGAGTGTCTGCATGAGAAAAAGATTATGAGTATGAAGTATAAAAGATCTTGTGTACGGCGTGTAATGGATATCAGTGAAGCACGAGTTGTGTGTCAGGATCGCTGTAAATAGGGAAGTTTGATACGACAACAATAAGTAAAAATATCTGGAAGTTTGTATTTCTTTTTGGAGCTAACCTCTGAATCTCAGAGAACAGCTTAGTGATATGTATGTATGTATGTAGATATATTTACTTACTGTTGTGGTATGAAACTTCTCCATTTTCAGCGATCTTGACATACAACTCGGGCTTCAGTGATATCCATTGCACGCCTTACACAAGATCTTTTATACTTCATACTCATAATCTTTTTCTCATGCAGACATTCCTGAATCTGATCCACCCATGTCTTCCTTGGCCTTCCTCTGCCTTTCTTTCCTGCCACTTGGGCTAAAAAGATTGGAAATGCAGAGGAAGTCCAAGGATACAGTATATATATATATATACATATGTAGGGGATTAAACAGCGCTAGTGGCCATTTACCAGGCATTTTGCCCCAAAAATAAACTACTACTTTGCCCACAAATAACAAAATTAAATACACACCAAAAAAAAAAAAAAAAAAAAAAAGAACAAGCAGGAGACACAGCGACAATGAGTAAAGGCGAATTGAGTAGAGCAGTAGGCACTGGATAGATCAGACCACAGGACCCCATAAATTGTGAAGAAGTCAAACAGAACCCCCCTCCCCACCTTTGGTTTTAACCTCTGTCCCCTGAAAAGACACACAACACAGATGTTAATCCCACTGGTAAGGTCAGGCAAGGTAAGTCATGCAGGCTACAATGGGAAAAGTGGGAGTGGGGTGTTGAAGGGAGATCTTTTCTAAAAACATTCCAGGGGATTATCTCTCTTCAATGAGCTAGAAGAAAGCTCCACTGGTGAACGGGTTAGCATATTTACAGACACACAAACAAAAATGGGGGCAGGGTTGCAATGCCGATTACTACCGCACAAAAACAAGACAGCGCGGAGGGGGGCACTTGTTTTAAAAAATAAAGAACTTTTTAAGGACTTTAAAGGGCCTTAGAAATGGCAATCAAAAATAAGGAGTTCTTAAGGACTTTTAAAAACCATACGAACCCTGATTAGATCACTGTAAATGGAGATGTCTGATACACCAGCAGTAAGTAAAATCTACAGGGTGGTCGAAAACTCCCATAGCGGTTTCGATTGACAACTTTACAAAACCGAACACATCTACAGCAATGTGGTTTGAAGCATTTAAAAGAGTAAACATTCAAGTTTTTAATGCCATCTCTTTCCAACAGATGGCGTTACATGCTTGCAAATACTGATGCCAACTACAAAACAACTGAAAATGTCGCCGCCGCAGGAGAAAGCAATGTGTGTGCATCATTCAAACCCACGTTACACGACACGAGAGATTGCAAACACATTGCACATCCATCATTCAAGCATTCACGACCACCTGAAGAAGCTGGGAAACGTAAGCAAGCTCGATGTGTGGGTTCCTCATGAACTCAAAGAAGCTCAATTGACGGCGCATACAAACATCTGCGATATGCTCATTAAACGTAAGGAAAACGATCCTTTTTTGAAGCGACTGATAACTGATGACGAAAAGTGGATTGTGTGCAACAATGTGCTGCACAAACGGTCTTGGTCCCAACGTGCTGCTTCGCCTCAAACGACATCCAAAGCAGACATTCGTCAGCGGAAGGTTCTGGTCTCGGTGTGGTGGAATTTTAAAGGTGTCGTGTTGTTTTAACTCCTACCACGGAATCAAACAATCAATTCGAATGTGTACTGTTGGCAATTGGACAGTTTGAACGAATCCATCATCCAGAAATGTCCAGAGCTCGTTTATCGTAAAGGTGTTGTGTTCCATCACGACAACGCGAGACCACACACAAGTTTGATCACCCGCCAAAAATTATTGGAGCTTGGGTGGGATGTGTTGCCACACCCAGCATACTCGCCTGACCTTCCGCCGTCAGACTTCCACTTTTTCGCTCTCTTCAACAGTCCTTGGGTGGTATAACGTTAAATTCAGATGAGGCAGTAAATCAGCACCTTGTACAGCACTGAAAGATGGCAAAAGGTCATCGAACAAAACGGGCATTATATCATTGATTGATCTTTGTTCTTCCTATCAATAAATGACCTTTGCAAAACATGGCTAAAATATGTCATGACTTTTCCGACAACCCAATATATATATTATACACATATAAAGTAGCTACACAACAAATAGGCCCTAGTACTTGTGCAGTTAAACTTTGCCACCTTTTTTTGTACATAGTTCCCACTCTTTTTCCACCAAAAAAAATCAAGGACTTTTCCAGGACTTTTCAAGGGCTCATAAAAATTTTCAAGACTATATTCGTGCCTAATAAGAACTCACATGAAACACTAAAATAAGTTGTAATAAACAGTCAAAAAGTTCAATTATAGTTATATCTAAACATAGGGGCATACCATGGGTGCAAGTTCTGAGATGTGTCCAAGACTGAAAATATTTTGAATATCCCCCCACCCCCTCCCCATGCACACTCAGACATAAACACAATATACATTAAATATTATATGTGGCTAAAATTCATTATTAAATCAAAAGAGCATAAAACGACCGAACATTAATGTATATACATGTAAACAAAATTTGATGTCCATGCAATTTGTAATCGGAAAGTTAAAATTTGATTATTAGGTAGGAACTATCAATTGAAATTTAACAAATCTCCAAAATTCCTTATCTTGCGAAAGGAAAGAAAAAAAAAATCTTGCATAATATTCAAGTCCAATCTACATATTTGCTGCTTACATAGCATTTTAAGCCCATAATATAAATATGTTAACCAAATTATTGAAATTGTAATAATTAATACATAACATACCATGGGAGATGTTTAATAATCTTTAGTAAATTCTGTTGAATCAAATAAGTGTTGCACACTTTTAAAAGAGTCATTTAAATTGTAAAATTACATAAGGATAAAAAAAAATTATAATCAAGATTATGCATGCCCAACTGTAGTTGCGTACACAGAGAGCTTGTTTCATTAATTCACTTCACCATGATCACAGTTTTATAGTAACCATCACAAATTTTCATAGGTGAATTATTTCTTTGAACAGGAGCGACTCCAGGCAATGTTTGTGTATGCTGCTGTGATCGTGCACACTTGATGATCAGCATCCTTACTGTGTCTGAACAGCACTTTTTTACCATTGCTTCCATAGTTTAACTTTCTGCTGCAGAAAACACAAAAGCTAAATCCTGGTTCCTTAATTTTCCGGCACCAAGAACCAAATTTGACGTCATGGGCAGAGATCATGCTAGGATTTTTCAAAAGAGTAAAAATACTTCTTCACAATTTTTGAAGGAGTATTTTTTTCTTTTCAAAGGAGTAATTTTAGAGAACGAACAATTATCGCATTAAATTTTTAGCTAAATAATATTTTATATTAAAACAACTAATTATATCTATATATAAATATGTAAACATGAATTAGCATGTAATTGATTTTCTTTTATATAAAATAAGTCATAATTTATCAAAATCTTACCTACTTGTCTTGTTTAATCCATGAGGCTGCAAAAAATTTTGTTTTGCTTTCGAAAGACTGTACCAAAACTTGTGTGTGTGTTGCTTCACATATTCAGATTCTACACACTCAAACTTCAAAAAGAGTTCGATTGTGGAGGAAGGAAATCTACAGTCTATCTCAATCACAAAAGATAAAATAAACCTTCATTGGAGATTGTGATGTGCAAGTTTAGTATTGCCAAGGTCAACTAATTTATTATTTTTGAACATGTTTTTCTTCAGCTTTGAAAAAAAAAATATCTTCTTGAATACTATGTATGAGATGTTTACAGTTAACATAATTGAGAGTTGGTTGATTCAACCATTCTTCTGATATGAGGAATGTCCAGTTTCTCCCTTTGCAACTATTTATAGAGGGAAAATAACATTTAAACAATAATTCAGGACAGTGGAAACATCGCGAAAAAAAAAAATTACGAAAAAATCTTCGCTTTGTCCGACTTCCGTTTTCGGAAATTTTCCCTCCGTTTTCAAGCTGAAACACAATCGGTTATCAAACAAAGTTATATTTTACAAAAAAAAATGAGCAGAGGAAATATTGCGATTACAGAATAAATCTGCAGTTCGTCTAACTTCCGTTTTACAAAAGTTTTGAAAGACGAAATCCGTCCCAAGCCGGACCCCCCTCCACCGCCACCACGCACGCACACACACACACACCACCACCCCCAAAAAATATCTTCAGTTTTGATGACAACAAAGAGTTACTCTTCGAATCTGCGAAAGAAACTCATGCCTAAAGTTTACAAGGAAATTTTTGCTCCGTCGAACTTCCGTTAGCGGAAACTATTGTCTACACTTTCAAACTGAAATGCAAACATTTATGTTATGCAATAAATTGATATTTAATAACAATGCTGGACAGAGGAAACTTCGGAAGAAAAAGAAATTACGTTCGCGGGAAAAAATTTCCCTCCGTTTAGCTTTCGTTAGTTCTGAAAAACGGAATACCGTTCCCCAGGCGGAAAACGAGTCTCCCTCCCACACTAATCCTCCGAAAATAAAACATTTTTTTTTTTTCATCGCTCGGGTATAACCGAAATGTGGAATTCCGCGAATCCGAAGAACAATCTCATGCCTGATTCGTAACAGTCTGCGATATGCAAAATGAACTGCTCATACCGGTCTAATATTGCGATTACAGAATAAATCTGCAGTTCGTCTGACTTCCGTTTTTCGAAAGTTTATATATATTTTAGGACCCAAGATTTTATATTTATATATATATATATTTTCTTAAAATTTTGTAAGGCAGGGGAATCCCGCCCTGAAATGGCAATTAAACGAACTTCAAAACACGTCGCTTTTCACTTCCTCCACGCCAAGGTTTAACGGCACCACGCTGCACCGATACACTAGCGCGAAGCGTTTACATTCTTTGACACTAGTCTCAATTCCGACGCGGCTGAAATGCGCATGCCCATCGGTTGAGCTGCTCTTTCCCACACTGCCTGAAGGTTCTTCCCGATGATTGCCGAAAGCCGATCCCTAGCTGAACAGCTCGGCAATGGGAACCAAATCATGATTTTTTCATAAACTGCGACATAAAAGTTAAGATACAATTTCTTGATAAAAAAAAAGTCATTTTAATGACAAAATCGCGGTGTAATCACAGATTATAAAAGGAAATTTCATATGGAAAAACAATGCGCAAAAATACGCATTTCTAAATTTTAAAGCGTATTCGGCGTTTTTAAGGCGTTATCGCGATCTCTGGTCATGGGAATCAGTCTCATCTAACCATTCCCATCGCCACTTATTTTTAACACTGCTATCGTTCAACGCCAACATATTTTTCGAATCTATGAATTCGATAGCTGACTGCATGTTGAAAAAAGGAATCACAAATTTACCAATACTTGGTTAATTTCACATACGTAAATTAATATAGAAATGCGTACGCATACACGCGTAAAATACGGCAAGATCGACTGGTAGGACTCACTCCAAAGATTAGCTGTGACCTATGGCGGCAGAGCCAGTGGTGTCTCCACCTAATACAAGCTCGATGGATGAACCGGTTATGGTGCGTGACGTACCCGTAGCGAACAGAAAGCCAGGGACGGGCGAGGTCAGCCCTGGCGAGGTTGGGTTGGAGGGTTATGACGTAGGCGAGGATCGGCGTAGAACCTCCAAGGGACTGCTCCTCGATTCCTCTTCAACCAGAATGCATCAGGCGTCGCTGCTACTCCGAGTTTACGATAAATGAGGTACTACGGTACGAACGAACGTGGTTGCCGATGGCGTACTTACTTTCCGGAGTAGAGCGCATGGATAGAAAGGGGAGGGGGAGGGGGAGAGAAATACATATTTGGAAATTTTATTTTTACTGATATTTTCTTCCGTCCCGCTTCCGTCTTCGGATATTTTCAAAAGACGGAATTCCGTCGTCTGGACGGAAAACTTGCACCCATGGGGCCATACCTTGGTGAGGTATTATTGTTCCACAAGATTTCAGGTTTCTTCATCAAAGACACAATGTGTTACACATTTAACAAAACAGTTAAAAGCAAAATATTTTTCATTAAAGTCAAACTAACTGAAGAATAAAATATAAGAAATTGAAAGCAACATCCCCTTGGGCATTATGGAATATGGTCATCAGCTGCAGACAGACACAAGAAAAACACTAGAAAAAAGTAATGCTTGACAGCAGAAATTTGCTTATCATTATTAGTATTACTTAAAGCCAAAAGCATCATCAAGTTGCAAGTACAGTTTATATGACAAAATTTCACCTTTTATCCATTTTGACTTATAAAATTCATATCTGATTTTACTTACATTTAGAATTCTGTCTCTTAAACAGAACTACAGATGAATAATGTATCTCTTATATATATATAGATATACACTGTATATATGGAAGATATCATGATCAGAGTAAAATCCCTGAAATGGGAATGGGCTGGACACATCGCCAGAAGGACAGACCACCGACAGACAAACAAAATTTTAGACTACATTCCTGGGCTACAAGCATTCAGCAGATCGCAAACCCGCTTTGAGATGCTAGTACCTTACACTTGCACCCCCTTGCATTCACTTATTGTAGTTCAGAAGAATTCCCCTCACATTCACTTATCATAGTGAGAAGAATTGGCAGGAAAACACGTAACACACAAAATATTAAAAGAATTCTTGAAATCGTAATCAGACGCGTAAGTTATGTTGAAAAATTAAGAGTGGGACATTTCGGTAGCGACTTCTACCTTCATCAGTCATGGAATGAGACACGTGGTAAAAGCGTCAGTTGTGGTGCCAGATTTCAAAATCGCTTTCCAAATAATAGGGATGTTAAAAGGTGCATCAGTATAAAGGTAGAAATCGCTACCGAAACGCCCCGCTCTTAATTTTTCAACGTAACTTACGTGTGTGATTATGATTTCAAGAATTCTTTTAATAAGTTCAGAATCAAAACCGCGTGAAACCCGGAAATGTGACAGTTACGTGCTCCTGATTCAATAAGAACAACACAGTGCAGCCGCCTGTGTGGTGATAGCTTCTCAATGAACTGTAGCTATTCTGAAATTTGGTGAACCGGGAAAAAAAAAAAAAAAATCAAGTACTTTTCAAGGACTCTTACAAAATTCAAGGACTTCCAAGGGCCATTGAAAAGGAAAACTAAATTAAAGGACTTTTCAAGGACTTTCAAGGACCGTGGGAACCCTGTTGTACCCAATTTTCCTTCACTGCGCAAAATCCTTCAAGCATTGCATCTCTGAAATCAAATTTTGCACTTCATATTATATGTTAATTGAGCAGTCTATGTTGGTCAGTTTTACTTGAAGCCTACAGTGGATTCCATTCAATTTCTAAAAGTAGCTCAATGGATTAACGGAATCTAATCTAATTAAAATTATTTGATGTAGATGCAACTTTCAAAATAAGGAAAAACAAAGCCTTCCTTTCAGCAGATCTTGAGAGCTTGTTTGATAACAAAAGAAACACTCAAGGTGTCACAATGATAACAAACGGAACACTCAAGGTGTTACAATGATAACAAAAGAAACACTCAAGGTGTCACAATGATAACAAAAGAAACACTCAAGGTGTCACAATGATAACAAAAGAAACACTCAAGGTGTCACAAATCGACACAGTGTTAATCAAACACCATAATTACCAAAGAAAATGGAACTTGAACTTTTAGTTAACATTTCGTAGCATTTTTAGAAATGAAATGTCCGAAGAATCTCAAATTCTTTTGAAACTTAAAAACCCGGATTTACGGGTTTGGAATGTGATAAAAACCCGGAATTCCGGGCTACACCCGGGTTACAAACAGGTCTGATTGAAACACTTCAAAGCACGTATTCGCCATGCCGTGACAGCGGATAGTCATCATGTGGAACAAGTCATCTATTGATTATCTTTTGCTTACTCCTGTAAATGTCTTTTTCCTCTTCCAATAAAGAAAGTTAACTTTATTGTCTCTTTCTTTTGTCACTACCCAGTGAAACACTCTGTATACGACTGTGGGAACCCCACATCTGAACTAGAAGACCATTCAGATATGCAGGCGTGAAATGATGAAAAAACAATGGTGTTAAAAATTTAGTATTAACTGCACTTGGAAATAATAACTTACTTCTTCCTAACTGGGATCTGCATGTCATTCTTTTCCTTTTCTACATGTGAGGAAGAGTCACCATACAGTAATGCATCTTCATCATCCACTTCGCTGAAATATGAGACCAAAATTACAATGAACACACATAAAATATAATTTGTACCTAGTCTCATGAAAAAGAACAAAAAAATATTTTTATAATTTACCTACAAAGACAAATTCATGAACAAAAACGATGACAGAGAGACAGAGATCCTGTGAGTCTCAAAATTAACCTTGGGTAGGAAATAATTTAAAACTGCTTTTGCTTTGTTAAAAATTCTGGAACGTTCTTATTAAGCTGGTTTTTGTCTTGAAATTTAATGAGCAAATTCAACATAAATGAGATAACATTTCTTCTGTAAAATGTAGCTAAACCTTACTTTGGCTTACTTAGACAAACTATTTAAACTATTTATTTTTAAGTAAGTGCAGAATAGCATATTCTCTTTACACAATTTCTTTGCTCATTTATTTAGTTATTGACGTTTTTGCCATCTAGGTGCCATTACTGACATTCTCTGAAAAAAATTAAATCAACGCAGGGTAAAGGAGGAAATAAGAGCATTCTACATTTATATTGCTTGGACGTACACAAGATATTCTGAAGGAAAAATCCACTTCAACAAAAATACATGATGGTTTTATATCTGTGAGAAGTATCTGAAAATTCACAGAAAATTTAGCATAAATACATAGGAATTTATTGGGTATATAAATAAGTTTTGAGGGATTTCCGTTCCGTGTCGTATTTATTACTGCTCGCATGTATTTTAAGGTGGCAACACTGCGATATCGCAGTACGAGACGCCAGCTGTCAGAGTCAGTATACGACGTTCGATTGAGGTGCAAAGATGTATTTGTTTTACTCGATGGAAAATGGCAACTTTCGTCCCGACAAAATGGCATTTGCGAGAAGTGTTAGTGCATTACTTTATTTTCAAGAAAAGTGCTGCCGACAGCTATCACTTAATGTCAGAAATCTATGGTGAACATTCCCCATCCATAAAAACATGTGAGTATTGGTTTAGACGATTCAAAAGGAACGATTTTGATGTCAGTCATAAAGAATGTTCTGGACCACCCAAAAAAATTGCTGATGCTGAATTGGAAGCCTTACTCAAGGAGGATTCGTGCCAGACCCAAAAAGAACTAGCAGCAGCATTAAATGTTCAACCATGCATTTCACAATGTTTAGCTGCCATGGCAATGGTGCAAAAAGAAGGGAATTGGGTTCCACATGCTTTGCGGGAATGAGACCTTGAACGTCGAAAAACCATTTGCGAATTGCTGCTTCAAAGGCAAAAAACAAAGGGTTTTTTTTGCATCGTATTATTACTGCCGACGAGAAATGGATATGGTACGATAACCCTAAACGTCAGAAAGCATGGGTGAAGTCAGGTGAACCAGGTCCTTCAATGCCAAAACGCAATATACATGGTTCAAAGGTAATGCTGTGTATCTGGTGGGACCAGAAGGGTGTGATCCACTATGAACTGCTCAAACCGTCAGAAACTATTACTGGTGATCGGTACCGAACCCAATTAATGCGTTTAAAACGAGCTCTCATGCAAAAACGGCCGGAATGGGAGAACAGACACAACAAAGTCATCTTACAGCATGACAACGCAAGACCACGTGTTTCTCGACCTGTGAAAAAGTACTTAGAAGGATCCAACTGGGAAGTTCCATTCCACCCGCCATATTCGCCAGATATTGCGCCATCGGATTGCCATTTGTTCCGGTCGACGCAGTCAGCGCTTTCTGGAGAACGGTTTAGTTCTTGTGAAGACATCAAAAATTGGCTGGACAACTGGATCTCTTCCAAGGAACCGGAATTCTTCCTTTGGGGCATACGTTCACTGCTCGAAAGATAGGGTAAAGTTGTAGCTTCAGAGGGAGCATACTTCGATTAATATTAAGATATTGTTTCTGTTCTCCAACAACGTGTTTTGTTCACCTCAAATCCCTTAAAACTTATTTATATACCCAATAGGTAAATCAAAAAGTAAAGGCAATTTTAAAATTATGTAGTAACAACCTCTTATATTGGGTGTCCCACTCGCACCCGAACCCGGCATTTCCTTAATAATATTAACACCAATGAAGATATTGCAACAACATTTGAAGTGGACTTACTTCATTTCGTGCGAAATGCGCAGACATCACAACGTGTGCTGGAAGTGGCCACCATTTGCGTCCAGACAGCGTTGAACCCGGCATTTCTTTAATAATATTAACACCAATGAAGATATTTGCAACAAAATTTAAAGTGGACTTACCTCATTTCGTGCGAAATGCGATGACATCACAACATGTGCTGGAAGTGGCCACCATTTGCGTCCAGACAGCATTGAACCCGGAATTCTTTAATAATATTAACACCAATGAAGATATTGCAACAAAATTTGAAGTGGACTTACCTCATTTTGTGCGAAACGGGATGACATCACATGTGCTGGAAGTGGCCACCATTTGCATCCAGAAAGCACTGAACCTGGTGCACCATATTGAGGAAAGTTCTTGCCAGCATGTCCGCCATCACTGCCTGAATTTTGTTGGCCATGTTTGCTTTCAAGACATCTATGGTTCACGGTTTCTTTCGGTAAACTCTCCCCTTTAGATACCCCCCATAAAAAGGAATCAGGAGGGAGATGCAAGTAGTCGGGGCCCTTTACATTCTGAATTGTTTTCCCTGACATTTGTGGATGACCTCCTGCAGGGTCGTCTAGTATAGCCAGTCCCCTTGGTTTCCAATTTCTTCGAAAATGCCCAAATGGTGGGCTTGCTCGGCGGATGTCTGCCTGCAAACCTCTCCGGGAATTGCTGTTGACAAGACTTTATCGATTCTGTTATCCAATATGTGTGAACAATAAACACTCGCTACTCCAGGGTATACCGATACATCCGATACATTTTCACATGTACGCGAACAGCCACGAGCACTCACTGTCAATAACCGTATTGTGTAGACACGTTCAGCGAAATGGCATAACAAAGCAGCAGAGAGATGTGTCCGGCTGGCTGTTGGACAGCAATGCTTAATTGGGCTCGGGCTGCCTAATATTTACTGTGGTTTAGGCTCCGCTCTGAGAGAGAGAGAGAGAATTTTATTCTTTTCTTTTTAAATTCGATATTTCTGATGATTTATTTAGCATATTCTTACACTTTCCAGTTAGTGATGAGCATTCTTTGGCTACTGGGTCTGTTTATTCTGGGTTTGGATATTTATTCTTGGGTCTATTTATTCGGAAGGGCTATTTATTCTGTGTTTGGATGACAAATGCCATAGGATACGCATTAGTGGAATTCAGCGGCTTAGGAAAAGCTTCTTCAAGAATTATAGACACTAGATAGCTAGCACCCCGACAAAATTTTGCCCTCTGCATGTACATGGCAGGTCTCTGCTAATTCTATTATGTTAAGCCATATGTGCAAATTGCAGAACCACCTGACCTTTCCGGATGCCCGGCAGCCCGAAACATTTCAGGACGAAATGAATTGGTCAAAGAAAATGTACGACTATACTATAGAAACATATAGATATCCTTTCCCCAGTTGAGAAAAAAAACATCGGTTAATTGCAAAGGGAAAGATGAGGGGAAGTATGGAAGAGAAGATTGTTTAAAAAAATAATGTCTAAACGGATTAGTCGTATTTTTCGGGCTCAGGCTCTGTCTGGCAATATAAAATGCGGGCTCGGGTACTTAACATTATTGAGCCCGAACTCAGCACTGGTGGACAGCGCCAGGTTCAATGCTGTCTGGACGCAAATGGTGGCCAATTCCAGCACATGCTGTGATATCATCACATTTCGCACAAAATGAGGCAAGTCCACTTGAAATTTCGTTGCAATATCTTCATTGGTGTTAATATTATTATAGAAATGCCGGGTTAGGTAGTGAGCGGGACACCCTGCAGAAGCTGAAGCAATCACTTCTATTTGTTGTTGTTACACGCTTGCAATGGCTTATGGGTAGTTTAAACATGCACAGCGCAGCACTCTGCCATTAGTCTAGTTGAAGCCGAGGCCAAATAAACATGGAAATTCTGCTGCAGGATTGCACCATTGTAGAATAATGCACCGTAGGATGTTGGATCAGTATCGAACTGAGAACAACATGACTCAACAGAAAGTTTATGAATGGGTAGAAAGGTTTGAAGTAAGAAAAATAAGTTCTTTTTTTTTTTTTTTTTGATTGAAGGTTTAACGACTACTGTGAACAACTCCATGAGCTATGAGCAGTTGCCCATCTCTAATTCAGAGCCACTGATTCCAAAGAAGGGAGAGAGCCAGTGCCATACGACAAACACACCTCCATGCCTCACTGGGATTTGAACCCAGACCCTTCACAGACGAATGGTCATAATCCAGCACTTAGACCACTGCGCCGGCGAAGAAGAACGAGTTTAACCAAGAAAGATCGATCAGGTAGGCCGTCAATATCACGCACACAACTAAGCCCAAGTCGACAGGGTGAATGGCTTTATCAGAAAAGACCAACGGATTATGTTGTCCGTCGTGGCTGAACATTTGGATATCAGCTATGGTTGTGCACATGCCATAGTGCATGATGATTTGGGGTACAACAAAGTTTGCGCAAGATATGCACCCAAACAGTTAGTTTACTGATCTGCAATAGCATGTGGAGGTTGCCACCCAATTTCTGAAATGTTATTAAGATCTGAGTGTTTTGGAGCAGACTGTCACCGGCGAAAAGACATGGGTACATCACTGTGAACCGGAAAGCAAGAGACAAAGCATGCAGTGGAAACACCTGCCTTTTCCAATAAAGGAGAAATTCAAACAGCCCTCTGCCAAGAAAATCAGGCTGACCTTCTTTTGAGACATAAAGGGTCCTATTCTGGCACATTTTTCAGGATCACAAACAAACAGTGACCGGTGCAATGCATAGAGAGAAACTGGAATCGGCAATTCGGAGAAAGAAGAGGAATGCTGTCGAAAACAGTCTTCCTGCAGTGTGACAATGCACGTCCCCATGTAGCAGCCGCAACGGTGGAGGCAATGCAAACAACTGCGTTTTGAAAGTCTTCCACATCCCTGATCTGGCGCCATGTGATTATCACGTCATCGGTCTACTTAAAGAGGCTCTACGTAGTGTGGGTGCACCTATGATGATGAGGTTAAGAAAGTGGTGCAGACCTGAATTCCGGAGCAGCTGAAAAGCTTCTTCTGCCAAAGAATGAAGAGGCTAGTAGAATGATACAAAAAGTGTATTGACCTGTACAGGGACTATGTGGAGAAGTGAGATAACCATTATGTTCATTTGCTCACAGTTATTGGCTTTAAAGGGTGTGTTGTCTTTACTTTTTGATTGTCCCTTGTAAATTTAGTATTCCTTATCTAATCTTCTTTTTCTGCCTAGTTAGAGCAGAAAATTTGTTATAACTATTTTTAGGATTTTCCTATTTACTCCTCTTCACTTTTATTTTAATATGAAATCTAACACTGTACAAAAAAAAAAAAGTATTCAGATGTTGTTAATGTCAAATAAATTATAGCAAATACATGGGAGTCATTTAAGCATGTTATTTTTTGGCATACAGGTGTCATATTTAACAGTTGATGTGTAGCCTTCTCTTCAGAAAACTTAAAAAAATTGCATCTCCTTTGGTCCTTTGGGTGGGAACAGAACTTGTATCATCCTATTTCTGTTTGTGCATGCCACCATGAATCTTCAAGCAACTCTAAAGCTTAGGATATGAAGAAACATTGGATTTGTGCCAGGTGAAACATTTTAAGCCTCCTAATAGGAATGACCATTTCTAATCCTGGGATGAATTCAGGCCAGATATAACCAGTTTTCCAATAATATCCCATTTCAAATCCAGGAACAGATCCTTACCAGGATTTACCACTTCTTTAGGTAACAACACAGATATGAATCATGACTACTAATTTTAATCCATGAATGAATCCAAGCCAAGAATCACAGATTCTTTAGCTAACATCACAGATGTTAATAATAATTTCTAATCCGCAAATGGATCCAAGCCAAGTATCACCAGTTTTCCACAAAATTCTGGATGTTAATAATGACCATTTCTAATCCAGAAACAGATCCAGGCAAGGTAGCAGCAGTTCTTTGATAACATCACTAAAGATATAGGCCAGAAATCACCAGATCTTGACATAATATTCCTGATGCTAATTATCACTTCAAATGTACAAACTGATTGGGGCCAAGAATAATCAGTTTTTTCAGACAATATCCTGTATTTTAATTACCATTTCCAACCCAGCAACTGATCCAAGTCAGAAATTACCAGCTTTTCAGATAATATCCTTGATGTTAATGACCATTTCTAACCCAGCAACTGACCCAGGCTAGGAATCACTAATTTTTCTGACGTCAATGGCCATTTGTACTCTATGAATCCCCAGTTTTCCAATAATATCTTTGGTGATACTGATCATCTGTAATCCAGGAGTAGATCGAGAAGTAACAGGAATCATCAATTCTTTTAGATGACTTAACAGATGTTAATGATTATTAATCATTTAAGAAGATCCAGGGCAGGAATAACTAGTTTTTCAGATAATATTCTAGATGTTAATGACCATTTCCAATCCAGGTTCAGACCAGGCCAGGAATTATCAGTTCTTCAGGTAGTATTCTTGGTGTTAAATACCATTTCTAATCTAAGAAAGAATTTTAGTCAGGAGTCACCAGTTCTGCAGATAGCATCCCAGATGTTAACGACCATTTCTCATCAAACAAAGGATTCTACTCTGGAGTTACCAGCTCTTCAGACAACTTCCCAGATGTTAATGACCATTTCTAATCTAAGAAAGGATTCTAATCAGGAATCACCAGTTCTTCAGATAACATCCTAGATGTTAATAACCATGTCTAACCTAAGAAAGGATTCTAGTCAGGAGTCACCAGTTCTTCAGATAACTTCCCAGATGTTAATGACCATTTCTAATCTAAGAAAGGATTCTAATCAGGAATCACCAGTTCTTCAGATAACATCCCAGATGTTAATAACCATGTCTAATCTAAGAAAGGATTCTAGTCAGGAGTCACCAGTTCTTCAGATAACTTCCCAGATGTTAATGACCATTTCTAATCTAAGAAAGGATTCTAATCAAGAATCACCAGTTCTTCAGATAACATCCCAGATGTTAATAACCATGTCTAACCTAAGAAAGGATTCTAGTCAGGAGTCACCAGTTCTTCAGATAACTTCCCAGATGTTAATGACCATTTCTAATCTAAGAAAGGATTCCAGTCAGGAGTTACCAGCTCTTCAGATAACACACATCCCAGATGTTAATGACAATGTCTAACCTAAGAAAGGATTCTACTCTGGAGTCACCAGCTCTTCAGATAACATCCCAGATATTAATGACCATTTCTTATATAAAGAAAGGATTCTAATCAGGAATCACCAGTTCTTCAGATAATATCTCATATGTTAATGACCATTTCTAATCCAGGAGATAAATATGAGAAGTAGAAAGGGAAAAGTAGGGGATATGAGAAAGACGTGAACGTGAAAAGCAAACCAAGAAATGGGAGAGATGAGAAACATCTGAATGTGTGAAGCAGTAAGGAAAAATATAAAGAAATATATGAATGTCCGAAGCACAAAGGAACTGGGGATGAGAAAGAAGTCAGATTGATGGAACAAAACGGGGAAGAGCTTAATGTGACAATGACCAAGGAGATCAAGAAAATGAGCATTTCTTGGTTGCAAGAATAATCAAATAGAGTGAAAAACAATAACAACATGCAGAATACTTACTCTTGACCCATATTTAAGACATCAGCTAACTGAAAAGTTGATGAAGAATTGTTATTTACAGGAGCTTCTTCTTCTGGATTAGCTTTTGGAATGGTAGTGAACAATCCACTAACATCTTTATACACACATAAAGTCAGCACACGAGATTTCTAGAAAGAGGGTGAAAAATCAGAAACACATAAATGAGTTAACAACAATAACCAGATATCGAAACTACACAAAAGATTTCTGAAGTACATTTGTCTTAAAGAGAGGGGGAAGGAAAAAAAAATAAAGACATTTGACTTCTACATAAACAGTGTGGCACTTAAGTAATGAGACTGCTTTCTTTTTAAACATCCCTGTAAAGCACATGGGTCGAGAAGGCATAGCTTTTTAATAAGCACATGGTTCAGGAAGGCATGGGTTTTTTTACAAGCACACAGGTCGGGAAGGCATGTTTTTTTTTTTTTTTTATTAAGCACACGGATCAGGAGGGCGTGACTTTTTATAAGCACACGGGTCGGGAAGGAGTCGTTTTTTTATAAGCACACAGGTTGGGAGGGTGTGGTTTTTTTATAAGCACACGGGTCGGGAGGGCCTGTTTTTTTTAATAAGTACACAGGTTGGGAGGGCGTGGTTTTTTAAATAAGCACATGAGTCGGGAGGGCGTGTTTTTTTTTTTTTTTTAAGCACACGGGTCGGGAGGGCGTGGTTTTTTTATACGGATATGGGTTGGAAAGACATTGTTTTTTTATAAGCACACGGGTTGGGAAGGCATTGGTTATTTTACAAGCACATGGGTTGGGAAGGCATTGGTTTTTTGATAAGCACACGGGTCGGGAAGGCATTGTTTTTTTGATAAGCACATGGGTCGGGAAGGCATTGTTTTTTTTTTTTATAAGCACACGGGTAGGGAAAGCATGGTTTTTTGATAAGCACACGGGTTGGGAAGACATTTTTTAAATATGCACACGGGTCGGAAGGGCATGGCTTTTTAAATAAGCACACGGATCAAGAGGGCATGGTTTTTTTACACATACACGGGTTGGAAAGGCATTGTTTTTTTTATAAGCACACGGGTTGGAAAGGCATGGTTTTTTTTAATAAGCACAAGGATTGGGAAGACATTTTATTTCATAAGCGCATGTGTCGGGAAGGCATGATTTTTTGATAAGCACGCAGGTCGGAAAAGCATGGGTTTTTTTATAAGCACACGGGTCAGGAAGGCATGTTTGTTTGATAAGCACACAGGTCAGGAAGGCATGTTTTTTTTTTTATGTCAATTATCGGCTATGCTGTGGCAACAGCATTTACGTCAGAATTGCCCCGGTGATTATTTACGCTGTGAATGATGTCATTTGGTGGAAGAACACTGTCATGGAGCACAGAGCAAATATCCAGTTGGTAATGTTTGAAAATTGGTAAAACTGCATCTTAGGGAGTTGAATTGTTGCATGATGTGTATGGGGCTAATTGTATAACCAATATTCCAATGGTATGCATGTTTCAAGGATGGGTGGGAAGATTTAGAAAATGACGAAAGCATGCGGAACAAAATGAGCTTCATTGCGCATCTCTCAACTCATTGTGAAAGTTTTCCAAAAGATAAAAAGTGATTATTGTGTGACTTTGAGAATGCTGAAATGTGAACTTGGTGTTGATAAAGAAACAATTCGTCAAATTTTAAAATTTTAGCACAAGATTGGGAATGGGGAAGGGGGGGTGCTCGTTTTGTTGTGCATGTTTTATTAGGCAACCAGAAACATGCACGAGTGAAGTACGCAGAATACATCCCGGAGATTAAAGAACATTTTCTCCAAAGCATTGTGGCAGGCAATGAGACATGGTATTTTAGATGAGACATGGTACATTTTCTCCAAAGCATTGTGGCAGGCAATGAAACATGGTATTTTAGTTATGATCCTGAAAAAAAAGCATCAGAGTGTTTAGTGAAAGTTGCCACAGTCACCCAAAGGAAAGATCAAGTTACAGAAGTCTAAAACCAAGACAGTGCTTGGGTGCTTCTGCATAACAAGTTCATTCCTGAATGTACAACAATCACTGGCGATGCTCACACATCCATTTTTGAACAATTGTGAAAGAGGATTGTTCATGTCAGGCCCTGAGTACAAAAATGGACAATCGTTCCTTCTTCATTGTAATGCACCAGCGCACAGAGTAAGTAGTCAGTCAGGGTTCCCACTCAAAAGTAATAAAAAAATTCCCTGACTTTTCCAGGTTCTCCAGGCGGTTTTTAAAGTTTTCCAGAGTGGCATGTTGCAAAGAATTGTTACACTTAATTGCAGTCCATTCATTTTTCTCACCAAAGCACACACTTGTAAATTCTTTATGTAATTTCTCTTTATAAAATTGCCTGCTTTTCATCAATAACAACTAACTGTGCACATTATTTTCTGTACCAAAGTTCCGTAAACTTTTGTGAATACTACCCACATGGAATTTGTAAATACATTCCCATAGAAACAGATCACATGTAAGAAAAAATCTGTCAGTTGAATAGTTTCAGTTTTTCTATAACACAATGCAGCTAAGCTTAATGATGGAATGGCTCTGTTCAAAGAAACATGTTTCAAGAGAACCAACAGACATAGTACTTTGATCCATCATTTGATTGGTTCTCTTGTGAAGTGTTTCTTCAAGCAGGAGCCATTGTGCCTAATTGTTCCATGTTATAACAACTGCCTGCAAAAATTGAACAAAAGCTTAATAACTGGCAATTTTAAAAATTCAATTTTGCATTTTTTTTTTAGAGAATAAAGGAAATACTTAACATAACTGAAAGTAAAATCTAACAAATTCTAGGCAGGCAGTAGTTGCAAGCAAAAGTTTGAAATCTTGAAAAAATAAGTTTTTTTGGCAAAATAAAGTATCCATTGTTTTTACAAAAAAAAGGGGGGGGTAATTTTCCCTGATTTTTACAAAAAAGGGTAACTTTCCCTGATTTTTGGAACCATTTTCAAATTCCCTGAGAATTCCAGGTTTTCCAGGTTGAGTGGGAACCCTGATTTCAGTACCATCATTCACTTGCTGAACACGAGCAACAAAGCTGGCAGGACAAGTTTTCTGAGTTTTGTGGCTATC
Source organism: Macrothele yani (assembly GCA_039090855.1). NCBI lineage: Eukaryota > Metazoa > Arthropoda > Arachnida > Araneae > Macrothelidae > Macrothele > Macrothele yani. The sequence goes on along the minus strand of CM077032.1, from coordinate 70,025,239 downwards.
AATACATTTTAAACTACCTTTTTTTTTTTCTCCTTGCACTTTACATTCGTACATGTCACTCCGATGACAGGGAAAATACATTGCTGTGTCACCATCTGCCAATTTTTTATTTCCTGTCTGTTTAACAAAATAGGACTGAGTCTCGCGTTCCATCTTCTCGTTCCAAAGTTCAAAATCTTTCGTTGAATGAAATGTAATTTGTTCATATTGAAATTCAATGTCCGTGTACAATTTTAATGTGCTGTTGCAAGTTGACCAAACACCTGAAACTCTGATTACAAAGACGACAGTGGAAATTGGCTGAGCGGCCCCGGTGGTGCAGTGGTCTAGCAATGGCTTCTGATCATTCATCCGAAACAGGTCTGCATTCGAATCACGGTGAGGCATAGGTGCTCTGTGTCTTACGGCACTGGCTCTCTCCCTTCGCTGGAACCAGTGGCCCTAAATTAGAGACGGGCGACTGCTTATAGCCCGTTGAGTTGCTCAAGGCGGTCGTTAAACCTCCAATAAAAAAAAAAAAAAGAAAATAAATCGCCTGAAGTTCCAAGTATTTCTGTTCGATGACGAAACTTTTTCACGTGCCTCGGTAAATTATTGGGTATATAAATAAGTTTTGAGGGATTTCCGTTCGGTGTCGTACTTATTACTGCTCGCATGTATTTTAAAGTGGCAACACTGAGACATCGCAGTACAAGATGCCAGCTGTCAAGAGTCAGTATACGACGTTCGATTGAGGTGCGAAGACATATTTGTTTTACTCGATGGAAAATGGCAACTTTTGTCCTGACAAAACAGCATTTGCGGAAAGTGTTAGTGCATTTACTTTATTGTCAAGAAAAGTACTGCCGACAGCTATCGCTTAATGTCTGAAATCTATGGTGAGCATTTCCCATCCATAAAAACATGTGAGTATTGGTTTAGACGATTCAAAAGGAACGATTTCGATGTCAGTGATAAAGAACGTTCTGGACCACCCCAAAAAAAAATTGCTGATGCCGAATTGGAAGCTTTACTCAAGGAGGATCCGTGCCAGATCCAAAAAGAACTAGCAGCAGCATTAAATGTTAGTCAACCATGCATTTCACAACGTATAGCTGCCATGGGATGGTGCAAAAAGAAGGGAATTGGGTTCCACATGCTTTGCGGGAAAGAGACCTTAAACGTCGAAAAACCATTTGCTAATTGCTGCTTCAAAGGCCAAAAAGAAAGTTTTTTTTGCATCATATTATTACTGCCGACGAGAAATGGATATGGTACGATGACTCTAAATGGCAGAAAGCATGGGTGAAGCCAGGTGAACCAGGTCCTTCAACGCCAAAAAGCAATATCCATGGTTCAAAGGTAATGCTGTGTATCTGGTGGGACCAGAAGGGTGTGATCCACTATGAACTGCTGAAACCATCAGAAACCATTACTGGTAGTAAATAGTAACGCTGTACTAGTGATCCGATTTATTGGCATAGAAAATAAACACATAAGCGTTTCCAAGCTTTCGCTCATCAACCAGATGGCTTTTTCAAGGAAGTTAGACAGAAACTGCAAACTGAAAAATAGAACGCTTAACAATTTGAACGCGGGAACTTGACAATAAATAGATGCGACGTTATATTCATTGAAAGATACGAGGCATCACGTTGGTTGCACGCGGGATCCTGGTAGAGAAAAGGTGTTACTTGAAGAATTGGTTCCAAATTCGTGGCAACTCGAGCGAGACACAATCATTGCAAGCATCGCTGTTGGTAATGATCTCCAAGGTTTCCCGAATGGCTGTACATTTAGGGGTAGAGTAGCTAGCTAATTTCTTTATATCATCCCACATGGGAGTAGCTGACTTGAATTTTACTTCTCTGGATAGTGCCGTGGCTACTTTACCGTATTTTGTGTCCCTTTTATGTTCGTTGACTCTGATTCCAAACGAACGCTTGGTCATTCCAATGTAGTATCGTTTAGAGCCGTTCGGATACTGTAGGGGGATCTCATAAACGCCTGCTTCGCAGGAGAGAGGTGGTTTTTCACTATTTCTCTTTAGTATAGTATGTAAAGATGCAGGGGACCTTATGCCGACGCCGTAGTTCATCTTCTTGAGGGCGTTTTTGAGTTTGTAAGACACACTTGGAATGTAGGGAATTGAGCCTATATAACGTAGCTGCGGCGCAGGAAGACCGGAATGTTTGGCTCTGGCTTTTTGGATAAAGCTACGTATCTGATTCAATGAATATCCTGCATCAGTGGCTAGCTTGATGACGCTTTCAATTTCGTGTTGTCTAGAATGGGTATCAGAAGAAACGGCGAAGGCTCTTTGAATTCGAGAACGGAAGATAGCTGCTTTGTATTCTGCGGGACAGAAAGAGCTGCAGAGCATCAGGTTGGGGACGGACGTGGGTTTATAGTAGACTTGTGTGCTGAGGCGGTTGTCAGACGATTTCCTCAATAAAACATCCAGATAAGGTAAAGCGTTGTTGCTTTCTAGCTCCATCATGAAATTGATCGTAGCATGTATATCATTGATTTTATCAAGGAAAATTGGAAGAGTCGCTTTACCTTATCTGGATGTTTTATTGAGGAAATCGTCTGACAACCGCCTCGGCACACAAGTCTACTATAAACCCACGTCCGTCCCCAACCTGATGCTCCGCAGCTCTTTCTGTCCCGCAGAATACAAAGCAGCTATCTTCCGTTCTCGAATTCAAAGAGCCTTCGCCGTTTCTTCTGATACCCATTCTAGACAACACGAAATTGAAAGCGTCATCAAGCTAGCCACTGATGCAGGATATTCATTGAATCAGATACGTAGCTTTATCCAAAAAGCCAGAGCCAAACATTCCGGTCTTCCTGCGCCGCAGCTACGTTATATAGGCTCAATTCCCTACATTCCAAGTGTGTCTTACAAACTCAAAAACGCCCTCAAGAAGATGAACTACGGCGTCGGCATAAGGTCCCCTGCATCTTTACATACTATACTAAAGAGAAATAGTGAAAAACCACCTCTCTCCTGCGAAGCAGGCGTTTATGAGATCCCCCTACAGTATCCGAACGGCTCTAAACGATACTACATTGGAATGACCAAGCGTTCGTTTGGAATCAGAGTCAACGAACATAAAAGGGACACAAAATACGGTAAAGTAGCCACGGCACTATCCAGAGAAGTAAAATTCAAGTCAGCTACTCCCATGTGGGATGATATAAAGAAATTAGCTAGCTACTCTACCCCTAAATGTACAGCCATTCGGAAACCTTGGAGATCATTACCAACAGCGATGCTTGCAATGATTGTGTCTCGCTCGAGTTGCCACGAATTTGGAACCAATTCTTCAAGCAACACCTTTTCTCTACCAGGATCCCGCGTGCAACCAACGTGATGCCTCGTATCTTTCAATGAATATAACGTCGCATCTATTTATTGTCAAGTTCCCGCGTTCAAATTGTTAAGCGTTCTATTTTTCAGTTTGCAGTTTCTGTCTAACTTCCTTGAAAAAGCCATCTGGTTGATGAGCGAAAGCTTGGAAACGCTTATGTGTTTATTTTCTACGCCAATAAATCGGATCACTAGTACAGCGTTACTATTTGCTACTTAATTGGTGTATTGTTCCTCATTATAAACCATTACTGGTGATCGGTATCAAACCCATTTAATGTGTCTAAAACGAGCTGTCGTGTAAAAATGGCCGGAATGGGAGAACAGACACAACAAAGTCATCTTACAGCATGACAACGCAAGACCACGTGTTTCTCGACCTGTGAAAAAGTACTTAGAAGGATCCGACTGGGAAGCTCCACCCCACCCGCCATATTCGCCAGATATTGCGCCATCGGATTACCATTTGTTCCGGTCAATGCAGTCAGCACTTTCTGGAGAATGGTTTAGTTCTTATGAAGACATCAAAAATTGGCTGGACAACCTCTTCCAAGAAACCGGAATTCTTCCTTCGGGGCATACGTTCACCGCTCGAAAGATGGGGTAAAGTTGTAGCTTCAGAGGTAGCCTACTTCGATTAATATTAAAATATTGTTTCTGTTCTCCAACAACGTGTTTTGTTCACCTCAAAGCCCTCAAAACTTATTTATATACCCAATACTTTTATTACTTTTCCCAGAAAACTCATGCTTACAATAAGCACAAGAAACAGTAGTGGGGTTCGGCATACTTCAAGTTTTTTTTTTAACTACTTATCTTTTGCACACAAGAGCAGTTGTAGTTGTAGCGTTTGACATACATACTTCAATTATTTTAGAACTACTTATCTTTTGCGCACTAGAGTGTTGTCTTCCAACCTGAAATCAATATAAACAACACTGCGTTCGTAGAAGTCGGGCTGCCGCCTTCATTAATGCAATATGTGTAGAACCCCCGAAATTGAAGTTCCTGAGATCATCAAGCGTCAATGTCTGTGCGCATGTGCAGTAAGACCGCCACAGGGAATCATTCCTGTCTAGAGATGCTAGTGGGGTGAGGGATGACGTTTTCCAGCTGTAAACGGAATTCCGTCTTTTATAACATTTGAAAACAGAAGATAATCGTAATTATTTTTCTCGCGATTCTCTCTGTTCAGTATTAATGTAAAATATTATTTTGTTCAATAAATGATTGTGTTTTCTCTTTAAAATGGAGGAAAAATTTCCGAAAATGGAAATCGGATTGAGCGAAGAGTTCGAAAAAACTGCACTCCACTCAGAATAAACTCTGACATAGCTCCCTTATGTTGTGATATTCAGAAGATAACAGGCTACATAGCTGATCTATTAGAATAATACAGTTTATATTTTGAAAATGAGGAAATTGTTGACATAATTATAAGAAGAGTAGGCATTTTATTCAATTTTGAATAATTAATACAAATTGTATTTGAATATTTCCAAGAACTCATGTCAGTTCTAAGCAGAAGAAAGAATTTGAAGATCTTTCCAATTTCATTGAATTTTTTAAGGTTTTTCCATGTGTTCCACACTCTGAAGAAGAAGAAAAAAAAAAAAAAAAAAAAGATTTATTCTTTGAGTATACTTTTTTGTCACTTGGACCTATAGAAACATGCAAGAAAGTAGGACAAGTGCAACATTGTTTCCAGATTAAAGCTCTCTTAAAACAAGCTCTAAATTAAATGAAAGCAGAGATTACAAAATTTATTAAGTTTGCTGTTTTTATTCTTTCTCTGCCTGTCTCAGAGGCAATTTGTGAATCCTGGGGTTTAACAATTGACATATTGTATTAGTAAAAGACCCAATACTAATTTAATGACAGAGATGATGTTATAGTTGGAACAAATGATAAATGAATGTTTATAAAGAGCACAGTTTGGACAAAAATTAGTCCAAAAAATACTGAAAGCTGCCCTAGTTTCAATGTATGGACCAAATTACCACAGACACTGTAAATAATTCATCTTCATCAGTGGCACACTATTTAACTTTAAAAGTTATTGACAAAATATCAAATTCTAAATACTGTGGTTCTAATTAAATTTATTTGATTAATAACTTGTTTTTATGTATTGTTATATTTAACAAGGGGTTTCAACTGATGGTAAGTAATTTTTTAATGTTTGTTTTACTGTGATTTATTCACTTAATTATATTTTTTTTAATGAAATTTGGTGAGGTGTTTCGTGCTTTGCCCAAAGAACATTTACAATTTTTGGAAGTCATGTTGTAGAACACTGAACATAATTCTGCTCCTGGGAGCCAAGGTTAGTTTACTCATACTTGAAGGGGGGGGGATTTCTAGCATCAGTCTCATTTTTCCAATTGTCATACTTTGTATTTATCATATTTACAATAAAACAATGCGACTGAGAAGACAATACAGTCACATAAATCCATAATTGGTGTAGTAAGAAAGAGCAGTTTAATTCACAGAGCTTTCACCTGTCAATGGAAAGCTTTGTCAAGGCAAGTTACATTAGAGGAAGAACAACCCCTTGACAAAGTCTCCTCCTGTTGGTAGGCAAAAGCTCGGCAAATTAAAATGCAGTTTCTTACACCAATTATAGATTTATGTGACTTTACTGTCTTCTCGGTTATCAGGGTGCATTTAGTAACTTTTAGACATATCCTTAAGATCTCTCTAAAACAATATGCTTATCTCTCCAAAGAAATAATAAAAACTAAGTTAGATACTTACAACTTGAGCTAATTGTGGCCGAGACACAGCTAATCTTGCACTACCTCCTAAGTGATCAGATCGAAGAGTCAACTGAATCACAAGCCCTTCTTCACTCATGATTAAGATGTAAGGATCTGCAACTGATGCCCAAACGATGGGAGATTTGACATCCAGTGGTATGTGCTGAAGTTGCCGATGCCCTGCAAGAAGTCTCACCCCCATGGGAGACACTTGAACAATGAAATTATTATCTCCAACATTTCCAGCAAAAACTGTAGGTGCTTGTGTACTGAAGCCACTGTGGTCCAACTCATTGATTTCTTGACCAGTCTGAAGAATCTGTATGTAAAAAAAAAAAAAAAACGAAAGGAAATCAAAAGCCCCTATATCCAAATACTCCTGTTTATGAAGCAATTCAATTATTAGATCAGAAGTTAAAAGATGAAAAAATACCTGAAGCACAAAGAATTAGTATTATCCAGGCATTGAAACTAGTAGCTGATAATAACTACACATATAATAAGAAAAATATACCGACAAAAACAAGGTGCACCAATGGGATCACCAATTTCGGGACTTCTTGCTGAAATAATATTACAAGACATAGAAAATAAACTCTTGGATTCATTCAATCAAAAACAACTAATACTATACGTAAGATACGTAGACGATATCCTTATCTTCTGGAAGCAATCTGAAAAAGAACTTGAAACATTTGTAAAAAAATACAATAGTTTTTATCCTACAATACAAGTTACTACGGAAAAAGAAGTTAACAGACAACTACACTATTTAGACATTTCTTTATTCAGGCGAAATAATATGATTGAATACGAAGTATATCGAAGACCAACTTATACTCCAACGATAATTCCGATTGATTCAAATCATCCTTGGAAATATAAAAGGGCAGCACTTCAATTTTACATAAGAGCATTAACCCATTCCTGTAATAAACACAAAGAAAAGATAGAGATTAACTGGATAAAAAGAACTGCTATGAAATTTGGATACAAGAAAAAGATCATAGATGATATACTTGAAAACACAAAGAAATCTTTAAATGAAAGGAAAAATAAACAAAAAAATGAAATAAAATTTGCTGGTAAAATTCCCTACATTCCTCCAATAACAAATATCCTAAAGAAGGAATGTGTTAAAGAAAAAATGATATTAGCAGAAACCGTCATAGATAACGAAACTATATTAACTACAGGAAATGAAAGAAGATCAATGCTTGATAAAGCCGGAGTATATTCTATACCAACAAAATATTATACAGAAATAGAAAGAAATGAAAGAAATAATGTATACATAGGAAGTACAAAAAGAAGGTTTAAGACCAGATTAAAAGAACATATATCCAACTGGAATAAAAAAGAAAACAAAACATCATTAATAAATCATTGTATTGAAAATGAAGCTTATCCTGATTGGTATGATGCAAAATTAATAACCTCACATAAAACTAAAAATCAAATATTAACCTCAGAAGCAGTAATGATTGAAAAAACTAAAGAAATAAATTGTAATAATAATGATCCAATGAGTCTACCGTACGCTTGGAAATATTTTATCAAAAAAGAAAATAACGCTAAAAAATATAATAAAAGACCTTATTAATTGTTTTCAACAAACGAATGGCAACACCAATTAATTTAGAATCAGAAATTCATATCATCCAATTATATCAAAACACGACTAAGAATGAGCATTAATACCAAAAATAGCATGCGCAAGAGTACAACTGCCGTGGAATGTCGGACGCCGCCAGTAAAATCGATGTAAGTGGCCGAAATATAACGTGTATGAGAAGTAGATCATAATACCCACTGAAGATGATTCCAAAAAGAAGGAATTGAAACTAGTTTGGGATATCGAGCCACGGAAAACGAAACATGCAATCATCATCTATAATAAGAAATTATAAGATCGAAGTTCAACTTGGAAGCTGATACCACAGGAAAGAAAAATCGTGCCTTCTTCGATAACAAGATGGCTTATTACTGATTCAACGCATCATAATCAAGAGGTTTGAAAGTTCTTTTCTATTGTATTAATTTCGTGAATCATGAGTTAAAAAACTGGAATAATGTTAATCATTTAATACATATTATATTGTCTCTACATATTGGAGGACTTTGACAACTTATGATGCATATGACTGTACATATAAAAACATTTTTTCATATAAATTTGTAATCTTCATATAATAAAATTCTAAACTATCATAAGGAACATCAAAAAGGTATATTAGTGACAAGTTGAAATAAAAATTTTTATTATATGGACGTTTTTCCCGTGCTCGAATTTCTAGTAACGTGCGGAACAGTAGATGATATGGAAACTATTTTGTTGACATATAGTTAATAATCATTCATGATGCACGTGTAAGTTGGCATAATCTACAAAAAATTCAAACCTCAAGTCAGCTCATGAAGAATTAATCAACTGTTACAGATCATGAATTGAAGATTCAAAATTCTGAAGCAAAGCTGCAGCAACTTTGATAGCAGACTTTGATTACTAGTTCACTTGAGAGATTTAGTAGTGTGTATGCACTTCAACCGAATCTTGACAGATGGGAAAGATGTGACACCGTAGGTCCAACTGTCTTGAAAGCAGGAATGAACAGTTGTTTGGATCGGAAAGTTTTAAAGTAAAAGCAATGAAAAATTAGAGGTAGAGTGTATGCATTGCCTTTGGCTAAATACTAAGTTGATGAAAAGCTAAATTTCATACTCTGAACTAATAAATTCAATAGTTTTGTTTATTTTTAGTTTTGATGTTTTGTTTTTTAGACATTAATGTGTTATTTTGTTAGGAGTGCCATTTACTTTTATTTTGCTGTATTGGAAAGGGTCTTTTTGATTGGATTAAATTTGTTCGCTACTTGTTATTTTAAAGAGTATCATCTGTTATATATTTACTTAGATTATTGGATGCACCTTACTCATTTAATTGACTCAGATTTATTTTTCAGTTAAATGTATTTGAATCTAATCAGGGAGTTCATCTTTTATAAATTAGTTTGTTTGTTTAATTGATGCTGAATTCTGGATTTAGAGGTTGTAATTTGTGTCATTCTTCCAAGGGCCAAGCATATGTTGAATTTAAATTAATTTTGTGTAAAAATTTTAGAGATAATTGTTGTACCATATACGTAGGCTGTTTCAAAATTTTTGCACGCTGTGCAGGATGATGCAATTGCTGCACACATTGCACCAGTTGTGAGTCAAACTGCGGTATGCAAATTTGTGTCCTTGTTTGCTGGCTAATTTGTTCCTGTTCCGAAAAACCCTGTCTGGAAATGGAGGAAGAAAGTGAGTCAGGTCACATCTTGCGTAGCGACCTGCAATTTTACATTATAATTAAGACTGCGAGGAGAATATATTCATAAAGCTTTATGGAAAGTTTGTGCAGTTAGTGTAATGCATTGTAGCACAGTGTCACGGTGGGCTTCTCGTTTCTGCCAAAGTCAGGAAAGCATTGAAGACGACCCAAGAAGCGCCCGGTCATCAGATACGACAGACAACACTTCTGTGGTTATTAAACAGCCAATCACTTACCCGAAAGTACTTGGTCACTTTTTCCCCATTACACTTCAAGCACGTCAATTATCATCATGTAATGTAGTTGGCCTTCAAAGGTTGAAAGACTCCTTGCTTATGAGTATCGTTCTTCTGGGCATGAAATATCTTTTTTTTTTTTTTTTTTTTTTTATTCACTGGACAAAAAACGCAGGTTTCCTTCAGCCGTATGAGATGTAAACATAGCTCGTCATCTCCGTAAAAAACACACAAATATACACACCATACAACTCATTCATACATTCAGTTAAAAACACTATGTACATAATTACATTCCCAGGCAGTTAAACCTTTGTCAACTGTGACTAAAAAAGTGCTCCATCCACTTCAAACACCGTACTAACCCTACTGTAAGTGCCAACCTCATTCAGCCCGTCATACACAATCCTCTAGCGCTTTCAACAGGGCTACTGTCGTCATCAGGAGGCCAATGTGTAGACCGAATAGAGTTGGCACTGGGTGAGTTTTCACCGAATAGAGTTGGCATTGGGTGGAGTTTCCCTAAATTTGGTTCAAAAGTGACGTTGCACTGTTGTCACAGATTGACTAGCATGAAATTTGAGGACAGCAAACACTTTCTTGCTGGTAAATAAATATCTTACTGGAACCCAAAAAATGCAGGGAGAGGCACGTGATCCATTAGCCCTTTTGCACACGTAGAGAGACCCTGTAGGGAATCATCTAGTGCGCATTGTCGGTCTGCAACATCGTGTGTCGGATGAAGGTTCTGATGATGGCTTTATAAAAGTTGAAAAGCTGTAACGACAGTGTGGTGGGAGTTGATGGTGGAATAGTGGTGATCTCAAGCATGCTGTGATTTTAAACTTGTATTGGATTTTAATGGTGAAATGTTTTTAAACTTCAAATTTAACTGCCGGTGCAACAAGTACAAGTGAACACCGATGGAATGGGATATTTTATCAACATGTACCTAGTGATTTTTACATTTAAGGTGTTGGAACCAAAGTGCAATAATGTACATAAAAGAAAGATTAAAACCAGGTGTTTCATCTCCTAATGAAATTATAGTTGGAATAATCATGACATGTGTTGAGAATTGTCAATGAATCCACAAAAAAAGTGAATCGACACGCCAATAATGTGTTTCGTATCGACTATGGACTAATAAGAGGTACGTAATAGTATTTTGATCCATTAGTGGATATTTATTTGTTACTTTCTTGCTGTTTGAAGCCATCTTACTGCCTATAAGACAAGTACTGCCCTCTCGTGGCCACTAGCAGTGACCAAAGTAAACTTTGAGCAATGCGTGCCTGGTAACATCCAATTTGAGCAGCATATCGCTAATATTACAGTCACAAAAAAAAAAAAAAAAAAAATGCTTCAATCATTTGTAGACACCCTGTATTTTGTATGCAGTAAATCACAGTGATAGAATACAGTGATCTCTCTGTAAATACAGAGGGGGAAAGTTGCTGTAGAATTGCTTTTGTGTTGAGTCTGTTAGAGGTTTTAATAAGCTGCCCTTTGCAAAGCATTACAAGAAATTCCAGAAGTCCAGATGATGCAATAAAATTGCTTTTGCATTGGGTCTGTTAGAGCTTTATAGGCTGCCCTTTGCAAAGCATAAGAAGAACATAGATGAATCAGAGGAACTAACTTGCTATGAGTTTTTTACACTTAAATGTTGCCCTTTGCAATGCATGAAGAAAATGAAGACAGTGCATTTGCTTATTATTAGGGTTTGCGCACATTTATAGAAAATAAATTCCAGGGGTTCATCAAAAAAATTCCAGGCACTTAAATTTTTGTTACAATCCTAGTGCTTTAAAATATTTTGCAAATTGGAGTGAAATTTATTAGTGCAATTTAGAATTCTTATGAAATTCCATAGACTCTGCTCTTACAGAATGTTCTTTTTTTTTTTTTCTTTTTTTTTGATTGGAGGTTTAACGACCACCGTGCGCAACTCAACGGGCTATAAGCAGTCGCCCGTCCTTAATTTAGGGTCACTGGTTTCAGGAAAGGGAGAGAGCTAGTGCTGTAAGACAAACACAACATCCATACCTCACCGGGATTCGAACCCGGACCCCTATCGGACGAATGATCAGAGGCCATTGCTTAGACCACTGCGCCACCGGGACAGCAGAATGTTCTTCAGTGTGTGCTACATCTTCAATGAAGTGACAAAATTTTCCCACACAAGAATTGCTCTGTATAAAACTTATATAAAGCAATCTGGAACTTAGCACAATGAATAATTCACAAAGAAATAATATAAGCAGTGCTTTTTTCTGGGGGTACGCAACGGTACGCAGTACCTGCAACTTTTTTCTTAAGTTTTTATAAAATTGCAATTTATTGACAGCAAAATGTATTATAAATATTCCGGCAGATGGTACTACTGTGTTAAACGAATTGAGGCTAATGCAAGACAAGTTTCATAGTGTTATTTTCTGGCATTGTGCTAGCCATCGCCTTGAATTGTCTGTTAGCGACACAGTGAACAATATGGCAGTCGCTTTAAGAGTTTCATGGACAAACTTTATGTGACTTATCATGCTTCACCTAAGAATGCTAGGGAACTACAAGAATGTGCAGCGACTCTAGAACTTCTTAAAATTGGCAGAATTTTAAGCACTCACTGGGTTGCATCTAGCTTTTGCACTGTTTCTGCAGTGTGGCAAGACTTTGAAGACCTCGTACATCACTTTCAGGAGGCAAAAGAAGGCAGCAGAAGAAGCAAAAAAGATCGCTGCCTTTATGAGGGTCTTTTAAAAAAAATAATGTCATGCGAGTTTGTTCTTGATTTGGGCCTTATGTGTGATGCTCTGGGCCTTATGTGTGATGCTCTCCAAGAACTTAGTGAACTAAGTCTAGATTTACAAGAGAGAAATATTGACTTGTACAAAGCAGACTGGAAGATAAAGTATACAGTTCAACTTTTTGAGGAAAGAATTGAAAATCCTGGTCCGTACTACAGTATGTCTCTTTAAAGTCAGAAGAACATGAAGTTCAAAGGGATTGAGCTCCATACAAATGAAAGACACAGTTCTGCAATAAGTTCATCTGCTTTTTATAAAAGTCTGAAAGAGGCTGTTGGAAATCACCTGCTTGAAGGAGATGATGCTGATTTGTCTGAATGTGCCAAGATTTTAGATTCCAAGTATTGGCCAGAAAATCTGGGAAGCACCTGACATTTGGTGAAACTGAAATTGGAAAGTTAGCTCGCAAATTCCACTTAAATGAAAGAGAAGCAGTTCGTGGTTTCCGTGAACATCTTTAAGTAAATAAAGTCCCAGACATATTATTTCATCTAAAGCCCACTTTGAGCACAATTGCAATATCTTCCAGTGAATGTGAAAGGGGTTTCTCTCAGATGAATCTTAGAGTAACTTCATCTAGGCCATCTCTGCTTGTACGGACAACATCTGCACTGATGTTCATCAGGATAGTAGGACCTCCACTCACTCAGTACAACCCTAGCAAATATGTGGACTCATGGCTGCTCAGAGGTCGTCATTCTGCAATTGATACCAAAAGCAAGAAGCGATCTAGAGACGACAAGGGTATAACAGAGGATATGTTAGAAGTGTGGAAGTTGCTGTAATAACATCCACATGGTGAGTACCGGCACCTTTTTTCCCGGAAAAAAAACCCACTGAATATAAGCATAATTATTCCTTATCTCTGGGCTGCTTAAATTATCTGCAGACATTTTGGGTCCCTTGATGTCTTTCAAGTCACATTATCAATACTATACTGATGTTGGCTGTCCCAGAAAAAAATCTATCAGCTACGTCTTCAACAAATAAATCAATTCCTAACAGTGACAAAAAATCTCAAGAAAAGCCTTCACATCTTTAACTTCTTGAGATTATGAGAATGGCAACCGTCAGGATTAGTAGGAATATGGCAATTGAAATTAACACAGTTCAGGAACCTCCTGGGACAACTAACATCAGTACAGCATTGATAAAATGACCTGAAAGACAACAACGGACACAAAACATCTGCAGATAATTTAAACAGCTCAGCGATAAGGAATAATTATGCCTATGTTATTTCTGTGTGAATTATTTATTGTCTACTTTGGGTAAGTCAACTTTTTAATTCCAGTTATTTTAAAATTAGAACAATGATACAAAACAATCTTGTCATGGCACTGAAGATTCTTTATTCCAGAGTCATCTATTCCCAAATACTGGTCGCAGGGAGGCCAGATATCAATCTCCAACAGTAAGAAAAGCATGTGCTAGAAGAAGAGCTATGTTGGACTCACAGGAAGGTCTCCACTTCCTGTTGTGATACTACAAACCACGGTGGCTGGAAATATGGCACTCAAACAACTTGCACTACAGCGTCACATGAGATGAAAGAGATGACACCACATTTCCAGAGTCCATGGCAGAAAGAGATGTATAGTAGTTCACCATTATCCGCAGGGGGTTCATTCCAACATTTCCAGTGGCTGCCGGAAACCATGGACAGTACCAAACCCTATGTATATACAAAGGGTGTCTGATAAGTATCCGGATTTTTATTCCTATCGATACAAAACCAGGTGTATGACCGTATGGAGGGGCCATGCTGTAGATCGCATTCTTTCATATTTGCGAAGAAGAAACAGTTTTGGCGATTACCTTTTTGTACTGTTATAATACTTCAGTGGAAAAAAATTCAATTTGGCCAAAAATTTTTAAAACCCAGCACAGCCACTGACTGTATGTATGCGTGAAACTATTACAACTACTCTGCTGGCCACCCAAAATGCAACACCAAGAAGGAAGCATTCGATTGGCCTGAAATTCGCAGCATGCGTCACCCGCGAGAGGACATGCAAACGATTAGCATTGCAGGGCTTATGCAAATCATGTGCGCCCGACACGCCATCGAGAAGCACTATAAGAAGGGCGCACAGAAGGCGGGGTGTAAGTAGTGGAAGTGTGTTGTGCTGCCGGACTTGTGTGTGGGAAGCTTACTGATGCCTCGTCGCAGAATACGGCAGTCATTCCAGCATGTTTCGGAGTTCGACAGAGGACGAGTAGTGGCTTATTACGACAGCAGTTTATCGTACCGAGACATCGGCGCCCTTGTGGAACGACATCCAGCCACAGTGAGGCGAGTATGGATGCGGTGGGTGCAGGAGGAACGGACGGAACGACGTGAGCGATTGCCGCAGCCGCGGCACACCACCGAATGAGAGGACTGGCATGTTGTGCGGCGGGCATTGACGGCTCGCACCGCCACATCACGAATGTTAGCGCAGGAATTAGGGTGTGTTGCGCAACAACCTGTGTCGGCACGTACCGTTCGACGTCATGTGCAGGAGCGGGGTCTTGCCACACGGCGCCCATTGCTCCGATTACCATTGACGTTACACCACCGCCGAGTGCGGCGGCAGTGGGCCGTTGAACGCCGCACCTGAGCTACGGAATGGCACGATTCTGTAGTTCAGGTGCGGCGTTCAACGGCCCACACGATGGTCGGATCCGCATGTGGCGGCACCGCGGCGAGAGAATGTATGACGCCTGCATTATGCATCGCCATTCCGATCCGTCGCCTGGCGTTATGGTTTGGGGCGCAATTGGGTATGACACCCGCACCCCTCTCGTACGCATCGCCAGTACACTCAACAGTACAGCCACATCCAAAGCCTCTTTCGTCCGACGCCGCGTCGTGTAGCGGCCGTTATTGCCAGCCATGGGGGCCACATGAACTATTGATGTCTGCGTATTCCGCAAGTAGCACGGGCCTGTAAGCTCAACCGTTTCATCTTTGTATCTGTTGTTATGTGTCCAGTAAATCTGGCTTACCTATCTCGCGCCCTTCTTGGTGTTGCATTATGGGTGGCCAGAAGTGTACTTTTAGTGAAGCACTGCAAAAGCGAACTTAATACTAACATCAGGTGACGCTATCAATTAAAATCAATTACAGCTACGTCAAGTGTTCAGTTTGAGCAGCGAGCAGTTAGGGAAATTTTTAACAAAAGAATGCGTTAAGGCCGAGGACATTAAGAGAAGACTTCGGACGATGTATGGTGATGTGGCTATGTCTTGTTCCAGTGCTTATTAATGGGTTACGAAGTTCAAAGCTGGCCATTAGAGCCTTGAAAATGAAGCACGGTCAGGTAGGCCTAACATGGCGGTGACTGGTGAAATGATTACACAGGTTGACAACTTGATTAAACGAGGTGACAGACACATTGATGTTTGGGATATTGCCATGGAATTGGATAACAGCAAAGATTCTGTTGGACGAATTATTCTTGAGCATCTCAACTTAACTATAGGAAGATCTGTGCCAGATGGTTACTCTGAATGCTTATAGCAGTGTATAAATGCCAAAGGCTAGATATTTGCAATGAACTGGTACAGTGCTACGATGAAGAGGGTGATTCATTCCTGGGATGCATAATCACTGGTGATGAAGCATGGATTCGTCCGTTCGAACCACCGGAAGCAAAACAGCAAAGTATGCAATGGCGTTCCCTGAATTCGCCCCCACCAAAGAAGTTTAAAGTTGGTTCGTAAACATCCAAGGTTATGGCTAATGTCTTATGGAACAAACATGACATCTTTCTGGTTGAGTACTTGGCAAAAAATGAAACAATAAATGCAAAGACATATGTGAAGACACTGCCAACTTGGGCAGCATATCCGGACCAAACGGCCAACATTGAAAAACAATCAAGTGTTGCTTCACCACAATAACACTCGCCCACATATTACGAAGCCAGTGCAAGCAGAAATTGCAAAACAGAACGATCCGGTCTTGGCACCTTCTGATATTCATGTTTTTGGTCCCTTGAAGGATAGTCTTCGTGGCCACCACTATGAGAGCATGGACGATCTGTGAGAGGCTAAATAACGAGAACTTTTTCTGTGACTCACTTATAAACATGGAAAGAGCGATGACCTCTATTTGATGTTCCTGGTCCACATCAACTGTGTATTTATCATTCATTCGCCTTCTAGTTATTTGTTCAGTTGATGCTGTTCATCAGTGGAGAATCCCCAGCATTGTGCGGGGCTCCAAAGAAGCAAACCTGCCATGTGGTTTGGCAGTTTGTCATTTGTGAGTCTGGAGAATTTCGAGGCCGCTGTGGTGCAGTGGGAGCAAATCCGGCGCGTAACTGGAAGACCCTGGGTTCGATTCCCGGTGGCGGCCAATGAAAATTTTTATGTGACTCACTTATAAACGTGGAAAGAGCGATGACTTCTATTTGAATTTGCTGTGAGAGGCTGTCTGTCAATGGATTCGCAACACTCCTGCTGATTCCGCTACCGGAATGAATCGACTTCTTGATCAGTGGAGGAAATGCATTGTGCTGAATAGAGAATATGTGCAAAAGTGACTTTGACTATTTGTATCACTGTATTACATATGTGAGTATTATATTTATGCATCCTGTATTTTTTTTTATTTCCTGTAATTGATAGGAATAAAAATTTGGATACTTATCGGGCCCCTCGTCGTACTATGTTCTTTCCTATGCATA
The DNA here is from genome assembly GCA_039090855.1 of Macrothele yani. NCBI lineage: Eukaryota > Metazoa > Arthropoda > Arachnida > Araneae > Macrothelidae > Macrothele > Macrothele yani. The sequence continues at coordinate 70,008,090 of CM077032.1, read as the reverse complement.
GATATCTATGATAAACTTTAATTTATAAATTAAGCACAATAAGAAAAAAACTATAAAAACTGAATGATTTATTCGGTGAACATAGTGACAACCTGGCAACTGAATGATCATATGTCAATGACCCTTCTGCAAAAATGTTGAATGAACTTACAAGGATAAATGATTTATGCCATCACTAGTAAACACAAGATCCTTGCAAAGAACGATCTCCTCAGTGAACACAGTGACGACCTGGAAATTGAATTATCATTCGTTAATGACTTGTGTGAATTAACTCCAAGGAAGGAATGATTTTGCTGTTAATAGTAAACTTGAAATTCTACAGTGAATGATTTACTCAATGAATGTTGTGACAACCTGGAAATTGAATGGTCATTCGTTTAAATGATCACTAGTGAATGACTCTGTAGCATGAATGATGAATGAACTCACAAGAAGGAATGATTTATTCTCTCACTGGTAAACACGAAATCCCTGCAAAGAATAATTTACCCAGTGAGTTTAGTGACAACCTGGAAATTGAACAGTCATTCGGTTGAATGATCACTAGTGAATGACTCTTTAGCATGAATGATGAATGAACTCACAAGAAGAAATGATTTATTCTCTCACTGGTAAACACGATATCCCTGCAACGAATGATTTACTCAGTGAGTGTAGTGACAACCTGGAAATTGAACAGTCATTCGGTTGAATGATCACTAGTGAATGACTCTTTAGCATGAATGATGAATGAACTCACAAGAAGGAATGATTTATTCTCTCACTGGTAAACACGATATCCCTGCAAAGAATGATTTACTCAGTGAGTGTAGTGACAACCTGGAAATTGAACAGTCATTCAGTTGAATGATCACTAGTGAATAACTCTTCAGCATGAATGATGAATGAACTCACAAGAAGAAATGATTTATTCTCTCACTGGTAAACACGATATCCCTGCAACAAATGATTTACTCAGTGAGTGTGGTGACAACCTGGAAATTGAACAGTCATTCGGTTGAATGATCACTAGTGAATGACTCTTTAGCATGAATGATGAATGAACTCACAAGAAGGAATGATTTATGCCATCACTGGTAAACACGAAATCCCTGCAAAGAATAATTTACCCAGTGAGTTTAGTGACAACCTGGAAATTGAACAGTCATTCGGTTGAATGATCACTAGTGAATGACTCTTTAGCATGAATGATGAATGAACTCACAAGAAGAAATGATTTATTCTCTCACTGGTAAACACGAAATCCCTGCAAAGAATAATTTACCCAGTGAGTTTAGTGACAACCTGGAAATTGAACAGCCATTCGGTTGAATGATCACTAGTGAATGACTCTTTAGCATGAATGATGAATGAACTCACAAGAAGAAATGATTTATTCTCTCACTGGTAAACACGATATCCCTGCAACGAATGATTTACTCAGTGAGTGTAGTGACAACCTGGAAATTGAACAGTCATTCGGTTGAATGATCACTAGTGAATGACTCTTTAGCATGAATGATGAATGAACTCACAAGAAGGAATGATTTATTCTCTCACTGGTAAACACGATATCCCTGCAAAGAATGATTTACTCAGTGAGTGTAGTGACAACCTGGAAATTGAACAGTCATTCAGTTGAATGATCACTAGTGAATAACTCTTCAGCATGAATGATGAATGAACTCACAAGAAGAAATGATTTATTCTCTCACTGGTAAACACGATATCCCTGCAACAAATGATTTACTCAGTGAGTGTAGTGACAACCTGGAAATTGAACAGTCATTCGGTTGAATGATCACTAGTGAATGACTCTTTAGCATGAATGATGAATGAACTCACAAGAAGGAATGATTTATTCTCTCACTGGTAAACACGATATCCCTGCAAAGAATGATTTACTCAGTGAGTGTAGTGACAACCTGGAAATTGAACAGTCATTCAGTTGAATGATCACTAGTGAATGACTCTTTAGCATGAATGATGAATGAACTCACAAGAAGAAATGATTTATTCTCTCACTGGTAAACACGATATCCCTGCAACGAATGATTTACTCAGTGAGTGTGGTGACAACCTGGAAATTGAACAGTCATTCGGTTGAATGATCACTAGTGAATGACTCTTTAGCATGAATGATGAATGAACTCACAAGAAGGAATGATTTATGCCATCACTGGTAAACACGAGATCCCTGCCACGAATGATTTACTCAGTGAGTGTAGTGACAACCTGGAAATTGAACAGTCATTCGGTTGAATGATCACTTGTGAATGACTCTTTAGCATCAATGATGAATGAACTCACAAGAAGGAATGATTTATGCCATCACAAGTAAACACGAGATCCCTGAAACGAATGATTTACTCAGTGAGTGCAGTGACAACCTGGAAATTGAACAGTCATTTGGTTGAATGATCACTTGTGAATGACTCTTTAGCATCAATGATGAATGAACTCACAAGAAGGAATGATTTATGCCATCATTGGTATACATGAGATCCCTGCAAGGAATGATTTACTCAGTGAGTGCAGTGACAACCTGGAAATTGAACAGTCATTCGGTTGAATGATCACTAGTGAATGACTCTTTAGCATGAATGATGAATGAACTCACAAGAAGGAATGATTTATTCTCTCACTGGTAAACACGATATCCCTGCAAAGAATGATTTACTCAGTGAGTGTAGTGACAACCTGGAAATTGAACAGTCATTCGGTTGAATGATCACTAGTGAATGACTCTTTAGCATGAATGATGAATGAACTCACAAGAAGGAATGATTTATTCTCTCACTGGTAAACACGATATCCCTGCAACGAATGATTTACTTAGTGAGTGCAGTGACAACCTGGAAAATGAACAGTCATTCGGTTGAATGATCACTTGTGAATGACTCTTTAGCATGAATGATGAATGAACTCACAAGAAGGAATGATTTATGCCATCACTGGTAAACACGAGATCCCTGAAACGAATGATTTACTCAGTGAGTGCAGTGACAACCTGGAAATTGAACAGTCATTCGGTTGAATGATCACTTGTGAATGACTCTTAAGCATGAATGAACTCACAAGAAGGAATGATTTATGCCATCACTGGTAAGCACGAGATCCCTGCAACGAATGATTTACTCAGTGAGTGCAGTGACAACCTGGAAATTGAACAGTCATTCGGTTGAATGATCACTAGTGAATGACTATTTAGCGTGAATAATTTATTTGTTATCACAAAAAACACCCCACACATAATAAATTAACTAAACATTTAACTATTAGCTGTAAGGCACTTGAATCAGTTGCCCATGCTTACCATGCTGCTGTCAGTCCTGCTAAGAATCAAGAAAGCGTGAGAATTATTCAACGACACAGCAGGCTTTAGCGTCTGCTGCAAACTGTCTTCATCCTTATCAATTGAATTTTCTTGATCCAAATCATTGCTTTTCTTTTCTGGAGGCTTTAAAATTAAAACAAAACATATTCTAAGAATACAGATATTTCAATTATTTATGATAAAGCACGCAGGTTCTTTTCACAATAAATGCAATAAAAATGAGTATGCTCGCTACATTATAAAGGATGCGTCTGGGAGAAACCTTGGTTATAGGTTTTCTAAGAAAATAGCCTTAAAAAAATGTAGAAAATATATAAATATGAAAATAATAAATACTATCATAAAATTCTGAATGCCTCCAAAAAGCGGAAGAAAAAAAGAAAAACACATACCGTATATATTCGCGTATAAGTCGAGAAATTTGGGACAGAATGAGAGCTTCAAAGTAATGGGGTCGACTTATACGCGGGGTCTAAAAAATCGTAAGTCCAAAAGTTCTTCCCGTGAGGCAAAAGGCAATCCATCCCAAAAGAAATAAAAATGCTGATGCGGTATTAATTACGAAATCGCAACGCTCCGAAAGAAAAAAAAAGAAAGAAAGAAAGTAAAAACACTGATGTGGTAGAATTACAAAATCGTGACCCTCCGAATTTCTCAGCACTTTGAAAAGTCTCCTCTCTCCTGGCTTTGCGTATCCACAGCGCAGTCACAGCCGCGCATAGAAAGCTCCGCCCTTCTGACTACCAGTTGATTGCGCTTACCTTCGACATAACGGAGCCATACGACAGCCAGTGTTAGGTGTTGCTTGTTCTTAATCGCACGTGTCTCACTTCTCCTATTATGGGTGACACGGATTGTGTAAAGAAACAGATGTCCTATAACGCAGGATTCAAGTTGAAAGTGGTTTCTTTTGCAGAAAATACTAACAACTGTGCTGCTTCACGTCAATTTGGCATTAACGAAAAACTGATTCGAGATTGGCATAAAAAAAAATCGGACTTGTTGAAAATCCCAAAATCGCAAAAGGCACTGCGCCGTGGAACGACATCTTTCCCAGAGCTGGAAAGTGTCTTGAATGATTGGATTGTGGGCTGCAGACAAAATGGTTACATTGTAACGCAAACTGGTATACGTTTGCGAGCAATGAAGCTCACAAAAGATGAAAAGTTTGCAGCCGCAAATAACACTTTTCATGCCTCACCAGGTTGGTACGCAAGGTTCATGAACCGCTATGAGTTGTGTCTACGCCAGCGCACCAAAATTGCACAAAAGTTACCTCGTGACCTCGAAGCAAAGATAATGGAATTTCAAAAGTATGTAATTCAAAAGAGAAAAGAGACTGCTTTTGAACTTTCCCAAATAGGGAACATGGATGAAACCGCCATATGTGTTTCGATTTTCCTGGAAATAAGACGGTGAACAAAAAGGGCGAAAAAAATATCTTGATCAAAACGACTGGCCACGAAAAATTCAGTTTCATGGTTGTTCTTTCCTGTTGGGTCGACGGCAGTAAGCTACCTCCGGTAATTATTTTCAAATGCAAAACTCTGCCAAAAAACGTTGTCTTTCCGTCTGGTGTGCTCGTTCGTGCCCATGAAAAAGGATGGATGAACGAATCCGGAACAATTGACTGGTTAAAGAATGTGTGGAACAAATGGTCAGGTGCACTTTTGAGGAAACCTTTTCTTTTGGTGTGGGATATGTTTGTTGCACACCGTTGTGCAGAAGTGAAAAAAACTGCAGAAAATTCAAAAACAACTCTTGCTGTCATCCCAGGTGGGTTGACATCTGTTCTTCAACCACTAGATGTCTGCTTTAATAAGCCCTTCAAGGACAATGTGCGGAGGTATTGGGCAGATTGGATAAGTCCCGATTTGCCGACTGAAACCAAGGGCGGAAATATAAAGAAGCCGGATATTGTTTTGATCGCGCGATGGGTCTGGGATGCGATATCTGCGGAAATAGTCGTGAAATCATTCAAGAAATGTTGCATTAGTAACAAACTTGATGGCACAGAGGATGATGAGATTTTTATGAGTGATGATGACAGTGATTCTGATGACAGAGGCATAGATGGGAATACTGATGTTTATGATGACACGCCGATAACAGAGAAAGACTTTTTGAACAGTTTGGCGAGTCTGACTCGGAATCAGATTTTGAAGGATTCCGATGAAGTTTTTGGGTATGCAAATTAAATTTAGTATTATATATATAATTTTTTTCGTTTTCAAATGTTTTTGAATAAATTCATTGAAATTTTTTTTTTCTCATTCCGGGATCGACTTATACGCGAGTTTCCGATTTCTTACGATTTTTTCCTCTGAAAGTGGGGGTCGACTTATACGCGAAGTCAACTTATACGCAAGTATATACGGTACTTTTAGATTACACTAATTTATAATTAATTAATGTATGTATGTATGTGTGTGCAGGGGAGCAGCCAAAAAGTTAGTTGCATGCCCTAACAATTTTTTTTTGTTATATAAAATATATTAGGTTGAATATTTCACATAGAAGTGTGCACCACATCATCACCAAGCGTCTTGAGTTTCGAAACCGGTGAATCATAATGGAAAAGATTGCCGATGAATTGAATATTTTGCATGGAAGTGGTAACCACACCATCAGCAAGAGTCTTGAGTTTCGAAACCGGTGAATCATAATGGAAAAGATCGCCGATGAATTGAATATTTCGCATGAAAGCGTGCACCACACCATCACCAAAAATCTTGAGTTTCGAAACTGGTGAATCATAATGGAAAAGATCGCCGATGAATTGAATATTTTGCATGGAAGTGTGCACCACACCATCACCAAGCATCCTGAGTTTCGAAACCGGTGAATCATAATGGAAAAGATCGCCGATGAATTGAATATTTTGCATGAAAGTGTGCACCACATCATCACCAAACATCTTGAGTTTCGAAACCGGGGAATCATAATGGAAAAGATCGCAGATGAATTTAATATTCCGCATGGAAGTGTGCACCACACCATCACCAAGAGTCTTGAGTTTCGAAACCGGTGAATCATAATGGAAACGGAAAAGATCGCTGATGAATAATATATTTTGCATGGAAGTGTGCAACACACCAGCACCAAGCGTCTTCAGTTTTGAAACCAGTGAATCATAATGGAAAAGATCACGGATGAATTGAATATTTTGCATGGAAGTGTGCACCACAAGATCACCTAACATCTTGAGTTTTGAAACCGGGGAATCATAATGGAAAAGATCACGGATTAATTGAATATTCCGCATGGAAGTGTGCACTACACCATCACCAAGAGTCTTGAGTTTTGAAATCGGTAAATCATAATGGAAAAGATAGCGGATGAATTATATGTTTTGCATGGAAGTGTGCAATACACCATCACCAAGCGTCTTCAGTTTTGAAACCAGTGAATCATAATGGATAAGATCGTGGATGAATTGAATATTTCGTATGGAAGTGTGCACCCATCGTCACCAACCGTCTTGAGTTTCGAAAAGTTTGTGCTCAATGGGTGCCTCGCTTACTCACAGAATAACACAAGGTGCAACATTTCTAAGCAGTTCTCGCTTTTTCTTTTTTTAATCATTATCACAGAGAAGGAAATGAATTTTTGGACCAGCTCCGTGCACAGCTGGTGGCCAACCCCTGTCAAACAACATGGGATTTAGCAGAGATAGTCATCACATTCCACCATCCATGAACACCTCTGGAAGCTTGGCTACGTTAGTTGGTAAGATGTATAGGTCCGACACAATTTGTATGGGAGAAATTTGCTTGATCCAGTTTATCTGTAACACACTTCTAAAACACAACAAAACAAAAAAAAAAAAAAAAAAAACGATCCGTTTTTGAGAAGATTGGCGACTGATTATTAAAAATGGATTGCTTACAACAATGTAGTGAGGAAAAGGCCATGGTTACAGCCTGGTGATAAACCCTTAGTGACCCCTAAAGCAGGACTACGGGACTATACCCAAAAAAGATTTTGCACCTGAGGAAGGGACTGTAAAGGTGTACTGCACTGAGCTTCTACTGAACAACCAGACGATAAATAACAATAAGTATGCACACCGCACAAAAAAATAGTCACCCCTAACAGAAATGACAGTAGGAAGTTACCAGTTGCACAGAGGGTGCCATGATAGAATTGTTGGGAGATAAATAGCACTGATGTGGTCTACAGGATCATTTCAGTCTCGTGCAGTGATGAAGAGCAACATGTGTGCTGAATTTAGTCTCCAATATGGAATGTAAGACAGACATTACTGAGTGGCAAAAAGGAGCCATCATGTTTTTGGCCGAGCCCACGAACACAAAGTGAATGAAGTCTCCCAATTTGTTGGTGCGTCGAAGTGTACTGTTCAGCGGGTCTACAAACAGTGGTGTAGTTTGCCGTCAACTGAAAATCAGCGATGTAACTGTGGCCGAAAAACGATTCTCGCCAACAGGGAGCACCGCCATGTTTCACACCTAGTAACTGCAATCGGTTTCAAACCAGGCAACAATTGCTCCAAACAGTCAATGAAAGTCCACTCCAACCAATTTTCGAAAGGACATGGCAACGAGAACTTCATGAGATTAACACCTGGAGCAGAGTACCAAGGAAGAGCCCTCTTTTAACAGCAAGTCACAAAGTTGCTCATTATCAATGGGCTCAGAGCCCATTGCTTTGAGGAGCTAACCTCTGAAATTCTAACACCATCAGTAACATGATTTGGCAGATGATCTGGTTTTGAGGAGCTAACCTCTGAAACTCTAACACCATCAGTAAAATGATTTGTTAGCTGATCTTGCTTTGAGGAGCTAACCTCTGAAACTAACACCATCAGAAAAATGATTTCACAGCTGATCTGGTTTTGAGGAGCTAACCTCTGAAATTCTAACATTATTTATCAGTAACATGATTAAAAATAAATTCATGACCGCAAACGAAAATTTGTAACTTTCATGATTTTCATGGCCAATAGACACCCTGATATTGTGCCTTACCTGGTGCCTGGAATATCAAACCTGGACTTCTGCAGAATCGCACCACATCGTGTGGTCAAATGAATCCCATTTTCAGTTGTATCGAGTTGATTGGAGTGTATAGGTGTGGCAAGAGGGTGTGGTGGACACAACAGAGCCACAAGGCCATGGCTCCGTCATGTCAGGTCTGCTCTGTTCAAGGTGATGGTGGCTCTGTGATTGTTTGGGGAGCTTCTCATGGAACATATTAGGTCCCTTAGTGGGTCTGGAGAGGTCCTTAACCACTGTGCGCTACCAGCATGTGCTGGCTGATCACTTACACGACCTTCAGGCACGACCTTCAAGCATCCTGCGACTGATGGTCTGTTTGTGCAGGATAATGCACCAACCCACTGGGCCACAACCACCCAGCCATGACTTGAGGAACACTCATCTGAGTTTGGAACCATCTATTGGGTTGTCGGAAAAGTCATGACGTATTTTGGCACTCGATGGCAGTTGGGCGGTTTTGGAAGTACTACGGGCAAGCGCAGCTCTGTTATCGCTATGGCATTCGACAGGTGCCAGTTCTAGCTGCCTTCTAAAAGGAATAGTGATTGATTTGGTTAATTTGCAGAGATCTGACATCAAGTTGAAGGTGGAAGACCAAACTGTGCATTTTTGCCATACTTTACTGTTTTACTTCCGTAGAGGGAAGAACGCGCGTCAAGCTTGTGAAAGTTGCGTAAAGTGCACGGCGATAATGCTCTACAAGAACGTCAGTGCCAGCGGTGGTTCGCATAATTCCGTGCTGGTGATTTTGACCTCAACGATGCTCCTCAGTCCGGGAGGCCAACCGAGGTTGATGACGACCAAATCAAGGCATTGATCGAGTCAAACCCACGTTACACGACACGAGAGATTGCAGACACATTGCACATCCATCATTCAAGCGTTCACGACCACCTGAAGAAGCTGGGAAACGTAAGCAAGCTCGATGTGTGGGTTCCTCATGAACTCAAAGAAGCTCAATTGACGGCACGTATAAACAGCTGTGATATGCTCATTAAACGTGAGGAAAATGATCCTTTTTGAAGCGACTGATAACTGGTGACGAAAAGTGGATTGTGTACAACAATGTGCTGCGCAAACGGCAGCTCATTAAACGTGAGGAAAACAATCCTTTTTTGAAGCGACTGATAACTGGTGACGAAAAGTGGATTGTGTACAACAATGTGCTGCACAAACGGTCTTGGTCCTAACATGCTGCTTCACCTCAAACGACATCCAAAGCAGACATTCATCGGCGGAAGGTTCTGGTCTCAGTGTGGTGGGATTTTAAAGGTGTCGTGTTTTTCGAATTCCTACCATGGAACCAAACAATCAATTGGAATGTGTATTGTCAGCAATTGGACAGTTTGAACGCATCCATCATCCAGAAACGTCCAGAGCTCGTTCATCGTAAAGGTGTTGTGTTCCATCACGACAACGCAAGACCACACACAAGTTCGATTACCTGCCAAAAATCATTGGAGCTTCGGTGGGATGTGTTGCCACACCCAGCATACTCGCCTGACCTTGCGCCATCAGACTTCCACTTGTTTCGCTCTCTTCAACAGTCCTTGCATGGTATAACGTTCAATTCAGGTGAGGCTGAAAATCAGCACCTTGGAAAGTTTTTCGCCATGAAAGTCAGGTCCTTCTATGAACGAGGCATTCTGCAGCTCACTGAAAGATGGCAAAAAGGTTATCGAACAAAACGGGCATTATATCATTGACTAATCTTTGTTCTTTCTATCAATAAATGACCTTTGCAAAACATGGCCAAAATACGTCATGACTTCCAATTGAAACCCTGTGGAAGCTTTCTGAGATGCTGTGGAGCATAACATCAGATCCATGGATCTTGGACCGACGTTTTGGGTGGAGTTGTGGACAATGTTGCAACAGGCATGGCTGGAATTACCTCCGAAAACCCTCCAGCATCTGGTGGAGTTGATGCCTCAGTGTGTACAGGCTGTTCTTCGTGCTAGTAAAGAATCAACGTGCTTCCACTGGGTGTATGTATGTTTATTTGAAATGAAACCTACATATTGACCATCTTGTTGTTAAACTTTCAAGAAATTTAGATATAATTAGTTTGATAGTCTCACTGTTGTCAATTAGGGTTCTAAAGTTATTATATTACTCACTACTACAGTCTCACTTTGACTATTGCATTCTGGCATGGGGTCAGACTACATTAATGAATATTTCCCAGACTTCTGATAAATTTGTCAGATTATTGGAATTAAAAAATAATTTTGCACCTATAAATGAAGCACAATTTAGTTTTTGACATTTTGCTAGAGTACACCCTACGAAATATGGTTGTTGTTTTTTACTATTAGCCAGTTATATAACTTTAATTCAGGTAAGATATGCATAAAATGATTAAAAATAATATTAATAATGAATTTATACTGATTTCTAAATCTCTTCACAGCTACAATACCAGGAATCAAGATTTACTGAAACCAGTCTTTCCCAGAACTAATTATATAATGCAAAGTATAAACTGCATGGGACCATAATATTGGAACTCACTACCACATGAGATTAGTGATTTGAATAACTTTAATATTTTTAAGGGGAAATTAAAACTTCATCTGTTACATAAAAATTAGAAATGACGGGGAGGTGATGGGGGGGGGATATTAATATGAGAAGGTAGGAAAAATGTGAGGGATATAGTGGAACACAATAGGTGATTAGGGGAGAAAGATCTTTGCATTTACACATTATCTTTTTTTTTTCTTTTTTTTTCCTAATCCCTTTTTCTTTCCTTTTGAATAAATTAACATTTACTAATCAAAAACAACTATTATGGGAATTTTACTAGGAAACGTTTTATTTAAATCGCAAATTTTTCGGAGCAAACTTTTCTTATTCTTCAGGCTATCTTTTTGTTGTCACTTATTCCCGTCACTATCGCGGTTACGGATAACCTTAAAGGTTACGGTTATTTTTCATCAAATCCTGCCAGATGTTAGGCAGGGAAAATCCTTTGCAATCATTGACGATGGAATTTTGATTTTTCTCAATCTCTATTCCTTCTTTTAGCTTTCTTTTTGAAAATTGCTTTGGAAACTGATGACTTTAAGGGAATTCCAATCCATGCTGTGACTAGTTTCTCCAACATGCCTATCTAAACCAGTCTTGTTGGAGCAATTTTTATAGCTGCTTTATGCTCTGTTATACGAGTTTCTAGTCTGTGACCTGTTTCACCTATGTAAGATAAGTCCACAACTACATTTTACTTCATAGACTACACCTTGCATTTTTAAAATATCTTCTTTTTGAACTATTTTAGGGAAATTTTTTTAACTTTGTTCTCTAAACTTGGAGCTAGCCTAATTTTGTACTTCTTACTAATTCTCTTTAAAGACTCAAATAAACCTTTGTGATAAGAATTTTTTTTTTAGTGAATTTTACTTGTTGCTTCTGCGGGTTCATCACACCATTAAAATTCAAAAGAAATTGAGAAGCTTCTGAATTTTAATGGTGTGAATCATCGCCGCGACACATCCACAGGTGTTTCTATTCTTCGAGAACTGTGCATAAAAAAATGCAAAAACGTACTTTGCAAAATCTTTACGAAATGAGCTGAAATTTTTATCAACACCCAGACCTGCCAACTTTCAGAAACAGAAATCCGTAAAAAAAATTAATCAATATATTCGATGAAAATTTTAATCGATATATTCGATTAAATTACTTGTTGCGCATATTGATTACATGTACCGCATATGTTGATTTAAAAAACGATGTTACCCAAATGAACCATCAACTTTTAATTGAAGTGTCTACAGATGTTTAAATTTATCGGCACATTTATATCGATTAAAATAAATTCTATACATAATTTCTCATTACTATGCTATCATTATGATCTATAAAGTGATAAAAATTTACTTTTACAGAAGTTTGCATCTAAAGGGAAGGATATTCTACCCTTTCAATGGGATCGTGTCCCACGCCGTCATGAAACATACTAAAATATTTTCAAAAACGAACCATTTTCATGTTAGGTTTTTATCTTACGGAGACATGGACGATGAGACAGTCAAATAAAAAAATTAAATAAGTAAGAGTGACTCAGAGACACTAACTGGTAAATTATTTTCAACTAAAAATGAAGTGAACAAACATTTTGTACGAATCTCATCGAGTTCATTATAACTTTAACAAAGGAAGTTAATTTCGTTATTTTTCCCCCACGCAGTCAACGTTATATTTATGCTTGTCACTAGAAATATGATTTGTAATATCATTCCTTCCACCATGCGAAATGTTGAAATTGCATCGGCACATAGCGCGAAACGCATATTTTCCTTTCTTGAAGATTTCGCAATACACGGGAATTCCGCAGAATACAAATCACGGAATATTTTATAGTACTTTTTCCCCCTTTTATGTTGCTGCTCATAGCGAATCACTAATACCAAATTTATTACCACTCGGGAAAAAAAAAGTAAGTAAAAACTGCTATAGTAGTAGGAAAAAATACCGATTACAGAGTTATCTGATTCGAGCTGGTCAGCTAGGAAAGCAGAGAGCAACTGAAAGGTTCTTTCATCTAGAAACAAAGGTTCAGGTTTTAGTTACGAATGTCATTCCCTTGAGTTCGTCCCCTCCCTCCCTATCATAAAAAGGCGGATCAATGCCTTGTCGTTTCCTAAATCCGATCCCTTTAGCGGCATCCGTTATACTTCCAAATGGCACTGCTTTTATAGTTCTGTCTTCTCTTCCTGTCCTCCGCCCTCCCTTCATCTTACCGAATAGAGCTTCTCCAGTCATTAATTTTAAAAACAATCTGGGCCCATCAACGTCTGAACCAACCCCTCTCCTGCAGTAAACTAACACAATGTGTTTTGCCGGAACAAAACCTACTGTCTTTTACATCAGGCGTAATGGGAACGATACAGCCACTTCGTCGGTGACATCCTCCCCATCTCGTCCCCTGCTCCCTTTGTGGCGGCGTAACCACGGCATAAAACGTTTGAACTGGGATTTTAACTCCGATCTTATGTCTGTGAAAAAAAAAAAAAAAAAAAAAGGCCTAACATGACAAAATGTAGAATACACGTATTCTGTTTTAGAAAATGAAAATCTCTAAATATCACACAATTCGGTTTGATAGAAGTTACAAAGCCAATGGCACTTTTTTTTCAAACAGATAAAAAAAAAAATCCACTTCCTCCCTAGATTAAACTCGTGCTGTCAAAATCCGGATATTTTAAAATTCAGGGTTGTTTACTAAAAGCCCAAAATTTCATACCTACAAAAAAGTGTGGGTTTGCAAAAGCAACAGTTTCTCCCCGATACTTAACTGTTTTCTATTTAATTGATATTTTGCGTGTTTTTGCTTTATTATAGAACATTTTTTGTGCCCGTTAATTTCTAAATTGAAAAGCTGCCACACACGCGTCGTTTTATAATTAAAAATTCTATCCAAATCGGTCAATTTCCACGGAAGATTTTGTGCTAAAATTCTGAAACGCGAGCGAACAAATCTCGCGCATGTGCTCCTTAGTACACTGTCCCCGTGAATGCTGATAGCAACCATTTTCAATAGGATAGGTCCACTATGGGTGCTGAACAGCATGCCCAAACTTCATCCCAACCATGCTTTGATTTTACGCAAGTCATCACGCAAAAGGGTGGAAGAATGAATCCCGCTCCTATGTCTTGACCTTACCTTTGACCATTTTCAATAGGGATTAGATGAATTAGTATGTACCCCAACATATTAATTTCATTGAGTCAAGCCAAGACATTTTTATGAACGTTACCGAGCGAGGAACAAAGCACGGTTGGAAAGCGAAAGTGTAGAAAACTTACTGACTAACGGACCAGCAAAATAAATCATTGCTGGAGCAGCACTGGCTCGAATGAACATTGGACTTACTTTTTTTTTTTTAACTTCATCTTATAGTAGCATTCTTTCGTTAGGTCAAATGTATTGCCAGAGAAGAAGTTACGAAACCATGCATGCCCCAATGCATTTTTAATTTCACAAAACTGGCAGTTTTTGCCTAATTTTGTCATGTTGGGTATCGATCTGAGCTTAAAATTTCCACAGATTTAAAATCCGTTTGAATTTTTTTCTATGATAACTACGTTCTGAGATAGCATTTCGAACTGGGAGGAATAAAGAAAAAAGACCCTGCTCCAACGCGGACACACCCCACACTGGCCTTCTGAGAAGTTGCAACTTGGGAGATGAACAATGCATGATCTGAAAAGAAAGGCGAGGGGGAAACAGCGTGCACAAGAGAGGAAGACCACCAAACGGAAAGTTAAATAAGCCCAAGTAGTTGGTGTTCTAGTGTTTAAAAAAAGGCAAAACAATAACCTAAAACGTGGGAAAACGGCAGCAAAATGTTCCCAAATAAACACATGTAACTAAAAACTTATTCGTAACTTAAATCGGCACTTTACTTTGAATGGATTAAGTTTAAAAAAAGTTTTAATAGCGGGTACAAAATGATCAGAAAAAGAAAAGAAAATCTCGGAGAATCGCCAAATCCGTAAAATTAACATTTTGCCCGTAAAACAAGTCACCTGCCAGGTTTTACGGGTAAACCGTAAAACCTGGCAGGTCTGAACACCATGAATTGGTAATAAAAGGAATCCCTCAAAATTTCACCGGGAATCCTGTCAAAACTTTTTAAAATAGACATGGAATTTTTTATTTCATCGGTACACAGAAATAAACTGCTGGCCACCCAAAATGCAACACCGAGAAAGGACACGAGATATCAAAGCCAAATTTACTGGACACATAACAACAGATACTAAGATGAAACGATTGAGCTTACAGGCTCGTGCGACTTGCAGAACACGCAGTCATCAAAAGTTCGTGTGGCCCCCATGGCTGGCAATAACGGCCGCTACACGCCGCGGCATCGAACGAAAGAGGCTTTGGATGTGGGCTTGGGGTATGTCGGTCCAGGCTACTTCCACACGTTGCCACAGTTCATCAGGCGTAGCCACGGGGTTGCTTGCCGGGCCACTTGGTTGCAGATCAGTGACCAGACGTGTCCGATGGGCCATACATCGGGAGAACAAGCGGGTCACGGCAGCAGTGACACCTGGTGGGCCGTGAAGAATTGTTGCACGAGGTGTGCCATGTGCGGGTGCACATTGTCCTGTTGAAACGTGGCTGCTGGCAGGTCCTACAGGCTCCAAAACGTCGGAGATGTAGCGGTGGCTGTTGAGTGTACCGGCGATGCATACCAGAGGGGTGCGGGTGTCATATCCAATTGCGCCCCAAACCATAACGCCAGGCGACGGACCGGTATGGCGATGCATAATGCAGGCGTCATACAGTCTCTTGCCGCGGTGCCGCCACACGCGGATCTGACCATCGTGGTGTTGCAGGCAGAAGCGGGATTCGCCGGAGAGGACAATGTCGTACTATTCCGTAATCCAGGTGGGCGTTCAACAGTCCACTGCTGCCTCACTCGCCGGTGGTGTGACGTCAATGGTAATCGGAGAAATGGGCGCTGTGCGACAAGTCCCTGCTCCTGCAGACGACGTAGAATGGTACGTGCTGACACAGGTTGTTGTGCAACACACCCTAATTCCTGTGCTAACGTTCATGATGTGGCGATGCGAGCCGTCAATGCCCGTTGCACAACATGCCGGTCCTCTCGTTTGGTGGTGTGCCGCGGCTGCGGCAATTGCTCACGTCGATCCGTTCATCTCTCCTGCACCTACCGAAATGATACTCGCCTCACTGTGGCTGGATGTCGTCCCACACAGGCGCTGATGTCTCAGTATGATAAATCGCTGTCATGATAAGCTACTATTCGTCCTCTGTCGAACTCCAAAACGTGCTGGAATGACTGCCGTATTCTGCAGCGAGGCATCAGGAAGCTTCCCCCACACAGGTCCGGCAGCACAACACACTTCCACTACTTACACTCCGCCTTCTGTGCACCCTTCTTATAGAGCTTCTCGGTAGCATGCCGGGCACACATGATTCGCATATGCCCTGCAATGCTAATCGTTTGCATGTCATCTCGCGGGCGACGTTTGTTGCGAATTTCAGGCCAATCGGATGGTTCCTTTGGTGTTGCATTTTGGGTGGCCAGCACTGTATATACGCAGAAACGGTTAATAAAATTTTGATGGCTAATTTAAATTTATTTACCGATTCAGGCGAAATTTTGAGGTCATGTTCCTATTAACGATTTATGGTGCTCATTAAACTTTCAGCCAGTTTCATAAAACATTCGCAAAGATAAGTTTTTAACTTTTTTATCCCAGAGATCTGCCCCTCAAAGACGTCTGAAACTGAAAGCACGTGATGCATTTGATCGTCGATAACAAATTGTTAACGAATTTTGTTCAGTCAGTGTTCTAATGCTGTGTCTCCTGAACGAATGTTAAATAATTCGTAATGCTTTTGATCCATTTGATTCTACAGATTCAATACATTCTGTACCGGGCAAAGCCGGGTAGTAAAGCTAGTAAATAAATAAATAAATAAATACAGATACAAAAGAAGCAACTTCATGGCATATTAAGTTGAAGTTATGGATCACTGATAACCCTTTCAGATAATGAAACAACTTACCTCCACATGGTTTTGTTGAACTGTTGGTGGGCCTACAACAGTCCACATATCCACACATCCAGGCAACTCGAATGTTGTTACAACTTGGGGTCTCACAGTTCTCTACACAGCAAAAGAAATAACACAGAAGCAAAATTTGATTAAATCACAGTCAATAAGCAATATATTTAATACCTGGTATTTAACACAAGATGCACATAAAGTACCACTAAAGAAGCAAAGAAATTAAATACTATTGCTAATAAGAGTAAAGTAGCATACAAAAGACTATGGAAGAATGCAGTGGAAGACAGGCACGGACTGGGTTGCCAGGATTCTGGGAGAATTCCCGGTGGGCTGCCACATTCTGAGCTGGTACGCTTTATGCTAACTCGAGAAAAAAAAATTAATACAGGGTGTGTCCAAGTCTTTCCCTGATTACGATAAATCACATAAAATGAACCGAGCTAGTTAAGACGTACACAGTTTGTTGCATTGATTGGGTCATATTCTCAAGTTTTTTGGTCCTTGTACTTTTGAAACAATAGGTGGCGCTGAACGTCTGCAGCGTACTTTGTTGTTGAAAGCGTCAGTTGGCGAAATGGCGTCTATGCAGGAGAAGGCTAATTGTGTTCTCTGGTTTCATGAAACCAAATCTGCAATTTTAGAGCAGGGGAAGTTTAGGCGTGAGTATGATAGAGCTCCGCCTGATGTGAAAAACATTGGGAACTGGTATCAAAAGTTTAAACAGACAGGCAGTCTCAGTGACTGTGCAAGAAGTGGACGACCTTCTATTAATGAGGAAACTGTTGACGCTGTGCACAATGCATTCATACGAAGCCCGAGGAATTCAATTCATCATGCTTCTAGTGAACTGGGAAGAAGACAGTGCACCACATTTTAAGAAAGCGGCTACGTTTTTTTACACATGAATTGCAAATTGTTCAAGCCTTGGAACTTAATGATGGGCCCAGACGTGTGACATTCGCTATGGATATTTTTGAATGAATAGACGAAGATAATGATTACCTGAAGCTGATTTGTTTTTCAAACGAATCAAATTTTCATACCTCAGGTAAAGTAAACACACATAATTCCTGTATCTGGGGTTCAGAGAACCCACAAGGTATCTACTGATTTCCAATGAATCAAATTCCTTACTTTTTCACGACCTTTTCATGACTTCTTGACAATGCGTGGCACAATGACAACCATTCTAGACTCATAATCTAGTACCCTTGGCTTGAGAACCCAGGGTTTTTTTTTATTTTTACAAACACTGAAATTAATTCCATGAGACAATAGTTTAGGCAAAACTGATGTGTCTATAATACTATAATATTGCTGCTAAAATGGCTATACGTTGGGGGGGGTAATGAACCCCTACCCGAAAGCTAGTTGAGATGAAACCTGAATGTAATTCTTATGTCACTGAAATTGCTTGTTAACATGAATAACGTAAATATGTATGACTCGCACTATGCCATTCACCAAATTCTATGTGTTTAAAGAAATAAAAACATTCAACTCTTCTCTAGGATGGCGTATGGCTATTTTCAGAAATATTTCTCATTACATCTATTAATACACAAATTCTTTTAACATGGTAATGCTGTAAAAACTTATAAGTTTTTATTAAGGCAATATAAAAACTATGAATGTACAAAATTTATAGAGACTGAAATTTCACAGTGAAAGGCTCAGTGTTTAAGTATCTTAGCTAAACTTGTTATCTCAGAATCTAGAACTTCAGCTTCTTCTTTTGCCTTTTCTATAAGCTTTCTTTCCTTATCTTTGAGTTATTTTAGTTCTTGGACTGCTCTTCTTTTACGAATGGTCACTTCATCTTTGTCAGATTTCTTCTTCTTAAAGGCTTCTACTCTTTTTTATGAAGCATTTTTGACAGCTAATATAATTAATTTTGTGATGTACATATTCAGTTCTTTCTCACTACTAGCTAAACCACCTAACGATTTTATTGCACTGTAAACACTTCTTTCTGCAACAACTGCATCTTCTTTTAAGTTTTCAATTAAAAGTTCTTTGTTAACAGAAAAGCCTCTTTCAACTACTGCAGGATTGCCATGAAACATGCATAGCACCTTCTGTAAGAACTTGATAAAGCCATGGTTCGCACTTTGTAGTAAATTCATCAGGAAGTGATCAAGTTTGTCCTCCTTAGGATTGAACTGTTTCAGTTGTTTTTTAGAATATTCACAAAATTATAAATATTCCCTCTTCACAACAACAGCTTTTGATGAAGACATACACCTTCGTTTTGCTGATGACATAGTCATTTTTGCAACTACCCCACCAGAGCTGCAGAGTATGATCCAGGAACTTGCTGACAAGAGTAAAGAAGTGGGATTAAAAATGAACTTTCAGAAGACAAAAGTGATGTTCAATGCTTTTACAAGAAATGAAGATTTATCGATTGATGGAGAAAAGCTGGAGATAACAGACACGTACGTTTATCTTGGACAGCAGATATCAAGTGACGGTCACATTGGTGAAGAAATTAATCGGCGTACAAAACTTGCCTGGAGAGCTTTTGGAAGAAACAGCATTATTTTCAAGAGCAATATGCCATTATGTCTTAAAAGAAAAGTGTTTGATCAATGCATCCTTCCAGTGCTTACGTATGGTGCAGAGACGTGGACCTTAGCTAAAAGAGACATACAAAGGCTGCAGACAACTCAAAGCAGCATGGAGAGGTGCATGCTTGGTGTAACCAGGAGAGATAAGAAGAGGAACACGTGGATCCGAAAAATGACAAGAGTGGAAGACATCATGATCAGAGTTAAATCCCTGAAATGGCAATGGGCTGGACATACTGCCAGAAGAACAGACCATCAATGGACAGCCGAAATTTTAGATTGGATTCCAAGGGACAGGAAAAGACCCAGAAGAAGACCACATGGAAGATGGGTGGATGAAATTCGAAAGTATACGGGAGTGACATGGAGGAGACTGGCACAAGACAGACCGTTCTGGAGGAAACTTGGGGAGACCTTCGTCCAGCAGTGGATTGATAATGGTTGACAATGATGATGATGATGATGATGATATATATGTCACGGGGCATTGACTGCATGGCGGTTTATAAGGGTGCCGGTTTGTGCTTTCTTCTAGGTGCGCAAACTTGTCTTCATTCAGGTGCTGATACAAAAAAAAAAAAAAAAAAAAAACATCATGACCACCCACTCAATTTCATGACCTTTTCATGACTTTCTTGAGCAGTAGACACCCTGACCCACAGGTGGTTTTGGAGAAATAGAGGGATATCCCTAAAATCAACGTTAATGCACAACAAAGTAATTGAACAGTTCTTTCTTTATTGAGCCCACCATTACCCCGGGTATTTACCTTGATATGATGCAGCTATATGTTGCACCTCAATTGGAAGAGCTGCAACCATGGTTAATGCTCCAGCAGGTCGGTGCACCCCCACACTGGGGTGTACTTGCCCGTCAATTCTTAGATGACAAATTCCCTAACAGAAGGATAGGCAGAGATGGTCCCATACCCTGTCCACCAAGATCCCCCGACATCACCCCCATTGACTTCTTTTTATGGGGCTACATTAAGGATCAAGTTTATGCAACAACAGTTGCAGATATTAACCCTTTGAAGGGAAGAATAACTGAAGCGTTTACGACCATCACAGACGACATGTTGCAGAAGACACGGAAAGATATACAATACATGTCCTCAGCGTAACAAAAAGAACACACGTTGAAGTATACTGATGACCTGGAAAAACTCTGGATTTTAGGTAAGCTGTAACATCACAGCCTCTCCTTGACAAATGTCAACCCCGCCTTCTCGTGGTGCATCCTGTTCCTACTAAAGGGGCTCTGACGACCGCCAATAGCGGTATAACTATACCATCGGGATTAGAGGAAATTCTATCCAACACTCACCAACCCGCTTGGCCAGCGTGGTGAGTTATGGCCAAACCCCTCCAAAATAACTCCACAACTTAAATCTTGGCCCTCAGTCTCCGGCAGCTGGAATGTACCTGGCCAAGGCAGCGGCCAGTGCGACATGAAGGCAGAGGGTGCTAAGAATCCCCGGAGGACCGGACTAGGCTGCCATCTGATGCTGACCTTGGCAACGCACAATGAACGCTCCCTATCTTCTGATTCAAGGCTTCTTGAATTGGAAGAGGAACTACAAAGGATCAAGTGGGACATCGTGGGGCTAAGTGAGGTAAGGAGAAAAGGAGAAGATCTCATCGAACTGAAAAGTGGACATCTCTTCTACTATCGTGGGACAGATACTGGCAGAACTAGTGGTGTTGGATTTATAATAAACAAGAAACTGAAGGATAAAGTTGTAGAAGTTGAAAGTTCCTCTGACAGAGCTGCACGGCTTGTTATCCAACTCTCGAAAAGATACCAGGCTCAGATTATTCAAACTTATGCACCCACCACAAGTCATCCTGAAGAAGAAATTGAAGAATTTTATGAGGAAATTTGTCATCTAAATAATAAAGGTAAGCAGCACTTGAAAATAATTATGGGAGATTTCAATGCAAAAATAGGGCAACGGCAACAGAATGAAACTTCAGTAGGTAAATTCGGTCACGGCAACAGAAACCAGCGTGGAAATACTCTCGTTGAGTTTGCAGAGGCAGAAGGGTTTTTCATCTTGAACTCCTTCTTCAAGAAAAAGCCACACAGGAAATGGACATGGAGACATCCAAATGGGACGACAAGTGAAATTGATTTTATTATGTGTAACAAAAAATTCGTCATAGAAGACTGCAGTGTGCTAAACAAGTTCAACACAGGTAGTGACCATAGATTGGTGAGATGTAAGATGCACCTCAACACTAAACTTGAACGTGGCAAGCTCATAAGACAAACAAAATCTATTGACATAACCAACCTTAAAAAACACCATAATACCTTCAAGTTGGAACTGAAGAACAGGTTCTCTGCTTTAGAAGGCCTAACATCGGAAGAAGTGGACATCTCTGAAGTTAACAGAAAAGTAACCAAAGCTCTTATGGAAACAGCAACAAAATTAGCTGGGTCTAAGAACAAGTTGCATGTAAATAAATTATCAGGAAAAACGAAAATGTTGATGCAAAAAAGAAGAGAGATGAGGACAACTAAAGAAGATGTGACTTCCAAAGTGGAATATATAGAGCTATGCAAGACAGTACGAAAAAGTATCACTGAAGACGTAAGAAAATTCAACTGTGAACTAGTGAGGAAAGCAATTGAAAACAATCAAAGCCTAAAGATAGCAAAGGGAAATCTCAGTAAGGGAAGAAAACAGATTATGGCACTGAGAAAAGAAGATGGTTCTGTAACAAGAAATAGAGGCGAAATTTTGACAAGAGTGAAAGATTTCTACTCCAAATTATATGAAAGGGATGATACATGCACTCCAGACATCATGAAAGATACCAGTACCAGAGTTCCTCCAGTCCTTCCAGCAGAAGTTGCACATGCAATCAAGAACATGAAGCGGGGAAAAGCTCCTGGAGAAGATGGAATTACTGTAGACATCATACAAGAAGCAAGTGGAGAAATCGAAACAGTACTCGCCCAAATTTTCACTCGATGCCTTAATGAAGGAAAGATTCCTGAGGATTGGAACACCGCTACAATGATCCTGCTACATAAGAAAGGTGACATTGAGGATCTCGGAAACTACAGACCTATCAGCCTCCTATCAGTAGTTTATAAAATCTTCACTAAAGTTCTTTCACACTGCTTGAAGGTAACACTGGACATGGCTCAACCGAGAGAACAAGCTGGATTCAGGAGTGGCTACAGCACAATAGATCATATCCATGTGCTGAGAGAACTAATTGAAAGAGCGAGGGAATATGAACTTCCATTGTGCATGGCTTTTATCGATTATGAAAAAGCCTTTGATTCGGTGAAACCATCAGCAGTTACAATGGCTCTGAGAACCTGCGGTATTGAAGATGCATACATTAATATTATTAATAACATCTATGAAAATGCAAGTGCAAAGATTAGGCTGTTTGAAAATACAACACACATAAAAATTGGAAAGGGAGTGAGACAAGGTGACACCATATCTCCGAAGCTCTTTAATGCCACATTGGAGGGAGTTTTTCAGTCACTGAGCTGGGAAAACAAGGGGATAAAGATTAATGGAGATTATCTAACCCACCTTCGTTTTGCTGATGACGTAGTCATTTTTGCAACTAGCCCATCAGAGCTGCAGAGTATGATCTAGGAACTTGCTGACAAGAGTAAAGAAGTGGGATTAAAAATGAACTTTCAGAAGACAAAAGTGATGTACAATGCTTTTACAAGAAATGAAGATTTATCGATTGATGGAGAAAAGCTGGAGATAACAGACACGTACGTTTATCTTGGACAGCAGATATCAAGTGAGGGTCACATTGATGAAGAAATTAATCGTCGTACAAAACTTGCCTGGAGAGCTTTTGGAAGAAACAGCATAATTTTCAAGAGCAATATGCCATTATGTCTTAAAATAAAAGTGTTTGATCAATGCATCCTTCCAGTGCTTACGTATGGTGCAGAGACGTGGACCTTAACTAAAAGAGACATACAAAGGCTGCAGACAACTCAAAGCAGCATGGAGAGGTGCATACTTGGTGTAACCAGGAGAGATAAGAAGAGGAACTCGTGGATCCGAAAAATGACAAGAGTGGAAGGCATCATGATCAGAGTTAAATCCCTGAAATGGCAATGGGCTGGACATGCTGCCAGAAGGACAGATCATCGATGGACAGCCGAAATTTTAGATTGGATTCCAAGGGACAGGAAAAGACCCAGAAGAAGACCACATGGGAGATGGGTGGATGAAATTCGAAAGTATGCAGGGGTGACATGGAGGAGACTGGCACAAGACAGACCGTTGTGGAGGAAACTTGGGGAGACCTTCGTCCAGCAGTGGATTGATAATGGATGATGATGATGATGATGATATTGGAAAACCATACATTTCTAAATAGGGTGGTTCATTTTATACGATTTATTGTAATCAGGGAAAGACTTCAGACACACCCTGTATATACTTGCACTTCAACATTCTTGTAAAAGAAAAGCAAGTAATGCTAAACAATGAAAGTCTGTTAACACTGTGATGTCTTTGGGGGAGGGAGAGAACTAGCACATGTTCTGCTGAACCAAGCCCTGTTTTGGTAAGCCCCCCTTCCCCCATTCATGAATTCCTAATTTGAGCCCTATTCCTTTGGACTGATGTCCTCTACTTCAGGCAGCTTTTGCAAATTGCAGCTGAATGATAAATACAATCTAAACAAATATGCTATCAGTAGTCTTTGATAGAGAATGGAAATTCATTACGTGTGGTAAAGCATTGAGGTTCACCCACGGTAAAAATTTTGGGTTGCTGCTTTTCATATACGAGGTCCGATCAAAAAGTTCCGAGACTAGGCCGATATACAACAAAGTACTTACGTTACTTAACTCTGGCTATGACCTCCCTCAAAGTAGGGCATCGATACACCGCTGCCAGCATTTTTGCCACTATTGGAACACTCCCTGGAAGTCCTGTTCGCGAATCGTGTCAAGCACCGTCTGCGATTTGCTCTGGATCTCGTCCATGGTTTTAAAACGGCGACCCTTGAGCGTCAGCTTCATCTTCGGGAACAAAAAGAAGTCGCAGGCAGCCAAATCCGGCGAATAAGGCGGGTGAGGAAGGGTAGTCATGCTGTTGCGGCTGCAAAACTGGCGTGTTGCTAACACTCTGTGAGCTGCTACATTGCCGTGATGGAGCAGAAAATTGCCCCTGTGCCACATTTATGCTCGTGTGCAGCTAATGTCCTCCTTAAGACGCTGCAGGACATCGAAATAAAAAACGGCAGTGACAGTCTGGCTCTGGGGGACGAATTCATGGTGCACAACCCCAGGAATGCCGAAGAACACAATGAGCACGATTTTGGTTGTGCTCCAGACCCGTCGAGCCTTCTTCGGTAGTGGAGATGCCGGGCTCTCTCACTGTGACGACCGTTGTTTGGTCTCTGGGTAGTAACCGTAGAGCCAAGTCTGACCCGCAACAGGAACGTTGGTTCATTAACCACCTGCTGACGAAGATCTTGACAGAGTTCGACACGGAGCGCCTTCTGTTCGGAGTTCAGAATCTTTGGCACAAACTTTGCGGCAATGCGGCACATGTTCAAAACCGACATAACAATTTCTTGCACTGTTCCGTATGACACATTGACGATGGTAGCAATGTTTTGAATGGTTCTCCGATGATCCTCATGTGCCATTTCCCTAATTTTATCCCCATTTTTGAGGGTTTTGCTCGTGGACGGTCGCCCTGATCTCTCGTCGTCTTCCAGTGCCGTTCTGCAGCTCTTGAAGCGCGAGTGCCACTCAAAACGCTTCACACGACTCATTGCTTCATTGCCTAAGCCTGCCGCAGCATTTCACGAGTCTCCGTTCCCGATTTTGGCGCAGAATTTGGTGTTCGCTCGCTGCTCTAGTTTGCAGCCCATACCAATATCGCAGCTGTGTTCTGCACGTGGTCACCAAACATCGTGTAGCACAGCTCCCGATGTTCACAGAACGACGCCACTCGGCACAATGACTCATGAAGGTCACTGCCCTTGACCACTGCTTGCGCATCTGCCTACTGACATCTGTTGGCACGCTATGTACCAGTCTCGGAACTTTTTTATTGCACTACGTGTATGGCATTTTTTATAAATTCTATGTTTTTTCTTCATATTTTTTTATTACGGTTTCACTCACGAGACGGGGAAGACACCAGATTAGAACTCTTGCCACTCTTAGTGTTCTCTAATATGTAGCTCGCATTTGATAATATTTAACTTGGTAGAGCATTAATAAATATGAAATTTGTACTACCATAGAGTGAAAGACATAATAATTTAAATTGTCAGACACCATTTTAAAACACTTAATTTATGGAGTGTAAACCTTGTGAACATAAACAAACCATCAGCAACAGGAAGAGACATCACACCCCTTTCTGTTTCTAATGAATAAAATGAACGGGTCTTTTAAACGGATCCCTTTAGTGACCCGATCTTGAGGAATCAATTCATGTAAACATCCGAATCTGCCCACCACTAACACTAACGTCAAAAAATGGTGAAATTATGCAGTTGCAAAAACACAGATTACATATACATGTATACAAGGAAAACAAAGGTACCTGCAAAACAGATAAAGCCCCATTCTTTCCATAGCCAGAAGTTGTAACTAATTCTAGGTCAGGATCACTGTTGCCAGAAAATTCTTCAGAGATAAAAGCAGGCTCACCCATGCAAATCTTACCACAAGGTCCAATGTTTAGTAAGCTGTCACAGACCTGAGAAAAATTAAGTACTGATATTAAAAAATTTGGAATGTCTGACAAAATACAAAAATTAACAAATACCAAGGATACTGTAAAACAGTAAAACAAATTAACATCACACTGAATTTTTTTTTAAAAGTAGTTTTACCCACACATATCTCTCTCTATATAAAAGACTGTGTATGTGTGTCTGTCGGTCGGATTTTACATAGAATTAGGTGACCTAGAGCGACAAAATTTATTATGAAGGTACCTGTAGACATCTTTTGGTGCACCTCGAAGCGATTTTTTTTTTTAATTTGAATTTGATTTTTAGTTATTTAATGTTACGCGTTTCTACCCGATCTGAGTATGTCTTTCCGCTTTGTTGACATAAACCTGATCACACCGAATGTTAAGGTGTGCAGAAAAGTAGTTCACCATAAATTTCAGGTGTTTCTTTTTTAGAATTCCGTTATGACCATTTTCATTCGTAAATACATTTATTACGCCCTTTTTTGTAAGCGTTGTTTGCCGATTGTATTATGACCTTGAGGGCGGAGAAGAAAAAAAGAAAATAGAATGTAGTTTTTCAATCTGCATTATTAATTCAAAAGTGTCATACGTCAAAAGGTTATCATACTGTGACAACATTGTGAGCTAGAAAACAGAACGTTGTTTTAACGTAATTCTAAAAATGAAATGGCTCAAATTTATCGTGAACTACTTATCTTTGCGCCTTCGCGTTGGGTGTGATTAGGTTGCATGTAAAGAAAATAGAAAGGCACATGTTTTTTGTTAAGCGTTGTTTGCCAATTGTATTATGACCTTGAAGGCAGAGAAGAAAAAAAGAAAATAGAACGTTGTTTTTCAATCTCCGTTATCAAGCAACGGAACGAGATTATCTGTCAAGAAACTAATGAAGAATGTTATTGAAACTACTATAATGACTGGACATGCAGCAGACAAAAACGTTTTTATTCCAAGGATCCCGATCATCCCATCTGATGTCCCGTTTATCAATTTAAACGTCTTTAATTCCTGATTCGTTTGAGTTTCGCCATGAGCATCAATAAGGCATTAGGGCAGTCTCAAAAAGTTGTTGGACTGGATCTACAAAGTCCATGTTTTTCCCATGGTCAACTGTACGTTGGTTGTTTCAGAATCGGAAATGGGGAAAATCTTTACATCTTTGCTCCGAATGGAAGGACTGTTAATATTGTTTATCCCGAGGCTCTACAAGAATAAGGCACTTTTAATCTCAATCAATTTCACTGCATAAGCCTTCTGCTTTCAAACTTTTTGAATTATTTACATAGGACATGACAACTACTAAATAATTCAAATACATTTTTTTATCCTAATATTCTATTCTGGGAAGTTGTACTACAAAGTTGTATAAACCTTAATTTATCAGTCTTAATTTAATTGTCGATATAGCTTTTACTTTATACTATCACTAGCCCGTCAACGACGGGTACAACAGGCTAGTTATACATAAAAGATTGAACAAAAACTACAAAAATGAATCATGTTAAACATGATGATTCTTTTTCACTTAAGTAATAGATACAGAGAGTGTTACCCTTACACTTGAATGAGAATAAATGGGCTGGGGCAACTGCCCAAATCTTTGAAGATTGCTTTCAAAGTGTTACTCATCCTCAACATTGCTTCTGGCCATCCTAAACACTTGGCAAAAATCAACTTTAACATTTGTTTGTTTCTTGTTGCCCCCAAGCATAACCTCTAATCCAGCCATTAGGCCAGAGAGTCATATCAACTTTCAACTCCCATTACCAACCTTGCAAGAACCATGTCACAGCTCTTTAAGATGGTTCCAACAAAAAAACTCTGCCCTACATTTCCAATGGTAAAAACTTCTGTAGACATTTCGTTAACAATTAATGTATTCCCAAGGACAAAAATTTGCACGTCGATTAAAATAACCTCAAATTATAGAATGGCATACTTAATGTATGCTAAAACCCCCACAGCAAAAAGTTCCCGATTGATTTTTTAAGCCTAAAAAAGCCCACAGCAAAACGTTCCTGATTAGTTTGCAATACATATCACTGGGCCATAATAACTTTGTGGAAGGTCATGGCAAGATAACTACTACAATGTGAAAAACAATACAAATTTGTACATGTAGAAATAAAAAAAAGAAAAGAAAAAAGAAATAAAAAAAACTGACTACCTTACATTTCTCCTACATAAAAAAGACAGAAGAAAGCCTAGCCTAGGCAATAAAATAAAACTAGCCTATGTACTAAAATAAAGCCTAACATACTATAAAAAGCCTAGCCCAGGTATCATAAAAAAGCCTAGCCTAGGTACTGTAAAAAAGTCTAACCAAGGTACTGTAAAAAAAGTGTAAGCTAGGAACTATAAAAAAAAAAAAAGCCTAGCCTAGTTACTTCAAAAAGCCTAGTTTAAGTATGATAAAAAAAAAAGCCTAGACTAGGTACTATAAAAAATACTAGCCAAGGTACTGTAAAAAAAGCCTAAACTAGGAACTATAAAAAAAAACCTAGCCTAGGTACTTTAAAAAAAGCCTAGTTTAAGTATGATAAAAAAAGCCTAGCCTAGGTGCAATAAAGAAGCCTAGTTTAAGTATGATAAAAAAAGCCTAGCCTAGGTGCAATAAAGAAGCCTAGTCTACGTACTATAAGAAAGCCTAGACTAGGAACTATAAAAAAAGAGCCTAGTTTAGTTACTATAAGAAAGCCTAGACTAGAAACTATATATAAAAAAAGCCTAGCCTAGGTACTTTAAAAAAAGCCTAGTTTAAGTACGATAAAAAGTCTAGCCTAAGTACTGTAAAAAAGTCTAAGCTAGGAACTATAAAAAAACCTAGCCTAGTTACTTTAAAAAAGTCTAGTTTAAAGTATGATAAAAAAAAGCCTAGCCTAGGTACTATAAAAAATCCTAGCCAAGGTACTATAAAAAAAGCCTAGACTAGGAACTATAAAAAAAAGCCTATCCTAGGTACTATAAAGAAGCCTAGTCTAGGAGGTACTTTAAGAAAGCCTAGACTAGGAACTATATATATAAAAAAAAAAAAGAGCTTAGTTTAGGTACAAAAAGAAAGCCTAGACTAGGAACTATTAAAAATAATAATAATAAAACCCTAGCCTAGGTACTATATAGCAATTGCCATGATAACTAAGATCGGGAACACTCTGCCCCCCATACCTAATGGAATAAAATTGCATTTAACAACAATAAAAGACAGCGGACAGATTGCTAGAAAAAAACATTACAATCCTGACAGAAAACTTTGCTTTATCCTTTTTCCATTTATGGAGAATTTTTCACCATTTCTGATCTTAAATGCAAACATTTATTCCTAAACATCATTGTAGACCAGATACATTTGTGACCCCTCAAATAGTGCCTTCTCTCTTTTTTCAACAGGATATTGCACCATGTCACACTGCCTGGATTGTTCGTGAATGGTTTGTGAATGGTTCTTTTTTCATATATAACATATTTCACTACTGCTCAATGTATTTAGAATTTGGATCCATTTTGTTTCTTGTTTTAGAAATAAATATAATATTCGTATTTTAATACAATAACATTAAGTTTATCATGTTTTGTAATGACCACATGGAACAGCAATGTGTCCAAGAAGTGAAAACATTGAACTTTTGAGGTTCTCTTATAGGCATCTAAAAATATGTAATAAACTTCTCAGCAAGTTCCACAGCCACATTTGTTGTTCTGCAGCTACACAGCATCCAGTGCTTAAATTTTCATTTTGCTAATATCTTTGTTTCCTTTCCCATTTCTTTATTGCAGTTTTTTTTTTTAATGCCCTTGGAAGACAATGTTATCCATCATGAATGCATGATAGCTTTCACTATTTTAGATAAAAGATGAATAGTGTAACTTTAAA
This sequence comes from Macrothele yani, assembly GCA_039090855.1. Classification (NCBI taxonomy): domain Eukaryota; kingdom Metazoa; phylum Arthropoda; class Arachnida; order Araneae; family Macrothelidae; genus Macrothele; species Macrothele yani. Next base: position 69,978,028 of record CM077032.1, on the reverse strand, counting down.
AATATAAATACTTTTGAACAACAATACTAGGCAGAGGAAACATCACATAAAAATTAAAATTACGATTACAGGAGAAATCTTTACTGCATCTAACTTCCGTTTTCGAAAGTTTTGAAATACGAAACTTCCGCTTTCAAAAGTTCAGAAAGTTTCAGGCAGAAAACATCCTCCACTACTACCAATTGCTCCAAAATTTCTGTTCAGTTATGCATCGACCTCAAGGATAACCCGAATTATGATGGAAAAGGAAAAATTCCTCGAAGCCATCGCACTCTCATGCCTAAAGATTACAGCGAAATTTTTGCCGCCGAATTTCTGTTTTCGGAAATTTTTCCTCTATTTTCAAACTGCAATACAAATATTTATGGAATAAAATGATATATAACAGCAATACTGGGCAGAAGCAACATCGTAGGAAAACAAAACTGCGATTACAGAAAAAAAACTTTATTTCTCTTGCTTCCGTTTCCGAAAGATGAAATAACGTCCCAATGCGTATTTTTACGAATTCGTGAAATTCTTCAATGCGTAGTTTTACACAGCAAGAAAAATTACTGAAGAGTATTTTTAAATGTCAAGAAAAATTCCTTATGCATATTTTTAAACGGCGAGAAAAATTCTCCGTGCGTATTTTTACGCGTTGGTAAAATTTTGATGCACGTTCTCATTGGTAAACTTTCGATGCGTAATTATGCATTTTGGCGAACTCTGCTTCCAGGTACTGCCCTGGCCTCCAAATTCCACAGGCATCAATCCAATTGAGCATCTGTGGTTGGTGTGAAACACACAAGATATCTTTAGAAATCTTGTAGCATCCATGCTTCACTGGGTAAGAGATGTTTTGGCACCTTGGTGTATTTTTCAAGTATTAACATGATTTTAATGTGGTTAAAATGCATTTGGAACATAATATTTTACATTGTTGCATGCAACCCACTTTTCTCTATATGTTAATACACTCAATACACGTGAGCTTTTCTCAGAATGCAACCCTCACATAAACCAAGTTATTACTATGCACAGAAATACACACATATGAATATATGTTTGTATGTGAATAAAAAAAGCCGCAAAGGAAATGGACATGGAGGCATCCCAATGGATGGACAAGTGAAATTGATTTTATTATGTGTAACAAGAAATTTGTCATGGAAGACTGCAGTGTACTGAACAAGTTCAACACAGGTAGTGACCATAGAATGGTAAGATGTAAGGTACACCTCCATGCTAAACTCGAGCGTGGCAAGCTCATAAAACATACAAAGTGTATTGGCGTGATCAACCTTAAACAGCATCATAATACCTTCAAATTAGAACTGAGGAACAGATTCTCTATTCTAGAAGCTCTAACATCAGAAGTGGACATCTCTGAAGTTAACAGAAAAATAACCATAGCTCTCATGGAAACAGCAACAAAATTAGCTGGGTCTAAGAACAAGCTGCATGTTAACAAATTATCAGGAAAACCAAAATGTTGACGCAAAAAAGAAGAGAGATGAGAGCAACTAAAGAAGATGTGACTTCCAAAGTGGAATATATAAAGCTGTGAAAGACAGTACGAAAAAGTATCACTGAAGACGTAAGAAAATTCAACAGTGAACTAGTGAGGAAAGCAATTGAAAACAACCAAAGCCTAAAGATAGCAAATGGACATCTCAGTAAGGAAAGAAAACAGATTATGGCACTGAGAAAAGAAGATGGTTCTGTAACAAGAAATAGAGGCGAAATTTTGACAAGAGTGAAAGATTTCTACTCCAAATTATATGAAAGGGATGATACATGCACTCCAGACATCATGAAAGGTACCAGTACCAGAGTTCTTCCAGTCCTTCCAGCAGAAGTTGCACATGCAATCAAGAACATGAAGCGGGGAAAAGCTCCAGGAGAAGATGGAATCACTGTAGACATCATACAAGAAGCAAGTGGAGAAATCGAAACAGTACTCGCCCAAGTTTTCACTCGCCGCCTTAATGAAGGGAAGATTCCTGAGGATTGGAACAACGCTACAATGATCCTGCTACATAAAAAAGGTGACATTGAGGATTTCAAGAACTACAGACCTATCAGCCTCCTATCAGTGGTTTATAAAATCTTCACTAAAGTTCTTTCACACTGCTTGAAGGTAACACTGGACATGGCTCAACCTAAAGAACAAGCTGAATTCAGGAGTGGCTACAGCACTATAGATCATATTCACGTACTGAGAGAACTAATTGAAAGAGCGAGGGAATATGAACTTCCATTGTGCATGGCTTTTATTGATTACGAAAAGGCCTTTGTTTCAGTGAAGCCATCAGCAGTTACAATGGCTTTGAAATCCTGCAGTATTGAAGATGCATACATTAATATTATTAATAAAATATATGAAAATGCAAGTGCAAAGATTTGGCTGTTTGAGAATACAGCACACATAAAAATTGCAAAAGGGAGTGAGACAAGGTGACACCATATCTCCCAAGCTCTTTAACGCCACATTGGAAAATGTCTTTCAATCACTGAACTGGGAAAACAAAGGGATAAAGATTAATGGAGATTATCTAACTCACCTTCGTTTTGCTGATGGCGTAGTCATTTTTGCAACTACCCCATCAGAGCTGCAGAGTATGATCCAGGAACTTGCTGACAAGAGTAAAGAAGTGGGATTAAAAATGAAATTTCAGAAGACAAAAGTGATGTACAAGGCTTTTACAAGAAATGAAGACTTATCGATTGATGGAGAAAAGCTGGAGATAACAGACACGTACGTTTATCTTGGACAGCAGATATCAAGTGAGGGTCACATTGATGAAGAAATTAATCGGCGTACAAAACTTGCCTGGAGAGCTTTTGGAAGAAACAGCATAATTTTCAAGAGCAATATGCCATTATGTCTTAAAAGAAAAGTGTTTGATCAATGCATCCTTCCAGTGCTTACGTATGGTGCAGAGACGTGGACCTTAACTAAAAGAGACATACAAAGGCTGCAGACAACTCAAAGTAGCATGGAGAGGTGCATGCTTGGTGTAACCAGGAGAGATAAGAAGATGAACTCGTGGATCCGAAAAATGACAAGAGTGGAAGACATCATGATCAGAGTTAAATCCCTGAAATGGCAATGGGCTGGACATACTGCCAGAAGGACAGACCATCGATGGACAGCCGAAATTTTAGATTGGATTCCAAGGGACAGGAAAAGACCCAGAAGAAGACCACATGGAAGATGGGTGGATGAAATTCGAAAGTATGCGGGAGTGACATGGAGGACACTGGCACAAGACAGACCGTTGTGGAAGAGGCTTGGAGAGACCTTCGCACAGCGGTGGACTGATACTGGTTGACAATAATGATGATGATGATGATGTGCATATACACCGATGAGCCATTACATTATTACCACCCCCAGCCTAGAGAAACGAGCGCGCCTGGATACCGAAGATGGCCAAACAATTAACCGCTGTCCAGCCCTGTGTCTTCTGCAGCTCCTTGATGCCAGAGGGGAGCGGAGACTGTCACGCACTGTTCACAGCGTCCACAGGGCCACAGTGCGACAAATCACCCGCGGCTACAACAGTGGTGATCAGGGCAATGTGTCACAGCACACAGTTCATCACAGCCTTCTGCACATGGGCCTGCGTTGTCAAAGACCCAGCAGGGTCCCCATGTTTAGTGCATGTCATTGCCAACAACAAAGCACGCAATGGGTCCAAGATCATCACGAATGGACCGTCGATGATTGGAGGAAAGTAGCCTGGTCTGACGAATCAAGATTCCTGGTGCATCATGTAGACGGCCGAGCGCAGATACACCGATTACCAATGGAGGCCATGGCACCTGGATGCACCGCCGGGCGGAAACATGCCGGCAGCGGTGGTGTTGTGCCGTGGGCGATGTTTATTTGGGACACTTTAGGCCCCATTATCCCAACAGCACAATCCCTGACAGCTGTCACGTACTTGAACATTCTTGTGGACCAAGTTCGCCCATTCATCGCAACTGTGTTCCCTGCTGGTGATGGCCGTTACCAACAGGATAATGTGCCATGCCACACTGCCAGAATCGTCAAGAAGCGGTTCGAGAAACATGCTGCTGACTTTCTGTTAATGCCCTGGCTTCCAAATTCTCCTGACATGAGCCCAATCGAACATTTGTGGTCGGACTTGGAAAAGCAGGTTCACACTAAATCACCGTCACCTCAAAATGTACGGAAACTGGAGGACCTGCTGTTGACATAATGGCATCAGATAACCCAGGAAACCTATCCCCACCTCATAAATCGATGCCTCGCTGAGTGGCCGCTGTTTTGCGGGCTAAAGGGGGTCCTACAGCTGATGGCTAATTGGTGTATACATACATACATATCACTAAGCTGTTCTCTGAGATTCAGAGGTTAGCTCCAAAAAGATATACGAACTAGCAGATATTTTTACTTACTGTTGTCATATCAAACTTCTCCATTTACCGCGATCTTGACATACAACTCGAGCTTCACTGATATCCATTACACGCCGTACACAAGATCTTTTATACTTCATACACATATTCTTTTTCTCGTGCAGACACTCCTGAATCTGATCCGCCCATGTCTTTCTTGGCCTTCCTCTGCCTTTCCTTCCTGCCACTTGGGCTGAAAAGATTTTTTAGTAAGCATCTCATCACTCATTCTTTCAACATGGCCAAACCACCGAAGCATATTGGTCTCCACCTTGCTAACAACATTTTGCTTCACATCACACAACTGCAATACATCTTCATTTCTCACACAATCATATCGTGTCTTGCCACAAACCCCACGTAAGTAACGCATTTCTATAGCACACAAACGACTCCTATGTTTCTTCTGCAGTACCCAGGTTTCACTGCCATACATCAGAGTAGTAACAATTACACTTTCAAACACAGCCATGCGGGACTCTCTAGATATCCCATCATTCCTGTGAAAACCACCCAGAGCAGCCATGACTTTCTATGAAGAATTCACTCTCCTACTAATTTCACCATCCAATTTGTTCTCTCTGTCAAACATGCTTCCTAAATACACAAACTCACTCACCTGGTCAATCACAGTGCCATTTATACTTACATTATATTCAGTGCTACAAGTTCCTCTCTCAAACACCATAACTTTGGTTTTTCCCTTATTTATACTCAGTCTGAATTTCATGCAAACTTCGTGCATATGAGACAACATGCTCTGAAACTTGCATTTGCTCTCTGCCAACAGGACTGTGTCATCAGCATACAGCAACCTGCACACACGGATATTACCAAGACATTTTTTTCCCTTGCAGAAATGGATTTATAGGACTTCATACATTTTATTACCTTCCCTTCTATAGTGTGCTTTTAGTTATGCAATTATTTTTATGCATGTATACACATTGGTGTATACATAAATAAGAATGATTGCATAACTAAAAGCACACTATAGAAGTGAAGGTAATAAAATGAATGAAGTCCTATAACTCCATTTCTGCAGGGGAAAAAAATAAAATAATCAACTTGCAAACAACACAATTAGGTGACGTGTCTTGACAAGAGCTTTAAGAAATAAGCTTAGAATAAGAAATAAAATAAAAATAATGTTACCTCAAAGCTAAATGATACAAGCTGTTTGGTAGCCTGGGCTTCATTCCCATAGACTTCTAATTCTTCTGAATCTTGAATCAGATTCACATCACTTGCTAACAATGAAAAAAAAAAAAAAAATTAGAAAATATAACTACACTACATACATGAATGACAATCAGTAATACAAAAAGTGAAGAGCAACTGCAAGGGACAAACAACTCTCCCCCGACTGGAGTTTTTTTAAGAGTGGTAGCAATATGTATATAACCAGTACCAATACAAGGTCTGTCCGAAAAGTAATGAGACTCATTCAATAACAGATGTTTAATTAAAGATATACTTACATAACATTAAAATTCCTCGAAATAACATCTTTGAACATCAATACACCACTGCCAGCGGTTCTGCCATGCCGCATAGCTTGCCTGGAAGCCAGGAACAGGAATCGCTTTCAAAGCACTCGTCATGGCAGTTTGCAACAGTACCAAAATGGTATCCTTTTAGGCTGGATTTGAGCCGGGGAAACAAAAAGAAGTCAGCCGGGGCCAAGTCCGGGATGTAGAGAGGTTGGGGCAGGGTTGCCATGTTGTGTTTCGCCAGAAACTCTCTCACTCTCAGCAACGCATGGCTTGGCGCATTATCGTGGTGAAGAACCCAAGTGGTAGTGATCTTCGGGCGGACGCGCGCAACTCGGTTCTTAAGTCGTTGAAGCACTTCCATGTAAAATGCAGCGTTGACCGTTTATCCGGGTGGTACGAACTCTTTATGGACAACACCTTTACAGTCAAAGAAGACAATGAGCATCGATCTCATCTTCAATTTGCACATTCGAGCCTTCTTTGGTGGAGGAGACTCGGGAGTGTGCCACTCTGAGCTCTGTCTTTTTGTCTCCGGATCGTACTCAAAGACCCACGTTTCATCACCTGTTATCACTTTCTACAAAAAAACCACGTTCACTCCTCACACGGTCCACAAGCTCACGAGAAATCGACACACGATTGTTCCTCTGTTCATCGGTCAAAACCTTAGAAACCAATTTGGCGCAAACTTTCCGCATCTGCAATGCTTGCGTGATGATTTCATTGCACAATGTATTTTGCAAGTCCCCGCGCTCTGCTACCAATCTAACACTCAGACGTCGGTCAGAGTCCAAAACCGCTTTCACCTTTTCCACATTGTTCAAAGTGTGAGACGTATAAGGGCGCCCTGGGCGTGGCTCATCTTTAACGCTCTCCCTTCCCTCCGTGAATGTTTTGTGCCACCGAAAAACTTGTGCTTTCGATAAAGCATCCTTCCCGTAGGCTTTCTGTATCGTAGTAAGCATCTCGGTCGCGGAGTTTTCAAGTTTAACACAAAACTTTATCGCGTATTGCTGCTCGACACTCTTCTGCATTTTTACCGTTACACGACGCTCAAACAGCTGTCCACTTCGCAAGCGATCCTCACTCTGTAGAAGCTCAGAGCTAACTGAGGAGACATGGACCTTTTATCTAACATACCCCGCCACGCCCCGGAGACTCCACCCTCCGGCCCTTCTGATTGGCCCACGAAAAGTGGTCTCATCACTTTCCGGACAAACCTTGTATGTCATCCATGGTTCTGATTTCACTACAGCTATATAATCAAGTGAATGGGAATACTCCCAGCAGTACTTCAGAATACTCTACTGGAGGATACTAAGAATACTCCCAGTAGTACTTCAAAATATTTTACTACTGAAGGACTAACAGGAAAGTGATGTTATCTGAGACGTCACTACAGCTACATAATCATATGAATATGAACACTTCCTGTAGCATTTCAAAATACTTTACTACTCCATATACAACTGGGAAATGAATTTCCCTGAAGAAATAATTCTTCATAAATACATGGTAGGCATTGTAATGCTATTATTGGCACATTTTCACGGTATTCCATGTAACTACTCCTTTCAGAGTGGTTACATGGAATACAGGGTTCTCAGACATCTACGTTCAGCTGCTTGGAATTTCCTTGTCTTAGGTATTGTAATGACCAGTATGCTCGACCGGAACTCGGGAGATGCGGGTTCGATTCCTGCTCCAGGACAATAAAAATTTTCAAGTTTTCTGAAGGAAGTGGTTACACGGAATGCAGTGAAAATATGCCAATAATAGCATTACAATGCCTACCATGCATTCATGAAGAATTATTTCTTCGGGGAAATTCGTTTCCCAATTGTATATGACATACAAATAAAATATCCAAAATATTACGTACCTAATACTAAAACATATATCGCATGTTACACACTCAGTGAGACACGTGCCCCCACCCCGAGAGAAGCCTAAATTATGCAACAAGTCTTAGTTAGTTAAAAGATATTTACAAATAAAACATTTTAGTTAAAATATTAATTTACAATTTTTAATCAAACACTCACTCATTAGAACACTCATAAATCTAAAACTATCCGCTAATTAAAACTTATCTCATTAGAAACCACTAATACTAATCGGATCGGGAGACACGGCTCACTCGAGAAACACTTCGCTGACGTTATCACGGCGAGCGCTTTCACGGTCCCATGGACTGTATCATCAGGCCACCAACAAACTGCACGAGGATTCCTCGCGTGTGTGTAGCATGCAGAAGTTGCATGCTGGGAAATGAAGGAAGGGGTGCGTGCGGCTTTAACCACATGTCAGGTGAATGTCCTCAAGTGCAGCCATCTATCGAATGAGTTGGTAAGTATCTATTATAAGTATAAATCTTTTTCTGTTAATGTAGAAACATTGAAATATTATTAACTTTTTATTGAACAGTGTGATTTTTATAATACTCTTTTTTTTTTCTATGCATTTTTTCACTTTTTATAAATGACTTCCAAGCTGTATCAAGAGTAGTAGGGTCCTGTAAGTTACATATTTTATCCTTTTTTTTTGTTCAATTATAACACTTTCTGAAATCCTCAACTCTTTTTCAAGAGTAGTAGGATTCTGTAAATTACATATTTTATCCTTTTTTAGTTCAATTATAACACTTTCTGAAATCCTCAACTCTTTTTCAAGAGTAGTAGGGTCCTCTAAATTACATATTTTATCCTTTTTTTTTTGTTCAATTATAACACTTTCTGATATCCTCAACTCTTTTTCAAGAGTAGTAGGGTCCTGTAAATTACATATTTTATCCTTTTTTTTTGTTCAATTATAGCACTTTCTGAAATCCTCAACTCTCTTTCAAGAGTAGTAGGGTTTTCTAAATTACATATTTTATCCTTTTTTGTTCAATTATAACACTTTCTGAAATCCTCAACTCTTTTTCAAGAGTAGTAGGGTCTTGTAAATTATATATTTTATCCTTTTTTAGTTCAATTATAACACTTTCTGAAATCCTCAACTCTTTTTCAAGAGTAGTAGGGTCCTGTAAATTACATATTTTATCCTTTTTTTGTTCAATTATAACACTTTCTGAAATCCTCAACTCTCTTTCAAGAGTAGTTAGGGTTTTCTAAATTACATATTTTATCCTTTTTTTGTTCAATTATTACACTTTCTGAAATCCTCAACTCTTTTACAAGAGTAGTAGTCCTGTAAATTACTTATTTTATCCTTTTTTAGTTCAATTATAACACTTTCTGAAATCCTCAACTCTCTTTTAAGAGTAGTTAGGGTTTTCTAAATTACATATTTTATCCTTTTTTGTTCAATTATAACACTTTCTGAAATCCTCAACTCTCTTTCAAGAGTAGTAGGGTTTTCTAAATTACATATTTTATCCTTTTTTGTTCAATTATAACACTTTCTGAAATCCTCAACTCTTTTTCAAGAATAGTAGGGTCCTGTAAATTGTATATTTTATCCTTTTTTAGTTCAATTATAACACTTTCTGAAATTCTCAAGTCTTTTTCAAGAGTAGTAGGGTCCTGTAAATTACATATTTTATCCTTTTTTTGTTCGATTATAAGACTTTCTGAAATCCTCAACTCTTTTTCATTTGTGTGAGTAGTTAACATTTTAATATTTTCAAAATCAGGATATTGTTTATGATTATATCCTTTCTTTATCCTTTTTTTTGTGTGTGTGGCCTGGTCGACGAAGTGTTTTTTTTTTTTGAGCGAGCCGTGTCTCCTGATCCGATGAGCATTAGCCATTTCTAATGACATATGTTTTAATTAATGGATAGTTTTAGATGTATGAGTGTTCTAATGAGCGAGTATTTGATTAAAAATCGTAAATTAATATTTTAACAAAAATGTTTTATTTGTAAATATCGTTTGCCTAAGACTTGTTGCATAATTTAGGCTTCTCTCAGGGTGGAAGCATGTGTCTCGCCGAGTGTGTAACGTGCAATATACATTTTGGTATTAGGTACGTAATATCTTTGATATCTTATTTGTTCAATTTGAAGCACATTTTACCATGAAATTTTCCCTAGAGATATATCTCATGATATGTATATTTCTTAATAGTATATGACATACTTTCATCACTGGAATTTGTGACCTACATCCGACCTTGGATGTGAGAAAAGGTCGTGGGACACCACGATGGTGCAGGAATAGCTTCGACTAGTGCAAATCCGAGGGTTCTCAGATATCTATGTTCAGTTGCTTGGAATCTCCTTGTCCTGAGTAATGTAATGACCAGCATGCTCGACCGAAAATCAGGAGGTGCGGGTTCGATTCCCGCTCCAGGACGATGTAATTTTCAAGTTTTCTTTGCTGAAGGCGTATGACAATCAGATTGGGAGAAAAACTTTTAAAGCAATTTTTTTTTTTTTGGATCCATCTAGGACAATTTCTTCTGACCGCTGTGCCACCTTTCTTTTTGCAGATAGAAGGAGAGGAAGAGTATGAAACTGATGACTGTAATGCCGCCTATCATCGACGCAGAAAGAAAAGATTTCACAAGCGGTTCAAAATCATGGTGGGTGATGCAATTTTGACCATCCCAATGGCTAATTCTCAGTGAAAATCAGGAGAATTTGACATTCATCCGGAGGGCGGAAGGAAGGGCTGAAAATCTGGAGTCTCCCGCCTAAATCAGGAGAGTTGGCACATCTGCGTATTCATAATAACAAAAAAAAAATCTTTGGCCTTACGATTTTTTTTTTTTTTTTTTTTTTTGTATACAGTTGCTTATTTTTGCTACATGCATTTGGATAATATAATGCATACCTGCCAACTTGAGAAAATTCAAATCTGTAAAATTGTGGGAGAACGACATTTCTAATGATTTTTTTAACTATGCAAACATTTATAATAAATTTAACTGTGTATATAAGTAAAAATAAATGCAAATATTTATACATTTGATATTTTTTAGATGTTTATAACACAAACAAATTGTATCACATTTTGATACCATACTCGACGTTTTCTGTCGCCCGTAGTGTACCGACGATTTCCATAGCATACTCAATGTTTTCCGTCATGCGTAGAAGACCAACGATTTTCGCAGTAACTTCGTAAAATCAGCAGTAGTTGGAGTACCTTAATCTTTTCTTCCCACCGCATGATCTTATTCAGCATCAAGCGGAACGGTGTGCACTGAGAATTAACGCTGCCAAAGTCCCGACGATGACAACGGGGCACAGGTGTTTTGGCGCCCAATGGCGCAAAATTCCCAACTGTGTTACATATTTCATTTATAGGGATATTTTTAGCAAAAAATACAGAAAATTTTAAAAATCCGGAAGAAAAGTTCTTTCGGCGGGAAAACCGGAAGACTGTATGAAAAAAAAACGGAAAACTTCCGCAAAATCCGGAAGAGTTGGCAGGTACGATTTAACTGAAACATTAACAAATATTTCTCAAGAAAGATATTTTTTTTTTTTTTTTTAAATATACGGAAATGTGTAAAAAGCGATCTGTGCGTAAAATCGTATAGAACCGTTATAATGCGTGCATTTTACGCGTAAAAGTTGGCAGGTATGATAATGTAGAAATGTTAGCGTATTTTTATTTCTTTACATGTTTGATAATCGGAACACATCAAAAATCCGAACTACCAGTGGTCGCAATTAGTTTGGATTTTTGACGATCTACTGTATATGAAACAGAAATCTGTACAAGAAGGAATATTTTTTTCGACTCTGTCGTATCCATTTCGACAGGCATTCGTACAAAAAAAAAAAAATAAATAAAAAAAATAAATAAATAAATAGCAATGTGGAATTCCATTTTGGTAAAAGCTTAAATGTTGGGCAAAAGTGAGTGAATGAAAAACATGTATACTCATACCTGTCAACTACTACGGAATGTCCGTAGTTTCTACAGATTTAGTGTCTGCCTACGGAACTACGGACCTCGCTGTCGAAACTAAAGATTCTACGAATTTTCATTTTGTTTACATTTTTTTCATTTTTCTAGTATTACATGATATACATGTGATTCGTAAGCGGATCTGCAGAATTCCGCTTTTTTTTTTTTTTTTTTAGGTCATCATGTACTCTATCTACCAACAAGTAATTGGACACCTGTTATAGCAAAGGAAAACAGAAATTTATTCACCTTCAAAAGTTGGTGGAGCCTCCACGAGCGGCGATTACAGCTGCAACCCTCCGGGGCATACTCTCAACCAGGCGTTGTACGAAGGCTAGCGGTATATTCTTCCACTCGGCTTGGAGAAGACAGGTCAGTTCCTTCACCGATTTCGGACGGTGGGGGCACCCCTTAAGTCGATGCTCCAACTCATCCCAGAGATGCTTGATAGGGTTAAGGTTCAGGCTCTGCGCAGGCCAGTCCATTCGATTAACCCCATTGTCACCATACCAAGCCATGGTGGACCTCGCAACATGACAGGTGACGTTGTCATCCTGAAAGTAACATGGGTCCACTCCGTAAAACTGCCACAACGTAGGAAGCGCATGGTCATCCAAAATGGTGCAGTAGGTCTCGGCGTTGAGTCTACCAGAAATGGCGACCAAGTGTCACGTGCTATACCAGGAGAAACACCCCAATAGCATAATTCCACCGCCGCCAAACTTCACGGTTGGCACAATACATTCCGGCAGGAGGTGTTCTCCAGGCAGACACCAAACCCAGACCCTGCCATCCTAACGGTAGAGGGTGAACCTTGATTATTCGTCGCTCCAGAGAACCTGTTTCCGCTGTTCAACGGTCCACTGTCGATGTTCTTTGCACCACGTTAGCCGAGCAGCGCTATTGGACTTGGTGATCAAAGGCTTGTGGGCGGCAGCACGTCCATGATAACCGAGCAGACGGGCTTTCTTACGGATGGTATTCATCGAAAGAACACTCCCGGATGCCTGTTGAAACTCCTCGCGGATGTGGCCCATCGATTTGGTGCGGTTCTTCCGAATTTCTGTGGCCAGCACCCGTCGGTCTCTAGCTCCCAGTTTTGTGGGTCTGCCGGGTCGGGGCACATTCCGACAGTCACCTCTCATCTTCCACTTGCCAATTACGTAAGCCACTGTCGATTTTGGGTACTTCAACTCGCTGGATATGTCACGCATGGATCGGCCATTTCTGTGATACCCGACGATTACACCTTTCTCGAAATCAGAGAGCTGCAAACTGTGTGGCATCTTGCAGGCGACTGGTTGCGTGGTTGTTTCCCACACGATATTTATCGGCGGCGGCTGTGACGTGTATCAGGACCACAGATATCGTTGATTGCAGGTGTGTCCAATTACTTGTTGGTAGATAGTGTAGATCATTCTCGAAAGTGGTATTTGGTGTTTTAAAATTTTCTGAAACAGTACTTAAACGGAGTGAAAAATTTTGCCATAATCGCATTTTGTTTCTCTCGATGTTGCTCTTGTGTCCACTTTTCTTGTTAAACATCATTTAATTGCATAAATGTCTGTATTTCAGCTTGAAACCTGCAGGAAACAATTTGCGAAAACGGAACTTAGAACGCCATGAAAATTTTCCCGTAATCTTCGGGCACGAGATTCTTCCGCGAATTCGAGGAATTCTGCACTTTCGTTATGATTTTGATCATTCACGAGATCGACACACAAGTGAAGAGAATAGCTGGGGGGAGGGGGATTTCGCGTCGGAGAACGGAGTTAAATCTTTACGAAACTTTTGAAAACGGAAGGTCGACGAAATTCAGATTTTTTTTTTCTGTAATCGTAATATCTTTTTTCTCGCGATGCTGCCTGCCTCTGTCCAGTATCATTGCTAAATATCATTTTACTGCATAAATATTTGTATTTCAGCTAGAAAATTTATGGAAAATTTTCCAAAACTGGAAGTCGTACGGAGCCAAGATTTTCACCGTAATCGTCCCCCGCGATTTTCCCACTCTTCTGCATAGTTTATCCCCCATCCCATATAAGTTTTTGCATTTAAGCTTGATAAGAGAGGGGTAAATTCCGGAAAACGGAAGTGACAAAGTTGGAAAATTTGTAAAAATTGATGCATAGTGTTCAAAACTGTTATCCTCAAAGTTACACCATTTATCTAAAATAGTTGAAGCTTTGATATCATGCGCTCATGGTCCTCGGGCTGAAAGTTTTTTCAGCATGCTAGAAGAAATTATTCTTATCAGAAGGAATAAAAAAAAAGAAAAAAAGAAAATCAACAATAAAGAAATAGGGAGAGAAAGATATCAGCAGAAAAAAAAATGCATCAGATGCTGCACAGCTGCAGGGTCAATAAAAAACAAACTAACAGTGGTCTGCAGTCTTGCTGTGTGTTTTGATTTTTCACCCAGTTAAAGCATCCAGCCTTTCTTTTCCCTTCTTTGGTTTATCTTGTCATAAACTGCAACTTTAGAGGCAGTATGATCATATGGTTTTTGTGAAGGTTTGCACACTGCGCATTCACTTGCTTGGATTTCCCATCTGTCAAGTGTTGTGGAATTCTTAACGCATCTGACTGATTTCTATTGGCGGAAGTTTCGAACTTAAATCTCGCAACGCTACCTATCACGTCTTGGCCAGCAGGGGAATCAACTTCGCGTTTCACATGAGTTAAGTTTGTTTCATTAGAGTCCTTGTTTGTTGTAACGTTTTGTTGTGGCACGTATCTCTTTTTCACAAAGAGATGCATCGTTTCATAAAAAAGTGTATGCATGCCGAGCAATAATACTAATTACTACTGACAAGGCTCTACCCAATGTTGGCAGGTATGTATACTTTTAACAACTAACAAATCATTATAGACAAAATAAAAAAAAGCTAGAGCTTAGCTTTGGAGCTCAGCAAGAATTTTAGTTAGAATAATAAAGGCAAGTAAAACATACCCATCCAGTCTCCCATAGAATCATGACGAGCCCTCTTGGATGGTCTTTCATCAGATAGATCCTACATACACGGGCACACAAAAATTAACATTTAAAATAATATTTTGTGCAATTCTACACACACAAACAAACATTAAAAAAATTTAAAAATTAAAAAGAACAGAAAGCATTGAAGATACTACACTGATGTTCAAAATTAAGAGAATTGCACACTTTGTCGAATTTCTGAAAAACTAATGGACACACTTTAATGAAATTTGGTATGGATACACAGTTATATAAGAGAAAAAATTATACCATACAACAGTCATGGTACGCACTCATGATTGTCAGTAAGGGTCATCAGCGCAGGAATGTCCAAAATCCACGTTGCAAGATCGAACATAAAATGACTCTAATATGGGGTATGGTCCCGTCTCGCAGCGCGACGTCATGCTGGAAACGAGGCAGTTGATGATTCCCTGTGGCGGTCGGTCCCACTCCTGCAGCAATGCAGTTTTCAGCTCCTGGATGGTTCTCGGAGGGGGATAGCGAGCTGCAATTGCCCTCCGAAAGCGTCCCAGACATGTTCTACAGGGTTTAGGTCTGGCGATCTGGCTGGCCAATCCGTCCGGCGAATATCCTCACTTTCAAGATAATCGTCGACCAGGTGAGCCCTATGTAGACAAGCGTTGCCGTCCATAAAAAGAAACCGAGGGCCAACTGCGCCCCTAAAAAGTCAAACATAGGGCTGTAAGATCTCATCTCTATACCTCTCGGCAGTCAGGGAGCCTCTGTCAAACACATGGAGAGGTATGCGGCCATCCAACATGATGCCTGCTCAGACCAGGACGCCTCCGCTGCCATAGCGGTCCCTTTCTCGGATGTTGGAGGAAAGGTATCGAGTCCCAGGTTCTCTCCAGATGAAAGTACGTCGATAATCAGTGTCCAGGCTGAATCGCGACTCGTCTGTGAAGAGAACGTTACCCCACTGAAGCCTGGTCCAAGGCTGATGTCTGCACCATGCTAAACGTGCTCTCTTGTGTGCTGCAGTGAGCGGGACGCAAACAGCGGGTCTTCTGGCAAAAAGCCCTCTCTCACGAAGCCTTCGGAAAACAGTAACCCTTGAAACTGGGGTTCCAGTGGCGGTATGCAGCTCACGAGATAGCTGTGCAGCTGTAGCAGTCCTGTGGCGCCTCGCTCAAAGTGCCAAATAACTATCTTCATTGGCCGTCGTGGCCTTGAACGACCTTGCCCAGGCCTTCTCGATATGGATCCGGTGTCCTTAAACTGTTTCCACAAATTGCAGACGACACTGGGCGTTACATTGAGCTCTGTAGCAACCTGCACTTGCGATTGCCCTGCCTCGTATCGACCGATGATTCTCCACCTCATTCCGTCATCAATACGTTCGTGGCAACTGATTTTACCTGACTATTCCAGAATGCTCCATGACCAAATCTAAGTAACAACCTTGGCTTCTGTTATTGATGTATACATATTTATTATAAATTCCATAGCATTTTATGATTATAACCTTTTGCCAAGCAAAGACAATGTTTCCCGTGAGTATTTCAACAATAATACAACGTGAGAAACAGTAAACAATGCAGCAACTGAGTTTGTTGACTTGTATGTATAGTATAACTATACTAAAAATCCGAAATTTCTTGGCGTAGAATACAAATAAAACTTTCCAATCTTTCGCACATCAACCAGATGGCTTTTTCAAGGAAGGTTGACAGCTAACTGCAAACTGGATAATAGAATGTTTCAACAAAATGGATATCCAGTTTGGAGTTAGCTGTGTACCTTCCTTAAAAAAAAGCCATCTGGTTGATGTGCAAAAGCTTGGAAAGTTTTATTTGTATTCTACACCAAGAAATTTCGGATTTTTAGTATAGTTATAATATTTTGAATATAATTTGGTGTACAGTTCCTACTTATTGACCTAAATTATTTAGACAAATTTACCAAGAAATCTTACCTCCTCAGTACTTTCGTTGTTAACAGCTGATGGATCATCGGAGCAGTTACTTTCAAATTTCTCAGTGTACCTCAGCAAAAGGGAATTACCTAGTCTTGAGCCTAGAAACAGGTATCCTTCCTCACAAATTGTCATCTGTATGAAAGCAGTAAGCATTCCTTATTTTCTACTTAAATTATAGTAATCAAAACATAAAAGACAACTGAATGAAAACGACACATGAAACTACCATTATGATTACATGGAATAATGTGTACATTCTTGCATAGTTTATACTCTTTCTCTAACAACCACCGTGAGCAACTCAGTGGGCTATGAGCAACCGCCTGTCCCTAAGTTAGAGTCAATGGTTCCAGGGAAGGGTGAGAGCCAGTGCCGTAAGCCAAACACAACATACATGCCTCACCTGGATTCGAACCTGGACCCATCTCGAACGAATGATAAGAAGCCATCGCCTAGACCACTGCACCACTGGGGCGGCCCTTAGCAATTTCATGTGCAACAATGATGTACACTGAAGTGCCAGAAAAACTGGTACACCAGTCTAATGCTATGTAGGTCAGCGCAGGACTGCAGAAATACGATGGGGAATGGACTCCACTAGCTTCTGGAAATATGCTGTAGGCAATTCACACCATACTTTCTGCAGAGCGTTCCACAATTCAGGTGTATTCTGAGGTCTCGGATTCCTGTGTTCGATAGCGCGTTGCATGGCATCCCAAATGTGTTCTATCACGTTCAGATCTGGGGACTTGGATGGGAGCGGAAACACCCCAAACTCAGATGAATGCTCCTCTAACCATAATGTGGGACACTTGTGTGGAGGTGCATTGTCCTGTTGGAACAGGCCCAACCTGTCAGCATGAATGCAGGACATGAACGGGTGCACCTCATCAGAAAGGATGCGCACATAGCGTTGGCCTGTCGCAGACGTTTGTAGACGTACCAGGGATCCCAGTGAAGTCCAGCTAAACACACCCTGTACCATTATGGAACCCCCCCCCACACACACACACACACACACCACCACCACCACCAGCTGGTACAGTTCCCTGTTGACAGGTGGGATCCATGGCTTCATGGGGTTTGCGTCACACATGAATCCTTCCATCTGCCCGATACAGTTGGAAACGCCACTCATCAGACCAGGCTACTTGTTTCCAGTCATCAAGTGTCCAGTGGCGGTGTTGCGGTGCCCAAGCGAGGCGCATAGCTCTGTGTCGTGCACCCATCAAGGGGACTCGAGTTGGGTGTCAGCTCCCAAAGCCCATATTGTGCAGGGTACATTGCACAGTCCGGACGCCGATGCTTGTTGAGGCTCCAGCATTGAATTCCCATGATACCTGCGAGAGTGTTGCACGCCTATCGCGTGAAACAATTCTTGACAGCCGACGATGGTCACGTTCACCCAATGTCTTTTTACGGCCACACTGGTATCGTAGGTTGAAGGTTTTGCCGGAATTCTTGTAGTCATGGTACACCCTTGCAATGGTCGTCCATGAAAATCCGAACTTCGTTTCTACCTCCGAATCGTCTCATGAGCGCCAACTATGACACCGCATAGAAAATCGCTTAAATCGTTATTACTTGTCATTTTCATGCCGAAAACAGCTCTAACAGCTGGCAAGGATGTCTATCGCTTTATATATGCACTGGCGGACGCAACCGAGTATGAGCATAGGGGATGTTGCTATGTATTTTGCATAAGCTCGTCTGTACCAGTTTTTCTGGCACTTCAGTGTATGTTGTGTTCTCCCTAGATTTTTTTTTTTTTACAGATGGGTGGCAAGAAATTTTAGCTGGATGGCACTTTTAATGATCCCTTTCCCAGTCGAGAAAAAAAAAGTATGTTGTTTTGCTTAACATTATTATACTAATTAAACATCTTTAGTGGTGTGGTAGCCATTAATGTAACATAACATGATTAAAAACATTAGAAAATTGTACATAAATGTTAAAAAAAACGAGTATTTACTAATAAATCATATTTGATGCAGATTTCAGCCAGTTTTCATCAATATTTATGGTGTATATGTGGGAATAAGCTTTCCACTGTGCATTGTGAAAATGTTCATTAAAGGAAATTTAGCTGGGTGGCAGAGGAAATTAGCTGAATGAGCCACCCAGTAAAAAGGCTCTAGGGAGAACACTAATATGCACAAATATACCTTCACACATGACTTAACTATACAAATTGAAGTAGGCTGATGATATTTGCAGTATTTTCCCATATAACTTATGTCAATGGATGCAATAAATTAGAATTTATGCAATTTAAAAGACAGTTCTGCTGGTTAAATCAGTTTTCCTATCTGAGAGAATAATCACATATGCAATAAAGAGTACATAAATTGCAAAACTGTAGTTAAAGTTATGAATTCAAGATTTGAATTTTGTGCATAATTATCTAATAGTTTAAATAGTAAAATTTGCCAAACCAAAATCACAGTTACATGTTCAAGATTTTAATTTTGCACTTAAAACATTTTTATGATACAGGGTAATTCATAAAGAAGTATACAGTTTCAACATAGTATAAAACAAGAACAATGTAAGATATTTTATGTTACCTGAAACAGAATTGTAGGGGAATGTTTCAAGTTTTTAGATACAGTCACAGATGTTCTATGTGTGCACCCTTAGTCACATGACACACATCAAGCTGATAATGCATTTCCGCCCAAACGTGAGGCGAGATATCTGAATCAAGTGCAGTGATAGTGGCTGTGATACGCTGTTGCAGCTCTGCTAGATCAACAGGAAGGGGAGGGGCGAATACCTTGTCATTTACGTACCCCCACAGGAAAAAGTCACAAAGTGTTAAGTCAGGACTTCTGGGTGGCCATTGGGTCAGTGGCATGTTGCAGTCCTAGACCATGGCTCGTCCAATTCATCGGTGAGGAAGATGTTCATCGAGATAAGCTCGCACGTCGCCTAACCAGTGTGGTGGTGCACCATCTAATCGGAGAATAAAGTTGTCACTGTCATCCTGCAACTGTGGCATCAACCAAAGACTTAAAATATCCAGAAAAGAGCCTCCTGCGACAGTTTTCTCGTGAAAAAGAAGGGGCTGTACACTTTCTTTTCGGACACAGCACAGAACACATTTACCTTAGAGGAATCTCGCACGTGTTGCACTGTAAATCTGGGATGCTCCGTTCCCCACAAGCAAACATTGAGCTTGTTTACCTGACCACTCACATGAAATGTAGCTTCATCGGTGAAAACTAAGTGATCTGCAAAATCGTCATTTTCAAAACGGGGCTGCATTTCGGCACAAAATTCAAAGCGCTTTGTCTTGTCAAGGTTAGTGAGATTTTGCAACATCTACACTTTGTATGGAATCATTTTCAGCTTCTTTCTCAAAATTATCTCTACACTTCCAAACTCCACAGATTAAAAGTTTTCTTAGGAGATTTTTCTGCTCCTTCTTTCTACCATTCTCCTAGATTATTTGCCCAAATTAAATTACACAAAGTTAATTCTCCAATTAGACCTCTTGTGGAAAATACTAACTGTCCTGCTTCTAACCTGAAAAAATGTCTTACCAAAAAATTCAAGATTATCACTAATAACCACCCCTACAATATCTCGTCCACTGCTGAATTCATCTCTACACTTCCAAACTCCACAGATTAAAAGTTTTCTTAGGAGATTTTTCTGCTCCTTCTTTCTACCATTCTCCTAGATTATTTGCCCAAATTAAATTACACAAAGTTAATGCTCCAATTAGACCTCTTGTGGAAAATACTCACTCTCCTGCTTCTAACCTGGAAAAATGTCTTGCCAAAAAATTCAAGATTATCACTAATAACCACCCCTACAATATCTCGTCCACTGCTGAATTCATCTCTAGACTTCCAAACTCCATAGATAGTCATGCATGTATGTTTACCCTGGACATGGAATCACTTTTCCCTTCTGTGCCTCAATTTGAAGCACACATGCTCCTCATTCATAAATTCTAAGAACAATTCCCCATGGGCAGCACTTTAACCAAGGATTTGTATGATTGCCTGTATTCTCTTCACCAACACAATTTCTTCGTTTATAATAACCAATGCTATCAACAAAACCAAGGTGTACCGATGGGGGTCACCTCTTTCCCCACTTTTGGCTGAAGTATACCTGCAAAATATTGAGCAATCAATACTGCTGCAACACGACCAACAACCTACCTTACGGCTTCGTTATGTCGACGATATTTTTGCCATCTGGCCTCATCCTAAAAATGATCTATTGCAACTCCCAAATTTAATCACTGAAAAATTCCTGTCCATTAGATTCACTATTTATGAAAAAATTGATGGCAAGATAAATTTCTTGGATGCCAGCATCTCTAAAAATAATAATAATCTTTTATCTACTTCAGTCTACCAAAAACCAGTTCTATTAATAGCATTATTCCTTTCAATTCTCATACTTTCCATCAATATAAGCTGTCAGCTCTCAAGTCTCTCATTCATCGAGCTCATTTGGTTTGTATCACTGAAGTTAATCTAAAAAATGAATTAGCCAACATCCGCTTGATTGCTACTCAACATGGCTCCCCCCCCCCACTCCTGGTTTATAAATTATTGCAAAATGGTAAGAAAAAACCAGTTGTTGCTCTTCAACCTGTATCACCAAAAAAAAAAAAAAAAGGAACTAATGTTTGCTGGCTCTATCCCTTACCATCAACTTTCTGCCTACAAGCTCATCAGTATCTTTAAAGAGAAAGATATAGACTTGCCATTCACTCTTCTCCTTCAAATTCTGTCATCCTTCGTAATGACAGAGATCCAAGACCTACGTTTTTTTCGCCTGGAGTGTTTAAAATCCCCATCAAGACTAACGTTGGATTAGCCACGTACATATGAAGTTCATTAAAAAAAAAATTATCTCAAGACTTCAGGAACACAAACCTTATGTGAAATTTGGAAAATGTTCCTCTTTCTTGTCTCAACTTACCATGGCTGACACTTCTACTATTCCTTAGTCCGATACAAAAAAGTTGGCTTCCTTGCAAACTCGTTTTGCTCTGAGGTTTAGAGAAAGTTTGGAAATTTTATTTTTCAAAAATTGTAACTCTGAGCTCCCCATTTATGTTCCATACATCTGGAAATCTCTCATTACATCACGTCACCCGGAGTTACCGTTACAAAACTTACCTTTCCAATCTGGCAACGTAACAAATTGTAGTCGCACTGATGAAGGCCATAGTAATGGCTGAAATATATTTGCCTTAAAACTTTTTATACGTAACTTAGCGTGTTCTCAACTACCATCTACTTAACTTGTTTGTTACGTGAATTGCTTACCACTCTTTTTTGAAAGATGAAACTTCTGCTTTCGAAAGTTTCAGGCGAAAAACATCCTCCACCACTACCAATTGCCCCAAAATTTTTGTTCAGTTATGCATCGATCTCGAGGATAACTCAAATTATGATGGAAAAGGAGAAATTCCTCAAAGCTGTAGCACTTTCATGCCTAAAGATTACAGGGAAATTTTTTCGCAGTCGAATTTCCGTTTTCGGAAATGTTTCCTCCATTTTCAAACTGAAATACAAATATTTGGGGAATAAAATGATACATAACAACAATGCTGGACAGAGGCAACATCTCAGGAAAACGAAATACAGAAAAGATCTTATTTCGTTTACTTCCGTTTCTGAAAGACAAAATGCCGTCCTGATGTGTATTTTTACACATTGGTAAAATTCTTCAACACGTAGTTTTGCGCGCTTATCGATGCATACTTTTACGCACCGAGAGAAAAATTCCTGATGCGTATTTTAACACGTCAAGAAAAATTCTCGATGCATATTTTTATGCGCCAAGAAAAATTCTTGATGTGTATTTTTACGTGCCGAGAAAATTTCTAGATGGGTATTTTTACACGTTGGTAAAAGTTTAATGCGTAAACACACTCTTCGATGCATACCAGACGCGTAATTATGCATTTTGGCGAACTCTGCACACCAGGTGGCGAAAAGAGTGAAATATTCTGCGGTGTAGTTAGGTACTGGAAGTTCACTATGAATACACACTGAAAGATGGCAATTAATGGGAGAGAAAAACAAAAAGGGAACACTTGAACTTTCATAAAATTGGAAGAATATGAAGTTTAATATTCTAAAAAACACTGAAGTAATAAGGATAAATAACAAGAAATTTTAATAGACTTCTAATGGCCAGAGTTTAAAGTGCCATGCGGAAGTAGCCATCGAAATTGGAACAACTCCACTAAAAGTGGAACACTTGGCATGTCTGCCCTACATTCAAACCCAAATTCTTGGCACAAAATCATTTAACCACTGTTTTGCAGATACAATTGGCTTTTTGTGAAAAGTAAAAAGAGGTCTTGACAATCATGTAAAGAATAAGTAGGTAACTTAAAGAATGAAATGAATATACTGAATTTTTTCAGCTGAGATGTACTGGACTGACTCTACATAAGGCTGAACGTTACTGCTACTTATGGGCTGACTGCAGTCCATCTTCACATTTGCATCAAAAGTTTGTCATGCCCTGGTTCATGCAGACATGCACCTATGAGATTATGAACTTATCTCTGTTCACGCACCAAAGCTTCATCATACCTCAGTTGTGTGGACATAACTGAGGTATGATGAAGCTTTGTTACTGCTACTTATGGGCTGACTGCAGTCCATCTTCACATTTGCATCAAAAGTTTGTCATGCCCTGGTTCATGCAGACATGCACCTATGAGATCATGAACTTATCTCTGTTCACGCACCAAAGCTTCATCATACCTCAGTTGTGTGGACATACACAAATGAGAATAAGTACATACAAGTGAGCTATCAAAGGAACTTATCTCTGTTCATGTATCAGTTTCATCATGCCCTATTTCATGCACATACACCCATGAGAATACATGCAAACAAGTAAACTATCGATGGAACTTATCTCTGTTCATATATCACATTTCATCCTGCCCTAGTTCATGCAGACATGCACCCATTAGAATACATATGTAGAAGTGAATTACCGACAGAACTTATCTCTGTTCTTGAAGGTGAGCTCAAAAGAGACCTATTTATTGCATATGTCTGGATTTCGGCCACTGATGCAGCCCTCTTTTGTTTAAAGATAAAGTATCAAATCTAAAAAAATGCTTTAATATTCTTTCTTTTCTTTTTCCTTAGTTTTCCTGGCAGAGAAAATTAACTTTTTTTGATAATGTACTTATAGAGATAATTCTAAATATAACTGTTTAGGACACTGGGTTTCAAGTATAAACAGTGATATTCAATCTTTATACAAAAAGGATCATCACAAAATTAAGTAATTAAATATTCATGATTGTACTTACACAGGTGGTTAAAACACTGGAAGCAGCACGTTCGAAACTAAAACTGCGAACACTCCTCATTCCATCATTAAATAATGTTAGAACATACCTAAGATACAAAGAAAGAGAGATTTTGTTAAAAACTTTTAAGAAAACATCTAGCTGAGAAATCAGACAGCAGCTTTAACATAAAAATTGAATTAAATTGATGAAACCGGATTAATTTTTTTTTTTTTTTTCAGGTTGGGGTTTAACTACCACCATGAGCATCTCAATGGATTATAATAAGCAGTCATCCATCCCTAATAGTCACTGGTTCCAGGTAAGGGAGAGAACCAGGGCCGTAAGACAAGCACAACATCCATGATGCCTCACCGGGACTTGAACCCAACCCAGACGAATAGTCAGAAGCCAGTACTTACACCACTGTGCCACTGGGGTGGCACAGATAAAATCATCAGCCATACAAATTTAAGTAAAATTAAATAAAGGTACATGCAAATACTTAAAAATGTCTCAAATAAAGACAGCATCCACAGGAATGCACAGCAGTGATGGACCATTCATGCACGATTTGCTCACAATGAATGACTTTTCACCATGAATGGTTCGCTCTCACTCACCTCTGTGAATTATCATTTAATCCATCATTACTGCAATGCTCACCAAAGTGGCAGGACATTTAAGTTTCTTCGGCCCCCAATGGATTTGGGCACAAATTTCCTGTAGGCAGGGCCAGAAAATTTTCAAAACTGTAACATGCCCAGTTCGTCATGCTGTCCAAACAAATACGTGCTCCAACCAAAATTTTACACACACACATGCATTAAGCCACATATGTACTATTTCTTTCAAAGTTAGTATTTCAGAAATAATATAAGAAACAAAATACTTTAACTGTATGTCATAAATTCTCCCCCAGGAATGAACTTTGAACTCATCTGTGGGTCATTCATTCCATATCAAATCAGCACAAATATTAAATTAAAAACGATTTAAAAGACCTGTAATTATTATTAAAAACAATTTATAGGACCTGTAATTATTATTGAAAACAATTTATAGGAGCTGTAATTGTTATTGAAAATTATTTATAAGACCTGTAATAATTAAAAGCAATTTATAGGACTTTTAATTATTATTAAGAACAATTTATAGCACCTGTAATTATTATTGAAAACAATTTATAGGAGCTGTAATTATTATTGAAAATTATTTATAACACCTGTAATTATTAAAAGCAATTTATAGGACTTTTAATTATTATTAAGAACAATTTATAGGACCCATATTTATTATTACAAACAATTTATATGGCGTATCCATTGTGTATGGCACTGTTTTTGTTAAATACAGTAGAAGTCCGATATTATGAGTATGGCTTATAGTGTTACACGGCACTAGCAGTGTTCCTGCCGAGTCGGCCGGTAACAGTGCTTGAGACCTGAAGTACAATTTAGTTGGCCACGGCACCAGGTGAGAATCTCAGGTGCACTGCTGCACTCAAAGATTCACACCAGAACATAAAAAATGAAAAGTTGAAGAATGACCCGAAGCACAAGGCTTGTGTGAATCCACCGTGTGAACAAAATAACAACAACAAATAAAAAATAAAATAATCTAAAAAAAATGATACTTTGGGATCAGAGTTGTGATGAGAAGGTTCACCCGCAATCACCAATTCGTGACTGAGTGTAGTGGTCCGGATCTTACTCCGGTACATTCAATCCCCAACCAGCCAGTACAACACTCACTTTCGCAAATAACACATGATTCTCAAATACACAACACAACATTTAATAACGTTCTGCGAGATTTAAACAGATCCGGCGCTCTCTAGGCGCATAGACAATTGCCCCTCATATGTGGGCAGCATACGGTGTCACACTTTACTGTCGGATAACGCAGCCGACTGAGTCTCCACCGGACTATCTGAACAAGAGATACTACTCGTTTACACACTAAATAGAGCTGCAGGTGATATTCATATACAATTGCTTAGAGAATGAAAAAAAAATTATATGCAAACGATCACATTAAAAATACTCGCGACACAAAATACACAAGCACGTTAATTTGCGGTATAAGATTATAGGTGCGAAATACTGCCAAAGTTAATTAACTAAATCTAATAAGCATGCACATGCAGATCCCTTCCCCGCTCGCTTTGGCCCTGAACCAAAGTTAAAAGAAACTGTCCCGCCCAGCGGAATTTGTGGCCACACCCTCTCCCTTATTCATGTAAAGAATAATCAGGAATGGGCCCTGTAAGAAATTGAAATCTGTATGTGCAGGTATTTCCTCTGAGGTTCAGTCACTCAGAATTACTGCATCTATGTCCATGCAGCTTTGGGTGTCGGGATGGCACAAGTTCGCAGATGTGCGAAGAAAGAAAAAGGAAATATTCATCTACTTACAGTTTCGTGACTTTGCTGTGCAAATCCGTTGTGCATCACATAATATCACACGACAAAAAAACACGCACACAGACACTTGCACCATGTGGCAGCACCGATGATTCAACACTTCACTTTGACGCTTGATGTAAATGAAGCACACAATTAAAAATGGTAATATCACGCCGCACTTTGTTGCAATGATTAGAGTGCACACTGATCTATTCTCGTGACGATTTGAAGGTGGCCATTAAACAAAATAGGCCCTCTCACATCTGCTGTTGCGGTTTCCAAGATTGATTTTCTGTGTTCCTGGGAAATGATTTTTGTTGTCGTGAAGAAATAATTGTGAACGTCAACTGCTTGGAGAGTGGCACCCCCTCACTTCCGCTGCTGCTATAGTAGATTCCGTCCGTCGCTACCTTCCGTCCTTTTTGACCGTTCATTCCCAATTCAGTCAGTTTCTTTCCGTTAGCAAACCATCTACCCTGCCTGAGTACGCAGTTCAAACATGCCTCTCGCAGGTTTTGTTTCCATTTTTTTTTATCGAGTTGCGACCGCCAGCCCTGAGATTAATTTTCTCGGCCGAGCGAAATCAGACGTGCTTTTACCTTAAGCGTATATCAGCAACTCAACATTTCACCTGTATATTTGTTAGGTATCGAAGCCACCGCTCTTACGCTCATATTTTTCTTTCGCCATGTTTTTATCCCGTCGCACTTACACGTAGTGGCTTCGCTGCTTACGTGACCACACACACGCACACATGGGGCCTCGCTTCGCCCCGTAAGACAAGCGCGTCTCTTCACTTCCTCCACAGTAGGGGATGAATGGGGGTGACGATTCCACACTGCAGTGGTTGGCATCCGAACCCGACTTTGCTTGGCTTCGCTTCTCATTGGAATGACCACTGTCCACTCGCAGACTTCTTAATTTCCCTGTAACTTGGCTTTCATTAGGCCAAACAGTCGCTGATTTCCATTACGCTCCAGCCTAGAAATTGCAGCTTTATCACGCGGATTTAGGCATTCCGCTGTCTTTATGGCAATCTGGCATCTCCATCAGCAGCCTCGAGTTGTCTCCATTTCTTACCAAATGCGGGGAGGTTTGCTGCGTCATTTTTCCCCAATTCATTTTTTGCAGAACCAAGGCATCCAGCCTTTCACATCGGAGAGCGTACAGACAACTAACTTTCTTCCTTATGTTCATGCCAAGTGCGAACTCTTATTTTTCTGCACGGACCACACAGAGAGCAATTGTTCTCGAAAATGCCCCAAACAATCGACGAATTTACGATTATTCGCTAAACCTTTTGTCCCCATCTTCATTCATTTACTCAAGTGGACCCCTCTTCGAAAGGTACCACTTTCCCTTTCGGTGTTGCTTAGCTTCCCGTCAGCTGCGCCCTGATATTTATGACCTAACAGAGCTATTCTGAGACCACCCAGCCAGAGAGAGAATTCTTTGCCTCTTTTCTTTCCAAACCCCCAGATAAAACTTTATCTGCTGTTTACACTTTTAAACTCCAATCAAGCCTCGAACATAATTAATACTTAATTAATTTCACACATCAACCACGCCCATTAATTACTAAATTAATGGCGGGTGTGGGTCGTAACATCGGCCCCTCCTCAAGAAATCCAGAAGTCCTCTTCTGGGCCTATCGCTTTGCTCTTATCAATTTCCAGAGTAACCATTGAGTGCTACCTTTTCCCACAGGTAGAAACAATTCAAAATGGCAAAAATATTGCGTTTCTTGCCTTCAAGAGCATTGGAGCGACTTCCCAATTATCCCGCAATTTTGTTAATTAATTTAGAGAACATCCGAAAGAAAAAACAATGTAAATGAGAAATAAATAAAAAAACTGAACTGTAAAAGAACATGTGAGCCTGCCGAACTGTGATTCCTAGCTGCCTCATACAATACGCGACATGGCGGACAAATTTTAAAGTTTTCTTCAGGTTTTAGGTTGGAAGGGGGGTGTCCACTGTAACAATAGTGAAAATCTCGCTATTATGAGAGATTCAAAATGCACTGTCAATTTGTCAATGTTAAACATAGGGAAAATCTTCATGTATAATGAGTTGTAAATCTAAGGAGCTCCCGCTATAACGAGAGGTTTTCATGGCCAATCTTTCTTCTTTCAAAGATTTCCAAAAAAATCTTTTCCTGAAATTCCAGGAAGTGGTGGGGAGATAAACGTGTACAGCTGCACGCAGAGATGAGTAACCAGTGGTTAGTTCTCTTAGCTATTTGGAAGCTATCCCCAGCTTTCTTCCACTTGACTCCACAACCGTGAAAAGTCGGAAGATTTTTTACATATGTACATTGTGTGCTTTTCTTTCTCTAAATGAAGGGGGAGGGGGAGAAAGCTTTGACTTTGAAAACAAAGTTAACAGTTTTGAATGAATGTAAGAAAAGTTTCAAGTAGAAAAGTGAGATCGCAAGAAAATTTGGTCTTGCATCATCAATGCTGTTTACAATTTTAAAGAACACAGAGAAGATCAAGGAAGCAGCTTTGCAGAATAGCACACCGATGAATTCCATGAAGTAACGAAGTGGTGGACATAGGGGACTGGAGAAAGCATTGTTTTAGTGGTTTTGCCATAATAGAGCAGAAAACATTCCTGTTAGTGGACCAATGATGAAAGCTAAAACTAAGGAATTAAGCATTGAAATGATAATTTGCGAAATAACAATTGAGAATTTTAGTTGTTCAGACGGTTGGCTAAACTTATTTAAAACTAGAAAAGGGATTTCTATGCAAGAAAAATAAAATAAAATGGAGAATCAGCTGCTGTTAGCACACAAGGGTTCAAGACTGGCCCCCTATCTTTTCTGAAATTCTAGCTTGATACAATGCAAAAGACATTTACAATGTAGATGAGGCTGCGCTGTTTTACAATGTGTTACTGACAAGACTTTAGTGGTAAAAGGCGATCAATGTAAAGGAGAAAAATGCAGTAAAGAACGTTTAACTTCTCTATATTGCACCAATATGTTTCGTGGTGCCTTGCTATCGTGCACATATGAAGCTAATAAGAAGGTGTGAATGACAATGCCGTTATACATCAATTGCTGAAGGCTTTCGACATTCAAGTTGGAATTGAGAACAGAAAAGTAGCGCTATTCATAGATAATTGTCCTGCACACCCAAGTCCCAAAGATATTCAATTGGATAATATTGAACTGATAGTATTGCCCCCTAACTCCACTAGTGTACTTCAACCTCTTGATCAAGTAATACTGAAACTGATATAGCAAAAATATCGCACCATTCTGGTAAATGATGTGATCAGGCAGACGTCATCAGATGATAAACCAGTGAAATGGAACATCCTTGATGCCATTATAGCTCTTGCCATGGCATGGAATGAACTGCCAGGAAAGCACATTGAAGCATTCTTTAGACATTCTAGCTTCATTATCGAAGATGATTTGAATTTGAAAATTGTTGCAGGCAAACCAACAGAACAGAAAGCAGATGAATGGAGCAACATTGCCAAAAACATGGAATTGATATTTAGCTTTGAAAACTACGTCGATGCTGACGCAGATGTAGTATCCTGGAATGACATGTCTGATACAGAGAAATAATGGAATCAGAAAAAGAAAGCTCAGAAGAAGATCAGAATGATGAAGGGGATAGAAATGAATGCACACACTATCTCAATCAGAACTCATCAAGCTATAAACATAATCGAACAATTTTATGGTGTTGAATGCACTTATTGAAAAAACGGCACTTTTCCATAAAGCAGGGAGTTATGTATTTTCCGTAAATTAGAATTACATATTTTCCATAAAGTTGAGAGTTACAATGATCAATGATGTCAAAGAGGAAATAAAACATTCTCGATTCTTATTTTTTGTAAAAATTCCTCCGTAAAGTACAGAGTTACGTAATTTCCGTAAAGTCAAGAATTACAATCATCAATGTCAAAGAGGAAATAAAACACTCGTGATGCCTATTTTTTGTAAAAATCCCAATCTAAATTAAAGACAAACATCAGGTATGTAATATGTATTGTTCTGATCACTTTTCTTTCTATCTTATTTTTACGTGTTATGCAGTATGTACATGTACGTAGTAGTGTTAGAATTAGAAATAAATATTTTACTGGCCCAGTGGACCACTAGAATTTGCAAGTCACTGGTCCACCAAAATGCCCAGTGGTCCGTAAAAAATTAAAAAAAAAATGAATATATGTACTGAAGTGGTACATTATTTTCTACATCTACAATAGAAAATAATGTACCACTTCAGTGGAATTATCTCTAATATTTGTTTTTAAAACATCTAATTTGAAAGTGCAACTCGCAGGACAAAGAATATTTCCAGAATAAGGTTCCGATGGATTAGTGATATAGCAGAGTAAGAGTGCATGCCCAATATGTTTTTAAATACACTAGCGTGCAAAAATTAAGGACGAGAAGGTTTTTCAAATGTAACGTCGTGCAGAAGTGCTCCACATCGACTCAAATCATACCATAAGATCCCCAAGATGTAAGAATATGGGACAAGTGAGCAAAACCGTCCAAACAAGGAATCCAAAGAATACAAAGGCACTTTATTGAAAAGGTAGCTTCCAGCACAAATGGACAGAAGACAGAAACGTCCATGTGACAGGCGGCTGCCAAGAAAAATCCAGTCTTTAGTAGGGGATATGATCACCCCTGACTGCGTTGCAGGATTTACAACGTCTGTCTATGCTGAGGACGAGGTTGTCCAGGAGCTGTTGAGGCATCGCGGCCCATTCCTCTTGTAGTGCCAATCGCAGCTGCGGAATCGTTGCTGGCGGCTGGTGACGTGCTGCCAAGCGTCTCCCGAGAAGGTCCCACACGTGTTCGATTGGATTTATGTCCGGGGACCTTGCAGGCCAATCCATGCGTTGAATATCTTCACTCTCCAACAGCTCTGCGACAGCCACTGTACGATGAGGTGTAGCATTGTCGTCCATGAAGAGGAACTCAGGGCCCACAGCACCTCTAAACAGACGCACGTGAGACAGGAGAACCTCGGTACAATAGCGGACACCAGTGACTGAACCTCCTTGGAAGATGTGGAGGTCAGTACGGCTATCAAGCATGATACCGCACCACACGAGAACTCTGCCACCTCCAAGCCAGTCCCTTTAGATGATGTTGGAGGTGTGATTGCATGTTCCCTGCTCTCTCTCCAGATGTGTAAACGTCCAGAATCGCTCGTCAGACTAAATCGGCTCTCATCCGTAAAAAGAACTTGACCCCACTGCTGATGTGTCCAGTTCTTGTGTTCCTGGCACCACAGAAACCGCCGTCTCCGATGAGCAGGCGTTAATGGCACACACCGTACTGGTCATCGTGCAAATAGACCACCTTTGTGCAGCCTCCTGGCCATGGTAAAACGCGATAACGGACATCCAGTTGTCTGCTGCATGTGCTTTGCGATTTCTCCCGCTGTCTGTCGTCTGTCTCTTCTCACCTGTAGGATAATATACCGGTCGTCCACCGCCGTGGTTGCTCATGGACGACCACTGCTAAACTCTTGGACAGCTGTTCCTGTCATTTGAAAAGCACCCCAAGCTCGTGAAACGATGCTGTGAGCGATCCCGAACTCCTCGGCCACACTAGTCACACTTCGACCTTCTTCCAACTTCCCAATGACGCAGCCTCGGGCAAAGTCATCCAGATGTCGTCTAATGGATTGCCTGTTGGCCATATCACACGGTGGCAGCAACTCGACGTCATTCAAACCGATGTACACCGTGCAATAGCTTTCACCGAATTGCTGAGCGTACACCGCCCGTGTGCTTTATACCCTTCCGACACCCACCCCCACCGTCATGCTGCATATATGCGCATGCCCTACCGTACCGGACCCTAGTCTATCTTCGGAGTGGTCTGTTCTGCCTGCTCGTTACGCTGTTATGCTAATTTCTCCTCTTCGTCCAAAATTTTTGCACACCAGTGTAAGAAGGGAACGAGGAGACTCCAAGGGTACATAATTCAGATACATTAGCAGCCTTTATTTTTTATATGTTTTATTGTTAAGGGTTTAGCTTCCTTTTCCTTATTTTAGTCTTATTGCTCATCTCACCTACTTTCCCTAGTTCCCCATTGAACACTTTCATGTGAATTGTTCTTTTGCAAAAATTACCTTCACTCATTTAATTGACCTCCTCCACTAGTGTTTTTTCTTGGGGCAGGAAGAAAAACTGGCTTGTGTCTGGCGTCAGTATCTGTTGCATTCACTAGGGTGGGTGAATCGAAGGAAGAGCAGAATGTTTATTTTACTCATTGTGAATGGTGGGTATGAGGGTAACAAAAAACAGCTGTTGCAGTTACAAGCCACAAAGACTGGGAAACTGCCTTTCTGTACTTGCTGTTTCTTCCACTTTTGAGAAATCATCTATACACAGAATAAAAAAAAGTCCTCGGTAGGCGTCTGTCTGTTTGTTTGGGCTAATCTCGAGAATGGCTGGACGGATTCTGGTGCTGTTTTCACCATTCCATAGAGCATTTGTCGAGCAAGGGTTAGGTGTATGAAACATTAATCTATGACAAAAGGGAGCCAAGCAGCAATGATTTTAGTGACAAGTCAAAGAAAAAAACCACCATTTGCATTCTTTTGCAGCTTCCACTGCCTATGAGGATGCAGCAGACACGTGACTTTCTTCATGGCAACGAGCCTTAGTAACGTTACATAAGTGAAGGACAACCAGTCCCCGTTGAAATGATGGTGTCTTAATTTGGAAGTTTAACTTTCAAGTACAAAATGCGGTATTTGGAAAAAAATAATGAGATTGAAGGAAAAGATCCCTATGTGCTGAATGTAAGTATCTTCGAAGGTGATGCGAAAAGTTTTCCAGAAGTGCAAATAGTAAATATTTTCCATTACTTCGTCTTTGGTCGAACCGTCATTACCATACAACAGTTAGAGGCATTGGAATCATATAAAATTCTCGAAGCATATAGCAATTTCTCATCGGGGATATTCTTTTACATGGCAATTTAGTGAGATCCCTAATTAGTGAGCAATTAGTAACTCTTCAATAAAAGTGTTTTTCTATGCTCTGGAAAGTGATTTTCAAGACTAAGAAAAATTGAGAGAAAAATCTGGTAATCTATAAATATATTAAAAGTGAAAGTTTGTATATTTGTTTGTATGTTTGTTTTTTTGTTTGTCCGCTATACAAATCTAGTTTTCAACTTAGAACCACCAAATTTGGTATACTATTTCATGGTACTCTAGACCATAGAAGGGTTTTGGAAGGGATTGGAACCAGGGAGGGGGTCAAGGGGCCCCATACTTTATATTAATTAAAATTTCTGGTTTTCTTTTTAATTAAAATTTCTGGTTTTCTTTTTAGAACCACCATATTTGGTACACTATCTCATGGTACTCTGACTTAGACCGTACATGGTTTTGGGAAGGGGTCGGAGCCCGGGGGTCAAAGGTCCTCCATACAAAATTTTCGTAAAAAGTTCTACACTTTTTAATTTACAACCACCAAATTTAGTATATTATCTCACGATACTCTGACTTAGACTGTAGACAGTTTTTGGAAGGGGTCGGAGCCGGGGGTCAAGGGGCCCCCCATACAAAGTTTTCGAAAAAAGTTCTACAGTTTTCAATTTTGAGCCACCAAATTCGGTATAAACGGGAAAATTACAGGAATAAATTTTTCATTCATAAAATTTCACCCGCTGAACTTGGTGATTCCACGAATATTTACCCGGGAAATACCGGGTACCCCTGCTAGTGAGGGATAAAAAAAATAGCTGTTATCCAATAGCATTTCATGAACCTATCACTAGTTAGCAGCCTAAGAAGAAAACCGTACAGCAAGGTAAAAGAAATGGGAATTCATTCTTTAACTTGCGACAAATTAGGCAAAAAAAAAAAAAAAAAAAAAAAATTACTATTCATCTACACCAGTAAAATCAATAGTTCAGTGGTCCGACAGAAGTTTTAATGGCCAATGGCCAGAAGACTACTGGGTAATTCAAACGCTGCATAGTTAGTATTGTAAAACCTTGAAAAGCCAGCATCGACAGGACCGGACGAGTGCAGGGTTTATGAAAATTCCGGATTTCTGAAGCTACCCAATAACTGCATAACGGGTAATACACAAAGTACGTACTTACTCGTAACAGGCGACTTTAACGAAAAGTTGCGCATCTGCGCCTTATAAATATGCAGAAGTTGCGCTGCTGATCGCATTCTTTGCAATTTGCGAAAAAAATCGCTTTAGCGATGGCAAAAAAGTTTTTGCGAAAATATTGGTGAATACTTTTTTGTACTGTTTATCATAAAACTCTGTTGAAAAAAAAAAATTCATTTCATGAATGGTTAACAGGCAAAAAACTTGAAAAAAAGCCAAAGGAACCGTTATTGCTGGATGACGTATCATCAATACATCGCAAAAACCCGATGTGAATTTTACACCGATGTTACAGTTTTACGGCTGACGAAACTACGATACATCACGAAAGCGATTACCGCGGTGCATGGTGAAGGCCGATGTAGATGTCATTACACAACCGAATCCACATACTGCTACCACCAAGTGCAGATCATCATCACACATTCGACACGCATTTCAAATGTACACACCAGTTGGTCAGTGTGGCTGAATGAGATGACGAATTTGAGAAACTTCCCGATGTTACCATCGGCAATTCGCACACTGAGATCGGATGATCTCGCGATGTGTTGTTGAGACGCTACATCGGGAGTTTTCCATGGTTATTGGTGAAACATTGGATGTTCTGACGAAAATGAAATCAGAAAAGTGCCAGATTTTTGAGGTTTTGCTGTATTTGTATGATCCGGCTATAATGAGAAGTCTGTTATAACAACAATTTTCCCAACTTTGGTCAGCCCTCATAATATCATACTTTTACTGTAGCAGTTATGTGAAGCGCAGTGTACAGTGTATATACACTCCATGTACAACAAATTTATTTTTTATATCTCCACCAGGCTGAAATGTATTAGAGCTACCAGTGGGTACATGAATATGTATTCCTTAGCCTTTTATTTTATAACAGAGTCAAAATCAACTTACAGCTCTCCTGCTTTGAGAGATATTACAAGTTTGTCATATGACATGAAACAAGCACAGGAGCAATCCAATGTTATCTTCAACCCTTCTTGAGATCCTACAAATTAAAAAGAAAGAAAAAAGTTACGTTTGAATAGTGGAATAGCATCATTAACAGAAAAAACAATTGACAAGACAGTGAAAAAATAGCACATAAACAATTGCAATAAATGCACATTTTATCATGCACAATAGAAAGAAATAAAAACATGATAACTTTCTTTTTCTATGGATTAAAAATTGCCTTTTTATTTTCAGAACTACACTGACAATCCATCCAAAAGCCCATTTTAAAAAAAGCAATAAATGTAGTAATAGCTCACATTTTACACTCTTACTTCCTCCATCCTGGCAAAATATAAAATGCAAGCTAAGATATTGAGATGTTATACCATTCCACAGACCATGGTAAAATCCTGATGAAAGTACACACACACACACACACACACACACACACACACAAGCAATATCCACTCATGTCGAAACAAGAAACCTCCTATATCAGATAAAAAATCACCCCCACCCCCACTCCCCTTCCTGCTCATTCAACATAAAAACGAAAAAACCTCCCCAATAGACCAAGTACTTGAAAAGAACTAGAACAGAAACACACTTCCAAATTAACTGGAAAACCAATAATTACAAATTAATCCGAAGAAGAATAATTATAAAACGCTATACCACCTACTCTAACAAAACGAAATACCAAAAATAATGGGGGCCGTGGACCACTCTTCAGGGGAAATTTTCGTTTTGTTAGAGTAGGTGGTATTGCGTTTTATATTTATTCTTAGGATTAATTTGTAATTATTGTTTTTTCAGTTAATTTGGAAGTGTATTTCTTGAAAATACTCCAAGTACGTGGCGACAAGTAAATAAATAAATACATCGCTCTTAACCACGTTCTAGAAACACACAGCAAGTGTATTTCTGTTCTAGTTCTTTTCAAGTACTTGTATTGGGGAGGTTTTTTCATTTTTATGTGGAATGAACAGGAAGGGGGTGGGTGGGGGAGGGATGATTTTTATCTTATGTAGGGATTTTTTTGTTTTGATATGAGTGGTTATTGCTTATATGCTCTGCCCATGGTTCCTGCAGCTTCGAGCGGTTCCCGGAACAGATATGTAGTATACCATTGCAAGTTTATTTACTTTCTTATTATATATATATTTACTACTATGATTGTACAATGTGGAATTATTGTTTATATCCTTGCCATATTATAAGATTCAATAGACAGAAATAAACCATAAAAATGGAACTTTTTTATCACAATTATTTTATACTGTTTTTTTTTTCATTTTGGAATTATTTTAAAAATAGTCCTACACACATCAAGCAAATCAGCATATATTTATCAATTTTAACTTTTTTCTTCCACAAAAAGCAAGTAGTTTTTCAAGAACTTTTAAACGCACCTCTAACCCCATTTTTTAATGACTTTACTAATTACATATGCAACAATATCATCTGCGTAGATACACTTCTTCTATATACAACTTAAATATGCAAATTGAAGTGTGCTGATGATATTTTCCCATATATTTTAAGTTTGTAAATACACTGCCGGACAATTGCTAAGGACAGATGACAATAGCAACGATAGCAACCATAAATTGGAAGGCAGAAAAATGTGGAAATTAGAATAAGTGTGGGATACAGTAAGACGTGTTGTGCATATGCAAATTTTAGATTGCCGAACTTGTTCATGACATCATAGCGCTGATAAGAGATATAAAGGATTTGACGCGTATTGACCGTTGTTGTGCAAACGCAAAGTTGAAAGGGAAAGAATCAATTGACGAACTTGCAATTTTCAGTATGTCTTCCCGACATCACCTAGATGATTTTACGCGTGGCCGTATTATTGGCAAGATTGAAGAAGGGCGAAAAATAACAGATGTTGCCAGGGAGTTCGACGTCAGTCACAGTGTTGTTTCAAGGCTTTGGAAATCATTTCAAACAAATGGAGAGTGTAGCAAACGTCACGGGGGAGGTCGTGTTCGCAGTACGACACCTGCAGAAGATTGGTACATAGTGCTATCAACAAAAAGACACCGGCACAGCACAGCTAGTGAGGTAGCAAATCAGTTTATGGCTGCTACTGGCAAGTGGATTTCCCGAAAAACTGTCGACAGACGTTTGCATGAAGGAGGACTATATGCCCGCCGTCCTGTTGTGTGCATCCCATTGTCCAGACGTCACCGTACCGCCCGTTTGCAATGGTGCCATCAACATCGCAATTGGACTGATAACGACTGGTCTGCAGTCCTCTTCTCAGATGAGAGTAGATACAGTCTATCGTCTGATTGTCGACGACAACTGATCTGGCATGACAGTGGTACTGCATATTGTCCAGCAAACATACAGGAAAGGGACCAATATCCGACATGTAGTGTCATGGTATGGGCTGGCATCATGATCAATGGCCGTACGTCCCTCTATGTGCTTCCAACTGGAACTATGACTGGCCAACGATACATTAATGATGTTCTGCTACTTCATGTTTGCATGTTCCGTGGTGCTGTCGGTGATAGATTCATTTTCATGGATGACAACGCAACATGTCATCGAACAGTCGCTGTCCAGGAGTGTCTTGAGAGCGAGGATATTCAACGCCTCCTATGGCCAGCACGTTCTCCAGATCTGAATCCCATTGAAAATGTGTGGGATGCTTTGGGGAGGAGTCTTGCTGGTCGCCAATGCCCTCCAATAAACAAGGACACCCTCATCCGTGCACTGACAGAGGAATGGGATAAATTACCCCAACAGCTGCTTGATAATGTTGTGCAAAGCATGACACGACGTGTGGAATCTTGCATCGCCCTCCATGGTGGCCATATCCCGTATTGACATCTTACGCCGGAACGCCTGCGGACGGTAATTGCATTTTTTTCACGTTTACGTATTCTGCACAAAATGGCCTGTTTGTCCCTTGAACACGTTCCAAAGCCTTCTGGATTTCAGAGCACAATAAATTGTCTTTCTTGTAATGTCCAGGCATTCTGACATTATTTTATTTCACTTGGCATCCAACCACACTTACTTTTTTATGCGCTATATAACCGTTTATGATCTGTCCTTAGCAATTGTCCAGCAGTGTATTAGAATTTATGCAATTTAAAAGACAGTTCTGCTGGTCAAATCAGTTTTCCTAACTGAGAGAATAATCACACATGCAATAAAGATTATGTAAATTGTAAAATTGTAATTAACGTTATGAGTTCAAGATTGGAATTTTTCACAGAAGCATCTCAGGGTTTAAATTGCAAAACCAAAGTTAAAATTATGCGTTCAACATTTCAATTTTGTGTGCTGCCCCTGTGTTTGTCTCAAAGGCACAGGTTCTCTCCCTTCCCTGGGGCTGTGGCCCTAAATTAGGG
Organism: Macrothele yani; assembly: GCA_039090855.1. Taxonomy (NCBI): domain Eukaryota; kingdom Metazoa; phylum Arthropoda; class Arachnida; order Araneae; family Macrothelidae; genus Macrothele; species Macrothele yani. The sequence goes on along the minus strand of CM077032.1, from coordinate 69,939,170 downwards.
ATGATCAACTGCATATAATCCATCAAGTTGCTTGTGTGGTCAGTAAACACCCAAACAAAACAAACAAACAAAAAATTTAATTTTGTACTTAATTTTCTCATGGTATAACTGAATAATTGTTACTTATATACACAGAAAGAAAAATATCAGCATCAAGAGATGGTGATGAGGCTTGCTGGATGTGTTTAACCCACAATCCTTCACTTTTGCTTTAAATTCAGCAAACTACGTATCTCTTACTATCGTATGCTTTCACCTGGGCTTTGCACTGACATCACATGACATCGTCAACATTGCCAACCAGAAATTCTAGGCCAGGGCTCGACAAATACCTCCAGATCTAGAAGCCAGGTGAAACGAAGTTAAATTTCAAAGAATTATGCATGAATAAAAACATGTGTGGTGAGATGATGCTAGAACGAAAAGTGATAAAATATATTTGTTATCCCTTTTTTTTTTTAACCCAAACCACTTATTGCAAAATAGAGTTTCAATTTGCTTCGGAACTTTTTTCCCCCATTATTCTAGTGGCTCCTCTCAAAAATTTAAAATTTTAGATTTTGATTTTATTAAAACACTATTTGCAGAAGTCGTATTTTGTACATATTAATTTAAAGTACTGCAATTTCTCTTGTATAATCCACAAACCACAAAATTCAGAAAGAAAAAAATCTTCCTAAGACACCCCCTCTCCCCCAAGCCCTGAAGAAAAAAGAAATCCGATGCATAATGCAAAATCCGATGCATAATGCAAAATCCGCTGCAGCATGTAATCCATAGATCTTGTAATTCTGAGAAAAAAAATTTTTTTCCTTTGCATAATTTGCGGCAGTGTGTCACAGACCATAAAATGGAGGGGGGGGGATTGTCATATGCTCTGCACCTGTCATGCTAATCGTGAACCATAATTCCCAACAGAAAAGCCGCAATTCACAGGATGAATCACTCAGAAGTCTAAAGATGTAAGAAAGAAATGATCGTCTTATTAAAAAGTAAATCATTTTAAGTACTTTTTGTGTCACTTTTAAGTAAATAAAGAACTAAAATCCCTAGCTTTTGCAGCATAGCCATAGTCCATTAGTTAGATTTAGATCTAAGAAACCCATAGAAATTACAGACAATCTGTAGTATTTGACTCTTTTCTCAATATGTTTCAAATGAATGACAAAAAAAACAAAAAAACATAGGTAATATGATTAGCACAGCAAAACTAACTAATGTAATTCACAGAATGGTTATGTGCCATGGAATAGTTCTGTGGGCTTCTCACAGCACATAAGTTTCTATGAGCGCAAATAGTACAGCCTTCATTCCGTTATATTTTGTCAGAATGCTCGTAAGTAAAAGAAAATATTCTTTGCAGTCCTCATCTCCATGTTGCATTACATTTTTTTTGTTACCGCATTTTCGGTACTTTCCCAATAACACCACCTCTCCTGACAATTACCTCGTGGACTTTTTTTAAATGCTGCACCAACGTTTATTTATTTTTTCCTTTTCTGGTGTATTATCCACAGGCAGTACCTAAATTTATAGCTTTCAACAGATAATCTGAAGATTATACAACAAAAATTATGGTATTTACTACAAATTACGAAATGTGAAGTAAAAAAGAAAATGGGCGTAAGCACCAGATTTCTAGGTGTTGGGGCGATTTGGTGCTCGGGATTTGTTGAGCCCTGTTCTTGGTAATATACCATAACTTTTGAATTTTGTGTAACCTGTCATGAAAAACACAAGCACCTTTTAAGTAACTTTTTGGGTCATTCCATGCCAAATCAGCTAATGAAATAGTCATTTTCAACCCAACCTTTTTTGATTTCCTTAAAATTTGGTGTCATTGTCGGCCAGGTAGTGAATTTCCCATATACAGATTTGGAAAAAATAATGTGAACACCATGATTATAGGGGCAGACACGCCAATCTTCGGAATTTGAAAATCGGGAGATTTTTACAGCTCATAAAATCACACAAGCGCTATTTTGTATCGCCATTTTCCAGACGTAGAAACAATTTTCCAGATGTGGTATTATTGGTCCACTAAAAGTTCTGGAGAAAAAAGATGTATGAAAATCACACCCCCCCCCTCCCCACTAGAATTCATTTTCAGCTACGTCGATTCTGCAAGGTAATGAAAACCTAAAATGGCCTACATGCTGTTGTTTTTTTACGAATAAAATAACAGCCAACTGAATTTTTGTTTCTTCTTTAGGTTGTGTGCGAAGGTGACAAAAAGCACTGTACCAACGTCACCTTTCGTTAGAAGGCGAGGCCAACTTTAACTTACTCCCTTTTGATGTTAAGTGAATTCGCCGCAACTCAACTTTTTATCATCACTTAGAGTGGGTGAGGCTCTGTTGAGGCAAGGGGTTGAAAGAAAGACCTGCAAGAAGGCAGGGCAGCTCCTATCTGTCAATCAACTACTGACCCTCCCCTGCATTCTAGTGCCAGAGCGGGTGAGCTCTTCGCTGAGGGCGTTGTATGACAACTGGAGTGGGATAAATTTTTTCTGACTCATCTTGGACGATTGGTCCAAAGAAAGCACTTTGACCACTGTGCCACTGGGGTGGCTTTCATTTTGCAGATAGGAGAGCAAAAGTACAAAACTGATGACTGTAATGCTGCCTTGCATCGACGCAGAAAGAAAATGATTTCACAGGAAGTTCGAAATCATGGTGGTTGATGGAATTTTGATCGTCCTAACAGCTAATTTTCAGTGAAAATTGGGAGAATTTGACATTCATTCGGAGGACGGGAGGAGGAGCTGAAATACAGGAGTCTCCCGCCTAAATCCGGAGAGTTGGCACATCTGTAGGGGTTAGTGCTATTCATATAGACTACACCATATCATCCAAATTGTTTGGTGTTACAAGAGCAAGAGTCTCCACAGTTATGACTGCATACACAAAACACGAAAAGATTTCATCGACAAAAAGTAATAGTGGGTGAAAACCAAGACTGAATTAGAAGGGCTGTCATACACTAACAAGGATTGTGTCCAAACAACACAGAAATACTAGTCAAAGTGACATCAGAACTCAGTATCCACCTGGACGACCTCATTTTCATAAAAACAGTCCATAGAGAACTTCACAAAGCCAACATCCATGGACAAGGTGCAACTGCTAAACATTTTATCACAGAAACCAATGCTGCAATGAAAAACAGATGGTGTCATGAGCATAAAACCTGCACGACTGATGACTGAAAACAAATGATATGGTCAGATGAGTCCTAATTGCATTATTCCCAACAGTATGTCGGGTATATGTATGGAGAACACCCATGAAAACGTACAATTCAGAATGTCTGGTGCCAACTGCCAAACATGGGAGTGGATTTGTGATGATTTGGGCGGCCATATCTTAGCAGTTACAATGGCTTTGTAATCCTGCGGTATTGAAGATGCATACATTGATATTATTAATAACATCTATGAAAATGCAAGTGCAAAGATGCGGCTGTTTGAGAATACAGCACCCATAAAAATTGGAAAGGGGGTGAGACAAGGTGTCACCATATCTCCCAAGCTCTTTAATGTCACATTGAAAAATGTCTTTCAATCACTGAACTGGGAAAACAAAGGGATAAAGATTAATGGAGATTATCTAACTCCCCTTCGTTTTGCTGATGACGTAGTCATTTTTGCAACTACCCCATCAGAGCTGCAGAGTATGATCCAGGAACTTGCTGACAAGAGTAAAGAAGTGGGATTAAAAATGAGCTTTCAGAAGACAAAAGTGATGTACAATGCTTTTGCAAGAAATGAAGATTTATCGATTGATGGAGAAATGCTGGAGATAACAGATACGTACGTTTATCTTGGACAGCAGATATCAATTGAGGGTCACATTGATGATGAAATTAATCGGCGAATAAAACTTGCCTGGAGAGCTTTTGGAAGAAACAACATAATTTTCAAGAGCAGTTTCTATTATGTCTGAAAAGAAAAGTGTTTGATCAATACATCCTTCCAGTGCTTACGTATGGTGCAGAGACGTGGACCTTAACTAAAAGAGACATACAAAGACTGCAGACAACTCAAAGAAGCATGGAGAGATTCATCATTGGTGTAACCAGGAGAGATAAGAAGAGGAACTCATGGATCATAAAAATGACAAGAGCGGAAGACATCATGATCAGAGTAAAATCTCTGAAATGGCAATGGGCTGGATATACTGCCAGAAGAACAGACCATCGATGGACAGTCGAAATTTTAGATTGGATTCCAAGGGGCAGGAAAAGACCCAGAAGAAGACCACATGTGAGATGGGTGGATGAAATTTGAAAGTATGGGGGAGTAACATGGAGGAGACTGGCACAAGACAGACCGTTGTGGAAGAAACTTGGGGAGACCTTCGTCCAGCAGTGGATTGATAATGGTTGACAATGACGATGATGATCTTGGTATTTGGCTGGCCCCATCATCACCCTACGTGGCCAAGCAGGTACTTGGGACATTCTAGATGATCAAGATCATCCTATGGTCCAAATGTTGTCCCTAAATAATGATGCCATTTTTCAAAATGGCATCATTATTTAGGGACAACATTTCTATTTCTAATTAGATGTGTGATCCAAGGATAACGTTTGGATTCATTTTTTTTTTTTTTTGGATTCATTTTACTATTTCTGATTAAAACTGGTGAAACCACATTCTTACTATCAAGTTCTGACAGTCACACCACCTCACAGCTGATAAAATCGATTTACGTGGGTTTCCGACATCAACTGGCGATCACATTACAATTCTGAAAATAAAATAGCTTGTCCCAATTAATTTGCACGGTATAGTATTTCCTGTCACGTCGTACAAACGCTTCTTGGTTGGTGAGCTTTCCTTTCTCCTACTCGAGCGTGTAATCCTTTTTTCTGATCGGCCCTTGTAACATACAAATACAACAAAACCCTCAGGTTAAATAAAATTATAAATTATATTTTGTACGTATTCCTCTAGTCAAATCAGTTACATTCAGAATTTACAACTAAACCACTGTACATACAATACCATATTTGTGTTACGGCTTAAAACTCCTTAATGGTAGAAATCAGGGATAGGACATTCGAATCCCGCAAACCTTGATAATAGATTCGAGATTCGAAAACTCGAATCTTCGCGCTTTTCTCATCATTCGAATCTCCACCTAAACAACTTGGCATTTGGTGCTTGTTCTAGAGCGATATTTGTTCAAATTTTTGTCAGCATGAAGAGTTCTGACATTAGAAAACAATCGAAGATCGTCTGCATTGTGTACACAGCTATTTGAAATAGCTCGTTACTTCCAAACCAGATGCAACAAACAGTGAAGGTATTGTTCAGTCAGACACAGAGAGCAACCGCCGAAGCGACTGGCGTTTCCCATCGGACAGTGTTTTAGCAACCATACCTCAAAAGTATAGTGGAAAAAGTGACTTAGCCATATTTTTTCTCTTTCCCGACAGCCGTTACTGTGGTAACGAGCATGAGAAAGGACGGGAGAGTGTGACCTTGAGCTGTGTCGCACACATGACTCAAGTTACTCTGTCTACAGCTCAGCGTTTCTAGTTCTACTCAACCCGCCTAAGAATCTCCCTTGCACACGCTATCAGTGTACACTCGGCGTTATCCGGTCTACATTTTTTTTTCCAATCTCAGCGTTTCTCATGCTTTATTGTTTTTATTCCTACGTAGTCTATATCGCTAAACACAGCATTTCTGCATACTTAGGAGCGATTTATCTTGTGCCTGTAAATAAAAAATGTCAAAATTGTGAATTGTTACTCAAATATTTTTTTGTCAAATTATGTTCAGAAAATGGAAATCAACCTCAAGACTCAAAAGCAGAGTTGCAGAATGTAGACGTACACACGTACGTGGATAGTTTCCAAGTTATTCGCAGATAGTTTTTGCTTGTAGAACTAAAAATAGAAATGTTTCTTATCTACAGCAATTAAAACACTTACTCAAGGCTTTACTCAGGTTGATATACTTAATTCTATTTTAACTTTATTTCTTTCACTTATTTTCCACATCTTCAAGGTTCCTTTGTTTTAACCGAGTTTTTGGCCTCTAGATTTTATCAAGATTTGTTCTCAGTGTATAGGAACTGTATCAAACATTTTGTTTACACAAAAAGAATTTAAATTTTATTATTGCCAGGTTCCTCTTGTAGTTGCCAGATATTAAATTAAAATATTTTCTTTCTGTGTTTTGTAAGTCTGCTATTTTTGAATTAAGTTGCTGAAAATGCAATTTAAAATTTTTTAAGGTTCATTAGTGGATATAAAAGCTTTCTTTAATTGTTGTTTTTATGAGGTTCATCATCCAATACTTTAATATTTTGCTATAAAGGTCCATTTCACACACATTGTTGCACATTGTAATGTGCTTATCTTGTTTTCAATACAAAACATTTTGTGCCATGAGTCACATAAAGAAATATTCAGCTGTCTAATGCACGATAAATACAAATATTTTTAATTCGTAATACAATATTAATTTGTGTTTATCATGCATAGCCGGCTGGATATTACTATATATTTTGTCCTCATTAGAATCTGCAATGTTCTAATAATTATTTATTGTTTTATTAATTGATCTTTAAATTATCTTAAATATTCTATTATATTCATAGTTCACGCTTCGCGGGTTTGCAGCAAGTTTTCTGTTTCTATGGTTGTATACGCAGATACATTTTATTTTTATACAACTCTGCTCAAGAGTTATTTACTTCATTTAGTAAATGCAAATTATCTTCTTAATAAGTATGGATATATTTTTTGAAAACTATTCTTTCATTTGGTTTTCATTAAACACAGATTTCAAATGTTGCTTCAATTAAAAACTTTTAATTTTAAGTACAAGTATTTTCTTTCCCTTTTTTCTTATAATTATTTTTATATGAAGGATTCAGGAGATTTGAGAACCTTTTAGGGTTCGGATTCAAGAAAATTTAGGATTCTTCCCACCTCTAGTAGAAATAAAATGAATTCAATGCACACATAAAAAAAAAAAAAAAAAACCAGATTAACCAGGGGGAAAAAAACATATTTTACACTCTTTACAAAGGCTAGAAACAGAACTGAAACTAATAATGAAAATACCAAATATAAAAAATAAATAAGATAACACATTTCAAGCAAGTCTTACTCAAAGGAAATGATGTGCTGAAGGTGGTGAAGCTATTTAGGGACACTCCATACGGTGGTACACTTTGATTGAGGTAAAGTATAGAATTGACAGCAAAAAGAAGAACACCTCCTACAAATAAAAAGAAAAAAAAAAGAAAAAAAATTATAGACCACATGCATAGTACAAAAAAAAAAAAAAAAAAAAAAATATGAACACAAACAAATTTTCAATTGCTTGTAGACTGCAATAAATTACTTCAGTGGTATACAGAAGTTGGACAGAATAATGTGAACACCAAGCTCAGAGGTGTGACGTTTAATGCAGCAGCATACCCCACAGTACACAAAAGTATCCACCACTTTTTGGTTGTAATAGCTTTGTTTAGAACCTCAAGGTCCTGTTTAAGTGCATTTAAAGTGTCTTGTTGCAAAGTAGGGATGGGCACATCGGTGGGTAACATCGATGATCGACATCGGTGGTTACTCATTCCCAAAACATCGATGCATCGATAGTATCGGTGAAAACCTCGATGTTTTTGCTAATAAGCCAAAAAATTCTTTGTTTTCAATCTGCAGCAACAGATGTGCAAAATCTCTGTTCAATATAACAATGACTACTCACCAATAACATAGGGTAACTAATAATATATATTATAATGCTCCATGTATTATTAGAAACCTCTATTTTTGTTCGATGCATCGTTGTAAACCTCGATGTTTTGCTAATTAACTGAAAAACTCACACTTTTCCACCTGCACCAGTAAATGGGCACATGATTTGTAAAATCTATCTTTAATATAACAGTGATACTCACCAGTTCAACATCCATTAACATAATATTTGTTAAAATGCTCGATGCATCGTGAAAACCTCGATGTTTCTTCGATGCATCGGTGGGAACCTCGATGTTTCGCTAATAAACTGAAGAATTCACACTTTTCCATCTGCAGCAATGAATGGGCGATCGATTTGTAAAATCTCTGTTCAATGTAACAGTGATACTCAACAGTGCAACATCTAGTAACATAATATCTGTTAAAACGCCCGATGTATCAGTGGAAACCTCAATGTTTTTTCGATGTATCGGTGTGAACCACAATGTCTTGCTAACACAGCCAAAGATTTCACACTTCTTGATCTGCAGCACCAAATGGGCATATCGGTGGGTAAAATCTCTGTTCAATATAATGGTAATTGCTCACCAATTCAACCCCAGGTAACTAATAATATTTCTTAAAAGCCTCGATGTTTATTCGATGTATCGGTGGAAAACTCGCTGTTTTTTTTATGCATCGGCTCACATGCCTTCGAGGAAAGGATCTCGGTTTTCGTCAACAAATCAAGTAAAACAACCAATAGGAAGGTGATATTTCTTTCCTCTGTATAGTTATGAATGCAACAAAAAGAAATGCATTTACTTTTCGTAGAAGATATTCTCTTTGAGTTCCAAACATCGGGCGCGAAACCTCGATGTTTTTCGATGTATCGGATTCTGCAACATTGATCATCGGTGGCAAAACATCGATGTTCTAAAACATTAAGGTTTGTTGCCCATCTCTATTGCAAAGTTTCTTTCAGGGTGACAACGAAATCAGCGACTTAATGAACTTCGAAAGAGGGCTAATTGTTGGTGGGCAGCTAGTTGGTACCTCTATGACAACAGTTGCCAGGGAAGGGGGGTATCGAGAGCAGTGTTTCTTTCAGGCATACATCCAGGGGGCAAAGCTCTCCTGGAAACGACCCCCCCACACACACACGACATTTTAGGTTACCGAACCAAATTTTAATAAATTCAGGCTATGATGAAAAAGGAAGTTTCGTTTCTTTTTATGCTACAAATATTCCTCCAATTATATGTTTTTAAATATTTGTTCAAGTGGTACTAGTTATAGTTTATTTTATTAAAAAGTGTATTACGAACCATGGTATTCTTCAAAATATTATAAGTAGACGAATTATACCTAATTGTCTGGGAATTGTGATTCAGGATCAAGAGTGCGTTGAATTAATTTTAATAGATAAAAATTTCAAGTCTGCGGACAAGTTTGTTATTCCTGAAATATCTTTGAAGAAGTAATTACTATATCAGGGATGTAGTATATAGAATTTTTCCTGGGGGGGGGACGAAAAAAGGAAGTTTTTGAAATCCACCATCTGGAACAAAATTAAAGTTCATGAAAAATTGAAGAAAAATTAAAGCATTTTTTTCTAATGTAAGTTGATACATTTTTATAAAATTAAGGCATTTTTTCTAATGTAAGTCGCATTTTAACCAAAAAAAAAAAAAAAAAACAATTTCCGGTGGGTGGGGGGCGAGGCCTCTTCTAAATGCGCCACTGTGCTAGATACATAGTAATTACTTCTATATATATATAAATATAGTAGTTAAAATTATATATATATAGCAAATGGAAAACTTGCTCCCTCTAAGGTTCCATTTGCCCCCCCCCGGCCAAAAAGTCTTGAAAGAAACACTGATCGAGAGCTACTGTGTCTAGCGTCCTGACAGCATACCGTGTTCGTGGCAAAACCTCGTCTGCGAAACACAAGAGCGGCTGGAAAACGACCCTGACTGATACAGACAGGAGAGCATTAAATAGGATTGTTACCTGTAATAAAAAGGCCACAGTGCCGAAAATTAGTGCGGAACTCAATTTGCATCTCAAGACCCCAGTATCAACGTAAATAGTGTACATGGAACTGCATAAACAAGATATTCATGGCAGAGCTGCTATTGCAAAACATCTGGTGACCAGGGTGAATTCACAACGGCAACGGTAGTAGTGCCAAGAGCAAACAATGTGGACTGCCGATGCATGGATGCATGTAATGTGGTCAGATGAATCCACATTCACGCTATCCCTCACAGCAGGATGGGTTTACGAGTGAAGAACACTATCAGAAGTGTACAACCCAGACTGTATGCTCTCAACAGTGCAGCATGGTGGTGGTTCTGTCAAGCTCTGGGCAGTCATATCATGGTTTTCAGCAGTTTCCCAGATCACCTTCAAAGGACAGATGACTATCAGGGTGTATGAAACCATTTTGACTGACCAAGTCCATCCAATGCTTCAGGCATTGTTTCCTGCAGAGGATGTCAACTATCAAGATGATAATAACGCCCCAATTCACAGAGCTCGGAATGTTCAATCATGGTTTGAGGAACATGAGGAAGAACTTCCACACCTTCCTTGGCCTCCCCAATCACCAGACTTAAAATTAAAACATCATTGAGCCACTGTGATCTGTGTTGGAAAACAGAGTACGATCCCATTATCTTCCCACTGCATCTCTCAAGGACCTGAAATGGTTTCTGCATGAAGAATGGTGTAACATCCCACTAACCACCATCCAGGATTTGTATGCATCTATTCCAAGGAGGATTCAGGCGGTTTTGAATGCCAAAGGTCATCCCACGCCCTATTAGGTACGTAAAACCTTCTTTTCCTAGGTGTTCACATTATTCTGCCCAACCCCTGTATAACAATATGCTTCTGTGGTAAGTCTTGAAAAATTACCAAAGAGCATGAAAGTAATGCATGCTGGCAGCAAAGCATGTGTGTGTGCAAGAATGTGTGAATGATGTTGTAGTGAGTTCATTCTTACTTGGTGCAGGAGCAACACTTTATTATCTATACACGTAATCCACACTAGTGCTCAAAATTAAAGGATAATCTGTAAAAATGCGTACAGCTGCTGGTGTATGTAAAATAATGCACTTTTGCAAACATGCAAATTTCACTATAAGGAAGTCTATCCCACATTTACTTTTGCAGTGGGGAGGCTGGAATATGCAAATTAGGACTGTTACTTTTGCCACAGGAGTGCTGGAATATGCAATTAGGACAATGTTATTCTTGCCACAGGTAGGCTGGAATATGCAATTAGGACTTACTTTTTCCACAGTTAAGTTGTAATATGCAGTTAGAACTGTGTTACTTTTGACACAGGTAGGCTGGAATATGCAAATTAGGACTGTGTTACTTTTGTCACAATTAGGCTGGAATATGCAAATAGGACTGTGTTACTTTGCCAGAGGTAGGCTGGAATATGTAATTAGGACTGCTACTTTTGCCACAGGTAGGCTGGAATATGCAATTAGGATTGTGACTTTTCTCAGTCACAATCCTAATTGCATATTCCAGCCTACCTGATCGAAAAGTCCATGATCATGGAGAAAGTGTAATTGCAGTCTGATCAAATTTCTTCATCTCCAAGGAAAGTAAGCTAAAAAAATCCATCCAGAAATGTTAAATGTATATGGAAATAAGTGTCCAGCATACGAGACTGTGGCAAAGTGGAAAAGAAATTTTCAAAGTGGTCATATGACCATTTTTGACAATCCAAGGTCCGGACGGGCATGTTTGACAGATGACCAGACACTTGTGACCAAAGTGGAGAAGTTAATTCTTGAAGATAGGCGTACAACGATTGAAATGCTTTGTCAAGAAGTTCATCTAAGCTATGGGTCAGCATGGACAATCATACATGAGCAATTGAGCATGTCCAAGGTCTCAGCGCAATGAGCACCTAGACTTCTCTCCCCATTCTAAAAGGAAGCTCTGGCACAATCCGCGTAAAAAATGTTGGATCTTTGTAGTGTGAATTCCGAAGATTTTTTTGACCCTTTGATTACTATGGATGAGTGTTGGTTATACCTCTATGATCCAGAAACCAAAGAAATGAACAAGCCATGGGAACATCCCTCTTCACCACCCCCAAAAAAGGCAAAAGTGCAAAAGTCTACCACCAAAGTGATGCTCTCTGTTTTCTGGGATAAAAGAGATATTATTTTAACAGACTACCTTCAGAAGGGTCAAACTATTGCCTCTAACTACTATTGCAACCTACTGACCAAATTAAGAGAGCAAATCAAAAGCAAAAGACGTGGAATGATCACAAAAGTGGTCCATCTGTTGGGCGACAACGCACCAGTTCATTCAGCAGCCAACAGCATCGTCACTGCGAGTCGTCTTAAATACAAAATATTGCCTCATCCTCCATATTCTCCTGATATGGCACCAAGTGACTTCTTTTTGTTCCCCGAGATGAAACGTCCACAACGTGGGAGGCGATTTCATGACCCTGATGACGTCATTTTTTAGGTAGAACAGTGGTTTCAGGCACAATCTGAGGTGTTCTACACTAAGGGAATAAAGAGGGTCAAACGAAGGTGGGGGAAATGTGTGGCACTGGGTGGTGCCTATGCAGAGAAGGCCCAAGTACCTGAATAAAGGTTTTTTTTTTCTAGCTTTTTTATTTCTTGGTGATTGCACGAACTTTTTGATACCCCCTCGTATGTCTTGGTAATATCCATGTGTGTAGATTGCTATATACTGATGACACGGTCCGAATGGCAGAAAGCAAAAGTGAGTCGCAGAGTATGTTGTCCCACATGTACAAAGGAAGGAACTGTTAGTACTGAATGCAAGAAATGTCTAAATGGCACAGAGCTTGACCATGTGAATGAGTTTGTATATTTGGGAAGTATGTTTGATAGACAGAACAAATCAGATGGCAAAATTAGTAGGTGAGTGAATTCTTCATTGAAAGTCATAGCTGCCTTAGGAGGATTAACAGGAATGATGGGTTCTTAAGTGAATCCCGAATGGCTGTGTATTGTATGAAAGGGTAATTGTTCCTACTCTGATGTACGGCAGTGAAACCTGGGTACTGCAGAAAAGACATAGGAGTCGCTTGTGTGCTGGGGAGATGCGTTACTTGTGGGGGAGGGGAGGGGGTAAGACAGGCTCCGATTATGTGAGGAATGAAGATGTGCTGCAGATGTGTAATGTGAGGCAAAATGTTGTTAGTAAGGTGGAGACTAATATTCCTAGGTGGTTTGGCCATGTTGAAAGAATAAGTGATGAGATACTAAGAGAATCTATTCAGCCCAAGTGGCAGGAAAGAAAGGTAGAGGAAGGCCAAGGAGGTTCGTGGGAAGACACATTTTGATCATGTGAGGAATGAAGATGGGTTGCAGATGTGTAATTGTGAGGCAAAATGTTGTTAGTAAGGTGGAGACTAATATTCTTAGGTGGTTTGGCAATGTTAAAACAATGAGTGATGAAATGCTCACTAAGAGAATCTTTTCAGCCCAAGTGGCAGGAAAGAAAGGTAGAGGAAGGCCAAGGAGGTTCGTGGGAAGACACATTTTGATCATGTGCGGAATGAAGATGTGCTGCATATGTGTAATGTGAGGCAAAATGTTGTTAGTAAGGTGGAGACTAATATTCTTAGGTGGTTTGGCAATGTTAAAACAATGAGTGATGAAATGCTCACTAAGAGAATCTTTTCAGCCCAAGTGGCAGGAAAGAAAGGTAGAGGAAGGCCAAGGAGGTTCGTGGGAAGATACATTTTGATCATGTGAGGAATGAAGATGGGTTGCAGATGTGTAATTGTGAGGCAAAATGTTGTTAGTAAGGTGGAGACTAATATTCTTAGGTGGTTTGGCCATGTTAAAACAATGAGTGATGAAATGCTCACTAAGAGAATCTTTTCAGCCCAAGTGGCAGGAAACAAAGGTCCAAGGAGGTTCGTGGGAAGACACATTTTGATCATGTGAGGAATGAAGATGTGTTGCAGATGTGTAATGTGAGGCAAAATGTTGTTAGTAAGGTGGAGACTAATATTCTTAGGTGGTTTGGCCATGTTGAAAGAATAAGTGATGAGATACTAAGAGAATCTATTCAGCCCAAGTGGCAGGAAAGAAAGGTAGAGGAAGGCCAAGGAGGTTCGTGGGAAGACACATTTTGATCATGTGAGGAATGAAGATGTGTTGCAGATGTGTAATGTGAGGCAAAATGTTGTTAGTAAGGTGGAGACTAATATTCCTAGGTGGTTTGGCCATGTTGAAAGAATAAGTGATGAGATACTAAGAGAATCTATTCAGCCCAAGTGGCAGGAAAGAAAGGTAGAGGAAGGCCAAGGAGGTTCGTGGGAAGACACATTTTGATCATGTGAGGAATGAAGATGTGCTGCATATGTGTAATGTGAGGCAAAATGTTGTTAGTAAGTTGGAGACTAATATTCTTAGGTGGTTTGGCCATGTTGAAACAATGAGTGATGAAATGCTCACTAAGAGAATCTTTTCAGCCCAAGTGGCAGGAAAGAAAGGTAGAGGAAGGCCAAGGAGGTACGTGGGAAGACACATTTTGATCATGTGAGGAATGAAGATGTGTTGCAGATGTGTAATGTGAGGCAAAATGTTGTTAGTAAGGTGGAGACTAATAATCCTAGGTGGTTTGGCCATGTTGAAAGAATAAGTGATGAGATACTAAGAGAATCTATTCAGCCCAAGTGGCAGGAAAGAAAGGTAGAGGAAGGCCAAGGAGGTTCGTGGGAAGACACATTTTGATCATGTGAGGAATGAAGATGTGCTGCATATGTGTAATGTGAGGCAAAATGTTGTTAGTAAGGTGGAGACTAATATTCTTAAGTGGTTTGGCCATGTTGACAGAATCCACGGAAATATTGCGAGGATCAGGAATGTCTGCTTGAGAAAAAGATTAAGAGCATGAAGCACAAAAGGCCTTGTGTGGGGCGTGCGATGGATGTTAATGAAGCTCGAGCTGTGTGCCGAGATCTTTGTAAATGGAGACATTTGATATACCAACAGCAAGTAAATTCCAGTTCCATCAGTGAAACATTTACTTGGCAGATGGTCTTTCTTTGAGGAGCTAACTTCTGAATCTCAGAGAACTTAATGATATGTTCGTAAGTATGTTTGTTCAACAGTTCATTCCACTGATTTGAAATAATATTTGGATCGCTGAAATTTCATATTCTATGCAAATTTTTTTCAATTAAAATTAATCCTGCCATTTGTTAATGTTTCTTAATTTTACATCTTTTCATAATTTTATTTTTTCAAATTACATTAGCAGACTTGCCAACCTTAAGAAGAGAAAAATCTTGCAAGCATACTTTCGTATGTTTGAAATATCAATGGACATAATTTGAAGCACTAATGTTACGTTAAGGCATATGATACAAAAAATGTAAAAAAATTCTGTTAAAAAATATTTAAAACATTTCTGTTCAGTTATGCATCGATCTCGAGGATAACCTAAATTATGATGGAAAAGGAGAAATTCCTTGAAGCAGTTGCACTCTCATGCCTAAAGATTACAGCAAAAAATTTTTGCTGTCAAATTTCCGATTTCGGAAATTTTTCCTCCATTTCTAAACTGAAATGCAAATATTTAAGGAATAAAATGATATATAACAATACTGGACAGAGGCAACATTACAGGAAAAAGAAATTAAGATTATGAAAAAAATCTTTATTTCGTTTACTTCCGTTTCTGAAAGACGAAGTACCGTCCCAATGCGTATTTTTATGAATTGGTAAAATTATTTGACGCATAGTTTTACGCGCAGAGAAGAATTCCCGATGCATATTTTTACGCATCGTGAAAAATTCCCGATGCATATTTTTACGCGTTGGTAGAGTTTCGATGCGTACTAAATGCGTAATTACACGTTTTCGTGAACTCCAGTCAGCACATCACTTGAGCCCTCCCATGGAGAGAGAGAGCTACCGCACGATGTCACGAAGCCAGCGAGTCAAAGATGACATCATTGCCTGACACAGCGCTCGTAAGGTCCGGTAGAAAATCTAAGTGGATGGATGCAGGGGGTTGAAATATTTTGATTGAGCAATCGAAATATTAAAAAATCTGTAAAAAAAGACCTCTATACGTAAATCAGTAAAATTAAGCAGAAATTCATAAATTTTACGGATAACCCGTAAAAGTTGGCAAGTATGCAAGTCCATTTTTAAAGATTTCCCCATTTCGGCAATGACGCACGATGATTTTTGTCCTGTCACATGCATATTTTTTTGCAATGTTACTATCTGGGAACATTTTCTTAAAAAGCACACTTGCATGGTTAGCACAGCTTAAAGGTACGTTATGTTACACGCGGAATGAAGTAAACAAGCACTCAGCATGGGTAATGACATCGGAAGAGGAACTATCTCGAGCAAAATTTAATGTTTTGTTATTTTCAACGCACTTAGAATTGTCCACGTGTTTTTGCATACGAATGTGATTAACGATATCTCCTTTGCCCTTGTGGAAAACGGAAAAAATCACATCTACAAATAGAGCAAAAGGCAAATTGTTGGCCCTTCCTTGATTCAATTATAAACAGATAATCTGTCGTATAACACTTCTTAAAAACAGACTGATATTTTCTGCCAGCCATCGCGTGATTAAACCCGTGCACAAAAAGTTCTCAGATATTTTTGTTAAGAGAGACGAAGTACATCAAACAAACCAAAACACGCTTCCAATACTGTCTGTCGACAGACGATAAATCTGCGTCAATACGTACGGCCAACGCCAAGCCTGTTCCTGCTCCATGCCTGCAGCGCCAGAGATCATTAGCGGACAGAAGAGTAAACATAGCTGCCAACTGCTGACTTAGAGGGGAAAGGTTGCTTCTCCGCTAACGGACGAATGCCTCGGAGAACTTTGAACTTTTCCCCTAGTTACTTTTTAATTTATACTACGGAAATCATGATGGAATCCGGCAATATTAATTTATAATCCGGAATTCCGGGAAATGTAATGAAATCCGGCATTGCCGGCCTAAACCCAGAGGGTTGGCAGGCCGGGTTTGGTCTTAATTTGAATGTTTCATGTAGAACGGAAGGTTGAATATGAATATTCTTGAATCATCTTTCAGCTTAAGTACTGATTGGCTAATATTCTCATCTCGAGAGCTCTAGGGACCAGCAATAGTTCTTCTAACATTAGGCAAAAGCAAAGTTCGCTGAAAAATAATTTAAAGGAGTATTTTTACTCCTTTGAAAAAAATTTAGGGGGTAATTTTTAAAAGTGAGGCATAATTTAGAAAAATTAACGAGTGAAATAAAAAAAAAAAAAAACTTGCAAAATAGCCGGGAAATTATAAAAAAACAATTCTGGTTTTTTTTCATATTAAAATATATTTCATTATTACTGAATGTATTTGGATGTTTTGCTTCTATTTTTAGTTAAATATATATATATATAATACATAAATAATGTAAAAACTACAAGCACATCGAAAGTAATCCCTGGAAATTCTTTCTACCATTTTGGTAAAAAACAAGAATGAATTTCCAACTTTGACGTTGATGAAACACAGGAAACATTGTCTTTATCAATGCATTCTTCATTTTCTAATGAAGTGCCCATGTTCGTTGGCTACTTTCGTATTTCCACCGCCAGTTTTTTGTAGCTTTCATTGTTTCCTTCCTCTGCCTTTTGTTTCTTTTAGCTATACCATTGGACTAAGTCTTGCCGAAGAAAAAAGACATTAAAGTACACTGTTTCAGCACATCATTCAATACCACAGTGTCTGATAAAGCTGCTTCAATCTCTACAAATCATCATTCCACGACCACGGACCACTGTCATGACTAAGTACAAATCACGACTCTACGACCCGCTCCGGAATTGCGATTGCGAAAGCGTACTTCACTCAGCTGATTGAGCATGACCTGTAGCAGCAATGACAGTAGATTTGCAAGCTGTAGCCCATGCGATTGCGCTCCTGATGATGTCAAGGTAAAGAAAGATGTCTCCCTGGCCGAAGGTCACGTCCTGACTGGCTGGCGGGACCCGCCGCCATAGCTCTGGTCGCGCCAAGCAAACCATGGCCAGGTATGGATCATGTACAATGCGAGATCTGGCCTGAGGTAACAAAGGATACCGCTGATCATATGTTTGAAACACAAAATTCGAATAAAAATTTGAAAATAAGCATTTTTCAGCTTTAAATTCTTGATTCACATTTTTACGTGTCAGCAAAAATTTCGATGCACATTTTTACGCATCAACAAAATTTCGATGCATATTTTTACGCATTGGCAAAATTCCAATGCGTAAACACACTCTTCGATGCGTACTAGAAGTGTAATTACGCATTTTGGCGAACTCTGGGCAAAAAGGACTATTCTGGTCCTGGTGGCATGATGATCTGAGCATGAATCATGAGGAAAGAGCACACAGATCTGCACATTGTGCTATTATTGCCCTGAGGTACAGGGAGGAGTTTCTGAACCGATATGTCAAGCCATTCGGGGAACCATCCATTGAGATTGTCCTGAGATACAGGGAGGAGTTTCTGAACCGATATGTCAGGCCATTCGGGGAACCATCCATCGAGATTTTATTGCCCTGAGGTACAGGGAGGAGTTTCTGAACCAATATGTCAGGCCATTCGGGGAACCATCCATCGAGATTTTATTGCCCTGAGATATAGGGAGGAGTTTCTGAACCGATATGTCAGGCCATTCGGGGAACCATCCATCGAGATTTTATTGCCCTGAGATACAGGGAGGAGTTTCTGAAACGATATGTCAGGCCATTTGGGGAACCATCCATTGAGATTTTATTGCCCTGAGATACAGGGAGGAGTTTCTGAACCAATATGTCAGGCCATTTGGGGAACCATCCATTGAGATTTTATTGCCCTGAGATGCAGGGAGGAGTTTCTGAACCAATATGTCAGGCCATTCGAGGAACCATCCATCGAGATTTTATTGCCCTGAGATACAGGGAGGAGTTTCTGAACCAATATGTCAGGCCATTCAGGGAACCATCCATTGAGATTTTATTGCCCTGAGATACAGGGAGGAATTTCTGAACCGATATGTCAGGCCATTCAGGGAACCATCCATCGAGATTTTATTGCCCTGAGATACAGGGAGGAGTTTCTGAACCGATATGTCAGGCCATTCAGGGAACCATCCATTGAGATTTTATTGCCCTGAGATACAGGGAGGAGTTTCTGAACCGATATGTCAGGCCATTCGAGGAACCATCCATCGAGATTTTATTGCCCTGAGATACAGGGAGGAGTTTCTGAACCGATATGTCAGGCCATTCGGGGAACCATCCATCGAGATTTTATTGCCCTGAGATACGGGGAGGAGTTTCTGAACCGATATGTCAGGCCATTCGGAGAACCATCCATCGAGATTTTATTCTTATGGGTGATAATGCCCAACATCATTGAACTTATTTGTTAGATGATTTCCTTGAAGAACAAGATATTCACCGAATGGAGTTGCCGCCCAGATTTTCTGACCTCAGTCCTATTGAGCATGTATGGGATGCTCTGGGGAGATGTATTAAAGCTTGTCAGCCTGAGTACTTCAAGAAGTCAGAACATCCCTTGTTGAGGAGTGGTCATTAATCCCAATCAATACCCTCGTAAAATAGAATGAGGAGGCACTGCATGTGCCTAATGGGTGTCAAGGGTGATCATACACCATATTAAAATATATAATTCATTCATTCAATTCGTTCAACAGCCATGGCAAGATATTTTGCCATATTAAAATATCACATCTTAAGCAAAAGATTTAAAATATTTTTCCATGGGCTGCTAATTCATGCAAATAAAAAGAAAATGGTATTAACACAAACAAATTATAAGATTATGATTTTCTTTTGCTTGAGTTATATAAGTAATGAAATTACAAACCTCTGTACCAAATTTCATTGAATTTCCACATACTTCACATATAGAGTCAAGATACATAAAATATGCTTAAGTTTTTCACTAAATAAAGTGATAGTTAAAAACATGCAAACTGACGATAAATCATTTGTGGACTTGAAACATATCTGTATATGACTGTTTCAATCACATTCAAACTTTAAGCATGTTATTTCCTGGAGTACAATGTGATACTTCATTTTTCAGCATTCATGATTTTTCAGACCCTGAGTATCAAAATTTTCAATTCAAATGTGTTTTACCTGTTCATTATAATTTTAATTGTCATAGTTTTTTCAGTGTATAAAGACTTTTGACAGCATTTTACACTCTCTTTTGAAATTTTATTTTCCTGCATTTTTTGGTATTAAGGTTTTACTTATTATTTCGTTCATACTTTTATAGTTCTTATTAAAAAGAAGTACTTATTCTTGTAAGCAAGATGAGCATGTAATACTTGATTCAAGTCCATATTCACCTGGCTTTTTTCTTGGTAAAAGTAAGTACTTAATATTTACTGCCCCACTTCGGTTTTGTACGTGTATGTAACATCTCATTCTTGCCTTATCACATAGTTCTCAAGGAAATAACATGGTTAAAGTTCGAATGCTATTGAAACAGTCATATACAGATGTGTTTCAAGTCCACAAATGAATTATAAAACATGAGTCAAATAATTTCAGATATTTTTGTTCCAAGAGTAAAAATCTTGTCTTGTGTCTTATCTCCAAGAAAGATTTAGTAGTTCCAAAGGAGGGAAACAGAAAGAGAACTGAAAGGTGTATGTAACAGAATGAGAAAGTTTCAGTGAGACAAAAGAAAGAGAGAAAAAAGTGGCAAAAAAGGATAATACCAAGCAAGAGAAACAGCACAACAGAAATAGACATACAAGTACATAATTGTACAGGAAAGAATAGAAAGTAGACATATGAGTACATAAATTGTACAGAGAAGAGTCACCATGAATTCAGAGTGAAAAGGGGGATAAAGAACAGACAGTTGAAAGGAAATCTGAGGACAGAAAGAGATAACCCCACACAAAAAAAAATACAGAATAGAAAGAAAATTGAAAGATGTAACAGTGACTAAAGGCAGAGGGCAAAGAAATCAGTGAGAAAAAAGATTAGTAAGAAGTATAGATGTGTTGAAAAGCAGGGAAGAATGAGAAAAAGACTTTGAGGAGAGTAGAAAAGCAAGAGGATTTGGGATGGATAGAAGTACACATAAGAGAACAAAAACGGATGCACATAACTGAGAGGGAAAGGGGAACAGAATGCCCAAGGGAGAATAAGGAAGAAACTGAAAGAAAAACTGCGTAACAGACAGCAAAGTAGAGTACAAACAGAGAGATGTTTTTACTCACCAATGGGTTTGGGAACAGCTAAACAATAAAAACAGTCAAATGGCAAGCCACTCAGTGACCAAATAACAGGATGAACCTTTTGGTTGATGTTTAGAGACAGTGCCAATATACAGCAGGTGTCTTGCCTGACAGCAATACGTCTGAAAAATTAGAAGTAGAAATTCCTAAAAATGCCTGATATTTTCACAAATTTAAACTTTATTATTTACATGACAAAATTTCAACAAAATAATTTTTAAGTCATATATCCATAAGCAATAATAAAATTTATATAACTATATAGTGAACAAGAAAGAAATTTGCAAATGAATACATCACACAAACCAGTATTCCAAATTCATACAGCAACACACTAAAAGCTGAATCAAGAACACAATGATGATCACATTCAGAGTTCGCCGGAAAAATAATTTGAAGGAGTATTTTTACTCCTTTGGAAAAATTTAGGGAGTAATTTTTAAAAGTGAGGAGTATTTTATAAAAATTAACGAGTGAAATAAAATAAAAAAAAAGTTGCGAAAACACCGGGAAATTATAAAAAAAACTGTTTTTTTCTCATATTAAAAAATATTTCACTACTACTGAATGCATTTGGATGTTTTGCTCCTTTTTTTAGTTAAAAAAGAAATATATATAATACATAAATAATGTAAACACTACAAGCGCATGGAAAGTAATCCCTGGAAATTCTAGGGTTCCCACTCAAAAGTAATAAAAAAATTCCCTGACTTTTCCAGGTTCTCCAGGTGGTTTTTAAAGTTTTCCAGAGTGGCATGTTGCAAAAAATTGTTACATTTCATTCCATTCCATTCATTTTTGTCACCAAAGCGCACACTTGTAAATTCTTTACGTAATTTGTCTTTATAAAATTACCTGCTTTTCATTAATAACAACTAACTGTGCACATAATTTTCTGTACTAAAGTTCCGTGAACTTTTGTGAATACTACCCACACGGAATTTGTAAATGCATTCCCATAGAAACAGGTCACATGTAAGAAAAAATCTGTCAGTTGAATAGTTTCAGTATTTCTATAACACAATGCAGCTAAGCTTAATGATGGAAGGGCTCTGTTCAAAGAAACATGTTTCAAGAGAACCAACAGACAAAGGACTTTGATCCATCATTTGGTTGGTTCTCTTGTGAAGTGTTTCTTCAAGCAGTAGCCATTGTGCCTAATTGTTCCATGTTATAACAACTGCCTGCAGAAATTGAACAAAAGCTTAATAACTGGCAATTTTAAAAAATCAATTTTGCATCTTTTTTTAGAGAATAAAAGAAATACTTAATATAACTGAAAGTAAGATCTATCAAATTCTATGCAGGCAGTAATTGCAAGCAAAAGTTTGAAATCTTGAAACAATAAGTTTTTTTGGCAAAATAGAGTATCATTTGATTTTTATAAAAAAAAGGGTAATTTTCCCTGAGTTTTCCCTGACTTTTACAAAAAAGGGTAATTTTCCCTGAGTTTTCCCTGATTTTTGGAACCATTTTCAAATTCCCTGAGAATTCCAGGTTTGCCCTGTTTTCCAGGTTGAGTGGGAACCCTGTTGTACCATTTTGGTACAGAACAAGAATGAATTTCCAACTTTGATGTTGATGTAACACAACGCATTCTTCATTTTCTAATGAAGTGTCCATGTTTGTTGGCTGCTTTCGTATTTCCACCGCTAGTTTTTTGCAGATTTCATTGTTTCCTTCCTCTGCGTTTTGTTTCTTTTTACACCAGTGGACTGAGTCTAGCCGAGAAAAAAGACGTTAAAGTACGCTGTTTCAACACATCATTCGATACTACAGTGTCTGATAAAGCTGTTTCAATCTCTACAAATCACGGCCACAAGGCGCTCCGGAATTGGAATGCGAAAGCGTGCTTCACTCATCTGATCGAGCACGAGCTGTAGCAGCAGTGACAGGAATTTCGCGATGTGATTGCGCTCCCGATGAGCCGATGACGTCAAGGTAAGAAATGATGTCTCCCTGACGTCACGCCCTGACTGGCTGGCAGATCACGCCGCCATAGCTCTGGTCGTGCCGAGCAAACCACGTCCAGGTATGGATCGTCTACAACGTAAGATCTGGCCTAAGGTAACAAAGGATATCGCTGATCACGTTTGAAATATAAAATTCGAATAAAAAGTTGAAAATAAAAAATTTTCTGCTTAAAATTCTCTATTTGTATTTTTACGCATTGGCAAAATTTCAATGCATAAACACACTTTTCGATGCGTCCTAGACGCGCAATTACGCATTTTGGTGAACTCTGATCACATTCTAAAAGTAATTTAACAATCCACTACAGCAATTTTCATCAGAAGCAATCATTAGTTATGATGCATCTAATTCATATTTTATTGAAGAAATCTAAGGCAGCAGAAACTACTGGAAATTGCTGTGGTAAGTCAACCTTAGAAACTGTGGCATGTGATTAAAATTAGAATTTTTTTTTTTTTTAAAAAGACAGTGCCAATATATGAGGAAAACTTACTGCGAAGATGAAAAAACCATGAGGAATAACCACTCACTCACCATAAAGATCATGGTAACCTCCAATGACCACACACTTCCAACACGTCATTCATCGTGATGTAACTGGGCTTCCACAGGTTTACAGACATCTTGCTACGCTTCTTATTTTCGGGTGTGAAACATCGTTTTTTTTTTTTTTCTTTCTTTGCCTTATAAGATGTTACTATAATGCTTGTCAATTCGATAAAAATCACACATACAACTCATTTATACAATTCAAGTAAAAACTATGTACATAAACCTTACATTCACAGGTGATTAAACCTTGGTCAACTCTAATTATGGAACTCCTCCTTCTGTTTCACAACCTCTGCTACTCCCACTGCAAGTGTCACACCCATTCAGCCCTGCTCATCCAATCCTCTAGTACTTTCGACAGGTCCCTGTCATCTTCAGGAGGCAGGTGTGTCTCACCCGCCCACCACAGCTCAAGTGAGCAGAGCCATCGAGGCCTGGGCTCCAGTCGCTATCTCTGAATCGTTGTGTCTCTGGCGCCATCTATT
The DNA here is from genome assembly GCA_039090855.1 of Macrothele yani. Classification (NCBI taxonomy): domain Eukaryota; kingdom Metazoa; phylum Arthropoda; class Arachnida; order Araneae; family Macrothelidae; genus Macrothele; species Macrothele yani. The sequence continues at coordinate 69,915,166 of CM077032.1, read as the reverse complement.
GTCCCTGCTGCTCTTTTTTCCCTCTTTCTTTTTACTCTGCTGTTCAATTTTTATTAGGGCTTTCCATTGTTCGTTTAGGTTACTTGGCTCATTAATGTTGCATAATCTTGATCTGTTTTTTTCAATTAACACTGATTCTGCAATTCTTAACTGCTTTTCATTTTTACAGCTCTTAATAATTTTAATATCTTCAAACCTTGGACATTTTTGATTTTCCATACAGTATTGGGTCAATGCTGTCTTAGCCTCTTTTTATTCCAATTATTAATATGCTGGTTCAATCTATACTTTAATTTATTCTTGGTGCTGCCTATATATGACACAGGTGGTTGCTGGTTTATTGGGATTTCATAAATTCCTGCTCTATCTAATTGGCTAATTTTTTCATTTTTAATCACTAAATTTTTTACAGTAAGTACCTGATTTCCTACCTGTATGCCATACTTACCACAAACTTTATTAATTTCTGCTGAAACATTTTCTATATATGGTGTTGCTCCCACATATTTTACAAGTTTTTTTTATCAGTCTTGACCTTATTGTAACCTTGAGTTACTTCATAAATCCATTTTTTAATACCTGTTTAGGGCATCCAAAAGCATATGCAATTTTTTCAATATATTCAATTTCTTCCTTTCTATACTGTTCAATTGATGAATGTGTTAAACTTCTTTTAATTAGTGTTTTAACACTATTTCTTTTATGTGTTAATGGATGTGATGACTGAAATGGTATAAGTACTGGGATATTATGAAGATTTTCTATGCACTCTGAATTGTATATTCTCCTCTGTTTTAATAATCAAAACGTCCAAAAATGCCAAAGTATTGTCATGTTCTTGTTCTACTGTCAGTTCTATAGATGGATAAATTTCACTATACTTTTTTGTCAAGTCCTCAAGTTCATCATTTTTTAGCCTGGATAACAGAAAAATGTCATCAACATATCTGCAGTATATCAGTGGTGGATCCTCGAGTTTACTTATTATTTTTTCCTCAATGTCACTCATTATAATTTCAGCAAATAAAGTTAACAGTGGTGACCCCATAGGTCCACCATGATTTTGTTTGTACATCTTGTTGTTTAACTTAAAAATGTTATTTTCATATATGTACAATAAAATTTCTCTTAACTCCTCTATTTGTATTGCATTCATTGTCTGTAGCACATACAATTTTTCAATAATTATTTCTATTGCCTGAGGTACTGGTGTGCTAGGAAAAAGAGCTCTCACATCCATACTAGCCATATGATATTCACTTAAATCTTGTTTAATTACTTTAATTTTCTCAATAAATTCGTATGTATTCTTCACAGTGAACCTTGTCTTCATGAACACAGGTGCCAAAAATTTGTAGATATTCTTTTCTAGTTTTATTAGTGGGGAATTCCTTTTTGATACAATCACTCTCATAGGTGTATCAGGCTTATGAGTTTTTATTTTTGCAAACATTTTTGGTATTCCAGTACCCATTGGTGGGTATGCTTTCTTTATTTCATCAGGCAAGGTGCTGTGATTTCTTATTCTAGCTAAGTACCTTACTTGAGATTCGGTTGGGTCTTTTGTTAGAATGCTGCAATTTAGTTCTTCTATAGCTCTATTCATTTTTAGATCATATTCAGTTGTGTTTAATATTACAATTTGCCCTGTTTTATCAGCTTCACAGAATTTAATTGTTGGGTCATCTCTTAATTTAATCAGTTGTTCTTTCTCATACTGAATTTTATCTATATGATATTTCTTTTTCTTACTTTTTTCATTAAATTCTTTCAAAACAATTCTATACAGTTTACTTCAAAAATTTTCACGTTCTTCTGCTGGTACACTGCGTGCCATTTCTTCTAAGTTGGGTATTAATTCCTCCGTCCTCGGCAGGCTCCGTGGAAACGCAAATTTTTTACCTCTCTGCAAAATAGCTCTTTGCGTGAAGCTCAAGGTCAAGTTGGAGTTATTCTGATATACCTCATACATATTCTCCCGTTGTTCTTGTACACGTTGTCTGTCAATCATCACGTGCAACTTTTTTCCATGACTGCTCTTGAGCATTTTTTTTTTCGTATTCCACGATGTCAAAAATTTCTCTGAAGGTTACATCCAAAATCTCATCTTTCCAATTACCGTCGAACTTTCTATACTTTTTATAACATATCAAATCAATTAAATGTAAACATTTCATATTCAAGTTAAAAATCAGTTTCCTTTTATTGACAATTTCAGCTCTTAATCTCTTTTTTTGGCACTCCTGGATTATTCTATTATCCTTAGCAGTGACTGGGCAATTCCGTATTCTATTATCCTTAGCAGTGACTGGGCAATTCCGGATTATTCTATTATCCTTAGCAGTGACTGGGCAATTCCGTATTAATACTTTGGTGTTATTTCTAGGTCACGGCACGTCACCAAAAATTCTTCTTGATTTTCTGACTTTACTAATTTAATTTTAGCCTTCTTAAACGCCTTAATATCTCTCATTTCGAAGTTGTGAAATTGATTCCTATAGCGCATAATCCCAGAGTATGATAGCGACTGCAAACCCCACACCTCAACTATCCCAGCTCAGAATTTTGCGTGTAATTCTCAATTATTATATTTGCACTTTTAAGGTATTAACCTCTTGCAAAGTGCGCATAGTTTACGTGCAATTCATAAATGAAAAAACCATGAGGAATAACCACTCACTCACCATAAATATCATGGTAACCTCCAATGACCACACACTTCCAACACGTCATTCATCGTGATGTAACTGGGCTTCCACAGTTACATCACGATGAATGCTACAGACAATGAATGCAATACAAATAGAGGATTATTCTATTATCCTTAGCAGTGACTGGGCAAGAAAAATGTAGCAAGTCAGTTTTTAGAAAAAATTAATAAAATAGTTTCTACTGCAGATAAAAAAGAAGCCCATAAAGAAGAGCTTAAAGTCATACTTGCAGAAAATAACTATCCTAAAGAAGAAATTGAGAATCTTCTGAATTTTAATGGTACGAAGAACCCACAAAAGCAAGAAGTAAAATTCACTAGAAAAATTTCTTATCACAAAGGTTTATTTGAGACTTTAAAGAGAATTAGTAAAAAATACAATATTAGGCTAGCTCCAAGTTTAGAGAACAAAGTTAAAAACTTTTTCCCTAAAATAGTTCAAAGAGAAGAAGATATTTTAAAAATGCAAGGAGTAGTTTATGAAGTAAATTGTAGTTGTGGACTATCTTACATAGGTGAAACAGGTCGCAGACTAGAAACTCGTATAGCTGAGCATAAAGCAGCTATAAAAAATTGCTCCAACAAGACTGGATTAGATAGGCATGTTAGAGAAACTGGGCACAGCATGGATTGGAATTCCCTTAAAGTAATCAGTTTCCAAAGCAATTTGCAAAAAAGAAAAGTGAAAGAAGGAATAGAGATTGAGAAAAAACAAAATTCCATCATCAATGACTGCAAAGGATTTTCCCTGCCTAACATCTGGCAGGATTTGTTGAAAAATAACCTAAACCGTCAAGGTTAACCGTAACCGTCAAGGTAAACCGTAACCATGATAGTGACAAGCAAAAAGTGACAACAACTAGAGAGCCTGAAGAAGGAGAAGAGTTTTCTCCAAAAATTTGCTATAAATGAAAAAATTTCCTGGTAAATTCCCATAAGTTGCTTTAGATTATTAATTCAAATAGAGGAGTTAAGAGAAATTTTATTGTACATATATGAAAATAACATTTTTAAGTTTAACAACAAGATGTACAAACAAAATCATGGTGGACCTATGGGGTCACCACTGTCAACTTTATTTGCTGAAATTATAATGAGTGACATTGAGGAAAAAATAATAAGTAAACTCGAGGATCCACCACTGATATACTGCAGATATGTTGATGACATTTTTCTGTTATCCAGGCTAAAAAATGATGAACTTGAGGACTTGACAAAAAAGTATAGTGAAATTTATCCATCTATAGAACTGACAGTAGAACAAGAACATGACAATACTTTGGCATTTTTGGACGTTTTGATTATTAAAACAGAGGAGAATATACAATTCAGAGTGCATAGAAAATCTTCATATATCCCAGTACTTATACCATTTCAGTCATCACATCCATTAACACATAAAAGAAATAGTGTTAAAACACTAATTAAAAGAAGTTTAACACATTCATCAATTGAACAGTATAGAAAGGAAGAAATTGAATATATTGAAAAAATTGCATATGCTTTTGGATACCCTAAACAGGTATTAAAAAAATGGATTTATGAAGTAACTCAAGGTTACAATAAGGTCAAGACTGATAAAAAAAAAACTTGTAAAATATGTGGGAGCAATACCATATATAGAAAATGTTTCAGCAGAAATTAATAAAGTTTGTGGCAAGTATGGCATACAGGTAGGAAATCAGGTACTTACTGTAAAAAATTTAGTGATTAAAAATGAAAAAATTAGCCAATTAGATAGAGCAGGAATTTATGAAATCCCAATAAACCAGCAACCACCTGTGTCATATATAGGCAGCACCAAGAATAAATTAAAGTATAGATTGAACCAGCATATTAATAATTGGAATAAAAAAGAGGCTAAGACAGCATTGACCCAATACTGTATGGAAAATCAAAAATGTCCAAGGTTTGAAGATATTAAAATTATTAAGAGCTGTAAAAACGAAAAGCAGTTAAGAATTGCAGAATCAGTGTTAATTGAAAAAAACAGATCAAGATTATGCAACATTAATGAGCCAAGTAACCTAACCGAACAATGGAAAGCCCTAATAAAAATTGAACAGCAGAGTAAAAAGAAAGAGGGAAAAAAGAGCAGCAGGGACAATAGATGGCGCCAATGACACAACGATTCAGAGATAGCGACTGGAGCCCAGGCCTCGATGGCTCTGCTCACTTGAGCTGTGGTGGGCGGGTGAGACACACCTGCCTCCTGAAGATGACAGGGACCTGTCGAAAGTACTAGAGGATTGGATGAGCGGGGCTGAATGGGTGTGACACTTGCAGTGGGAGTAGCAGAGGTTGTGAAACAGAAGGAGGAGTTCCATAATTAGAGTTGACCAAGGTTTAATCACCTGTGAATGTAAGGTTTATGTACATAGTTTTTACTTGAATTGTATGAATGAGTTGTATGTGTGATTTTTATCAAATTGCCAAGCATTATAGTAACATCTTATAAGGCAAAGAAAAAAAAAAAACGATGTTTCACACCCGAAAATCAGAAGCGTAGCAAGATGTCTGTAAACCTGTGGAAGCCCAGTTACATCACGATGAATGACGTGTTGGAAGTGTGTGGTCATTGGAGGTTACCATGATCTTTATAGTGAGTGAGTGGTTATTCCTCATGGTTTTTTCATTTATGAATTGCACGTAAACTATGCGCACTTTGCAAGAGGTTAATACCTTAAAAGTGCAAATATAATAATTGAGAATTACACGCAAAATTCTGAGCTGGGATAGTTGAGGTGTGGGGTTTGCAGTCGCTATCATACTCTGGGATTATGCGCTATAGGAATCAATTTCACAACTTCGAGATGAGAGATATTAAGGCGTCTTTTAAGAAGGCTAAAATTAAATTAGTAAAGTCAGAAAATCAAGAAGAATTTTTGGTGACGTGCCGTGACCTAGAAATAACACCAAAGTATTTAAAAATACGGAATTGCCCAGTCACTGCTAAGGATAATAGAATAATCCAGGAGTGCCAAAAAAGAGATTAAGAGCTGAAATTGTCAATAAAAGGAAACTGATTTTTAACTTGAATATGAAATGTTTACATTTAATCGATTTGATATGTTATAAAAAGTATAGAAAGTTCGACGGTAATTGGAAAGATGAGATTTTGGATGTAACCTTCAGAGAAATTTTTGACATCGTGGAATACGAAAAAAAAAAATGCTCAAGAGCAGTCATGGAAAAAAGTTGCATGTGATGATTGACAGACAACATGTACAAGAACAACGGGAGAATATGTATGAGGTATATCAGAATAACTCCAACTTGACCTTGAGCTTCACGCAAAGAGCTATTTTGCAGAGAGGTAAAAAATTTGCGTTTCCACGGAGCCTGCCGAGGACGGAGGAATTAATACCCAACTTAGAAGAAATGGCACGCAGTGTACCAGCAGAAGAACGTGAAAATTTTGAAGTAAACTGTATAGAATTGTTTTGAAAGAATTTAATGAAAACAGTAAGAAAAAGAAATATCATATAGATAAAATTCAGTATGAGAAAGAACAACTGATTAAATTAAGAGATGACCCAACAATTAAATTCTGTGAAGCTGATAAAACAGGGCAAATTGTAATATTAAACACAACTGAATATGATCTAAAAATGAATAGAGCTATAGAAGAACTAAATTGCAGCATTCTAACAAAAGACCCAACCGAATCTCAAGTAAGGTACTTAGCTAGAATAAGAAATCACAGCACCTTGCCTGATGAAATAAAGAAAGCATACCCACCAATGGGTACTGGAATACCAAAAATGTTTGCAAAAATAAAAACTCATAAGCCTGATACACCTATGAGAGTGATTGTATCAAAAAGGAATTCCCCACTAATAAAACTAGAAAAGAATATCTACAAATTTTTGGCACCTGTGTTCATGAAGACAAGGTTCACTGTGAAGAATACATACGAATTTATTGAGAAAATTAAAGTAATTAAACAAGATTTAAGTGAATATCATATGGCTAGTATGGATGTGAGAGCTCTTTTTCCTAGCACACCAGTACCTCAGGCAATAGAAATAATTATTGAAAAATTGTATGTGCTACAGACAATGAATGCAATACAAATAGAGGAGTTAAGAGAAATTTTATGGTACATATATGAAAATAACATTTTTAAGTTTAACAACAAGATGTACAAACAAAATCATGGTGGACCTATGGGGTCACCACTGTCAACTTTATTTGCTGAAATTATAATGAGTGACATTGAGGAAAAAATAATAAGTAAACTCGAGGATCCACCACTGATATACTGCAGATATGTTGATGACATTTTTCTGTTATCCAGGCTAAAAAATGATGAACTTGAGGACTTGACAAAAAAGTATAGTGAAATTTATCCATCTATAGAACTGACAGTAGAACAAGAACATGACAATACTTTGGCATTTTTGGACGTTTTGATTATTAAAACAGAGGAGAATATACAATTCAGAGTGCATAGAAAATCTTCATATATCCCAGTACTTATACCATTTCAGTCATCACATCCATTAACACATAAAAGAAATAGTGTTAAAACACTAATTAAAAGAAGTTTAACACATTCATCAATTGAACAGTATAGAAAGGAAGAAATTGAATATATTGAAAAAATTGCATATGCTTTTGGATACCCTAAACAGGTATTAAAAAAATGGATTTATGAAGTAACTCAAGGTTACAATAAGGTCAAGACTGATAAAAAAAACTTGTAAAATATGTGGGAGCAATACCATATATAGAAAATGTTTCAGCAGAAATTAATAAAGTTTGTGGCAAGTATGGCATACAGGTAGGAAATCAGGTACTTACTGTAAAAAATTTAGTGATTAAAAATGAAAAAATTAGCCAATTAGATAGAGCAGGAATTTATGAAATCCCAATAAACCAGCAACCACCTGTGTCATATATAGGCAGCACCAAGAATAAATTAAAGTATAGATTGAACCAGCATATTAATAATTGGAATAAAAAAGAGGCTAAGACAGCATTGACCCAATACTGTATGGAAAATCAAAAATGTCCAAGGTTTGAAGATATTAAAATTATTAAGAGCTGTAAAAACGAAAAGCAGTTAAGAATTGCAGAATCAGTGTTAATTGAAAAAAACAGATCAAGATTATGCAACATTAATGAGCCAAGTAACCTAAACGAACAATGGAAAGCCCTAATAAAAATTGAACAGCAGAGTAAAAAGAAAGAGGGAAAAAAGAGCAGCAGGGACAATAGATGGCGCCAGAGACACAACGATTCAGAGATAGCGACTGGAGCCCAGGCCTCGATGGCTCTGCTCACTTGAGCTGTGGTGGGCGGGTGAGACACACCTGCCTCCTGAAGATGACAGGGACCTGTCGAAAGTACTAGAGGATTGGATGAGCGGGGCTGAATGGGTGTGACACTTGCAGTGGGAGTAGCAGAGGTTGTGAAACAGAAGGAGGAGTTCCATAATTAGAGTTGACCAAGGTTTAATCACCTGTGAATGTAAGGTTTATGTACATAGTTTTTACTTGAATTGTATGAATGAGTTGTATGTGTGATTTTTATCGAATTGACAAGCATTATAGTAACATCTTATAAGGCAAAGAAAGAAAAAAAAAAAAAAACGATGTTTCACACCCGAAAATAAGAAGCGTAGCAAGATGTCTGTAAACCTGTGGAAGCCCAGTTACATCACGATGAATGACGTGTTGGAAGTGTGTGGTCATTGGAGGTTACCATGATCTTTATGGTGAGTGAGTGGTTATTCCTCATGGTTTTTTCATTTATGAATTGCACGTAAACTATGCACACTTTGCAAGAGGTTAATACCTTAAAAGTGCAAATATAATAATTACAGTTGTAAATGCATTTATGGCACCTCTATTCATAGTGATTGTGGAATAACTTTTTTTTTACGGGTCTTTTAGAGGTTATTTTTAATGAAAGTTGGTTGTCAAATTTTCGAACTAAAGCCTAGTTCGTCATCAGGACTATGTCACTGGAGAAGTTGCTGCCACTCAATTGGAAGAGACCATCCGCAATTATCGTTAATTGTGGTACTTCTTCTTCTTGCTATTTCGATCCCTTCTTCTAGTTTTCTCTTTACTAAGTTTGACTGGTGGGCGATTATTTTCACTGAGTCCCAATTTATGGAGTGTCCACTTGCTTGTACATGTCTGTCTAGCCCTGTTTTGTTCCCAATGTTCCTAATAGCTGCTTGGTGTTCTTTCATTCGGACCTTAATACTTCTCCCTGTTTCTCCTATATAGCTGAGTCCGCAGTTACAGTCGATGCAGTAAATTACTCCTTCCTGCAATTGGATGTCCAATTCTTTCTGCTTTAAAGCTGGCAGGAATTTCTTTATTTTGTTATTAAGATCTGGAGCTAGCCTGATATTATATTTTGCTCCGATCCTTTTCAGTTTCTCGAAAAGTCCCTTGTGGTACGTAATTTTGCTGGTGAATTTGAAGTTGGTTTTTTCCTGCTTCTTTTTGGCACTTGTTTAAATATTTTCTCAACATATGGGGAGGGGTAATTGTTTTCTGCCAACATTTCCTTTAATTCTTCTTTGTGAAGATCTTTTTGAGAAGCTGAAGAGACCAGGATTTCAATTTTTTCCAAAAATTGTCTCGCTGTATTCGATTTAATATAATCAGGGTGGAATGAGCAGAAGTCTAACATCTTCCCTGTGTTGGTGGGTTTTCTAAAAAGCTGAGTGAATATTTTCCCTTCTCTTGAGGTCAAGGTTAAATCCAGGTAATTGATGCTATGGTCTTTTCCTGTTCCAGGGTGTACTTCAAGGTATTTTCTAGTAAGTTAAATTCTTCCAGAATCTGAGAGGGTAGAGATTGGTCCACAGTATCTACTATAATTAGGACATCATCCATGTACCTTACATAGAGAGCAAACAAGGAGGGTTGTATAAGGATTTTTGCCTCTAGTTTACTTATATAATAATTTGCTAGCAGAGGTGCTAGTGGAGAACCCATTGCAAGTCCTGAAGTTTGCTTGTAATATTTCTTTCCAAACTGGAAGAAATTATTCTTGAAGGAAAATAGGAGCAGTTCATATATGCCAAGTAGTATTTCTCTATTGTGATTATGGAATACTATTTTTTCCCAAGGTCATCTGCAATGAATTCCAGTAGGAGGTCCAGGTTAATGTTGGTATACATAGAATAATTCAAGAATAATTTCTTCATTTCTTCAAGAATAATTTCTTCCAGTTTGGAAAGAAATATTACAAGCAAACTTCAGGACTTGCAATGGGTTCTCCACTAGCACCTCTGCTAGCAAATTATTATATAAGTAAACTAGAGGCAAAAATCCTTATACAACCCTCCTTGTTTGCTCTCTATGTAAGGTACATGGATGATGTCCTAATTATAGTAGATACTGTGGACCAATCTCTACCCTCTCAGATTCTGGAAGAATTTAACTTACTAGAAAATACCTTGAAGTACACCCTGGAACAGGAAAAAGACCATAGCATCAATTACCTGGATTTAACCTTGACCTCAAGAGAAGGGAAAATATTCACTCAGCTTTTTAGAAAACCCACCAACACAGGGAAGATGTTAGACTTCTGCTCATTCCACCCTGATTATATTAAATCGAATACAGCGAGACAATTTTTGGAAAAAATTGAAATCCTGGTCTCTTCAGCTTCTCAAAAGATCTTCACAAAGAAGAATTAAAGGAAATGTTGGCAGAAAACAATTACCCCTCCCCATATGTTGAGAAAATATTTAAACAAGTGCCAAAAAGAAGCAGGAAAAAACCAGCTTCAAATTCACCAGCAAAATTACGTACCACAAGGGACTTTTCGAGAAACTGAAAAGGATCGGAGCAAAATATAATATCAGGCTAGCTCCAGATCTTAATAACAAAATAAAAGAAATTCCTGCCAGCTTTAAAGCAGAAAGAATTGGACATCCAATTGCAGGAAGGAGTAATTTACTGCATCGACTGTAACTGCGGACTCAGCTATATAGGAGAAACAGGGAGAAGTATTAAGGTCCGAATGAAAGAACACCAAGCAGCTATTAGGAACATTGGGAACAAAACAGGGCTAGACAGACATGTACAAGCAAGTGGACACTCCATAAATTGGGACTCAGTGAAAATAATCGCCCACCAGTCAAACTTAGTAAAGAGAAAAACTAGAAGAAGGGATCGAAATAGCAAGAAGAAGAAGTACCACAATTAACGATAATTGCGGATGGTCTCTTCCAATTGAGTGGCAGCAACTTCTCCAGTGACATAGTCCTGATGACGAACTAGGCTTTAGTTCGAAAATTTGACAACCAACTTTCATTAAAAATAACCTCTAAAAGACCCGTAAAAAAGTTATTCCACAATCACTATGAATAGAGGTGCCATAAATGCATTTACAACTAGGATTAAAACCACATACGGGCTGGATATATGGCGAAACATCAGAAAGATAGAAAGGAGTAAGTGCAAAAGCGACAAATGTAAGTCACAACTGTATTTTCTTAAGAAATGTAAAAGAGCTAATTTTTGTTCCACCTTCTTTGAGACTCACGAAAAACATCGCGAAAAATCTGTCAAGAAATTTTATTAGAAAAATAGAACTAAAACGGTGAATGGCGCGATTCGTAATAAATTCAAAACTATTGAGCAATGCGAACGAATAGAAGCTCGTATTTGGACCTCTTCATTAGGTGAAATTCCGGAAGCAGAAAAGAAAAATATTGATAATTGGTTAGCTAAAGCAGTGAGAGATAAAAACAAAAAGTTTAAGGAAAAATTGAAAATTAAAGAAAATAAATGGTTAAGTCCAAAGTTAATGTCTACAGCACCTGGCCCACAGTTAATACCATCCACCACTAACAAACATGTCATGGATCTGACGGAAGAAGGAGTAGATGGAAACCTGATTAATCTCCTCAATAAGGGATATAATTACAACCTTTCCTCCGCAACACTTGATAAAAAACGTATACTGATTGATTTAGAAAGCATCTGTAGTAAGGTAGAAAGAGAAGATGAAAATACAGCAGTTACTTTAAGGAAAGAATTCTCAGACTGCGTCTCAAAATTTGTAAAAAAGCCAGTAAAAGTTGATTACAATTTTAATAGAAGTGCCATTACTGACCTTAAAAATTCAAAGCCAATGATAAAGTAGTAGCACTGAGAGCAGATAAGAGCAAAGTTTTGGTATTGGTAGAAAAAGAGAAGTATTACAATAAAATGGAAGCTGAATTGAGCAAGCCTTATTATGAAGAACTCAATGGTAATCCTATAGATCAAACTGTAAAAAATCTTAAGAAATTAATCAGCTCTTTAAGAAATAAAAAACAGCTTAATGAGCTCTTCAAAAACTTCTCCAAAATCCAGTCAAGAATTCCACAGATCTATGGTACGATAAAAGTTCACAAAGAAGGCCATCCAATAAGACCTATAATAGACACTAGAAATTAGCCACTCTCCAACATTAATTATTATTTGCTTGGTCACCTCAGAGATATTTTCCCTTCTCCTCCCTACCTACTAAAAAATTCCATGCAGCTAAAAAGAAAACTGGACAACTTGCCAGAATTAATTCATCCAGTAATGGCAAGCCTGGATATAGTCTCTATGTATACCAACATTAACCTGGACCTCCTACTGGAATTCATTGCAGATGACCTTGCGGAAAAAATAGTATTCCATAATCACAATAGAGAAATACTACTTGGCATATATGAACTGCTCCTATTTTCCTTCAAGAATAATTTCTTCCAGTTTGGAAAGAAATATTACAAGCAAACTTCAGGACTTGCAATGGGTTCTCCACTAGCACCTCTGCTAGCAAATTATTATATAAGTAAACTAGAGGCAAAATCCTTATACAACCCTCCTTGTTTGCTCTCTATGTAAGGTACATGGATGATGTCCTAATTATAGTAGATACTGTGGACCAATCTCTACCCTCTCAGATTCTGGAAGAATTTAACTTACTAGAAAATACCTTGAAGTACACCCTGGAACAGGAAAAAGACCATAGCATCAATTACCTGGATTTAACCTTGACCTCAAGAGAAGGGAAAATATTCACTCAGCTTTTAGAAAACCCACCAACACAGGGAAGATGTTAGACTTCTGCTCATTCCACCCTGATTATATTAAATCGAATACAGCGAGACAATTTTTGGAAAAAATTGAAATCCTGGTCTCTTCAGCTTCTCAAAAAGATCTTCACAAAGAAGAATTAAAGGAAATGTTGGCAGAAAACAATTACCCCTCCCCATATGTTGAGAAAATATTTAAACAAGTGCCAAAAAAGAAGCAGGAAAAAACCAACTTCAAATTCACCAGCAAAATTACGTACCACAAGGGACTTTTCGAGAAACTGAAAAGGATCGGAGCAAAATATAATATCAGGCTAGCTCCAGATCTTAATAACAAAATAAAGAAATTCCTGCCAGCTTTAAAGCAGAAAGAATTGGACATCCAATTGCAGGAAGGAGTAATTTACTGCATCGACTGTAACTGCGGACTCAGCTATATAGGAGAAACAGGGAGAAGTATTAAGGTCCGAATGAAAGAACACCAAGCAGCTATTAGGAACATTGGGAACAAAACAGGGCTAGACAGACATGTACAAGCAAGTGGACACTCCATAAATTGGGACTCAGTGAAAATAATCGCCCACCAGTCAAACTTAGTAAAGAGAAAACTAGAAGAAGGGATCGAAATAGCAAGAAGAAGAAGTACCACAATTAACGATAATTGCGGATGGTCTCTTCCAATTGAGTGGCAGCAACTTCTCCAGTGACATAGTCCTGATGACGAACTAGGCTTTAGTTCGAAAATTTGACAACCAACTTTCATTAAAAATAACCTCTAAAAGACCCGTAAAAAAAAGTTATTCCACAATAATAATTACTGCGAAGATATTATCTGCATCAGACATGAATGGTTCATCTGCTATCTAAATGTGAAAACATTCAAAATCTCTTAGGGGACCAAAACCAATAATACAAGAGCTTTACTCAGGAGTCAGAAATCATTCACAAAACTTTCTTTGCAATGGGAACAGGGAGGACTTTCATTGATACTAGAATTCAACAATCCTAGTGGCAGTATGTTTATTTTTGTTTTGTTAGGTTTACATCATCTACTTAATAGTGTAAAAGCCACGTATGCTGGTAGTACAGCTTGTGTACGAGTGAATGGTGTTTTATCAAAATGGTTTTCCATTGGTACAGGAGTTAGACAAGGTTGTGTAATGTCACCATGGCTGTTTAATATATTTATGGATGCATGCACACATGATGCCAAAATAGATAATACTAGTTTATGTCTAGGTGATATCCATACGTGCAGATTGCTGTATGCTGACGACACTGTCCTGTTGGCAGAGAGCAAAAGCAATTTGCACAGTTTGTTGTCCCTGATGTACGAAGTTTGCATGAAATTCAAACTGAGTATAAATAAGGGAAAAACCAAAGTTATGGTTTTTGAGAGAGGAACTGGTAGTACTGAATGTAATATAAGTCTAAATGGCACCATGATTGACCAGGTGAACGAGTTTGTATATTTGGGAAGCTTGTTTGACAGAGAGAACAGATTGGATGGTGAAATTAGCAGGCAAGTGAATTCTTCATTGAAAGTCATAGCTGCTTTAGGAGGTTTTCACATGAATGATGGATTCTCAAGAGTCCCAAATGGCTGTGTATGAAAGTGTAATTGTTTCTACTCTGATGTATGACAGTGAAACCTGGGTACTAAAGAAGAAACATAGGAGGAGTTTGTGTGCTGGACGATAGTCGCTGTTTACTTCGTGCTTGTGTTTTGTTCCATTTGTGATAATTTCCGAGTCTACAGCTCCTAATTTTGTGTGTGCGGTGTGTGTGAAGGTGCCGTCCTACCTCTGATCCATTTACCAAGTCGGTAAGTGCCCTTTCTGTGTTGCATTCCTCATTTTCCTGCTTTGGTCGAGTTGGCCAAAGCTCGTAATCTTATCGCCATTGCAAATGGCGACTTCCGGGGATAGCGGAGCTTCAATCCTCGCTTCCGGAAGTGATTCTTTATCCCTATGAGTTGCTCAGCAGCAATCCGCCAATGGAGGGCTTCCTTTGATAAGCCCCTCCTCTCCGCAGCGTGACAAAGTTGCCTTGCCCATGGAGTCATCTCCTTCCCATCTGACGAAGACTGGTGAACCATTGCCTTCCCCTGTGCCTTCTGACGACGCCATGGACTTCACACTTCCACCAGCCACTTCCGCGTCATCACAACGCGCGTCAGGTGTGACCTCAGGTGCGTCAACTTCTTCTTCTCACCAGCCCCCTTCTTCAAAGTGCCCTTATCAGATGACATATGGTACAGACCAGATCTATGTGGATGTTCCGACTACTTGCCCTCAAGGTCAGCTTTTTCTTGATAAAATCGGGCTGGGTGTATTTTTCCGCAGCCTCCCCAACACAAAGCTGACGGCGTACAGCGCTGCCCTTCGACAAATTGTTCCAAAAGAGGCTGTTACTCACG
The DNA here is from genome assembly GCA_039090855.1 of Macrothele yani. Taxonomy (NCBI): domain Eukaryota; kingdom Metazoa; phylum Arthropoda; class Arachnida; order Araneae; family Macrothelidae; genus Macrothele; species Macrothele yani. Next base: position 69,899,989 of record CM077032.1, on the reverse strand, counting down.
TGGGTAGAAGAACCAGCCAAGTAATTGCTTATTTTGCGACTCCAGCCTTAGCTCTTCGTGTTCTGACCGAAGGCATTTCTATCGGCGATCGCCATCTCCTTGCGACCCCACTCACACAAGCACCTACTACAGTCAGTTTCGCCCCTGTTCCTCTGGAAGTATCCGACGACCTTTTGCTCTCCGTCGCTCAGAGTTATGGACGTACTGTAGGATCGGTCATTACGTACTCCTCCTTTCCGGGAGTCCCTGAGGACCGTTATCTCTTAGGATTTCGCCGTAACGTACGTGTGATCTTTCCCTCGGAGGAAGCCATGTTACGTGTTCCATCGGTACTCAATGTACGCTGTGACACTCATATTAGACGCATTGACATCACTGTGGGCACCCTTTGTTCCGTATGTAAGAGCACTGGTCACCCTAGTGCGCTATGCCCTCATCGGGCAGCTACTGCCTCCAAATCTTCAGTACAGCCTACTCAACGGTCAACCGGACCCCCGGCATCTTCATCTGGCACCTCTGACCAGCGGCAGTCGAGTTATTCCGAAAGTCTGCATAAAACCGTTGGTCAACGTGTGACTTCGTCGCAACCTTCCACTTCCAACTCAGCTTCTAACTCCAAACATGCCCACAGCAGGAGAATTCTTCGACCGGAGACAAGTTGAACTCTCCTCTGCTTTCTACATTTACTCCACAGCACCCTTCAGAGCCCGATAATAGGGTCGATGCTCCTGATGCCTTCACAGTGCCAGACAATCCTGTCTTTAGTCCCGAGCAACAGAGTGTACGCTCGAAGCGTCATCGGACTACTCGACGTCGCAATAAGAAGACACGCACATCTCCCACCTTTCAAGGAGGACGTGATCGCTCTGAAAGTCGTTCACTCGCATCTGACGCTTCTAGCATCTCCATCTCCGACTCTGACGACAGCACACTGGTCCCACTTACTCTAGAGGATTTCATACAGCAATTGGAAGATTCCTCACTACCACAGACACCGATTTCTGGTGCGGAGCTATACTCCTATCTCATCGTTCCTCGTAGTAAAACCATGTCGCATGATTTTCTCCAATCCTATCTCATGGAGCTTGCAGCAACTATGGCGCAAGTGGCGGTTGTTCCATCTCACCTCCAAGCCTTACCATCCACATCGTTCGGCGAAAGCGGTTGTCTCAAGAAAGTCTGCGATCGTCTCTCTCGGCTCCAACGAGCTGCTGACAAGCTCCTTGAACCGCCGTCGGACATTTCCGTTCAAGATAACGACACTGAACTGTAGGGGATTTGGGTCACTTCTGACGAACTCCTTGCTCGTGAGGATCTCCATCACCTCACAGCAGACATTCTTCTGCTCCAAGAGACAAATTGCCTGTCTACAACGCCCTTCAATTGATGGCGTACGTGGAACTATCAGTTCCACCACGCTTTCCAACACTCTACAATCGGCGGTCTGGCCATCGGCATCCGCACTCAGTTCCGTCCAGTTCTATCTTCAGTGACGGTGCAGATTCTCGGCCGTGACTTGCTTCAGCGCCTTTCCTTTGTTCTGGACGAGCGTCGTTATGTCGTTTTCAACATCTACGTTCCGTGCACACCTCAACATCACAACCTCCTTTTCGTGGCGCTCCGTTCAGCTCTTCAGTCAACGTTGCCGTCGGATCACGTGTTGATCGGCGGCAATTTTAATTGCACGCTTGACCCTGATCTTGATCGTACTCCAATTCATAAGGAAACTCGCTTACATCTTGTGGAGCAATTACACTCCCTCATCACGGAGTTTGATCTTCGGGACGTCTTTCGTCAAATTTATCCTACAACGGTCTCCCATACGTGGAGGTCCTCAGCTGCCACCTCGTCATCTTCTGCTATACTTGACCATTTCTACGCAACCACTGCCCTTCTGCCCGTGGTCACAGACTGTCAGCATCTACCCACCGCCTCTTCTGACCATTGTGCCGTTGTGGCCACCTTCACCTCTTCTTTCCGTCAACGCTCCGAGTTTCACTCCTGGACATTAGATACCTCTCTCCTGGATGACCAGGCTTTGTGTTCGAACGTCCGGAATCTCCTTCACTCTTATCACCCTGGACTGTGCACTGCATCCTGTGCACTAAGTTACTGGCTGGATGTCAAGTCACACCTGCTCCACTTTCTCAAGAGCCACTCGTTCACAGTTGCCAATCTGCGCACCATGGAAGAACGCAATCTCCGACAAGTTCTCGCCCAGCTTGGAGCCTCTCACTCCCTCTATCCAGCAGATTTGGTAGACCTCCGTGCTCTTCTGGAACCTCGAGCCCGGCAGGCCATTTTACGACTTCGTCTCCAGCACTTGTCTCCCGAAGACTGCTCTTTTGAGTTCTTATCTTTGTTAGAGGATCAGCGCCGTTCTTCTCATTGACTCCGTGTGCTGCATCTGCCTGACAGTCATGTGGCTTCGGACCCAGATGTGCTTTGCTCCCATGTTCGTCAATACTTCTCCGACAAGTACAGTGATACCCCTCCACCTTCTGCTTCTGCGTGTAATACTTTACTTTACTTTCTTCTCTCCCTCAAGTCCCCTCTCACCTCTCCGCTTCTCTTCTGCAGCCTATCTCTCCATCTGAACTTAGGACTGCACTTTCCTCTCTCAATCCCAGAGCCGTCCCTGGTCCTGACGGCCTCCCTCTATCATTTTATCTTATCTTTTTACCTTCTCTCCTTCCTTTTCTTCTCGCTGTTTACTCTTCTGCCTTTGCATCTATCTCCCTCCTGAGGGGCTTCACTGTTGCTCACATGGTACTTTTCCCTAAGAAGGGTGATCTCCTTGACCTGGGGAACTGGCGTCCGATTTCACTAATAAATCTTGATAACAAACTATTCACTAAAATTCTCTCTCGCCGCCTAAATCAAGTTCTTCCGTATCTTCTCTCTTCCGACCAGTCCTACACGGTACCTGGTCGTTCTATCGCTACTAACCTTCACCTCCTTCGTGATCTTCTGTATCTTGCCCGAACTAATTCTGAATCTCTTGCCCTACTAAATTTAGACAAACGTGCAGCTTTTGATAATATCTCCCATTCATTTCTCTCAACTACTTTACACGCTTTTGGCTTTCCTTCTGTCTTCGTTACCACTATTCTTGCTCTCTATCGCGACGCCGTCTTTCAGGCAAGACAGCCAGCCGCCTTTCTGACAGCACCCATTTCTTTCCGTCGTGGAATACGACAGGGGTGTCCACTTTCTGGGCAATTATTCGCTCTGGTGTTTGAGCCTTTCCTACGCACAGTACATCGTGCATTTCTTGCGGCTCTTCCTCCTCCCACGGCAAGCACCGGGCACTTCTCTATAACCTACTCCGCCTACGCCGACGACGCGACTTTCTGCGTTCGGATGGAATCGTAATTTAATACCCTCGCTCGTGTATATGCACTCTACTCTTCTTGCTCCTCAGCGATGCTCAACACTACCAAGAGTGCTGGCCTGTGGTGTGGTGCCTGGGAGTCCAGGACGGACTCCCCATGGGGCGCCTCCTGGACTGCCTCTTCTCAGAAATTTCTTGGTGTACACCTGGGAGCTCCCATAGCTGCCAAAAACAACACGTGGGCTGCTCTTCGTAATTGCCTTGCTCGATCGGCTGCCTTCTGGCGGCAAGCTCAGTTCAGCGCCTCTTACGTCACCCGGGCACGCCTTGCTCGTACATATCTTCTGTCTCCTTGTCTTCGTGATCATTCAAGATAGTAAGCTGGCATGCAGCAGCTGCTTGCATGCCAGCTTACTATCTTGCTAAAGTCACAAGGATCATTTCTACTATGATCTGGTCAGCTCATCATTGGATACAAGTCTCAACTCTAAGTCGTCCGATCTCTACTGGTGGTATTGCGCTCCTGGATGTCTGCCAGTTCTACAAAGCACACTGGATATTATCCCTTCTGCGTCTACTCTGCGAACCAAGATCCGCAGCCTCTCTTCACCGAGACATGATGATTTCTCCCCGGAACCCCCGCTTCAAATTCACATCTTTCTCTACTGATGGATCGCTTTTCTCTCCTCCGCTCCCGTCTTTTCCCCGTTTATTCAGAGGCGCTTTCCTTTCTTCACTCTCTGCCACTACTCTGTGCCCCACCCGCTACCACCTCAGAACTTCTAACTGAACCCCTTTTCTACTCCTCCATCCTTCTAACGCACCGTATTTCACTGACCTTTCCTGGCTCCCCGCTGGGATCGTATCCGTCCGAGACTTACTTTCCTCCGATCTAACATGGAAACCCTTTTCCGACCTCTCTCCTTTTCTTCCACGCACCTCTGCCTCTCTTGCACTCTACGATTCTCTCCGCTCCTCGATCATTACTCTTTTTTCTGCTCTCGTTTCGCCGGCTGGCCTCTTTCTCGTTTCTTCTGCTTCTCTTCCCCTTCCTTTTTTTCTTCCTGTTCGTGGCTCTTTTCTTCTGATCTCCAGTTTCACTGTCTGTACTCTCTATCGTTTTTCCTTCTGGATCCATCGCCACCCGCACCCCAGCTCATTTCAGGAGTGCCGCCCGCCGCTCTTCCGAGCGTGCGGTCGGCAACAGCTTCACCCATCTCGACACCAGATGAAAGGAATATTCACTGGCTCTTCCTTCACTGCCGCCTGCCAGTGCCGGCCACGTTATTTCGGATGACGCTGGCAGCCGCACCCACCTGCATCTTCTGTTCTGAGCATGCTGATGTTCTACACATCTACCAGTACTGCCCGGCGATCCTTCTTTTACTACACCTAGCCTTTACCGTTGCCAAGTATCTCTGTGCCAAAGAGCTGCCTTTTTCTTCATACAGTATGTTGCTGGTTTCTTGTTCGCCACTGGTGCCTTTATCTGAGCCATGCGCATACATCTTTGTACTCACAAAGCATGTGATTTACTGCTTCTATCTGCAACTCCGTCATACCTCTAATGTGCCTACGCTCCTTCAAGCAGGAGATACCCTCTGTGCGCAATTCCGCAACCGGCTGACCTCCAGGCTCCGATTGGCGTTTACCGTTGCCAGGGTAACTGACCAGAGCCCGCAGTTCCTGAGTGTATGGTCACCATTACACCGCTGGTTTTCCGGGCCTTCTGCAGACCTACATCTTCTGATTTGACTTCCATCCTCTACGTTGGGACCTTCCCCGCTTTGATCTTTGTGATGAACACTGGACTGGCTCACCGGATCCGGAGAGTGTCTCCCTAAGCTTGTCAGGCTTAGTTCTTCTGTACATTCTTCTTATTCCCTTCTCCAGTTTATCTTTTTACTGTTAGTGTTTGCAGGTTATTCACGTGCACTTACTTTGTGGTGCCCCCTTCTGAATAAGTGATCTTTGTAGTGATTTTTTTTTTTTACTGTGTGCCTCACATTGTACCTGTATATTCAATGTTTTTATTTCGTCATATATCTTCTGCTCATTCGTTCGTCATATTGCTCATATAAATTGTACATACACATCCTGTATATATTTTGCTGTTCATTCTGTACATATACATATTCCTTGGTACTGTGTATGCTCCATTTTGGAGCCGTCCTACAAGCTCATTCTTCACTGTCTGCATCTTACATATCTCAGTCATGCACTTTTTGTACACATCTGTATATGAGCAATTCCATGTCAGATCAATCACCTTCTTGACCTCACCATTTCTGATTTTGATGAAATTTGGTATGAAGCACACATATGACAAGGTAAGTAATTCTGCCAATTTTCAGATTTTTATTTTGAAAATTGTCCAAGATACACACATAATAAAAATCGAAATTTTCGTAAAAAATCACAAACTCACACACTTATAAATGGCTGTAAATTTTTTCCTAATTGTAGTAGAGTGACAATTCAAACACAGTTGCAAAACTAAAGGATTGAGCTTTCTATAGATACCATACATGACCTTCTTACAACAGATTAAAGTTTCAAGGTCATCCACTGTGACCTTGAATATCTCAAAACATACCATCTTAAAAAATTACGAAAAAAATATATTTTATTGCTACAACATTCTTCTACCCGTGTGCCAGATATTAGGCTGGCACCACTATGGCAAGGCAGTGTAGGATTAATAGGAGTGTCATGTTGCACCCTTCTGTATGTAAGGCACAGAGACATACCATGCGATAAATATTTCTTACGTTGAGGATTTGTGTTTATTATACATGAAATGTGTATATATTATAACAGATCAACAGATTTATCAGATATATGCTATGTGACAGCAATTTTACTTGATAGACACAATTTTCAGCAGTAAATAATGTCAACAAATCTTTGAGATCAGAGATTGAAACTCCACCCATTTTAGCCAATGGCAGGGCTTCTTCTTAGCCAATGACAAAGCTTCTTATTAGAGCCAATGACAGGGTTTCTTATTAAAGCCAATGGCAAGGCTTCTTATTACAGCCAATGAGAAATCTTACTGGTACACCATTTTACATTTGCTGTTATTTCAATTCTGAGCTTGTGAGTGTGTGGTTATCAATTTATCTGTAACATTGTTAGCTGTTTAACTGTTATTTTATTTTATCTTTATTGTTATCTTTATTTAATCAATTTCTTTTTATCAAACTATATTTATCATTTTTTTTTTTGCAGGTGCAGTTTCATTAACCAAAATGGATTTTAAAAGTCAATTTTTTTGTTGCAATCCTCTGGGTAAAAGTGGACACACAAGGTTTAGAAAGAATCTGAGAAAAGTACAGCCTTGGATAGTTCAGAAATGTCCAAATATAACATTAGAACAGAAAATATGTAGTTCATGCAGAAAATCTATCTCTGAAATGCCAGGTCCTTCATGTATAATTGAAACAGATGCAGAGGCAGAACAACCTCGGTTAAGTGAAGATAATTCAGAAGGAGTGGTGAAGAATGAGATATGGATTGACAGAGACACAACTTTGGATAGTCTGAATGATACGTTACTTTCTCTAGGCGAATCTCCTGTGAAAAAAAAAAAGATTAGGTGTTGGACAGTACAGTAAGAAGAAATATCAGAAAATTGGTGAAGTGATAAAAGACTACATAGGTGTTCCAGAATGTGATAATCCTGTGACAGTGTCTGATGAATCGGTCATGATTTCACAGTTGAAAGAAAAATTTCAAGAAACAGACTCTAGCAGTGTTAAAGTCCAAATACTAACAATATTACCTAGAACCTGGAGTATTCGTAAAATTCAGGAATAATTTGGTGTAACATATTACATGGCACGAAAGTCTAAAAATCTTGTGGAAGAGCAGGGTATTTTAGCAACTCCAAATCCTAGGCCTGGGAAAACTCTCAGTGACAGCACAGTTGAAAACGTTATTGCATACTATAATAGTGATGAAGTGAGCTGTTGTTTACCAGGAAAAAAAGATTTTGTTACAATGATGGAATCAGGATCATAAGTACAAAAACAGAAACGTCTTATTCTAGGAAATTTGAAAGAGATATTTCAAGGATTTAAAGACAAGAATCCTAATGTCAAAGTAGGGTTTTCAAAGTTCTGTGGTTTACGCCCAAAGAATTGTGTGCTGGCTGGTGCAAGTGGAACACACTGTGTCTGTGTGTGTTGTGCTCATGAAAATGTAAAACTTATGCTAGCAGGGTGCAAATTGCAAGACTTAACTCATAATGATGAATTACCAGTTAGGATATACAAAGATTGCCTTGCAAGAATAACTTGTAACCCTCCTCTTCCAGAATGCTTCTTCTTCAAGTGTGATTCTTGTCCTGGTATAGCACACTTACTAGAGCAAATAAGTAGCTTATTCACCATGAATGGGATTGATGAAATTGTATATAAATTGTGGACTACAACTGATCGCACAACACTTATGACAGTCTGTAACATTGTAGAATTCCTTGAGACCTTTGAATCAAAAGTGAAATTGCTATTGCCACATTCTTTTATAGCTATTCAGCAGTCATACTTTCTGTCAAATCTGAAAGAAACCCTTGATGATAATCAGTGTGTTGTGTTGTGCAATTTTGCTGAGAATTATTCCTTCATACTGCAGGATGCAGTCCAAGGATACCACTGGAACAATTCCCAAGCTACTATTCACCCTTTCGTCGTGTACTACAAAAGTTCACACACACTTCAGTTGGATCACGTTTCTTTTGTTGTCATCTCAGAATGTCTTAAGCATGACACTATCAGTGTTCACCTTTTCCAGAGCCAATTGTTGCAGTTTATATCATCACATTTTGACAAGAAAGTAGAACACATCTATTACTTCTCAGACGGTGCAGCCTCACAGTATAAGAACAGGAAGAATTTTGTCAATCTGTGCCCTCATGATGTAGATTTTGGTATCACAGCTGAGTGGCATTTCTTTGCCACCTCACATGGAAAGGGGCCATGTGATGGCGTGGCAGGCACCATTAAGAGATTAGCTGCACGTGCCAGCCTTCAGTGTTCATACAATGACCAAATTATGACACCGCGACAACTGTATGATTGGGCTTCTAGAAACATTCCTTCATGCCATTTTAAATACAGCATGGACAAGGACTATGAGAACCACAAGGAGTTCCTCGAGATACGTCATGCTAGTGCTCGACCAATTCCTGGTACTCAAAAACTTCACTGTGTAATACCAGTAAGCCACACAGCTATTAAAACCAAGATGTATTCAAACTCAACTGAATACAAGGTTGAGTCAGTATTGCTAAATCCAATAGAACTGGATCTGGAGGATATCCGTGCTATGTTATTGTTGAGTATGATAACCAGTGGTGGGTTGGTTGTGTTTTGGATGTGAACATTCATACAGAACAAGTTAAGTTTTCTGCACCCACATGGACCTTCAGTGTCTTTCACATACCCACAGAAGCCAGATATATTAGAAGTGGATAAAACAGCGGTCATTACGAAGGTTGACCTACGAACAGCAACAGGTCGGACATATTTTATGGAGAGAAGCGAAATAGAGATGGTCACTAGCAAGATGGCATCACATTCTTTTGGTTTGCAACCTTATTAACCAAGTGGTTCCCTTGTATGTGTACACCACTAATATAACCTGTAACACATTGTGAAATTAATACATACATGCATCTGGAAAACAGTTATTGTACATTTGTCCAAACCTAACCTGGAGGACATATACTCCTATTAATCCTACACTGCCTTGCCATAGCGGTGCCAGCCTAATATCTGGCACATGGGTAGAAGAATGTTGTAGCAATAAAATATATTTTTTTCGTAATTTTTTAAGATGGCATGTTTTGAGATATTCAAGGTCAAAGGTCACAGTGGATGACCTTGAAACTTTAATCTGTTGTAAGAAGGTCATGTATGGTATCTATAGAAAGCTCAATGCTTTAGCTTTGCAGCTGTGTTTCAATTGTCACTGTACTACAATTAGGAAAACAGTTACAGCCATTTATAAGTGTGCGAGTTTGTCATTTTTTACGAAAATTTCGATTTTTATTATGTGTGTATCTTGGACAATTTTCAAAATAAAAATCTGAAAATTGGCAGAATTACTTACCTTGTCATATGTGTGCTTCATACCAAATTTCATCAAAATCAGAAATGGTGAGGTCAAAAACTTATTTGTTGTTATTGATCTGACGTGGAATGTCCCATATAGTACACATTTCAATTGCATCATTATGTTCTGCGCCATTTGTATTTATATTTTCATTGCATTGTATGTATATCTCACTTGCTGCACATAGTTCGTTCCCTGTTCCTATATGGCTTCACGCACATCTGTATATACTTCGCCTAAATTGTACATTTATTCAGTCTCACATATATCTTTTCCATTATCACAACCTGCACTGTTGTACTTATGTTGTATCATCACTCATCTATCTCACTACTGTAACTTGCGCATTCGCTGTATATATACACCTTTCATACTGTAAATAGCGCACTTCTTGAATACATACTATGGTAATTATGTTTTGTAGTCCGCTCATCTATTTCACTTGCATTGTATATACCCCTTGCATAATGTAAATTGCACACACTTTGTATATATCTGACTCCTGTTATTATGATTTCAGGCATTATAAAGGCACATGCCGCCTACCGCCTTTGTTCCCTGTAAATTTCGCTCAGAATAAAACATTTTGAAAGTTTGTGTGCTGGAGAAATGACTGGCTGGCAGATCAAGACACGTTCTGATTGTGTGAGAAATGAAGATGCGTTGCAGTTGTGTAATGTGAAGCAAAATGTTGTTAGCAAGGTGGAGACTAATATGCTTTGGTGGTTTGGCCATGTTGGAAGAATGAGTGATGAGATGCTTACTAAGAAATTTTTTTAGCCCAAATGGCAGGAAGGAAAGGCAGAGGAAGGTCAAGGAAGTCATGGGAGGATCAGATTCAGAAGTGTCTGCATGAGAAAAAGATTATGAGTATGAAGTTTAGAAGATTTTGTGTATGGCGTCTGATGGATGTCACTGAAGCCCGTGTTGTATGTCAAGATCGCTGTAAATGGAGAAGTCTGATACGGCAAGCGTAAGTAAAAATTATCTGGTAGTTTGTATTTCTTTGTGGAGCTAACTTCTGAATCTCAGAGAACAGCTTAGTGATATGTATGTATGTATGACTTTTTATTTTTGATGCAAGACTGATGCATTTTTTTATTAAACTAGGAAAAGAAAAGGGTCCACGCATACAGCACAAGCAATTTCTAGAAGTTCCACCTTCCTGCCAAAATTCTCCTTGATCCCAGTCAACTGTCACACAGTTCGCAAATACATCATTCCACTTATTTTACTCACATGGCTGACGTTTTATTCCGTAGTGATGTCATAGCCAAGGTACATGCGTTCAACGCGCTCTCCTGGGTTGAACTAAGTTCAGCAATATTTGATCAGCCACTGGTGTTTTTATCAGAACTACAGAGAAATATCCTATACTACTTTTTAGTACAAACAATTATTTTACATATACTCTTTCATACCAATACTTAAGAAACAAAATATTTCAAGTACTATTTATGAACTCTTCAAAATTTCAAGGACTTAAAAATGGACTTTTATTTTTCAAGGAGTTTTCAAGGAGCATAGGAACCATGTTATTCCCTCACACACTATAAATTGATGAAATCTGCATCAAATATCATTTATTAGTAAGTACTCATTGTTTTTTATCATTTATATACAATTTTCTAATGCTGTTTATCATTAGTGTTCTCCCTAGAGCCTTTTTACTAGGCGGCCCGGCCACTTAATTTTGTCTGCAACCCGGCTATATTTCCTTTAACGAATGTTTTCGCATTGCACATAATAGTAAGAATGAAAAACTTATTCCCACATATATCATCAGTATTTGATGAAAACCGACACCTACGAAGTTGTTTTTTCACTTCAGGGAATAGGAAGTCACACAGTGCCAGATCCAGTGAATAAGGTAGGTGCACCATGTTCATCATTTTAATGCCTAGATCTTGGATAACCTGCCGGGTAAGCAAAGCACGATTTGAAGGGGATGCAAAATCCAACCAGTTTGTGGATATTCTGGGCATTTTGGTGGATTTTTTTTTCTTTAGAGGACCTTTGAGAACTTCAGAATAATAGGTACTGGTAACCGTTTTCCCTTGTGGAATAACATGGTCATACACCAATCCCTTTTTATAGAAAAAAATAACATGCATGACCCTTCCTGCACTTGTTTAAACCTTTGCTTTCTTGGATCAGGAACTCTGGGGTACTCTGTTGTTTTATTTCTGGATCAAAATGGTGAAAAAATGCTTCATCAAATGTGTTGACTTCATCCAAAAAGTGTAGCTCATGTCGTACCCGACAGTTCGATTGGTGAGAAGTACATACATACATACATACATACATATCACCAGAGTTGTATAGGCTAATTCCATACAAATGTTCTCCAGAAGTGAATTAAAGAAATATTTTTTTACAGAGTTCAAATAAGTGCTAGAAGGATAACTGAAGTAATTAAATTTTGCATGACCAACAATTTTGATTTTGTTTTGTAGCAACAGCATGATTTCAACATGGCTGCTATGTTATGAAAGAGAAGCTACTTGAATTTGTGGCCATTTTCCTAGCTGATTTCTACAGAAGAAAAGTTAAATTCTAGGAATGTTTTAAGCAATTATTGAAACATAGCAACTGTGTTATTATTAAACTTCTTTATTAAGAGTGTTGTGGTTTAATTTCTTGTTTAGCAAATGAGATACTGAGCTTTCAATGGTAGTGTAAGTCACAAAAAAGAACAAAAGTTTCTCTAAAGTATCTGAACTGCAATATATTTTAACATTTTCAGCTATTTCCTTGTCTGCATCAATCTCCTTTAGGCCTTGGTTTTAAATTCGGAAATAATGAAGATTTTCATTGAATATTGACTAGTTCAATCCTGTAGTGTAAGTCACAGTGCAGTTAATTCACAACCACATGGTGTGTTGGTAGATGTATTTTAGCTTAAAAAGCCTGTCAGTTTCTGATATTTTCTCACCTTTTCCTGTAGATGGGGAAAACAGCGGCAGAAAGAAAGAGGGAGCAAAGAGAGAGATTGAAAGCAAGTGGGAAATTTCAAGCTTTTAAAGACAATGAAACAAAAAAACAAAAAGAGCGACAAAAAAAAAAAAAAAAAAAAAAAAGAAGAAGAAAGATACAATGTCCTTTGATGAAAAGGAGACACTGAAACCAAAGAAGAGAGATGAAATGAGGAGGTGTAGGGAAAAGAAAGCTTTAAAAGCTGGTGTAAATGAGCCCCATTCAAGTACTTTTCATCCACAAGCAAGCACTTTTGATCCAAATGCTGATTCTCCAACGAAGGCTTTTAAAAGTCGTAGCTCATTTGGTAAAAGCAATTGCTAAAGTAAAGAAAAGTCTTCCACAAAGCCCAAAGAGGTACAAGGCAGTAGTGAAACAATTAGCTCAACAACTTCTGCCAAACATAATACAACTACCTGCCAAACAGTCAAGAGTCGTGAAACTAAGTGATGAAATAAAATCACAGGTAAAAGTATTTTTTGAAAAGGATAGCATATCCTACCAGGCACCTGGTGTGAAAGATTTTATGATTACTAGAGAAGAGGGCAAAAAGATAAAAATTCAGAAGCAATATTTATTTGACTCTAGGAGAAACATATGAAAGCTAAAAAAGAAAACCCTGACGTGAAAATCGGCTGTTCGAACTTCTGCGAATTACAACCAATTCATGTTTGTCTGCGTCATGAAACGCCACCAAATTTGTGTTTATGTATCTATCATGAGAATATTAGATTATTATTAGAAGCAATTGGTTTTCTTCCAAATTACACCACAGATTTAATAAAAATGATACTCTATGATGATCTCTGAGAATTGCTGTTAGCAGAAATGCATAAATTGTGGAGACTTAAAATAAATTTCATGAAATCACACAACATGTATCGGAAAGCAATTTAGAAGAGGAAATCAAATTATCTCAATGGGTTATTGACAAGGAAAACAAAATTAAGCAGTAAAACTTTTCTGCAACACTGCAAGAAGCTGTTGTTAAATTAGAACAAAAATTACCAATTTTTGCAGCATGTTTTTGTCAAATGTCGACAAGAATCCTTTTTGAAAAGCTAAAAGAAGATATGCCAGCAAACTCACTGCTTTTACACTTTGATTTCAGTGAAAATTACAGTTTCACTTACCAAGATGAAATTCAATCAGCCCATTGGGTATCGACATCTTGCACACTTTATACTGCAATGGCGTATTTTGTTCATGGAGAAGAACATAAACCTATAACAATAGTTGTTGTTTCCAATTACCTGCATCATGATAAATACGCAGTAGCTACATTTAATGATGCCATAATTAAAAAAAATTAAAGATGATTAAGGAGCTATCGATTTCGAGAATCATTTGTCAATCAGATGGAACAGGGCAGCACTTTAAACAGAAGTACTCCATCTGCATAGCTAGCTATGCTACAACCAGAAGATGTGGAGTGGCATTTTTCTGCTACCAGCTATGGAAAGGGACCAATTGTTGGAGTGGGAGGCATAGTAAAGTGGAGAGTACGAGAGGCCACACTATCAAGAAGAATAGATCCTCATTCTGCAGAGGAATTTTTCCACTGTGCAAAAGATATTTGTTCTAAAATAACCATGCTCTATATTTCAGAGAGCTTAGTAATAGCAGATAAAGAAAAAATTGATAACTTGTGTTCACCATCAGGAAAGGACATTTTTCCCATTCCTGAAACCAGGAAAATGCATTGCTTTGTAAAAATCAGCCCTTACAAGTTCAAGGCAGCAAATATTTCTCTGCATCCTAAAGAATTCAAAGTAGTGGATCTTGTAAATGGAACAGTTGAGGTGGAAAAATCAGAAGTGGTTGCAGAAAGAGACAACAAAAAAACCTGATACCAAACTGAATATAGGAAACTGGGTATTAGACCCATTTCCAGGCCAAAGAATCGTGAAATATTTTGCCAGACAAATCATTTCAAAAGATGCATCATCAATAAAAGTGAAATTTCTGAAATTTAAAGGAAACAATTTTCTTTCGCCAAAAAAAGAAGATTCCGCGGATGTCGAAATCGATCAAAACATAATTGCCTGAGCCAAATTTTGATCGCCGCTTACATTTGACATTTCCCAATTTCAATTTCTCAAGATATGTTATCGGTTAATTTTGTTTTGCTTCATATTATACTGGATATATATTGTGACTGTAGTGAAAGTCACAATTCAGCTGTAGTATTTCAATGAAATTTCAATGAAAAAAGTTTGAAAACATCTTGAATTATTTTCTGTTTACAGGTTGAACTTCAAAGCCTGTACGACATAAATGAAATTTCAATGAAAAAACACAAAGTAATTTCAATGAAAAAGTTTGAAAACATCTTGAATTATTTTCTGTTTACAGGTTGAACTTCAAAGCCTGTATGACATAACTTTGCCAATAGAATTTTTTTTTGAAAAAGCACGAGGAAGAAAACTCATGTTAAAATGTTGTCCAAATAATGGCTTCCTTTCATGTAGTGTAAGTCACATTGTGATACTTTTAATTTTCAAAAATTTAAGAAAAACAAATTGACAAATTTCACACTGCCAAAAAATTGTATATGGGTCAAGTATGCCATTGGCTTACAATGTTCTTTTTAAAGTACCAAATGCTTTTTTTGTTTTTTAAAGCTTACAATGCACTTAAAATTATCAAATATAGTGTAAGTCACGCATGGAATTACCCTATAAAAATAAAATGTATCAGCGTACACAACCATTAAAACAGAAAACTTGCTGCAAACCTGCAAATCACGATAACAATAGAATACGATAATTTAAAGAAAAATTAATATAACAATAAAAAATTATTAGAACATTACAGATTCCAGAGAGGACAAAAGTACATTACGACTGAATGCGTAGAAATGAGTGTAAAATGGACTTTAAGGCCAAAAGTTTAAAATACTGAACTATGAACTACACAAAACTAAGATACTAATTAAAGAAAGTTTTTATATCTAGAAAAGCAGTTCCGTTAATGAATCTTCAAAAATTATAAAAAACTTTTGGTTGCTGTGTGTTTCTGGAACGTGGAAAGAGCGATGTATTTATTTATTTACTGACGCCAGCCACGCATTTGGAGGATTTTCACCTTGGATCTCGCCCTTTGGATTTAACTGCTATAATACACTGCCGGACAATTGCTAAGGACGGATGACAATAGCAACGATAGCAACCATAAAATGGAAGGCAGGAAAATGTGGAAATTAGCATAAGTGCGGGATACAGTAAGACGTGTTGTGCGTATGCAAATTTTGGATTGCCGAACTTGTTCGTGACGTCATAGCGCTGATAAGAGATATAAAGGATTTGACGCGTATTGACCGTTGTTGTTCAAACGCAAAGTTGAAAGGGAAAGAATCAATTGACGAACTTGCAATTTTCAGTATGTCTTCCCGACATCACCTAGATGATTTTACGCGTGGCAGTATTATTGGCAAGATTGAAGAAGGGCAGAAAAAAAAAACAGATTTTGCCAGGGAGTTCAACGTCAGCCACAGTGTTGTTTCAAGGCTTTCGAAAGCATTTCAAACAAATGGAGAGTGTACCAAACGTCACGGGGGATGTCGTGTTCGCAGTACGACACCTGCAAAAGATCGGTACATAGTGCTATCAACAAAAAGACACCGGCGCAGCTCAGTTAGTGAGGTAGAAAGTCAGTTTATGGCTGCTACTGGCAAGCGGATCTCCCGAAAAACTGTCGCCAGACGCTTGCATGAAGGAGGACTATACGCCCGCCGTCCTGTTGAGTGCATCCCATTGTCCAGACGTCACCGTACCGCCAGTTTGCAATGGTGCGATCAACATCACAATTGGACTGATAACGACTGGTCTGCTGTCCTCTTCTCAGATGAGAGTAGATACAGTCTATCGTCTGATTGTCGACGACAACTGATCTGCGTGATAATGGTACTGCATATTGTCCAGCAAACATACAGGAAATGGACCGATATCCGACATGTAGTGTCATGGTATGGGCTGGCATCATGATCAATGGCCGTATGTCCCTCTATGTGCTTCCAACTGGGACTATGACTTGCCAACGATACATTAATGATGTTCTGCTACCTCATGTTCGCATGTTCCGTGGTGCTGTCGGTGATAGATTCATTTTCATGGACGACAACGCAACATGTCATCGAACAGTCGCTGTTTAGGAGTGTTTTGAGAGCAAGGATATTCAACGCCTCGTATGGCCAGCACGTTCTCTAGATCTGAATTGCATTGAAAATGTATGGGATACTTTGGGGAGGAGTCTTGCTGGTCGCCAATGCCCTTCAATAAACAAGGACACCCTCATCCATGCACTGACAGAGGAATGGGGTAAATTACCCCAACAGCTGCTTGATAATGTTGTGCAAAGCATGACACGACGCGTGGAATCTTGCATCGCCCTTCATGGTGGCCATATCCCGTATTGACATCTTACGCCGGGACGCCTGCGGACGGTAATTGCATTTTTTTCACGTTTACGTATTCTGCACAAAATGGCCTGTTTGTCCCTTGAACACGTTCCAAAGCCTTCTGGATTTCAGAGCACAATAAATTGTCTTTCTTGTAATGTCCTGGCATTCTGACATTATTTTATTTCACTTGGCATCCAACCACACTTACTTTTTTATGCGCTATGTAGCCGTTTATGATCCGTCCTTAGCAATTGTCCAGCAGTGTATATATAGCCAGTGCCGTTAATGCCGACCAGATGGAGACATCTCAGTAGCTGAGCCCATCTTACGAATTTATGATGTCAGAAGCTGACTTAAAAATACACATAGCACCGTGGATTGTTGGCCACCGTGGTGTGAAGCTAACGCGCTCGGCTAGATATCGAGAGATCCGTGGTTCATTTCCACGGCTGCGGCTGAAAACAATTTTTCGGTTGCTGTGTGTGTTTCTGGAACGTGGAAAGAGCGATGTATTTATTTATTTACTGACGCCACATATTTGGAGAATTTTCACCTGTAAATAACATTTTTAACAACTTAATTCAAAAATAGTAGACTTATAAAATACAAAAGGAAAAGATTTTAATTTTACAACTGGCAACTGCAAGACAAACATGGCAATAAAATTTAAATTCTTTCTGTGTAAATGGAACTTTTGTTACAGTTCCTACATATTGAGGCCTTGATAAAATCAAGAGGCCAGAAACGTCTGTAAAAACAAAAGAACTCACTATCGGAAGGTGTGAAAAATAGTTGAACATCCTCACATTAAGACAGAATTAAATATCTTAATCTGAGTAAAGCCTTGAGTAAGTGTTTTAATTGCTGTAAATAACATTTTTATTTTTTTAATCTACAAGCCAAAACTATCAGCAAAATCTGCTAATAATTTGGAAACTATCCGTGTACGGTATACATCTATATTCTGCGACTGCATATCACTAAGCTGTTCTCTGAGATTAAGAGATTAGCTCCAAAAAGAAATACAAACTACAAGATAGATTTTACTTACTGTTGCCATATCAAACTTCTCCATTTATTGTGATCTTGACATACAATTGGGGCTTCACTGACATCCATTACATGCTGTACACAAGATCTTCTATACTTCATACCCATAATTTGTTTCTCATGCAGACATTCCTGAATCTAATCCTGCCATGTCCTCCTTGACCTTCCTTTTCCTTTCCTTCCTGCCACTTGGGCTAAAACGATTTTCTTAGTAAGCATCTCATCACTCATTCTTTCAACATGGCCAAACCACTGAAGCATATTAGTCTCCACCTTGCTAACAACATTTTGCTTCACATCACACAACTGCAACACATCTTCATTCCTCACACAATCAGAACATGTCTTGCTACAAACCCCACGTAAGTAATGCATTTCTCCAGCACACAAATGACTCCTATGTTTCTTCTTTAGTACCCAGGTTTCACTGCCATACATCAGATTAGGAACAATTACACTTTCATACACAGCCATGTGGGACTCTCTAGAGAACCCATCATTCCTGTGAAAACCTTCCAGAGCAGCTATGACTTTCAATGAAGAATTCACTCACCTACTAATTTCACCATCCAATTTGTTCTCTCTGTCAAACATGCTTCCTAAATACACAAACTCACTCACCAGGTCAATCACTGTGCCATTTATACTTACATTATGTTCAGTGCTACCAGTTCCTCTCTCCAAGACCATAACTTTGGTTTTTCCCTTATTTATACTCAGTTTGAATTTCATGCAAACTTCGTACATCCGGGACAACATACCCTGCAAATCACTTTTGCTCTCTGCCAACAGGACAGTGTCATCAGCATAATGATACAGCAATCTGCACATATGGATATCACCAAGACACAAACTAGTATTATCTATTTTGGCATCATGCATGCATGCAACCATAAATATATTAAACAGCCATGGAGAGATTACACAACCTTGCCTGACTCCAGCACCAATAGAAAACCATTTTGATAAAACACCATTCACTCGTACACAGGCTCTAATGCCAGCATACATGGTTTTTACACTATTAAGTAGATTCCCAGTAACGCCATATTCATTCAATACCTTTCACAAAAGTGTCCTATTTACTCGGTCGTAAGCTTTCTCTAAATCCATGGTTTGTACCCTCCTTGAAAACCTTGAAAAGTCCTTTAATAAAAAAAGTTCATTTTCAAGTCCTTGAAAAAGTTTAAGATACTTTTCAATCATCATTCATAATGCAAAAATTTGGTTAGTGCAGCCTTTACCAGGCATAAAACCACTCTGAGCATCCCACACTTTCTGTGATGTAAGACCCCATTCTTTTTCAATAATGACCTTACCAAACACTTTCCCTGGCACACTCAGTAGGCTAATACCACGATAGTTCTTGCAGTCAGTCTGATCACCTTTTCCCTTATTCAAAGGAACAATGATAGCATCCTTCCGTGATAACACGATTTGCCTTGTGTTAATCCATGAGCAAGTGGGGAATCCCCTTTGCAGCAACTTGTTGGTACCTTGACCAGTTTCTCACAATGTCATCAATGGAACCAACGAGAACTGCATCATATTAGTAACCTCCTCTCAATGGTCATTTGGTGGTTTTCACGCAGGAGTGCCTCGACGGTACTGACATTAACCTCTGTAGTAACCTCCTCTCAATGATCATTCGGTGGTCTTCGCATAGGAGTGCCTCGATGGTATTGGCATTAACCTCTGTAGTAAGCTTCTCTCAATGATCATTCGGTGGTCTTCGCGTAGCAGTGCCTGGATGGTATTGGCATTAACCTCTGTAGTAACCTTCTCTCAATGATCATTCGGTGGTCTTCGCGTAGCAGTGCCTGGTTGGTATTGGCATTAACCTCTGCAGTCGATGTCAAAGGCCTACCAGAGTGTGGTGCATTTTCCCGACACTCTGCACCATTCACAAATTTTTTGTGCGACTCAAAAACTCTTGCACAGGGCAAAGCATCTTCCTTATAGGTTGTTTTAATCATTTCGTGATTTTTTATTCAAACGCAAGCAAAATTTTATAGCTGCTTTTTGATCCAGTTTTAAATCCATACACAAACACGTCTGAACTTTATGTCGTCTTCTACAAGAATACACTAGCAGAGAGCTGCAATGATGTGTCATTACGTGCCTGACCTTGCATGTGTACCAACACAGGCAGCTTGCATTTTTTGTGTGGGTTTGTTTTGGCGCTATGATGTCATTCTCGTGATTTTTAGAGTGACCTATGTAGTAAGAACTTTTGATCTACGTACTCTTTATGCTTCTTTCAGTAGTTTGCAGCCTGTATGGTTTTTTTAGTTAGGGTCTACATCTCCGATACATAAGAACTGGAAAGATACATTGATTAAGCACTTTTCTTTTGCGCTATAATGGAAAATTGCTTTTGAAAGTAGTACAGGTGCCAGAAAAACTGGTACACCAGTCTAATACTTGGTAGGTCCCCCACGGGAGTGCAGGACTGCAGGAATACGACAGGGCATGGACTTCACTAGCTTCTGGAAATATGCTGTATGCAATGCACACCATACTTCTTGCAGAGCATTCCACAATTCGGGTGTATTCTGAGGTCTTGGATTCCTGTGTTCGATAGCTCATTGCATGGCATCCCAAATGTGTTCTATCACATTCAGATCTGGAGACTTGGATGGGAATGGCAAAACCCCAAACTCAGATGAATGCTCTTCTAACCATAATGTGGCATCCCGACACTTGTGTGGAGGTGCATTGTCCTGTTGGAACACGCCCAACCAATCAGCATGAATGCAGAATATGAACGGGTGTACCTCGTCAGAAAGGATGTGCACGTAGCGTTGGCCGGTCCCAGTGAAGTCCAGCTAAACACACCCTATACCATTATGTACATGTACCCCCCACCAGCCGGTAAAGTTACACACAAGTGTAGAGGTGCATTGTCCTGTTGGAACAGGCCCAACCCATCAGCATGAATGCAGAACATGAAGGGTGTACCTTGTCAGAAAGGACGCGCATGTAGCGTTGGCCGGTCCCAGTGAAGTCCAGCTAAACACACCCCATACCATTACGTACCCCCACCAGTCGGTGAAGTTCCCTGTTGACAGGCGGGATCCATGGCTTCATGGGGTTTGCGCCACACACGAATCCTTCCATCTGACCGATACAGTTGGAAACGCGACTCGTCAGACCAGGTTACTTGTTTCCAGTCATCGAGTGTCCAGTGGTGGTGTTGCCGTGCCCAAGCGAGGCGCATAGCTCCGTGTCGTGCACCCATCAAGGGGACTCGAGTTGGGTGTCGGCTGCCAAAGCCCATATTGTGCAGGGTACATTGCACAGTCCGCACGCTGATGCTTGTTGAGGCTCTAGCATTGAATTCCGACGGTACCTGCGAGAGTGTCGCGTGAAACGATTCTTGACAGCCGACGATGGTAAAGTTCACCCAATGTCTTTTTACGGCCCCACTGGTATCGTAGGTTGGAGGTTTTGCCGGAATTCTTGTAGTCACGGTACACATTTGCAATGGCCGTCCATGAAAATCCGAACTTCGTTTCTACCTCTTAAATACTATGGCCCATCTCAAGAGCGCCAACTATGACACTGCATTGAAAATTGCTTAAATCGTTATTGCTTGTCATTCTCATGCCGAAAACAGCTCTGACAGCTGGCAAGGATGTCTATCGCTTTATATATGCACTGACGGACGCAACCGAGTACGCGCATAGGACACGTTGCTATGTATTTTGCATAAGCTTCTGTCTGTACCAGTTTTTCTGGCACACCAGTTTTAATAGCCACAAGGATTATTTTTAAGGAAAGTCACAATATATTTCACCTACGCCCTTTGGCTCATTTTCATTTGAATGACCCTTATATCTATAACAATAGCACAATGATAATAATACAAAACAATTTTGCCATGGCAATGAACATTCTCATTTATCTTCAATTAATTGGCAAAATTTTCCTTTATAAAAAGTGCTGTGCATAAAACTTACATGAAACAACTGGAACTCAGCACAATAATAATACATAACAATTTTGCCATGGCACTGAAGATTCCCTATTCCATAGTCATCTATTCCCATTCACACTGGCGGCAGGAAGGCCAGATATCAATCTCTTTTTATAT
The DNA here is from genome assembly GCA_039090855.1 of Macrothele yani. Classification (NCBI taxonomy): domain Eukaryota; kingdom Metazoa; phylum Arthropoda; class Arachnida; order Araneae; family Macrothelidae; genus Macrothele; species Macrothele yani. The sequence continues at coordinate 69,878,014 of CM077032.1, read as the reverse complement.
GAAGCAATCTGGAACTTAGCACAATGATAACAATACAAAACAATTTTGCCATGGCACTGAAGATTCCCTATTCCATAGTCATCTATTCCCATGCACACTGGCAACGAGGAGGCCAGACATCAATCTCCTTTTATATGAAGAAATCTGCAACTTAGCATAATAATAATAATACAAAACAATTTTGCCATGGCACTGAAGATTCCCTATTCTCATGCACACTGGCAGCAGAAAGGCCAGATATCAATCTCCTTTTATATGAAGCAATCTGCAACTTAGCACAATGATAATAATGCAAAACAATTTTACCATGACACTGAAGATTCCCTATTCCGTAGTCATCTATTCCCATGCACACTGGCAGCAGGAAGGCCAGATATCAATCTCCTTTTATATGAAGCAATCTGGAACTTAGCACAATGATAATAATACAAAACAACTTAGCACAAACAAGTGGCTGGAAATATGGCACTCAAACATCTTGCACTGCATTATCACAGGAGGTGACATCCTGTCTTCATGCTCTAGAGAAGGAAGTTATGTCATTTCAAGCAGATGCAACAGGGAACTAGAGTAAAGTGATGCAATCAATCCATACATTTCAACCATTTTTTTTTTTTTTTTTTCATTGCAAGAAAAACTCCAGTACCTTTCACAAAAATATGGAGAATCAAGGACTTTCCAAGCCTGGGAAAAAGGGAAATCAAATTCCAGGAATTTTCTAGGATTCCAGGGGCTGTGCAGGCCTTGTACGTAAAATTATTATAGTCTGCCAAAACTCATGAAATGAATTAACATTTTAATTAGTACAAGGTAATTATTACATGAAGATTTAATGCCACAGATTGATATATTTTTCATCATAGAATTAACATCAATGTAAATCCAAATTACTTAATTTGAATGTGTGCACAAAAATATAGATTTTTATTTTTTTATTTTTTTTTATTGGAGGTTTAACGACTATCGTGAGCAACTCAATGGGCTATAAGCAGCCACCAGTCCCTAATTTAGGGTCACTGGTTCCAGGGAAGGGAGAGAGCCAGTGCCGTAAGACAAACACAACATCCATGCCTCATCGGGATTTGAACCCAGACCCTTTTCGGACAAATGATCAGAGGCCATCATTTAGACAACTGCGCCACCGGGGCAGCAAATTTAATTTTCAAAAGTTTTTTCTGTGATTAGTGGTTACATGAGAATTTCTGATGAAGTTTTATGCACAGGTACTTTTTCATTGCGTTTTTATCAAAAAACCGTCCTTGTTGGTATCATTAAAATCACACTAATCGTTCGATCTCTCTTTTGTGACATATGTTTGACTCCGTCTACAGATAATTCACAGTTTTAATGCACTTATTCAGAAAAAGTTCACAATCACCACAAAATTAAATCTAAAAGTGTTTTAATAAACATACATGTGTGCACAAAGGTAGCAACACACACAAATCTGACTTCACTACCAAATATTGAAATCTACATACCCAGGCCAAGTTCTCAGTGGTTCGTAAAGGAGGAGGAGTGTGGGTTCATAGTATCCTTCAAGAAACTGAAGATCAATTATATTGTTCACCTTCTCATCAATATCTGCCAATTTAATGGTGTACGAAGACAGAACTGGTGATTTCCTGAAGGACAAAAAAAAAAAAAAAAAAAAAATTACCTGTTAGTTTCCTAAGCATGTGTTGCTTGAGTTTTCAGAACATTAAAATACAAAACAAATATCGACACTAATGAAACAGATTCTTCCAACAAGTGTCTTCTCATACATTTCTTTGCTGTAATAAAATATAAGCTTCACGCTTTAAAGTGTATTAAGACCAAGGAATGTCTCCCACTTTTCTAAAGTAAGACCACTTTCGGCTCATAATTCAAAAAAAAATTTCACTTTTATAAAGGGTTCCCACTCAAAAAGAGAAGAAGAAAAAAAAAAAAAAAATTCCTGAATTTTTCTTCCCACAGCTGCGACTCAAATCATTTAATGATTTTTGCATTTTTTTTTTTTTTTTTGATTGGAGGTTTAACGACCACTGTGAGCAACTCAAATGGGCTATAAGCAGTCGCCCGTCCCTAATTTAGGGACACCGGTTCCAGGGAAGGGAGAGAGCCAGTGCCGTAAAACAAACACAACATCCCTGCCTGACCGGGATACGAACCCGGACTTCTTACGGAGAATGATCAGAGGCCAAAGCCTTAGACCCCTGCGCCACCGGGGCGGCATTTTTGCATTTTCTCATGAAGGCACACAGCAATAAATCAAATCATATCACTAACTCAAAATTGAAGCTCATATCTAAGCTTAATGTATAGGTCAGATATCACTACATGCTTTATTTCAACATATATTTCAACGTACATGTTGAAGGACAAGGACAGCGACGGGGACCAAATAATGTGTGTGAAATGTGATGTTTTTTCCAGAAGCGGACCTTAGAGGTAAGCAGTACGTCTGGAATATTCCGCCAAATCATATTGCGATGAACTGTTACACTTCCATTCCTGCATTTTTATCACAAATGCACACAGCAGTAAACCAAATCATGTTGCCACACTCAAAATTGTAAAAGAATCATGGTGCAAAAATTTTTCCATGTCACCTTTATGATTATTGATTATGTTAAGAAACAATGAGATGCAGGTCAATTAAATATGACTGCTGCTCTCCCACAACTGAATCTGGTCTGCCATCTTTTGGTTTCTTCAGTAAATACACTCGTGGACAATGAAATGTGCACACCTAGAAGAAAACATGCTACAACCGCGAAACTTTACAAATAGCTAGAGTGCGTGCGTGCTGGTATGCAAATGATCCACGCTTGGTACAAGTGCGCAAAACCGAACACCCTGTGGTGGCGCTGCAAGCACGAACCGGCATGCAGTTGATGTCCCACGAAAGCGAAAAGCACCGGCTGACACAAGCAAGAGTACAAAGTGACAAGAACGCCGGGTAGACGCCAGAGACGTCGATTTACGCAACTTACGGCCTTTTTTTTTTTTTTTTTTGATTGGAGGTTTAACGACCACCGTGAGCAAATCAATGGGCTATAAACAGTCGCCCGTCCCTAATTTAGGGTCACTGGCTCCAGGGAAGGGAGAGAGCCAGTGCCGTAAGACAAACACAATATCCATGCCTCACCGGGATACAAACCCGGACCCCTTACGGACGAATGATCAGAGGCCATCGCTTAGACCACTGCGCCACCGGGCGTCAACGGACTCTGAGAGAGGCCTGATCATTGGGCTGAAAACCGCAGGGTGGTCGGTGCATATATAGCCCGCCATGTGGATCATTCTCATTATACCGTCCTACTGTGTTGGCAGCAGTGGACATGTGATGGCACTGCCACACTGCGGAGCAGCTCCGGACGGACCAGGACGACCACCGGTAGAGAGGATAGACGGATTGTGAGCCAGGCACAAACGGATCCCACTGGGACCCAGTCCACTATACAGGCAGACGTAGTGGCTCCTGTGTGCCCACGAACCATTTCCCAACGGCCCTTACGCGTGCTGCCATTACTGCCGGCTCCGCGTGCGGTGGTGCCAGGCCAGAGCGATGTGAAATGCCACAGACTGGCAACGTGTGGCGTTTAGCGATGAGTGCCGCTTCGTTTTGGGGACAGATGATCTCGTTCCTGGGTATGGAGGTCCCCAGGTCAAAGGACAATCCCGACCTCGCTATCAAGCGCCACACCTCTCCCACTGCAGGAATTATGGTCCGGGCAGCCATAGCCTACAATAGCCAATCAGCTCTAGTAGTGGTAGGTGGATCATTGACGGGCCAGCGGTATGTGGATGAGATCCTACGGCCCCACGTGCTGGCCGGGATTCCATGTGCGCTATGCCAGCAGGATAATGCCCGCCAGCACACGGCTCGGGTTGCCCAAGACAGCCTACATCATGTCCAGACACTTCAATGGCCTGCCTGCTCCCCAGATATGCCTCCTATTGCGCATGTGTGGGACCAGTTGAAACGCCGACTGCCGCCGTGTCCTGGATTTGGAGCACACCGTCCAACACATGTGTGCCAGTCCACCACAAGACATCAGGCGTCTGTTCACCTCTAGCCGGACTGTACTGCAGCATGTATCAAAGCATGAGGTGCTGTGACGCGCTATTGAAGATGACCAGACTGCATGCCACAGATCCCTCTGTAATTGTCCTGCAACTCTGTTTTTGCCATCATGTGCACCATTCATCTGTATCATTACGTCCATAAAATTTCAGTTCAATCCGACGTTTCCTTCTTGGTGCGCAAATTTCACTGTCCGTGAGTGCAAAAGTTGTTGTTTTACGTGAAAAGAAAATAATATCTGTCACATGTAGGGTGTACGAAAAGTTCTTGGCCTGACCATGAAAGAATAGTCATATGCTAGCATTATTTTTAATATAATATCTTTACATTCCTGCAGGTCACTTTTCAGCTTCATAGTCATGTTTGGAACTTCAAGGTAAAGTGTGTAGAAAAATAGGCCTACCACATTTTCTCAAGACAATGGCCTGGCCGAAAACTTTTGGGGCACCCCTTGCAGCTTCTTTGAAACCATAAAAATTAATAGTCACCTTCATGTCACATGCTAAAAATTAACAGCCACCCTCATATCTTCATTCCACAGCCAAAAAGTTCAAGTAGTATCAGTACTTTCTTAAAAAATTTCATTGAAAAATTTGGTATGAGAAGATGGTGCCCAAAAAGAAAAAGAAAAGAGTTACAAACCCTCCAGTTGGAATATTTGTTGTAGAAGCTATGCTTTCTTGTTCTTCTGAGACATTATCCCTCCGAAAAGGAAGTATCACAATATTTCTTTCATAAACAACCATAGCAGCACACCTTCCATCAGGATCAACTCTAACCAATGGTATAAAGGGATGTTGATTGCTGCCAGCCTAAATATAAGGATCATATGTTTAAAAATCAATATAAAATGAACAATCAAAATTAAAAAAATATGCAGGGTGTCTGAGAATTATTGAACACATTACAAAATTATGTACAAAAAAAAACTATGAGCATTGTCTGTTTTTCTACGTCACGTATTACTAACACAGTTTCTGAATTTTTGTTTTGCAGAATTGTTATTCCCAGAATCCGATAGATGGCACTAGGTGTGACCTGATGAGGAATGTATAAGAAATGCGCAATCAGTAGTCATGTCATCTGTACAGCAGAAGGTGATGTGTGTGTCATGGCTTGCGGAATTAAAGTCTGTCATTAAAGTTAAAAAACTGTACCATTTAGAGTATGGTTCAATTAATTAAAGAATTCTATTAAACAGTGGATGAAATAGTTTAAAGAAACTGGCAATGTGGAACATCATGGAGGAGCCGGTAGGCCTAGTGTCAGCGGTGAGATGGTTGACCAAGTTAATGAAAGTTTCCGACGAAGCCCCAGGAAATCCGTTCATAAAGCAAGCAGACAACTGTGACCACAACGTGCGTACATAAGTGCTTAAATGAGCATTTCCCCAACAGATGGATTGGGCGTGGTGGTCCCATTCTGTGGCCTCCTCGCTCTCCAGATCTAACTCCATTGGATTATTTCACGTTGAAGGATCGTGTCTATCAGACACCTTGTAATGATTTGCAGGAACTGAAGCAGCTTATCACAGCTGCTATTAATTCCATAAACTCCTCAGATGCTTGCCAATACACGCAGACCTGCCAACTTTCAAGAATTAAAATCCGTAAAAAAAAAGTTCAGTGAATGTTTATTTGAAATTTTAGATTGAATAAGGTATTGAACGTAATGACGATATGTATCGAGCATATCGATTAAAAACTTATTCACTACGCGAATGTTATATCGATAAAGATGTTTGGCAGTATTTCACGCTTATAACGATTCAAATGCAATGCAATGGTAAGTCATGAGTATACAATCATTACATTGCATATATGAAAAAAAAAATTACATTTGTAACTGCGAAATTACAGCTATACCTGATATATTGCAGTGACTTTTAACTTTAGGTTATCATGGGTTTTGAACTTAGATTTTTATGCCAGCATGCTAAAATACCTTTAAAAAGAAATTTCTTCTCTCTCTGTTTTTCAACTATCGCCAATCTTAATCCTACAAAAATTATTTCCGAGTCTTTCCGGACTGGTTGAGAACAAAGAGGATTGGGTAAACAGAAATCAATTAAATTCTGATCAGGGGAATCAGAACATTCTGGTGCAGTAGTCCTTTCAGCTAATTATTCTCTGTTTGAAATTTTTTTAGATAGTATGCATAAATATATATTACATATATGGCCCTATCCTATCTGGGGGAAAAAAAATCCGTAAAATAACCATAAAACAAGTAAATTTCCTTAAATTTTACGGGTAAACCGCAAAACTTGGCAGGTATGTGCATAGCATGAAATCGAGTATCGCTTGGACGTACTACGAGCAACCAAGAAATCTCACATCGAAATTTATTAACTTGTGTAGTTACATTGTAAGTTAGTACAGTCAGTTTCTTTCTATCTGTTTAATGTGTTGTTTTATATAATTTTGTAATGTGCCCAATAATTCTTGGACACCCTGTATATTTTTAAAGAAAAATCATAACAGAAGAAAAAATGCATGCAACACTAGCTCTTACAGATGTCAAACAATGATAATAACCACATTACTAAATATCTCAAAAAGCATTTAAAGAAAAGAACACCAAAAACCAAAATTTTGCATGCCTTTCACCTTTTTCGAAATAAGGTTGATACAGCAAATAAGTCTTGGGGGATATTCACAATAGTCTTGGCTGGCATCCCGGTCGCAGAAACAGTGCGACGCAGCGACGATCGTCGCAGATCGCTTGACAAATCTTAAAGATAAAGGTCCTCTTTTTTTCTTTTCTGCAGCTTTGCTTAACAAATCTGCAGATACATAAATGGATCCAAGTACTGTTTCCATTTCCCCTACCCCCGTCGCCACCTTCCTCCTGTAGATGATGTGTCAGTGCTGGGTGGGTGGGTGGCCAAGGCACATCTCGGCACACAGCCGTAACCACAGCGGGGGGGGGGGGGTTACGAGGGGACTCCGTTCTCGAGGGTGGAATGTTGCAGGGCTTAATGTTGGCTCCCAAGGGGACGCGACACGCAGCTATCACATTTCCCGGAAAGAGCGAAAAGAAAAATGTTCACTCGCAAAAAGAAAATTTTCTCTCGTCCGTATACACCCCTCAATTTTTATTTCATGATAAATCAACCAGATCAACTGGCTAGTTTTATGAATTTTTAAGCAAATGAGTGAATCTGTTTTCTAATTTTATTTTGTTCTGCTGCTTAAACAAACATTTCTGATGGCAGAAATTGTAATTCACATGTTTTTTCAGTCATGTAATTTCGTCAAAAATATGTGGCCGCTGTTCGGCGGGAAAGTGCCTTCCTGTTTGTTTATGCTTTCACGGCTCTCGTGTGCGACTGTTAGTATCCATAGCTTCCTCGCCCCGCTGCTTAAGCATTTCTAAAAGTGTATTTTTAGCGGAGATTATATTTTTTCACATTTTTTTCTTCATTCATACAACTTTGCCAAAAATATGTGGCCGATGTTCGGCGGGAAAGCCACTTCCCGTTTATTTACATTTCTGCAGCTATCTTGTATGGCTGTTATTTATTCATAGCTTTCCCTGTCCAACATATAACAGGGGAAAAGTAACAAAACTTTCATATTTTGCATAGCAAAGCCCAGGTACCGTATTTTTACGAAATGCATCACGACTGTCTAAGCCTAACATCTTTTATCGTCACTGATGCAACAGTACGTGATGGATTGAGTTCGCGCTTCAGTCAAAATGCATATAAACTATATGATACTGTTCTTACATTTTTCCAGTTGTGTCTTCAACTGCACTCTCTCCCGTATGGGGCGGGGCATAGATATGGGTAATAACTCTCACCTATGACAGCCGGCGGATTCGATAGTTGTACAAGCGTAAATAAATGGGAGCTGCCGAACATCAGCAACATAATTTTGATGAAGTTGAATAGAAAACACCTGAAATGTATTTTTTCCTTGCCAAAAATTAATTTTCGATCGGCAGTGGCAAGTGGATGACAGAAAATTTTGTGCCCTGAAACTTCCTGATTACAGCATAGTATAAATACAATACTGTAATCAGGAAGTTTTTTTTTTTTGAAATATTTTATTTCTAAAAAGGATCTTTTTTCTTCAGAAGAAACTTCCTGATCATTGTATCAGGGGTTAAAATTCAGGACAGGATGGCAGGATTCCCGCAGAAAAATTTAAACTCCCGCCGAAATAAAGTTGTTACCCGCCTCCCGCCTGAAGAAATTTTAAGAAAAAAAAACAAATATATATATAACTGTGTTATTACTGCTGCTAAAGAGGTCTGTGGCACCACAATAGTGGGTAACAATAGAGGTGATGCTTGGTGGAATAGTGAGATTGATGAGGCAGTAAAGAAAAAGAAGGAAGCCTATTTGAGGATGTTGCAAGGTAGAGTCTCTGTGGATGAATATCGCGTTAAGAAGCGCGAAGCTGCTAAGCTGGTTCGCCACAGTAAGGCAAAAGATAGGAAAGAGAAAGTGGAAAGGCATGAACTGGCTTTTTGGAGAGATAGAAAGTCCTTCTGGAAGTACATGAGACTCAGGAAAAATAGGGGAAACAAAGTTGTAAGTTGTGTGAAGAATGAGATTGGGGAAATGATATGGGAGCCCAATGAGTTAAGTGACAGATGGGGCGAATACTTCTGTGAGTTATTAGATCAGAAGAGCAAAAATGATTCTGAGACAGATGCAGATGATGTCACAATAAGGGATGAAAGCACAGGAGGGATCTCAAGAGAAGAAGTGTGTAAAGCTCTAAAATCTCTCCAGAATGGTAAGGCTCCAGGAGTTGATGGCATAACTGCAGAGATGTTGAAGTATGGTGGTGACTCTATAATTAACTGGTTAACTGAAATTTGCCAATTGTGCTGGGAGTTAGGAATGGTCCCTCGGGATTGGAAGAATGCTATCATTGTTCCCTTGTATAAGGGAAAAGGTGATCAGACTGAATGCAAGAACTATCGTGGTATTAGCCTACTAAGTGTGCCAGGGAAAGTGTTTGGTAAGGTTGTTATTGAAAAAGTACGGGTCTTACATCAGAGAAAGTGTGGGATGTTCAGAGTGGTTTTATGCCTGGTAAAGGCTGCACTAACCAGATTTTTGCATTACGCATGATGATTGAAAAGTATCTGGCTGTTGGGAAGAAAGTTTTTACTGCCTTCATAGATTTAGAGAAAGCTTACGACCGAGTCAATAGGTAACTTTTGTGGAAGGTATTGAATGAATATGGTATTACTGGGAATCCACTTAATAGTGTAAAAGCCATGTATGCTGGTAGTAGAGCTTGTGTACGAGTGAATGGTGTTTTATCAAAATGGTTTTCCATTGGTGCAGGAGTTAGACAAGGTTGTGTAATGTCACCATGGCTGTTTAATATATTTATGGACGCATGCATGCGTGAGGCCAAAATAGATAATAGTGGTTTATGTCTTGGTGATATCCGTGTGTGCAGATTGCTGTATGCTGATGACAGTCCTGTTGGCAGAGAGCAAAAGTGAGTTGCAGAGTATGTTGACTCCGATGCACCAAGTTTGCATGAAATTCAAACTGAGTATAAATAAGGGAAAAACCAAAGTTATGGTGTTTGAGAGAGGAATGGGTAGCACTGAATGTAATGTAAGTATAAATGGCACTGTGATTGACCAGGTGAGTGAGTTTGTGTATTAGGAAGCATGTTTGACAGAGAGAACAAGTTGGATGGTGAAATCAGTAGGCAAGTGAATTCTTCTTTGAAAGTCATAGCTGCTCTGGGAGGTTTTCACAGGAATGATGGGTTCTCTAGAGAGTCCCGCATGGCTGTGTATGAAACAGTAATTGTTCCTACTCTGATGTATGGCAGTGAAACCTGGGTACTGCAGAAGAAACATAGGAGTCATTTGTGTGCTGGAGAAATGCGTTACTTACGCGGGGTTTGTGGCAAGGCACGATCTGATTGTGTGAGGAATGAAGATGTATTGCAGTTGTGTGATGTAAAGCAAAATGTTGTTAGCAAGGTTGAGACCAATATGCTTCGATGGTTTGGCCATGTTGAAAGAATGAGTGATGAAATGCTTACTAAGAAAATATTTTCAGCCCAAGTGGCAGGAAGGAAAGACAGAGGAAGGCCAAGGAAGACATGGGTGGATCAGATTCAGGAGTGTCTGCACGAGAAAAAGATTATGAGTATGAAGTATAAAAGATCTTGTGTACGGCGTGTAATGGATATCAGTGAAGCACGAGTTGTATGTCAAGATTGCTGTAAATGGCGAAGTTTGATACGACAACAATAAGTAAAAATATCTGGAAGTTTTTTTTTTTATTTGGAGCTAACCTCTGAATCTCAGAGAACAGCTTAGTGATATGTATGTATATGTATGTATAAAATCGTGCATCCGTTTCTGGACCACTCGCAAAATTCGTGCATTAAAAACGTATTCTTCTTTAAAATATGTGCTTTAGAAAACGACAGTTCAGAGTTCCGATTATGCAATCGAATACAACGTTCAAGTCGGGAACAAAATCAGTTTATGTACACATGAATCGGCATCCATATGTAGCCGCATGAGCAGTTCACTTTGCATATCACAGACTGTTAGGAATCAAGCATGAGATACTTCTTCGGATTTGCGGAATTCCGCTTTTTTTGCCATATTTTGGTTATACTCGAGATCGATGCAAAAAAAAAACTGAAATTTTTTTTTATTTTGGAGGATTAGTGTGTGTGTGTGGGGGGAGGGGGTTTGTTTTCCATATGGGGTATGGTATTCCGTTTTTCAGAACTTCTAAAACCGAAAGCTAAATGGAGTGAAAAAATTTCCTGCAATCGTAATTTCTTTTTCTCGCGAAGTTTCCTTTGTCTAGTATTGTTACTAAATATCAATTTATTGCATAAATGTTTGTATTTCATCTTGAAAGTGTAGACAACAATTTCCGATATCGGAAGTTCGACGGAGCAAAAGTTTCCATGTAAACTTTAGGCACAAGTTTCTTCTGCAGATTCGAGAAACTCTGACTTTGTTGTCATCATTGGCATCGTTCTCAAAACTAAAGATAATTACTTTTGAAAAGTGAAGTTAGACGAACTGCAGATTTAATCTGTAATTGTAACGTTTCTCTCTCGCAAAATTCCCTCTACTGAGTGTTGTAAAATAATTTTGTTCAATAACTGATTGTGTTTCAGCTTGAAAATGGAGGAAAAATTTCCGAAAACGGAAGGCGGACGGAGGAAAGATTTTTTCGTAATCGTAATTTTTTTTTTCCGATGTTCCCAGTGTCCTGAATCAAATGTCATTTTCCCTCCATAAATAGTTGCAAATGGAAAAACTGCACATTCATCATATCAGAAGAACGATTGAATCAACCAAGTCTCAATTATCTGAACTGCAAACATCTCATACACAGAATTCAAGATTTATTTATTTTTTCAGAGCTGAAGGGAAACGTGTTCAAAAATAATAAATTAGATGACCCTTGTAGTACTAAACTTGCACATCACAATGTCCAGTGATGGTTTATTCTATCTTTTGTGATTGAGATAGATTGCAGATTTCCTTCCTCCACAATGGAACTCTTTTTGAAGTTTGAGTGTGTAGAGCTTGAATCTCTGAAGCAATACACACACACACACACACACAAAAGTTTTGGTAGATGAAAAGGTTGGCAGACCAGTTTTTTTCTTCTTTTTTTCCAAAATGAATGAAGATGCAGTTACGGAATATTCACTATTAAAACATATTTGAAAAAAATTAAGAGTATATGTGCCAATGTCCAAAGTTTTCTAAGAGTTTTATAAGCACACATTTCCATTAGTGTCAAAAGGTTCTGCTTTAAATGTCTTATGTTGCATTTAAGAAACGTACCATGTGAACGTGGCTTTAGCACAGAAAACAGAACTCAGTCAAAATTTAGAGATTCACTAAGCAGCAAAAATCTTAATGCATATTAATTCTAAAATTGGGCCAGATAAGCCCTCAAAAGTAAAACAACAGCTGATCAAAGCTTGCCGACTGTGGCAAGGAATGAAAGACAGACATATATACTTCAAGGCCTACGGGGTGGGTAGGGGCGAGTGTCCGCAGACTAATTTTGGGTTTCCAATATCTGTGTTGTAGACAGCTTAGCAAAATTCTGCAACTGGGGCTGGCATGCTATTCCCACAACATTTTGTATGCCGGTTGAAATCTGAAGTCACGCCACGCTCCAATGCCACATTAAACAGTGAATTATATATCATCATCATCATCATCATTGTCAACCATTATCAATCCACTGCTGGACGAAGGTCTCCCCAAGTTTCCTCCACAACGGTCTGTCTTGTGCCAGTCTCCTCCATGTCACTCCCGCATACTTTCGAATTTCATCCACCCATCTTCCATGTGGTCTTCTTCTGGGTCTTTTCCTGTCCCTTGGAATCCAATCTAAAATTTCGGCTGTCCATCGATGGTCTGTTCTTCTGGCAGTATGTCCAGCCCATTGCCATTTCAGGGATTTAACTCTGATCATGATGTCTTCCACTCTTGTCCTTTTTCGGATCCACGTGTTCCTCTTCTTATCTCTCCTGGTTACACCAAGCATGCACCTCTCCATGCTTCTTTGAGTTGTTTGCAGCCTTTGTATGTCTCTTTTAGTTAAGGTCCACGTCTCTGCATCATACGTAAGCACTGGAAGGATGCATTGATCAAACACTTTTCTTTTAAGACATAATGGCATATTGCTCTTGAAAATTATGCTGTTTCTTCCAAAAGCTCTCCAGGCAAGTTTTGTACGCCAATTAATTTCTTCACCAATGTGACCCTCACTTGATATCTGCTGTCCAAGATAAACGTACGTGTCTGTTATCTCCAACTTTTCTCCATCAATCGATAAATCTTCATTTCTTGTAAAAGCATTGTACATCACTTTTGTCTTCTGAAAGTTCATTTTTAATCCCACTTCTTTACTCTTGTCAGTAAGTTCCTGGATCATACTCTGTAGCTCTGATGGGGTAGTTGCAAAAATGACTATGTCATCAGCAAAACGAAGGTGGGTTAGATAATCTCCATTAATCTTTATCCCTTTGTTTTCCCAGTTCAGTGATTGAAAGACATTTTCCAATGTGGCATTAAAGAGCTTCGGAGATATGGTGTCACCTTGTCTCACTCCTTTTCCAATTTTTATGTGGGTTGTATTTTCAAACAGCCGAATCTTTGCACTTGCATTTTCATAGATGTTATTAATAATATTAATGTATGCATCTTCAATACCACAGGATTTCAGAGCCATTGCAACTGCTGATGGTTTCACCGAATCAAAGGCTTTTTCATAATCGATAAAAGCCATGCACAATGGAAGTTCATATTCCCTCGCTCTTTCAATTAGTTCTCTCAGTACGTGGATATGATCTATTGTGCTGTAGCCACTCCTGAATCCAGCTTGTTCTCTCGGTTGAGCCATGTCCAGTGTCACCTTCAAGCGGTGTGAAAGAACTTTAGTGAAGATTTTATAAACCACTGATAGGAGGCTGATAGGTCTGTAGTTCCTGAGATCCTCAATGTCACCTTTTTTATGTAGCAAGATCATTGTAGCGTTGTTCCAATCCTCAGGAATTTTCCCTTCATTAAGGCATCGAGTGAAAATTTGGGCCAGTACTGTTTCGATTTCTCCACTTGCTTCTTGTATGATGTCTACAGTAATTCCATCTTCTCCTGGAGCTTTTCCCCGCTTCATGTTCTTGACTGCATGTGTAACTTCTGTTGGGAGGACTGGAGGAACTCTGGTACTGGTACCTTTCATGATGTCTGGAGTACATGTATCATCCCTTTCGTATAATTTGGAGTAGAAATCTTTCACTCTTGTCAAAATTTCACCTCTATTTCTTGTTACAGAACCATCTTCTTTTCTCAGTGCCATATATATATACATATATACCTGCACGACTTGTTATCCAACTCTCGAAAAGATACCAGGCTCAGATTATTCAAACTTATGCACCCACCACAAGTCATCCTGAAGAAGAAATTGAAGAATTTTATGAGGAAATTTGTCATCTAAATAATAAAGGTAAGCAGCACTTGAAAATAATTATGGGAGATTTCAATGCAAAAATAGGGCAACGGCAACAGAATGAAACTTCAGTAGGTAAATTCGGTCACGGCAACAGAAACCAGCGTGGAAATACTCTCGTTGAGTTTGCAGAGGCAGAAGGGTTTTTCATCTTGAACTCCTTCTTCAAGAAAAAGCCACACAGGAAATGGACATGGAGACATCCAAATGGGACGACAAGTGAAATTGATTTTATTATGTGTAACAAAAAATTCGTCATAGAAGACTGCAGTGTGCTAAACAAGTTCAACACAGGTAGTGACCATAGATTGGTGAGATGTAAGATGCACCTCAACACTAAACTTGAACGTGGCAAGCTCATAAGACAAACAAAATCTATTGACATAACCAACCTTAAAAAACACCATAATACCTTCAAGTTGGAACTGAAGAACAGGTTCTCTGCTTTAGAAGGCCTAACATCGGAAGAAGTGGACATCTCTGAAGTTAACAGAAAAGTAACCAAAGCTCTTATGGAAACAGCAACAAAATTAGCTGGGTCTAAGAACAAGTTGCATGTAAATAAATTATCAGGAAAAACGAAAATGTTGATGCAAAAAAGAAGAGAGATGAGGACAACTAAAGAAGATGTGACTTCCAAAGTGGAATATATAGAGCTATGCAAGACAGTACGAAAAAGTATCACTGAAGACGTAAGAAAATTCAACTGTGAACTAGTGAGGAAAGCAATTGAAAACAACCAAAGCCTAAAGATAGCAAAGGGACATCTCAGTAAGGGAAGAAAACAGATTATGGCACTGAGAAAAAGAAGATGGTTCTGTAACAAGAAATAGAGGCGAAATTTTGACAAGAGTGAAAGATTTCTACTCCAAATTATATGAAAGGGATGATACATGCACTCCAGACATCATGAAAGATACCAGTACCAGAGTTCCTCCAGTCCTTCCAGCAGAAGTTGCACATGCAATCAAGAACATGAAGCGGGGAAAAGCTCCAGGAGAAGATGGAATTACTGTAGACATCATACAAGAAGCAAGTGGAGAAATCGAAACAGTACTCGCCCAAATTTTCACTCGATGCCTTAATGAAGGAAAGATTCCTGAGGATTGGAACACCGCTACAATGATCCTGCTACATAAGAAAGGTGACATTGAGGATCTCGGAAACTACAGACCTATCAGCCTCCTATCAGTAGTTTATAAAATCTTCACTAAAGTTCTTTCACACCGCTTGAAGGTAACACTGGACATGGCTCAACCGAGAGAACAAGCTGGATTCAGGAGTGGCTACAGCACAATAGATCATATCCACGTACTGAGAGAACTAATTGAAAGAGCGAGGGAATATGAACTTCCATTGTGCATGGCTTTTATCGATTATGAAAAGGCCTTTGATTCGGTGAAACCATCAGCAGTTACAATGGCTCTGAAAACCTGCGGTATTGAAGATGCATACATTAATATTATTAATAACATCTATGAAAATGCAAGTGCAAAGATTAGGCTGTTTGAAAATACAACACACGTAAAAATTGGAAAGGGAGTGAGACAAGGTGACACCATATCTCCGAAGCTCTTTAATGCCACATTGGAGGGTGTTTTTCAGTCGCTGAGCTGGGAAAACAAGGGGATAAAGATTAATGGAGATTATCTAACCCACCTTCGTTTTGCTGATGACGTAGTCATTTTTGCAACTACCCCATCAGAGCTGCAGAGTATGATCCAGGAACTTGCTGACACGAGTAAAGAAGTGGGATTAAAAATGAACTTTCAGAAGACAAAAGTGATGTTCAATGCTTTTACAAGAAATGAAGATTTATCGATTGATGGAGAAAAGCTGGAGATAACAGACACGTACGTTTATCTTGGACAGCAGATATCTAGTGAGGGTCACATTGATGAAGAAATTAATCGGCGTACAAAACTTGCCTGGCGAGCTTTTGGAAGAAACAGCATAATTTTCAAGAGCAATATGCCATTATGTCTTAAAAGAAAAGTGTTTGATCAATGCATCCTTCCAGTGCTTACGTATGGTGCAGAGACGTGGACCTTAACTAAAAGAGACATACAAAGGCTGCAGACAACTCAAAGAAGCATGGAGAGGTGCATTCTTGGTGTAACCAGGAGAGATAAGAAGAGGAACTCGTGGATCCGAAAAATGACAAGAGTGGAAGACATCATGATCAGAGTTAAATCCCTGAAATGGCAATGGGCTGGACATACTGCCAGAAGGACAGATCATCGATGGACAGCCGAAATTTTAGATTGGATTCCAAGGGACAGGAAAAGACCCAGAAGAAGACCACATGGGAGATGGGTGGATGAAATTCGAAAGTATGCAGGGGTGACATGGAGGAGACTGGCACAAGACAGACTGTTGTGGAGGAAACTTGGGGAGACCTTCGTCCAGCAGTGGATTGATAATGGTTGACAATGATGATGATGATGATGATATCATCATCAACCATTACCAATCCACTGCTGGATGAAGGTCACCCCAAGTTTCTTCCACAATTGTCTGTCTTGAGCCTGTCTACTCCATGTCACTCTGGCATGTTTTCGAATTTCATCCATCCAACTCCCGTGGCGTCTTCTTCTGGGTCTTTTTCAGTTCCTTGGAATCCAGTCTAAAATTTCAGTTGTCCATTGGTGGTCTGTTCTTCTGGCAACATATCCAGCCCATTGCCATTTCAGTAATTTCACTCTGGTCATGACGTTGCCTACTCTTGTCATTTTTCTGATCCACAAGTTCCTCTTTTTATCTTTCCTGGTTACACCAAGGTTGCATCTCTCCATGCTTCTTTGAGTTGTCTGCAGTCCTTGTATGTCTTTTTTAGTTAAGTTCCATGTACCTGCTCCATACGTAAGCACTGGCAGGATGCATTGATTAAACACTTTCCTTTTAAGACATAATGGCATACTGCTCTTAAAAATTGTACTGTTTCTTCCAAAACCTCTCCATCCAAGTTTTATACGTGGATTAATTTCTTCATCAATGTGACCCTCACTTGATATCTGCTGCCCAAGGTAAATGTACGCATCTGTTGTTTCAAGCTTTTCTCCATCAATCCGTTACAGTGAGTATGGTAACAGAACCCTGTTACCATACTCAATTTAACGCAGTTTACAGTTGAATAGCAGTAGAAACATGTGCAACCGATTTGTCCTTGATAATAGCCAATCAGCTCCTTGCTCGCTAGCGCCATCTTTCAAGGTCGTATGACTGCCCATCTGCCTTGCATTGTGATGATAAAGTAAGACTGAGTCTTGTGACACATACAGCAATCAGCTGATTAAATTCAGAACTTTATTTTTCCCCAATTCTTGGGATCAAGATCTCTAAAATGAGCCGTTTCCCAAGTTTGAATGACGTACACACTACAAAGTAGATATATTCGTTTGAAAGTGAAACTTCAGAGAAATGTAATTGTTGTAGTGTATGCTCCTTGTGACTCTGAACCCTCTGATAGGAAGGAAGATTTCTGGAATGAGTTAAAAGCTGTTTTGAGCCAGTTTGGTGATAAAGAGAAAGTTATAATAGCAGGGGATTTCAATGCTAGAGTAGGCAGGCAGAATGCAATTTCTGACAATGTTCTGGGTAAGTTTAATGATCCTTCTGTGAATGGTAATGATGAAAGATTAATTGAAATCTGCATTGAGAATGGTTTGTATGTATCTAATACATTTTTCAACCACAAGTATATCCACACATATACTTAGAAAAATCGTGCTCTTGGTCAAAAGAGTGCAATACATTTTCTTGTCTACGATCAGTGTCTGAAACACTTAACTGTTGACACTCGTGTGATGAGAGGTGCGGATGTTGGCTCTGATCATTACTTGGTAGTGTCATGAGTGAAACTGAATGTTGGTTGGAGGAAAAGGAACAGAAAGAGGCCCAGGATGGAAAGAATAAAGGTTGAAAGGCTCCATGAAAATCATCAGCGTTATTCTGATGTACTCAGAGTACGACTGAAGGAGCTGAAGTCTTGTGAGAGATATGTAAGAAAGAAGTGGGAATGTTTAAGAACTGTGTGGTCAATGTTGCTGAAGAGGTCTGTGGCACCACAATAATGGGTAACAACAGAGGTTGTGCTTGGTGGAATAGTGAGATTGAAGAGGCAGTAAAGAGAAAGAAGGAAGCCTACTTGGAGATGTTGCAAGGTAGAGTTTCTGTAGATGAATATCGCTGTAAGAAGAGTGAAGCCACTAAGTTGGTTCGCCACAGTAAGGCAAAAGATAGGAAGGAGAAGGTGGAAAGGCATGAACTGGCTTTTTGGAAAGATAAAAAGTCTTTCTGGGAGTACATGAGACTCAGGAAAAATAGGGGAAACAAAGTGTTAAGTTGTGTGAAGAATAGGGTTGGGGAAATGATATGGGAGCCCAATGAGTTAAGTGACAGATTGGGCGAATACTTCTGTGAGTTATTAGATCAGGAAAGCAAAGATGATATTCTGAGACAGACGCAGATGATGTCATAATGAGGGATGGAAGCACAGCAGGGATCTCAAGAGAAGAAATGTGTAAAGCTCTAAAATCTCTTCAGAATGGTAAGGCTCCGGGAGTTGATGGCATAACTGCAGAGATGTTGAAATATGGTGGTGACTATAATTGACTGGTTAACTGAAATTTGCCAGTTGTGCTGAGAGTTAGGAATGGTCCCTCGGTATTGGAAGGATGCTATCATTGTTCCCTTGTATAAGGGAAAAGGTGATCAGACTGAATGCAAGAATTATCGTGGTATTAGCCTACTGAGTGTGCCAGGGAAAGTGTTTGGTAAGGTTGTTATTGAAAAAGTACGGGATCTTACATCAGAGAAAGTGTGGGATGTTCAGAGTGGTTTTATGCCTGGTAAAGGCTGCACTAACCAGATTTTTGCATTACGCATGATGATTGAAAAGTATCTGGCTGTTGGTAAGAAAGTTTTTGCTGCCTTTATAGATTTAGAGAAAGCTTACGACCGAGTAAATAGGACACTTTTGTGGAAGGTAGTGAATGAATATGGTGTTACTGAGAATCTACTTAATAGTGTAAAAGCCATGTATGCTGACAGTAGAGCCTGTGTACAAGTGAATGGTGTTTTATCATAATGGTTTTCTATTGGTGCAGGAGTCAGGCAAGGTTGTGTAATGTCACCATGGCTGTTTAATATATTAATGGATGCGTGCATGCGTGATGCCAAAACAGATAATACTGGTTTATGTCTTGGTGATATTCGTGTGTGCAGATTGCAATATGCTGATGGCACTGTCCTGTTGGCAGAGAGCAAAAGTGAGTTGCAGAGTATGTTGTCCCGGATGTACGAAGTTTGCATGAAATTCAAACTGAGTATAAATAAGGGAAAAACCAAAGTTATGGTTTTTGAGAAAGGAACTGGTAGCACTGAATGTAATGTAAGTGTAAATGGCACAGTGATTGACCAGGTGAATGAATTTGTGAATTTAGAAAGCATGTTTGACAGAGGAGAGAGAACAAATTGGATGGTGAAATTAGTAGGCGAGTGAATTCTTCATTGAAAGTCACAGCTGCTCTGGGGGATTTTCACAGGAATCATGGGTTCTCAAGAGAGTCCTGCATGGCTGTGTATGAGAGTGTAATTGTTCCTACTCTGATGTATGGCAGTAAAACCTGGGTACTGCAGAAGAAACATAGCAGTCGTTTGTGTGTTGGAGAAATGCGTTACTTACGGGGGTTGTGGCAAGACACGTTCTGATTGTGTGAGGAATGAAGATGTGTTGCAGTTGTGTGATGTGAAGCAAAATGTTGTTAGCAAGGCGGAGACTAATATGCTTCAGTGGTTTGGCCATGTTGAAAGAATGAGTGATGAGATGCTTACTAAGAAAATCTTTTAGCCCAAGTGGCAGGAAGGGAAGGCAGAGGAATGTCAAGGAAGTCATGGGAGGATCAGATTCAGGAGTGTCTGCATGAGAAAAAGATTATGCGTATGAAGTATAGAAGATCTTGTGTATGGCATGTAATGGATGTCAGTGAAGCTCGAGTTGTATGTCAAGATCGCTGTAAATGGAGAAGTTTGATACAGCAACAGTAAGTAAAAACTATCTGGTAGTTTGTATTTCTTTTTGGAGCTAACCCCTCAATCTCAGAGAACAGCGTAGTGGTATGTATATATGTACATTATAGAACTACAGCTTGATAAAAAGAAATCACACATATAAAAATAACATTCTCCACAATATAAGATGTAATACTTCACTTTATTCATTAATTAGACACACAAACAAATACAATTTTTTCTTACCTTCATTGCCTCTTCTTCAAAATAATGTAATGACAAAGTTTTCAGATCATGTGTAGATGGGTCATACTCTACAACAGATAGCTAAAAAATTAAATTAAGAAGAATAAATGAGATTACATAATCGAATTCGCACTGAAACAAACTATAAAACAAACAAGTAAAAGCTAAAATGGGTGATAATACTTGCTACTTCATGTAACAATAAATGAAATTTACAAGATGAATTGTTTACCAACACTCTGGATGTCAAATAGTGTAATCATAAATACATATACTATATTGACAAAAGTCACCAGACACCCCTTCAAAAGCAAATGAACGGATCCGCTGAGTTGTTAAGATGTGCGGTACACCTGCAAATGGTATAAAAACAAGCCTGCATCTGACCGTGATCATATCGCACTGTGAGATTGAGTGAAAATGTTGTGGCGGGAGAGAACTGACTTTGAGAAAGGAAAGATTGTTGGGTGTTATATTAGTGGGTTGTCCATAAGAGAAACCGAGAGGCGTGTAAACATACCCAAGTCAACTGTTTTGGATGTACTGAATAAGTCGAAGAAACATGGCATGCGTGAAGCAGCAAAACGTACCGGCAGACCAAAGAAAATAGTGATAGAGGACGTCAAAGCCTCAGGAGAGTCGTTACAGCTAATCAACGGAGTACTTACTGCACAAGACCTCAGTGTACAGGTGAGTAAAAATGCTGGAACCTCGGTATGTACACATACCATTTGAACAGAACTTTATTCCATGTGATACCGTGGTCATGCGGCTACTCATCAGCCTTTTATCTCCACTCGGAATGCTACTCGTCGTTTAGCATGGTGTGAAGAAAATTTATCGTGGATCGTCAATCAATGGAAACGGGTCCTATGGACTGTTGAATCCAGATACATGATCCATCAGTCTGGTGGCCATGTGTGGGTATGGCAGCAGCCGGGGAATGCTATTTGCTACAGTGTAATGTTCCTACGGTCAAGTTTGGAGCTGGCAGTGTACTCGTGTGGGGGTGTTTTTCGTGGTATAATCCTGGCCCATTGGTAATCATGTACAAACCTGTTAACCAGCACGTCTACCCCAATATTCTGGAGAATTATGCCCTACCAACTCTGTGGCAATACTACGGAACCGAGCCTTATTGGTACCAGCAGGATCATGCACCGAGCCATAAAGCAAGGACTGTTATGGGGTGGTTTGACGATAATTCTGTATTGTGTGTGGACTGGCCAGCACAGAGCCCTGATGTTAATCCCATAGAGCACCTATGGGATGAATAAGAGTGCCGCATAAGAAGTTTGGAACCAAGGCCTACTACTAATCAACAGTTAGCGGCAGCATTATTTACTGAATGGAAGCGCATACCAATCACTGTGTTCCAAAACCTTGTCGGAAGCATGTCTCGAAGGGTCAGTGCATGCATCAAGGCCAAAGGTGGACCGACACTGTACTAATGTACGTCAATAAATGCTACGTTGTGTTTCTCTTCTAGGTGTCTGGTGACTTTTATCAACATAAGGTATATGAATAATGACAAAATAAAAACAAAGATTTCATAACATTCAACAACAAAATGAGAAAAATGGAAGTGTCAGGGGAAAAACTAATTAATATAAAGTGGAGTAAGAGAAAAGTTGGCATTTACTTTGGCATCTTTGAAGCTGAGGAGGAGAGCATCCCTTGAAGATCCAGCAAGACGGACAGCTTGCATGGACATCACATTCCCAAAGAGTGGGAACACTTGCAAACATTCTAATTTCAGCTTGGGTTCTTGTCCCAAAGAATTTGGCTGGAATAAAGCATGGTACATGTAAGAGGTTAAAAAAAAAAAAAAAAAAACCTATTGAGCCATTTAACAACATTGAAAGGTCATCTATTACAAAACTACACACATCAAGTCAGTGAATTAGCAATCTTTATGCAGATGTACGTGAATGTCACTAGGCAGCATATACAGGGATCATAGCATACTTCTGGAAAATTTTAGGTAGGAATTTTAGGACTTTTTAGAAAAATTTTAGGAAAATTTTAGGAGTGTATTTCAATAAAAACTAGATGTATATTTGTATAAATCTAGTAAAACAACTTTGTATACATTGTAAAGAGTTTGCTTCACACCCTTCAACCATATATACTGATAGACTACGCATGACATCAAAATTTCTGGCTCCAACATAAAATCACATGACAACAGTCAAAAAGATGGGTTACACCTGCTGTGCTTATGGTTGCTCTGAGCGATATAGTAAAGAAAGTTCTATGATTTTTCATGGGTAAGAAACGAATTAAATACCTAAGTCAATAAAGTTCAATTACTTAACCAGAAACTTGCAGCTATTGATATAAAAATATAGTAACTTAAGAAAAAAAAATGGAATGCATGTTCCAAATTCTTCGCAAATGTTCATCACATTATAAATCACAAAATGTAAACAACCCGATCATGCATGTATATAGCTCATAAGTAAACTTACCTGAAGAGTTTTCATTATATATGAGGTGCATTCACATAATACACCGAAAACACTGAAGTTCTGCAGCGTAAATTAGTAATCATAACAGCATTTTTACACAAAATTTGGAGTCTGATGATGACGTGCCCAATGTTTGAGCCATGGCGGCTTTGATGCAGCTATTGCCAATGCACAGTCCATTAGTATATATGGTTGAAGTTCACACCCAAATTTTTTGCATAACGTCTAATGTCTAAAGTTTAAGTATGATTTACTTCTAATGTTCAGTTCTTATCTTTTCACGTGTTATTATCATATTCAAGTATATTTACCACATTCAAGTTTCACTTTGAACATTAATATGCTGTTGAACCAGAAGCAATTCACGATTTTCACAGTAAAGTTTTCAGGTTTCAATTATAATATCCTAAAAAGGTAATTGAAAACCAAGAACTATGTACAATTGTTCACTGAATTACTTTTTTCATATTATTGTTTTAACCTTTTCCTGATTAGCCTATCTTTTTCTGCTTCCACCACAACTAATTTACTTTCAGTTTTCTTTATTTCAGCTGAACCTTGTATGATCAAGTTAGAGGCAACTGCTATTTCAACAGTATTTTGTTTTTCTACAGCTTTTCTCATTCTTTCTGTTCCCTCTTGAATTACTGCTAGGGAGGCTTCTTTATCTTTTTTAAGCCTATTTATTTCTGCATCATTTTCTTTTATTTTGTCATCAAACTCAGCTTTTCTTTTTTTCTCTAGCTGCTTTTCCTTATTTTCCCTCTCTTTCTGCTTCCTTTCTTTTACCTTTTTTTATTCTTCTTCCTTCAGCTTATCAACATACTCTTTATAAAATTTATGTGAATCACGAACACTATTTAACAAATTTCTTGTTATGGGAACTTTACTTACACATCCATAGTGTTTAATGGCCCCTTTAACTATTCTTAATGATGTTATAGTTGAGTCTTTTAAGTTAGCCTTGTCCTTCCTTAACAGAGCAGTGTTAACCGAAAATCCCCTTTCTGCATCAGCATTACCATGAGGTAAAACTAAAATTGACTTGATGAATTTAGCAAGATTTGAGTATTTTTCTTTTCCGCTAGAGTCTTTAATACTAAATATATTACGCCAGTAATGATCAATCCGCACTGGAATATGCCCTTCCTCTGAAAATTTCACTAGTTCATCTAGAGTTGGCTTATCGCAACTTAAAAGTTTCCACTCTTCTCTTACTCTATCAATTTGTTCCTCAGAAAGATGCAAAACACTTGAAATTCTGGTTATTTCCGAAAGTCCTTCAGTGACTGAAAGTTGAGTTGACTCTTTCTTTGGTTCTTTTACCTTTAAAACTTCTATGTCTCTTAGCAATTGATTGCAGAATGGCAAATTTGACTTTAAATATTTTGTGGTTGCAATTAGTGATGATCTTACATCTAAGAGAAATAATTTCTGCCTGGTCTCCTGAACATTCCTGAGGAGATTTTTTGTCTTCATACCAACTTCTAACTCCCCTAGTTTTTTCCATGAATTTTTGTTTTCAAAATCTACATTCTTTAGGTCTCCAAATATCCCTGCAATAACATCATCTTGGATAAACTGAGCCATAACATTCCTCATTAAAGTATTTAAATCAGAATATAACTGGTGTATTTTTGGTTCTTCACTCTGATAACATAATGAAAACTTTTCAAAATTTTGGTGTGAAAATGAAATTAATGCTAAATAGCAAGGAGTTAGCTCATTTTTCAGGAAACAGTGAATTCTTTTATACCTTGCTGAATTGCGTAGTTGTTTTTCAAATATTTTTTGAGATGGCAAGAAGTTTAAAAAATATTCTGTAATATTTAGCCATTGATCCAAGAGCCTCTGGGCTACAGAACCAACGGTTAACCATCTGTTGCTGACATGACGCAAAAGAAATTTGGCTGTGACCAATGTTATATCCTCGACAGATTTATAATCCTCTCGTCTTGCAGCACTACTCTTTAAAAAGTAATGCATATCAGTAGCAAATTCGTCAAAATCTATATTTAAGCTTGTCAAAAAATTTTAAATGCATTACTAACAACATGCAGGTTGCAAAAACCTAGTTCCAAAGATTTCTGGCCTGTTTCTTGTTTTACAACTTCATTGAATTTGCGTAAAAAGCACTTATTTACATTTGGGCTGTCCATGGATACACAAATAATTCTGTTCAACGAAATATTGAAGGATGATAACACATCAAGAATTTCTTTTAGCAAAATATCTGCTGTTGCATGACCCAGAAAAACGCTTGTTAGGTATCGGCAAGAAACTGAATTTATTTCTGAAGACCAGTACCTGAGATACACATCCAACTGCCGTTTTACTTGTGTATTTGTAGTTTCATCAAATGCTATAGTAACCTTTCCTGGGCTACTAGATGCAATGTCTTTTTTCAAATCCTCTTCAAAATATTTTGACAATCCATGTGATACCACATAAGCAACTTTTTTTTTCTTTAAGTTGCATTTTGGCTGCAATAGCAGAATCAGGAAACATTTCTTTGAAAAGTTCAACTGTTTCAGTGCATGAAACAAAAGACATATTGTCCTTAGCAACTTTCATGGCCCATAATGCTTTGGCTTTAGCCAACTGTAAATCATGACTCAGTACTTCACTAATATTTGTTTTGGGCTGAAGATCCCGTCCTCCAAAGGCTTTCAGGATGGACTTATTTTGAAATTTACTTTGAAATTTCTGCAAATGTTTTTTTCCTTTATGATGCGCTTTTACTTGTGAAAAGCCACTATTAGAAATGTTGAAAATTTCTGAACACAATATACACTTAGCAGAAAATATTGTTTCAGTTGCAGAACACCATTCTTTCAACTTCACTCCGTCCAATTCTTTGGCGAGCCACGCATCTTGAAATTTCGTTTTGGATTTAGGCATCTTAAACACTTGTATTACTAACCAGAAAATGAAAGGGAAGTACAAAAACACGTTCTAATATTGCAAAACCAGACAACTTCCCGAAATTTGGCTGCGAGGATGTCAGAAGATAGAAAAAAAAAAAAAGCAGGTCACCACTAGAGAACTGAACCTGCACACAGCACAGAGAACACCATAAAAGACGCAAAACCAGAAACTATCATACGCATCTCACGCAAGTTCAGTCAAAGCGAGTCGAAGCCAAGATAATTTGCGCATCGAAGGTCGCTGTCGCCGACGCACGATCGAAGGTCAATGATCACGTGTTCTACTGCCTGTCACGATAACACTCAGCTACCATCCCATCGTCATTACCGGATGTTACGGAAGGAGACCACATGTTTCCTCTTTGCTTCCACCCACCTGCGGTTTACAATAACAAAACATCAGCAGAAGGAGGAGGTTCCACAAGGCATGTACAAAAATAAAGTACGATCTTCTGCGTGCCACGGTGTTCGCCTGCAAAGCGCAAACCAGGGGTGAAAATGACTCCTTCCCTTTTCCCTTAGATCTCTTGTTACTCTCGAAAACTGTCCGAAGGCAAAAAGTGGAGCGCCCGCCCCGAAGCAAGTGCATCTCGATGGCGTCATTTTTCCTCCCTTCAGCAGCACAGCATATAGGCTGTGTTTCTACAATAACAGGTCTTTTTACCTTACCGTAATGGTAAATTTATTGGCGTTAATAACAGTTGTATTTTTAATAAATAAGCTTACGAAAATTTTAGGAAGAATAGCAAATTTTAGGTATAATTTTAGGAATTTAAGGAGGGTCACAAAATATTAGGAATTTTAGGAGGAATGCGATCCCTGCATATATGCAAAATATGTGGTCACATGCATTACCACATGGTCTAGGCAACTATTTAAGACTGCTGCTCATCAGTAATCATCAGTACTGTTAACCACAATGGGAAAAACAAAGAATCTTTCGGAGCTTGATAAAAGTCTTATTGTGAGTGCCCGTCTGGCTGGACTATTTAAGACTGCTGTAGTTAGTAATCATCAGTACTGTCAACCACAATGGGAAAAACAAAGAATCTTTCAGAGCTTCATAAAGGTCTTATTGTGAGTGCCCGTCTGGCTGGACTATTTAAGACTGCTGTAGTTAGTAATCTTCAGTAGTGTTGATCACAATGGGAAAAACAAAGGATCTTTCGGAGTTCGATAAAGGTCTTATTGTGAGTGCCCGTCTGGCTGGACTATTTAAGACTGCTGTAGTTAGTAATCTTCAGTAGTGTTGATCACAATGGGAAAAGCAAAGGATCTTTCGGAGTTCGATAAAAGGCGTATTGTGGGTGCCCGTCTGAAAGGACTATTTAAGACTGCTGCTAATTAATAATCGTCAGTAGTGTTGATCACAATGGGAAAACCAAAGGAACTTTCAGAGTTCGATAAAGGTTTTATTGTGCGTGCCCGTCTGGCTGGACTATTTAAGACTGCTGTAGTTAGTAATCTTCAGTACTGTTAACCACAATGGGAAAAACAAAGAATCTTTCAGAGCTTGATAAAGGTCTTATTGTGAGTGCCCGTCTGGCTGGACTATTTAAGACTGCTGTAGTTAGTAATCTTCAGTAGTGTTGATCACAATGGGAAAAACAAAGGATCTTTCGGAGTTCGATAAAAGGCGTATTGTGGGTGCCCGTCTGAAAGGACTATTTAAGACTGCTGCTAATTAATAATCGTCAGTAGTGTTGATCACAATGGGAAAACCAAAGGAACTTTCAGAGTTCGATAAAGGTCTTATTGTGCGTGCCCGTCTGGCTGGACTATTTAAGACTGCTGTAGTTAGCAATCTTCAGTAGTGCTGATCACAATGGGAAAAACAAAGGATCTTTCAGAGTTCGATAAAAGGCGTATTGTGCGTTCCCGTCTGAAAGGACTATTTAAGACTGCTGCTAATTAATAATCGTCAGTAGTGTTGATCACAATGGGAAAACCAAAGGATCTTTCAGAGTTCGATAAAGGTCTTATTGTGAGTGCCCGTCTGGCTGGACTATTTAAGACTGCTGTAGTTAGTAATCTTCAGTAGTGTTGAATCACAATGGGAAAAACAAAGGATCTTTCGGAGTTCGATAAAGGTCTTATTGTAAGTGCCCGTCTGGCTGGACTATTTAAGACTGCTGTAGTTAGTAATCTTCAGTAGTGTTGAATCACAATGGGGAAAACAAAGGATCTTTCAGAGTTCGATAAAGGTCTTATTGTGAGTGCCCGTCTGAAAGGACTATTTAAGACTGCTGCTAATTAATAATCGTCAGTAGTGTTGATCACAATGGGAAAAACAAAGGATCTTTCAAAGTTCGATAAAGGTCTTATTGTGAGTGCCCGTCTGGCTGGACTATTTAAGACTGCTGCTAGTTACAGGCATGAAAGTGGGCAGTGATAGGAAAAGCTGAACTTCCACATGTGGGTAGGGGGAAGCAAATGTTGAATCTTGCATTTCACTCTCTAATGTATACAACCATGCCATTTAGATATTGGTCACATGCCTGCCAACTAAATAGATTTAATGTATGTATTTTGTTTCAAGAAAATTAAATATATACTACAATATAATGTAAAGGGGGAAATTGCTGATGAGGTCATATGCATAGAAACTCACTCACCTTAGTACAGAACGATGTCTTTAATCAAATGAGGAAATTAATCAAATGTCTTTAAAAGATAACAATGTTGTATGGAAATGAAATCTTGAAGGTTTGAAAAACTTCAGACGCGTTTGTTTATATGTAATAAAAGTTTTATGAAGAATAAATGTTCATTCTTGATTTGACACAAAATTATTAATGAAGAAATATGATAAATTCTTGAGAAAACATTAAATATTTTGTAGATAAATAATAAAAGTCATTCACAACTAATGAAATTTCGGTACTAGTTTACTTACGTCACTTCATGCAATTTACCCGAATTTCTTCACGAAACTCATGTTTTCCTGTTACTTGTGGTCTGATATTATGAAATCCGTCTGCAGAGCACGCACTTTTGGCATTTAAATTGGTCAAAATGAAATTTCAAAATCGGTACCTACCCGCTACAATGCTTCGACACCCGCCATTTGCAACACCACGTAAAGTTGTTTTCACGGCAGAGGAGGTGTCGTCTGCTATGAGGAACTTCCGGTTGCCATCCGATAAGCAGTGCATTGGTAAACTCTAATCTCTATGACATCGTATTTCAGCGGAGCGGAAAAAGCATTAAACTACCAAATGTCACGTGACACAGGAGAACCGAAAAGCATTCAACTACGAAAGGCTTTCAACTATGAAATGTCACGTGACACGGGAAAATGAATTGCAATTCTTCCAGTTTAATGTTAATTTAAATATTTCTGTTTTTTTGTTTTTTTTGCCACGCAAGACTGTCTGTTCGACTTTACGAATAGATGTTGCAAAGGTTAAGGAAGATATAATCAATGCTTTTAAGAAATCGGTAAATATTTTCCTTCAATGGCAGAGAGGGCGTTGGACTCTAACGAAATACCAAAAGTTCCGATTGCCATGGGAAGTGTTGCTGTGCATAACATCATCCCGCGTATTTTGTTTCGTGCTGTCTCGAGGCGCATTTCGATCGGATAACCCTCGCTTCCCACCAAAAAAAAAGATTCGTATTTTGTGCGCTGTATATTCAGTTAAAATTTGTGTTCAGCTGTTGGAAATTCTGCTTCATTATGGCTTCTTGCCAAGGTTGTTCGTGGAAATTCCTTGATATTATCAAACTCCGGGACAACAAGGAAGAGTTTATCAACTTTTTAGCCGATCATGGCTGCATCAAAAAGCAAATGCAATGCCCTAAGTGCCAGAGAATATTAACCCTTAACATTGAAACGCTTGAGTTTAGGTGCCAAGCCTCTCAAGTGATTCCTGCAAAAAATAAACACAGGGCACGCAAGATTAAGTGCAATTTCAGCCAGTCTGCAAGAAAAGGCACCTTTTTTCATAAAGCTCATGTGTCTCTGGCACAACTTGTGGAATTCCTGATGTTTTGGCTCCACATCGGATTTCCAAGACAAAACTTCATTCAGAAGCAGATGGGATTGTCCACTAGAACAATTGTGGATTGATCCTCTTATTGCCGTGAGATCTGTGTGGTGTGGGCCGACAAGACAAGTCAAACGATGGGAGGCCCTGGAAAGATCATTGAAGTTGATGAATGTAAGATTGGGAAGAGGAAATTCAATTCAGGAAGGTGCATTCAAGGCCAGTGGGTTTTTGGCGGAATAGAGCAAGGAAGCAAGAAAAAGGTTTTGGTTCCAGTCGAAGACCGGACGGCAGGAACACTGATAAGTGTAATTCAAAACTTTGTTTTGCCACAAACAACTTTCGTCAGTGACTGCTGGAAGGCATACAGTAGTCTGGATCAACATGGATTTGACCATCTCACAGTCAATCACAGCCTTAACTTTGTCGACCCCGGATCTGGCGCTCACACCAACACCATTGAGTGAGAGGAAATATTTCACGATTTGGTGGAATTAAGAAACACTACGCTGGGTATTTAGCCGAATACATGTTCAAGAGAAGTGTCCCAGACTTCAGACTCCGGCTCCACAACTTCTGCCTCATGATGGCTGACTGCTATCTATCTCAATAGGCAGTTCTGAATGAGAACATTAAAAAAAGGTCCTTTTTAGGGCCAAAACAAATTCTTCAAAAGGGAATTATCAATTGTACAAAAATGGGCAACCTCAGTCCTTCTTGGTAGGTTGCTTAAAAGGCAAGAAAAAAAAATAGAAAAAGGCCATTTTCAGGGCTATTTTTTAAAGGAACTATTCATATATTTCATAACATTTATACATCACACCACATACGAGTATATTATACATGTGCTCAGCTGTAAAAGCACTGGGCTCAAGTGTTTAAAAAACAAAAAAATATGTTAACACAATTTTTTTTTATATACCAATAAGGGAGTCCTATGGCTTATTTAAAGCCAGCTGAAGTTGCTCCAAACTAGCAATCCCATGAGAAAAATAATTGACTCGTTTACATCCAATAAAAAAATATTCACAACAGATTTTAATAAAAAGGGTTAGACATAACATGAATACCTTTTCTCAAACCTTCTGGAAAAGCTACATTACATTTGCATATTTAAAAAATACACTTGGGAATTAAAACAATGGCATTGGATGAGTTCATGTTCTTACTCGTGATTGGAATTCATGGTGTCGTGTGTGCTTTGCTGTATTGATGTTGTCATTAAAGTGTTTATGATCTAGCTGTTGTGTCACTTTTCTTGGATTAAATCTCTTTGATTGCATGAGGTGATGAAAGTCTTTAGCTGCTTTTCATTGTCAACTCTTGTCACACAGTTACTTACACATGGGGAGTAACCATATATTCAAAAAAGTTTAAATGGAGCTTTTCAATGCCATCAAATTTAATTATTTGCATAAATTAATGTATACTTTCAGGTTTGGCAACAAAAATAAAAAAAATTTAAATGTAGAATCTGGCAACAAGCTTAGTCTTCCATTGGCGAGATGAAGACCTAAGATAAAATCGAAAGCTCCCAACTTACGAACTTTCTTATAAAAAAATTTTCATTTAACGTAACTAGCGTGATCAAGTTACCTTTATTTGACACTATGATTTGCTAAGAAAAACAGATTCCCCAAATTTCGCACTTAATTTTAAAAGTTATCAACACATTTTGGCAAAATTTGGGGTATCTCATTTTCTCAGCAAATCACAATGTCTGCAAAAAAATTGCATTTGCATAAGTTGCTTGAAACTTTTTTGGGAAAATAAGTATTCGCATTTTAATTCCCAATAGAGGAGGTCCACAAGCCTCTGTTACTAGGAGTCAGCGATCACCTGGAATGCACCAGAGCAAAGAGTGAGTGCCTTGCGCTCACGCATGATGCGTTTATAAAAAAAGGAGGAGAAAAACATGATAGACTGATGGAGGGGCACATGTTAAAAGTTTCTTTTGTATAATGTTAATAAACTTTGGCTAGTAGA
This sequence comes from Macrothele yani, assembly GCA_039090855.1. Classification (NCBI taxonomy): domain Eukaryota; kingdom Metazoa; phylum Arthropoda; class Arachnida; order Araneae; family Macrothelidae; genus Macrothele; species Macrothele yani. The sequence continues at coordinate 69,846,314 of CM077032.1, read as the reverse complement.
TAATGCAATTTGCTAGTAAAAAATAAGGCCACTAGCAAATGTTGCTACTGCTAAAAAATAAACGAAATCGTAGCCTGCTTGAATTGGACTCCATGCTGTTTACGAATATGCTAAGACGATTAGTGTGCGGCACGTATTTTTAACGCTATAATGATTTCAATTGGGACCTATTTTGTCACAGGCGGTTAGACGTAAGTCGCCCCATACTATCCGCGTAGTTAGACGTAGTACTACATCCAAAAAAAAAAAAAAAAAAAAGGCTACTTGCATATGCAGTCATAAGAACAGAAACCTTGTTGCAAACTGGGAAAGCATGAACCATGATTTGAAATTGCTCTAAACTCAAAAATAGGCAAAATTCACAAAATAGGGTGAATTTCACAAAAAACAGGTATCATCTTTAAAAACCTGGATGACCCTGGACTTACTGACTCATTTGCATGCGCACACATTTAGTTCCACAAAAAAGAAAAAAACAACTGAAAACTAGATAACACATGAAAAATTTACCAACTGAGCTTACTAACCTCCACTTCTGGAGATAACCTGAACACACGGAGAACTGTTGTCCCAGAGATGACAAGGTTTTGCTCATAGGCATTGTAGAAGTAACAATAAATACTATGTTCTACCGCTGTAGGGCAATGAATCTGCTTGTAAAAGGAGTAAATGTTTGATGACATTGCAAAGCCGACTCAGGACAGAACCTATAAGATACAAAGGATAATTAACATTAATTTAACTAATTAATCCATGATTTTTCATCTTCCCAAATATTTACACTGGTGAATGAGGTTGAAAAGAGGGAAGGTGAAACAGAGAAAGTGAAGGGGAGTAAGAAGATCAGGGGCAAAGCAAGCTTAAGTACGTCCCCGTAGCAGAATCGCGGCGACAGACGTCACGGATTTACAGCTTAGTCGAACGTTTTGCAATATTTGCATAAACGCATGTGCTGGGGCGGGTTTGTAACATGATGAAACTAGTTCAAGTCACGCACTGCAGTCAGTCCAAAGGGATATAAAGTGGTAGTCGTTGCTGTGAACAGCACTGGATGTCGTCGTCGATCTATCTGCGGTTGGGACACCTGAGAGATGAACAGCCATAACCAGCTAATTAGGGAACTTTTGCTTTACGAGTTTGAACTCGGCCATAATCCTGCTCCAGCAACACAAAACATTTGTCATGCAAAAGGGGAAGGTTCCGTGGACAGCACTGCAACCAGATGGTTCAAGAAATTTCGCTCAGGTGACAAAAACCTAGACTTTTTTTTTTAATTTTTGATTGGAGGTTTAACGACCACTGTGAGCAACTCAATGGGCTACAAGCAGTCGCCCATCCCTAATTTAGGGTCGCTGGTTCCAGGGAAGGGAAAGAGCCAGTGCCGTAAGACAAACACAACATCCATGCCTCGCCGGTATTCGAACCCGGACCCCTTTCGGACGAATGATCAGAGGCCATCGCTTAGACAACTGCGCCACCGGAGCGGCAATTGAAGGTTTAACAACCACAGAGAGCAACTCAATGGGCTATAAGCAGTCGCCCATCCCTAATTTAGGGTCACTGGTTCCAGGGAAGGGGGAGAGCCAGTGCCGTAAGACAAACACAACATCCATGCCTCACTGGGATTTGAACCCGGACCCCTTTCGGACGAATGATCAGAGGCCATCGCTTAGACCACTGCGCCACCGGGGCGGCGAAACCTAGACTATTAGCCAAGGCCAGGCTGATAGTCTAGGAGGATTTAGGAGGCCGTAGAGGCAAATTCGACAACCAGCACTCAGAGATTATCAGGTGAGCTGGGCATATCACAGACCACAGTGGTTCATCACCTTCAGGACCTTGGCAAGGTCTACAGGAGCTGTCGCATTGTCCCTCACGAACCGACGCCAAGTGGAAGTGTGCATAAAAGTCCTAGAAAACCCAAGCGATGTATGTTTCATCAAGAGAATTGTTACGTGCAATGAAAAGTGGGTCTATTTCCATAGTCCTGACACACAACAGCAGTGGCTGGGTCAGGACCAGCTTCCTGAACCTGTTGCCAAATGTGGGTGCTTCGAGCACAAGGTGATGCTCTGCGTCTGGTAGAATTTCAAGGGGATAATCCATTACAAATTTGTTCTAGATGGTCGAACCATCAATGCCAACCTCTACTCTGAACAGATGGAGCGAGTGTATGATGTTTTGAACAAGAAGTACCAGGCACTGGTGAACAGAAAGCGTGCCCCCCTACAGCTGGACAACGCTCAGCCTAATACCGTGCGAACGGCCTGGGCAAAACTTCAGAAACTTGAGGGTGTTGAACTGATGCCACACCCAGCATATAGTCTGGATCTTGCCCCGTCGGATTAGTACTTGTTCCGGTCCATGGCCCACTTCCTTCGAGGGCGGCACTTCAGCATCCAGGAGGAGGTGGTGGTAGCTGGGGTGAAGGAGTTCTTCGCCTTGAAGGACAAGAACTGGTACCACCGCGTAATAAAAAAAACTGGCAGACAGATGGCTAAAGATGCTGTGCAACAAGATGGCATATACTTTGAATGCTAGTCAGCTTTCATTGTAAAGGTACGTATGAAGACATAAAGTGATCCAAATATTGCAAAACTTTTGACTCACCCTCTATATTTTGGTCCTGCAGACATAACCCCAGACCCCTATTAACACGTCCCTTGCACACCCCCGATCATGGATGCTCGTTTTTCCCCATTCCAAAATTTCCGAAAATGGAAGTTAGACGGAGTGAAGATTTCTTCTTTAAACCTTTTTTTTTTTTCTCTCGCAGTGTTCCCTCGATGTTCCAACAGAGGTAGCCCGGTATTGTAGTTAGGACTACACGCACGCAGACTGTTACGACGACTGCCCTTAACACCATTACATTGTCACCAAAGACTGCAATGGTGTTGTGCCAAACTGTCAAGGAGCCATTCAGAATGGCAGCGGGTGATCTTCAGTGACGAGTCCCACTTTTGCCTTGGAGGAGACAACCAATGAATCCGTGTGTGAAGGCACCGTGGTCAATGCCAAAATGAACGATTCGTTATCAAGCGTCACACATTCAGAAGGCTTGGTGTCATGGTCTGGGGTGCAATTGCCTATGATGCCAGGTTACCTTTGGTGTTCATTGCAGGCACTTTGACAGCCCAACGTTATGTTAATGAGGTCCTGCAACCAGTGGCCCTACCTTTCCTGAACACTCACTCCAGTGTGATTTTCCAACACGACAACGCTTGTTCACATACTGCTGCTGTCTCGAAAGCTTGCTTTCAATTGGTGATAGATCTGATTATGCGGCTGTCATGTCCAGCCGCATAATCAGATCTATCACCAATTGAAAATGTGTGGGATGCCATTGGATGCGCTATCAACACTCCACCCCTACCGCACAATCTACAGGAACTGCGTGAGAAGATTCAAGCAGCATGGGATGGATTATCGCAGGACACCATCAGGAACCTGTACAACTCCATGCAGAGACATCTGGCATGCTGTGTGAGCAAACATGGCAGCGCGACGCCATACTGAGAGACACTACTTATTGGTATGTAACTCAATAAATATTGCCCATATTAGTCGTAATGTTTAATCATTTATTGTTCCTGGTAACCTTTACTTTCCTTCCAAATAGCATTGAGGACAATCCTACATGTTCTTCTAAGTGCAACTATTTTTTTGACGATGAGTGTATATTGTATTTGAGATTGCAAATGGAGAAAAAGTTTCAAAAAACGGAAGTATGACAGAGCGAAGATTTCTCCTGCAATCGTAATTTTTTTTTCCTAGGGATGTCTCTGTCCTATATTGTTGTTAAATATAATTTTATTCCATAAATCTTTGTGTTTCCGCTTGAAAGTGGTTGCAAAATGCTAGGTACAGTGAGCCAGAGAGTTCTTAATCCTAGTCAACATTGCAAATGCTATAGTACCTATGTTAGACATTGTTTTTAGGTAGAAGAAATATAAGGTGGTCAAGTTCTGCTCTCTTTTTTTAACTTTCAACCTGTGTAAATTTTTATTATTTTTCGCATCCAGTAGTTATTTTGACTAGAAACCACTTGCAAATTATTTTGTGGCACCATGTTACCTGTCACGGACTGACCAGGAACTTTCTGCTACGGGGAAGTACGGAGGAGAGTATGGGCTAAAAGAATCAGCATGAACACAGCTGAAACAGAATGAGAGTGAAGCAGACAGACAGTAAGAGAGTTAAAGATATTACGGCAACCGTTATATGATAGTAAGAGAAAGAGTGACAATTCCTAATCGCATTGAGGGAAATTGGGCAGTAGTATGCAACTGAAATAAATGATGTGAAGGAAAATGAGGAAGCACGTTTAAAAGTTACATAGAAGTCATATCTTACATGGAAGGAAACTTTTGTACTGTCTTTAGTTGTTCTTCAGCCAAAATTTGGATGGAAACTGACTAGGTTGTTGCCAGACCTTCACTATTTGGTTCTTGTAAATGTTTGCCAGATTCATGAATGTTCCAGATCATAGGGATGAAATATAGATATTCCAAACTGCAGTTATTGGAAGAAAGATAAATTTCCAAGCTTTCACAGTAGTGAAGAGCACAGAAACCAGAAAATGGCATAATGTGCTTTGAATCCTTCCATCTATTTCTAAGCTTTCGCTACTGTGACAGCTTGGAAACAGGTTTCCTGGTTTTTAACGTGACAAGCATTTAAAACTGGTTTAAACTGGCAAAAACCATCAAAAACTCATAACTAATGCTTTTAAACAATTTGTAAGCATTTATAGATATACTAAATAGTAAGAAACTTACCTTTAAGCAAACTGCAGTGTTAAGTCTTTATTTTTGTAATTATGATTTTATTACAATCATTAAGAGCAGAAAAGTGGCAAATTTTTTTATTCTTTAAAATTTTTGATCTGTACAGAATCAATTTCATTGATTTAAAACTATGCAACTGCCAATGAATTGCAAAACTAGTAGTCTGGTACATTTTACCTTGTAGCATCCAATAGTACATAATTAATTTAACACATTTCTTGACACTTAAACAATTCCTGAGCTTAAAGTGTATAAATCCATAATCAGAAAATACTCTTTCAACTGAAGCTGAGCTGGCAGGACTTGACAGCAAAAGTATTGCTAGTTCAGCTTCACAAGTTAAGAGGCAGGCTCAGTTGTAAAGCCACTACATTTAGAAATTCCTTTCAATCAAATCATGAGATTTGTATTTCTTCCAGTAGCACTAAAATAAGAGGAGAGGGGGAGGGGCACTTTCTGTCAGCTTTGTATGCAATCAGCATGGGCAAACACCCGTTAATTCTCTCTGTAGCCCGTGTGTGAGCTGAATCATTTTGCGCAACAGTCAACCCTTCACCTTTGTGTTTGGGGAGTAAAATATATGCCGAATATTGGAATGACTTCAGGATTTTATCCATTCTCTTACACACTGCAATCTTGAGCTGTATTATTTGTTAGAATTCTGATATACCCAGCAATACTTTGAGTTTCTGTGACTATTAAGTTATTTAAATAATAATAATTATTATGCACCATGCAAGAACCTTTTTTTAGCACTCACAATTATTAGAGAATGTAATATAATATATATACGAGGGGCAGTCAAAAAGTTAGTTGCACTCCTCCGTAAAACGGTAAAAGGATATTTTGTTGACACTTTGTGGCAACACTGCTGGCATTTATCTGCAGCACACATGCCGCAGTTGCAGTAGTTTTAGTTCGCTCGCTAACGAGTCGTGAACGTGCCTCGGCAGCTGCTGGCGGCGTCCAAATTGGAACTGCGTGCGTTGATTCGTTTTTTGTGGGCAAAAGGGTGTAACTGCACTGAAATTTTCCAGCAGTTGAACGAAGTGCACGGCGAGAACGCAATATTGCGCCAAGCTATCGCAAAGTGGTGCATCTTGTTCGAGAACGGACGTACTACTGATATCAAGGACGATTACTGCAAGGGAAGACCGTCGACTTCGACAGCGGCTGAGAACGTTGCGCACGTGAATAAACTCATTCTTGCAAACAGACGGGTAACAGAAGACGAAATCGCAAAAGAACTGGATATTTCACATGGAAGTGTGCATCCGATTATTGTGCAGCATCTTGAATTCCGTAAAGTTTGTGCTTGATGGGTGCCTCGTCTATTGACTGAAGAACACAAAGGGAATCGTTCTGAAAGTGCCTTTGCATTCTTGAAGCGTTATCAGCAGGACGGAAATGAGTTTTGGGAAAAAATTGTGACCTGAGACGAAACGTGGGTGCATCATTTCTCACCTGAAATGAAACACAGCTCTCTCATGTGGAAACATTCCACTTCCCGACTCGAGAAAAGTGCCGAACAGTTCCATCTGTGGGGAAGGTGATGCTGACGCTGTTTTTCTGACAGAGAAGGTGTGGCGCATACTGAATTCATGCCAAAGGGTGCCACGATTACAGCATCATCTTATTATGAAACCCTGAAGAGATTGCGCAATTCACTTAAAAATCGACGGCCAGGTAAACTTTCAAAAGGCATTGTGCTCCTGCATGACAATGCGAGACCGCATGCGGTGAGCCTAACGAGGGACCTCCTGAAAAAGTTTAGGTGGGAGGTGTGGAACCACCTTATAGCCCCGATCTTGCGCCATGTGACTTCCACGCCTTCGGTCCCATGAAACAAGAAATTGCAAAGCGACAATATCACTTGAATGACAAGGTGAAAGCTGCAAACCCGCTATGGTTATCAGACGTTGGACGGAATTTCTTCGCAGAAGGCATAGAAAAACTCGTGCCATGCCTCGACAAATGTTTCAATAAACTAGGTGATTACGTCGAGAAGTATCTTCTGTATGGAACTTTCAAGTACATATAACATTTTTCTGTAATTTCGATCCTGTGTTCTTTTATCAAGCAGTGCAACTAACTTTTTGACTCACCTATGTATATATCATCATCATCATCATTGTCAACCATTATTAATCCACTGCTGGACGAAGGTCTCCCCAAGTTTCCTCCACAACGGTCTGTCTTGTGCCAGTCTCCTCCATGTCACTCCCGCATACTTTCGAATTTCATCCACCCATCTTCCATGTGGTCTTCTTCTGGGTCTTTTCCTGTCCCGTGGAATCCAATCTAAAATTCCGGCTGTCCATCGATGGTCTGTTCTTCTGGCAGTATGTCCAGCCTATTGCCATTTCAGGGATTTAACTCTGATCATGATGTCTTCCACTCTTGTCATTTTTCGGATCCACGTGTTCCTCTTCTTATCTCTCCTGGTTACACCAAGCATGCACCTCTCCATGCTACTTTGAGTTGTCTGCAGCCTTTGTATGTCTCTTTTAGCTAAGGTCCACGTCTCTGCACCATACGTAGCACTGGAAGGATGCATTGATCAAACACTTTTCTTTTAAGACATAATGGCATATTCCTCTTGAAAATTATGCTGTTTCTTCCAAAAGCTCTAAAGGCAAGTTTTGTACGCCGATTAATTTCTTCACCAATGTGACCCTCACTTGATATCTGCTGTCCAAGATAAACGTACGTGTCTGTTATCTCCAGCTTTTCTCCATCAATCGATAAATCTTCATTTCTTGTAAAAGCATTGTACATCACTTTTGTCTTCTGAAAGTTCATTTTTAATCCCACTTCTTTACTCTTGTCAGCAAGTTCCTGGATCATACTCTGTAACTCTGATGGGGTAGTTGCAAGAATGACTATGTCATCAGCAAAACAAAGGTGGGTTAGATAATCTCCATTAATCTTTATCCCTTTGTTTTCCCAGTTCAGTGATTGAAAGACATTTTCCAATGTGGCATTAAAGAGCTTCGGAGATATGGTGTCACCTTGTCTCACTCCTTTTCCAATTTTTATATGTGTTGTATTTTCAAACAGCCGAATCTTTGCACTTGCATTTTCATAGATGTTATTAATAATATTAATGTATGCATCTTCAATACCGCAGGATTTCAGAGCCATTGCAACTGCTGATGGTTTCACCGAATCAAAGGCTTTTTCATAATCGATAAAAGCCATGCACAATGGAAGCTCATATTCCCTCGCTCTTTCAATTAGTTCTCTCAGTACATGGATATGATCTATTGTGCTGTAGCCACTCCTGAATCCAGCTTGTTCTCTCGGTTGAGCCATGTCCAGTGTCACCTTCAAGCGGTGTGAAAGAACTTTAGTGAAGATTTTATAAACCACTGATAGGAGGCTGATAGGTCTGTAGTTCCTGAGATCCTCAATGTCACCTTTTTTATGTAGCAAGATCATTGTAGCGTTGTTCCAATCCTCAGGAATTTTCCCTTCATTAAGGCATCGAGTGAAAATTTGGGCGAGTACTGTTTCGATTTCTCCACTTGCTTCTTGTATGATGTCTACAGTAATTCCATCTGCTCCTGGAGCTTTTCCCCGCTTCATGTTCTTGATTGCATGTGCAACTTCTGCTGGAAGGACTGGAAGAACTCTGGTACCATGGTACCTTTCATGATGTCTGGAGTACATGTATCATCCCTTTCATATAATTTGGAGTAGAAATATTTCACTCTTGTCAAAATTTCGCCTCTATTTCTTGTTACAGAACCATCTTCTTTTCTCAGTGCTATAATCTGTTTTTTCCCCTTACTGAGATGTCCCTTTGCTATCTTTAGGCTTTGGTTGTTTTCAATTGCTTTCCTTACTAGTTCACAGTTGAATTTCCTTACGTCTTCAGTGATACTTTTTCGTACTGTCTTGCATAGCTCTATATATTCCACTTTGGAAGTCACATCTTCTTTAGTTGTCCTCATCACTCTTCTTTTTGCATCAACATTTTGGTTTTTCCTGATAATTTGTTCACATGCAATTTGTTCTTAGACCCAGCTAATTTTGTTGCTGTTTCTATAAGAGCTTTGGTTACTTTTCTGTTAACTTCAGAAATATCCACTTCTTCCGATGTTAGGCCTTCTAAAGCAGAGAATCTGTTCTTCAGTTCCAATTTGAAGGTTTTATGGTGTTTTTTAAGGTTGGTTATGTCAATACATTTTGTTTGTCTTATGAGCTTACTACGTTCGAGTTTAGTGTTGAGGTGCATCTTACATCTCACCAATCTATGGTCACTGCCTGTGTTGAACTTGTTTAGCACACTGCAGTCTTCTATGACGAATTTTTTGTTACACATAATAATATCAATTTCACTTGTCGTCCCATTTGGATGTCTCCATGTCCATTTCCTGTGTGGCTTTTTCTTGAAAAAGGAGTTCAAGATGAAAAACCCTTCTGCCTCTGCAAACTCTACGAGAGTATTTCCACGCTGGTTTCTGTTGCCGTGACCGAATTTACCTACTGAAGTTTCATTCTGTTGCCGTTGCCCTATTTTTGCATTGAAATCTCCCATAATTATCTTCAAGTGCTGCTTACCTTTATTATTTAGATCACGAATTTCCTCATAAAATTCTTCAATTTCTTCTTCAGCATGACTTGTGGTGGGTGCATAAGTTTGAATAATCTGAGCCTGGTATCTTCTCGAGAGTTGGATAACGAGTCGTGCAGCTCTGTCAGAGGAACTTTCAACTTCTACAACTTTATCCTTCAGTTTCTTGTTTATTATAAATCCAACACCACTAGTTCTGCCAGTATCTGTCCCACGATAGTAGAAGAGATGTCCACTTTTCAGTTCAATGAGATCTTCTCCTTTTCTCCTTACCTCACTTAGCCCGACGATGTCCCACTTGATCCTTTGTAGTTCCCCTTCCAATTCAAGAAGCCTTGAATCAGAAGATAGTATATATATATATATTCTATAAAGAAGATACCTAAGCAAAAAAATACATATATAATTTTGACTCACACCTAGTACAACATAGAAAAGGTTATGTATCTACCTGTGTGAGTAAAAGGAGAAAAGATAAAAAAATAAAATAAAACAACTGAATGTAGAAGGTGTCGAGAATACTGAGCCTTGGCTTTATCAAGGACCAGCAAAAACTCTGCTTTATAGAATGTGAATTCTGAATTTTCAAAACTGCTGTGTTGCGCGTTTTGATTTTCAGGTTATTTTGCAACCTTCGTTTTAAATTCTAAAGTTTTTCCTTAGTCTTCAGTTTTGCTCTTAAGTATATATATATATATATATATATATATAAAATTGGAAAGGGAGTGAGACAAAGTGACACTATATCTCCTAAACTCTTTAATGCCACATTGGAAAATGTCTTTCAATCACTGAACTGGGAAAACAAAGGGTTAAAGATTAATGCAGATTATCTAACTCACCTTTGCTTTGCTGATGACGTAGTCATTTTTGCAACTACCCCATCAGAGCTGCAGAGTATGATCCAGGAACTTGCTGACAAGAGTAAAGAAGTGGGATTAAATATGAACTTTCAGAAGACAAAAGTGATGTACAATGCCTTTACAAGAAATGAAGATTTATCGATTGATGGGGAAAAGCTGGAGATACCCAATACCTACATTTATCTTGGACAGCAGATATCAAGTGAGGGTCACATTGATGAAGAAATTAATCGGCATATAAAACTTGCCTGGAGAGCTTTTGGAAGAAACAATATATTTTTCAAGAGCAATATGCCATTATGTCTTAAAAGAAAAGTGTTTGATCAATGCATCCTTCCAGTGCTTACGTATGGTGCAGAGACATGGACCTTAACTAAAAGAGACATACAAAGACTGCAGACAACTCAAAAAAGCATGGAGAGGTGCATGATTGGTGTAACCAGAAGAGATAAGAAGAGGAACTCATGGATCAGAAAAATGACAAGAGTGGAAGACATCGTGATTAGAGCAAAATCCCTGAAATGGCAATGGGCTGGACATATTGCCAGAAGGACAGACCATCGATAAACAGCTGAAATTTTAGACTGGATTCCGAGGGACAGGAAAAGACCCAGAAAAAGATCACATGGGAGATGGGTGGATGAAATTCGAAAGTATGTGGGAGTAACATGGAGGAGACTGGCACAAGACAGACCGTTGAGGAAGAAACTTGGGGAGACCTTCATCCAGCAGTGGATTGATAATGGTTGATAATAATATATATATATATATATTAATTTGAGACATGTCATAGATTAGTGAAATTAGTGGCAAAATCACTGGGAGGGGGCAAATTTTTTTTTATTTCCAAATTTTTTTAATGTAGAAAAATTGGAAATAATAATGAATTTCAAAAAATCCGATTTGGATTTAGGTCCAGAAACCATGGGTTGACTCATAATATGCTTGAATTTAATGTGTAGTTTAACAAAAGAAATTTTACCAAATCTTATTTATGTATAAATACTTAGAAAGTAGAAAATTTTATAATTTAATAATCCTATACTACACTGGTATCCAAAATTAAGAGAGTTTGCACATTTTGTCGATTTTCACAAAAAGTACGAAACCAAAGGTAAAAATTATGCAGCCAAATAAGAATGCAAATTTGCAGTGTCGAATTCGTAAGCGTACACGTGCGTGTGGGTGGAGCTGTGACAGCGGAGGGCATGAAAAGCACACGCTTTTCGGCGATTAGTTCGCTCATACTCCTCGGCGACATTTGTTGTGATTCTTGCAGGAGTTGGTTCAATTTCATAAGCAATCAGGTAAAATGAGTTGCCACGAACGTATTGATGACGGAATGAGGTGGAGAATCGTCGGTAGTTTGAAGGCAAGACAATGATGAATCACAAGTGCAGGTTGCTACAGAGCTCAACGTAACGCCCGGTGTCATCTGCAATTCGTGGAAACAGTTTAAGGATGCCAGATCCATATTGAGAAGGCCTGGGCAAGGTCGTCCAAGAGCCACGACAGTCAATGAAGATAGTTATTTGGCACTTTCAGTAAGGAGCCACAGGACTGCTACAGCTGCATGCCGCCACTGGAACCTGAGTTTCAAGGGTTACTGTTTCCCGAAGGCTTCAGGAGAGAGAGATTTTTGCCAGAAGACCCGCTGCTTGCGTCCCGCTCACTTCAGCACACAAAAGAGTATGTTTAGCATGGTGCAGACAACATCAGCCTTGGATCAGACTTTAGTGGGGTAACGCTCTCTTCACAGACGAGTCGCGATTCAGCCTGGACACTGATTCTCGAGGTACCTTCATCTGGAGAGAACCTGGGACTCCTCCAACATCTGAGAAAGGGACTGCTATGGCAGAGGAGGTGTCATGATCTGGGCGGGCATCATGTTGGATGGCCACACACGTCTCCATGTGTTTGACAGAGGCTCCCTGACTGCTGAGAGGTATAGGGATGTGATCTTACAGCCCTATGTTCGAATTTTCACTGGCGCAGTTGGCACTTGGTTCCTTTTTATGGACGACAACGCTCGTCCACATGGGGCTCACCTGGTCGACGATTATCTTGAAATTGAGGATATTCACCGGATGGATTGGCCAACAAGATCGCCAGACTTAAACCCTATCGAACATGTCTGGAACGCTCTTGGGAGGGCAATTGCAGCTCACCATCCCCCTCCGAGAACCATCCAGGAGCTGAAAACTGTGTTGCCACAGGAGTGGGACCGACCGCCACAGGGATTCATCAACTGCCTCGTTTCCAGTATGGCGTCGCGCTGTGAGAGGGGACCATACCCGATATTAGAGTCATTTTATGTACGATCTTGCAATGTGGATTTTGAACATTCCAGTGCTGATGAGCCTTACTGACGATCATGAGTGCGTACCATGACTGTTGTAAGGTACAATTTTTTCTCTTATATAACTGTGTATCCATAGTCCATACCAAATTTCATTAAAATGTGTCCATTAGGTTTTCAGAAATTCAACAAAATCTGCAAATTCTCTTAATTTTGAACATCAGTGTAGTTACTTATTACTCATGTACAGGGCTTAACAAATATGTTCCAGATCTGGGAGCCAGGCGAAACAAAGTCAAATTTCAAAGAACCGAGGTGAAAATCCTCCAAATATGTGGTGTCAGTAAATAAATAAATACATCGCTTTTTCCACGTTCCAGAAACACATAGCAACCAAAAAATTGTTTTCAGCAGCTGCCGTGGAATCAAACCACGAATCTTTTGATATCTAGCCGAGCTAGATCTCGCCCTTTGGATTTAACCGCTGTAATAGCTTGGCTAGACAGGTAGAATTTTTCTCTTATATAACTGTGTATCCATTCTGCTTGGCTAGATATCTCTTGATATCTAGCTTGGCTAGATATCGAGATATATCTAGCCAAGCTATTACAGCGGTTAAATCCAAAGGGCGAGATCTAGCTCGGCTAGATATCGAGCCAAGCTATTACAGCGGTTAAATCCAAAGGGCGAGATCTAGCTCGGCTAGATATCGAGAGATTCGTGGTTTGATTCCACGGCAGCGGCTGAAAACAATTTTTCGGTTGCTATGTGTTTCTGGAACGCGGAAAGAGCAATGTATTTATTTATTTACTGACTCCACGTATTTGGAGGATTTTCACCTTGGATCTCGCCCTTTGGATTTAACCGCTGTAATATATATAGCCAGTGCTGTTAATGCCCAACAGATGGAGACGTCTCAGTAGCTGAGCACATCTTACGGATTTATGATGTCAGAATCTGACTTAAAAATACACATAGCACCGTGGATTGTTGGCCACCGTGCTGTAAAGCTAACGCGCTCAGCTAGATATCGAGAGATCCGTGATTTAATTCCACGGCGGTGGCTGAAAACAATTTTTCGGTTGCTATGTGTTTCTGGAACGAGGAAAGAGCGATGTATTTATTTATTTACAGACACCACATATTTGGAGGACTTTCACCTTGGATCTTACCCTTTGGATTTAAACACTATAATATATATAGCCAATGCCGTTAATGCCCACCAGATGAAGACATCTCAGTAGCTGAGCCTATCTTACGGATTTACGATGTCAGAAGCTGACTTAAAAATACACATAGCACTGTGGATTATTGGCCACCGTGGTGTAACGCTAACGCGCTCGGGTAGATATCGAGAGATCCATGGTTCGATTCCACGGCGGCGGCTGAAAACAATTTTTTGGTTGCTATGTGTTTCTGGAACGTGGAAAGAGCGATGTATTTATTTATTTATTGACTCCAAGTATTTGGAGGATTTTCACCTTGGATCTCGCCCTTTGGATTTAACCGCTATAATACACTGCCGGACAATTGCTAAGGACGGATGACAATAGCAACTATAAAATGGAAGGCAGGAAAATGTGGAAATTAGCATAAGTGCGGGTTACAGTAAGACGTGTTGTGCGTAAGCAAATTTTGGATTGCCGAACTTGTTCGTGACGTCATAAGCGCTGATAAGAGATATAAAGGATTTGACGCGTATTGACCGTTGTTGTTCAAACGCAAAGTTGAAAGGGAAAGAATCAATTGACGAACCTGCAATTTTCAGTATGTCTTTCCGACATCACCTAGATGATTTTACGTGTGGCCGTATTATTGGCAAGATTGAAGAAGGGCGAAAAATAACAGATGTTGCCAGGGAGTTTGATGTCAGCCACAGTGTTGTTTCAAGGCTTTGGAAATCATTTCAAACAAATGGAGAGTGTAGCAAACGTCACGGGGGAGGTCGTGTTCGCAGTACGACACCTGCAGAAGATCGGTACATAGTGCTATCAACAAAAAGACACCGGCGCAGCACAGCTAGTGAGGTAGCAAATCAGTTTATGGCTGCTACTGGCAAGCGGATCTCCCGAAAAACGGTCGCCAGACGTTTGCATGAAGGAGGACTATATGCCCGCTGTCCTGTTGCGTGCGTCCCATTGTTTAGACGTCACCGTAACGCCCGTTTGCAATGTTGCCATCAACATCGCAATGGGACTGATAACGACTGGTCTGCTGTCCTCTTCTCAGATGAGAGTAGATACAGTCTATCGTCTGATTGTCGACAACAACTGATCTGGCGTGATAGTGGTACTGCATATTGTCCAGCAAACATACAGGAAAGGGACCGATATCCAACATGTAGTGTCATGGTATGGGCTGACATCATGATCAATGGCCGTACGTCCCTCTATGTGCTTCCAACTGGGACTATGACTGGCCAATGATACATTAATGATGTTCTGCTACCTCATGTTCGCATGTTCCGTGGTGCTGTCGGTGATAGATTCATTTTCATGGACGACAACGCAACATGTCATCGAACAGTCGCTGTCCAGGAGTGTCTTGAGAGCAAGGATATTCAACGCCTCGTATGGCCAGCACCAGGGCAAGATTTCATCTTTTTTGCTAGTGACCAAATAGTTTGCTAGCAAAACATTTGCATGACTAGCAAGTAAAACTAAATCACATCGTAACTTATTTTCTAATAAAGTTACACAGAAATTTAAGTATGTGTATAAATATTTTGACTTACCTTTTTGAATAATGAATAGAATCTTAGATAAGTTTAGTGACTATCTTTATTATTAATTTCTAACAAATTCTCATACCACATGAATATATTTCACTGACATTCTAATTCAGATTTCTTCCCATATGGTTTATGCTCAGGGTGTCTGACTTTGTCATCATACCACTTTATAACTGCTGACCATGGATTAAAAATCTCTTCTTGTGGCCCTTCTACAGTATTTCAATTGTCATCAGAGCATTTAAAGTTTCAACAGACAAATTGTTCCTCCAATACCCTTGTATTCTTTTTAAAAAACTGAATCCCACCTCACAACATGCAGTACTAAGTGGAAGTATCGCACAAATTTCTGCTAAACTCCTACACACTTCATATCTGCCAACTACCACACAATGCCGTAGTTGCTACGAAATTAGTTGTCTGACTACGGAACTCACTATCAAAACTACGGATTCTACAAATTTTCATTTTGTTTCAAATTTTTTTTTTTTTTTTTTTTGCTATTATTTTTATGATATACACGAGATTCTTACAGGGATTCGCAGAATCCCGCTTTATTTTAATTTTATTTTTTGTCATCAGTTAGATCATTCTGAAGATCGATATTTGGGAGATTGTCTTCCATCTGGAGACGAAATTTCGTGCTTCAAAACTTTCGAACACAGTAGTGAAACAGAGTAAGAAAATTTTGCCGTAATCGCAAATTGTTCTCCCAATGTTGTCTTTGTGTCCGCTTTTCTTGTTAAATATCATTTTATTGCATAAATGTTGCATTTTAGCTTGAAACTGTGGAGAACAATTTGCAAAAACGGAAGTTGGCTGCTGCAAAATTTTTCTGTAATCTTCAGGCATGAGATTCTTCCGCGAATTCAAGGAATTCCGGCTTTTTTCGTTATTATTGGAATTCCGTCTTTACGAAACTAGAAAACGAAAGGTCGACGGAATTCAGATTTTTCCGTAATCATAATTTTTTTTCTTACGATGTTGCCTCTTTCAAGTATTATTGCTCATTAACATTTTACTGGATAAATATTTGTATTTCAGCTTGAAAATACAAGAAAAATTTGCAAAAACAGAAGTCAGGCGAAGCAAAAGTTTCTTCCGTAATCGTTTACCCCCTCCACGAACACGTTTCGTAAAAAAGCGTCTATCTATGCCACGCAATAAAGGCGATCGCTTGGCTTATGGGTACGACAGGAGTTGAGGACAAAGTTCATGGGGCAAAAGAAGGGAGGGTGGCAGAGCAGGTGGTCAAACAACCGATCCATCCCAGAGCTCTGGGTTGCCACAGCAACCATTGCCGATGTCACATTCAGTTTCTGTAATAGACCAATGAGGGCACGATGGAGAGGAGTTTCAATGCGCTTCTACGACAGTTTGGAAGGGATGAAAGATATGGGGAGGATGGGTATTAAGTGTCGAAAGGAAATTGGCGAAAGAGAATCCTGATCGTCGCTGTTTTAACAAGTGATAATAGAAACTGTTATGTAAACTTCATAGATTAATAATGATTTTTGGTTACTTTAAATAAAGAAATTACCTTAA
Source organism: Macrothele yani (assembly GCA_039090855.1). Lineage (NCBI taxonomy): Eukaryota > Metazoa > Arthropoda > Arachnida > Araneae > Macrothelidae > Macrothele > Macrothele yani. Next base: position 69,829,510 of record CM077032.1, on the reverse strand, counting down.
TAGCAATATTTGCTACTGCAATTTTTCACTAGTAAATTTGATTTTTCACTAGCTATTTGCTAGTTGCTAATCGGTGAAATCGCGCCCTGGCCAGCACGTTCTCCAGATCTGAATCCCATTGAAAATGTGTGGGATGCTTTGGGGAGGAGTCTTGCTGGTTGCCAATGCCCTCCAATAAACAAGGACACCCTCATCCGTGCACTGACAGAGGAATGGGATAAATTGCCCCAACAGCTGCTTGATAATGTTGTGCAAAGCATGACACAATGTGTGGAATCTTGCATCGCCCTCCATGGTGGCCATATCCCGTATTGACATCTTACGCCGGAACGCCTGCGGACGGTAATTGCATTTTTTCACGTTTACGTATTCTGCACAAAATGGCCTGTTTGTCCCTTGAACACGTTCCAAAGCCTTCTGAATTTCAGAGCACAATAAATTGTCTTTCTTGTAATGTCCAGGCATTCTGACATTATTTTATTTCACTTGGCATCCAACCACACTTACTTTTTTTATGCGCTATATAGCCGTTTATGATCCGTCCTCAGCAATTGTCCAGCAGTGTATATATAGCCAGTGCCGTTAATGCCCACCAGATGGAGATGTCTCAGTAGCTGAGCCCATCTTACGGATTTATGATGTCAGAAGCTGACTTAAAAATACACATAGCACCGTGGATTGTTGGCCACCGTGGTGTAAAGCTAACGCGCTCGGCTAGATATAGAGAGATTCGTGGTTCCATTCCACGGCGGCGGCTGAAAAACAATTTTTAGGTTGCTATGTGTTTCTGGAACGTGGAAAGAGCGAAGTATTTATTTATTTCGAAAAACAATGCATGAAAAAAACATGTCTCGTGACGGTGCTGCAACAAAAAGTGATTTTTTTCTTTTTTACCCAAAACACTTATTGCAAAATGCAGTTCCAATTTGCTTCATAATTCTCTTTTCCTATTATTCCAGTTGCTGCACTCAAAAAATTAAAATTTTAGATTTTGATTTTATTAGAACACTATTTGAGGAAGTGATATTTTGTGCACATAAATTCAAAGTACTGCATGTTCCTTCATGTAATCTGCAGACAATAAAATGAAATTCAGAAAAAAAGTTCTTCCTTAGATTCGCAGCGGTGTAAATCCACATGGCCGCCCCGGTGGCGCAGTGGTCTAAGCGATGGCCTCTGATCATTTGTCCGAAAGGGGTCCGGGTTCGAATCGCGGTGAGGCATGGATGTTGTGTTTGTCTTATGGCACTGGCTCTATCCCCTCCCTGGAACCAGTGACCCTAAATTAGGGATGGGCGACTGCTTATAGCACATTGAGTTGCTCACGGTGGTTGTTAAACCTCCAATAAAAAAAAAAAAATATTCAAAAAAAAAAAGGTCATAAAATTATGCAGATTACAAGATATCCCCGCCCCCTCCCCCAAATTTGATGATTAATTGTGAACCATAATTTCTGACAGAAAAGCCATGATTCACAAGATGACCAACTCAGAAGTCAAAAGATCTAAGAAACTATCTACTCATTCAAAAAGTAACTGCCATTTTTTGGTACTTTTGTGTTACTCGCAAAAACTTTTCAGATATCCTTAGTGATAACCGAAGTATGTGAGCTTCACCTATATGATATTCTAAGTTTCCAATAACATGCTGAAATGTCATTTTTAACAAAAAACATGAGTCATTTATAAAAAAAGGTTCTTTGTTTGTGATAAAACTTTCTGCATGTTGTCTCCAGGTCTCTGTGTATGGCATAAGGAGGAAACTCATTGATAACTTTAAAAACTCAATATATAGGATTTTAGAGTAAAGTTTTAATATATTGAGATTTTAAAGCTATCAATGAGTTTCCTCCTTATGCCATACACAGAGACCTGGAGACAACGTGCAGAAAGTTTTATCACAAACAGAGAACCTTTTTTGTGTTACTTTTAAGTAAATAATTAAAATCCTTATCAGCATAACCATAGTTTGTTAGTTAGACCTAAAAAAAATCCATATAGAAATTACGGACACTGTAATATTTGTCTCTTTTCTGAATGTTTCAACTGAATAGCGAAAAAAAAAAAAACAGAAACGAAGAAACAACATAAGTAATACGATTAGCACAGCAGAACTAACGAATGTGATTCGCAAAATGGTTACAAGCTATGGAATAGTTCTCAGGACTTCTCACAGCATGTAGGCTTCCATGAGCACAAATAGTACTGCCTTCATTCATGGCCTCATATTTTCTGTCAGAATGCTCGTAAGTAAAAAAATATATATATTCTTACAACCTCTTTGTGGTCCTCTATCTCCGCATTTCATTGCATTTTTTTTTTTTTTTTGTTACTGCTTTTCCAGTATTTTACCAATAACACCTCTCCTGACAATTACCATGCGCATTTTTTAAAACGCCGCAACAATTTTTATTATTTTTTGTTTCCTTTACAGGTGTATAATACACAGTACCTAAATTTATTACTTTATAACAGATAACCTGCAGATTACACAACAGAAGTTATGGAATTTACTGCAAATTACGAAATCTAAAGTTAAAAAAAAAATGGTCCCCAGGACCCGATTTCTAGGCGCCAGGGATTTGTTGAGCCCTGCTCACATATTATTGGCATTTTAAACATTACAAGCAATGTATGTTTGTTATCTTGAAAAGGTATTTTAATATTGAAATGCAGCAGTTTTTGGTGTGACGGTTCAAACCATGATTAAAACCATCAAAAACTGTCACCAGTCAAAAACCTGCCAACCCTGCTTGGAAATACATCTTTCTTCCAATAGCTGCAATTTGGAATCTCCATATATCATCTCCATGATCTGGAAGTCCATACTGTTTCAAAATAAATACAATTTTTCGTGAATCTGGTAACCATTTACAAGAACCAAATGATGAACTGGCAACAACTTAGTCAGTTTAACATCCAAACTCCGGCTGAAGAAGAACTAAAGACATAACTCAAAAGCTTCCATGAAAAATATTACTTTTATGTAACTCAAGTGTGCACATTCCCTCTATTTTCTTAACATTTTTCTCATTCACATTTCACAACTTTGAAAGGCAATTATAAAATTCACATATACAAAATAAATTGCATTATTTAAAAGGAAATAAGTTGGAATGAGTCCAACAAAGCATTTATTAACTACAGTGCTCAACAAAATGTCAATAATGTACAATATACAATATACTCAACAGAATGTCAATAATATACAATACACTCAACACAATGTCAATAATATACAATACACTTAACACAATGTCAATAGTACACTATTAAATTTTACCAAATTTGAAAATAATTTGTTACTGCACCATTTTTAAAAATTCCCAAATAAATATATCAATTGCAAGTTCCAATATTAAAGTTTTCCAAGAGATGTTATGTGATGACCAATAAACTTTTAGGTAATTCACTAACACAACATGATTGCTGTGAATAATCTAGTGAATTTTCCATGTATTTATGAGGAATATTTCTTCCTTAATTTCTAATATGAGATACAGGTGATTTATGACCTACATCTAGATTTGAAAGATGTTACATGGTGGCCACACAATTCAGTACACAATTCTGATTGCTGTGAATAATCTTGATTTATGACCTACATCCAGTCCTAGATTTGAAAGATGTTACATGGTGGCCACACAATTCTGATTGCTGTGAATAATCTAATGAATTTCCCATGTATTTCAGAGGAATATTTCTTCTTTAATTTCTATACTGAGGTACTAGTGATTTATGACCTACCTTTATTCCTGATACATCAAACAGAGGTCATCGCTCTTTTCACATTTATACATGTGGAAAGAGCAATGACCTCTGTTTGATGTTCCTGGTCCATGTCAAGTGTCTGTATTAATCTTTATTCCTGGATTTGAAAGATGTTAGATGGTGACCAGTAAACTACAAGTAATTCAGTACACAATTCTGAGTGCTGTTAATAATTCACTGAATTTCCGATGTATTTATGAGGAATATTTCTTACTTAATTTCTATATCTGAGGTACAGGTGATTTATGACCTATATCCATTCTGGATTTGAAAGATATTACATGGTGACCAGTAAACTACAGGCAATTCAGTACACAATTCCGATTTCTGTGAATAATCTAGTGAATTGTCCATGTATTTATGAGGAATAATTCTTACTTAATTTCTATATCTGAGGTACTGGTATTATGACCTATATCCATTCCTGGATTTGAAAGATGTTACATGGTGATCAGTAAACTACAGGCAATTCAGTACACAATTCTGATTGCTGTGAATAATCTAGTGAATTTCCCATGTATTTCTGAGGAATATTTCTTACTTAATAATTCTGTACTGTTGATTTATGACCTATATCCATTCCTGGATTTGAAAGATGTTACATGGTGACCAGTAAACTACATACAAGTAATTCAATATACAATTTTGATTGCTGGCCATAAAAAATCTAGTAAATTTCCCGTGTATTTATGAGGAATATTTCTTCCTTAAGTTCTATATCTGAGGTATTTATTGGTGACTTATGACCTATATCCATTCCTGGATTTGAAAAAATGTTACACGGTGACCAGTAAACTACAAATTATTCAACAGGGTGTTTCACTTGTTAGGAGGCCCCGAGTTAGCAATTGCGCTACAGACATGATATACAAACAAGAAGGTTGCAACTACGAGAGTACTGACACGGATAGAGACACATTTAAGAGCAACACCACTTTAGCATGTCTTGCTTGCATGACACTGCATTGAGGCTGTCATAGGAACTGTCGCCAACTTCCGATGCCGAGTTCCCCACACCCTAAAGATCCAGACTTACAAATTTTGCTAGTAGACATTGGCCACCAAGACCAAAATTGTTAGTGGCCATAAAAAAAAAACTCAGTGGCCAAACTTTGAAAAAAAAAATCAAATTGTATATTTCATACTAAATTATTTTTATAAAATTGCTTAGTATAATATCAGTATGTTTTATTTTGCATATTTCAGTTATAGTATTCTTAAAAGTTGAAACTGAAGTAATAAAACAATGCAGGAGACTGGGAACATCGCGCGGGGAGGGGAGTGTGCTTATGGGAGAAATCTTTGCACCGTCCGACTTCCGGTTTTGGAAATTTTCCCACTATTTTCAAGCTGAAATACAAATATTTATGCAGTTAAATATTACTTAACAATAATACTGGGCCGAGGCAACATCGCGAGAAAAAAGGAATTACGATTGCGGAAAAAATCTGAACTCCGTCGACCTTCCATTTTCGAAATGTTCGTAAAGATGGAATTCCGTCCTCCGACGAACATCCTCTGTCACCCCCCCAATTGTGTTCACTGGTTCATTGATCTTGCGAATGACCAAAATAATAACAAAAAAGACGGAGTATCTCGATTTCGCGGAAGAATCTGATGTCTGAGATTACGGGGAAATTTTTGCACCGTCTAACCTCCGTTTTCGCACGTTGTTGCCTACAGTTTCAAGCTGAAATACTTTTATGCAATAAAATCATATTTAACAATAAAACTTTACACTAAGGCAACATCGGGAGGAAAAAATTTACGATTACTGTAACTCCATTCAACTACTGTTTTCGAAAGTTTTGAGACACGAAATACAGTCTCCAGACGGAACTTCCCCCACCCACCCACTCGCAAATTGTCTTCAGTTTCACGCTGATCCTGAGAACGATCTAAATGATGACAACAAAAAAAACGCGGGATTTCGCGAGTCTGCTTAAGGATCTCGTGCATATCATAAAACAATAAAATAAAAAAAATAAAAATTGTGGAATCCGTAGTTTTGACAGCGAGGGTCCGTTAGTCAGCCAACTAAATCCGTAGAAACTACGGATATTCCGTAGTAGTTCGCAGGTATGGAAATATTATTACAGTACAACCTCGAAAATCCGGAATCGTCCGGAGATATGGACTATGCCGATTCCGAATTTTAGAATTTTCCTATGGAATATGCAGGCTTTCAGCGAGCATTCATTAAAAATAATAAAAAGAAAATGCCTAACTTCTAAAGTTTTCATCGGATTTTGACGAAATTTCACACGGGAGTTTATTTTGACGTGTCTTGGTTACTGTTAAATTTGCATTCAGTTATTTAAAAAATTGGAGAATTTTTTTTTAAATAAAAATTTCTCCCAGCTGTCCACCACCGGCTTTCATCACCACCGCAACCTCGTTCCCCTATGATGAACCATCAGCCTTGCCACATTCTTTATGATCAAAAACTGACGCCCTCACCTTTTTTATATACATTTTTTTTTCTGCTGTTCAAGCAGAATGAAAAAAGGTGATGGCCGACTTCTGTACAACTCAAATTTTGTGCCATTTCGTGCCATTTCCGTACATTTGGAGTAAAATTTTTCAATAACGTGCGAGTTGCGTACAAGTTAAAAAAAAATTCCGTACAATACAAGTTAAATAAAATAAATGTTTCGCCGTACAGGTCACCAGAATTGGCGATTTAATCAAACAATTGTAGTCGCCATGACGAAGTTTATCGTCAGTGGCGACCTGGCGGCCGTGAGTCTGGATCTTTAACACACCCTGATAAGCCATCACCTTCTTATAGCTTACAGGCCCGCGCACCAAATACCGGAAGCTGGGTGACGTAGGAGAGAGTAGTCTGATAATCCATAGTGGGTAGTCAAATGGTCAAGCTCGCTCGCTGTATAGTGTATAAGCCTCACTGTCAATGTGTGTGGCTGTCGTTGGTTTTCAACCAAGTTTTCCTCTCTTTGTTCTCATAAATATTTTTAGAAGAAATTTCATTATGCTGTTTAGATGCAGTGTAGCCCACTGTTGCAGTAATTATGACGATCGACCACGTGTTATATTGATGGACCACGTAATATTTTATTTTATGCACATGTTATTATTTGCTTATTTTTCTCTGAAAATTGTCGGGGTATTCAAATTCTCTACTAACAGGGACCTCCTAATAAAATGGATTACTTCAATCAAGCGGGGAAATTTTTAAGTGACCAAGAACTCCCGGACGAGTGGAAATCTTTTGTAGACCTACAGCATGCATCCCGTCGTAGAGCATAATATAATTAAAGATGTGATATTGCTGTTTCCTTGGCACTTCGCAACAATAATAGAACTTTCACTAATTAACAATAAAATGAAACACGACATGACATGGCTGTCTTTTTTCTTGTGTAGTAGAAAATTCTATTACAAACTTTTATATTAAAATTTAGTTACCCAGCGTGGGCAACTAGATTTTTTATTTACCCGCCCAGGCCAATAATTTATATGCCCCGGACATCTAGGGCATGGTATTTTCAAGCCTAGATATTGTCATTTTTAAGAGAAAAAAAAAATACCTGAATGGGCATGAATCCACATATTGTGGAAATTATGTTCTAAACAAACAACTTTTAAGTTACAAGTAGAAATATATAGACTGGCGGAAAGTGAAAAAAGAACACCAAGAAGGAGACGTCCGATATCAACGAAATATATACAGCATAATAACGGAATACAAAGGATAACGTGATGAAAACATTATGGCAAAATACAGCTGCATTTGCTGGTAAACTGAAAAATAACATTTCCATGTAACATGGTAAGTACAAGGTTGAACCGCCATGAATTGCATCACACTGTGAAATTCTGGCATGGAGTCTGTCGTACAGATGTTGGATGTAAGTTTGGGGTATTGAGTTCCAAGCATTCTCAACCTGGACGTGTAAATCCGGGATGGTCGTGGCTGGCCGTGGAGACCGGATAAGTCGTTGTCCCATAAAATCCCACACATACTCAATGGGGGACAAATCTGGTGAACATGCAGGCCATGGAAGTTGTCTCACACCCTGAAGTGCATGTTGTGTTGCACGTGCCGTGTGTGGGCGTGCGTTATCTTGCTGGAAAACACCAAGATGGATCGACCTTACAAATGGCACAACGGGCTGAATGATGTTGTTGATGTAGGAGGTGCTGTTTAACGTACCCGGTACAAACACTAGTTGTGTACGTGAGTGATAGCTGATCGCTTCTCACACCAGGAGACCAGGTGTAGGCCCTGTGTTGCTGGCAGATACAAGAAGGGTGGAGACGCTCCCCTACGCATCTGCGAACACGCATACGACCATTGGGGGCTCCCAAGCAGAATCTGCTTTCATCGCTGAGCACAACAGATCGCCATTGCGTTCTCCAGTGCAGACGTTGACGACACCACTGCAGCCATTCCTGACGGTGGGCTGGAGTTAGAGGTACACATGCCAGGGGTACACGTGCATGTAGTCTTGAATCCAGTAGACGGTTGCGGATTGTCCACACAGTCACCTCAGGTGCAACGGCAGCTCGAATTTGCGTTGCAGTGAATGTGCTGCTTGACAACGCCACTCTTCTTATGTGTCGATCGGTACGCTCATCAGTCCGTCTGTGACTCCCGGTTCTACGTCTTCTCGTGTGGGAATGTTCATCGGACCATCTACGCCACCATCGTACCACCACCGATACTTCCCGTCCAATTAGCTCCGCAATACGACGATACGGCCACTCGACCTCGCGGAGTCCGACTATACGACCTTGCTCAAAGTCCGATAACTGCTGAAATCGTACACGTCTTCCATGTCCAGGCATTGAAGCTTCTTCAGGGTCTTCACACGTGTCCATACGCCGACGACTGATTACATTCACTTCACCGTACTCCTTAAATACCACCGACGATAATTTGCATATTATGCCATGCTGTGGCGCAAACGCTCACCGGTTGGTCCCGAAATTAACATCACACCAACGTAAACTCGACCCCATTAACATATGTAAATTTCATGATCGTCCGCCAATTCCTTCTTGGTGTTCTTTTTTCACTTTCCGCCAGTGTATTCTAACTAGTTAACTATTATATTTGCACTTTTAAGGTATTAACCTCTTGCAAAGTGCGCATAGTTTACGTGCAATTCATAAATGAAAAAACCATTAGAAAGAACCACTCACTCACCATAAAGATCATGGTAACCTCCAATGACAACACACTTCCAACACGTCATTCATCGTGATGTAACTGGGCTTCAAGGTTTACAGACTTCTTGCTTACGCTTCTTATTTTCGGGTGTGAAACATCGTATTTTTTTTTCCTTTTCCTTAGCCTTATAAGATGTTACTATAATGCTTGTCAATTCGATAAAAAATCACACATACAACTCATTCATACAATTCAAGTAAAAACTATGTACCTAACCTTACATTCACAGGTGATTAAACCTTGGTCAACTCCTAATTATCAAACTCCTCCTTCTGTTTCACAACCTCTGCTACTCCCACTGCAAGTGTCACACCCATTCAGCCCCTCACATCCAATCCTCTAGTACTTTCGACAGGCCCCTGTCATCTTCAGGAGGCAGGTGTGTCTCACCCGCCCACCACAGCTCAAGTGAGCAGAGCCATCGAGGCCTGGGCTCCAGTCGCTATCTCTGAATCGTTTTGTCTCTGGCGCCATCTATTGTCCCTGCTGCTCTTTTTTCCTCTTTCTTTTACGCTGCTGTTCAATTTTTATTAGGGCTTTCCATTGTTCGTTTAGGTTACTTGGCTCATTAATGTTGCATAATCTTGATCTGTTTTTTCAATTAACACTGATTCTGCAATTCTTAACTGCTTTTCGTTTTTACAGCTCTTAATAATTTTAATATCTTCAAACCTTGGACATTTTTGATTTTCCATACAGTATTGGGTCAATGCTGTCTTAGCCTCTTTTTATTCCAATTATTAATATGCTGGTTCAATCTATACTTTAATTTATTCTTGGTGCTGCCTATATATGACACAGGTGGTTGCTGGTTTATTGGGATTTCATAAATTCCTGCTCTATCTAATTGGCTAATTTTTTCATTTTTAATCACTAAATTTTTTACAGTAAGTACCAGATTTCCTACCTGTATGCCATACTTGCCACAAACTTTATTAATTTCTGCTGAAACATTTTCTATATATGGTATTGCTCCTACATATATTACAAGTTTTTTTATCAGTCTTGACCTTATTGTAACCTTGAGTTACTTCATAAATCCATTTTTTTAATACCTGCCTAGGGTATCCAAAATCATATGCAATTTTTTCAATATATTCAATTTCTTCCTTTCTATACTGTTCAATTGATGAATGTGTTAAACTTCTTTTAATTAGTGTTTTAACACTATTTCTTTTGTGTTAATGGATGTGATGACTGAAATGGTATAAGTACTGGGATATATGAAGATTTTCTATGCACTCTGAATTGTATATTCTCCTCTGTTTTAACAATCAAAACGTCCAAAAATGCGTATTGTCATTTTCTTGTTCTACTGTCAGTTCTATAGATGGATAAATTTCACTATACTTTTTTGTCAAGTCCTCAAGTTCATCATTTTTAGCCTGGATAACAGAAAAATGTCATCAACATATCTGCAGTATATCAGTGGTGGATCCTCGAGTTTACTTATTATTTTTTCCTCAATGTCACTCATTATAATTTCAGCAAATAAAGTTGACAGTGGTGACCCCATAGGTCCACCATGATTTTGTTTGTACATCTTGTTGTTAAACTTAAAAATGTTATTTTCATATATGCACAATAAAATTTCTCTTAACTCCTCTATTTGTATTGCATTCATTGTCTGTAGCACATATAATTTTTCAATAATTATTTCTATTGCCTGAGGTACTGGTGTGCTAGGAAAAAGAGCTCTCACATCCATACTAGCCATATGATATTCACTTAAATCTTGTTTAATTACTTTAATTTTCTCAATAAATTCGTATGTATTCTTCACAGTGAACCTTGTCTTCATGAACAAAGGAGCCAAAAATTTGTAGATATTCTTTTCTAGTTTTATTAGTGGGGAATTCCTTTTTGATACAATCACTCTCATAGGTGTATCAGGCTTATGAGTTTTTATTTTTGCAAACATTTTTTGGTATTCCAGTACCCATTGGTGGGTATGCTTTCTTTATTTCATCAGGCAAGGTGCTGTGATTTCTTATTCTAGCTAAGTACCTTACTTGAGATTCGGTTGGGTCTTTTGTTAGAATGCTGCAATTTAGTTCTTCTATAGCTCTATTCATTTTTAGATCATATTCAGTTGTGTTTAATATTACAATTTGCCCTGTTTTATCAGCTTCACAGAATTTAATTGTTGGGTCATCTCTTAATTTAATCAGTTCTTTCTCATACTGAATTTTATCTATATGATATTTCATTTTCTTACTTTTTCATTAAATTCTTTCAAAACAATTCTATACAGTTTACTTCGAAAATTTTCACGTTCTTCTGCTGGTACACTGCGTGCCATTTCTTCTAAGTTGGGTATTAATTCCTCCGTCCTCGGCAGGCTCCGTGGAAACGCAAATTTTTTACCTCTCTGCAAAATAGCTCTTTGCGTGAAGCTCAAGGTCAAGTTGGAGTTATTCTGATATACCTCATACATATTCTCCCATTGTTCTTGTACACGTTGTCTGTCAATCATCATGTGCAACTTTTTTCCATGACTGCTCTTGAGCATTTTTTTCGTATTCCACGATGTCAAAAATTTCTCTGAAGGTTACATCCAAAATCTCATCTTTCCAATTACCGTCGAACTTTCTATACTTTTTATAACATATCAAATCGATTAAATGTAAACATTTCATATTCAAGTTAAAAAATCAATTTCCTTTTTATTGATAATTTCAGCTCTTAATCTCTTTTTTTGGCACTCCTGGATTATTCTATTATCCTTGCCAGTGACTGGGCAATTCCGTATTTTTAAATACTTTGGTGTTATTTCTAGGTCACGGCACGTCACCAAAAATTCTTCTTGATTTTCTGACTTTACTAATTTAATTTTAGCTTTTTTTCTTAAACAGCTTTAATATCCCTCATCTCGAAGTTGTGAAATTGATTCCTATAGCGCATAATCTCAGAGCATAGAAAATCTTCATATATCCCAGTACTTATACCATTTCAGTCATCACATCCATTAACACATAAAAGAAATAGTGTTAAAACACTAATTAAAAGAAGTTTAACACATTCATCAATTGAACAGTATAGAAAGGAAGAAATTGAATATATTGAAAAAATTGCATATGATTTTGGATACCCTAAACAGGTATTAAAAAAATGGATTGATGAAGTAACTCAAGGTTACAATAAGGTCAAGACTGATAAAAAACTTGTAAAATATGTAGGAGCAATACCATATATAGAAAATGTTTCAGCAGAAATTAATAAAGTTTGTGGCAAGTATGGCATACAGGTAGGAAATCAGGTACTTACTGTAAAAAATTTAGTGATTAAAAATGAAAAAATTAGCCAATTAGATAGAGCAGGAATTTATGAAATCCCAATAAACCAGCAACCACCTGTGTCATATATAGGCAGCACCAAGAATAAATTAAAGTATAGATTGAACCAGCATATTAATAATTGGAATAAAAAAGAGGCTAAGACAGCATTGACCCAATACTGTATGGAAAATCAAAAAATGTCCAAGGTTTGAAGATATTAAAATTATTAAGAGCTGTAAAAACGAAAAGCAGTTAAGAATTGCAGAATCAGTGTTAATTGAAAAAACAGATCAAGATTATGCAACATTAATGAGCCAAGTAACCTAAACGAACAATGGAAAGCCCTAATAAAAATTGAACAGCAGCGTAAAAAGAAAGAGGGAAAAAAGAGCAGCAGGGACAATAGATGGCGCCAGAGACACAACGATTCAGAGATAGCGACTGGAGCCCAGGCCTCGATGGCTCTGCTCACTTGAGCTGTGGTGGGCGGGTGAGACACACCTGCCTCCTGAAGATGACAGGGGCCTGTCGAAAGTACTAGAGGATTGGATGTGAGGGGCTGAATGGGTGTGACACTTGCAGTGGGAGTAGCTGAGGTTGTGAAACAGAAGGAGGAGTTTGATAATTAGAGTTGACCAAGGTTTAATCACCTGTGAATGTAAGGTTAGGTACATAGTTTTAACTTGAATTGTATGAATGAGTTGTATGTGTGATTTTTATCGAATTGACAAGCATTATAGTAACATCTTATAAGGCTAAGGAAAAGGAAAAAAAAAATACGATGTTTCACACCCGAAAATAAGAAGCGTAAGCAAGAAGTCTGTAAACCTTGGAAGCCCAGTGACATCACGATGAATGACGTGTTGGAAGTGTGTTGTCATTGGAGGTTACCATGATCTTTATGGTGAGTGAGTGGTTCTTTCTAATGGTTTTTTCATTTATGAATTGCACATAAACTATGCGCACTTTACAAGAGGTTAATACCTTAAAAGTGCAAATATAATAATTGAGAATTACACGCAAAATTCTGAGCTGGGATAGTTGAGGTGTGGGGTTTGCAGTCGCTATCATACTCTGGGATTATGCGCTATAGGAATCAATTTCACAACTTCGAGATGAGAGATATTAAAGCGTTTAAGAAAGCTAAAATTAAATTAGTAAAGTCAGAAAATCAAGAAGAATTTTTGGTGACGTGCCGTGACCTAGAAATAACACCAAAGTATTTAAAAATACGGAATTGCCCAGTCACTGCTAAGGATAATAGAATAATCCAGGAGTGCCAAAAAAAGAGATTAAGAGCTGAAATTGTCAATAAAAGGAAATTGATTTTTAACTTGAATATGAAATGTTTACATTTAATCGATTTGATATGTTATAAAAAGTATAGAAAGTTCGACGGTAATTGGAAAGATGAGATTTTGGATGTAACCTTCAGAGAAATTTTTGACATCGTGGAATACGAAAAAAAATGCTCAAGAGCAGTCATGGAAAAAAGTTGCACGTGATGATTGACAGACAACGTGTACAAGAACAACGGGAGAATATGTATGAGGTATATCAGAATAACTCCAACTTGACCTTGAGCTTCACGCAAAGAGCTATTTTGCAGAGAGGTAAAAAATTTGCGTTTCCACGGAGCCTGCCGAGGACGTAGGAATTAATACCCAACTTAGAAGAAATGGCACGCAGTGTACCAGCAGAAGAACGTGAAAATTTTCGAAGTAAACTGTATAGAATTGTTTTGAAAGAATTTAATGAAAAAAGTAAGAAAAAGAAATATCATATAGATAAAATTCAGTATGAGAAAGAACAACTGATTAAATTAAGAGATGACCCAACAATTAAATTCTGTGAAGCTGATAAAACAGGGCAAATTGTAATATTAAACACAAATGACTATGATCTAAAAATGAATAGAGCTATAGAAGAACTAAATTGCAGCATTCTAACAAAAGACCCAACCGAATCTCAAGTAAGGTACTTAGCTAGAATAAGAAATCACAGCACCTTGCCTGATGAAATAAAGAAAGCATACCCACCAATGGGTACTGGAATACCAAAAATGTTTGCAAAAATAAAAACTCATAAGCCTGATACACCTATGAGAGTGATTGTATCAAAAAGGAATTCCCCACTAATAAAACTGGAAAAGAATATCTACAAATTTTTGGCACCTTTGTTCATGAAGACAAGGTTCACTGTGAAGAATACATACGAATTTATTGAGAAAATTAAAGTAATTAAACAAGATTTAAGTGAATATCATATGGCTGGTATGGATGTGAGAGCTCTTTTTCCTAGCACACCAGTACCTCAGGCAATAGAAATAATTATTGAAAAATTATATGTGCTACAGACAATGAATGCAATACAAATAGAGGAGTTAAGAGAAATTTTATTGTACATATATGAAAATAACATTTTTAAGTTTAACAACAAGATGTACAAACAAAATCATGGTGGACCTATGGGGTCACCACTGTCAACTTTATTTGCTGAAATTATAATGAGTGACATTGAAGAAAAAATAATAAGTAAACTCGAGGATCCACCACTGATATACTGCAGATATGTTGATGACATTTTTCTGTTATCCAGGCTAAAAAATGATGAACTTGAGGACTTGACAAAAAAGTATAGTGAAATTTATCCATCTATTGAACTGACAGTAGAACAAGAACATGACAATACTTTGGCATTTTTGGACGTTTTGATTGTTAAAACTGAGGAGAATATACAATTCAGAGTGCATAGAAAATCTTCATATATCCCAGTACTTATACCATTTCAGTCATCACATCCATTAACACATAAAAGAAATAGTGTTAAAACACTAATTAAAAGAAGTTTAACACATTCATCAATTGAACAGTATAGAAAGAAAGAAATTGAATATATTGAAAAAATTGCATATGATTTTGGATACCCTAAACAGGTATTAAAAAATGGATTTATGAAGTAACTCAAGGTTACAATAAGGTCAAGACTGATAGAAAAACTTGTAAAATATGTAGGAGCAATACCATATATAGAAAATGTTTCAGCAGAAATTAATAAAGTTTGTGGCAAGTATGGCATACAGGTAGGAAATCAGGTACTTACTGTAAAAAATTTAGTGATCAAAAATGAAAAAATTAGCCAATTAGATAGAGCAGGAATTTATGAAATCCCAATAAACCAGCAACCACCTGTGTCATATATAGGCAGCACCAAGAATAAATTAAAGTATAGATTGAACCAGCATATTAATAATTGGAATAAAAAAGAGGCTAAGACAGCATTGACCCAATACTGTATGGAAAATCAAAAATGTCCAAGGTTTGAAGATATTAAAATTATTAAGAGCTGTAAAAACGAAAAGCAGTTAAGAATTGCAGAATCAGTGTTAATTGAAAAAAACAGATCAAGATTATGCAACATTAATGAGCCAAGTAACCTAAACGAACAATGGAAAGCCCTAATAAAAATTGAACAGCAGCGTAAAAAGAAAGAGGGAAAAAAGAGCAGCAGGGACAATAGATGGCGCCAGAGACACAACGATTCAGAGATAGCGACTGGAGCCCAGGCCTCGATGGCTCTGCTCACTTGAGCTGTGGTGGGCGGGTGAGACACACCTGCCTCCTGAAGATGACAGAGGCCTGTCGAAAGTACTAGAGGATTGGATGTGAGGGGCTGAATGGGTGTGACACTTGCAGTGGGAGTAGCAGAGGTTGTGAAACAGAAGGAGGAGTTTGATAATTAGAGTTGACCAAGGTTTAATCACCTGTGAATGTAAGGTTAGGTACATAGTTTTTACTTGAATTGTATGAATGAGTTGTATGTGTGATTTTTTATCAAATTGACAAGCATTATAGTAACATCTTATAAGGCTAAGGAAAAGGAAAAAAAAAAATACGATGTTTCACACCCGAAAATAAGAAGCGTAAGCAAGAAGTCTGTAAACCTTGGAAGCCCAGTTACATCATGATGAATGACGTGTTGGAAGTGTGTTGTCATTGGAGGTTACCATGATCTTTATGGTGAGTGAGTGGTTCTTTCTAATGGTTTTTTCATTTAACTAGTTAACTTTTTTATGGGATTTATCCAGGCAAAGGCTCAATATTTTTGCAAATTTTCAGAGAGAACTCCTCTCCTTCTTCAGGCAGTCTTTTGTTCAATCTCCGTCACGGTCTTCGGTTCACGGTTAACCTTGACGGTTGCGGTGATTTTTGCAAAATGTCTTGCCAGATGTTAAGTCCCTCTTTCAATTTTCACTTCAGGAAGTTAGATTGATATCCAATGACAGTCAAAGAGTCCCAATCTATGTGGTGTCCTGTTTCTCTAACATGTCTGTCTAAACCTGTCTTGTTTGAAAAATTTTTTTATTGCTGCCTTGTGCTCTGCGATGCAAGTTTCCAGCGTACGACCTGTTTCTCCTATGTAGTATTTTCCACAGCTGCAGGTTTCTTTATAAATTACTCCTTGCATTTTTGACATGTTTTCTTCTTTTTAAATCAAGCTAGGGCAAAAAATTTTATCATTATATCATTTGCATTTACGCCCTCCAGCGGCGAAACTGTAAATTGTAAAAAAAAAAAAAACGAAGTAAAGTATCATCATTCTCATATTTCAAGCTTTCCAATGCAAAAAAAGAATTTATCAAATCACACCAAGAATTGCAGAGATATGGTGTCCACAGACAAACAGACGAACTTTACCAAAAAATACCTTACTAGCAATACTTGCTACTGCCATTTTCCTTTTTATCAGCAAATTTGTTTTTACACTAGCAATTTGCTAGTTGCTATTTGGCGAAATTGCACCCTGGCAACGAACCTTCCTTTTAACGGAGCAAAGCTTTACGTCATCGCCAGAGAGATGCGTTAGGCATACTGAAGCTTCTCTTCACAGCATTGTTCTTACAGGTAAATATCACGAATAAAATCTTTAAGACATTTCAAATATGAAATTTTTGCACCATTTGCCATTATTTTCCATACCCTAAAATCTGAATGTCGCATTTTTTCCAGGTACTAACATTTTTTTCGACGAAATACTTTAGGATGCTAATCTACACATTTACCGGATTTTCCATAAAATTGTTTTTGATTGATATTATAAACATGCTAAAATTACGGAGAACTGCTTTTTGATATTTCCACAGAAGTTATTCACTGAAAAAAAAAGTGGATTTATGATTTTCTTTTGAAATAATGCCATTGCAATAAAGTAATTCACCTCCCCCTTACTTTTCCAGGCTTTTGCGCCAAGAAATCTAAAAAAATGATCGCTGATTTAGAAGTTGCACAATGTAACTTCTAATTGCAATGATTACCGGAGATCAAAGCTGCAATTGATTTTAATTGCTTGTTTTTTTTTTAATAGCTTTAGCTCATTGACATTTATGGTTTTCTTTCAATTTCAGAATGTGGAATTGAAATTTTCTCACATTTTTGACATTTGTTTCTATTTCCAACTTCTGTGAGGTTGCCCTTAGCAAGCTCATCAAAGGACATGGTATTTATAAAATACACCAGACTGTGAATACTAAAGAAATGCATAAAGCACATTAAATCCGTTTATTTTTGTTGTATGAAAAACACAAAGATTTGTCAAGCTTTTATACTCCACCGGCACCGGGAGGCTTCTTCAAGGCAATGGTAAACATAAGAACTTTAATGTTTACTATTGCCTTGAAAAAGCCTCTCAGTAGAATGTGAAAGGCAGTTTGGCAAATCTTTGTGCTTATTACACACAAAAATAAATTGATTTAATACGTTACATGCATTTCTTGAGTATTCGTCACAGGATTGATTTATTTTTTACCTTTCTTGCTCCATTTTCACACAAAAGTAAAAAAAAAAGGCCACAACAAACATAGAACAATCACACAAACCCATAGCTGTGTGTGTTCTGTTTAAGATAAGAATTCTTTGGCATAATTCATTAAAAATGCATGCACACCTGGCAGATACAATACTCATTTGTTATAGCTATTTTATGTATCTGTACTGTTAATATGGTGCAACACTGTTTGAGTTAATAGTCCACTTTTTAAACCAGTTTCCCAAATAAAGTTTCTTTTTCCACTTCTCAGTTTATTCCACGCTGCAAGATTTCCTGCTATTTCTGTTTTTTTTTAAGTGAAACTAAAGTACAAAATAAGTAGTACTACATTGAAAATAACTGTATAGGTCGGGAAGAGGGTTGCGGTGAGCGGAATCTACTGATTATAAACTCCATTTTCGCACTTAAAAATATCAACAAATGATTGCTTGTTGACTGAACAAAGCAATGGGTGTACCATGAAATGGAGACATGAACTACATCTAAAAAAGTAAGCCGCTACTCTACGCTATTGCAGGTTTTTTTGTCGAGTACCAAAGATTACGCAAAAAAAACAAGCAGCTATATACTTTAGTAGCTTTTACACAATCGAAACAGACCAGGGTGTAACTATGCTTCCCAGGTTAACAACACAATTTGAATTTTACGGCATAAAGCTACACGTTACACAGAGCATTTTACAAAAAAAAAAAAAAAACCACACTCACCTCAAAACGATCAAGCATCAAAAACAAACCTTGCAGCTTTCAAACCATCTGCAAGTCAAATATAAGTTTTCTTGAGAACGAAGTGATTACATTAGAAAACAAAACCAATTTAATAAAAAATGCAATCAAGAGTTTTTTAACAAAAATCACAAAAACTAAACACGTTTGAAATGTCAACTAATCACCAAACAAACTTCTTCCATGCTTGACGCTACAAAACTGGTTACGGTTAACGTTACGATTATTAAGCACACTGAGAAGCTCCACGACGCCCCGGTGGTGCAGTGATCTAAGCGATGGCCTCTGATCATTCTTCCGAAAGGGTCCGGGTTCGAATCCCGGTGAGGCATTCATGTTATATTTGTCTTAAGGCACTGGCTCTCTCCATTCTCTAGAACCAGTGGCCCTAAATTAGGGACGGGCGACTGCTTATAGCCCATTGAGTTGCTCCAGGTGGTCGTTAAACCTCCAATAAAAAAAAAAAAGGTTTTCGTTTTTTTCTTTGATTGGAAGTTTAACGACCACCGTGAGCACCTCAGTGGGCTATAAGCAGTCGTCCGTCCCTAACTTAGGGTAACTGGTTACAGGGAGGGAGAGAACCAGCGCCGTAAGACAAACGCAACATCCATGCCTCACCGGGATTCGAACCCGGACCCATCTCGGACGAATGATCACAAGCCTTCGCTTAGACCACTGTGCTACCGGGGCGGCATATGCATAAGCAAGGTGACCCGATATCGGGCCACTCATTTGACGACAAAACAGCGAGGGGACATATACGTACTCAAAATAAATTTGCAAATCTTTTTGTCACAAAACTGCAGGACATAAGATGGACTGAAAGTTCAGAGAGAGAAAAAAAGAGACAGAGAAAGAAAGAGACACAGAGAAACAGAGAGAAAGACACACACACGCGCACGCACGTACGCACGCACACGCACGCACGCACGCACACACACGCACACGGAAAGAGGCAGAGACAGAGACAGGCACAGAGAGAGCGAGACAGGCAGAGAGAGAGAGGTGAAAGTGGCAGAGACAGACTCAGACAGAAAGAGACAAAGACGAGCACAGAGAGCAAGACAGAGACAAAGACGAGCACAGAGAGCAAGACAGAGACAGACACACACACACGCGCGCACACACACACACAGCAGGGCCGTAGCCAGTGGAGGGCCAGTAAGGGCGGTGCCCGAGCTACGTTTCCTTTCTCCCGGCCTATCAACTCACACTTACAGTCCACTGCCCGACCTCTTTCATAGAGGTTGGAGGTTTATGTAGAGGATTTCAGGAAGGTAGTGTCAGACTCCAAGTTTTAAACAACCCTTGGAAGTAGGAAGCTAGGAGATTTGGGCTAAAATGCCGGACAGGAAGGTCACACGGAAGCGAGGCAGAAAGGGGGGAAAGACGCCTTTATTTATAACCTACGGGGCCAGTACTCGGGGTCAAATAGCTTCACGTGTCCATCCGATGCACGGCGAGTTCTTAGTGGTTCGAACCTGCTGGGATCGATCCTGCTACGCTAGTCCCGAACGTTGACCACTGGGTCATCCGCAGCACACCTTTTTTATATCTTTTACTCGACCTCTTTATATCCTTCGCCCGACCTCAATCATCAGCCGCCCCTACCAACTTCTTTGTCTTTCCCTCCATATATAGTCCCAAAACAACTTTGATATTGTTCTTCTTGTTTTGTTAAATTTCAGTATCTGGTTTACACACAAATTGTTGAGCAATAGTAGGGAGTCACAAAATCTGATGAAATTTAACTTTCTATTTCATGAATGTGGAAAAAAAATTTAAGATATAAAAAAGTGAGGAGAGGGGAAGATTGAAAACTAAAAAATAACATTACAAAAATATATTTTAGGCCTAGCATCCTAAAACTTTAAAAAAATAGCAATAAATGTAGAGAATTCTAGCAAAAATGTTTTTGTTTTTATTTTCTAAACTACGGGGCCCCTCCAACGCTCGGGACGACCGCCTCGGTTGCCCCTATCGTCCAGCCGGCCCTGTATGAGTACCAGTTTTGGCGTTTATACCTTGGTTCTCTCTGGAGAACTGGAGGCAAGCAGAAGTTGACACCCGAGGCAAACGTACCAGAGGATGTAACGGGATCATTGTTCGTGTAGGACGTCCAAATAGACGTTGAGCTGGAGAAGGTAGGTCACCGCGAGGAGTATTCCTCCAATTCAATAGTGCCAGATGCAAGTAAAATTGTTCTAGATCAGTACGCTTTAACATTAACTTAGAGATTTGCACATACCGTTCTGCCAAACCATTTGTTTTGGGATAATGAGAACTGGATGTGAGATGTTGTATCTTCCAGTCTCTTGTGAAATTACGAAAAGCCTCAGAGTTATACTGTGGACTATTGTGAGTTTCTAAGATATCAGGAATGCCATGAGTCGCAAAAGCAACTTTTAAATACTTAACTACAGTCGACGGCTTTTTTTTTTATTGGAGGTTTAACGACCACAGTGAGCAACTCAATGGGCTATAAGCAGTCGCCCGTCCCTAATTTAGGGTCAGGTGACCAGATATCGGGACACCGATTTGAGGACAAAAGGGCGTGGTGTTTGTTCCCAAATCGGTAGTTCATTTGGGGACACATACGTACTCAAAATAAATATGCAAATTTTTTTGTCACAAAACTGCATTGCTTCAATAAGTGTGATATTACACGCTAAAATCTGTCTCTTAAAAGGATATATCTTGTAGAATGTTGGTCATTTGTATTGGGAAAGCAGAACTAGGATGGCGAGAACATATTAGCAAAAGTGAAATGCTTTACCTTAGGTACATGCGCTGAATTAAATTTAGGCTGCACACCATAGTAATTGCATGGCGAAATTTTTATTTTGCCAAAGTTTTTGGAGAAACTCAGAACAAGTACAGTAGAAATTTGACAGCGCCAGAGGTGCATTGACCTAGTGCTGGCAACTGATCATTCGTACGAGTTGGTACCGATTCGAGTCCTAAACGAGACACGGGTGGTGTGTTTGTCTTGCAGCAAGAACATTTGGGAACAAACATTAAAATTTGAGGACAATTTGCGTCCCCAAAGGCTTCAGACGTTTTTGGCGACAGTAAACTAAATTCGAGGACTGTCCTCAAGAATTGGGGATGTCTGGTCAGCTTAATTTAGGGTCACTGGTTCCAGGGAAGGGAGAGAACTAGTGCCTTAGGACAAACACAACATCCATGCCTCACGGGATTTGAACCAGGACTCCTTTCGGGTTGAATGATCAGAGGCCATCGCTTAGACCACTGCGCCCCCGGGGCGGCTTGTCCCTAGTGTAAATCCACAATATGTTACCAGCCTAGATGTAGTATTTAAAACCATTTTTACAGTTGCAAAACCAAAAATGTCACTTGGCAACGAAAAAGAACGATAAAGTATAGCCCGGGAGGTTATCTCACAAGTGAATGTACGGAATTGCGATTAAGGCCATTTCCGCCACGCGATTGGTTCAGAGCTACTTTGGAGATTGCGAGTAGGCGGTGCCTATGAAGAGAGTCATCTGACAGGAACATTGTCTTTGATCCGGAGAAGTTCTGCTTGCTAAGAAATTCAATGCGAAGTTACTTAACATATGTGACAAATGATTATATTGAATTATATCGTCGAAAGTTTTAGCGTGGGAAGTTCTGCTTCTTAAGAAATTCACTGTGAGGTTACTTAACAAATGTGACAAATGATCATATTGAATAACACGGTAAAGTAATTTTGTGCACGATATCATAAGGAATATCTGCAGTTTATCAGATGAATACAAGTCGAAATCTATCTTAATATTAAAATTGAGGACGCTTTCAATAAATGGCTAGTTGAATGCATACTTCATATCGGCCAGTAGATGGCAGCATGTCAACCTAGTATCCATCACGATTCCTGCTGTTGTGAAAGTGCGTATATGAGGATACTGAGAAGTACCCTTTTAAAGGGCCTTTAACAGTGAAAAGTCTGTCACCCCACCGAAATATTTATTCTGACGATCAAGTTTTTTTCCTCATGAATGAGAAGAGATCTAGCTAGAAAAAAAATCAAATAGTGATTTTGTATTAGCAAAAAACCACCTAATGGCACGAAATAAGACCTCAAAACAGTGTTCTGTTGAAATAAGACAGTTCCGTTGGAATAAATACTCCAGAATGCTGTTTGCCATATATTGTGTCTGATAAAATAGTAACTGATCTGTCATATATATATATGTTTCTAATATCGTGGGACAGATACTGGCAGAACTAGTGGTGTTGGATTTATAATAAACAAGAAACTGAAGGATAAAGTGGTAGAAGTTGAAAGTTCCTCGGACAGAGCTGCACGACTCGTTATCCAACTATCGAGAAGATACCAGGCTCAGATTATACAAACTTATGCACCCACCACAAGTCATCCTGAAGAAGAAATTGAAGAATTTTATGAGGAAATTCGTCATCTAAATAATAAAGGTAAGCAGCACTTGAAGATAATTATGGGAGATTTCAATGCAAAAATAGGGCACCGGCAACAGAATGAAACTTCAGTAGGTAAATTCGGTCACGGCAACAGAAACCAGCGTGGAAATACTCTCGTTGAGTTTGCAGAGGCAGAAGGATTTTTCATCTTGAATTCCTTTTTCAAGAAAAAGCCACACAGGAAATGGACATGGAGACATCCAATTGGGACGACAAGTGAAATTGATTTTATTATGTGTAACAAAAAATTCGTCATCGAAGACTGCAGTGTGCTAAACAAGTTCAACACAGGTAGTGACCATAGATTGGTGAGATGTAAGATGCACCTCAACACTAAACTGGAACGTGGCAAGCTCATAAGACAAACAAAATGTATTGACATAACCAACCTTAAAAAACACCATAATACTTTCAAGTTGGAACTGAAGAACAGATTCTCTGCTTTAGAAGGCCTAACATCGGAAGAAGTGGATATTTCGGAAGTTAACAGAAAAGTAACCAAAGCTCTTATGGAAACAGCAACAAAATTAGCTGGGTCTAAGAACAAGTTGCATGTAAACAAATTATCAGGAAAAACCAAAATGTTGATGCAAAAAAGAAGAGAGATGAGGACAACTAAAGAAGATGTGACTTCCAAAGTGGAATATATAGAGCTATGCAAGACAGCACGAAAAAGTATCACTGAAGACGTAAGGAAATTCAACTGTGAACTAGTGAGGAAAGCAATTGAAAACAACCAAAGCCTAAAGATAGCAAAGGGACATCTCAGTAAGGGAAGAAAACAGATTATGGCTCTGAGAAAAGAAGATGGTTCTATAACAAGAAATAGAGGTGAAATTTTGACAAGAGTGAAAGATTTCTACTCCAAATTATATGAAAGGGATGATACATGTACTCCAGACATCATGAAAGGTACCAGAGTTCTTCCAGTCCTCTCAGCAGAAGTTGCACATGCAATCAAGAACATGAAGCGGGGGAAAGCTCCAGGAGAAGATGGAATTACTATAGACATCATACAAGAAGCAAGTGGAGAAATTGAAACAGTACTCGCCCAAATTTTCACTCGATGCCTTAATGAAGGGAAGATTCCTGAGGATTGGAACAATGCTACAATGATCCTGCTACATAAAAAAGGTGACATTGAGGATCTCAGGAACTACAGACCTATCAGCCTCCTATCAGTGGTTTATAAAATCTTCACTAAAGTTCTTTCACACCGCTTGAAGGTAACACTGGACATGGCTCAACCGAGAGAACAAGCTGGATTCAGGAGTGGCTACAGCACAATAGATCATATTCACGTACTGAGAGAACTAATTGAAAGAGCGAGGGAATATGAACTTCCATTGTGCATGGCTTTTATCGATTATGAAAAAGCCTTTGATTCGGTGAAACCATCAGCAGTTACCACGGCTCTGAAATCCTGCGGTATTGAAGATGCATACATTAATATTATTAATAACATCTATGAAAATGCAAGTGCAAAGATTCGGCTGTTTGAAAATACAACACACATAAAAATTGGAAAGGGAGTGAGACAAGGTGACACCATATCTCCGAAGCTCTTTAATGCCACATTGGAAAATGTCTTTCAATCACTGAACTGGGAAAACAAAGGGATAAAGATTAATGCAGATTATCTAACCCACCTTCGTTTTGCTGATGACGTAGTCATTTTTGCAACTAC
The DNA here is from genome assembly GCA_039090855.1 of Macrothele yani. Lineage (NCBI taxonomy): Eukaryota > Metazoa > Arthropoda > Arachnida > Araneae > Macrothelidae > Macrothele > Macrothele yani. The sequence goes on along the minus strand of CM077032.1, from coordinate 69,804,584 downwards.
CCCATCAGAGCTGCAGAGTATGATCCAGGAACTTGCTGACAAGAGTAAAGAAGTGGGATTAAAAATGAACTTTCAGAAGACAAAAGTGATGTTCAATGCTTTTACAAGAAATGAAGATTTATCGATTGATGGAGAAAAACTGGAGATAACAGATACGTATGTTTATCTTGGACAGCAGATATCAAGTGAGGGTCACATTGATGAAGAAATTAATCGGCGTACAAAACTTGCCTGGAGAGCTTTTGGAAGAAACAGCATAATTTTCAAGAGCAATATGCCATTATGTCTTAAAAGAAAAGTGTTTGATCAATGCATCCTTCCAGTGCTTACGTATGGTGCAGAGACGTGGACCTTAACTAAAAGAGACATGCAAAGGCTGCAGACAACTCAAAGAAGCATGGAGAGGTGCATGCTTGGTATAACCAGGAGAGATAAGAAGAGGAACTCGTGGATCCGAAAAATGACAAGAGTGGAAGACATCATGATCAGAGTTAAATCCCTGAAATGGCAATGGGCTGGACATACTGCCAGAAGGACAGACCATAGATGGATAGCCGAAATTTTAGATTGGATTCCAAGGGACAGGAAAAGACCCAGAAAAAGACCACATGGGAGATGGGTGGATGAAATTCGTAAATATGCGGGAGTGACATGGAGGAGACTGGCACAAGACAGACCGTTGTGGAGGAAACTTGGGGAGACCTTCGTCCAGCAGTGGATTGATAATGGTTGACAATGATGATGATGATGAATATTTAGGAAATCCTCATATTTTTGTCCCTCCAAACTTCATAAAAAATGTCTTCAATTCCACATTCCAACCCCCTTCTCCCCGAAAATAAAAAAAAAACGTTAACAACTCATGGTTTTTCTGTACAAAACACATCAGTACTACTCCTGAGCTAAAGGAGGAGTAGGCGCTGACGTGCTGACATCTTTCGGCTCAGCGAGAACTATATAGATTGAAAGTACTTCGGAATATAAGTCACAAGTTCATGAAGTCATGTTGATATAAAAATTCAAAAGTTCCCCTACCAATAAAATACACTCTCTATTTACCTCATGTCGCATTCCGACTGTACGGGTAAAACAACTGAAGGCAACCATTGTCTGAATGAAAACACTCGAACGTTAAAATGGCTTATGGCGAGTGCAGCAAAGCCTACATATCTCTGTCACATGACTCTCCTAATAGCAATCTCCAAAGTAGCTCTGAACCAATCGCGGGACGGAAATTACCTTAATCGCAACTCCATAGTGTAGCTTTAGACTCCACTTTCTTACCTTACTTTGAAAAGAAAACAAACAGCAGAGAGATTAGTATTGACCCCCTCAGTGAATTCCTATCCACCCTCCTCATTAGCCCCTTGGCCATACAGACATGGAAAAGAGGCTTAAACTAAGGAATTTGAAGAGTGGAGAAAAATTGAATTTTCATGACTCTGCGGAAGCTATTTTGGTAACTTTTATTGGAGACATAAACAACGCACTTCCTAGAAAAAAATACGTAGATCTACATGAAATAAAACACAAGACTCATTATTACTTGGCAAAGTCCAGATTATATTTTAAAGTCAAATATATTGAAAAATGGCCCATTTCGAACTGGGTGGGCGGGCAGGGTGGGCAAGACAAATTTCAGGGTGGGCTCAAGCTCACCCTTGCACCCCCTTGGCGACGTCCCTGGGAAGCATACACTCAGGCCTGACGAGAGGGGTGCCTAAGGGGGCTCAGAGTCCGTTTCTAAAGTAATTTTTTTCTAATTATTATTGTATGGTGTCCGAATATTTTTTAAGCTATAGCGTCACCAGGGTTGTGGGACGCGTAAAAATGCGTAATTTATGTCATAAATGTAAAAAAACGTAATAAATTTAAAAATTGTTTTAAATACAATAAAAAAGCACGAATAGTTACAATGTTACTCGAGTTCCCAGGCTAACTGCCACACGTGCGTGGGTTACCTGCGGCAAATCAAACGAGCTCTCCATATTACGTTTTTCATTTCTTCTTTCCTTTCCAACGACACGCCCACACCACACATTGGGTTTTCTGTGTTGCTTTGCTACTCACCGACATAGACGACGGTGTATGATATACAACGTTATTGCTAGGCATCAAAGACTGCAGACAATTTTCATCATGTGGATTTTGTCACTTTGTGTTTCCCACCAGAAGCCGGCATATTTTGTCTTTTTATTTTATGCTCAACTCATTATTTTCGCATTGCGGAAATTTTTATAAATGAAAATAGTGTCTTTGTGCGTAATTCCGACCTCGTTTATTTTCCTTTATTCCGTTCACCGATGAAGTCGTCCTGTTCACAGCGGTAACTTAAAAGAGAAAACACAAAATTTAATGTTTACTTATGAGAACTCTTTGTGGATACTTTCCCAGAGGCTGCATCTTTAGACGTATAAAAATGAAAGGTGAAAAATGTGATGATTATGAAAAAGTACTAAGAAAAATAATAATGTCTGTCGGTAGATGGCGTTCAAGAGTTTTCTGAGAAAACTCTTTTCTCGAAAGGGAGGGTTCGAGGGTTTGTTTTCGGAGGGGAGAATATAAAAAGTTATCCATCTCAAAAAAAAAAGATTGAAGAGGTGCAACCGGTTGGGTTGTTGGGAAGTAGGGGAATGGTGCGGAGGGGGGGGGGGGTAGTTGAGGAAACGGAAATATGGATTATGCGGTTAGTGGAGGAGTCGAGGTGTGTGTGTGTGTGGGGGGGAGATTTTATTGCATTGGGCCCCGAGCTCTCTCTCCACAGCCCTGCACACACTCCGCAACTTTAACTCCATAGGCAGGTTAGCCTTGCCTGGAGTATAGTCTGTTTCTTGAATATGTATTTTGTAGAGGGAGCCAGCAAGTTCTTTTTTGTTTCGAGCGCCTTTTACTGTGCTGCAAGATGTGGAACTGGAAGAGATTTTTTGATCAAATTATTATGGAAGAGGCTACGAGTATTTCGTAGTGTGAACGCCAAGTATTGCTTCCAACTTCAAGGTGATGTTCAGAAGGTCACCCGATCCGTCTCAGAGTTGATATGTCTCATCGTTTTGAACAATTCAGGTGTCGGAAGAAGCACGTTTCAGGGAAGAATGGTCTCTGTTCTCGTACACTTCGGACGTGGTTCCATAACGCTCATATCAGAGGCGTATACAAAAATATTTCCGACCGCCCCGGTGGCGCAGTGGTCTAAGGCGCTGGCATCTGATCATTCGTCCGTAAGGGGTCCGCGTTCGAATCCCGGTCAGGCATGGATGTTGTGTGTGTCTTACGGTACTGGCTCTCTCCCTTCCCTGGAACCAGTAACCCTAAATTAGGGACGGGCGACTGCTTATAGCCCATTGAGTTGCTCATGGTGGTCGTTAAACCTCTAATAAAAAAAATATTTCCGGGGGGAGGGGGAGACGAAAAAATGGAAGTTTTTGAAATCCACTAGAACACAAAATAAGTTAATGAAAAACAGAAGAAAAAATTAAACCATTTTTTTTTTCAATGTAGGTCGCATTTTAACCAAACACATAAAAAATGAAACACTTTCGGGGATGGGGCAAGGCCCCTTGGCCCACATCTGAATAGCACCCTGGTTAATATTCCTGTTGATATCGTAATGATTCTAGTGTATTGCTTCACCAAAGTATTGTCCTACGATGGCCGGCTACCCACAAATAAAGGACAAAGTATTGTCCTTTGGGCCGGCTACCCACAAATTGGCATTTTTCAGACATCGTTTCACAAGAAGCATGTTAGAAAATTAATCCAATGTAGGTCGCATTTTAACCAAACACATAACAAATGAAACACTTTCGGGGAGGGGGCAAGGTCCCTTGGCCCACATCTGAATAGTACCCTGGTTAATATTCCTTTTGATATCGTAATGATTCTAGTGTATTGTTTCGCCAAAGTATTGTCCTACGATGGCCGGCTACCCACAAATAAAGGACAAAGTATTGTCCTTTGGGCCGGCTACCCACAAATTGGCATTTTTCAGACATCGTGCTAAGCGAGCGTTTTCTCACTCTTCAAATGACGCGTCCAGGATTGCGGAGATCAACAATATTAAATCGTTGGCCTCAGCTGCAGGCCATAAAGAGTATGTAATTGATTACATCTTTAGCAGCGTCGAACTTGAGTTTGATAATCAACGTCGTCATATCAAGGAACCCAGTCAGAGGTTCGTTGGCTCCTTTCCGTACGTACCGGGACTTTCCTATTTCATCCGGAATGCATTTAAGAAGTTAGGGCTTGGAGTTGGAATTTGCCACCTTAGGTCAATATCACAATTCCTTCTTTCATCCAGAAGCCACAGCACTTTACTTGCTAACGCAGGGGTATATTCCATACCCCTTCGATACCAGGATGGAAATACCAAGTTTTATATTGTCATGACAAAGAGGTCCTTTGCGACTCGTTTGTCTGAACACAAAAGAGGCGCCTTGAAGAATAAATCGTCCACTGCCCTATCTAGGGAAGGTCATGACTTCTTCTGCCGCTCCACAATGGGCCGATTTGCAGCAGGTTGCACCATCACTACCGCCAGAGGTACAGCCATCAGGGAGTCTCTGGAGATCTTGTTTAGTAACGATGTCTGCAACGATGACGTATCAATGGAGCTGTCTTTGATATGGCGCATGTTCCAGCGTGTCTCTCGTGAAAGGACCTGACTCTTCTGTTTCCGCGCGTGCCGTGCTGGTCACGTTTTTACAATTTTTTTATATTTCACATGCATATTTAAATTTTCTGTACATTCATTTAGATTACTAACTTTGTTCCAAAACCACGTCTAAGCCTGAAGAAGGCACCCGTAGGTGCTGAAAGCTTGCAACCTTTTGCTTGCTGTCTTATGCCAATAAACGGATATTATCGTTCTTTACTTTGTTATTTGGCGTATTACTATCCGTTTATATTTAGTTTGTAAAGCTAACTGTAATGCACTATGTTTTAAGTCTAGTGTACGTTTTATGTCTAGTGTAGGGGCGGGGGAATAAGGGGGGGGGGGGTTAAAGGAAGGGCCCCGCCGCTTCTAAGGGCGGATCTGGAGGGAGTGGTAACAGGGTGATGTTACCACGTCCACTGAGACAGACATAAAACAAAAAAACAATTGCAAAGAAACAATTGCGGAGACCTAATTTGCGCCCCTTCAAACGCAAATAGAAGGAAGTCTACTGAGTTTTAAAATTTTCGTCGAATCCGGAAGTCTATCTTTTTGCCTTTTTTTCTATTTTTCTCCCGACAATGGAAGAGACGAGCCCCTCCCAAGTCTGATCTCGTTCACGCCTACCCCCCCCTCTCTGATAATTCGGTGAAATCAAAGAATATCTAAATGAGAAGAAGTTAAGGCTCAGGGTGACGTAACTAGCGCCGCCATATCCTAAGATACAATATGCAGTGCACAGAAACCAACATGCCACCCCGGTGGCGCAGTGGTCTAAGCGATGGACTCTGATCATTCGCCAGAAAAGGGTTCGAGGTTCGAATCCCCGTGAGCCAGGGATGTTGTGTTTGTCTTACGGCACTGGCTCTTACCCTTCCCTGGAACCAGTGACCCTAAATTAGGGACGGGCGACTGCTTATAGCCCATAGAGTTCCTCAAGCTGGTCGTTAAACCTCCAATAAAAAACAAAACAAAAAAACATACAGGCTGATGCCGAAGCAGACTGACCTTTGCTGCGCACGCGTATTTCTGTTGATTTCAATTCCGGTGAAGAACAGTCAGCCGGGGCACTCACACCACGTGATTGTTACCTTCTCGGTAGTATAATAATCACTTCGCAAATTGGTTATGTTAGTTTTGTTACGCCTATCGGGTTGTTCTTCAGAAATATTTTCAGTAATGCCAAATACTAGGGATTGTCTGCATTTTGTACGGATGCTTAGGCCTAACAATCATATTTGCTAAAATTTAATTTAAATAGTAATACTAATGTTATTGCATATTTTACTCACCAAAATAAGGAATGGGCGGGATATCAGAAAACAGCAACAGAAAAAAAAAAAAAAAAACAAGAAAAAAACCGCTCTACGCAAATAGCCATCGGATCGAAGTAAAACCATCGCGTATCAAAGAAAGCTTCACTGCGTTAGTGAAGCCAAGGCTGAACTGGATCCTATCAGGCTGTAACATTACCGTTGAAGACAATAGACTTTTGGTGATTGGCCAGTGGGCGTTAGGGACGATTTCAGCCGTTAGATGGCACTGCGTCCCAAGGTATAAACACCTCAGTTTCTGCGTTGTTTGAATTGCGGGATTGTGTATGTTCGTTGTTTTTTCTTGTTTCTTTAAAAAAACTTTTAGTTTTAAAACCAAACTGTTGTTTTCACGACAAAATCTAACCCATTTTCAAAATGGTTTAATGCTGTGTGCCGATGTGCACATCTTCTAAGAAGAAAAACGTGGGATTTTCATTCCATGAGTTTCCCTCAAATCAGAACCTAAAGCAACTGTTGCTGAAAGAAATATCTCGCCAGGATTTTGCTCCAAATGACAAGTTACCTTCAACTGTTGTTTGTGGTAAGCATTTTCATTCTGATAATTACGTATCTAATTCAATTTTAGAAAAAAACCCCAGCTATATAAACTCATATTAAGTAAAATAGTAGGTAAATATGTAGATTTGCGTTTTAAATTATATCGTCGGAAAAATATTAGTACTTTGGAAAAGTGCGACGTACAGGTTTTAGATTGTGAAAATTAATGGCAAATGGTGCAGAAATTTTCTGTTTCAAATGTCTTCTAAAGTTTTTTATCGTAACATTTACCTGTACGTTCGATACGTTAGGCCTACGCAGCGTCTCTTCACAGCATCGAACTTGCAGGTAAGTGTTACGATAAAAATCTTTAAAAGACATTTAAAATACGAAATTTCTGCACCATTTGCCATTAATTTCTATACTCTAAAATCTGTACGTCGCACTTTTTCCAGGTACTAACATTTTTCCGAGGAAATAGTTTAAGTCGCTAATCTACACATTTACTAAAATCTTGGCCCTAGATCGTTGAAGAATAAAGGAGGAATGAGATTTACACATGGATTACACCAGTTCCTACAGAAAAATTATCTTGCCCAAGTACTACGAATTCAGAATACAAATATCCATCTGTTAACGTGAAAGTGAATATAAATAAAATCTCAAATGTAAATAATGATACCGAATCAGTTTGTTAATGCGAAAAACGTCAACAGATGGCGCTGCGTCCCAACTCATCTTTTTGGTCCTCGCTGTTTTTGTTTAATGTTACAGCCTGATAGGATAGAGTTCAGCCTTGGTGAAGCTTCCGGCAAAGCACATATTCTCTATTCTTGTGGGGACGCTGTTGTCGCCTGTTTTACGTCATATCTACGAGAGTTGACGTTCTTCACGTGAAGCTTTATATTCTTTGTAGTGGTGGACAGATTTGGTCGTTTACGCAATCCGGATCTTTTAGATCAGGTCACTAAAATGATCCATTCAAAAGACCCGTTCGTTTCAATATAATGGTTAGTTAGTTAGTTAATTGATTTTAGTGGCGCAATGGCCAGGTTTGGCCAAAGAGCGCCAAACACAGAACTATCAGTTAAAGATTTTTAAAAGCGGGGTGAAATGATTAAGAGCAGACAGGCTTGGTAAAAGTTAGAAAAGAGAATGATGAAAGCTGTGAAGACTAGTTAGTTAATTAGGTTTATATATAAATTTATTTCACTGTTATAATTATTATAACTTTTTTTTTTTAAAAAAAATAAGTTTTAAAAAGTCAATCTGCTTTAAGAACGAAAATACTGCGAAAGTGTCGCAGTAGTCGCCCAAAAGCTTTTGCAGTGTAGCTGCGCCTCGTTTCAATATAAATCGGCTAATAGATGGCAGCACGTCTGTTCTTTGGATGGCGCGCACTTTCTCGCTTAGCAGCAATTAGCTCCTGTCAGAGGCATAGCCAAAGGATAGTCCTCGGATCCGGACCCCCCCCCCAATGAGGGTGGATTGAGCACGAATTTAAAGTGATATATATGTACATAAGATGCATACATTAATATTATTAATAACATCTATGAAAATGCAAGTGCAAAGATTCGGCTGTTTGAGAATACAGCACACATTAAAATTTTGTAAAGGGAGTGAGATAAGGTCACACCATATCTCCCAAGCTCTTTAATGCCACATTGGAAAATGTCTTTCAATCACTGAACTGGGAAAACAAAGGGTTAAAGATTAATGCAGATTATCTAACTCACCTTTGCTTTGCTGATGACGTAGTCATTTTTTCGCAACTACCCCATCAAAGCTGCAGAGTATGATTCAGGACCTTGCTGACAAGAATAAAGAAGTGGGTTTAAAAATGAACTTTCAGAAGACAAAAGTGTTGTAAAATGCTTTTACAAGAAATGAAGATTTATCGATTGATGGAGAAAAGCTGGAGATAACAGATGCGTACGTTTATCTTGGACAGCAGATATCAAGTGAGGGTCACATTGATGAAGAAATTAATCGGCGTACAAAACTTGCCTGGAGAGCTTTTGGAAGAAACAGCATAATTTTCAAGAGCAATATGCCATTATGTCTTAAAAGAAAAGTGTTTGATCAATGCATCCTTCCAGTGCTACGTATGGTGCAGAGACGTGGACCTTAACTAAAAGAGACATACAAAGACTGCAGACAACTCAAAAAAGCATGGAGAGGTGCATGTTTGGTGTAACCAGGAGAGATATGAAGAGGAACTCGTGGATCATCAGAAAAATGACAAGAGTGGAAGACATCATGATCAGAGTAAAATCCCTGAAATGGCAATGGACTGGACATACTGCCCGAAGGACGGACCATCGATGTACAGTCGAAATTTTAGATTGGATCCAAGGGACCGGAAAAGACCCAGAAGAAGACCACATGGGAGATGGGTGGATGGAATTCGAAAGTATGCGGGAGTAACATGGAGGAGACTGCCACAAGACAGACAGTTGTAGAAGAGGCTTGGAGAGACCTTCGTCTAGCAGTGGATTGATAATGGTTGACAATCATGAAGATGATGTATATATAGACTTTCACCAATGAAGCAAATCCATGGACCCCCACTTTAAGAAATTTCTGGTTACGCCACTGGCTTCAGTGTATTTCTTGAGCGTGTGGTTTGTAACGGGAGCCTGTATACTTTTTTTCCCCTTTGCACAGTCACGATAGATCAGTGTGTCGTAAACTGTCAAGCTTAGGATTTCAACATCTAACAGTCAGCCATTCTCCTAATTTTGTTGATCCCCGTACAGGTGCTCGCACTGAAGATGTGAAGAGCAATTGGCGTCCCCTCAATCGCAAACTAACAGAAGGAAATAAAAAGAAAATCATTTGGCAGACCATATTCTAGAATATTTATTCCAACGGTATTGTCTTTACTCAGAGCACTGTTTTGAGATGTTGATTTTCATCATCAAACAGTTCTTTCCTGGCACGTAGTCAGTTGATTTTAAATTCACCTTCCCATTCATGAGGAAACAGAGCGTTTCCGTTATAATAAATGTTTTCGTAGTATGGATACGATCAACATTCATAAAAGTACTTTTAAAGGCTACATAAAATAGTCATGGCACAGGATTATTACACAACTCACGCTTTACTCACCAACGAACTGAACTGGAGTGACGAGCACGAGCAAATGTGATGCGCTTTGAACACGAGCTCATTATTCCTTCCGCAGTGGAAGATCGACGAACGAAATGAAAATACGTTTTAGAGTGATGTGTGACTTTTTATAATTAATTGTTTCCCTCTGAGGCAGTGCCAATGCGGTACAAATACTGCCTTTCGTATTTATTAATATACACTGAAGTGCCAGAAAAACTGGTACACACGAGCTTATGCAAAATACATAGCAACGTCACCTATGCGCGAACTCGGTTGCGTCCGCCAGTGCGTATATAAAGCGATAGAGATCCTTACCAGCTGTCAGAGCTGCTTTAGGCAGGAGAATGACAAGTAATAACGATTTTCAACGCGGTGTCATAGTATTTCGGAGGTAAAAATGAAGTTCGGGTTTTCGCGGACGACCATTGCAAGGGTGTACCGTGACTGCAAGAATTCCAGCAGAACCTCCAATCTACGATACCAGTGTGGCCGTAAAAAGACATTGGGTGAACGTGACCATCGTCGGCTGTCAAGAATCGCTTCACGCGATAGGCGTGCAACACCCTCGCAGGTATCATCTGAATTCAATGCTGGAGCCTCAACAAGCATCAGCGTCCGGACTGTGCAACATACCCTGCACGATATGAGGCTTTGGGAGGGCCAACTCGAGTCCCCTTGATGGGTGCAGAACACAGAGCTATGCGCCTCGCTGGGGCATGGCAACACTGCCACTGGACACTTGATGACTGGAAACAAGTAGCCTGGTCTGACGAGTCGCGTTTCCAACTGTATCGGGCAGATGGAAGCATTCGTGTGTGGCGTAAACCCCATGAAGCCATGGATCCCGCCTGTCAACAGGGAACTGTACCGGCTGGTGGGGGTTCCGTAATGGTATAGGGTGTGTTTAGCTGGACTTCACTGGGACTCCTGGTACGTCTACAAACGTCTGTGACCGGCCAACGCTATGTGCGTATCCTTTCTCTCGAGGCAGTGGCGGCTCGTGGTTGAAAAATGGTGAAGAGCTACAAGAGCAATATGAAAAGATATCTACTGTCTTCAATGAAAATCACTATATGAGGACTGACCTATTTTTCGTATATTAGATCAATTTTTCTTTCTTTTAAAGCTGCAAATTTATTGATTATGTCGTCATAGAATGGTTGTTTCTTCGTGAGCATCAATAAATTATCTTTCTGAATAGAAATATTTGCCAAAGAAGCAAGTCTGTCTTGAGAAATAGTGTTTCTTGCGTAAGTTTGTATTCTTTTAAGGGAAGAAAAACTTCTTTCCGCTGACACACTTGTAGATGGAATGATTAAAATGAGGGCAACCAATTTATAAGCATCTGTAAAAATGTCTTTATCTTCATGAAGCACTCGAAGAAGTTCTTGAGTCGATATATTCCTTAATTTTTCGTTGGCATATACAAGACTCAGTTCATTTTTAAGGCGCCGGAGTTTAGTAAATATTTTTCCGTAAAAATGCTGTAGATTTTAAAAAGCGTGAGAGGGAAAGCTTGAATTAAATTGTTCGAATTTGGTTGTGTCAGCAAGACAAACAAATTAAAGTTTTTCACAGTCTTGAAATCTTATATTCATTTCCATAAGAATGTGGTCTACAATTTCAAAATACAATTGTTTATAATTTTGAAAACTTGTTTCTTGTGTAAGAGCAGCATATTCCCATTTAGATCTGCTTATTTCTGTGATTTTGCTAGCTTTTCCAAACAGTGTTTCAAATACTTCATCGTTCCTTTTATGAATCAAAATTTCACGAGTTTTTTTTTTAATTTGAGTTACACAGTAGTTTATGTCTAGTGATTTTTTTCTGCAAAATTTCGAATAATAGATCGGTGGGTCCAAACATTTCATTTAGTACTCTTGCCAAAAATGTAAATTCAAAAGTGTTCATATCGTTTAAAAACCCCTTGGCAAGTTGAAGTGATTTTTTGTCTGATTGCTCACTATTTGTCAGAAATTCGAATATTTCCTTCAATTTATCCCAATCCTCAACAATTACACTTACTAACTTCGAAGTGGAGGACCATCGAGTTTCTGCTATGGTTGGTATGCGTCTTGCGGTTGTAGATGTGAGTGTATAAGATCGCTTCACTGAGTGGTGAAAAAACGAAGGAATTCCAGTGAGGCTTGCGTAAAATATACGACACTGAAATTTTAGAAAAACTCTGCTGTAGTACAAGGTTCAAACGATGTGCTAAGCAATGAACAAAAACAGCTTGAGAAGCTTTATCCTTGATTATTTTCTGGAGCCCATTCAAGTGTCCAGACATTACACTTGCCCCATCGTAACATTGTCCTATTAATTTGTGCTGATAATCGCATTGTTCTTAAATGTTGTCTAACATTTTGTATAAAGCTTTTGACGTTCGATCTCCACTCACGTCGTGGAAACCCAAAAATCGCTCAACCAATACATCTTCCGAATCAACAAATGTTATTATTAAAGAGCACTGAGAAGTCTGATTTATGTCTGTGGTGTCATCTACTTGAATAGAAAAGCATTGAACTTCATTTATTTCATTTTTAACGCGATCGTTTATACATTCAGAAACACATTCAATTAATTCATTTTGAATAGTTTTTGAGTTACCTGTGAAGACATTTTTTTCTTTTCGTATTGATTTTGAATTTCTAAAGGACTTCTTGATATCAACAATGAAAGTAATTCCTTGAAATTTCCACGATTTATCGAGTCCATGCTTTCGTCATGGCCACGGAATGCTAGTTCTTGTTTGATCAAATATAATACTGCACCAGTCACTGTCTGCAGGAAAAGTCTATTTAAACAAACGTTTTCATTGAAATGCATTTTCAAAAGCCTAGCATTCTTCCTCAGGGCATCGGCAATGGTATTCTGATTTTTTCAAAATTCCTTAGCATTAACTCGCATTTCAGGTGTTCGCTAGAATCACCATGTTTATGAAGTGAGCGTGTTATATTTAATAAATCTGAGAACCCGTCTTTATTCCACGCCGAATGTTGATTACTAAAAAGTAAGCAGGGCCAACAAAATAATTGTTGTAACACAGAAGTACTTCAAAGCCATTTATATTCAGTAAACCAACAATTTTTAAAATTAATATTGTAAGATTTACCGCTCTTCTTGATTTCTTTTTTGGCAACAATTGTCAGTGAATCCGTCGGTCGTCCTTGAAGTAAAATGTCTCTTTTATCTTCATCTTTCCACCGATTAAATGGAGTTTGTAATAAATTACATACAATGTCGTTCACAGGATACATACTTTAATTAAATCTATCACTAACTGTTAAACTGTACACGAAACTACAGTAACAGCTAAACTTCTTGACAAATAATCACAAAGCACGAAAAAAACCAATCCCTTTCGGAAAGCATGTATCACAACACTGCAAGATGCCCTGAATAAAACATAACGTTTCACCGTGATCTCCTTCGAAGGTCACGATTCCATCTGCAAAGCTTCGGAGCCGAAAGATAAAACACTTCACTTGCTCGCCAGAGAGGGAGGTTGACGTCACGGTTGCCATAGCAATTCGGTCTAAAGCTGCAGACTTCCAAGGGTTTTCATTTCAGCTCTTCACTTGCACTGTTTTGCGTATGAGGAATTGTTTTCCGTATTGAATGCGCTATGTGAATTGATATCTAATTAAAATGTTGAGTATTTTGTAAAACAGTTGAGATAAAAAAGAATATATTATACAAATTACTGAATAAAACTTTATTTTAAGTAAAATAGGTGAAGAGGCACTTCACGTACTTCACCTGAAAAGCCGCCACTGTGACGAGGTACACCCGTTCCTGTCCTGCATTCATGCTGATGGGTTGGGCCTGTTCCAACAGAACAATGCACCTCCACACAAGTGTCGGGACGCCACATTATGGTTAGAGGATCATTCATCTGAGTTTGGGGTGTTTTCATTCCCACTCAAGTCCCCAGATCTGAACGTGATGGAACACATTTGGGATGCCATGCAACGCGTTATCGAACACAGGAATCCGAGACCTCGGAATACACAAGAATTATGGAACGCTCTGCAGGAAGTATGGTGTGCATTGCCTACAGCATATTTCCAGAAGCTAGTGGAGTCCATGCCCCATCGTATTTCTGCAGTCCTGCGCTCCCGTGGGAGACCTACCAAGTATTAGACTGGTGTATCAGTTTTTCTGGCACTTCAGTGTACATCTGTTATGTCAGAGTTCTAAGCTGCTGTCCCCATCTGGTGAGGGAAAGCCGTAATGAAAAATCAAAATATAAAAAACATAGAATCTAAAAAAATACGATATATCTTCATTTCACTGCAAACTATTAGATAAAACCTAAGATAAGATGCTTGTAAGATGGTTCTAGTTACACGAAAAAAATTTCGATCCAGTAACTAATCAATGGGCAATGAAATACCAATTCCGATAGGCGAACGGCAAACGATTTGGATCCTCGACTCCAGGACCGATGCGAACGGTGAACGATTTCGTTTGCCCTGAACGAGATCTGCTGGAACTACTGAACGGATCTTTTCGTTCACTCTGTCGACCGGGTCACTTGCTTGGAAAGGGTCAGTCGCGTACGACCCATCTTTAATTCTTTGGCGAAATCAGCGTCACCTGTAATTTATTCAGGCATCTTCTCGAGGGTGCTTAACACCCCCCCCCCCCGTAAGGTTTTGGGCGATCTCCCCTTATATTTAGTCTAATTATGTTCGTTTATAACTGAATATTTGAAGAAAATAATTAAAAAAAATGAAAACACGAGGGGAAATATTATAATAATAAAAAAAAGCCATTCACATGTGGACTTCAGGCTGAAATTTCTAGCATGTTCCAACAAAACATTAAACAGTCCCCGCTGAAGGGGCAATTTTTCAAGCACTGACAGCTCGGACTACTTCTGCAATATAAACATAATCCCGCACAGTAGAATTGTTTGTACTGCAATACATCATCATATTTTGGAAGCTGGCATTCAGTTTTATATCAATCTTCTAGATGCGAAATTTCCATGTATGCGGTTAAGTTTCAGTGTAGCGCACGTGACGTTAATACTTCCAACACAACAAAATATTTGCTACCTAGTTTTTAACAATAGTAAAGTATTAGAAATTGTTCCCGTAATAAGATGTTTTTTTTCTGGCAGTGGTGGTTTACACTCTGTGACAAAAAAAAAAAAAAAAAATGTCGAGGTACCTTAAACTGCCCTTTAAACGGTTAGTTAGTTCTTGTTTTTTTTTTTTTTTTGCTACCATTTGCTAATCTTAATAATCTAAAAGAGCTGAAACCAAACGTTTTCAGGTAACACTTTAATGATTCCTTTATAATCAGAAACACGCTTGTAGTAGGGATGGGTAACATCGATGATAGACATCGGTGGTTACTCATTCCCGAAACATCGATAGTATCGGCAGAAATTTTCGATGTTTCTGCTAATAAGCCAAAAAATTCGTTTTCAATCTGCAGCAGTAAATACGCAATAGATGTGCAAAATCTCTGTTCAATATAACAGTGATTACTAACCAATAACATCGGGTAACTAATATTATACACTATCTACCAACAAGTAATTGGAAACCCCTGCAATCGACGATTTCTGCGGTCCTGATACACGTCACGGCCACCGCCGTTAAATATCGTGTGGGAAACAACAACGCAACCAGTCGTATGCAAGATGCCACGCAGTTCGGAGCTCTCTGATTTCGAGAAAGGTGTAATCGTCGGGTATCACAGAAATGGCCGATCCATACGTGACATATCCAGCGAGTTGAAGTACCCGAAATCGACAGTGGCCTACGTGATTGGCAAGTGGAAGATGAGAGGTGACAGTCGGAATGTGCCTCTACCCGGCAGACCCACAAAACTGGGAGTTAGAGACCAACGGGTGCTGGCCAGATAAATTCAGAAGAACCGCACCAAATCGATGGGCCACATCCGCGAGGAGTTTCAACAGGAATCCGGGAGTGTTCTTTCGTGAATACAATCCGTAAGGAAGCCCATCTGTTTGGTTATCATGGACGTGCTGCCGCCCACAAGCCTTTGATTATCAAGTCCAATAGCGCTGCTCGGCTAACGTGGTGCAAAGAACGTCGACAGTGGACCGTTGAACAGTGGAAACAGGTTCTCTGGAGCGACGAATCAAGGTTCACCCACTACCGTTCGGATGGCAGGGTCTGGGTTTGGGGTCCGCCTGGAGAACGCCTCCTGCCGGAATGTATTGTGCCAACCGTGAAGTTCGGCGGCGGTGGAATTATGCCATGGGGGTGTTTCTCCTGGTATGGCACGGGACTCTTGGTCGCAATTCCTGGTAGATACAACGCCGAGACCTACTGAACCATTTTGGATGACCATGTGCTTCCTACGTTGTGGCAGTTTTTGGGGTGGATCCATGTTATTTTCAGGATGACAATGCCACCTGTCATGTTGCGAGGTCCACCATGGCTTGGTATGGTGACAATGGGGTTAATGGAATGGACTGACCTGCGCAGAGCCCGGACCTTAACCCTATCGAGCACCTCTGGGACGAGTTTGTGCGTCCTCTTAAGGGATGTCCCCACTGTCCGAAATCGGTGAAGGAACTGACTTGTCTTCTCCAAGCCGAGTGGAAGAAAATACCGCTAGCCGTCGTACAACGCCTGGTTGAGAGTATGCCCCGGAGGGTCGCAGCTGTAATCGCCGCTCGTGGAGGCTCCACCAACTATTGAAGGTGAATAAACTTTGTTTTCCTTTGCTATCACTAGTGTCCAATTACTTGTTGGTAGATAGTGTATATGTGCATATACACTGACTGAAAAAAAATCCCAACATCAAGAAGGGGTTGTGTTAAACGACAGTTGGTAGGCGGTGAGAGTACATCTGTAAGATGACGTCTATGCAAATTTCGCGCTCGGCGCATACGTGTGGCGCTAGTAGCGCCTCTCGGAACATGCAAAGCAGGTTTGCTGTAAATACGCTCTGTAACGTTCGTGAACGTTAGTTATCGTTGAGATTCGACTTAGTGTGTTGATGCTAGTCAAGAATGCCTTTAATAAGACGAAGAAGCCATTATCAACAGCTCACGGAGTTTGAACGAGGTCGTGTAATAGGGCTACGAGAAGGTGGATTTGCTTTTCGCAATGTTGCAGAACGACTTGGCAGGAATGTAGCCACCGTACATGATTGTTGGCAGCGATGGTCAAGGAAAGGTAGTGCCTCAAGAAGACCGGGTTCCGGCCGGCCACGTGGCACTACTGAGAGGGAAGACCACCGTGTACGGCGTATGACCGTGGCGCATCGTACCGCGTCTGCGGCATCAATTCGAGCTGCAGTTGCCACCACAGTGACACAACGAACTGTTACAAATCGGTTACTTGAAAGACAGCTCCGAGCCAGACGCCCTGTAGCGTGCCTTCCCCTTACTCCAAACCACTGCCGTTTGCGACGTCAGTGGTGTCAAGCTAGAGCTCATTGGAGGACGCAGTAGAGATCTGTTGTGTTTTCTGATGATGGCCGTGTGTTGGTTAGAAGGAGGCCAGGTGAGCGCCTGCAACCAACCTGTCTGCGGCCGAGACACACTGGACCTACACCTGGAGTTATGGTCTGGGAGCAATTTCCTAAGACAGCAGGAGCACTCTCGTGGTTATCCCACGCACCCTGATGGCACAGTTGTACGTCGGTCTGGTGATTCAACCTGTTGTGATGCCATTCATGAACAGCATTTCAGGGGGTGTTTTTCAACAGGATAACGCTCGCCCGCATACCGCTGTTGTAACCCAACATGCTCTACAGGGTGTCGACATGTTGCCGTGGCCTGCTAGATTACCATATCTTTCACCCATCGAGCACGTATGGGACATCATTGGACGACAACTCCAGCGTCACCCCCAACCAGCATTAACCGTCCCTGTATTGACCGACCAAGTGCAACAGGCATGGAACTCCATCCCACAAACTGACATCCAGCACCTGTACGACACAATGCATGAACGTTTGCGTGCTTGCATTCAACATTCTGGCGGTTACACCGGTTATTAATGTACCAGCATTTCACATTTAAAATGGCTCTTCTCGCGCTTACATTAATCTGTGATATTGAAACCTTAATCGATTAAATATGTTACCTATACAAATGTATTGCCGCCATTTCATTCCTCTACAACTATTTTTTCGTGGTGTTGGGATTTTTTTCCGTCAGTGTAGATTTCGCCAATGAACCAAATCCATGCCCCCCCCCCACTCCCCTTAAGAAATTTCTGGCTACGCACTAGTTCCGGTGTATTTCTTGATCGAGTGGTTTGTAACGGGAGCCTGTAAACTTTTTTTTTGTTGTCGTTTTGGACGCGTTCTTCTTTTTTTTTTTTTTTTCACTACGCACATTCTCTTGTTAGATCTGTGTACCGCCTATTGTAAACTGCCAAGCATAGGGTTTCAACATCTAACAGTCAGCCACTCTCTTAATTTTGTCGATCCCAGTGCAGGTGCTCATACTCAAGATGTGTAGTGCAACTGGCGTCCCTTCAAGCGCAAACTAACAGAGAGAAATAAAAAAATTCATTTGGCAGACCATATTCTAGAATACCTATTCCAACGGAATTGTTTTTTCTCAGAACACTGTTTTGAGGTGTTGGTTCTCATCATCAGACAGTTCTTCCTTCGCACGTAGTCAATTGATTTTAAATTCTCATAATCAGTTGATTTATTCTACCAGATAGACACCTTCCCATTCATGAGGAAACAAAACAAAACGTTTCCGTTATAATAAATGTTTCGGATTAGGGATGCAATCAACATTCATAAAAGTACTTCAGAAGGCCATATAAAACAGTCGCAAAACAGGATTATTACACAACTTACGCTTGACCACTTGACTCACTAAGGAACTGAAGTGACGAACACGATAATGCGCTTTGACCACTAGCTCATTACTCATCCTACTGAAGAAGACCGACGAACGAAATGAAAATACGTTTTAGAGTGATGGGTGACTATTTTTATAATTTATTGTTTCCCTCTGAGGCAGTACAAATACTGCCTTTTGTATTTACTGATATACATCTGTTCTGTTAGAATCGTAAGCTGGTGTCCCCATCTTGTGAGTGAAACCGTAATGAAAAAAATAAAAACATAAAAACCTAGAATTTAAAAATTGCAATAATCTTCATTTCACTGCAAGCTATTAGATAAAACCTAAGATAAAATGGTTATAAGATGGTTCTAGTAACACGAAATTTTTTCGATCCAGTAACTAATCAATGGGAAATGAAAATACCAGCTCCGACCGACGACCGAAGCGAACGGCGAACGAAACGACCGAAGCGAAGGAGATCTGCTGGAACTACGGAACGGATCTTTTCGTTCACTCTGTCGACCGGGTCACTTGGAACGGGTCAGTCGCGAACGACTCGTCTCTAATTCACTACCAACTTTTACTCCCTTCCGACGCACGGACCCTTCACGTCGTGGCCGTTAGCATCGCTTTAACCTCCCGCACCAACTGCTGCAAACCGTCGTACTCGCAGGTAAGTTTTTCGGAAAACAGTTTCCTATCATGTAAAAATACTATATTTTTGCAACCTTTCCCCATTATTTTGCATGCTTACAAAATTGTACGTAGCACTTTTCCCACACACTGATATTTTTCCGAGGAAATAATTTAGGACGCTAAACTATGTTTCACTATTCAAAAATCTGTCCCTATCTTAACACTGAGCTTCATTTGTTAAGCCTCTTGAACTTTCTGTACTTTTTGATAAACACTTACCTTTTATGATTTTAATTAGTAGTGGCATTTTATATGTAATTTCATTTATAAAAATAATTTTTGCTTATGTAAAAAAACTTTCAACACAACAATGATTTTTAGTAGCACTAAGATTTTGAAAAAAAAAGAAATATATATATATAATAATTTCAATTGCATGTTGTGTCCAGATCTTTTATATCACAGTTGTTGCTTAACCGGGACGGTCGCACGTTGTGTGGTCTCCCGCCAGTTATCTGTCTCTGCAACTTTTTGCCTCTTCGGAAGATTTCTTTCGTCGCATCTTGATAGTTTCTGGGTTACCAGTCTATTGTAATCAGTCCAGTTAGGAGATCTTTTAGTATCTAAGGTTTTTTCAAAGCTCTATTAAAATTTTTTCGAATCCACTTCTCTTCGTATTTCTGTTAGCACACCGTTGAAAATTTCGTTGCGCAAAAGGATTGCCGACGCTGAAGATGCAGGAATAGAATCTGATGCTGAACAAGAAGTTCGCCGTTTCATCATCCCTATAACTGGAATCTGCAGCACAACTGAGGAAGAAAATGGTCTTAGAAGATCCAGGAGGATAAGGTGTTTACCTCCTGAGTTGAACACCAGTGTTCAAAAAAGACCAGAAAAAGTAAGAAGGTAAGTATGAGGTCTTTGGAACCTCAGTTGTCGGGTGGAGATACCGACGGATTCCCCTCTGGGGATGGTTTTTTTATGAAAAAGAAAAATAGATCAGATAATCCTGCGGGACCTGACTATTTTAAATTGTCGGGTGGAGATACCGAATGATTCCCCTCTGGGGATGGTTTTTTTAGAAAAAAAATAGATCAGATAATCCTGCGGGACCTGACTATTTTAAATTGTCGGGTGGAGTTACCGACGGATTCCCCTCTGGGGATGGTTTTGCTGAAAAAAATAGATCAGATAATCCTGCGGGACCTGACTATATAAAAAGACCTGACAGTGCTGCGGCATCAGGCTATTCCTGTGAGATTTTTTGCAAAAATAGTGTGAATTTGCGTCAGTCTACGTAAAAAAAAAAAGGCCCTTTTTGGGGCCGACTAAAAAATTTTCCAAAAAGGAATTGGCCATTTGTACACTGCAGGAAAATGAAACGCAGTTAGAAAAGACGGGAACACAAATTCACAAGGGTAAAGCTGAGCTTTACGACAAAAACATTGAAACACAAAAAAGTTTCAATAAAAGTGAGGAAAAAAGAAAGGTTCGTAATGAACAGCCTCACGCACTGCAAGAAAGCAGTGACAGCTTCAAAATACAGGAAGCAAAAAAAAAAAAAAAGACACAGAATTATTAAAAACAGACTCAAATAAATATCTCCGTAATATCAATTTATTACACAGAGAGAAAAAAAAAGGTTGCAATTAAATGCAACTTACTGAATTCTGTGTTAGAGCAAAGGATACAAAAACATCTCTCGAATTATCAAAACACCAATTTCCTTGATAAAATGAATGCAGATGTGGAAAAATATTTAGTTAAAAACTGCAAGAGAGAGAAAACTATAGAGAAAAGGAAAGTAAATTACTCCACTGGAAAGAAAGCGGAAAAAAAGTTTCTCCGAGTGGAACCTTTCCCTTTTTCTCTGAGGAAGAAAAACGCCCTCAAAGTGGAATCTTTCCCACCTTTCTCTTTTTACCGAAGAACAAAAAAACCAAAAAAAAAAAAACCCAGCCCGTTTAAGGGCATTTCTGTTTCTGAGAATGAAAATAACTGCATAAAAGAGGAAACCAATAAAACTATAAAGAATAGAAAAATAAATTACTTCGCTGGAAGACTTAGCAAAGAATTAAAGGAAGCGGAAAAAAAAGTCTCTCCGAGTTACACGTACAACACTGCAGTTAATAAAGTTGTAAGCAACAACAAGGAAGAAGTGCTTCGGTTAAATGCTATTTCTATTGCCCAAGATAGTATTACTGTTAGCAGCATAGCCGTAGAGAAAGACGTCTTAAAAACAAACAAGGAAGTGGACAGCGGAATGCTGCCTTGTGGGTGCACCACCTCGTTACCCTTGCCCATTTTCTCTGAGGAAGGTAAAAAAAAAAAAAAAAAACTGCCCGTTTAGGGGCCGTTCTTTTTCTGAGGATGAAGGTTTAATAACGGAAACAAATGGCCTTAACATTCTAATTTGGAATGCGCAGGGTATCAAAAGACAACACAGAGAATTTTTAGCCTACCTAAAGTACAAAAATTGACGTTGCGTTGATTAATGAATCATGGCTAAGCGACAAAATTCAATTCAAGATACCCAACTACAAGGTTTATAGAAAAGACAAAACCACCAAAAGCGGCGGAATTTTGATTGCGGTTGTTGATAGATTAGAGCAAAGTGAAACACCTTGCAACACTGAAGATGGTCAAGAAGCCCACTCAGTTATAATTAAAACCAAAAATAACCCGATCAAGCTTACGGCCTTTTATAATCATCCGTCACATACGGTTACCAGTGAAGCTCTGGACAAGCTTTTTGAAGAAGACATCCCCACCATAGTAGCAGGGGATTTTAATAGCAAGCACCGCTATTGGTACTGTCCTAGAGCTAATAAAAGTGGGAACAATATTTTCAGATATCTCTTAAATAAAAATATTGATCTGGGGGCACCTTCCGAGCCCACCAGAACAGCGTTAAGAGGAACTAGTAATGTGCTAGATTTTGCGCTATTCAAAAATAATAGATATTATTATGAAATCTATACTGCAGCAGCGCTCTCATCTGATCATAACCCCGTTCATCTACAGCTTTTTACTGACAAAACTGTAATGGTAACACCCAAAATGGTCACGAACCTAAAGCAATTCAATGAAAAAATTAAATTAGTATCACTTCCAGAAATCGGAGATTGCAATAGCAAAGAAGAAATTGACAATGCTATTGGAACCTTTAACCTTGCCATTAAAAAGGTTATGGAGGCTTGCCAAACTCCTGCCAAAGAAAAGAAACCCGTATTTCTTACCCAAAGAAATATTGGATCTTATTAAGGAGAAAAATAGGTACCGCAGTAAATGGCAAAGAACCAGAAATAAAAGATTTTATGACCTTTACTGCACCCTTAACAGGCAAATCAAAAGAGATATCAGAAAGTTTGAAAACGGTTCATGGGGTCAACTATTAGAGGAAGCACATATTGACTACTCTGAAAATTCGAATAAAAAAAATAAAATGACCCTGTGGAACCTTACTTCAAGTTTGCAAAATAAAAATATCAGATTGCTCCCACCTCTCCAGAAAGCAGATGGGACGGTTGTTAGAACCGATGAAGTAAAAGCAGAAATTTTTGCAAACTCGCTAGAAAAACAGTTTAAAATAAATGATATCCCTGACACTGATGTAGCCACTAAAATGAAAAAGGCCCTGGATACTTATTTTAAACATGCAGAGGATGTAGAAAATTCTAGAGTCATCGCCCAAAGTGCACAACTCTATGAAGAATTTACTAGTAAAAAAAAACCTGTATTAACATCCCCAATTAAAAGCAAACAGAAAGGCTCTTCTAAAAAAAATAGAAGCACAAGGCATAGAAAACAGCAGCCAAAAGTAGAAAATGCTACGGCTTCTTTTACGTCCGATAGACAAGTTAAAGGTGCTACGACATCTCGCGGGTCCGGAACGCCAGAAACTGAAAAGATAAGAAATAAAAAAAGGCCTTTTAAGGGCCAAAAATTTTTTTGTTCCTCCTAACTTTGAAAAACCACTACCCATCAGTGAAAGAGAAGTTAGGTTTCACATTAATAACCTTAAAAATAAAAAGGCACCGGGCAAAGATGGCATAAATAATAAAATTATGAAAACATTACCGGAAGGGTATGTGCAAACCCTTACTAAAATATACAATTGTGCTATTAAATTAAATTATTTCCCGGATGATTGGAAGACAGCAGAGGTAATTTTATTACCCAAGCCAGGTAAAAACCTGGCAATTCCTGAAAATCACAGACCGATTTCGTTGCTCCCAACCATGGGAAAAAAATCTTTGAAAAAATTATACTTGTTAGAATCCAAAAGTTCTGTGAAGAATACCCAGTTATTCCATTTATTCAAGGAGGTTTTCGTGACAAACACTCCACGGTGCACCAGCTCTCGAGAGTTACTGAAAAAAAATGTGCAGAAGGAATAATGAATAAAAAGCACACAGCGGCTATTTTCCTGGATGTAGCTAAGGCTTTTGATAAATGTCCACACGAGGCAATTATCTACAAACTAATAGCACATGACATCCCACCTTGGATTATTCATATAATCAAATCCTATCTTAAAAACAGAACATTTTGTGCAAAAATTAATGGGAAGATATCTTCAAAAAAAAATAATTGAAGCCGGTGTTCCACAAGACAGTGTACTTGCTCCTACGCTATACTCTATTTTTACTTCAGATTTTCCGAATTTTAACAACAGGAATCTGACTACAGCACTCCCCGCACGGGGATAACTGGTTTTCCAGTTATTTGGGGAGCGGCGCCTCCACGGCCCGAGCTGACCTTGTGACTGGTCAACATCTGATGTCATGCCACCGCTTGTTTTTTAGTTTGGTGCTGTTGGTGTTTGCAGGGACGGCTGTTCATCCAGCTGTTGGGGAGTCGCGGCCCCACGATCCCGAGCTGGTCTTGTGTCTCGCTTTTTTGTTTTTATTTATTTTCTCCACTGGCTAGTTGCCCGTGTTGTTTACTTTACCTAATCGCTACCACGTTATGTACTAACACCCCGGTCTTGTGGTTTTGTTACCCTCCACCACTAACTGTTTTATATTAACCGCTCAGTTCGTAGGTTGCTGAGATTCCGTTTAGGTTCCCTTCCAGGATTTGTCTTCTTTGGATTTCTTTTTCCTTTTAGCTGGTTTGGGTGCTAGACCTACCTGCATGTTTGCCGCGTGCGGAGACCCGTGAGGCGGAAATGGGATGTCTGGCGGCCGAGGTCGCAGGAGACCGGAGCAGTGCCTCCTGTGTACCAACACTCCTCTTCGACCCCGGCTTCGCTGTAAACGGGAGGCTAGAGACTAACCCACCTCTAGTCAGAAGTCATGTACCAAGTTGTGTACAGGGCTTTAGCGGCTTTTGTCGTATGGCACGGCAGGGTAAGCCCGGGGCTGTGGGATCATGCCAAAGGCGTTGGCATGACGGTACCAGGAGGCCGAAGTGTCCGCCGAGTGCGTGTGATCACAGCCAACGGACTATATCTGCAACGTATAAGCTCCAGAACTGTGTCCAGCGTCATTTTCTTGGCTTGCAGACCTCCAGTTCTCCCTTGTAGGGCTCGGTGGTGGGTGGAGTAGTTTGCAGACGAATCTTCCTCCTTTTTTCCATGGGTAGAAACAAAAACAAAAACTCCAAATTTAAGTCACCTGAGCAAATGATAGTTGACAACGACTCTCCTTGGTCTTCTCAACCTACCAAGTCTCATACCCTTAAACGGTCTTTAGACCTTGACCTGGACCAAGAATGTGGAACCTCTTCTTCGGCAGCTGTACCAGTTGCTCCGAAGCGTCGTCTCCCTCGATTGCTGTGACTACGCATGCTACACACTTACTTGTAGAATCCATCGATCCGCATGAGAGACTGTCCGCCAGATCTCCCTTTTTCATTTCTAAAGCTTTGGACGCTGCGGTTGGCTCCTTGAAGTCTGTGAGGAAGCTTCGCTCTGGGGACCTGCTTGTCCAAACTTGCAGTGTTTCTCAGAGTAACACTTTTCTGCACCTCACTAGTCTTCAAGGCATTCCTGTAAAAGTGACACCTCACCCGTTTCTTAACACCTCTCGGGGTGTTATTTCGGAGTTTGATCTCTTGCCATGCAGTGAAGACGAATTGGTGACTGAACTTGCTGATCAAGGTGTTATTGCTGCACGTCGTATGATGTTCCGGCGTGATGGTTCCTTTATTAAGTCTAAAAATGTAATCTTGACTTTTAACTCCGCGAAAGTTCCGACCGAAATCAAGGCTGGCTACTTGGTCTGTGGAGTTCGCCCGTACATTCCCAGTCCTCTGCGCTGTTTCCGGTGCCAGAGGTACGGACATTCACAACGTTTCTGTAAGAGTTCCGCTCGTTGCGCAAATTGTGGCTCCAGTGAACATGACGGGGAAGGTTGCACTTCTGCGGCCTGCTGTGTTAACTGTGGTGAGGCCCATGCAGCTTACTCCCGCAACTGTATGAAATGGAAGGACGAGATGGCGATCCAGCGCCTCAAGACCCTGGAAGGCCTCTCGTACCCTGCTGCCAAGGCCAAGTTGGGTATACCCACCAACCGACAGCGTACTTTTGCCGCAGTAGTTCAGTCTCTGCCACAACCCGTGCAGCCCTTTGTTCCGCGCCCTGTAGCTCTCGCCGCACTTTCCAAGCGATCTACAGCTGAACAAGCGACACAGGTGGATTTCCCCGAGCTCCAGGTTTTTCGAATAGCTGAGTCTGCGCCTTCTCTTTTGAAGACGACTGACTCTTCCAGTTCCCAGCAGAAAGCCTGCACGTGCGGAAGACCCGGCCCTCAATCCGCAAAGGTGTGCAGCGTCCATCCAACTGTCGCGGTCCACCTGACCAACATTGCAACTGTCTCGGACTCAGCGAGGTCCCCACCCTCAACCAACATTATAGAGGAACATCGGGGGAGGAGAGTGACAGTTCGTCCCCAGCTTCAACCAACATTGCAGAGGAACATGAGGGGGAGGATAGTGACAGTTCGTCCTCGGCCAGCATTGCATTGGAGTGTGTGGGGGAGGAGAGTGACAGTTCGGCCCCCTCCTGGTGACTCATCCTTTGTGTAGTTGTGTTCGATTTCGTAATGTGTTTTATCATTCTCATTCCTCAGTTTTAATTAATCGGCTTGTTTCTCAACATTGTACCATGTTTTTCATACTGTTTGTTTCATTGTCTTTTTTGGCCCTTCCTTCGTACTCATGATTCGGTTTTACTTGGTCAGCCAGATTTTGCGATTTATGCCACGTTTTTTATTTCTGTCTGTTTGTCTTGTGTCTGGCGCTCTTTGGCCAACCATGGCCCTTGCGCCAATAAAATCTAACCAACCAACTACAGCACTTTATGCTGACGACACTGCACTGGCCTATACTTCCATGAATAAAAATCAAGCAACATTTATGTTGCAATACTATGTGGAAAAACTGGAGAATTACTTCCTAGACTGGAAAATTAAAATTAATACTGACAAGACACAAGCAATTCTGTTCTCCCGTAAAACATACAATTACAATCCTGACTTTGAAATTGAATTGTATGGTAAAAAAATACCTTGGGTAAAGGATGTCAAATATTTAGGCCTCATTATGGATCATAATCTGAATTGGAACAAGCATATTAAAGAAACCCTGGCTAAAGCTCTTAAATTAAGAGGATGTCTCCAACCCATAATTAAAAATAAAAGGCTTAGCAAAAAATAATAAAACCTTGTTATGGAAAGCATGCTTCAGCCCGGTGATTACCTATGGCTGTCCTATCTGGGGTAACTGCAGAAAGCAGCAAAAAAATAATATTACCTCGTTTCAAAATAAAACTCTTCGTATGATGGTAGGACTAGATGGAAAAACATCCAATAATGCTATCCGTAGTATGCTAAATATCAGCTCTATACATTATACTATGTATGATCTAGCGCAAAGGTATTACGAGAAAGCCAAGAAACATCCCAATCCTCTTGTCAGGGAGGCCCTTAATTATGTTGTCAATGATACTGACAAATTTAAAAGACCGAAAGCAATTTTAAATAAAATTCCTGAAAAGAATCCAGTTCACAGTTATACTTCCAAAAAAATTAAAAAAAACTGGGACTAAATTGAAATTATTCCTCACACGTAGGACGAAAGCAAAAAATTGAATAGCAGTTTTGGGTAAAAAAAAAAAAAAAAAAAAAAAAAGGGCCATTTTAGGGGCCGAGCAAAATGTTGCATATAAGATTTATCTTTTTTGTACTAAATATCTCTGCCCCTAAAAAACAAGGTGTTGTTGGTCTTGTCTTTTATATTAAAATTTGTTGTTGTTTTTTCCTGATTAAAAAAAACAAAACAAAAAAAAAAAATGAAAAACGGCTCTTTTAAGAGCCGAGCAAAATGTTGCATAAAAGACATCTTTTTTGTACTGAATATTCTGCTCCTAACCAAACAAGGTGTTGTTGGTCTTATCGTTTATATTAAAATTTGTTGTTGTTGTTTCCAGATTAAAAAAAACAAAAAACAACAACAACAATAAACGAAAGAAAAAAAAACGGCTCGTTTAGGGGCCGAGCAAAATGTTGCATAAAAGACATCTTTTTACGCACTAGTTCTGAAAAAAAAATAATAATAATATTTAAGCAAAACAGGACTAAATTTTTTCCGCTGTTGCACATAATTGTGCAACAAGCAGGCAAGTAGCGAAGGAAAAAAATGATGAATGATTGGCCCATAAACTAACGCTTCCTAAATAAGGAATTAAAAAAAACCCCTGGTTGTGGCTTTTTTATTTCTCGGTTGTTTACTCAAAATGAGTATCTTGAACCTCGATCGGTGTAATATTGTGATCACACCACCTCAGCTATGGTTACTCTGACATGCCTGTCAAGAATCAACAAAAGTAAACCTGTGAAAAAATCCTGTAAACCAATGGGGAAAAAATCTTTTTTCTCATTGGCTGGCGAGAAACACTGAGCAAATGGCCAGTTTTGTCTTACCCGGTGTTCAAGACGATTTTTCTCTGGGAAAGATGTTCTGTGTGTGATGTTTTTTTTTTCCAGGTTCCCCTTTCCCGTGTCCTTTCCTTCCTTTCCCCCTGTACTCTTCTGTGGCACAGGTGTACCGGGCATTTTTCTGCGGAGAGAAATATCACTTGAAACGGCTTGTTGTTACAGGTAAGTATGTAGGGCAGCTTACAACTTCACTTCTTAACGGGTAACCGTCTACTCCCTCTCCTCTAATATTTCCATACTTTTCTTTCGTACTATTCTATCAGGGAAATCTGTTCCCAAATATCTAATATTCCTCTTTTTCACCTGACAAAAGGCGCAGAGCGCTGAGGGTTCGGGTCTCTCAACCTCAGATAGGAAATCTCTCTCTCGCACGTTGTGTGGTCTCCCGCCAGTTATCTGTCTCTGCAACTTTTTGCCTCTTCGGAAGATTTCTTTCGTCGCATCTTAGATAGTTTCTGGGTTACCAGTCTATTGTAATCAGTCCGGTTAGGAGATCTTTTAGTAGCTAAGGTTTTTTCAAAGCTCTATTAAAATTTTTCCGAATCCACTTCTCTTCGTATTGCTGTTAGCACACCGTTGAAAATTTCGGTGCGCAAAAGGATTGCCGACGCTGAAGATGCAGGAATAGAATCTGATGCTGAACAAGAAGTTCGCCGTTTCATCATCCCTATAACTGGAATCTGCAGCACAACTGAGGAAGAAAATGGTCTTAGAAGATCCAGGAGGATAAAGTGTTTACCTCCTGAGTTGAACACCAGTGTTCAAAAAAAGACCAGAAAAAGTAAGAAGGTAAGTATGAGGTCTTTGGAACCTCAGTTGTCGGGTGGAGATACCGACGGATTCCCTCTGGGGATGGTTTTTTTATGAAAAAGAAAAATAGATCAGATAATCCTGCGGGACCTGACTATTTTAAATTGTCGGGTGGAGATACCGACGGATTCCCCTCTGGGGATGGTTTTTTTATGAAAAAGAAAAATAGATCAGATAATCCTGCGGGACCTGACTATTTTAAATTGTCGGGTGGAGATACCGACGGATTCCCCTCTGGGGATGGTTTTTTTTTAGAAAAAAAATAGATCAGATAATCCTGCGGGACCTGACTATATAAAAAGACCTGACAGTGCTGCGGCATCAGGCTATTCCTGTGAGATTTTTCGTAAAAATAGTGTGAATTTGCGTCAGTCTACGGAAAAAAAGGCCCTTTTTGGGGCCGACTAAAAATTTTTCCACAAAGGAATTGGCCATTTGTACACTGCAGGAAAATGAAACGCAGTTAGAAAAGACTGGAACACAAATTCACACGAGTAAAGCTCAGCTTTACGACAAAAAAATTGAAACACAAAAAAGTTTCAATAAAAGTGAGGAAAAAAGAAAGGTTCGTAATGAACAGCCTCACGCACTGCAAGAAAGCAGTGACAGCTTCAAAATACAGGAAGCAAAAAAAGACACAGAATTATTAAAAATAGACTCAAATAAATATCTCCGTAATATCAATTTATTACACAGAGAGAAAAAAAGGTTGCAATTAAATGCAACTTACCGAATTCTGTGTTAGAGCAAAGGATACAAAAACATCTCTCGAATTATCAAAACACCAATTTCCTTGATAAAATGAATGCAGATGTGGAAAAATATTTAGTTAAAAACTGCAAGAGAGAGAAAACTATAGAGAAAAGGAAAGTAAATTACTCCACTGGAAAGAAAGTGGAAAAAAAAGTTTCTCCGAGTGGAACCTTTCCCTTTTTCTCTGAGGAAGAAAAACGCCCTCAAAGTGGAATCTTTCCCACCTTTCTCTTTTTCTCCGAAGAACAAAAAAACCAAAAAAAAAAAAAAACCAGCCCGTTTAAGGGCATTTCTGTTTCTGAGAATGAAAATAACTGCATAAAAGAGGAAACCAATAAAACTATAAAGAATAGAAAAATAAATTACTTCGCTGGAAGACTTAGCAAAGAATTAAAGGAAGCGGAAAAAAGTCTCTCCGAGTTACACGTACAACACTGCAGTTAATAAAGTTGTAAGCAACAACAAGGAAGAAGTGCTTCGGTTAAATGCTATTTCTATTGCCCAAGATAGTATTACTGTTAGCAGCATAGCCGTAGAGAAAGACGTCTTAAAAACAAACAAGGAAGTGGACAGCGGAATGCTGCCTTGTGGGTGCACCACCTCGTTACCCTTGCCCATTTTCTCTGAGGAAGGTAAAAAAAAAAAAAAAAACTGCCCGTTTAGGGGCCGTTCTTTTCTGAGGATGAAGGTTTAATAACGGAAACAAATGGCCTTAACATTCTAATTTGGAATGCGCAGGGTATCAAAAGACAACACAGAGAATTTTTAGCCTACCTAAAGTACAAAAAAATTGACGTTGCGTTGATTAATGAATCATGGCTAAGCGACAAAATTCAATTCAAGATACCCAACTACAAGGTTTATAGAAAAGACAAAACCACCAAAAGCGGCGGAATTTTGATTGCGGTTGTTGATAGATTAGAGCAAAGTGAAACACCTTGCAACACTGAAGATGGTCAAGAAGCCCACTCAGTTATAATTAAAACCAAAAATAACCCGATCAAGCTTACGGCCTTTTATAATCATCCGTCACATACGGTTACCAGTGAAGCTCTGGACAAGCTTTTTGAAGAAGACATCCCCACCATAGTAGCAGGGGATTTTAATAGCAAGCACCGCTATTGGTACTGTCCTAGAGCTAATAAAAGTGGGAACAATATTTTCAGATATCTCTTAAATAAAAATATTGATCTGGGGGCACCTTCCGAGCCCACCAGAACAGCGTTAAGAGGAACTAGTAATGTGCTAGATTTTGCGCTATTCAAAAATAATAGATATTATTATGAAATCTATACTGCAGCAGCGCTCTCATCTGATCATAACCCCGTTCATCTACAGCTTTTTACTGACAAAACTGTAATGGTAACACCCAAAATGGTCACGAACCTAAAGCAATTCAATGAAAAAATTAAATTAGTATCACTTCCAGAAATCGGAGATTGCAATAGCAAAGAAGAAATTGACAATGCTATTGGAACCTTTAACCTTGCCATTAAAAAGGTTATGGAGGCTTGCCAAACTCCTGCCAAAGAAAAAGAAACCCGTATTTCTTACCCAAAGAAATATTGGATCTTATTAAGGAGAAAAATAGGTACCGCAGTAAATGGCAAAGAACCAGAAATAAAAGATTTTATGACCTTTACTGCACCCTTAACAGGCAAATCAAAAGAGATATCAGAAAGTTTGAAAACGGTTCATGGGGTCAACTATTAGAGGAAGCACATACTGACTACTCTGAAAATTCGAATAAAAAAAATAAAATGACCCTGTGGAACCTTACTTCAAGTTTGCAAAATAAAAATATCAGATTACTCCCACCTCTCCAGAAAGCAGATGGGACGGTTGTTAGAACCGATGAGTAAAAGCAGAAATTTTTGCAAACTCGCTAGAAAAACAGTTTAAAATAAATGATATCCCTGACACTGATGTAGCCACTAAAATGAAAAAGGCCCTGGATACTTATTTTAAACATGCAGAGGATGTAGAAAATTCTAGAGTCATCGCCCAAAGTGCACAACTCTATGAAGAATTTGCTAGTAAAAAAAACCTGTATTAACATCCCCAATTAAAAGCAAACAGAAAGGCTCTTCTAAAAAAAATAGAAGCACAAGGCATAGAAAACAGCAGCCAAAAGTAGAAAATGCTACGGCTTCTTTTACGTCCGATAGACAAGTTAAAGGTGCTACGATCTCTCGCGGGTCCGGAACGCCAGAAACTGAAAAGATAAGAAATAAAAAAAGGCCTTTTAAGGGCCAAAAAATTTTTTTTGTTCCTCCTAACTTTGAAAAACCACTACCCATCAGTGAAAGAGAAGTTAGGTTTCACATTAATAACCTTAAGAATAAAAAGGCACCGAGCAAAGATGGCATAAATAATAAAATTATGAAAACATTACCGGAAGGGTATGTGCAAACCCTTACTAAAATATACAATTGTGCCATTAAATTAAATTATTTCCCTGATGTTTGGAAGACAGCAGAGGTAATACTATTACCCAAGCCAGGTAAAAACCTGGCAATTCCTGAAAATCACAGACCGATTTCGTTGCTCCCAACCATGGGAAAAATCTTTGAAAAAATAATTCTTATTAGAAGGCAACAATTCTGTGAGGAATTCCCAGTAATTCCATTTAATCAAGGAGGTTTTAGAGATAAACACTCCACGGTGCACCAACTCTCTAGAATAACTGAAAAATGTTCAGAAGGAATAATGAATAAAAAGCACACAGCGGCTATTTTCCTGGATGTAGCTAAGGCTTTTGATAAATGTCCACACGAGGCAATTATCTACAAACTAATAGCACATGACATCCCACCTTGGATTATTCATATAATCAAATCCTATCTTAAAAACAGAACATTTTGTGCAAAACTTAATGGGAAGATATCTTCAAAAAAAAATAATTGAAGCCGATGTTCCACAAGGCAGGGTACTTGCTCCTACGCTATACTCTATTTTTACTTCAGATTTTCCGAATTTTAACAACAGGAATCTGACTACAGCACTTTATGCTGACGACACTGCACTGGCCTATACTTCCATGAATGAAAATCAAGCAACATTTATGTTGCAATACTATGTGGAAAAACTGGAGAATTACTTCCTAGACTGGAAAATTAAAATTAATACTGACAAGACACAAGCGATTCTGTTCTCCCGTAAAACATACAATTACAATCCTGACTTTGAAATTGAATTGTATGGTAAAAAAATACCTTGGGTAAAGGATGTCAAATATTTAGGCCTCATTATGGATCATAATTTGAATTGGAACAAGCATTTTAAGGAAACCCTGGCTAAAGCTCTTAAATTAAGAGGATGTCTCCAACCCATAATTAAAAATAAAAGGCTTAGCAAAAAATAATAAAACCTTGTTATGGAAAGCATGCTTTAGCCCGGTGATTACCTATGGCTGTTCTATCTGGGGTAACTGCAGAAAGCAGCAGAAAAATAATATTACCTCGTTTCAAAATAAAACTCTTCGTATGATGGTAGGACTAGATGGAAAAACATCCAATAATGCTATCCGTAGTATGCTAAATATCAGCTCTATACATTATACTATGTATGATCTAGCGCAAAGGTATTACGAGAAAGCCAAGAAACATCCCAATCCTCTTGTCAGGGAGGCCCTTAATTATGTTGTCAATGATACTGACAAATTTAAAAGACCGAAGGCTATTTTAAATAAAATTCCCGAAAAGAATCCAGTTCACAGTTATACTTCCAAAAAATAAAAAATAACTGGGACTAAATTGAAGTTATTCCTCACACGTAGGAGGAAAGCATAACATTGAATAGCAGATTCGGGTAAAAAAAAAAAAAAAGGGCCATTTTAGGGGCCGAGCAAAATGTTGCATAAAAGATTTATCTTTTTTGTACTAAATATCTCTGCCCCTAAAAAACAAGGTGTTGTTGATCTTGTTTTGTATATTAAAATTTGTTGTTGTTTTTTCCTGATTAAAAAAAACAAAACAAAAAATAAAAATAAAAAACGGCTTTTTTAAGAGCCGAGCAAAATGTTGCATAAAAGACTTATCTTTTTTGTACTAAATATTCTGCTCCTAACCAAACATGGTGTTGTTGGTCTTGTCTTTTATATTAAAATTTGTTGTTGTTGTTTCCTGATTAAAAAACAAAAAAAAATAAAAACAACAATAAACGAAAAAAAAAACCGGCTGTTTTAGGGGCCGAGCAAAATGTTGCACAAAAGACACCTTTTTACGCATCAGTTCTGAAAAAAAAAAAAAAATAATAATAATTAAACAAAACAGGACTAACTTTTTTCCGCTGTTGCACATAATTGTGCAACAAGCAGGCAAGTAGCGAAGGAAAAAAAATGATGAATGATTGGCCCATAAACTACCGGCTTCCTAAATAAGGAATAACAAAAACCTTGGTTGTGGCTTTTTTTTATTTCTCGGCTGTTTACTCAAAATGAGTATCTTAAACCTCGATCGGTGTAACATTGTGATCACACCACCTCAGCTATGGTTACTCTGACATGCCTGTCAAGAATCAACAAAAGTAAACCTGTGAAAAAATCCTGTAAACCAGTGGGCAAAAATCTTTTCTCTCATTGGCTGGCGAGAAACACTGAGCAAATAGCCAGTTTTGTCTTACCCGGTGTTCAAAGACGATTTTTCTCTGGGAAAGATGCTCTGTGTGTGATGTTTTTTTTTCAGGTTCCCCTTTCCCGTGTCCTTTCCATCCTTTCCCCTGTACTCTTCTATGGCACAGGTGTACCGGGCATTTTTTCTGCGGAGAGAAATATCACTTGAAATGGCTTGTTGTTACAGGTAAGTATGTAGGGCAGCTTACAACTTCACTTCTTAACGGGTAACCGTCTACTCCCTCTCCTCTAATATTTCCATACTTTTCTTTCGTACTATTCTATCAGGAAAATCTGTTCCCAAATATCTAATATTCCTCTTTTTCACCTGACAAAAGGCGCAGAGCGCTGAGGGTTCGGGTCTCTCAACCTCAGATAGGAAATCTCTCTCGGCGGCTAAGTTTGGTGTATTTACTTGGCGGAATGCAGTTTATCTAGTACGAGACTTTGGTTTCGTTTTCCTGGTAGTGGTTGGATCAGAATCTCGTGAGGAGCGACCTGGGTTCATCTTCTGTACCGTTTTTTCATTTTGTGCGGGTAGTGAATCCGCGAAAATTTGATATCGTTTCGAAGCTCGTGGGTAAAACTCTCCACCATGAGTCGTCCGAGATTCACTGTTGTAAAGGGGACACAAACATTAAAGTTGTCTTCTGCAAGTACCTCCCATGGCAGGTAGCAAAATAAGCGATTAAAGCCGTTTTCACTGAATTTGGAAGGGTGCTTAATGTAATGCATGAGGTTAGAAAGGAGCCTTCTCGTGTACGAGAATTGTCACTCTTGACATGGACCAAGCCGATCCTAATTACATGTATGTTTCCCCTTTTAGGTGCATGAATGTGTGTGTCGGGGATGTGGACACGGGGGACACATCGCTGTTGACTGTGCTAAATACGCTTGCGAGTATTGCAGCGCTCTTGGACATAATATCAAGGACTGTAAAGATCCTTGTGGGAACTGCAAGTCTCCACAACACAAGCGACCAGAATGTGGTGTCCGTACTTTTGCCCAGATGGCCGGAGCCGGACAATCCCAGGCAAACCAAAATGACATTTTAGAGGCGCTTGACGCCACGGTGAAGGTGGGGAAGCTCCTGAAGCCTGGGAAAATTCCTCGAGTGGCGAGGTAATAGAAACCTACCAACTTCGTGGCTTGGGGAGTGCCCAGGAGGTGTTACAACGCTCCCGGAGTGAGGTTGTCACAATATGCAAAACACAAATAATTAATCTGTGGAAGAGCAGGTAAAATAATAACAAATAGTTTAGAGGAACCCTAAGTAGCGCAGAAAAGAGGGACAGCAACAGGTAAAGGGGAGGCAAACCCCTACTCACCCACTTAAGGGTACTAGCCCAGCGCAGCTGAGCAACTTAGGTAACAAAAGGAGAAGACGCGAACGACAGGGAGGGAAAGAAGCAAGCCCTTTCCCTTGTAAGAGGAATCAGCACAGAGCGGGAAGCAGCCAGTGGCAAGAGGGGAAGAAGTGAA
Organism: Macrothele yani; assembly: GCA_039090855.1. Lineage (NCBI taxonomy): Eukaryota > Metazoa > Arthropoda > Arachnida > Araneae > Macrothelidae > Macrothele > Macrothele yani. The sequence continues at coordinate 69,768,958 of CM077032.1, read as the reverse complement.
CGGAACCCCAGCAAAGAACAGCCCACGGGAGCGACGCCGAAGACGAAATGGCATAACAGCACGTAATCAAAAGAACCGCGTCACATTACTTACAATAGAGGTTGTAGGAGAATACTATAGCGGCAGAAGCTATCAAGGCGGCAAGCCAACGGCGTAGCCAGCAATAGTTAGATAACGAGCCAAGTACGGAAGGATAGGTTCCCAAGCCAAAAAGCGCTTTGGGAAAGACATCAAGACCGATGGGAAAATGCAGGTAATTGCAGACAATTTCAGTTACAGGACAAAGCGGGGAAACATTGGATGACAGCTAGTCCAATTTTATTGGGGCAAGAGAATTAATGGGAAGAAGCCCGATAGAGGAGATTTTCGTGGAAACAGGAGGCGGAACCGGGAGTTCGATTCCTTAGGGAAGAGCGAATAAGTGCCAGCAGGAATCCCCCCCCTTAGAACGAATCACAAAATTAGGAAAGACCGAGTTAAACAGCCCGAGAGGTTAGAGAATGGGAATAATTATTAGATGATTTCAGCCGGACGCTCGGATTGGGCAAAAGCGTCAGAGAATGGAATTTCAGATGATTGGCCAGAGAGAGAAAACGAACATTAGGTCGGGGCTGGCAAAGCACGATCTAGAGGCATTAAGACGAAAGTTTCAGAGAGAGTAGGTTGTTCTTGATCTCTCTCGTAATGAAGGCATTAAGTTTCTGAGTTCAGAAAGAGTAGACGTAACAGTAAACCAAGGACCCCCGGTGACCGGAGAGCGCAGGCCATCAGCAGGACGATGCAACAGAAACCGAACAAGAAGGGAGGAGATCCCTGGGGAAGCGAGGCGAGCGAGACGAAATGACCCACCGACGGACGGACATACTTGCCGATGCGCGAAAGAGCCTAGCTAGTCGAGACGTGAAGCGTATAAGAAAGGGGGAGCGTACCGACGAAGTGAAACCCGTACATATAAGACATGAATGCGGACATGAACGAACTTTATGAAATTGTGCATGAACTTTTAACACCCGAGCGTGGGATAGACGCCTAGCTTCGGAGGTGAACACCAGGACTTTCGGTGAAGGAAAGGTAAAGAATGATTTCATTACACTTTAATTATTTTCTCGGAGTTGCATATAATATGGATAGTTTGGATACTTAAGAAATGTGTATAATATTCTCTCGGGAGGCATCGTACGTATACAGGGGAATAGGAATAACATGGGAGCAGGGAAGTATCGAGGTGTATTGGAAGTCGTTAGGAATATTTATTTTAAGCAGGAGTTTCAGAGACTGGCATAAGGGTTAACCACGTGATAGAGGAGGAGGATAAATTACTAACGTAACGGGAAGAAAAGAAAGAGGAAGCTTAAAAGATATCTTAAGAAAGTATGCCTAGTAACGTAACAATTGGTGAATATTGTTTAAGTCAAGACGGAAGGCATCGTGCATAACATTTTGAAAGTTAACTTTTTATAATAAAAGGGTCCTGATCGCTGTAAAAGTTTTAAGTCACAGATATCAGCGAATAAACACTTTTATTTTCCAAAGAATGCTTTCTCCTGTGCTATTCAATTCTCAGTAGTGTTGTTTATAATGTGTATTATTTGTGCCATCCTAAGAAATTAAGTAGTAAAGTGTGTGAACGAGACAGCAATGAAGATGATTCACTTTACGAAGAACAGTGTGTTTCTCTAACCGTGTAAAACGTAAAAAGTAAACTTATTATTCTTCAAATTGAATTTTAGCTGTAGTAAAAAGGGGAAAGATCCTATAATTGACGATCACATAAAAATATTGCGGCACACGTAAGAACTGTGATACCCACAGGACACTGCGTGTGAAAAACAACGCCCGTCTCAGAGGTTGAAGTCTCGTCGGCCCGACGCTGGGTAAACGTGATTTCATAATCTGAAGACACCCCACATAAACTAACCAGTAGGTCCCTAGACTCCACATAATGGGTTTGGATCAACTGTACTTAGTGTGGCTTTTATAATTATCCGAATTAAAATTAAAGAGGACGCCACAATAGAGGAAGCCGAAGGTATTTCCAATGTGGAGCAGGTAAGTGAAAGTAATGGTGAGGCGGAGAAAATTTCTCCAAAAAATGATGAAGATAATTCTTTTTCCACAGGTCAGCTCACGGTGGACAAGAGGGTTCGTTCACCAGAGGCTGAAGACAGCTACACTTCGGTTACCAAAAAGTCAAGAACATTCTCTAATGAGTCGATTAAGCAAATGGCAAATCAGTTAAATGGAGTCAGTATTATTGACGAGGATGTGGAAAGGGTGGGCAAAGATAGTGAGGAAATGGAGGTTTATTCAGGTGAAAAGGAAGGAGAAATTTGTGTGGCTGATGTGGATGAGAATGTGGAATTTTTCGACGTTAATGATTACGAACTTGATGTTGATAATGGTTTTGAAAAAGTAAAAATTGATGAAATCCTGAGTTTTGATGCAGCCCAGCCAGCGACGGATCCAGTGCAGGATATGTTCCAGGGACAATCCGACGACTCCGGTAGTTGGATTGAGTCGGGAAGGAGTGCACGGGCTCTCCTACAAGTGGGCAGGGAGCTTGCATCCCATAGCGGAGCTGTGGAGGGTCAGCAGCGGCCCTGGACTCCCAAGTGGGAATCTGGAACGGCTTTTCCACCCCTCCTGCGGACGCCGACGGAGTCTGAGGAGGGTTCCTGCAGTGAAACGGTGCTTGTGACCGAGTCTTCTGCGAACGGCGGCCACCGTGGTAACGCGGCGGAAGGCCGCCGAGGCAGGCTGGCACTCTGTCGAAGAGTGCGCGCCTGCCATCGACGGGAGTTCGGAGTCCAAGCAGCACTCCAATACTATGGGTAATAGTAGATATTTTTGCAGGGAATCCGAGCTTTCTACGGATTCTGACGAAGAACAGTCGGCTGAGCAGATGACCGAAGATTTGAGGGCCAAGTTCAAGCGTCAGAGAAGACGGCTGACCTAGGCCAACGCGGCTAAGGATCTTGCCAAGTCGGAACTCGACGGAATGGGACATTAAAGCCGACGATGAAGAGAGGCAGTAAATTAAGATCTTGAAGGTGAGTTGCTTTTCTGGTTGATTTCCTCTCCCTCGATTTTTGAATGTTAGTGTTTGATTTATGTGGTGTTTTATGTTAACATACTACTTCCTTTTTTAGATTAAAGTAAGTATGGCACATAATTTCCAAGGCACCGATCTGCGTATTGGCACGTTGAACGTTTACGGTCTCCGCAACGTCGAAAAGCAGAAGTGGCTCGCGGGCTACTTCAGGGAGTCGGGTGTTGATTTTTTGCTGGTGCAGGAAACTCACCATAAGAAGCCCGAGCAGGTTTTTGCGTTTCGTAGGAACACCGGGCTGAAGTGTAAGTATTCGCTTGGAGCAAATGCTTTCACCAGGGTGTCCATAGTCTACAAGTCGCAGTGTGAGGGTAGCATCACGCAGATGCAGATTGATGTGGACGGTCGCGTGGTGGCTATTTCGGTTAATAGCGGATTGATGTCCTTTAAGATGGTGTGTGTTTATGTTCCGGAGCGGTTTCTATGACCAGCTGCCGTTCTTCCTTAGGGGAAACGAAGATTTTCTGGTCGTCGATGGGGATTTCAACTCGGTTGTGGATAACCATATCGATCAGTTGAGTACTCACAGGTGCAGGTGGTCAGAGCCGTACAGAAGGGGTCTTACGGATCTGATTAAGAGCCAGCAACTTAAGGACGTGTGGAGGCAGTTGTTCCCGCAGGAGCCGGGGCTCACGTGGCACAGGAATCATTTGGCTTCAAGGATCGACTTGCTGTTGGTCTCGAAGATGGACTGGGTTTTAACCCTAACTCACAGTTGTTGTTTGTCTCTGATCACAGCGTTGTCGTCATAGACGTCTGTGTGCCGGCGCCGAGGGAGAGGAAAGCGACACTGTGGCGCCTAAACGTGTCAATGTTAGACGACGTTGAAGCGCTGTAGCGTGTCCGTTCGATCTTGGAGGCGGGTACACAGACGGCCACCGATGACGAGATCGGCGGTTGGGAGAGGGCGAAGGACGAGGTCCGGAGCACCTTGGTTGCTCGGGGTAAGGAGTTGGCGAAAGCTAAGCGGAGGACTCAGGTTTTCCTGATGAACCTCCTGAAAGCGGCTCTGGAGGGTAATGGAAACGGGTGTAACCTTGGAATCATTACCCAGATCAGGCAAGAGATTTCCGACTTTTATAGAGGCATCGGCTCTGAAGTTCAACTTCAAGGTGCTATTAAGAGTTTTGAGCAGAAGCGGGATATTAATCACGTTTACCACAAGCTCGAGGCGGACAGGAAGAGAGAAAACCTGGAAGTTCTTGATATTGATGGTATTGGGGTAAGGGACAACAAGCAGAACCTGCAGGAAGCGGCTAGGTATAACGGCGTTCTCTTTTCCAGCGTGGATATTGATCCTGCCGTCATGGATGTGTGGTTGGATTGTACGCCGAGGTTCCCAGACGAGTACTTGGACAGTCTCAAAGAGGAGTTCTCGATGTCTGATGTGAGGGTGCCGATTCAGGCCCTTTCGCCAGGTAAGTCTCCGGGTTGTGATGGTCTCCTGTCGGAGTTTTACAAAAAGTTTGCTAGTGTGTTAGCGCCCTGGATAACCAGGGTGTACAACGAGATTGTGCAGGTGGGTCGTATGCCGGGGACCATGCGAAGCAGCATGGTCACTTTGCTGTGCAAGACCCCGACGCCCCGTCGAGGGAGTAAAGTTGTTGGAGACCGGTGTCTCTCTCTCCACATTGGACTATAAGGTCCTTGCGAGGGTCATCAATAGCAGGCTTGCTAAGGTGGCCGTTCATCTCATTGGTGCTAACCAGACGTGTGATGTCGGGGATCGCCGGATGCAATGGAATATTAGGTGCATACGAGACGCTATCACTTACCTGGGCGAGAAGGGCATTAAGATGGGGCTCTTCTTGGCAGACCAGAGCAAGGCTTTCGATAGGGTATCGCACGAGTTTGTCGGAAGATTGTTAGGAGCCAACGGCTTCGGAGTATTTGTCCGAAGTGCGATTGGGGCGTTGTACAGAGACCTCTCCGGGAGAGTCATTATTGCCGGTCGTCTCTCCCCCTCTTTGAGGTTCAAAGAGGAGGGAGACAGGGATACCCTCTCTCTCCCCCTTTTGTTTGTTTTGGTCTTGGAGACCCTTTTGAGAAGAGTTGCCAAGAAGGATAGTGTTAGGGGTTTTCCAGTCCCGGGAAGGGGGAGTCGTTGAAGTACCTTGCACACGCAGATGATGTCTTCTTCTTCGTCGACTCGGAAAGGAGCTTGAACGGGATGCGAGATGCTTTCGCTCAGTACTGCCTTGCGACCGGTGCCCGTCTCAATGTGGAGAAGTCGAATATTATGCTCTGGGACAAATGGGAGAGGACAGCGGTTACAGGTTTAGCTGCGACGGAAGGGCCCGTTCGGATACTCGGTATCCAGTTTTCTAAGGAAGGGGTCCACGTGAGCACCTGGGGTAAAGTATTGGTGGAGATGAAGAAGGAGCAAGAACGATGGCAGGAGGTGGGCATTTCGAGAGTAAATCGGGCCAAGTTAACTAATGCGCTTCTGATTTCGAAATGCACTGTTTGAGTCCCCACCAGGAAATCTCATGAAGCAGATAGAGAGAGCGGTCTTTGGCTTCATTTGGGCCGAGAAGAACACAGAGGAGGTGGCTCGGGTGGTCCTGTACTGTCGTAGGTCGGAGGGGGTTTGGAAGTCTTGCACCTTCCGACATGGCTCAGTGCACTCCAGTTTAAGAGTGTGAAGGGAGCCCTGGTCGCCGAACACCCGTGTGGACCTTTGGCCTCCTATTTCACGGTGTGGGACTCATTCAAATAAGTTTCCAGCTACTGATTTGTTGGCCCCCGGCGCGAGAGGATGAATAGGTCTTACCAGCTTGGAGGTCGCCTGCAGGACTTTGCGAAAGCTCTCCGCGCCGGGAAGAACACGCAGCAGATGTACATTGACCTGCTCCCTAGGCCTAGGGAACACGTCGTCAAAGATTTCCACGTTCCTAGGAACTTCTGTATAAGAGAGGCTTGGATGAGCATTCACTCGACGGGTGTGGACTGCAAGAAGATGGACTTTAGGTGGCGGTTGGCCCACAATGTCCTTCCAACCAGGAGTAGGCAGTTTCGGTGGGGTGGCATCTCTTCGATAGGTGCCTTTCGTGTGTGGGCATTGAGGACAGGTTCCATCTCTTTTGGGCCTGCCCCATAGCGCACCAGGTTTGGCAGGGAATGTGGACTTGGGCTTGGGACAAAAGGCTTGACTCCCTCCAGTTTCACCCGGCTAATGTGTCTTATCTACATCCTGCCCCAGCGGCGGGCAGGGAGATCTGGAGGATGATTATCACCGAGGTCTGTTATAAGATGTGGAGGGACAGGAACAGGGTCCTGCATTCCCGGACGGCTAACTCGGGCTTGTCTCCGACAACGGTTATCCTTCAAGTGAAGTGTGAGCTCCGAGACAGGGAGAGAGTGGACGCCCGCACTTTGACTGACCGAGCCTTTAGGTATCGTTGGGGGGCTTGGCCTCGGATTGTTACCGGGACCAAGAACAACTACACCTTTCATTGGGGTAACTTACTCCCTTAGTTTCGGCCCTTGAAACACGAATGATCTCTTTGGGAGTGTTGGGCTTTTCCTAGTGTTATGTTTTTGTGACTTGTGTTTGTTGTTTTGATGGAGGGTGCGAAGGTTACCCTCCGACCCTTTCATCGGTTATTTAATTTGTCTTCTCTCCGGTCGAGGTTGGCGGTGTTGACCGCTGACTCAGACGACAGGAGGCTGTGTGAGTCGAGCGGGGAAGTCAGTGTCTTGGTTCTGTCTCTGCTCTTTCTCTTATGGTGTGGTGTGAATGGATGGTATCTGAAGGGAGGGTGTTGTGTATTTGCTGCTTGTGGTGGGCCGATTCCGTGTGCATGTGGGTCGGGGAGCGACTTGCCATGGGTCATGTGAGTGCCTTGGTGCACCCGTCTGCCCGGTGTACTCTCTGACAGTCTCCCGTCCGGGTCGCTGTCACTTAGTCACCATCTGAAAGGGACTTTTGTCCGCCTACATGGACGTTCCGGTGTACCTTCGGGTTGAACCTGCCATTCCAGCTGACCTCGCCGCCAATTTGTGTGCGGGTCCTTTCAAGTTTTTCGGAGGATCTGTATGACTCGGGGGTTTGTCTGGTGTTGCTTGTTGGGCCGTGGTGGGAGTGTGTGTAAACATCAGTGAACCATGTCCAGGTGTTTATTTTGGGCGTGGTGAGCAGTGTGAAGATGTGTTGCAACAAAGTTCGTTCATGGGGAGGGGACGTCGTGCGAGAGCACATTAGGGCGCTCCCTCTCCCATGATTTGGGGGTCTTATACAAAGACAGTTGTAGGAGAAAGTGAAAAATTTGTGTGTCCGGGTTTTTTCCAGTTCTTGGGAGGATTTAAGTGGCGTTCGGGTTTGTCTGTGTTGCATGTTGGGCCGTGGTGCGAAGGTCAGATTTACCTCTAAATTGAGTTTCAGTTGTAAGAAGTAGTTTATTTATTAGGCTTTTCTTAGCTGAGCTTTTGTCGTGTGATGTAGCGGTATCTTTTGTGTCATGAGTGTTCCCTAGACTATTCTTTCAGTATCACGACTTCACCAGGCTCACTATTACCTGGCAAACCTCTCATTAGATTTTGAATTTAAAAAAGATAATTGAAAAACCGCACATCTTGAACTGGGTGGGCGGCAAATTTCTTAAACATTGACGACATCCCTGGGTATGAGTGGGGAGGCTCCTTTGCAACGGGGCGTGCTATCCGGGGCGGTTGGGAGGCTGATGTAATTGGGTGGACATTGCTATCTGCGGCCAAGCGGTTAATTGCAAGTCTGAATCTCCATTTATATGTATATCTTATTTCAAGGTACTTAGAAGAAAGACGTAGGTCAAAGATTTTGCGCGATCCCCTTCGCCGCTTCTAGGAATCGTGACGTCACCTGGTTCCGAGCGCTCATTTCAGGAGGGACGCTGTAATACAAGGTCAAGCCCTCTGCCTACTATAAAACTTAAGGGATCCACCGTTACTGCTTTCTTTGCATTGTAACCTTATCTGTTTGTTGACTGATCAAGTTGGCAGACCTAACACAACGCTGCGGCAACCACGTCAAGCTTCACTTTGCTGAAAGTGTCCCTTTCCGACGGTCATTTTGCTTGCGGAAGAACATAACAGGAATGGGGAATATTATTGCCAACAAAGCGTTCCAATTGTAGTGCTATCTGACAGAAAATAGTTCTTTACTTCTGTCGCAGTTTTTCAAAACACATAGTGTGAATTGTTTCGCTTTTATGCATATGGTAGTTCCCTGATACGAAATAGAAAGTATGAAGATGCCTTTTTAAGAAAAGTGTTAAAGTAGATGTCGCCCTCTTACTGACAACGTGGTTCCCAATTCATTCAAACTGGATTACAAAAAAAAACCCGTTGTAAAAGCAGTGAGTTAAATAAAGCTCATCAAAAATTCTTTGTCTTCTAAAACCAACACTTGGAGAACCAAGACTTGGCATCCGAGAGAGGGGGACGCCATTGTGCGTGAGCACGGCGACCCTCTCCCGGCACGAAATTTTGTTGCCCAGCAACACCAACACACTCGCTTCGCCGAACTACATATAAAATGTGAGTTCGGTTCCACCGGTGTTTCACTCACACCCCGATGCACCTACCACGGTTCCACAGTCAGCACATCCAGACCCCCGAATCACACTGGCCTGCCGAAGAACTCGAACAGGCCCCAATTCACTTTGCAGACAGGGGCACCAAGAATGACGAGGCAGGCCCTAGGCCACCCCGAAACACTCCAGTAGGAGAAGTCTCTCCTTCACGTGTGCCCTGTGATGGCGTCCCAACCGAGACACCACCAGAAGGGTCGCCGAGCCGTCCGCGTGGCACAAAGACCAGCTTTCGACCCACCAATGGCTCCCAACCCTGCACACAACCACGCAGAACCGACACACCACAAACAGCAATCACACACCACCCACCCAAAAAGCAAACACACACAGGCAAGTCCCACCCGGAAAAGCAAAGTGAGGAAAGATCACAGCAAAACACCAAGACCCCCCGATTCACACACAAAGTCGACCAGCCACCCCCAAAGCCAGCGCCGCTGGAGGAGACTGGTATGGTACGCAAACAGGCACTCGGCAGGGAGGAAGAAGGGTAATCTCTTCACTCCATCCCGGAATCTAGAAAAGAAACATCCCAAAAATTAAAACACAAGACAAAGTTCATCAAAAACTCAAGAAACCAAGTGTGCGGAAATGCAGGATTACAAACCAAAAAGCTGGGAAGACTAAGTTCCCCAATGGAAAAAATATTTTTCCTTCGTTCCAGTAACAATTTTGGGCCAGAAGATCCACCGGAACTTAAAGGCTCGGTCCGAAAGAGTGCGGGCATCCAACTCAACTCTATTCCTAAGCTGGCACTTGACGTGCCAGGCCACTTTCAAAGGGTTGAATCCTGAATTTCCGTAATTACTATGCACAACTCTGTTCCTCTCTCTCCAGATTTTGTACGTGGTCTCAGTGATGATCAACCTCCAGACATCCCGCCCAGTCTTGGGGCCGGGGTACTGGTAAAAGACCTCCTGAGCCTTGAGTCGCTGCGGACAACCTGCCCAGGTCCAAACAAGCTTCCACACCTGCACGGCCATGGGACAACTCCAGAACAAGTGGTACCGGTCTTCAATGAGATTGCAAGAGGCGCACTTGTCGGTGACGGCAGTTCCCCACCTGTACTGCCTCTTCCTAGTCGGAAGGACATCGTGAGCCAGACGGAATTTAAAATCCCGCTTCTTACAGTCAACTCCAGCCGCCAACACGCTCATCCACACCTCCTTCCTGTTGCAGTTGACGGCACTAAACTCAGTAACCTGCTCCCTAGGCCTAGGGAGAATGTGCAGATACATTTGTTTCAAATTCAGCCCATTCCGGTTAGCCTCCGCGAGAGCCTGCATGTAACCCCCAGCTTATAGTGCTTGTGAGTGGTCTCTCTACGCGGCCCCATAAATCGGAAGCCAGGTAAGAACTTCTCCGCAGACAATCCTGTCAAATACGCAACAAAGTTCCTACACGGGTGCGAGGAGTTCAGAGCTTCCTTCACACTCCTAAACTGCAGTGCACTGAACCAGGAGGAGAGGTGTTTAACATCCAAACCACCCTCCTCCTTCGGGCAGCACAGGACCGCTCTGGCAACCGCCTCAACTTGCTTACCGGCCCAAATAAATTGAAAAACTTGCCTTTCCAGAAGCCTCATGAGACTCCGAGGGGAGAACTAAGTTCTCCGACAAAGGCACATTTCGAGACCAGGAGAGCGTTAGCTAACTTAGCCCGGTTAATCATCGAAATGTCAACACTCTGCCACCTTTCCTTCTTCTCTTTAATAGCGAAGAGGATGTCCCTCCATGTCTTCAAATGGACACCGTCTCTATCAAAAAGGATACCGAGAGTATCCTGACGGGTCCATCCGTTACCGCCAGCCCACGGACCGCAGCGCGATCCCACCTGCCCCAAAGAAGCAGGTTCGACTTATCCTCATTAAGCATGGACCTGGTGGCACCGCAGTATCCCGCGAAGACTTCCCGGACCTGCCTAAGACTAAGTTCCGAGTCAACAAAGAAAGTGACGTCGTCAGCATATGCAAGATACTTTAAGGACCCCGCGCAGCCAGGGATGTGGGCTCCCTGAATGCTAGGATGAGCTTGAACCTTCCTTAAAATGGTCTCAATGACCAAGACAAACAACAACGGGGAGAGTGGGCAGCCTTGTCTCACACCTCTTCTAACCTCAAAGAGGTGAGAAAGACGGCCAGAAATAATAACTCTTCCGTTGAGGTCCCTGTATAAAGAGTCCACCGTTCTTCGGAAAAACTCTCCGAAGCCGTGGGCTTCCAGCATCTTTCTAATAAACTCGTGAGAAACACGGTCAAAGGCCTTACTCTGATCCGCGGAAAACATTCCCAACTTAACATCCCTGTCTCCGATATAAGCAATCATGTCCCTCACACACCGAATATTATGGTACATCCGCCTACCACGGATGCTACACGTCTGCCCAACGCCCACTAGCTTCTCTGCCACCCGCGAAAGCCTCGCGTTGACGATCGCCGCCATGATCTTATAATCAATGGTAGACAGAGACACCGGCCTCCATCCAGCAAGATCACGAGCAGGATCGTCGGGGGTTTTGGAAAGAAGAGTCACAACACTACTCCTCATAGACTTAGACATAATACCTTTGTCAGCAATGTTGTTATAAATCCTGCATAACCAGGGGACCAAAATATTAAGAAATTTCTTGTAAAATTCGGCCGGAAGCCCGTCAATACCCGGCGACTTTCTGGGCTTGAGGTTCAGGATCGCCCACCTGACTTCAGTTTCGGTGAATTTCCCTTCCAACAACTCCCTATCTTCATCCGAAATTCTCGGAGTACCTTCCAGCCAGGTTTCCATGACCTCAGGCTGCACTTCCTCTTTGTCAAATAACCTGCCATAAAATTCCGCCGCCGCCTGCAGGATATCGGGAAGATCCCGGACCTCCCTACCGTCAATGTCGAGGCATTGAAGGTTCTCCCTAACCCTCTCCGTCTCGACTTTCCGGTAGATGAAGTTAATATCACTCTCCTGCCGCAGCGCTTCCAAGGCCCCATTGAACTTGACCGCCGATCCTTCCTCCCGATAGAAGTGACTAATTTCGCTCCTGATATTAGTAATCAGAGAGGAATTACACCCATCTTTATCACCTCGAATCGCCGCATTAAGAATGTTCATCAAAATCATGTGGCGCTTCCTCTTCGACGTGGCCAACTGTCTACCCTTCTGAGAAAGGAAATCCTTCACCTCCTCCTTGGTCCGTTCCCACACACCGCACTCATCGTCAGTGATCGTGCCTGCGCCCGCGTTCAGGATCGAGCGAAGGTGCACTAGCGTATCTTCATCTTCTAACATGGAGATGTTCAAACGCCACGGGGTAGCCCCTCTCTCTCTCGGAACCGGCACACACACGTCCATCAGGACGGCAGAGTGGTCCGAAACATACAACAGTGGAGAGTTCGGACCAAAGATCTCAATCCTGTCAATCCAGTCAATCTTCGACACAAGAAACATATCCAGGCGGGAAGCGCTGCCCCCTCTAAACCAGGTATAACCCGGAATACTGGGGTTAAGTCTCCTCCAGGCATCGCACAGCCCCTGGCTATCCAGGAGGACCCTAACCACGTTCCCATAAGCTTTCGACCACCTACTGGTTCCGGCCCTGTCGAGGTCGCAGTCGGCGACCGCATTAAAATCCCCGCCAACAATCAACACATCTTCCGAACTTCTGATGAAATGCGAAAGTTCATTATAGAACGACATCTGCATATTACCCTTATTAGGGAGCGTAAATACACACAAGTTTCATTGAGATTTTCCTACTGTGGACGGTAAGTGAGATCACCCGACCTTCCCCGTCCGATTCAAAGTGAGTGATATCTCTTTCAAACTTCTCTTTGTAAATTATAGCAACTCCCGTGTAACCAGTACTCCCAAGCGAGTACCTAAATCTGAGACCGGACCTTCTGCGAAAAGCAAAAATCTGTTCCCTGTCCTTATAGTGGGTTTCCTGAATCATGAGGAAGTCCAGATTATTCTGGCGAAAGAACCCTTCGAGCCAACACTGCTTCGCCTCCGAATTGAGGCCCTGAACGTTCAAGGAACCAACCCTAATGTTTGTGCCGGCAAAATTAACTCTACCAGAGTTCATACTTACCTGGTCCTGAAAAAGAAAGATTTACAACAACAAACACAGAGAAAAAATGCAAAACCCATACTCCAACCTAGGAGAGAGAGGAACCGCAACCAAGTTACTGTTTGGTACTATCCTTCTTACCCACACTTCTTGTCGACCTTTCTTCTCGAAGAACTTGGCCATTCGCTGTTGGAATCACATGTCCCGTGCCATGCAACATTACAGAGGCAGCGGCAGCAAGATCGTTAACCGCTTTAAAATTGGCCGCAGTAAACTCTTTCCCAGTTCTTTTTTTCTTGTTCTGATACTGACGTTGCAGGTCAGCACAAAGGGAGTCAGTATTCTCGTCATCCACTTCGATATCAGTACTCGCCCAAAACTTACCGTTTACAACCGCAGCATCCGAGCATTGATTCTCCTCACTCCCGACGCCGACGTTCAGCGGTCCTGCTGGAGGACCCCAGAACGTCCCGGGGGCCTCCGGCTTCGCCTCAGAGCCGGCGACAACGTGGCCGCCGCCCGCAGTAGTGGGAACACTAAGCGAAGGTGAGCCTCCGGGACCCCGAACGGGCTGCTTCTGCCCGTCTGAGGGTGGAGTAGGGCACGCGGCTTCTCTTTCGGGAGGCCGCCCGTCCTGGCTATCCACGGCCGCGGAGGTGTACCGCTGCCCCTTGGTTTTGGCCAAAAGGGCGGATGCAGTCATTTCCGTTTCTTCCCAATGACTAGGGTCATTGGGGAGACCCGGAAACATGCTATGCACAGGGTCCTCACTGGAAACCAAAGTTCCGCCGATTTCACTAAAACACTGGGCTTCACTTTCTCCTTCACTTTGACACTTTTCAACACACTGATTCTGCACTTGACCCTCAATAAGAACATCGTTATGACCAAATTCGGGGAATATGTCACCATCGCAACTATCACTACTTCCGCTTTCACTGAGAACACCCTCCAGCGTAGAACTGGTGTCAGAGAATTCAGACTCACCTTCCTTGTTCTCTGAGACGTCAGCGCTTTCCACACTAGAATTATCTTCTCCATCGCTGGAAAAGTCCCTACTTACTCCAGGCTCTTTTCGTGCACTACTAGGAGCCTGTTCGTCCTCTTCGCTGGAAATAACCCCCGCACTAGATTCCACCGGAATAGTAGCACCGGAGCCATTAACATCAACCTCCATATTTTCTTCATATCGCCCCTCCACGACGCTTATGCTTCCAGGCCTGGATTTGAGACCTTCAAGGTCTTTGACAGACAACTTCCGAGATTTCTTCTTAACTATAGTGTACCCATGGTCATCAGAATTTGAAGGGGAGAGACCCCTCTTCCCATCTTCACCGATAGGAAAGGTTTCTCTCTCCTTCGCTGGAACAGAAACATGCTCTTTATTCTCATTGTTTATTACACTTTTCTTACCTGAACTATTATCCTTACATTCCTCAGGGATCCTGTGAGATTTTGAGACGTGCTCCGAGCTGGTAATTTGGTGGGCCCCATCCGTTTTACTCGAGGCCGCAGCCTCGGCAACACTTTGTGAGCCCTCCGCCTCACCAGCGTGGCACTCCTCCATCTCTTCATCTCTTCTGGTATTGTCAGGACCTCTGGTCATTTGTGCAAAGGACCTCTGTGTACAAACCTTCCTTTGATGGTGTGGTGATCTGCAGTTTCCACACGGCTCTTTGCACTCCTCCTCAGTGTGACCCAAAATGTAGCAATTGCTACAGGTAAACTTCCCGCAGTCCACAGCTATGTGACCTGCATGGTTGCAGCGCCTGCACACCCGGATTTGCCCCCTGTACACATTCATACAGCGCTGTCCTTTGACCTCCATGAAATTGGGGACAGCTTGTTTCATGTCAATTGTGACAACACGAGTCCCGGAAAGGGCTCCCCTCATGTGCGCAGCCATTTCTTTCCTAATCTCGAACTTCACAGTTAATACTTTACCATATGGTCCAAATGCGGTTGCGACTTCTGCATTTGAAATTCCACAATGCAAAAATTTGCAAAAAATTATTTTTACATTTGTCTGAGCATTTGTGCATTTTAACACAGTGTTATTGCACTCAATATTACTATCAAGCAACTTGAAGTAGTGATCTCTACTATTTAGTACTACTTCAAGCTTGTTCTTATTCACCTCTTGAATTAAGGCAAATACTGGGGTGGGGGGTGAACCCACGTGTTTGTACAAGGCAAGACAAATGTCCGAAGCAGAAATACCCTTATGCGTAACAACGACGGCATTAGCCCTATTGGGCTCAGTCCTAACAGACATTTTAACTCTTCAAAGAGGACAAAAGTCCGACCCCTTCCAAAAGCTAGCAATAGTCAGAAAACAAAAAACACACAGTCCTAACCAAAGAAAATGTGAAAAAGTACTCACAAAATTCCCGGCTTGAAATCCAATCCAGTAACAGTGGCACAAACACAATATATGAAGACCACGTGCAACACAATAGACGTAGGCCACGTGCAGCACACAATATGAAGACCACGTGCACCTTAAAACAAAAGCGATATAGGCAATCTGCCAAAAATATCGCAAACTGAGTCTCCGGATTGGCGGCGGAGCAAAATTCTTCAATAAAAGAAAATTGCCCAAAAATCCCACGCAAATCCACTAGGGAGTTCTCTAGAAAATTATTAATACACGAGCGGCCATCTTCGAATTGTTATCGTAACCGATGCCTACTCCAAGCAGACGTCCCTCACGGCCGGCACGAGCGCCCCCTGGGCCGCCAGACACCACACACAGCGCCGGCACACGCACCCAATTAGGCGGCCAGTCACGCGTTCCTCCTCACGAACGGATGTTCGAAAAACGACCTGCAAAAGGAAAAACTAAATACCTACACTTCACGGGGATCACAGCACTTTAGTAAAAGGCGAAAGATTATCTCGTCTTTTGAACGGAGGCCTTTCATTCTTAAGCGGAAAGTTAGGCCTTTCTTCTGTTGTAATACATACACCACAGCAAAAATGAAAGACAATTGATTTGTTTACATGCGATGACTACTTACACCCAAGCTTTTAATTTTAAGTAATAAATTATTTTATTAGAATACTGAAATATACCAATAAACAGCTGTTGGGTGCAAACACAGAGTAGCGTAGATTGACAAACGCAATGACAGGGAATCGGAAACGATGGAGTACAACTGAACATGCAGCGCCATCTATGAACGGGGGGAGATCTATGAACATGCAGCGCCATCTATGAACATGCGGCACCATCTATGAACGGGGGGAGTATGCAATCAGCAAATGGCCGTTGCGGAATTAGAATACTTGATTCAGTTTAGAATATACAAAAGTCATTACATGGAATGTTCACGTGCGACCCGAGAACTTTCTAGAAAAAACTGCAGTGTTAAAGTCTGAGAAAAAAATTAGTAAGCAGGAAAACACGAGGCTATATCGCGAACGGACACAGAGCTATTGCGCCTTGCGGCTATTGAGAACGTACACAGAGCAGAAAAAAAAGGATACTAAACAGAAAAATTTCGAGTCACATGCACTTAAATCTTAAGGATATAAAAAAAATTTAAAGATTTAGTACTGAAATACAGGCGCAAATACGTCAACACACTAGTTACTTCCTACAATGTGACTTTCTGTGTTTTGCAGAAGTAACATGTGCTTTACCAGTATTTTAATGAGAGTAATAAGAACCTCCTTACCTTTGCTAGAATTTCTGTTCTGATTTGAAAAATATACATTTCTCTGCACGTTTTTCCCCATTTTGAGTTCTACAGTTGGTTTTGGCTTCTGGTGCCGCGGGTTTATGTTGTCTTCAGCTCGTTCTTTATTTGACAGAATGAGTAATTCTTGATTCCGTACTGCGGCAATGATACTTGGTCTAAGAACCTCTATTTGACATTAAAACCTGTTATTTCACTGACGTTTATATAATCCTAAGTTATATAAGTCAATTAAACTACCGGTTAGGGTTATATAAAAGTTTTATAAATCAATTAAACTACCGGTTAAGGTTATATAAAAGATTTATAAGTCAATAAAACTACCGGTTAGGGTTATATAAACGTCAGTGAAATAATAGGTTTTAATGTCAAATAGAAGTTCTTAGACCAAGTATCATTGCCTCAGTACGGATTAAGGAAGTACTATTTCTGTCAAACAAAGAACGAGCTGAAGACAACATAAACCCCCGCACCGGAAGCCCAAACCAACTGTGGAACTCAAAATGGGAAAAAACGTGCAGAGAAGTGTATATTTTTCAAATTAGAACAGACCTTCTAGCAAAGGTAAGGTTATTATTACTCTCATTATGGTATTTGTACGCACGTTAACTTTTGAATGGTTATACACTATCTACCAACAAGTAATTGGACACCTGTGATAGCAAAAGGAAAATGAAGTTTATTCACCTTCAATAGTTGGCCACGAGCGGCGATTACAGCTGCGACCCTCTGGGGCATACTCTCAACCAGGCGTTGTACGACGGTTAGCGTTTTTTTTCCACTCGGCTTGGAGAAGACAGGTCAGTTCCTTCACTGATTTCGGACGGTGGAGGCACCCCTTAAGTCGACGCTCCAACTCGTCCCAGAGGTACTCCATAGGGTTAAGGTCCGGGCTCTGCGAAGGCCAGTCCATTCGATTAACCCCATTTTCACCATACCAAGCCATGGTTGGACCTCCCAACGTGACAGGTGGCATTGTCATCCTGAAAGTAACATGGGTCCACCCCAAAAACTGCCACAACGTAGGAAGCGCATGGTCATCAAAAATGGTGCAGTAGGTCTCGGCGTTGAGTCTACCAAGAATTGCGACCAAGAGTCCCGTGCCATACCAGGAGAAATACCCCCATAGCATTATTCCACTGCCGCCGAACTTCGCAGTTGGAACAATACATTCCGGCAGGAGGCGTTCTCCAGGCAGACGCCAACCCAGACCCTGCCATCCGAACGGTAGAGGGTGAACCTTGATTCGTCGCTAAAGAGAACCTATTTCCACTGTTCAACGGTCCTCTGTCGACGTTCTTTGCACCACGTTAGCCGAGCAGCTCTATTGGACTTGGTGATCAAAGGCTTGTGGGCGGCAGCACGTCCGTGATAACCGAGCAGATGGGCTTCCTTACGGATGGTATTCATCGAAAGAACATTCCCGGATGCCTGTTGAAACTGGTCGCGGATGTGGCCCATCGATTTGATGCCGTTCTTTCGAATTTCTCTGGCCAGTACCCGTCGGTCTCTAACTCCCAGTTTTGTGGGTCAGCCGGGTCGGGGCACACTCCGACATTCACATCTCATCTTCCGCTTGCTAATCACGTAGGCCTGTGTTGATTTTGGGTACTTCAACTCGCTGGATATGTCACGTATGGATCGGCCATTTCTGTGATACCCGACGATTACACCTCTCTCGAAATCAGAGAGCTCCGAACTGCGTGGTATCTTGCATGCGACTGGTTGCGTTGTTGTTTCCCACACGATATTTAACTGCGGCGGCCGTGGCGTGTATCAGGACCGCAGATATCGTCGATTGCAGGGGTGTCCAATTACTTGTTGGTAGATAGTGTAGTAACACTGTGACTTTTCAAATAATGCTTTACTAGTACATTTTCCTCTGTTGCCTTTGGTTGGATGTCACAGAATCATGCTCAGGTTGAATCAGACAGACACGTTAAATGATATAGGCAACAGCTTCCTGACAGAGGAGAGAAAAGAAGGAGGGGACGAGGCATTGGCGCAATTGGATTGTGAACAAACACACACACAAACAAAATCAGGCTTTTATTTTATTGCAATTTTTTCATTTTATATCTTCCATTTTATAGAAGCATCTGATTTAAATCAACAGCTAATCAATTTACAGTCCGTATGCGTATTGCAATCCCCTTTTTAAAATATCCTTTTAACAATTTCTTCTTTAGATAACTTTTGAGTAATAGAGATGAGCGGAGTGATCCAACAAGTTTAATGGAAGGGAAGTGATCCCATGATTTTATTTTATGGGGTTTTTAACTACTGCTTTTTAAACAAAAATAAATTTTAGAAACACTTTGTTTGCTCACTTGGCTTGGCTGTTAGTGTTAACTGCAGTGCAGTTAGTGATTTTACAGGTTTGAGATTCCGTTGAGTTCTATATATACCAGCATTTCCCAAACACTCGCCTGGGCTCTTCATGCTTTTCAGAGAATATTTTCATTATTTCATTAATGTTGACACTATCAAGTACTTCTTGATGTACATGCCAAACAGCTACTGCATTCAGTCTCTGTTGGGACATTGTGGTTCTCAGGTACAGTAGCGAACAAAAGTATTTGGCGAAACACTTTTTCGACCATAATTTTTTTTCTGCTGGACCAATTCGGGTCATTTTGGGATATCATATGTGTTGATTCGTGGGTGACAATGCCGCGTAGTTTGTATTTCGCTGAGAGCGAATTTGTCGTTCGAAATGGGCCATATTCAAGAGTCGCCAATTATTACATATTTGTTTGCTGCATGTATTAATGTTTTTCTTGTGATTTTTGTGGGTTTTGTGATGTGTAGTGTGATAATAAGTCAATCTTAAGTTTTCAGAAATGGGTAAAAAGGCGGAGACCCCTGTTGGAGCTCGTCAGGCGGCCGTGAACATGATGGAATCCTGTGAACAAGCGAAAAAAATATAGTAGTTTTCATGATGGAATCCGTTAACAAGTGAAAAAATATAATATTTTTACATGAAAGGAAAAATATTTTCCGAAGAACTTGCGTGTGAATACGATGGTTTGTGGCAGTTGGTGCGGTTGGCCAAAGCGATGCTAACGGCCACGACGTGAAGAGTTCGTGTGTCGGAAGGGAGTAATAGTTGTTAGTGAAAGCGCGGAAGAATACAGCAAGAGTGGGGTGTATATCTCGGAGGAGTGTGATGCGTCATGTAATCGTGTCAAGAAGAAGTAGTTCAGAAATGTTTCATTAATTATTAATAACGAAATGTTCAAAATGCTTTTGTTTTTATTGGAAAAATGTCTGGGAATGTAATTAAATGAAGGAATGTAAATGATATAATGTGCGGCAGAAGTTCTGAGTAAGAAGTTTTGGTTCAGGTTGACGCTAAGTTTTGGTTATGGTTTTGGAGATGTTAAGGTGTCGGTGATTTCTTCAAGCACCTCATTTGTAGTTCTGCTGTAATTCCGTCCATCGTTCGTCCTTTTTTTTCCCTGGTGAAGCGGTTATTGTGGAAAATAAACGATTTTCTTATAATCAGGAATCTTACTATGGCAGGGAGGCCCAGAGCTTCGTGTCGAATTGTGGGGGATGTTGAAATTTTAAGACTTTTTGGGAATTTTCTACTTACGATTTTGAAAAATTACCCTTGAAAAAATGATATTACAATGCAGCATTAAAACCTCTTTCTTTCAGCTTATTCCTACAACCCTCTTCGATGACTACGTACTGCTGAACCGCTTACTTGTGTATTCTTCCGCGCGTAACTTGCCGTTCTCAACGACGTTTCCATTCACCGGACTCCACCTTCACGACGTCGTTTCTGTGTCATCTTAGGCCTACCACACGTACTCTTCCGAACCTTTGCACTCCAAGGTAAGTTCTTTGGAAAAAAGTTTTCCTTTCATGTAAAAATACTATATTTTTTCACCTTTCCGAATTATTTTGCATGCTTAAAAAAATTGTACGTAGCATTTTCCCCACACAGTTATATTTTCCGACGAAATAATTTAGTACGCTAAACTACAAAGTTCGAAGCTCTTGATTCCGCAACTTTTCATAACAAATTTATTTCCAAAAGCGCACTAACTTCTGAAACTTTTTTTAGAATAGCAAATTTGTCTGATAAACTGCAGAGCAAATGAAAATGTATTCTGAGCAATAATTCTACTGGTTTTTGCTCAAAACTCTAGGGACTACTTTTTGTAGCGGAAGTAGCTGTTTCGCACCATACAGAGTGGCACACTCTTAGGCTGACTCGGAGTATAGTTAGCTCTTAGCTGTGATATGTAGAATTTCAGAATCTTTAATGAAGTTGGGAAGGATGAGGAACCCTCTAATTCATGTTGTGAAGAACAGGCTTTGTTTCCCATCTCTAAAAGACGCTTCAGGGCAAAAGACATTGGTAGGGCCTAATCTCCTTTTGTAATATTGAAGGAGACACTAGGAACAAATTTCATGGTCCATCATCCCCACAGTTTTACCCACGTACAGACATAGAGGACAAAGCGATTCTTCGGCAGAGATGTTTCGTAATCTGTGTCTCACTCACATTTATCTTAAAAGAAACAACGATCTAACAGTACTGGTTCACGGATCAAATATTCAAGGAATTGGTAGAAATACCCTTGCTCAGTCGTGGTCAACGTGATAATTAAGCCTGGCAGCTGGGGTGAGTTGAGCCGGTACGTCACGACCACGGTCCCTTCTGAGGGCTGTTCCCTTACCTCCCGCGCATTCTTCAAAGTGCTTCAAGTCTCAGAAGTTCATAATGTCTTGTTTTACCAGAGTACTTGCGATGATGTAAAGAAATATATTAAATAACTTATAAAGAGTATTTTAACTTGCTTAATTGACGCGGCTTAAAATATCTGTCGTTAATGCCATTTCAGTAGCATACATAATCTTCCGGAAACCTCTATCCAAAAAGTATGAAGATTTATTTTTTAAATCCAATGCTCAGCATTCCATAATTCTACAAGTAATTAAAATGTTTTTTTGAGAAAAATAAAGATGTCTCCTTTTTCAGCAGATGCATTCAATGAAAAAGTAGATTTCTTTATTATTATTATTATTTTTCAATAAATTTATTAAATCGTTTGCAAACATATGCTTGAAGTTTCAGCTGATCGCAAAGTTAATGCTTCTGAAGAAAGAAAAGTTTAAAAATTTAACTGTCAGTAAATGAACTGTGCAATGGAAATACAGATAACTTGTTTGTTATTGAAACCAGGACGTATATAGAATTTTTTCGGCGAGGGGTGGGGGTTGATAAAACACGTAAGTTTCTGAAATCCATCAGGATGAAATAAAAAGTTAATGAAAAATAGAAGAAAAAAAGTAAAGCATTATTTTCCAACCAAAGTTGATGCAGTTTTATTAAATTAAAGCAGTTTTTTCTAATGTAATTTGCATTTTAACAAAAAATAAATTGCTATTAAAAAAAATGAAATGAAACACTTCCCGGGAAGAGGGGCAAGGCCCATTTGGGCTCTTCCTTTAAATATGCTCCTGATTGAAACTATATCTATTTGGATCTAAGGTCAGAACATTTTGAACTCCAGGAAGTTTGTTTCGATTAAAACGTGTCATTCAACTTTTCAGAAACTTAATAAACTTCCGAAAAAAATTATTTTAAACAGATGTAGTTTAATTACTACACATTTTGATAAAAAGTATACGGTTACTTTAATTAATTAGGTACACATATTTTTTTTTACTTCGAAATGTGCGTATCACTTTAGATTTCGTGTTCGGTTGTAGCTAGAGTTAAACGAGATTCTTTGAATTTCGAACGCAAAAGTAATCATGTAACCTTTGCAGGAAGAATGTACGGCTTTAGCGACATTATCAGCTTCATCTGTTAACTTAAAGATTCTATGCTTACATTTGTTTCCTGTTGACTCTTAAGCCAACCTGTCAGCGCAGACAAGTAATAATCTTCCGAAAAGTCGCAGTGCTCTGTGTAACGGAGGACGGTGCTGCTGACGTCACTAAAAGTTGCAAAACAGGGTGAAAATAAATATAATTTTCTGGTAAAACAGGGTGTTTTGAGCATGGTTTGACATGTTACAATCAGTTATGTGTGTATTTTAAAAAAATTCACACCCAAATTGCTGCTAAAATTTGTTTACAACTAAATTAGTTTAACAATGCATATTACCTCAGTTCTCTGCCACCCAGGAGCTAAGATAATTTTTTTTTCAAGAGGAAATTTATGAGATGTTCCCTTGTGAGCACATGTGTTTCTGTAGTAGACCACTTGGTTTCGTCGACCCAATCTGCACCTGGTTATGTCTTACTTTTAAGCTTTGCTCTTGTTTTACGTACACAATAATATGGTTAACCTTGTCTGACAGTCTTTTTTCCGATAAACCTATGACTTCCAGAAATTTAGTCTTCGTGAAGCACACTCGTTATATCATAACATCCAGTTTGTATTTTCATTGTACGAGAAAAAAAAAAGTGTCTTTGAAAGTACATAAATGCGGAATCGTTTCATCGTGCACACATATAAAAATGAAATATTTGTACTATAAAGGTTTCTGTTGTGCACTTAATTGGCCGAATATGAGGCAAATACTAAGATTTGACGTACTTATGCAACTTATCGCCACTTTATTCTCCGAAAACATTACGTGTGCTATATATACAAGTTGCAGGACAGGTACTAAAATTGGAACGATACAGGGAAGATTAGCATGGCCCCTGCGCAAGGATGACACGCAAAGTCGTGAAGCGTTCCACATTTTTTAAAGTAATAAAACTCGTTATTTTTAGGCGATCTTGAATCTACTGAGGTAATTAATAATTCGAATGGTTTCTAACTTCTTAATTTACCGGTAGATGGCGAAATACGTTCACATCAGTCGTCTGAGTTTGACAAATCGAAATAGTAATTCCAATCGGGGGCGTACTTAAAGGAGGCCAGTACCCCAACTGCCCACACACAGAGTTTCATTATTATTTTTTTGTTAAAATGCGACTTAACATAAAAAAAAAAAAAAGCTTCACTTTAATAAAAATGCAAAAACTTACATTAGAAAATATTTAAATTTTTTTATAAATTTTCATTAACTTAATTTGCTCTCATGGCTGCCCAAAAACTTTCATGTTCTGCCCAGGGCAGTAGCTAGCATGGGGCTGGAGGGAGCTCAGCCCTCCCCTGAGAGAAAGCAAGCTTCCCCCTGGAAGACGGACGTTGTACATTCTATGAATTTTTATTTTCGGTGGTTTATGAAAATTACTCTTGTGTTTCATTATGAGCATAAATACCTTATTTATTTGTGTATCGAACTTAAAAAACAGAAAAGAAATTAAAATGGGACAATACGAACGATGAATTATGAATTACTAAAAAAAAAAAAAAAAAAAAAAAACCTTCTCTGGGGAATCTCTAGAAATAGTGTGCGCCAATGATTCTCAACCACACAGGGAAAGGGGCGGATTCACACTGGGGCCTCACGATGCTATGCTTGGGGGCACCAAAGTAATATTTTTCTTCATTCTATAATCAGAAGAAAAAAAGTTATAGAGTGAGAAGAAAATTCACTGTCCTGAGTTTTGGAAGCATGATTCCACTCAAAGTATGGCATCTACCAGCCCGCCGACTTCACCTTAAAATTTCTTTTTTATCTCATTCAGTCCGCTTTAAGAAGCAATCCCAAGATTTACTATGCGAGTGAAACAGCATTCGTAAAGCTGGTTTTGTGAGACACGCTAATTGATGCCATTCATGCTCAGTCTCTTTAAGGGAACTTATCCGTGAGGTGGAATCTGATGATACATGACGGCAGATCCGACACCGCATTTAGCATAAATGGCAATTTGAGCAGAGCCGTATGCCAGTGTCACCCATATGCAGTGTTCAGGCATTTTTTCGGGGGTGCTTAGCCTCCCGAAAATCCTTGAACGCCCCCGTAGGGTTTGAGGACCTCTCCTTATATTTGGTCCAATTGTTTTCGTTTGTAGCTAAACATTTGGAGAAATTATAAAAAAATACTTAAGAAAAAGAGGGAAAATATGATAATAATATTGGGTTGTCGGAAAAGTCATGACGTACACTGAAAATCAATTGAATTAGAGACAGCTGTCGTTATGCAAATATGGTGCGGTGGGCGGCTCTGTAAACGGAAAAGACATGACGTATGCAGCGATCCGACAATATAAGGAGTGACGCGACAGGAATCAGAAAGAGTCGGACGCAGTATGGGTAAGACGAAGGATCTCAGCGCATTTGATCGTGGAAAAATTGTCGGGGCCCGACGAATGGGTCACTCCATCTCTTAAGTCGTGCAGGCACTGGGATTTTCACGAGCCACTGTGTCACGTTTACACCGTGAGTACATCGAATCCGGTAAAACCATCCATGCAAGGGCCAACTTCCATGGACAACAGCGTCTGGATGAGCGGGGTCATCGTCGGCTAGCTCGCATTGTAACAGCGGATAGACGGGCCACAGTGCAGGAAATCACTCGGCAATTTAATGCTGGTGCACAAAAAAGTGTAAGCAGCCACACCATCCAGAACCATCTCCTCGCTATAGGGTACAGAAGCCATTTTCCCACGAGGGTACCGCTGCTGACCGCACATCACAGGGTGCAAAGATGAGCATGGGCACAGGAACATCGCCACTGGACCCTAGACATGTGGGAAAATGTTGCCTGGACTGATGAGTCGAGATTCACGCTGGTATATGCGGATCGCAGGATACGAGTACACCGCAAACTATATGAAGCGATGGATCCTTCTTGCCAGAAGGGGACCCTTCAATTTGGTGGGGGTGGCATTCTCGTCTGCGGACTATTCGCGTGGACTGAAATGGCACCCCTGGTACGTGTGACATCGCCCCTCACAAGTCAACGTTATCGGGATATCCTGTACGATCACTTGCTCCAGTTTGTACGTCTTCAACATCCCACTAGGGACCTCATCCTGCAAAAAGACAATGCACCGTGCCATTGCTCCTGAATTGTATCCGAATGGTTGGATGAACACTCCGCTGACGTGACCTCGCTTCCTTCTCCAGCTAGGTCACCTGACCTCAATCCCATCGAGCGCATCTGGGATGCCATCGAAAGAGATGTTCGAGGCTCTGACCCCTCCATCAAATCTTCGTGAACTGTGGGAGCTTGTTCATGGGTCGTGGATCCCGTATGGCTTCCCAACGCTTCCGGTGTCTTGTCGAGTCCATGCCGAGACGAATCGGCTCCGTCATCAGGGCGTTAGGTGGTGCTACACGCTACTAGACAGGTATCTCTAATTCAATTGCTCTTCAGTGTAGAGTTTGTAGCGTGCTACTGCTAAAACTACTTTTTCTATTTTTAGGGATGCTACATGCGACGGTATTGTAAATGTAGCTTGCAACAGCGCTACGCTACATACGATTTCTGATTCTTTGGCACCCAAACCATTCAGACGATTGGGTTATGCCCAGGGGCGGATTGCCAGAAATGGCCCACTACTGCTCGTATCCTGTTTGTCCGGATTATCTGGATAGAACGGATAATGGTTTTGGTGCTTATGAATAAAAATCGTTAGATTCATTTGAGCTTTACAGTGTTAACTGTCTAAAAAGCTATCGTCTTAAAAAAATGGCGTTTCATGCTATCTGTATATGTACTATCTCCCAACAAGTAATTGGACACCCCTGCAATCGACGATATCTGCGGTCCTGATACACGTCACGGCCGCCGCTGTTAAATATGGTGTGGGAAACAACAACGCAACTCGAAATCAGTTCGGAGCTCTCTGATTTTGAGAAAGGTGTAATCGTCGGGTATCATAGAAATGGCCCATCCATACGTTGCACATCCAGCGAGTTGAAGTAACCAAAATCGACAATGGCCTACGTGTTTGGCAAGTGGAAGATGAGAGGCGACTGTCGGAATGTGCCCCTACACAGCAGACCCACAAAACTGAGAGTTAGAGACCGACGGGTACTGGCCAGAGAAATTCGGAAGAACCGCACCAAATCGATGGGCCACATCCGCTAGGAGTTTCAACAGGCATCCGGGGGTGTTCTTTCGATGAATACCATCCGTAAGGAAGCCCATCTGCTCGGTTATCATGAACGTGCTGCCGCCCACAAGCCTTTGATCACCAAGTCCAATAGCGCTGCTCGGCTAACGTGGTGCAAAGAACGTCGACAGTGGACTGTTTATGCGTCACTTTATTAAAAAAAATTTCGTTAAAATGTTAAGCTGCAGCTACATTTCGTTTTGCATGTTTACGTGAAGTTCGTGTCATTTTATTTTTTTAGTGTTAGTATGGTTTCTTGATTTTCGCAAAAATACAAAATGTTTCTTTGTTTAAAACAACTTCCAGTTCGGAATTTAACATTTGAGATAATTTAAAAATTGTAGGCAATTTTATTTTTCCAATACATTAATTATGAGGCATTTTGGTACCTACCTATTCAATATCAAGACTGAAAAAGTTGGTCTTAGAGTGAGAAGAAAACTGCTAATATTTTGTTAAAATAACATTAATTGCTATTGTATATATTTGTTTCACCAAAAGAAGGGACAGAAGAGATACTCAGAAAAAAAAAAAAAAGAACTGCTTTAGTCTCAGACACAAGGAAACGACAGCGATCAAAGCTTCGCTTCCGTTCTGTGAAAGAATAAGCTTCGCGTCCGGTCGTCCCCGGCGCTTTTTGCGCCTGAATGTTAGCTTTTGCGCAAAGCATATCTTCCTAGATGGTGCGGTGGCGTTGCAGTCGCCTGTCTTACATTATCTCTATGAGAGCTGGCCTTCTTCACGCGAAACGTTTATATTCTTTGCTTTGGCTACGACTCTGAGGGAAGCCATCAAAAGAACTGACGTGCTGCCATCTCTCAGCTGATTTATATTGAAACGAACGAATGGAACGGTTCTTTTGAACGGATGATTTTAGTGATCCGTACTGAAAGATCCGGATCGTGTGAACGACCGAATCTGCCCACCTCTATAGTGAATGCACGGAGGAATACAACAACAGTGGGGTGTATTTCTTGGAGGAGTGTGATGCATCGTGTAATCGTGTGCAAGAAGAAGTAGTTCGGAAATGTTTCATTAATTATTAATAAAGAAATGTGCTAAATGTTATGTTTTTATTGTAAAAATGTATTCTAATCTAAATAAATGAAGGGATGTAAATGATATAATGCGCGGCAGAAGTTTTGAGTAAGAAGTTTTGGTTCCTTCCCCCTTGAGGGTTGATTCAGTACGAATTTAAAGCGGGAGCCTGTAAACATTCTTTTGTTGTCGTTTTGGACGCCTTCTTCTTTTTTTTTTTCCACTACGCATAGTCTCATGTTAGATCAGTGTGCCGCCTATTGTAAACTGCCAAGCTTAGTGTTTCAACATCTAACAGTCAGCCACTCTCTTAATTTTGTTGATCCCCGTACAGGTGCTCACACTCAAGATGTGTAGTGCAGTTGGCGTCACTTCAAGCGCAAACTAACAGAGAGAAATAAAAAAATTCATTTGGCAGACCATATTCTAGAATACCTATTCCAACGGAATTGTTTTTACTCAGAACACTGTTTAAAGATGTTGATTCTCATCATCAGACAGTTCTTCCTTCGCACGAAGTAATTTGATTTTAAATTCACATAATCAGTTGATTTATTCTACCAGATAGACACCTTCCCATTCATGAGGAAACAAAACAAAACGTTTCCGTTATAATAAATGTTTCGGATTAGGGATGCAATCAACATTCATAAAAGTACTTCAAAAGGCCACATAAAATAGTCGTAAAACGGGATTATTACACAACTTACGCTTGACCACTTGACTCACTAAGGAACTGAAGTGACGAACACGATATTGCACTTTGACCACTAGCTCATTGCTCATCCTGCTGAAGAAGACCGACGAACGAAATGAAAATACGTTTTACAGTGATGTGTGACTATTTTTATAATTTATTGTTTCCCTCTGAGGCAGTACAAATACTGCCTTTTGTATTTACTGATATACATCTGTTCTGTTAGAATCGTAAGCTGGTGTCCCCATCTTGTGAGTGAAACCGTAATGAAAAAAAGTAAAAACATAAAAACCTAGAATTTAAAAATTGCAATAATCTTCATTTCACTGCAAGCTATTAGATAAAACCTAAGATAAAATGGTTATAAGATGGTTCTAGTAACACGAAATTTTTTCGATCCAGTAACTAATCAATGGGCAATGAAATACCAGCTCCGACCGAAGCGAACGGCGAACGAAACGACCGAAGCGAATGAGATTTGCTGGAACTACGGAACGGATCTTTTCGTTCACTCTGTCGACCGGGTCACTTGGAACGGGTCAGTCGCGTACGACTCATCTCTAATTCACTACCAATTTTTACTCCCTTCCGACGCACGGACCCTTCACGTCGTGGCCGTTAGCATCGCTTTAGCCTCCCGCACCAACTGCTGCAAACCATCGTACTCGCAGGTAAGTTTTTCGGAAAACAGTTTCCTATCATGTAAAAATACTATATTTTTGCAACCTTTCCCCATTATTTTGCATGCGTACAAAATTTTACGTAGCACTTTTCCCACACACTAATATGTTTCCGAGGAAATAATTTATGACGCTAAACTATGCTTCACTATTCAAAAATCTGTTCCTATCTTAACACTGAGATTAATTTGTTAAACCTCTTGAACTTTCTGTACTTTTCGATTAACACTTACCTTTTTACAATTTTAATTAGTATTGGCATTTTTATGTAATTTCATTTATAAAAATAATTTTTGGGTGTGTAAAATACCCTTTAACACAACAATGTTTTTTAGTGCCAGTAAGATTTAAAAAAATATATAAATATATTGTAATCTCAGGATATCACTTTATTATTTCTTTCTTTTCTTCCGACCAGTAATCTAGTACGAGACTTTGGTTTCGTCTTTGCCTCCCGTGTGACCAACCTAGCGATTCTGTCGCCTGATCTGGAGATAATGATTTATACATCGATATAAACATCTGGTGACAAAATTATCATTCCAGCGAATGTCTCAATACTAGAGTTATCGTTTCTCACCTAGCGAGAAATCTGGATATTTTTAGTCTTACTCTCTGTTTTTGTCAAATTGCAACCCTAATCGTGAACTTCTATTTCGATTATTCCAACTACAAGTCCGCGACCGGGTGGTTTCCATGTAGCATCTGAAGGGCAGACGTTGGACCCAAGGAGGTTATATTACTGGAGACACCACTGGCTCTGCCGCCATAGGTCACCGCTTATCTTTGGCGTGACGTCATGGATAGGCAAAAGCCAAACTAAATTATACCGTTGATGAAACAGTAAGCTTGTGCGTCATTGATAAAGATTATTGAATTACTCATTTTATCTGTTTATACGCTTAGAAGCTTTTGTTCCATTGGTTTCAAAGCTGCTTCTTTACTGCGGCTGCGTCGTGCCTGCCCATGTCGTCATTTGCAGCACAGACGGTGACTTATGGCGGCCAATGTTGCGTGGATAGGAGTGGTGTCTCCAGTAATAACCTCCTTGGTAGGACCATCTGGTTTATGAGGAACCAAATTTAACTACAAAATGGAAAGAATGTATCGAAAGTATGGGAAGATATAATACAAAATTGGAAAAAAAAGTTATTCCTTCTTTTCAAAGGCCAAAATTATAAACTCTTTAAATCTCTCAAAGTTTTATTACATCGGCAAAACCTTCGAAATTCCTAAAGATGTCATAAAAAAGGCTGAACAACTTCCTTTCCGTTTCATTTAGAAAGGAAAATGGGATAAAATAAAATAAAAGGAAACGTAATGTATAACAATTTTGAATATCGGGGATTGGGTATTGTGAGGCAATCTTTGAAAAACGATTTACTCCGTTTCCTTACACTTTGAAATGTTTTTCAAAATGAGAAGCACCCAGCATTTAAAATTTCAGGTCGGCAGAGAAATACAGTGCTTCCACTAATCCACGCCTCAAAAAACATTTGTTTAATTCACAGGAAGCAAATTTGCAAAAATGAGAAGTATTTGGAAGGAAATAACGGAAAAATCCATTTAAAAAATATCACCTATGATGATAAATTATGTGAAATATACCTAGGCGTTAAACAAAAATCATTCAACAAAATTAGAACATATACTAATACAGTAAAAAAAATTTGGATACAGCAATACAAAATAAAATTAAGTACTCACACTAGAGACTTACTCTTCAAAATTTCACATAATATTGTTCCTACAAGAAAATGGCTGTTTAAAATAAAAAAATTACCTAATCCAAACTGCACCTTCTGTGTTCAGAGGAAACTCTTGAAAATGTATTCGTTGATTGTAATCAAAACACATCTGGGATTGGTTACAAAAATATTTCAATTATAAAGATAAATTTACTACCCACCAAATCTTGTACCATACACCGTTACACTGCTCTGAATCAAAAAATTTAATAATACATCATATAATAGCAATTACAAAATATAATATTTGGAAAAATAGAAATACATTATCCTTTGAATAAAAATCCAAAAATACAGAGCAGATAAAAATTGACCTAAAGTGTGACCTCAAAAGATTTCTGGAATTTGAACTCAGATCTAACGGTGCTCAAAAAACCTTTAATAAATTGAAAGCATTGGCTCCTGTATTTATAAAAAATTATCGAAAGTACTAAATAATAAGATTATTGATTAACTTTTTAAATTTGAAATATTTTAGCTTTCAAGATAGAAGTTGTATTTACTTGCAAAAACTGAATTCAGTTACATTTATACAATATTGTGTTTCAAGAATTTACTGCAAGTAATGTAATATAGACACTTATTCATTTTAAATATGGGTAATTGTTAACAAAACGGATAAACAAATGGATCCTTTTATGTTTTTCAATCTTGTCTTTCGTATTTCCTGTTCTATTGTATTTCACCACTTTTTATCCTTTCATGTTTTAAACAATTATTTTCTTTTCTCTACTTTTTACCAGTTTTATTTTCCCCCAAAATACCTTTGACTCGAACCTCATACGAATATGTAGAGTGTTCTAAAAGGAGATTTCTAAATAAATTGTATACTACTTGTAGCAAGCGGTAACTCTTGCGCAGGCTCCCACCTCCTCAGTTGGTTGTCTGCTCTGAATTGAAGTATGAAAAAATGTTAGTCATTAAAGGATCCTATCTTATTTGATTTGATTGGAGGTTTAACGACCACCGTGAGCAACTCAATGGGCTATAAGCAGTCGCCCGTCCCTAATTTAGGGTCACTGGTTCCAGGGAAGGGAGAGAGCCAGTGCCGTAAGACAAACACAACATCCATGCCAGACCGGGATTCGAACCCGGACCCCTTCGGACGAATGATCAGAGGCCAACGCCTTAGACCACTGCGCCACCGGGGCGGCGATCCTATCTTATAATTATCTTATATTTCAAAATTTTAAAAACAATTTAACACCAGAAAATATTGAAAAGGATATGCAAAAAAATGTGTTCTGTTCTTGAAGGAACTTGTAGCGCAGCTGAGGAAACGATTACTATGGAACATTTAGATTTTGCAGCATATGACTTTGTTATCTGTATCAGAATGTTTAAGACCACTGAAGGCTTCTGTTGCAAATTTCGGAGCCGCCCCGGTGGCGCAGTGGTCTAAGGCGTTGGCCTCTGATCATTCGCCCGAAAGGGGTCCGGGTTCGAATCCCGGTGAGGCATGGATGTTGTGTTTGTCTTACGGCACTGGCTCTCTCCCTTCCCTGGAACCAGTGACCCTAAATTAGGGACGGGCGACTGCTTATAGCCCATTGAGTTGCTCATGGTGGTCGTTAAACCTCCAATCAAAAAAAAAAAAAAAAAAAAAAATTTCGGAGAACCTTTTTATTCCGATGCATCTATATTAACGCAGATTGAAAGGCAATAGCGAAACTTGCATTATGTCAAATGGACTGAAGTTCATGACACTGTAAAGCTGTGGTGTGAAATAGCATCATGAAAAGACTCAACAGGAGGAAATCGAACTTTCTGATGTTGCGTTACATGTTTTAACACTGCCACATTCGAATGCAGATGTTGAACGAGTTTTCAGTTATGTAAATCATGTGAGAAACAAAACCAGAAATACAATGAAAACTGACACTTTAGTCAGCATACTGATCATAAAGTTTGGTTTGAAACGTGAGGGCAAGTAGTGCCATGAATATGAGCTTCCAAAAGAAGTAGTTGAAAAATTGCCACAATGGCAATTTATGACAGATTCACCGAGGGTCAGTCGTCATCTTCTTAGATGCCATATTCAGATGATGAATTTGAGAACTTTTGAGCAGACTGACTAATAAAAACATCGTTTTTCTTTATATACTGTAAATTTTTTCAGTTTTCTTACAAAGCTAACCTGAAGATACATTTATGTCCAAACTTGTAAATTATACATGGATGACAGAAAGTATATTTAAGGCTTTAGCTGTGAAAGTAATACACTAAGAAATTGTTTCAAATATTAATACAAAATTTTCATGTGATGGGGATAAATTCCATCTTATATCACATTTTCATTTCTTATGGGTCCTCCAATTAACTCTCCTGCTGTTGAGATCTCATATTCTGTGGTAAATGTTTAGTATATCAAAAGAAGCCATTTGAATTCACAATATTAACAACATATAAAATATATATATACATATATATATATTCGTTCTTTTAACTACGTCATTGCTTTATTCTCTGAATTTTATTGAATTTGCATATAATTTAATTTTACGTCCTTGGTTTCAACGTTGTTTGTTTCTTTAACTTTATCAAGATTTTATTCTCAGAGTTTTATTGCATGTACATATTGTTTTACTCTAAATCCTTGGGCTTAACATTCATTAAGGTTTTTAAAAGTTTGCATCTTGATTGGTCTTAGCGTTCATTGAGGTTTTTAAAATTCGCAACATAAACGCTTACATTGAGTTTTCATAAAATTTTATATATATATATACCTATTAATATAACATATTTCGTTTCAGATTTGTGTAATACGGCACTGCTGATTTCTTCCTTGAATCTGGTGATTTTGTGGAGATACTTGCCTGTGATTTTGGCGATATAAAGATTGGATTGTTGGCCGCCCTGAGTGCCTCGCATGCCAGGTAGCAAAAAAAGCGGTAAAAGCCGTTTTCACTGAATTTGGAAGGGTGCTTAATGTAAAGCGTGAGGTTAGAAAGGAGCCTTCTCGTGTACGAGAATTGTCACTCTTGACATGGACAAAGCCGTTCCTAATTACATGTATGTTTCCCCTTTTAGATGCATGAATGTGTGTGTCGGGGATGTGGACACGGGGGATACATCGCTGTTGACTGTGCTAAATACGCTTGCGAGTATTGCAGAGCTCTTGGACATAATATCAAGGACTGTAAAGATCCTTGTGGGAACTGCAAGTCTCCACAACACAAGCGACCAGAATGTGGTGTCCGTACTTTTGCCCAGATGGCCGGAGCCGGACAATCCCAGGTAAACCAAGATGATATTTTAGAAGCGCTTGTCGCCACGGAGTAGGTGGGGAAAGCTCCTGAAGCCTGGGAAAATTCCTCGAGTGGCGAGGTAAGAGAAACCCACCAACTTCGTGTCTCGGGGAGTGCCCAGGAGGAAGCCGAAGGTATTTCCAATGTGGAGCAGGTAAGTGAAAGTAATGGTGAGGCGGAGAAAATTTCTCCCAAAAATGATAAAGATAATTCTTTTTCTACAGGTCAACTCATGGTGGACAAGAGGGTTCGTTCAACAGAGGCCGGAGACGGTTACACTACGGTTACCAAAAAGTCAAGAAAATTCTATAATGAGGATATTAAGCAAATGGCAAATCAGTTAAATGGAGTCAGTATTATTGACGAGGATGTGGAAAGGGTGGGTAAAGATAGTGAGGAAATGGAGGTTTGGTCAGGTGAAAAGGAAGGAGAAATTTGTGTGACTGGCGTGGTTGAGAATGTGGAATTTTTCGATGGTAATGGTTTCCAACTTGAAGTTGAAAATGGTTTTGAAAAGGTAAAAATTGATGTCACTAGTGTATGTAATGTTAGTGATGATTATGTTTGTATTGTCGAGGAGATATGCACTCCCAACTCCTCAAAAAAAAAAAAAAAAAAAGCGAAGTTGAGAGTTTTGGTGCAGTCGACACGACTGAAATTGATGAAATCCTGAGTTTTGATGCAGCCTAGCCAGCGACGGATCGAGTGCAGGATATGTTCCCGGGGCAATCCGACGACTCCGGTGGTTGGATTGAGTCGGGAATGAGTGCACGGGCTCTCCTGCAAGTGGGCAGGCAGCTTGCATCCCGTAGCGGAGCTGTGGAGGGTCGGCAGCGGCCCTGGACTCTCGAGTGGGAATCTGGGACGGCTTCCCCACCCCTTCTGCGGACGCCAATGGAGTCCAAGGAGGGTCCCCGCAATCAAGCATTGACCGAGTCTTCTGCGAACAGCGGCCACCGTTGTAACGACGCGGAATTGCCACGGGAGGCCGGCACTCTGTCGAAGAGTGCGTACCTGCCGGCGACGGGAGTTCGGAGGCCAAGCAGCTCGCTGCTATAGTGGATATTTTTGCAGGGAATCCGAGCTTTCTACGGATTCTGACGAAGAACAGTTGGCTGAGCAGATGGCCGAAGATTTGAGAGCCAAGTTCAAGCGTCAGGGAAGGCGGCTGACCCAGGCCAACGTTGATGCGGCGAAGCATCTTGCCAAGTTGGAATTCGACGGAATGGGGCACGTCGTTCGACGGATATAAAAACCGGCGACAGAGAGGCAGAGGGACGCAATAGATCAAGATCTTGAAGTTGAGTTGCTTTTCAGGTTGGGTTCCTCTCTCTCGATTTTTTAATATGGGTGTTTGATTTATGTGGTGTTTTTTGTTAACATACTACTTCCTTTTCCAGATTAAGGTAAGTATGGCACATAATTTCCAAGGCACCGATCTGCGTAATGGCACGTTAAACGTTTACGATCTCCGCACCGTCGAAATGCAGAAGCGGCTCGCGGGCTACTTCAGGGAGTCGGGTGTGGCACATAATTTCCAAGGCACCGATCTGCGTAATGGCACGTTAAACGTTTACGATCTCCGCACCGTCGAAATGCAGAAGCGGCTCGCGGGCTACTTCAGGGAGTCGGGTGTTGATTCTTTGCTGGTTGCAGGAAACTCGCCATAAGAAGCCCGAGCAGGTTTTTGCATTCCGTAGGAACACCGGGCTGAAATTTAGGTATTATCTTGGAGTGGATGGTTTCACCGGGGTGGCCATTGTCTACAAGCCGCAGTAAGAGGGTAGCATCACGCAGATGCAGACTGATGGGGACGGTCGCATGGTGGCTATTTCGGTTAATAACGGATTGATGTCCATTAAGATGGCGTGTATTTGTGTTCCGGTGGAGGGTCCCCTCCGGAGCGGTTTCTATGATCAGCTGCCGTTCTTCCTTAGGGGAAGAGAAGATTTTCTGGTTGTCGATGGGGATTTCAACTCGGTTGTGGATAACCATATCGATCGGTTGAGTACTCACAGGTGCAGGTGGTCAGAGCCGTACAGAAGGGGTCTTACGGATCTGATTAAGAACCAGCAACTTAAGGACGTGTGGAGGCAGTTGTTCCCGCAGTACTCGGAGTTCACCTGGCACAGGGATCATTTGGCTTCAAGGATCGACATGCTGTTGGTCTCGAAGATGGATTGGGTTATGGGAGCCTAGGTTTTTACCCTAACTCACAGCCGTTGTTTGTCTCTGATGACAGCGTTGTCGTCATGGACGTCTGTGTGCCGGCGCCGAGGGAGAGGAAAGCAACACCGTGGCGCCTAAACGTGTCAATGTTAGACGACGTTGAAGCGCTGTCGCGTGTCCGTTCGATTATGGAGGTGGGTGCAGAGACGGCCACCGATGACTAGATCAGTGGTTGGGAGAGGGCGAAGGACGAGGTCCGGAGCACCTTAGTTGCTCGGGGTAAGGAGTTGGCGAAAGCTAAGCGGGGGGCTCAGGTTTTTCTGATGAACCTTCTGAACGCGGCTCTGAAGGGCAATGGAGACGGGTGTAAATTTGGGATCTTTACCCAGATCAGACAAGAGATTTCCGACTTATATGGAGGCATCGGCTCTGAAGTTCAACTTGAAGGTGCTATTAGGAGTTTTGAGCAGGAGCGGGATATTAATCACATTTACTGCAAGCTCGAGGCGGACAGGAAAAGGGAAAACTTGGAAGTTCTTGATATTGATGGTACTGAGGTGAAGGACAATAAGCAGATCCTGCAGGAAGCTGCTAGGTATTACGGCGATCTCTTTTCCAGCGAGGAAATTTATCCTGCCGTCATGGATATGTGGTTGGAGGGTACGCCGAGGATCCCAGACGAGTACTTGGACAGTCTCAAGGAGCAGTTCTCGGTGTCTGATGTGAGGGTGGCGATTCAGACCCTTTCGCCAGGTAAGTCTCCGGGTTGTGATGGTCTCCCGTCGGAGTTTTACAAGAAGTTTGTTAATGTGTTAGCGCCCTGGCTTACCAGGGTGTACAACGAGATTGTGCAGGTGGGTCGTATGCCGGGGACCATGCGAAGTAGCATGGTCACTTTGCTGTGCAAGACCCCCGACGTACCGTCGAGGGAGTTAAGTGGTTGGAGACCGGTGTCTCTTTCCACAGTGGACTATAAGATCCTTGCGAGGGTCATCAATAGCAGGCTTGCTAAGGTAGCCGTTCATCTCATTGGTGCTAACCAGACGTGTGGTATCGGGGATCGCCGGATGGAATATTAGGTGCATACCAGACGCTATCACTTACCTGGGCGAGAAGGGCATTAAGATGGGGCTCTTCTTGGCAGACCAGAGCAAGGCTTTCGATAGGGTATCGCACGAGTTTGTCGGAAGATTGTTATTAGCCAACGGCTTCGGAGTATTTGTCCGAAGTGCGATTGGGGCGTTGTACAGAGACCTTTCCGGGAGAGTCATTATTGCCGGTCGTCTCTCCCCCTCTTTGAGGTTCAAAGAGGAGGGAGACAGGGATACCCTCTCTCTCCCCCTTTTGTTTGTTTTGGTCTTGGAGACCCTGTTGAGAAGAGTTCCCAAGAAGGATAGTGTTAGGGGTTTTCCGGTCCCGGGGAAGGGGGAGTCGTTTAAGTACCTTGCGTACGCAGATGATGTCTCCCTCTTCGTCGACTCGGAAAGGAGCTTGAACGGGATGCGAGATGCTTTCGCTGAGTACTGCATTGCGACCGGTGCCCGTCTCAATAAGGAGAAGTGGAGTATTATGCTCTGGGGAAAATGGAAGAGGTCAGCGGTTACAGGTTTAACTGTGACCGATGGGCCCGTACGGATACTCGGTATCCAGTTTTCTAAGGAAGGGGTCCACGTGAGCACCTGGGGTAAAGTTCTGGCGGAGATGAAGAAGGAGCAAGAACGGTGGCAGGATGTGGGCATTTCGAGAGTGAGTCGGGCCATGTTAGCTATTGCGCTTCTGGTTTCGAAATGCACTGTTGCCGGGGAAATTGAGTCCCCACCCGGAAGTCTCATGAAGCAGATGGAGAGAATGGTCTTTGGCTTCATTTGGGCCGGAAAGAAGAAACGAGGAGATGGCTCGGGCGGTTTTATACTGTCGTAGGTCGGAGGGGGTTTGGAAGTCTTACACCTTCCGACATGTCTCCGTGCACTCCAGTTTAAGAGTGTGAAGGTAACCCTGGTCGCCGAACACCCGTGTGGACCTTTGGCTTCCTATTTCACGGGGTGGGACTCGTCTAAATAAGTTCCCGGCCACAGATTTGTTGGACCCCGGCGCGAGAGGATGAATAGGTCTTACTAGCTGCTTGGAGGTCGCCTGCAGGACTTTGCCGAAGCTGATAGCGCCGGGATGAACACGCAGCAGATGTACATTGACCTGCTCCCTAGGCCTAGGGAACACGTCGTCAAAGATTTTCACGTTCCTAGGAACTTCTGTATGAGAGAGGCTTGGATGAGCATTCACTCGACGGGTGTGGACTGCAAGAAGAGGGACTTTAGGTGGCGGTTGGCCCACAATGTCCTTCCAACCAGGAGTAGGCCGTTTCGGTGGGGTGGCATCTCTTCGATTGGTGCCTTTCGTGTGTGGGCATCGATGTTAGGTTCCATCTCTTTTGGGCCTGCCCCATGGCGCAACAGGTTTGGCAGGGAATCTGGACTTGGGTTTGGCACAAAAGGCTTGACGCCCTCCAGTTTCACCCGGCTAATGTGTTTTATCTACATCCTGCCCCGGCGGCGGGCAGGGAGGTCTGTAGAAGGATTATCACCGAGGTCTGTTATAAGATATGTAGGGAAAGGAACAGGGTTCTGCATTCCCGGATGGCTAACTCGGTCTTCTCTACGACAACGGTTATCCTTCAAGTCAAGTGTGAGCTCCGAGACAGGGCGAGAGTGGACGCCCGCACTTTGACCGACCGAGACTTTAGGTATCGGTGGGGGACTTGGCCTTGGATTGTTACCGGGACTAAGAACAACTACACCTTTCATTGGGGTAACTTACTCCCTTAGTTTCGGATCTTGAAACACGAATGATCTCTCTGGGAGTGTTAGGCTTTTCCTAGTGTTATGTTTTTGTGACTTGTGTTTGTTGTTTTGATGGAGGGTGCGAAGGTTACCCTCCGACCCTTTCATCGGTTATTTAATTTGTCTTCTCTCCGGTCGAGGTTGGCGGTGTTGACCGCTGACTCAGACGACAGGAGGCTGTGTGAGTCGAGCGGGGAAGTCAGTGTCTTGGTTCTGTCTCTGCTCTTTCCCTTATGATGTGGTATGAATAAATGGTATCTGAAGGGAGGGTGTTGTGTATTTGCTGCTTGTGGTGTGCCGGTTCCGTGTGGAAGTGGGCCGGGGAGGCTCCTGCCATGGGTCATGTGAGTGCCTTGGTGCACCCGTAGGCCCGGCGTCCTCTCTGACAGTCTCACGTGCTGGTCGCTGTCACCTGGTCACCTCTGAAGGGGACTTTTATCCGCCTACATGGACGTTCCGGGTGTACCTACGGGTTGGACCCGCCGTTCTAGCTGACCTTGCCGCCAATTTGTGTTTGGGTCCTTTCGAGTTCTTCGGAGGATCTGTATGACTCGGGGGTTTGTCTGGTGTTGCTTGTTAAGCCGTGGTGGGAGTGTGTGTAAACATCAGTGAACCATGTCCAGGTGTTTATTTTGGGCGTGGTGAACAGTGTGAAGATGTGTTGCAACCAAGATCGTGTATGGGGGAGGGGACGTCGTGCGAGAGCACATTAGGGCGCTCCCCTCTCCCAGCCCCCATGATTTGGGGGTCTTATACGAAGACAAATTTCTTTTTTTCCTTATTCAGTCCGCTTTAAGAAGCAATCCCAAGATTTACTATGCGAGTAAAACAGCATTCGGAAAGCTGGTTTTGTGAGACACGTTAATTGATGCCATTCATGCTCAGTCTCTTTAAGGGAACTTATCCGTGAGAAGAAATCTGATGATACATGACAACAGATCCGACACCGCTTTAGCATAAATGGCAATTTGAGCATTGCCGTATACCAGTGGCACCCATGTGCAGTATTCACGCATTTTTTCGGGGGTGCTTAGCCTCCCCAAAATCCTTGTACGCCCCCCGTAAGGTTTGGGGACCTCCCCTTAAATTTGGTCTAATTGTTTTCGTTTATAACTAAATATTTGGAGATATTAATAAAAATAATACTTAAGAAAATGAGGGAAAATATGATAATAATATTGGGTTGTCGGAAAAGTCATGACGTACACTGAAGAGCAATTGAATAAGAGACAGCTGACGTTACGCAAATGTGGTGCGGTGGGCGGCCCTGTAAACGGAAACGACATGACGTATGCAGCGATCCGACAATATAAGGAGTGATGCGACGGGAATCAGTAAGAGTGGGACGCAATATGGGTAAGACGAAGGATCTAAGCGCATTTGATCGTGGGCAAACTGTCGGGGCCCGACGAATGGGTCACTCCATCTCTTAAGTCGTGCAGGCACTGGGATTTTCACGAGCCACTGTGTCACGGGTGCACCGTGAGTACATCGAATCCGGTAAAGCCATATCTGCAAGGGCCAACTGCCGTGGACAACAGCGTGTGGATGAGCGGGGTCATCGTCGGTTAGCTCGCATTGTAACAGTGGATAGACGGGCCACAGTGCAGGAAATCACTCTGCAATTTAATGCTGGTGCACAAAAACGTGTAAGCAGCCACACCATCCAGAACCATCTCCTCGCTATGGGGTACAGAAGCCATTGTCCCACGAGGGTACCACTGCTGACCGCTCATCACAGGCTGCAAAGATTAGCATGGGCACTGGAACATCGCCACCGGACCCTAGACATGTGGAAAAAGGTTGCCTGGACTGATGAGTCGAGATTCACGTTGGTATATGCGGATGGCAGGATACGAGTGCGCCGCAAACTATATGAAGCGATGGATCCTTCTTGCCAGCAGCGTACCCTTCAAGTTGGTGGGGGTGTCATTATCGTCTCGGGACTGTTTGCGTAGACTGAAATGGGACCCCCTGGTACGTGTGACATCGCCCCTCACTGGTCAACGTTATCGGGATATCCTGTACGGCCATTTGCTCCCGTTTGTGCGTCTTCAACATCCCACTGGGAATCTCATCCTGCAACAAGGCAATGCACCGTGCCATTGCTCCTGAATTGTATCCGAATGGTTGGATGATTACTCCGCTGACGTGACCTCGCTTCCTTGGCCAGCTAGATCACCTGACCTCAATCCCATCGAGCACATCTGGGATGCCATCGAAAGATATGTTTGAGGCTCTGACCCCCTCCATCAAATCTTCGTGAACTGTGCGAGCTTGTTCAGGGGTCGTGGATCCCGTATGGCTTCCCAACGCTTCCGGTGTCTTGTCGAGTCCATGCCGAGATGAATCGCCTCCGTCATCAGGGCGATAGGTGGTGCTAAACGTTACTAGACAGGTATCTCTAATTCAATTGCTCTTTAGTGTAGAGTTTGTAGCGTGCTACTGCTAAAACTACTTTTTCTATTTTTAGGGATGCTATATTCGACGGTATTGTAAATGTAGCTTGCAGCAGCGCTACGCTACATCCGATTTCTGATTCTGTGGTACCGAAACCATTCAGACGATAGGGTTATGTCCAAGGGAGGATTGCCCCACCGGGACATTTCCCTGTGGGACACACGAGAAATGGCCCACTACTTCTCGTATCCTGTTTGTCCGGATTATCTGGATAGAACGGATAATAGTTTTGGTGCTTATGAATAAAAATCGTGATTCATTTGAGCTTTACAGTGTTAACTGTCTAAAAAGCTATTGTCTTAAAAAATACCGTTTCATGCTATCTGCATATGTGCTATCTCCCAAAAAGTAATTGGACACCCCTGCAATCGACGATATCTGCGGTTCTGATACACGTCACGTCCGCCGCTGTTAAATATGGTGTGGGAAACAACAACGCAACCAGTCGCATGTAAGATGCGACGCAGTTCGGAGATCTCTGATTTCGAGAAAGGTGTAATCGTCGGGTATCATAGAAATGGCCGATCCATACGTTACATATCCAGCGAGTTGAAGTAACCAAAATCGACAGTGGCCTACGTGTTTGGCAAGTGGAAGATGAGAGGCGACTGTCGGAATGTGCCCCTACCCAGCAGACCCACTAACTGGGAGTTAGGGACCGACGGGTACTGGCCAGAGAAATTCGGAAGAACCGCACCAGATCGATGGGCCACATCCGCGAGGAGTTTCAACAGGCATCCGGGAGTGTTCTTTCGATGAATACCATCCGTAAGGAAGCCCATCTGCTCGGTTATCATGAACGTGCTGCCGCCCACAAGCCTTTGATCACCAAGTCCAATAGCGCTGCTCGGCTAACGTGGTGCAAAGAACGTCGACAGTGGACTGTTTATGCGTCACTTTATTAAAACAAATTTTCGTTAAAATGTTAAGCTGCAGCAACATTTCGTTTTGCATGTTTACGTGAAGTTCGTATCATTTTATTTTTAGTGTTAGTATGATTTCTTGATTTTCGCAAAAATACAATATGTTTCTTTGTTTAAAACAACTTCCAGTTCGGAATTTAACATTTGAGAGAATTTGAAAATTGTAGGCAATTTTAGTTTTCCAATACATTAATTATGAGGCATTTTGGTACCTACCTATTCAATATCAAGACTGAAAAAGTTGGTCTTAGAGTGAGAAGAAAACTGCTAAGATTTTGTTAAAATAACATTAATTGCTATTGTATATTTTTGTTTCACCAAAAGAAGGGACAGAAGAGATACTCAGAAAAAAAAAGAACTGCTTTAGTCTCAGACCCAAGGAAACGACACCGATCAAAGCTTCGCTTCCGTTCTGTGAAAGAATAAGCTTCGAGTCCGGTCGTCCCCGGCGGTTTTTGCGCCTGAATGTTAGCTTTCCCGCAGCGCATATCTTCCTAGATGGTGCGGGCGCTGCAGTCGCCTGTCCTACATTATCTCTACGAGAGCTGGCCTTCTTCACGCGAAGCGTTTATATTCTTTGCTTGGCTACGACTCTAACGGAAGCCATCAAAAGAACTGACGTGCTGCCATCTATCAGCTGATTTATATTGAAACGAAGGAATGGAACGGGTCTTTTGAACGGATGATTTTAGTGACCCGTACTGTAAGATCCGGATCGTGTAAACGACCGAATCTGCCCACCTCTATAGTGAATGCACGGAGGAATACAACAACAGTGGCGTGTATTTCTTGGAGGAGTGTGATGCATCGTGTAATCGTGTGCAAGAAGTAGTTCAGAAATATTTTATTAATTATTAATAAAGAAATGTGCTAAATGTTATGTTTTTATTGTAAAAATGTATTCTAATCTAAATAAATGAAGGGATGTAAATGATATAATGTGCGGCAGAAGTTTTGAGTAAGAAGTTTTGGTTCCTTCCCCCTTGAGGGTGGATTCAGTACGAATTTAAAGCGGGAATCTGTAAACTTTTTTTGTTGTCGTTTTGGACGCCTTCTTTTTTTTTTTTTTTTCACTACGCACAGTCTCATGTTAGATCAGTGTGCCGCCTATTGTAAACTGCCAAGCTTAGGGTTTCAACATCTAACAGTCAGCCACTCTCTTAATTTTGTTGATCCCCGTACAGGTGCTCACACTCAAGATGTGTAGTGCAGTTGGCGTCACTTAAAGCGCAAACTAACAGAGAGAAATAAAAAAATTAATTTGGCAGACCATATTCTAGAATACCTATTCCAACGGAATTGTTTTTACTCAGAACACTGTTTTGAGGTGTTGGTTCTCATCATCAGACAAT
Organism: Macrothele yani; assembly: GCA_039090855.1. Classification (NCBI taxonomy): domain Eukaryota; kingdom Metazoa; phylum Arthropoda; class Arachnida; order Araneae; family Macrothelidae; genus Macrothele; species Macrothele yani. The sequence goes on along the minus strand of CM077032.1, from coordinate 69,725,383 downwards.
TCTTCCCTCGCACGTAGTCAATTGATTTTATATTCCCTAATAAGTTGATTTATTCTACCAGATAGACACCTTCCCATTCATGAGGAAACAAAACAAAACGTTTCCGTTACAATAAATGTTTCGGATTAGGGATGCAATCAACATTCATAAAAGTATTTCAAAAGGCCACATAAAATAGTCGTAAAACGGGATTATTACACAACTTACGCTTGACCACTTGACTCACTAAGGAACTGAAGTGACGAACACGATATTGCGCTTTGACCACTAGCTCATTGCTCATCCTGTTGAAGAAGACCGACGAACGAAATGAAAATACGTTTTACAGTGATGTGTGACTATTTTTATAATTAATTGCTTCCCTCTGAGGCAGTACAAATACTGCCTTTTGTATTTACTGATATACATCTGTTCTGTTAGAATCGTAAGCTGGTGTCCCCATCTTGTGAGTGAAACCGTAATGAAAAAAATAAAAACATAAAAACCTAGAATTTAAAAATTGCAATAATCTTCATTTCACTGCAAGCTATTAGATAAAACCTAAGATAAAATGGTTATAAGATGGTTCTAGTAACACGAAATTTTTTCGATCCAGTAACTAATCAATGGGCAATGAAATACCAGCTCCGACCGACGACCGAAGCGAACGGCGAACGAAACGACCGAAGCGAATGAGATTTGCTGGAACTACGGAACGGATCTTTTCGTTCACTCTGTCGACCGGGTCACTTGGAACGGGTCAGTCGCGTACGACTCATCTCTAATTCACTACCAATTTTTACTCCCTTCCGACGCACGGACCCTTCACGTCGTGGCCGTTAGCATCGCTTTAGCCTCCCGCACCAACTGCTGCAAACCATCGTACTCGCAGGTAAGTTTTTCGGAAAACAGTTTCCTATCATGTAAAAATACTATATTTTTGCAACCTTTCCCCATTATTTTGCATGCTTACAAAATTGTACGTAGCACTTTTCCCACACACTAATATTTTTCCGAGGAAATAATTTATGACGCTAAACTATGCTTCACTATTCAAAAATCTGTTCCTATCTTAACACTGAGTTTAATTTGTTAAGCCTCTTGAACTTTCTGTACTTTTCGATTAACACTTACCTTTTTACAATTTTAATTAGTATTGGCATTTTTATGTAATTTCATTTATAAAAATAATTTTTGGGTGTATAAAATACCCTTTAACACAACAATGTTTTTTAGTGCCAGTAAGATTTAAAAAAACATATATATATATTATAATCTCAGGATATCACTTGAATATTTTTTTCGTCTCAGGTCCAATAATCTAGTACGAGACTTTGGTTTCGGGAGAACAATCTGGGAACTATTGGGTTCACTTGCTGAACCGTTCTTTCATTTTGTGCAGGTCGTGAATCCGCGAAAATTTGAGATCATTTAGAAGATCGTTGGCCAATCTCTCCAGCACTAATTGTCCAGGATTTATGTTCTAAAGGGGGCACATACATTAAAGTTGTTTGCTACAAGTACCTCCCGTGTGACCAACCTAGCGATTCTGTCGCCTGATCTGGAGATAATGATTTATACATCAATATAAACATCTGGTGACAAAATTATCATTCCAGCGACATGTCTCAATACTAGAGTTATCGTTTCTCACCTAGCGAGAAATCTGGAGATTTTTGTCTTACTCTCTGTTTTTGTCAAATTGCAACCCTAATCGTGAACTTCTATTTCGATTATTCCAACTACAAGTCCGCGACCGGGTGGTTTCCATGTAGCATCTGAAGGGCAGACGTTGGACCCAAGGAGGTTATATTACTGGAGACACCACTGGCTCTGCCGCCATAGGTCACCGCTTATCTTTGGCGTGACGTCATGGATAGGCAAAAGCCGAACTAAATTATACCGTTGATGAAACAGTAAGCTTGTGCGTCATTGATAAAGATTATTGAATTACTCATTTTATCTGTTTATACGCTTAGAAGCTTTTGTTCCATTGGTTTCAAAGCTGCTTCTTTACTGCGGCTGCGTCGTGCCTGCCCATGTCGTCATTTGCAGCACAGACGGTGACTTATGGCGGCCAATGTTGCGTGGATAGGAGTGGTGTCTCCAGTAATAACCTCCTTGGTAGGACCATCTGGTTTATGAGGAACCAAATTTAACTACAAAATGGAAAGAATGTATCGAAAGTATGGGAAGATATAATACAAAATTGGAAAAAAAAAGTTATTCCTTCTTTTCAAAGGCCAAAATTATAAACTCTTTAAATCTCTCAAAGTTTTATTACATCGGCAAAACCTTCGAAATTCCTAAAGATGTCATAAAAAAGGCTGAACAACTTCCTTTCCGTTTCATTTAGAAAGGAAAATGGGATAAAATAAAATAAAAGGAAACGTAATGTATAACAATTTTGAATATCGGGGATTGGGTATTGTGAGGCAATCTTTGAAAAACGATTTACTCCGTTTCCTTACACTTTGAAATGTTTTTCAAAATGAGAAGCACCCAGCATTTAAAATTTCAGGTCGGCAGAGAAATACAGTGCTTCCACTAATCCACGCCTCAAAAAACATTTGTTTAATTCACAGGAAGCAAATTTGCAAAAAATGAGAAGTATTTGGAAGGAAATAACGGAAAAATCCATTTAAAAAAATATCACCTATGATGATAAATTATGTGAAATATACCTAGGCGTTAAACAAAAATCATTCAACAAAATTAGAACATATACTAATACAGTAAAAAAAATTTGGATACAGCAATACAAAATAAAATTAAGTACTCACACTAGAGACTTACTCTTCAAAATTTCACATAATATTGTTCCTACAAGAAAATGGCTGTTTAAAATAAAAAAATTACCTAATCCAAACTGCACCTTCTGTGTTCAGAGGAAACTCTTGAAAATGTATTCGTTGATTGTAATCAAAACACATCTGGGATTGGTTACAAAAATATTTCAATTATAAAGATAAATTTACTACCCACCAAATCTTGTACCATACACCGTTACACTGCTCTGAATCAAAAAATTTAATAATATATCATATAATAGCAATTACAAAATATAATATTTGGAAAAATAGAAATACATTATCCTTTGAATAAAAATCCAAAAATACAGAGCAGATAAAAATTGACCTAAAGTGTGACCTCAAAAGATTTCTGGAATTTGAACTCAGATCTAACGGTGCTCAAAAAACCTTTAATAAATTGAAAGCATTGGCTCCTGTATTTATAAAAAATTATCGAAAGTACTAAATAATAAGATTATTGATTAACTTTTTAAATTTGAAAAATTTTAGCTTTTAAGATAGAAGTTGTATTTACTTGCAAAAACTGAATTCAGTTACATTTATACAATATTGTGTTTCAAGAATTTACTGCAAGTAATGTAATATAGACACTTATTCATTTTAAATATGGGTAATTGTTAACAAAACGGATAAACAAATGGATCCTTTTATGTTTTTCAATCTTGTCTTTCGTATTTCCTGTTCTATTGTATTTCACCACTTTTTATCCTTTCATGTTTTAAACAATTATTTTCTTTTCTCTACTTTTTACCAGTTTTATTTTCCCCCTAAAATACCTTTGACTCGAACCTCATACGAATATGTAGAGTGTTCTAAAAGGAGATTTCTAAATAAATTGTATACTACTTGTTGCAAGCGGTAACTCTTGCGCAGGCTCCCACCTCCTCAGTTGGTTGTCTGCTCTGAATTGAAGTATGAAAAAATGTTAGTCATTAAAGGATCCTATCTTATAATTATCTTATATTTCAAAATTTTAAAAACAATTTAACACCAGAAAATATTGAAAAGGATATGCAAAAAAATGTGTTCTGTTCTTGAAGGAACTTGTAGCGCAGCTGAGGAAACGATTACTATGGAACATTTAGATTTTGCAGCATATGACTTTGTTATCTGTATCAGAATGTTTAAGACCACTGAAGGCTTCTGTTGCAAATTTCGGAGCCGCCCCGGTGGCGCAGTGGTCTAAGGCGTTGGCCTCTGATCATTCGCCCGAAAGGGGTCCGGGTTCGAATCCCGGTGAGGCATGGATGTTGTGTTTGTCTTACGGCACTGGCTCTCTCCCTTCCCTGGAACCAGTGACCCTAAATTAGGGACGGGCGACTGCTTATAGCCCATTGAGTTGCTCATGGTGGTCGTTAAACCTCCAATCAAAAAAAAAAAAAAAAAAAATTTCGGAGAACCTTTTTATTCCGATGCATCTATATTAACGCAGATTGAAAGGCAATAGCGAAACTTGCATTATGTCAAATGGACTGAAGTTCATGACACTGTAAAGCTGTGGTGTGAAATAGCATCATAAAAAGACTCAACAGGAGGAAATCGATCTTTCTGATGTTGCGTTACATGTTTTAACACTGCCACATTCGAATGCAGATGTTGAACGAGTTTTCAGTTATGTAAATCATGTGAGAAACAAAACCAGAAATACAATGAAAACTGACACTTTAGTCAGCATACTGATCATAAAGTTTGGTTTGAAACGTGAGGGCAAGTAGTGCCATGAATATGAGCTTCCAAAAGAAGTAGTTGAAAAATTGCCACAATGGCAATTTATGACAGATTCACCGAGGGTCAGTCGTCATCTTCTTAGATGCCATATTCAGATGACGAATTTGAGAACTTTTGAGCAGACTGACTAATAAAAACATCGTTTTTCTTTATATACTGTAAATTTTTTCAGTTTTCTTACAAAGCTAACCTGAAGATACATTTATGTCCAAACTTGTAAATTATACATGGATGACAGAAAGTATATTTAAGGCTTTAGCTGTGAAAGTAATACACTAAGAAATTGTTTCAAATATTAATACAAAATTTTCATGTGATGGGGATAAATTCCATCCTATATCACATTTTCATTTCTTATGGGTCCTCCAATTAACTCTCCTGCTGTTGAGATCTCATATTCTGTGGTAAATGTTTAGTATATCAAAAGAAGCCATTTGAATTCACAATATTAACAACATATAAAATATATATATACATATATATATATTCGTTCTTTTAACTACGTCATTGCTTTATTCTCTGAATTTTATTGAATTTGCATATAATTTAATTTTACGTCCTTGGTTTCAACGTTGTTTGTTTCTTTAACTTTATCAAGATTTTATTCTCAGAGTTTTATTGCATGTACATATTGTTTTACTCTAAATCCTTGGGCTTAACATTCATTAAGGTTTTTAAAAGTTTGCATCTTGATTGGTCTTAGCGTTCATTGAGGTTTTTAAAATTCGCAACATAAACGCTTACATTGTGTTTTCATAAAATTATATATATATATATACCTATTAATATAACATATTTCGTTTCAGATTTGTGTAATACGGCACTGCTGATTTCTTCCTTGAATCTGGTGATTTTGTGGAGATACTTGCCTGTGATTTTGGCGATATAAAGATTGGATTGTTGGCCGCCCTGAGTGCCTCGCATGCCAGGTAGCAAAAAAAGCGGTAAAAGCCGTTTTCACTGAATTTGGAAGGGTGCTTAATGTAAAGCGTGAGGTTAGAAAGGAGCCTTCTCGTGTACGAGAATTGTCACTCTTGACATGGACAAAGCCGTTCCTAATTACATGTATGTTTCCCCTTTTAGATGCATGAATGTGTGTGTCGGGGATGTGGACATGGGGGATACATCGCTGTTGACTGTGCTAAATACGCTTGCGAGTATTGCAGAGCTCTTGGACATAATATCAAGGACTGTAAAGATCCTTGTGGGAACTGCAAGTCTCCACAACACAAGCGACCAGAATGTGGTGTCCGTACTTTTGCCCAGATGGCCGGAGCCGGACAATCCCAGGTAAACCAAGATGATATTTTAGAAGCGCTTGTCGCCACGGAGTAGGTGGGGAAAGCTCCTGAAGCCTGGGAAAATTCCTCGAGTGGCGAGGTAAGAGAAACCCACCAACTTCGTGTCTCGGGGAGTGCTCAGGAGGAAGCCGAAGGTATTTCCAATGTGGAGCAGGTAAGTGAAAGTAATGGTGAGGCGGAGAAAATTTCTCCCAAAAATGATAAAGATAATTCTTTTTCTACAGGTCAACTCATGGTGGACAAGAGGGTTCGTTCAACAGAGGCCGGAGACGGTTACACTACGGTTACCAAAAAGTCAAGAAAATTCTATAATGAGGATATTAAGCAAATGGCAAATCAGTTAAATGGAGTCAGTATTATTGACGAGGATGTGGAAAGGGTGGGTAAAGATAGTGAGGAAATGGAGGTTTGGTCAGGTGAAAAGGAAGGAGAAATTTGTGTGACTGGCGTGGTTGAGAATGTGGAATTTTTCGATGGTAATGGTTTCCAACTTGAAGTTGAAAATGGTTTTGAAAAGGTAAAAATTGATGTCACTATTGCATGTAATGTTAGTGATGATTATGTTTGTATTGTCGAGGAGATATGCACTCCCAACTCCTCAAAAAAAAAAAAAAAAGCGAAGTTGAGAGTTTTGGTGCAGTCGACACGACTGAAATTGATGAAATCCTGAGTTTTGATGCAGCCTAGCCAGCGACGGATCGAGTGCAGGATATGTTCCCGGGGCAATCCGACGACTCCGGTGGTTGGATTGAGTCGGGAATGAGTGCACGGGCTCTCCTGCAAGTGGGCAGGCAGCTTGCATCCCGTAGCGGAGCTGTGGAGGGTCGGCAGCGGCCCTGGACTCTCGAGTGGGAATCTGGGACGGCTTCCCCACCCCTTCTGCGGACGCCAATGGAGTCCAAGGAGGGTCCCCGCAATCAAGCATTGACCGAGTCTTCTGCGAACAGCGGCCACCGTTGTAACGACGCGGAAGTGCCACGGGAGGCCGGCACTCTGTCGAAGAGTGCGTGCCTGCCGGCGACGGGAGTTCGGAGGCCAAGCAGCTCGCTGCTATAGTGGATATTTTTGCAGGGAATCCGAGCTTTCTACGGATTCTGACGAAGAACAGTTGGCCGTAGATTTGAGAGCCAAGTTCAAGCGTCAGGGAAGGCGGCTGACCCAGGCCTTGCTGAACCGTTCTTTCATTTTGTGCAGGTCGTGAATCCGCGAAAATTTGAGATCATTTAGAAGATCGTTGGCCAATCTCTCCAGCACTAATTGTCCAGGATTTATGTTCTAAAGGGGGCACATACATTAAAGTTGTTTGCTACAAGTACCTCCCGTGTGACCAACCTAGCGATTCTGTCGCCTGATCTGGAGATAATGATTTATACATCGATATAAACATCTGGTGACAAAATTATCATTCCAGCGACATGTCTCAATACTAGAGTTATCGTTTCTCACCTAGCGAGAAATCTGGAGATTTTTTGTCTTACTCTCTGTTTTTGTCAAATTGCAACCCTAATCGTGAACTTCTATTTCGATTATTCCAACTACAAGTCCGCGACCGGGTGGTTTCCATGTAGCATCTGAAGGGCAGACGTTGGACCCAAGGAGGTTATATTACTGGAGACACCACTGGCTCTGCCGCCATAGGTCACCGCTTATCTTTGGCGTGACGTCATGGATAGGTTGGTTGGTTGGTTGGTTGTTGGATTTTATTGGCGCAAGGGCCAGGTTTGGCCAAAGAGCGCCAGACCAAGAACTATCAGCCACAGATTTTTAAAAAACGTGGAAAATGATTAAGAGCAGACAGGCTTGGTAACAGTTGAAAAAGAGTATGATGAAAGCTGTGAAGACAAGGTAGTTAATTAGGTTTATATAAAAATTTATTAATTGACTATTATAATTATAATTTTTTTTTTTTTTTTTTTTTTTAAACAGAACTACACAAAGGATGAGTCACTCTCCTCCCCCCACACTCCCCTGCAATGCTGGCAGAGGGCGGGGACGAACTGTCACTCTCTTCTCCCCCATGTTCCTCTGCAATGTTGTTTGAGGCTGGGGACGAACTGTCACTCTCCTCCCCCTATGTTCCTCTATAATGTTGGTTGAGGGTGGGGACCTCGCTGAGGCCGAGACAGTTGGATGGACACTGCACACCTTTGCGGATTGAGGGCCGGGTCGTCCGCACGTGCAGGCTTCCTGCTTTAAACTGGAAGAGAGGGTCGGCTGCAAAAGAGAAGGCCCAGAATCAGGTAGTCGAAAAATCGCGAGCTCGGGGAAAAACACCTGTGTCGCTTGGTCAGCTGTAGATCGCTTGGCAAGCGCTGCGAGAGCTACAGGGCGCGGAACAAAGGGCTGCACGGGTTGTGGCAGAGACTTAACAACTGCGGCAAAACTACGCTGTCGGGTGTTGGGAATACCCAACTTGGCTTTGGCAGCAGGGTACGAGAGGCCTTCCAGGGTCTTGAGGCGCTGGATCGCCATCACGTCCTTCCATTTCATACAGTTGCGGGAGTAAGCTGCATGGGCCTCACCGCAGTTAACACAGCAGGCCGCAGAAGTGCAACCTTCCCCGTCATGTTCACCGGAGCCACAATTAGCGCAACGAGCGGAACTCTTACAGAATCGTTGTGAATGCCCGTACCTCTGGCACCTGAAACAGCGCAGAGGACTGGGAATGTACGGGCGAACTGCACAGACCAAGTAGCCTGCTTTGATTTCTGTCGGAACTTTCGGGGAGTCAAAAGTCAAGATGACATTTTTTGACTTAATCATGGAACCATCACGCCGGAACATCATACGACGTGCAGCAATAACACCTTGATCAGCAAGTTCAGTCACGAATTCGTCTTCACTGCAAGGCAAGAGATCAAACTCCGAAATAACACCCCGAGAGGTGTTAAGAAACGGGTGAGGTGTCACCTTCACAGGAATGCCTTGAAGACTAGTGAGGTTCAGAAAAGTGTTACTCTGAGAAACACTGCAAGTTTGGACAAGCAGGTCCCCAGAGCGAAGCTTCCTCACAGACTTCAAGGGGCCAACCGCAGCGTCCAAAGCTTTAGAAATGAAAAAGGGAGATCTGGTGGACAGTCTCTCATTCGGATCGATGGATTCTACAAGCAAGTGAGTAGCATGCGTAGTCACAGCAATTGAGGGGAGACGACGCTTCGGAGCGACTGGTACAGCTGCCGAAGAAGAGGTTCCACATTCTTGGTCCAGATCATGGTCTAAAGATCTTTTAAGGGTATGAGACTTGGTAGGTTGAGAAGACGAAGGAGAGTCGTTGTCAACGATCATTTGCTCAGGTGACTGGAATTTGGAGCGTTTGTTTTTGGGTTTACCCATGGAAAAAGGAGAAGGATTCGTCTGCAGACTACTCCACCCACCACCGAGCCCTACAAGGGAGAACTGGAGGTCTGCAAGCCAAGAAAATGACGCTGGACACAGTTCTGGAGCTTATACGTTGCAGATATAGTCCGTTGGCTGTGATCACACGCACTCGGCGGACACTTCGGCCTCCGGGTACCGTCATGCCAACGCCTTTGGCATGATCCCACAGCCCCCGGGCTCACCCTGCCGTGCTATACGACAAAAAAGCCGCTAAAGCCGTGTACACAACTTGGTACAAGACTTCTGACTAGAGGTGGGTTAGTCTCTAGCCTCCCGTTTACAGCGAAGCCGGGGTCGAAGAGGAGTGTTGGTACACAGGAGGCACTTTATCCGGTCTCCTGCGACCTCAGCCGCCAGACATCCCATTTCCGCCTCACGGGTCTCCGCACGCGGCAAACATGCAGGTAGGTCTAGTACCCAAGCCAACTAAAAGGAAAAAAAGAAATCTAAAGAAGACAAATCCTGGCAGGAAACCTAAACTGAATCTCAGCAACCTACGAACTGAGCGGTTAATATAAATCAGTTAGTGGTGGAGGGTAACAAAACCACAAGACCGGGGTGTTAGTACATAACGTGGTAGCGATTAGGTAAAGTATACAACACGGGCAACTAGCCAGTGGAGAAAATAAATAAAAACGAAAAAGCGAGACACAAGACCAGCTCGGGATCGTGGGGCCGCGACTCCCCAACAGCTGGATGAACAGCTGTCCCTGCAAACACCAAAATAAAAAAGTAGCGGTGGCGTGACATCTGATGGTGACCAGTCACAAGGTCAGCTCGGGCCGTGGGGGCGCCGCTCCCCAAATAACTGGAAAACCAGTTATCCCCGTGCGGGGGTCATGGATAGGCAAAAGCCGAACTAAATTATACCGTTGATGAAACAGTAAGCTTGTGCGTCATTGATAAATATTATTGAATTACTCATTTTATCTGTTTATACGCTTAGAAGCTTTTGTTCCATTGGTTTCAAAGCTGCTTCTTTACTGCGGCTGCGTCGTGCCTGCACAGACGTCATTTGCAGCACAGACGGTGACTTATGGCGGCCAATGTTGCGTGGATAGGAGTGGTGTCTCCAGTAATAACCTCCTTGGTAGGACCATCTGGTTTATGAGGAACCAAATTTAACTACAAAATGGAAAGAATGTATCGAAAGTATGGGAAGATATAATACAAAATTGGAAAAAAAAAAAAGTTATTCCTTCTTTTCAAAGGCCAAAATTATAAACTCTTTAAATCTCTCAAAGTTTTATTACATCGGCAAAACCTTCGAAATTCCTAAAGATGTCATAAAAAAGGCTGAACAACTTCCTTTCCGTTTCATTTAGAAAGGAAAATGGGATAAAATAAAATAAAAGGAAACGTAATGTATAACAATTTTGAATATCGGGGATTGGGTATTGTGAGACAATCTTTGAAAAACGATTTACTCCGTTTCCTTACACTTTGAAATGTTTTTCAAAATGAGAAGCACCCAGCATTTAAAATTTCAGGTCGGCAGAGAAATACAGTGCTTCCACTAATCCACGCCTCAAAAAACATTTGTTTAATTCACAGGAAGCAAATTTGCAAAAAATGAGAAGTATTTGGAAGGAAATAACGGAAAAATCCATTTAAAAAAATATCACCTATGATGATAAATTATGTGAAATATACCTAGGCATTAAACAAAAATCACTCAACAAAATTAGAACATATACTACTATCTAATACAGTAAAAAAAATTTGGATACAGCAATACAAAATAAAATTAAGTACTCACACTAGAGACTTACTCTTCAAAATTTCACATAATATTGTTCCTACAAGAAAATGGCTGTTTAAAATAAAAAAATTACCTAATCCAAACTGCACCTTCTGTGTTCAGAAGAAACTCTTGAAAATGTATTCGTTGATTGTAATCAAAACACATCTGGGATTGGTTACAAAAAATATTTCAATTATAAAGATAAATTTACTACCCACCAAATCTTGTACCATACACCGTTACACTGCTCTGAATCAAAAAAATTAATAATACATCATATAATAGCAATTACAAAATATAATATTTGGAAAAATAGAAATACATTATCCTTTGAATAAAAATCCAAAAATACAGAGCAGATAAAAATTGACCTAAAGTGTGACCTCAGATTTCTGGAATTTGAACTCAGATCTAACGGTGCTCAAAAAACCTTTAATAAATTGAAAGCATTGGCTCCTGTATTTATAAAAAATTATCGAAAGTACTAAATAATAAGATTATTGATTAACTTTTTAAATTTGAAATATTTTAGCTTTCAAGATATGAGTTGTAATTACTTGCAAAAACTGAATTCAGTTACATTTATACAATATTGTGTTTCAAGAATTTACTGCAAGTAATGTAATATAGACACTTATTCATTTTAAATATGGGTAATTGTTAACAAAACGGATAAACAAATGGATCCTTTTATGTTTTTCAATCTTGTCTTTCGTATTTCCTGTTCTATTGTATTTCACCACTTTTTATCCTTTCATGTTTTAAACAATTATTTTCTTTTCTCTACTTTTTACCAGTTTTATTTTCCCCCTAAAATACCTTTGACTCGAACCTCATACGAATATGTAGAGTGTTCTAAAAGGAGATTTCTAAATAAATTGTATACTTCTTGTTGCAAGCGGTAACTCTTGCGCAGGCTCCCACCTCCTCAGTTGGTTGTCTGCTCTGAATTGAAGTATGAAAAAATGTTAGTCATTAAAGGATCCTATCTTATAATTATCTTATATTTCAAAATTTTAAAAACAATTTAACACCAGAAAATATTGAAAAGGATATGCAAAAAAATGTGTTCTGTTCTTGAAGGAACTTGTAGCGCAGCTGAGGAAACGATTACTATGGAACATTTAGATTTTGCAGCATATGACTTTGTTATCTGTATCAGAATGTTTAAGACCACTGAAGGCTTCTGTTGCAAATTTCGGAGCCGCCCCGGTGGCGCAGTGGTCTAAGGCGTTGGCCTCTGATCATTCGCCCGAAAGGGGTCCGGGTTCGAATCCCGGTGAGGCATGGATGTTGTGTTTGTCTTACGGCACTGGCTCTCTCCCTTCCCTGGAACCAGTGACCCTAAATTAGGGACGGGCGACTGCTTATAGCCCATTGAGTTGCTCATGGTGGTCGTTAAACCTCCAATCAAAAAAAAAAAAAAAAAAAAAAAATTTCGGAGAACCTTTTTATTCCGATGCATCTATATTAACGCAGATTGAAAGGCAATAGCGAAACTTGCATTATGTCAAATGGACTGAAGTTCATGACACTGTAAAGCTGTGGTGTGAAATAGCATCATAAAAAGACTCAACAGGAGGAAATCGAACTTTCTGATGTTGCGTTAGATGTTTTAACACTGCCACATTCGAATGCAGATGTTGAACGAGTTTTCAGTTATGTAAATCATGTGAGAAACAAAAATAGAAATACAATGAAAACTGACACTTTAGTCAGCATACTGATCATAAAGTTTGGTTTGAAACGTGAGGGCAAGTAGTGCCATGAATATGAGCTTCCAAAAGAAGTAGTTGAAAAATTGCCACAATGGCAATTTATGACAGATTCACCGAGGGTCAGTCGTCATCTTCTCAGATGCCATATTCAGATGATGAATTTGAGAACTTTTGAGCAGACTGACTGATAAAACATCGTTTTTCTTTATACACTGTAAATTTTTTTCAGTTTTCTTACAAAGCTAACCTGAAGATACATTTATGTCCAAACTTGTAAATTATACATGGATGACAGAAAGTATATTTAAGGCTTTAGCTGTGAAAGTAATACACTAAGAAATTGTTTCAAATATTAATACAAAATTTTCATGTGATGGGGATAAATTCCATCTTATATCACATTTTCATTTCTTATGGGTCCTCCAATTAACTCTCCTGCTGTTGAGATCTCATATTCTGTGGTAAATGTTTAGTATATCAAAAGAAGCCATTTGAATTCACAATATTAACAACATATAAAATATATATCATCATCATCATCATTGTCAACCATTATCAATCCACTGCTGGATGAAGGTCTCCCCAAGTTTCCTCCACAACGGTCTGTCTTGTGCCAGTCTCCTCCATGTTACCCCTGCATACTTTCGAATTTCATCCACCCATCTCCCATGTGGTCTTCTTCTGGGTCTTTTCCTGTCCCTTGGAATCCAATCTAAAATTTCGGCTGTCCATCGATGATCTGTCCTTCTGGCAGTATGTCCAGCCCATTGCCATTTCAGGGATTTAACTCTGAGCCGCCCCGGTGGCGCAGTGGTCTAAGCGATGGCCTCTGATCATTCGTCCAAAATGGGTCCGGGTTCGAATCCCGGTGAGGCATGGATGTTGTGTTTGTCTTACGGCACTGGCTCTCTCCCTTCCCTGGAACCAGTGACCCTAAATTAGGGACGGGCGACTGTTTATAGCCCACTGAGTTGCTCACGGTGGTCGTTAAACCTCCAAACAAACAAACAAACAAAATTTAACTCTGATCATGATGTCTTCCACTCTTGTCATTTTTCGGATCCACGAGTTCCTCTTCTTATCTCTCCTGGTTACACCAAGTATGCACCTCTCCATGCTGCTTTGAGTTGTCTGCAGCCTTTGTATGTCTCTTTTAGTTAAGGTCCACGTCTCTGCACCATACGTAAGCACTGGAAGGATGCATTGATCAAACACTTTTTCTTTTAAGACATAATGGCATATTGCTCTTGAAAATTATGCTGTTTCTTCCAAAAGCTCTCCAGGCAAGTTTTGTACGCCGATTAATTTCTTCATCAATGTGACCCTCACTTGATATCTGCTGTCCAAGATAAACGTACGTGTCTGTTATCTCCAGCTTTTCTCCATCAATCGATAAATCTTCATTTCTTGTAAAAGCATTGTACATCACTTTTGTCTTCTGAAAGTTCATTTTTAATCCCACTTCTTTACTCTTGTCAGCAAGTTCCTGGATCATACTTTGCAGCTCTGATGGGGTAGTTGCAAAAATGACTACGTCATCAGCAAAACGAAGGTGTGTTAGATAATCTCCATTAATCTTTATCCCCTTGTTTTCAAAGTTCAGCGACTGAAAAACACCCTCCAATGTGACATTAAAGAGCTTCGGAGATATGGTGTCACCTTGTCTCACTCCCTTTTCAATTTTTACGTGTGTTGTATTTTCAAACAGCCGAATCTTTGCACTTGCATTTTCATAGATGTTATTAATAATATTAATGTATGCATCTTCAATACCGCAGGTTTTCAGAGCCATTGTAACTGCTGATGGTTTCACCGAATCAAAGGCTTTTTCATAATCGATAAAAGCCATGCACAATGGAAGTTCATATTCCCTCGCTCTTTCAATTAGTTCTCTCAGCACGTGGATATGATCTATTGTGCTGTAGCCACTCCTGAATCCAGCTTGTTCTCTCGGTTGAGCCATGTCCAGTGTTACCTTCAAGCGGAGTGAAAGAACTTTAGTGAAGATTTTATAAACTACTGATAGGAGGCTGATAGGTCTGTAGTTTCCGAGATCCTCAATGTAACCTTTCTTATGTAGCAGGATCATTGTAGCGGTGTTCCAATCCTCAGGAATCTTTCCTTCATTAAGGCATCGAGTGAAAATTTGGGCGAGTACTGTTTCGATTTCTCCACTTGCTTCTTGTATGAGTCTACAGTAATTCCATCTTCTCCTGGAGCTTTTCCTCGCTTCATGTTCTTGATTGCATGTGCAACTTCTGCTGGAAGGACTGGAGGAACTCTGGTACTGGTATCTTTCATGATGTCTGGAGTGCATGTATCATCCCTTTCATATAATTTGGAGTAGAAATCTTTCACTCTTGTCAAAATTTCGCCTCTATTTCTTGTTACAGAACCATCTTCTTTCCTCAGTGCCATAATCTGTTTTCTTCCCTTACTGAGATGTCCCTTTGCTATCTTTAGGCTTTGGTTGTTTTCAATTGCTTTCCTTACTAGTTCACAGTTGAATTTCCTTACGTCTTCAGTGATACTTTTTCGTACTGTCTTGCATAGCTCTATATATTCCACTTTGGAAGTCGCATCTTCTTTAGTTGTCCTCATCTCTCTTCTTTTTTGCATCAACATTTTCGTTTTTCCTGATAATTTATTTACATGCAACTTGTTCTTAGACCCAGCTAATTTTGTTGCTGTTTCCATAAGAGCTTTGGTTACTTTTCTGTTAACTTCAGAGATGTCCACTTCTTCCGATGTTAGGCCTTCTAAAGCAGAGAACCTGTTCTTCTGTTCCAACTTGAAGGTGTTATGGTGTTTTTTAAGGTTGGTTATGTCAATAGATTTTGTTTGTCTTATGAGCTTGCCACGTTCAAGTTTAGTGTTGGGGTGCATCTTACATCTCACCAATCTATGGTCACTACCTGTGTTGAACTTGTTTAGCACACTGCAGTCTTCTATGACGAATTTTTTGTTACACATAATAAAATCAATTTCACTTGTCGTCCCATTTGGATGTCTCCATGTCCATTTCCTGTGTGGCTTTTTCTTGAAGAAGGAGTTCAAGATGAAAAACCCTTCTGCCTCTGCAAACTCAACGAGAGTATTTCCACGCTGGTTTCTGTTGCCGTGACCGAATTTACCTACTGAAGTTTCATTCTGTTGCTGTTGCCCTATTTTTGCATTGAAATCTCCCATAATTATTTTCAAGTGCTGCTTACCTTTATTATTTAGATGACAAATTTCCTCATAAAATTCTTCAATTTCTTCTTCAGGATGACTTGTGGTGGGTGGATAAGTTTGAATAATCTGAGCTTGGTATCTTCTCGAGAGTTGGATAACAAGTCGTGCAGCTCTGTCAGAGGAACTTTCAACTTCTACAACTTTATCCTTCAGTTTCTTGTTTATTATAAATCCAACACCACTAGTTCTGCCAGTATCTGTCCCACGATAGTAGAAGAGATGTCCACTTTTCAGTATACATATATATATATTCGTTCTTTTAACTACGTCATTGCTTTATTCTCTGAATTTTATTGAATTTCCATATAATTTAATTTTACGTCCTTGGTTTCAACGTTGTTTGTTTCTTTAACTTTATCAAGATTTTATTCTCAGAGTTTTATTGCATGTACATATTGTTTTACTCTAAATCCTTGGGCTTAACATTCATTAAGGTTTTTAAAAGTTTGCATCTTGATTGGTCTTAGCGTTCATTGAGGTTTTTAAAATTCGCAACATAAACGCTTACAAATTTGAATATGACAATCCGATTTTTGGCGTAAATGTGACAAGGATGGTAAGTCAGATAATATCCGAAAACTTGAAAATTTTCATCGTCCTGAAGCGGGACTCGAACCCGCGTCTCCCAGAAAACGCCTAGGTATGCTAACCACTACACCACCCAGAACGACCAAGTTTCAAGTTTCCGATCAATATGTATTATATGGCGTAATCCCGTATTTCTTTCATGATAAACGCTTACATTGAGTTTTCATAAAATTATATATATATACCTATTAATATAACATATTTCGTTTCAGATTTGTGTAATTCGGCACTGCTGATTTTCTGGAGATACTTGCCTGTGATTTTGGCGATATAAAGATTGGATTGTTGGCCGCCCTGAGTACCTCGCATGCCAGGTAGCAAAAAAAGCGGTAAAAGCCGTTTTCACTGAATTTGGAAGGGTGCTTAATGTAAAGCGTGAGGTTAGAAAGGAGCCTTCTCGTGTACGGGAATTGTCACTCTTGACATGGACAAAGCCGTTCCTAATTACATGTATGTTTCCCCTTTTAGATGCATGAATGTGTGTGTCGGGGATGTGGACACGGGGGATACATCGCTGTTGACTGTGCTAAATACGCTTGCGAGTATTGCAGAGCTCTTGGACATAATATCAAGGACTGTAAAGATCCTTGTGGGAACTGCAAGTCTCCACAACACAAGCGACCAGAATGTGGTGTCCGTACTTTTGCCCAGATGGCCGGAGCCGGACAATCCCAGGTAAACCAAGATGATATTTTAGAAGCGCTTGTCGCCACGGAGTAGGTGGGGAAAGCTCCTGAAGCCTGGGAAAATTCCTCGAGTGGCGAGGTAAGAGAAACCCACCAACTTCGTGTCTCGGGGAGTGCCCAGGAGGAAGCCGAAGGTATTTCCAATGTGGAGCAGGTAAGTGAAAGTAATGGTGAGGCGGAGAAAATTTCTCCCAAAAATGATAAAGATAATTCTTTTTCTACAGGTCAACTCATGGTGGACAAGAGGGTTCGTTCAACAGAGGCCGGAGACGGTTACACTACGGTTACCAAAAAGTCAAGAAAATTCTATAATGAGGATATTAAGCAAATGGCAAATCAGTTAAATGGAGTCAGTATTATTGACGAGGATGTGGAAAGGGTGGGTAAAGATAGTGAGGAAATGGAGGTTTGGTCAGGTGAAAAGGAAGGAGAAATTTGTGTGACTGGCGTGGTTGAGAATGTGGAATTTTTCGATGGTAATGGTTTCCAACTTGAAGTTGAAAATGGTTTTGAAAAGGTAAAAATTGATGTCACTAGTGTATGTAATGTTAGTGATGATTATGTTTGTATTGTCGAGGAGATATGCACTCCCAACTCCTCAAAAAAAAAAAAAAGCGAAGTTGAGAGTTTTGGTGCAGTCGACACGACTGAAATTGATGAAATCCTGAGTTTTGATGCAGCCTAGCCAGCGACGGATCGAGTGCAGGATATGTTCCCGGGGCAATCCGACGACTCCGGTGGTTGGATTGAGTCGGGAATGAGTGCACGGGCTCTCCTGCAAGTGGGCAGGCAGCTTGCATCCCGTAGCGGAGCTGTGGAGGGTCGGCAGCGGCCCTGGACTCTCGAGTGGGAATCTGGGACGGCTTCCCCACCCCTTCTGCGGACGCCAATGGAGTCCAAGGAGGGTCCCCGCAATCAAGCATTGACCGAGTCTTCTGCGAACAGCGGCCACCGTTGTAACGACGCGGAAGTGCCACGGGAGGCCGGCACTCTGTCGAAGAGTGCGTGCCTGCCGGCGACGGGAGTTCGGAGGCCAAGCAGCTCGCTGCTATAGTGGATATTTTTGCAGGGAATCCGAGCTTTCTACGGATTCTGACGAAGAACAGTTGGCTGAGCAGATGGCCGAAGATTTGAGAGCCAAGTTCAAGCGTCAGGGAAGGCGGCTGACCCAGGCCAACGTTGATGCGGCGAAGCATCTTGCCAAGTTGGAATTCGACGGAATGGGGCACGTCGTTCGACGGATATAAAAACCGGCGACAGAGAGGCAGAGGGACGCAATAGATCAAGATCTTGAAGTTGAGTTGCTTTTCAGGTTGGGTTCCTCTCTCTCGATTTTTTAATATGGGTGTTTGATTTATGTGGTGTTTTTTGTTAACATACTACTTCCTTTTCCAGATTAAGGTAAGTATGGCACATAATTTCCAAGGCACCGATCTGCGTAATGGCACGTTAAACGTTTACGATCTCCGCACCGTCGAAATGCAGAAGCGGCTCGCGGGCTACTTCAGGGAGTCGGGTGTGGCACATAATTTCCAAGGCACCGATCTGCGTAATGGCACGTTAAACGTTTACGATCTCCGCACCGTCGAAATGCAGAAGCGGCTCGCGGGCTACTTCAGGGAGTCGGGTGTTGATTCTTTGCTGGTTGCAGGAAACTCGCCATAAGAAGCCCGAGCAGGTTTTTGCATTCCGTAGGAACACCGGGCTGAAATTTAGGTATTATCTTGGAGTGGATGGTTTCACCGGGGTGGCCATTGTCTACAAGCCGCAGTAAGAGGGTAGCATCACGCAGATGCAGACTGATGGGGACGGTCGCATGGTGGCTATTTCGGTTAATAACGGATTGATGTCCATTAAGATGGCGTGTATTTGTGTTCCGGTGGAGGGTCCCCTCCGGAGCGGTTTCTATGATCAGCTGCCGTTCTTCCTTAGGGGAAGAGAAGATTTTCTGGTTGTCGATGGGGATTTCAACTCGGTTGTGGATAACCATATCGATCGGTTGAGTACTCACAGGTGCAGGTGGTCAGAGCCGTACAGAAGGGGTCTTACGGATCTGATTAAGAACCAGCAACTTAAGGACGTGTGGAGGCAGTTGTTCCCGCAGTACTCGGAGTTCACCTGGCACAGGGATCATTTGGCTTCAAGGATCGACATGCTGTTGGTCTCGAAGATGGATTGGGTTATGGGAGCCTAGGTTTTTACCCTAACTCACAGCCGTTGTTTGTCTCTGATGACAGCGTTGTCGTCATGGACGTCTGTGTGCCGGCGCCGAGGGAGAGGAAAGCAACACCGTGGCGCCTAAACGTGTCAATGTTAGACGACGTTGAAGCGCTGTCGCGTGTCCGTTCGATTATGGAGGTGGGTGCAGAGACGGCCACCGATGACTAGATCGGTGGTTGGGAGAGGGCGAAGGACGAGGTCCGGAGCACCTTAGTTGCTCGGGGTAAGGAGTTGGCGAAAGCTAAGCGGGGGGCTCAGGTTTTTCTGATGAACCTTCTGAACGCGGCTCTGAAGGGCAATGGAGACGGGTGTAAATTTGGGATCTTTACCCAGATCAGACAAGAGATTTCCGACTTTTATGGAGGCATCGGCTCTGAAGTTCAACTTGAAGGTGCTATTAGGAGTTTTGAGCAGGAGCGGGATATTAATCACATTTACTGCAAGCTCGAGGCGGACAGGAAAAGGGAAAACTTGGAAGTTCTTGATATTGATGGTACTGAGGTGAGGGACAATAAGCAGATCCTGCAGGAAGCTGCTAGGTATTACGGCGATCTCTTTTCCAGCGAGGAAATTTATCCTGCCGTCATGGATATGTGGTTGGAGGGTACGCCGAGGATCCCAGACGAGTACTTGGACAGTCTCAAGGAGCAGTTCTCGGTGTCTGATGTGAGGGTGGCGATTCAGACCCTTTCGCCAGGTAAGTCTCCGGGTTGTGATGGTCTCCCGTCGGAGTTTTACAAGAAGTTTGTTAATGTGTTAGCGCCCTGGCTTACCAGGGTGTACAACGAGATTGTGCAGGTGGGTCGTATGCCGGGGACCATGCGAAGTAGCATGGTCACTTTGCTGTGCAAGACCCCCGACGTACCGTCGAGGGAGTTAAGTGGTTGGAGACCGGTGTCTCTTTCCACAGTGGACTATAAGATCCTTGCGAGGGTCATCAATAGCAGGCTTGCTAAGGTAGCCGTTCATCTCATTGGTGCTAACCAGACGTGTGGTATCGGGGATCGCCGGATGGAATATTACGTGCATACCAGACGCTATCACTTACCTGGGCGAGAAGGGCATTAAGATGGGGCTCTTCTTGGCAGACCAGAGCAAGGCTTTCGATAGGGTATCGCACGAGTTTGTCGGAAGATTGTTATTAGCCAACGGCTTCGGAGTATTTGTCCGAAGTGCGATTGGGGCGTTGTACAGAGACCTTTCCGGGAGAGTCATTATTGCCGGTCGTCTCTCCCCCTCTTTGAGGTTCAAAGAGGAGGGAGACAGGGATACCCTCTCTCTCTCCCCTTTTGTTTGTTTTGGTCTTGGAGACCCTGTTGAGAAGAGTTCCCAAGAAGGATAGTGTTAGGGGTTTTCCGGTCCCGGGGAAGGGGGAGTCGTTAAAGTACCTTGCGTACGCAGATGATGTCTCCCTCTTCGTTGACTCGGAAAGGAGCTTGAACGGGATGCGAGATGCTTTCGCTGAGTACTGCATTGCGACCGGTGCCCGTCTCAATAAGGAGAAGTGGAGTATTATGCTCTGGGGAAAATGGAAGAGGTCAGCGGTTACAGGTTTAACTGTGACCGATGGGCCCGTACGGATACTCGGTATCCAGTTTTCTAAGGAAGGGGTCCACGTGAGCACCTGGGGTAAAGTTCTGGCGGAGATGAAGAAGGAGCAAGAACGGTGGCAGGATGTGGGCATTTCGAGAGTGAGTCGGGCCATGTTAGCTATTGCGCTTCTGGTTTCGAAATGCACTGTTGCCGGGGAAATTGAGTCCCCACCCGGAAGTCTCATGAAGCAGATGGAGGGAATGGTCTTTGGCTTCATTTGGGCCGGAAAGAAGAAAAGAGGAGATGGCTCGGGCGGTTCTATACTGTCGTAGGTCGAAGGGGGTTTGGAAGTCTTGCACCTTCCGACATGGCTCCGTGCACTCCAGTTTAAGAGTGTGAAGGTAACCCTGGTCGCCGAACACCCGTGTGGACCTTTGGCTTCCTATTTCACGGGGTGGGACTCGTCTAAATAAGTTCCCGGCCACAGATTTGTTGGACCCCGGCGCGAGAGGATGAATAGGTCTTACTAGCTTGGAGGTCGCCTGCAGGACTTTGCCGAAGCTGATAGCGCCGGGATGAACACGCAGCAGATGTACATTGACCTGCTCCCTAGGCCTAGGGAACACGTCGTCAAAGATTTTCACGTTCCTAGGAACTTCTGTATGAGAGAGGCTTGGATGAGCATTCACTCGACGGGTGTGGACTGCAAGAAGAGGGACTTTAGGTGGCGGTTGGCCCACAATGTCCTTCCAACCAGGAGTAGGCCGTTTCGGTGGGGTAGAAGAGATCTTCGATAGGTGCCTTTCATGTGTGGGCATTGAGGTCAGGTTCCATCTCTTTTGGGCCTGCCCCATGGCGCACCAGGTTTGGCAGGGAGTCTGGACTTGGGTTTGGCACAAAAGGCTTGACGCCCTCCAGTTTCACCCGGCTAATGTGTTTTATCTACATCCTGCCCCGGCGGCGGGCAGGGAGGTCTGTAGAAGGATTATCACCGAGGTCTGTTATAAGATATGTAGGGAAAGGAACAGGGTTCTGCATTCCCGGATGGCTAACTCGGTCTTCTCTACGACAACGGTTATCCTTCAAGTCAAGTGTGAGCTCCGAGACAGGGCGAGAGTGGACGCCCGTACTTTGACCGACCGAGACTTTAGGTATCGGTGGGGGACTTGGCCTTGGATTGTTACCGGGACTAAGAACAACTACACCTTTCATTGGGGTAACTTACTCCCTTAGTTTCGGATCTTGAAACACGAATGATCTCTCTGGGAGTGTTAGGCTTTTCCTAGTGTTATGTTTTTGTGACTTGTGTTTGTTGTTTTGATGGAGGGTGCGAAGGTTACCCTCCGACCCTTTCATCGGTTATTTAATTTGTCTTCTCTCCGGTCGAGGTTGGCGGTGTTGACCGCTGACTCAGACGACAGGAGGCTGTGTGAGTCGAGCGGGGAAGTCAGTGTCTTGGTTCTGTCTCTGCTCTTTCCCTTATGATGTGGTATGAATAAATGGTATCTGAAGGGAGGGTGTTGTGTATTTGCTGCTTGTGGTGTGCCGGTTCCGTGTGGAAGTGGGCCGGGGAGGCTCCTGCCATGGGTCATGTGAGTGCCTTGGTGCACCCGTAGGCCCGGCGTCCTCTCTGACAGTCTCACGTGCTGGTCGCTGTCACCTGGTCACCTCTGAAGGGGACTTTTATCCGCCTACATGGACGTTCCGGGTGTACCTACGGGTTGGACCCGCCGTTCTAGCTGACCTTGCCGCCAATTTGTGTGCGGGTCCTTTCGAGTTCTTCGGAGGATCTGTATGACTCGGGGGTTTGTCTGGTGTTGCTTGTTAATCCGTGGTGGGAGTGTGTGTAAACATCAGTGAACCATGTCCAGGTGTTTATTTTGGGCGTGGTGAACAGTGTGAAGATGTGTTGCAACCAAGATCGTGTATGGGGGAGGGGACGTCGTGCGAGAGCACATTAGGGCGCTCCCCTCTCCCAGCCCCCATGATTTGGGGGTCTTATACGAAGACAAATTTCTTTTTTCCTTATTCAGTCCGCTTTAAGAAGCAATCCCAAGATTTACTATGCGAGTAAAACAGCATTCGGAAAGCTGGTTTTGTGAGACACGTTAATTGATGCCATTCATGCTCAGTCTCTTTAAGGGAACTTATCCGTGAGGAGAAATCTGATGATACATGACAACAGATCCGACACCGCTTTAGCATAAATGGCAATTTGAGCATTGCCGTATACCAGTGGCACCCATGTGCAGTATTCACGCATTTTTTCGGGGTGCTTAGCCTCACCC
Organism: Macrothele yani; assembly: GCA_039090855.1. Classification (NCBI taxonomy): domain Eukaryota; kingdom Metazoa; phylum Arthropoda; class Arachnida; order Araneae; family Macrothelidae; genus Macrothele; species Macrothele yani. The sequence goes on along the minus strand of CM077032.1, from coordinate 69,702,173 downwards.
AAAATCCTTGTACGCCCCCCGTAAGGTTTGGGGACCTCCCCTTATATTTGGTCTAATTGTTTTCGTTTATAACTAAATATTTGGAGATATTAATAAAAATAATACTTAAGAAAATGAGGGAAAATATGATAATAATATTGGGTTGTCGGAAAAGTCATGACGTACACTGAAGAGCAATTGAATAAGAGACAGCTGACGTTATGCAAATGTGGTGCGGTGAGCGGCCCTGTAAACGGAAACGACATGACGTATGCAGCGATCCGACAATATAAGGAGTGATGCGACGGGAATCAGTAAGAGTGGGACGCAATATGGGTAAGACGAAGGATCTAAGCGCATTTGATCGTGGGCAAACTGTCGGGGCCCGACGAATGGGTCACTCCATCTCTTAAGTCGTGCAGGCACTGGGATTTTCACGAGCCACTGTGTCACGGGTGCACCGTGAGTACATCGAATCCGGTAAAGCCATACCTGCAAGGGCCAACTGCCGTGGACAACAGCGTGTGGATGAGCGGGGTCATCGTCGGTTAGCTCGCATTGTAACAGTGGATAGACGGGCCACAGTGCAGGAAATCACTCTGCAATTTAATGCTGGTGCACAAAAACGTGTAAGCAGCCACACCATCCAGAACCATCTCCTCGCTATGGGGTACAGAAGCCATTGTCCCACGAGGGTACCACTGCTGACCGCTCATCACAGGCTGCAAAGATTAGCATGGGCACTGGAACATCGCCACCGGACCCTAGACATGTGGAAAAAGGTTGCCTGGACTGATGAGTCGAGATTCACGTTGGTATATGCGGATGGCAGGATACGAGTGCGCCGCAAACTATATGAAGCGATGGATCCTTCTTGCCAGCAGGGTACCCTTCAAGTTGGTGGGGGTGGCATTATCGTCTCGGGACTGTTTGCGTAGACTGAAATGGGACCCCCTGGTACGTGTGACATCGCCCCTCACTGGTCAACGTTATCGGGATATCCTGTACGGCCATTTGCTCCCGTTTGTGCGTCTTCAACATCCCACTGGGAATCTCATCCTGCAACAAGGCAATGCACCGTGCCATTGCTCCTGAATTGTATCCGAATGGTTGGATGATTACTCCGCTGACGTGACCTCGCTTCCTTGGCCAGCTAGATCACCTGACCTCAATCCCATCGAGCACATCTGGGATGCCATCGAAAGATATGTTTGAGGCTCTGACCCCCTCCATCAAATCTTCGTGAACTGTGCGAGCTTGTTCAGGGGTCGTGGATCCCGTATGGCTTCCCAACGCTTCCGGTGTCTTGTCGAGTCCATGCCGAGATGAATCGCCTCCGTCATCAGGGCGATAGGTGGTGCTAAACGTTACTAGACAGGTATCTCTAATTCAATTGCTCTTTAGTGTAGAGTTTGTAGCGTGCTACTGCTAAAACTACTTTTTCTATTTTTAGGGATGCTATATTCAACGGTATTGTAAATGTAGCTTGCAGCAGCGCTACGCTACATCCGATTTCTGATTCTGTGGTACCCAAACCATTCAGACGATAGGGTTATGTCCAAGGGAGGATTGCACCACCGGAACATTTCCCGGTGGGACACACGAGAAATGGCCCACTACTTCTCGTATCCTGTTTGTCCGGATTATCTGGATAGAACGGATAATAGTTTTGGTGCTTATGAATAAAAATCGTGATTCATTTGAGCTTTACAGTGTTAACTGTCTAAAAAGCTATTGTCTTAAAAAAATACCGTTTCATGCTATCTGTATATGTACTATCTCCCAAAAAGTAATTGGACACCCCTGCAATCGACGATATCTGCGGTCCTGATACACGTCACGTCCGCCGCTGTTAAATATGGTGTGGGAAACAACAACGCAACCAGTCGCATGTAAGATGCGACGCAGTTCGGAGCTCTCTGATTTCGAGAAAGGTGTAATCGTCGGGTATCATAGAAATGGCCGATCCATACGTTACATATCCAGCGAGTTGAAGTAACCAAAATCGACAGTGGCCTACGTGTTTGGCAAGTGGAAGATGAGAGGCGACTGTCGGAATGTGCCCCTACCCAGCAGACCCACTAACTGGGAGTTAGGGACCGACGGGTACTGGCCAGAGAAATTCGGAAGAACCGCACCAAATCGATGGGCCACATCCGCGAGGAGTTTCAACAGGCATCCGGGAGTGTTCTTTCGATGAATACCATCCGTAAGGAAGCCCATCTGCTCGGTTATCATGAACGTGCTGCCGCCCACAAGCCTTTGATCACCAAGTCCAATAGCGCTGCTCGGCTAACGTGGTGCAAAGAACGTCGACAGTGGACCGTTTATGCGTCACTTTATTAAAACAAATTTTCGTTAAAATGTTAAGCTGCAGCTATATTTCGTTTTGCATGTTTACGTGAAGTTCGTATCATTTTTTTTTTTTTTTTAGTGTTAGTATGATTTCTTGGTTTTCGCAAAAAATACAATATGTTTCTTTGTTTAAAACAACTTCCAGTTCGGAATTTAACATTTGAGAGAATTTGAAAATTGTAGGCAATTTTAGTTTTCCAATACATTAATTATGAGGCATTTTGGTACCTACCTATTCAATATCAAGACTGAAAAAGTTGGTCTTAGAGTGAGAAGAAAACTGCTAAGATTTTGTTAAAATAACATTAATTGCTATTGTATATTTTTGTTTCACCAAAAGAAGGGACAGAAGAGATACTCAGAAAAAAAAAAAACTGCTTTAGTCTCAGACCCAAGGAAACGACACCGATCAAAGCTTCGCTTCCGTTCTGTGAAAGAATAAGCTTCGAGTCCGGTCGTCCCCGGCGGTTTTTGCGCCTGAATGTTAGCTTTCCCGCAGCGCATATCTTCCTAGATGGTTCGGGCGCTGCAGTCGCCTGTCCTACATTATCTCTACGAGACCTGGCCTTCTTCACGCGAAGCGTTTATATTCTTTGCTTGGCTACGACTCTAACGGAAGCCATCAAAAGAACTGACGTGCTGCCATCTATCAGCTGATTTATATTGAAACGAAGGAATGGAACGGGTCTTTTGAACGGATGATTTTAGTGACCCGTACTGTAAGATCCGGATCGTGTAAACGACCGAATCTGCCCACCTCTATAGTGAATGCACGGAGGAATACAACAAGAGTGGCGTGTATTTCTTGGAGGAGTGTGATGCATCGTGTAATCGTGTGCAAGAAGTAGTTCAGAAATATTTTATTAATTATTAATAAAGAAATGTGCTAAATGTTATGTTTTTATTGTAAAAATGTATTCTAATCTAAATAAATGAAGGGATGTAAATGATATAATGTGCGGCAGAAGTTTTGAGTAAGAAGTTTTGGTTCCTTCCCCCTTGAGGGTGGATTCAGTACGAATTTAAAGCGGGAACCTGTAAACTTTTTTTGTTGTCGTTTTGGACGCCTTCTTCTTTTTTTTTTTTTTTTTTCACTACGCACAGTCTCATGTTAGATCAGTGTGCCGCCTATTGTAAACTGCCAAGCTTAGGGTTTCAACATCTAACAGTCAGCCACTCTTTTAATTTTGTTGATCCCCGTACAGGTGCTCACACTCAAGATGTGTAGTGCAGTTGGCGTCACTTAGAGCGCAAACTAACAGAGAGAAATAAAAAAATTCATTTGGCAGACCATATTCTAGAATACCTATTCCAACGGAATTGTTTTTACTCAGAACACTGTTTTGAGATGTTGATTCTCATCATCAGACAGTTCTTCCCTCTCACGTAGTCAATTGATTTTATATTCCCCTAATAAGTTGATTTATTCTACCAGATAGACACCTTCCCATTCATGAGGAAACAAAACAAAACGTTTCCGTTATAATAAATGTTTGGATTAGGGATGCAATCAACATTCATAAAAGTACTTCAAAAGGCCACATAAAATAGTCGTAAAACGGGATTATTACACAACTTACGCTTGACCACTTGACTCACTAAGGAACTGAAGTGACGAACACGATATTGCACTTTGACCACTAGCTCATTGCTCATCCTGCTGAAGAAGACCGACGAACGAAATGAAAATACGTTTTACAGTGATGTGTGACTATTTTTATAATTTATTGTTTCCCTCTGAGGCAGTACAAATACTGCCTTTTGTATTTACTGATATACATCTGTTCTGTTAGAATCGTAAGCTGGTGTCCCCATCTTGTGAGTGAAACCGTAATGAAAAAAATAAAAACATAAAAACCTAGAATTTAAAAATTGCAATAATCTTCATTTCACTGCAAGCTATTAGATAAAACCTAAGATAAAATGGTTATAAGATGGTTCTAGTAACACGAAATTTTTTCGATCCAGTAACTAATCAATGGGCAATGAAATACCAGCTCCGACCGACGACCGAAGCGAACGGCGAACGAAACGACCGAAGCGAATGAGATTTGCTGGAACTACGGAACGGATCTTTTCGTTCACTCTGTCGACCGGGTCACTTGGAACGGGTCAGTCGCGTACGACTCATCTCTAATTCACTACCAATTTTTACTCCCTTCCGACGCACGGACCCTTCACGTCGTGGCCGTTAGCATCGCTTTAGCCTCCCGCACCAACTGCTGCAAACCATCGTACTCGCAGGTAAGTTTTTCGGAAAACAGTTTCCTATCATGTAAAAATACTATATTTTTGCAACCTTTCCCCATTATTTTGCATGCTTACAAAATTGTACGTAGCACTTTTCCCACACACTAATATTTTTCCGAGGAAATAATTTATGACGCTAAACTATGCTTCACTATTCAAAAATCTGTTCCTATCTTAACACTGAGTTTAATTTGTTAAGCCTCTTGAACTTTCTGTACTTTTCGATTAACACTTACCTTTTTACAATTTTAATTAGTATTGGCATTTTTATGTAATTTCATTTATAAAAATAATTTTTGGGTGTATAAAATACCCTTTAACACAACAATGTTTTTTAGTGCCAGTAAGATTTAAAAAAACATATATATATATTATAATCTCAGGATATCACTTGAATATTTTTTTCGTCTCAGGTCCAATAATCTAGTACGAGACTTTGGTTTCGGGAGAACAATCTGGGAACTATTGGGTTCACTTGCTGAACCGTTCTTTCATTTTGTGCAGGTCGTGAATCCGCGAAAATTTGAGATCATTTAGAAGATCGTTGGCCAATCTCTCCAGCACTAATTGTCCAGGATTTATGTTCTAAAGGGGGCACATACATTAAAGTTGTTTGCTACAAGTACCTCCCGTGTGACCAACCTAGCGATTCTGTCGCCTGATCTGGAGATAATGATTTATACATCGATATAAACATCTGGTGACAAAATTATCATTCCAGCGACATGTCTCAATACTAGAGTTATCGTTTCTCACCTAGCGAGAAATCTGGAGATTTTTTGTCTTACTCTCTGTTTTTGTCAAATTGCAACCCTAATCGTGAACTTCTATTTCGATTATTCCAACTACAAGTCCGCGACCGGGTGGTTTCCATGTAGCATCTGAAGGGCAGACGTTGGACCCAAGGAGGTTATATTACTGGAGACACCACTGGCTCTGCCGCCATAGGTCACCGCTTATCTTTGGCGTGACGTCATGGATAGGCAAAAGCCGAACTAAATTATACCGTTGATGAAACAGTAAGCTTGTGCGTCATTGATAAATATTATTGAATTACTCATTTTATCTGTTTATACGCTTAGAAGCTTTTGTTCCATTGGTTTCAAAGCTGCTTCTTTACTGCGGCTGCGTCGTGCCTGCCCATGTCGTCATTTGCAGCACAGACGGTGACTTATGGCGGCCAATGTTGCGTGGATAGGAGTGGTGTCTCCAGTAATAACCTCCTTGGTAGGACCATCTGGTTTATGAGGAACCAAATTTAACTACAAAATGGAAAGAATGTATCGAAAGTATGGGAAGATATAATACAAAATTGGAAAAAAAAAGTTATTCCTTCTTTTCAAAGGCCAAAATTATAAACTCTTTAAATCTCTCAAAGTTTTATTACATCGGCAAAACCTTCGAAATTCCTAAAGATGTCATAAAAAAGGCTGAACAACTTCCTTTCCGTTTCATTTAGAAAGGAAAATGGGATAAAAATAAAATAAAAGGAAACGTAATGTATAACAATTTTGAATATCGGGGATTGGGTATTGTGAGACAATCTTTGAAAAACGATTTACTCCGTTTCCTTACACTTTGAAATGTTTTTCAAAATGAGAAGCACCCAGCATTTAAAATTTCAGGTCGGCAGAGAAATACAGTGCTTCCACTAATCCACGCCTCAAAAAACATTTGTTTAATTCACAGGAAGCAAATTTGCAAAAATGAGAAGTATTTGGAAGGAAATAACGGAAAAATCCATTTAAAAAAATATCACCTATGATGATAAATTATGTGAAATATACCTAGGCATTAAACAAAAATCACTCAACAAAATTAGAACATATACTACTATCTAATACAGTAAAAAAAATTTGGATACAGCAATACAAAATAAAATTAAGTACTCACACTAGAGACTTACTCTTCAAAATTTCACATAATATTGTTCCTACAAGAAAATGGCTGTTTAAAATAAAAAAATTACCTAATCCAAACTGCACCTTCTGTGTTCAGAAGAAACTCTTGAAAATGTATTCGTTGATTGTAATCAAAACACATCTGGGATTGGTTACAAAAATATTTCAATTATAAAGATAAATTTACTACCCACCAAATCTTGTACCATACACCGTTACACTGCTCTGAATCAAAAAAATTAATAATACATCATATAATAGCAATTACAAAATATAATATTTGGAAAAATAGAAATACATTATCCTTTGAATAAAAATCCAAAAATACAGAGCAGATAAAAATTGACCTAAAGTGTGACCTCAGATTTCTGGAATTTGAACTCAGATCTAACGGTGCTCAAAAAACCTTTAATAAATTGAAAGCATTGGCTCCTGTATTTATAAAAAATTATCGAAAGTACTAAATAATAAGATTATTGATTAACTTTTTAAATTTGAAATATTTTAGCTTTCAAGATATGAGTTGTAATTACTTGCAAAAACTGAATTCAGTTACATTTATACAATATTGTGTTTCAAGAATTTACTGCAAGTAATGTAATATAGACACTTATTCATTTTAAATATGGGTAATTGTTAACAAAACGGATAAACAAATGGATCCTTTTATGTTTTTCAATCTTGTCTTTCGTATTTCCTGTTCTATTGTATTTCACCACTTTTTATCCTTTCATGTTTTAAACAATTATTTTCTTTTCTCTACTTTTTACCAGTTTTATTTTCCCCCTAAAATACCTTTGACTCGAACCTCATACGAATATGTAGAGTGTTCTAAAAGGAGATTTCTAAATAAATTGTATACTTCTTGTTGCAAGCGGTAACTCTTGCGCAGGCTCCCACCTCCTCAGTTGGTTGTCTGCTCTGAATTGAAGTATGAAAAAATGTTAGTCATTAAAGGATCCTATCTTATAATTATCTTATATTTCAAAATTTTAAAAACAATTTAACACCAGAAAATATTGAAAAGGATATGCAAAAAAATGTGTTCTGTTCTTGAAGGAACTTGTAGCGCAGCTGAGGAAACGATTACTATGGAACATTTAGATTTTGCAGCATATGACTTTGTTATCTGTATCAGAATGTTTAAGACCACTGAAGGCTTCTGTTGCAAATTTCGGAGCCGCCCCGGTGGCGCAGTGGTCTAAGGCGTTGGCCTCTGATCATTCGCCCGAAAGGGGTCCGGGTTCGAATCCCGGTGAGGCATGGATGTTGTGTTTGTCTTACGGCACTGGCTCTCTCCCTTCCCTGGAACCAGTGACCCTAAATTAGGGACGGGCGACTGCTTATAGCCCATTGAGTTGCTCATGGTGGTCGTTAAACCTCCAATCAAACAAAAAAAAATAATTTCGGAGAACCTTTTTATTCCGATGCATCTATATTAACGCAGATTGAAAGGCAATAGCGAAACTTGCATTATGTCAAATGGACTGAAGTTCATGACACTGTAAAGCTGTGGTGTGAAATAGCATCATAAAAAGACACAACAGGAGGAAATCGAACTTTCTGATGTTGCGTTACATGTTTTAACACTGCCACATTCGAATGCAGATGTTGAACGAGTTTTCAGTTATGTAAATCATGTGAGAAACAAAAATAGAAATACAATGAAAACTGACACTTTAGTCAGCATACTGATCATAAAGTTTGGTTTGAAACGTGAGGGCAAGTAGTGCCATGAATATGAGCTTCCAAAAGAAGTAGTTGAAAAATTGCCACAATGGCAATTTATGACAGATTCACCGAGGGTCAGTCGTCATCTTCTCAGATGCCATATTCAGATGATGAATTTGAGAACTTTTGAGCAGACTGACTGATAAAACATCGTTTTTCTTTATATACTGTAAATTTTTTCAGTTTTCTTACAAAGCTAACCTGAAGATACATTTATGTCCAAACTTGTAAATTATACATGGATGACAGAAAGTATATTTAAGGCTTTAGCTGTGAAAGTAATACACTAAGAAATTGTTTCAAATATTAATACAAAATTTTCATGTGATGGGGATAAATTCCATCTTATATCACATTTTCATTTCTTATGGGTCCTCCAATTAACTCTCCTGCTGTTGAGATCTCATATTCTGTGGTAAATGTTTAGTATATCTAAAGAAGCCATTTGAATTCACAATATTAACAACATATAAAATATATATCATCATCATCATCATCATTGTCAACCATTATCAATCCACTGCTGGATGAAGGTCTCCCCAAGTTTCCTCCACAACGGTCTGTCTTGTGCCAGTCTCCTCCATGTTACCCCTGCATACTTTCGAATTTCATCCACCCATCTCCCATGTGGTCTTCTTCTGGGTCTTTTCCTGTCCCTTGGAATCCAATCTAAAATTTCGGCTGTCCATCGATGATCTGTCCTTCTGGCAGTATGTCCAGCCCATTGCCATTTCAGGGATTTAACTCTGAGCCGCCCCCGGTGGCGCAGTGGTCTAAGCGATGGCCTCTGATCATTCGTCCAAAATGGGTCCGGGTTCGAATCCCGGTGAGGCATGGATGTTGTGTTTGTCTTACGGCACTGGCTCTCTCCCTTCCCTGGAACCAGTGACCCTAAATTAGGGACGGGCGACTGTTTATAGCCCACTGAGTTGCTCACGGTGGTCGTTAAACCTCCAAACAAACAAACAAACAAAATTTAACTCTGATCATGATGTCTTCCACTCTTGTCATTTTTCGGATCCACGAGTTCCTCTTCTTATCTCTCCTGGTTACACCAAGTATGCACCTCTCCATGCTGCTTTGAGTTGTCTGCAGCCTTTGTATGTCTCTTTTAGTTAAGGTCCACGTCTCTGCACCATACGTAAGCACTGGAAGGATGCATTGATCAAACACTTTTCTTTTAAGACATAATGGCATATTGCTCTTGAAAATTATGCTGTTTCTTCCAAAAGCTCTCCAGGCAAGTTTTGTACGCCGATTAATTTCTTCATCAATGTGACCCTCACTTGATATCTGCTGTCCAAGATAAACGTACGTGTCTGTTATCTCCAGCTTTTCTCCATCAATCGATAAATCTTCATTTCTTGTAAAAGCATTGTACATCACTTTTGTCTTCTGAAAGTTCATTTTTAATCCCACTTCTTTACTCTTGTCAGCAAGTTCCTGGATCATACTTTGCAGCTCTGATGGGGTAGTTGCAAAAATGACTACGTCATCAGCAAAACGAAGGTGTGTTAGATAATCTCCATTAATCTTTATCCCCTTGTTTTCAAAGTTCAGCGACTGAAAAACACCCTCCAATGTGACATTAAAGAGCTTCGGAGATATGGTGTCACCTTGTCTCACTCCCTTTTCAATTTTTACGTGTGTTGTATTTTCAAACAGCCGAATCTTTGCACTTGCATTTTCATAGATGTTATTAATAATATTAATGTATGCATCTTCAATACCGCAGGTTTTCAGAGCCATTGTAACTGCTGATGGTTTCACCGAATCAAAGGCTTTTTCATAATCGATAAAAGCCATGCACAATGGAAGTTCATATTCCCTCGCTCTTTCAATTAGTTCTCTCAGCACGTGGATATGATCTATTGTGCTGTAGCCACTCCTGAATCCAGCTTGTTCTCTCGGTTGAGCCATGTCCAGTGTTACCTTCAAGCGGAGTGAAAGAACTTTAGTGAAGATTTTATAAACTACTGATAGGAGGCTGATAGGTCTGTAGTTTCCGAGATCCTCAATGTAACCTTTCTTATGTAGCAGGATCATTGTAGCGGTGTTCCAATCCTCAGGAATCTTTCCTTCATTAAGGCATCGAGTGAAAATTTGGGCGAGTACTGTTTCGATTTCTCCACTTGCTTCTTGTATGAGTCTACAGTAATTCCATCTTCTCCTGGAGCTTTTCCTCGCTTCATGTTCTTGATTGCATGTGCAACTTCTGCTGGAAGGACTGGAGGAACTCTGGTACTGGTATCTTTCATGATGTCTGGAGTGCATGTATCATCCCTTTCATATAATTTGGAGTAGAAATCTTTCACTCTTGTCAAAATTTCTGCCTCTATTTCTTGTTACAGAACCATCTTCTTTCCTCAGTGCCATAATCTGTTTCCTTCCCTTACTGAGATGTCCCTTTGCTATCTTTAGGCTTTGGTTGTTTTCAATTGCTTTCCTTACTAGTTCACAGTTGAATTTCCTTACGTCTTCAGTGATACTTTTTCGTACTGTCTTGCATAGCTCTATATATTCCACTTTGGAAGTCGCATCTTCTTTAGTTGTCCTCATCTCTCTTCTTTTTGCATCAACATTTTCGTTTTTCCTGATAATTTATTTACATGCAACTTGTTCTTAGACCCAGCTAATTTTGTTGCTGTTTCCATAAGAGCTTTGGTTACTTTTCTGTTAACTTCAGAGATGTCCACTTCTTCCGATGTTAGGCCTTCTAAAGCAGAGAACCTGTTCTTCTGTTCCAACTTGAAGGTGTTATGGTGTTTTTTAAGGTTGGTTATGTCAATAGATTTTGTTTGTCTTATGAGCTTGCCACGTTCAAGTTTAGTGTTGGGGTGCATCTTACATCTCACCAATCTATGGTCACTACCTGTGTTGAACTTGTTTAGCACACTGCAGTCTTCTATGACGAATTTTTTGTTACACATAATAAAATCAATTTCACTTGTCGTCCCATTTGGATGTCTCCATGTCCATTTCCTGTGTGGCTTTTTCTTGAAGAAGGAGTTCAAGATGAAAAACCCTTCTGCCTCTGCAAACTCAACGAGAGTATTTCCACGCTGGTTTCTGTTGCCGTGACCGAATTTACCTACTGAAGTTTCATTCTGTTGCTGTTGCCCTATTTTTGCATTGAAATCTCCCATAATTATTTTCAAGTGCTGCTTACCTTTATTATTTAGATGACAAATTTCCTCATAAAATTCTTCAATTTCTTCTTCAGGATGACTTGTGGTGGGTGGATAAGTTTGAATAATCTGAGCTTGGTATCTTCTCGAGAGTTGGATAACAAGTCGTGCAGCTCTGTCAGAGGAACTTTCAACTTCTACAACTTTATCCTTCAGTTTCTTGTTTATTATAAATCCAACACCACTAGTTCTGCCAGTATCTGTCCCACGATAGTAGAAGAGATGTCCACTTTTCAGTATACATATATATATATTCGTTCTTTTAACTACGTCATTGCTTTATTCTCTGAATTTTATTGAATTTCCATATAATTTAATTTTACGTCCTTGGTTTCAACGTTGTTTGTTTCTTTAACTTTATCAAGATTTTATTCTCAGAGTTTTATTGCATGTACATATTGTTTTACTCTAAATCCTTGGGCTTAACATTCATTAAGGTTTTTAAAAGTTTGCATCTTGATTGGTCTTAGCGTTCATTGAGGTTTTTAAAATTCGCAACATAAACGCTTACAAATTTGAATATGACAATCCGATTTTTGGCGTAAATGTGACAAGGATGGTAAGTCAGATAATATCCGAAAACTTGAAAATTTTCATCGTCCTGAAGCGGGACTCGAACCCGCGTCTCCCAGAAAACGCCTAGGTATGCTAACCACTACACCACCCAGAACGACCAAGTTTCAAGTTTCCGATCAATATGTATTATATGGCGTAATCCCGTATTTCTTTCATGATAAACGCTTACATTGAGTTTTCATAAAATTTTATATATATATATATACCTATTAATATAACATATTTCGTTTCAGATTTGTGTAATTCGGCACTGCTGATTTCTTCCTTGAATCTGGTGATTTTGTGGAGATACTTGCCTGTGATTTTGGCGATATAAAGATTGGATTGTTGGCCGCCCTGAGTACCTCGCATGCCAGGTAGCAAAAAAGCGGTAAAAGCCGTTTTCACTGAATTTGGAAGGGTGCTTAATGTAAAGCGTGAGGTTAGAAAGGAGCCTTCTCGTGTACGGGAATTGTCACTCTTGACATGGACAAAGCCGTTCCTAATTACATGTATGTTTCCCCTTTTAGATGCATGAATGTGTGTGTCGGGGATGTGGACACGGGGGATACATCGCTGTTGACTGTGCTAAATACGCTTGCGAGTATTGCAGAGCTCTTGGACATAATATCAAGGACTGTAAAGATCCTTGTGGGAACTGCAAGTCTCCACAACACAAGCGACCAGAATGTGGTGTCCGTACTTTTGCCCAGATGGCCGGAGCCGGACAATCCCAGGTAAACCAAGATGATATTTTAGAAGCGCTTGTCGCCACGGAGTAGGTGGGGAAAGCTCCTGAAGCCTGGGAAAATTCCTCGAGTGGCGAGGTAAGAGAAACCCACCAACTTCGTGTCTCGGGGAGTGCCCAGGAGGAAGCCGAAGGTATTTCCAATGTGGAGCAGGTAAGTGAAAGTAATGGTGAGGCGGAGAAAATTTCTCCCAAAAATGATAAAGATAATTCTTTTTCTACAGGTCAACTCATGGTGGACAAGAGGGTTCGTTCAACAGAGGCCGGAGACGGTTACACTACGGTTACCAAAAAGTCAAGAAAATTCTATAATGAGGATATTAAGCAAATGGCAAATCAGTTAAATGGAGTCAGTATTATTGACGAGGATGTGGAAAGGGTGGGTAAAGATAGTGAGGAAATGGAGGTTTGGTCAGGTGAAAAGGAAGGAGAAATTTGTGTGACTGGCGTGGTTGAGAATGTGGAATTTTTCGATGGTAATGGTTTCCAACTTGAAGTTGAAAATGGTTTTGAAAAGGTAAAAATTGATGTCACTAGTGTATGTAATGTTAGTGATGATTATGTTTGTATTGTCGAGGAGATATGCACTCCCAACTCCTCAAAAAAAAAAAAAAAAGCGAAGTTGAGAGTTTTGGTGCAGTCGACACGACTGAAATTGATGAAATCCTGAGTTTTGATGCAGCCTAGCCAGCGACGGATCGAGTGCAGGATATGTTCCCGGGGCAATCCGACGACTCCGGTGGTTGGATTGAGTCGGGAATGAGTGCACGGGCTCTCCTGCAAGTGGGCAGGCAGCTTGCATCCCGTAGCGGAGCTGTGGAGGGTCGGCAGCGGCCCTGGACTCTCGAGTGGGAATCTGGGACGGCTTCCCCACCCCTTCTGCGGACGCCAATGGAGTCCAAGGAGGGTCCCCGCAATCAAGCATTGACCGAGTCTTCTGCGAACAGCGGCCACCGTTGTAACGACGCGGAAGTGCCACGGGAGGCCGGCACTCTGTCGAAGAGTGCGTGCCTGCCGGCGACGGGAGTTCGGAGGCCAAGCAGCTCGCTGCTATAGTGGATATTTTTGCAGGGAATCCGAGCTTTCTACGGATTCTGACGAAGAACAGTTGGCCGTAGATTTGAGAGCCAAGTTCAAGCGTCAGGGAAGGCGGCTGACCCAGGCCAACGTTGATGCGGCGAAGCATCTTGCCAAGTTGGAATTCGACGGAATGGGGCACGTCGTTCGACGGATATAAAAACCGGCGACAGAGAGGCAGAGGGACGCAATAGATCAAGATCTTGAAGGTGAGTTGCTTTTCAGGTTGGATTCCTCTCTCTCGATTTTTTAATATGGGTGTTTGATTTATGTGGTGTTTTTTGTTAACATACTACTTCCTTTTCCAGATTAAGGTAAGTATGGCACATAATTTCCAAGGCACCGATCTGCGTAATGGCACGTTAAACGTTTACGATCTCCGCACCGTCGAAATGCAGAAGCGGCTCGCGGGCTACTTCAGGGAGTCGGGTGTGGCACATAATTTCCAAGGCACCGATCTGTGTAATGGCACGTTAAACGTTTACGATCTCCGCACCGTCGAAATGCAGAAGCGGCTCGCGGGCTACTTCAGGGAGTCGGGTGTTGATTCTTTGCTGGTTGCAGGAAACTCGCCATAAGAAGCCCGAGCAGGTTTTTGCATTCCGTAGGAACACCGGGCTGAAATTTAGGTATTATCTTGGAGTGGATGGTTTCACCGGGGTGGCCATTGTCTACAAGCCGCAGTAAGAGGGTAGCATCACGCAGATGCAGACTGATGGGGACGGTCGCATGGTGGCTATTTCGGTTAATAACGGATTGATGTCCATTAAGATGGCGTGTATTTGTGTTCCGGTGGAGGGTCCCCTCCGGAGCGGTTTCTATGATCAGCTGCCGTTCTTCCTTAGGGGAAGAGAAGATTTTCTGGTTGTCGATGGGGATTTCAACTCGGTTGTGGATAACCATATCGATCGGTTGAGTACTCACAGGTGCAGGTGGTCAGAGCCGTACAGAAGGGGTCTTACGGATCTGATTAAGAACCAGCAACTTAAGGACGTGTGGAGGCAGTTGTTCCCGCAGTACTCGGAGTTCACCTGGCACAGGGATCATTTGGCTTCAAGGATCGACATGCTGTTGGTCTCGAAGATGGATTGGGTTATGGGAGCCTAGGTTTTTACCCTAACTCACAGCCGTTGTTTGTCTCTGATGACAGCGTTGTCGTCATGGACGTCTGTGTGCCGGCGCCGAGGGAGAGGAAAGCAACACCGTGGCGCCTAAACGTGTCAATGTTAGACGACGTTGAAGCGCTGTCGCGTGTCCGTTCGATTATGGAGGTGGGTGCAGAGACGGCCACCGATGACTAGATCGGTGGTTGGGAGAGGGCGAAGGACGAGGTCCGGAGCACCTTAGTTGCTCGGGGTAAGGAGTTGGCGAAAGCTAAGCGGGGGGCTCAGGTTTTTCTGATGAACCTTCTGAACGCGGCTCTGAAGGGCAATGGAGACGGGTGTAAATTTGGGATCTTTACCCAGATCAGACAAGAGATTTCCGACTTTTATGGAGGCATCGGCTCTGAAGTTCAACTTGAAGGTGCTATTAGGAGTTTTGAGCAGGAGCGGGATATTAATCACATTTACTGCAAGCTCGAGGCGGACAGGAAAAGGGAAAACTTGGAAGTTCTTGATATTGATGGTACTGAGGTGAGGGACAATAAGCAGATCCTGCAGGAAGCTGCTAGGTATTACGGCGATCTCTTTTCCAGCGAGGAAATTTATCCTGCCGTCATGGATATGTGGTTGGAGGGTACGCCGAGGATCCCAGACGAGTACTTGGACAGTCTCAAGGAGCAGTTCTCGGTGTCTGATGTGAGGGTGGCGATTCAGACCCTTTCGCCAGGTAAGTCTCCGGGTTGTGATGGTCTCCCGTCGGAGTTTTACAAGAAGTTTGTTAATGTGTTAGCGCCCTGGCTTACCAGGGTGTACAACGAGATTGTGCAGGTGGGTCGTATGCCGGGGACCATGCGAAGTAGCATGGTCACTTTGCTGTGCAAGACCCCCGACGTACCGTCGAGGGAGTTAAGTGGTTGGAGACCGGTGTCTCTTTCCACAGTGGACTATAAGATCCTTGCGAGGGTCATCAATAGCAGGCTTGCTAAGGTAGCCGTTCATCTCATTGGTGCTAACCAGACGTGTGGTATCGGGGATCGCCGGATGGAATATTACGTGCATACCAGACGCTATCACTTACCTGGGCGAGAAGGGCATTAAGATGGGGCTCTTCTTGGCAGACCAGAGCAAGGCTTTCGATAGGGTATCGCACGAGTTTGTCGGAAGATTGTTATTAGCCAACGGCTTCGGAGTATTTGTCCGAAGTGCGATTGGGGCGTTGTACAGAGACCTTTCCGGGAGAGTCATTATTGCCGGTCGTCTCTCCCCCTCTTTGAGGTTCAAAGAGGAGGGAGACAGGGATACCCTCTCTCTCTCCCCTTTTGTTTGTTTTGGTCTTGGAGACCCTGTTGAGAAGAGTTCCCAAGAAGGATAGTGTTAGGGGTTTTCCGGTCCCGGGGAAGGGGGAGTCGTTAAAGTACCTTGCGTACGCAGATGATGTCTCCTCTTCGTCGACTCGGAAAGGAGCTTGAACGGGATGCGAGATGCTTTCGCTGAGTACTGCATTGCGACCGGTGCCCGTCTCAATAAGGAGAAGTGGAGTATTATGCTCTGGGGAAAATGGAAGAGGTCAGCGGTTACAGGTTTAACTGTGACCGATGGGCCCGTACGGATACTCGGTATCCAGTTTTCTAAGGAAGGGGTCCACGTGAGCACCTGGGGTAAAGTTCTGGCGGAGATGAAGAAGGAGCAAGAACGGTGGCAGGATGTGGGCATTTCGAGAGTGAGTCGGGCCATGTTAGCTATTGCGCTTCTGGTTTCGAAATGCACTGTTGCCGGGGAAATTGAGTCCCCACCCGGAAGTCTCATGAAGCAGATGGAGAGAATGGTCTTTGGCTTCATTTGGGCCGGAAAGAAGAAACGAGGAGATGGCTCGGGCGGTTCTATACTGTCGTAGGTCGGAAGGGGGTTTGGAAGTCTTGCACCTTCCGACATGGCTCCGTGCACTCCAGTTTAAGAGTGTGAAGGTAACCCTGGTCGCCGAACACCCGTGTGGACCTTTGGCTTCCTATTTCACGGGGTGGGACTCGTCTAAATAAGTTCCCGGCCACAGATTTGTTGGACCCCGGCGCGAGAGGATGAATAGGTCTTACTAGCTTGGAGGTCGCCTGCAGGACTTTGCCGAAGCTGATAGCGCCGGGATGAACACGCAGCAGATGTACATTGACCTGCTCCCTAGGCCTAGGGAACACGTCGTCAAAGATTTTCACGTTCCTAGGAACTTCTGTATGAGAGAGGCTCGGATGAGCATTCACTCGACGGGTGTGGACTGCAAGAAGAGGGACTTTAGGTGGCGGTTGGCCCACAATGTCCTTCCAACCAGGAGTAGGCCGTTTCGGTGGGGTAGAAGAGATCTTCGATAGGTGCCTTTCATGTGTGGGCATTGAGGTCAGGTTCCATCTCTTTTGGGCCTGCCCCATGGCGCACCAGGTTTGGCAGGGAGTCTGGACTTGGGTTTGGCACAAAAGGCTTGACGCCCTCCAGTTTCACCCGGCTAATGTGTTTTATCTACATCCTGCCCCGGCGGCGGGCAGGGAGGTCTGTAGAAGGATTATCACCGAGGTCTGTTATAAGATATGTAGGGAAAGGAACAGGGTTCTGCATTCCCGGATGGCTAACTCGGTCTTCTCTACGACAACGGTTATCCTTCAAGTCAAGTGTGAGCTCCGAGACAGGGCGAGAGTGGACGCCCGCACTTTGACCGACCGAGACTTTAGGTATCGGTGGGGGACTTGGCCTTGGATTGTTACCGGGACTAAGAACAACTACACCTTTCATTGGGGTAACTTACTCCCTTAGTTTCGGATCTTGAAACACGAATGATCTCTCTGGGAGTGTTAGGCTTTTCCTAGTGTTATGTTTTTGTGACTTGTGTTTGTTGTTTTGATGGAGGGTGCGAAGGTTACCCTCCGACCCTTTCATCGGTTATTTAATTTGTCTTCTCTCCGGTCGAGGTTGGCGGTGTTGACCGCTGACTCAGACGACAGGAGGCTGTGTGAGTCGAGCGGGGAAGTCAGTGTCTTGGTTCTGTCTCTGCTCTTTCCCTTATGATGTGGTATGAATAAATGGTATCTGAAGGGAGGGTGTTGTGTATTTGCTGCTTGTGGTGTGCCGGTTCCGTGTGGAAGTGGGCCGGGGAGGCTCCTGCCATGGGTCATGTGAGTGCCTTGGTGCACCCGTAGGCCCGGCGTCCTCTCTGACAGTCTCACGTGCTGGTCGCTGTCACCTGGTCACCTCTGAAGGGGACTTTTATCCGCCTACATGGACGTTCCGGGTGTACCTACGGGTTGGACCCGCCGTTCTAGCTGACCTTGCCGCCAATTTGTGTGCGGGTCCTTTCGAGTTCTTCGGAGGATCTGTATGACTCGGGGGTTTGTCTGGTGTTGCTTGTTAATCCGTGGTGGGAGTGTGTGTAAACATCAGTGAACCATGTCCAGGTGTTTATTTTGGGCGTGGTGAACAGTGTGAAGATGTGTTGCAACCAAGATCGTGTATGGGGGAGGGGACGTCGTGCGAGAGCACATTAGGGCGCTCCCCTCTCCCAGCCCCCATGATTTGGGGGTCTTATACGAAGACAAATTTCTTTTTTTCCTTATTCAGTCCGCTTTAAGAAGCAATCCCAAGATTTACTATGCGAGTAAAACAGCATTCGGAAAGCTGGTTTTGTGAGACACGTTAATTGATGCCATTCATGCTCAGTCTCTTTAAGGGAACTTATCCGTGAGGAGAAATCTGATGATACATGACAACAGATCCGACACCGCTTTAGCATAAATGGCAATTTGAGCATTGCCGTATACCAGTGGCACCCATGTGCAGTATTCACGCATTTTTTCGGGGGTGCTTAGCCTCACCCAAAATCCTTGTACGCCCCCGTAAGGTTTGGGGACCTCCCCTTATATTTGGTCTAATTGTTTTCGTTTATAACTAAATATTTGGAGATATTAATAAAAATAATACTTAAGAAAATGAGGGAAAATATGATAATAATATTGGGTTGTCGGAAAAGTCATGACGTACACTGAAGAGCAATTGAATAAGAGACAGCTGACGTTATGCAAATGTGGTGCGGTGGGCGGCCCTGTAAACGGAAACGACATGACGTATGCAGCGATCCGACAATATAAGGAGTGATGCGACGGGAATCAGTAAGAGTGGGACGCAATATGGGTAAGACGAAGGATCTAAGCGCATTTGATCGTGGGCAAACTGTCGGGGCCCGACGAATGGGTCACTCCATCTCTTAAGTCGTGCAGGCACTGGGATTTTCACGAGCCACTGTGTCACGGGTGCACCGTGAGTACATCGAATCCGGTAAAGCCATACCTGCAAGGGCCAACTGCCGTGGACAACAGCGTGTGGATGAGCGGGGTCATCGTCGGTTAGCTCGCATTGTAACAGTGGATAGACGGGCCACAGTGCAGGAAATCACTCTGCAATTTAATGCTGGTGCACAAAAACGTGTAAGCAGCCACACCATCCAGAACCATCTCCTCGCTATGGGGTACAGAAGCCATTGTCCCACGAGGGTACCACTGCTGACCGCTCATCACAGGCTGCAAAGATTAGCATGGGCACTGGAACATCGCCACCGGACCCTAGACATGTGGAAAAAGGTTGCCTGGACTGATGAGTCGAGATTCACGTTGGTATATGCGGATGGCAGGATACGAGTGCGCCGCAAACTATATGAAGCGATGGATCCTTCTTGCCAGCAGGGTACCCTTCAAGTTGGTGGGGGTGGCATTATCGTCTCGGGACTGTTTGCGTAGACTGAAATGGGACCCCCTGGTACGTGTGACATCGCCCCTCACTGGTCAACGTTATCGGGATATCCTGTACGGCCATTTGCTCCCGTTTGTGCGTCTTCAACATCCCACTGGGAATCTCATCCTGCAACAAGGCAATGCACCGTGCCATTGCTCCTGAATTGTATCCGAATGGTTGGATGATTACTCCGCTGACGTGACCTCGCTTCCTTGGCCAGCTAGATCACCTGACCTCAATCCCATCGAGCACATCTGGGATGCCATCGAAAGATATGTTTGAGGCTCTGACCCCCCTCCATCAAATCTTCGTGAACTGTGCGAGCTTGTTCAGGGGTCGTGGATCCCGTATGGCTTCCCAACGCTTCCGGTGTCTTGTCGAGTCCATGCCGAGATGAATCGCCTCCGTCATCAGGGCGATAGGTGGTGCTAAACGTTACTAGACAGGTATCTCTAATTCAATTGCTCTTTAGTGTAGAGTTTGTAGCGTGCTACTGCTAAAACTACTTTTTCTATTTTTAGGGATGCTATATTCAACGGTATTGTAAATGTAGCTTGCAGCAGCGCTACGCTACATCCGATTTCTGATTCTGTGGTACCCAAACCATTCAGACGATAGGGTTATGTCCAAGGGAGGATTGCCCCACCGGGAACATTTCCCGGTGGGACACACGAGAAATGGCCCACTACTTCTCGTATCCTGTTTGTCCGGATTATCTGGATAGAACGGATAATAGTTTTGGTGCTTATGAATAAAAATCGTGATTCATTTGAGCTTTACAGTGTTAACTGTCTAAAAAGCTATTGTCTTAAAAAATACCGTTTCATGCTATCTGTATATGTACTATCTCCCAAAAAGTAATTGGACACCCCTGCAATCGACGATATCTGCGGTCCTGATACACGTCACGTCCGCCGCTGTTAAATATGGTGTGGGAAACAACAACGCAACCAGTCGCATGTAAGATGCGACGCAGTTCGGAGCTCTCTGATTTCGAGAAAGGTGTAATCGTCGGGTATCATAGAAATGGCCGATCCATACGTTACATATCCAGCGAGTTGAAGTAACCAAAATCGACAGTGGCCTACGTGTTTGGCAAGTGGAAGATGAGAGGCGACTGTCGGAATGTGCCCCTACCCAGCAGACCCACTAACTGGGAGTTAGGGACCGACGGGTACTGGCCAGAGAAATTCGGAAGAACCGCACCAAATCGATGGGCCACATCCGCGAGGAGTTTCAACAGGCATCCGGGAGTGTTCTTTCGATGAATACCATCCGTAAGGAAGCCCATCTGCTCGGTTATCATGAACGTGCTGCCGCCCACAAGCCTTTGATCACCAAGTCCAATAGCGCTGCTCGGCTAACGTGGTGCAAAGAACGTCGACAGTGGACCGTTTATGCGTCACTTTATTAAAACAAATTTTCGTTAAAATGTTAAGCTGCAGCTACATTTCGTTTTGCATGTTTACGTGAAGTTCGTATCATTTTTTTTTTTAGTGTTAGTATGATTTCTTGATTTTCGCAAAAATACAATATGTTTCTTTGTTTAAAACAACTTCCAGTTCGGAATTTAACATTTGAGAGAATTTGAAAATTGTAGGCAATTTTAGTTTTCCAATACATTAATTATGAGGCATTTTGGTACCTACCTATTCAATATCAAGACTGAAAAAGTTGGTCTTAGAGTGAGAAGAAAACTGCTAAGATTTTGTTAAAATAACATTAATTGCTATTGTATATTTTTGTTTCACCAAAAGAAGGGACAGAAGAGATACTCAGAAAAAAAAAAAACTGCTTTAGTCTCAGACCCAAGGAAACGACACCGATCAAAGCTTCGCTTCCGTTCTGTGAAAGAATAAGCTTCGAGTCCGGTCGTCCCCGGCGGTTTTTGCGCCTGAATGTTAGCTTTCCCGCAGCGCATATCTTCCTAGATGGTGCGGGCGCTGCAGTCGCCTGTCCTACATTATCTCTACGAGACCTGGCCTTCTTCACGCGAAGCGTTTATATTCTTTGCTTGGCTACGACTCTAACGGAAGCCATCAAAAGAACTGACGTGCTGCCATCTATCAGCTGATTTATATTGAAACGAAGGAATGGAACGGGTCTTTTGAACGGATGATTTTAGTGACCCGTACTGTAAGATCCGGATCGTGTAAACGACCGAATCTGCCCACCTCTATAGTGAATGCACGGAGGAATACAACAACAGTGGCGTGTATTTCTTGGAGGAGTGTGATGCATCGTGTAATCGTGTGCAAGAAGTAGTTCAGAAATATTTTATTAATTATTAATAAAGAAATGTGCTAAATGTTATGTTTTTATTGTAAAAATGTATTCTAATCTAAATAAATGAAGGGATGTAAATGATATAATGTGCGGCAGAAGTTTTGAGTAAGAAGTTTTGGTTCCTTCCCCCTTGAGGGTGGATTCAGTACGAATTTAAAGCGGGAGCCTGTAAACTTTTTTTTGTTGTCGTTTTGGACGCCTTCTTCTTTTTTTTTTTTTTTTCACTACGCACAGTCTCATGTTAGATCAGTGTGCCGCCTATTGTAAACTGCCAAGCTTAGGGTTTCAACATCTAACAGTCAGCCACTCTCTTAATTTTGTTGATCCCCGTACAGGTGCTCACACTCAAGATGTGTAGTGCAGTTGGCGTCACTTAGAGCGCAAACTAACAGAGAGAAATAAAAAAATTCATTTGGCAGACCATATTCTAGAATACCTATTCCAACGGAATTGTTTTTACTCAGAACACTGTTTTGAGATGTTGATTCTCATCATCAGACAGTTCTTCCCTCTCACGTAGTCAATTGATTTTATATTCCCCTAATAAGTTGATTTATTCTACCAGATAGACACCTTCCCATTCATGAGGAAACAAAACAAAACGTTTCCGTTATAATAAATGTTTCGGATTAGGGATGCAATCAACATTCATAAAAGTACTTCAAAAGGCCACATAAAATAGTCGTAAAACGGGATTATTACACAACTTACGCTTGACCACTTGACTCACTAAGGAACTGAAGTGACGAACACGATATTGCACTTTGACCACTAGCTCATTGCTCATCCTGCTGAAGAAGACCGACGAACGAAATGAAAATACGTTTTACAGTGATGTGTGACTATTTTTATAATTTATTGTTTCCCTCTGAGGCAGTACAAATACTGCCTTTTGTATTTACTGATATACATCTGTTCTGTTAGAATCGTAAGCTGGTGTCCCCATCTTGTGAGTGAAACCGTAATGAAAAAAAATAAAAACATAAAAACCTAGAATTTAAAAATTGCAATAATCTTCATTTCACTGCAAGCTATTAGATAAAACCTAAGATAAAATGGTTATAAGATGGTTCTAGTAACACGAAATTTTTTCGATCCAGTAACTAATCAATGGGCAATGAAATACCAGCTCCGACCGACGACCGAAGCGAACGGCGAACGAAACGACCGAAGCGAATGAGATTTGCTGGAACTACGGAACGGATCTTTTCGTTCACTCTGTCGACCGGGTCACTTGGAACGGGTCAGTCGCGTACGACTCATCTCTAATTCACTACCAATTTTTACTCCCTTCCGACGCACGGACCCTTCACGTCGTGGCCGTTAGCATCGCTTTAGCCTCCCGCACCAACTGCTGCAAACCATCGTACTCGCAGGTAAGTTTTTCGGAAAACAGTTTCCTATCATGTAAAAATACTATATTTTTGCAACCTTTCCCCATTATTTTGCATGCTTACAAAATTGTACGTAGCACTTTTCCCACACACTAATATTTTTCCGAGGAAATAATTTATGACGCTAAACTATGCTTCACTATTCAAAAATCTGTTCCTATCTTAACACTGAGTTTAATTTGTTAAGCCTCTTGAACTTTCTGTACTTTTCGATTAACACTTACCTTTTTACAATTTTAATTAGTATTGGCATTTTTATGTAATTTCATTTATAAAAATAATTTTTGGGTGTATAAAATACCCTTTAACACAACAATGTTTTTTAGTGCCAGTAAGATTTAAAAAAACATATATATATATTATAATCTCAGGATATCACTTGAATATTTTTTTCGTCTCAGGTCCAATAATCTAGTACGAGACTTTGGTTTCGGGAGAACAATCTGGGAACTATTGGGTTCACTTGCTGAACCGTTCTTTCATTTTGTGCAGGTCGTGAATCCGCGAAAATTTGAGATCATTTAGAAGATCGTTGGCCAATCTCTCCAGCACTAATTGTCCAGGATTTATGTTCTAAAGGGGGCACATACATTAAAGTTGTTTGCTACAAGTACCTCCCGTGTGACCAACCTAGCGATTCTGTCGCCTGATCTGGAGATAATGATATATACATCGATATAAACATCTGGTGACAAAATTATCATTCCAGCGACATGTCTCAATACTAGAGTTATCGTTTCTCACCTAGCGAGAAATCTGGAGATTTTTGTCTTACTCTCTGTTTTTGTCAAATTGCAACCCTAATCGTGAACTTCTATTTCGATTATTCCAACTACAAGTCCGCGACCGGGTGGTTTCCATGTAGCATCTGAAGGGCAGACGTTGGACCCAAGGAGGTTATATTAC
This sequence comes from Macrothele yani, assembly GCA_039090855.1. Taxonomy (NCBI): domain Eukaryota; kingdom Metazoa; phylum Arthropoda; class Arachnida; order Araneae; family Macrothelidae; genus Macrothele; species Macrothele yani. The sequence continues at coordinate 69,677,936 of CM077032.1, read as the reverse complement.
TGGAGACACCACTGGCTCTGCCGCCATAGGTCACCGCTTATCTTTGGCGTGACGTCATGGATAGGCAAAAGCCGAACTAAATTATACCGTTGATGAAACAGTAAGCTTGTGCGTCATTGATAAATATTATTGAATTACTCATTTTATCTGTTTATACGCTTAGAAGCTTTTGTTCCATTGGTTTCAAAGCTGCTTCTTTACTGCGGCTGCGTCGTGCCTGCCCATGTCGTCATTTGCAGCACAGACGGTGACTTATGGCGGCCAATGTTGCGTGGATAGGAGTGGTGTCTCCAGTAATAACCTCCTTGGTAGGACCATCTGGTTTATGAGGAACCAAATTTAACTACAAAATGGAAAGAATGTATCGAAAGTATGGGAAGATATAATACAAAATTGGAAAAAAAAAAAGTTATTCCTTCTTTTCAAAGGCCAAAATTATAAACTCTTTAAATCTCTCAAAGTTTTATTACATCGGCAAAACCTTCGAAATTCCTAAAGATGTCATAAAAAAGGCTGAACAACTTCCTTTCCGTTTCATTTAGAAAGGAAAATGGGATAAAATAAAATAAAAGGAAACGTAATGTATAACAATTTTGAATATCGGGGATTGGGTATTGTGAGACAATCTTTGAAAAACGATTTACTCCGTTTCCTTACACTTTGAAATGTTTTTCAAAATGAGAAGCACCCAGCATTTAAAATTTCAGGTCGGCAGAGAAATACAGTGCTTCCACTAATCCACGCCTCAAAAAACATTTGTTTAATTCACAGGAAGCAAATTTGCAAAAATGAGAAGTATTTGGAAGGAAATAACGGAAAAATCCATTTAAAAAAATATCACCTATGATGATAAATTATGTGAAATATACCTAGGCGTTAAACAAAAATCACTCAACAAAATTAGAACATATACTACTATCTAATACAGTAAAAAAAATTTGGATACAGCAATACAAAATAAAATTAAGTACTCACACTAGAGACTTACTCTTCAAAATTTCACATAATATTGTTCCTACAAGAAAATGGCTGTTTAAAATAAAAAAATTACCTAATCCAAACTGCACCTTCTGTGTTCAGAAGGAAACTCTTGAAAATGTATTCGTTGATTGTAATCAAAACACATCTGGGATTGGTTACAAAAATATTTCAATTATAAAGATAAATTTACTACCCACCAAATCTTGTACCATACACCGTTACACTGCTCTGAATCAAAAAATTTAATAATACATCATATAATAGCAATTACAAAATATAATATTTGGAAAAATAGAAATACATTATCCTTTGAATAAAAATCCAAAAATACAGAGCAGATAAAAATTGACCTAAAGTGTGACCTCAGAAGATTTCTGGAATTTGAACTCAGATCTAACGGTGCTCAAAAAACCTTTAATAAATTGAAAGCATTGGCTCCTGTATTTATAAAAAATTATCGAAAGTACTAAATAATAAGATTATTGATTAACTTTTTAAATTTGAAATATTTTAGCTTTCAAGATATGAGTTGTAATTACTTGCAAAAACTGAATTCAGTTACATTTATACAATATTGTGTTTCAAGAATTTACTGCAAGTAATGTAATATAGACACTTATTCATTTTAAATATGGGTAATTGTTAACAAAACGGATAAACAAATGGATCCTTTTATGTTTTTCAATCTTGTCTTTCGTATTTCCTGTTCTATTGTATTTCACCACTTTTTATCCTTTCATGTTTTAAACAATTATTTTCTTTTCTCTACTTTTTACCAGTTTTATTTTCCCCCTAAAATACCTTTGACTCGAACCTCATACGAATATGTAGAGTGTTCTAAAAGGAGATTTCTAAATAAATTGTATACTTCTTGTTGCAAGCGGTAACTCTTGCGCAGGCTCCCACCTCCTCAGTTGGTTGTCTGCTCTGAATTGAAGTATGAAAAAATGTTAGTCATTAAAGGATCCTATCTTATAATTATCTTATATTTCAAAATTTTAAAAACAATTTAACACCAGAAAATATTGAAAAGGATATGCAAAAAAATGTGTTCTGTTCTTGAAGGAACTTGTAGCGCAGCTGAGGAAACGATTACTATGGAACATTTAGATTTTGCAGCATATGACTTTGTTATCTGTATCAGAATGTTTAAGACCACTGAAGGCTTCTGTTGCAAATTTCGGAGCCGCCCCGGTGGCGCAGTGGTCTAAGGCGTTGGCCTCTGATCATTCGCCCGAAAGGGGTCCGGGTTCGAATCCCGGTGAGGCATGGATGTTGTGTTTGTCTTACGGCACTGGCTCTCTCCCTTCCCTGGAACCAGTGACCCTAAATTAGGGACGGGCGACTGCTTATAGCCCATTGAGTTGCTCATGGTGGTCGTTAAACCTCCAATCAAAAAAAAAAAAAAATTTCGGAGAACCTTTTTATTCCGATGCATCTATATTAACGCAGATTGAAAGGCAATAGCGAAACTTGCATTATGTCAAATGGACTGAAGTTCATGACACTGTAAAGCTGTGGTGTGAAATAGCATCATAAAAAGACTCAACAGGAGGAAATCGAACTTTCTGATGTTGCGTTACATGTTTTAACACTGCCACATTCGAATGCAGATGTTGAACGAGTTTTCAGTTATGTAAATCATGTGAGAAACAAAAATAGAAATACAATGAAAACTGACACTTTAGTCAGCATACTGATCATAAAGTTTGGTTTGAAACGTGAGGGCAAGTAGTGCCATGAATATGAGCTTCCAAAAGAAGTAGTTGAAAAATTGCCACAATGGCAATTTATGACAGATTCACCGAGGGTCAGTCGTCATCTTCTCAGATGCCATATTCAGATGATGAATTTGAGAACTTTTGAGCAGACTGACTGATAAAACATCGTTTTTCTTTATATACTGTAAATTTTTTCAGTTTTCTTACAAAGCTAACCTGAAGATACATTTATGTCCAAACTTGTAAATTATACATGGATGACAGAAAGTATATTTAAGGCTTTAGCTGTGAAAGTAATACACTAAGAAATTGTTTCAAATATTAATACAAAATTTTCATGTGATGGGGATAAATTCCATCTTATATCACATTTTCATTTCTTATGGGTCCTCCAATTAACTCTCCTGCTGTTGAGATCTCATATTCTGTGGTAAATGTTTAGTATATCAAAAGAAGCCATTTGAATTCACAATATTAACAACATATAAAATATATATCATCATCATCATCATTGTCAACCATTATCAATCCACTGCTGGATGAAGGTCTCCCAAGTTTCCTCCACAACGGTCTGTCTTGTGCCAGTCTCCTCCATGTTACCCCTGCATACTTTCGAATTTCATCCACCCATCTCCCATGTGGTCTTCTTCTGGGTCTTTTCCTGTCCCTTGGAATCCAATCTAAAATTTCGGCTGTCCATCGATGATCTGTCCTTCTGGCAGTATGTCCAGCCCATTGCCATTTCAGGGATTTAACTCTGAGCCGCCCCGGTGGCGCAGTGGTCTAAGCGATGGCCTCTGATCATTCGTCCAAAATGGGTCCGGGTTCGAATCCCGGTGAGGCATGGATGTTGTGTTTGTCTTACGGCACTGGCTCTCTCCCTTCCCTGGAACCAGTGACCCTAAATTAGGGACGGGCGACTGTTTATAGCCCACTGAGTTGCTCACGGTGGTCGTTAAACCTCCAAACAAACAAACAAACAAAATTTAACTCTGATCATGATGTCTTCCACTCTTGTCATTTTTCGGATCCACGAGTTCCTCTTCTTATCTCTCCTGGTTACACCAAGTATGCACCTCTCCATGCTGCTTTGAGTTGTCTGCAGCCTTTGTATGTCTCTTTTAGTTAAGGTCCACGTCTCTGCACCATACGTAAGCACTGGAAGGATGCATTGATCAAACACTTTTCTTTTAAGACATAATGGCATATTGCTCTTGAAAATTATGCTGTTTCTTCCAAAAGCTCTCCAGGCAAGTTTTGTACGCCGATTAATTTCTTCATCAATGTGACCCTCACTTGATATCTGCTGTCCAAGATAAACGTACGTGTCTGTTATCTCCAGCTTTTCTCCATCAATCGATAAATCTTCATTTCTTGTAAAAGCATTGTACATCACTTTTGTCTTCTGAAAGTTCATTTTTAATCCCACTTCTTTACTCTTGTCAGCAAGTTCCTGGATCATACTTTGCAGCTCTGATGGGGTAGTTGCAAAAATGACTACGTCATCAGCAAAACGAAGGTGTGTTAGATAATCTCCATTAATCTTTATCCCCTTGTTTTCAAAGTTCAGCGACTGAAAAACACCCTCCAATGTGACATTAAAGAGCTTCGGAGATATGGTGTCACCTTGTCTCACTCCCTTTTCAATTTTTACGTGTGTTGTATTTTCAAACAGCCGAATCTTTGCACTTGCATTTTCATAGATGTTATTAATAATATTAATGTATGCATCTTCAATACCGCAGGTTTTCAGAGCCATTGTAACTGCTGATGGTTTCACCGAATCAAAGGCTTTTTCATAATCGATAAAAGCCATGCACAATGGAAGTTCATATTCCCTCGCTCTTTCAATTAGTTCTCTCAGCACGTGGATATGATCTATTGTGCTGTAGCCACTCCTGAATCCAGCTTGTTCTCTCGGTTGAGCCATGTCCAGTGTTACCTTCAAGCGGAGTGAAAGAACTTTAGTGAAGATTTTATAAACTACTGATAGGAGGCTGATAGGTCTGTAGTTTCCGAGATCCTCAATGTCACCTTTCTTATGTAGCAGGATCATTGTAGCGGTGTTCCAATCCTCAGGAATCTTTCCTTCATTAAGGCATCGAGTGAAAATTTGGGCGAGTACTGTTTCGATTTCTCCACTTGCTTCTTGTATGAGTCTACAGTAATTCCATCTTCTCCTGGAGCTTTTCCTCGCTTCATGTTCTTGATTGCATGTGCAACTTCTGCTGGAAGGACTGGAGGAACTCTGGTACTGGTATCTTTCATGATGTCTGGAGTGCATGTATCATCCCTTTCATATAATTTGGAGTAGAAATCTTTCACTCTTGTCAAAATTTCGCCTCTATTTCTTGTTACAGAACCATCTTCTTTCCTCAGTGCCATAATCTGTTTTCTTCCCTTACTGAGATGTCCCTTTGCTATCTTTAGGCTTTGGTTGTTTTCAATTGCTTTCCTTACTAGTTCACAGTTGAATTTCCTTACGTCTTCAGTGATACTTTTTCGTACTGTCTTGCATAGCTCTATATATTCCACTTTGGAAGTCGCATCTTCTTTAGTTGTCCTCATCTCTCTTCTTTTTTGCATCAACATTTTCGTTTTTCCTGATAATTTATTTACATGCAACTTGTTCTTAGACCCAGCTAATTTTGTTGCTGTTTCCATAAGAGCTTTGGTTACTTTTCTGTTAACTTCAGAGATGTCCACTTCTTCCGATGTTAGGCCTTCTAAAGCAGAGAACCTGTTCTTCTGTTCCAACTTGAAGGTGTTATGGTGTTTTTTAAGGTTGGTTATGTCAATAGATTTTGTTTGTCTTATGAGCTTGCCACGTTCAAGTTTAGTGTTGGGGTGCATCTTACATCTCACCAATCTATGGTCACTACCTGTGTTGAACTTGTTTAGCACACTGCAGTCTTCTATGACGAATTTTTTGTTACACATAATAAAATCAATTTCACTTGTCGTCCCATTTGGATGTCTCCATGTCCATTTCCTGTGTGGCTTTTTCTTGAAGAAGGAGTTCAAGATGAAAAACCCTTCTGCCTCTGCAAACTCAACGAGAGTATTTCCACGCTGGTTTCTGTTGCCGTGACCGAATTTACCTACTGAAGTTTCATTCTGTTGCTGTTGCCCTATTTTTGCATTGAAATCTCCCATAATTATTTTCAAGTGCTGCTTACCTTTATTATTTAGATGACAAATTTCCTCATAAAATTCTTCAATTTCTTCTTCAGGATGACTTGTGGTGGGTGGATAAGTTTGAATAATCTGAGCTTGGTATCTTCTCGAGAGTTGGATAACAAGTCGTGCAGCTCTGTCAGAGGAACTTTCAACTTCTACAACTTTATCCTTCAGTTTCTTGTTTATTATAAATCCAACACCACTAGTTCTGCCAGTATCTGTCCCACGATAGTAGAAGAGATGTCCACTTTTCAGTATACATATATATATATTCGTTCTTTTAACTACGTCATTGCTTTATTCTCTGAATTTTATTGAATTTGCATATAATTTAATTTTACGTCCTTGGTTTCAACGTTGTTTGTTTCTTTAACTTTATCAAGATTTTATTCTCAGAGTTTTATTGCATGTACATATTGTTTTACTCTAAATCCTTGGGCTTAACATTCATTAAGGTTTTTAAAAGTTTGCATCTTGATTGGTCTTAGCGTTCATTGAGGTTTTTAAAATTCGCAACATAAACGCTTACAAATTTGAAGATGACAATCCGATTTTTGGCGTAAATGTGACAAGGATGGTAAGTCAGATAATATCCGAAAACTTGAAAATTTTCATCGTCCTGAAGCGGGACTCGAACCCGCGTCTCCCAGAAAACGCCTAGGTATGCTAACCACTACACCACCCAGAACGACCAAGTTTCAAGTTTCCGATCAATATGTATTATATGGCGTAATCCCGTATTTCTTTCATGATAAACGCTTACATTGTGTTTTCATAAAATTATATATATATACCTATTAATATAACATATTTCGTTTCAGATTTGTGTAATTCGGCACTGCTGATTTTCTGGAGATACTTGCCTGTGATTTTGGCGATATAAAGATTGGATTGTTGGCCGCCCTGAGTACCTCGCATGCCAGGTAGCAAAAAAAGCGGTAAAAGCCGTTTTCACTGAATTTGGAAGGGTGCTTAATGTAAAGCGTGAGGTTAGAAAGGAGCCTTCTCGTGTACGGGAATTGTCACTCTTGACATGGACAAAGCCGTTCCTAATTACATGTATGTTTCCCCTTTTAGATGCATGAATGTGTGTGTCGGGGATGTGGACACGGGGGATACATCGCTGTTGACTGTGCTAAATACGCTTGCGAGTATTGCAGAGCTCTTGGACATAATATCAAGGACTGTAAAGATCCTTGTGGGAACTGCAAGTCTCCACAACACAAGCGACCAGAATGTAGTGTCCGTACTTTTGCCCAGATGGCCGGAGCCGGACAATCCCAGGTAAACCAAGATGATATTTTAGAAGCGCTTGTCGCCACGGAGTAGGTGGGGAAAGCTCCTGAAGCCTGGGAAAATTCCTCGAGTGGCGAGGTAAGAGAAACCCACCAACTTCGTGTCTCGGGGAGTGCCCAGGAGGAAGCCGAAGGTATTTCCAATGTGGAGCAGGTAAGTGAAAGTAATGGTGAGGCGGAGAAAATTTCTCCCAAAAATGATAAAGATAATTCTTTTTCTACAGGTCAACTCATGGTGGACAAGAGGGTTCGTTCAACAGAGGCCGGAGACGGTTACACTACGGTTACCAAAAAGTCAAGAAAATTCTTTAATGAGGATATTAAGCAAATGGCAAATCAGTTAAATGGAGTCAGTATTATTGACGAGGATGTGGAAAGGGTGGGCAAAGATAGTGAGGAAATGGAGGTTTGGTCAGGTGAAAAGGAAGGAGAAATTTGTGTGACTGGCGTGGTTGAGAATGTGGAATTTTTCGATGGTAATGGTTTCCAACTTGAAGTTGAAAATGGTTTTGAAAAGGTAAAAATTGATGTCACTAGTGTATGTAATGTTAGTGATGATTATGTTTGTATTGTCGAGGAGATATGCACTCCCAACTCCTCAAAAAAAAAAAAAAAAAAACGAAGTTGAGAGTTTTGGTGCAGTCGACACGACTGAAATTGATGAAATCCTGAGTTTTGATGCAGCCTAGCCAGCGACGGATCGAGTGCAGGATATGTTCCCGGGGCAATCCGACGACTCCGGTGGTTGGATTGAGTCGGGAATGAGTGCACGGGCTCTCCTGCAAGTGGGCAGGCAGCACGCATCCCGTAGCGGAGCTGTGGAGGGTCGGCAGCGGCCCTGGACTCTCGAGTGGGAACCTGGGACGGCTTCCCCACCCCTTCTGCGGACGCCAATGGAGTCCAAGGAGGGTCCCCGCAATCAAGCATTGACCGAGTCTTCTGCGAACAGCGGCCACCGTTGTAACGACGCGGAAGTGCCACGGGAGGCCGGCACTCTGTCGAAGAGTGCGTGCCTGCCGGCGACGGGAGTTCGGAGGCCAAGCAGCTCGCTGCTATAGTGGATATTTTTGCAGGGAATCCGAGCTTTCTACGGATTCTGACGAAGAACAGTTGGCTGAGCAGATGGCCGAAGATTTGAGGGCCAAGTTCAAGCGTCAGGGAAGGCGGCTGACCCAGGCCAACGTTGATGCGGCGAAGCATCTTGCCAAATTGGAATTCGACGGAATGGGGCACGTCGTTCGACGGACATAAAAACCGGCGACAGAGAGGCAGAGGGACGCAATAGATCAAGATCTTGAAGGTGAGTTGCTTTTCAGGTTGGGTTCCTCTCTCTCGATTTTTTAATATGGGTGTTTGATTTATGTGGTGTTTTTTGTTAACATACTACTTCCTTTTCCAGATTAAGGTAAGTATGGCACATAATTTCCAAGGCACCGATCTGCGTAATGGCACGTTAAACGTTTACGATCTCCGCACCGTCGAAATGCAGAAGCGGCTCGCGGGCTACTTCAGGGAGTCGGGTGTTGATTTTTTGCTGGTGCAGGAAACTCACCATAAGAAGCCCGAGCAGGTTTTTACGTTCCATAGGAACACCGGGCTGAAATGTAGGTATTCTCTTGGAGTGGATGGTTTCCCCGGGGTGGCCATTGTCTACAAGCCGCAGTAAGAGGGTAGCATCACGCAGATGCAGACTGATGGGGACGGTCGCATGGTGGCTATTTCGGTTAATAACGGATTGATGTCCATTAAGATGGCGTGTATTTGTGTTCCGGTGGAGGGTCCCCTCCGGAGCGGTTTCTATGATCAGCTGCCGTTCTTCCTTAGGTGAAGCGAAGATTTTCTGGTCGTCGCTGGGGATTTCAACTCGGTTGTGGATAACCATATCGATCGGTTGAGTACTCACAGGTGCAGGTGGTCAGAGCCGTACAGAAGGGGTCTTACGGATCTGATTAAGAACCAGCAACTTAAGGACGTGTGGAGGTAGTTGTTCCCGCAGTACTCGGAGTTCACCTGGCACAGGGATCATTTGGCTTCAAGGATCGACATGCTGTTGGTCTCGAAGATGGATTGGGTTATGGGAGCCAAAGTTTTTACCCTAACTCACAGCCGTTGTTTGTCTCTGATGACAGCGTTGTCGTGATGGACGTCTGTGTGCCGGCGCCGAGGGAGAGGAAAGCAACACCGTGGCGCCTAAACGTGTCAATGTTAGACGACGTTGAAGCGCTGTCGCGTGTCCTTTCGATTATGGAGGTGGGTGCAGAGACGGCCACCGATGACTAGATCGGTGGTTGGGAGAGGGCGAAGGACGAGATCCGGAGCACCTTAGTTGCTCGGGGTAAGGAGTACGCGAAAGCTAAGCGGGGGGACTCAGGTTTTTCTGATGAACCTCATGAACGCGGCTCTGAAGGGCAATGGAAACGGGTGTAAATTTGATATCTTTACCCAAATCAGACAAGAGATTTCCGACTTTTATGGAGGCATCGGCTCTGAAGTTCAACTTGAAGGTGCTATTAGGAGTTTTGAGCAGGAGCGCGATGTTAATCACATTTACTGCAAGCTCGAGGCGGACAGGAAAAGGGAAAACTTGGAAGTTCTTGATATTGATGGTACTGAGGTGAGGGACAATAAGCAGATCTGCAGGAAGCTGCTAGGTATTACGGCGATCTCTTTTCTAGCGAGGAAATTTATCCTGCCGTCATGGATATGTGGCTGGAGGGTACGCCGTGGATCCCAAACGAGTATTTGGACAGTCTCAAAGAGGAGTTCTCGGTGTCTGATGTGAGGGTGGCGATTCAGGCCCTTTCGCCAGGTAAGTCTCCGGGTTGTGATGGTCTCCTGTCGGAGTTTTACAAGAAGTTTGTTAATGTGTTAGCGCCCTGGCTTACCAGAGTGTACAACGAGATTGTGCAGGTGGGTCGTATGCCGGGGACCATGCGAAGTATCATGGTCACTTTGCTGTGCAAGACCCCGACGCCCCGTCGAGGGAGTTGAGTGGTTGGAGACCGGTGTCTCTCTCCACAGTGGACTATAAGATCCTTGCGAGGGTCATCAATAGCAGGCTTGCTAAGGTGGCCGTTCATCTCATTGGTGCTAATCAGACGTGTGATATCGGGGATCGCCGGATGCAATGGAATATTAGGTGCACACGAGACGCTATCACTTACCTGGGCGAGAAGGGCATTAAGATGGGGCTCTTCTTGGCAGACCAGAGCAAGGCTTTCGATAGGGTATCGCACGAGTTTGTCGGAAGATTGTTAGGAGCCAACGGCTTCGGAGTATTTGTCCGAAGTGCGATTGGGGAGTTGTACAGAAACCTCTCCGGGAGAGTCATTATTGCCGGTTGTCTCTCCCCCTTCTTTGAGGTTCAAAAAGGAGTGAGGCAGGGATGCCCTCTCTCTCTCCCCTTTTGTTTGTTTTGGTCTCGGAGACCCTTTTGCGAAGAGTTCCCAAGAAGGATAGTGTTAGGGGTTTTCCGGTCCCGGGGAAGGGGGAGTCGTTAAAGTACCTTGCGTACGCAGATGATGTCTCTCTCTTCGTCGACTCGGAAAGGAGCTTGAAGGGGATGCGAGATGCTTTCGCTGAGTACTGCATGGCGACCGGTGCCCGTCTCAATGAGGAGAAGACGAGTATTATGCTCTGGGGCAAATGGGAGAGGTCAGTGGTTACAGGTTTAGCTGTGACCGATGGGCCCGTTCGGATACTCGGTATCCAGTTTTCTAAGGAAGGGGTCCACGCGAGCACCTGGGGTAAAGTTCTGGCGGAGATGAAGAAGGAGCAAGAACGGTGGCAGGATGTGGGCATTTCGAGAGTGAATCGGGCCATGTTAGCTAATGCGCTTCTGGTTTCGAAATGCACTGTTGCCGGGGAAATTGAGTCCCCACCCGGAAGTCTCATGAAGCAGATGGAGAGAGCGGTCTTTGGCTTCATTTGGGCCGGGAAGAAGAAACGAGGAGATGGCTCGGGCGGTCCTATAGTGTCGTAGGTCGGAAGGGGGTTTGGAAGTCTTGACCTTCCGACATGGCTCCGTGCACTCCAGTTTAAGAGTGTGGAGGGAGCCCTGGTCGCCGAACACCCTGTGTGGACCTTTGGCTTCCTATTTCACGGGGTAGGACCCGTCTAAATACGTTCCCGGCCACAGATTTGTTGGCCCCCGGCGCGAGAGGATGAATAGGTCTTACCAGCTTGGAGGTCGCCTGCAGGACTTTGCCGAAGCTGACAGCGCCGGGAAGAACACGCAGCAGATGTACATTGACCTGCTCCCTAGGCGTAGGGAACACGTCGTCAAAGATTTTCACGTTCCTAGGAACTTCTGTATGAGAGAGGCTCGGATGAGCATTCACTCGACGGGTGTGGACTGCAAGAAGAGGGACTTTAGGTGGCGGTTGGCCCACAATGTCCTTCCAACCAGGAGTAGGCCGTTTCGGTGGGGTAGAAGAGATCTTCGATAGGTGCCTTTCATGTGTGGGCATTGAGGTCAGGTTCCATCTCTTTTGGGCCTGCCCCATGGCGCACCAGGTTTGGCAGGGAGTCTGGACTTGGGTTTGGCACAAAAGGCTTGACGCCCTCCAGTTTCACCCGGCTAATGTGTTTTATCTACATCCTGCCCCGGCGGCGGGCAGGGAGGTCTGTAGGAGGATTATCACCGAGGTCTTTTATAAGATATGTAGGGAGAGGAACAGGGTTCTGCATTCCCGGATGGCTAACTCGGTCTTCTCTACGACAACTTCAAGTCAAGTGTGAGCTCCGTGACAGGGCGAGAGTGGACGCCCGCACTTTGACCGACCGAGACTTTAGGTATCGGTGGGGGACTTGGCCTTGGATTGTTACCGGGACCAAGAAAAACTACACCTTTCATTGGGGTAACTTACTCCCTTAGTTTCGCCCCTTGAAACACGAATGATCTCTTTGGGAGTGTTGGGCTTTCCCTAGTGTTATGTTTTTGTGAGTTGTGTTTGTTGTTTTGATGGAGAGTGTGGAGTTTAGCTTCCAAAACTTTCATCGGTAGTTTAATATGTCTTCTCTCCGGTCGAGGTTGGCGGTGTTGACCGCTGACTCTGACGACAGGAGGCTGTGTGAGTTGAGCGGGGAAGTCAGTGTGTGGGTTCTGTCTCTGCTCTTTCCCTTATGATGTGGTATGAATAAATGGTATCTGAAAAGAGGGTGTTGTGTATTTGCTGTTTGTGGTGTGCCAGTTCCGTGTGGAAGTGGGCCGGGGAGGCAACTGCCATGGGTCACGTGAGTGCCTTGGTGCACCCGTAGGCCCGGTGTCCTCTCTGACAGTCTCCCGTCCAGGTCTCTGTCACTCGGTCACCTCTGAAGGGGACTTTTATCCGCCTACATGGACGTTCCGGGTGTACCTACGGGTTGGACCCGCCGTTCTAGCTGACCTTGCCGCCAATTTGTGTGCGGGTCCTTTCGAGTTCTTCGAAGGATCTGTATGACTCGGGGGTTTGTCTGGTGTTGCTTGTTGGGCCGTGGTGGGGGTGTGTGTAAACATCAGTGAACCATGTCCAGGTGTTTATTTTGGGCGTGGTGAACAGTGTGAAGATGTGTTGCAACAAAGTTCGTGTATGGGGGAGGGGACGTCGTGCGAGAGCACATTAGGGCGCTCCCCTCTCCCAGCCCCCATGATTTGGGGTCTTATTCGAAGACAAATTTCTTTTTTCCTCATTCAGTCCGCTTTAAGAAGCAATCCCAAGATTTACTATGCGAGTGAAACAGCATTCGTAAAGCTGGTTTTGTGAGACACGCTAATTGATGCCATTCATGCTCAGTCTCTTTAAGGGAACTTATCCGTGAGGAGAAATCTGATGATACATGACGGCAGATCCGACACCGCATTTAGCATAAATGCCAATTAGAGCAGTGCCGTATACCAGGGGCACCCATGTGCAGTATTCACGCATTTTTTCGGGGTGCTTAGCCTCCCCAAAATCCTTGAACGCCCCCGTAGGGTTTGGGGACCTCCCCTTATATTTGGTCTAATTGTTTTCGTTTATAACTAAATATTTGGAGATATTAATAAAAAAATACTTAAGAAAATGAGGGAAAATATGATAATAATATTGGGTTGTCGGAAAAGTCATGACGTACACTGAAGAGCAATTGAATTAAAGACAGCTGTCGTTATGCAAATGTGGTGCGGTGGGCGGCCCTGTAAACGGAAACGACATGACGTATGCAGCGATCCGACAATATAAGGAGTGATGCGACGGGAATCAGTAAGAGTATGACGCAGTATGGGTAAGACGAAGGATCTAAGCGCATTTGATCGTGGGCAAATTGTCGGGGCCCGACGAATGGGTCACTCCGTCTCTTAAGTCGTGCAGGCACTGGGATTTTCACGAGCCACTGTGTCACGAGTGCACCGTGAGTACATCGAATCCGGTAAAACCATACCTGCAAGGGCCAACTGCCGTGGACAACAGCGTGTGGATGAGCGGGGTCATCGTCGGTTAGCTCGCATTGTAACAGTGGATAGACGGGCCACAGTGCAGGAAATCACTCGGCAATTTAATGCTGGTGCACAAAAACGTGTAAGCAGCCACACCATCCAGAACCATCTCCTCGCTATAGGGTACAGAAGCCATTTTCCCACGAGGGTACCGCTGCTGACCGCACATCACAGGGTGCAAAGATGAGCATGAGCACTGGAACATCGCCACTGGACCCTAGACATGTGGGAAAAGGTTGCCTGGATTGATGAGTCGAGATTCACGTTGGTATATGCGGATGGCAGGATACGAGTACTCCGCAAACTATACGAAGCGATGGATCCTTCTTGCCAGCAGGGTACCCTTCAAGCTGGTGGGGGTGGCATTCTCGTCTGGGGACTGTTTGCGTAGACTGAAATGGGACCCCCTGGTACGTGTGACATCGCCCCTCACTGGTCAACGTTATCGGGATATCCTGTACGACCATTTGCTCCCGTTTGAGCGTCTTTAACATCCCACTGGGGACCTCATCCTGCAACAAGACAATGCACCGTGCCCTTGCTCCTGAATTGTATCCGAATGGTTGGATGAACACTCCGCTGACGTCACCTCGCTTCCTTGGCCAGCTAGATCCCCTGACCTCAATCCCATCGAGCGCATCTGGGATGCCATCGAAAGAGATGTTCGAGGCTCTGACCCCCTCCATCAAATCTTCGTGAACTGTGGGAGCTTGTTCAGGGGTCGTGGATCCCGTATGGCTTCCCAACGCTTCCGGTGTCATGTCGAGTCCATGCCGAGACGAATCGCCTCCGTCATCAGGGCGTTAGGTGGTGCTACACGTTACTAGACAGGTATCTCTAATTCAATTGCTCTTCAGTGTAGAGTTTGTAGCGTGCTACTGCTAAAACTACTTTTTCTATTTTTAGGGATGCTACATGCGACGGTATTGTAAATGTAGCTTGCAACAGCGCTACGCTACATACGATTTCTGATTCTTTGGCACCCAAACCATTCAGACGATTGGGTTATGTCCAGGGGCGGATTGCCCCACCTGGACATTTCCCGGTGGGACACACGAGAAATGGCCCACTACTTCTCGTATCCTGTTTGTCCGGATTATCTGGATAGAACGGATAATGGTTTTGGTGCTTATGAATAAAAATCGTTAGATTCATTTGAGCTTTACAGTGTTAACTGTCTAAATAGCTATTGTCTTAAAAAAATGGCGTTTCATGCTATCTGAATATACACTATCTCCCAACAAGTAATTGGACACCCCTGCAATCGACGATATCTGCGGTCCTGATATACGTCACGGCCGCCGCTGTTAAATATGGTGTGGGAAACAACAACGCAACCAGTCGCATGTAAGATGCGACGCAGTTCGGAGCTCTCTGATTTCGAGAAAGGTGTAATCGTCGGGTATCATAGAAATGGCCGATCCATACGTGACATATCCAGCGAGTTGAAGTAACCAAAATCGACAGTGGCCTACGTGTTTGGCAAGTGGAAGGTGAGAGGCGACTGTCGGAATGTGCCCCTACCCAGCACCACAAAACTGGGAGTTAGAGACCGACGGGTACTGGCCAGAGAAATTTGGAAGAACCGCACCAAATCGATGGGCCGCATCCGCGAGGAGTTTCAACAGGCATCCGGGAGTGTTCTTTCGATGAATACCATCCGTAAGGAAGCCCATCTGCTCGGTTATCATGAACGTGCTGCCGCCCACAAGCCTTTGATCACCAAGTCCAATAGCGCTGCTCGGCTAACGTGGTGCAAAGAACGTCGACAGTGGACCGTTTATGCGTCACTTTATTAAAACAAATTTTCGTTAAAATGTTAAGCTGCAGCTACATTTCGTTTTGCATGTTTACGTGAATTTCGTGTCATTTTATTTTCTTAGTGTTAGTATGGTTTCTTGATTTTCGCAAAAATACAATATGTTTCTTTGTTTAAAACAACTTCCAGTTCGGAATTTAACATTTGAGAGAATTTAAAAATTGTAGGCAATTTTATTTTTCTAATACATGAATTTTGAGGCATTTTGGTACCTACCTATTCAATATCAAGACTGAAAAAGTTGGTCTTAGAGTGAGAAGAAAACTGCTAATATTTTGTTAAAATAACATTAATTGCTATTGTACATATTTGTTTCACCAAAAGAAGGGACAGAAGAGATACTCAGAAAAAAAAAAAAAAAAACTGCTTTAGTCTCAGACCCAAGGAAACGACACCGATCAAAGCTTCGCTTCCGTTCTGTCAAAGAATAAGCTTCGCGTACGGTCGTCCCCGGCGCTTTTTGCGCCTGAATGTTAGCTTTTGCGCAAAGCATATCTTCCTAGATGGTGCGGTGGCGCTGCGGTCGCCTGTCTTACATTATCTCTATGAGAGCTGGCCTTCTTCACGCGAAGCGTTTATATTCTTTGCCTTGGCTACGACTCTGTGGGAAGCCATCAAAAGAAGTGACGTGCTGCCATCTCTCAGCTGAGTTATATTGAAACGAACGAATGGAACGGGTCTTTTGAACGGATGATTTTAGTGACCCGTACTGTAAGATCCGGATCGTGTAAACGACCGAATCTGCCCACCTCTATAGTGAATGCACGGAGGAATACAACAACAGTGGGGTGTATTTCTTGGAGGAGTGTGATGCATCGTGTAATCGTGTGCAAGAAGAAGTAGTTCAGAAATGTTTCATTAATTATTAATAAAGAAATGTGCTAAATGTTATGTTTTTATTGTAAAAATGTATTCTAATCTAAATAAATGAAGGGATGTTAATGATATAATGCGCGGCAGAAGTTTTGAGTAAGAAGTTTTGGTTCCTTCCACCTTGAGGGTTGATTCAGTACGAATTTAAAGCGGGAATCTGTAAACTTTTTTTTTGTTGTCGTTTTGGACGCCTTCTTCTTCTTCTTTTTTTTTTTTCACTACGCATAGTCTCATGTTAGATCAGTGTGTCGCCTATTGTAAACTGCCAAGCTTAGGGTTTCAACATCTAACAGTCAGCCACTCTCTTAATTTTGTTGATCCCCGTACAGGTGCTCACACTCAAGATGTGTAGTGCAGTTGGCGTCACTTAAAGCGCAAACTAACAGAGAGAAATAAAAAAATTAATTTGGCAGACCATATTCTAGAATACCTATTCCAACGGAATTGTTTTTACTCAGAACACTGTTTTGAGGTGTTGGTTCTCATCATCAGACAATTCTTCCCTCGCACGTAGTCAATTGATTTTATATTCCCCTAATAAGTTGATTTATTCTACCAGATAGACACCTTCCCATTCATGAGGAAACAAAACAAAACGTTTCCGTTATAATAAATGTTTCGGATTAGGGATGCAATCAACATTCATAAAAGTCCGCATAAAACAGTCGCAAAACAGGATTATTACACAACTTACGCTTGACCACTTGACTCACTAAGGAACTGAAGTGACGAACACCAGCAATGCGCTTTGACCACTAGCTCATTACTCATCCTGCTGAAGAAGACCGACGAACGAAATGAAAATACGTTTTAGAGTGATGTGTGACTATTTTTATAATTTGTTTCTCTCTGAGGCAGTACAAATACTGCCTTTCGTATGTATTGATATGCATCTGTTCTGTCAGAATCCTAAGCTGGTGTCCCCATCTTGTGGGTGAAACCGTAATGAAAAAAATTCAGAACATAAAAACATAGAATCTAAAAATTGCGATAATCTTCATTTCACTGCAAACTATTAGATAAAACCTAAGATAAAGTGGTTATAAGATGGTTCTAGTATCACGGAAATTTTTTCGATGCAGTAACTAATCAATGGGCAATGAAATACCAGCTCCGACCGACGATCGAAGCGAATGAGATCTGCTGGAACTACGGAACGGATCAGTCGCGAACGACTCATCTCTAATTCACTACCAACTTTTACTCCCTTCCGACGCACGGACCCTTCACGTCGTGGCCGTTAGCATCGCTTTAACCTCCCGCACCAACTGCTGCAAACCATCGTACTCGCAGGTAAGTTTTTCGAAAAACAGTTTCCTATCATGTAAAAATACTATATTTTTGCAACCTTTCCATTATTTTGCATGCTTACAAAACTGTACGTAGCGCTTTTCCCACACACTGATATTTTTCCGAGGAAATAATTTAGGACGCTAAACTATGATTCACTATTCAAAAATCTGTTCCTATCTTAACACTGAGTTAGTTTTTTTGTTAAGCCTCTTGAACTTTCTGTACTTTTCGATTAACACTTACCTTTTTACGATTTTAATTAGTATTGGCATTTTTATGTAATTTCATTTATAAAAATGATTTTTGGGTGTATAAAATACCCTTTAACAAAACAATGTTTTTTAGTGCTAGTATGATTTTGAAAAAAGAAATATATATAGCGTAATCTAAGTTAACTAGTGGTACCTTCTGTAGTTATTTAAAAAAAATAATCTAGTACTGACATTCTCCCGTTTGGGTCGTTGTCACTTGGTCACCTCTGAAGGGGACCTCGCCGGCTCTTTGAGTGCGGGTCCTTTCGAGTTCTTCGGAGGAACTGTATGACTCGGGGGTTTGTCTGGCGCTTGTTGGGCCGTGGTGGGTTCAACAAAGTTCGTGTATGGGGGAGGGGACGTCGTGCTAGAGCACATTAGGGCGCTCCTTCTCCCAGCCCCCATGATTTGGGGGTCTTATACGAAGACGTGACTTTGATTTCGTTTTCGTTGAACTGGTTGTTTGCTTAGGAGCGATCTGGGAACACTTGGGTTCACCTGCTGAACCGCTTTTTCATTTAGTGCGGGTCGTGAATCCGCGAAAATTTGAGATCGTTTAGAAGCTCGTGGGCAAAACTCTCCACCATTAGTTGTCCGAGATTCACTGTTCTAAAGGGGGCACAAACATTAAAGTTGTCTTCTGCAAGTATCGTTATGGGGAATTTTTTGAAAAGGTTATTAACAAAAGGCTCTAGTTTTATGCTAATATTGAAATTTATATGGAAGTTATATAACATTTAAATTTGGGAGATGGGTGGATGCATTTCGAAACAAAACTGAAATTTTGACTAAGGCCATGAAATATAAATAGGAAAATAAAATGCACCACTGAATTTGGAGACTCCCAAAAGTTACTATTGTATTGTTTGCGTTTTGATGAGTAGATACACCTGAAAGTGTAAGAAATTTTGTTTTCCTGGTTGTGATTAAGACAAGCGAATTTTGCGAACGAATTCCTTTGCCTTTCAACCAAGAATTTTCTTCTAACGTATGTCATGGGAGAAAATTTTGCATTAATTAATTCCTGATAAACTAACAGGAAGATTGATCATGCCTTTCTGAAATTCACCAGAGGTTAAAATTTTCGCCATGACAAATACATTCCCCCTGCGAAAAAGACGAGCAAAGTGAGTCGAAACACACAGTACCAGAAAATTCACCTCTATTCACTACCACACGTGTTTCACGATGTCAACAAACCGACGAATGTAAACAAACCCGCAGCGCCACCTACCTCCGGTGAGCTGACTTCCGCCACAACATGGCTACCACTCAACGAGAAAAACAAATGTTTCGAAACGCAGCTGTCTACCACTCGCATCAACCAAAGAATTACACGAAGAATTTTTACAAGCCAAAAATTTCACTGAACGAAGAAGATTTATCTCTGCGACGATTCAAAACTCTAACCTATTACCTAATCTGAGAAAATTAATTAAAAAAATTGAACTGATTATTATCTCATTCTTAACTCAACTAGTTATTACCGAAGTACTAATCTCATCTAACCCTGACTTTATACCGTACTAGAAAATAAGCAATAGATAAACCTTAAATAAACAGCGCTCTCGGGCACTAAATTATTCAATCTGAGGAGAGGAGAGAATTTACACTTCTTACAATTATCGCTGCATGTTTTTACAAATTTTACATTCCACAAGCATGTTCGGATGTCAAAATTAACACTTTTCTAACCTCATTTTTAAATTATCAAATTTGCTTGAATGAGCACATGAAAAATACACTTGAAATGGTATGTAAACACAAAACTACTTATGTATGACACAATGGAATGAAGTGCACTTAAGAAATTATTTGTAAAGAGTAGTGTGTGAAATCCAAAATTGCCTGTATGTAAAACACAAAATTACTTGTATGTGTAAGTATACTCGTGAAATTATTAACATTATCCGCCAAATGCAATGTATACACCACACTCATACACTGAAACTATACATTATTCAATTAGCCAATGTTACGTATGAAAGCGTACCAACATGGCTGCTGATTCAATGTTTTCGCCATTTGATTATCCCTTATTGTTGCCTAATTTTTACAATCCTAACGTCATGGATTCTGCCGAGGAAATAATAAAGCTACAGGGCGAAGAAGAAGAAATTAATTAGAAGAAGAAATCAAGGTTGCAAAAATATACAAAGACAATTTTGTGTTCGATGTTTATTTCGCATGACGCAGGAAAGCATCGCCGTTAGTCATAATGAAGTTTTTAATGTAGCATTTTTCATGCACGCTATATTAAATTTTCATGTTCTTATTGCCAGACATTGGCGAAATATCTGAAACATAAAATTTAGTGCCTTGTTTTGTAAAACAAAAACATTTAAAAGCTCAGACAAATACGTAGTAAGGAAACAAAATAGGGTTCGCACGCTAAGCAATCTGCTTAAAAATTAAATGAATGCGTAACATTAAATAAAAGAGAAATTATAGATATGTTTGTTTTATTCTTTGAGGAAAGTAGAACTTAATTCGTAATTTACCGATCTAAATATTCCATCAATTTTTTCTTTTCTTTTTTGAAATTGAAATTCGAAGGAATGCTACGAGGTTTCAACTGCCTTTGATTCGTAGTGTCATAATATCCAAAAGCTTTATCGTTAAAGTGGGCAGAACGTATTGGAGAGTGCACATCGGAATAGAAATCACCGCGTTTCATTTTACACAGCCATTCCCTTAATAATTTCGTCTTTTTCAGCGGAAAATTAAAGAATGTTTTTCTTTCGTCTACGCAATTTAGGTTGCAGGATTTATTAGCACAGCCATACGATGAGCAAAAGTTATACATGTCGTTCATAAATTAAAAAAATCGCGTTTATCCTGAACCCTTGCAACGTAACGCCATGTTAAGCAATGGGAAAGCGCATGTAAACAAACTCTTGTCGGTCCTCGGCCACGGAAAGGCTTTCCCATGATGCAATGCGAGGTGAATAAGGTCCATGATAGGGAATCGGAAACGACCGAGTACAACTGAACATGCAGCGCTATCTATGAACGGGGGAGTTGACAATCAGCTAAAGGCTGTTGTGGAATTAGAATGCTTGATTCAGTTTAGAATATACGAAAGTCATTACATACAATGTTCACGTGCGATCCGAGAACTTTCTAGATTAAACTGCAGTGCTAAAGTATGAGAAAAAAATTAGTAAGCAGGAAAACACAAAGCTATATCGCGAACGGAGAATCTGAGAAAATTAATTAAAAAAAATTGAACTGATTATTATCACATTCTTAACTCAACTAGTTATATTCCTGCTTAATGCGCCTTGCGGCTATTGAGAAAGTACACAGAGCAGAAAAAAAAGATACTAAACAGAAAAAACTTCGAGTCACCAGCACTTAAATCTTTTTTTTTTTTTTTTATTGGAGGTTTAACGACCACCGTGAGCAACTCAATGGGCTATAAGCAGTCGCCCGTCCCTAATTTAGGGTCACTGGTTCCAGGGAAGAGAGAGAGCCAGTGCCGTAAGACAAACACACCATCCATGCCACACCGGGATTCGAACCCGGACCCCGTTCGGACGAATGATCAGAGGCCATCGCTTAGACCACTGCGCCACCGGGGCGTCCACTTAAATCTTAAGGATATAACAAAATTTTAAAGATTTAGTACTGAAATACAGGCACAAATTTTATGTCAACACACTGGTTACTTCCTACAATGTGACTTTCTGTGTTTTGCGGAAGTAGCATGTGCTTTACCAGTATTTTAATGAGAGTAATAAGAACCTTACCTTTGCTAGAAGGTCTGTTGTAATTTGAAAAATATACATTTCGCTGCACGTTAATCCCCATTTTGAGTTCTACAGTTAGTTTGGGCGCAGCGGTTTTATGTTGTCTTCAGCTAGTTCTTTATTTGACAGAAAGAGTAATTCTTTAATCCGTACTGCGGCAATGGTACTTGGTCTAAGAACCTCTATTTGACATAAAAACCTATTATTTCACTGACGTTTATATAACCCTAACCGGTAGTTTAATTGACTTATAAATCTTTTATATAACCTTAACCGGTAGTTTAATTGACTTATAAAACTTTTATATAACCTTAACCGGTAGTTTAATTGACTTATAAAACTTTTATATAACCTTAACCGGTAGTTTAATTGACTTATAAAACTTAGGGTTATATAAACGTCAGTGAAATAATAGGTTTTAATGTCAAATAGAGGTTCTTAGACCAAGTATCATTGCCGCAATACAGATTAAGGAAGTACTCATTCTGTCAAACAAAGAAGGAGCTGAAGACAACATAAACCCACCGCACCGGAAGCCCAAACCAACTGTGGAACTCAAAATGGGAAAAAACGTGCAGAGAAGTGTATATTTTTCAAATTAGAACAGACCTTCTAGCAAAGGTAAGGTTATTATTACTCTCATTAAGGTATTTGTACGCACGTAAACTTTTGAATGGTTATAGTAACACTGTGACTTTCAAACAATACTTTACCAGTGTATTTCCTCTGTTGCCTTTGGTTGAATGTCATAGAATCATGTTCACCTTGAATCGGACAGACACGTTAAATGATACAGTCCGCATGCGTATTGCAATCCCGTTTTTAAAATATCCTTTTAACAATTTCTTCGTTAGATATTTTTTGAGTAATAGAGATGAGTGGAGTGATCCAACAAGTTTAATGGAAGAGAAGTGATCCCATGATTTTATTTTATGGGGTTTTTAACTACTGCTTTTTAAACAAAAATAAATTTTAGAAACACTTTGTTTGCTCACTTGGCTTGGCTGTTAGTGTTAACTGCAGTGCAGTTAGTGATTTTACAGGTTTGAGATTCCGTTGAGTTCTATATATACCAGCATTTCCCAAACACTCGCCTGGGCTCTTCATGCTTTTCAGAGAATATTTTCATTATTTCATTAATGTTGACACTATCAAGTACTTCTTGATGTACATGCCAAACAGCTACTGCATTCAGTCTCTGTTGGGACATTGTGGTTCTCAGGTACAGTAGCGAGCAAAAGTATTTGGCGAAACACTTTTTCGACCATAATTTTTTTTTCTGCTGGACCAATTCGGGTCATTTTGGGATATGATATGTGTTGATTCGTGGATGACAATGCCGCGTAGTTTGTATTTCGCTGAGAGCGAATTTGTCGTTCGAAATGGGCCATATTCAAGAGTCGCCAATTATTACCCATTTGTTTGCTGCATGTATTAATGTTTTTCTTGTGATTTTTGGGGGTTTTGTGATGTGTAGTGTGATAATAAGTCAATCTTAAGTTTTCAGAAATGGGTAAAAAGGCGGAGACCCCAGTTGGAGCTCGTCAGGCGGCCGTGAACATGATGGAATCCTGTGAACAAGTGAAAAAAATATAGTAGTTTTCATGATGGAATCCGTGAACAAGTGAAAAAATATAGTATTTTTACATGAAAGGAAAAATATTTTTCGAAGAACTTGCGTGTGAATACGATGGTTTGTAGCAGTTGGTAAAGGCCACGACGTGAAGAGTGCTAAAGGCCACGACGTGAAGAACGATGCTAAAGGCCACGACGTGAAGAGTTCGTGTGTCGGAAGGGAGTAACAGTTGTTAGTGAAAGCGCGGAAGAATACAGCAAGAGTGGGGTGTATATCTCGGAGGAGTGTGATGCGTCGTGTAATCGTGTTCAAGAAGAAGTAGTTCAGAAATGTTTCATTAATTATTAATAACGAAATGTTCAAAATGTTTTTGTTTTTATTGTAAAAATGTCTGGAAATGTAATTAAATGAAGGAATGTAAATGATATAATGTGCGGCAGAAGTTCTGAGTAAGAAGTTTTGGTTCAGGTTGACCCTAAGTTTTGGTTATGGTTTTGGAGATGTTAAGGTGTCGGTGATTTCTTCAAGCACCTCATTTGTAGTTCTGCTGTTATTCCGTCCATCGTTCGTCTTTTTTTTCCCTGGTGAAGCGGTTATTGTGGAAAATAAACGATTTTCTTATAATCAGGAATCGTACTATGGCAGGGAGGCCCAGAGCTTCGTGTCGAATTGTGGGGGATGTTGAAATTTTAAGACTTTTTGGGAATTTTCTACTTACGATTTTGAAAAATTACCCTTGAAAAAATGATATTACAATGCAGCATTAAAACCGTCCTCTTTCTTTCAGCTTATTCCTACAACCCTCTTCGATGACTACGTACTGCTGAACCGCTTCCTTGTGTATTCTTCCGCGCGTAACTTGCCGTTCTCAACCAAAGAATATAAACGCTTCGCGTGAAGAAGCTCAACTCTCGTAGAGATAATGTAAAAAAGGCGACAGCAGCGCCACCATGTAATGCGGCAGCAGATGCTCTGCGGGAAAGTTAACATTCAGGCGCAAAAAGCGTAGGAGACACTGGACGGGAAGAGTATTTCACGGAAAGGAAGCTAAGCTTCAGTAGCAAAACAAAGGAATGGGTTCCCACAAAACGTAAACATTAGGTACCCAGCAAAAACAGTCTTGCTGGGCCAGCACTGTCCGCCAATTTCCCAGTAGTAGCCATAATAATAAAAAAAAAAAAAAAAAGCAAAGACAACCGCAGTTTCCCAAAGCTACAATTTTTTTTTCTACCCTTCCGAAGTTTGTAAATTAAACGCACTGCGCTGGGGAAATTTTCTCAACAGATCTGAAAAACATTCGTTCGTATCTGAGTAGGTTCGAACCTGGTCCGTTGGCGTGATAGCTGAGCTCTCTACCGACCGGACTAATTTGTCACGTTGGAGTATATGCTTAAAGCTGTCTGTTTGGTATGCAATGTGTAATCGAATGCTTCCCTCTTTCATTTTATAATATTACGAGGTATTTTTCATAAAAGTCAGTTTCATATAATTGATAAATTAATTTTTTCAACGTAACGATAGCTTTTTTTTCAGCAAACGTTGTTTTAATGGTTTTCCAGGATATTTGTTTCAAACGGTTTCAAATTTGTTCTTGTTATTCATCCACTCCATTCCATGAATTGTTATTCATGGGAATGGAGTGGGTGTATTTCATGGCTGTAATATAAACGCAGATCTAGATGAGAACAACAAAACCTTTGAACAAAACGCCAACACAAACAAGCGTTTATATTCTTTGAACACAAACACGCATGCTCAGTCTAACTCAGTCTGCTCGGCATCCTGCGGCATCAGCCTGTAATGTTGGCTTCTGTGTAGTAATTCTTTGCCGCATAATATAGTGGCGCTAGTTACGTCTCGCTGAGCCTTACCTTCTTATAGTTAGATATTCTTTGTCTCAACGACGTTTCCATTCACCGGACTCCACTTTCACGACGTCGTTGCTGCGTCATCTTAGGCCTACCGCACGTACTCTTCCGAACCTTCGCACTAAAAGGTAAGTTCTTCGGAAAAAAGTTTTCCTTTCATGTAAAAATACTATATTTTTTCACCTTTCCGCATTATTTTGCATGCTTAAAAAAATTGTACGTAGCACTTTTCCCACACAGTTATATTTTCCGACGAAATAATTTAGTACGCTAAACTACAAAGTTCGAAGCTCTTGATTCCGCAACTTTTCATAACAAATTTATTTCCAAAAGCGCACTAACTTCTGAAACTTTTTTAGAATAGCAAATTTGTCTGATAAACTGCAGAGCAAATGAAAATGTATTCTGAGCAATAATTCTACTGGTTTTTGCTCAAAACTCTAGGGACTACTTTTTGTAGCGGAAGTAGCTGTTTTGCACCCTACAGAGTGGCACACTCTTAGGCTGACTCGGAGTATAGTTAGCTCTTAGCTGTGATATGTAGAATTTCAGAATCTTTAATGAAGTTGGGAAGGATGAGGAACCCTCTAATTCATGTTGTGAAGAACAGGCTTTGTTTCCCATCTCTAAAAGACGCTTCAGGGTAAAAGACATTGGTAGGGCCTAATCTCCTTTTGTAATATTGAAGGAGACACTAGGAACAAATTTCATGGTCCATCATCCCCACAGCTTTACCCACGTACAGACATAGAGGACAAAGCGATTCTTCGGCAGAGATGTTTCGTAATCTGTGTCTCACTCACATTTATCTTAAAAGAAACAACGATCTAACAGTACTGGTTCACGGATCAAATATTCAAGGAATTGGTAGAAATACCCTTGCTCAGTCGTGGTCAACGTGATAATTAAGCCTGGCAGCTGGGGTGAGTTGAGCGGTACGTCACGACCACGGTCCCTTCTGAGGGCTGTTCCCTTACCTCCCGCGCATTCTTCAAAGTGCTTCAAGTCTCAGAAGTTCATAATGTCTTGTTTTAACAGAGTACTTGCGATGATGTAAAGAAATATATTAAATAACTTATAAAGAGTATTTTAACTTGCTTAATTGACGCGGCTTAAAATATCTGTCGTTAATGCCATTTCAGTAGCATACATAATCTTCCGGAAACCTCTATCCAAAAAGTATGAAGATTTATTTTTTAAATCCAATGCTCAGCATTCCATAATTCTACAAGTAATTAAAATGTTTTTTTTGAGAAAAATAAAGATGTCTCCTTTTTCAGCAGATGCATTCAATGAAAAAGTAGATTTCTTTATTATTATTATTATTATTCAATAAATTTATTAAATCGTTTGCAAACATATGCTTGAAGTTTCAGCTGATCGCAAAGTTAATGCTTCTGAAGAAAGAAAAGTTTAAAAATTTAACTGTCAGTAAATGAACTGCGCAATGGAAATACAGATAACTTGTTTGTTATTGAAACCAGGACGTATATAGAATTTTTTCGGCGAGGGGTGGGGGTTGATAAAACACGTAAGTTTCTGAAATCCATCAGGATGAAATAAAAAGTTAATGAAAAATAGAAGAAAAAAGTAAAGCATTATTTTCCAACCGAAGTTGATGCAGTTTTATTAAATTAAAGCAGTTTTTTCTAATGTAATTTGCATTTTAACAAAAAATAAATTGCTATTAAAAAAAATGAAATGAAACACTTCCCGGGAAGAGGGGCAAGGCCCATTGGGGCTCTTCCTTTAAATATGCTCCTGATTGAAACTATATCTATTTGGATCTAAGGTCAGAATATTTTGAACTCCAGGAAGTTTGTTTCGATTAAAACGTGTCATTCAACTTTTCAGAAACTTAATAAACTTCCGAAAAAAATTATTTTAAACAGATGTAGTTTAATTACTGCACATTTTGATAAAAAGTATACGGCTACTTTAATTAATTAGGTACACATATTTTTTTTTACTTCGAAATGTGCGTATCACTTTAGATTTCGTGTTCGGTTGTAGCTAGAGTTAAACGAGATTCTTTGAATTTCGAACGCAAAAGTAATCATGTAACCTTTGCAGGAAGAATGTACAGCTTTAGCGACATTATCAGCTTCATCTGTTAACTTAAAGATTCTATGCTTACATTTGTTTCCTGTTGACTCTTAAGCCAACCTGTCAGCGCAGACAAGTAATAATCTTCCGAAAAGTCGCAGTGCTCTGTGTAACGGAGGACGGTGCTGCTGACGTCACTAAAAGTTGCAAAACAGGGTGAAAATAAATATAATTTTCTGGTGAAACACCCTGTTTTGAGCATGGTTTGACATGTTACAATCAGTTATGTGTGTATTTTAAAAAAAAATTCACATTTTTAAAAAAATTCACACCCAAATTGCTGCTAAAAATTGTTTACAACTACATTAGTTTAACAATGCATATTACCTCAGTTCTCTGCCACCCAGGAGCTAAGATAATTTTTTTTTCACGAGGAAATTTATGAGATGTTCCCTTGTGAGCACATGTGTTTCTGTAGTAGACCACTTGGTTTCGTCGACCCAATCCGCACCTGGTTATGTCTTACTTTTAAGCTTTGCTCTTGTTTTACGTACACAATAATATGGTTAACCTTGTCTGACAGTCTTTTTTCCGATAAACCTATGACTTCCAGAAATTTAGTCTTCGTGAAGCACACTCGTTATATCATAACATCCAGTTTGTATTTTCATTGTACGAGAAAAAAAAAAGTGTCTTTGAAAGTACATAAATGCGGAATCGTTTCATCGTGCACACATATAAAAATGAAATATTTGTACTATAAAGGTTTCTGTTGTGCACTTAATTGGCCGAATATGAGGCAAATACTAAGATTTGACGTACTTATGCAACTTATCGCCACTTTATTCTCCGAAAACATTACGTGTGCTATATATACAAGTTGCAGTACACGTACTAAAATTGGAACGATACAGGGAAGATTAGCATGGCCCCTGCGCAAGGATGACACGCAAAGTCGTGAAGCGTTCCACATTTTTTAAAGTAATAAAACTCGTTATTTTTAGGCGATCTTGAATCTACTGAGGTAATTAATAATTCGAATGGTTTCTAACTTCATAATTTACCGGTAGATGGCGAAATACGTTCACATCAGTCGTCTGAGTTTGACAAATCGAAATAGTAATTCCAATCGGGGGCGTACTTAAAGGAGGCCAGTACCCCAACTGCCCACACACAGAGTTTCATTATTATTTTTTTGTTAAAATGCGACTTAACATAAAAAAAAAAAAGCTTCACTTTAATAAAAATGCAAAAACTTACATTAAAAAATATTTAAATTTTTTTTTATAAATTTTCATTAACTTAATTTGCTCTCATGGCTGCCCAAAAACTTTCATGTTCTGCCCAGGGCAGTAGCTAGCATGGGGCTGGAGGGAGCTCAGCCCTCCCCTGAGAGAAAGCAAGCTTCCCCCTGGAAGACGGACGTTGTACATTCTATGAATTTTTATTTTCGGTGGTTTATGAAAATTACTCTTGTGTTTCATTATGAGCATAAATACCTTATTTATTTGTGTATCGAACTTAAAAAACAGAAAAGAAATTAAAATGGGACAATACGAACGATGAATTATGAATTACTAAAAAAAAAACAAAAAAAAAACCTTCTCTGGGGAATCTCTAGAAATAGTGTGCGCCAATGATTCTCAACCACACAGGGAAAGGGGCGGATTCACACTGGGGCCTCACGATGCTATGCTTGGGGGCACCAAAGTAATATTTTTCTTCATTCTATAATCAGAAGAAAAAAGTTATAGAGTGAGAAGTAAATTCACTGTCCTGAGTTTTGGAAGCATGATTCCACTCAAAGTATGGCATCTACCAGCCCGCCGACTTCACCTTAAAATTTCTTTTTTATCTCATTCAGTCCGTTTTAAGAAGCAATCCCAAGATTTACTATGCGAGTAAAACAGCATTCGGAAAGCTGGTTTTGTGAGACACCCTAATTAATGCCATTCATGCTCAGTCTCTTTAAGGGAACTTATCCGTGAGGTGGAATCTGATGATACATGACGGCAGATCCGACACCGTATTTAGCATAAATGGCAATTTGAGCAGAGCCGTATACCAGTGTCACCCATATGCAGTGTTCAGGCATTTTTTCGGGGGTGCTTAGCCTCCCGAAAATCCTTGAACGCCCCCGTAGGGTTTGAGGACCTCTCCTTATATTTGGTCCAATTGTTTTCGTTTATAGCTAAACATTTGGAGAAATTATTAAAAAAATACTTAAGAAAAGGAGGGAAAATATGATAATAATATTGGGTTGTCGGAAAAGTCACGACGTACACTGAAAATCAATTGAATTAGAGACAGCTGTCGTTATGCAAATATGGTGCGGTGGGCGGCTCTGTAAACGGAAAAGACATGACGTATGCAGCGATCCGACAATATAAGGAGTGACGCGACAGGAATCAGAAAGAGTCGGACGCAGTATGGGTAAGACAAAGGATCTCAGCGCATTTGATCGTGGAAAAATTGTCGGGGCCCGACGAATGGGTCACTCCATCTCTTGGGTCGTGCAGGCACTGGGATTTTCACTAGCCACTGTGTCACGGGTACACCGTGAGTACATCGAATCCGGTAAAACCATCCATGCAAGGGCCAACTTCCATGGACAACAGCGTCTGGATGAGCGGGGTCATCGTCGGCTAGCTCGCATTGTAACAGCGGATAGACGGGCCACAGTGCAGGAAATCACTCGGCAATTTAATGCTGGTGCACAAAAAAGTGTAAGCAGCCACACCATCCACAACCATCTCCTCGCTATAGGGTACAGAAGCCATTTTCCCACGAGGGTACCGCTGCTGACCGCACATCACAGGGTGCAAAGATGAGCATGGGCACAGGAACATCGCCACTGGACCCTAGACATGTGGGAAAATGTTGCCTGGACTGATGAGTCGAGATTCACGCTGGTATATGCGGATCGCAGGATACGAGTACACCGCAAACTATATGAAGCGATGGATCCTTCTTGCCAGAAGGGGACCCTTCAATTTGGTGGGGGTGGCATTCTCGTCTGCGGACTATTCGCGTGGACTGTAATGGCACCCCTGGTACGTGTGACATCGCCCCTCACAAGTCAACGTTATCGGGATATCCTGTACGATCTCTTGCTCCAGTTTGTACGTCTTCAACATCCCACTAGGGACCTCATCTTGCAAAAAGACAATGCACCGTGCCATTGCTCCTGAATTGTATCCGAATGGTTGGATGAACACTCCGCTGACGTGACCTCGCTTCCTTCTCCAGCTAGGTCACCTGACCTCAATCCCATCGAGCGCATCTGGGATGCCATCGAAATAGATGTTCGAGGCTCTGACCCCCTCCATCAAATCTTCGTGAACTGTGGGAGCTTGTTCATGGGTCGTGGATCCCGTATGGCTTCCCAACGCTTCCGGTGTCTTGTCGAGTCCATGCCGAGACGAATCGGCTCCGTCATCAGGGCGTTAGGTGGTGCTACACGTTACTAGACAGGTATCTCTAATTCAATTGCTCTTCAGTGTAGAGTTTGTAGCGTGCTACTGCTAAAACTACTTTTTCTATTTTTAGGGATGCTACATGCGACGGTATTGTAAATGTAGCTTGCAACAGCGCTACGCTACATACGATTTCTGATTCTTTGGCACCCAAACCATTCAGACGATTGGGTTATGCCCAGGGGCGGATTGCCAGAAATGACCCACTACTGCTCGTATCCTGTTTGTCCGGATTATCTGGATAGAACGGATAATGGTTTTGGTGCTTATGAATAAAAATCGTGATTCATTTGAGCTTTACAGTGTTAACTGTCTAAAAAGCTATCGTCTTAAAAAATGGCGTTTCATGCTATCTGAATATACACTATCTCCCAAAAAGTAATTGGACACCCCTGCAATCGACGATATCTGCGGTCCTGATATACGTCACGGCCGCCGCTGTTAAATATGGTGTGGGAAACAACAACGCAACTCGAAATCAGTTCGGAGCTCTCTGATTTTGAGAAAGGTGTAATCGTCGGGTATCATAGAAATGGCCCATCCATACGTTGCACATCCAGCGAGTTGAAGTAACCAAAATCGACAATGGCCTACGTGTTTGGCAAGTGGAAGATGAGAGGCGACTGTCGGAATGTGCCCCTACACAGCAGACCCACAAAACTGAGAGTTAGAGACCGACGGGTACTGGCCAGAGAAATTCGGAAGAACCGCACCAAATCGATGGGCCACATCCGCTAGGAGTTTCAACAGGCATCCGGGGGTGTTCTTTCGATGAATACCATCCGTAAGGAAGCCCATCTGCTCGGTTATCATGAACGTGCTGCCGCCCACAAGCCTTTGATCACCAAGTCCAATAGCGCTGCTCGGCTAACGTGGTGCAAAGAACGTCGACAGTGGACTGTTTATGCGTCACTTTATTAAAAAAAAATTTCGTTA
Organism: Macrothele yani; assembly: GCA_039090855.1. Classification (NCBI taxonomy): domain Eukaryota; kingdom Metazoa; phylum Arthropoda; class Arachnida; order Araneae; family Macrothelidae; genus Macrothele; species Macrothele yani. Next base: position 69,646,415 of record CM077032.1, on the reverse strand, counting down.
AAATGTTAAGCTGCAGCTACATTTCGTTTTGCATGTTTACGTGAAGTTCGTGTCATTTTATTTTTTTAGTGTTAGTATGGTTTCTTGATTTTCGCAAAAATACAAAATGTTTCTTTGTTTAAAACAACTTCCAGTTCGGAATTTAACATTTGAGATAATTTAAAAATTGTAGGCAATTTTATTTTTCCAATACATTAATTATGAGGCATTTTGGTACCTACCTATTCAATATCAAGACTGAAAAAGTTGGTCTTAGAGTGAGAAGAAAACTGCTAAGATTTTGTTAAAATAACATTAATTGTTATTGTATATATTTGTTTCACCAAAAGAAGGGACAGAAGAGATACTCAGAAAAAAAAAAAAAAAGAACTGCTTTAGTCTCAGACACAAGGAAACGACAGCGATCAAAGCTTCGCTTCCGTTCTGTGAAAGAATAAGCTTCGCGTCCGGTCGTCCCCGGCGCTTTTTGCGGCTGAATGTTAACTTTTGCGCAAAGCATATCTTCCTAGATGGTGCTGTGGCGTTGCAGTCACCTGTCTTACATTATCTCTATGAGAGCTGGCCTTCTTCACGCGAAACGTTTATATTCTTTGCTTTGGCTACGACTCTGAGGGAAGCCATCAAAAGAACTGACGTGCTGCCATCTCTCAGCTGATTTATATTGAAACGAACGAATGGAACGGTTCTTTTGAACGGATGATTTTAGTGATCCGTACTGAAAGATCCGGATCGTGTGAACGACCGAATCTGCCCACCTCTATAGTGAATGCACGGAGGAATACAACAACAGTGGGGTGTATTTCTTGGAGGAGTGTGATGCATCGTGTAATCGTGTGCAAGAAGAAGTAGTTCGGAAATGTTTCATTAATTATTAATAAAGAAATGTGCTAAATGTTATGTTTTTATTGTAAAAATGTATTCTAATCTAAATAAATGAAGGGATGTAAATGATATAATGCGCGGCAGAAGTCTTGAGTAAGAAGTTTTGGTTCCTTCCCCCTTGAGGGTTGATTCAGTACGAATTTAAAGCGGGAGCCTGTAAACATTCTTTTGTTGTCGTTTTGGACGCCTTCTTCTTTTTTTTTTCCACTACGCATAGTCTCATGTTAGATCAGTGTGCCGCCTATTGTAAACTGCCAAGCTTAGTGTTTCAACATCTAACAGTCAGCCACTCTCTTAATTTTGTTGATCCCCGTACAGGTGCTCACACTCAAGATGTGTAGTGCAGTTGGCGTCACTTCAAGCGCAAACTAACAGAGAGAAATAAAAAAATTCATTTGGCAGACCATATTCTAGAATACCTATTCCAACGGAATTGTTTTTACTCAGAACACTGTTTAGAGATATTGATTCTCATCATCAGACAGTTCTTCCTTCGCACGAAGTCATTTGATTTTAAATTCACATAATCAGTTGATTTATTCTACCAGATAGACACCTTCCCATTCATGAGGAAACAAAACAAAACGTTTCCGTTATAATAAATGTTTCGGATTAGGGATGCAATCAACATTCATAAAAGTATTTCAAAAGGCCACATAAAATAGTCGTAAAACGGGATTATTACACAACTTACGCTTGACCACTTGACTCACTAAGGAACTGAAGTGACGAACACGATATTGCGCTTTGACCACTAGCTCATTGCTCATCCTGTTGAAGAAGACCGACGAACGAAATGAAAATACGTTTTACAGTGATGTGTGACTATTTTTATAATTAATTGCTTCCCTCTGAGGCAGTACAAATACTGCCTTTTGTATTTATTGATATACATCTGTTCTGTTAGAATCGTAAGCTGGTGTCCCCATCTTGTGAGTGAAACCGTAATGAAAAAAAGTAAAAACATAAAAACCTAGAATTTAAAAATTGCAATAATCTTCATTTCACTGCAAGCTATTAGATAAAACCTAAGATAAAATGGTTATAAGATGGTTCTAGTAACACGAAATTTTTTCGATCCAGTAACTAATCAATGGGCAATGAAATACCAGCTCCGACCGAAGCGAACGGCGAACGAAACGAATGAGATTTGCTGGAACTACGGAACGGATCTTTTCGTTCACTCTGTCGACCGGGTCACTTGGAACGGGTCAGTCGCGTACGACTCATCTCTAATTCACTACCAATTTTTACTCCCTTCCGACGCACGGACCCTTCACGTCGTGGCCGTTAGCATCGCTTTAGCCTCCCGCACCAACTGCTGCAAACCATCGTACTCGCAGGTAAGTTTTTCGGAAAACAGTTTCCTATCATGTAAAAATACTATATTTTTGCAACCTTTCCCCATTATTTTGCATGCTTACAAAATTTTACGTAGCACTTTTCCCACACACTAATATGTTTCCGAGGAAATAATTTATGACGCTAAACTATGCTTCACTATTCAAAAATCTGTTCCTATCTTAACACTGAGTTTAATTTGTTAAACCTCTTGAACTTTCTGTACTTTTCGATTAACACTTACCTTTTTACAATTTTAATTAGTATTGGCATTTTTATGTAATTTCATTTATAAAAATAATTTTTGGGTGTATAAAATACCCTTTAACACAACAATGTTTTTTAGTGCCAGTAAGATTTAAAAAAATATATATATATATTATAATCTCAAGGTATCACTTTTGAATTCTGTTCTTCCGTCCAGTAATCTAATACGAGACTGTGGTTTCGTCTTTGCCTCCCGTTAGACCAACCTAGCGATTAATGATATACTTCGATATAAACATCTGGTGACAAAATTATCATTCCAGCGACATGTCTCAATACTAGAGTTATCGTTTCTCACCTAGCGAGAAATCTGGATATTTTTAGTCTTACCCTTGTTCTTGTCAAATTGCGACCCTAATCGTGAACTTCTATTTCGATTATTCCAACTACAAGTCCGCGACCGGGTGGTTTCCATGTAGCATCTGAAGGGCAGACGTTGGACCTAAGGAGGTTATATTACTGGAGACACCACTGGCTCTGCCGCCATAGGTCACCGCTTATCTTTGGCGTGACGTCATGGATAGGCAAAAGCCGAACTAAATTATACTGTTGATGAAACAGTAAGCTTGTGCGTCATTGATAAAGATTATTGAATTCCTCATTTTATCTGTTTATACGCTTAGAAGCTTTTGTTCCATTGGTTTCAAAGCTGCTTCTTTACTGCGGCTGCGTCGTGCCTGCCCATGTCGTCATTTGCAGCATAGACGGTGACTTATGGCGGCCAATGTTGCGTGGATAGGAGTGGTGTCTCCAGTAATAACCTCCTTGGTAGGACCATCTGGTTTATGAGGAACCAAATTTAACTACAAAATGGAAAGAATGTATCGAAAGTATGGGAAGATATAATACAAAATTGGAAAAAAAAAAGTTATTCCTTCTTTTCAAAGGCCAAAATTATAAACTCTTTAAATCTCTCAAAGTTTTATTACATCGGCAAAACGTTCGAAGTTCCTAAAGATGTCATAAAAAAGGCTGAACAACTTCCTTTCCGTTTCATTTAGAAAGGAAAATGGGATAAAATAAAATAAAAGGAAACGTAATGTATAACAATTTTGAATATCGGGGATTGGGTATTGTGAGGCAATCTTTGAAAAACGATTTACTCCGTTTCCTTACACTTTGAAATGTTTTTCAAAATGAGAAGCACCCAGCATTTAAAATTTCAGGTCGGCAGAGAAATACAGTGCTTCCACTAATCCACGCCTCAAAAAACATTTGTTTAATTCACAGGAAGCAAATTTGCAAAAATGAGAAGTATTTGGAAGGAAATAACGGAAAAATCCATTTAAAAAAATATCACCTATGATGATAAATTATGTGAAATATACCTAGGCGTTAAACAAAAATCACTCAACAAAATTAGAACATATACTAATACAGTAAAAAAATTTGGATACAGCAATACAAAATAAAATTAAGTACTCACACTAGAGACTTACTCTTCAAAATTTCACATAATATTGTTCCTACAAGAAAATGGCTGTTTAAAATAAAAAAATTACCTAATCCAAACTGCACCTTCTGTGTTCAGAGGAAACTCTTGAAAATGTATTCGTTGATTGTAATCAAAACACATCTGGGATTGGTTACAAAAATATTTCAATTATAAAGATAAATTTACTACCCACCAAATCTTGTACCATACACCGTTACACTGCTCTGAATCAAAAAATTTAATAATACATCATATAATAGCAATTACAAAATATAATATTTGGAAAAATAGAAATACATTATCCTTTGAATAAAAATACAGAGCAGATAGAAATTGACCTAAAGTGTGACCTCAGAAGATTTCTGGAATTTGAACTCAGATCTAACGGTGCTCAAAAAACCTTTAATAAATTGAAAGCATTGGCTCCTGTATTTATAAAAAATTATCGAAAGTACTAAATAATAAGATTATTGATTAACTTTTTGAATTTGAAATATTTTAGCTTTTAAGATATAAGTTGTAATTACTTGCAAAAACTGAATTCAGTTACATTTATACAATATTGTGTTTCAAGAATTTACTGCAAGTAATGTAATATAGACACTTATTCATTTTAAATATGGGTAATTGTTAACAAAACGGATAAACAAATGGATCCTTTTATGTTTTTCAATCTTGTCTTTCGTATTTCCTGTTCTATTGTATTTCACCACTTTTTATCCTTTCATGTTTTAAACAATTATTTTCTTTTCTCTACTTTTTACCCGTTTTATTTTCCCCCTAAAATACCTTTGACTCGAACCTCATACGAATATGTAGAGTGTTCTAAAAGGAGATTTCTAAATAAATTGTATACTTCTTGTTGCAAGCGGTAACTCTTGCGCAGGCTCCCACCTCCTCAGTTGGTTGTCTGCTCTGAATTGAAGTATGAAAAAATGTTAGTCATTAAAGGATCCTATCTTATAATTATCTTATATTTCAAAATTTTAAAAACAATTTAACACCAGAAAATATTGAAAAGGATATGCAAAAAAATGTGTTCTGTTCTTGAAGGAACTTGTAGCGCAGCTGAGGAAACGATTACTATGGAACATTTAGATTTTGCAGCATATGACTTTGTTATCTGTATCAGAATGTTTAAGACCACTGAAGGCTTCTGTTGCAAATTTCGGAGCCGCCCCGGTGGCGCAGTGGTCTAAGGCGTTGGCCTCTGATCATTCGCCCGAAAGGGGTCCGGGTTCGAATCCCGGTGAGGCATGGATGTTGTGTTTGTCTTACGGCACTGGCTCTCTCCCTTCCCTGGAACCAGTGACCCTAAATTAGGGACGGGCGACTGCTTATAGCCCATTGAGTTGCTCATGGTGGTCGTTAAACCTCCAATCAAAAAAAAAAAAAAAAAAAATTTCGGAGAACCTTTTTATTCCGATGCATCTATATTAACGCAGATTGAAAGGCAATAGCGAAACTTGCATTATGTCAAATGGACTGAAGTTCATGACACTGTAAAGCTGTGGTGTGAAATAGCATCATAAAAAGACTCAACAGGAGGAAATCGAACTTTCTGATGTTGCGTTACATGTTTTAACACTGCCACATTCGAATGCAGATGTTGAACGAGTTTTCAGTTATGTAAATCATGTGAGAAACAAAAATAGAAATACAATAAAAACTGACACTTTAGTCAGCATACTGATCATAAAGTTTGGTTTGAAACGTGAGGGCAAGTAGTGCCATGAATATGAGCTTCCAAAAGAAGTAGTTGAAAAATTGCCACAATGGCAATTATGACAGATTCACCGAGGGTCAGTCGTCATCTTCTCAGATGCCATATTCAGATGATGAATTTGAGAACTTTTGAGCAGACTGACTGATAAAAACATCGTTTTTCTTTATATACTGTAAATTTTTTCAGTTTTCTTACAAAGCTAACCTGAAGATACATTTATGTCCAAACTTGTAAATTATACATGGATGACAGAAAGTATATTTAAGGCTTTAGCTGTGAAAGTAATACACTAAGAAATTGTTTCAAATATTAATACAAAATTTTCATGTGATGGGGATAAATTCCATCTTATATCACATTTTCATTTCTTATGGGTCCTCCAATTAACTCTCCTGCTGTTGAGATCTCATATTCTGTGGTAAATGTTTAGTATATCAAAAGAAGCCATTTGAATTCACAATATTAACAACATATAAAATATATATCATCATCATCATCATTGTCAACCATTATCAATCCACTGCTGGATGAAGGTCTCCCCAAGTTTCCTCCACAACGGTCTGTCTTGTGCCAGTCTCCTCCATGTTACCCCTGCATACTTTCGAATTTCATCCACCCATCTCCCATGTGGTCTTCTTCTGGGTCTTTTCCTGTCCCTTGGAATCAAATCTAAAATTTCGGCTGTCCATCGATGATCTGTCCTTCTGGCAGTATGTCCAGCCCATTGCCATTTCAGGGATTTAACTCTGAGCCGCCCCGGTGGCGCAGTGGTCTAAGCGATGGCCTCTGATCATTCGTCCAAAATGGGTCCGGGTTCGAATCCCGGTGAGGCATGGATGTTGTGTTTGTCTTACGGCACTGGCTCTCTCCCTTCCCTGGAACCAGTGACCCTAAATTAGGGACGGGCGACTGTTTATAGCCCACTGAGTTGCTCACGGTGGTCGTTAAACCTCCAAACAAACAAACAAACAAAATTTAACTCTGATCATGATGTCTTCCACTCTTGTCATTTTTCGGATCCACGAGTTCCTCTTCTTATCTCTCCTGGTTACACCAAGTATGCACCTCTCCATGCTGCTTTGAGTTGTCTGCAGCCTTTGTATGTCTCTTTTAGTTAAGGTCCACGTCTCTGCACCATACGTAAGCACTGGAAGGATGCATTGATCAAACACTTTTCTTTTAAGACATAATGGCATATTGCTCTTGAAAATTATGCTGTTTCTTCCAAAAGCTCTCCAGGCAAGTTTTGTACGCCGATTAATTTCTTCATCAATGTGACCCTCACTTGATATCTGCTGTCCAAGATAAACGTACGTGTCTGTTATCTCCAGCTTTTCTCCATCAATCGATAAATCTTCATTTCTTGTAAAAGCATTGTACATCACTTTTGTCTTCTGAAAGTTCATTTTTAATCCCACTTCTTTACTCTTGTCAGCAAGTTCCTGGATCATACTTTGCAGCTCTGATGGGGTAGTTGCAAAAATGACTACGTCATCAGCAAAACGAAGGTGTGTTAGATAATCTCCATTAATCTTTATCCCCTTGTTTCAAAAGTTCAGCGACTGAAAAACACCCTCCAATGTGACATTAAAGAGCTTCGGAGATATGGTGTCACCTTGTCTCACTCCCTTTTCAATTTTTACGTGTGTTGTATTTTCAAACAGCCGAATCTTTGCACTTGCATTTTCATAGATGTTATTAATAATATTAATGTATGCTTCTTCAATACCGCAGGTTTTCAGAGCCATTGTAACTGCTGATGGTTTCACCGAATCAAAGGCTTTTTCATAATCGATAAAAGCCATGCACAATGGAAGTTCATATTCCCTCGCTCTTTCAATTAGTTCTCTCAGCACGTGGATATGATCTATTGTGCTGTAGCCACTCCTGAATCCAGCTTGTTCTCTCGGTTGAGCCATGTCCAGTGTTACCTTCAAGCGGAGTGAAAGAACTTTAGTGAAGATTTTATAAACTACTGATAGGAGGCTGATAGGTCTGTAGTTTCCGAGATCCTCAATGTCACCTTTCTTATGTAGCAGGATCATTGTAGCGGTGTTCCAATCCTCAGGAATCTTTCCTTCATTAAGGCATCGAGTGAAAATTTGGGCGAGTACTGTTTCGATTTCTCCACTTGCTTCTTGTATGAGTCTACAGTAATTCCATCTTCTCCTGGAGCTTTTCCTCGCTTCATGTTCTTGATTGCATGTGCAACTTCTGCTGGAAGGACTGGAGGAACTCTGGTACTGGTATCTTTCATGATGTCTGGAGTGCATGTATCATCCCTTTCATATAATTTGGAGTAGAAATCTTTCACTCTTGTCAAAATTTCGCCTCTATTTCTTGTTACAGAACCATCTTCTTTCCTCAGTGCCATAATCTGTTTTCTTCCCTTACTGAGATGTCCCTTTGCTATCTTTAGGCTTTGGTTGTTTTCAATTGCTTTCCTTACTAGTTCACAGTTGAATTTCCTTACGTCTTCAGTGATACTTTTTCGTACTGTCTTGCATAGCTCTATATATTCCACTTTGGAAGTCGCATCTTCTTTAGTTGTCCTCATCTCTCTTCTTTTTTGCATCAACATTTTCGTTTTTCCTGATAATTTATTTACATGCAACTTGTTCTTAGACCCAGCTAATTTTGTTGCTGTTTCCATAAGAGCTTTGGTTACTTTTCTGTTAACTTCAGAGATGTCCACTTCTTCCGATGTTAGGCCTTCTAAAGCAGAGAACCTGTTCTTCTGTTCCAACTTGAAGGTGTTATGGTGTTTTTTAAGGTTGGTTATGTCAATAGATTTTGTTTGTCTTATGAGCTTGCCACGTTCAAGTTTAGTGTTGGGGTGCATCTTACATCTCACCAATCTATGGTCACTACCTGTGTTGAACTTGTTTAGCACACTGCAGTCTTCTATGACGAATTTTTTGTTACACATAATAAAATCAATTTCACTTGTCGTCCCATTTGGATGTCTCCATGTCCATTTCCTGTGTGGCTTTTTCTTGAAGAAGGAGTTCAAGATGAAAAACCCTTCTGCCTCTGCAAACTCAACGAGAGTATTTCCACGCTGGTTTCTGTTGCCGTGACCGAATTTACCTACTGAAGTTTCATTCTGTTGCTGTTGCCCTATTTTTGCATTGAAATCTCCCATAATTATTTTCAAGTGCTGCTTACCTTTATTATTTAGATGACAAATTTCCTCATAAAATTCTTCAATTTCTTCTTCAGGATGACTTGTGGTGGGTGGATAAGTTTGAATAATCTGAGCTTGGTATCTTCTCGAGAGTTGGATAACAAGTCGTGCAGCTCTGTCAGAGGAACTTTCAACTTCTACAACTTTATCCTTCAGTTTCTTGTTTATTATAAATCCAACACCACTAGTTCTGCCTGTATCTGTCCCACGATAGTAGAAGAGATGTCCACTTTTCAGTATACATATATATATATTCGTTCTTTTAACTACGTCATTGCTTTATTCTCTGAATTTTATTGAATTTGCATATAATTTAATTTTACGTCCTTGGTTTCAACGTTGTTTGTTTCTTTAACTTTATCAAGATTTTATTCTCAGAGTTTTATTGCATGTACATATTGTTTTACTCTAAATCCTTGGGCTTAACATTCATTAAGGTTTTTAAAAGTTTGCATCTTGATTGGTCTTAGCGTTCATTGAGGTTTTTAAAATTCGCAACATAAACGCTTACAAATTTGAAGATGACAATCCGATTTTTGGCGTAAATGTGACAAGGATGGTAAGTCAGATAATATCCGAAAACTTGAAAATTTTCATCGTCCTGAAGCGGGACTCGAACCCGCGTCTCCCAGAAAACGCCTAGGTATGCTAACCACTACACCACCCAGAACGACCAAGTTTCAAGTTTCCGATCAATATGTATTATATGGCGTAATCCCGTATTTCTTTCATGATAAACGCTTACATTGTGTTTTCATAAAATTATATATATATACCTATTAATATAACATATTTCGTTTCAGATTTGTGTAATTCGGCACTGCTGATTTTCTGGAGATACTTGCCTGTGATTTTGGCGATATAAAGATTGGATTGTTGGCCGCCCTGAGTACCTCGCATGCCAGGTAGCAAAAAAAGCGGTAAAAGCCGTTTTCACTGAATTTGGAAGGGTGCTTAATGTAAAGCGTGAGGTTAGAAAGGAGCCTTCTCGTGTACGGGAATTGTCACTCTTGACATGGACAAAGCCGTTCCTAATTACATGTATGTTTCCCCTTTTAGATGCATGAATGTGTGCGTCGGGGATGTGGACACGGGGGATACATCGCTGTTGACTGTGCTAAATACGCTTGCGAGTATTGCAGAGCTCTTGGACATAATATCAAGGACTGTAAAGATCCTTGTGGGAACTGCAAGTCTCCACAACACAAGCGACCAGAATGTAGTGTCCGTACTTTTGCCCAGATGGCCGGAGCCGGACAATCCCAGGTAAACCAAGATGATATTTTAGAAGCGCTTGTCGCCACGGAGTAGGTGGGGAAAGCTCCTGAAGCCTGGGAAAATTCCTCGAGTGGCGAGGTAAGAGAAACCCACCAACTTCGTGTCTCGGGGAGTGCCCAGGAGGAAGCCGAAGGTATTTCCAATGTGGAGTAGGTAAGTGAAAGTAATGGTGAGGCGGAGAAAATTTCTCCCAAAAATGATAAAGATAATTCTTTTTCTACAGGTCAACTCATGGTGGACAAGAGGGTTCGTTCAACAGAGGCCGGAGACGGTTACACTACGGTTACCAAAAAGTCAAGAAAATTCTTTAATGAGGATATTAAGCAAATGGCAAATCAGTTAAATGGAGTCAGTATTATTGACGAGGATGTGGAAAGGGTGGGCAAAGATAGTGAGGAAATGGAGGTTTGGTCAGGTTAAAAGAAAGGAGAAATTTGTGTGACTGGCGTGGTTGAGAATGTGGAATTTTTCGATGGTAATGGTTTCCAACTTGAAGTTGAAAATGGTTTTGAAAAGGTAAAAATTGATGTCACTAGTGTATGTAATGTTAGTGATGATTATGTTTGTATTGTCGAGGAGATATGCACTCCCAACTCCTCAAAAAAAAAAAAAAAAAAAAAAACGAAGTTGAGAGTTTTGGTGCAGTCGACACGACTGAAATTGATAAAATCCTGAGTTTTGATGCAGCCTAGCCAGCGACGGATCGAGTGCAGGATATGTTCCCGGGGCAATCCGACGACTCCGGTGGTTGGATTGAGTCGGGAATGAGTGCACGGGCTCTCCTGCAAGTGGGCAGGCAGCACGCATCCCGTAGCGGAGCTGTGGAGGGTTGGCAGCGGCCCTGGACTCTCGAGTGAGAATCTGGGACGGCTTCCCCACCCCTTCTGCGGACGCCAATGGAGTCCAAGGAGGGTCCCCGCAATCAAGCATTGACCGAGTCTTCTGCGAACAGCGGCCACCGTTGTAACGACGCGGAAGTGCCACGGGAGGCCGGCACTCTGTCGAAGAGTGCGTGCCTGCCGGCGACGGGAGTTCGGAGGCCAAGCAGCTCGCTGCTATAGTGGATATTTTTGCAGGGAATCCGAGCTTTCTACGGATTCTGACGAAGAACAGTTGGCTGAGCAGATGGCCGAAGATTTGAGGGCCAAGTTCAAGCGTCAGGGAAGGCGGCTGACCCAGGCCAACGTTGATGCGGCGAAGCATCTTGCCAAATTGGAATTCGACGGAATGGGGCACGTCGTTCGACGGACATAAAAACCGGCGACAGAGAGACGCAATAGATCAAGATCTTGAAGGTGAGTTGCTTTTCAGGTTGGGTTCCTCTCTCTCGATTTTTTAATATGGGTGTTTGATTTATGTGGTGTTTTTTGTTAACATACTACTTCCTTTTCCAGATTAAGGTAAGTATGGCACATAATTTCCAAGGCACCGATCTGCGTAATGGCACGTTAAACGTTTACGATCTCCGCACCGTCGAAATGCAGAAGCGGCTCGCGGGCTACTTCAGGGAGTCGGGTGTTGATTTTTTGCTGGTGCAGGAAACTCACCATAAGAAGCCCGAGCAGGTTTTTACGTTCCATAGGAACACCGGGCTGAAATGTAGGTATTCTCTTGGAGTGGATGGTTTCCCCGGGGTGGCCATTGTCTACAAGCCGCAGTAAGAGGGTAGCATCACGCAGATGCAGACTGATGGGGACGGTCGCATGGTGGCTATTTCGGTTAATAACGGATTGATGTCCATTAAGATGGCGTGTATTTGTGTTCCGGTGGAGGGTCCCCTCCGGAGCGGTTTCTATGATCAGCTGCCGTTCTTCCTTAGGTGAAGCGAAGATTTTCTGGTCGTCGCTGAGGATTTCAACTCGGTTGTGGATAACCATATCGATCGGTTGAGTACTCACAGGCGCAGGTGGTCAGAGACGTACAGAAGGGGTCTTACGGATCTGATTAAGAACCAGCAACTTAAGGACGTGTGGAGGTAGTTGTTCCCGCAGTACTCGGAGTTCACCTGGCACAGGGATCATTTGGCTTCAAGGATCGACATGCTGTTGGTCTCGAAGATGGATTGGGTTATGGGAGCCAAAGTTTTTACCCTAACTCACAGCCGTTGTTTGTCTCTGATGACAGCGTTGTCGTGATGGACGTCTGTGTGCCGGCGCCGAGGGAGAGGAAAGCAACACCGTGGCGCCTAAACGTGTCAATGTTAGACGACGTTGAAGCGCTGTCGCGTGTCCTTTCGATTATGGAGGTGGGTGCAGAGACGGCCACCGATGACTAGATCGGTGGTTGGGAGAGGGCGAAGGACGAGATCCGGAGCACCTTAGTTGCTCGGGGTAAGGAGTACGCGAAAGCTAAGCGGGGGGACTCAGGTTTTTCTGATGAACCTCATGAACGCGGCTCTGAAGGGCAATGGAAACGGGTGTAAATTTGATATCTTTACCCAAATCAGACAAGAGATTTCCGACTTTTATGGAGGCATCGGCTCTGAAGTTCAACTTGAAGGTGCTATTAGGAGTTTTGAGCAGGAGCGGGATGTCAATCACATTTACTGCAAGCTCGAGGCGGACAGGAAAAGGGAAAACTTGGAAGTTCTTGATATTGATGGTACTGAGGTGAGGGACAATAAGCAGATCTGCAGGAAGCTGCTAGGTATTACGGCGATCTCTTTTCTAGCGAGGAAATTTATCCTGCCGTCATGGATATGTGGCTGGAGGGTACGCCGTGGATCCCAAACGAGTATTTGGACAGTCTCAAAGAGGAGTTCTCGGTGTCTGATGTGAGGGTGGCGATTCAGGCCCTTTCGCCAGGTAAGTCTCCGGGTTGTGATGGTCTCCTGTCGGAGTTTTACAAGAAGTTTGTTAATGTGTTAGCGCCCTGGCTTACCAGAGTGTACAACGAGATTGTGCAGGTCGGTCGTATGCCGGGGACCATGCGAAGTATCATGGTCACTTTGCTGTGCAAGACCCCGACGCCCCGTCGAGGGAGTTGAGTGGTTGGAGACCGGTGTCTCTCTCCACAGTGGACTATAAGATCCTTGCGAGGGTCATCAATAGCAGGCTTGCTAAGGTGGCCGTTCATCTCATTGGTGCTAATCAGACGTGTGATATCGGGGATCGCCGGATGCAATGGAATATTAGGTGCACACGAGACGCTATCACTTACCTGGGCGAGAAGGGCATTAAGATGGGGCTCTTCTTGGCAGACCAGAGCAAGGCTTTCGATAGGGTATCGCACGAGTTTGTCGGAAGATTGTTAGGAGCCAACGGCTTCGGAGTATTTGTCCGAAGTGCGATTGGGGAGTTGTACAGAAACCTCTCCGGGAGAGTCATTATTGCCGGTTGTCTCTCCCCCTTCTTTGAGGTTCAAAAAGGAGTGAGGCAGGGATGCCCTCTCTCTCCCCCTTTTGTTTGTTTTGGTCTTGGAGACCCTGTTGAGAAGAGTTCCCAAGAAGGATAGTGTTAGGGGTTTTCCGGTCCCGGGGAAGGGGGAGTCGTTAAAGTACCTTGCGTACGCAGATGATGTCTCTCTCTTCGTCGACTCGGAAAGGAGCTTGAAGGGGATGCGAGATGCTTTCGCTGAGTACTGCATGGCGACCGGTGCCCGTCTCAATGAGGAGAAGACGAGTATTATGCTCTGGGGCAAATGGGAGAGGTCAGTGGTTACAGGTTTAGCTGTGACCGATGGGCCCGTTCGGATACTCGGTATCCAGTTTTCTAAGGAAGGGGTCCACGTGAGCACCTGGGGTAAAGTTCTGGCGGAGATGAAGAAGGAGCAAGAACGGTGGCAGGATGTGGGCATTTCGAGAGTGAATCGGGCCATGTTAGCTAATGCGCTTCTGGTTTCGAAATGCACTGTTGCCGGGGAAATTGAGTCCCCACCCGGAAGTCTCATGAAGCAGATGGAGAGAGCGGTCTTTGGCTTCATTTGGGCCGGGAAGAAGAAACGAGGAGATGGCTCGGGCGGTCCTATAGTGTCGTAGGTCGGAGGGGGGTTTGGAAGTCTTGACCTTCCGACATGGCTCCGTGCACTCCAGTTTAAGAGTGTGGAGGGAGCCCTGGTCGCCGAACACCCTGTGTGGACCTTTGGCTTCCTATTTCACGGGGTAGGACCCGTCTAAATACGTTCCCGGCCACAGATTTGTTGGCCCCCGGCGCGAGAGGATGAATAGGTCTTACCAGCTTGGAGGTCGCCTGCAGGACTTTGCCGAAGCTGACAGCGCCGGGAAGAACACGCAGCAGATGTACATTGACCTGCTCCCTAGGCGTAGGGAACACGTCGTCAAAGATTTTCACGTTCCTAGGAACTTCTGTATGAGAGAGGCTCGGATGAGCATTCACTCGACGGGTGTGGACTGCAAGAAGAGGGACTTTAGGTGGCGGTTGGCCCACAATGTCCTTCCAACCAGGAGTAGGCCGTTTCGGTGGGGTAGAAGAGATCTTCGATAGGTGCCTTTCATGTGTGGGCATTGAGGTCAGGTTCCATCTCTTTTGGGCCTGCCCCATGGCGCACCAGGTTTGGCAGGGAGTCTTAACTTGGGTTTGGCACAAAAGGCTTGACGCCCTCCAGTTTCACCCGGCTAATGTGTTTTATCTACATCCTGCCCCGGCGGCGGGCAGGGAGTTCTGTAGGAGGATTATCACCGAGGTCTGTTATAAGATATGTAGGGAGAGGAACAGGGTTCTGCATTCCCGGATGGCTAACTCGGTCTTCTCTACCACAACTTCAAGTAAAGTGTGAGCTCCGTGACAGGGCGAGAGTGGACGCCCGCACTTTGACCGACCGAGACTTTAGGTATCGGTGGGGGACTTGGCCTTGGATTGTTACCGGGACCAAGAAAAACTACACCTTTCATTGGGGTAACTTACTCCCTTAGTTTCGCCCCTTGAAACACGAATGATCTCTTTGGGAGTGTTGGGCTTTCCCTAGTGTTATGTTTTTGTGAGTTGTGTTTGTTGTTTTGATGGAGAGTGTGGAGTTTAGCTTCCAAAACTTTCATCGGTAGTTTAATATGTCTTCTCTCCGGTCGAGGTTGGCGGTGTTGACCGCTGACTCTGACGACAGGAGGCTGTGTGAGTTGAGCGGGGAAGTCAGTGTGTGGGTTCTGTCTCTGCTCTTTCCCTTATGATGTGGTATGAATAAATGGTATCTGAAAAGAGGGTGTTGTGTATTTGCTGTTTGTGGTGTGCCAGTTCCGTGTGGAAGTGGGCCGGGGAGGCAACTGCCATTTGTCACGTGAGTGCCTTGGTGCACCCGTAGGCCCGGTGTCCTCTCTGACAGTCTCCCGTCCAGGTCTCTGTCACTCGGTCACCTCTGAAGGGGGCTTTTATCCGCCTACATGGACGTTCCGGGTGTACCTACGGGTTGGACCCGCCGTTCTAGTTGACCTTGCCGCCAATTTGTGTGCGGGTCCTTTCGAGTTCTTCGAAGGATCTGTATGACTCGGGGGTTTGTCTGGTGTTGCTTGTTGGGTCGTGGTGGGGGTGTGTGTAAACATCAGTGAACCATGTCCAGGTGTTTATTTTGGGCGTGGTGAACAGTGTGAAGATGTGTTGCAACAAAGTTCGTGTATGGGGGAGGGGACGTCGTGCGAGAGCACATTAGGGCGCTCCCCTCTCCCAGCCCCCATGATTTGGGGTCTTATTCGAAGACAAATTTCTTTTTTTTTCCTCATTCAGTCCGCTTTAAGAAGCAATCCCAAGATTTACTATGCGAGTGAAACAGCATTCGTAAAGCTGGTTTTGTGAGACACGCTAATTGATGCCATTCATGCTCAGTCTCTTTAAGGGAACTTATCCGTGAGGAGAAATCTGATGATACATGACGGCAGATCCGACACCGCATTTAGCATAAATGCCAATTAGAGCAGTACCGTATACCAGGGGCACCCATGTGCAGTATTCACGCATTTTTTCGGGGGTGCTTAGCCTCCCCAAAATCCTTGAACGCCCCCCGTAGGGTTTGGGGACCTCCCCTTATATTTGGTCTAATTGTTTTCGTTTATAACTAAATATTTGGAGATATTAATAAAAAAATACTTAAGAAAATGAGGGAAAATATGATAATAATATTGGGTTGTCGGAAAAGTCATGACGTACACTGAAGAGCAATTGAATTAAAGACAGCTGTCGTTATGCAAATGTGGTGCGGTGGGCGGCCCTGTAAACGGAAACGACATGACGTATGCAGCGATCCGACAATATAAGGAGTGATGCGACGGGAATCAGTAAGAGTATGACGCAGTATGGGTAAGACGAAGGATCTAAGCGCATTTGATCGTGGGTAAATTGTCGAGGCCCGACGAATGGGTCACTCCGTCTCTTAAGTCGTGCAGGCACTGGGATTTTCACGAGCCACTGTGTCACGAGTGCACCGTGAGTACATCGAATCCGGTAAAACCATACCTGCAAGGGCCAACTGCCGTGGACAACAGCGTGTGGATGAGCGGGGTCATCGTCGGTTAGCTCGCATTGTAACAGTGGATAGACGGGCCACAGTGCAGGAAATCACTCCGCAATTTAATGCTGGTGCACAAAAACGTGTAAACAGCCACACCATCCAGAACCATCTCCTCGCTATAGGGTACAGAAGCCATTTTCCCACGAGGGTACCGCTGCTGACCGCACATCACAGGGTGCAAAGATGAGCATGAGCACTGGAACATCGCCACTGGACCCTAGACATGTGGGAAAAGGTTGCCTGGATTGATGAGTCGAGATTCACGTTGGTATATGCGGATGGCAGGATACGAGTACTCCGCAAACTATACGAAGCGATGGATCCTTCTTGCCAGCAGGGTACCCTTCAAGCTGGTGGGGGTGGCATTCTCGTCTGGGGACTGTTTGCGTAGACTGAAATGGGACCCCCTGGTACGTGTGACATCGCCCCTCACTGGTCAACGTTATCGGGATATCCTGTACGACCATTTGCTCCCGTTTGAGCGTCTTTAACATCCCACTGGGGACCTCATCCTGCAACAAGACAATGCACCGTGCCCTTGCTCCTGAATTGTATCCGAATGGTTGGATGAACACTCCGCTGACGTCACCTCGCTTCCTTGGCCAGCTAGATCCCCTGACCTCAATCCCATCGATCGCATCTGGGATGCCATCGAAAGAGATGTTCGAGGCTCTGACCCTCCATCAAATCTTCGTGAACTGTGGGAGCTTGTTCAGGGGTCGTGGATCCCGTATGGCTTCCCAACGCTTCCGGTGTCATGTCGAGTCCATGCCGAGACGAATCGCCTCCGTCATCAGGGCGTTAGGTGGTGCTACACGTTACTAGACAGGTATCTCTAATTCAATTGCTCTTCAGTGTAGAGTTTGTAGCGTGCTACTGCTAAAACTACTTTTTCTATTTTTAGGGATGCTACATGCGACGGTATTGTAAATGTAGCTTGCAACAGCGCTACGCTACATACGATTTCTGATTCTTTGTCACCCAAACCATTCAGATGATTGGGTTATGTCCAGGGGCGGATTGCCCCACCTGGACATTTCCCGGTGGGACACACGAGAAATGGCCCACTACTTCTCGTATCCTGTTTGTCCGGATTATCTGGATAGAACGGATAATGGTTTTGGTGCTTATGAATAAAAATCGTTAGATTCATTTGAGCTTTACAGTGTTAACTGTCTAAATAGCTATTGTCTTAAAAAAATGGCGTTTCATGCTATCTGAATATACACTATCTCCCAACAAGTAATTGGACACCCCTGCAATCGACGATATCTGCGGTCCTGATATACGTCACGGCCGCCGCTGTTAAATATGGTGTGGGAAACAACAACGCAACCAGTCGCATGTAAGATGCGACGCAGTTCGGAGCTCTCTGATTTCGAGAAAGGTGTAATCGTCGGGTATCATAGAAATGGCCGATCCATACGTGACATATCCAGCGAGTTGAAGTAACCAAAATCGACAGTGGCCTACGTGTTTGGCAAGTGGAAGGTGAGAGGCGACTGTCGGAATGTGCCCCTACCCAGCACCACAAAACTGGGAGTTAGAGACCGACGGGTACTGGCCAGAGAAATTTGGAAGAACCGCACCAAATCGATGGGCCGCATCCGCGAGGAGTTTCAACAGGCATCCGGGAGTGTTCTTTCGATGAATACCATCCGTAAGGAAGCCCATCTGCTCGGTTATCATGAACGTGCTGCCGCCCACAAGCCTTTGATCACCAAGTCCAATAGCGCTGCTCGGCTAACGTGGTGCAAAGAACGTCGACAGTGGACTGTTTATGCGTCACTTTATTAAAACAAATTTTCGTTAAAATGTTAAGCTGCAGCTACATTTCGTTTTGCATGTTTACGTGAATTTCGTGTCATTTTATTTTCTTAGTGTTAGTATGGTTTCTTGATTTTCGCAAAAATACAATATGTTTCTTTGTTTAAAACAACTTCCAGTTCGGAATTTAACATTTGAGAGAATTTAAAAATTGTAGGCAATTTTATTTTTCTAATACATGAATTTTGAGGCATTTTGGTACCTACCTATTCAATATCAAGACTGAAAAAGTTGGTCTTAGAGTGAGAAGAAAACTGCTAATATTTTGTTAAAATAACATTAATTGCTATTGTACATATTTGTTTCACCAAAAGAAGGGACAGAAGAGATACTCAGAAAAAAAAAAAAAAAAAAACTGCTTTAGTCTCAGACCCAAGGAAACGACACCGATCAAAGCTTCGCTTCCGTTCTGTCAAAGAATAAGCTTCGCGTACGGTCGTCCCCGGCGCTTTTTGCGCCTGAATGTTAGCTTTTGCGCAAAGCATATCTTCCTAGATGGTGCGGTGGCGCTGCGGTCGCCTGTCTTACATTATCTCTATGAGAGCTGGCCTTCTTCACGCGAAGCGTTTATATTCTTTGCCTTGGCTACGACTCTGTGGGAAGCCATCAAAAGAAGTGACGTGCTGCCATCTCTCAGCTGAGTTATATTGAAACGAACGAATGGAACGGGTCTTTTGAACGGATGATTTTAGTGACCCGTACTGTAAGATCCGGATCGTGAAAACGACCGAATCTGCCCACCTCTATAGTGAATGCACGGAGGAATACAACAACAGTGGGGTGTATTTCTTGGAGGAGTGTGATGCATCGTGTAATCGTGTGCAAGAAGAAGTAGTTCAGAAATGTTTCATTAATTATTAATAAAGAAATGTGCTAAATGTTATGTTTTTATTGTAAAAATGTATTCTAATCTAAATAAATGAAGGGATGTTAATGATATAATGCGCGGCAGAAGTTTTGAGTAAGAAGTTTTGGTTCCTTCCACCTTGAGGGTTGATTCAGTACGTATTTAAAGCGGGAATCTGTAAACTTTTTTTTGTTGTCGTTTTGGACGCCTTCTTCTTCTTCTTTTTTTTTTTTCACTACGCATAGTCTCATGTTAGATCAGTGTGTCGCCTATTGTAAACTGCCAAGCTTAGGGTTTCAACATCTAACAGTCAGCCACTCTCTTAATTTTGTTGATCCCCGTACAGGTGCTCACACTCAAGATGTGTAGTGCAGTTGGCGTCACTTAAAGCGCAAACTAACAGAGAGAAATAAAAAAAATTAATTTGGCAGACCATATTCTAGAATACCTATTCGAACGGAATTGTTTTTACTCAGAACACTGTTTTGAGGTGTTGGTTCTCATCATCAGACAATTCTTCCCTCGCACGTAGTCAATTGATTTTATATTCCCCTAATAAGTTGATTTATTCTACCAGATATACACCTTCCCATTCATGAGGAAACAAAACAAAACGTTTCCGTTATAATAAATGTTTCGGATTAGGGATGCAATCAACATTCATAAAAGTCCGCATAAAACAGTCGCAAAACAGGATTATTACACAACTTACGCTTGACCACTTGACTCACTAAGGAACTGAAGTGACGAACACCAGCAATCCGCTTTGACCACTAGCTCATTACTCATCCTGCTGAAGAAGACCGACGAACGAAATGAAAATACGTTTTAGAGTGATGTGTGACTATTTTTATAATTTGTTTCTCTCTGAGGCAGTACAAATGCTGCCTTTCGTATGTATTGATATGCA
This sequence comes from Macrothele yani, assembly GCA_039090855.1. Classification (NCBI taxonomy): domain Eukaryota; kingdom Metazoa; phylum Arthropoda; class Arachnida; order Araneae; family Macrothelidae; genus Macrothele; species Macrothele yani. The sequence continues at coordinate 69,626,262 of CM077032.1, read as the reverse complement.
TCTGTTCTGTCAGAATCCTAAGCTGGTGTCCCCATCTTGTGGGTGAAACCGTAATGAAAAAAAACTCAGAACATAAAAACATAGAATCTAAAAATTGCGATAATCTTCATTTCACTGCAAACTATTAGATAAAACCTAAGATAAAATGGTTATAAGATGGTTCTAGTATCACGGAAATTTTTTCGATGCAGTAACTAATCAATGGGCAATGAAATACCAGCTCCGACCGACGATCGAAGCGAATGAGATCTGCTGGAACTACGGAACGGATCAGTCGCGAACGACTCATCTCTAATTCACTACCAACTTTTACTCCCTTCCGACGCACGGACCCTTCACGTCGTGGCCGTTAGCATCGCTTTAACCTCCCGCACCAACTGCTGCAAACCATCGTACTCGCAGGTAAGTTTTTCGAAAAACAGTTTCCTATCAAGTAAAAATACTATATTTTTGCAACCTTTCCATTATTTTGCATGCTTACAAAACTGTACGTAGCGCTTTTCCCACAGACTGATATTTTTCCGAGGAAATAATTTAGGACGCTAAACTATGATTCACTATTCAAAAATCTGTTCCTATCTTAACACTGAGTTAGTTTTTTTGTTAAGCCTCTTGAACTTTCTGTACTTTTCGATTAACACTTACCTTTTTACGATTTTAATTAGTATTGGCATTTTTATGTAATTTCATTTATAAAAATGATTTTTGGGTGTATAAAATACCCTTTAACAAAACAATGTTTTTTAGTGCTAGTATGATTTTGAAAAAAGAAATATATATAGCGTAATCTAAGTTAACTAGTGGTACCTTCTGTAGTTATTTAAAAAAAAATAATCTAGTACTGACATTCTCCCGTTTGGGTCGCTGTCACTCGGTCACTTCTGAAGGGGACCTCGACGGCTCTTTGAGTGCGGGTCCTTTCGAGTTCTTCGGAGGAACTGTATGACTCGGGGGTTTGTCTGGCGCTTGTTGGGCCGTGGTGGGAGTGGTGAAGATGTGTTTCAACAAAGTTCGTGTATGGGGAGGGGACGTCGTGCTAGAGCACATTAGGGCGCTCCTTCTCCCAGCCCCCATGATTTGGGGGTCTTATACGAAGACGTGACTTTGATTTCGTTGTCGTTGAACTGGTTGTTTGCTTAGGAGCGATCTGGGAACACTTGGGTTCACCTGCTGAACCGCTTTTTCATTTTGTGCGGGTCGTGAATCCGCGAAAATTTGAGATCGTTTAGAAGCTCGTGGGCAAAACTCTCCACCATTAGTTGTCCGAGATTCACTGTTCTAAAGGGGGCACAAACATTAAAGTTGTCTTCTGCAAGTATCGTTATGGGGAATTTTTTGAAAAGGTTATTAACAAAAGGCTCTAGTTTTATGCTAATATTGAAATTTATATGGAAGTTATATAACATTTAAATTTGGGAGATGGGTGGATGCATTTCGAAACAAAACTGAAATTTTGACTAAGGCCATGAAATATAAATAGGAAAATAAAATGCACCACTGAATTTGGAGACTCCCAAAAGTTACTATTGTATTGTTTGCGTTTTGATGAGTAGATACACCTGAAAGTGTAAGAAATTTTGTTTTCCTGGTTGTGATTAAGACAAGCGAATTTTGCAACCAGGAATTTTCTTCTAACGTATGTCATGGGAGAAAATTTTGCATTAATTAATCCCTGATAAACCAACAGGAAGATTGATCATGTCTTTCTGAAATTCACCAGAGGTTAAAATTTTCGCCATGACAAATACATTCCCCCTGCGAAAAAGACGAGCAAAGTGAGTCGAAACACACAGTACCAGAAAATTCACCTCTATTCACTACCACACGTGTTTCACGATGTCAACAAACCGACGAATGTAAACAAACCCGCAGCGCCACCTACCTCCGGTGAGCTGACTTCCGCCACAACATGGCTACCACTCAACGAGAAAAACAAATGTTTCGAAACGCAGCTGTCTACCACTCGCATCAACCAAAGAATTACACGAAGAATTTTTACAAGCCAAAAATTTCACTGAACGAAGAAGATTTATCTCTGCGACGATTCAAAACTCTAACCTATTACCTAATCTGAGAAAATTAATTAAAAAAAAATTGAACTGATTATTATCTCATTCTTAACTCAACTAGTTATTACCGAAGTACTAATCTCATCTAACCCTGACTTTATACCGTACTAGAAAATAAGCAATAGATAAACCTTAAATAAACAGCGCTCTCGGGCACTAAATTATTCAATCTGAGGAGAGGAGAGAATTTACACTTCTTACAATTATCGCTGCATGTTTTTACAAATTTTACATTCCACAAGCATGTTCGGATGTCAAAATTAACACTTTTCTAACCTCATTTTTAAATTATCAAATTTGCTTGAATGAGCACATGAAAAATACACTTGAAATGGTATGTAAACACAAAACTACTTATGTATGACACAATGGAATGAAGTGCACTTAAGAAATTATTTGTAAAGAGTAGTGTGTGAAATCCAAAATTGCCTGTATGTAAAACACAAAATTACTTGTATGTGTAAGTATACTCGTGAAATTATTAACATTATCCGCCAAATGCAATGTATACACCACACTCATACACTGAAACTATACATTATTCAATTAGCCAATGTTACGTATGAAAGCGTACCAACATGGCTGCTGATTCAATGTTTTCGCCATTTGATTATCCCTTATTGTTGCCTAATTTTTACAATCCTAACGTCATGGATTCTGCCGAGGAAATAATAAAGCTACAGGGCGAAGAAGAAGAAATTAATTAGAAGAAGAAATCAAGGTTGCAAAAATATACAAAGACAATTTTGTGTTCGATGTTTATTTCGCATGACGCAGGAAAGCATCGCCGTTAGTCATAATGAAGTTTTTAATGTAGCATTTTTCATGCACGCTATATTAAATTTTCATGTTCTTATTGCCAGACATTGGCGAAATATCTGAAACATAAAATTTAGTGCCTTGTTTTGTAAAACAAAAACATTTAAAAGCTCAGACAAATACGTAGTAAGGAAACAAAATAGGGTTCGCACGCTAAGCAATCTGCTTAAAAATTAAATGAATGCGTAACATTAAATAAAAGAGAAATTATAGATATGTTTGTTTTATTCTTTGAGCAAAGAAGAATTTAATTCGTAATTTACCGATCCAAATATTCCATCAACTTTTTTCTTTTCTTTTTTGAAATTGAAATTCGAAGGAATGCTACGAGGTTTCAACTGCCTTTGATTCGTAGTGTCATAATATCCAAAAGCTTTATCGTTAAAGTGGGCAGAACGTATTGGAGAGTGCACATCGGAATAGAAATCACCGCGTTTCATTTTACACAGCCATTCCCTTAATAATTTCGTCTTTTTCAGCGGAAAATTAAAGAATGTTTTTCTTTCGTCTACGCAATTTAGGTTGCAGGATTTATTAGCACAGCCATACGATGAGCAAAAGTTATACATGTCGTTCATAAATTAAAAAAAATCGCGTTTATCCTGAACCCTTGCAACGTAACGCCATGTTAAGCAATGGGAAAGCGCATGTAAACAAACTCTTGTCGGTCCTCGGCCACGGAAAGGCTTTCCCATGATGCAATGCGAGGTGAATAAGGTCCATGATAGGGAATCGGAAACGACCGAGTACAACTGAACATGCAGCGCTATCTATGAACGGGGGAGTTGACAATCAGCTAAAGGCTGTTGTGGAATTAGAATGCTTGATTCAGTTTAGAATATACGAAAGTCATTACATACAATGTTCACGTGCGATCCGAGAACTTTCTAGATTAAACTGCAGTGCTAAAGTATGAGAAAAAAATTAGTAAGCAGGAAAACACAAAGCTATATCGCGAACGGAGAATCTGAGGAAATTAATTAAAAAAAAAATTGAACTGATTATTATCACATTCTTAACTCAACTAGTTATATTCCTGCTTAATGCGCCTTGCGGCTATTGAGAAAGTACACAGAGCAGAAAAAAAAAGATACTAAACAGAAAAACTTCGAGTCACCAGCACTTAAATCTTTTTTTTTTTTTTTTTATTGGAGGTTTAACGACCACCGTGAGCAACTCAATGGGCTATAAGCAGTCGCCCGTCCCTAATTTAGGGTCACTGGTTCCAGGGAAGAGAGAGAGCCAGTGCCGTAAGACAAACACACCATCCATGCCACACCGGGATTCGAACCCGGACCCCGTTCGGACGAATGATCAGAGGCCATCGCTTAGACCACTGCGCCACCGGGGCGTCCACTTAAATCTTAAGGATATAACAAAATTTTAAAGATTTAGTTCTGAAATACAGGCACAAATTTTATGTCAACACACTGGTTACTTCCTACAATGTGACTTACTGTGTTTTGCGGAAGTAGCATGTGCTTTACCAGTATTTTAATGAGAGTAATAAGAACCTTACCTTTGCTAGAAGGTCTGTTGTAATTTGAAAAATATACATTTCGCTGCACGTTAATAACCATTTTGAGTTCTACAGTTAGTTTGGGCGCAGCGGTTTTATGTTGTCTTCAGCTCGTTCTTTATTTGACAGAAAGAGTAATTCTTTAATCCGTACTGCGGCAATGGTACTTGGTCTAAGAACCTCTATTTGACATAAAAACCTATTATTTCACTGACGTTTATATAACCCTAACCGGTAGTTTAATTGACTTATAAATCTTTTATATAACCTTAACCGGTAGTTTAATTGACTTATAAAACTTTTATATAACCTTAACCGGTAGTTTAATTGACTTATAAAACTTTTATATAACCTTAACCGGTAGTTTAATTGACTTATAAAACTTAGGGTTATATAAACGTCAGTGAAATAATAGGTTTTAATGTCAAATAGAGGTTCTTAGACCAAGTATCATTGCCGCAGTACGGATTAAGGAAGTACTCATTCTGTCAAACAAAGAAGGAGCTGAAGACAACATAAACCCACCGCACCGGAAGCCCAAACCAACTGTGGAACTCAAAATGGGAAAAAACGTGCAGAGAAGTGTATATTTTTCAAATTAGGAACAGACCTTCTAGCAAAGGTAAGGTTATTATTACTCTCATTATGGTATTTGTACGCACGTAAACTTTTGAATGGTTATAGTAACACTGTGACTTTCAAACAATACTTTACCAGTGTATTTCCTCTGTTGCCTTTGGTTGAATGTCATAGAATCATGTTCACCTTGAATCGGACAGACACGTTAAATGATACAGTCCGCATGCGTATTGCAATCCCGTTTTTAAAATATCCTTTTAACAATTTCTTCGTTAGATATTTTTTGAGTAATAGAGATGAGTGGAGTGATCCAACAAGTTTAATGGAAGAGAAGTGATCCCATGATTTTATTTTATGGGGTTTTTAACTACTGCTTTTTAAACAAAAATAAATTTTAGAAACACTTTGTTTGCTCACTTGGCTTGGTTGTTAGTGTTAACTGCAGTGCAGTTAGTGATTTTACAGGTTTGAGATTCCGTTGAGTTCTATATATACCAGCATTTCCCAAACACTCGCCTGGGCTCTTCATGCTTTTCAGAGAATATTTTCATTATTTCATTAATGTTGACACTATCAAGTACTTCTTGATGTACATGCCAAACAGCTACTGCATTCAGTCTCTGTTGGGACATTGTGGTTCTCAGGTACAGTAGCGAACAAAAGTATTTGGCGAAACACTTTTTCGACCATAATTTTTTTTTTCTGCTGGACCAATTCGGGTCATTTGGGATATGATATGTGTTGATTCGTGGATGACAATGCCGCGTAGTTTGTATTTCGCTGAGAGCGAATTTGTCGTTCGAAATGGGCCATATTCAAGAGTCGCCAATTATTACATATTTGTTTGCTGCATGTATTAATGTTTTTCTTGTGATTTTTGTGGGTTTTGTGATGTGTAGTGTGATAATAAGTCAATCTTAAGTTTTCAGAAATGGGTAAAAAGGCGGAGACCCCTGTTGGAGCTCGTCAGGCGGCCGTGAACATGATGGAATCCTGTGAACAAGCGAAAAAATATAGTAGTTTTCATGATGGAATCCGTTAACAAGTGAAAAAATATAATATTTTTACATGAAAGGAAAAATATTTTTCGAAGAACTTGCGTGTGAATACGATGGTTTGTAGCAGTTGGTAAAGGCCACGACGTGAAGAGTGCTAAAGGCCACGACGTGAAGAGTGCTAAAGGCCACGACGTGAAGAACGATGCTAAAGGCCACGACGTGAAGAGTTCGTGTGTCGGAAGGAGTAACAGTTGTTAGTGAAAGCGCGGAAGAATACAGCAAGAGTGGGGTGTATATCTCGGAGGAGTGTGATGCGTCGTGTAATCGTGTTCAAGAAGAAGTAGTTCAGAAATGTTTCATTAATTATTAATAACGAAATGTTCAAAATGTTTTTGTTTTTATTGTAAAAATGTCTGGAAATGTAATTAAATGAAGGAATGTAAATGATATAATGTGCGGCAGAAGTTCTGAGTAAGAAGTTTTGGTTCAGGTTGACCCTAAGTTTTGGTTATGGTTTTGGAGATGTTAAGGTGTCGGTGATTTCTTCAAGCACCTCATTTGTAGTTCTGCTGTTATTCCGTCCATCGTTCGTCTTTTTTTTCCCTGGTGAAGCGGTTATTGTGGAAAATAAACGATTTTTCTTATAATCAGGAATCGTACTATGGCAGGGAGGCCCAGAGCTTCGTGTCGAATTGTGGGGGATGTTGAAATTTTAAGACTTTTTGGGAATTTTCTACTTACGATTTTTGAAAAATTACCCTTGAAAAAATGATATTACATTGCAGCATTAAAACCGTCCTCTTTCTTTCAGCTTATTCCTACAACCCTCTTCGATGACTACGTACTGCTGAACCGCTTCCTTGTGTATTCTTCCGCGCGTAACTTGCCGTTCTCAACCAAAGAATATAAACGCTTCGCGTGAAGAAGCTCAACTCTCGTAGAGATAATGTAAAAAAGGCGACAGCAGCGCCACCATGTAATGCGGCAGCAGATGCTCTGCGGGAAAGTTAACATTCAGGCGCAAAAAGCGTAGGAGACACGGGACGGGAAGAGTATTTCACGGAAAGGAAGCTAAGCTTCAGTAGCAAAACAAAGGAATGGGTTCCCACAAAACGTAAACATTAGGTACCCAGCAAAAACAGTCTTGCTGGGCCAGCACTGTCCGCCAATTTCCCAGTAGTAGCCATAATAATAAAAAAGAAAAAAAAAAGCAAAGACAACCGCAGTTTCCCAAAGCTACAATTTTTTTTTTCTACCCTTCCGAAGTTTGTAAATTAAACGCACTGCGCTGGGGAAATTTTCTCAACAGATCTGAAAAACATTCGTTCGTATCTGAGTAGGTTCGAACCTGGGCCGTTGGCGTGATAGCTGAGCTCTCTACCGACCGGACTAATTTGTCACGTTGGAGTATATGCTTAAAGCTGTCTGTTTGGTATGCAATGTGTAATCGAATGCTTCCCTCTTTCATTTTATAATATTACGAGGTATTTTTCATAAAAGTCAGTTTCATATAATTGATAAATTAATTTTTTCAACGTAACGATAGCTTTTTTTTTCAGCAAACGTTGTTTTAATGGTTTTCCAGGATATTTGTTTCAAACGGTTTCAAATTTGTTCTTGTTATTCATCCACTCCATTCCATGAATTGTTATTCATGGGAATGGAGTGGGTGTATTTCATGGCTGTAATATAAACGCAGATCTAGATGAGAACAACAAAACCTTTGAACAAAACGCCAACACAAACAAGCGTTTATATTCTTTGAACACAAACACGCATGCTCAGTCTAACTCAGTCTGCTCGGCATCCTGCGGCATCAGCCTGTAATGTTGGCTTCTGTGTAGTAATTCTTTGCCGCATAATATAGTGGCGCTAGTTACGTCTCGCTGAGCCTTACCTTCTTATAGTTAGATATTCTTTGTCTCAACGACGTTTCCATTCACCGGACTCCACTTTCACGACGTCGTTGCTGCGTCATCTTAGGCCTACCGCACGTACTTTTCCGAACCTTCGCACTAAAAGGTAAGTTCTTCGGAAAAAAGTTTTCCTTTCATGTAAAAATACTATATTTTTTCACCTTTTCCGCATTATTTTGCATGCTTAAAAAAAATTGTACGTAGCACTTTTCCCACACAGTTATATTTTCCGACGAAATAATTTAGTACGCTAAACTACAAAGTTCGAAGCTCTTGATTCCGCAACTTTTCATAACAAATTTATTTCCAAAAGCGCAACTAACTTCTGAAACTTTTTTTAGAATAGCAAATTTGTCTGATAAACTGCAGAGCAAACGAAAATGTATTCTGAGCAATAATTCTACTGGTTTTTGCTCAAAACTCTAGGGACTACTTTTCGTAGCGGAAGTAGCTGTTTCGCACCCTACAGAGTGGCACACTCTTAGGCTGACTCGGAGTATAGTTAGCTCTTAGCTGTGATATGTAGAATTTCAGAATCTTTAATGAAGTTGGGAAGGATGAGGAACCTCTAATTCATGTTGTGAAGAACAGGCTTTGTTTCCCATCTCTAAAAGACGCTTCAGGGTAAAAGACATTGGTAGGGCCTAATCTCCTTTTGTAATATTGAAGGAGACACTAGGAACAAATTTCATGGTCCATCATCCCCACAGCTTTACCCACGTACAGACATAGAGGACAAAGTGATTCTTCGGCAGAGATGTTTCGTAATCTGTGTCTCACTCACATTTATCTTAAAAGAAACAACGATCTAACAGTACTGGTTCACGGATCAAATATTCAAGGAATTGGTAGAAATACCCTTGCTCAGTCGTGGTCAACGTGATAATTAAGCCTGGCAGCTGGGGTGAGTTGAGCCGCTACGTCACGACCACGGTCCCTTCTGAGGGCTGTTCCCTTACCTCCCGCGCATTCTTCAAAGTGCTTCAAGTCTCAGAAGTTCATAATTTCTTGTTTTACCAGAGTACTTGCGATGATGTAAAGAAATATATTAAATAACTTATAAAGAGTATTTTAACTTGCTTAATTGACGCGGCTTAAAATATCTGTCGTTAATGCCATTTCAGTAGCATACATAATCTTCCGGAAACCTCTATCCAAAAAGTATGAAGATTTATTTTTTAAATCCAATGCTCAGCATTCCATAATTCTACAAGTAATTAAAATGTTTTTTTTGAGAAAAATAAAGATGTCTCCTTTTTTCAGCAGATGCATTCAATGAAAAAGTAGATTTCTTTGTTATTATTATTATTTTTCAATAAATTTATTAAATCGTTTGCAAACATATGCTTGAAGTTTCAGCTGATCGCAAAGTTAATGCTTCTGAAGAAAGAAAAGTTTAAAAATTTAACTGTCAGTAAATGAACTGCGCAATGGAAATACAGATAACTTGTTTGTTATTGAAACCAGGACGTATATAGAATTTTTCGGCGAGGGGTGGGGGTTGATAAAACACGTAAGTTTCTGAAATCCATCAGGATGAAATAAAAGTTAATGAAATATAGAAGAAAAAAGTAAAGCATTATTTTCCAACGGAAGTTGATGCATTTTTATTAAATTAAAGCAGTTTTTTCTAATGTAATTTGCATTTTAAACAAAAAATAAATTGCTATTAAATAAAATGAAATGAAACACTTCCCGGGAAGAGGGGCAAGGCCCATTGGGGCTCTTCCTTTAAATATGCTCCTGATTGAAACTATGTCTATTTGGAACTAAGGTCAGAATATTTTGAACTCCAGGAAGTTTGTTTCGATTAAAACGTGTCATTCAACTTTTCAGAAACTTATTAAACTTCCGAAAAAAAAATTATTATAAACAGATGTAGTTTAATTACTACACATTTCGATAAAAGGTATACGGCTACTTTAATTAATTAGGTACACATATTTTTTTTACTTTACGAAATGTGCGTATCACTTTAGGATTTCGTGTTCGGTTGTAGCTATAGAGTTAAACGAGATTCTTTGAATTTCGAACACAAAAGTAATCATGTAACCTTTGCAGTAAGAATGTACAGCTTTAGAGACATTATCAGCTTCATCTGTTAACTTAAAGATTCTATGCTTACATTTGTTTCCTGTTGACTCTTAAGCCAACCTGTCAGCGCAGACAAGTAATAATCTTTCCGAAAAGTCGCAGTGCTCTGTGTAACGGAGGACGGTGCTGCTAACGTCACTAAAAGTTGCAAAACAGGGTGAAAATAAATATAATTTTCTGGTAAAACACCCTGTTTTGAGCATGGTTTGACATGTTACAATCAGTTATGAGTGTATTTTTTAAAAAATTCACACTTAAATTGCTGCTAAAAATTGTTTATAACTAAATTAGTTTAACAATGCATATTACCTCAGTTCTCTGCCACCCCAGAGCTAAGATAATTTTTTTTTCACGAGGAAATTTATGAGATGTTTCCTTGTGAGCACATGTGTTTTCTGTAGTAGACCACTTGGTTTCGTCGACCCAATCTGCACCTGGTTATGTCTTACTTTTAAGCTTTGCTCTTGTTTTACGTACACAATAATATGGTTAACCTTGTCTGACCGTCTTTTTTCCGATAAAACTATGACTTCCAGAAATTTAGTCTTCGTGAAGCACAGGCGTTATATCATAACATCCAGTTTGTATTTTCATTGTACGAGAAAAAAAAGTGTCTTTGAAAGTACATACATGCGGAATCGTTTCATCGTGCACACATATAAAAATGAAATATTTGTACTATAAAGGTTTCTGTTGTGCACTTAATTGGCCGAATATGAGGCAAATACTAAGATTTGACGTACTTATTCAACTTATCGCCACTTTATTCTCCGAAAACATTACGTGTGATATATGTACAAGTTGCAGTACACGTACTAAAATTGAACGATACAGAGAAGATTAGCATGGCCCCTGCGCAAGGATGACACGCAAAATGGTGAAGCGTTCCACATTTTCTTAAAGTAATAAAACTCGTGATTTTTAGGCGATCTAGATTTAACTGAGGTAATTAATAATTCGAATGGTTTCTAACTTCATAATTTACCGGTAGATGGCGCAATACGCTCACAGCAGTCGTCTGATTTTGACAAATCGAAATAGTAATTCCAATCGGGGGCGTACTTAAAGGAGGCCAAATACCCCGAACGGCCCACACACAGTGTTTTATTATTATTATTTTTTTTTTGTTAAAATGCGACTTAACATAAAAAAAAAAAAAGCTTCACTTTAATAAAAAATGCAAAAACTTACATTAGAAAATATTTAAATTTTTTTTTATAAATTTTCATTAACTTAATTTGCTCTCATGGCTGCCCCAAAACTTTCATGTTCTGCCCAGGGCAGTAGCTA